>CM055981.1:17640000-20180000 GCA_029531755.1 Holothuria leucospilota | reverse complement strand
CCAAAAACAATAGGGTTCTTCCTCTCACCATAACACATCTAGATACTAAGTATAAAATTTATCCAACCTTCCTATCTTGAGATACCATGTTAACAAGGTTTTCAGCATTTGACCCCCGGTGACCCCAGATGACCTTTGACCTATATAAAAAACAATAGGGTTCTTCCTCTTACCATAACGCATCTACATACTAAGTATGAAATTTATCCAACCTTCCTGTCTTGAGATATCGTGTTAACAAGGTTTTCAGCATTTGACAGGCGGTGACTCCAGATGACCTTTGACCTATATCGAAAAGAAAAGGGTTCTTCCTCTTGCCATAATGCAACTACATACTAAGTATGAAATTTATCCAACCTTTCTACCTTGAGATATCGTGTTAAGGAGGTTTTCAGAATTTGACCTCTGGTGACCCCAGATGACCTTTGACCCCCACCAAAAACGATAGGGTTCTTCCTCTTTATATGGGGCATCTATGTACCAAGTTTGAGAACCATCAGAGTTTCCCTTATTGAGATATCCTGTTAACGAGCAAAGTGTCACAAACACACATACACACACACGCACACACCCATACATACACACGCCATCATGAATGCACTGGTTTCTCTTATCATCAAAACCAAAAACGCGACTGTTGGGAGAACTCGACTCTTAGGCGAAAAAATCGTTTTGCCTTAACGTTTTACACACTGTTTTATATAGGAATGCGCAACTCTGTACGCAAGTCCGGTTTACCACAAAATGTTTATGCAATTACTTAGCTGCACACCAACTTACGTGCATGTATCCATTAACACTAAGGACTTACGGGCCATTGAAATAACGTGCATATATATCTCAGAACCAAAAGGGGAAATATAATCTTATGTATTTTATTGTTTTTTCCTTCGCCGGTTGTATTGGCGGTCTACCGATTTCGCCTAACAGGTCGAATTAGCATCATATATATACATATATATATATATGTATATATATATAATATATATATATTTAAACAATTTTTATTTTTCATGAAACATGCAAAAATCTTAACTATGATCTACAGTTTAAACAGTGGTTGAACTTGAAACAACTGACTACTACAGCTTAAACAAGACCATGTCAAGACAGTTGCTGACTGATCTGTACACATAATCATTACATGAAACACATTGTCAATGATCTCAACTACTGTCCACCTGGGCCACAAGTCAAAAAAGAAATAAGGTTATATTTCAACCAGTTTTGAGGTGCTGCCCATTTTTCCAAATCATTTACTCTACAAGCGACTCATGATATTGAGGTCACTAATATACATCACTGGGCACCACTCAAACAGTGCAAATGACCAACAGAAATGATGTCTACCACAGAAAGAGGAATTGACATGTAAATTTGATGATTTGGCTGAAAAATGTATGAGTAATACATGTGTCACTTGTATGGCGCACCCTATACCCCCCGCGGTCAGTCAAATGTGAGTCATTGTCACATCAGAAGTGACTCACATGTGTGTCACTTTACCTTAAATGTCACCCACATGGCTGACTCTGGGGTGCATCATTTTACTCTGATTTTCAGGTAAATAGATGAAAAGTAGTGGGTCAATTTCTAGGAACTGTTAGTCATCGAAGTGACTGTGGTGTGCGTCAAAGTACGAGTTGTGTAACCCACATCAGGCAATGGCTTACCTTGTCTGGGCTATAGGGAGGCTGGGTCACACAATTGACAAGTGCATAATATATACTTGCTTTTTTGATGAGTTAATAGATTGTTTTCATCATCCATTTGCAGTCCACCTGGAGAAATATTTACCCCTGTTCCCCTAACAATAGACAACAGCTTGTAAGTATTGTCTTTGGTTGCATCTTGACAGCATGACAGTGTATTCATCAGGAAGTGATGGTCAGAAGTTTAGTTTATGCTTTAGTTGTTCTCACCTCTACAGATGATCAATTGTGTTGAATAGAAAACTCAATTGGACAGTGCAGTCTGTCTGTGGTTGAAAGAATAACTATCTAGGGTAGCACCATAGTATGGTGTACCTTGTAAAAACATTTACAGTTGAGGCATAGTCAGAACTGGTGACATCTTCACTAGCTTCACATATTTGTATTTTATACTGATTGTTGAAAAAAGAAGCAACCAGCCAATAAATAAATATCTAAAACAGATATGATGTACACTTCAATGGTATACATTGTACTTCGCACAACCTAAGACCAATTGTTAACCTGTAAAACATTGTCTGTAACTTTCGAAATATTTTTGAGTTTTGACCAGTGTAAACCTAGTTCTGACTGGTTTAAACCTGGTTTAAACCACTTTGTGGTCAAAACCCAACCCTGCAATGGATAGAAAAAGGTAAAGAACCTTACAAAACACAAAAATAAATTGCTGAAAATAGTGATCAAATGTAAGGTTCTAAAACTTACTCATTGAGAGCTTCAGAGCAAGTGCAGTAACAACACATGAGAACTGTCAACGTTCACAGGATGCCACAACAAACTGCCTTAGTACTCGAAGATTTTGGAATATTTTTACTATCTTGCAAACAAGCTAGCATTGCCTTAAAGTTCCACGTTAGACACAAAAGGATAAAATTAGCAAAAATAAGCATATATAGTGAAAAAGCTTCAGGTGCATATATTGTTTCATAACATGAAATAAAAAAAATTCTCATTTATTCTTTTTTTTTTTTTAAAAAAAAAAAATCACCTAAACCTGCTAAGCTCCATATATACACGGTCCTTACAACAACCCACTGAAAACCTGGGGTGTTCGAACAGCACAGTGCTGGTCGAAATTGATTTTCCTTTTATAGCAAAGCTAGGACCTCAAGTTCTAATTTACTACCATAACATTTCTTTTCCATATCTTACACTAATATTGCAGTTGTTTTTGAACACTTTAAACCTCTGAAAAATTCCGAAAATTTGAAATAAAATCATCAACTTTGCCACTTTGTAAAATTTGCTATAGCATTTGAAATACTTGTTGATATCAGAATGCCATGTGTGTAACATTGTAATGTCCCACAGAACATTTGATTACTGTAGTGGGCGTCCATATACATAGCAATGTAGGTCATTAGCATGCTGATGTAAATAATGCTCCTTAGCCATACAATAAATTTTATGGCACGAAAAAGTTACCGATTTCCAATTTTTATTCTTTTCAGAAGATTGAAGTGAACAAAAACATGGGCAGTATTGCAAGATTTGGAGAAGAAAGGGTGTGCAGAATACCCTACACTGGAAGCACTGGTTGGGAAATTGTATGACTGTAGAGTCTCTAGGCAACAAATGTCATTTGAGAACGACTCATCTATGATTATTGCACCACTATTCTTTGGCTATGATTGAGGTATCTTGCTAGTTACCTTTTAAGAGGCTATGGGGATATCCAGCTAGTAGTCACTTTGTTTTTGTGAGAAGCCAAAAGGATGTGCGATAAACATTCAGTCTGACAATTCCCCTCACCGGGATATGTTTTCAAGAGGTTGTGGGGATACAATGTTGATATTCCGAGGCATTTCTGTTATCTACGTACTGTAGCCTATGAAGGTTAACTTGTCTTTGAGGAGCTATGAGGATAGTGTATGCAGTCAAAATTTAGGTTGTCTTTTACAAGGCTACGATGATAGGCAGTCAGGATTCCAACTGTGTCTTGAAGAGGCTATGGTGATGGCACAGCCCCGAAAACAAAGCTTCATATCTCAAAGGGTATTCTGCAATTATGCCGAAGAAAGGTCATGGTAAAGTAAGATTTTAGGTCCAGAATTTGCTGTGAGATGTTAGGTCAATTTTAACCAACACACAGACGGCCAATCACCCCGCTTTTCTCATACGGTATATCGTTGATGTGCAGCTAGGGAGAGAACATCATTCTATTGTTTAAAATGGGGTTTGGTCAGGGGTTCCACCTGGGGTTTCAGTTATGCCTGGGCTTTGGTTGGGGATAGGTCAGTTTAGGAGTTAGGTTTGGACCAAATGGCCTCTTTAACAAGCAATCTCTGAAGCACAAATAGCAAGGATATTATACAAATGCGTAGGCTACTGTACAATTTATTTTGGGGTTTGTGGCCTACGTTCTCTCCCTCAACTCATGTTAGGTCATTGAAAGGATTGTATGTACTGTAATATTTGTGAGCAGAAGGCCAACAAACATGATACAGTCCTTAACTGAGGACTACACCTACAATCCTAGACAAAAATGATGGGTCACTTTTGCACAAATGTAGCAAAATACTTCGACAGATTCGCGGTCTTCCAAAGTCCCTTCCCCCCTTGATCAATGTTGAACCCAAAGATGTTCTGAATTTAAAGAAATTCAACACTGAACAGGGGAGAAGGGGGGCTGTCCCATGTATTTTTGTCCAGGATTGTCTGAACTCCTGTACACATGTATGGGAGAATACGAATATACGGTACAGCAGAGAAACGTTCGTAAATTGTAGGACAAATTTGAGAGCTGTGATTGAAAATGAAGATAAAGAGTAATTAAAGAATGCAGTTAATTATTAATCTGGAAATCCAGGAAACTTGGATTTAAGTTTGAAAGGTGGAATTTGTCCTGTCAGTAATGGAGGTACAAATTTGCCTAATTAAGAAGTTGATTTAGGAAGTTTATTAAAGACCATGTTAAAGAGGTATATCCATTCAATTGTTATTCATGCTATTGTTCGGAGGGGGTGGGGGGGGGGGTTGGAGGGACCGACAATGCGTTTTGTACACTTGCTCACTCAATAGGGCCCAATATACTTACATGGTTGCCTTTAGTTGAAGATTTGACACAGCATACAACATTACGTAGTCATGGTCAAGTACAATTTTTTTCTCACCGGAACTGAAAGCCCACATCAAATTGCAAAAGGATGTTTTCGAAAATAATGTCAAAGTTGAGAAGTTCTCAGCTTTTCGTCAAGTTATTAGTACTATTATGATAATAACCCATTACATCATTGATAACATTATTGCATGAATGCCAGAGCGAGTGGATTCTATCATTTCGTCAAAAGGAGGGGGATAAAATAATAATTCCAGGAATTTGAGACCAAGGAAGAGGGTGCCCTCATGTAATGGCTATTTCAGAACTATGGTAAACCTCATGATCTACCGTATCTTACAGCATGTTTTATCTCTAAGGACGACGTCATAAACATGCAAAGATGGAGTATGTAGGCCTATAGATGATATCACTGTCCTTTTTTACGGGTATAAGTCAATTTCTTAAAATGTAGTTTATTCCTTATTTGCCACGGTCAACCATAAAATTGCTGTGATTTCTTTTGCATTAGGCCCCTTCCCAAAAAAGTGCGGTCGACTGTCAGTCCCATTAAAATAGTGTGCAGGTCAACGGTACACCGTCGTCAGGTCAATGGTAGACCGTCCAAAATGATGTTACTATATCAAATTATTTGCCGCGGCAAGGGGGTGTACAAGTGACAGTCCTTTGAAAATGAAAACGGGCTTTTGTGTATGTACTGTGTTCTTTTTCAGTGTTTGTAATATGGTATCAGGGCCAGATTTAAGTTTGTGGGGGCCCTGGGCACAACATATTGTGGGGCCCCTTCGACTTTAATTCTCCACAAGACTACAGTTGCACAAGTCATGAAAGGAGGGCAAAGGTTGTGGTTCTACCCAAACCAGAATGCAACCAGAATGCAAAAATGCATTGAGGTTTCGATGATATATGTTCTATTCCAAATAATGCCATGATGTCCATATCTTTCAGTCACTGGTCAGGTGCTATCTTAACATGCTGGAAAATAATTTAAGGTTCATATTTGATCTTGGGAATTCCTGGGAAATTTTGCATTTTGACCGCTAATGACTCGAGATGATGATCTTGGGAATTCTTGGGGTAATTTGCTTTTTGACTCCTGGTGAACCCATGAGACAATCTTGGGAAATCTTGGGAAATTTTGCTTTTTGATCCCTGTGACCCCAGATGACCTTTAACCTCCACCCAAAATGAAAGCATTCATCTTTTCACCATAATGCATCCACATACTGAGTATGAAATCTATCCAAGCTTCCTACCTGGAGATATCGTATTAACAAGGTTTTCAGTGTTTGACCCCCAGTGACCTCAGATGACCTTTGACCTCCACCAGAAATGATAGGGTTCACCTTCTCATCATAATGCATCCACATACCATGTTTAAAATCTATCCAAGTTTCCTACCTGGCGATATTGTGTTAACAAGGTTTTCAGTGTTTGACCCCTGGTGACCCCAGATGACATTTAACCTTCACCAAAAATCAAAGCATTCATCTTCGCACCATAACGCATCCACATACTAAGTATGAAATCTATTCAAGCTTTCTACCTGGAGATATCGTGTTAACAAGGTTTTCTGTGTTTGACCCCCAGTGACACCAGATGACCTTTGACCTCCACCAAAAATAAAAGTGTTCATCTTCTCATCATAATGCATCCACAAACCAAGTATGAAATCTATCCAAGCTTCCTACCTGGAGATATCGTGTTAACAAGGTTTTCAGTTTTTGACCCCCGGTGCCCCAAAATGACCTTTGATCTCCACCAAAAATAAAATTGTTCACCTTGGCACCATAATGCATCCACATACTAAGTATGAAACCCATTCAAGCTTCCTACCTGGAGATATCGTGTTAACAAGGTTTTCAGTGTTTGAACCCCAGTGACCCCAGATGACCTTTGACCTCCACCAAAAATGATAGGGTTCATTGTCTTACCATTAAGCATCTACATACTACGTATGAAATCAATCCAAGCTTTTCAGCTTGAGATATCACGTTTACAAGGTTTTCAAGATTTGACCCCTGGTGACCCCAAATGACCTTTGACCTCCACCAAAAACGATAGGGTTCTTCCTCTCACCATAACACATCTACATACTAAGTATGAAATTTATCCAACCTTCCTATCTTGAAATATCGTGTTAACAAGGTTTTCAGCGTTCGACCCCTGGTGACCCCAGATGAACTTTGACCTCCATCAAAAACAATAGGGTTCTTCCTCTTACCATAACGCATCTACATACTAAGTATGAAATTTATCTAAGCTTCCTATCTTGAGATATCGTGTTGACAAGGTTTTCAGAGTTTGACCTCTGGTGACCCCAGATGACCTTTGACCCCCACCAAAAACAATAGGGTTCTTCCTCTTAATATGGGGCATCTATGTACCAAGTTTGAGAACTGTCAGAGTTTCCCTTCTTGAGATATCGTGTTAACGAGCAAAGTGTCACAAACACACATACACACACACACATTCTTATGAATGGTGGAAATCGAGGTAATTGCCTAAAATGAGTGTATGCACTCAAAATGATCTGGAAAACACTGTCTAGCCACAGTAAGTGGTATTAGAATAGCAACTGTAGTATCAGTCCAACCAAGCAATACCTCAGTTGGCGGTTTTACCTCATTTGGTAGGTGTGCAGGTCCATACACACCCTCCTTTTCCACCATGCAACACTACCTTTCACACATACACACACACCCACCAACTGATCACAGCAAAAACGAGGTAGTTACTCTAATGGACTTGACAACACATCCAGCTACAGAAAATGGTCTAAATATAGCAACTGCACCATTATTCTAACCGAGGAATTCCTCGTTTGTCGGTAGTACCTCGTTTTGATAGTGTGTAACCTGATGAATTACCTCGTTTTCCACCATTTGCCAATGCACATACACACACACACACACACATACACACTCAAGTCGATTTTACATACAATCCGAGGACCTCATTGTTATTTCCTTTGTGTTTACTTCCTTAACCCTAACCTTGACAATAGACTCTCTATTGTTCAAACTTTCGAGGACTTGACAAATCTATTGAATTTCCTTCAGAGGACCTCAAATCCATTGTTCAGGTCCTCAGTCTGATAGGAAGACAAGTTCACCCATACACACAAACACACACACGAACATACACACATACATACACACACACGCCATCACGAATGCATTGGTTTCTCTTATCGAAACCAAAAATGCATTGAGGTTTCGATGAAATATGTTCTATTCCAAATAATGCCATGATGTCCCATATCTTTCAGTCACTGGTCAAAATTTCCCAAGAATTCCCAAGATCGTCATCTGGGGTTACGAGAGGTCAAAAAGCAAAATTTCCCAAGAATTCCCAAGACAGTCATCAGGGTCACCAAAGGACAAAATGCAAAATATCCCAAGTATTCCCAAGGCCTAACGTTACAGTATAGCCTAGAGGCTATGCTAAATATTTGGCAAGGCCCAAAGTAACATTAGCCTAGGTCTAGCCTAGGCCTAGCTATAAGTATAAACCTAGCCTAGGCCTATGCACAGCTGGTCACAGAAATCTCTCTGTAAATACTACAAACTTAGATGATGGGTACCAACATTTGACAGGCAATAACTGCTTTGACTAGCCCTAGCCTGGCCATAGCTATTACAGTAACCTAGGCCTACCTCTAATAAGTAATATCAGCCCATACATACTGTACTACAATTCGGCTAGCCTGTACTGTGGCAGTTAGGCTAGGACTTAGTCACAGGACTAGGACTTTGTCTAGGCCTAGCCCATAAACCTGGAACTCTGCATTAGATTTATGTACTGAGTCTAAAGTTATTGTGTGTGTAGGCTAATGTTTGTTGTTGGTTCTGTAACAACACTTAGGCCTAGGCCCTAACTGTTAGGCCTAGGCCTACGTTAAAACTTGATCTGCCTGGTAAATTTTCCACTAAAGTTACACATACTACTCTGCTACTCTGAAGAGGAGCCATATTACAACATACTGTGATATTCCTGCTGTAATTTTTATTATTCCATTTCTTGGTGCTATTTTTCCAATTCAGTTACAGCCAAATCTAACATTAACGTTGGGCTACTCAGCCAGCTCAACAGACCTTGGCTGGAGTCTGTCACTGCACTCAGAAACTAGCTTTTAACACAGTTTTTGATTGGTTGAAAGTGGATCTGTTTACAACTGATCAACCAATGATATGGTAGCTTATGGAATGTCATGGATCTGCTGCAAACTATCTACTGATTGGTTTAACATCAACTTGTTGACAAAAATTTAACCAATAACATAACAGCATAAATTACTGGGCTCAAATAAATACACCACAGTACTGTACAGAAAAGTGAAATACTGTAGTCTATTCTCAGTCTTTTGATATGTTGGCTAAAGAATAATAAAGTTCGTGAAAGGACCTATTTACACATTCAAAATTTGGATTATCAAGGAAAAATCCGTATTCCCATATTTACAATGATTTTCCATACTGAATATGGAAAGTCCGTGCTGGTTGGGAGCTCTGTCTCAGGGTTTGACCCCCCTGGTGACCCCAGATGACTTTTGACCCCCACCAAAAATGATAGAGTTCTTCCTCTTACTATAAGGCATCTAAATACAAGGTATGAAATTTATCCAAGCTTCCTAACTCAAGATATCGTGTTAACAAGGTTTTCAGAGTTTGACCCCCGGTGACCCCAGATGACCTTTGACCTCCAACAAAAATGATAGGGTTCTTCCTCTTACCATAACGCATCTACATAATAAGTATGAAATTCATCCAAGCTTCCTACCTCAAGATATTGTGTTAACAATGTTTTCAGGGTTTGACCCCCGGTGACCCCAGGTAACCTCTGACCTCCACCAAAACAATAGGGTTCTTCCTCTCAATATGGGGCATCCATGTACCACGTTTGAGAACTGTCAGAGCTTCCCTTCTTGAGATATCGTGTTAACAAAGTTTTCAGACTTTGACCCCCGGTGACCCCAGATGACCTTTGACCTCCACCAAAAGTGAAAGGGTTCTTCCTCTTACCATAACGCATCTACATACACAGTATGAAATTCACCCAAGCTTCCTACCTCAAGATATTGTGTTAACAATGTTTTCAGGGTTGGACCCCCGGTGACCCCAGGTGACCTTTGACCTCCACCAAAAACAATAGGGTTCTTCCTCTCAGTATGGGGCATCCATGTACCAAGTTTGAGAACTGTCAGAGCTTCCTTTCTTGAGATATCGTGTTAACAAAGTTTTCAGGCTTTGACCCCCGGTGACCCCAGATGACCTTTGACCTCCACCAAAAATGATAGGGTTCTTCCTCTTACCGTAATGCATCTACATACAAAGTATGAAACTCATCCAAGCTTCCTACCTCAAGATATTGTGTTAACAATGTTTTCAGGGTTTGACCCCAGGTGACCCCAGGTGACCTTTGACCTCCACTAAAAACAATAGGGTGCTTCCTCTCAATATGGGGCATCCATGTACTACATTTGAGAACTGTCAGAGCTTTCTTTCTTGAGATATCATGTTAACATGGTTTTCAGAGTTTGACCCCGTTGACCCCAGGTGACCTTTGACCTCCACCAAAAGTGAAAGGGTTTTTCCTCTTAATATGGGGCATCTATGTGCCAAGTTTGAGAACTGTAAGAGCTTCCCTTCTTGAGATATCGTGTTAACAAAGTTTTCAGGGTTTGACCCCTGGTGACCCCAGATGACCTTTGACCTCCACCAAAAATGATAGGGTTCTTCCTCTTACCATAACGCATCTACATACTAAGTATGAAATTCATCCAAGCTTCCTACCTCAAGATATTGTGTTAACAATGTTTTCAGGTTTTGACCCCTGGTGACCCCAGGTGACCTTTGACCTCCACCAAAAACAATAGGGTTCTTCCTCTCAATATGGGGCATCTATGTACCAAGTTTGAGAACGATCAGAGCTTCCCTTCTTGAGATATCGTGTTAACGAAGTTTTCAGGGTTTGACCCCCGGTGACCCCAGATGACCTTTGACCTCCACCAAAAATGATAGGGTTCTTCCTCTTACCGTAACACATCTACATACAAAGTATGAAATTCATCCAAGCTTCCTATCTCGAGATATTGTGTTAACAAGGTTTTCAGGTTTTGACCCCCGGTGACCCCAGGTGACCTTTGACCCCACCAAAAACAATAGGGTTCTTCCTCTCCATATGGGGCATCTATGTACCAAGTTTGAAAACTGTCAGAGTTTCCCTTCTTGAGATATCGTGTTAACGAGCAAAGTGTCACAAACACACACGCACACACACCCATACACCCACACATACACACACACGCACATACACACATACATACACACGCCATCATGGCCGCATAGGTTTCTCTTTTCATCGAAACCAAAAATACATAATTTTGTTCGATCCCCTTTTGGTGGGCACATGCCCAGCTGGCCCATGCTTAAATCAAGCCCTGTGTGATATGTTATTTTTAATTAACAACAAATTACATCACATTCCATTTCCAACTATCATCTTAAATTTGTCGCTACCACAAAAAAAATCGAATCTCACCTGTGTTTATGTACACTATATATAACTAACCAATACTCCTATGGACGTGTATGGTAGCTCAGACAATCCTAGACAAAAATGATGGGACACTTTTGCACAAATGTAGCAAAATACTTCGACAGATTCGCAGTCTTCCAAAGTCCCTTCCCCACTTGATCAATGTTGTCCCAATCCAAAGATATTCCGAATTTAAAGAAATTCAACATTGAACGGGGGAACGGGGGTGCTGTCCCATGTATTTTTGTCCAGGATTGTAGCCTAGTAATAGTATGGGCATCAGTCCAAGCACCCCAAAAAGGCCTAGGTCTATGATTAAGTCTGCAGACTTTGGACTTCTCCTACTGTACATCAGCTATCAATCTACTCTAGCCCTCAAACAGGGCTGTGTTTAATACATTACATGGCCAAGGCACACTATACTTCACAGTGTAATGTGCCTTGACTATAAAACATAACACATAGCCCTGTTCGAGGGCTAACCTACTCTGGTTAGCCTAAAGACTAAGGTAAGAAGTGTGGTGGGGCCTAGTGACCCGGCTGCCGGGTCCCAATCCAGCTTTCCCTATTTACCCGGCTCATTTATCAACCAATCGGCGCATCCCATGGCACAATCATGGAAACACTGGCAAACAGTCCAACAGTGCCAGTTCTAGTAGCATAGTACAGTAGAGTATATATATACTGTATACTGGGCGCATCATGAGTCAATCACTTGAATGAACACTGTGACCATAAAAATATTAAAAAAATTTACAAAAATCAATAAAACTTTGCAGTAATATTTTGCTATATGTCTTCCTGATTGCGCTACATTTTGGTGTTGTTTGGATTGCATAATGAATTTGAAATGTAGGTGGCAGTACATGTAACAATGCTTATGAAGGAATCTTGAGTCAATCGCTACAAAAACAAGTAAATAAAATCCTATAAATTACCACATTCAAGAACAGTTATGCAAATAATCTTAGAGAAGAATGTCTTTTCTATCAAAATTTTTAATCAGAGCTTCATCAAAGACACTTTGGTCACCATTTTTGGTAATTCTTACAAATTTCTATTTCATACTTATGCCGAAACTTTGAAATCTGGCCGTGAGTAACAGTTTTGCTTTGAACATCAAAAATAATAAGGCAAATAATTTTTTTCATACTGTTTGAAGAAATGCATTGCAGGTCATCCTTACATTGCAATCACATCATGCCTGCATGCTGTACTGGCATTTAGAATGGAGTGATTGACTCATGATTACTTACTATGCATACATAAGTGTGCGCGTGCTAGCATATTACAGTAGAGCATAGCTCCCAAGTTCCGAGAAGCTAGATGCGGGTCCACCCCTGACCTGTCTGTAGGTGGACCAGCAGCCTGGGGGAGGGGCTTAAGGGAAGGGGGTTTCCCCCTCCCCTTTTGGAATGTTTTTTAAATTTATAGGTGTCTACACACAAAATAGTAGCACTTTTTTGGCAAATCAGTCAATCTGAATTTTTGGCAATTGTAATTTCATTAATTTGCCACCAAAAATATCTGCACTGATACTCACAAGCTCGCAAAATTTGAACCAGGGTTGCTGATTTTTTTTATTTTTTTAAAAAAGTAAAAACTATCAGATTTTTTTCTATTTAAATCAGATTTTTCTCATTTAAATCAAATTTTTTGATTTTTTTAAATAACATTTCAGTTTGACAGCTTCAGCCCCATAGTTGCTAGAATTAACAGTCACCCATACCCATCCCTACGTTATATTCAAAATACTTTACAGGCTAATTAACCTGGGACCTGAAGTCTCAATCTTTTCCATTAAACACAAATAGCCTACCACAGGTGCCTAACAGGCCTACAATCATTAACATCAATTCCAGGTCTTCATTAGAGATTTCAGTTTCAGTTTGTTGCTTGTTTACAGTGCAAGCAGCAGTGCACTCCTTAAGCTTCACAGTTTATCCATCACGATACACAGGATCATATCTGTCATTACTCCATACCTTGGAATAGGGCCTACATGGACCCAAAGAGTCACTTAGGTTTTCTGAAAGACTCTGGTCCCATGATCACGGATGGACAGCAGTGGCCTCTGTTTTGAAACATTGCTCAGAGACTAAGTACAAGGCAGGAATGCTATTTATAATCCTAACTTCATCCAGGATGCCATTTTCGTCCTCATCTGATGGACGCAAGTCAACATTGAGCCTCATTTAGCTCCCAGTCTCCAAAGAATGAAAGAATCGGTCACCACCCGTCCATCACCACCGAGTTGTGCTTGAACACCTCTAAAGTTGGTTGATTCATGACTATCAATGACTGCACTGAATTCAGTGGCAGGGATTGAAAGGTTTAGTTAACTTTGGTCTCAAGTGGAACTCATATCACTGATTTGATTCTTGTGGACAATTGAGTCACAGAAAAAAGCCAACATTGTACAAGCCTGCACAGAATTGTACTGCGTACTGTAACACTTATTCAGGAACCATTGTCACATGCGGCATCATTTGAAAGGGTTCAGTTGTAAAATAGAATGAATAAAGACTCAATTAATTCCAAATTTTGGTGATAAGTTATTAAAGTACTTGAGTTTCAAAATGAGGAAAGAACAACTTGATAAGTTGTACAGGTATCCATTCGGGTATGGATATTTTGGAATTTCTCATGAAACCTGTGTCAGGCCTAATAATGTACCAAGTCCTAGGCCTATATGTTTAAAACCATCCTACATTGGTTTTGTAGACAATAAAAGGTACATCCAGTGATCATTTTCCCTTAAATAACCTTCAACAAGCAAAATAATGGATTTTCTCAAAAAAGTGATTTAAATCAGTGTTTTTTTTAAAAAATCATTTGATTTAAATCACGATTTAAATCACCGATTTTAATCAGCGTGATTTATATCAAACAACCCTGATTTAAACCTCTCCAAATGATGGCGGTCATTGGTTGTTTTTTGTTACCCTTAATTTCTGATGCAGCACAGTTCAGGAATCACGTAGCACGTAGCACGTTCAGCAGTGTAAATGACACATTTCACACAAAGCTGCTGCTAAGCAGATCTATACAAGCACAGGCATTCAAAACATTACGTACACATACTACACACTATACATCTTATTTGTATAGTGTGTAGTATATGTACGTAATGCTTCGAACGCCTGTGGATACGAGTAGCTCCTCATTTGACAAATCCTATGTAATGTGCGTTGTAATTGGCGTATAGCTAAATCAAGTTATTTCCTTGCCAATCACAACGCACGTTACATAGGATTTGTCAAATGAGGAGCTACTCGTATCTATCTGCATAGCGAACATACGTTTTTTTGCTTTGCTTTACCTTGCGCTGCATGTTTTCGCTTACGAGACGGCACAGATGGCTGACCAGGTTATAATCATACGTCATCTGTCTGTGTAACCACTAACGTGAAAAGAGTCCATTTTTTACAAATAACTCTGATTAGAAGTGATTTTGGAGTAATTATAGAATTACTTTTAGAAGAGTTCTAACCCATGGAGTCGTGGAGTCGCAGTGACTGAGGATTATGTGACATTCTGTGAAGAAAATGGGATTTGAATTTTTATTTTTAACTCAACTTTAGAGTCTTGCGCTTTGAGAACGACACACTCAGTCTCATGCGCTGTCCATAGGTCAAGTACTTTTTCAATGTGGATTCAGAGTCGCAGTGGTCAGCGTCATCTAGGCCTATTTAATGTAGAAAATGGAGTCGGAGTCAAGGTAGGAGACATTGAATTACTATTATTTTATGAGTTGAGTGGGAGTCGCAATGAAGATGCAATTGCACTAGCTGATGGAGTCGGAGTGAAAGTGGACACTTCCCTCTAGATACTGTATCCTGTTTGAGAGTGACGCATCTTTGGTTCCACATGTATTTGTCAAGTGGAGTCAGAGTCGAGATGGGAGAGGAAATATTCTTTCTATGGAGTCGGAGTCGCGGAGAGAAACTATCTAGATATATCATGTTTTAGAACGACGCATCTTTGAGTCCACCTGTATTTGTCAAGTGGAGTCAGAGTCGAGGTGGGAGAGGAAAATATTTTTGCTCTGGAGTCGGAGTTGCGGTGAGAAACTATCTGTTATGCATCCTGTGAAGTGGAGTCAGAGTCGCGGTCCACTGTGACTCCGACTCCACTTAAAAAGCGGACCTTCTGGAAGGCGGGGTATTCTATAATTGTACTGTAATTTTGCCCGAAGAGATGTTCAATGTTCTAGGCCTATCTCATCGAACAACTTGATTGAAAGAAATCAGAGAGGTTCACAGTGAGCATAAAAGTGTAAAAATAGGCCAAGTTGTAAGCTTCGTCCAGAAACTTGACCTACCTTGTTAGTATATCTATATTTATAGGGTATTATATGTGTACATCTAAAGTGGAACACCTGTGCCCCAGTATGGAAAGTATGGCAATTGCACACCCGAGATTTTTTTCTAGATTTTTATTGTACACTTGAAAATTGAAAATTCACATTGCACACCTGATTTTTTAAGCCGCCAGCAATTGCCTCGTATAACCCTAGGTATATGGTATACTGACTTGGCCTATTGGCTGCCTACGTACTATGACTCGAGACAGTGACCATTAACTTTCAATTTTCAGTCAGTTAATTGTCACAGGCGCGTGTGGTATGTTAAGGAGGCCTTCAAGGGTTTTGTTTAAATTTCTCCCAAGTATTTATTTCACACAGTTTGACTTTTCGTGTGCACACTTGAAGTGTGCATTTGACACCTTGTTGCACACTGCACTTTTTTATCGTGCACACCCGAGAACTGTGAAAAGTGCCATACTTTCCAATATGGCCTGTGCCCTAGGCTAGCACTGACTTTACTTTCAACATGAACACTTAGCCTAGGCCCATAAAGATGGATGTTGGAGTCGAATTTAAGTAGTTTTAAAGCCTTAATAAGCCGATAGAAGATTACTCAAAAAAAGAATACTTTCGTCTTAGTTATCGATGATTGCAGATTAGTTGAAAATTTGTGCCAGTTTCCAGCCGGACCAATAACATATGTACTTAGGGTTAGATTTACCCGGGTGCACGCATGCACAGGTGCACATAGAATTTCCCACGTGCATGTAACTGTAGAGACTTACATGCACTTCGTGCACGTAGGCCTACAGTAGGCTTGCCTGGGCCTAAATTTGTGGCCAAATCCTAAAATACAGTTCAAAGTAATCCTAATATGGTTCAAATTGTCCAGGGCATTAGTTTCTCGCTCGGCAGTCATTTTACAGAAATTTGAGTGGGCACAAAAATTTGAGCGCAAAACCAGCATCTCCTTTCTTACTGCAACATCAGTATCTGCGATTACCATTCCACAGATCTGTACTTTCTTGGAGCAGTGTGGCTTCTACTATCCTTTCACACAGTAAGTCAATGGGACATTCTCGCACTTGCGAACAAAATCACACACCGAAGGCCAGTAGACGTTGTTCCCGGTGAGACATCATAAATCAGACGTGCTTTTAGTCATTTTCAAAGTTCGCTTTTAGTTAGATTAGGCAGAAGGGAATATTAATAGTAGTACCCTCCAATGTGGGAAATACTGTAGAAACAAGCTAGCACGGGTCTTGTGGAACATGTCACGTGAGAAAAGGAGTAAAAACGTGTGCATGTGGTTTTAACTCGTGGGGCGATAATTAGCACTTACATGTTTCCTTGCGCTGGATATACACTTGCGAATCGCCAGTGCAGTGTAGTTGCCTTTCTGCATCAACTTTAATCGACCTTGACAACGTGATTTAAATAGGCTACTGTCAAATTGTGAATCATGCCTCCCAACTTCTTCTGGTATTTCTGATTTTAAGATTGTTTGGTGCATGTAGAAATTTTGCTGTGCATGTAGTTTTGTTGACCTACATGCATCAGTGCATGCAGCAAAAAAATAATAAATGTATGTACTTTTCGTCCCCGGCAGCCGCCAGCCGAAGGTAGTGGCTATTTATCCGGCTGGCCGGATCCCAAGCTCAGACCGTGTAATTTATCCGGCCGCAGATGTCAACCAATCAGTGCATCCCTCAGCGAAACCCTAGCGCAGTGACGTAATTACGAACATTTTGGCGCGTGCATTAATGTTGCCAGCATGCAGCTCTTTAGCCTAGCTACTGTAGCAACACTACTTAGTTCAACATGAAGGTAGTAGAACAGTGACACAACATGGATGTTGGACTAGAATTTGAGACGTTTGAAGCCCTAAAAAAGGTGCTGGAAGAATACTCAAGAGATAATAACACCATGTACATCATCGGTGATAGCAGAACAGTCGAAACTGCCAACAAAAGACTTAATTCCCAAAACCCTGTGCTGTATGATGCTAAGTTCAAATACGCTTATGTAAAGTTCGTGTGCAAACACTTCGGCGAGGCCAAGTCGAAGAGTACGGGGAAGCGGCCTAACCAGAGGTAGGCTAGGCAAGGATGTTCTAACATTTCATTGTTTCAAGCCTAGGTAACTGAAGCTTTTCCCCAGGGGCGTACTAGCGAGGGTGTAATCTTGGGGGGGGGGTGCAGAGATTATGTTTTGCCGACAAATCCGGTGATGCGTAGCACACTGAAAAACGAGCACGAAAGGCCAGCTTTAGCGGGTGGGGTCCAGAGGCCCGCCTTAGGGCCCCTGGTGGGGTCCAGGCCAAGCCCCCCGGAAGCTCTGATGTTTGAGCACATCTCTGGATGGGTAGCAAACCTATATGATTCCCATATAGGTGAACCCATATGGGGCCCATATGCGTTTGCACCCAACCTTCATTAGGGGTCCATACGGGCCAGCCCATATGCCCATATGACCCATATGGGATACTTCAGGAGCCCATGTGGGGCAATAACCAACACGGGCCCCAGACATATGCCATATGCAGGGCCGCCGACAGGGGACAGAGGGGCAGGGGGGACAAATGTCCTGGGCTCGGGGCAATTTTGGGGGCCCGGGAAAATTGGCCATAAGATATATACTATATCATAGCCTATCGAATTATTTCCTCAATCTTCACAACTAGCTACAGGAAAATACGGAGGAATTTTGGGAATTTGAAAATCACAGAACCGCAGTCAAACTTATTATTAGGCCAAACTTGGCCGATTTTTTAAAGGACTTGGCAGATACTCCTTCACACAAACTGACAACGTCAGCGTACATTCATAAGGTATTTTAGAAAAAAAAAATCCTTGTATGAAAAGCAGAGCCGTATAGATACAGAGAGTATGGCCAACTTAATTACAGGCGCCATCTAATTGCTACCCTATATATAGCCGCATCTGTCATGATATGGGCTACGCATATAGTAGGGTTGTATGATCTGCCCATGTGCTTGAAGAAGAGATATTACTGTAGCTCTTGGTGCTGGGCGGCAATATCGAGTGGTATTTACTGCCTCCCAGTGCTGCTCCACCGAGCTACAACCTTGGTCGTCACAAATTATGTTTGATTCCCATGTACTAATTGAGTGTGGTTGAAACTGCCTCTGTCCAACTTAAAGGGGATGCAAAAAGTTCCTGAAATTTTGTATGTAGTTTACCATAATAGTAATTACGAATTTAACTTTTTAGTACACAACTCCGTCCTACACTTGCCAAAAGATCTCATGCATCTCCATCCTTAATCTGCCAAAAGAAGATCACTCATTTATTCATTTTGTATTTCTAGTTTATATTTTGGTTTTGATGTTTATGGTATGGCACAAAATTTGTCAGTCGTAGCAACTTCCTGCCTCGGCTTTATACATATAACATACTGAAGTTATTTTTGGTGAGCGCTTTAACAGAATATTATGCATCATTCATTCCACATTGAAAGGTGTGCTGCGTTTGTTTAATAGCTACACTGCACACAGCCCCTACTGAAATGATGTGTAAAAACTTTTTCTTCTTCATATAAAAACAAGCACTATTCTTTACAGTTGTATGCAAAAAGTGCCTGAAATTTTGTATATTTACTATAATAGTAATTGCGAGTTTAACATTTTACTACACAACTCCGTCCTACACTTGCCAAAAGATCTCATGCATCTCCATCCTTAATCTGCCAAAAGAAGATCACTCATTTATTCATTTTGTATTTCTATTTTATATTTGGTTTTGATGTTTATGGTATGGCACAAGATTTGTCAGTCGTATCAATTTCCTGCCTCAGCTTTATATATATGATATACTGTAGTTATATTTTGTGAGCGCTTCAAAATATACTATGCATCATTCTTTCCACACTTAAACATTGGCGTAGGAAGCGGGGCTGAAGCCCTCCTCCTCAGTCAAAAATGTGTGGGGGCTTAAGTATGCTTCTGCCTCCCCCCCCCAATCTCCAAGGCCAAAAACCCCTTATTTGTCTCTCCTGTATAAAAGTATCTAAAATTTGCAATAATTTTCCTTAACATTTGTCCAAAATGTTGCACCAAAATGCATCTGAGGACCCTCAAATACCAAAAAGATTCCCAAAAGGAAGAGGGAAATCTCCTCCCCTTAGACCCCTCCCTGGACAGGGATCCGAAACAAGGTGCAGCCCCCCCCCCCCGTCACAAAAAAAAAAAAAAAAATTCCTACGCCTGTGCATTTAAAAGTGTGTAATGTTTGTTTAAATGCTACACTGCACACAGCCCCTACTTAAGTGGCATGTAAAAACTTTTTCATCTTCATATATAAAACCCATCTAAGTTCTTTCTTTACAGAATGAAATATTTGTGTAATAGCTAGTACAGCTACTTTCAATATCTGTACTTACGACTGTAACTTTTTTAATATGAAGGGAATAAAAGTCGTTTTTCCTCTGTATAATCATACTCATTGTGCTTGTTTAATTTGTCTTGTTGACTGTCTAGCATACTTTTACAGTTTTTTTATTGGAAGCATTTCAATATTTACTGTTTTGATAGCATTAATTCCCGCTCCAATTCCTTGTCTGATCCTCTTGGAATTGAATCCTCGTTCGCCATTGAATTTGGATGCTTTAAGTCGAGCAGGCCACGGCCTTTTTTCCAGTTGTGGCTCACTGGCTTGTTTTCCTTTATACTCCATTGGTTATGCTGAGCACCAAACAATTAGCACATTAGCAATAGGTTCAATTTTGAAGTTTTCGGTATGACCCGGCCAGGATTCGAGCCCCTCACCTTCCAGCTGCAAATCGGATTCTGTAACCACTTGACCGTGCAGTTGGTCTGCCATTAGCATGAGAGACGTGCATTTGCTCAATCTCACGACGAATCATCAGTTTCTCAAGCAATGATTCAATATACGGTAGTGTAAAAATTCCACTTGAAATTTTTTTCGCCCCCATTGAAATGTATTTCCCTGCCTCCTACTCTGTGGAGTGTGAAATAAAGGTTGGCTGACCCAAGGGTTGGCTTCTGTAAGTCCCAAAGTGCCCGACCCTGGTTCGCTGTTTTTTCATGAGACCATGGGCTACTTTAAATGTTAACCAGAAGACAGTACGCCTGTAGTATTTACCTTGCGTTTTACATTAGCCTAGACGGATAACAGCACAAGATTACAGGTGCTGCTTTCGATGATATAGCGACAATATAGCGGCGCCTGGCTACATTCTTCACAGAGGGTTTACGGACGAGGTCAGTTAGCAGATATGAGCGACAAACGGCGCCTGGCGTCCGGTTAGTTCCACCCTTGCCCCCCTGGATCTTTGTCTGGCATTATGCCGCCTGTTACGCTCATGTTAGTATGTTTGGATGGGGAGGGGGTTGATACAATCTACATTTTACATCATTTGGGTGTTTAAGACGCATTTTTAATGTCATCTGAGAATAAATATTTGGCTTTGCTATTATAATCTTTTTGCATGATTGTAGCAAAATACCAAAAAAAAAACATTTCTTTGCAAGAAATGGAGGGCTTTACCGGGCTGGTAAATTTTTTTATGCCACTTCGTTTGTCCATTTTCTAATTTTGGGTAAGGGTTAGAATATACGCTAGGGGTACAATCTTGAGCCCTCAGTGATACAGCCTAGACATTACTGTCTCTTTTTCTCAGTAATCCAGCATCAGAATTATCAATGGCCACACGGCTTATAAATAGACTGTACTTTGGGGCCCTCATCTAGAATTAAATTGTCTTAGTGCTGCAGTCGGACAAATCACGTTCGTACGTGCTATTCGTTCGGCCTCTGCGTACACATATATACTCTACTGTACTAAGCTGCACGCGCACGCATATGCATGTACATACATACTCGAACTGCTAACCATATAGCAGTTCCCATTATCCTGTTCTATGTGTTCACCCATGTTGAGTTCACCGCTCTGATTGGCTGATATTTGCGGCCGGATAAATTACACGGTCTGAGCTTGGCATCCGGCAGCCGGATAAATAGGCCCCACCCCAGCCGAATAGCCACTAGCTT
This sequence comes from Holothuria leucospilota, assembly GCA_029531755.1. Lineage (NCBI taxonomy): Eukaryota > Metazoa > Echinodermata > Holothuroidea > Aspidochirotida > Holothuriidae > Holothuria > Holothuria leucospilota. Next base: position 20,158,350 of record CM055981.1, on the reverse strand, counting down.
CGTGGAAATGGTTCCCGTATTAAAAGATCCTCGGCTACATACCTCGTCAAATAAATCGATTCCAAATTAAAATGTTTCCACGCTCTCCGTGTACTAAATAATACCCAGGAATAATTGATACATCCCGAAATGGCACAATAGTCCAAAATGATAAAAATGTTTCGTGATTTCGTGTACCCCTCTTCAAATCATAATGCCTGGCTTGACCGGTTCGGCGGTAAACAGTGGACAAACGATATTTTAAATAACCAGCTCGAAGCTAGTGTTCAAATTCCGGGTTCAGCTTAAAATTCACATTCACGTCAATGCGGTCTCCGTCTCTGCCTTCATCTCAGACCACGCCCACAGTAACCCTTGAACAGCACTGTGTTTTCGTTGCTCTCCTCCATCACAGGCTTCACAGCCCTTGTGTAGAGCGTAAAAAAGTTTCACACCCTCCTGTCATAACGTTCAGGGACCTTCCATGCTCTCATATTAAAATAATTGGAAGAAAATGCATTTTGCGGATTGTTGCTGGTGAATTAAACGTCAAAACACGAGAATTGACAAATACGTCCTGCAATCTCTAGAACCGAGTAAAATACACATCAAAAAGAAGCAAAATATTTTAACACAGGAAAATTAGGCTTACCACGAAAACAAATTGGACCTGTGGCAGTGTTGAAATTAAAGTGGGCTCTGACAACTTCAGAAAAAAAAAGTCATGTGAAAAGATATCCACTAACCTTCTCTATGCAAAAATTGAAATGTATTTTTTTAAGCCGGTAGGTTAATGATCATAACTGTATCCAGGAGTTTCATACCCGGACGTCACTTGGAGAATTAAGATTAAGATATGACACCAATTGGGAGCCAACACCGGTTGGCATGTAGCATAATCTTTTGCCAAAACTCAGTGCATTTAAAATTGCCAAAAATGACAATTTTCAATGTAAGCTAGTGCCCATCCCTCCCCTCTGAGAATTTTTTGTTAATATAAGGTAAATCCTTCCTTTGTCCCCCAACCCCCGCTAGAGTCGCCCTAAGGCAGTGGTCTAACAGGAGGTGTGACATATCGTATGTAATTCATCTAAAGTGTAAAATGATGCTAATTTGGGAAAAGTTTTGAACAGATTCTGTGGTAAGAAATTCTCATTGTGTAGTGAATATTTCGTATTTCTTTGCTGGGTTAATGTGAAGGTGTTTTGTCTTAGTGGAATTGGTGACAACCTCACATGGCTTTAAGAAATGTTTGTTTATGTGAGCATGTTTAAATGAAAATTAAAGCTTTTTGTGTTAGAGCTTTGAACTAATGAAATGTTAAAAAAATCATTATTGAGTAAATTTTCCAATTTTTGGCAGGATGCCAAGGGAGGGGGTGTCGCTTAAGGTGCCATCTCTGATAAAAAATTATATATATATATATATATATATATAATATATATATATATATATATATATATATAATATAACATGATTATACAGGTGGACGTATACCGTGTGTTGGACGCTGGGTTACAAAGGAATAACAGCAAGAGATAACACTGAAATCCAACAAGTATTAGTAGCACGTAGGTGTATTTACGTTTCCCATACAACAGGTCTCAACAAAGACTTGGCTTTCCTATCCCACTACTCTCTCAATAAGCTAGTCCCTTCTACTCTGTAAGTTCATTTATCATTTCTGACGAAGATCTCAGGGAGATCGAAACGTAAATACACCTACGTGCTACTGATACTTGTTGGATTTCAGTGTTATCTCTTGCTGTTATTCCTATATATATATATAAAAAAAAATATATATATATATATACATATCAGAATTAGTTAAGTTCCGCGTATACTCCAAGATTAAAACAGAATATGAGAACGAACGCAATAAAGAGCATAAGTGGTTGATTAGAGGAGTACGAATCTGTAATTTTATTTCGAAATTTAAGTTCGGTCCCCCTGGAACCTTCCTCAGCGAAATCTTGCAACAAAGTGAGTAACTTAATCAAGAAAATAACATGTAACAACAATGGGCTGGAAGTTAGATAAACACAACAGAATTAAAGTGTTTGGTGAAAGGTGTACTGATTAGGAAGACCGAGGTCTTTGTTCAGTCCATTGAGGTGTGATTGAAGCTTCATTATCCAAATTAGTTCTGTATGTCTACGGTTTCCTGAGCAAACAAAGTTGCTAGTGTTACGGCTTGGTCGCAAGTCAAACCAATAACAGCGAAAGATCACAGAAGAACGAGATTAAAATTTAACAACTTAATTATTATTCACGATCTCCTTACCTTACTTAAATTTACAATAATTAATTAGATTTACTCGCAATCCTTTACTTAATATTATTCTGGTCTGGTCCAAGGGTTGGTAGTGCATGCACGTCAACGATGGTACAGTAGTAGACCTGCAGCGTGCTGTAGCGTAGGAACTGGTTCCACGAGCGAATGATGACAAGGCTAGGCGATGATGGATGATAACGATCTCAATACACAGTGTAAAAAAGGCGTAGGGCAACTTATCACAAGTGTGCAGTGTCAGTGGCTGGCTTCAGGTGATTCGATAACTTCTCAACAAACGGACAATGATAACACAGCAGTATGACAGCGTCTGGTCTCGATGAAGTATTATGATATCTCTCTCCCCTACAACAGTTGTTGAACTGCCTTTTATATGCTAGGTTTTCAATCGAGACATCTCCAGAATTTAATAGAAACTTCCAGTGCACACAGTCGAGCAATTACAAGAATGTTTCTTGTATGCACAGTAGCAGTAAACAATGGCACTGTTTCTTAGAAGTGTCGCCAGGGCGCTGCTACCCTTACTCAAAATCCATATCTGGCTTTATATCTGGAAATATCTGGTTGATTAAAGACTTTATATGGCCATATAAAGCCATATATAACTTGATTAAAACACAACCCAGATATGCATATAAAGTTTGATATGGCCATATAAAGCCAGATATAACTTGATATAATCGTGATCTAGATATGTATATAAAGTTTGATATGGCCATATAAAGCCAGATATAACTTGATAAAACTGTGATCCAGATATGTATATAAAGTTTGATATGGCCATATAAAGCCAGATATAACTTGATAAAATGGTGATCCAGATATGTATATAAAGTTTGATATGGCCATATAAAGCCAGATATAACTTGATTAAAACATAACCCAGATATGCATATTAAGTTTGATATGGCCATATAAAGCCAGATATAACTTGATATAACCGTGATCCAGATATGTATATAAAGTTTGATATGGCCATATAAAGCCAGATATAACTTGATAAAACTGTGATCCAGATATGTATATTAAGTTTGATATGGCCATAAAAAGCCAGATATAACTTGATATAATCATGATCCAGATATGTATATAAAGTTTGATATGGCCATATAAAGCCAGATATAACTTGATATAATCGTGATCCAGATATGTATATAAAGTTTGATATGGCCATATAAAGCCAGATATAACTTGATAAAATGGTGATCCAGATATGTATATAAAGTTTGATATGGCCATATAAAGCCAGATATAACTTGATTAAAACATAACCCAGATATGCATATTAAGTTTGATATGGCCATATAAAGCCAGATATAACTTGATATAACCGTGATCCAGATATGTATATAAAGTTTGATATGGCCATATAAAGCCAGATATAACTTGATATGCTAGATATGCAAATGAGCATTTTGTTAGTTTGTTTTATTATTTATTTGATTTGATTCTTGGATTATGCTTGTTACAAACTAAGACATGTTTTGGATACAGCATCACCTTCCCAGACATTACAGTTATTTAGTGGCTACACACACTTCTGTTAATACCGCAGTGTACTAAGTGAACTTAGGCAAATAATTTGCATATTTGGGCGGAGCTTGTATCTAAACCTACATTTTTCATGATTTAGGAAGTTGAAAGTAAAATATGCACCACGCAGTAAACAAAATTTAGAGTCAAATACGTAATTAAGTTTAAAATAAGAAGCCCATATCACTGTGATTACATAAAATAGGAAATTTCAAGGCATTTTTCTGTTCACTGTTATGAAATAAGTTGAATTTATGTACTTAAGTCAATTCAACCTAATACTTACATTAAATTCTAATTCATGGAGCACTTAAACATTGTTTTCTGGTGTTCAAAGCCTGGCGCAGGAGTATCCGTGATCACGACGGCGGAGCTCCCAGGTGGGACCTGTTCTATTCAGCCAGTCTAGAACGGGACCACTGTCAGGTGGTGTCAGTTAAGTCAAAGTTTGTCCCTTGGGGACGTTGTTACTCCTTCGGGGAGCAGAACTCCTTCGGGAGTATTGTTTGGTTTTCGCCCCTGGCTCTTCGCCAGAGAGTCAGGGGACTTTTGGAAAAAAAAAGGTGTTCAAAGTCTCCATGAGGAGTGTGGACTATAAGTCCTAACTATGATTCATAACTAGAGCAGATCTGTGCCATATAAAGGCTTGATCCAGATAGAACTTTATCTGGCCATATATGGTTTTTATCCGATCTGATATAAATTCCATATCTGGTGCAGATATGGGCCAGATATAAATTTCCATATATGGGCCAGATATGGGCCATATAAAGAGTGAGCCATATAAAGTTTTATATGGGTCATGTATGGCACAGATATGGGCCAGATATAAATCTCTTTATATGTGGCATATATTGATTTTCCATATATGGGCAGAAATGGAGTAGCCATATATGGGGCATATCTGGGCCATATAAAAGTGAAACTTTACCTGGGCCATATATGGCCATATATGGCCTTTATATTATATCAAGTTATATCTGCCCAATTCTTGTACAAGCCAGATATGAATTCCATATCTGGCCCAGATATGGGCCAGATATGAAATCCCATATCTGGGCCATATATGGATTTTGAGTAAGGGTATACTTGGCACATTACGTGAACAGTTCTCCTTCCACAGAATTCTGGAATTCTCTGGAGCTTTCCATTCGCTCGTCGACGGATTCAATCTGGTGTTCCTGACGAGTCGTCTTGTAACACTAGCTATGAGAGTTACTTTTATATCATCAAGGGCATGGTCGGGGGATTAAAGTGTTCTGCTACTTGGAATCCAATAGCATTGTCTCGAATAGACTTTTTGTGGTTTTTAAACCTATGACGGAATGGTCCCGGTTTCTCCAACACAGAATCCGTGTTTACACAGATTACAATGAAATATGTAAACAACATTACAAGAATCCCAGTTAAGGTTGGGTGAAGGGGGTGTTTAACGGAAATGTTATGTTTGGGATGGTGACCCGCTCAATAAATGCAAAAAGTAGAATCACAAGAACCTCCCTTCGCTTTTAAGTGAAAAATATTTCCATTTGCTTGGCTCCGCAGGGAACTAGTACTAGTTCTTTACATAATATTACGCAAAAGCAACACTTGTTCCCACAGGGTGGGCAAGTGAGGTTGGGGTCCAGAAGATCGTTCCCAGGGGTTTTAAGCTTAGCGCGAACAAGAGTGTCATATATATATATATATATATATATATATATATATATATATATATATATATATATATATATATGTATATATATATATATATATATATATATATATATATATATATATATATATATATATATATATATATATATATTATATATATATATATATATATATATATATATATATATATATATATATATATATATATATAAGGTCAAAGTACTGCGTAGCACTTCTGAACTAGGTAGGTAAAAATGAAGTAGTAAATAGTGCTAAAAGTTTGTGAAAAATTCCACATATATATATATATATATATATGTACTATAAAATGCTCAGTAAAAGTCAAGTTAAAAGTTAAAATGCCATATCTACAAGCTTTTTTCGTAAGAACATCACTCTTCAGGATAAAGCATTTTGTGAGCTGGAAGGGCAGTGTCAGCTCCTTTTAGATCAGATTTAGCCCAGATTAAAGTTACACAATAGGTACTTCTTCCTATGTCTGCAAGCAGATCCTAACTCTTTTCTATTGTTTAGGCTGGCCATGTCTGGCTTATAGATGATGAAGTATTTTTCTTTTAAACAGAGATTACAGGTTTTGGTAGAGTTTGAGTAGGGATTGCTTCTTCCAACAATTCTCCAGTGGATGGAATAATTGGTTTTCTGATCATTTAGATTCCAGATGTATTGACTTAGTGTGGTCACATTTCTGTTTTTGCTCTTCTTAAAGCTGCTTTTGTGTGCATTGTATCTCTGTTTGAAAGTGTTCTCTGTTAGGCATATGTATGTTTGTCTGTCATTATTATCATGGTGGGTTACGGTGGCCTGGTATATTACTCCTGTTGCTAGGCAGTTTCCTTGTAGGGGTTAGGTGTCTTTCGCTCTGCAATTGCAGTTGTTCATCGGTGTTGGTGTCCGTTGGCTAGCTTTTTTTATAATGGCTTTGTTATGTCCAGATATTATTTGTCCCATATTAGGCATGCAACTGTAGCTAAGTTTGAGCGTATTCCAGTTGAGTACAGTATTTTGCTAAGATTATGTTGGGGAGGGAAGCACTTGTTAATCAGTTGGAGGAACTTCTGTCCTATGTTTTCCTTAAACGTGCCACCCGCTAAACCGACATATGAAGCCGACATGTTCCCTGAAGTCACCGTGGCTTTGTAAACAACTTGAGAGGACAAGCAGTTCCCCTTCATGGGGCATTCCTCGGGCTTTCTGCTTGTCCTTTCAAGTTGTTTACAAAGCCACGGTGACTTCAGGGAACACGTCGGCTTCATATGTCGGTTTAGCGGGTGACAGGTCCCAACAACAACCGGTTTAACATTCATCAGCATTTTACCTGTTCTTCAGTCAATGTTGTTTACGTTCTCGTGTGTAAACGCTGTAATATACTGTATGTGCCATGGGAGAAACAAAACGTCTTGCTGACCGAGTCTCTGAGCACCTGAGGTCAATCAAACAGAACCTCCCAGGGTTCCCTGTAGCCACACACTTCAATCCCCTGTCAACATGCTCGGTCGGTGACTTGATGGTTTCGGCGGTCATCTCGTGTCGAGGTTCTGATCATGACCGCCTAGCTGCCAAAAACTGTCTAATCATGAAACTTGGAACCCTGTCCCCACATGGTCTGAACGTTAGACTTGAACTGTTATAACTCAGCAATTCCTGCATTGTTTTTACCTGTGGTAACCACTTAACACTGTCTGTTTTCCTAGCCGGTTTTACCGTGTCCATCCTTATTGTGTATTTTTTAAATTGTACGTTTGACCGTGTCAACAATCAGTTGCATTTTTGCCACCTGATGAAGGGTTTAAACCCGAAACGTGGAATTTTCACAAACTGTTAGCACTATTTACTACTTCTTTTATAAATTAATTATTTATGGTATAAAAGTAAATCCTCTACTCAGAGTTTCACGCTAGTGTTCATAGGGAGCCTGAGGTCTAGATGAATAATGATTTTGGAGTCTGTCGTGTCCGTTTAGTTTACGAGCGAATTGCGAAGTAGCCTGCTGTAAGCAGGCTATTGCTGAGTTTTATCATCTACAAGTACAATTCTTAGTATTTGCTTACTCTTATGTTAATGTACAGTATACAGACGAAGTTTAATACAATACAATAGCCTGCCAACTTTCTAGCCAATCTCATTTCCGAGACAAAAATAACTTCATGATAATTAATGTACACGTCATCAGCGTTGGTAAGGGGTGGAGTCAGCACGAGCGACCGGTTGCTTCGCTACAGCAGACACTTGTATACACGTTATGCAGTGCAGTACGGCTATTACTGTATAGTCACTGGCTTAGCTGCTACCGTGTACATCTATACATATAGTCATATACAGCTAGCAAGGAACGTTGTCTTGTCCATGCGAGGTCCTATATACAGGCCACTGTTGACGCCTAACGTTAGGCTTGACTTTCCACTGCAAGGATGAGCTCGATTTTTAGCCCATACATGATAATAACGTACCTTTGTAAGATGTCACCGATCTTCAGAAGTATTCGTATGTGCATCGTCGCAGGCAGGCCGTTGATAGACATGAATAGTCAGTACCGTGAACACCATGTGACCTTCTTATGAATAATAATTTATCCCGCATTTTGGGGATTCGCGTAAATGAAAACTGGACGAAGGTTTGCAGACTCTGTATAGAATATTTACAGGTGGTGTATTATGATTTCTGAGAGAGCGCCATCTCTAAAAGGCTACTACAGAGTCTGCTCCGCAGGCTAATAGCGAAGTACAGGAGTCGTGTTTTAGACTTGCCACAGTCATTGAGTCACATATGCATGACATTTCTCATGTCTTGTTCTATCCTGTACTTCTTGCACAATATTGTAATTTTTTAAACTAAAGTCTATGCAAGTTAAGTGAGAAAAATAAGATTGTAAATAATCTGAAGGAAAAATTATGCTTTTTTTGCTCCTGAGTGACTGGCTTAAGCCTAATTTGAAGCTTCCAGGCCTCTCTGCCGTTTTCCAGACTGCTGTCCTAAACAAACTGCTCACTTTCCCCGACAGTACTGTTTCAAACTAAGAACTAAGCAATGATATCAAGAGACTAGTTTTGAAGAATCCAGTAAACACAAATATAAGTTCATTATTAAAAACCCAGCAGAAAATTCCCTTTGAGACCTTTTGTCCAAATTCTATTAATCAAAGGATTTCAATGGGTTCCAAATGGTTTTAAAGGGTTTTCAAAAGGATTTGGTTTATGCAAAGGGTAATTTTGTAATACCCTTTGTGATTTGTCTAATTTCCATCAACATCCAAAGGAAACCCTTTGAATGAAAAGGGTTTTTCCAAAGGGTACTATTTGAAACCCTTTGGGTTCAAAGGGTTTTACCCCAAGGGGTTTCAAAGGAAATTTTCAGCTGGGAAGAAAGCACAGAAATCAAACTGCAGTTTTGGGTTAGAGTATTTCGTACAAAACTAGGGTTTCCTAAGGTGTAGGTTATGTAACCGTAACCAACGGTAATTCCATCTTCATATCAGTGATAGCAGTGCTTGGGATTTTTCCCAAGGTATTGGGAATCTACAGATTGACTTGATAAATTTGGGAATTGGAGTAGATAACTTGGGAATGAATAGAATTTACCGTAGAATTTAGACAGAATATCTTGGGAATATAAGCCAATTTCAAACATTTTTCCTTGTAGAACCTCCTTGATTACATCATATGTTAACACGTAATCATCATGCAGAATGAGGTAAATGGCCCTCTTTAAGCTTGAATTAAATTTCTTCTCTTTGATTGCTACATGATGCTGTTTAAAGGCCAAAGCATGTAGTTTGGGTACGCTCTAGTCAACCTTGGGAAATCTTAGGACTTTTAGGCAGATGATCTTGGGAATTTCGAAAACACGCTTGCACCCATGATGCATATTGAAGGTCTGAACGACTTACAGCGCGAGAGCTCAGTTTCAAATACTTAGTATCTTACACCATGGCCATGATACGCAACGGCACAGAGCAGGTTCGTGTATCCTGATTTCTGTGATACCATACAGGAATATTTTTTTAGATAAAGAAAAGCTTCAGTATCGCCTTAGCCTACATCCATGCCATCCATTATGCTGCCGAAGCCTCCACAAAAGGCGACTGCCGAACTGGAGAACGATCCCCAGGTAAGGCATGAAAGTAGGCCTTTGAGTGGGCACTGGCATGGTTAAAGAGAATAAAAATTACCCTCTAGATGCAAAACTCTATTACACTAATTATCATTTCTAGGTTACGCATGATGCTTTACAGAGTTTATATATTAATAAAACGTCATTGCGTATCTTCTGTGGCGTAGTGGGTAAGGCACTCGTCTCTTATTCGTGAGGTAAGATATGATCTGAGGTTCGATCCGTCTCAGCGCAGGTCTCTGGAATTTTTTCCCCTTCCGTTTTCTATTCACGAGTGTGAATGCCTCGCATTCTGATTAACCCTTGTCGTTGTCGTTGTGTCAGCTTTAACCGTTGTCCGCCAGAGTAATTTTCTTGCGTGGGGTGTGATGTCGGCACTGTGAGAGAGTTTGAGGATCTCTTGTCCAGGAGGTTGGAAGACCAGTGATCAACTATTGCAAGCTTTTCGGCTTGACAACGGTTACCAAAGCCAGAAGAGTTCCTGTGGGTGTTTGCCGTGCCCGTACGCAAAAAAAAAAAAAGAAAAAAAAAAAACAAAAAAAAAAACAAAAAACAAAACAAAAACAATAACAAAAAGTATTGAGAAATCGCGGCCATTCCGCTTGAGAGACCAAACAGGTTTGGGGAGCTCTGTTTCTTTTTCGTGACGTTCTAGGTTGAAAGATTTCTTGTGGTTGCTATAACTCTCCCTGAAGGGACCTCCAGACATGACTATGTATGTATGTATGTATGTATGTATGTATGTATGTATGTATGTATGTATGTATGTATGTATGTATGTATGTATGTATGTATGCATGCATGCATGCATGCATGCATGCATGCATGCATGCATGCATGCATGCATGTATGTATGTATGTATGTATGTATGTATGTATGTATGTATGTATGTATGTATGTATGTATGTATGTATGTATGTATGTATGTGTGTTACGTTATTTAAATGTGACGGTGAAAGCACGAGAACCGGGCGAAATTTTGCTACGTTGCGAAAGATTGGTGGTAGACAATAATTAAAAACGCTGCATCAATCATCCATTCGAACAGACCTCACCTTACCATTGCAGAAATATATGAGTTAATAAACGCCTTTGGTCATATTAAAGTTTTGGTCGAAAATCTATTTGGGGCACCTGCCTCTTTCCCTTGCATACTGCCGACACTGAATTTATTTGAAAGATACGATTTTCTGTGGTAACAGATTCTATGATGCGTATCATAAACTTATTGTACAAGATCATCACGTTTAACCAGTGTTGTAACAAGTCAAGTCACTGACTCGAACTCGAGTCTCATATTTGACTTGACTTGACTTGACTTGGTCAACAGCCAAAATGACTTGACTCGAGTCTGGAACCCTAAATGACTTGACTTGACTCGAGTCACCACCTAAAATAACTTGACTTGACTCTGACTCGAGCATAGCATGACTCGAGTCCAATTGAAGACTCGAGTCAAGGAAAATGACTCGAGTCTCCTGCTGCGACTCGAGTCCTTTGACGCGCCTCTGATGCTTGTAAATGTACCCAATTCTGGACTGTGCACGTACATATCGCAAGGTAGAAGCGGCCGCTACACACAGTGCCCGAGTGTAATCGATAACAGCACTGCATGCCTGTAGCATGGTTGTCACTTGACAAACGGGCCGTATAAAAAGTAAAACGGCTTGCCATAGGGCAGCCCCGGGCAGTTCGACAAATCCGCACTCACTACTTGCGGAAGCATGTCATATCAGACTATGTACACATCATGCCAGGCATGGAACATTACGATCACCGATCTCAGTGGTTTCTATCAAAAAACAACATGTTGCACAGACAGGGTTGCCATTTGGATGATTCTTGGTGTGGTTCAGGGTTTTTCGTTGTACGAGATTTTTAACATGAATCTGTTCTCTTTTTTCCTCTCTATAACAATTTGTTGCCTCTGCGAAAGTCACTCAATAATATTGCTTGTGCAACTCAACTCTAATGGGACTGGTTTAGTCCCCAGCGAAGGCACGTGTATAACTACCCCGCGGAGCGGACGAAGTTTTTTCGCGAAAAAAAAACGTCGCCACAAAAAAAAAAAAAAAAAAAAAGGAGAAAAAGGAAGAAAAAGAAAAGGAGAATGAAAAATTAAAAGCAAAAAATGAATAAACGTGTCTAAGATCGTATTCAAAGTATATATATATATATCTGTAGGGGTTGGGTGGAGCTATAGCTGGATTATCTCTTTAGATATCTTTCAAAGTGGTTGGCGACGAAAGGAGAGCTACAATGTTCGAAAACAGGTGAAAAGCTGAGTAATGATCCCTGACTAAAGATCTAAATAAGTAAACATCCTGACATATGCAGTATGGGCCCGGCTACAATCCTCGACAAAAGTACATGGGACAAATCCCGTTCCCCGTATCAGTGTTGAAGTTTCAGAACACGTTGGGCTGCCACGACATTGAAAAGGGGAATGGGGTGCAGAAACGGGGATGGTGATCTCCTCGTTGCTTATTTTGCTTGTTTTGTCCCATCATTTTTGTCGAGGATTGTCTGAGGCTTGTACAAAGGTATAGGGAGAATTTAACGGACTTAGGCAACGCATGAAAATTGGAGTGAAAAAAGTTGTGTATTTTGAAGGGAGTTTTTTTTATGACAAATACCATGGTGTACGCATAGTAAAGAAGTACTTGCTGAATGACCGTTCGGTATATCGTGAAATGCGTTACAACAACCCCCCCCCCCCTGCCCCATCAAGAAATATAAGATACAAACTCTCTTTGGCTTCTTTCCATAATAGTTTATTAATATTTAAATGTAAATGGAAACACTGTCCGGCCCGAGTGCTATCTCCCCTGACCCCTCCCTCATATGCATGGGCGTCAATCCTGGGGGGACGGGGGACAAGTCCCCCCACATTTCGATGGGTGGGGGACACAATATCAAATGTCCCCCCCCCCCACATTTGCGTAAAAGAGTAGTGTCGTGGCTCTATTTGACTGGCTTTTTGAGTGGCATGTAGGTTTGATGGGTAATTGTTAAGTGTCTCGATGCAGATTCTGGATGTAAATTTCGTCAGGGAAATCTTATTTAACGACAAAATTTCGGCGCGCTTCGCGCGCATGCGTCACGGTTTCCACTCCTTCTCATGACCATTAAAAAGGTAATTATACATGGAACTATATTCTGATCACAACACTTTCCGAAAACAGACATACATCTCCAAACATCTGTCGGGGCCTCGCATCAATATGGGATCATTGAATCAGTGGCGTATGCAGAGGGGAGGGCCATTCGGCCATGCCCACCCTCATTGATTCCGATATTTTTTAAGTTCCTAAAAATACGTAAGTTTTTTAACACAAATTTACTCTAAAAGGTAACATATTTGGTACCAGATTCCATGTGAGGACACCGAAGTTTTCAAAATTTTTTCAAAGGGGAGGGGACACCCCATTAGGCCATGCCCCCGTCACTGATTCCAATTTGTTTAGTTTCTAAAAATACGTAAATTTTTTAACACAAATTTTACTTCAAAAGGTAACATATGTGGCACCAGACTGCATGTAAGGACACCTAATTTTTCAAAAAATTTCAAAGGGGAGGGGAGACCCCTCCCCTTAGACCCCTCCCCAGGCCAGAGGTCACACAGCATTCTGCATGCCCTCCCCCCTTGAGAGAAATCCTGGGTACGCCACTGCATTCAGTCGAATTTGTAGCATGATGTGGAAGGTTGAAAGTAAGTTGTTGCCGGTAAACACTTTTCAAAAATTTTTACCGAGCGCTTCGCCGAAGCCATTATCGGTATAAATGGTGATTGTTAATACACTTACAACTAAAAAGCATTCCGAAAACGCCCTTGCCAGTCCTTCACACCTTTGCTATACTACGATCAGCTCCAGGAATATCCCAAAGATGGCACCATTTTGCATCTAAGCAACCATTCATTAACAAAAATTTCTCAAAGGGAGGGCTACGTCCCCTCCCCTTAGACCCCTCCCCCAGGATGACACTTATATAGTGACAAAGGAAGGATCCCCACTGCTGTATACAAACGCAGGGTGAATAAAAAAGATGCCATTTACGAGCCGCCACTGCAGTTAGTAAAAACATCCAGCCAGTCGGAAAAATTAGAATTCACTAAATTATGGACATTTTCCAGCCATGTACGAACAGCTCCAAAAATATCCCAAAGATAGCACCGTTTTGCACCTAAGCAGCCTTAAATTAACAAAAATTTCTCAAAGGGGAGGGGGAGCGTCCCCCTCCCCTTAGACCCCTTCTCCAAGACGACACATTTATGTAGTGACGAAGGAAGGATCCCCACTGCTGTATACAAAAACGCAGAGCGCATAACAAAGTGCAATTTAAACGCCTCCACTCAGTTGGAAAAAACATCCAGCCAGTCGGAATTTGGGACCTTCCCACCCCAAAATGTATCACCCTAGCAACGGGCCTGGTCGGGTCCATGATCTCCGACAATGATCCACGCTGCGAAGCGTTGTTTCAGCTATTTGGGACATGATGAAAATAACATCTTGAAGTAATTCCGTGGACTCCGTGTATTTCACCTGGGAGATCTTCTATGGTGGTCATGTTAACTTTGAAATGATAATTCTTATTAGAATAGGACAACGTCAGTCATCGTAAGGGGGGGGGGGGGAGGGAGGAAAGGGCCTATAGGAAGACGCGCCCTCTTCAAAACCAAAGGGATTGGTTTGTGCTAAGTCATGTATGTGTATGTCCCCCGTCCCCCCGCCCCCCACATTTGGATACGGATTGACGCCCCTGCTCATATGAACTTGTTGAAGAAGAACATTCCTTTACTTAAGCGCCTACCGCCATTCTGACAAGCCAGTATACTTCCCGGAAAAATTCAACCGTTACTCCCTTACCGCAACTTGAAAACTAAACCCGCAACCTCCTCGTTTTAAAGCACTAAAATCCAAAATTTGGAAATTCCTATACCTTTGTACAGGCTTCAGACAATCCTCGACAAAAGTACGTGGGACAAATCCCGTTCCCCGTATCAATGTTGAAGTTCCAGAACACGTTGGGCTGCCACAACATTGAAAAGGGGAATGGGGTGCAGAAAGGGGGATGGTGATCTCCTCGTTGCTTGTTTTGCTTGTTTTGTCCCATCATTTTTGTCGAGGATTGTAGCTGCACTGAAATTTAGTAACAATTTTCTGTTAGAGAGTGAAATTTTTTGTAATCTAGAGGGATTGAGAGGAAAAGTTTTCGCCATACAGACCTTGCAGAATGAATACAGAAGACAAGCTGTCAGGTGACGTGCTGTTGTGCACAGTGGTACCAGCTGTTGCAGGCAAAGCAGCGGAGTGCATACTCTATTCGATTTCGTAACTGTCTGAAAAGTTTTAAAATGAACTCAAAAGGCTTTTAAGCAACAGAAAATGGCGTCGGCACAGTGGGCAATGGATGACGTGTGACCCCCTCCCCCATTCATTCTTGAAAATTTTTAAAATGGTCCCAAAATCCGTTAAGCTACAGATTTCTGTGGAGGGTGTACGGTGAGATGTGTTTTTGATGATTGGTTTATTTGTTCTAAACATTTTCTTTCACAAAACTGTTCTCAAACTATCATAAGTTTTGGAAATTCTCGACAAATTCCAAATTTTGGCACGTTCCGCTAGCGTCAAGCCTTGTGTCAGAGTTGTCCTTATTATCAATAGCTTTCGGTAACTACTCAAGGGGGAACAAAGGAGCAAAAGTGCTTTTTAAGAATTCTCTGTCAGAAGATTCGTTTCTGAATAGCATAGGTTGGTGGGAGTGACAGTGTCCGATGCAGGTTCTGAATGCAGGTTTTGTCATGAACTAATATTTATTCAAAATTTCAGCGCGCTTCGCGCGCATAAGACAGGGTTTACACTCGATTTCATATACCATTGACAGAGCTATGACGCTAGAAATTATTCCAATGCAAACATTTTTCTAAAAAGTACATCTCCTTCTCTGTAGGGCTCTCATCATTATGGGATCTTAGACTAATCTAGTCTAGCACATGACTTGAAAGATTGAAAGTACGTAATTGCCGTTGCTTATTTTCCAAACATTTTACCGCGACGTTCAATAACGACGAAAATCTTTTCTGAAACCAATTTTACCGGTCCACCATCCCTCTTGCTATACCTAAAAAGAAGGTGATGTATGTATCATATCTCCTCCCATATGGATGTCGGGTAGTGAGAATCCCGTTGGTAGCTCTTTTGTACAGTGTAACTAATTCAGAGCTCCCGGGAGGCTCTATACTGTTCTCTGTCAACCTTGGATATCCTTTTAAAATGTAAGGAAAAAATTTATTATAGTCCAAGAATGTTTCTGTGGACTCCACGCAGGTATAATTGCGTGCACAATTTTCCCATGGGCGAGGATCATGGGGGGACGCGTACCCCTCACTTTTTTGGAAGGGGGACATCGTCAAAAAGTCCCCCTCACTTTTTCAAAAATGATGGAACAGACTGCAATCGTGCCTAGGAAAACGAAATTTTTAGAAGAGAAATAACCTAAAAATCCTACACTTTTGTTACACCAAATTGCATCTGAGGGCATTCAGTTCTAGAAAAATTTCCCTTAGACCCCTCCCCCATGCCGACGATCACAAAACTTATTGCCTCCCCGTGACTCAAATTCTGGCTACCACCAACTGCTTCTTCCACCAGGACGGCGATTCACAAATGTGAAAAAGTCCCCCCCCCCCAAACACACACACACACTTTTGGAGATGGATACACGCCCATGACTTTTCCTGGGATTTAAGGAGGTTTGAAGACAGTATATTAACCTGTTAACCGTCTCTTACTCCCCTTTTTCACCCGAACAAAAGTTAGAATTCACTAAATTGTGTACATTTTTTAAACATAGGCCTACAATCACTTTAGAATGACCCAAAGATACCACCATTTTGCATATAGGCCCCCTAAAATTAACAAATATTTCTCAAAGGGGAGGGTAAACCCCTTCCTGGGATTGCACTTTCATGTACTAACATGAAAAGGCTCTCTCACTCTTGTATATAGCGTATACAAAATCCCACTGCCTAAAAAGGCACGGTTTAGCAGTTATCTGCGGTTCCCCCAATCACCAACTCTCGCCGGCACCATCGGTCATAGATTTCTGAAGGGTATACCCTTCAGAAATCCATAAAGAAGGTGATATATGATCTCTCCTCCCATATGAGGTTTTGAGAGTCCTGTTGGTCCCCCTTTTCAGTGTAAAATTAATGCAGAGCTCCCGGGAGGCTCTATCCCGAAAATTTTCGGCGCGCTTCGCGCGCAATTGTTTACGCTTACGGAGAGAGGTACGTTTTCATTGAGTGATGGATTCATTTTTATCACTTTTTACCAAAAATCATTTGAAATCTTTCACGACTTTTGCAAAGTCTTCTCAATATTTCTTGATTTTCGCTTGATCTGCGCACTTTTAGCCTTGAATTGTTCCCTTTACTATCAATAAGGTCCCGAACGTATTCGCATTACTCATCGGTGGGGTTCTACCATAGGCCAATTATTCGTGTGCATAAACGTGTTTCAGAGGAGCCAGCATTGTAAGGATGTTAAGCATTTTTTCACCCTCCTCTTCTTATGACAACTGAAAACTTAGTATCGAACCCACCTTCTAATTGATAGACACATATAAAGGGAATTGACACCGTTAGTCATCGCAATGGTTTTAAATGTAAATTCAAATTTTCGGCGCGCTTCGCGCGCAATTGTTTCATCTGACGTCCTTTACCCGAATACCGTATATCGAAAATAAAACATTCATTATTGCAAAAATAATTTCAAGTTACCTACACGGGCTCATAATGTTGGTGTGTAAGTTTTAAGATAACTTAGATTCTTCGGACTCTGCAGGTACATATAGTAACTTATACTGAGCCATACACATCAAATTCCATGCAACATGAAAAGGAATAAAATCTCACTGACATAAGAATTGGAGCCGATTTCTGTGCTCTTAAAATGCAATATTGCGAGAGCTTCCGGGGGCTTCGCCCCCTGGACCCCCACCGGGGCTCCGCCCCTGGACCCCGCCAGGGGCCCTAACGGGGGCCCCTGGACCCCACGTGTAAGAACTCGCGCTTCGCGCTCGTGGTGCACCTTCGGTGCACATGAGATTTTCCATCTTGGGCGTCCCCCCCTCGAAATTTCTGGATCCGCGACTGGCGTATTATGATTAAATTTTGGAATGTTAAACAAAGGAAAACATTAATATCAAATACCATATTGCTAGGTAGATGTTTCTCTGCGCGCTTCGCGGGCACCCCAGAGAAAACTGACTAACACAACTGAAAAGTTTGTCTGGCACCGTAAGATTTCTTTTAAAGCATGGGCCTCTCCTACCACTCACCACACTATTGTGACTTGAAACTCTGACATAAGAGTCATTGAAAGTACTGTACGTCATTCAATGCACCCTGGGTCCTTGCAAAAAAAATCCAAAACTCTAACCATGCATGTATAGGGAATCACAATTCGCGATATATTTTTCGGCGTGCTTCCCATGCATGAGCCTGATATAAACTGATGTCTCATCAATATGCTGCACGGCTGTGCGTAGGGAAACTTTGCTGGAATTGCCTCATTATTTCCTGTAGAACAGCTTGAGTAAATTACTATCCAAAACCCTCGCTACACCTCTCGCTGTCCACTTTCTCGACCAACTACTACCATCCTCAGCAAATTGACTGACGGTTACCATCGTTAATTTACTACAAGAAACCTATTTTTATTAGCATTTCAAATTACACGAAGGGAAGCAGAATTTGTTCTATGAATTGTCCAGAATTACCGCAAAAGTCGTCAAATTTAAAAAAAAAAATACTCGGGGAGGGCCCCCAGTCTCCGGCCTTCGGCGCTAGCGGTTAAAGGTTTCGCCGGCCACAACTTCCCAAGATGCAGCCTCCAATGAAAATTACTTCCCTTCATGGCATTTAACTGACTGCCGATGGCCTTGGCCATGTCCATGTAAAACTACCCGTAGAACATTTCATTTATTTTTTAAGTTATCATTATTATACTCTGTAACCTGATAACCTTCAAAGTCGACACTAACTTATTTTTTAAACTAATAAAAAAGGTTGAGAGGGATTCTCCCAGACCATCCACAAGAATGAAAAATGAAAGATCCATAGAGCAGGATATAGGTAGGGATTTTTTGTGTAATGAACAATACTGCATTTAAAACTAAAGAGAAACAATAGGCTACATTTAAACGTCTCAATGTGTTTTCCTAATTCGGTGCGCTTCACGCACACCAGTTTTAAATATTGTTCCAGGATTCCAGGTTACTTCCTGTAGAACATCTCGCTTTTCATAGCTTCATTCAAACTCTTCCATTATCATTCAAATCCTTGAATTCCCCTTGGCCTTACGCAGCGGAGGGGAAGTTCCCCCTTCCCCCAGAAATTTTCAAGGCAAAATGTTTATCACCATCGATCTGTGTAAATTTACCGACTTTTTGAAAATTGTGTAGATACAAGTTGTAAGACTCGAGAGAGTGTCATTTCCAGTACCGTAATATGGGATAGGGGCTTAGCGAAAAGGGTGCAAGACCCTTCTCCTTGAGGGTACTTTTCTTAGTTTTTTATTACTAATATCGCCAAAAAGTCTAAAAATGCGATTTTTGCAGCGCGCTTCGCGCACACCTACTCTGAGTTCTAGATCTCACATTTATAAAATTATTGTTCCAAAGTCCCAGCCTTTGGCGCAGCTTGGCAGTCCACACTGGTTTGCCCGCCCCTTCCTCCATTTCCAGAAATCAAATCCCGCCCCTGGTCACTGTGGCCATTTTCTTCGTTATTGACGGAGAACATATATTTCCGAGAGGTGCACAGTGCTACTGCTAGGTCCTAGACTGCTTCGTTCGATTAAAGTGTGCGCGGTTACGCCATGGCTTTGCCATCTGTGGATCATGGGCGACGACATCTGACGTTGGGCCTAGGTCGCAAAGTGAAAGTGAGATTGTTCCAGCAGATATACATTAACATTGCATGCTTGAGTAGTTTTAGCATTCGTGTGTTGGGCGCAAGCTACGTGTGGTACCTTGGTACTCCTGGAAAATTGCATGAAAAGTTATGTGAAAACAATATGCCTTTGGCATACCATAGAAAATGATTGCAGTCAGTGACAGGTACACTTCAGAAGAGGCAGAAAGGAACCAGTTGTCTCCAGGTCTCACCAAACCAGTTTTAAATGTTCTATGATTATGTGATAGTGTGACTTGCGTTGACTTGTAGACACAATGGTGTCGAGTCAGTTGCTGCAGCAACTGACTCGAGTTGACTCGACCAAAATGTCTGACTTGACTTGAAAATGTGCTTGGCTGGATTTGACTTGACTTGAAGATGTGCTTGGCTTGATTTGACTTGACTTGAAAATGTGCTTGTCTTGACTTGACTTGAAAAAGTGCTTGACTTGACTTGACTTGAAAATGTGCTTGACTTGACTTGAAAATGTAACGAATGACTTGAATTGACGTGTGACTCGACCTAAGGGTGACTCGTTACAACACTGCGTTTAACACGTGATGGTCCTGTCAATGTTTACGATAGCAAGTAACCACTGTTTACTATCTTCTTCACCCTTCCCCTTTTCTCCGTTTTTTTTCAAACCTAGAGCTTGCTCCCCTACATCTCCTGGAATACGCGCCAGATAATCATGTGTCCGTCGAAATGGCCAAGACGGGAGGGGACAGGTATAGTCAACCTAAAGAATTTTGAAACTAGACACTGTTTAATACGATACTGTAACAAGCTAGCAATCAAAAGAAGTCTCAAACTTTATGCACTGCTTAAAAATGAGAGGAATGGCGAAAACGATGGGTGGGGGCGATGATGATTTTGAATAGTTGAGTAGCACTCCCATAGACAAAAAGAATTGCTCTGGTGTGATGTAAATGTATGTTCTGAGACAAACTCAAACAACAGGTGTTAAAGGTACAAAAATTTTCCTTCTGGTTTCTCGGTATCAAAGTAGAATGGGATGGAATTATGCGCACAAGGCGAGGAGTTCCCATCTTTAGGTGTTTGATGCACAGGTACCCCGCCGCTCACTTTTGAAAAGAATGTTATGTTCAACCAAATACCTGAGAAGACTGGTGTATTAATTAAAGGTATATCTAACTAGAGGTTTGGGGAAGCATCCCCTAGTTTCCCAGGGGCACACACACCGGAAAACTGAAGAGCAAAATGATTATCCCAACCCAATAGACGAGTTGGGAAATTAGATTTTGCTGTATCATGTAGTACCACTAGTGCCTCGGTGAAAATGTTACTTTACAATGTGAACGCAAACAACACGATGACATTTCTACTTTCTTGCTTTTAGGCTAGACTATTTCCTTTAAGGGCGATAAATTTTTGGCTGTTTACCCTTTTCTCAAAAATGGATGGTGAACTTTTCGTAAAGAATATTCGGTAATTTAGAAAATGGAAAGTGTAAAATTAAACCTCCCCCCCCCCCTAACTAACAAACCTCTACCTACGCTGGATACGGCTGTGCAATATGCTGACGTTAACGAAAACAATAGGGCCTCAAACTACGATATTTGTAGTACTATTTTTATAATTACAACCAGGTGCGTAGCCAAGAAGGAGCATGGGGGCCTGGGCTCTTCCAGATGTTCGCTAGCCCCCCATTTTTGCATCCTAATAACATGTGTAAGAATGAAGGACGACGATCATTGCCCTGACCCCCCATTTGACACCTAGCCCTCCTAAAACTTTCATCCTAGCTACGCCCCTGATTACAACCCTCAAAGTTTAACTGACAACCGAAGTTGAGAGAGGCTAGAGCCAGATGAGCCCCTTCCCCCTTTGGTGCCACTGGTTTTGAAAAATACATTAATGAGCAGAATGGGGAGACTGATAACACACATCTAAACAAGGATATTTAAGGCGGGCGAAATAGCTTCCGGATTGAAGATGATATATATTCCTATTGCGGGGTAACTTAAGGAAACATTGTAGAAGTTTTAATTCTTAAATTACACGTTTTTACCGTAACCGTCATGGGTGGCTCCCAACAAAACTGAAAAATGTTTCCTACCCCTGCCACTAACTCCCAGCCATATGGTATTGAAGACATTTCGCAAGGGGTGGAAGGCATTTGCTCTGGAGTTCTCCTTAATTAGAAAGCAGTAATTTCATTAATTTTGCTTTAAAAGCCACATTTTTGCCCAGAAGTCGACATTTTTTTGGCTGGTTGTGCTGTTTCCCCGTTCTTACACCCCCGTAGGCATGTGCTCTCGCTTCTCAAGTGCCATCCTGTCCTGCTGGCAATACCAATAATATTATTCTACTGGAGTTACAGGAAATTTGTGTGTTTCGACATTAAAATGAAATAACTGGGAAACAAAGTTTACCATGATCATTTGGCGGGGGTTCTTAATGTTAGGACCTTTTTTGCAAAGAAAATTACCCAGTTTCTTCTTTTTTGAATTGCATGTCATCGTTTTATCCTTAACATAAATTACGGTTATAAAGCTTAACTCTGGCTTTTGTTCATTTTCGTAACATAAGCAAAAGAGTTTCCTTTATCTTGAACCGGCGTACATTGGCGTAGAAACAGTATGAAATTTTGCGCAATAATATATGGTCATCCTGGTCAGTAGGGAGAAATTTACGTTGAAATTTTTTTGTCACGGTGTAGATACCGCCTTTATTAAAATACCCCATTTATTTATATATTAAGGTCTTATATCCAAAGCAGCTTGAGCGCCAGTAATGTCTTCTCGATACTTCTATCCAGGGCCGTCGCGATCGGGGGTGGGGGTGTCTCACCCCCTCGCCCCAAAGTTCGTCAGAGCGATGATAGTCGGAAAATCTGAAATAACAGTTGGAATTTCTGATATCTCAGTCTAGCACATTTTTCGACTGAGCCTATGTCAACTTTGCATATATTTTCCAACTAGATCAAGTGAGAATAATACCAAATGTTATTTTCCTCACGTAAAATCAAATCAAAACTGTCCTTTTTCGCAAATTTTTCTCAAACTCTCAAAATTTTCGTGCGCTCCGCGCACTTCAAACCTTACCTCAGTGTTGTTTTTATTTTCAATATCTTCCGATAGCAACTTTCGGAAAAGCACAACAGCAGAAGTTGAAAGCTGTTTACTAATTACCAGGTAAAAGACTGGCTTTGACTGGCTTTTTGAGTAGCATGTTGGTTTGTTGGGCAATTGAAAGTATCTCGATGCAGATTATAAATGCAGGTTTTGTCATGGAAATCTTATTAAATGAAAATTTCTTCGCGCTTCGGGCGCATGCGTCACGATTTGTAATCAGTCTCATGAATATTATTAAGATAATCATACCAGACACAGTTCTACGGGAGCTAGGGGGCTTCCAAATTTTTCTAAGCCCAACAAAATTGCACAAACTTTTATATAGACTAATATTGGTGAAGTCATAGATATACTCAGAAAATATTCCAAATGTCTATTTATCAGGGCCCGTATAACCAGTAACTTCTGTAACGATTTTTTCTATAACTTCAAAAAGTTTTCGCGCGCTAGACGCACCGGCTTTCAGCTACAGTACTATCTCGTGGTAACGCCCCCGTTCCAATCATATCGGATTTATTCCACGTTTCCACAAACGTCGTTCTTTCGTGTAGGCGTGATTCTAGAGAAACACTAAAATGTATCGTTGCGAAGTTCTATCCTCTTTTTCCTAACTTTTGAAAGATTCTTTCTTCAGCCTCCGTCATCGTGGCAAACATATTTTGAAAGAAAAAGATTTTTCAGTTTCGTAGGGGAGCCATGGGTAAGATAAAGAATGTAATACCCGACGACGACCATGTAGTCGCCCCAACAAATTTCATGGTTTTGTCCAGATTCTTCAATAAAAATCCAAACATTTTCAACTTTCCTTAATGACAACAAAAATGTGAAATCTTTTTTGAATATAATCCAAAATTTTTCGGCGCGCTTTGTGCGCCTTATATTCCGAGTTCGGCAACCCATTGCATCTGTAGTTACTTAGAGTACCTGGCCCTCAGTCAGGGCGCTTCGCCTTTACGTAGGCAAGGCAAAATACCACCCCTGGCTGAGCCTGCATGTAGGTTTTTCATTTTGGTATTGAAGTATACCCCCAAATTTCGGCGCGCTTCACGCGCAATCCTCACAATCCACGTTGTATCACTTATCATGAACATTATAAGCACAGACGTACCAGTGAACTTTTATAGCATAAACTAGGTGTACATTCTGAAACGCGCTTGTTAGTTATACACCACTTTTGTTATACCTGTCTGGGAGGTCTAATATCACATTTCTGCACCTATACTCTCCCTCCCGCCCATTCCCCATTGCTGGAAGCTGTTCGTCTGGATTTTCGTTCAAAATTAGTAAAAATACAATAGATGTGAAATGCTTGTCGTCATACTCTATATTATTATTAAGATGCCAGGTAATAAGCATTGTTTCATTGCCCCCATTTTATATAATTGATCCAGAGCTTCCAGGAGGCCCTATACAGGTATATGCCAGCCTTAGATGCCCGAATAAAAGGCAGTAAAGTAGTCAAAAGATGGGGGCTTCGGGAGGTTTGTTGACAACGTTGACAACGTATTTAGTTCCAAAAATATCCCAAAGACAGCACCATTTTTCATTTAAGCAACCTTACCTTAACAAAACTTTTTCAAATGGGAGGGGGACACCCCTTCCCATTAGACCCTCCCCCAGGACGGCACCTTCATGTAGTGACAAAGGAAGGATCCCCATTGCTGAATACAGAACGCAAGGCCATACAAAACGAAGGTGCAATCTACGGGCCGCCACTCATTTGGAAGAAGAATCCAGCCAGTCGGAAAAATTAGAATTCAATTATGGACATTTTCTAGCCATATATGATCAGCTCCAAAAATATCCCAAAGATAGCACCATTTTGCATCAAAGCAACCTTAAAATTAACAAAAATTTCTCAAAGGGGAGGGGCACCCCCTCCCCCTTAGACCCCTCCCAAGGACAGTGGCGCTGCCAGGGTTTGGTGATGGGGGCACCACAGATGACTTCGTAATAATGCCACCTCAGTCCCCCCCCCCAAGTCTAAGTAAATAGTGCCTTTCTTATGGGCCCTGCGTTTTTGTATACAGCAGTGTGGAATCCTTTCTTTGTCACTACATAAAGGTGCCGTCTTGGGGGAGGGGTCTAAGGGGAGGGGCATCCCCTTCCTTTCCCTTTGAGAAATTTTTGTTAATTTAAGGTTGCTTAGATGCAAAATGGTGCTATCTTTGGGATATTTTTAGGAACAGATCATATGTGGCTGGAAAATATCCATAATTAGGGAATTTAAATTTTTGGGGGGTCAAAGAGGAGAGTAGGCGTCCCTGCAATTGTATACAACAGTGTGATATCCTTCCTTTGACACTACATAAAAGTGCCGTCCTGGGGGAGGGGTGTAAGGGGAAGGGTGTCTCCCTCCCCTTGGAGAAATTTTTGTTTATTTAAGGTTGCTTAGATGCAAAATGGTGCTATCTTTGGGATAGTTTTGGAACTGATCATATATGGCTGGAAAATTTCCATAATTTAGTGAACTCTACTTTTTGGTTAGGTTAAAGAGGACAGTATATTGTCTTAGAGGAGGGTATGTTGTCAACAAACCTGAACCCCCCTTTTGGCTACTTTAATGACTTCTATCCGGGGAAGGTTTTTAAGTAAAATTACATGCGTGGAGTCCACAGAAACATTCTTGGACTATTGCGAAAATTTCCTTTGCTTCATTGTGCATTATAAAAGGGTATCTAAGGCAGGGGCGTAGCTAGGATGAAATTTTTAGGGGGGCCTAGGTAACAAATGGGGGCGGCACCGCCGAGGGTCAGGCTTGTCAAAACTATACAAGCAGAGCGCCACCATCTGTTGGTGCGGAGCGTGCAAGAACATTTTTGGCTTTACAAACCCTCCAGATGGCCGGAAACGGCACTTCCCACGTGTTTTAAGCTTGAAATTGTACCCAGCCTTGAAATTCGAATCTCATGTCTGCCATTTCTCAAATAATGGGAAAAAATCAATCCATGAAAAATAGTAATACACAAGGCCGCACATACACTTTTTGCTAGGGGGGGGGGGGCAAAAAGTGGGCTTTACTGATCTGTGGCCTGGAGGAGGGGACTAAAGGGAACGGGTGTCTCTCTTCCCCTTAACGAAAATTTTTAATTTGAGGAGGACCTTTAGATAGCAAATGGTGCAATATTTGAGGGATTTCAGCTTTAAAAGGAAAACGAAAAGCAGTTGTGACTAAGTGCGACAAAAGTCATTTTTGAGAGCGTGGTGGATATGATGTGAAGCATGACGTCAGCCATTGAACTCCGTTGTGGGGGAGAGTTTAAGGGAGGGGAGGGAGTGTTATTGGTTATAAAACGTTTTTATGACTAAACTGGCACGGTTTAAAAACGTTTTGTGTTAACTGAGAAATTACTTAAGCCATTGATGATTGAAGCTACCTATAGCAACAACAGCAACATTGTAGCTATGCATAATCGCGCGTAGCGCGAGAATTTTAGAAAAGTAGTCTAGAAATACATCCTAATAGAGCTGTAAATGATTGGTGATGTGTACAGATATAAGCATGAAAATATTGATCTACCTATTTGATTGTTTAAGTTTTATCATTACGATCACAGCTATTTCTTATATTTTTACTGCGTTTTCTCTGTATATTCTCAAAGATGGAAACGGTTCACTTTGAAAATTTCTGGGGGTAATTGCCCGCCCCCCGCTGTGTACGGCCGTGGATATCATATGAACTGAGATAATACAAGAATCATACTGAATTATGCATCCCTTTTCATTTATTCTGCCTGCAATTCTCCCATATTCACCCTCTAGTATATCTCTGTTACATTTGTCCATCACCCTATCCATAGGCTACATGTCCACACTACTCAATTACAGATCATACCATTTGTCTCCAACCTAAGGTTACCATATTTATTTTCTAGCAAGGAGGACATAGATCACTGTCCTGATGTGGGGGTTCTAAGGGTGTCCCCTTCCCTTTGGAAATTTTTCGGTTTTCAGTGTTGTCTAGATGCAAAATGGTGCAGTATTTGTTCACGGACTCAAGTCATTGGTATATTACTTGGTCAGACCTACAATACCCAAAGTAAATCTTTCAAACTATTTAAATGTTTAACCCGCAAACTGGCAAAGCAGAAGTAGGGATCATGTGGGAAACACATGAAATCTGGACCTTGTCGGCAATTTTACAAATCCGCCCAGACGCCAGTGCGAACTAGTAAAAAGAGGACTTGTCGAAAACAATCGTTCTACAGTGCACTTGTTATGGGCAAGGAGAGAGACACGACATACTTGTTAAGGATAGAAGAATTATTCGAACGCAGTAACCTTACCGTACGGCATATTTTGTGTATGATACCTTACAGGAATGGTCGTGTATGAATGGTCTTCAGTCTATGGTTGCCATGTTTTCAGTAAATCAGCCAGCCATCCGAAAGGCAGAAATGGTCTAAACCTGACAATGTCACATCCGAATTTGTCGTCGGGACGTTCGTTTCATCGTCCAAGTGAATTATATGCGAATTAAACGACAGTGCAGATTATATTTAGTGAAAGTAGGCATTTTAAAGTTATAAGTTGATTTCATACGTGCGCAAATTTGTTTTTCACACATTTACTTCTTCTTAATTCTTACACATTTTATTTGCTTATTTATTTTTTGAAGGAAATACTCCAAAGTTTACTTCCGTTGAAACATTTAACTTTTCTTAATTCTTACACATTTATTAGGACACAAAAAATCTGGGGGCCTGATGAATATCTGGGGGCCTAGGGGGCCTAAGCTCTGGATTAATAATGTAAAATGCGGCACTGACATGCTTATTACCTGACGTCCAAATGATACTACAGAGTATGATGCCAAGCACTTTACAACTATCCTATTTTTCCTAAGTTTAAACGAAAATTCAGACGAACAGCTTCCAGCAATGGGGAATGGGAGGGAGAGTATAGGTGCAGGGAGGCAGAGACTGCGGCACCAATTTTGAAGTGGGGGGGGGGGGGTGCTAATCATTGAAGCTGCCCAATATATTCAACGGAGAAAAGGGCAGTTAAATGCGGCTCAAAATGGGCACATCAGAAGAAGTGTATTAGACCTCCCTGATATGTATGGGTGCGCGCGAAGCTCTCGGTAAAAACTTTTCAAAAATGTATAACGGCAAGTACGTACTTTTAACATCCTACATCATGGTACAAATTAGACTGAAAGACGGATCCCATACTTCCCTTCAGAGGTTGGAGATGTAATTCTGTTTTTCGGAAAAGTGTTGTGATCAGAATAGTTGCATGTTTTATAACCTTAATAATGGTGCAAACTGTGACGAATGCGCGCGCGAAGGGCGCCGAAACTTTTTATTAAATAAGATTACCATGACAAAATCTGCATTCATGCTCTGCATCGAGACACTTTCAATTCCCTCAACAAACCTATATGCCAATCACAAAGCCAGTCCTTTTCCTGAGAATTCATAAACAGCTTTCAACTTTTGTTGCTGTGCTTCTGCGAGAGTTGCTACCGGAAATTATTGATAAGGACAATACTGAGGTAAGGTTTGAAACGCGAGGGAAGAGCGAAAATTTTGATAGTTTGCGAAGGATTTGAGATAATTCTGATATTTTGAGAACCAGTTGTGATAGAAAATGATCATACAATAGATCCATTACTCGGTCGAAAATACACCTCACCCTATCCCCTACAGAAATATATAGCTTAAACGGCTTTTGAGATCATTTTAAAATTTTCGAAAAAAAATTCTGAAATCGATTGGGGGGACAGGCGCCCCCATGCCCTAAGTGCCGGCGCCACTGCCCCAGGATGGCACCTTTATGTAGTGACAAAAAGGATCCCCACTGCTGTATGTAAACGCAGGTAGCATAAAAAATGGTGCGATTTACGCGCCAACATTCAGTTGGAAAAAACATCCATCCAGTCGGAATTTGGGACCTTCACACCCCCAAACATATGACCCTAGCTACCTCCGTGCTTCTGTCCCTAGCCTTATTTTGAAAATGCAAAAGTAGAAAGAATAAATACATAGAAAATAAACCTTAATACCAACGATTAAGGTAAATATTTTATCATAATTCTTTAAAAATGTATTATTACATTTTACAGTAATTCACTTAAGATTGCGGTGTAATTTAGCAATGCTATTATAAGTTTTCTTCATACAATTAATTTTTGTCTTTTTTACATAAAAATCCTTTTGTTTTGTATTCTGAAGCTTTTCAAGTTATTGCGGAATTTCATTTCTTATTATTCTAAACATGTTTACGGCAAGGATGATGAAACTTTTTCTAAAGCTGTATTTATTTTTTCCGATAGTAGTAATTTGCAAAGTCATATACTTGTTAATTTGTTTATTACAAAACATTGCAAATGAAAGTAGACATTATTTTTTAAATAACGACTAGACTGTCTAATGATATAAGTATTCTCAACCACCATTCAAGAGAAAGTGAACGAGCTATAGTATGAAAAGCAATTACCCAATGCAAAATTAATAGATGGTGTGTCGTTAAACGAAACATCTGTGTGAAGAATATTAGCTTGTTCATAGGAAACTGATGGGTGAAGATTCTTAAACGAAGTGCTGGGAGAAAATACCTGATGGACTCTAAAACAGTGTGTATAGGTACTGCATGTGGTAGTATACAGAGTTGCTCAAAATAACACTTTATGACATACTTCAACCTCTCTATAATTATGGTAACATGCACACACACGCTGTTTTTTGCTCAGCAGTTAAAAATAAAATCCCTTAATGGCAGATCTGTTGGGATAACTTCAATATCATTTACCTTTTTCAAGATGTACCTCTTCAGAATTTGACGGTTTCTAAAGAAAGTCACTGCCTATGCAAAAACAATGATGTGGAGTGTTGCACAGTTTTGATATTTCTTTACCCATGTAAATTATCTCCTAATTACGAGCCACCTAGTTTAGACTTTGGTAAGTGATACTGATATTTTCAATTAGACAACTTTTACTGACGAAGTAAATTCCTTGGTAGTCGGGACATATAAATGTTACAACTGTCCTTGAAATAGAGGTTGAAAAAAACAAAGAATAACAGTAGCCATAAATGGTGGGTCTCCCTTCACGTCACAAACTTTCATAATTAGTGTAAAATTATTCATGATTTAAGTGTAAATAGAAAACAAGAGGGCAATCCACGGGGTTGCATATCTCATCGCTAGCACACATGTCAATCAACGTGATAATTGTAACAAATATCCACTCACATCACTAATGAACCAAATACGTAAGGAAAAATATTCTACAATTTTGAAACCTGACTTTGACCATTACTTCTACGAGACACGATTTCCCACCTTGGGACACCTATCCAACAAGTTTGAAGAAATCATCAGCCGACTAAGAAGGAGTTTTTGATAAAAATATTCATTTGACTTTCTATCACGTGACCTTTGACTTCGATTGCCATGGCAACCACATATTTTGGTAGAACTAAGCATCCCTATTTTATATGTGAAGTTTCATTTCGTCTCAATGTTTTATTTTGGAATTTTAGCCAAATAACGGTTTTTACACAGTTTGACCTTTGGCCACTGGCCTTTGACACAATTTCCTACCCTGGGGTACCTTCCCAAGTTTGAAGAGAATCTATCCTGCCCACTTCGAGGAGTTTTGACTCAAATTTGCGCTTAAAAATATACATTTTCCCTTCCATCACGTGACCGTTGACCCCCGTTTCCATGGTAGCCACATATTTTGCAGTACTAGACATCTTTTTCATGTGTGGTAAAGTTTTATGCCAGTGAGATGTTCCTATTGGAAATACAGTACAAAAATGATTTTCTCAAAATTTGACATTTGACCTTTACTTCCCATAATGAGCGTGACACAAGGGTTCCACCATGAGTACCTTCCCACCAAGTTTGTATTAGAATATCGGCTTAACCCTTTTTGGAGGTATTTACAAAACCAAATTGGACAGATGTACACACTCACCCCATCCCCACACACGGACAGGTTTTGACCCCTCGCTTAAGTAAGGACTTCCGGTTACCATGGGTTAGCCCCTCGGACTAGTAGCTTGAAAAATAAACCGTAACCATGGCAATGCTTGCTATTTCAAAGGGCATTGCCGTATGTAGCTCAACTGGCAAAGTAAATAGAATATCTCACCCTCCTTATGGGGAAGTGATATAATAACTATGTACAACAGTCAATATGAGATGGATTTTGATAAGAACTGTGGCTATAACTAGGGTTTTTATGCTTTTTGCATCAACTAACCAACTGTGTCATTTTAATGCTTAAACGTACTAGAAAAGCTTAGGAAAATGATTAAAAATTTTTTAATAGATTCAAATACCATTTGCAAAGAAATTGTCGTATACCCTGAGTAGTTTTAGAAAAACATTTCTACACTGTAGGCCTGTAATCACTTCGGTTGTAACACTTTTTCAAAAAAGTGCCATCATAATTTTCACATAAATTTTTCATTATTCACAAATAATAACAATAATTTCATTATTCCCGGGAAATAAGATTCATATATACTCTGGTACTTAAATTTCAGCCATTTACAAATATTTAGTTCTGTGTCGAGCCCAGTCAAATTGCAATTGCTGTTAGAAAAGGGTACAAAGGAATGATTACAAAGACTAAACCGTCACGCATGAAATGTACAGTACCTTGGAAATCAAGAAAGTATTAAAAAATTTCACGTTTCCAAAAAGCTTCTGTGAATATCGACTTTTGGACCCTTCCATCTTTAAAGCATTTTTATTCACATGTCCATGTAGCTACAGCCTTGGAAGTGTCCGCCATAAGGAGACAATAGTCCCTCAGGAAATGCCGCTACATATTTATTACATAGATTTATTACATTGACTAGCGCATTTGTTACATAGAGAAGCATTGGATCCTATGGACATTCTCTCTAACCATTCAACATCATTCGTTTCTCATGGCGATCAGCTGTTACTATGATCTTTTTCCAAAACAGATAAAACTTGGCTTTCTTATCATGCACCAATGTTATTTTAGGAAGTTTTAGAATCAAAGGCATTTTCTGATTGCATCTTACGTGAAAGAAAATTAGGGGAACGTGATATTTCACTGTTCTATGGCTCCAGTTAAGAAATATGTGTACATCTGCAAACTTACTAGAAACTTGCTCAAACATGACAAATACCCATGATTTATATCATCTAACGGGCGTATCCAGGAATTTTCAATAAGGGGGGGGGTGCAGGGTTTGGTTAATCGCTGTCCTGGGGGAAGGGTCTAAGGGTTTAAGAGGCGAAAGTGTCCCTCTCCCCTTTGGAAAATTTTTGCATTCTGAAAAGGGCTGAAATACAAAATGGTGCTTTATTTGTCAAAATTTGAAGCATATTTATGTACCATATTTTCTTTGACTTGTGTGTGAGAAAAATATAAAATGTGCAGCGTTGCTCATGTAAATATGACAGATGAAGAACCAAGTGTTTACATACATGAATTTGTAGAGGGAGTGCACTCACTAGGTTAGATTATTTTGGCTCTAGGTCTGTTTTTAACGTTTTTAGTGCCGACTAATTGTGAATCACAGCTTTTTCGCTACTCCATCGTCGCCTTCTTTAGAGGCGAGTAAAGGGGAGATCGTGTACTGTCTAATATCTTGAAATCATTGTATGACACGTACGTGTTTCATGTGTCATTAAACTAGATTCAAGCAACTAACCAACCCTAACCCTTTTACAAAGATGTGCCCTAAGCACAATGGCAGTAGATTCCATTTTTAAAGTGTTTGGTATGACCTGGCCAGAAGTCAAACCTGGCATCTGCAAATCGGATGCTCTGACCACTAGGTCATGCAGTTGGTTATCAAGTTTAGTTTAGGAATAAAACTCAGGGTTTAGTGTTACAGGATTATTAAGAGGCCAAGTCAGTGATAGATGATAATTGTGCAGAACGTTGCATCATGTGTTTGCAACACAAATGGCAAACAAATGCTCACCACTTGAGTGTGGCCGCTCTGTAATGGAGGTGAACAGGTTGCCACCATCTCGGCGTTTAGGAAAGTGGCTAAAAGCTGTGAGTTTCACTCATATTCCTCAGATGGGATCGTTAAATGGTGGTCTTAAAGGCAGGATGAGAGAAGTTTGAGAAATGAATTGCAGGTTGTCACTGCTGATCAGCCATGTTCACACGTAGTTCTCAGGTTCCTCCATGAGGTTCGGTTGAGCTTCCTGAACACCCTAAATGTTAAAATGAAATTGATCAGAGGAGCGCCATCATTTCTATGAGTGTCACCGCCTTTAAAGCAGACATTCAAACATACAAACAGCATGATTGCGTAGATCTTTTACCCCAGACGAGAAAAAAAAAATCCAGAAAGTATGACTTCTTAATAGACTAGGTGAAGTATGTATAAAATCTTTAACGTAACGGAGGATTTTAAAGTAAAAATCACAGACATATACGTCAGTAGTAGAAATCAATTTTGCCAACTGACAAGGCTGATCAGAAGCTTGTTCAGAGCAACGCTACACGTTAGTTGCTCCGCGCATTTATGCACATGTTGTACGGAGAAAAAATAGATATTACAAACACTAATAACCGACAACGTAACTAAAAGTACAACGGTGACATTTTATTTACGTGAAGAAATGAAGCATGTCAACAAGCCATTACTTTTGTGTGCTACTTGGTGGGCCATAGGCTATACTGACTCGTGATATAATTTTTCATGATCATTCTTTTCATGACGGCTTATGGAGGGGGGGGGGGGAGGGCTGACTCCCAGTTGGATCCGCAAGTTTCGGTTTTCTCTCTCTCTTTCTCCACCTCTCTCTCTCTGCCTCAACTTTTGTTTTCACGCATGACGGCCAGTAGCGCATGTTGCGCCCCCGTGGATCCGCCACTCGCCTAATACACACAATAGATTAGGGAGACAAATGGAATGTCTTTAGTGCTTGAGTTTATAGAATACAAAAATAAAATGAAAATAAAAAAAATAAATAGAAAATAAATAGAGTGAAACAAAGGTGTCATTGAACTCTTCGCAAAGCTCAACATAAGTACGGTACGGACTGTCACCTCCCTTACTACGGAGTATAGATAAGATTTCGTTACGAAAGAAAATACGAATGGGGTGTTGAAACTTAAGATTTTGGTAACGGTAGGGTGAGGCCGGTGTTTTGTCGAATGATCGATGGACTTTTGCACTTTTGTGGACTTTTAGTGGCAACTCCTTGCACTGACATAGTACAATGAAGTTTATATTTGAAATTTGTTTCACCTCCGGTGACCTACAGAGTAAATTGCTTTCTTCATGGTTAACTGATCAAAGTCAAAGGAACATTACTTTTTGTTAGACCTATATGTGATCTCAATGACCTGTATTCCTGACCGTCCAGGTTTTCCCTAACAAAAAGAATATATAAGAGGAAGGATTAAAACTAATCTGTACTCCACAGGATTTCAGTTTTGTCAGTTTTACTGTCAGTATGACACAAAACAGATCGATAACAAGCATCGAGAGATAATTTATCATTTTTGTTTAATGCAGAGCATTTACTTTCATTCTACTCACTGAAAAGGTCCAACTGGGTCGAAAAGTGCAGAGAAAGACTTTTTCATGATATTTTCTATTCTTGGAAGACTTATATAGACAGAGAAGTCATTGACGACCAATTTGCAGTGTTGTAACGAGTCACACTTAGATCGAGTCAAGAGTCAAGTCAACGGCGGAGACGTGGAGTCGAGGCACTAGTCAAGTCAAACCATTCGTCACATTGTTGAAGTCAAGTCAAGCACATTTTCAAGTCAGGTCAAGTCAAGTCAAGACAAAAGCCAAGTCACTGTCAGACATTTTGGTTGAGTCAAACATACCAAGGTACCACACGTAACTTGCACCCAACCCACGAATGCTAAAACTGTTGGCAAACAATGTTAAATCTGCTGTGAATATCGATTATTAGCACTTTGAACTTAATGCAGGTGATCACTGGCAGTTAGTTGCTGGTATGCTACACTGCTGCTTGATTAGTCATGGTTATCTGTGCTGTGAAAGTTCACCATAAGTTTGACACAAAAACTAATTAAGACGATTTTACATTTTTCTCGGAGTGTATTCCCCTTCTAAGTTTCAATGCAAAGTTGAAAATAGCAGGGCGGGGGGATCGGCCGTCTTTATGATGGTTGAAATTGACTTTCTTCTGGCAGCAAGTTTTGGACGTAAAATAAATCTTAATTTACGACCATGACTCATTTCTTCTCCAGATCTTACAGGAGTATGACAGTTGTTTTTGATCATTGAGATCTTTTTGAAAAGGGCCAAAAACTTGAAATTAAATAAGCAACTTTTTCGCGCCGTAATATTTACGTTGTGACTAAGCACTGTGCTA
The DNA here is from genome assembly GCA_029531755.1 of Holothuria leucospilota. Lineage (NCBI taxonomy): Eukaryota > Metazoa > Echinodermata > Holothuroidea > Aspidochirotida > Holothuriidae > Holothuria > Holothuria leucospilota. The sequence goes on along the minus strand of CM055981.1, from coordinate 20,123,386 downwards.
CCCCAGATTTTCAAAGGGTCGTTGAAGGGGCCGTGTATAGGGAGCCATTGGCGACCGGTTATACACGTGTCTTCACTGAGGAGTCCCGTCAGAGTTGCACAAACAGTATTATTTGAATACTTCTTTATGCAGACTAGAGACAACAAAATTATTAGAGAAAGTAAAAAAAGTGAACAGACCCATATTTTAATAATTCCATTTGAAATAAATTTTTAATTTAAAATTAAAATTTATTCACACAAGGATAAAAGTCTTGTACAACGAAATTCCCAGAATCAGATCAAGAATCATTCAGATGGCAACCCTGTTTGTGCAACATGTTGTTTTTCGATCGAAACCACTGAGATCGGCGATCGTTATGGTCCACTCGCCTCCTGGCATGCTGTGTACATAGTCTGATATGACATGCTTCCGCAGCAGTGAGCGCGAAATTGTCGAACTGCCCCCGGGCGGCCCGCCTAATTTTTTCCCACGAAGAGTCAGTCCAAATCGGTTTTTCAAAAATTTTTAAATTTGTCTCAAATAATGTTTATGGGTTAGAATTAGGGTTAGGGTTACGTGGATTGAGGTTATTTGGCCAGTTCTTTCATAATCCGGCGTCAGAATTACAAAAGAGGGTCGAAAAAGCCGCCATTTCGGAATTAGAGGTGTGGCCTATTTCCAAGAAGCTGATTGATCCGTTGGCCAGATTTGGACTGACTCGTCCTGGATAAAAACTACGCGGGAGGCCCGTTTTTTGGCAAGTGACAGCTATACCATAGGCAAGCAGTGCTGATATTGATTAAAGGTGATCAGTCGTCTTGAAATATTCTTTGTGACGTCAGCCTTTTCTTGACATGTTTCTGCAGTCGTCACTGTTCAAGGATACACCGTACAAGTAGCTATGATGACATCGGTATAGCTTGTAGGTATACAGCTACAAGCCGTCTCTTCTTGCTTACCAATTAGCTATACCATGCTTGTACGGTGTATCCTTGAACAGTGACGACTGCAGAAACATGTCAAGAAAAGGCTGACGTCACAAAGAATATTTCAAGACGACTGATCACCTTTAAACACGGGTGCTGTGTTGCGGCCGCGTCTACCTCGCGATATGCAAGTGCACAGTCCAGAACTGCGTACGTTTACAAACATCAGAGTCGCGTCAAAGGACACGATTCGCAGCAGGAGACGAGTCATTTTCCCTGACTCTACTCGTAGTCATGCTATGCTCGAGTCCGAGAGATGCACATGCACAGTGCAGAATTGTGTACGTTAACAAACATCAGAGTTGCATCAAAGGACTCGATTCGCAGCAGGAGACTCGAATAATTTGCCCTGGCTCGAGTCTTCAATTGGACTCGAGTCATTCTATGCTCGAGTCCGAGTCAAATCAAGTCATTTTAGGTGGTGAATCTAGTCAAGTCAAGTCATTTAGGGTTCCAGACTCGAGTCAAGTCAAGTTATTTTGGCTGATGAACAAGTCAAGTCAAGTCAATTCAAGTCAAGTCAAATATGCGACTCGAGTCCGAGTCAGTGACTTGAATTCTTACAACACTGCCATTTTGCAACTTGGTTTCGAGCACAAACAGTTAAATATCACAGCAACTAGGAGGAGAAGGAACTAAATATTTCTCTACGTAGTGCATGGGAAATTTTATTTTAACAATTTTGAAAAGAACATAGCAATTCATCCTATCTATACGAAGTTTATCCCCCGCCCAACCCCAACAGGGAAGTCTAGCTGGATTGTTCCAGAAACCACAATTTGTCGATGTGAGAAAGTCCAGTTTTAATCCACAATATTGCAACCCTCACATTAGACTGTATAATTTAATGGTTCCCAACGTTTTTTCAACTCATCGCCTGCTTTCACAAATGGAGTCTGTACCCCCCCCCCCACACACTTCTATAACGTAATAATACCATGAATGAATCAAAGGAAAGAACGCAAGCACATGTGAAAATGAAGGGTACACATGCATCGTTTTTGGGTGTAGGGGCTCGGCTCAGGGTAGTACAAAAGTGGTGTACAGGGCTTTCTTTTGCGATGGCGAATCATCAACTCGCGATTAATTAAATCCTGGACCTTTGAACAGTGTCAGGGACGGCGAAACACTTTTGATAGTGGGGCAGGTGTCGGGGGCCTCACATAAGTGTGGAACACTTACCCAAGAGCACGGAGTCTGGTGGCTTGCATAAGGCCCCTTGATGGGGTCCAGGGCAATACCCCAAAAGTTCCGAAATATTTTCTATATTATCGGCACAAGAATGAAATGTTTGAGTTTCTTCTAGTTATCTAATATACTGGATGCGCGCTAAAGAGATTAAAAAAATCACTTTCTATTATACTACTTGGCATACTAATGGCCGGTCCCTTTGATGCTACAGGGAATTGTCTTGTGGGTTGGGAGGAAGAAGGATGGTAGAGGTTGCATGTGGCATCCCTAGGAGGGGGCAGTTCATAGCTCTAAGTGGAGCATACAGTCACGTAGACAGGATAGTTGGCACCCGGGCGAATCCTTCCTTTGTCGCCCCCATAAAGTCGTCCTAAGGAAGGGGTGACATTTACGTGACATTTACGTAAGTCAACTAGGTTACAAATGGTGTAATTTTTTTGGTGACATTTACGTATGTCAACTAGGTTACAAATGGTGTAATTTTTGGAAAAGGTTTGAACTAACTGTATGTTAAGAAATCCTCATTGTGTAGTGAATGTTCTTATTTCTTCGCTGGGAAAAAGAGATAGGATCGCCATTGGTTGGATAACCCCTTTTGAGAATTTTTGCTTGTGTAAGAATGTTGTGAGAACGAAATGGTGCTATCTTTGCTAAAGCTTTGAACTGGTCATGTGGTTAAAATTTCTCATTTTTAAGTGAGCTTTTGGCAGGATGTCAAGCTGTCAAGTGTGTGTGTTGGGGGAGGGAGGAGTCGTCTAAGGTGCCAGTTTTGAGAGAATTTTGCATATGAATGATGACGTAAATGCAAAATGGTACTATCTGGCAATGTTGTAAACTTACTACATATTGAGAAATTTTTATGATTTAGTGACCTCTTTTGGTTGTTCCATGGCCTTGTTCCAAGGCCATCAGTTGTTGTGGAGTAGACAGGTAGAGTACGCCTGTTTTTTTTTTTTTCAAAATGCCTCCTACATGAGGGAAATGGTACATTCTATGTCATGTAAGTTTCATCTTAACATTCTTTATTTTGAGATTCAATCCTTACCCAGTACAATCACTTTTAAGGGGAAATAAGACTTGAAGATACTTTCTTTACACATTCATAGTTTTGTAGCATGCAATTCAAGGTAATCTGAGCCATAGGCGTATGAGGTGGGGGGTCTGCATCCCTCCCTGAGCAGGGAAAATGCTTATTTCAGGGCACTGACACTTGCATTTTCAAGGGCAAGGGGGCAGTGCAGTGGGCAGTGCGGCGGACAGCAGCGTTTGCCTGCCAACAGGGCAAAATGCTTATTAGTTGTACAATGAAATAATATCTCCCGAAATAATATATTTCTTTATAGTTTGTGGTGGTGGTGGTGGGGGGGGGGGGGGAACTCGTCCAAACCTGTCCTGAGTGCTATCGTTGTGAAAGGGGAAAGTCAGGGCAATTTGCAAAATTTTCAAGGCAAACACCCTCCCCCCCCCCCCCCCCCATCGTGAAATGTCTTCCCGTACGCCTATGATCTGAGCTATTTCATAAAAGCATGCGGTGACATGCAAACTAAAAACTGAAAAAAGGTACAAATCACCTTTAGTGTAAAGGTCTCACTTGAGTTCTGTGTACCTTGTATAGTTATACTTAGGGCAACAGCATTCGTGGGCGGATATGGGCGGATTTAATATTTACGGAAGAGGCTATGTTTTCAGGACTAATCAACCACATATGGTGGGGTTCGAGGTTCTCCACTGGTAAATTCGGGGAATAGGGAGCCCTTGCAGGCCCCTTTTCTAGGTTCTGAAGGCCCTAACATTACAATCAGGACAATGAAGTTTTAAACATTTTCTATTTTTTACAAATAGACCAGCGTTCCTTTACGGCTTGGAAATCTCAGGGGATAAGGCAGCTTTACTCTTGCCCCCGCAGTCTACGGCCCTGCTTATGCCACTTAAACTGTTCTACAAGTAGGAGTAATGAGAAAGGTAGCTACAATTCCTGAGCCGAAAAATAACATTTTTAACAACCTTTTCAATAATGTTTAGTTAACTTTACATTGTGAAAGTTATGTATTATATAAGAATTATCTGCAATTGTCACTTTCTTTCGTCAGTATGAGTTCTTTCAATTGCTATGAAAAATTATTCAGAATTGATCCCAGCCTGAGCAAAATCCCAAGGGGGGGGGGTTTAATGACACTACCCAAGTGGAACCCCAGTGACAGGACAGTTGGCACCAGTGTGATTCCTTCCTTTGCCATCCCCGCCAGGGGATTTGTCCTAAGGGAGGGCTCTAAGCGGAGGGAAGACATTTACACTAATCAACTAAGGTACAAAATGGTGCTATCTTTGAAAAGTTTTGAGGTGATTATATGTTTAGAAATTCTTATTGTCAGCCGATTGTGTAGTGAATATTGCTTATTTCTTGGCTGGGAGTAAGGAAAGGGTGTCGTCTTAGGGAAATGGGTGACACCTACACAGGGACGTAGCTAGGGTCATATGTTTGGGGGTGTGAGGGTCCCAAATTCCGACTGAATGGAATTTTTTCCAATTGAATGGTGGGGTGTAAATTGCACCATTTCTTTATGCGCCCCGCGTTTACATACAGCAGTGGGGATCCTTCCTTTGTCACTACATAAGGATGCCTTCCAGGGGGAGGGGTCTAAGGGGAGGGGGAGGCCCTCCCCTTTGAGAAATTTTTGTTAATTTAAGGTTGCTTAAAAGCAAATTGGTACTATCTTTGGGATATTTTTGGAGCTGATTATATATGTCTAGAAACTGTCCATAATTAAGTGAATTCTAATTTTCCGACTGGCTGGATTCTTTTTTCCAAATGAGAGGCGGCCCGAAAATTGCACCTTCGTTTTTTATGGGCAATGCGTTTTGAATACAGCTGTGGGAATCCTTCCTTTGTCACTACATAAAGGTGCTGTCCTGGGGGAGGGGTCTAAGGGGAGGGGTGAGAAATTTTCGTTAAGGTAAGGTTGATTAGATGCAAAATGGTGCTTTCTTTGGGATACTTTTGGAACTGATCATATGTGGCTGGAAAATGTACATAATTTAGTGAATTCTAAGATTTGGTTGGGTGAAAGTAGGAAGTATGTTGTCTAAGAGAAGAACACGTTGTCAACAAACCTCCTGAAGCCCCTCCCCCCCCCATTTTGACTACTTTACTGCCTTCTGTTCGGGCATCTAAGGCTGGCATATACCTGTATAGGGCCTCCTGGAAACTCTGGATCAATTATGTAAAATGGGGGCAATGATATAATGCTTATTACCTGACATCTATATAATAATAAAGAGTACGACGCCAAGCACTTTACATCTATCGTATTTTTACTATTTTGAACGAAGGTGGGAGGGAGAGTATAGGTGCATAAAGGTGATATTAGACTCCCAGACAGGTATAGCAAAAGGGGTGTAGGACTAATAAGCGCGTTTCAGAGTGTACACCTAGTTTATGCTATAACAGTTCACTGATACGTTTGTGCTTATAATGTTCAAAAGCGATACAACGTGGATTGTGAGGGCTGCGCTTGAAACGCGCCGAAATTTGACAGTTTCAGAAGAATTTGCGAAAAAAGGCAGTTTTGATTCGATTTTAAGTGAGGAAAATAACGTTTCGTATGATTCTCACTTGATCTACTCGGAAAATATATACGGTACAAAGTTGGCATAGGCTCAGTCGAAAAATGTGCTAGACTGAGATATCAGAAATTCCAACTGGTATTTCAGATTTTCCGACTATCGTCGTTCTGACGATCTGGGGGGGGGGGGGGGAGTGAGACACCCCCACATCCCCGGTCACGACGGCCCTGCACCTACACCTTTGAAATGTTTTTTTTTTGTGTGTATATAAGGCTCCTTATATGGAAATGGTGTTGTCTTTGTTAAAGCTTTAAACTGATTATATGGTTAAAAGTTTTCATTATTGAGTGCATTTTTCGATTTTATGGCAGGAAATCAAGGGAGGAGTCGTATTAAGTGCCAAGTTTGAAAAATATTTGCATATTTTTTGATGGCTAAGATGCAAAATGGTACTACCTGACAAAGCTTTGAACTTATTGTATCGGTTTAGAAATTCTTAGTATTAGGTGATTTTCTTCGGTTCTTCTACGACATGGCTTTAGGGCCATCATTTGCTGTCATGTGGAGTAGCCTATTATGTAAATTTGTTAAAAATACATTGCGAGAAATGGTACTTTCCAAGCTTTGTAACTTGCATCTAACACAGTCTTCATTTTTAGATTTCATGCTTTAGAAATTAAGACTTCAAGGGAAAAGGTAAATTCGGAACAGTTACGCAGTAAAATCACTTTGCATAGGAAACAGGACTTGAAGTTACTCTATCAATACATTGATTTAAGAATGTAATTCAAAATAATCTCAGCTATTTTATAAAAACATGCTATGGCATGCCTGAAAAAAAAATAGAGTAGGCCTACTAAGAGCTTTAGCCTCAGGTATCAGGTTTGTTTCCATGTATCATGTAGTCATGGGTAGAGCAACAACATTCAGGTTCAGGTTCTGAGGTCTTCAAATCGTAATGAAGGAAACGAAAAGTCACCATCTTCCGTAAATTTGTATCAACATGCCAGCTTTCATTTAGGTCTTGGAAATCTTAGGGGATGGGGCAGCTGTCCCCTTGCCCCAGCAGGCTACGGCCCTGAAATTCATTAAAGGTAAATGTAGGGGGTGCAATTTTGAGCGATGATCCTGTAGCGGTTTCTTCCAGAACGCGCACTAACAAAAGCCTCTCACAGAAAGGGTCTATGGTGGGTCATGAATCGCTCACAAAGACTTTTACTTGATGTCGATTATTCTTGAAGTCTGAACAAGTTTAGTCATTGACAGGTCATTCATAACATTGCACGTTGGTTTCGAACACGAGTAGAATATCAAAATCATATGAGGAGTAACTGGAGATTTATTTACAGGGTAAATTCGTAGTGTATGGGCAATTTCATTTAAAAAATGGATAAAAAGGTTCACTTTCCTTAGTCATACTGGGTATCTTTGATATACAAGAGTTGAAAATACGGCCAGACACATTTAGGCCTATGTCATATTTTTGTCCCCTCGAAGAGTGACCTATTCGGATGTGGTGGCAATTAGATGAAAAGGGCCCACTCAAAATGGCCGTGCTTAAACGTTAAGTATTCAAGGGTCCCTGTCGGCTAAGCTTAATGATATTTCTTTGGATGTCTAAATACCACGGACTTTGTGTCAAAATGTGCTTCATACAAACACAGAGTAAAGGGAGGTTGATACACTTCTAGTGTGGAAGGCCTTTATTTTGTGTCTATTATCGTATAGCAGTTTTAAAATCCCTAGAGAAGTATGAATTACGTAAAGGGTATTAACCTAGTACACTTGGTAATAATTATCCAACCACTTTTTGACCCGAGATCACTTTTAAAAATTTTAATGGTGTTATGTGTTTTGTATATGTGAAGGGTTTCCAGAAGTGAAAGGAAGAATCGAGGAGTTTGGGGGGAGAGAGGGAGAGAGAGGCTAGTTAGAAAGAGACGAGTGTGACGAGACGAAAGTTTTCCTTAAATAAATCAGGATCAAGCAATCAAGAAAGTGATTTACTGTCTTACCATCTAATTTTTCTGTCTGTCTGCCAACAACCAAACACCCTCAAACCCCTTAAAATATGACACCATAAAAAGAAAAACCCGTGGTATTTAGACATCCATCACAGAACAGAATATTTAAAAAAGTTTCTTAGAACCAGTAGCTTCAACTTATGATAAGCTTCATCGGTTGCCATACCTGTTCTAAAATGTTTCTCGCCTCCATACTTCTGTTTCAAACAGACTGATAAATCACATTTTCACATATTATGTGATCGTCACCGAGGCCGTAATTTTCGATTTCATAACAAACGTTTTTACAACGTTTGATTTTGTCGTCCTCGACGAGTTCAGTCATGTTTCCGTACGTTGAATGTTCGTAAATTATGTTGTTAAACATACCATCGTCCTCTGGGCTTATTGCAGTATTATTGGCATTGTTGATATTGGACTCTTGTGTGCTAGCAACCGCCTCTTCGTCGTGATGATTTGACATACTTATGTTTTCAAAACCATTGTTACCTGGTGATGTATTTGTTGGCTTTCCTTTATTCTTTTTTTTATTCCAACAGATGAACAAGGCCACAGCTGTGACACCTATAATTAAAGAGCCTATAATTACAACAGACACTTTAATAATGTGACCATCTTCATCCTCCATATAGTTTTCATCCTCAGGCTCCTCTTCATTGACCATTAGGAATAACGAGGTATTTGCTGTTACAGTACGACTTCCGTAAGATCCACTACACTCCACAAAGACAGTTCCATTTGATGCTGGTTTAAAAGATAATATTGTGAGTACACTCGATCGATTGTAGTTTGTTACAATGTATTTCTCGCTAGGTGTATTATTCCACGTTATATTAACCCCAGTCACGTTACTTGTGCAAGTTAGAATTACATTGTCCTCGTCCCTCACAGTAACATTTGATGGAGAAACGGACAATGAAAATCCCGGAAGAAGATGAAGAGGACCGAAAGAGCAAGATCCGTGGTAGTCATCGTAGGGAGAAGGTAATGGCTGGGTAACATTACATACGAAGTGACGGTTCTGTAATGTATCATTAACATGTTGGGATAATGAATACACTGTGAGCATACTTTCTTTGTCTGTTCGTGTTTCGTTTGTAATTTCCAAGTGAGATGTTACTTCTTGTCCATTGAAATATATTTTAACAGTAACTGGTGGTTTTCCTCTTTCGGTGGAACAATTAAATACAATAGGCCTATCGTCATTTATTTCATCGTAAAAGATAATTGGGGAGTTGTAGTTTGAAGAACATTGCGGACTTCTCTCTGATGGGCCATAGATGACTGTAATAGCACGAGTTCTGCTGATAAGGCCATTATAACATTGATACACCCCCTCATCATTTCGACTAATACGATTAATAGTGAATGCATACTCGTTGCTTTTGGTATCATTAAAGCCATACTTGTGTGAAATATCGGTCACGTTAGAACTGTCTATTAAAGTAAAGTATCTTTCACCCAATATAAAAGTAATATGGATGACACTGCTACTAGATTTGGAACATGTCAGGGTTACTTTCGTACCCTCTCGCACAGTGAGGACAGATACACGTGTATCTAGATAAAACTGGTCAGAAACAGTTTTACGTTCTTCAGTCTGAACATTGCACACCTTAAAAATTATGAAAACCATATGACAGAGTTTCATGGTGGTTGAAGAAGACCAAACATACCGCTAAATAACTTGAAGTTTGTTGCAATAAAGTTCGATAGAATCGATCTTCTGTTGATGTTATTTCCTCGTAGGCCTACCCTGCAATTGGAGAGATCACGAGAAACTTCAAAGAAAGTTTTGGTTAAATGCTAAGTAAAGCTTAACAAAAAGAGGCATTTCTGTAAACTTGTCGAAAGTTAGATACAAAATAAAATTCAATGAGCTTAAGCAGGAATAAGGTTTCCAAAGCTCACCGTATGTTGAAGAATTCAAGAATCAGATGGTGAGCGTAATACATTTATTTCTCATCTTGAATTGACATGTAGCCGTAGCATTAACATGCCATGTTTAAGTTTTTGTAGCAACTTTATTTGGAGTAACGACCAGTAGATTTCTTTCATTATGCAGCAGGTTTGAGGGTGGGGGAGGGCATGTGGTAAGTGCGCTCGAAACGTGCTGAAAGCTAGCAGTGTAGGCTACAGACATTTTAACCATGTTTTCCAGCAACGAATTTTCTGCAAATAGCCTTTAGTAATACTAGTGTAATACACACTAAACAAACCTAAGATAGCAGTTTGTGTGTGTTTGTTTTGTGTAATAGCCTTATTCGGACTAACGGCAAGAGGAATCATTTTTGATGCAGAGAGCTTGAGGGTTGGGTGGATGAGAATCACAGATGTTGCACGAGGTTGTGTTACAATGGCATTCATTTTGTCCTGCTTGAAGTAATGATCGTACAGTTAGGTGTATATGATGGATGCGAGCGAACTTAGCATGTTAAAGCTATAGTAACGTTTTACTCACAACTGCACTCGAAAAGTAATCTATTATGTCACAACTCCAGCAATTCAGATTAACTGATAATTACTGTTACATATTTAGGGGATGATGATTTTACTCTTCACTTCTTGGTTTGGAAGACTGCCCCTAGACGTCATCATAGAACGGGATTCAACAAAATTTTTATGTCCCCAAAGTAGACAATCTTGCGTGCCAGCATGCTGTCCAATCATGGCTTTTCCTGGAGTTTTATGTTGTAATGGGACGACCATGGTCGTTCCTTTCATCACTGTCGTGATGCCAATAAAGCTAGGTGGCCTTTCCATGGACGGTGAAAGGTTGAGGCAAATCTCAAAGGGCGAGAACAGAACTTCAGCAAAGTGTTATGCAACCAACAACCTGGACAGAAAGACCTTTAACCAAACGGTCCGGACGGCGATTACATCCCTGCAACGGCTATACTCTATACTATCAAAATATTGACCACATGCACAACAATGTATGTGTATGGCATTAGAAGTTCAAGCTGTACATTTAATGATAAAACAAAGAGGAAAAGAAAAACAAGCATTGCACTTGAAAAATAAACCTAGAAAGTGGTGCTAAGTTTTAATCTTCGTGGCAGCTTATCTTATATGTACAACAATTAAGTAAAGCCTAAGACAGGCTCTTAAAATTTCTCTCAAACTTACCATATTGCATTGGAAATCTTTGTCCCCTCCTATTGACTCTAAATAAATGAGACTGAAAGCTTTCAGCCATTCACCGTGAGCCATTTGGATTGATGGAAAACAAGCTTCTCTTGTAGCAAATCAACCTATCTTTTTCGTTGAAAATGTTCCGGATTAGTTTGTTAAGGCGAACTTGACGTTAATGTTGACTGCGACTCACACCTTGTACGATGTCAGTGTTAATAGCTGAATGGTTCATGTGACCAATAGCGATAGCGCTCCTAATTGTATGTATATTTAGACTCGACTCCTTCGGGAGAAATCGTTTGGTTTCGCCCCTTGGCTTTTCGCCAGAAAGTCGAGGGGAATTTGGCAAAAGTAATTGGAAAAAGTAGACTCGAAGCTCCACCTTCACTGGAAGTGGAAATCAGTAAAAAATTCTCCCTGACGTCAGGGGATAGGTGAAAAGACCAAATGTAAACACGTTTCCTGACTACCAAAACCCCAGCTTATCTGGGATGTCAGGGAGCTTGACCTTTACGGTATTAGCGGCAGGGGCGTAGCTACGGGGGGGGGGGGGGGCTGGGCTGGGGGGCTGGACCCCCAGATGTTTGTTAGGCCTTAAAAATTTGTTTGTGTCCTAAAAAATGTGTAAGAATTAAGAAAATAGATGTGTAAAACACATTTGTGCACGTATGAAATCAACGAATAATTTTTGAACATAATTCAGTTAAAACGATGAAAAATACAGCACTGGATTGCATCCAAGGACACTTAAACATTCTCAATTTTTTTACAATCGTCATTCTCAATTTTCTCAAAGAGGGGGGGACACCGTACCTTAGACACCTCCCCAGGAAGGCGATCAGTGCCGTTACCCCCCATTTGATACCTAAGCCCCCTAAATATTTCATCCTACTTATGCCCCTGATTAGCGGACAGTATCGAACCAAAGAGCATAGCTGCACCCGAATCGCTCGGAATCCCACACTCAAAGGTGACACATTCGCACCTTGTAAGTTTAATCTGAAATCAAATTCTAATTTCTTTGTGAATGTTCAAAACAATTTGTCTTCAAAACAGTATACTCGTTATTTCAATTGTTAATTAAAATGTCAGTAATGGTATCCACAGTTGAGGGAATTGTTGGGTATAATCTCCTAATGTTAGCCCTTTGCGATTCAAAGGGCCTTATCCATAAATTTTATAATTGCTTTGTAGGTAAATGACATATTTATGTAAACGACACTTTCATGGACCAGATGGCGCTCCGTAACTTCAGGGAAGGAAATCTATAGCCAGATAGCTTATAGTCGTATGAAATATGTACTGACCCCAAACACGTTTTTTTACAATCGTCAGGCATCATCGGAATGAGTTGTACTTTCGACAAAAAGATGTATCATTTCTTTTCTACGTCATAGGCGTAGTATTCAAACACGTACAGGCTGAATCCAGGCCGAGTAGTCTGGTGGTGCTTGTAAGTCTAGATTGAAAGGGGATTTCGAGAACTTCTTTGGAAGTTACTCTGGTGTTGCTTTGAGCAAGAGACAATGGGTAAACTTTGGCAAGGGGGTTCCCTTGAGATTTTGGTGCTGAAATATGTGAATTTTAAAAGTGCAAACTGTTATCGTCACCGATAAATTTCTCGGTAGACCGCGAAGTTTTCTTTTGGCCAGGTTCCAAGTAATAAGGCGTGTCAGGAATGCATGCAGGTGTTTCGTTTGTGAGTCGCGTGAGTTTGCGTAGCAATGCTGGTCACTTCTGCTCTAATTCTCTTTGTGTTCGCCCGCATCCTCTGGTACCGTCCGTTTATCTTCTAAGTTGATTAGCCTATCTTTTTATCTTTCTTGGGTGTAAGCAAACTAGACTACGGCTAGAAGCCCCTTGCAAGTATGTTTGATATTGTATGACATTATATTGACATTGTATGACGTTGTGGTGTGATAACTGTATTCAGGCATGTTTTTTATATTTGCTTCGGGTGTGTCGGTGAATATCTATTTTATTTCTCCTGACAGGAAGTACTGGTACGCCAATTCATTTGTGTGCTAAATGACAGTTAAAATGAGTCCTTGAAATGAAGTTAACAGTTTAAAATTGAATTGTATGCATATATTTGTGCGAAGGTTACTCGGAATCCCTTAATTTTCCGTAACAGGTTTACCCCAGCCACCGCAGTCACCCCAGTCACCGCCGTTATTCCAGTTGCCCCTGTCAATCCAGCTACCCGCAGTTGCCTCATTGTGTGTGACGCAATAACCCCGTAACGATTTTGTAAGTCAAAGCAGAGTAATCTATATGCAAAGTATTTTGGAAGTGTTATGTTTTAGGAGGGTGTTAAAAGGGTATGCTAATATGTATGTTCGGTTTTTTTCCCTCAGAGAATGTTGGCAGTCTACTTAATCTTGTTTCATATCCGTCTTGCGTCTGTTTTATCTGTGTATGTTACCGGTGTGTGAAATGTTCTTTATCCAAGAAAGCATATATTATTCATGTAATGCATTATTTTTCTAATTGATTTTGCTCTTTTTTTGGCAGTTTTCACCGTGCCTGAATGGCACGTGTGCAAAATAAAAAGGGGGTTAGCAACACACCCACGTTTCACGTGTCGTCATTACAAGTCACACGCAGTGACACAAACTTCAAGACAAATCAAGCCCTTTTTTAGCTCGGACGCATTACTGCAGAAAAACTGAATGAAAAGAGGTTTCCCGAAAGGTTGTACGGCCGATAGGTATACCTTTATCAGCTATAATGCTCAACTTTTATTAATGAAGGAAACATTAGGTGCACAGTTAGAACCAGCGTCTTACTCACCAGGAAGCCCTTGCAGAACCACGATATTGGAATGATGATATACTGCACATGTTGTGCTTTTACATGGAGGCCCGTGGGTCACATGTAACCTGAGGGGCGATCCACTTACATATGTAAGTGCCAGCCATTCCAATCAGTCTTATTCACTAAATTTAGTGTATGTCCTATGTTCCAAGTGGCCGTACGCGGGCCATTTGTCACGTGGGCGCGATGTCCATTACTGCGGGTCTCCGAAGATTCGAGGAGTCAGTAACCTCATTTTACATGCAATTTCCTGAGTGCAATCTAGAGCATTTTGAGGCCAACTGGTGAGTCTCACATGGACGCAAAAGTCTAGGTACAAATTTATGCCTTAAATGATATCTCCAATCTAGAGCTTTTGGGATGCCAAATTTTCACTGTACTGGTGACCCACGCATGGTAGACGTTGAGTTCTAACGACAAACATGTGTGGTAATGATGCAATGTACTACAGTCTGGCAGTTGGGATGCGAATTTTTCTCCCCATATTGAGGACACAACTTGAGCCTGGGAGACAAGGGCTTAGGGTAGCAAATTTGTGTTGTATAGTGCCTTTCCTGGTTTAAAATGTCGCGGTTTCGCGATTCGTGCTTGGAGAAGTTCTGGTCAAGGCCATGGGCCCATTTTTCAGAAGCTGTTGACGCTCGGTAGATAAGAGTTTGAACGCTGAAGTCTTGAACAGTCTTAAGCACGTAAATCTTGTATGGGCCTATTACATTTCTATATTTCCTTGAACTTGGGATATAACTAAAAAACATAATAATAGTCAAATAAAATATATGAGCCTTTCTGTTTAGAGCGCATGCAATGTTCTTTAAAAAAGGCTCTGATCAATGTCCAAAATCTTTATAAAAACTCATACATGGTGGCCTTCCAACTAAAATCAAGAACCTCTTTAGCCCCTGTCACGCTTTACGGCGAAGCTAGTGATCCGAAGATCACTTAAGGACCCTAGAAAAATTTGAAGATCAGATGATCTTTGTTTTTGTCTGAAGTATTTTCTCACGATTTTAGTTTAATAAATGGTTGTTTCCACCATTTTCCAGTTGAATTTATTGAACCAGCTTCATTGTAAACTATAAAATCAGACATGTGCCTACTATGTTCGTTAGATTTCTGGAAGAAAATGATGTTAATACCCTTCACTTTCAAAGGTCAGGGGTTCACGTCCCCCTGTCCTCCACTAATTGACGTCCATGGGTACTCCACGGCTTATTCCCCATACCTGAAAGGAAATTGTTGTGTCTTCTTGAACCGGCATGATGTACACAATAAGTAGCCACAATTATCTAAACCATTCAGTTTCACCAATGAACTCAAACAATAGCTTTACCTTCTCAAAATATCATGCATTACAAGACTTGCAGATTTCATCATTTGAAATTGTAAAGTTTGGGCCAACAAATTATTCATGTGCTACAAATTCATGGATTTCTTGGTGTGGGAAACTTATTTCTTGAAAAAAGCTATCACGCTGCCTTATTTTGAATGGATTTTCATTCTGTATCTTCTAATCATGGCTTTAAAAATACGAAAATTTTCTGTACCACACGTGCGATATTGCCCCTTTAACAGAACAAGGAATATGGGGCTGCCACCAGCCATGCCTGGGTTTGAATTTAAAACAGAAACTGATCTTCAATTACCTGAGACCCGTTTGGTTATGTATCCTGACAAATGTTTGCAACTGGGAGGGGCCTTCTTAAAAGGCACTCGATACTATACTGTACAAATTTTAGGCAAGAATGCTCAGTGGGCTGTATGTGATTTCTGACCTCAAAAATCCGTAATCGACTTCAAAAGTGGTATTTTTCCCAACATCCCCTGCATGCAAAGGAAAACGGGACCCTGTGCCTCATTTATCCTGAGTCCACTGCCTCCACCATCCAGTGACGAGGTAACCACCACTCTGGCCCCAGTACTGAGGTTAGTAAGGCTCCTGCACTCTCGTATAACTTTGTCCTTTTTATGTGTACTTTTTGTTT
The DNA here is from genome assembly GCA_029531755.1 of Holothuria leucospilota. Classification (NCBI taxonomy): domain Eukaryota; kingdom Metazoa; phylum Echinodermata; class Holothuroidea; order Aspidochirotida; family Holothuriidae; genus Holothuria; species Holothuria leucospilota. The sequence goes on along the minus strand of CM055981.1, from coordinate 20,107,705 downwards.
CGCGGTCCCAAACTCTCGGCCCATAGACCTAAGCTTCTTCAGCCCAATGACTAATGAGTATAGCGCGACTGCCACTTTCCACTTTACCTTCCTGGCAAAATCTGAGCGCCGCACTCCATTGTGGGGTGCAATTGCTACGACCCGGTAAGGTTCTTGTTGCTTGCCTGCAGGGTACAAAAGCTGCTAATGCTAAGAAAGCTGCATTGACGGAAGACCTGCAGAGAGTTGATGCTGGTCCTTAAGCGCCGCTTCGAGGGAGTCCGAAAGTGTGCCCATCATATTCACCATCTTATGGCCTTGGGTGTTGTGGAGGATCCAGGGCATAACCTTCCGAAGCTTTTTGTTACTGAAAAAGAGGTAAGTACATTCAAAATTTCCACAAGACATCTGCTAGGCACTAAACCTCCATACAATCGAACAGCACCATTTGACGTTTACTTTGTTATAGCTTATCTAACACTCAGATGATAAATAAATAAATGTATTGCGCTTAAAATCTGATTCTTCAACATACGGTGAGTTTTGGAAACCGTATTCCTTCTTAAGTTCATTAAGTTTTATTATCTAACTTTCGACAAATTTACAGAAACGCCTCTTTTTTGTTAAGGTTTACTTAGTATTTAACCAAAACTATCTTTGAATTTCCTCGTGATCTCTCCAAATGCAGGGTACGAGGAAATAGCATCAACAGAAGATCGATTCTATCGGATTTTATTGCAACAAAGTTCAAGCTATATAGCGGTATGTTTGGTCTTCTTCAATCACCATGAAACTCTGTCATATGGTTTTCATAATTTTTAAGGTGTGCATGTTCAGGCTGAGGAACATAACACTTTTTCGGACCAGTTTTATATAGGTACACGTACACCTGCCCTCGCCGTGCGAGAGGGCATGACATGTGGCAAATCTAGTGGCAGTGTCATCTGTGACCTTTGACCTTTACTTCTGTTGTCTACGAAACACGGTTTTCAACCTTGGGACACCTCTCCACCAAGTTTGAAACTAGAAAGTCCTGAAAGTCACAGTGATTCCTTGACGAAAGGGGTGCTTTGTTACACTGAGGTTCATTTCCCAAATTCTTACTTCTTGACTACATCATTTTTACGATGTTTTCATAATTTGATCCCTGTTGACCTCACATAACCTTTAATCCCACAAAACTGAATAACAAAAATTAAGAAAGGAACATGTCTAAGGAGGGATTCAAACCCGGGCCGTCTGTGTGAGAAACCGAGCACTAATCCACTACGCCATCGAGAACTCGTTAAGCATAAAAAACGTATTTCAAACAATGCTATTTTCTCAGCGAACCGCTACAAGCGTTAATAATTAGGTAATTGAAATTTGAATTATTACTGTAAGAGTTATGCTTGTGAAAAAGAGGTGTTGTTCTCTGTAACTTTATCTTTACAATGGTAGAAAATTCATCCCTAACTTTCTCTGGTCGAGGAACGCCGGACACAATTTGGAGGTACAGTTTCCTGTCTTTTAAGTTTACGAGGCTTTCGTAGTTACACCTCTGATGACCCTATATGGCCTTTGACCTCAAACAAATCCACAGGGTCCCCTCTCTCTTAAAGTAACACATGTATATACCAAGTATGAAAAGAATTCATCATCCATGCCTTGAAATATCGTACTTATTCAAGGTTTTCGGTTTTTGACCTCTGATGATCCCAACTGACCTCTGACTTCCACTGAAAACAATAGAGTTCTTCCTCTTAATATGATAAGTTTATACACCAAGTACGAAGATTATCCATCATTGCTATCGTGAGATATCGTGTTTACAAGCAGTTCAGTTTAAGAATTTCGTATTTTCACATCCGGTGACCTCAGATAACCTTTGACCTTTTCTTAAAGCAAAAGGGTTCATTTTCTGACTGTAACACATCCATATGCCAAGTATGAAATACAACCACGCTTTCTACCTAAAGATGTCTTGGTTACAAGGTTTCGGTTTTTGTCCTCGGTGACCTCACATGACCTTTGACCTCCCAAAAACATTAGGGATTTTTTTTCTCAATATGACAATTCTATATTCCAAGTATGAGAAGTATCTATCATTGTTATATTGAGATATCGTGTTTACAAGCTAAGCGTCACAAACACACATACATTCACACCCACACCCACACGCACAATAGCCAGAGTGATTATAGAGATTCCTTTTGCCTTCGGCAAGAAATCAAAAAATCTTTCTAGTCGACTAGTAGGAGTTTTTGATACAAAAATGTACATTTGACCTTCTGTCACGTGACCTTGACCTCGGTTGAAATAAAAATATGAAAACCACATATTTTGGCATTCCTATCATATGAGTGAAGTTTCATGTTAGTAAAATACGTTTAATTTTGAAATTTTGCTTCAAAACAATATTTAACAAATTTCACATTTAACCTCTGGTTTTTGATCTGGGGTCCATGAGACGCAATTTTCCACCCTGGGGGTACCCTCCCACCACGTCTGAAGAAAACTAGTAGCATTTTTGACAAAAATGTTCGTCTGAACTTCTGTCACGTGACCTTTGACTTCGGTTGCCATGGCAATCACATTTTTAGGAGAACTTGGCATTCCAATAGTGTGTGAAATTTCATGTGAGGGTAATATTTCATGAGCCAAAAAACTATTTTTACAAAATTTTATTTTTGACCTCTATTCTTCTATTGCTTCCACGGACACAGTTTTCCACCCTGGGGCACCTGTTCAACAAGTTTGAGGAGAATCGGTCCAGTCCACTAGGAGTTTGACTCAATTTTGCGCTTAAAATTAAACATTTTCCCTTCCATTACTTGAACTTTGAACTACGTTTCCATTGACACCACATATTTTGGTAGCACTATACATCTTGTTCATGTGTGTGAAGTTTCTTGTCACAGAGATGTTTCTCTTAGAAACATAGTAAAAAATGATTCTCACAAAATTTGGCCGTTGACCTCTAACCTTTGACCTTAACTTCCGGTAGTGAGCTTGGTACAAGGGTTCCACCGAGGGTACCTTCTCCCTAGATTTGTATTAGAATTCGGCTTAACTGTGTAGGAGATATTTGCAAAACAAAATTAAGCACACACACACACCCTAACACACACTTACCCCCACCCACACACAGTCGGACACGTTTTGCGCCCTCCCTCAGTTATGGGCTTCCAGTCACACTGGGGAACTCCACCATATGTAAGCCCCTTAGACAGTAACTTGGAGAAACTGACCGTTACCATGGCAACGGTTGCTATTTCAACTGGCATTGTCGTATGCAGTTTAACTGGCAAAGTAATCCTCCTCATGGATCGATGAAATACTCTAAGTACTGCGCAACTGTCAATATTTCATGGATTTTGATCGGAATTATAGCTATAATCTCGCTTTTTTATGTTTTTTTACATCGAATAATCAAGTGTGTCATTGCAATGTCACCAGATGCCTAAAAAGTACTAGAAAACTTAAGGAAAGTAATTAAAATTTTTCTGATAGATTCACATACCATTTGAAAAGACGTTGTACCCTTGTTTTAAAAAACACGTTTAAACTGTGTAGGCCTATAATGGATTCGGTTACTTCAATTTTCACATAAATCTAACTCTTTTCACAAATATATTATTCCAAAGTAATAAGACTGAAATACGATGGTACGTACAGTTCTGGCCACTTACAAATATTAAATACTGTATCGAGCCCAGTCAAATTGCAATTGCTGTTAGAAAAGAGTGTAAAGGAATAATTACAAGCACTATACACCGTCATTCATGAAATGTACAGTATAATTGGAATCAAGGCAATATTAAAAAATTCGCATGTCTCTAAGAGCTTCTGCGTATATCGCCTTCTGGACCCTCCCATCTCGACAGCATTGTTTATTCACCTGTCCCATGTAGCTAGCCCTGCAAGTGTCCCTATATGAAGACAATTGACCCCCAGGAAATGCCACTTCATTTTTATTACATAGATTTATTACATTGACTAGCGTTTATTACACAGAGGGGCATTGGATCCTATGGATGTTCTCTCTCCCATCATTCGTTTCCCATGATGATCAGCTGTTATTCTTTTTCCAGAACAGATAAAAGCTGACTTTCTTAACATGAAGCAGTTTCATTTAGGAAGTTTTAGAAGTAACGGAATTTTCTGGTGGTATTTTAATAGGACCGAATATGAAAGAATCATTCGGAAACGTGATATTTCTTTATTCTATGGGTCGGATAAAACAAATGTGTATACAACTGCCAAGGGGCTCAGGATCCTATACGAACCAACCGTGTTTAAAGTTCCTCTTAAATATTGAAGGTTTCATTGATGCCTAAGCTTGAAGACACCAATCTGATAACCACTAGCCATTCTGAATACCACTAACCATGTTTCAGAATGCACCATACATAGACAACGTAGAGGGAAGTCGGTACATTTCTAGTGCTTTGTACCTACGAAGAAACCCACATATTATTTAGTCAAAAAAGTAAATTACCTCAATTGTGATTAAAAGCCATCATAGACCTGAATATTTAGATCGGATTTTTATAGCCAGTAGCTCAACTTTGATAGTTTCATCCGCTGACATACCTGTCTTAAAATGCAAGATCTGCAGTGTTTCTATCTTCCTTCTTTGCGTTTAAAACAGACTGATAAGTTACATTTTTACATGTTATGTGGTCCTCACCGAAGGCGTACTATCCGACTTCAAAACAATGGTCCGGATTTTCACAACTTTTTGATTTTCTCTTCCTCGCCGAATTCATTCATGTTTCCGAACGATGCAGATTCGTGAATTATATTGTCACACATGCCATCCCTTCGGTATATTGCAGTATTACTTCCATTGTTCGTATTGGATTCTTCTGTACTAGCTACGGTGTGCTTTTGGCGCTGATTTGAAGTACATGTATTTTCCAAAACACTATTATCTAGCGAATCTTCTTTGGGTGTTTCTTTCCTCTTTCTTTTATTTTTAAGGATGAATAAAGTCACTGACACAAGTAAGATACAAGTACATACAGAAACGATAAATATAACAGACAATGTAGTAGCAATACCATTTGAATGTTCCTTACCCTTTCATCCTCGGGCTCCTTTACATTAAGCATTAAGACAGTAAGAATAAAGTTGTATTTGCTGTTACAGTACGACTTCCATAAGATCCACTACTCTCCACAAAGACAGTTCCATCTGATGCTGGTTTAAAAGATGTACTATTGTGAATACACTCGATCGTTTGTAGTTTGTTGCAATGTATTTCCCACTTGGTACAGTAATCCACGTAATATTAACCCCAGTCACGTTTCTCATACAAGTTACAGTTAAATTGCTCTCTTCCCTCACAGTATTATTTGATGGAGAAACAGACAATGAAAATCCCGAAAGAAGATGAAGAGGACCGAAAGAGCTAGATCCATGATAGTCATCATAGGGAGAAGGTAACTGCTGGGTAACATTACATAGAAAGTGACGGTTCTGTAATGTATCATTAACATGTTGGAATAGTGAATATAGTATATACATATTTTGTTCCTCTGTTGTTATCCCGTTGATTATACTCCAAATGAGATGTTACATCTTGCTCGTTGACATATATTTTAGTAGTGGCCGGTGGTTTTCCTCTTTCGGAGGAACAATTAGATACAAATCATCTGCTATTTCATTGTTAAGGATAATTGGTGACTTGTATTTTGAAGAACACTGTGGACTGCTTTCTGAGGGGCCATATGACTGTAATAGAACGGGACCTTCTTACGGGTGCCTGAACAGATGTATACGTTCCCTCATCGTTTCTACTGATCCGATTAATAGTAAATACATACGTATTGTTATCGGCCTCAATAAATCCATACTGGCTTGAAATATCGATCATTTTGGAACCGTCAATTAAAGTTATGGGATCTCTCCCTTGAGTCTGAGAGTTTGCTAGGGTTATATAGACGATACTGTGGGCTCTTTTAGGACACAGTAGTGTAACTGTTATACTCTCCGTCACAATTAGGGCAGGTTTGTTTAAGGTGTCGGCATAAAAGTGACTCGAAACTGACTTACATTCACCTGTCTGAACACTTACGAACAAGAAAGTAATTATTACAATGTGCCAGAATCACTGCCTCTGCATAACACAGATACATGATAGTAAAAATATGATAATGTTTGCATTTGTAAGGTAAAAATATCTCTACAGTCCAACAGGATAGGCCTATGGCAAACACACACACAGCCCTTGGTCAACGGTAAGCTATTTTAGAGATAATTCATTCAGGCAGGTTCAATTTGAAAGCATTTTGAGTAAGAAAACGCAGTCATTCAGGCAATAATGGAACAAGCAATATTTGCATCAGGAATCGAATGTATTATCCACTAGTGCACTACACTCCCATCCACCTCTACAGTTCATCGCGTTAACAAGTGGATGGAAGATAAAGATGCGTAGCTCGAATATGGCGGAAATTAAAACTGCTGAGTCGTGTTGACTTTTTGTTCATCTGTGTTCTGTCAAGATGAAATATACGAGAGTTAAACTAGTATTAAAGAGAGTTAAACAATTTTGTAGAAAAATGTATTTGGTAAAATATGCAAAGCAAAGCCGTAATGACCGATAACATTTGGGTTTCACCTTTGTTGTCTGTGTGAGGATAGTTTGCCCATGAATTGTGCGTTTCAATTTTGTTGCAGCAGCGTGTGTGAGTAGACATGATTTTCAAGGGAAAAAGCGGGTTGGCGAGTGGGGGTTCAAAAATGATAACGACCCTGCCCTAGGATCCAAGCCTTAAATGAACCAGTTGCAGGGAGTAAAAGACTGTAGTAACATCCTGAAAGGTGTTCAGGTATTAAATACCGTTCATATAACTATTTTGTCCCCACTTTTTCAACATTTTAGATGTTAAGCACACGTGTTAAATATAGAAACGTTCTGCATTAAAACCTGCTTAGTTTCTAAATATATAGCCCATTGTTAATTGGCAAGAATGCTAAGGGCTTAATGTGTTTGCAACTGCAAGATAAGCGTTCAAGTACGTGACACGTTTTTAACAGTGCACAAGAACTGGTAGCTCAAAATATAACTTTTAACTTTAAACTTTATTTAAAGAAAAAACTTTAAGGTTTAGGTATTGTGTGTTGGTATAGAAGGGTCACGGCCCGAGGTCATTGCCCAGTTACCAGGCTAATGAAACTTATCACTGAGTAGCATTCAGTGGCGGAACCAGGATTTCAAAAGTGGGGGGGGGGGGGGGCAAATGGAGAGCAAAAGGAAATGTTGGGGGCAAAAACTTTTCGTGCGTAGCGCGAAGCCGAGCGCAAAGCGCGAGCTTATGCAGATGGGGTCCAGGGGCACGCCTTAGGGCCCCTGGTGGAGTCCAGGGGCAAAGCTCAGAGGTTTTAGCATATTTCTGGGTGAAAAATTAAGTCTCAGGGTAGGTATATTTTGGTTCATAATGCAAAATCAAATGCAAAATTCCCAATAATTTTAGTGTATGAGGCTATTAAGTGGTTGGAGTCCAGGGGCCCGCCTTAGTGCCCCTGGTGGGGATCCAGGGGGCAAAGCCCCCGGAAGCTCAGCAGTTTTGGCATATTCTGGGTGAAAAATTAAGTTTCAGGAAACGCATATTTTGGTTCATAGTCCATCATCCAATATAATGATTCCAAATAATTGTAATGTATAAGGCTATTCCTCTCCTGAGGCCACTATAACATTAAGTGGTTGGAGTCCAGGGGCCCGCCTTAGGTCCTTGGTGGGGGTCCAAGGGGCGAAGTCCCCGGAAGCTCAGAGGTTCATGCTAGAATATTTCTGGGTGAAAAATTAAGTCTCAGGATAGGTATATTTTGATTCATAATGCATCATCCAATGCACTATATATTTCAGCTGAGTGGGGGGCAACTGGGGGAAAGGACTAAATCTGAGGGGCAAATGCCCCCTCATGCCCCCCGTAGCGCCGCCACTGGTAGCATGCTGAGCACAGTGTACTTCCGTGGGGGAAGGAATACTGGTGCACAATTTAGTACATGAATGGTCAGACACAGTCAACTAAAATCCAGGGCGGGCCAAAGTTATGAAATTGAGCCTTAAATATGACATTTTTAAACAAATGTACCCGAAAAGGACATAAATAAGCATTTGTATGAGATGCGGCATTATCAAATGGCCGGACTGGTAATTGTCCTTGAATTCAGAAACCTGGAATCAGAATTTGCTCAGAATATGGCTAGGTGGACTGGGGTTACAGCCCACGAGACCGAAGGTCCACAAGATCGAAGGTCGGCGATACCGAAAAGAAACAGGGTCCACGAGACCGAAGGTTCGCGAGACCAAAAATAATATAAGGTCCGCGAGACCGAAAATGAAATAGGGTTCACAAGACCGAAATCCGCGAGGCTGAGATTAAAAATTTGCTCGCGAGACCGGAACGTTTAATACCAGAAGGGTGGTGTTGCAAGGGCAACGCACTAGTTTGTAAAAGGTAAATACTACAGGGTGCCAGCATTAACTTAATGCGGAGCGTAGCAATACGACGGACTGATACTTCTGTCGGTCTCGTGGACCTTTTCTTATATTCGGTCCCGCGGACCCTTTCTCATTTTTGGTCTCGCGGACCTTTTCTTATTTTCGGTCTCGCGAACATTTCCTTATTTTCGGTCTCGCGAACCTTTTACCATTTTCGGTCTCGTGGGATGCCCCCGCGAATTCTATGGAGTACTGATGCCGATTGTTTTAGTCGTATACCCAAAGGCAGTGTAATTACTTCCCGTGAATGGTTGCTCAGTGTGTCGTGCTGGAACTCATATATTTCAACTCATTGCAAAAGACGATATGGAACGCCAAAAGGTCACATATTTGAGTTTACTGAGGGCACGGCTCGAAGTACGATATTTTCTCCTGACTGAGCTGAAAAAACAAAACTAAAAAGACCAGTATGTTTGGCGTAAAAGTATGAGACACCCCATTATATTAGTATATAAGCTATATGCAAAAAGAAACATACATAAGTGTAATTCAGTAGAAAATTCGGAAAGCTACATGTTTTTAGATGTTATTTTGTGCAATTTTTCATGCTGGTCATGATTATATGTCGGTTTTGCAGAAAATATGTGTAGATACACTTATATGTTTCCTATCGAATTTTAATTAAAGAACATATATTTGAAAATAATTGGGCGATGCTGGGCCCAAGGATGACATGTTGGTCAAAAAATTATTTCTTATGGCCCGATTGCACGCTGAGATATATTATATTCCCAATTATATTATTTCAACCTACTGTAGTGGCTATGATGGTTAGGAAAACATTCCAAATTACACTGAGCATCTACTTTTCAAGCAGCAAATTATATTTGTGTCCATACAATATAACACTTTCCCCGTAACACCAAAATCACGCTAGCAAGTCGTCACGAACGTCAATCCAAACTGAAAGTGGGGGGGGGGGGGGGGAGGTAAATAACTGAAGCTGGAGCTAGGAGTGGCCCAGGGATTTCCCCGACAGTAAAGCTAGCTGTCCTACGGATGTGGGGGTGGAAGGGGCTAATTTTTCACAAGAAGAGTTGTAGGGCGCGCACAGTGCGCTAATTTTTTAAGGCACTCATAGAAGACATTTTTCTTCTCATTGTGAGTCAAAACATATCAACGTGTCTGATGGGCAAGGATCTAACGATGACGTGTGTTGTACTGTATCCCACGAATAAGTTATCTGGGACTATCGCCGTAAGCTGCCGATCGCTTATACGAGAGAACAACACTGACGCGATTGAAGATGGTATTCTGGACCTTTGCAGAAAAGTGTGTACGCTACGCAATACGCATGTCTTGTTATGCCATTTTTGGTCACTTATCTACATGAAACCAAACTAAAGGCTCGTTTCCTACCTCCTATCTTCCGGGTCAATCACAAGCATATCTCAGAGTTGACCAGTGTTCAACTTTTATAGTTTTATAGCGCTATACTGAAGTATGAACAGGCTTTTAAGAAGAAAACAAGAAAACCCTGCAGTACCCGAAGCGCGCCAAAAGTTTTAAGGTTGCAATTGAAGAATATTCAGGTATAGATATAGGCCTATACTACACTGAGAGCAAAATTTTATCAACCATTTAGGTGGCTGCTCTATTAAGGATAACATGCATTGTATTGTATTCAACCAGGCCACTCAATGAAATCGGCACCCCCACTGCCAGTGGTTTACCGTACCATACAACTACAAGAGAGGAACTATGCGATTAATGAAGAAGGAAAACTGTGAAAGTTACCTGTAAGTTACTTAGTGGAGTACATGGGGTGGTACTGTTTAGGCTAGATGGGACAAACTAAACAACAAAAATCCAACAGTGGGCCAAGCGCGCAGAAATTTTAGGCCCTTTTGAAGAAAATCTGTCCACCTCGAGAGCAAAAACAGGTAAACCGTCGGAACGTCATGATGGCCAAGTTTTTCATTTGATAAACAAGGTTTATCGGTCGATAAACTTGGTTTTTCGACTGATAATCCAAGTTTATCGGTCGATAAACCAAGTTTCTCGAATTGTTGGACATATGGCATCGATAAACTAAGTTTATCAACCGATAAGCCACGTTTTTGATAAATTTGGTTTATCGAATCGTTACACCAAGTTTATCTATTCAATAAACCAAGTTTATCACCAGGAAAATAATAAACCTGGTTTATCAAATCGAAAAACCAGGTTTATCAGTCGATAAACCAAGTTTATCTGTCAAAAAACCAGGTTTATCGACGCCGAATTCTCAATAATTCGAAAAACCAGGTTTATCGAATTGATTAACCAAGTTTATCAAATTAATAAACCAAGTTTATCGACTTTTGTTTATCAAAACAAATGGGATTTTTGATAATCTTGGTTTATCTAACTGATAAACCAAGTTTATCAATTCGATAAACCAAGTTGGTTTGTCTAATTGATACACAAAGTTTACCAATTTGATAAACCAAGTTTATCGTCGGTAAAATGATAAACCTGGTTTATAGAATCGAAAACCAGGCTTTTTAGTAAAAAAAAAAACAGGTGTATCGACGCCGAATGCTCAATTATTCCAAAATCCAAGTTTATCGAATCGATAAACCAGGTTTATCAATTTGATAAACCAAGTTCATTGACTTTTTAAGTGAGGAACTCAACAAACCTGGTTTATCACTTGGTTTATCGACCGATAAACCAGGTTTATCGACTCATAAACTTGGTTTATCGATCGATTAACCAAGTTCCTCGAATTATTGGGCACTTGGCTTACCACAGGAGTCTGTTCTTAATTAACTTCAGTTTACTGAACGAACGTTTTCCATAACAGTTTGTGACCATGAACACCAAGTACATCCGTAGCATTATCTCCACATTTGGAAATGTATCCTCAACTTTCTTGTTCATCAATAGTTAATAAAGGAACTTTTCTCTCCCTATCTTAACATCTTTAGGAAAACGAGTAAAGAAGGCTGCAAACTGCACAAGTTCAACACCATTCACAAAGAGATACAATTACAACTGAATTTGGCTTGCGTATGTAGATGACGTAAAACGCGCGCAATATGATTTTGATTGATGATACGTGTCAGCCTGCATTCTCCTTCTTTATATTTTTATTTTCCTTACATTTTTCCATGAAATATGTGAAGGCCCCTTGTTGTGGAGGCCCATGAGCAACTGTCCACGTTGCCCATTCCTAAATCCGGCCCTGAATAAACGACTGAAGACGGAACTTAGTGATCTTCAGGGGCGGATCCAATGGGGCCGCTCCCTCCCCCTTTCCCCACATCAACAATAACAAATAATCGAAAATTAGCATAATGTTAATGTAGGAGAATATTCAAGGGGTCCTTTTCGAAATGTCTGGATCCGCGCCTGATCTTTAGAGAAAAAAATAAGTTGTGTATGTCTTGGTATACTACTTGGTCAAGAGTTACCATACTTAGCTGTAAGAACTGTCACGGTACCGTGTCATATCGCCCTCAATGAGGACAATTGCATTTATTTAGGTACTATATATATATATATATATATATATATATATATATATATATATATTTATGCAAGGTGGCTAACCCCAGTGTGGTATTTAGTCAGGGAATTTTAGCTATCCGTCGATAATAGTGTGTTGCTTTGTTATTCCTTACGCCAGAGTTATCCTATTCTTACAAGTATGTAGGGAGATGATAGACTGTTGTGTTTGGTATCCACTATCTGTGGTAAGGGTAAAAAGAGAAACAGTGTTTGAAGAGCTAGACATGTTTTGGTCGTAAAGGGCCGTGCCTTCGAATGGGTGTTGTTGTACGACTGTAAATTCAAGGGGTGGACTTGTCGTGGAGAGCTGTACCGTTTTGTTCAATGGGAGTGCTGTTATGGCTGTTTTGAAGGGACAAACGTAGCTTAAAAAGTTTATTGGGGAATCAGCAAAAGTACAGGATAACAATGGCGAAAAGGAAAGAGTGGCAAGAATCAGTTATCTGAGATCAATCAAACGGAACAGTCATAAAAAGAACATGCAAAAAATAATTGAACAGTGTAACAGAATATGCGAAAAATAATAAGAACGAATATTGACGAAACCGAACGAGTGTCGGATCGATCATTGAGAACATACATTTAATAGAACGGAATTTTGATATTGACGAAGTGAGTGGAAAATGAACGTTTGGAACAGCAATTATATCAATTTAAGAAAGTTGAGAGAAAGCATGGAAACTGATCTAGAGTTATGAGGAACCGTCTGCAGTGAAGGGGGTGGTTTAAGATGTTAAGTTAAAAGATAATTTAGGTTATACTGTTATAGTGTTTCTGTAAATGACGCGTCATAGTAGTTTCCGTTTCCTTTTGTTGGAGGTAATTAAATATATTTTCGTAACGCAATATGAATTCATTGTTTCTAGTCGCATTCATTTCGTTCTCTTGACGACCATTGGGCAAGATTAAAAATCGTCTCGATTACCCGTGACAAGAACCAAAAGTATATATGACAGATATATGACGAAATTCTACAGCGCAAAGCGCGCGGTAAATTTTTGAGGTCGCAACGGAGGTTTCTGCTCTCTTTGTGAGCAAAAATAGTTAAACCGTCGGGACGACTGACTGACCGATCTCCATCATCACCGTCCATGTCTACAGACCTCGCGCACTTAAATCCTCCCTTATAAATTGTGTGTATGTCTACGACTTGTCTATAGCCTATTTATATACTCATCGTGCGGGTCGTCGAGTGGCAGAGTGGTCTATTCCAGCAGCTGTGCATCAATGTGTTTCACAAGTGCGTGGGTTCGAATCCCGCTCGATGTACGTGGGCTTTTCTCCCACTTGGCATAGGCTTGCCTCTAAAATCGGTTGCGCGCCGGACTGAAGCGCCCTCGGGTGGACCAGTTAACTAGCCGACTTTGCTTTGCTTGCCAGTAAAGTCGTCCCTAGCAAACTCGCCCTTGCTGTATGGGTGCCTAGCAACGTTGGTTTCCGTGGAGAAGAGTGTACCACTTGTAGAGAAGTCTTAAACACAAAATGAAGGCTGTCTCGAATATGTACGCTGGGCTAATGATGCAAACGCACACTGCCGCACTTAGTAGCCTGATATACCGAAGTTCTCGGTGGGAAAATATGCCTATTTTGTATCAAAAGGTGAATGTGACTAGTAGAAAGAAAAAACATTGAAATAATAATAATAATATAGAAAGAAAAAAAATATAGAAAGAAAAAATATTGAAATAAAGTATTTTTACTACTATACGTACAACTAAAAGCATGAGCCTAGAATTTTTGTAGCGCCATGGGCCGACAAGTAAACTTTGGCCATGCAGCCATTCACCATACACACCACACTGGGCTACTGTAATCACGTCTCTTGTAACTCACTAGGACGGCTAATTTGAAAAAAAAAGAGCTCTAAAAATTGACTTACCCGGTACAGTTTTATAAAATATAGCGACTATGCATAAACTATTGTTGATAATGTAAGTTGAAATTTTAGGTTGGTTGTCACTTTTTAAAAGTTCCCAAACATGCAAATTTTCAAGGTCAAAGGTCAAAAAGGGCAATTTTTAAAAATTTTAGTATTTTTGACACACTTTAATATGACAAGACTTATAAAATGCTTTAAGTCGAAATGAACAATTTATACAGTCTTAAAGTGCTCAAAATGTAAGGAAAATAAAAGATTCATAATCTGTTTATAGGGTGTTTTCGTAGCTTTGACAAGGAAACTTGAATAACGGACTGAGATACGTTGAACGGTCTGTTCTCAACACCAATTCAATTCTAGACCATTGGTGAAGACGGAGAAGAAAAACTTCCAGAAACTACCCACGCCTTCTGTAAACTATGGGCAGGTTGTGTTTAAAATATATCTTTTGAATGTTTCGTAAGTTTCCGAACATACAACGTTTTAACGTCAAAGGTCATTAAAGGTCGCACTTTTTAAACTTGATCTGCATTTTACGTCTTTCCCCATAAGGACCACTCACAAAATTATATGACTTCAAACAACATTATAAAGATGTTTTAAAGTAACTTTGGCAGGGGAGAAACCAGGTGGGGTGAGGAGGCCATGACCCCTTTCGGGAAAGGTTGAAGCCCTCGTCGGGAAAATTTTCTAATCTTTTTAGGGAGAATGAGGGAGTGGGCGATGAAGTTTTTAATCTGCGATGGCGACTCGGCGACTGGTCGTCCCAACAGTTTAGTTGAGTTACTCTCAAAAAGGGCAATTTTCCAAAATAAAGTGCAAACCCCACCTTTTACATTTTCTTCAATAAAAAACAAATTTTTAAATTTACTTTATTAAAAATACCAAATTATTTAAATTTTTCCACTAAAAGCCCCAAATTTGTGCCTCCCAAATTACACCAAAAATTTTATTCACTTCCTTCCAGTAATCCGTTGCTTTTGTCCTGGTTTGGGGCTATGGCCTCCGCCCCTACCACTGTCGAGAACTTGCAATCCTTACAGTTAAGTGGGATATCATGACAATATTTATACCATGCCAATGTAGGCTATTTTCGTGGCTGTATCAGAGAAATCTGAATTTGTGTTTCGGTTGTTAGGATGTGTATAATCATTGCATTGATTAGATTAAATGTGCAGCAGTCACATAACTAAATTAAATGACTTAATTATTTATAAAATACATTACGGTGTTTCTGCATGCCATTGCAATTTCTATTTGCCAACATAAAGCAGATCAGTGAAAAGGGGTAGGTTGTAGCAATATCCCATGCAAAAAAGTAAATGTCTGATTGTTTTCGAACATTATGGTAAATCTTTTTTTTTTTGTTGAGAGAGAGAAAGGGAGTTGGAACTTAGTCGCAATGGAACTCAGTCGGTCGTCAACTCTTTTTTTTTTGTAAATTTGTGGGTGACATCTCTTCTTTAAGGAGTCTCGATTGGTACATTGTTTCCAACCCACCGTCATTCCGAAATTTATCTTGTTAAACTATACTTGTTCTCTGATATAGGCAAAAAACAGTGGTTTGGGAGAACTACAGCAACTATTTTGATAAATATGAATTTATTACCTGCGTTTTCTAAGCAATTGGATTTGTGTGTGGTGTGTGTGTGTGTTTTAGTGATTTTGAAAATAAGTGAGCATGAGTGTCCTCATGGCATAGCCTCCTCGCCTCTCTAGGAGATAGGATCTTCTTTACAGTTTATGCAATTTCCTCAGCAGTTTTTGTAATTTTTGTCTTTTAAAACATTCCCTTGTTAGGCACTTAATAGGTCCCGTTTATTGATAGGAGGACAATTATCTAAGAACATCTCGTATGATATGAAAATTGCCTTTAAAAATTGAGTATGAGGGCAGAGGCTCTATCAAGGTGTTGATAGTGACTTTGTCTTTTAACAATGTGTAGACTTCGTTGTCCAGCAATCTTTTGCACGGTTCTTTCCCTTTTAAAGTTGTTTGGTCTAGAGATGTTACTAATTATTAAGACTCTTTAATAGGACAAATGTAAATCGTAGGCGCACTAGTTAGGGGTATGGGGAGCTGCAGCGGCCGGGGTTTGGAAAAATCTCATTTCTCTAGCACATTTTGTGAAAATTGGGCCATTGGTCGGATTACTACAGTTTTTCGGGCAAACGGCTTAGCCTCCTCCTCCCCCTAGAAAATGTCCCGAACACCCGTGGTAACTGTTGAACATGAATTTAATTCATTTTGTTTATTGGTGAATAAAACTCTAATAAGTTGTGGTTGTAGAGCAATATAATTAAAAGTTGTTTCTCTGTACTGAAAAGCCAGTGAATGATTCTCGCACCGGTCGATGCTGTTTTCAAGTTTGGATATGGAAATGGCACACATCCATGACAATACTTGATTTTATTTGCAAAAAAAAAAATAAATAAATAAATAAATAAAAAACCTTCAAATAAAATAATTCGCTGTTCTCAAAAAATTATCATGTTGAGATGAATTCAAGTAAGTTTGCAGAGGGGCTTTTAATACGTTACAAATTCATATATGATCTCTCTTTTATTTTGGTAAAGTTATAAAGACAGTATTTAGTAATCACACTTAGGGATTACTTGTTTATTCCAGCCACATCTAGCATCGTGAGGAGGATATTTAGGAAACAGGTTCCACCCAAAGGACTGATATTATGCTTTTCGTCTAGCACAATATACGTTTTTGTTGACAAATGATTGGAGGTAGGAAGCATTCAGCAAACTCGGAGTTTTTTGGGAGAAGATACGTTGCCACCATTTATTCTTCTGTCCTGGCAACAAGTATGTAAATTGGTTGGCTAAATCAGGGGTCAACCGGATTCCGATATAGCCTGAAAACAACCATGTTTTGACCAGTTGAACAATCTGAAAAAGGGTACACTGTTCGAAAATACAGGTCCATAACTTAGGAGCAGTGGAGGGACCCACAAACACTTACGCCTGGTAAAGATTGTAGGAACAAAAATTACATTTCCCGTTTATGTCAACACATCTCGTACCTTGAAAATGATTTTCCCTCTGACAGTTGGGGGAGGGGTTCTCCCCCCCCCCCCCTTCAACACGTTGTCTGGCTAAGTGCCTGTATGAAACTAGGTCTAAGAGCGCTTAGTGATTAGGTTTTTTCATTTGCAGATTAATGAAGACAGTTTAAATTCACAGAATACTCAAAATGCTTCTTTTTGTAAAAAGCAAAGAATGTGTTAATTGTGTACCTCTTTGACGCATTTAGGGAAGATTTTAGTGACACATTTTCAAGGTAAAGCATTGTATTTCATTATTCTTACATCTAATATGGGATTCGCAATTTTTATAATAAAAAAAAACCAGCTTTTCAGTACTACCTTTCCTGCTTCCAGAGTGCATTCCGTTTGTAATGACCATTCTGATTTTTTGCCTTCAGAAGCTTAACATGAAAACTGCCAGATGTATATTTTATTAATGCCATATAGTCTGAGGGCTTTAATTAAAGTATGGTCAGAAACCCCAACTGTATGAGAAAATCTTAATTTGTTTACCACAAATGACAACTTGAAAACACTGAAGCGAAAAACCATAGCCACATTTTTTCTTTAACCTTACCAGATATGGTTTCTAAATTTGACTTGTCTGCATATAGCTGACGGGGTTTTTCGGCGTTTAGCCCTTCGCTACGGTTACCCTGTGTGGCAGAAGTTAAAGTGAGCCGTTACGCAGACAAAAATTCGAGAGATCAATCTTTATCAAAGAGTATTATATTGCAGTGTAGAGCGTATAACGAGCTTACCTTGTCTTCATTGAGAGACGTTTTATTTCCACGTCTCAAACATTAAAATATCATAACGTGTAAATTTTTAATGGGGCAAATTAGGAAAATTTAATAAAAATATTCAATGAAACCATAGTAAATATTGATAACTAATGGTTTTATACATTGATTGGAGTTCAGGGATGTTAATTGTAAATTTATTCAAAATGTTAGCCACATTAGACTCAAGGTAAAGCCTCCCCATGAAAACAAACTGAAGGTGAACCACACATGCATAGTACCAAGATTGTTGAAGTTTGAGTGAAAATGGACTCGTGAGCGTTGACCCTCCTAAATACCATATTCGGGTAAATTTGAAAGGTGACAACCAGCAGAGAATTAAAGCTGATATCTAAGAAACATTTTAAGGGTAGGTGTCAACTTTTACAAAGTTGTTCCGGGGGGTCGAAAATTTTCAGACTTCGCCCGCTAGTCTAGAATATTAGGTACTACACTATAGGTGTAGGGTTCAGTTAACCTTAACATCGTCAAACCTCATTGAACCCCATGAAGTTAGTGTACCTAACATTCTGTAACATCTTCAACCTCAACTAGTGATACGGTAGTCCTACAACTGCACAAAACTTGATTGGTCCCCGTAGTATACATTTGGATGATAACCTCCATACCTTCCAACGTGTACCTACGTACCTAGGCTACATAAGTATACAAACACCGTGATACACATGTTTGTTTTACACACTTATTGAGGACCTTTTTGTTATCTCCATTGTGTTTGCTTCCTTAACCCTAACTTTAACAATAGACTGTCTATTGTTAAACTTACGAGGCCTTGAAAAATCTATTGACCTCCCCTAAGAGGACATAGAAATCCATTGTTTAGATCGTCAGTCTGACAGTCGAACAAACCCACACCTACTTACATATACACATATACATTCGTACATACGTGCATGCTAGTATACGAACTTACATACCACCAGTGTTGTAGGTCTCGGGACGGTTTTTTGTGGTGTCGGTCTCGGTCTCGAATCCTTGCAGTCTCGGTTCGAGACCGACAATTTTAAAACAAAGAAATAAATATTAATTTCAGGGCCGTAGTCTGCAGGAGCAGGGGCAGTTGTAACCTCTCCCTGAGGATTTCAAACCGTAAATGAAAGTTGGTTTACTTGAGAAAAAAAATCTTAAAATGCTGAAAATTTCACTGTCCAAATTATGATTTCAAGACTCCCCCAAACCTGGGAAATTACACAAAAGTGTTCCTTTTTTCCCCAGATTTACCGGGCGGGTCCCCGGACCCTCGTCATGGGGCGCTCTAATGTGGGGTTTAACTTCCTGACGAATAAATCACCTTCTCTTATAAGATACACCGCTTGAATACACCATCATATACACTGGGGCTGAAGATAAAATAGCCTGGGATTACCTTTAATTATTAGCTAAACTGAAAAAGCTTTAAAAGTTACTTTTAATTAAAAGGGCATGAGCAGTCGCCGCAATCTTATTTAGAAACCACAGCCCAATCTCACAAATTTTCTCTTATTTCACTTCAAGTAGGCCTATCTTTCATAATATTGTAACTCCCCTTCGGGCAAGCAGGCAAGAGGACATCTTTTAGACAACAGAAACACTCGGTGATGGAAGGTGTACAGAAAAGAAATATGCTTAAAGTGCCAGTCTTTTCATTGGCTCTTCGTGTCAGGTCCATCTCTCTTCTCTACCTTATTTACACTATTTACAAGACTATAGGCTATAACGGCTGCAAATCTTTATGCTTCAAGCTTCAAGAATCAAGTGTCAATGTGTAACTCTGGCTTCAAAAATAAGGCATCTTTTTATCAGAAATCTTCTCAATAAAGTGTTTTTGTTCATTACACTGGATAATTACTTAACTTCTTACTGGAGCAACCATGCAAATAAAACTAACTCCCATCTGGTCACAGTTCTACCAGTGTACAAAGCAGTTACAATTGAACGATTGAGTGACTTAAGTATAATTTTGTACAGCGGCGAGTGACGCAAGTATGATTTTGTACAGCAGCGAGTAACTCAAGTAATAATTTGTACAAGGCTAGTGACTCAATTTGTACAGAGGGTCAGTGGCGCAATACAGTTGGCAAGGAGATAGCCTTGCCTATGATGAAACACAGGGGAGCACCGATTTTCTATCACCACTATGACATTCACTGCACTGTACATTACAAACTAAACGCAAGTAACATGTAGCTACAAATTAATGCAAATGTAAATTATAAGTAAAGGGAAACCTACACTCTTTACAATATGTTTGAACATGAATATTGCATATTAGAACAAGAAAAATTTCTCAAAGAGTAGTTGTGTCTTCCCTCCCTTATGCAACATCCCCTTCAATTACACCCTACCAAAATAGCAAAACATTACTGAATAATGAGGATTCCTAAACATATAATCAATTCATCGCTTTTACGAAGCTTTACCAAAGATACGGTAGCACCATTTTGCATCCAAGCCAACCTCACATTGACACAAAATTCTCAGAGTATAGGGTTACGTCCCTTTCTCGTAGATAACACCTCTTGCCTTACGCCCAGTCAAAAAATAGGAAGAACATCACTAAATAATGACAATTTGTAAAGATGTAAGCAGTTCAAAGCTTTCCAACGATTGTAAAAGTTTGCACCTAGGTCAGGTCCTACATGTACCCCTCCCCTCAGCACCCTCCAATCCTCTAGGATGGCACCCATGAACAGGTGAAATAGGAAGGGTTCTCCCCGGTGTTAAGTATCTGTAGGCACGTCACTTGGTGTTCTGCTTAGACAGTGTCATGAATTGCCCTAGTCTTTGATTTTACCCAGGCTACGTCCCTGAATTTTATATTAAATACAGGTAATTTAAAATTCCATTTTAAAGCCGAGCGCAGACGGGTGCCAGAAAACACGAAACAAGTTTGTTTCGCACTTGTTTCCTGTTGTAACTGCACACGGTGCAAGGTCAACGTACATAAAAAAAAAAAAAAAAAAAACGCGAAACAAAATTCGGCTGTACAAAAAGTAACAGTCTAGCTGTCCTAGCCGTCCTTGTCGTAATCTACATGGCAGGTATAGTCTCCTTGAACAAGCGCCAAAGAGCCACCGCGGGAAGGGTGGCCCTAAATAGGGGTCAGGGGCCATGCCTCCCGTCGGGGGAAGTTCCCCTCCTCCGTTGGGGAATTTTTCCACTTTCAGGATCTAAGTCGGTACGATAAGGTATTTTGTTCCCGACTGTGACCAGTCGCCCAGACGGTCAAGCTACTTTTGCTCTAAACTGCTCAATAAGGCAGTTTCTCCACTGAGTGTGAACCCAAAATTCGACTCGCTTGAATTTTCTTTGTCTCAGTTTTTTCATAGTTCCATTCTATACAGCTTAATAGTACAAGTTTTTATACCTTGCCAAGTAACCTTGAGGTAGCCTACACAGTGCAATGTAGAGGTCAAGGGAATTTCATCCCATATCTCATACCCTAGTTAATGTGCTATTATATTCGTCGTACATTACGGTAGGCGACTCGTTGAGGGAGATTTGACTATTATATCCGGCAGACCGGGTGAATACGATAGACTGTATGTAATCCGTGATAGGGGTCAACCTCCCCAACAGTTGATTTTTTATTCACTAATTTAGTATAGATTGATTTATGTGTACCTCATAATATTTGCACGCTTTGTGCATTGTGCATTTACAGTATTCAGATTTCTCTGATAAACACGAAATCATTACAAAATTCGTCACTTCAAGAATATACGGATACCATGCAAAATGTACCCTGCAGTTGAATGGTATTGTGCAATTAAAGGTTTTCTTTCAATACCCTGCTCACCCTCTGTCGACATTCTTCCGGCAAACCCGTCACCTTTGTAAGAGCTTTGGGTTGTTTCCCCCTCCCTGTGGTAGTCAATTCCCCCGCTTGAAGCCTGAATGCTGTACTTGTCTCCCCGCCCATGTCAGAACTCCTGGCTATACGGTCAGGAAGGGGGGGGGGGGGTCAAAAGTGAGTGCAGGACAATATTTTAAGCAGCAGGATGGTTCTGTGGTAGGCAGTATACCTTCATGAACGTAATCTAGAACTGAAGCAGGTGGAAAATACATTTTATGAAGAGTGTTCGCCATGAAGAGTGTTCGCCATGTGTTTTTTGTTCAGCCTTCTCCATTACTTCCTTGTCCGAATACTCTGGGAAACCAACAACGAACATGTATGGCCATTTTGCCCACATAAGGTTTCAACTAACAATTTTCTGCATTATAGGAAGCCAAGGCATGGAAGACAGTTCCATGTTGGTCGCCATTTTGTAATCATGTTAACCAGTCTTAGTACGTTTATTGCATGCATAGGCGAGATTACGGGGGGGGGGGGGATAAGAGGGCACTTCCCTCTCTTTTTTCCAGAGCTTAAAAATTAATAAAAATATTAAAGGAAATAACAGACAAAAAGCGAGACCAGAAAAATTAAAAGAGAGTTATCATGCCTAATAGCATGCGATGATTAAATTTTGCATTGTAAAATGAATGGAAACATTAATACCAAATACTATAAAAATGCTAGGAGGATTTTTCTAGACGCGCATCGCGCGCACCCCAGAGAAAAATTGACAAATTCAATTGAAATTTTTGTCTGGCAGCGTAAAATATCTTTTAAAGCATGCTATTGTGACTTGAAGCTCTGAAAGAAGGGTCCCTAATAGTACTAATGCACGTCATTAAATGCACCATGGTCCTTGTAAACAAATTCTCAAACCCTGTCCATGTATAGGGAATCGCAAAATGAATTTTTCGGTGTCTTCCGCATGAGCCTAATATAAATTGATGCCTCACTAGTACCGTTGTCCTGCTGTGCGTAGAGAAAATTTGGTGGAACTGCCTCGTTATTACGGTACTTCTTCTAGGACAGCTGAATAAATTACTGTTTCCAAAACCCTCGCTTCACTCTGGTTGTTCACTTTCCGAACCAACTATTACTATCCTCAACGAATTGACTGACGGTTACTATCTTTAAGTTGAGATCATCATAAGAAAACTATTTCATGAGCATTAAAAATTACATCGGGTGGGGGGAGGGAGAGCAGGATTTTCTCAAGAAATGGTCCAGAATGACCGCAAAAGCCGTCAAATTTAAGAAAAATTACTCTGAGAGGACCCTCAGTCCCCAACCTCAGGCTTCGCGCCTTTGGCGCTCCCGGTTAAAGGCTTCTCTGGCAACAGCTTCCCAAGATGCAGCCTCCAATGAAAATTACTTCCCAGGCACTTTAACTACCGATGCCCTTGACCATGTCCATGTAAAAACTACACATAAAACATTTCATTGATTTTTTTTTGAAGTATCACATACTCTATAACCTTCAATTTCGGCACTACATTATTTTTCAAACTAATAAAAAAGTTGAGGGGAACTTGTCTCAGACCATCGACAAATATGAAACATGAAAGAATAAACCATAGAGCAGGACATAGGTTTGTATATATCCTGCTCTATGGAAAGAACGAACACCTGGAGAAAGGAGGAAAATTGTTTATGTAGTGAACAATGCTGCATTTAAAAGTAAAGAAAAACAATAGGCTACGATTAAACTGTTAAATGTCTGAAACGCTGTCTCATCGCTGTTTTCTTCGCCGCGCTTCGCGCGCACCTGTTTTATATATAGTTTCGGGATATGGGGTTACTTTCTGTAGAACATCTCGCTTGTCATAGCTTCGTACACACTCTTCCATTACCTTTGGAACTACCAATGGCCATGGCCGTACACAGCGGAGGGTAAAGTTCCCCTCCCCCAGAAATTTTCAAAGAAAAATTTTTATCACCACCCAACTGTGTAAACTTACCGACTTTTCAGCTTTTTAAAGATTGTTTAGATGCAAACTGTAAAGCATGGAAATTTTCATTTCCGGTACCGTAATATGGGACAGGCGCTTAGCGAGGGGGGGGGGGGGGGGACAACACCCTCTTTTTAAGGATACTTTCCTTAGCTTTTGTATTACTCATATTGCTTAAAGTCTAAAAAATGCGATTTTTTTAGCACGCTTCGCGCGCACCTGCCGTGATTTCTAGATCTCCCATTCTTAAAATTATTGATCCAAATGCCCGGGAAAACCCTCAGAACAATTCATTCTCCCCTCGGCTTCCTCAAGCCCCCTGCATTATCAATCCCGGCGGTCTGTTAGCCATACGGAGTGAGAATATAATGAACTTAAAAATTCAAATTGTTGTTTTTGTGGTCTGTTTAATGCCACCTTATGCCATTCGAAGTTGAAGCTAAAATGCATCATTTTAATTCCTACAATGTCGTAAATACCCCAGAGCTTCTGGGGGCTTCGCCCCCTGGACCCCACCGGGGCTCTGCCCCATGACCCCACCAGCGGCCCGCCTTAGGGCCCGTGGACCCCGCGCCGTGGGGGGCTCCGCGTTCCCATGGCGCCATCGGTGCCGTTTCGCAGTCCACTCTGGTTTACCCCCTCACTTTCAGACATCAAATCCTGCCCCTGATGATTGGTTGTGACTCAACTTCTTTAGCGAAACGAGAAACATTCAGCGCACCGGTCACTGGCGTAGCCAAGGGGAGGGGCTACGGGTTGAAACCCCCCCCCTTCTCATGACCCAAGCTTGAAAAAAAATAATTACAAAAAACACCAATGTCTTGGGAAAAATATGCTGACACGATTGAGTCCATTTCAATCCTCCTATATGCACTTGGTTCGAAGTTTATAGAGGGCGGAATGGACGATATCAGTTTAGTGGCCTCTGTTACGGAGTTGGAATGTTGGATGCCATATTGTCACAGGCAATATGGGCCAAAAGTTAAAGCATCGCACCCTTTAGTATGTAGCAAGAGTAGACGAACTACACGTGCACTTGTGTGCAGTATACAGTCGGCTATCCTTTATGAGCAGTCAGTAGGCAGCGTACAGGGTACAGCGTAGCTTATAGCAGCTCCCTGCTTATATGCATATAACGTAAGCGTTAGATATCATAGTCCGTGAATTGGCAACATGAGTATCAAAAAGCGACAGAAGATTACCCTCCATTCCTTCTTTACGAAAGAACAGAAAGCAGAAAAGCCTCCTGATGAGGAAGCTTCTAATAGGTCGGAAGCCACCCGGAAAGACTCGGCTCCTACGCCGCGCCACCTGGTCAGCATTAAAGTGTAAACAAAAATAAGCCAAAGTATGATATCGGAAGACATAATTTTGCAATTTGCTCATTTTTTGACTTGAAATGACAATTTTATTGGAAACGAAAGCCCAAAATTACGACTGCTTAGATTGTACTTACAAGCCTGGGAAATGCCATTTCCCGCTGTCTGAGTAGTCGCGACTTTTCAAACTTTTCTGAACGCTCCGCGCTAACTGATGGTGGCGCTCCACTTAGATAGTCTTTCGGCTAATCCAAACCCCCTCCATGACAAAACCCTGGCTACGCGCCTGGCACCGTTAGACCGAGACACCTGTTTACGAAACACTTGTTTCGCAAAACAAGCATGTTTGTTTCGCGAAACAATGTTTTCTGTTTTTGTCCAAAGCACACGGAGGTCAGAAAACACAAAACGTGTTTTCTGTTTCGTGTTTTGCGTTTTCTGACGTCCATGTTTGTTCGGCTTTAGTTTTTCAGTTACAGTTTAAACCAGAAAGCCAAAAGGCTTAGTGATTCCTTGCCATATGGATATATTTTAACAAACATGAATTACCCACAAGCATGAGATCCCTTCTTGAGATAGTATTTACAATGTTTTGACCTTTTGACCACTGGTGGCGCCAAATGACCTTTGACCTCCACCAAAAACAATAGGGATCATCTACTAAATATGGGCAACCTAACTGCCAAATATAAGATCCCTCGGAGTTGCCCACCTTGAGATCTCGTGTTTACAATGTTTTAACCTTTTGACCTCTGGTGACCCCAAATGACCTTTGACCTCCACCAAAAACAATAGAGATCATCTACTCAATATGGGCAATCCACATGCTAAGTATGAGATCCCTCACATTTATCCTTCTGGAGATACCATGTTTACAAGCAATTTCCAGGGTATTTACTCTTTGACCTCTTGTGACCCCAAATGACCTTTGACCTCCACCAAAAACAATAGGGATCACCTACTTAATATGGACAATCCACTTGGTAAGTATGAGATCCCTCACAGTTATTTTTCTGGAGATATTGTGCTTACAAAGTTTTGACATTTTGACCTCTGATGACCCCAAATGACCTTTGACCTCCACTAAAAATAATAGGAGTCATCTACTTTATACGGGCAATTAACATGGTAAGTATGGGACCCCTCACAGTTACCCTTCTTGAGATATAGTATTTACAATGTTTTGACCTTTTGACCACTGGTGACCCCAAATGACCTTTGACCTCCACCAAAAACAATAGGGATCATCTACTTAATATGGGCAAAGGACATGGTAGGTATGAGATCCCTCACATTTATCCTTCTGGAGATACCATGTTTACAAGCAATTTCCAGGGTATTTACTCTTTGACCTCTTGTGACCCCAAATGACCTTTGACCTCCACCAAAAACAATAGGGATCACCTACTTAATATGGACAATCCACTTGGTAAGTATGAGATCCCTCACAGTTATTTTTCTGGGGATATTGTGCTTACAAAGTTTTGACATTTTGACCTCTGATGACCCCAAATGACCTTTGACCTCCACTAAAAATAATAGGAGTCATCTACTTTATACGGGCAATTAACATGGTAAGTATGGGATCCCTCACAGTTACCCTTCTTGAGATATAGTATTTACAATGTTTTGACCTTTTGACCACTGGTGACCCCAAATGACCTTTGACCTCCACCAAAAACAATAGGGATCGTCTACTTAATATGGGCAAAGGGCATGGTACGTATGAGATCCCTCACATTTATTCTTCTGGAGATACCGTGTTTACAAGCAATTTCCAGGGTATATACTCTTTGACCTCTTGTGACCCCAAATGACCTTTCACCTCCACCAAAAAGAACAGGGATCATCTACTTAATGTGGGCAGCCTACCTGATAAGTATGACATCCCTTGGGGTTACCCATCTTGAGATATCGTGTTTACAATGTTTTGACCTTCTGACCTCCTGTGACCCCAAATGACCTTTGACCTCTACCAAAAACAAGAGGGATCATTTACTTAATATGGGCAATCTTCATGCCAAGTATGAGATCCCTCAGAGTTACCCTTCTTGAGATATCGTGCTTACAAGCGAAAGCGTCACATACACACACACCCACACACACACACACACAAACACACGACATCACCATCGCATAGATTTCTTCGGCCTTCGGCAAGGAATCAAAAATCGAAGCCCATTGGACAGAAGTGATTAGCGGCTCAAATTTCATGGAATAATGACTCACTTTTGTCAGAAACTCATTTTCAGTGCATTGAGTGGTACTTGGTACTTGTGTGATTGTGATACAGCCGTTTTAGGTTGAAAACACTGCTAGGTTTAACAGGTTTCGTGGAACTGTCTTCTGCAGTGGTTGCCTGAGTGAAATCTCGCGTGCGCGTACATTTATTGTACGACAATCAGAGGTGTTCGAACTTACACACCGTTCGAACTTACAACCGCTCATTACACATCAAGCGATATTCATCATTTCCGTTTTCGAGATATAATACAAGTGCTCTCTTGTGTGAACTTGAATATATTGGAAAAGTGGCTTTTCTTTAGTCAACAGCTTGTATCCTTTTAAACTATCCAGGTAGCCTAATACATTTGAAACCGGGTAAAAGGTCAACAGGTGGGTACCAGGGTACCCCATACAAACACTAAAATATATGTTTATGAGGTCTCGGTCTCGGACCCATTTGGTCCCGGTCTCGGTCTCGAAATTCTGCCCCTGGTTTCGGTCTCGGTCTCGGAGTCTCGACTACCACACTGATACATACATGAATACATAGTACGTATATACGCACGCACGTATACATGTACAGAAAAACGTATAAAGTCTGCACATAAGTATGTGAAACTTGAATGTAAGAACATGTTATGTGCACTAACATAATGTTTCAACAATTCTTACAAAGTTATTGGTTAATATCGGTAAATGTTAATTACATTTCGGTAAGGTGGACTACGTTAGGCTATCGGTTTATTTCTTATTACGTTATTGGTTAAAAAAAATTGTTACATTAATGGTAAATGTTTTTTACATTATCGGTAAGGTGGAGTTACTACATTATCGGTAAATTTTCTGCTACATTATCGGTAAATTTTTCTTACATCATTGCCTGGTTCAGTTTCATTACATTAAAGGTAATTTTTTTACTACATTATCGGTTGATGTTACATTACCGGTTAATTACTACATTATCGGTTATAACAGTAACTCTCTGTAATACAGGACAGCCCTGACAGTGGCATTGAACGAGGATCTCATGTGAAAAAGGAAAAACAAATCTTGTTTCCCAAACCCTGTAGCAATACTCCATTTAGTAACTCAAGGTATCTCGTTTTGAAGATATTTGAATATATTTGCATGTAGACCTAGCACAGCACTACACCATATGTCGGGTATAGCAAACTTATTTGTTCATTAGGCCTTTATTCCCCACAACGGTGTCACCATTATAACGAAACACAATGCTATGTCTGATCAATGTGCCGCGCTGACATCACATTTCCCATGATGCATTGCATCACTAGGAAAACATAAATTTCTTTGAAAATTATTATCTTCCAACTGCTACAAGCTATTGAGATGCGGTTTTCACCTAGTAAGACAGAAAAATTCTCTGCATTTTTTGAAGTCATTGAATTTAGTCCCTGGCAAACTTCTTTAATATGCGAGAAGCCGTCACCGACAGATCGCCTACAAATAGGGTAGCCCAGTTTTGTACGTAGCACTCCTAAGCAAAATCCAGTTTCTGTTGTTATAATCATTCGATTTTTACAATCGGTTTTCGGATGTATGCATTATTTCATTTGAAACTATATAAAAGTTGCTCAATATCATTGGTCGGTTCTTATGTTTATATTATTGTTAGCTGAAAGTGGCAACTGTGGTCGGAACATCAAATTCGACAAAAAGATAAGAGAACTGAAACGAAAAAAAAAAAAAAGAAATATTAATAATAAAAAAAAACGGAGACTTTCTTTTCTTATGGTCACGTCTTAAGTTTTGACATTTAACTTGAAATTGATATCAATTCTGTAAATTGTAGAGTGTTGTATAACAAATTTACATAGACTAGAGTCACACAAGAGAATTATTATATATGATTCAAAAATGTGACAAGTCTGAAATATGACAGATATACTTCGCTATTCCACAACAAGCACAGGATGAGTCACCTTTTATTAGTGAGATTTATTTCTATGAATAAGTTTAGTGTACATAATATGGCCATTGTGCCAGGTAGGTGCTTTTAACTTACCACCTCCCTGATTGTGCTACCACTGTACTTACTTTCGCATTGTGATGAGCTATCTTTGAGCAATATCTATCAATCTATTTCGTTATAGATGCTCTTGGGTTGGACAATTTTGTTACTTTCTTTACTTCCTCCTGGAATAAGATATCCGCTGCTGTCATATAATATAGTCGGTTTTGAGGATATATCATAGTACTTGGTGTCACTAGGGGATGATTCATCCATTACAATTGTGCGATGATAAATCTGAGCTGAGATATTAGTAAGGTGAACCTCCTCTGAGTCTTGACTCTCTGGTCTCACTGTAGTTGTATATGTCTTGTTACTTGTATTGTTTATGGTGGTTTCTTGTCCTCTAGAATGACCTGACGTACTTATTTCTCCCCAAACATTTTTACAAGGCAATGTTTCTATGGGTCTTTCTTTCCTCTTCCTTTTATTCCGAAGGATGCATGAAGCAACTGACACAAGTAAGATACTGATACATATGATAAATACAACAAACAGTGTTACATGAATACCATTTGGATAATTTTCATCCTCTTGCCCCTCTTCATTGACCATTAAGAATACCGTGGTATTTACTGTTACAGTACGACTTCCATAAGATCCACTACACTCCACAAAGACAGTTCCATTTGATGCTGGTTTAAATGATAATATTGTAAGTACACTCGATCGATTGAAGTTTGTTACAATGTATTTCCCACTAGGTATATTATTCCACGTTATTTTAACCCCAGTCACGTTACTTGCACAAGTTAGAGTTACATTGTTCTCGTCCCTCACAGGAACATATGATGGAGAAACAGACAATGAAAATCCCGGAAGAAGATGAAGAGGACCGAAAGAGCAAGATCCATGATAGTCATCATAGGGAGAAGGTAATTGCTGGGTAACATTACATACAAACTCACTGTTTTGCAATGTATGATTAAAATGTCGGAATAACGAATACGTTGCAAATATATTGTCTTCGTCTGTTCGTGTTTCGTTGACAGTTTCCAAATCATATGTTACATCTTGTCCATTGACGTATATTTTTGTAGTGACCGGCGGTTTTCCTCTTTCGGTGGAACAATTAAATACAAAATAGTTCGTTATTTCATCGTAAAAGATGACTGGTGACTTGTAGTTTGAAGAACATTGTGGACTGCTATCTGAGGGGCCATAGATGACTGTAATAGCACGGGACCTAGTTACGGGTACCTGAACACATGTATACGTTCCCTCATCGTTTCTGCTGATCCGATTAATAGTAAATGCATAGGTATTGTTATCGGCCTCAATAAATCCATACTTGTTTGAAATATCGATCATTTTTGAACTGTCAATTAAAGTTATGGGATCTCTCCCTTGAGTCTGAGAATTTGCTAGGGTTATAAAGACGATACTATGGGCTCTTTTGGGACATAGTAGGGTAACAATTACACTCTCCCTCACAATGAGGGCAGGTTTGTTTAAGGTGTCGGCATAAAAGTGACTCGAAACCGACTTACATCCACCTGCCTGAACACTTACGAACAAGAAAATAATTATTACAATGTACCAGAGATTCACTGCCTCTGCATAACACAGATACATGATGGTGAAAATATGACACTGTTTGCATTTGTAAGGTAACAATATCAATACAGGCCAACAGGATATGGCAAACACACACAGCTAGTGGTCAGCGATAACCGATGTTGAGATAAGTCATTCAGGCCAAAGTGAACAAGCAATATTTGCATCAGGAGTCGAATGTATTATCCACTAGTACAGTGCACTACACTCCCATTCACTTCAACAGTTCATCGGGTTATCACGTGGATGGAGGATAAAGATACATAGCTTGAAGATGAGGGAAATTAAAACTGCTGACTTGTGTTGACTTTTTGTTCATCTGTGTTCTGTCAAGATGAAATATACGAGAGTTAAACTATTATCAAAAAGAGTTGAGCAATTTTGTAGAAGAATGTATTTGTAAATATACAAAACCATAAAGACCTATTACATCTTGGTTTCACCTTTGTTGTTTGTGTGGGAATATATTTTGTCCATGAACTGTGCATTGCAATTTTGTTACAGCAGCCTATGTGAGAAGACATGATTTCCAAGGAAAAAAGGGGGGTTGGCGATTGGGGTCCAAAAAATGATAACGATCCAGCCCTGATATCCACGCAAGAAAAGATCCAGTAGAGGATGGTTAAAAGTAGAACATCAATGTAGCCGTCTGTAGGAAGACCGACGGTGAGGTCACGCAAATTAAAACCAAGGTCCCGACAGAAGGCACAGACAAACTTTATGTTTCGCTAGCAATTTATTTCTGTAACCTTCGTGGAAACTGAAGAAAGAAAAACACAACCAATATCTAAACTAAATAACATAAATAAGCAATCAATGACTAAACTCAACAATAGACTTGCATCTACTACAAACTGTACATACATACATCAAATACAAAAATAGACTATCAAATGGTACAAAACTACAAATATACTCTGGACAAACTAGAAAAGCTATTTAACATGAAATCAATACTAAAATTACGGCTCGAAACCAAATTACCTACTTTGCCTGTTTGCCGACCCATTTACAATGAAAACCCGTGGCATAAATTTGCTAGTTTCCAAATATACCTCCAAATACAATAAACAGTAACAAGTTTAACGTACATCTTTGGCTTCTCTACGGGAACATTCGCAAATAAAGATCTGCCACACCCTTAACGAAATGCAAGAAAAGGAAAGGATAGGCACCTGATGATGAGGCTGAGGGTAGGTCTGGAAAGGTAAAGCCAAAGGTATGCGAGTTACCTTTTATACTCACCAAAGCCAGCTGGAAATTTACTGAGTATGAGTATGGAAATGTAGTCCGAGGGTCATGGTTTCATGGGACAAAAGGTTAATAAGTTTTCACGTACTAGAGGGCAGTGTCGTTGACAATTAGGACTTTTAGATTCCTTTACAATCAAATTCTTTAATGTAATCATTCCACAGAACCATAGGCGTATGAGGCGGGGGTGAGGCTGCAACCACCCACCCACCCCCATTTTGACAGAAAATGTGCTACTTTATGGGAAAAGTTACTAACACACAAGAATTCATTGAAAATTCGGGCAGAAGTGCTGCAATTTTGCAATTTGATAGTGGCTAGTGGCTCCATATTCCTATGCTCAAAATAAAAAAAAAAAAAGAAAAGAAAATAAATAAATAAAACACGCCAATACTGTATTTGGACCTTGTCATTATTTTGAACTTTCTGACTTTGCGTTACATGTGATATTATCTACTGCGTCTATATAAGTTTGCGTGTTCTTTCCAAGGAAACTTTCTAGATTGCCAAATGACACCTCCAAAGTCTTGTGCGTGTGTTAAGTGCCTTAATATAACACTTTATTAATCTCTCTATATTTGATTGGAAGATTGGTGGTCACATGCCATGGGTGATTCGGAACTATCATCACGGTCGTGTGTTATCCATAATAGTCTAGTATAACTCACGGTCGTGTGTTATACTAAGTACAACACACGGTTGTGACGTCAGCTATCACTGCGGGACGTACAAACTATGCTGCAACTCAGAAATCAATGCAGCTTTGGATCGCAAATTGCATATCGTACGTAATAGGCTCGTAAACGCGTAGCTATAGCAAACAACAAACCAGGGAGGTGTTATTAGCTATACCTCCCTGAACAAACCATGGAGCTACCACACGGACAACATGAAGCATAGTGACCGGCAAAACACAAATTTACTGAACCAACGGCTAGATCAAACTTATAAGGTGTTATATAAAGCAAACAATGAATGTTTTCATTCGCGAGATAGTATGAATAATTTCATTCGTTGAAAGGTTTAATGTTCTATTCAACTCGGCTTCGTTCAATCATTCAACTCATGAAATAATTCATACTATCGCACTAAGAAACATTCATTATTTGTAGACTAAGGCACTCTCTTTAAGATCTTACTCTTTCAAATTTACACGTCGAATCTTTAGGAAAAGGAGTAAAATGTATTCGGTAAAATCACTTTGTAGGGAAAACGTAAGACGTAATTGACTTTTCTATATTCACTTTTTTATCGCGTCTACCTCTGTACATAGAAATGTTGAATAAATTCTGAACGTTTGTGTATGACGGCCCTAAATGAACCAGTTGCACCGAGGCAAATCCTTTTGTTTCTTAAAGCATGTTAAGGTATGAAATATTGTTCATATAACTTTTCTGTCTCCACTCTTTCAACATTTTACATGCTAAGCACACTTATTAATAATAAACGTTCTGCATTAAAACTAAATTAGTTTCTAAACATAGCCTACATTGTCTATTGCTAGGCATGCTTGCTTTAAAGTATTACAAAGAATGGGCAAAATACGTGCTCATTTTCGTGACACGTTTTTTTAACAGTGTACAAGAACTAAGAGCTCAAAACGTACCGTACGGTTCTATTTTAAACTCTAATTTAAAATTTTATTTAATAAAAAAAAACTTAAGTTTCTAGTAATTATACGTTCCAATAGAGTGGGCGGGGCTCGAGGCCATTTCCCCGGGTAAATCCGGTCCTGGCCGATGTTACCAGGCTAATAAAACTTACCACTAGTTACAATCTACTATGCTGGCAAGTCTAATCCCATGGCATACGGATTAGACGTCGCGTTCCCCTTGTGCCCTTTTCAGGATTTATCCCCCCAAAAATTAAGGGACATGCTAACATTTCAACAACATGACAAACATTTTTCAGGTATTAGCGTAGTTCTCGTTTAAAGAGCTATTATTGTAATAATTCGTTAATAATTTTAACTGTGAGAAAGGTCTTGCGCAATCTGTAAAGACTGCAGTGCCTTTTGACACCGTTAAATTATAATTTGAAGGCTACAATCAATACCTGCACAGTAATTTGGAACGCTTGTTGTCGTGTGTGATACTGCTTCATTCCTTACTCATCACACCGAAAGAAAACGTTTTCCTTTTGATCAAACTGTGTGCGTTTTACTTTTAATATATCCCTTGGCTATTTCCCGATTTTTTTCTGGATGATATTGGCCATGTAGTCACTATATTCGTATGTTTAAATGTCATGTCTTCCTACATCTTATCTTTCTCTACAGAGTATAAGAAGTCAAATAAATATAGCTAAATTTTAACTTGACTCAACAAAGTAAGTGTAACCGAGGGTGTTATGAATGGGTTACTTCTCAAATTTCCTTGTTTTCTGTATGAAGCCGTTACAACCGCATCCAAATCATTGAAGTAGTTTCAAAACAACCTACTTCGACGAAAAATCCTGTAAATGTAGGCTACGTAATCCGAGGTAAACGTAGCCACATTAAGAGCTAAAGGTATGAGTGTTTTCTAGTAGACTCGATTAAATGTACTTAGTCACTGTTGTGAACACTGGTAAATACAAGGTTCACCACTCCTCTCCAAAATTATATAGAAAACCATGCCGTATTTGCACTTGAATATTTAACTGAACGATTGTACATGTGGTTTTATGTGAAATATGCAGGCCACAAAACAGCAGCGGCTTGTATACCTGTAATATAACTCTATTTAACATGATACATGTACGCGGATCCCAAACGTGGTGTAAATGATAATTTAAAGTAAGGTTAGGACGACTACATATTCTCATTAAGTTGCTTAACAACTTACATCAGTATTACTAGCATGAACATGCTCAAACTTTCGTGTACTTACCATGTTTGGTAGGCTGTGAATGAGTGAGAACTGAGTCACCATTCTTAATGAGTTTTGAACGAGTTTTTTTTTTTTTTTTTTTTTTTTGGCAAAGAACTTGCAACTTGGTTTAGTTCACCTGCTGCATTGAAATTGGTGAAAACTTACTCTAGTGGCCTTTGCGTTCTCTTGATATATTTTGATATCACTTTCAGTATAGTCATACACCATTCCTACTAAAAGCCAGTATTAGCAACTTCCTTGGAACCATTGAAAGAGAAAAACATCAGTTTAACAGCTGTGAAGAACTTGATTCCTACCTTGGCTATGAAACACTTCACTGCGATTGATTCCGATGGTTGCAACACATATCACTTCCCGTGAATGTCTGGCTGTGCTAGGACGTTGAAAAGGGAAATATGGAACGCCAGTAAGTCACTTATGGGAAGCATGAACTGAAAAAATAGTAGTGGGAAAGACGTAGAAGTATGAAATATTTCAAAGTACTTCATAAGGTATATACTTAAGAGAAACATAGGGCTACGTAAGTGTTCTTTGGGAACAAATTTAAAAAGTTTCATGTAGCAATATGCATTCGGAAAACTCTATCATTGTTATGGCAGTACTTTGAAGAATCTGTCATGCGAGTTGTAAGATCACACGACGACACATTTTATTTCCCATAACGTAACAAGTTCAAAGGTAAAGGTGGCTTAAGACCCCATAAGATGCCCTATAAAGTCCACTAACCTAAAATACAACCAAACCGCGGTGGTGCCCAGTACAATCAATTCTGCCACAGTCACCGAAGAACTTGTCAATGTTAACCTTAGACGTGTTAAAGCAGTGACCTGAAGTGGAGGTAACAACCCCGTTAGACAGACTATTCCACTCATTGACAACTCTATGAGAGAAGCTGAACTAGAATATCAAGCCCCGCGAAACACTTCACTGGCTTCTAAATCACATTGAGCGTAAACTTTTCATATAGTAAAGTCCAGTTGTGTGCATACAACACAACACTTGTCCCTTAATGCCAAAGTTACTGTAACAAGTCATCACGAAGATCAATCCAAACCCAAAAGTGGAGGAGGGGATAAGTAACTGAAACTGGAGCTAGGAGTACCGCCAGGATTTCGCCCACCGGAAAGCTAGCTTGTCGGACTGAGGGGGAGGCAGGGAACTAATTTTTTTTTTACAAAAATAGTCCCAAATATTCCCAAATATGGAACTTATATGGCATCCGAACAGCTGTATAGCATTTGACGAATTAAGGACTAACATGTTTGTAACGTCTACACATGGCTATAAAATCATATTTCGCACAATATATATATATATATATATATATATATATATATACACAAACTCCGGGTATTTTGTACATAGTTCTTAGCGACAAGCTGACCGAACGAAATGTTTATTCTGCATACGAGAGGCATTTATCGGTCTGCATTGCCCTTCATGCTCTTTGATAGGAATCTATGCAATCACACGAGTGTCGATAAGTGCGTATGGGTGTATGTGCGTGTATGTGTGTGCAGGCGCGGCGCCACAGGGGGCAGGGCAGGCATTTGCCCCCCTATGGTTTTTCAACCCCCAAAATAGAATCGTCTAAAAAACGTCTTAAGACACATAATTATGTAGAGGGGGGGGGGGGGTGAGGTGTTACAGTATGTCACCCGTCTAGCACAATATTAGTTAAATTGTTCGTTACAAAAAACCTGAAACTTCCAATCCCCGCACGGATAACGTTTTCTGTTTTCTCCATTGTTTACGTGAATGCAGGTTAAGTATTACATAAACACTATATAAGGCCATTATACATAACGAGCAAACAAAAAGAGCATAGGAACCGAGAGTAAAGCTAAAACGATACAGTAGTATACCCTAACGCCAAGTTATTGTGAGAATTTACATACATGGTGTCACAGAGCAAAAAGTTCTCCCTCTCTTGGAGAAAAGGTGCGTGTCATTGCAAGTTACACCAAAAATTACAGACAGCTAATTTGTGCATCAGGGGATACGCCTGATCCATAAATCTCTGTAACCAAAACCCCAACCCTACCCGTAAGTCGGAATATATTTTCGTCCGAGGGAATCTTCGGTCTTTAGTGAACCTTCGACCAAGTAAACCTTTCGTTATGGGTATTCCCCCTGTCCGGATTATGTAATGTTTGGCAATCTCAAACATTCTCTCCATTCCCAGCATGTGACCATTTAAAGTTTAGAACGTGAACATATATATTGGGGGTATCATGAGTCAATCACTTAACGAACATTTTGACAATAAAAATATAAAAAACATTTAACAAAATGAATTAAACTTTGAAGTAATATTATATGTCTCCCTTATTGCATAAGCGTAGGAAGCGGAAAGCTGGCCCCCAGTCAAAAATCTGGGGAGGGGGCTGAAGTATGCTTCTGCCCCCAATATCCAAGGCCAAAACCCCTTATTTGTCTCTTCAGTAAAAAATGTAAAACAATTACAGTAATTTTCCTTAAAATTTGCCCAAAATGTTGCACCAAATTGCATCTGAGGACCCTCAAATACCCAAAAATTTTCCAAAGGGAGGGGACACCCCTCCCCTTAGACCCCTCCCCCAGGACGGCGATCCGAAACAAGGTTCAGCCCCCCAGTCTCGAAGAAGCTACCTACGCCTATAACTTGTGCCTTATTTTGGTATTGTCTCGACTGAGTAGTCCATAGAAAACGAATTTTAAATAGTAGGTGAATGGCCGTACATAACACAATCTTTACTGTATGAAGAAATCTTGAGTCAATCAGAAAAAGAGCAAAGAAAATTGGGGGCGACGCCACAGGGTTCGGGTGGGGGGGGGGGGAGACCGCCTCCTATCATTTGCAAGAACAGGGGGAGAGAGAAGGACAAGAACAGGAAAAAGGAAGAAAAGGAAAAAAATGAAAGAGAAGAAGGGAAATCGAAGGAGAAAGAAGAAAAGAAGAGGAGGGGTGGGGTAGGTATCTATTTGATCCATATAATTAGACCGGAGCTTCCAGGAGGCCCTATGCCAGTGTCTGCCAGCCTTTAGTTACCCTTTTATCTGTTTATAATGCATATATTAATCAACGAAAATATTCGTAAAAGTTCGTGCTTCTGTCGACTCTACGCACATATTTTTGAGTGAAATCATACCCATACACAAGGGGGGGTGGACTTCAGGAGGTTTGTTGACTACATACCGTTCTCTTAGACAACAAAGGCTACTGTCCTCTTTCACTAAAACAAAACTTAAAATTCAATAAATTATTAACACTTTTCAGCCATATATGATCAGCTCATAAAATACCAAAGACATTACCATTTTGCATCTAAGCAATCTTAAATTGATAAAAAATTCTCAAAGGGGAGGGGACACCCTCCCCTTAGACCCCTCCTCAGAAAAGCATCTTCCCCCAAGCAAAAATTAAAATTCCATAAATTATGAACACTTTCTTCCATATATGATCACTTCAAAAAATATACCAAAGATATCACCATTTTGCATCTAAGCAATCTTAAATTAATAAAAAGTTTCTCAAAGGGGAGGGGACACCCCTCCCCAGAAAAGCATCTTCCCAAAACAAAAATTAAAATTACTAAATTATAAACTTTCCAGCCATATATGATCAGTTCAAAATATGTACCAAAGACATCATCATTTTGCATCTTAGCAACCTTCACTTAACAAAAATTTCCCGTCCCCCTTTGACCACTCCCCCAGGACGGCGATCACTCATCTCATGCTTTCCCCCCTATCGAAATACCCTGGCGCCGCCCCTGTGTGTGTGCGTGTGTTGGTGACGCTTAGCTTGAAAACACGATATCCCAAGATAGGAATGGTAGATACTCCTCATACAGGGTATATGGATTAATCATACTAAGAGGAACAAACCTATTGTTTTGGTGGAGGTCACAGGTCATGTCTGGTCACCAGAGATCAAAAACCGAACCCATATCTCAAGGTAGGAGCATGGATAATTTTCATACTTGGCAGTGTGGATGCGTCAGGTAGCACGCCCCATTTTTTACATATATAAGTGCGCCCATTTGTTCGCCCACACAAATAACACTAGCAGGAGATATTGGACAACTCTTTTGATATGTTACCAAATAGGATCGGGCCTTTTGTCAATTAGATATGGATGCAGATTAAATGAAATATCACTGGTGCCAAAATGGGGTCAATAAATTGAAGTAATTTTGGGGAAATTTTGGGCTTAGAAACTTAACGGCATTATAATAGACTTTGAGTGAATACAAAGGCTTGGGTTAGGGTACGAAAAGTTTGAGCTTCTAGCTATAGCAAAAAAATCCTCATGGTCATGGTATGGTAAACTGAAAAACTGAAAATGCCATGAATGGCCAGCTTGTCAGCTTTCTTGTGAGGAGTAGCTTGTACCTGGCGAAAACTTCTACAAGGTCTTATAGGCCACTTTCTTTTTCAAATTAGGGTGCAAGGCAATGGAAGATTTACTGGATGTGTGCAACCGTTACGTCAGAAGAGGGACACTGTTGTTCTGGTAAAGGCCAAGGGTTATGATAGAAATGATGGACAATCTTCGTACTTGGTTATATACATTCATCTTATTAGGAAAAAAAACCATAATGTTTTTGGTGTAGGTCAGAGGTCATGTGAGGTCACAGAGGTCAAAAGGCGAAAACCTTGTAAAGACAAGACAGAGATGATGGATACTTATCATACAAGGTATGTAGATTTGTCATATTAAGAGAGAGTATCCTATGAGGTTTGATGGAAATCCAAGGTCATCTGAGGTCATCAAAGGTGTAACCACGAATATCTCGTAAACTGAATAGACAGTTGGCCGCACCTCCTTATTGTGTCGTTTTGCGACTACTGAAAAGAGAGGGTTGAAGTTTTGTACCATTACAAAGATAACGTTAAAGAACAATATATATATATATATATATATATATATATATATATATATATATATATATATCTTTTCACAAGCATTTATTAGTAATTCTTATTTGAATTATGTAATTATGCACACGTGTTAACAATATTGTGACTATTTTGACGGCCCTGGTTCGAATCCCATTCAAGACACTTTTTTTTTTATTTACTCTTTTTTGCTCTTGACATTGAAAATATGTACAGTGAAATGGAACAATGAAATAAATTAACTTTAAAACATAATACTAAATAATCTCAATTAGAAGTGAAATAAATTAAACCAGGTCAGCCAGTACTTCTCCCAGTAACCGTCAAGACATTTACTTTTCAGTTTTTGATATTCAACTTTTGTCCTCTGTTACTCACATCACTTAGGATATACATTTGTCATGTTGATAGGGAAGGTTGCTATTGATTTCGGTGAAGGTCAGTGATCATTTGAGGTCAGCAGAGGTCAAAAACACAAAAAGCTTTCTAACACCACATGTCAAGACAGGAATAACGGACACCCCGCACAATCTGGCACAGCCCGGCACTGCCCAACACCACACGGCATGGCCTTTCATCGCCTGTACCATACGGAATGAAAAAGAAAGACTTGACGAGAACTACTTTTTCGGCAAGGAATCACAGAACGGATGGAAACTCTGGTTTGTATCACTTTTGGTACCATTTGAGAAAGTTGTACTAACTGTTGGCAATAGGTTCATAATACTTTTCCAAATGGATCTTAGTAGGTACGAAAGCTGAAAAGCACGGTAGTTTGGGAGAGAGACTTGCCTACATAGATGGCTGTACGGCCTTTTCCTTATTCAATCATAGTTCGTTTGAGTATCCTTAAAGAGGGATTTGCATCACCCCAAGTGTGACTTTTACTTGGTGGTAAGCCCCGCCCATAATTGTCTTTACTGCTTCTCCTTGTGCAGACACAAACATAGTTCACTGCTCAAGGCCACATCTTGGTGAGCATAAAAATTCCCACGTGTAATCAAAACATCTGTGCGTGCTGTATAATATGAACTGCTCTGCATCTTTTGAATTTTGTAACTCTGATGTCAATCAAAGAGTAGTCACCAATTGAGACTTTTGCTTACCCCAAACTAAAAGTAATACTTGGGGCGATACAAATCTGTCTTTAAAGGAAGGGTTTAAGCAAAAAATTAATTTTCATATCTGAAAGAGAAACTAAATATACCCAATTTGGTGAAACTTTCATTCAAATCGGACATGTAGTACTCGAAATATCAGAAAATGAAGTTACTACATTTGTGACCCAAAGTGAGCTTGAGGCAAGCAGGGGTTATATCACTCCCCACATTGATGAGATATGCTTTGTTTTTTTGGGTTTTTTTTCAGTCTGTTGTGCTGACCTTGAAGTTAATAGGGATAGGACCTCCTCATGTGGAATGTAAAGTTTGCAAAATTCTAGCGCCTCTCATACAACCACATTCCGATAACATGTGATTGTGGAGGAGAAAATTGCTTGTAAATTTAAAGAAAAACATAAGACTGAAGACTGTTTATAAATGTAAGGCTATGACGTCATATGTGCTTGCTTCAAGTTCACTTTGTGTTGAAAATGTGACAACTTTGCTAATATCTTGAGAGCCACACATCTTACTTCAATGCAAATTTCACCAGAATGCTTAAAATAAGTACCCCTCTAACATCTCAAAACCTGATTGGAGCTTAGACCCTTGTTTTAAAGAGAAGCAGAGCAAAGAGAGTCCGCTCCGTGGGCAAGGGTAGAGAGAAATTTAGTTTTTACAATATTTTAAAATACAGTAGAAGGAACGCTTTCTGAAATGGTTAAACGTTCTTTCCGTTTGTGTGAATCATTTCTAACAAAAGCAAAAAGTTCCTGCCGTAACAAATACGATCGCGTTAATACTTAATAGACCCAGTAGCGTAGCGAGATGGGCAGACTGCCCCGTCGGGAGAAAAATGACGGTAAAATCAGGACGGAGAGAAATTGAAAAAAAATAATAAAATGAAAGGAAAAGGAAAGACCAGAATGCAAAAATGCATTGTGGTTTCGATGATTCATACACACCTATGGTATCATGGAATTACAGTAGTATGAAGTGACTGCAAACTTTTTTAAGGCCAGACCCCTGATGACCCCAAATGACCTTTGACCTCCACCAAAAGTGATAGGGTTCTTCCTCTCACCAGTAGGCATCTACATACTAAGTATGAAATTCATCCAACTTCCTATGTCAAGATATCATGTTACCAGGGTTTTCAGGGTTTGACCCCCGGTGACTCCAGATGACCTTTGACCTCCACCAAAAACAATAGCATTCTTTGCCTTTCCATAACTCATCTACATACTATGCACAAAATTTATCCATGCTTCCTACATAAAGATAGCGTGTTAACAAGGTCTTCAGTTTGACCCCAGTGACCCCAAATAACCTTTGACCTCCACCAAAAACAACATGGTTCTTCCTCTTCCCATAACGCATCTACATACTAAGTGTGAAATTCATCCAAGCTTTCTACTTTGAGATATTGTGCTAACAAGGCTTTCAATGTTCGACCCCCAGTGACCCAGATGACCTTTGACCTCCACCAAAAACAATAGGTTCTTCCTCTTCCCATAATGCATCTACACACTAAGTATGACATTCATCCAAGCTTTCTACCTTGAGATATTGTGTTAACAAGTTTTTCAGAGTTTGACCCCCGATGACCCCAAATGACCTTTGACCTCCACTAAAATCAATAAAGTTCTTCCCCTTTATATAACACATCTACATACTAAGTATGAATTTTATCCAAGCTTCCTACATCGAGATATAGTGTTAACAAGGTTTTCAGCATTTGACCCCTGGTGACCCCAGATGACTTTTGACCTCCACCAAAAAATAGAATTCTCTGCCTTACCATAAGGCATCTACATACTAAGTATGAAATTTATCCAAGCTTCCT
The DNA here is from genome assembly GCA_029531755.1 of Holothuria leucospilota. Lineage (NCBI taxonomy): Eukaryota > Metazoa > Echinodermata > Holothuroidea > Aspidochirotida > Holothuriidae > Holothuria > Holothuria leucospilota. The sequence goes on along the minus strand of CM055981.1, from coordinate 20,065,164 downwards.
ACATCGAGATATTGTATTAACAAGGTTTTCAGTGTTTGACCCCCGATGACCCCAAATGACCTTTGACCTAAACTAAAATCGATAGGGTTCTTTCTCTTTCTATAACACATCTACATACTAAGTACGAAATTTATCCAAGCTTCCTACATGGAGATATCGTGTTAACAAGGTTTTCAGAGTTTGACCCCTGGTGACCCCAAATGACCTTTGACCTCCACCAAAATCAATAGCGTTCTTCCTCTTTCCATAACGCATCTACCTACTAAGTATGAAATTTGTCCAGGTTTTCTACCTTGAGATATTGTGTTAACAAGGTTTTCAGAGTTTGACCCCTGGTGACCCCAGATGACCTTCGACCCCCACCAAAAACAATAGGGTTCTTCCTCTCAATATGGGGCACCTATGTACCAAGTTTGAGAAGTGTCAGAGTTTCCCTTCTTGAGATATCGTGTTAACGAGCAAGTGTCACAAACACACATACACACATACACACCCATACACTCACACACTCACACATACATACATACATACATACACACGCCAGCATAGTTGCATAGGTTTCTCTTATCATCGAAACCAAAAACGGAGAAAAGAAAGGAAAAGGGAAAAACAATGGGAAAGGATATGAGGAAAAAGGAAAATAATAAATTTAGGGAGAAAGAAATGAGAAGAGTAGGGATCAATAATTGACGAAGACAGGGGGTGAGAGAAAGACAGAAATATGTACGGTATGTCCTGATAATGAGAGGCGAAGGACGGGCTATTGATGGATATACAGGACGGAAGGCAGCAAGTGTACGAATGAGGGTTTGATGGAGATTGAAGGGAGGCAAGAGTAACTATCCCAAGAAGGTGATTGGGCCTGAAAAGACGGATATGAAAGGCGAGTGACGGAATGTACAAGCCTTGAAATGGATCATAGGAGTACGGGACTACTTTATGGGGAATGTTTAGGTAGCTAACAACTTTTTAGTGGAATTTTAGTTATTTTGTTATCACAATTTTGCCCGGAAGAATGCATTTTCTTGTCGGAAAGGTGCGAGCTTTCTCCCTAAAAGGAACTGCAATCCCCCACCCCATTCCACCTTGTACGTCACACCACTGTCCATCAAAAAAGGAAAAGGCAGAAAAGATGATTAATGGATAAATGGCCGAGAAAGGTGGGTGGTCTGTAAGGACGAGTTTGCACAGTAAGAATGGGCGGGCCAAATGAAGGGAGGGAAGCGGGTCGAAACTTGAAAAGATGAGCGAATGAAGGAGAAAGGCCGGGTGACAAAGGGATGAAGTGAGACAATGAGTGAGGAGCAGTTAAGAAAGGAATCAGATATTCAAGACTATATACAGATATAACCATATGCACCTGCCCACATAATACAATAGTTATCTTCTATGAATCATCGTGAGACCCGTTTAGTCAAACAAGTGAACAAACATGCCGTGTACGTCCCCATTGGTGCGCACGTAATTTGAATTTAGTACTCTCTGATTCCTGTAGCAGCTGTACAGAAGCCACAATCTTTTTTGGCATCATTCAGACACTATATTTCACTATATTTTTATAATTCAGGCCAGCCTCGCCCATTACCTCCAGGACGAAGGACGAAGATTTCAAAAAGCTTAAACTACAGACTTTGTGTGAAACCCGTTGGTACTGTAAATACGAATCTGCAAAGACTGTGAAGTACTTCTATCCCGCTTGTTAATAGAGCTCTAGAAAATATTGTGAATAAAGAGAGCTGTGCAGAAGTAAAGGCAGAAGCAAAGGGTTTACTCAGGGTTGTTCCCGTTACACTTTGAAAGTAACTCGTTATAGTTACAGTTAATTCTATAAAATTGTAACTCGTTACAGTTACTAGTTACAATGTTGAAAAAGTAACTAGTTACAGTTACTTTTAACTGAAAAGTAACTAGCTACATTTCAAAAGTAACTAGTTACTTTAAGGTGAACATACGGTACCTCGGTACCTGAAATGGAAGGGGGTATAATTAGATATTAAGAATGGGCACATGAGAGGACCGAACCTCATTTGTGCCGGTTATCCTAAGGTATTCCCCAAAGAAAGTCAATGATTACAGTTGATCTTCACCGGGGATTCAGGAAGACGCTCCTAACGCTCATAATGAAGCAGCGAATCATGATACTTTGTCGGAGCTTACGCAAACTATTTGTTAGACGAATATGGTTGTAACCAGAACTTTTCCAGTTACGACAATACTTCTTTGAGGGTGGGAATCTTTATACTCCCATCACAATTTAGAGAGGTTAGCGGCTATTAGCCTAAAGGGGGAAAGCATTGTTTAAGCAGTAATTAAAGTCTTCACCCCTCAAGGGCATAAATATGGTAATACGATGCTCTCTATATATTTGTTAAAGGTAAATTTTTAAAACCTCACTGCTAAGGTTGGGCTAAGTGATATTTCGGCATAAATTTCAAGTTTCACATTGTGTCGATATAAAACAATGCATAGAAATGGTGAGACTATGTAGTTTACACATGCAGACCATGTACCCATAATTCCCTTTCTTTTTACAGTAAATAGGTGAAGCGTTAAGTCGGACACTTTTCTCCTCTTTCAGTTAGCTTTGTTAGGATACTTTTAACGCCATATGACCATCTCAATATTCGCCTGTTTTTATATGAACCTTACTATATTCTATGCAGCGTAAGGAGTTACGGACATTGAAAAGAATATGATATAGCCTAAATTCATACGTTTGATTCATCAAATAAGGATACCATACATGTTAAATTAGATACATAAATGGATGCACGGTGTTTGCTGACAATTGGCACCGTATAATTTACTGGGCTTCTATGCACGAGTCCTGATTCGACTAGCTTACTGCGGGTCTCGAGAGCGTTTTTCTAGATTAGGAAATTGCCCGGGGTTCCGGAATCGAAATTTTTCCGGAGTGTGATGTAACTGGACATGCACTCGGAGCTAATTCCAGCCGTGTTTTCAAATATGAAAGTTACATTAAAGGTGTTTAAACTCCCATTGTAATTTGTGCACAATGTACAGATGTAAAGTATTGTCACACATGATCAATTAAATTACTGAGGGGCCAGGCTATGGAAGTGAGTACAAACGATGACCTTGTTAATGGTGGACATGTATAATAGAATTAAAACATCTGTAAGTTTGATATGCTACACACTGGCAAAAAGACTGGTCTCGGAATTGGTGTCATTGGTATCAGAACTCGCCGGAACTTGAGGGGTACGTACCATGCTCGGAAAGATTAGGGAATCTAGAATGGCAGCTAGCTCCGACTCAGATTGGGTGGACTCGGGTCCACTAGCAGCTCTAACGTCTCAAAAGCCAATTATTAAACTTTCAAAGTGAGCCTGGTATTTGAATGCCTATGGGCCAGCCTGTTTCTCACGGTGCACTATCTCCAATGTGTCCTCTAAATGACACTATGAGTAAACTAAGGCCCAGCTGACTTCATTTAGTATATATAATAGGCTATAACAAGTCAGCTGGGCCTTTGTTTGCCAGAGGACCGTTCCGTATTTTTCAACTAATCGCACAAAGATTCGGTCTCACGGATAATAAGCATTGATCTGTCTAATAAGTAAATTGACACACAAATCAAATTTTAAACTTAGTTTAGTGGGCAATCAAGTGACCCTTTAAGCCTGCAGTATGTGCATCTAATATCAACTGCTGATTCTAAACGTGAATAAAATTTGATGTCGGTGAGGGCGACGTCGATAATAGAGATGGATTATAAATATATCGAAAATAATTTTACTACCAAAGTGTCATCAATTTGAAAATTTTCTGTTACTACTTCGAGTACTCGCAATTTGTGGTCATTTTGACTATTTGTAACGGGAAAGTAACGGGACCCAAATGTAACGCCGTTACAGTTACTTTTACACAGAATTGTAACTAGTTACTTGCTCCGTTACTGAAATGCAAATGTAACTCGTTACAGGGTTCCGTTACACAAAATGTAACTCGTTACAGTAACGGCGTTACTTGTAACTCGTTACTTCCCAACCCTGGGTTTACTGGATTACTTGAGCAAATAATAGTTTTTAATAAGGCTTGAAATTTGGTTGAAAGTTCTTTGTGAATTACAGTCTATCAGAATATCTACAGCATACGTCAATGGACCTTGAAATTGCAAGCACTAAGATTAACACAGTGCGTGATTGCATCCAAGAACAAAGGTCAACTTTCACTTTCAATGATATTTTAGCTAAAACACGGGAAATGCAGCAAACGAAGGAGTTTCAACAGATTTTCAAAATCCAAGAGTACGAAAACGTAAACAAATGACAGGCGAGCAAGGACAAGATGAACCAGTGAGCAATCCTGTTGATAGGTTTAGGATAACTGTTTTTTTTTTAAACTAAATGATACCCTTTTTGAAGAACTGAAATCAAGATGTAGTGATATTCAGACTGTAGTTGTTCCATTTAAGTGCTTAATGCCAAATCATTTAAATGATTAGATCATTTGAACTGCTTTCTTCAGTATATGAGGACGATGTGGCCATCAGAATACAAACAGTTCTGTAAATTTTACTTAGACACTACAGATTTTTTGACCGGTAATTCGGATTCGCTTAGCAAAATGTTGCAAAAGATGAAGGAGTGGGACATAACCACAGCCTATCCGTCGTTATGTATTTTGTATACTGAGAATTTTCGGTACAATTGCCATTTCGTCAGCTGCAAGTAAACGATCGTTCCGTCGCTTGAAGCTTACGAAATCGTTTTTAAGATCCACCATGTCCCAAGAGAGAGAGAGAGAGAGAGAGAGAGAGAGAGAGAGAGAGAGAGAGAGAGAGAGAGAGAGAGAGAGAGAGAGAGAGAGAGAGAGACTGACATCGTTAGCGCTTCTCAGTATAGAGCGTGACTTCGCGGAGAACGATCAAGTTGATTTCAGTGCTGTAGTTCACAACTTCAGTAAATTATCTGTTCAGCGAATGACGATTCAAATTTAACGTTTTTTTATTATTCACACAGAACGATTAAACGCATAATCAAGAAATTGCAGTGATTAGTGATTATTTCATGACGAGTTATTACGAATGTTTTAGGTCTCTTTAGTCGTAAAAATCCAACAGAATGCAGGTTCATACAGCTTGAGTACGGAGGGAAAAATAAAATCATATATGTTTGCGTTAGTTCAATATATTATCAACTGTTTTGATTCTACGTTATTCAGTATTTTGTACTTTAATTTCAACCATGAAATCGGGACGTTCATCGTAAGTTTGCCACCCTCGGGCTGACAAGGCTGGCTACGCGCCAGAATAGACCTATTAGTTCAGCTTTACTATTAGGCCTTTAGCCGTCCTTTTGCAATTTTAAACCAGGAAGATTACTGATTAAACTTTACTACGTGTGGCATGTGTACTTATAGCGTGTGCATATTGTGTAGAGAGCCTCTGACAAGCAAAAGTGAAACAAGCCCTTCTCGATAGGATAATTACAGATTTCATGCTTGATTTCATAACATGACACAGACAACAAGATACTTTGTCTGCGGCCACATTTTAAGGAAAGGGGTTAAAAAACAACCTGACATCCTATTCAGAGAAACGCTTATTCAGCAATGTACTTTCAGCTAGTTATAGCTGTTGAGGGGCTTAATTAGTGCCGTTTCATGCTTTCAGTAATAATGGTAGATTTGTAGTTGCCGTCTTCCAAATTTATTCACTTGGACTTGGAACGGTTGCTAGTCAACTCGCCCCCTAGCAAAGTCGCCCCTTACAAAGTTTCCCCTCACAAAGTCGCCCCCTGACAAAGTCCCCCCCCTTGGCCAACAAAGTCGCCCCTTAACAAACTTGCCCCTCGACAAAGTCGGCCCTCAGTGGTCCCGGCAAAATTTCTTACAAACAATAATAATAAGATACAGTAATCGTTTTTATTACCTGTTATGAAGCGCCTAAGCACTTTTGTTGCTGATTTGTCTTCAGCCTTACGCATAGACCAACTTACATCTAATTGCAACTTTTTTCCTTCTTTTAAGTTTAGAAAAAAAAATTAATCCTGTAATTTTAATTACTAAAGCATCAACTTCTTTTATACTGAATGTTACTTAACGTTCAATTAGAGGTGTAAATTTGGCGACAACTCTGTGAAAAGTGTACAAATATTTCTCGAACGCTGTCGATCATTCGATCAGTTTCCTACAAAATGCAGGAGTACGTAAGTACAGTAGGTATGGGAACATAGTACGCGATTCTATATCCCTTTACGTACCTATGTACTGCAGTATTACCGAGGCATACGTAAGTAGGCCTATTGCACATAAATGGTGCATGAACATAGACTGAACGATTATCCTTTTATTTATTATTAATTTACTTGAATCATTTTTGATGAAATTTGCCGGTGGTGACTTAAATTGAACTTGGGGGGGGGGGGGGGGGCAACTTTGTCGGGGCGACTTTGTCAGGAGGAGAGTTTGTAAGGGGCGACTTTGCTAAGGGGCGACTTTGTTGGCCAAGGCGGCGACTTCGTTAGGGGGCGACTTTGTAGGGGGCGATTTTGCTAGGGGGCGACTTGACTGGCCCCCCTTGGAACATGCCCGCCCGGCGGACGTGTATTACTCCTGCACCTATATTGGCTGCACTCGTAATACCAGGGAGTTGCTATTTGTCAAATAGCAACTCCCTGGTAATACCATACCAGAGTATGTACGCCAAAGAGGAGTACATATTCGACACCTGCTATGAAGGTAAAGTTGGAACTTGCAAAAGGATTTTCTACAAGTACAGAATGTTACATGCGACCAGACTAAAACAACGTAAGTCTTTTTCCCCCATGACGAGCCACAGAAAAGGTATTTGAGCAGATACACTAGAGAAGGCTTATGTTTTGGTACAGTCATGTGCAAATATTATTGTATTCACTTCATGTCAAAGAAAGAGGTGAATGCGTGGTTATACTCTATCCACATTTTCCGACTCTGTGTAGATGTTACATCGGTTTATCTCTTACCAAAGACAAAATTACATTAAATTATTTTGTAACAGGACCGAAGTCTGCACATTATTCTTCAAAATTAGATTACCGGTTTTGATTAAATTTTCACATTTCACTTTATTCAGAGCTGATTTTTTTTATATTATGGAACAACAAATTAATGAAATCCAGGAATTAATCCTAAAAAAAAAAAAAAAAAAAAAAAAAAAGCCAGTCGGTTCACTTGTGACTTGTTAGTCACCTTTCAAGAATTTGGGGTAATATCTAGCAAGTAGCATGGCTTGCAAATATGGCTCTCAGTGTACCAGGTAGGTGATATTCGAAAGTAACGCCCCCGTGCTTGCAGTTACTGTGTCAACTGCCTCATAGTGACAAACAGTGAACCACTTTTGATCTATCGATCAATTTCGTCATAGAGCCTGTTTGCGCGGCCATTGTTTTCACTTTCATCGGGAATAAGATATCCACTGCTGTCATATAATACAGTCTGTTTTGAGGATATATCATAGTACTTGGTGTTACTAGGGGATGGTTCGTCCATTACAATTGTGCGATGATAAATCTGAGTTGAGATGTTATCAACGTGAACCTTCTCTGAGTCCTGACTCTCTGGTCTCACTGTAGTTGTATATGTCTTGTTACTTGTATTGTTTATGGAGGTTTCTTGTCCTCTAGAATGACCTGACGTACTTATTTCTCCCAAAATATTATTATCTGGCAGTGTTTCTCTGGGTCTTTCTTTCCTCTTTCTTTTATTCCGAAGGATGCATAAAGCCATTGACACAGGTAAGATACCGATACATGTGGAAACTATAAGTACAACAAACAGTGTTATAAGAATACCATTTGCACCTTTCTTATAGTTTTCATCCTCGTGTCCTTCTGCATTGAACATTAAGAATAGCGAGGTATTTGCTGTTACAGTACGACTTCCATAAGATCCAATACACTCAACAAAGATGGTTCCATATGATGCTGGTTTAAATGATAATACTGTGAGTACACTCGATCGATTGTATTTTGTTACAATGTATTTCCCACTAGGTATATTATTCCACTCTATTTTAACCCCAGTCACGTTACTTGTGCAAGTTAGAGTTACATTGTCCTCGTCCCTCACAGTAACATTTGATGGAGAAACAGACAATGAAACTCCCGAAAGAAGATGAAGAGGACCGAAAGAGCAAGATCCTTGGTAGTCATCATAGGGAGAAGGTAATTGCTGGGTTACATTACAGACAAAGTGACGGTTCTGTAATGTATCATTAACTTGTTGGGGTAATGAATGCGCTGTTAGCATACTTTCTTTGTCTGTTCGTGTTTCGTTTGTAATTTCTAAATGGGATGTTACTTCTTGTCCATTGAAATATATTTTAACAGTAACTGGTGGTTTTCCTCTTTCGGTGGAACAATTAAATACAATAGGCCTATCGTCATTTATTTCATCGTAAAAAATAATTGGGGAGTTGTAGTTTGAAGAACACTGCGGACTTCTCTCTGATGGGCCATAGATGACTGTAATAGCACGAGTTCTGCTGACAAGGCCATTACTACATTGATACACTCCCTCATCATTTCGACTGATACTATTAATAGCGAATGCATACTTGTTGCTTTGGGTCTCAGTAAAGCCATACTTGTGTGAAATATCGGTCACGTTAGAACTGTCTATTAAAGTAACGTATCTTTCACCCAATATTAAAGTAATATAGACGACACTGCCACTAGATTTGGGACACGTCAGGGTTACTTTCGTACCCTCTCGCAAGGTGAGGGCAGGTACACGTGTATCTAGATAAAACTGGTCCGAAAAAGTGTTATGTTCCTCAGCCTGAAGATTGCACACTTTAAAGATTATGAAAACCACATGACAGAGTTTCATGGTGGTTGAAGAAGACCAAACATACCGCTATATGGCTTGAAGTTTGTTGCAATAAAATCCGATAGAATCGATCTATTGATGCTATTTCCTCGTACCCTGCATTTGGAGAGATCACGAGGAAATTCAAAGATAGTTTTGGTTAAATGCTAAGTAAATCTTAACAAAAAGAGGCATTTCTGTGAACTTGTCGAAAGTTAGATACAAAATAAAACTGAATGAACTTAAGCAGGAATAAGGTTTAACAAAACTCACAGTATGTTGAAGAATCAGATGGTGAGCGCAATACATTTATTTCTCATCTTGCATTGACATGTAGCCATAGCATTAACATGCCATGTTTGTTTAAGGTTTTGTAGCAACTTTATTTGGAGTAACGACCAGTAGATTTCTTTCATTATGCAGCAGGTTTATGGGTGGAGGGAGGGGGCATGTGGTAAGTGTTCTCGAAACGTGCTGAAAATTAGCAGTGTACAGACATTTTAACCATGTTTTCCATCAACGAATTTTCTGCTAATAGCATTTAGTAAAACACACTAAACAAACCTAAAATAGCAGTTTGTGTGTGTTTGTTTTGTGTAATAGCCTTATTCGGACTAACGGCAAGAGGAATCGTTTTTGATGAATAGAGCTTGAGGGTTGGGTGGATTGAGAATTACAGAGGTCGCACGAGGTTGTCACGTGCAATATTGACATTTATTTTGTCCTGCTTGAAGAAATGATTGGACAGTTGTATATGATGGATGCGAGCGAACTTAGCATGTTAAAGCTGTAGTAACGTTTTAGTCACAACTGCACTGGAAAAGTAACCTATTATGTCACAACTCCAGCAATTCAGATTAACTGATAATTACTGTTACACATTTGGGGGATGATGATTTTCTCTTTACTTCTTGGTTTGGAAGGCTGCCCCTAGACGTCATCATAGAACGGGATTAAACAAAATTTTTATGTCCCCAAAACAGACAATCTTGCATGCCAGCATGCTGTACAATCATGGCTTTTCGTGGAGTTATAATGTTGGCAAATAATGGGACGACCATGGTCGTTCCTTCCATCATTGTCGTGATGCCAATAAAGCTAGGTGACCTGTCCATGGGCTGTGAAAGGTTGATGCAAATCTCAAAGGGCGAGAACAAAACTTCAGCGAAGTGTTATGCAATCAACAAACTGGACAGAAAGACCTTAAACCAAACGGTCCGGGCGGCGATTACATCCCTGCAACGGCTATACTCTATATATTGACCACATGCAGCACAACAATATATGTGTATGGCATTAGAAGTTCAAGCTGTACAGTTAATGATAAAACAAAGAAGAAAAACAAGCATTGCACTTGAAAAATAAACCTAGAAAGTGGTGCTAAGTTTTAATTTTTTCGTGGCAGCTTATCTTATATGTACAACAATTAATGTAAAGCCTAAGACAGTCTCTCAAAATTTCTCTCAAACTTACCATATTGCATTGAAAATCTTCGTCCCCTCCAATAGACTCTAAATAAACGAGACTGAAAGCTTTCAGCCATTCACCGTGAGCGATTTGGATGGATGGAAAACAAGCTTCTCTTGTAGCAAATCAACCTTTTTCGATGAAAATGTTCCGGATTAGTTTGTTACGGCGAACTTGACGTCACTGTCGACTGCGACTCAAACCTTGTACGATGTCAGTGTTATTGGTTGAATGTTTCAAGTGACCAATAGCGATATCGCTCCTAATAATATGTAGCCTATGTTTAGACTCGACTCCTTTGGGAGAAATCGTTTGGTTTCGCCCTTTGGCTTTTCGCCAGAGAGTCGAGGGGACTTTGGAAAAAGTAACTGGAAAAAGTAGACTAGACGCTCCACCTTCACTGGAAGTGGAAATCAGTACAAAATTCTCCCTGACGTCGGGGGGATAGGTGAAAAGACCAAATGTAAAAACGTTCCCTGACTAACAAAACCCTAGCTTATCTGGGATGTCAGGGAGCTTGACCTTTACGGCAGGGGCGTAGCTACGGGGGGTTGGGCTGGGGGTCTGGCCCCTAGATGTTTGTTAGGCCTAGAAAATTTGTTTGTGTCCTAAATTATGTGTAGCAATTAAGAAAAATAGATGTGTAAAAACACATTTTTTGCACGTATGAAATCTCCGAATAATTTTTGAACATAATTCAGTTAAAACGATAAAAAATACAGCACCAGACTGCATCCAAGGACACCTAAACATTCGCAATTTTCTCAAAGAGGAGGGGGACACCGTACCTTAGACCCCTCCCTAGGAAGGCGATCAATGCCGTGACCCCCAATTTGATACCTAGTCCCACGAAATATTTCATCCTACTTATGCCCCTGATTAGCGGACAGTATCGAACCAAAGAGCATAGTTGCACCCGAATCGCTCGGAATTCCACACTCAAAGGTGACACATTCGCACTTTGTAAGTTTAATCTGAAATCAAATTCTAATTTCTTTGTGAATGTTCAAAACAATTTGTGTCTTCAAAACAGTATACTCGTTATTTTAATTGTTCATTAAAATGTCAGTAATGGTATCCGCAGTTGAGGAAATTGTTGGGGTATAATCTTCTAATGTTAGCCCTTTGCGATTCAAAGGGCCTTATTCATAAATTTCTATAATTGCTTTGTAGGTAAATGACATATTTATGTAAACGACACTTTCATGGACCAGATGGCACTCCGTAACTTCAGGGAAGGAAATCTATAGCTAGATAGCTTATAGTCGTATGAAATATGAACTGACCTCAAACACGTTTTTTTTTTTTAACAATCGTCAGGCATCATCAGAATGAGTTGTACTTTTAACAAAAGGAGGTATCATTACTTTTCTACGTCATAGGCGTAGTATTCAAACACCTACAGGCTGAATTCCGAGTAGTATGATAGTGGTGTTTGTAAGTCTAGATTTAACGGGGATTTCGAGAACTTCTTTGGAAGTTACTCTGGTGTGGCTTTGAGCAAGAGGCAATGGGTAATAGCTTTGGCAAGGGGGTTGACTTGAGATTTTGGTGCTGAAATACGTGAATTTTAAAAGTGCAAACTTCAAGACAAATCAAGCTTTTTTTAGCTCGGACGTAGTACTGTAGAAAAACTGAATGATAAGAGGTTTCCCGAAAGGTTGCACGGCCAATAGGTATACCTTTATCAGCTATAACGCTCAAATTTATTAATGAAGGAAACATTAGGTGCACAGTTAGAAATAGCGTCTTACTCACCAGGAAGCCCTTGTAGAACCACGATATTGGAATGATGATATACTGCACATGTTGGGCTTTTACATGGAGGTCCGTGGGTCACATGTAACCTGAGGGGCGATCCACTTACATATGTAAGTGCCAGATATTCCAACTATTCTTATTCACTAAATTTAGTGTATGTCCTATGTTCCAAGTGGCGGTCCGCGGGCCATTTGTCACGTGGGCGCGATGTCCATTATTGCGGCTCTCAGAAGATTCGAGGAGCCAGTAACCTCATTTTACATGCAATTTCCTGAGTGCAATCTAGAGCATTTTGAGGCCAACTGGTGAGTCTCACATGGTGGGCGCAAAAGTCTAGGTACAAATTTATGCCTTAAATGAGATCTCCGTGCAATCTAGAGCTTTTGGGATGCCAAATTTTCACCGTACTGGTGACCCACGCATGGTAGACGTAGAGTTCTAATGACAAACGTGTGTGGTAACGATGCAATGTACTACAATCTGGCAGTTGGGATGCCAATTTTTCTCCCCATACTGGGGACACAACTTGAACCGGGAGACAAGGAGTTAGGGTAGTAAATTTGTGTTGCATAGTGCCTTTCCTGCTATCTACCGAGTTTAAAATGTCGCGGTTTTGCGATTCGTGCTTGGAGAAGTTCTGGTTAAGGTCATGGGCCCATTTTCAGAAGGTGTTGACGCTCAGTGGATAAAGGTTTGAACGGTGAAGTCTTGAACAAGGCAGGAGAGTACGTAAATCTTGTATGGGGCTATTAGCATTTCTATATTTCCTTGAACTTGGGATATTACTAAAAACACAATAATGGTCAAATAAAATGTATGAGCTTTTCTGTTAAGAGCGCATACAATGTTCTTTAAAACAGCTTTGTTCAATGTCCAAAATCTTTATAAAAACTCATACATGGTGGCCTTCCAACTAAAATCAAGAACCTCTTAAGCCCCTGTCACGCTCTACGGCGAAGATAGTGATCAGGAGATCACTTAAGGACCCTAGAAAAATTTGAAGATCAGATCATCTTTCGTTTATCTGAAGTATTTTCTCACGATTTTAGTTTAATAAATGGCTGTTTCCACCATTTTCCAGTTTAATTTATTAAATCAGCTTCATTGCAAACTATAAAATTAGACATGTGCCTACTATTTTCGTTAGAGTTCTGAAAGAAAGTGGGGGTTAATACCGTTCACTCTCAAAAGTGAGGGGGAACTAAGAACCCACTCACACAGAGTATTCCACTCACTGACAACTCTATGAGGGAAGCTGAACTTTCTAATGTCAAGCCCCGCGAAACACTTCACTAGCTTCTAAATTACATTGAGCATAAGCTTTTCACATTGCAACTTTTGAGTTGCGTGCATACAATATGACACTTGCCAAAGTTACTGTAACAAGTCATCACGAACGTCAATCCAAACCGAAAAGTGGAGGAGGGGGATAAGTAACTCAAACTGGAGCTAGGAGTAGCACCAGGATCCCCCCACAGGAAAGCTAGCTTGCCGGAAAGGGGGGGGGGTACTAAAAGTTTTTTTCACAACAATAGTCCCAAATATGGTACTTGTATGGTCACTAAACAGCATTTGTTTGACCAATTAAGAACTAATATGTGTATAATGTCTTGACATCGCTGTCACAGTATATTTCGCACAATATACAACTTAACGTAGGCCCAACAGAGTTAAGTGGTGATTAGTGTTTTATGGAAAAATTTGAGAGTTGCAAAGCGCACCTAAGAATTTGTCCTCTTATTGAGAGCTAAAACAGACCAATTATACGTGTCGGGGCAGCTGGGATCTAACAGAGTTGAAAAAATGTATTGTATCCACCAGTCTGTCGCACAGATTCACGGAGTCATTTACTGTATAGGCTTCCGATAGCCAAATGCAAGAGAACAACAACGCGATTTAAGATGGAATTCCGCCTGTTCGGACCTTTACAGAGCACAGAGATGACACCAGGGTTTGCCCCACGGGGGGGGGGGGGGGGGCAGGCTCTCCGACGCTGGATGTAAAGTCGACGATCGCGGGGGATGAAGGACATGGTCCCCCTAATTATTTGGCTGGGGGACGCACACCAACTTTCGTCCTCCCCAATTTTTGGTCAACGACCATAATATTTGCGCATACTATTCAGGGTGCATGTTCGGTGATCAATAAAACAGTTGTAGACACACATGTACATTTCCTCTACAATTTGGTTGGGAACGTGATATATTTGTTCAATGTTCTTGTAGAAATGGTCAATTGCAGTAATATTTGCTTTAACTGGTGAAATAAAATGCTGTGAAATATTACAGCATATTTCTTTTCATGCCCCTACTGATAAGATTGTTTTCAAAGTCTAATGGGACGTTTTTAGATGAATGTTACTTCAGCAAAATAGCGTCATACCTATTTCAAGTATTGCGTGGATATTGTGACAAAAAAAATTTTTTCGCTTTTTCGTATCCCCGTGTTTCCAATCCTTTGCATTGATTCATCAAACTGAATGACAGCAAATCCACCGTAAGATCGCTAAGGCTGTAAGGGAGATCTAAAATTTGTCGTCCGTCTATATACCACCAACTTAAATTGATCTGGGTAACTTTTATAGTGTATCATCAGCACTCTGCGCGCCAGTTGCTGATACCTTAGCGCAATACTGGAGAAAACGTAAGGACTTAATGTTCAGAAAGTTCACTTTAAGGTCCATGGAGCCCTCTTTTAATCTCTCCATTAAACACACTTTGTTCTCTGCAGTAGTGACCAGCTTTTAGCCTGATATCTTTTCAAAACAGGTAAAACTACTTTTGCTTGTACGTTGCCAGGGGCGTAGTCTGGTCTCAGCCTGGGTTGGTGCGACATTTGACAAGGTGGAACTCGATTCCAAGAAGCAAGCACAAGCGTATGTATGAGCGGCAGAACAATGTTGGTTAACAAGCTTTCTGGAAAAGCAGGGATGGCGCCAGGATTTGCTGACAGGGGGGCCGAGCTCCCCGACAGGGGACCAGCAACCTGCAGCCTGGACAAGGGCGATAGAGTGTTGTAACGATGTGTGAAGCAAAATTTTGGCGCGCCAAGCACCGAAAATTTCGGACTCTCATTGGAGAAAATTTGAAAAAAAGTCGGGCTTTAACAATGGAAAATTTGAAAAAAATCGGGCTTTTATCATGCAAAAATTGAATGAACAAATGGGATTTTAAGGAAGAAATTGGAAACTTTGGGGATTTCATTGAAGAATTTGCCCAAATTTAGACCAAAATTAAGTAAATCGTTGGGATGACTGGCCTTTGTGGGGGACTACATATTTTATCGTATACATAACAGCTCCTGACGAAACCGGAAAATGTCCCCGATGGAGGGCAGCTTTCTCCGACGAGGAGCCATGGCCCCCTGCCCTCCACCTGACGCCACCACCGTGGAAAGATGTGAACAGCTGAAATATTCCAAAGATTGTTAGTATGAATTGTTTTCGTCCTCAAATTGGGCGGTTTCGACACTGGAAAAGTCCCACCCGTCCCATGTCTGCCCCTTGGGTTTTGAAATACAAACTTATCACTGATTGATTCTCTATGCTTCGACTAATCAGGAGAACATCATAACGAATGTCCAGTCTTAAAAGAGAAACTACTGCGGGAAAGTTTGACTGCAAGATTTAACACCCTCAGACGCCTGATATGCAGGCACACTTATACCCGTTCGGTGGAATACAACTATAAGTGGCGAAATAATTCTTAAGTACACGTCAAGAATGAGTACCTGGTAATTATAAGGATATCCTATCAAAGTAAGGCCTGGAAGTTCATAACTTAACGCCTTATGAGAAACCTGAGAATGTCGCTCCCAGATCTCCTATAAAAGTTTCAAATGGATGCTTTTTGAGAACCACACTTAACTCTTGCTTAAATTGCAAAAGGGAATTTACTTTTGAGAGCCACACTCTTAACCTTCTGCAAATAATGCTGAGGAATTTAAAAAGACTATCGCAAAGCATTATACCCTTCAAATAGAGCATCTCATGTAAACCGAAATTAGCTAAGGAGGAAATACAAGGTGCTAACACTAAAATCCTTTGAAAGCAACTGGAAAGAAAGGCGACCCCGCTCGGACTTGTCACAATCCACGACATTTACGCATTTTACGCATTTATTACAATATGAACTTGCCATAAATATGAATGGCACCAGTACCCTCACAAACATGTGCTCCCTAAGATCTTGTCACGGCTAAGGAGAAGGCTTCTGTGGTAAGTGTAAGTTCCTCCACAAAAGCGAAATCCAATGGATTTTATGAGAAGTTTTTCAGATGTTTTTCTCTTTATGGTATTTTCCTATCATGAGACAATCTTGATTACTCACCGAACCATTTTTAACGGTTCGCTACTGATGAAGTTTGGCCATCATATGCGTCAGCCAAAGTAACAGAAACCGCGGAAGGGACGGGTCTAACCTGGTCGCAAAGACTAGACAATAATCAGATAATAATCAATCCCAGCACAATCTCTTGAAAAATGCCTATCAAGTCTGGCCTTTTCAAGAGATTGCAAAATGCAATGCTTTCCAAATGTGCAAGGTTCACCCACTATCCATGTGACGTCATATAGTGCACCACCTAACCCTACTATATATATTCATATGGACATTTAAATTCCAAAAAGCTTGCAAAAAGGGTGCATAATCTTTTCAAACGCCCAATGGGTCGATATTTCTCCTACATGCTATAGCCTACATTATTTTCTATTCACTCCTTATATAGCCTACGCATTCGTGTCGTTGCGTATACCAAAGCTGTCAGATAAATTTACATTTGAAGACTTGTATGCATCTGTAACGGACAGAACTTATAAAACTTTGTTTATTTGAGGGCGCTGTCCAAACTATAAAGCAAAAGTGTCTGGCTCGGCCTTTGGTAGGGCTTGGGCGGGTTATGACACGTCATTGTCATAAAGCTGTTTCTACCGCTCGACACTTGTCACGTCAAACTATCGTCAACTTCGTTCTGATAAATTCGTTGATTAAGTCACGTCGAGATTCGCTCACGAGGCCCAACGTTGTGAGTATAAATATATTCATTTTCAACTAAGATTTATTCAAGAAGTTTTACCTGTAGTTATAAAAACTTTCGTTAAGTTCCTTAGAGTTTAGTGTTCGCTGCTGGGGAGGGCGGATCCCCGTTCGCAGTATACCACAGGCCAGTTTTCGACATTGGAATTTGTAAGTGCATACCTAGCAATTAAGTGATTGTTAACTAATGTAGCCATTTTCTTTCTTTGTTTTATTTCCCTAGCGGTGTTATCATCGTTTTATCATTTATTTAGTAGTAATTAGGTCTATTATCATTCTATATTTACAGATTAAACCGCACTCACTCAAGAGCCACTTATATTCTCTTCCTTATTATGTATGTCAACCTCTGGCACGGGATTATTAGCAGGCTGTAAGGTGGTTTTCGTCATACCGTCTCAAGGGTCGCCGTAGCTTGACCTATGACTTGGAAGTGATTTGTCATTTATGCCGGACATTAGTAGTGCGAGTCAAATAACAAGGGTTAAACCAACTAGACACTCGTTTTGTTTTGTCATTTCTTGAAAGTCACGTTTCTTGACGAGGTTTGATGACCAAATTTACAGCATCCTCTTGTAGGCACAGGACTTGTCTGCTGGGTGGGGACGGCGATTAGGGAGCAACAAGGAAGTCTTGTTGAGCTTCATTTTTCACCTGTTTTTTGAGGAACTTTAAATTTCATTTTGAGCGGAACTCCACCTGGTGCCGGGAGGTGTGTCCACACCCCCGCACCTCAGCTTACGCCCCTGGTTGCACCACTTGATTTCATTGATTTCGATTGTCGACAACTTTTTAATACCGGCCTGTGGAGTCTTCACCCTAGCTGGACATAGCCTGGGGAACCTCCGGCCTGCGAGACCATTTTATCCGGTCCTCAAGGTAATTCATAAAGGTAAATTCAGGTCATTTGAAAAGTAATTGATGATCATCTTATAAGCCCTTGATGCCCACCGTTTTATCCTGCTTATACCACTTTCAGAATATTTTACGTAAAATTGCTGTGAAACACTACCAGTATATTACTAAAACCCTAGTATGAACAAAGCAACATGCCCACTGTTTCGGTAAACATAACCAGTTATAGAATCCTTGTAGTTTCGGTAAACATAACCAGTTTTAGAATTCTTGTACTCCTAGTGATAACTGAAGCTTGCGTGAGTGGCTAAATACCATTGCACAGAATTGTACTATCACATGTATATGTCAGAGGCGTCGCCAAGGGGGGGGGGGCAGGGGGAACGTGCCCCCCGGAACCTTGTGCCCAACGTGTGTCCCCCAACTGAGATGTGGGATTTTCAAAAAAAAAAAAAAACCTGTAGTCAGAGTATTCAACTACCAGGTTTCATATGATTTAATTCTTCTAAGGACAAGAAAAGGCAGCAATTTGTATTTTCTTCAAATGACAAAATCGCCCCATCTCACGAAACACACTGTGATCATTGATTTGTGTCGGAGGCTGAGCATCGGTCCTGGTAATCCCCAGTGGCGTGTGCAGGATTTCGGAGGTGAGGGGCACAATATGTGATTCCCCCGACTGACATGGAGGGGTGTCACAAGTGCACCGAAGGTGCACCACGAGCGCGAAGCGCGAGTTTGCACGCGTGGGGTCCAGGGGCCCGCGCTAGGACCCCTGGCGGGGTCCAGGGGCAGAGTCCCGGTGGGGTCCAAGGGGGGGGGAAGCCCCGGAAGCTCCTGCAATATAGGGTAATAAGACCGCCGTAAATTGGTTCTAGAGACCTTATTGATCAGGTTTCGTTTGTTTCAGATTTTGTGAAATTCGATGTCAATGACGGAGTTATCCTCTATGCGTTGTAAGCTGCAGTATGCTACAGTATGTGTCACATAGCCTACATTGACATGACTTTAAGATCACGAGGAATGTAAGATCACGAGACCAGTCAAGAAGGCTGCTTGAGATAATCGCAAAAGTTAACAGCACTGTTTCATCCTTAAACCTATACAGTTTTACCATTACAGATGGTTAAAGTGACTAGCGCGAAGCGCGAAGGAAACTTAATGATAGTAGGCCTACCTGCACCATGGGCCAGATATTGATATTGATTGCATCCTGTCTAATTATTCACTGAAGGGCGATTGGAAGAGCTCTATCCTTTGGTAAACGACCATATAATGAAAAAATTCTCTCCTGATTTCATTCTGTAGTCTACTTCTAAGTTTTGAGTGCCAGGGATGGCGCCAGGATTTTGCCCGACGGGTGGCTAGACGGGCGGAGGCAGCGACCCGAAGCCCTGATTGCCGCGATGCCGTCAAAGGGATGGTGAGGAAGGATCTGAAGAAAATCTGTGTACTAAACCATGCCATTGTGGGGCATATATTTCATAAAATGTGTATATACTAGAGGAACGTAGTTTCGGCGCTGATTCAATGTTTTCGGCCCAGAATGTAAATTGTGAAATTGCAAAGCGCGAGAAGTGAGCGAATTTTTTGGGGGGTTATCCTACACTAAAAAGAATCGGTACTTATTAAAAGCCAATTAAGGTCAATGGTCCTGGCAGTTGGTCCCTATCGGGCATAACTTACATTGTACTTTTCTCCTCGTGTCCAATAGCCGTACCGCACTACAGACCCAAGAGAACATTGACTAAATGAGGTGATATGAGGTGGAATTCCCAACATTTACCTAAATTCATGTATTCAACTTCTTCAGTTACCGTACTTGAAAAGGTGGAAATGGTTTGAACTATATTTAGCTATAAGTATGTTACGGCTTGTGGTCGCGAGTCAAACCAATAACAGCGAAAGATCACAGAAGAACGAGATTAAAATTCAACAACTTAATGATTATTTACAATCTCCTTATCTTACTTAAATTTACAATAATTAATTAGACTTACTCACAATCCTTTACTTAATATTTCTGGTCTGGTCCAAGGGCTGGTAGTGCATGCACGTTGACGGTGGTACAGTAGTAGACCTGCAGCGTGCTGTAGCGTAGGAACTGATTCCACGAGCGAATAACGACAAGGCTAGCGATGATGGACGATAACAATCTCAATACACAGCGTAGAAACGGCGTAAGGCAATTTATCAGAAGTGTTCAGTGTCAGTGGCTGGCTTATGATATCTCAGTAGTGTGACAGTCTGGTCTCGTTGAAATCTCTCCCCGTCTCTCAGTTGTTGAACTGCCTTTTATATGCTAGGCTTTTATTCGAGAACTCTCCAGAATTTAACAGAAACTTCTAGTGTACACAGTCCAGTAATTACGAGAACGTCCTTAATAGAAACTTCTAGAACACACAGTCGAGACATTACGAGAACGTTCCTTGTATGC
The DNA here is from genome assembly GCA_029531755.1 of Holothuria leucospilota. Classification (NCBI taxonomy): domain Eukaryota; kingdom Metazoa; phylum Echinodermata; class Holothuroidea; order Aspidochirotida; family Holothuriidae; genus Holothuria; species Holothuria leucospilota. Next base: position 20,044,797 of record CM055981.1, on the reverse strand, counting down.
ACGGTAGTAAACAGTGTAGAAGTGTCGTCAGGCCGCGTAAACAGTTCTCTCTTCTAGGCAATTCTAGAAAGGCTGCGTTGAAGTTGAATTCTCTGGAACTTTCCATTCGCTCGTCGATGGATTCAATCCGGTGTTCCTGACGGGTCATCTTGTAACACTCCCCCCCTTGAAAAAGTTTTGGACGTCTCGGACAAAACTTAAGTTACAATATTTACAATGTATAACTTTACAGTAATAACTACAGTACGTATATTATGTAGTCCAATATTCAATGGAAGGTATAATCATAACATATAACTTGTCTTGCAAGGTGATGATACATGAATACAGTAACATCATCAATACACATTGTGCCATAGTTAACACAAAACTTCAAAACTTACAGTGATATCTTCAACATACTGCATCAAATCAAATTCTTGACAAAGAGTCTGGTACAACATTGTCTTTCCCTTTAATATGCTTAATATCTACATTATACAATTGCAGAAATAAACTCCACCTCATCAATCTTTGATTCTTATTCTTCATCTTAGATAAAAATGTCAAAGGGTTATGATCAGTGTATACAGTGATAGGGAAACTAGTAGTTCCCAAGTAAACATCAAAGTGTTGGAGACCAAGTATCAAAGCTAATGTCTCTTTTTCAATTGTTGAATAATTTTTCTGGTGTTTGTCAAATTTCTTAGAATAATAACAAACAGGGTGATCAACACCATGCTCATCAGCTTGAAGCAAAACTGCTCCTATGCCATTGTCACTGGCATCTACTGCCAACTTAAATTGTTTTTCAAAATCTGGAGCAATCAACACTGGTGAACTCATTAGTGCCTTTTTCAATAATTCAAATGCTGCTTGGCAATTATCCGTCCAATCAAACTTTTCATTCTTCTTTAACAATTTTGTCAGTGGTGCAGCAATGTCAGAGAAATTCGGACAAAAACGTCTGTAGTAACCAGCCATGCCTAGGAAGCGCATGAGCTGCCTTTTATCAGTTGGGGCAGGGAATTTGTCAATGCCCTCAACTTTAGCCTTAATTGGTCTAACTTTACCCTGACCAACCACATGCCCTAAGTACACCACATGGGCACAAGCAATCTCACTTTTGACCAAATTGACAGTCAAATTAGCTTTGGCAAGCTTGTCAAATAATGCCTTAACATGTTGTACATGTTCATCCCATGAGTTGCTGTACACAATAAGGTCATCAACATATACTTCACAATTTTCTAAGTCTGACGTAAGGTTATTTACTAAGCGTTTAAAGGTCATCTGTGAGTTTTTCATACCAAACGGCATAACCTTATACTGAAATAACCCATCTGGCGTCACGAATGCCGAGATTTTCCGAGCCCTCTCAGTGAGTGGTATCTCCCAGTACCCCTTTAGTAAGTCAAACTTTGACACATACGCAGCTTTCCCAATCCTATCAATACAATCATCGATACGGGGTATCGGATAGGAATCCGTTCTTGTGACTGCATTCACCTTTCGGTAATCAGTACAAAATCTGTACCCACCGTCTGGCTTGGGGACCAATATACAAGGGGAAGACCATTCACTATTACTAGGTTCTATAATGTCATGGTCCAACATGTACCGAACCTCATCCCTGAGATGTTGTCGTCTTCTAGGGTTAACTCGGTAAGGATGCTGCTTGATTGGTGTGGCATCTCCCACATCAACATCATGTTCAATCAAACTTGTCCTAGTAGGATCACCTGAGAACAAGCATGCATATTCATAGATTAATGATTTCATTTCTGACTTTTCTTTGTGATCCAGATGACTTAATTTCTGGTCAAGATTTTTCAACACATCAGAATTTTGTAACTTAATACACATGTCAGGAACATTATTAGCCTTGATCTCATCATTATTGAGTTCATGATCAGTATTGATAATACACACTTGATCACCTGTATCATTAGTGTTACTATTTACATCATGTACACTTTCATCCTTAGAAATGTCACAATCTTCTCTTTCATAATATTTCTTCATCATATTAATATGACATATTCTTTTAGATTTACGCTTGTCAGGTGTCAAAATGACGTAATCTGTGTCACTGACCTTTCTCTCAATGACATAAGGTCCTTGGAAGCGAGCTTGAAGTGGCTGACCAGAAACAGGCAAAAACACTAGCACCTTATCACCAGGCTTAAACTCTCTCTTCACAGTGGTCTTGTCGTACCACGCTTTCATTTTCTTCTGAGAGTGCCTCAGATTTTCCTGAGCAAGTTCACATGCTCCATGAAGACGATCTTTAAAGCGGGATACATAATCAAGTAGATGTATGTCTTCACCTGGATCTGATAACCACTTCTCCTTTAACAATTTCAATGGTCCACGAACTGTGTGTCCAAAGACAAGTTCAAATGGACTGAACCCAAGTGACTCTTGTATAGATTCCCTGGCAGCAAACATTACAAATGGAATGCCTTCATCCCAATCTCTCTCATTATCATGACAATATGTCTTTAACATATTCTTCAATGTTTGGTGAAACCTTTCTAAAGCCCCTTGGCTTTCAGGATGATAAGCCGAAGACTTAATTTGGTCTATGCCTAACTCATACAACATCTGTTGGAATACAGTTGACATGAAATTAGACCCTTGATCTGATTGGATCTCTTTTGGCAACCCAAACAATGTGAAAAATTTAAGTAAAGCTTGTAAGACTGTCCGAGCCTTAATATTCCTCAGAGGTATTGCCTCTGGAAACGTCGTAGAAGCACACATAATGGTTAATATATACTGATGCCCTGCCCTACTCTTAGGTAGGGGACCTACACAATCAATGATGACTCTACTAAACGGCTCTTCAAAAGCAGGAATTGGCTTTAAGGGTGCAGCCGGAATATTCTGATTCGGCTTCCCAACCATTTGACATGAGTGACAGGTCTTACAAAATTTGGCCACATCACTTTTAAGTTTTGGCCAATAAAAGTGATTTAGAATTCTGTGGTAAGTCTTATTGACTCCTAGGTGCCCTGCAAATGGCATTTCATGAGCAATACTCAGTATTTCCCTTCTATAGGTCCTAGGTACCACAATTTGATGGTAAATTCTCCACTCTTCATCTAATAGTGCATCAGGTGGTCGCCATTTACGCATCAAAATATTGTTTTTCAAATAAAAGCAGACTGGGACGTCTTTCGATTCATCCTCAGTGAGTGCACCAGCTATTAATGGCTGAAGCTCTTCATCATGTTGTTGTTGCACTGACAACTGGTCTCTGTGGAGTGTGTCAGACATTTTTGATTTTTCCTGTTCTACCCCCTCACTATGTGTGGGGCCAGGAGACTCACAATCCTGACTATCATTAAGATTAGTCATAAAAGAGTGGCTGAGATCATACCAAGAATCTTCACTTTCATGAATATTTTTACTGGAATCTTTTCCAGATTCTGACTCCTCTTTTGGGAGTGTTGTTCCATTTTTAGGAACTAATTCCTCAATTTTTGAGGGTGGATGATTAAGTCTATCATCCTTATTTTCAGAAATCATACCCTCATTTTTAGAGAGTGGATGTTCAAGATTATCATCCTTACATGATTCCCTACTTGTTCCACTTTTGGGAACTGTATCCTCACTTTTGGAGGGTGGATGTTTAAGATTATCATCCACGGCGAGCTTTTGTGACATAGCTCTAGTGACAGCACAGGCAGGGAATAAATTTGGAAATTCCTTTTCTAATTGCTCTGTGTTGTTATAATCACATGGTTTATCTGTCAAAATTGCATTGGCTACTACCTTTCCACCAGCTAGGTCATTGCCTAGCAACAGAGATACCCCCTTTACAGGTAGAGTAGGTCTGACCCCTACTATGACCGACCCAGAAACTAAATCTGACTTCAAATTAATTTTGTGGAGAGGGACCGAAATAAATCCACACTCAACCCCCTGAATTAGTACATTTGCCCCTGTGGAAGTAGAGTCCGATAATGGCAAAACTCCATCAAGAAGCAACGACTGAGTTGCGCCTGTGTCACGCAAAATATTAATTTTGACGGGTGGATGAGCTGAATTCCCATCTAGGGAAATAAACCCCTCAGACACGAATGGAAGGTATTCTTCCTTAATTTGGTCTTTAGACTTAGGCCGTAAAGTCACGACTACATCAGAAGAATTCTCTGCAATGGCTAAGGCATTGGAGGCTGTTTCAGTCTCCTTTAATTTTGCCAATGTGAAGCAATTTGCCATTGTGTGGCCCTTTTTGTGACAGAAACCACAGCTTATGTCTTTAAAGGCAGCTTTGTTTGAGCTGACCTGGTCGTTCTTTTGACGACTCGAATCTGGTTGTTTTTTACCAGAATTTGTTGGAGAGATAGAACCAGACTGAGATCCACTATTACTTGTTGTGCCACTACTATTGCCATATTTCTTATTTGGCCTACTAAACTGACCCTTGTTTTGAGTCTGACCCACTTTACCAAACTTATGGGTAAGTGCATACTGATCAGCCAAATTTGCCACTTCCTTTAATTTGTCAGCCTTATTTTCCTCAAGGTGAGTCTTAATGTCATCATTCACACACCGTTTGAATTCCTCGACCAGCATCAGTTGTCTTAAAGTGTCAAATGTGGAGACCTTTTTAGAAGCACACCATCTATCGAAATGCCTTTCTTTTTGATAAGCAAACTCTACATAGGTTTGTGAATCCGCCTTACGATACTTTCTAAATTTTTGGCGATAAGCTTCAGGCACCAATTCATAGGCTTGTAATATGGCCTTTTTAACCTTATCATAATCCATACTGTCCTCTATTGACAGAGCGGAATACACTTCTTGAGCCTTGCCTGTGAAATTACTCTGGATGAGTATGGACCATTTATCTCTTGGCCACTTTAGTTGCTCACCCAGCTTTTCGAAATGATTAAAGAATTTCTCCACATTATCCTCCTGAAATTTGGGGACAAATTTTATGTGCTTAGAAATGTTGAATCCCCCAGTATCCAAGCCTATTTTAGGGTCTGAGCCTTTTATGACCCCTAACTCTAGTTGCTTCATCCTAAATTCATGTTCTCTTGCCTCCTTTTCCCTCTGCATTTCTCTTTCTTCTTTTTCCCTTTTCCATTGCATTTCTCTTTCTTCTTTTTCCTTTTGCATTTGCATAATTTGCATTTCTCTTTCTATTTCTTTTAATCTAACCTCCTTATTCATTTCGATTTCAAGCCTTTTCAATTCAAATGTGTTGTCAGTTGGCACAGTGATAGCTGTTTCCAATACTGTACTAGGCAGGATACTTTCATCGACTAGATATTCTAGAACATATCTTTTAATCTCGTCTTTCCGCATTAAAGGCTGAAATTCAATGCCATAATGTTTTGCGACCTTTACAATCTCAGACTTCTTTAATGAATCTAGTTCCTCGACTGAGGGACTAGTCACGAATTTATCTAAGTTGAATGGCATTTTGAAGTTGTTTACAATTTACAATAGAATTTCTCGAATTTTCTAGTACTTTTCGTTCCCGGATGTTAGGCCACCAATTCTGTTACGGCTTGTGGTCGCGAGTCAAACCAATAACAGCGAAAGATCACAGAAGAACGAGATTAAAATTCAACAACTTAATGATTATTTACAATCTCCTTATCTTACTTAAATTTACAATAATTAATTAGACTTACTCACAATCCTTTACTTAATATTTCTGGTCTGGTCCAAGGGCTGGTAGTGCATGCACGTTGACGGTGGTACAGTAGTAGACCTGCAGCGTGCTGTAGCGTAGGAACTGGTTCCACGAGCGAATAACGACAAGGCTAGCGATGATGGACGATAACAATCTCAATACACAGCGTAGAAACGGCGTAAGGCAATTTATCAGAAGTGTTCAGTGTCAGTGGCTGGCTTATGATATCTCAGTAGTGTGACAGTCTGGTCTCGTTGAAATCTCTCCCCGTCTCTCAGTTGTTGAACTGCCTTTTATATGCTAGGCTTTTATTCGAGAACTCTCCAGAATTTAACAGAAACTTCTAGTGTACACAGTCCAGTAATTACGAGAACGTCCTTAATAGAAACTTCTAGAACACACAGTCGAGACATTACGAGAACGTTCCTTGTATGCACGGTAGTAAACAGTGTAGAAGTGTCGTCAGGCCGCGTAAACAGTTCTCTCTTCTAGGCAATTCTAGAAAGGCTGCGTTGAAGTTGAATTCTCTGGAACTTTCCATTCGCTCGTCGATGGATTCAATCCGGTGTTCCTGACGGGTCATCTTGTAACAAGTAACAGAACTGAGGAAAAGTGGGCAAAGCGTACCGAAAATCTTGGGTTTCATTGCAGAAACGACCCTTTGAAAGCCAGAATAAGTAAACCGATCATAAATGGCGACAGAATTTCCCGACAGAGGGCTGGGCCATGCCAGCGACCTCAAGCTTCGACAGCCCCTCTGTCGAAGAGATGGTGACAAGGGAATATGGCATACTATCCCATGCCATTTCAGGGCATATTTTGCATAATATCACTTAATTCTTCATGAGTCGAGTTGCGCACTTTATATATAGTGTTCTTTGGAATCTGAAACTTGAATTTGCAAAGGGGGCGAAAATTTTTGGTAGGCTTACACAAAAAAGATATGTGATCATTAAGAACATTAAGAAAAAAAAAAAAAAGAAAAACTGTAGGGGTTCTAGACCATATCGGGGATAACATACATTTTATCGAAACACCTGGAGTACACCATATGAAATAGCCAAACTCTGGTCCGTGAGTCGCTCGCAAACTGACCGTACCGCATGACACACACAAGAGAATAGGAACTAGGCTTAGCCACATGGGATGGAACTTTCGACCTCCACATAAACAGTGTGCTCTGCCTACATGTTTCTTGGTAAGGTTGGCAGGAACTGTGCTATCTAGCAATGTGGAATGGGAACTGCTGAAGATCCTGGAGTGACTGTACAGCGCGCGTAGCGCACCGAAAATTTTGGGTTCTTATTAGAGAAATTGTCCTCTCTCAGGCGCCGTCGGGGGACTGCATACTCTATAGTATCGATTAAGACTCCCCGATGCGGGCCCCCTGCTCCCACCTGGCGCTATCCCTGTTGAGTGCTCAGTGTGTCTCTTCAATCTTTTTCTCTTCCCCTAACCCTTAAATCCCCCTACTAAGGGATTTTCCCCCGACTGACTTCGGAAGTGGGGGGGGGGGGGCTGTGCCCCCCGGCCCCCCTTTGAACATGCTACTGGTAATCCATCCACAACCCGCGCCGCCGCAACAGGTGTGAATATACGCCTTAATAAAGTGAAGGCCTAACGAGTGCACATATACTAGCAGAAATACTATTCTTCTTGTTCTCCTTCAAGTTATCACTCTTTATAATTTGTTCTATATGCCTTGTCGAAGGTCGAATCCACGCAGTCATGCTGGCGGTGTATGAGCAGGGAGCTGCCACTGTGCCTCTGTATGCATGTTGTGCTGTGAACATGATAACTGGAGGATTCAGAAAATCCAGACTTAGCGAAGTTGTTATATAAATTGTCTATATGAGAGAGGGAACGATGTTGCTCTGGGTGTGGTTCAAAGGTCTGAGGTTAACAGGAGTCAAAAGCTGACAAAACTCATGGAAATGAGTACTAGAGTATGTGAGTGTCTACAGATTTCATACTTGGCCAGTAGTTGGCCCATAAGAAGTGCCCATATCGTTATATGTGCCGTTTTATTCAAGGTCATTTGAGGTCAACAGAGGTATCGTTTTCCTAGTATGTGGTAGATGATGAAGCGACTGTTACTTGAGTAAGTGAGCGAGTGGATTAGTGTAGTCCCTATGTTACATGTACGTTGCAGTCTGTCAGAGCAGGGAGCTGGTCTTCCAGCTCCCTGGTCAGAGAGCGTCTGACTGGAAGACTGGCTCTGGCTGAACCATATATATTAGTGCATCTCATACTGCCGCATCGGCATTTATAAGTATCATTCATTCAAGAGTCACTGGCGGATCCAAGGGGGGGGGGGGCAACAGGGACCATGGCTTCACCCAAAGGTGGGCCAAAATTGTTTCCGAAAATTCGCTTAATAATTAAGGCATAAACTGCAATAGGGAGACTTTTACCGGCAAATAAATAGTCGAGACTCTAAATTTAGCTAAATAACGCAAGAGGCTAAACCGAGTCCCTATTTAGCTAAATTTAGTCATTGAACACTTTGCCACCAGTAGGGTCAGGAGATTGAAGTTTAGTTTCAGGATTTGGACTGGACATCTGCATAATTGACCGTGATTTACTTCTTGGAAATTCCTAACATGTCATACTATAATTTGTGAAACGGAATCCTTTAACATATATGGGGATTGGGATTTTAGCATCATTTTGCAGCTAAGGCAAGCTGTAAAGGAAAATGAAATTCCACAACCTATGAGAATTAAAATTTCTTGAAGAAAGATCATCCTAACTTTGTTCTATAAATACTTGATTTTTTTTTATCGAGAATTATACCTAGGAAAACGAAATGTTTTAGAAGAAAGTTAACTTCACAATTGTACACTTTTGTTGCACCAAATCGCATCTAGACCCCTCCCCATATCACTGAACCACCAGTTTGGCCCCTTCCAAACAAAGGCCTGTGCCCGCCAGTTTTCAAGGGCAGTCTCTTGTTGGTCAATGATATAAAACCTTATGCCCTCTGTGACCTATGACTAAACAATTGCATGGTCCATTGTGCAATTGAGAAACCTGCATCTGCTTATTCTTTGGATTGCACACAGTGTCAAACTGATGTCCCTGAGGAAGACACAGACCCAGCGTCCAGCGGTCTTGGGTGACCTCCCCTATTGTCTAAAAAGAAAACGGAAGAAACATAAAAAAATATGAGAAATAGAGGAAGGAGACATGACTGGACCCCAAAGGATTATGTCAAAAATCTAGGTTTTGCTGCAGGGGGTAGGGTGAAGCATGGTCTTGACAATGTGCGGTTCATATTCCCTGAAAAATTATGCATCCACCCAATTAGTGGTGCCCCTCATTGAACTGTTGCGCCCCCCTTGTGCCCCCAGAATAAAAAGTCTGGTGACGCCACTGTCTATCCGTTACAGTACAAAACTCAGTGGTACTGTAATTATCCCGGGAGGGGTTAAAACTGGTCCTCCGACGAGTGATTCAACGTTAAATGGTTAAAATGTTGATACTTTTGCAATGTTAAGTGGAGAAAAGCTAAAATTGGTTGATTTTTTATCGGCGCGCTTCGCGTGCAAGTTTCGTTTGTGTTCAATCAATATTACTTCATACATAAATGGAAAGACAACTGGGCATATTGTAATACATCTGGCCTGTGTAGCCTTGCACGTTCACTGTCATTTAAATAGAGGCCTACAAATTTGTACACACTCCAGAGCGTCCGGGAGTTTCGCCAAAACTTCTTACACTGGTTTTCCCCCTAGATCCCACCAGAGACCGCTTGGGACCGCTTGTTGCTCCCTCGCTGTATACGGCCTGCGAATGGATTATGAGTATAAAAACGGTCCACCAGAGAAACAAGGTTCCCACCCCTGGCCTAGTGGATCACATCATGGGTGTATACTTCTTCCGATTTCGTAATCTTTGCTCAATGTTATATTTACGTACGTAAATTTTCTTCAGCATGCGAATTTTCCTCGTGTCATTGTAGCTTCCTCGTGTTATTGTCAGTAACCTTTTTATTTCTCTTATCCGCTCTTTCAACCACTCAAATGAAGGAGCTGTGAGAAACAGATCCCTGCTCAAATCAAGCCGCTGTTGGATATAATACTGCATGGTAATAGTTTAGCTGTTACTGACTTCTGATGCACACCCAATGCTACTTGCGACAATAGAAAAAGGAAGACTTGTCCTCCTTCGGTTCCACTAAAGAGCACATTTCGTTACCAGCATTACATAATCAAATGCGTTTACATTTCCATATACCGGTACGTCTTATACGTATACATATAGGTATATGTACACGTTTACCTATACATATGCGTATACGTATACATGTAGGTATATATACATATACGTATATGTACACATATGGATCATTTTTAGGTTTCCGACCCACGTTCCCCTCCCCCATGTCCAACACAAATCGCCGACCTGGGTGGGGAGGGTGGCAGCGACCCCGAACCCCGAAAGCCCAACGTAGACGGGGTTAGGATGAGGAGTGGAGTGAAGGAAACCTTTGTAATGTACCATGCTACTGCAAGGCATAGAAATAGTCAAACTTAGCTTCGCGAGTCGCTCACCGTACGGCACAACCGACAGACACAATAGAACACTAACAAATTACTACATTTTGAGATACGGGATGAATTTTTCGACCTCTACATAAAACTGTGTACTCTACTTATATGTTTGCTGGTAAGGTGGAAAGAGCTCGTACTGTTTAGCCACATAGAACCGAACTATGGAGAGAACTTAAATAAGTTTACAGCACGCGAAGCGCGCCGAAAATTTAGGGTTTCTATTGTAGAATTTGCCCGCTCGGGAGCAAAAAAAAAAAAAAAAAAAGATTAAACCTTCTGATCCAATGGTCGCCATCGGGAACTACATACTTTACCGTACTGGCCCCCCGACGAAAATGGAAAAATTCCCCGACGGGGGCCATGACGGGCCCTTCTCCCACTTGGTGCCACCCCTGACAGAAAACTATGTAAGCTACTAATGTCTTGTTATGCCACATGGTCACTTATCCATATTAAACCAAACGATACGAAAGAAAAATTAGATATTCTTCCAGCAGAGAATTTTAAGGTTCGAATTGAAGAAGTTTTAGGAATGGGCTACCACTGAAGAATCTGCTTACCTCGTAAGGAAAACCGCTGAGACGTCTGATGGCCGTAGGGGTCATAGCTTCCCTGTCGGGAATTTCTATTTTCGTCAGATAGCCTTTGTGGGTACGATAATTGGGTACGATAATGTGTTAACATTATCGTACCCACAAAGGCTATCTGACGAAAATAGAAATTCCCGACAGGGAAGCTATGACCCCTGGTCCCACCTGGCGCCATCCCTGGGATAAAATGCATAGTACCTTATCCACCCGTCTGTCCGGCATGCCACTTGGTCAAGGAATCACTATATTTAGCTGTTTGTAACCAAACTATGAAAGAAACACGACGAAACTTTACAGCGCACGAAGCATGCCGATTTTTTGTTAGGTCGTATCGAAGAATCTGCCCCCCCCCCCTTTGTGAGCAAACAATTAACCGTCGGGAAGGCTGACCTTTTTTGGGGTTTATATACTTTATAGCTGCCACTTCACATGCGACCAATTCGTCGCGAGTCTGCAAAACAGCCCAGGATTGGTTAATTGTGTATGTGACCTGCTCCAAAACTAGTTACTGACTTGTCGCAGAAGCGTTTTTATCTGTCGCCGACGAGTTGTAGCAGATTAAAAATAAAATCTGAACAATATTTAGTTGGATATGTAGCCGCATACGAGTTCCCCCAAAGATTCCGGAGTTTCCTCCCTTTCGTTTCCTACCAGGGTGATGCCCCTGCACCATATCAGAAGCCCCAGGGATGGACCTTGTACACCACGTAGGACCGTAGGACCGTTTTCACATTTTCACACCCCCCCATCTCCCCAACTTAAATAGAGATTTGTGACCCTGCCTAAAAAGTGTAATGCCTATATCACATAATTTACCCCCTTTCCGTGTTGGCTTTTCATGAACCAAAATTTGAGAGAATGGAGTAACAATGCAAGCTTCATATCGCTATAACCTTTTGGTAACCTATTGCTAACCTATTGCTAACCTATTGCAAGGAATTATAAACTCAAGGCAATTCGCTTGAGGGTAAAATCATTGCACGATAGGTTGTATTTTGCTACTTGCTTGATGATAAGTGGTTTGATTCTGTCCCAGCCACTAGTCGAATATATACGCAAGCAATCCTTTTTCTCCTAAGTCTGTCAAAAGGGTTTAGAATGCCCGATGCTCCTCTCTTTCAACAATGTGCGGTCTTACCCACATGCGCATTTTGTAACATTCGTCGACGATGTTTGACCGGCCAAATCGCAGCAATGGCTAGGGCTAAAGCAGTGCTTCTAGGGGTGGCGCCAGCCGGGGCAGGGGGCGCCATGCCCCCCGGTCGGGGAAGGGTGACCCCCGTCGGGAAAATTTTCCATTTTCGTCGGGGAGCTTAATCCGTACACGATACAATATGTAATCCCAACGACCTTCAGACGCCCCGACGACCTGCTTAATTTTGCTCATAGAAAGGGCAGATTCTTCAATGAAGACCCCAAATTTTCCACTTTGCCTTGAGAAAAACCCAAATTTTCCACTTTTCCTTGAGAAAACCCCAAATTTTTCAAATTTTCTTCAATAACACCCCCAAATTTTCAATTACAAAAAAAAGGTCAAAATGATTTTACGTTTGTCGTCCTTTTGGCAACTCATCGCCTTTGTCGAGGCATGAAGTTGCTGGCCCCAGTCGGGGAGCTTGGCCCCCCCCCCTGTGGGGCAAACCCTGGCGTCACTATTGAGTGGTTCCCAACCTTTGTCAGCTCATCATTTCACCCAAAGGCATAAGGCACACGCCTCCCTTCTCCCCGTCTAAGAAGTGCGGACACGTGTTAAGAAAAATGGTACAAATGATAGAAATAGCCAGTGCTTTAGGTGCGGATCCAGGTTACTTTACAAAGAGATAAGAGGATAGGCCGAGACCTCGCTTTGTGATGGCGAAGCATGAAGCAACGTGCGCTGTATATTCGAAAAGTCCTGATGGGGTTTGAGGGTCCTACCCAGAAAAATTTTGCAATTAAACATAAAATGAACATGGGACGTTCTGACATATGACGATCAAAATAAGTACACCCAGAAACATTTAAATGGAATTGCGTGATCATGCATTATGATTACTTTGCAATTTAAGACTAGGGAAGCCATTAATGATTACACCCGAGGACATAGGATCGTCCTTCAGGCATTTCCTAGCATCTGGCCGTTAAGATAATTCACAAACTTTGTAGTACACATAAGGAGGAAATGTATCAAAATTTCTTACTTCATTTTATCAGTCAGGCCCATACGCAGGGGGGGGGGGGGTTCGAGTGGTTCGTCAATGGGTTCGTTTTTAAAATCGAACCTCCCTTTGAAAACGAACCCCCTTTGTGTACTGGGGTGGTTCGTCAATACTTATGACTTCTTTCTTCCTCTTGCAATTCTGAAAGAGACATTGTTACAAATTGAACACTTTCCATATGAATATTAGGGTGATATAACAAGCATGATTACGTCATTATTCCAACACCTCCATTTTCCGCGCCCTTCGGAGACATGTAGTATCATTGATTCGGCGAGCATCTCCGATGGTCAAAACGAGGTTAGCCTATATGTACATTTACTTTCTTTTGCACACCCATTTTCTTTTTATGATTGAGCTGGTTCTGTCTAATGAAAATTTCCAAGGTATGGCCACTATGGTTTAATGTTTATTAATAGGATAGGCAAGTGGGTGATTAAAGGGGCGATTGCGTCAGCTCCTATGAACCCTGATACTAGTTTAATGTCTCTTCCCACCATATTTGGCGCCCACGCACGATACACTGCGTTAAACTATAGTAAAAATTGTGTTTTCAAGCGCACTTTTCCGTGTGAGCGTTTGTGATGCCCACCTGCTTACACTCTGGAAATTATGTATGACAGAAAGGAAAGTCTGCAATGACACGCTTGTGCTTTAGAACAAGTTATTCTGCAGTCTAGCCTGGCTTTTCCAATCTTTTTGTCTTAGCCTCAGCTCAAACCATGGTGAAGGCAGAGGTCAGGTCCGTCCAAGGTGGTCAATGAGCCATTGTCACGCATGATACCGTAAAGTGTGTAATCCCCCTCGGCGGACAGGTTCCCCCACAGTTTACCTGTAGTTGCTTTTAAGGAGTCCATTTCGTCAACAGGAACCAAAAATTTGTATAGCTTTCTTACTTTTCCCTCATATTTTGACTGAATATTACAGAACAAGTCCCAACCTTACTATACACGTTACCCTCAATCGCTTATAGTTGTTATCGTATCTGTCTCGTAGTACGGTAAACGAGTTGGGATGAGGCCTTTTCATGAGTGTTTATTTTATGTTTATGCGTGATTGAGAAGGAACACGGCGTTGTACTTTTGGAAGACATATTTCATGATAATCAAAATATAAATAGGATTAATTCACCATTGCCTTCTTGGTAGACATATTTTGTTTGGAAATTGAAAGAATCTGTGTGAAATGTCTGTACGCAACTATTGTAATGAAATATGGTATTTTCAAGTCAAAATTTCTTCTCGCTTCGTGCGCAATCTTCGCGGTTTACACTCTGCATCTAAGGGCAATTACAAGGAATAGTTCTCTTAAACACCTTTCCGAAATCTAGAGGGAACAACCTTCGTAGGAGCCAGACATTATGAGGGCAACATGTACCAATCAAATATCAAGAGAACGGTAAAGTGCGCAGTATGATTTAAAAGAATTGGAGTATACAGTTCTTGTTTTACATTCTTTTCCAACAACATTTCTTCTGCGCAATTCGCGCGCACCCATTATCGGGAGATCCTGAGAGTTAATACATTAAAGAAACGACTAAAAGGTATTCTAATCTTGCTTATAAATCCTAGACCCATTCGGTTATTCCCATTTCCCCCTTGCTCACTCCCAGTAGAAATTGGTCTCTGAATTCTCGTTGTTCATGCCATGCTTCTTTTCCCATTTTGTAATTAACCCAGAGCTTCCCCATGACCCCCATGGAAGTATTACCCATGACAGTCAACAAGGGCCCACCATAAGGCCCATGAACCCTGTATCTTATGAAAGGCACTCCAATTGCTAAGCCGAAAAGAGATCAGTACTCTGCCGATCGTTTTCTACCAGGGTCTTTTAAATCTAAATCTGAAGTGTAAATCTCTAAGACATGAGATCTCCAAACAAGACAATATATTAATGGCACATACGTACAGGGCATAATAAGTGCCATTTTGCAATTTGGAGGCAATTTGGCAAAAATTCCTCGTTATGTTACGCGCTGACTAGTTGTGCTCATCGCTGAGATATTTTTACGTTTTTCGGGTTTTTCTTCTCAAATCACCACCCCCCTCTCAACTGAAAAACTTCCCATAAAAGGACCTGCTTCCTACGCCACTGGAAGGGCTGTGCCAAGATTGTTCGCCCTCTTCCTGCGCGTATGCACATTTTTCGCCGATGGAGCTATCTGGGATGGACTTTCTCTATGGTGACAACAAACGGCCAACCCCTTCTACTTCCCCTGCAGATGAGGATTCAACACCTGCAGATCCATTTTCACTAACGTTACATCGTTTCTTACGGCAACGCAAAAAGCCGCCATGTTGGGGTAATAAGCGAGGCGCAGATATGCATATTCAAATTGTAAATCAGTCGAAGTCAGGCAATGGAGCCACAGCTGCGTGTTTGGTATACTGTGTGTGCACGGTGTAGTGTACAACTAGTAATTAGTGAAGAGACGCAGTGTACAAAAGTGTTTGCTCCACTGTGCCCTCAATATGGCCGCGTTAACAAAAGATGACGTCATGTAACACGGTCTTTTTCGAACCCCCTTTGAAAAATCCTGCGTACGGGCCTGACAGGTGGATTACTCCGATGGGGTCGGGACGGAACCTCGGGAAGGTTTGTTACGCATCTCTAATCAGCTACACTATTGACCAAAGCCGCTCTCTCTGCGAGCAGGACTCAGTGCTCTTGTATGGGATTTTAGCCGGCACTCAAATTGCACTAGCTACAACTCTGGTTGGAGCCCTGGAAAATCTGGGGTGTTTTCAATAGTGGGAGCTAAAATGAAGCATTAAACTTTTTTCAAATGACATAGGATGCGTACCAAACGGATCACAAAAACCACAATTCCATCATTTTTCGAGAATAGTCACATGCTTTTATGAAAGGCTACGTTGGAATAGCAACATCGAATGGAGGCCACAAGGGCAAAGCAATAGCCTGGGCGAAATCCTTAAGAGAGCAGTTCACGACACTAATTAATCGGATCTCCCTTCACACGGGATAGTTGGCACAGCTGGTGCATGGAGTTGCCACCTCGGAGGTGGTAACTCCATGGTTGGTGTAACCTTACTTTGTCTTCTTTCGCAAGAGTGCCATCCTTTGAGGCATTTGAGGGGAAGGGCTAAGATTGCTATAAAGAGGAGCTTTGTGCAAATGTTTCCATCTATGGCATAGCTTTAAACTGATGATGTTAAGAAATTTTCATAAATAGAAAAATTTCCTGTTTTTGGCTGGGTTGAATGGAAGGGGTCATCTTAGGATATGCGAGAACCCCTCCCCTTTGAAATTTTTTGTTTATGTAGGATGGTTTAAATAAAAAATTGTGCTATGTTTGGCAAAACTTTGAACTGGTTATATGTCAAGAAACTCTCATTACGTAGTGTTTTTCAGCTGTGGAATGACAAACCTCCAAGTCTCCTCCCAGTACACTTCTGAAGCTTAGCGAAGGCTAACCACGAAAAGGTTTTTCCAAACGTGCCAAACTAGCGGATATGCCACTTTCTAGACCTTATAAACATTATCTAAATATTACTTTCTCCGAGACTTCATGCTTTAGAAATGTAGACTTAAACAAAAATAGAGTTATGGAAAAATATCCAGAAAAAACGTCTCGTGGGGGGGGGGGGGGGGGGAAATTAAAGTTTTTTTTTTATAAGCATATTGATCTTAGCACGTAAATAAGGAAACCATGGCTGTTTTATAAATCATGCTGTGGGATAGGGTGAAAACATAATAAAAAGCTTTGGTTAATAGCCTTTAGCGTATTATGTAGTTAGTGTAACAACATCCGCCACCACTCATGGTAGGACTCAGAATACTTGGAAGGAGGGAGTCATTAATTTCAGTATTTTAAAAAGGCCAAACGGTATACTGGGCTTGAAAATTTAAGACGAAAAATCGCTTCCTATAGTCCCCCCTGCCAGCCGGCGGTTTGAAGGGCAAGTTGTAATTGGGGAAGATAGATGATGGTAGAAGTAACATGAAACTTTGGAACAAGAACTGTCAGGCTGTCATACAAGAATTAAGGTTAGGTTAGATGAGGTTTAACGTCCCAGTTTCCAAACAATTGGTTGATGGGTATGCGCGAAGGGAGTCGAAAAAATGACAATTTAAGACATATTAGTAATATTTCACCTCATTTAACATGACAAGGTTGGCCATTACATCCCCCTTCCTTTTTCTACTTTTGTATCCCATTCCTTGGTTTTGTGGAGAACGACTTGGTAGTGTTTAGAGTTTCATTTTGACAAATGGTGTCACACCTCATATGTATGCCTCCGTTCGAGAACACTTTAAATTTGGTATATGTACAATATTTGATTGGAAAGCCTTTAAGGGGAAATGAGCAAGAGGGAAGTTGATATAACAAAGCAGCCTAGAAGCCAGAAGGGGAGGGGGCTTCCCCTCAGTTACTTCAACTATCAATCAGGACCGGTGATATAGTCTACCCCCTGAAAATTCTATGTCTATGCCTTACGCAAATTAGACCTATAGCTCTCCAAAAATATATATTCTGACCACATGCCTGAACAAATGGGAAGAGGACTAGAAGTTGGTTCAAAAAAACCTTATCATTGTATAACGTATCATCACCATGAACCAATGCTGAGTCTTCCCCGACGAAGGACTCCTAGAATACGGTGCTATCAATAATCTGTGAAGAGAGGATTACTCGAAATCATGCGTACCATGTAACTAATGTTGATCGTGATAATATGCCCCGCTTGACGCAGGCGCGTAGCTACGGGGGCCTGGGGGACCTGCCCCCAGATGTTCGCCAGGCCCCCAAAATTGTGCGTTTCCTTATAAAATGTGTAAGAATTAAGGAAGGCGATCGATGCCTTGCCCCCCTATAGGCCCCCTGAAAATTTCATCCTAGCTACGCCCCTGGCTTGACGTTTGGCATCCTAGGTTGAAAGACTTTACGTAGTTTTCGGATTACGGTTTTCGGCAGAATAATTTCGAATGTTGTCACTGCCGTGATTACTAGAAACTGTGTGGAACAGAGGTACTTGTCTACGAAGCGTGCTAAGTATTGGAGTTACAAACCAATTTCATTTAAGCCTGAATGGCATGTTGTTACCAGGGGTGAAGGTGTAAGTGTATAAGGCAGAGTTGGAAGAACTAGCTCATTGTAAATGAAAATGTCAGTTTCAGAGCAAAAAAGACGACTTTGGAGCAAGGTTCATCTCAAGATTATTTGTCAGGGTAATCCATGAAATATCTTCCTAAACTTCTAGGCTACTAGCTCCTTCTGTGGGGCATGGGTTACCTACCACCAAATCGGTTTGTAAAAGATTCTGAAAGGTTTTTAACTGACAAAATAAACGCGTTTATGCTCCAGATTTCTGTAAAGGGGAGGGTGTGGTGTCTTTTCGATTCGACTATGAATCTGTATTAATCATTTTCTATCACAATTCGTTCGCAAAGTTTTAAATTTTTGCAGATCTTTCCCAAACAGTCAAATTTTTCCAAATCCTTCGCAAACTATGAAAATTTCCTCCAGCTCCACGCGCTTTCAGTATTGTAACTATGCCTGTAGTCAATACTATCTCAAACGTATTTGCATTATTCATGATGATTTCACAATTAGGCCAACTGCAGTGGCTAAGTGGTCAGAGCATCCGACTTGCAGCCGGAAGGTCTAGGGTTCAAATCCTGGCCGGGTCATACCAAAGACTTCAAAAATGGAACCTACTTGCCTTTGTGCTTGGTGCTCAGCATAAGCAATGAAGTAGGGAAAACAAGCCAGTGAGCCAGAACTGTAAAAAAGGCCGTGATCGTCTCGACTTGAACCAATTTGTTGGAAACTAGGACGTTAAACCTCATCTAACTAACTAACTAACTAACTAACTAAACTAACTAACTAACTAACTAACTAACTAACTAACTAACTAACTAACTAACTAACTAACTAACTAACTAACTAACTAACTAACTAACTAACTAACTAACTAACTAACTAACTAACTAAGCTAACTAACTAACTAACTAACTAACTAACTAACTAAACTAACTAACTAAACTAACTAACTAAACTAACTAACTAAACTAACTAACTAACTAAACTAACTAACTAACTAACTAACTAACTAACTAACTAACTAACTAACTAACTAACTAACTAACTAACTAACTAACTAACTAACTAACTAACTAACTAACTAACTAACTAACTAACTAACTAACTAACTAACTAACTAACTAACTAACTAACTAACTAACTAACTAACCCTTGTAAGAATGCAAGGCATAGGAATTATTTCCGCCTTCTGCTACCTTTGGAAAATCACATTTTACGAAGTTTCAAAGATTTAGGGTGGCAGACTGGACTTTTAATTGGCAGGCATATTTTGTTAGGAAACTGACAGTGTCTAGCTGTTGTAGAAATGACACAAATGAAAAAAATTCGGAGTGCTTCGCGTGCATTCGTCATGGTTTGCGCCCTGTAGGCTATCTTATGCACGCTGGATTCAGATACGCAGTGTTAGATGAAGGTGAGTTTTCAGGTTGAATGCTTCTGCAAATTGTGATCTGTATAATACTAAATTGACTTCAAACTCTAAGTTAACATCACTGCTTTAGATCTGACAAAGTTGAAGCAGACAAAAAGTCACAGAGAAGGGACAAATGATCTTATAGTAAGTGACCTCAATTCATTCATCTCCAGCAGCGGCATAGCTACGGGGGGGGGGGGGCCTGGGGGCCGAGGCCCCCAGATATTCGTCACACACCCCTAAATTTTTTGTGTTCTAATAAAATGTGTAAGAATTAAGAAAAAATAAATGTTTGAACTGAAATAAACTTTGAAGTATTTCCTTCAAAAAATAAATGAATAAAATGGGTAAGAATTAAGAAAAAGTAAATGTGTGAAAACACATTTTGCGCACATATGAAATCAACTTATAACTTTAAAATGCCTACTTTCACTAAATTAGGTATATAATCTGCACTGTCGTTTAATTTTCATATAATTCACTTGGACAATGAAACGAACGCCCCGACGACTAATTAGGATGTGACATTGTCAGGTTTAGACCCTTTCTGCCTTTCGGATGGCTGGTTGATTTACTGAAAACATGGCAACCTGCACTGAAGACCATTCCTACACGACCTTTCCCATACTGTATCACACACAAAATATGCCGTACGGTAAGGTACTGCGTTCCAATAATTCTTCTATCCTTAACAAGTATGTCGTGTCTCTCTCCTTGCCCATGACAAGTGCACTGTACTATTGTTTTCGACAAGTCCTCTTTTTAGTAGTTCGCACTGGCGTCACGGTCCGGACGGATTTGTAAATTGCCAACAAGGTCCGGATTTCATGTCTGCTTTGCGGGTTAAATAGTTTGAAATATTTACTGGTGGTATTATAGGTCTGACCAAGTAACATACCGATGGCTTGAGTCTGTGAAAAAATACAGCACCATTCTGCATTTAGACACCATTGAAAACCAGAAAATTTTCCAAAGGGAAGGGGACACCCTTAGACCCCTACATCAGGAGAGTGATCTGTCCTGCTTGCTAGAAAATAAATATGGTAACCCTAGGTTGGAGACAAATGGACGTATAATCTAGGGGATATGTAATTGAGTAGTGGACATGTAGCCTATGGACAGGGTGATGGAAAAATATAACAGAGATACACTAGAAGGTGAACATGGGAGAATTGCAGGCAGAATAAATGAAAAGGGATGCATAATTCAGCATGATTCTTGTATTATCTCAGCTCAATATGATATCCACGGCCTACACAGCGGGGGCGTGCAATTACCCCCACAAATTTGCAAAGTGCACCGTTTCCAACTTTGAGAATATACAGAGAAAACGCAATAAAAATAAAAGAAATATCAGTGATCGTAATGATAGAACTTAAACAATTTCAAATAGGCAGATCAATATTTTCACGCCTATATCTGTACACATCACCAATCATTTACAGCTCTATTAGGATGTATTTCTAGCCTACTTTTCTAAAATTCTCGCGCTACGCGCGATTATGCACAGCTACAATGTTGTTGTTGTTGTTGTTGTTGTTGTTGTTGTTGTTGCTGTAGGTAGCTTCAGTCATCAATGGCTTAAAAACGTTTTTAATTAAATCGTGCCAGTTTATTCATAAAAACGTTTTATAACCAATAACACTCCCTCCCCTCCCTTAAACCCTCCCCCGCACGGAATTCAATGGCTATGGTCATGCTTCACATCATATCCACCACGCTCTCAAAAAATGACTTTTGTCGCACTTAGTCACAGCTACTTTTCATTTTCCTTTAAAAGCTGAAATCCCTCAAATATTGCACCATTTGCTATCTATACGTCCTCCTCAAATTACAAATTTTCGCCAAGGGGAGGGAGACACCCGTTCCCTTTAGTCCCCTCCCCCAGGCCACAGATCAGTAATGCCCACTTTTCGCCCCCCTAGCAAAAAAGTGTATGTGCGGCCTTGTGTATTACCATTTTTCATGGATTGATTTTTTTCCCATTATTTGAGAAATGGCAGACATGAGATTCGAATTTCAAGGCTGGGTACATGCAGCTTAAAACACGTGGGAAGTGCCGTTTCCGGCCATCTGGAGGGTTTGTAAAGCCAAAAATTTTCTTGCACGCTCCGCGCCATCTGATGGTGGCGCTCCGTTTGGATAGTCTCGGACAAGCCTGACCCTCGGCGGTGCCGCCCCCCATTTGTTACCTAGGCCCCCCTAAAAATTTCATCCTAGCTACGCCCCTGATCTCCAGAGACAGTTAACAGCCACTCATTCTGTTAGAAAATGTTATATTGGTTATAATACATAGAAATCAAGTGCAGCATTTATTTGTGATAGGTTTGCAAACAGACCAACAGTTCCTTTAAAGACATTTGTAATAACTGTTGTTATAACCTTCCTTAAATTCTATACATGTACTCAGAAGTGTACTCGATCTCGTACTTGAATACATCTTTCTGTGCCCGTACTATATTACTTGCGGTTTTTTACTCGTATTCTTACTTCTACTCAGAGAATTTGAAAATCGAGTAGTCTTACTCCTGTAGTCTTACTGTGACGTACGTACTCGTACCCATACTTGTAATCGAGGCCTTGTACTCGTACTCGTACTCGTACTCAGGAGTTTGTTCTCGCACCGCCATTATGTACAGTACTTGAAAATGTTTTTTTTTTCACACGGGCATAATATCGTTATACGTATTCTCTTTATCTTCGGGTCAAGTACAAAAAAGTTAAAAAAAAAAACCCCTCATTTTTGCAAGCTTTTTGTGCACTCACAATTTCTACGCACTAAGAACAAATAGGCTAGTGACTTAGAATAATATAATATTTCGCACCCTTTGTGCATATAACTTCATTTTACATTTCATATAGACACAGTGTAAAAACATAGGCACATTGTTGAAGTCTCTCCACATAAGAATAAATTGATCTACATAAAATTTATACGGAAAATAGGTAAATCTTGGTCTGGTGCACTTTTTGGGCTATATTGTCTTAAAATTTAGTATTATGTAGAGTAGATTCATACTATCAGAAAAGTATGTAACTGTGGCAATTTTATCCCCTGGGCGAATTCTGAGTACCAGATTCTCTTAAATTATGTATACCCACGATCTTACCTTTTGTCAGGCACGAAGCCAGAAATTTGCCAAGGGGGGGGGGGGGGGCGAAGCCTGTAGGCAAACTATCTAAGCGTAGGGCCACCATAGGTTGGCGCGAAGCGTACAAGAAAAGTTGGCCGAAAATACATCCCAGATCGTTGGAAATGTCACTTCCAAGGCCTTGTAAGTTGCATCTAAACTTTTTTTTATTTTGAGTTACTAGCAATATCATAAAAGAATCATTAAAAAATAACAAAAATATGCTCGGGACGGCTGCCCCCTTCGCCCCCCTTGGCTATCCTCCTGCCTTTTGTTTATAGGTAGCCTGATAGCCAGGTAATACGTGGGGAAAATTTCGACTCCCTCATTCAAACCTATATGTATATTTAAGAGAATCTGGTACTCAAAATTCTCCCCAGTGGCTAAAGTTGTCAAAGTTGCCGTTTTCGGCAAAAGGACCATATTCGACAGGTCACTACAAAACAAAAAAAAAAAAACAAAAAAAAAAAAAGTAAATAAATAAAAAAAAATGAAAGATCCATATTTTAGGAAAAACTTTTAGGATATTGCAGGAGACTGTTAATTTTACCACTTTTACTCCTATCTCAAATTTAGGAGCAAAATATCCTTTCTTGAGTTAAATTAGCCAAAATAATCAAAATGGCGGTCATGTTGAAGTGGCTGGCTACCCCCTCTTTCACATCAAAATAATGGAGCACATACTTTTCTGATAGTATGATGTCTACTCTACATCATATCAAAGTTAAACCAAATATAGCAAAACACAATGCAAACCCCAAAAAGTTTACCTTCGAGCCTGGACTAACAGCAGACGATACGTACGGTGAGTGTTTTTTTAGTAAAAATACATACTTAGTTTTTTCTGAACATCCGTAGGGCAAATAATGCAAAAAAGTTGAAGAAAACTCAAAACGCAGTTTTATCCAAACGAAGACTTCAGAATCGTCACATTAGGTTCAGTGCTTGTCTAATTGAAACTAAGTCCCTTCTTGTTTCAGAAAATAATGCAAGTTCCAAACTAACATACTCACAATATTTCAACTCTGATCCTGAGACAGTCTTTAAACTCAAACTTCTCAACAGTTACCATGTCACTCTGTTCTATCAGAATGATTTCTAAACTCCTCTCAAAGTCCTTTTCTCCATCTCTTACGAATGTAGACAGATTTTTTAGGAGGTCTTGAGGGCAGATTCTTATATTTGGCCCAAGTCTCTCGTGGTGGTCTAAGGTCTCTCTGCATAGTCGTGTTCACTCTGCTGGTTTGATCAACCCCCCCTCAACAACTGATTGTGTGTGTCTCTTTCAGGCAGCCTATAGAAGGCGCGTTGATCAAAGTTCAGCAGAGTCCACACGACTATGCAGAGAGACCTCAAGACACCACGAGAGAATTGGGCCAAGTCTACCAGATTCTTCCATAACTCGCGTCTTTGTTGAATGTCCTCTGGGGACCGTCCAATTTCATAAAACAGCTTGTTCAGTTGTTGGAGCATAATGTATGCATATAAGGGCCCCCTACTGAGGGACCCCCACTTACCTCATTTGACCGGCAGTAGGTCCATTTAAGCACTTAACAAGTAAAAACATAATTACACAAACCTAGCAACTAATTTACACCTTAATTTTCGCCTCTCACTTCCCCTCAGAATACGATTGGTTCAGTCGAGTGGCTGCCAAAAGAATACCCTGGTGTGTTGTGCACCAGTGTGTTTCACAAGTGGGTGGTTTCGGTCCCGCTCTAGGCACGTGCCATTTTTTTCCGGGTAGTCCGGCTTTCCTTCCACTTGGCAAGGGCTTGCCATTACTAAATCGATTGCCCAGCCGATGAATTCGGTTGTACGCTAGAGACCCTATAGTGGGAGAGATAAGCCAACTTTTTCATGGGCCCCATTTTGGAGCCAAATATTAACCATGACCAGATATCATACGCACTGTGTGCGTACAGCTTTTCGTACAAAATGTAAAACAAGAGGGCAATCCACGGAGTTGCTTATCTCATCGCTAGCACACGCATTGAGCCATATAACTCACAGGAAGAACTTTCTCTCTTCCTTGTGGCATAAGGCCTATACACATAACTGCAGGGACTGGTGAGACGGGAGGCTAAGGGGCTTAAGTCCCCACACTTTTTCTGCCGTGGGTATTTTGGGCTGCAGTAAACTGCATTTATTTCATTGAACATTGGGCGGCTTCGATTATTACCCCGCACTTCAAAATTGGCTCCCCGGTCTCTGAATAAGTGCACTTGAATATGAACGCACAATGAGTGGTTTGAATTGAAGCTCATAGTCTATCCATATGTATGTCAGTTTCTATGGTATCTTCAAATTACTCACTTTAATATCGGCCTTTAATTTTTCATGCACTCACAAAGTGAAAGCAACTACCAGCGCGTTCGTCGATGATAACGCAGAAGTACGTGTGAAGTATTCTAGATAAAAAGACAGGCCAACTAAATTCTGCACGTATACAATGCTTACGCAAGCTGCGTTGTTCTAACAATGACGTTTTCCGTAATGCGTGCCTATTATACGCACATCACCGAATAGAAAGGCGCGTATGTCAAATTCGCACTGCCGCTCTGATATTTGCATCTCCATGCGCCCTTTTGTTGTGCAAAATTCAGGGCGCTTTACAGATAATATGTGCACACAATATGATATGCAGAAGGCACATTCATCATATGTGCGAAATTTCATGTATGTGGAATGTTTCCTTCTGGAGTTATACTTAAAATACTACAAAAATGTGATTTTTCACAAAAATTTACCTTTGACCTTATTTCACGTGACCTTTAATCCCGGTCGCCATGGCAACCATATATTATGGTAGTATTAGGCAGGTTCATCATATGTGTGAAGTTTCATGTATGTGGAATGTTTCCTTCTGGAATTATACTAAAAAAAACTAAGAAAATGTGATTTATCACAAAAATTGATCTTTGTCCTTGGTTGCCATGGCAACCATATATTTTGGTAGCATTAGACACGTACATCATATGTGTGAAGTTTTGTGTATGTGGAATGTTTCCTTCTGGAATTATACTAAAAAAACCAAAAAAATGTGATTTCTCACAAAAATTGATCTTTGACCTTGGTTGCCATGGCAACCATAGATTCTGGTGGTATAAGTTACGTTCATCATATGTGCAAAGATTCATGTATGTGGAATGTTTCCTTCTGGAATTATACTAAAAATACTAAAAAAATGTGATTTCTCACAAAAATTGATCTTTGACCTTGGTTGCCATAGCAACCATATATTTTGGTAGCATTAGACACTTTCATCATATGTGCAAAGTTTCATGCATGTGGAGTGTTTCCTTCTGGAATTATACTTAAAATACTAAAAAAGTGTGATTTCTCACAAAAATTGAGCTTTGATCTTGGTTGCCATGGCAACCATATATTTTGGTAGCATTAGACACTTTCATCATATGTGCAAAGTTTCATGTACGTGGAACGTTTCCTTCTGGAATTATACTAAAAATACTAAAAAACCGTGAATTTTCCCAAAAATTGAATTTGACCTCTGACCTTTGACCTTTTCTGCCGAAAGTCATGGAGACACAAGTTTACACTCTGGGGTACCTACCCACCAAATTTCAAAAGAATCGGTCTAGCCCACAAGGAGGAGTTCATGGAACACTTTTTTCACATTTTTTCGCTTAAAATGTTAGTATCACGTGACTTTTGACCTTGGTTGCCATGGCAACCATATATTTTTGTAGTGCCAGACACTATTATTATATGTGTGAAGTTTCAGGTTCATGGGATGTTTTTTCTTGGAGTTATTATAAAAAGAGTGATTTTCACATAATTTGACCTTTGACCTCTGACCTTTGACCTTTACTTCCGGGAGTCGATGTAGACTTGGGGTTCCACCTAGGGCACCTTCCCACCAAATTTGAAGAAAATCGGCTTTACCGTTTTGGAGATATTAAGAAAACAAAATTGGACACACACACACACACACTCACTCACACCTACCCGTTTACGGCGCCGATCGGGGACATACACAAATAATGTGCAAAGTGGGGACATCCTCTTCCTCATAGTGAATCGGGGACAATTACAGGTTTACACACCAGGAAACTGTTGATGCCGAAAAAATTACACACTCATTTACACATGAAAGAGGACTTAAAACATGAAATTGGGGTACTACCTCAGATCAATTTGTAAAGTTGTAGGCACATATCTGACACCCCACTTTGCATTATTTTAGACATTCTAGAAACGGGGATATCCCCATTTCGCGGCGTATCCCCATTTCACTAGTACTTTTCCCTGTGTGTATCCCCAATTCACGCCCTAAACAGACCCACACACACACTCACACACCCACACACACACACACACACACACACGGACACGTTTTGACCCCTCCCTCTGTTATGGACTTTTGGTCACCCTGGGGTACCCCACCATGGGTTAGGACTTTAGACTAGTAACTTGTGAAAATTAACTGTTACCATGGCAACCGTTGTTATTTCTGCTGGCATTGCCGAATGTAGCCCAACAGGTCAAGTGACTACAATATCTCATCCTCCTCACGGAGCGATGAGATAACAAAGTGAGTTACAGCGTTCTGTTCTCTTGTGACAATCATTCGTAGAAGTGGTTCTAGAGGTGACTCTGGCTGGCACTGTCTGCGGATCCTTTTGTTTGTCACCCGGTTCAAGAAAACCCGTCCTGGTAAGGAACTAGAGGCAGAATGAATAACACCCTCCATTTTGAGTAACTTTCGCTAATAGAAAGTGACGAAAATGCAGAATGGTGCACGCTATTTTGACAGTTTTAAAAGTGATTTTATTTAAAAAATCTCATTTAAGTGAATGTGTCTTATCTTTGTGCTTTTAGGAATGGGGAAGGGGGTAGGTCTATTCTGGGCTCTGTCTACTGAGCTGAGAGCGAACCCCCACTTTCTGAGAAAACTACTAGTATGTTAATGCAGGATGGCATAGATACAAAATGGTGCTTTTTTGGCAAGTTGTAAGTAAGTTGAACTAATCATTATCTCATCGCTCCGTGAGGAGGATGAGATATTGTAGTCACTTGACCTGTTGGGCTACATTCGGCAATGCCAGCAGAAATAACAACGGTTGCCATGGTAACAGTTAATTTTCACAAGTTACTAGTCTAAAGTCCTAACCCATGGTAGGGTACCCCAGGGTGACCAAAAGTCCGTAACAGAGGGAGGGGTCAAAACGTGTCCGTGTGAACTTGTCTTCCTATCAGACCGAGGACCTGAACAATGGATTTGAGGTCCTCTGAAGGAAATTCAATAGATTTGTCAAGTCCTCGAAAGTTTGAACAATAGAGAGTCTATTGTCAAGGTTAGGGTTAAGGAAGTAAACACAAAGGAAATAACAATGAGGTCCTCGGATTGTATGTAAAATCGACTTGTGTGTGTGTGTGTGGGGGGGGGGTGAGTGTGTGTGTGAGTGAGTGTGTGAGGGGGTGAGTGTGTGTGTGTGTGTGTGTCCAATTTTGTTTTCTTAATATCTCCAAAACGGTAAAGCCGATTTTCTTCAAATTTGGTGGGAAGGTGCCCTAGGTGGAACCCCAAGTCTACATCGACTCCCGGAAGTAAAGGTCAAAGGTCAGAGGTCAAAGGTCAAATTATGTGAAAATCACTCTTTTTATAATAACTCCAAGAAAAAACATCCCATGAACCTGAAACTTCACACATATAATAATAGTGTCTGGCACTACGAAAATATATGGTTGCCATGGCAACCAAGGTCAAAAGTCACGTGATACTAACATTTTAAGCGAAAAAATGTGAAAAAAGTGTTCCATGAACTCCTCTTTGTGGGCTAGACCGATTCTTTTGAAATTTGGTGGGTAGGTACCCCAGAGTGTAAACTTGTGTCTCCGTGACTTTCGGCAGAAAAGGTCAAAGGTCAGAGGTCAAATTCAATTTTTGGGAAAATTCACGGTTTTTTAGTATTTTTAGTATAATTCCAGAAGAAAACGTTCCACGTACATGAAACTTTGCACATATGATGAAAGTGTCCAATGCTACCAAAATATATGGTTGCTATGGCAACCAAGATCAAAGATCAGTTTTTGTGAGAAATCACACTTTTTTAGTATTTTAAGTATAATTCCAGAAGGAAACACTCCACATGCATGAAACTTTGCACATATGATGAAAGTGTCAAATGCTACCAAAATATATGGTTGCCATGGCAACCAAGGTCAAAGATCAATTTTTGTGAGAAATCACATTTTTTTAGTATTTTTAGTATAATTCCAGAAGGAAACATTCCACATACATGAATCTTTGCACATATGATGAACGTGTCCAATGCTACCAAAATATATGGTTGCCATGGCAACCAAGGTCAAAGATCAATTTTTGTGAGAAATCACATTTTTTTTGGTATTTTTTGTATAATTCCAGAAGGAAACATTCCACATTGTTACGGCTTGTGGTCGCGAGTCAAACCAATAACAGCGAAAGATCACAGAAGAACGAGATTAAAATTCAACAACTTAATGATTATTTACAATCTCCTTATCTTACTTAAATTTACAATAATTAATTAGACTTACTCACAATCCTTTACTCAATATTTGCCTGGTCTGGTCCAAGGGCTGGTAGTGTATGCACGTTGACGATGGTACAGTAGTAGACCTGCAGCGTGCTGTAGCGTAGGAACTGGTTCCACGAGCGAATAACGACAAGGCGAGGCGATGATGGATGATAACAATATCAATGCACAGTGTAGAAACAGCGTAAGGCAATTTATCACAAGTGTTCAGTGTCAGTGGCTGGCTTATGATATCTCAGCAGTGTCTGGGCTTGATGAAGTTTTATGATATATCTCTCCCCAAAACAGTTGTTGAACTGCCTTTTATATGCTAGGCTTTTATTCGAGAACTCTCCAGAATTTAACAGAAACTTCTAGTGTACACAGTCCAGCAATTACGAGAACGTTCCTTAATAGAAACTTCCAGAGCACACAGTCGAGACATTACGAGAACGTTCCTTGTATGCACGGTAGTAAACCATGTCAATATTTAGAAGTGTCGTCAGGCCGCGTAAACAGTTCTCTCTTCTAGACAATTCTAGAAAGGCTGCGTTGAAGTTGAATTCTCTGGAACTTTCCATTCGCTCGTCGATGGATTCAATCCGGTGTTCCTGACGGGTCGTCTTGTAACAACATACACAAAACTTCACACATATGATGAACGTGTCTAATACTACCAAAATATATGGTTGCCATGGCAACCAAGGTCAAAGGTCAATTTTTGTGAGAAATCACATTTTTTTTAGTATTTTAAGTATAATTCCAGAAGGAAACATTCCACATACATGAAATTTCGCCCATATGATGAATGTGCTAAATAGTACCAAAATATGTGATTACCATGCTAACCAAGGTCAAAGGTCACGTGACAAGAAGTCAAAGGTCAATTTTGGTAAAAATCACATTTTTTAGTATATTTAATATCATTCCAGAAGGAAACATTACACATACATGAAACTTAATTCACACATATGATGAACGTGTCTAATGCTACCAAAATATATGGTTGCCACGGCAACCAAGCTCGAAGATCAATTTTTGTGAGGAGTCACATTTTTTTAGCGTTTCGGTACACAAAGACTTAACATTGATGATAGCAACGTAAATCAACAGTACACAGTGTAGACGCGCTTGTTTCTAGTACTGACCAAAGATATTATAAGCATAGATTCCAAACTACTATACCTACACTGTTACGCTCAGTGACTCCTCGTGTAAACGCAAATATTGAAGTGTGAATTTGACATGCGCGCCGTTCTTTTCGGCGATCTGCGTAGCTGGGAAATAACAACACGTACGTTACAGAAATTTCATTGTTAAAAGAGGTTAGCGTGCGTGTCTTTTTACAACGCGTTCTATACGTGCGGAATACATTTTTTTCTCTGTGTATTATCCGAAATCCTTGACACACACTTCTGCGCTCTTGGGAAGCAATGCGCTAGTTGATTTCCCGTTGTGAGGGCGTAAGAAATTAAACGCGCATATAAAAGTGCGTTACTGAAAGATATTGGAACTGACTAATGAATGTAGGCAAATAAGTGCATGAACTTTAAACCAGTCATTGTGCGCTCATGTTCAAGTGTACTTATTTGTAATGCTGTCAGGAAGAATTAAACTTCTTTAAGTAGAATTTAGTATTGAGGAATGAATACTTCTTACATTACAATGTTCCGAAATAGTATTAATACTTTTGTAAGACATTAATTTCCCTGTAGCCTGTGTTTTTTAAAACTGCTGAACAGTGATCACTACTTCTGCACCATATTTTGGGCTCCATGGGGAGTCAACACGCCATTCTTAATTTGGAATCTATGCTTGTAATGTTTTTGGTACTGACTGTCCATTCCAATGATGTGCATGCTAACACAAGCAAGCATGCACATCGTATGATGTGCACATATTTTCTGTATAGCTCACTGAAAGCGTTCTTTTTGCACAACAACAAAAGGGCGCATGAAGGGAAGCTAGTACGCTTAGATAGTACCAAAGATACTATAAGCATAGATTCCACACTCCTATACCTACACTTTTACGGAAATTGACTCCTCATAGTGAGGCAAACATCGGGGCGGAAGTGTGGAATTGACAAGTGCGCCGTTCTGTTCGACGATCTGCGTACGAAAAAACAACGCGTTACGGACAACGTCATTGTTATAAAAAGGTTGACCCACGTGTGCTTTGACAGAGCGTTTCATACGCACAGTATACCTTTCTCTGTGCATTTATCTAAATGTACAGAGAAACTCACTACCGCGCACTTAAAAAAAGAACACGCTAATTTCGTTTACGTTAAATGCTTGTAAGAAATCGACGCACATTTTTAACAGCGTTTTTGACGAGACCATGGTAACTGACCTATTTATAGATTGCGGACTTCAAAACAGTCATTGTGCGTTCATGACAGAGTGTTTGCTTGACATGGTACGGGGAAGAAGCATAACTTGTCAGTGAATGGAATATATTGAGTGATTATTTCTCAGATTTAAGAATGTTCCGAATTAACATGTTGTTACACTTGCGCAAGACTTTAATCTCTCTAACTGTTTTCAAAATGACTGAACAGTGATCAGCACTTCGGCCCTGATATTTTGGCCTCCATGAAGAGTCAGCGCGCCATTTTAAGTTTGGAATGTATGCTTATAATATCTTTGGATAGTACATCATTACTTCAAGATAATAATCTGTCGGAAATTTTTTGATTTTGCGGGCACCCCCCGACAAAAAACATTCTAGCTACGCCACTGCAGTGCACACCGCGATCGGCGCATTGTGTTTTATCTTTTCAAAGATATAGACCCTTATGCATATGATGTCACAAAGGAGAAAGTGCTCCCTCGTTGGAGGAAAATGGAGGAAAATGCGCGTATCATTGCAACGTTACACCAATCAATGCAGACAGCTGATTTGCAACCACTCGTACACGCGCGTAAGTCTACTACACGTGCGGCGAAATCTACGCTGTGAGTGCACGTTTCAGACGTGTGCTTCATTATTTTCACCCAAGATGACGTCAGTGTGATGTCAATGCATAAGGTCTATTATAAGGATAGATGCCAAAGTCCTATACCTACACTGTAACGGAGATTGAATCCTCATGGAGACGCAAATATGGGAGTAGAAGTGTGGATTTGACATACCCGCTTTTTATTCGGTGATGTGCGTATAGTAGGGAGCTTAAGATTGCACGACGCGGACGTCGGCTACGACGTAATGACGTCATGTTGTAACTTTACGTTGTCGGTGTAATGGGGCTGCCCAGCCGAGTAAAAATTAACAGAGGGCGCTCTCATATGGTTCCTACCAGTTGCGCGAAACGTAATCGCGACGGCGAAGTTTGTAAACAAAACATCGCTTATTACGTCTAGGCCTACGTACTCTCTCATAAGTTGCTGTTGAAACTGAATGTTTAAGAGTTCCCCGGTTTTAGTACGCCGCCAAGCATTGTTCCTGGGCAGTACCCAAAGGTAAACAAGGGGTAATCAGGAGTGTTAACATACCCAGAAGAAGACTACATCCCTAATATGGATCGACCTATCAGTAGAGGCCTAGTAGCCAACTCACTGCAGCACGAGTCAACGATAGGTCGCTCGGCTATAGCCCGGTAGTTGTACTAAGAAGCATCAATCCTCGATAAATTCCACTTACATAGAACACTTTTCTCTTCTTCCAGTGCTTTTGAAATATGAAAACTGCACACGTGAACTGCGTTTTGAAGTTCTATGGACCTACTCGATTGGTCCGTTTCTATCGGTATCTTCACTAGCGCACTTCATAATACATGCATTTAAATTCTTACGCGCTAACAAAGTCCACATCCCCAACCACCAAAGCAGTTCGTTTTCCAAGAGCGCAGTAGTATGTGAGTCAATTATTCCGGAAATGGGGGGGGGGGGGTGGGGGGGGGGGGGGGTGGGGGGGGGGGGGGGTGGGGGGGGGGGGGGGTGGGGGGGGGGGGGGGTGGGGGGGGGGGGGGGTGGGGGGGGGGGGGGGTGGGGGGGGGGGGGGGTGGGGGGGGGGGGGGGTGGGGGGGGGGGGGGGTGGGGGGGGGGGGGGGTGGGGGGGGGGGGGGGTGGGGGGGGGGGGGGGTGGGGGGGGGGGGGGGTGGGGGGGGGGGGGGGTGGGGGGGGGGGGGGGTGGGGGGGGGGGGGGGTGGGGGGGGGGGGGGGTGGGGGGTGGGCGGTGGCGGTCGGGGGGGGGTGGGGGGGGGGGGGTCGGGTGGTGGGGGGGAGGGGGGGGGCGGGGGGTTGGGGGGGTGGCGGGGGTGGGGGGAGGGCGGGGGGGGGGGGGGGGTGGGGGGGCGGTGGGGGATCGGGTGCGGGGTGGGTGGGGGGCGGGGGTGGGGAGCGGGGCGGGGGGTGGGGGGGGGGGGCGGGGGGAGGGGGGGGGTGGGGGGCCCAAGAACTAGTCATGCTTGACACGCGTGATTGCAGTTCACTCAAGGCCTGGGTTTTTACTTAGACTAGAGGTGGTCAAGTTTTGAGCAAGAGAAGCTTAGAAAAGTGTGCATCTGATCATGTCATTGTGTGGCTTTTATGGTGGGGTTTGTTGAACCGCAGGTGAAAACTGAATTTGGAGTGTCAGGAAAAGACAGTGATTAATGTAACGGATAATTTACCTTTTCTTTCAGTGTTTACTGCCAAATTTAAAAAAAAAAATTGTTCTTTTGAACATCTTGACCTTTGACCTCTGACCTTTGACCTATCATGCTGAGGGTACTGGAGGCACAAATTCCAAGGACTGTGCACCCCCACACCAAGTTTGGGGTCAGTAGTACCTTCAGTTTTGAGTGAGCGCACGGCACACTTTTGACCCCAAAATTGTCGTTTGACCTTCTGACCTCGTGACCTTTGACCTCAGAAGGTCAAGTGTAAAGATGTGTAAAGTAGGTGTCCATCAGAAAGTTATGCAAAGAAATGAGGATCGTTAAATGTTTCGTTCAGCTTTTACAGCCAGATTTAAAAATTTGCTTATTTTGACCTATCGTGACCTTTGACCTCTGACCTTTGACCTATCATGCTGATGGTATTGGAGGCACAAATTCTAGGGGCCATGCACCCCCTCACCAAGTTTGGGGTCATTAGTACCTTCAGTTTTAAGTGAGTGCGCGTCACACTTTTGACCCCAAAATTGTCGTTTGACCTTCTGACCTCGTGACCTTTGACCTCAGAAGAGCAAGTGTCAAGTTGTGCCAAGAGCGCTTCAATACGAAAGCTATGTCAAGAAATCAGGGCCATTTACTGTTGCATTCAGGTTTTATAGCCAGATTTGGAAAATTGCTTATTTTGACCTTTTTTGATGGTTGACCTTTGGCCTTTGACCTATCATGCTGAGGGTATGTCAGGCACAAGTTCCAAGGACTATGCACCCGCCCACCAAGTTTGGGCTCAATCTTGTTCTTAGTTTAGGAGGAGTTCGCGACACACTTTTGACCTTGTGAATGTCATTTGACCATCAGAGCCTTTGACCCAAATGTTAGGCATATTTGGTCACATGACCAGGAAACAGGACCTTCACTACTCCATTTTGCCCCACCCTTGAGTAGCGGTCATAAAGCCCCAAGTTTTCCTACCATGCATTTCCATGGTTATGGTTGCTATGGCGACTGGCAGAGGTAAACGTGTGCACTTTTCAATGGTAAACGAAGCACAATATCTCATCCCCCACATACTACGTATGTGGGGATGAGATAATAACAAGTGTTCATACTTTTGTAAGACATCTGTCCGTTTGCTTTCAAAACGACTGAACAGCCGAACAGCCTGAAGAGCATTATCAGCACTTCCGGCCCGATATTGTGGCTCCATGGGGAGTCAACGCGCCATTTTAAGTTTGGAATCCATGTTTATAACATCTTTGTATCTTTCCATTTAGCGCACACCCAATTTAGAATTAGCGCTATCATGAAGTCTGTAGGCCAATAGAGTTTTAGATTCGTATTCTTGGGGTTGGATTTATTTGTAAACCCAAAGGTAATAATAAGTAAGGGTACTTATCGTTTTTTGTCACACATTAGTACATTTGCGTCAGATACTCTGATGTGTAGCCATTTCATTAAGTTGCTAAGGCAATCCATGTACTAGCGCAGTGCAATGATGTGGATGAGAACTAATGCGTGATTGTGCGAATTAAAGCATTAGAGGCCGAAGAGGCGTTAAGGACATGCTACAGGTGTAGGGCGCGTTACCATGCCCACATTGGTCAGTGTTACATTATTTATTTCTCCAATTCGGGTTCAATTTTGCACGGTATAGATAGTTCTCACATGACGTCATAGGAGCTTTTCACTGTATTATTTCAGCCATGTCTGAGGGCAACCCCGGCATGTGTGTACAGGCTTGCCCTCAGACATGGCAGTTGCTAACCTCTAGCTGTGACGTCACTGAGGACTATCTATATTCCACACATAGAGCAGGATATATATTGCTCTGTGATTCCTCCAAAGATATTACAAGCATAGATTCCAAACTTAAAATGGCACGTTGACTCCCCACGGAACCCAATATATCGGGGAGGAAGTGCTGATCACTGCTCAGTCGTTTTGAAAACAAACAGGCAAATGAACGTCTTACAAAAGTATTAATACTTGTTATTTCGGAATGTTGTTGACTGAAGAAGTACTACGCCTCAATAGATAGTTCTTACGTGACGTCATAGGAGCTTTTCACGTGTATTATTTCAGCCATGTCTGAGGGCAACCCCGGCATGTGTGCACAGGCTTGCCCTCAGACATGGCGGTTGCTAAACCCTAGCTGTGACGTCACTGAGAACTATCTGTAAAGCCGCGGTCACACTACAACGAATTCGGATCGGATTCCGATCCGATTTTTGAGAGTTTTTATTAAAATCTTCTCCATTTCGGGTCGGAAAGAACCCAAAATTTGCCAGCCTGTGTAATTATATGATTTTTATCGCAAGACTACGAAAATTAAATTTATACGAATTATTTCGTGACGTCACATCAACAGACAGCTTTTATCGGACTACGCGTGTCCGATAAAAGCTGTTTGTCGGTGTGACGTCACGAAAAAAATCAGTTAACATTTTATTTTCATAGACCTCTGATGCAAATCATATATTTACACAGGTTGGCAAATTTTAGGCTCTTTCTGAACAGAGATGGAGAAGATTTTAATAAAAACTCACAAAAATCGGATCGGAATCCGATCCGAATTCGTTGTAGTGTGACCGCGGCTTAAGTTCCACTTGAACAAGAATAACCTATTTCTTCAACGCGGCATTTCACGTATTTACACTTGAACATGAACGCACAATGACTGGTTTTGCAAGTTCATGGACATTCATTGGTCAGTTTCTATGGTATCTCCAAGTGACGCCATTTTATATGCGCGTTCAACTACTTACGCGCTCACAACGGGAAAGCAACTAGCGCGTTTGTTTCAAGAGTGCGCAGAACTGTGCGTCAAGTATTCCGGATAATACACAGAGAAATGTATTCTGGGCGTATAGAACGCGTTGTAAAAGTGCAAGCACGCTAACCTCTTTTAACGATGAAAGTTTCTGTGACGCGTTCTTATTTTTGTACGCAAATCGCGGAATAGAACGGCGCGCATGTCAAATAAACACTTCCGCCCCGATATTAGCGTCTCCATGGGGAGTCACTGAGCCTAACAGTGTAGGTATAGGAGTTTGGAATCTATGCTGATATCTTTGGATTCCACATTGATGTGCGTCCTCTAGTTATACGGCCTAGCACTGCCTGTGCTGCGATGAGATAAGCAACTCCGTGGATTGCCCTCTTGTTTAAGTATTTTTATTATTTAGTGAAAGTTTCAGGACAGGGGTCGGGGGAAGGGGTAAATGGGGGCGTAATTCCTAGTGAGACGTTTTTATTTTATGGAAATGCCTAGGCCTAGGTTTTATAAAATTGTGACTGGCTAGGGTGCATTCCATTTTAAAACCTACATCAAAGGTACGCTAATAGTTCAGTTTTCTCATGCTAATAATAGATCCAGGAGCAATGTTTGATCTGTTATTAAATTTTAAGTGAATGCATTTTCCTCCCGACGAAAGTTTAATGTATGCTGCCAACAGAAACCGTAAGTGTACGCCCAAGATCTTCGGGGTAAAGTGCATTAAATGCACCCTGGCTGATTGCATGGGTGTCAATCCTGGGGGACAGGGGGACATGTCCCCCACCTTTCAATGGGTGGGGGACACAATATCAAATGTCCCCCCACACTTCTTAAAGAGTAGTGTCGTGGCTCTATTTGACTGGCTTTTTGAGTGGCATGTGTAGGTTTGTTGAAAGTGTTTCGATGCAGATTCTGAATGCAGATTTTGTCAGGGAAATCTCATTTAATGAAAAATTTTGGCGCGCTTCGCGAGCATGCGTCACAGTTTGCACTCCATCTCATGACCATTAAAAAGGTGATTATACAAGGAACTTTTCTAATCACAACACTTTCCGAAAACAGAGATACACCTCCAAACATCTGTATAGGGGTCCTGCATCAATATGGGATCCTTCAATCTAATTTGTAAGCATGATGTGGAAGGCTGAAACTTTAAAGCACGTTGTTGCCGTTATACATTTTTAAAGACTTTTACCGAGCGCTTCGCGCGAAGCCATTATCGGTATGGATGGTGATTGCTAATAAACTTGCGAAGAAAAAGCTGAAACGCGCTTGCTAGTCCTTCACACCTTCTGCTACACCTATCAGGGAGGTCTAGTATCACCTTACTACGCCTATTCTCTACCTCCTGCTGATTTTCCATTGTTGGAAGCTGTTCGTCTGGATTAGTTCTTTCAAAGTTAGTAAAAATACGATAGATCAACCAATTCTCATAGCATGAGGATCGGGTGGATAGATGTAAAGTGATTAGCATCATAATCTATATTAACATTAGGATGTCAGGTAATAAGCATTACACCATTGCCCCATTTATATAATTGATCCAGAGCCTCCAGGAGATCCTATAGAGGCATTTGCCAGCCTTAGATGCCCTTTTATAATGCACAATGAAGGATAGGAAAATTTTCATAATAGTCCAAGAAAGTTTCTGTTGACTCAACGCAGGTATTTTTGCGGAAAAACTGCCAAAAAGTTGCCAAAGGGGAGGGAGCTTCAGGAACGTTGTTGAAAACGTATTCGATCAGCTCCAAAAAATAAACCAAAGATAGTACCATTTTGCATCTAAGCAACCTTAAATTCACGAAAATTTTTCAAAGGGGGAGAGGAACACCCTTCCCCTTAGACCCCCCGAGGGCGACACCTTCACACAGTGATAAAGGAAGGATTCCCACTGCTGTATACAAACGCAGGGTGCATAAAAAAAAAGCAGTTTACGCGTCTCCACTGTAGTTAGTAAAAGCATCCTGGCAGCCGGAAAATTAATTAGAATTCACTAAATTATGGACATTTTCCAGCCACATACGATCAGCTCCAAAAATATCCCCAAAATAGCACCATTTTGCACCTAAGCAACCTTAAATTAACAAAATTTTTCAAAGGGGGAGGGGACACCGCCTCCCCTTAGACCTCTTCCCAGGACGACACCTTTATGTAGTGACAAAGGAAGGATCACCACAGCCGTATACAAAACGCAGAGCGCGTAACAAAGTGCAATTTACACGCCGCCACTCTGTTGGAAAAACATCCAGCCAGTCCGAATTGGGGGCCTTCACACCCCAAAACATATGACCCTAGCTACGGGCGTGGTTGGGGTCCATGATCTCTTACAATGATCAACGCTGCGGAGCGTGGTTTCAGCTATTTTTGGACATGATTAAAGTAAAAGTAACACCTTGAAGTAATTCCCTGGACTCCGTGTATTTGAACTAGCAGATCATCTATGATGGTCATGTTAACTTTGGAATCATTGGCGTAGACAGAAGGGAGACAGGGGACCATGCCCCTCCCCCCCCCATCGAACCCTGAAAAAAATTTGTTAATGGAACACAATAATTGGCTTCAAGTGATGTTAAATGTTGCACAAGATTGCATCTGAGGGTACCTAAATATTCAAAAATTTCTCAAACCTTAGACCCCTCCCCCAGGCCGGCGATCAGGCCCCGCAATTGGCCTCCTCCAAACAAGAATCCTGGCAACGCTAGTGTTTGGAATCCTAACTCTTATTAGAATAGGACAACGTCAGTCATCACAAAGAGGGACACAGGGTAGGGCCTATAGAAAAACAAGTCCTTTTCAAAACCAGAATGCGAGGCATTCACACTCGCGAATGTAAAACTGAAGGGAAAAAAAGTATTCGACAGAATCACGTAGCAATGGGGAGCGAACCGCGTACCACCAGCGTGTCAGTCTTATGCCCTATCCAATGCGCCAGCAGAATCAATTGAAACCACCGATATTTGAATAATATATAAACTCTTTAGAGCACCTTGCGAAAATAAATGCTAACAAGTGTGATGAAGTTATGCATCTAGTGGAGGGTTGTCTTTTATGTGATTGTCTTTAACGATGGGAAGTGCTCACTCGAAGGTAGTATGTTTAACTGGTGATGTTCAACAGTTCAGCAATCACCCTTTGGCTTTGCTGGCGATGAACGACACAGAAGGCCTAAGTACTGTGGATAAATTGAAGTTTATAAAAATGACAATATTGTACAAGAAGTGCAGGACATAACAAGACAAGAGAAATGTCACCATATTGGAACTAACGACTGTTGCAAGTCAAAAACACGACAGATATACTTCGCTATTCGCTCGCAATAATAGACTATCATTACCGTCCAAGTCCACAACTGTATCAAGTGGGGTCACGTGGGAACCGGCAAAGCAAGCACCTATTGGCAAGGGAAATTCAAGTTTCAGAAGGAACTCCTGTGCCAGAAGATAACTACGCAGTTAGTATTGCGCAATTTTTCATCCGGGACACTTCGTTATCTTATCCGTTCACTGTGTCATAACCTACTGGAAGTCTTCAGTTCCAAAGAAAATAAAACGTAACTCTGTAGTTTGTCGTTCTTTTTCCAAGTATGTTTGATCTATTGTAAGGAGAGTTCACTCGTACAATTTGTTGCCCACAATAACACATAAACTTTTACTTCAACAGATCGCTCAAACGTTTCAAAATATGAGCAGATAAGGGTGTGCGTCCTTTCTAAAATAACAGCTGTTGACAAAAACCATAGAAAAGGCCGTTTAAGAACGTGATACAGTCGTTCCAGGAACTGTTCAATTAAAATATCTGTCACGGAAAATGCCTCAAAGTGTAGTAAAGCTAGAGACACCCTAAACAAATTTACTCTATTTATTACTAACATCTATTAATCTACAAACACTTACAGATTAACAAAACCAACAAGACACAGAATGAAAACACTGTGACAAGTCCATAAAGCGACTGCTATACTTCGCATTCGCTCGTAAAAAGGGCTTGATAGTTGGAAGCAGTTATGTGATTCTGTATACTTGTAGAATGATAAATTATTTGCCAGCAATATGTGTGTATTTGATTTCTGTATGGTTATTCCTACAAAATATTTCATAAAATACATAATAATGTCTCCTTATGCATACAAAATACCATATAAAGTATGCACCAAATCACTTATTAACACAAAAGCTTCTCACCGTGGAAGGGGGAACATCCCCCACCCACACCCTCCCCTCTCGCGCGAAAGCGCGCTCGGGCTCGATCGCTTCGCTCCCTCGCAAAATCTACCGCTTCGCCCCTCGGACAAATTTCTGACTATAAGCGGCTGGTCATGTGTGTCCCCCCACACTTCAATACGGATTGACGCCCCAGGCTGATTGAACCTGTGCTGTACAAGCATGGCTGCTGTGGGACCTAAGATTACAACTGGACCATATGCACCAACAGTTGCTTCACTGTTTGACTGACCTGAGCGTACTTTTTAAGAGACCTTTTTAATATAGCCTATAATATGGATTGAGGATGCAAAGCATCTACACAAATCTGTGATATATTTTTCTAGGGCTATAACCCTATCACTTTCTTCTTGTTTATTGGGCTATATTTTCAGTACTTTCCCTATAGTCCTACAGCCCATTGGTCCTACAGTTAACACTAAGAATGTTGCGACCCCATTAGTCCTGCGTACAGTCCATTGGTCCTACAATACATCACACTGACTGCAGGACCAATATTAGTGTACGGCCGTCCAAACATCTGAAAACACTGCAGCTTTCGTAGGCCAAAACCAGAACTCATTCCCGTCCTCGAAAATATTTATAACAACAGCAGGTAGCCTAACTTAGTGTTAATTGGGCCTGCAGACGTCAGGCTATGGGATGTTCCGACAACTCTCCAGTAGGGTTAGAATTAGTCTAAAGTTAGGCCTACATGTTGCTAACTGTAAATTTACATCGCATAAGAATTGAACCTTCTAACTTTTACAGCCCACTGGAGCCTTCTTTTTTTTTTTTTACAGGATGGGAATCTACACAACTCATAACCCTTTTCTGGTCTGTTCGTGCGTCCAAATGCAGCACAACCCGACATTGAAATTTTGGAAACCAAACATGTCTATCTTACGTAGGATGCGTACGTCCGGCCGTACGTACAGCCTGTACAACTTCTCTAACGCACATGATCTTTCAAGCTTGTACTTTGGCTCCAAAATGGTGCCCATACTTTTCGTCCAATAATAATGCGTATCTGAGAACAATGGTTGGCCAATCTCTCCAACTATAGGGTCTCTATTGTACGCCAGACTGAAGCGCCCTTGGGAGGACCAATTAACTAGCCGACTTGGCTTTTTAGACTTAATAAATATCACGTAAACCTACTCGCTAGTTACGATGAACACTTTTTGTCGAAATTTCTACCCACCCTGGGATTTATGATTTTCAAGTGCCGTTTAAAAAGGAATTCCTATTCGGGGGTCATTCCCCCTAACCGGAGTGCGAAACACATATTTATGTTACGAAATTATGAAAAGTATTTGATACAGGAAATAAGAGATACATTGTAAGATTAAGCTAGTGCTTAAAAATAAGAATGGGCAACTGCTTATTCCTTTTAAGCTCTATATTTTTGCTACGAAGTGATCTTAATAACTATGTTTTGCTAATTTATCTTTTTTTGAAATGTTCATTTCTATAACACTAAGCGTGAAAATAAAAAAAATATTGATGCACCTAACGCGGGAGGTCTGGAAAGTACCATTTTCAGCTGCCAGAGAGTTATTTTTGGAAAACCGTTCCATGGATGCAACAGATCCTAGTCATTCCGAAGGGGTTGGATCCCCCCATCCATGGCAAAATTCTGACTATCCTGGTTACACACCTCACGGCAATAAAAAGCTATGTGTCTTCAGCGAGTGACGCACACGACATGTGGTTGTTATGGTGTTCGCAGGGGGAAAAAGACCCGTGCCTTCTCTGGAAAGTGACCCCATGAGTTATGTCATTGCACTAGTGTTTTCCTGTTATTAACTTCTTGTAAATTATAATTCATTAGCCCACTTCATCACGTCATCATTTTGTGGTAAACTAGTATTTATACAAAAGCGGAATGTTGCATAGAAATGATAGAATTGATAGAAAAGAGTCAATGACGCTCATTCATGGCAAATGGCCCATGGAAAGCACTATGTTATAGCCTACCATATATTGTTCCCATGAATACAGCATTGTAAACTACCGTAGGTAAGCTGTGGGTTACATACAAAACTATAAGCTTGGGTTGTATATGAACGCCTTTACCAGTATACAAGGTCTGCTGGAATTGTTCACGACCAAGATGAATGCAATATTCCGTCTGCGTTACAGAAGGTCTACTGTGGCTTATACCACCGCCATAGTTCTTATCATTGTCACAACCTACTACTTGACTA
The DNA here is from genome assembly GCA_029531755.1 of Holothuria leucospilota. Lineage (NCBI taxonomy): Eukaryota > Metazoa > Echinodermata > Holothuroidea > Aspidochirotida > Holothuriidae > Holothuria > Holothuria leucospilota. The sequence goes on along the minus strand of CM055981.1, from coordinate 20,001,902 downwards.
AAAATGAAAAGGTCAATATTTTTGGTGAGTTTCGTGCATTTTATCAGTGTTAAAGTCGAGTCGAGACCGTGTTGTCCTAGACCGAGACCTCCAAACTTGTGCAAGCTACATAGAGATATCAGAAAACCAACCTACGGATATGCAAATTAATGGTTATCTACTTTATATTTGTGTCATCTTATTCGCGTTAGAGAACTTAACGCATAGGCCTAGGCGTTTGAAGCCGAGAGGAGGGGAGGGAGTGCTAGCCCCAGTAAAAATGTGGGAGCTAACGTATGCTTTTCACCCTTTTTTCTAGAATACCTTATTTGTTCATTCCGTAAAAAATATTCATCTTTGTCCAAAAATTCAACTTTTTCAGTAAATGTGTTTCTAAAAGTGAACGATATGTAGCATCAAATTGCATTTAAGGACTCCCCCAAATATTCAGTCATTTTTCCGAAGAGACGGTGTCCTCCTCCCCTTAGACCCCAGAAGGGCGGTCTGAAACGCTCACCCCCCCCCCTCCCCTCCCCTCCCAGTCGTGAACACCTTCCACGCATATGACTAAACTTAGGGAATATGCAGTCACCCTAATCGTATTGTGAGAAATCAGCTAAATTTTCCATATCTCTTCATATTTCCTTTAAGAGTATCTTTAATGATGTTTCATAAATATTTCATGTAAAAAGTAAATCAAGAGGTCAGCCTCATGAATTAATCATTCAAAACATTTTGTCACATGGTTGAAATGGGCAACTCATGAATAGGGATACCTGAATTACTAATTCAAAATTGAGTGACTGTATTTTTCCTTTAACGGACTCGGTAACCAGGGGTAAATAAGGCCTAGGCCTATATCCAATTACATACCCACTGAAATTTCCAGTTGTCCTTTTCCTGTATTTTTTTTTTGTAAATTTATGAGGTTCAAGGTTATTCGTCAATTTCAAAATATTACGCTTGCTGACGTGTTTTAAGAACAGAGAGTTTGTAAAAATATCTGAAGGTGAAGCTTATTCTATGATTGTTTTTTTTCATTTTGTATTGCATTTTTGCGTTTGGTTTTATTAGGAAATGATAAAGTAATTATTTACTCTGTTCGAAAATGTTTACGACTTATTTATTGTAAATCTTTGTAGTATTTTTTGTACGCAATGATTAAATCATTCGAAAATCGTGAATTTTTCATCGTAAAAATTCCCAATGAGTATTTTACCACAAAACGCCTCTTAAGAGAGATTTGATTTGCTATGCTGCAAGGGTCTGACGACAAGAGGCACATCACATAGTGTCCCATCAAACGGTGGTAACGTTTGGTTTTTCGCCCTCCAGCATTCAACCGACAAGTAACTCGCCTATTTTTGGCGCCAACATCAGACCTGGGCTGTTGGTGCCTTGTAATGCATTGGCACACACTGAAATCCCCCACCAAGCCCCCCCCCTCCCCCAAAACACGAAAGTATTAGCATTAAAGCCGAGATGTTGGGAGAAAACGACAGTTAATTACCATGATTGCACGAAAATTGACACAACAAAAAGTTGAATAGAACAGAATGGTTGACATTTCGGAGAGGCATACAATAGGTTTTTGTTCAGTAATTTACATTACCGAAGTGTAAAAGAAAACACTTTAGTGAAAAAATTTCACTTTAACAGTTTGACTTGAACAAACATAATTGAACTCAAAAAACGTTGCCGTAAATATCATGTAAATTTACAGTATTTTTGAAAAGAGTGTTACAACGACCTCGAGCTCTCCAAGCATCCTTTTAGTCTTAGCCCATTGCAGGCACAGCACACCTAGAAAATTTTCACCTCCTACCATTAACCAGAAAGCCCAAAGGCTTAGTGATTCTTTGCTGAAAGGGTTGATTTGTTGCACTGAGGTTCATCCCTTAAATTTATACTTCTTGACTAAACGTCTATGATTTTACGATGTTTTGACAACTTGACCTTTGCTGACCTCATATGACCTTTGAACCCTGCCAAAAAGTGATTAACAAAAAATGAAAGCAAAAAGCAAAGTCGGCTAGTTAACTGGTCCACCGAGAGCGCTTCAGTCCGGCGCGCAACCGACTTCGTCGGCTGGGCAACCGATTTTAGAGGCAAAAAATGAAAAAAAAAACATGTCTTAGGAAGGTTTCGTACCCGGCTTGTTTGCGTGAGGAACCGAGCTCTGATCAATTACGCCATCAAAGAACTCTTTCAGCGTATGGTATTTCTAATCATGCTATAGTCACAGCATCCTTTTTACGTGTTCATAACTAGTTAATTTAAATTATTATTATAACTGAAACAGGTATGCTTGTGACAAAATAAATTTTGTTCTCTATAACTTTATCTTTGGAATGGTAGAACAATTCAGCTATACCTTTTCGATGGTCACGAATCGCCGGACACAATTTGGAGGTACCTCCTCTATCTAGTTTACGAGGTTTTCGTAGTTGCACTTCTGATGACCTCATATGACCTTCGACTTCCAACAAACCCAAAGGAGTCCCTTTTTCTTAAAGTAAGACATAAATGTACCAAGTATGAGAGGATTCATCATCCCTGTCTCGTATCGTGTGTTTTCAAGGTTTTTCGGTTTTTTACCTCTAATGACCTCAAGTGACATTTGACCTCCACTGAAAACAACAGGGTTCTTTCTTTCAATATGATGAAGTTATATATCAATATGAAGAGTGCCCATCATTGCTATCCAGCAGTTTTTAAGAATTTCGTATTTTCACCTCCTCTCCGGTGACCTCAGATAACCTTTGAACTTTACCAAAATTGATAGGGTTGTTTTTTAATATAACGCATCCTCCTCCAAGTATGAAAAGCATCCATGCTTCCTACCTAGAGATATCGTGTTCGCAAGGTTTTCGGTTTTTGACCTCTGGTGACCTCACATGACCTTTGATCTCCACCAAAAATTGTCGGGATCTTTCTCTTAATGAAATAACTCTATATCCAAAGTATGAAAATTATCCACCATTGCTATCTTGAGATATCGTGTTTACAAGCCAAGCGTCAGAAACACACATACAAAGACACAGGTCTGGGATTTTTTGATATGAAACACTGCTAGATGCGATTTCTTGGTTTTTTGCAATCAAGATAAATATATAAGCAATCATTGTCTTGTAACACCGGTGCTATGAAGTGTGATAACTCTAATTTCCGTTGGAATGGGCTTACTAGCAGGTTAATGATCGTACACCGGTGAGATGGTAAAGAAATGGAGGGTCTGGGAAACAGTAGCCTAGCTACGGGGGCATGAGGGGGCACGTGCCCCCACGACAAAGCCGTGCCACCCCAGGTGCCCCCGTGGAAAATTTTGGAATGCACAGTTCTGTATATAAGCCCTATAGAGAGGGAGAGAATTCAGAAATTGTGCCCTCTAGAAAACGTTCGTGACCCCCAGTGCCCCCCTGCTCAAAAAATCCTGGCTACGCCACTACTGGGAAAGTGTTGTGAAATCGAACCCTCTTAGATGTGATTACCTGACTTTTAAGAATGGATGTAGGTAGTAAGTATGTAAATAATCATTTTGTATGAGTACCATTTTAAGAAGTGTCACCAGCAAATTTAGGCTATCCAGCAAGCCTATCCGTCAAATTGCCGAGAAAGGGGTGTGGAGTTCCTCCTCACAAAAATTTTGAATGTGAGCATTGTCACAAATACTTAATTGATTATCGGCCATCAGACATTCCTGTCATTAAGTAGGGCAAAAAGGGTTTGTAGTAGCATTCTGGGCCAACTTAGTCTAGTAGTCAGACACGAACTCGAATTCGGAATTGAGTTACAGCCCTGTATTTATCCTTTTCAAAAAAGCAAGACAAGAAGTCTGGGCTTCCCTCATTAATATTTTGACAAAAAGCAATGCGATTTTATGGAAATGACAATAAGAAGAAGTATACATAACAAGTGCAGCGTTGGTCTCAAAAAAAAAAAAGGGGGGGGAGCCAAAAAAAAAAAAAACAAAAGAAAAGACAGAGGGCTGGCCCAGAAAAACCCCCCTCTAGATAAACGCCAACCCTCTAAGTCTGTAAAGTACATGAATATTGATCAAAATTCTTACCTACCATTATTCATCCTTGCCACCCAAAACCCCATGCATCATCAAATAGACCAGTCGTTGGTCAAAGGTAGGCTATCAACTTTTAGGGTCATCCCAGACAACTGGATTTTGTATTCGGAGATCATTACAAGGCCTGCAAGTTGGCTTGAGATCAGTGGCGCCGCCAGGTTTTTTATGAGGGGGGGGCACCATAGATGATGACGTAATAATACCTCAGTTCCCCCAAGTCTGCGTAAATTGCACCTTTTCTTGATGCGTCCCGGCATTTGTATACAGCTGTTTTGATCTTTCGTTTGTCACTACATAAAGGTGCCGTCCTGGGTAAGGGGTACCACCCTCCCCTTTAAGAAATTTTGTTAATTTAAGGTCTTTTGACGCAAAATGGTGCTATCTTTGGGATGTTTCTGGAACTGATCATATATGGCTGGAAGATGTCTATAATTAAGTGAGTGCTAATTTTTGGTAAGGTAAGAGAGTAGAATATGTTAAGAGAAAGATACGTTGTCAACAAGCCTCCTGAAGCCTCTTCCCTTTTGTCTGTTTCACTGCTTCCTATTCGGGGAAAGTTTTTACACAGAAATATGTGCGTGAAGTCCACAGAAACATTCTTGGACTATTACGAAATATTTCCTTTCCTTCATTGTGTATTATGAAAGTGCATCTAAGGCTAGCAGATACCTGTATAGGACCTCCTGGAAGCTCTGCATTAACCATATTAAATGGAGGCAATGACATAATGTGTACTACTTGACATCCAAATGATAATGTAGAGTATGACGCCAAACACTTTACAACTATCGTATTTTTATTAATTTTGAACGAAAGTCCAGACGAACAGCTTCCAGCAATGGGGAATGAGAGGGAGGGAGAGTATAGGTTGAGAGAGGTGATATTAGACCTCCCTGATACGTGTAGCAAAAGGGGTGACGGACTAATAAGCTCGTTTCAGAAGCCGTTTTCGTCGTAAGTGTATTAATTTAAAAACCACCATGTATACCGATAATGGCTGCGCGCGAAGCGCTAAGTAAAAATATTTGAAAAATGTATAACGGCAGATACGTTCTTTCAACCTTCCATATTATGCTACATATTAGATTGAAAGATCCCATATTGATGCGAGATCTCCACAGATGTTTGGAGATGTATCTCTGTTCTTCGGAAAGTGTTGTGATCAGAATAGTTCCATGTATTATTACCTTAATAATGGTCATGACATGGAGTGCAAACCGTGACGAATGCGCGAGAAACGCGCCGAAATTTTTCATTAAATAAGATTTCCATGACAAAACCTCCATTCAAGCTCTGCATCGAGACACTTTCAATTGCCCAACAAACCTACATGCCACTGCCATAAGTCAGTCTTTTACATGTTAATTCGTAAACTTTCAACTTTTTGCTGCTGTACTTCTCCGAAAGTTGCTATCGGAAGATTTTGATAATAAGAATAACACTGACGTAAGGTTTGAAGCGCGCGGAGCGCGCGAAAATTTTGATAGTTTGCGACGGATTTGCAAAATTCTGATAGTCTGAGAAACATTTGTGATAGAAAATGAGGCAGAGATTGAAAAATTCCTTACAAAAATGAAGAATAAAATGTGCTTTCCACCATACACGTATCTGTAGACTGTAACATTGGGGAATGATTACATTGGCCATCCCCGTGGTCAAATGTTGGGGGATTATATCCCCCTATCCCCCCGGGATCTACGCCCATGCCAGGGAGTCATAAGTCCAACCCTTGGACCCCGCGCGGGGGAATTAAGTATTTCACTAATATGACTACCCTCTATGACAAAATCTTGCATATGCGTCTTATTCACTTATACCATTAAATTTTATCTTACGAACCGGGTCGATACCATTCCATCCTTGCAGTTACGAGACATGATTTTTATCCATATTTTTCGTGAATAAGATTTGAAGACCTGTATTATATCATATGTACTAAAGGGAGCTGATTCAAAGAAATAATATTTACCCAACTTAGCCGACTATGACCTTTTGGTCATTGAAGCCACTTTTTACCATATTTCGTGATGCAATGAAATCTTTTAAGACTATATGGATCGACATGCATGTACCTGTATCCTATGTGACATAAGATTGTGATCCAGAAAGGCAGTCTTATTGAAAACACTCGTGATATTAGCGCGATTTTTACAACTTCTTGACAAAAAAAAACTATTATAGTTTGTTGAATAATAGTTAGTTAAAATATGTCACAGTAACAACAGAATTGAAAAGTTACCTTTTGTTCTCCTGCCTCCTCTCCTTTATTCTCTTTTTAATTATAGTATTTTGTTTTATTTTTTCCACCCACTTTTAGGGGTATCTGATCTCTCCAACCCATTCCTGGGGCTAAGCCAATGACAGAGCGGTGCCCTGTACATGAGAGCACTGAGACTTTGCGTGTGCGTCTACGGAGGGGGTCCGGAAACTTCTCTGGAAAATTTGGGGGAATAAAACACTCATATACGATTTCCCGTATTTGGTAGTCTTACCATCATAGCCAAGACAATCAAATTTTTACTTTACCAGCCATAAATGCAAAAGATAACGTCATGCGAAAGGGGAGCTCACGTCGGTTGAGTTTTCCACTCTTCCTCTCCATCCACAGCTGAATGAGTGGTCACCGATGACATCATTTGAGAAAATAGTATGCAAACTATATGAGTTTATGTACTTGATGAAATTTTGTTTCGTTAGTAGTTTTCTAGTAAAAAGGATTTTTTAAGGTTACAGTCAGTTTGGGCCGCACCAAGAACGCTCGATGGTTGTTTGAGAATCAGGGGTCTGAGAAAAGAAAGACCGCCTCAAGTCGCAAGATCTTATACTGTCCTTGAATATTGGGGCGTTCGATACGGAAACATTTGTATTCAGTCGTCAGTTGGGCATAGATTGCGATGAAATTTTGCACCTTGGTTTTGAATTTTTGAGAGGTCTCACTCCACCTTCGCCGCCATCTTCCCCTCCACGTATTTTTCCACCTTTGTCGCTCCCCACGCATTGTTTTCATTTGTAATGGCCATCATTTTTTTTATCATATGAAACAGGCGCAAAACTTCCTCCGTTCCAAGGGAAAGGGAGAATACGGTCAGAGGCAACAGCAAAGAATCGAACAATGGAAGACCTCCTTCCGTTTCTGACTTCACCGGTCGTCGTTACAACTGCCAACTATGGATATCTACAAATCGTTAATAATTTCCTGCAAAGCTTCAAGAAAATCCAAGTTAATGTTTCCATCGTGATCGTGTGCGAAGACGAATTACTGTACAATCACTTCCGTGAAAGAAAGGATGTTCACGCAGTCATCACAGAATTCAGTGCAAACATCACTAAAGCACAAAAATTTCGGACAAGGAAATTTAACGAGATTGTGAATCGAAGAATTTTTTACATACTTCAGTTAATTGACAATGGAATAGACACTCTGTACTTAGATTCCGATACTATATGGATACACAATCCCTTCCCATACTTTGACGAAGAATATGATCTTTTTGTACAGCAAGAAATATTTCAACCTTACTGCTCTGGTATGTTTTATATAAAGGCAACACAAGCATCCTTAAGAATGATTTCGTATTGGCATGCACTGAATAAAGATAAATACACGAACCAATATGCCTACAATACAGCGATAAAATACACAAAGGGATTACGAGTAAAGGGACTTCCAACCGACAGATTCGTTGGAGGAGAAATTTATTTTAGAAAAACGACCCCTTGGTTTGAAAGAAAGCCCCAACCGGTTATAGTTCATGCAACATGGCTACTAGGTCCTACAGAAAAAATAAAACAATTAAAGAAGTGCGGTCTGTGGTTTGTGAATGCTTCCTACACCTGATAACGGTTTACACTGTTGAAGCTTTATTTTCCAAGCCCAGAAAGAATTGCCCGGGTGGAAACTGACTGGGGGACAGGGCAGAGCAAGGGGTGTGGTCAGAGGGGGTGAGAATGGTGTTTCAGAGTGGCGCGTTGTGGTAAGTAGTAACCTAAACTAGTGCTTCTCAGCCTTTTCCCTAAGAATCACGCCTTGCCAGTGGATAACAACCGTGTTTCTACACCCCAAATATTTCTACAAAAGCGTTCCATGCATTTTTAACAAGTTTCTTTCACATACAGTACTGTTTTAATTACGGCGAACATCAGCAAACCTTGCTTATGTAAAATAGTATAAATCATTTTTTAACGTGGCCACATTGATATTTTCGGATGTGATCATACGTCGTTCGAATTGACCAATGTAAGTTAACTAAAATTTCAATTAAAGATGCCGAAGTAGAACGCACTCATCATACAGTATATCTAGGTGTTTGTATTGATGATAAACTGATTTTCACTGGTCATATAAGCAGAATACTGAAACGGGTGTACTTCATAGTCTCAACTCTATCGTATATAGTTCCATATTTTAACGTTGATGAAAGGAAAAGAGTTTTTACTGCCAATATACGACCACATCTAATATATGCTGTTTCTGCTTGGTATCGCTTTCTACTAATCAAAGATAAGAAAAGAATAATTACTTTTTTTAAAGTTTTGTTCTAGAATTTTTAAAATAGATTTTAACTTTCTTATGAGTATCTTAAACAATGCTGCTAAAAATGAGTTCATTAGAAGTGTAAATTGCATACAGAGAAATGACAGACACTCTTTGCATACCAAACTTAACTCTCTAATTCGAGAAACTACTAGGTATAATCTGAGAAGCAAAGGAATAACACCAAAATTCAGAATCAATGTGTATAAAAATAGCTTTATTTATCGTGCTGCACCTTATATACAAAACGGTAATCTGGATAATTCATTGTAGACAGCTGCATTTTTATGTTTTGTATATATTTTTATATTTTTTGTACACTAACAGTTTTATAATTAAAATCCTCACTTTAAATGTCCTGTTTATAAATTTTCATATTTATACTGGAAAAAAACAAATGAAAAAATGAAAAAAAAAATGGAATGTTTGAAGTCCCCTCTCAGGAATATTTTGCGGGTTTAAGCAAAACGACAGACTGAAGACTTGAAAACATAGACAGAAGACTTGAAAACGAAGGCTGAGAAAAGAAGACCTAAAAACAAAGATTAGAAAACGGAGTCTACTTGAAATGCTGGCACTATGTGTATTAAATACACTAAAACGGATGGCCCCGGGACGAGGTAAGAGGGCGCTTTCACTACGCCGGGAGGGTATTTTTTATGGATATTCGACCAAAACATTAAAACAAGATGGTAATCTCTGGAGGTGCAGATCTCATCTCCTCTAGTTTTTAGTTCATCGGACGCACTGTTTAGGATGAGTTAGCGACACACTTTTTCGCAAATTTGACCTAAGACCTACATTTTAACCTTTGACCCATCCTTGTTTAAGGTTGGGTTTTAAACCTTTATTATTATGATAAATGTTCTTTTGTTCTGCTTGTAATTTATTCTTATCTTTTCGCTTACTTCTATATTATGATTCTTTTTTTTTCAAGGGGGCCAGACTTAGTAAAAGCATATCTGCTTCCCTCTGGCTCCTTTCACCTTGAATGCTATTATGTTTTCTTGATATGCTTTGTTGTATATTAATGTTAATGGCTAGTATTCTGAGGTGGATAAAATGAACTTGAACTTGAACTTAGCAACCCAGAAGCACTATTTTAAATATTATCTTACCAGACCTAGTATATCATCTGGTTTTATTACTTTTTCCAACGTAATGATGAGGAAATTATAGCAAGAAACTGTGTTTTAGCGAATTTGACCTTCGACCTTCATTTGACCTTTGACCCCACCCTTAGTAGCCAAAAAGCACTATTTTAGAAATGATCTCATTAGTTTGAGCATAGATGTGTTTTATTACTTTTTCTGACATACTAATAGGCAATTATGGCAAAAACCTATTTTAAGAAAATTCGACCTTTGACCTATGACGTCATCAATTATCCCTGCACAAATTTCCATGGTCACCAAGTTAAAAATTTATTGGACGGTTTAGGAAGAGTACGCGACACACTTTTTTGCAAACTTTAGACAAATTTGACCTTTAACCTACCATTTCAAATATTTATCTATCAGTCGTAGCCTATCATGTGGTTTCATTACTTTTTTAACATACTGACAGGCAAATAATGTCAGAAAACCCTATTTTTTTTTAGCAAATTTGACCTTTTGACCTATGAAGTCATCAATAACGCATGTAAAAGTTTATGGTCATGTACCTACCCACCAAATTTGAGCTTGGTCAGACTCACAGTTAAGGAGGAGTTCACGACACACTTCTTGTTCAGACACACACACCCTCAACCACATACACGCACACACATTTCACATTTCTGTATAGACCTTATTCATATGACCAGGGAGGTGTTAGAACTCCTAACAACTCCCTCATATGACGTTACAGAACAGAAACTGCGCCCTTAAATGGAGACTTTCGTGTATCATTCCAGGGAGTTTTAGAACCTCCTTGAACATTCATAGAGCAGTTCCTATATCCTGCTCTATGGTATCATTGCAACTAACACTAACAAACGCAGATGTCCAGCTAATTTGTGTACTGATCGGCATATGGAAACGTTGTCTCTTTTGCTAATCTGACCTTTACGGCGACCCTTAAGTGCAGAAGTGGGTTGTCATTATCCATAAAAATCGTTCAGTTTTCCTATTTCTGTATCCTATTTTCCTTCGGGGCGCCTAGTTTTAATAAATTTAAACATTTATCTAACCAAGGATGGTAACAAAAGTGAACTATGAGTAATGTGCACGTCGGACTAGGCGTTTAAAAAATAAAAAAAACTTGCAGTTTGGTACGTGAAAATGGCACCAAAACATCAACTTCAGAATGCAGCAATTGTTCAACACGCCCTCACTCAGTCATTTCAAACCCGATTACAATGGGGCAAATAAAAGCTTGTTGTGAAACTCATAAGCTTTCAAATTATGTAAAAACCATCTTGATTGGTTCCTTACTTTCATCGGACTGTGCACTTTCGTTACTCGCATCCATTCAGAGATCGCCTAAGAAAAGGCTTCGGGCTGGTTTTCTGATGTAAACAACGATCACGTGACTACTGATCAGGGCGACAGCACTCTCTCGTGGGGAAATATGTGTTGCTTGTATAGCATTCACGTACACAGTACATACGTTAGCGGTAGCCTATACAGTGTAATATTAATGTGGACTTAGTAGTTTATAATTTTCCTGCCGAAAATTACCTTTTTGGAAATTAAACTAAATTACGATGTTCTGTAAAACACTCTTAACACCCTGCTAAGAAAAGGAATCGTCCATTATCGAGAAAGCTGAGGTTGTGAATAAACAAACGCTTTGCAAGTGTCATTGATTGCACGTAATCCTGGGCTCTGTGTGTGCGGTTCGGTCTCTTATGAGACAAATGGCCGTAAACGTTTCCATATGTACCCGCGTAGCGAAGTCTACGTCGTAAGTGCGTGCAGTGTGCTTCATTGTTTTGCTGCCAAAATGACGTCGCGTGTCGTCAATGCATAATATTACTGTACTGAATGTGACTAACATGGATTCAGTTGGACTGTGGTGCCGAAATTGATTTTATTGCTTAACTTTGTCAATTCACGTGTGCGGAACTAAAAAAGAGCTAGGTGCCATAGTTTTCAAAGTCATCTTCAGCCGCCATTTTGAAATTCAAAAGGGTGAACATGCTTTCTTTATTTTCCAGTAAAAGTGCTCCTAAGAGATGGTTTGGAATTTTTTTCGCAATTTATTCAGACCGAAGCGCATGCATTTCAAGGGCATCCCCAACCCCCAACCCAATTGTTTGGAAACGTTTTAGTCCACTGAACAAAACAAAAAAATGGAGGCCAATCAGGGATAAGAACGCTCATCTTATATGAATATCCATTTAGTTGCGAATTTGAAGCCAATGGAAGACGGAAAACGTGGATGGAAAACAAGCTTCTCTTGTACCAAAACAACATATCTTTTTGGTTGAATCCAATTCTTACCGAGAAGTCAAGCACATGAAAGGAAGATAGCATTTGGTCCATACTTTTCTGAAAGCCTCATCCCTACATCATAGTCGACAAACGTTGAAAACGTTTCGGATCGGCGAAACTTGACGTTACCGTTCACTGCTACTCAACCTTGTCAGTGTTATTAGTTGACCAAGTGACCAGTAGCTATACAGCTCCTAATAAATATGAACATATAGACTCGAAGCTCCACCTTGATATAGAGGTCTGAGGGTCCAGAGGTTGGTCAGTTAAGTTTGTTGTCCTTTCGGGGACGGAGCTCCTTTGGCAGTTTGGGAAGCAGAACTTCGGGACTAACGTTTGGGTTCGCCCTTGGCACTTTGCCAGAGAGTCGAGGGGACTTTGGAAAAAGACTCAAAGCTCCACTTTCACTGGAAGTGAAAATCGGTACAAAAAATGCTTCTTGACGTCGAGGTATAAGTTAAAAGACCAAATATAAACACGTTACCTCAGGCAGGGTTACCCTGACTACCAAAATGGCTGTCAAAAACAAAATGGCGAAAAATTATGAATATATTGTATTAAATACAAAAAACTGCCAAACGTTCACCATTTTGAAATCCAAAATGATGATCTTGAAAAAGTGATGGCATTCAAATATTTTAAATTCAGCACACTAAAATTGACAATCCAGCTGGATAACATTCCATCCCTTACTGTAAGGTCTTTTAGGCGAGGTACAATATCCAATATCTCGTCTCCCCATACATTACCGTGCGGAGATGAGATAAAGATGCAAAGGTGGTTAAAAATAAAGATTACTACAATGGGCGAGATGAGGCGTCTTTTCGCATGAGTGATTAGTCTATTTCAAACGTTTTCTATTGTAATTCACTAAAACTGATCTTGACAATAGCTGTTTGGCACCAGGGTCGTATTCACGTTCAGGGGCCGGTAACCTATCGTATAAGGGTGCCCTTTAAGTGTTATTTGTAGTGACATTATTTTGGGGACTAATAATGAAACTAAGCGCCACCATCAGTGTGTGTGTAGCCTAGTAAGAAATTTTGGTAAAAATGGTGATGCTCGCAGAATGCCGGAAATGGCACTTCCCAGGCCTTTTAATTTGCATTTAGGCTCTTTGGAATAGTGCTCGGTTTCTCACGCAGACGGCCCGGGTGCGATTCCCTTCCAAGACACGTTCATTTTCTTTCATTTTTTCATTCAATTTTTGGTGGGTTCAAAGGTCATGTGAGGTCAGCAGTGGTCAAGTTGTGAAAATGTGGTCAAAAATGTAGTCAAGAAGTATAAATTTAAGAGATAAACCGCGATTAGGGCATCAAAGAACCCCCTTTTCGTCAGGGAATAACTAATCCTTAAGGCTTTCTTGTTTTATCTTTCGTGATGTATAAATTTTATCCCCCTAAAATGGGCAACTCAGGCATTTTATTCCGGGACTAGAACTTGCCATTAAGTTATCAGGGGCGGATCTAGGATTTTTCGTTAGGGGGGGGGGGCGCGCTGACGGCCAAACATCCGCCCGAACGACTATCTAAGCGGAGCGCCACCATCGGTTGGCGCGGAGCGTACAGAAAATTTTGAAAAATCGCGACCCCTCAGATAGCCGGAAATGGCACTTCCCAGGCTTGTAAGTAGAGTCTAAGCAGTCGATATTCTGAGCTTTCGTTTGCCAAAAAATTTTCCCTTCAATTAGAAATGAGAAAATTGCAAAATGATTAGAAAATTACCAAATAAAATGCAGGGGCAAAGTCTGTTCATAGTTCCCGTTCTTGACCGCCGTCATGGAGTGTCCCCTTTCCTTTTGAAATTTTTTTTGCTGTCCCGAAGGGCTTAAAAAATCGTGCTATATTTTGCTTCTTTTCACACTAGATCCATGTGCTGAAAATGTCTTGATTTTCATTCTAGCAATGAATAATATTATTCATAATTTTTACGAAGAACGAAATACGATGTGGACGCCTACATTGTTCTGTTAATCTGTTTCGTCATAGTTTTCAATGTCATAAAAAGATCACAGTTGTGAAGGAAATATTTCCCAATTACCCTCCCTCTAGCTCTAGGCCTCTAACCCTCACCCTTACACCCGAACAACATCCCATCCGTCCCTCCTCTCGCCGTTTTATTTTTAATCCCCTTCATTTTTTCAACATCGTCGACCGCGTCCCTAAAATTTCTGTGCGGGCATTCTGCCCCCTGCTGGCTAGGTCAGTGAAAACATGTACCACTACCATTGGATGAAATGGTCTTGTACCTTTCCAAAAAAACCATACAACGGACAGACGGAATTGAAAACATGCTTATGACTGCGTATCTTTTACGACACTTGTCCGAACTGAAGGTCCACTGAATTTATGCCACTGTCTATATTGCTGCCCGAACTCCCGACTATAGATGAGTTTACTCAGTGGCGTGCGCAGGAATTTGAGGAGAGGGGGAGACGTAGCCCATAGACAGACTCTCAGCGCTCCGCGCCACCTTCGTTTGGCGCGGAGCGCAAGGAAATTTTGGCTCAAAATGCCTCCCAGATAGCTGGAAATGGCACTTCCCAGGCCTATTTACCGCATATAAATTTGGGGAAACACTAGCAATATTGTAAAAAAATAAACATAGAATACTAGAAATAAGGTGGGACTGTCCCCTTCGCCCCTCCTCCTTGGCTTATAATAGATGATTAATTAGATGATTAATTAAAATAATCATACTCGTCAAATTATAGATTAATAGATGATTTACCGTTGTTTTTTTTTCAGAACTGCTATTTATTTAGTGGTAAACCTTTAGGAGGTAAAACAAGTTTTAACAGAGGTGCGCAAGGTTTGATTCTTTGCTGTCCTGGGGAGGGGTCTAGAAACTTTTGCCTAAGAAAGAGAGCTGAGATGCAAAATGGTGCTATATTTGAAACATTTTGAAGCATATTAAAACACACATGGGAGAGCGCGCCTGTTGCTCCGCCAGAGTAGGTCAGACTGCTCCCGATTTCCCCCGACCAGTTGATTTTCCTCCGACAACTTATAGAGGTGGGGCCCATGGCCCACCCGCCCCCCCCCCCATGCGCACGCTACTGAGTTTACTACTAACACCTTCTGAGAAAAACCGGTATGTCACGTTCCAAGATGGCTTTGAAGAATTTTTAGGCGGACTTATGGGAAGATTTTCTCACACTAAATTCACATGTGAAATTGAAGAAAAAGATACTTTTACCGTTGCCCGATTTGAGGTTAAAAGCACTGCAGCCTATAAGTAGCAAGTTTTGCACAATTAACGGTGGCTCACATTGAAAAATGCAAAATAGTGACCACACATAGCTGCCCGAATACGTCCCGACTAAACCGAATCTTCGCCTTATGATGACTACTGGTAGTATTGTCATAAAGAAATATGACTCGTTAAAAATGGTTTTTGATTAATTTCTTTGGGCAAAATTTTGGGCTTTGAATACACCTATACACCCTCCCGTCTATCAGTGTAATCTAGCAATTGAAAACATCCCAGAACTTTTACAACTTTCGCGGGAATATTCTACCATTTGGGGCAAGTTTAGTTTGCACGGGACTATGAAGTGAGACTGAGGAAAATTATGTTTCCATAAGCGACCCGGATGTGTCGCGAATTTTTGTGTTCTTTTCGTTTCGTCATGAAATTTTTACTTTGACTATGATGCTTTTTTTATGTTTCGGGCAAATGTTTCAAAGAATTGGGAGATTCGGACTTTCCGGGCAAAGTGTTGCTCAAGACTATAAAAAGAGGCTGAGGAATAAAAGTTTTTGACGCTTTTTAATTTTTCTGGCAAATCTTTGGAAGAATTCGGGAACGAGAGGAATTTTGAGTGGAATTAAAACATGCGAGATTCTTTAAGACTCAAATGGTTGTGCAAACCCATGCCAGAAATTAAGATCTTGTGGAAATTTGGGGACAGTCTGCCCTCTGCCCCTGCCTTGTACGCCTATTTGACAAATGACCAGTTTGGAGTTCGACTTTCCCAGTATCTGTAAGCCGTAAGCGATCTTTGGTTCGCGCGTAGCGTAAGAGTGAAATTTTGCAAAATGAGCCTCCCAGATTGCAGGAAATGGCCCTTCCCATGGGCGTAAATCCCGGGGGGGATGGGGGGATATATCCTCCCCAACATTTGACAAGGGGGGGATGGCCCATATAATCATCCCCCCCCCCAATATTTCAGTCTACAGATACGTGTATGATGGAAAGTATATCTTATTCTTCATTTTCATGGGAATTTTTTCAATCTCGCTTCACTTTTTATCACAAATGTTTCTCAAACTATATCAGAATTTTAGCAAATCGTTGGCAATCTATCAAAATTTTCGCGCGCTCCGCGCACTTCTAACCTTACGTCAGTGTCACTCATATTATCAATATCTTCCGATAGCAACTTTCGGAGAAGCACAGCAGCAAAAAGTTGAAAGTTTACGAATTAATAGGTAAAACATTGGCTTATGGCAGTGGCATGTAGGTTTGTTGGGCAACTGGGAGGGTCTCAATGTAGAGTCTGAATGCAGGTTTTGCAATGGAAATATTATTCGTCACTGTTTACACTCCATGTCATGACCACGAAACTTTCACATGATCACAACACTTTCCGAAGAACAGATGTACATCTCCAAACATCTGTGGGACCTTGCATCAATATGGGATCCTTCAATCTAATATGTAGCATGATGTAGAAGGTTGAAAGTAGGCCTACGTATCTGCCGTTATACAATATTCAAAAAATTTAACCTGAGCTTCGCCAGTTCGCGCTGAGCCATTATCGGTATAGATGGTGATTGTTAATACACTTGTGAGTTGTGACGAAAACAGCACTCTGTAACGCTCTCATTAATCCTTCACCCCTTTTGCTACACCTATCAGGGAGGTCGAATGTCACCTCCCTGCACCTATACCCTCCCTCCCTCTCATTTTCCATTACTGGCAGCTGTTCGTCCGGATTTTAGTTTAAAAGTAGTAAAAATATGATAGTTGTAAAGTGTTCGGCGTCGTACTCTATATTATCATTTGGATGTCTAGGTAGTATACGCATTATGTCATTAGCCCCCCCCCCTCCCCTCCCCCGCCTCAAATTAATATGATTATTGCAGAGCTTCCAGGAGATCCTATTCAGGTATCTGCTAGCCATAGACGCCCTTTCATAATGCACAATGAAGGAAAGGACATATTTCGTAATAACTCAAGAATGTTTCTGTGGACTCCACGCACGTATTTTTGTGTAAAAATTTCCCGAAATAGAAGGCAGTAAAAAAGACAGAAGGGAGGGGGCTGCATGAGATTTGTTGACAACGTATCTGTCTCTTAATAGACAACATATTCTCCTCTTTTACCTTACCAAAGATTTGCATTCACTAAATTATGGACATTTTTCGGCCATATATGATCAGTTCCAAAAACATCCCAAAGATAAAAAAAAATTAGAAGGGGAGGGGGAACCCCTTCCACAGGACGACACCTTTATGTAGTGACAAACGAGAGATTGAAACTGCTGCATGCACATGCAGAAACGCATGAAAAATAAAGGTGTAATTTATGCAGACTTGGGGGAACTGAGGTATTATTACGACACAATCTACATGGTGCCCCCAATCACAAAAAACAAAAACCTGGCCACGCCACTGACCTCAAGCCAACTTGCAGGTCTTGTCATGATCTCCGAATTCAAAATCCAGTTGTTTGGGATGACCCTATATGTTGATCCCTGCCTTTTTTAAGCTTAACAGGACATTTTTGCTCTTGTACAATTTCAATCCAGTGCAGCTTATCAACGAGTTTTGTGCTCAAACTAGCATTTCCTAAATGTATGAATACACTCGGCCTAATAGCCAACCAAAGAACATTACCACTGAAATTAACCCATTAAAAACAGTCTTCCTGGCCCTTCTGAGACACTAAAACTCAGGAGCTTCCGGGGGCTTCGCCCCCTGGACCCCCACCGGGGCTTTGCCCCTGGACCCCACCAGGGGCCCTAAGGCGGGCCCCTGGACCCCACCCGTCATGGGCTCGCGCTTCGCGCTCGCCGTGCACGCTTCGCGTGCACATTCTTCACATTTCCGATAGCTCACCCCATCCCCCCCAAAGTTGAAAAGAAATCTACGCCCCTGGCCCTTCCCATGCCCTATAAGTTGCGAGATACGGTCGAGATCTTCGATGTCACCCTGTTGCCATTCCATCGGAAAACTTGAAACTGTATACTTTTAAAGTGCTATTATTTTGTAGCAATTATAAGACAATACAACATGATGAAGAATCAAGTAGGCGAAATGATCCGTTCTACGAAGGTAAAAAACAAACCTTGGAAAATTTTAGGGGGGCGCGCGCCGGGTGCGCCCCCGTCTAAATCCGCCACTGGTTATAACCTCTGCCTTATTCGTTTTTGTTATGTGTTAAACAGGAAATCGAAGATAATATGCAGATAACATCAGTGTATAGAAATCCTGGAATTTTTTTTTTTTCTGACAGGTCCTAATTCGTGTTAATTGCATCTTGCGGGGGTACCTGCAGGTAGTACAGTTATCGTTACTTCAGTAACCATATACAAAGCGCGCGTGGGTTTTCTGATGGTAGCCGAAGTTATGATGTATATATGCTCAAGAAAATTCACACCGGAATTTCACCTTTCGGTGCAGGCCAAGTATTCAAGAGGGCAGGGGCGCCGTCCCAAGTAAAAAATTTTCTCCAGACGAATTAGTACAACACAAAAATCTTGTTGCTTTTCATTTCTAACGTATCTCGTCCCCTGAAAAAATCTCGTCCCATGGAAGCTATAACGCCCCTCCTCAACACCGTTTCTTCCCACCCGCAAGGATTTTGGAATAACTTACCAGTACAACTGTGATCACATATTGTTCAAAATGGCAAAGACCGAAGGCGTGGTTCCCTCTTCTAAGAAAATTTTGGAATTAAAGACTGTTAGATATGACTTTTTTGCTTAAGGAAATTAAGGTAAGCACTCAAAAAACATTCCATGGCACTGTTAATTATTTGAAGTGTCACAGTCAAGTGACTAGACATTGACCAGATCATGTGCGTGTCAAAAAGAACACGACGAAAACGGAGAGGCTATTCATCGATCAAATTCAAGTATTCCTTTCACAATCACACCCATACCCATTCCTCCTCAATTGATGCCAAGGTTTTTGGGACCCGACTGAAAAGCACTGATTCAAGCGAGGGTCCACCATAGGTAAGTGCGTGGCGCTTAGAAAATTTGGGGCTAAAACTACCTCCTACATGAGCCTTCCCACTTGCATAAAGTGGAGACAATGGCTGTCTTTTGAGTATTTTGTTCATTATGTCTCAAAGTAAAATTGAAGGTAACTTCCACTTATTATTGCCCGATTGACCGACACACTAAGTAAGGTTAGGTCTCTGCCCCTAGATCCTTGTAAAAGTTCTCAACCTGGACATGCCATCCCTCTGGCTGAAGCTCACAATGTGGGCAATTACGGCCTTACCAAATGTTTGTACCATGGCTATTGAGATTTTGGGCTAGAAGGGCTTGAATAATATGTGCATGTTTCTAGACCTGATCACTACTCAGAGACGGCACTTTACAGAGAGGAGTAATTCAATCAAAACCTGGCACTAAAATGGTCAAATTGCCATAAATTTTGCACAGTCTGCACTTCAAATCATTTCCTAAAACAGCCTTATTTAAAATTGATAACATTTTATTGCAGGCGCGGATCCAAGAGGGGGGGGGGCTTCCTCGGGCTCAGCCCCTCCTTTTACGCCACATCAACAATAACAAATACGTGACAATTAGCATACTGTTAATCTAGGAGAATATTCAAGAGGGCTTTTAGCCCCCCCCCCCCTTTTCGAAATGTCTGGATCCGCGCCTGTATTAGTAGCACACTCAGAAACAAACTCCCCACATTTTTCAGTTTTTAAGGGACTTAACTTGTTAGGCAATATTTTTAGGCGTGGCGAAAGTTGGAATTAGTGGTCGGCTACCTTAAAGGTCTGTGACATGAAAATTACACAGTTGGATATTTGATGTGAAAAGCATTAATATCCAGAAAATAGCCGCAGTTCCCATTAAAATTCATCAAATATTGACCATTTTACGGGGTAATTTCTATTTCACACTTGTATCATGAATAAACATGAGCTACGATATGCAAATATGTGACATCGAAAGATGGACATACCATATACGGCTAAAATTAGCCTTTGTTTTTTCAACCATAATTTCAGGGACACTGTTAGTATTGTTATCCCCTGAGGGGTTTAGTATGAAAGTTAAAATTGTTTCCTTGAGAAATATTGATATCACTCACCAAACTGTAAACTGATCAGTAATTAAGAGATAATTTATATAGGGTTAGCAAAGAAATCTTAATACTGTGCAACACTCCACATCACTATTTTTGCATAGGCGATGAGTTACTTCAGAAACCATCAAACTTTGAACAAGTGTATTTTGAGAACGGTAAAAGATATTGAAATAATTCCAACGGATTTTTCATTTGAAGACTTAATTTTTTAGCTGACAAATGAAACAGCTCATTTTGGTGGCATGTAACACGACCTTTAAAAGCATGTCAATAATATAGCGAAAATCCAAAGGCACGAACACTCCTTTAAGGTTTCATGTAACCATGTACAAGCATTAATACAATTGTAGAGCGACCCTAAGACAAGTTTACCATGTATTATTACCCACATAACATGCCTCAGTAACAGCTTCTTTGGTTCATCTTATCAGTAATTTCAAATTCACGAAATTTCCTACCCATGTCACATTAGAGATTAGAAATGATGCCTAAGAGTAATGCTGCAGAGTCTGTAATTTGATAGGTAGAAATCATGTCAAGACTTTCTAATAACTCAGAAGCAGATATGAAAGCAAAGCTAAAAGGGATGTTTGTTTATGGAATTTTCGGGGCTCCTAAAAGTCAAAATATGAAGGGGGGGGGGGGCTAACTAACAGGTTGCCCCGATTATTGGATAAATCCGGCGGCCATGTTTGGCACTGTTCATAAGACAAGGCAACCGTTGGGCACAGGACTAGGCGTGAACACCAAGGAAGACAGATTTGCAAGAAAGATTGCTAAGCAAGAGATTAATTCTGACTAACTGCTCATTATCTTTGGACTAAAATTTGGGAAGGTACAATAACACATTTGACATGAATGTTCGATAGCCTAAAAGTGTTTCTATATTGTCTACAGAAGTAAGAAATATCCCTCAGGAAGGAGTAAGTTTACAACCAAATGGGGCGTTTTGTGTGAGGCATTGGGGCTAGGTCGATACGGGCGCACAAATCTTTTAATAATTACGTTTGTAGCCTACGAATAAGAATAGTGCAGGGGCGGATCAGGGAAATAACTCGATGTATGGACCATCATACACCACCACCAATTGTAATTTGATTAGAAAAAATGTTTAAAATTTTCGGAATCTATGGATCCGATTGCACCATTTGACTTCTCATGTAGCAAAATTTCCCTCGATATTGACCGCTTTAGGCACCCGTGACCATAAAACCTTTCCAATTTTGATTTGAAAATGTAGCATTAACGTCTGTATTAAATGTGTGTGGGTGTGTGTATGCGTGTGTGTGTATGTTTGTGCGTGTGTGTGTGTAACAGTAGAGTGCTAAATACCAGCAAGAAAATATCGTCGGCTTTGGCATTATTCCTTGCACATATCTTGTGCGGTTTTAAAGTCTTCGTTTTCCAGTCTTCATTTTCAAGTCTTCGTTTTTTACACCCATATTTTGCCGCAAATGAAACATTGTTGGATGGAATTTCGTTTGCAAATGTAAACCAAGATAGCCGTGCTCAAAGAAGCATATTTATGGCATTGTAAATCATTATTCGGTTTCAGGCTATTATTCTGCAGTCTTGGAACAAGGTACCTGTCATATATTCAAATAAGATAGGGAAAACTAAAACGAGTCTGCTCATCAGATCGGACTCCAGTACTCTTGCCATTTCCACCTTCCCCAATTTTCCCATTCCTTTTAATTCACCTTGCTAGACAACGTTACGCCTATTGCTTCACCCAGAGAGTTGTTAGGACCTCCCTGCTTCACCAAAGGCTTCGGTACGAGCATAGGCGTACGGGGGTCAATATTTCTGGGGGGTCAGGGAAAATTTTTGCCCGAATTTAGAATTTTGGACCAAGTTGCCCGAATTTTGATACCGTTGTGTCGGTTCCAAAAGGCATAATTTGTTTTCTCGGCTGTCTCATTTGCCCGAATGGATCCACTATTTTTGCCCGAACTGGGAGGGCATATGCCCCCTCCCCCCCCCCCCCCGCCTCGTACGCTTATGGGTACGAGGATCCATAAAAAGAAGATGAAGAAGAGTTAATTGTCCTTCAGTCTTTGATTTATTCGATTATTATTCTCCTTGATAAAGTTATATTTACAGGATAATTGGTGATGAATTAAGTAAATCATCTTGGCCAGCCTAAAATAATGATTCGGAAGCTACATGGTCCTGGTACACGGCTGAACGTGACATCGTGTTTCCGTGTGTGCAGGGTTGCCAACTCTGACTTGCGCTTTACTGCCAAGTTCTTGTCGAAAATCTGCCAAATCTCGAGTTTCACTGCCAAATTGAGAAAACTGCAAAAAACTACCCTTAAACTATATTAAATCACGCCATTTAGATCAATGAAATATTCCTGGACCTTTTTTTTGTTCGAAATCATGCTTTATGTACCTTATGCCTTGACATTACGTGACGTCATTTAGAGGACAGACAATGAAGCACACTGCGCACACTACGTGGACTTCGCACGAGCGCATTGTAAACTTACGCGCGTATCCTACTGGTACACGAAACAGCTGTCTGCATTTGTGTTGGTGTAAGTTACATACTTACCTTATACGTACCTGCAGTACCCTTAGGCATGGAGCTACTGCTTGTGCTCACTGTCCTTTGTAACCTAGAACACCGCAGGAATACCCTACGGCTAATGAGTTCCGCTCATGCATGGATGGAGAATCATGAGTTAATACTTGTTTGACACTGCGCGGGGCAGTAATGCCAAATTAAAGAAAAATAATGCCAAATTCTACATTTACTGCCAAATAAATTTTTTTTACTGCCATACGAGATTTTCTGCCAAATTTACCCGAATTTGGCAGCAAAAACTGCCAGTTGGCAACCCTGCGTGTGTGAGCGTTGCAGTGGCTCACCTCTCCGCAATGGTTGAACTCTCCGCAACAAGTAATTTACTATTATGGGATAGGGACATTGAATCCTGACTGGCTGAAAGTGAAGTGTCGTAAATTAATTGACCAATAGTAGAGGGATGGAAAACCAGACGGAACTAGGGTACCGTGTGCAAAGTAGACGTCTGACGTGAATGTAAATTAGGTATTTCACCATAAGCTGCAACTTGGTAAACAACAAAATGACGGCCTTCAATTATACTTCAACACAGTATTGCAATTCTCCTAAAAATCTACATGGACACAGTTTTGAACAAGTCATTGATCTAAGCGCAGCACTACCATAGCTTGGCGAGTAGCGTTTAGAAATTTCTTGGCCAAATATACTTCCTAGATTGCCGGAAATAATCCTGCCAAATTGCTGATAATGACCTCCATTTGAGCATTTTTGTTAACTGCAGTCTTCAGACATGTTATGGTTAATTTTGTTCATGAATATTTTTTCAGTATTTTAATAGGCTATATTTAATTGTTATACTGACGGCAATTTTGTATTTCTGCCATCTTAGTTGACCTAAATTCGAACAGAAATATTTTAAAAATAAGTTTTGCATATTAATAATATAAAGTTTGGCCAGATATTATGGGCAACTGTGTCAAAAATAGTTTTAAAGATTATTTTTTCTTATTATTTTTATATATAATAATTATCATTTTGGCAGCCATTTTGTTCTTTCCGCCATCTTGGTTATCATGGGCCTCTGCAAAAAATATCAAAAGTCATACTTTTATTCTTAAGAACAATTTTCTTAAAAAAGATATCAAGGTTTTGATTGAAATATATTTGTAATGATTATTTTCTGTGATGTTCTCAATTAGTTTTAATTATTTTCTTTTTTTTTTTGGTGGGGAATTTCTACTATGTTGTTTTTTTCTTTTTCGGTGTTTTTTCGTCATATAAGCCGAATTGTGCTTTTGAGACAAGGTTTTTCAAATCCAGCTTTTACTATGAAACATTAAATTTTATCATTACGAATAGGGATTGTGACATTTTGCAAACTTTTTACATAATTTTTAAAGATATTTAATTTATTTTGGCGGTCATTTTGTTTATTGGCCATATTTGTTAACCTGGATCTCGCCTAAAGTGTTCCAAAAATTAAGATTGGATTTTTTTCATAAAATATTACCAAATTTTAAAGAGTAGATGTGTCAAACATGTATTGAAGATTATTTTTTTTATTATTATTTAATATAAAATATTTAGAAAATATCCGCCATTTTGTTTTTAGCCACCATTTTGAATGAGTGAGACCCAAACTATTTGCGTGTTCAGGTGACCATAAGGTTTCCAAAAACTAGTGGGTCGGAAGATTGTGAGGGCGTCCGTAAAATGCCTCTGGCCCATGTCCTAAAAGTGCTTTATTCTTGAAGGCCATAGTATCGTAAATACCCACAAACTTCCGGGGCTTCACCCCTGATATTCTATCGGTGCAATGCCGTGAGGTCTACCAGGGGCCTCATTACGGACCTTTGTACCCCCAAACTCTCGGCTAGGGCCCTTCCCACTCTCAAGGTGCTAATAAATCATTTTAAAATGGACAAAGGACAACAAGTACATAGGAAAACAAGGACAAAGTACACGCATGTCTGTGACCCGCGAGACTTTTGTGATGAAAAATCTTACTTACCATTTAAAAATAATTAAGACCTCCAACTTGGCATTGGTAATGTCATAGTCTGTTCGTGTATTGCAGCTCCCTGATCCATGGAAGTACTACCTCCGAAGAAGCACTTCCACTTCCATTTCGCCTGGTAGGTCAAAAAAAAAAAAACTGACGTTCTACCACAGAAAGCACTGGCATAGTTAAATGGTCCGTTTGTAGCATTGACGACTTAAGCCCACTGTGGGAAATCTTAAGTCCGCAGGTATCAGCGCAGTCGACATTGAATGAAAAGTTGACAGGTAGTAGTGAAATGTACTACCAGATTGGTAAAGATGTGTGATATGTGTTTGTTACACAATATACACAATATACAGCTTGTGTTAGCGTCTCTCGCGAAAATGCCCCCCCCCCTCCCCGGAAAAGAGTGCTGGCACAAACTTGCGAGGTCTCTCGGGCCCGGTTGCCTAACAAAATTTCAATCATGTTTACTCAGCTCTATACAATCCACTGAGTCTCAGCTTCTGAAAAAAATAACATGGCAGCTTTTTTGCACTGCAGGCAGTAGCTGTGAAAACGTTTGACCTACTGTTGTTTGTGCAGAAAAGCGTGCATGGATAGGCAATGCATATTCCATTACTGGATTGATTATACAGCAAACTTTCCAATGGTAAGCTTTGTTTTCAAATTTACAACACTTCCCCATAGGGACCAGGACGAATTTCAGCCGTAAGCCAACAAATATGAATATGCACAACCCTTACACTAAAAGAAAGACACCAAGCGATGTGTGAACAACGTTACCATACATTGCGCACAACCATGGGCGTAAATCCCGGGGGGATAGCCTGGATATATATCCCCCCAACATTTGACCACGGGGATGGCCCATGTTATCATCCCCCCCCCCCCCCAATGTAACAGTCTACAGATACGTGTATGTTGGAAAATACATTTTATTCTTCATTTTCTTAAATCTCCGCTTCATTTTCTATCACAAAATATTTCTCAAATTATCAGAACTTTAGCAAATCCTTCGCAAACTATCAAAATTTTTGCGCTCTTCGCGCGCTTCAAACCTTGAGTCAGTGTTATTCTTATTATCAATATCTTCCGATAGCAACTTTCGGAGAAGCACAGCAGCAAAAAGTTGAAAGTTTACGAATTAATAGGTAAAAGACTGGCTTATGGCAGTGGCATGTGGGTTTGTTGGGCAATTGAAAGTGGCTCGATGCAGAGCCTGAATGCAGGTTTTGTCAGGGAAATCTCATTTAATGAAAATTTTCGGCGCGCTTCTCGCGCATTTGTCACTGTTTGCACTCCATGACATGACCATTATTAAGGTAATAATACATGAATATATTCTGATCACAACACGTTCTCAAGCGCGGATCCAGGATTTTGAGAAAGGGGGTGCACACACCGTCGGAAGGCCGACTAGCGAACGCCGAAGGCGCGAAGCCACGGAGGGGGGGGGGGTTTGGGGGTCCTCCCCCAAGAAAATTTGAATTCTAGATGCGCTTAGATGCGATTTCCCAGCATCTGGGAAGCATATTTTCCATATCTATTTGCTCATTTTTTCGGAGTATTTAAATCGTTGGTCAAAAAATCGTTGGTCATCGAAAAAAGGGGGGCGTGCGCCGGGTGCGCCCCCACCTGGATCCGTGCCTGTTTCCGAAGAACAGAGATACATCTCCAGACATCTGTGGGAACCTCGCATCAATATGGGATCTTTCAATCTAATATGTAGCATGATGTGGAAGGTTAAAAGCACGTATCTGCCATTATACATTTTTCAAATATTTTTACCGAGCGCTTCGCGTGCAGCCATTATCGATTTACATGGTGATTGTTAATACACTTACGACGAAAACAGCATCCTGAAACGCCCTTATTAGTCCTTCACGACTTCACCCCTTTTGCTAAGCCGATCAGGGAGGTCTAATATCAGCTCCCCGCACCCTTGCTCTCCCTCCCTCTCATTCCCCATTGCTGGAAGTTGTTCCTCTGGATTTATGTTCAAAATTAGTAAAAATACAATAGTTGTAAAGTGTTTGGCTCCATACTCTACATTATCATTAGGTTGTCAGGTAGTACGCATTATGTCATTGCCCCCGTTTAATATGATTAATGCAGAGCTTCCAAGAGGTTCAATACAGGTATCTGCTAGCCTTAGATGCCCTTTCATAATGCACAATAAAGGAAAGGAAATATTTCGTAATAGTCCAAGAACGTTTCCGTGGCCTCCGCTCACTAGACTTGGCCAAGTCGCTCGTGGTGTCATCTTTTCTCTCTGCATAGTATTGTGCACTGTGCCGATCTTCTGACTAACACGCCCTCTATCGGCTGCTTATTGGTATCGCTCTCTGTGCATGTGGTAAGCGATACCAATAAGCAGCCGATAGAGGGCGTGTTAATCAGAAGATCGGCACAGTGCACACGACTATGCAGAGAGAAAAGATGGCATTACGAGAGACTTGGCCAAGTCTATCTGCTCACCTATTTTGGTGTAAAACTTTCCCCAAACAGAAAGACAAAGGGGAGGAAGCTTCAGGAGGTTTGTTAACAACGTATCTTTCTCTTAATTGACAACATATTCTTCTCTTTTACCTTACCAAAAATTAGTATTCACTAAATTATGGACATTTTCCAGCCATATATGCAGGGGCGTCAATCCGTATTGAAGTGTGGGGGGGGACACACATGACCAGGCGCGTAGTCAGAAATTTGTCCGGGGGGTGAAGTGGTAGATTCTGCGAGGGAGCGAAGCGACCGAGCCCGAGCGCGCTTGGGCGCGATGGGGGTTTGCGAGGGGGGTGTCCCCCTCCCACGGTGAGAAGCTTTTGTGTGGTTTTTAAATGTGAAAATATGTGATTTGGTGCATACTTTATATGGTATTTTGTATGCATAAGGAGACATATTATTATGTATTTTGTGAAATATTTTGTAGGAATAACCATATATAGAAATCAAATACACACATATTGCTGGCAAATAATTTATCATTCTACAAGTATGCTGAATCACATAACAGCTTCCAACTATCAAGCCCTTTTTTTGAAAAGGGCGTGTCTTTCTATAGGCCCTTCACCTTTGTCCCTCTTTGTGATGACTGACGTTGTCCTATTCTAATAAGAGTTAGGATTCCAAAGACTGGCGTAGCCAGGATTCTTGTTTGGAGGGGGCCAACTGCGGGGCCTGATCGCCTGCTTGGGGGAGGGGTATAAAGGTAGGGGGTGCCCCCTCCCCTTTGAGAAATTTTTGAATATTTAAGTACCCTCAGATGCAATCTGGTGCAACATTTAGCATCACTTGAAGCCAATTTTTGTGTTCCATTAACAAATTTTTTTTAGAGTTCGATGGGGGCATGACCCCCTGCCTCCCCTTTGTCTACGCCAATGATTCCAAAGTTAACATGACCATCATAGATGATCTGCTAGTTGAAATACATGGAATCCAGGGAATTACTTCAAGATGTTACTTTAATCATGTCCAAAAATAGCTGAAACCACGCTCCGCAGTGTTGATCATTGTCAGAGATCATGGACCCTAACCACGCCGGTAGCTAGGGTCATATGTTTTTAAGGCCCCAGTTCGGACTGGCTGGATGTTTTTCCAACAGAGTGGCGGCGTGTAAATTCCACTTTGTTTTTATGCGCTCTGCGTTTTGTATACAACTGTGGTGATCCTTCCATTGTCACTACAAAAAGGTGTCGTCTTGGGGGAGGGGTGGAAGGGGACACCCCCTCCCCTTTGAGAAATTTTCGTAAATTTAAGGTTGCTTAGATGCAAAATGGTACTATCTTTGGTTTATTTTTGGAACTGATCGAATACGTTTTCAACAACCTTCCTGAAGCCCCTCCTTTGGCTACTTTTTTTGCAGTTTTTCCGCAAAAATACCTGCGTTGAATCAACAGAAACTTTCTTGGACTATTATGAAAATTTTCCTTTCCTTCATTGCGCATTATAAAAGAGCATCTAAGGCTGGCAAATACCTGTATAGGACCTCCTGGAAGCTCTGGATCAATTATATAAATGGGGCAATGGCGTAATGCATATTACCTGACATCCAAATGGTAATATAGATTATGATGCTAAGCACTTTACATCTACCGTATTTTTACTAATTTTGAACGAAAATCCAGACGAACAGCTTCCAGCAATGAAGAATAGGCAGGAGGGAGAGAATAGGCGCAGTAAGGTGATGTTAGACCTCCCTGATAGGTGTAGCAAAAGGTGTGAAGGACTAACAAGCGCGTTTCAGCTTTTTCTTCGTAAGTGTATTAGCAATCACCATCCATACCGATAATGGCTTCGCGTGAAGCGCTCGGTAAAAGTTTTTAAAAAATTTATAAGGGCAACAACGTGCTTTAAAGTTTCGACCTTCCACATCATGCTTACAAATTAGATTGAAGGATCCCATATTGATGAGGGGCCCCTATACAGATGTTTGCAGATGTATCTCTGTTTTCGGAAAGTGTTGTGATCAGAATAGTTCCTTGTATAATCACCTTTTTAATGGTCATGAGATGGCGTGCAAACTGTGACACATGCGCGCGAAGCGCGCCGAAATTTTTCATTAAACCAGATTTCCCTGACAAAATCTGCATCGAGACACTTTCAACAAACCTACATGCCACTCAAAAAGCCAGTCAAATAGAGCCACGACACTACTCTTTACGAAGTGTGGGGGGGGGGACATTTGATATTGTGTCCCCCACCCATCGAAATGTGGGGGGACGTGTCCCCCCGTCCCCCCCAGGATTGACGCCCATGCATATATGGTCAGTTCCAAAACATCCCAAAGATATACCACCATTTTGCGTCTAAAAGACCTTAACTTAACAAAAATTTCTTAAAGGGGAGGGGGAACCCTTTCCCAGGACCACACCTTTATGTAGTGACAAACGAAAGATCAAAACTGCTGTATACTAATGCCGGGACGCAGCAAAAATAAAGGTGCAATTTACGCAGACTTGGGGGAACTGAGGTATTATTACGTCATCATCTGTGGTGCCCCACAGTCACAAAAACCTGGCGGCGCCAGTACTGATCTCAAGCCAACTTGCAGGTCTTGTAATGATCTCCGAATTCAAAATCCAGTTGTCTTGGATGACCCTATAAGTTGATCCCTGCCTCTTTAAGCTCATCAGGACATCGTTGCCCTTGTACAATTTCAATCCAGTGCAGCTTATCAATGAGTTTTGTGCTCAAAATAGCATTTTCTAAATGTATAAATATACCAATACCCAAGAACATTACCTCTGAAATTTACTTCTTAAAACAGTCTTCCTGACACTTCTGAGACATTAAAACCCATGAGCCTACGGGGGCTTTCAAGTTGCCCCCTGGACCCCCACTGGGGCTTTGTTCCTGGAACCCTCCAGGGGCCCTAAGGCGGGTCCTGGACCCCACCCGTCAGGAGTGGGCTCCGCCTGCACATGTTATAGATTTGCGAGAATTCACCCCATCCCCCCAAAAGTTGAAAGGAAATCTACGCCCCTGCGCACAACAGACTTCTGTGGTGAGCTCGAGTTGTGTTAGAGAACAAAGCGTGCGTGACGCGTGGTAAACAAAACATTTGGTCACACCCATAAGACCAATGAAGTGTACGGGTTGAGCCGGTTTATGAATTACACTTGAACATAACAGCTCAGCTCAGATGGAAATTGAAACAAATTGATGGTCATCCATGAAATTAACAGCTCAGCCAAAACATCAGGGGAATGGATGTTGGAACTCCTATCAGTGCCTGGTGTTAATCAACGCCACCGGAGTACTTCGTGCATAATTTATGAAAACTAAATGATTACGTCACGCAAATAAAAGAGCATGGGAACTGCGAGTAAAGCAACACAGTAGTAGGGGTAGCGGTGGCGAGATTTAACATCGCACCCGCTGTGTATGTATACTCTCTGTTCCCATTCTGCACAGAGCCGTATATTTAGATATCTAAATTTACGACTGTGATTCTGCATTGTAACATCCGCCCTCTATCGACTATGATGTAAACATTAAAGTCTGCTACGGATAAGATTTGTATTCTAGTCGCGGAATCAAGATTAATGCTTCCACTTTTAGGAAATTTCTGATTCAAAGAAAACTTGAAATAGCCCTGGAGGATTCTCGAAGTTATACTGACATGAATATTATATGGAACGGGGTGGGGAAATGGGGAGTGTAGGAAGACATATCACGGGGGCATGATGACATACCAGAAGTAGAAGGAAAGGTGTTTGCCCTGAAATTTCCTCTTATTGGATAGCGATGATGAGATGAACTTTACCCTGAAAACTACACTTTTGACCAGGCGTACCATTTTCGTTATGGAAGCGAAAAGAAGGGGAGAGAAAGGAAGGGGAGGAGAGGGCCTTCTACACTTATGATGAAAAGAAGGAAAATTCAAGGAAAATCAATGGCAGCATCCCAGACAGCACGATAATGTTGAGCCAACATAAGTGGGCCAAAATTGGTTGGCCAAACGGTTGAGCTAATGTCATCTAAATGGGTGGTGCCATCGGGAAAGAGGTTGAGCGCGCGAAAATTTTTAGTAGGCTTAAATTAAAAACATATGTAATTATTAAGAACAATAAAGAAAAAATAAAAACTGTAGGGGTTGTAGACCGTATCGGGGATTAACATACATTGTGTTGAAAGCACCTGGACTGCCCTATGGAATAGCCATACTTTGCTCCGTTACAGGCTCACCAACTAAGCCTACCGCATGACACACACGAGAGAACAACAAATAGCTTTGCGATATGGAATGAAATTTACGACCTGAACATAACCTGTGTGCTCTGCCTACATGTTACTTAGTAAGGGTGATAGGACTTATGCTATCTAGCTATGTGGAAAGGAACTATTGAAAAAACTGGAGTGACCCTACAGCGCGCGTAGCGCACCGAAAATTTTGGGTTCTTTTTAGAGAAATTGTCCTCTTGAGAGCAAAGACTGGTAAACCGTCGGGGAGACTAGTCGTTGTTCACACCGGGCGGATGTACCGACAAGATCAGCAAATGTACCGACAGACCATCCCACGGGAAGCAAAGTGGGGGGGGGGGTGACCGCCCCGCCCCCTTCAGTTACGCTAGTGATTCAGATGAAAGTGTATAAAGTTAACCTGGTCTTTCAATAGAATTTCGCAACAATTTTAACATTTTCCTCAAGTTTTCTTAGCAAAAATTTTCACAGTGTAAGTAATTTTTTTGCAAAACACTCACTGTTAATGCAATTTTGAGGAATTACTGTTATTGAAAGAATCCATGAGATTGGCTTGATACCAAAATGACCAGCTTCGTGTTTTTCTGGTGGTTCATTGTTGCGCCAATGTGTTGTCGGGCCGCTTACCATTTGCCAACCACGACCAATGTCATAGTTCGGTAACCCACAACCGGAATCCAATGCTGGGCCAACCATTGGTTGTAGGCCGACTTTGCAATGTCCTTCAGTTCAGCACACGAGTTGATGCGTCAATCCACATACGCTGTTGCTGTTTTATATTTAACAGTGCCAGTTGAATAACTTTGAACTCGATTTTCTATTTTAACAGGTCTACATAAAGTTTTTTATAATTTTTTCAAGCGCAAATCGGTGGGCGGGGGACTGAGAGCACCCCTCTGACCAATCTGTCCCCCCAAATACAAGAAAAATGCGCCCCTCCTGCGTCCTAAGAAATTAAGTAAAACTACCACTTACTCCTTTTCAAACTGCCTTCCCCATGAGCTAGAAGCTGGATCCGCTCTTGACTTGTTTAATATGGTATGACTTTTACGGCCTATAGAAATTTAGTTCAAGTGGTCCAATGCTGGTTCAATGTATGATGCCCAATAGTTGGTCACTTAAAATTAGTTTAGGGTTGGTTTATGTAATAATACCAGACAGTTGGCTAAACATGGCTGACTTTATGTTGGTTGAATAAATAGATAGGCTACATAGATGATTTCTGGTAGGAGGCAGTTGATGCCTATAAGATCGCCCTTCTTCATCATCATATGGTGTCGCCGGTGCCTGGGACATCACTGATATACGTGTGTTTCAAGTTGGAGCGAATGGGATGGTTTTCTAATAATTATCGAGCCGTCTTTCAAAAGTTAAAATGCTTGGTGGAGTAACAATGTGTGTTCCCTCCCCTTTGAAAAACAAGGTGTCTAATATGCAGTTAATCTGGTACTACATGTGCTACCTTTTGAAGTAAAATTTGTGTTAAAAATTTACGTATTTTAGGTTAGTAAATAAAACAAATCCAGGGCGGTAGTCTGGGCGAAATCTCTAGGGGGCAGTTCATGACACAGTCTAAGCGGAGGACTAAGTGGCTTGCCTATACAGATAGTTGACACCCGGGCAGACCCTTCCTTTTTCACCTGTGCATGAATGTCATCCTGGAGGAGGATGCTGATTGGAGCGGTACATGTTAGGCTTGGCTTAGGTGCAAAATTGTACTATCGTTCGCACAGCCTAACTGATTATATATCTTTACAGATTGTCATTATCTGATTATTTAGTGATATTCTTTCTTATTTTTCTGGCTGTTCGTAAGTCAAGAGGTGCTGTTTACTTGAAGAGAAGGGGATGATACTCTATACTCTTTGAGAAATTTTTGTCTTTGTGAGGTGGCTTGGATGTAAATGGTGCTATCTTTGGTGAAGTTTTGTAAAGTGTTGAATTGATTATATGTTTAAAAATCCTCATTATTTAGTAATTTATTTCCTATTTTGGTAGGGTATAATTGAAGGGGATGTTGCTTTAGGGGAGGGATGACACCTTTACTCTTTGAGAAATTTTTCTTGTACTAAGTTACCCTAGGTCTAGAATAGTGTTATCTTTGGTAAAGCTTTGGACTGATAACATGATTTGAAATTTAAGTTATTTACTTAATTTTTCGGCCCTGGCATGTCACCCTTAACAACAGTGGCGCCGGCACGGGGGAGGCATGGGGGGCAAGTGCCCCCAATCGATTTCAGATTTTTTTTTTTTTGAAAATTTTAAAATGATCCCAAAAGGCGATTAATTAAGCTATAGATTTCTGTAGGGGGTAAGGTGAGGTGTGTTTTCGACCGAGTGATGGATCTATTGTAGCCATTTTCTACCACAAATAGTTCTCAAACGATCAGAATTATCGCAAATCCTTCGCAAACTATCAAGATTTTTGCGCCCTCCGAGCGCTTCAAACCTTACCTCATATTGTCCTTATTATCCTTATTACCTCTTATTGTCCTTTCCGGTAGCAACTCCCGAAGAACTACAGCAACAAAGAGCAGAGCATGAATGCAGGTTTTGTCTTATTTAATGAAAAATTTCGGCGCATTCGTCACGGTTTTCACTCCATCGCATGACCATTATTAAGGTTATAATACATGCAACTATTCTGATCATAACACTTTTCCGAAAAACAGAAGCACATCTCCACCCTCTGTAGGAGCCAATGGGATCTTTCGAAATAATTTGTAGCATGATGTGGAAGGTTGAAAGTACGTATTTGCCGTTACATTTTTCAAAAATTTTAACCCGAGCTCTTCGCGCGCAGCCATTACCGGTATAGACAGATAGATGTTGATTGCTAATACACTTACCACGAAAAATAAACATTCTGAAACGCGCTTCAGTTGTTAGTCCTTAATTCCTTTTGCTTTACCTATCAAGGAGGTCTAATATTACCTCCTAGCACCTATACTCCCCCTCCCATTCCCATTGCTGGAAGCTGACAACATATACCCTTCTCTAAGTCTTCTCTTTCACCTAACCAAACATTAGAATTCACTAAATTATGGATATTTTCCGGCCATATCCCATAGCACCATTTTGCATCTAAGCAACCTTAAAATCCCCTTAGACCCCTCACCCAGGACGGCACCCTTATGTAGTGACAAAGAAAGAATCCCACACTCCTGTGTACAATCGCACACTCTCTTCTTTCACTTAACCAAAAATTAGAATTCACTAAATAAAGGATATATTACAGCCATATATCATCAGTTCCAAAAATATTCCAAAGATAGCACCATTTTGCATCTAAGCAACCTTAAATTAACAAAAATTTCTCCTTAGACCCTCCCCCAGGACCGTACCTTTATGTAGTGACAAAAATGATTCCACGCTGCTGTATACAATTGCAGGGGCACACAGAAAAGGTACAGTTTACGCAGACTGGGGGGGGGGGGCTGAGGTGGTACTACGACGTCATCTTTTCTGCCACCCCTATCACCAAATTCTGGCGGCGTCAATGCTTAACAAGGCTGGTACGGTTGGCTGTGGTAACCGTAGCGTAGGCCTTACAAGAAAATGTTCGACTCGAAAGTGTCTCCTTGATTAGGGGAAATAACTACACATTTTAGACCTTAACATTTTATCCAAACATTCCGTACTTTTAGATTTTATGCTTAAGAAACAAATTTAGATTTCAAGAAGAAAACTTACATTTCCTTTAAAGCGGGTCAATGCAGTCACCCCAATTTGAACTAGTGTATCCAGGTATCTTATTTCATGAATTGAGAATCATGTTACAGTGTGTCTCTAGCTCTCATTGAGTCGTGAAATTCACGTATAGAGTTAATCCTTGGTTTACCTTGAATATGCAATATTTATGGTCTCAAATATCATGAAACATACTTCAAGTGAAATAAGAGGATATTTGTGAGATTTAACTGTTATTTCAAAATAAGTTTGTGGCGACTACTTATGCCCTTTAAATTTAAAGTTTTTTTTATCGGCTCATTGAGGTTAACTAATAATTAAAGGTAATTGTAGGGCTGTCAATGTCTTAAGCCAGCGTATATGCTGGAGTATTCAAGCTCTGTATCTTGTAGGGGGAAAATGGTTCATTAGGAAGAGAAACCCTCATAAGAACTCTTCTACGGCGGGGGTCCGAGACCTCCCAGGGAAAAATTGGGGAAAAGAGGCCCTTATATGCGATTTCCCAGGTTTTGGGTGCTTTGAAATCAACATTTCGGCAGTGAAATTTTCAGCATTTCAGTTTTTTCTCAAGTAAGCCAACTTCTGTTTACGATTTGGAAACTGAATGTCATGGGGAAGTTGCCCTCTGCCCCCTCCCCCAGGCTACGGCCCTGAAATCGACATCAGTGAGGGGGCATGGGCCAATCTTTCCCCTAAATAGCCACTGTGTAGTATCTGTTCTTTTCGGCCAGTTGACAACGGAACCACGCATGACAGAACTTATGATGTGAAGGTCCAAAGGTCAAGAAGTTTCGGGCCGGGTCATTGCTCCTTTGGGGAGCAGAACTTCTTCGGGAGTAACATTACTTTCAGTTGGTTTCGCCCTTCGCCATAGAGTCGAGGACTTTGGAAAAAATACAAATTTGAAAATGGAACATTATTGCTGGTTTTACCCTCAATCCAATTGCCCTGTTACCAGCAGTTAAAATACGGGTGACATAAAGAAAGAAGAAAAAAAAAAAAAAAATCGAGTTTTCGCAAGGAAATTGGCTTTGGGTATATGGAAGTTTTGAACAAGCTCAGCGCTTCCACTCTTCCCGAAATTACCCGAAATTCGGGAAATCTGGGTGCTCTTCGGGAAATTTTCGAGAGGGGGGATTAGTTCGGGAAATTTCGGGAAATCTGGAAATAACGTATGGCGTATGGAAATGACGTATGGCTCAACAGGTTGAAATCTTGGATCAGCCATTTAAGTAGCATAAAAGAAGCGTTATTGAAAATGTCAGGAAATACCAAGCCGATTTCAGGAAATTTTAGATTCCATTTCAGGAAAAATGAATTTAGAGTGTGGAAACACTGAACAAGCTACTTGAAGGCGGTGACGTCATACTTCTAGTGTGCAAAACTCAGGGCTCAACAGAATTAAAAGCTACTGGGTTTTACTCGAAAAAATTCGGTTGTTGATGTTGCAGACACAGTAAAATAATTATCCGGTGACTAAATCATCAGTGTAAACTGAGTTTTCACTACATTTTTGAGGATGATTTTCCTAGAAAATTTTGAACGACAGTTTCTTTAATCTCCTCGGCATCTCTCAACGTTTGTGCAGGCTGTGGAGTCGGATGTCTTTGTTGTGGCACGGTGGGCTAGCAGCTACTCTAACGTTAGGCTAGTGAAGGTACAAAGAATTAGTAAGCATCATAACGTTAGCTTAGGCCAGGGTTTTCGAGGCAGTCTCATTCTGCCATCGGTACTTTCCACCACAGTAAATGAGCTCTCTCCGCCATTGAAAAAGTGGTATATACTTCATGTAAGCAAGGGTATGTGCCACGGCGGTAAGATACTTTTTAGGCTCTGACAGAAAGAATACAATATAAGGCATAACAAAGCTATTGCATGTGCACACATCCTACCGGGACTTCTACTTCTAGGCAAGGCTACAGGCCACAGTAACAACAGTTTGAAACATTACGTAGCCTACGTACATAGGACACACTGTAGCCTAAATATATAGCATGGTGGCCCCGAAATTGACGCATCCAAGCATTTCCAAGCCGATATTTTGAATAAAATAAATCCAAACACTCTCCTGTTTGCCCTTTCCAAATGTGTAGTAACTTACGGATGCATTGCTACCCACACTTTTCCTACTCCCATCCAGAAATTAGTAAAAGAAAGCTTGATTTGACTCGAAATTTTCTTCGATGTCAGTCTTAATGACACCCGAAAGTGGCGCATTTTCCATATGGGTAGTGTGCAACAATTTTCATTGACTTTGTACAATTACGTACAGATGCCTACGTAGCAAGCTGTATTGCGTATGAATCTAGTGTCTTTCCGCCATCGGTACATTCCGCCATAACATTCCGCCATGGGTTTTGCACCATTCCGCCATGGCGGAAAGGTGCAAAATCTATGGCGGAAAGGCACTTTCTTAAAATCTGAGAAACAAAAGGTCTTGTTTTCCTTGCAAAAATATTTTCAAAGGGTTATTTTGAGAACGACACATCATTCACTATTAAAATAATCATAATTAACACTTTACTGCCATGGCGGAAAGACATGTTTTCTATGGCGGAATGAACACACTTTCTATGGCGGAAAGTGCCTATGGCGGAATGGCACGGCCCCCATTGCGTATAGTCCTTGTAGTAGAGGTGCTGAGCAACAGAGTCTGCTCCGCGGGGAAGGCACTTAGTTGCCTCACATACAGTATCATGCAAAAGTTGTTTAACTTGCTGACCCAACCTGCCTAAGAAAGACGGGAAATTTGGTCAAGTTACAAACAGAGTATAATAACCTTATAACCTAGGTTATGCACTCAGCACACAGTGCAGGCATAAATTCGTCAGATGAAGCAGTACTTCGGAACAGTGCACACCCAGGCGAGGTAATTTTCGTTGTTTTTAGAGAGTATTATTTCTAGATATTAAAAGTACACACAAGGGTGGGATGCAATTATAAAATGCTTGAAAAATAATCATATTAAGGTATGCACGTACCTGAAATGAGTTCATTATCGTGAAAAACAAAATACCTGATGGGTTCAAAAACGTTAGGCTCGCTACAGTAACGTTGCTACAGTGATAGCTAGTAATTTTTGAAGGTGCGCCAATTTTGGGTGTGCGCCAATTTCCGGGTCTCTACTATATACTAACATTAAAGGTAGGGCATTTCTCAGGATGAAGCACAAATCTTGGCCAATATTTACATTCTTACTTTTACTGCGAACCTCAAAAGACTGTTAATGATGTCATCTGTTCCGGCAGAACATCCAGCACCTCTTCAGATAGGCTACAATTTTGTACATAAGGTTAGGCCTAATTCCAAACAATAAGGCAGAGATTTTGTTTTGCAAAGCAAACCTGCTATGCATTTTTTGTCTTGTATAGCAATTTACAAATTTTGCATATCAGATTTGTTCTTTGTCCAAAAAGTAATCCATATCTGTTTAAAAAAAATACATGTCAATTTCAGTATATTTTCGTAATTTGATGCAACTTATTTTGAACATTTAAAAGGTTGAACGATCGACGATTTACACAGTGCCAAATTCAACCAAACCATTAAGTGGATTACCCGCTTTAAAATTACGAGGGAAGGTTAGGATTTGTTCTGTCCCCTGTTTTGCATCTTTTCATTGAAATGATGGTCATTTGCCAGTTTAACAACCAAATGAACCTTCGAAAATAAACAGTCGTAAATTGGTGACTCTTCATTCATAGCATACAACTCCATGATTCTCACATGCTAATTCCCCCCAAAACAAAATGCAATGCCTTTAATATCTCGTTTGTAGCAGTAGCCCAAATCTGCTTAGCCCTATACAAATTGATTCACACTGTCTCAGTTTACTTTTTAGACCATAATCATGATAATCGTAGCCCAAGTCTCGCACAAATCAAATGGTAAAACAGAAATACGTAGATGCCCTCAAGTGCAGTTACTTGGCTATTTCACACCATCTTACCGAGTATGACCGGTTTACGGTCGTTTCGCCCCCCTTGCCAGTTCGCCCCCAACCAGTTCACCCCTAAAAACCAGTTCGCCCCTAAAAACCAGTTCGCCCCCAAGCGATGACCGGTTCGCCCCCAAAGACCTACCAGTTCGCCCCCAAGTGCTGACCAGTTCGCCCCCTAATTTATTGACAATATACCTTTGTTATTTTCGGCATTTTTGTGCCTTTTCTTCCTTTATGTTGCATCCTTTGATGCAAATATCAAAATTTACACAAGAAAATAAGCAGAAAAGAGTTGTAGTGCCTAATTCCTCTTGGGACGTGGCAGAGATACCTGATTGGTTGTTCTTAGTTGATTGCACATGTTATCGTGTATGGTCAACAGTATATTCTGCGTGTGCTAGTTTTTGTCGCCATTTTACCAAATAAAATTCCATGCAATTCTTAAAATACAAAAAAAAAAAAAAGTTTTTCAATATACCTATCTCATAAAAAGTGTATTTAAGTAAGGTGGAAATGTAATCACGAACTTAACAAAACTTAACACTAATTAGAAACGACTAGACTTCAACTAGCACAAGAAATGTGATGAGCTGGCATCATGTAGGTATAGGCCTTGTAGTATTTCAGTTCAAGTGAGTCCCCTCATCACTTTCGTTACCACATTTCATGCCATTTTGCTGCTGCTGTCGTTAAAAAATATAATCAAAAAAGAAAATCAACTGTATTTGATTTTTTTTTAACAACAACTAACAGAGTGTAAGTAAAATCGAGGGGGCGAACTGGTAGGTACTTGGGGGCGAAACGACTTTCACTTTGGGGCGAACTGGCAAGGGGCGAAACGACCGGGGCGAACTGGTTGGGGGCGAACTGGCAAGGGGGCGAAATGACCGGGTACCGTATGACCTATACATAAGCAGAAAGTGTAGACTCACACGTGTTTAGTTTCATACAGCAGTACGTAATGCATGCACGCACTACACATTCCATTCCATTCCTAGTGAATATCTGTTTGATGCTAGCTCTGCGCAGATCAATGTGAGGAACGATCGAATACAAAATCGAGTATGTCAATCTTTCTTACACAACTCATGGGGGCCACGTTCTTGAAATGCGTAAATACAGGGCTCACTTTTATGCAGGGTCCACAATAGCCGGTATCGCATCGAAGATTTGCGACACAAACCTGCAAATCGATTGAAGTTATTTGTACAGGTAGGCTACAAGTATTCTGACATCCACAAGATTTGACTTGACTTTGTTGCACACCTCATTTTTACATTTCAATTCCAGTCTTAATACTATCATTAAAATGAATCAATTCCCTGTATGAGTTTTTAATAATTCGATAATTCTAGGGCTGTCAACTTCCGTTTAATCTCCAAAGCGTTAAACGGCCCGAATAAATGTGCATTTACTGTTAAACGATATCCACATTCGGTATCAACCGTGTAATTCATTACTGGCTCTTTTCACCATGCATGCAATGGAGTAGGAAAAATAAGCCAGTGAGCCACAACTGGAAAAAAGGCCGTGGTCGTCTCGACTTGAACCAATTGGTTGGAAACTGAGACGTTAAACCTCATCTAACTAACTAACTTCACCATGCATGCACAACGATATTCGCAATATGCACAAGCTTTTTAAACCTGTAAGTCGAGATTTATTGATCATTTCACAGATTTTTATTTTGTTCACCCAAATTATCAATGCACGATACTGAATGTTGAATTCACAGTCATTAATTGTATGTTTGGTATAGGGCCGAAATGTAAGCAAACACTGATATTTTTGGCCATGTCTGTGTTCTGTACAAACGTTCAAGTGAAACACCCGATGAAAGCACAGTAAAGGCAGTGCATGTGTAGGTCCGTAACTGTACATGCTAACACCCATACATTCGGGTACGCACCTGCTCTGTTGAGAAGTTGACTTACATTGCAAGAACATTAGGCATGGTACGGGTAGCCTACAGAATTTTTCGATCGCTGCTTTTACTGCTAAATTTCCAGTTGTTACCTCACAGTTTGCGGTAGCAAAGGTGGGTGCTTTTGATGTAAAACACATGTTAATTTGTGTGACATAAAAGCAGGGTCCGCCTTAGAGATTTTGTTTTGCATAGCAAAAAAAAAGAGCCAGTAATGAATTACACGGTTGATACTGAATATGGATATCGTTTAACGGTAAACGCACATTTATTCGGCCGTTTAACGCTTAGGAGATTAAACGGAAGTTGACAGCCCTAGAATTATCGAATTATTAAAAACTCATACAGGGAATTGATTCATTTTAATGATAGTATTTAGATTGGAATTGAAATCTAAAAATGAGGTGTGCAGTGAAGTCAAGTCAAATCTTGTGGATGTCAGAATACTTGTAGCCTACCTGTACAAATAACTTCAATCGATTTGCAGGTTTGTGTTGCAAATCTGTGAGGCGGTAAAATTTTTGTATCGCCACTGTGCTTCAATTGCATCGCAAACTGCTATGCAATACTGGCTGTTGCGGACCCTGGGCTTAGGCTAGGCCTATACGCTGCAATACCGATTTTTTTCATTTTGCGTTCATATTTGCCTTAACACTTTTGTGCCGCAACTCCCATTTTTGGAGTTGCATCATTTTCCCTCTTCAGTTTTATTATCAGCACCTTTCTTTTCTTTTTTTCTTTTTTTTTTTGGAAATATGCCTAGGCTACTGTTTTTATTTCGTTTGCGTTCATATTGTATTTTCTTTAAATAATGACATTTAGTTCAAGTGTGTCATTTTTACAACTCATGCCATTTTGTTGCTGCCGTCATAAAAAATATAATCGAAAAAACATTGTCAGCTCCATTTGAAAATTTGTTTAATACAACAATTAGTGTTAGTAAAATGGAGGAGGTGAACTGGTACAGTACTGTAGGTACCTGGGGCAAATCGTCTTCCACTTTAGGGTGAATTGGCAAGGGAGAGAACAACTGGAGTGAACTGTTTGGGGCAAACTGGCAAGGGGGCAAAATGACCAGGTACCGTATGGCCGGTCACTGATAGCTCCCTACACATGATTCTTACTCTGACCCAGGGTCATCGGCCAGCAGAGTGCTGGTGGAAATTGATTTTCTTCTTATAGCAAAGCTAGGACGTAAAGA
The DNA here is from genome assembly GCA_029531755.1 of Holothuria leucospilota. Classification (NCBI taxonomy): domain Eukaryota; kingdom Metazoa; phylum Echinodermata; class Holothuroidea; order Aspidochirotida; family Holothuriidae; genus Holothuria; species Holothuria leucospilota. Next base: position 19,959,619 of record CM055981.1, on the reverse strand, counting down.
CTTAATATGCCACCATAACTTTTCCTTTCCAAGGATACTGCTAATGTTGCAGTTGTTTTTGATTACTTTAAATGTGTGCAAAGTTCCGAAAATGTGAAATGAAATCATCAAATTTGTCACTTCATAGAATTAACTGTAGCATTTGAAATATTTGATATCAGAATTACATGTACGTAACATTGTGATGTCACACAGAACATGGGATTTCTGTGCTTCTTGCACATACACATGGCAAGTTGCTTCTGCAAACATTCCACAATGATGTAAAACTGTAATCATTAGCAAAGGCCCCTACATACAGTAAGTAGACAAAATTTCTTAGTCACACATTAAATTCTATGGCATGAAAAGATTCCTCATTTCTTTTCACATTTTTGGCACTTTCCAGAAAATCTCAGGAATCAAAAACAGCTGCAATACTCCTGTAAGACCTGGAGAAGAAAGGTCATTGCTATAAATTAAGATTTCACTCCCAAAATTTGTTGTGCGAGGAAAGACATTTTCAACTGTTATGGCTAGGTGCAATACGCAAAACCGAAAGAGCAGAAAGATGCAGAAGAATGAGATGAAATTTGCAAACTGATTATTTAACCCCCTTTTCCATAATTTTTACAAAATACACTAAAATTTTCACTTAGGCCTATATTTACAATACTTAATCTGTAATTCCGTATACTTATCACTGTAAGCTTAGGCCTTGTTTGACATGGTAGGTGCACTCGTAGTTACTGTTTGGCACAACGGTGGAAGCTGAATTACGTATCTTTTTTACACAGTTCAAGGTTGGGGAGACTATGAAATGCAGGAACAGTTAGCTATGAATATTGCTTGTGGTCTCAGTAAAGAATGGACAATAAGTAGACATTCTGAAATCAAACTTATCTGCTGTATTCATATTCCTATTTTATTATTAAATTTTTCATATTTATCTAACAACCCCAAATTTGACTCCACATCCGGCATCCACCCAGGGGGTGCTTTGAATAGACTTAAAAAAATTTCCGGAAAAAGTTTCCAAATGTACCAACGTGTTATAGACTACTGATTTCCCAAACTTGGACTCGCATCCTGGCATCCATGCATCCACCCATCCATGCATTCACTCATCCATACATCCACCGAGGGGATATGTGGAATAGTTTTGAAAATTTTTGGAAAAGTTTCGTGTTGACCCTGCATCCGAGCATCCATTTATCCACCCAGGAAGTCATTACTATGGCTATGGACTCAAAAAATTTTCAAAAAGTTTCCTCATATACTAAAACATTGTTATAGACTACAGATTCCAAACAGATCCCAAACTTGGACTTCACATCTGTGCATCTGGATGCTTAGATACAACCCTTTAGGGGCCCTGTATTCTATCTAGTTAGTCCATTTGTAGATGGATGGTATTCCTTATAAATGTTTTTTATTAGTAGGCCTAGTCGACTTTTCTGTAATGTCCAAAGAAAATCAAGTACAAATCACAACTTGCCTTATAGTGCGTGGTGCTTGTAGGTAGTGCAGTAAGAAAGTACTGTACAGGTTACAGTACCTGCGGTTTAGCGATGCTAAGTACTTTTCTTTGTGTCGCTATGTTACTCTGCTGAACGAAACTTTTGTAAACATTCAGTAACAATCAACTTACATCTAAACAACCAAAACACTTATTTCTTTACATCTGCTACAAATTAATTACAATTGAACTTTTCTAGCACATGGAGGTTATTCCTGTATGTAATTCTCCTCACGTTTGCGTAAAGTTGCAATTTGTTGCTTAGGTCTATATTATGTTCATGTACAGTATCATATGCAGGGATGTTTTTGTATCACGCACAATACAATGGGGATGTTTTGGTAGCAAAAAAGTGGGGAACATTTTGGTAAAGGGAGGTTTTGCCTGGATACCGTAAATACACATTACAATTACCTCTGCAGATATTCCATACTGACGTAAAAATATAGCTCATTAGCACAGGCTACTGAGGTAAACAAAGTTCCTTATGCACACAGTAAATTTTATGGAAAAAAAGTTGATGCTTTTATTCAAATTTTTGGCCCATTCCAGAAGATCTCAGTGGTCAAAGACAACTGCAATACTCCTGTAAGATCTTGAGAAGAAAAGTAGTAAATTAACAGTTAACATCCAAAATGTGCAACGAGAAGAAAGTCAGTTTTAACAATCACACAGATGGCTGATCACCTCACTATTTTTGTAGATTGTTGCAAGGACTGTGTATAGTGACTTCTCTGTGAAAGACCACACAGTCTTTTACTGAGGACTAGCTCACCCCCCTAAGTACCCAACCCTACACATTTGACCTGCAGGCAGTTGTAACGTTATTCATGCCTACCATAATTTAGTGCATACATGTACAATACAGTATGTATATATAAGAAAAGGTAGTGCACATCCATGACAAAGTAGCAAACAGTACAGTAGCCAAATTTGGCCTATTTGGCCATATATGCATGAAACATTGAAGCTAGGGCAGCAATTATGATTTGTCCCTTGCTACCTGAAAATTTTTCGTCATTGTCAAAAAATCTAAACCACGTTTCCTGATTGTCAGGAAATGCTGTGTAGTGCATATGATATCAAATCAACAAGCTAAGTACATGGAAGCCCACAGTCAGTACTTCCATGCTCAGTACCTTTGTACTGTACGTGTGTGCATATTTCCTTGCCAAGTAGGGCCTGGCTACAGTTTGATTAAAATATTGCAAACTTGTGCATGAAAGACTTCCCATCCCAATTGGGGTGATTCCTCCAATGCAAACTATGTATGAAGAGGTAACCTAAAAGGCCACTCTATCGGGAAAGACCATTACATACTTGTCTCTGCAAAAAACAAGAAAAAATCAGTTCTGTAGTTACCTCTTTCTAGGTGGCAAATCATTGCTGCATGGTATACTGTTTTGTTACTTGAAACAGTTTTGTTAGATATTGAGATAATTTCTCCAAGATTCTGGCCTATGCCGACTTCAAATAGGGAAGCAGATAAGGTCACTTACACATTGCACATAAGCATATGGCCTTGTGTGCATGAGTCTTATCCGTTGGGTTCCTGTAAAACAACCAAGTGATTTCTTTTGTCTGCAGTCTTATCACTAGCCGAACAAACACAATACACTATATGTAGGAGACACGTGTATTGTATTTCACTCCTACTTACCTCGCCTACTGCTACTATTGAACAGTTCATATACCGCTGAATGATCGATGGCAATAAAATCCTTTTCTGGATGGCGCTTTATCCCTATCCACTCTGTGTTTCCTGGCAGTGAAACAAAGGTGAGATTGTGTTCCCTGGAAATGAAACAAGGGCAAGATATAGTAGACTTGTCAGGATATGGATATAACACCATCTTGGGAAAAATTTCATTGCCAGTGATCATTCAGCAGTATGTGGACTGTCCAGTAGTAGTAATAGGTGAGGTAAGTAGGGCCCATATATTCACAAAACAGGTAGGGTTTGGGCAAATTTGAAGGCGGCCTTGTTATGTGCCTCCACTGTATATGTCTACAGTACAACTGGCATGTTAGCATGTACAAGTACTAACTACCAAGTTTTGTCACTATCAGTGGATCTGGTATACTGTCACTTGCTGACATCTGTAGCACTCATAGTGTACTCTGTTTGCATACCTGTTTATAAACTTATTTGATGACAAAAGATTAGCCATTTATTCTGTCACATTCAGGGCATGATTTGCTATGGAAATTGTGGGCAAATTTTTTCTTACAGATACCTTCATGTGATGTTTTATGTATAAAATGCCTGTTCTGGTTGGTAAATACATCTTGCACGTAAGCATATCTGTAAAGGAAGAACAGTACAGTATGTAAACAATATGTGGACTGTACTGTAGAGTGAAACCTGTCAATCATGTGGAGATTTCCAGTACAAATCACATGTATCCTGAATGGCATGTGGCTGCATCCCTTCAGCCCTTCATACCTCGTATGCTTAATATGTGCACGTTTACCTCGACCTTGTTAGTTATTTTCCACCTTGTGCAGTTTTCAGTGTGGCCCGGGGTCTGAGAGTCGCCCCTAACTGTGTGGCCCTTTAAACAAAGTCTCTTAGGGAGTTTAACTTGCCTTGCTTCAAGTTGTCTCCCGATTGATAATATACTGTATTACTGTTGCATTAAGGGGAAGAACTAAACATTTGAAAGTATTTTGTGAGAGAGAAAACACTTCTCCTTCAAAAAGGAATAGTGGTTAATGGTTATGTCAAAAGTTAAACATGTAGTTATGTGATTGAATTAGACAGACATCTGTGGAGAAGTGAGCTCAACAAGATGTTGATATTGTTGTAAATGTCCTCGAGTCAATCAGGCCAATGTGATTTTTGCAATTTTCAGGTCAAAACTCATACTGCAAATGATTATGGTATGGCCTTATTGTTTGACCAAGCTCTGCATCCCTTTTGTTTATAAAATTTATGGGATACAATGACATTCCTCCTTCTTTAAATTTCATTTGCCACTTTGCCCCTTGGTTTTGAGGATGAGTGGGGGCTTTTCAAGGTTTGCAAACACAGTACTGTAGTTCAGAGTTGCTTTTGGTAACATACTTAAAATTTTCTTCCATAGGTATACAAGATACTGCACAGCTATTTCTTTGGACTTTTGCTCGAAGTGAATCTTTACAGCGGTCATCATGATATGGGGTAAGTTAGTATTACAGGATATATAACACACTGTAGAATCAGTTGCATTTTCTAAATTGTCTAGAATTACATTTTGAAGTGTGTTTGGAATGACAATGGTTGCTCTCAAAGTAAATCCTTGAACTGATTGAACACTGATGTTAAACACTTTAATACTGTAGCATCACAATGTTGACTTCATTCTATCATGCTGTATTGATACACTGCCAGACATGAGTCTAAACACACCTGTATCTCTTATCACTAAAACATGATCAGCCTTCCTACTTAATGTGTCAATTTCATTAGATTGCAAAACTGACTTGACAGAAGGTCTGAAATCTCATGACAGTTTCTCCAGCACATATTGTGCAATTCTTTGGATGAATTGTTGGTTCATATTTTTTTCCCTTTCTCCTTGTAAAAGGGATGACTTTACAGCCTGGCTATGAATACACAGAGATAGTGGATGACGAAGTACGTCTGTCCATGGCAACTTTGGAATGCAGGCCAAGAAAAGCACAAGGTAATGTTACTGTACATTCTGTCTTTACTTCTTCCTTGTCACCATATAGAATGAATATATCATGTAGGTTGCACAGGGTTCAATTGCATCTGCAGTGTCGACACTAATGGGCCTACTCTTTGGCACTAAGCATGAGACTCCTGCATTGAAGTCCTCCCTATGGCATGTAGATTAGTAAGTGCTCTAAATCTCATTCATTGTACCTAAAGGCTTCCAAATTTTGGTATAAAAAACAATATACTGAAGTAGTGTAGACTGGACAAAAAGGTTTGGTAGAGAATATGTGATAAAGATAAAAAACCCAACTTTGTTAGTTGAACTCTATTATTACATCTAGGGTTGGGCGATATGAAAAAAAGCCTTATCGATACATCGTGATAATATCGCCAAAATTTTCACGATATATCGATATATTGCGAAAACGGATAGACCTGTTGTGGTTAGCTAGTTACATGAGGTTTAACATCCCAGTTTCCAACTAATTGGTTCAAGTCGAGACAACCACGGCCTTTTTTCCAGTTGTGGCTCACTGTTGTAGACAAGGTTAAATTTGCCTGAAATAATCCTAAAAAAGTTTTACAGATAATTTTCTAAATCAGGATGAACTCAATGAATGGATACTGAAATTACAAACATTGTTTCATCTTCAAAATTAAAATTATTGAAAATTCAGTCCTCAAAAAGTTATAATTTTTCCTGTATCGTCATATCATGATAAGGGTATTTCATATCGCATACCATGATATGGACTTCTAGCAATTTACAGTGTATATCAATATACTGTATATTGTGTATCACCCAACCCTAATTACATCATCATATTTTTACCTGAACATAAGTTCAGAGTGAGCACACTAGAAGCTGGGGTAGTAAAAGACTACCTCACTGTCTCATGCAATCAAATGGCATCTCTGTGAACAACTGCATTTTCTACTTAACAGTGTGTGTACCCATTATCCAATTGATACACTGGTACTGTACATGGTAAAGTAAATGTGATGTGCTCTCCTACAGGTTTAAAACACTACTCTACATGTGTGCAGCAGATAAATGTAATAATTAAGATAAAGTTTCTCTGTTAAAGTGCTAAGTGGTCACTATAGTATTTGAACATCATTACAGAAATTGAATGGCAGTGAGTCATCTAAGCAGATGTTACAGTTAAAGAAAATGTTTATCATGTACACAGTGTGCACATTGGATTTCATCTTCTGTAAATGCTGTTTAAGCTCAGTGGTATAAAGGATCAGCAGAGGTGGGGCCAAAGTGAAGGGACAAGTAGTAGGATTCTCTATGTGAGAAATACGGAATACAATTTATTTTTTCTGTGTTAAATCACCATACAGGTAAGTGAATGTATGAGATTTATTTAGAAAAAGAACATGGATTAAAGATGACAAACACCATCCATGGAACATTACTGATTTTGAGTAAAGTATGGCACCTGCACAATTGTCCTGTCACTTATGTTTCCCATAAATTTCCTCCCACTTTTCAGGGGACACGTTCCAGCTTTCTTCCCATGTTGTTGTTAAGACTATTCGTGGTGAATTTCTCCTTTGCAATCTTGAGAAGGGACCAACACCTCAGCAGAGCCTTGATCTTGTCCTCCAGCCAAGAGAGAAAGTTACCTTTAGTGTTGAAGGAACAGGTAAATTGTGCTTAAAAATGGCTAAAAATAGCAATAAATTCCCATCAAAAATAAGGGAAAATGGTCAAAAGGAAGTAACAGTTGGGCAAAAAGTTTGCTGCATTCTTTTTCAGTCAGTGTATCCCTTCTTGAATGTATTTGGAATATTATTTACCTGTAGGCATCATCATTTGTGTCTTTTTTTTTTTATAGTAGCCCTAAAATTTGTTGCATTATGAATTTTAGATGTGAATTCACATTGATCCTTATGCCAAATGTACATACTTAATGTATGTTATGTTTTTATGTATTTAAGGTGTTGTACATTTAATGGGTTACACATCAGAACTTCCTGAAGAGCATCTAGACCAAGAGGACCCCATAGATAATGTGACTGAATTGCCCCCAGCAGAGCATCATCCAGAGCCCTCTCATCCTCAGGAGATAGAAGATATGGTGCAACAACAACCCTTAGAGGAAGGTATGGTCCAGATTTTAGTGGATTTCTGTTTGCACTGCCAAAAGGTAAAGGTTGAATACTTTGAAAACACTTGATGGACTTTCAAAGCTTGTATACGTAGAGATATTGGTGAGCATCCTCAATTACATCTCTTGGCTAATGAACTGTGTTATGTAAAATCGGATGCAATAATTGTAATGGCAAAGGTAACATGCACCAGAATAATTTTCATACTCACAAACGTAAAGTATTAAGCTAACAGCAGGTTTGCAAGATACTATGTTTCAGTTCAGTTTGTGGATCTCAAGTGTGTAGCATGTTTAGTAGCTGGTGGCAGTTAAAAGATATTAAGCTATTACTGGCAACAAACTGGTGCGCTAATTTAATGCAATATTACAGAGAGGAAGAAATGCAGACAGCTTGTACAATTCAGTTAAATAGTGTGGGAGGAATCAAAGTTTATGTAAGAGTTCATGTGTCAAAAGGTTTCAGTGTAGTATTTAATAGTTTGTAATCTCACAGTGACACCCCAATATGAAGGTTTCTGTGGTATGTATTGTGTGGTAACATTTTCAGAAAATGAAGATATAACTGTAAAAAGTGAACCAGAAGCAGTAGTTATCCCCATCCTTGAAGAGGCATTGGAAGAAATGGAACAAGCTGCAAAAGATGAAGAAGGCACAACCTCTGGTGAGATGATAGAAGAAAGCCTATCAGCAACAACTCCAATTCAAGGTATTTAACAGATATTCCCAAAATGTAGCCAAGGCATTGTAAGGGTTTTTAACATGCAATGCTAGATGTGTGGTGTGTGACTAAATTATTAAGCTCAAACCATTGCATTTTACTAATGTTGGGAAAGACATGTATTTGTTTTGATTATGTGTGTTTCCTGCAATCACACCATGCAGTAATGTACACAGGATTTTGCAGGTGGGGGGGGGGAGGCGGAGAAAAGCCGGCTCCATATTTTTCTGGGGCTCGAGCTACTGCACCATTGGTGCTCTAGTTGAGGTCTTTTGTAAGGCCAGAAAGATGTAACAAACCATGGAGCAGCAGCTTTAAACAATTGATTGTTGTCATGTGTGGTGTGATTCTTTAAGTTGAGGTGTTACTGGCTTAATTCAATGAGTCAGTCATATTGATTATGCTTTAAATGACAAACAATTGTTGTGGTTGTCCTCATCCACAGTCAGCTTATTCTGTAATATGGAGTCACTTTATGGCTTTCAATACTGAGTTAGCACCATATTCTAAGGTGCGGTGGTATTGTCAAAATAAAATATTGGTAAATGATAGATCTGAAAACATCCATAATATCAATAGTCCTGCAAAATAGGTACACATGCTATAGAAATGTGGAATAGAAGTATGGGAAGGTATTACTACGTACTCAGTACTGGATGACTTAAATGCTGAATGTTGTTATATTTATAGCCAAAAATAAAACAAAATTTGTGCTGTAAGTACATCTGCATTTAGGCTACATAAAGTTACAAAATAAAGAGGAATACACACTTACCAGAACTTTTCAGATGTACCCTTAGAAACTAAATATGCAGGTGCAAAAGTTGACTCCATTTTGACTAAAATCATCCTTTTTTCAAAAGGGGTGTCTCTATTGTAAAAACTGGTCGAAGATTAAAAAGACAGAAATTCACTACTAAATTAGTGTTATGTGATCAAAGGAGCTTCTGTTTGATCATATTTATGTGCGGATCTCATGAATACGGTGTCATTCATGTACATAGAAGTTAATAAACAGAAACGTGCAGCATAGGCCGTAGAGTACCTACATAACACATGTTAGGATATGTAGTGCAAACTGTGCAACATCCGTTTTTACTATACTACAGTTTGGCGGTTTTGATTGGTGTATGTTAAATCGCCAGTCAACAACACATTCTTGCATGCACTGTACTATACAGTGTTTGCTATAGGTATGCCTTACCTTACACAGGCATTGTACAAGATGAGCCTCATTGCAGAAACCAAGATGAGTGGGCTAAGATATCTTAAATTTTTACTGTCATTATCACAGAGAAACATTCTGTATGTATAATGAAATTTTTCAGAAGACTTAAAAAAAAGAGGTGGATGGAGATTGAAACAAATTATTGCAGTATTTTAGTGCAAGGTTGTGGGTCACGGGAAAAATTTCTGGGCCTAGAATGAGTTTATATAGAAAATCGTTGCAAGTATGGGCGAGCCCACAGCCCAGTACATGAGTTTGTATAGGCCCATATAACCACGGTGCATGACACAGAACTGGTGCTACAGTTCAGGTTAGTACTGAGTCTGACTTATGTACTTCAGATTTAACTATGATTATATTTGTTTCTTTGCCATCATTAATATGAACAACAAACAGTAGAATCAGGTTTTACCAAAGGTGTGTGGACAAAGCCATAAATTAATTTTTTAATATGGTACGTACTAAACAGACTTCTCAATTTGTAGCTAATGAGAAAAAGTGTGGGCCTATTTGTAATGGCATTATTAACATGAGGCTGCTTTAACTTTACACGCAATGATTGCACAGTTCTGGTGATTCTTGTGGAGGAATGCAAGTGCGATTATTCATTAAAACATGCCATTAAACGATGAACTCATTAATTGCAAATCGACAGCCCAAATGCTAATACAGTACATAGTCTGTTTGGAACTTAAGAGTCAAGAACTGTCTGTATAGGGTAGATAGATATTCTCTATATGTTCTGTATGAGTGGACTGGTTGCCTATTGGTACATGTAAGTGAACAGTACATTCATGTTGTCAATACAGTCAGTAAAAGCTGTACTGTAAGGCTACTCCAACAAAAGGTTATGGTAATGCTTTGCAAAACCCCTGTAGACTTGCACTTGTAAAACACTATGCATAGTTTACATAAGTAGTTGTAAAAATTTCATGTCATTTTCTCTTTTTTTGGATCCTTACTCTGAGAGTTAAATCTACCTACAGTGCAGGAATCCTGTCATGACATTTTGTGTGACCATACCAGTAACTCAGTAGAAAGCTCTTAAATTTGCTGGACTCTGGGGTGTTGTCTGGGTTTTGTGCATGAAATGTCAGAAGTGGTGAAATTTTTTGCTGAATTTGATGTTTCTCTCCTCAGAACTGTAGCCAGAGAGAAAAGGAGTTGGTGAGAGGATGTGGGGGGGGGGGGGAGGAGGGGGGGGGGGCTCAATGTATAAGAGTTTCCAGGTACACAAGGAACAATGTGACAGAAGTAATGAAAGTACCTTCAGAAGAGATGTCATCTTGTTGTTGTCTTTTTCATAGCAATTAATAGTAAAGATCCATCAGGCGGAACACTCCCCCCTGATACATATGGGTATCAACAAATAAATCAAGAGGAAGGTTGGATAACCCAAGAACAGTCAAGAATGAGAGGTATACCTACAGGTAAGAAATCCATCTGCCTGTGAATGAATTTGTATGTGCTTTGTGTCCATGTGTGTGATAGCCACATCTAATAGTCACCATTTGTGAAACTTATATATCATGATGCATTGCTTTTGTCCCTCTCAAGTTTGTAGCTAGGTTAGATACTTTCCTTTAAAGTCTGATACAATACTGTGTAAATCATTTGGTTACTAATTTTTATTTGAAGTTACAAGCTACTACCCTTGCTGATTCTAAGTTCTTTCCCTTGGTATTTTGTTTACATTTCCAGCTAGTGAAAAAAAGAAAAACATTGTTCTCTTCCTTTAGTGGTTTCTTTGATTCAAATTTCATTCATTTTGAAAGGGTCATTTTTCTTTATCTTTAATCAATAGATTCAGAAGCTAGTATTAAAAAACTCCATACTCTTTTAAAAAGTCCATGCTAACATTATTTGCTTCATTCTGTAACACTTGCTGTCATACTTTTACTGTGTTCCACAGATTAGAGTAGAAAGTTGAGAAAATGTACCACTGTGCCCCACATATCTGTTGAGGTGTGAAATATTTCACATTGTTGTCGGAGGTAACATATGCAGAAGCTTGTACCATGCCTTCTGAGATGGTCCATTGTAATGTGCTTTGATGGATTCTGAGATACTCTTTCCCTTCATTATGGTTGATAGATCCAGTACCTTCTAAAAGGGTTCCTAATGTGGTCCATTTGTTCTGGTTAGCTAGACAAACAGTTTTTATGTGTTGTATTTGACAGCTTCAGCACCAGGTACAGAGACTCAACCACCTTTCACTGGTGGTCCTGTTAGGTCCATGCAAAGTGGTGTGAGTCCAGATATGCCCTCCACAAGTTACACCCATGTGAGCCCGGTGCATGCTGGTCAGAGTAGTAGGGTTCCTGCTACCAGGAGACCAGCCACAACTGGTAGGTCTTTTATTTCTTTCTTTATGTTCACTGCTCCTATGTGTATCCAAACCCAATGGATGTATATTACAATGAATCTCATTACACCAAAGATATTTTGGTCTCAGCTGGTGCTGTGACTGAGTATTTAGAGCTTAAAAGTGCAGGAACAGGGTGATATAATGTCACATCCCAGGCATATGCTACTGTAGTACAGTGGATTCTCATCAATGTGCTATCAGTGGTTTTCCCATCTGAACTGACCTTCCAGTTTCTCATGTGAAGTTGTAAATCATATAAAAAGGCTTGCTTCCCATCTTTGGTCCCTTAGCACAAAAAAGTAACTGCCCTGCAACCCGTGTAAAATTGTGTTGTGCTTCTCCTAAGTTATATACAGCTTCCCAGTAACCACTAGAGCATTTATGACACTCGAAGATGAAAACTAGAAAGCATGGTGAAGAAGGTTCCAATCAAGAGGGGCTAAGGTTTATTTTGTAGCATAAAGTGAGGTGACATGTCGCTAAAAATGCAAGGTATGCAAGATTCTGATTGTGTTAAATACCGAGAGGCATAGGTAGGATGTTAACCATGTGTAGATCGACAGCCACAGAGGACTGGAACGACAGATGAATGTTCCAACACAGTCACTGCATTGTGAAGAATGTTTATGGGTGCTAGTGAAAGTTCTTACTTTGTGGAAGAATAATGGTGATACTTAAAATGTTGTGAGTATTGGCTGTATTCCAGCCCTGTGAGGGGTTTAGAAAATAGTTTGTTTTTACAACTTTTGGTCCAGGCTGAGCAGCCTAAAGAAATTAGATGTAAGGAAAAAGTGTGAGTACGTTATGCACTCAGTTTCATTTCATTTGTTCCTTGTTAACACAAAATTAAAGAAACAGTTATCTGTGTTAACCATCTATTTGTAACATTTATATGGCTTTCACATTTTGATTTCTTCCAATTGCCAAATGTCTGTAAGAAACTTTTCATTCAAGTGATCAAAAAACACATCTGTGTAATTCCCTTGTTTCAGAAATTGCAATTTTTGGGCACCTTTTAAACTTTACATCAGTTGAAGCAATGTTTTTATCACCATTTAGTGAGAAATCTATGAAAAGATGTACATCACTGTAATAAAAAGAGCAGTCTTTATAATTTGTACATAGATGAAATAGTAGAATTTTGATCTTTCCAGTCATTACAGTCTAACCTGTTTGTTGACAGTTTCAAGATGAGATGTATTTTGAGGAAATACAGGATTTTACAGCAGTATATGACCCATTGTAAGTTTTGGATACACAAAGGAGTAGTGGATTTGCCTTGGACATGATGTGACAAACCTTGTATTTCAAAGAAACTCAAGAAAGACCTTTCCACAGTTTCTCCTAGTGAACTGAAAAGTTGCATGTTTTGATAAGGGGTCATCCACTTTTTGCAACATTTTTACAAGTATAAAAAATTTCCTCTTTTCCCTTACCCCTCACTCTCAGAGTGTTCATTTAAAAAGTGTTGATTTTTTTTTGTCAAATGACGGTCATGGTTTACTCCATGAAAAAGTTTGCGTGGGACCTGAACTTTGTCCCATCGAAATTTATTTTGTTATCTTGTAAAAATGAAATCAATGGATGACTCCTAAAAAAATAAAGTGAATTCATGTTAATGAATTTTCGTTTTAATGTTCTTTATTATGGGAGAAACTGTGAAAGCCATCTCTGTTGGTAAGGTAGCTGCTCGTAAAAATGATGTTTCAGAAGTGTAAAGCCACACAGCTCTTAAAGTGCTGCCATATTCCTGGACAATGTCAAAATGTGTCAGTGTTTGTTATCTTGAATTAATTAAAAATTTTAAGGAAAATTTTGCATAAATTGAACAAAATTTTGGTAAAAAGCCGTAATTGAAGGATGGCACAAGTCTATCTTTGAAATATTGAAATGCAAGTATTATTTGTCATGTCATGATAACATGTGCAATATTATATGAAAGAGAGAAAACATGTGGAAAGATGTTGCAATGGCACTAGAAGATTAAAAGTTGTGTGTGAGGCAATCTTCCGGGGGTAAGATATATTAGTCATTTGTAGTGTTAAATTTGGTCAAGTAAAAGGTGAAACTCCAGTGTGGTACAAATTTGGAAAGCTCTACAATTTTGTTTCCTTGTGAAAGGAGAAGTAGAAACAGGAAGTTGAAAATGTTGGACCAATTTAAAAAAAAGGTTGATACTGAATTATCAACAAAACTTTCAGCAAATTTTTTCTTGAAGTGGTAAATATTTCTTCTTGTGCCTTGGGTGACTGCCTCACACACACCAGTACAGTGCATGAATGTTTTATTGTCTTTGTTGATATATTGTTGTATGGAAATTTTCAATAAAAAGAAATAAAAGCTTTGGTTTCCCTGTTTGTGTGCTTGCAATAAGTTAGTGTCCATCGATGCCTTCAGGTGTACAAGAGAATCTTTGGTTCAACACTCTTATGTTTCATGTAACTCATCTCCATGATCATTTATCTCCCACTCCAGAAGAATTAAGTTTCGAGAAATGTTAGGGGTGAAGTTATTTGACACTAGTTTTCTATCTGTGTGAGAGTTGAATTCCTTAATTTTGAGTAGTAAGAATTTCTGTAATGGTTCTTAAGTGATTTCGCAGGGGACAGCTTTGTAGGAATTGATTGTCAGAGTGGGTATTGTAGGCACTCGTGGCAAAAGTTGTGAACTTCTAGCCTGAAGATGAGCAATGATCCTGTGTAGTTATCAGTTTGTTTGGAGTTACATACAAAAGGCAGTTAACCTCATGTATTAAGACTCATCAAGTCACTATGTACAGTCTGCCTGGAGTAATGATTGATGTGACGGCTTTTGAAGTCAGACTCAAACATGCCCAGCCCGTCCTCGCTTCACCCCAACTACAGTACATCACTTTTATGAAGTGACTTTGTTCCCACAAGTCCATACTTTGGTAGGAGATGGCTGTACGTAGTACATGTCTTTGTGTAAAACCTTCACATTGCTTTATCACAGTCTTATGAGAAGATTTTTTTGTCACATGGATTCTTGCAAACCTACGATGCAGATCATTATTGTATACTGGTGCACACAGTAGCAAAGCATAGCAAATGGAGATGTTAATGCAGAAAGTGCTTGATTGTTGTGAAGTTTTTCTGCCAGATAAATATACTTGTTGATGAATGCTGTAACTGCAAGGCCTTGAGCCAAGCATGTTGAGCTGTATCTGTAGGACTCTCTGTAAGAAACACATTTGGAAACCTCCCAACAAACTGCACTGCTTCCATTATGTAAGAATGTAGGTACTGTTAGGACAAACTGCACCCACTTCCTGTTGCTTTTGTAAGATTGAGTTTCCAGTTCTGCAGCAAGCTTCCAGCCCAGCAATGTGAATCTTGTGCAAATCATCAATTTTAGCCCACATGCAAAATTTTGACAGGAAAAGAATGACTAAAAATACATTTCATCTGAAAAGAAAGACTAAAAGTACATGGAGGAAAGGGTTCTTGTTTTTACAATGAGTGTGGAGACTTCCCAATGGATCAGACCAGCTTGTGTCTCATCAAAACTGGCTAAACCACTTGAACACTTGAAGGGAGTTCTCAGGATAGAAATCCTGTAATGGCATCTTAGATGATCTTGTATGTAGGAGGCCTTGCACTAAGTGTCAGAAAGGGTATAACCATTGGGGGGGGGGGGGGGAGCTATCAGAAATTACATTGGATTCCAAAAATAGAAGGGCACCACTGCACTTGGTATTGAACTTCAAGGGCACCAAGGCAACTGCCCAAATTTAAAAAGGGCAGCAAGGCACATTCAAACAGGGGGCCTTTATAAAAGTGATGCTCAGGGATAGGCCTAGTAGAGAAGTGCATGTATTATGGTGTTCCAACTTTAAGTACTTTTTCAAACTGATTGTTTTGCACATGCATGTTGCTTTTAATAAAACAAAAAAAAAAAAGAAATGAACGGAAAAGAAAAATAAATGAAATGAAGAAACACAAGGTATTGTAAAGTTAGAACCTTAGCAAGAGGGAACCGACAACAGTCTGATGTTGGAACTTGACAGTTAGTGCTTTTGGTTAGCCTCAGTTTTAAGGGGACAACATGGTAAGTAGTGTGGGCACTGACAGCATTTGCTGTTGGTGCCCATTGGTTTGCAAAAGGCATGATACAGTTTGAAATATAGCATTATTAAAATGCTGTAGTCAGGTCTTACCTGTTGAAGGTCATGTATTCCAGGTAAAATATGATCTAAAACTACCATCTGCTAAGTACATCTATTATTTTCAGCTGATGTTTAAATATTTCATGGATACTTGATTGACTGTTAATGAAAACGTTATTTAACACATTCAATCCCATTGTCGCATAAACGTGTCAGACTGTTATTCTCCATGGTACCACTTTCGTGTATACTCAACAGGACTTTCCCATGATTTCGTGCCTTGGTGGTGTAAGTTATGAGTAAAATAGGATGCACGTCTACTGTTTTATTACAAAAAATACTTCTGACAACCTCTGTGTCACAAGAGCAAAGGATGTATGCAAATAGTATAATTACAAGGAATATAGCAATGTTAACAAAACACAAGCAAGAGTAAAACCTTTGAAAATGGTAGGACTCTTACCACATGACTTTTCCCTAAATTCAAACTGAAAATGCAGTTGTAAAACCCACATTGTGTGGTAACAGCTTGTCATACTAGATGCTAGATGAGAATTCTAGCCAAATAAATGATGTGACTCAAATTCATAAACTTAGGCTTTCTTAAAATGGCATCGCCTGTAGGCCAACTGTCTCACTTGGTAATGACAGTTTATTCTAATTTATGCAAATGAATTTAATATTTGTTACTTTTTTCATAGCAACACAGTAATGCACTATTCTTATTACTTCTGTCAGTTATATTGCCATGAAACTTTTCTATTGGACAAATCAAAAAATGCCTGCTTTATAAAAAAAATACCTGTGGGCCCGCAGAGAATGCACTGTACAAACCGTATTGGACTCAAAGTGTTGAAAGACTAGTGCTATACTTAGGTAATCTCCAAATTTTTGACTTGAAATAGACAAACACTTTAAACTTCTGATTTCATATTGTTGTTGGATTGCATAATGGGTATACAGTACCCTGCTGAGAAGTGGTATGTAGCTTGTTCACTCATTCCTGGCCACACAAACCAACCTATGTATTAAGATTTAAAGCCAGACGTGTTCCCAGCTCCTTCACAGATTTCAAAGAAATTTTAATGGGCACATTATGATACCGTGTACAGAGTCCATTGATGATCCTCGGGGTGAAAGACATCTCTCTTAGCATTCTATCAAAAAACATACAAAAATTGTTGTTCCATTACCGCACTCTGAGTGATTTATACAGTTTGTGCTAGCCTTTCTTACATCTATGAATGCCCAGGTTTTGTGATTCCTACCAATGGTAGAATGTAAAAGAACATTGTAAATATTCATCTCAGCAAATCCAGCTTGATTCTTGATTACTCTTAACTGGTAACAGGGAAGGAATATTCCCAAGGAAAACAAGCATTGTGTAGGGACAGACTGTACAACCAGCTGATCAGGTTTAATAGTAATAGGGTGACCTTTCATGTTTATGAGACTCACCAAGTTCTGTCTGTAAATGCTGGTGCACACTGCACTGACCCGGCTGCTACCCGAAGTGAGAAACAACTGAAAACTAGTTGGGTCCCAGTTAAAATGAGGCATATCAAACATGTTGGATATTCTTTGTAAAGTTGAAAGGGGTTGCATTGCAGTTAATTCAGTTTGTGGCAGTGTGTGGCTGTCACCAACCTGACTGCGACCTGATTGTCTGGGAAAGATTAAAAGGTGCCGCAGAATAAGTTGATGCTGTAGAAAGACAAAACCCCCATATGGTTACTTTTACTAAAGTGAGTGAATTGGGCCATAGATCAGTGCAGTGTGTAGCAAACTTGCTGTCTGACTGCAACCTAACTACTTCATGACTATCTGGCCACAAATGCCTTTGGTTCTGCCGTGATGAGAAACAGGTTGAGTTGTGTGGGGCTACAGTCAGATTGGTGCAGTGTGTGCCGGATTAAGAAAGTTCACAAGCAGTGTAAAGTACCGTGGATTATAGGCATTGCAAGTTGTTCTACATACGAATGTGCACTACCTGTATGAGAAACTGTGTAGAGATATACTGTAGATCATAATTATGGATAAAATGACATCAGGATCTGAAACAAAGTTTCCATAATTTAGAAAGAGAGAAATAATCTTTGTAAGAACAAAAAATAAATGCACAATACCCACTTCCCTTTCCTCATCTTGTCTATATTGATTCATTAGTCGTCGTTTAAATATTTTCCCTGTCACTTTTGGCATATAGTAGAAGGATAACCTTCTTGCACAAGTAACACTAGCATCATAATCCTGTTTGGTTCTAGGTCAGGGGTTCTAAACTATTATTAAGGCCAGTCTGAAATTGAACACTGTTGAAGATGTCACAAGACCATTAACATGAGGACCCTTTTATTTAATCGTTAATGGGTACCATTTCAAGTATGGGACCATCATGGCACTATCTAAACCAGTTATTCCAGGACATTAAATTGGCAAAACTGCTTCACAGATTGCCATAAATGGCACTTTTCAGGCTTTTTAAGTTGCAGGTAAACATTCTCTATATTGAGATCTTGTGTTTTAGAAATTTGCACTTCCAAATCGTATTTTGGGTGAAATATGTTTTGTTTTCTTGGATAAAACTCATGACCGAAATAATTAATAGTGACCCATTTCTGGGTCGCAACTTATAGTTGAGGAAATAATGTCTTATTGTACGTTACAGAAGAAATTGGCTGAGACAGTTCTGTTACACAATGACTGGCAAGGTTGTCTGTGAGCCTAGTATGTGGAACATACACATCTAAGAGTAGGAAAGAATGATCTTGAGACATTTTGAAGTCAATAGCAGCTGTTATTAAGCCCTTTGTGTGTGTTTGTGTTATCTTGTTTTGTTTCTGAAATATGAATTACCACATCATGGTTAATGCAGTTGTGCTTTTGCTATACACTTTCTCATCAGTTTCTCTATGGACAATAGTTTCAGAAACACTTTACTATTCAAGCAAAGCTGATGAAGCTTTAAACTTTGTTTTATGAGTTTGGCATGGGTTTATCACAAGCACTTGGTTGATGGCAATGGTTAGGAAGGATTTGTTATATTCTAACAGCATGGTTTTGTACTGTACAGAAAATTCACAATACCTTCACTAATTCAAAACATCTGGGAACACATTGTGTTCTTCCAAAGTTGTGTAAGTGTATTGAAGAAAGTGGAATATGGGCCTGTCTCCAAGCTTCCACACTAGTGGCACTTGCAATATATGTAGGACCTAAATTTCTTCTGTGGTCCACTCACAATGTACTGTAAATGGTGTTAGTCTTGAGATATGTGATTGAATTGTTCATTTACTAGAATCTTGCTGTAAAGTACTGATAAGAGTAAATTTGTGTATCGTTTTAAGTATCAGAAATGATCCAGAACATGGACAGTTTCCTTCAGAATGCTTTGGTAGTTGTCATAATAAGCAGGTCATTCATTATAAGAGTTGGAGACTATTGTCTTGACCAGTCATTCCATCCTTTTAAGTGAACTGTTGTGTAAGGCCTAGAGTGCTGTAAAACTTAAACCCAGATCGAATCTGTATATAGGAGCAGCTCCTGTGTTTAATATCAGCTAGGTTCTGTACTATACTTGCAGATCAAATCTTGATCAGATCCCCTGGCATTTATCTTGGCATGTAGGGGAGAAGATCTGATCATTTCTGTAGTGTAAATACTTCTGGTTAATCTATGGTTATGAAAGATCAGCTAATCTGTGTCTGTAAAAATGTTTATGCCAATTTGTGTAATGGTTTCATTTGTGGAAGGAGGATGAGATTTTATACTATGTGTAAATAAACCAGTTTTAATGTACTTTACAATTTGTCCCTATGTGATTTAGGTTGGGGGATCACCTCTTGGTCTAGTAACATAAAAGTATGGTAAAATATGTATATTAGGCAACAGAGCAAGTGGGTGCTTAGGAAGATGAAAATATTTTTCCACCCGCAGATGCTGATCAAGTCTTTACTGATAATACTCGACTAAACTTGAGAGAGACAGTATCACCACGTGGAAGGAAAGTATCACCGTCTTGGAGTTCAAATTTAAGCAAGAAAATTATGGCTTTCAGCAGTGACAGTTCTCATTTCTATGAGAAGATATTTGTGTGCAGATTTTGTCACCAGACATTCAGACGGAAGGATAGTTGTACTGTGCATGAGAGACGACATACTGGTGAAAAACCGTATGAATGTCACTATTGTCAAAAAGCATTTACAAGTAGTAGTGAGCTGAAGCTACATGTAAGAGGGCACACTGGAGAGAAACCATTCAAGTGTGCAGTTTGTGGCAGAGCCTTTGCTGATCGCAGTAATTGTAAGAAACATGAAAACATACACAGGAAGCATATACCTTGATGGATATTTGCTCTACTAAGGACTAACGACAGCAAGACATAGCATTGTAGGTTGCGTGGAGTCTTTAAAAAGACTTGTTAATGATATCTAAAGGTGGTTTGTGGTTAAACTTGTATAACCTTCCTTGCCCTGTCCTTGCCTTTTTAACATTTTCAGATTCGAACATTCTGTTCAATGACATTAGTTGACTTTAGATGAAGTTTTAACTAAGGATACCATCTGCACTCAAAGGTTAGCTTCAAGAGCTCCTTCAGTAAATTGTGAAGTTGTTAAAGTATCAAGAAATGAAGACCTGATATGGTAAAGTAAAAGAAGTCTGTTAGAATTTTCTTATGAGTCAGAAGTTTTGAAACAGTAATTTTGTCATTGGTTTTTGTAGGTTCACAAGGTCGCTCAGTTTGTCAAACTCTAGCTGGTGGAGCCACTATTGAAATACTGCCCCCAATGATGACACAGGGTAGGATGTTGAGAAAAAGTTGGACAAGGCCAAAGGACAAAACGTATCGTCAAAGGGACAAGGGGCAACATATGCCTTGCCAAAGGACAGTTGTACCTCAAAAAGGATTGTACCCTTTTAAATGTCAGTTTTGTGGCCATTCATTTAGACTGAAGCACAATTGGTTAACCCATGAGAGAAGGCATACTGGAGAAAAACCATTTAATTGTCGATATTGTGTGAAGGCTTTTGCATGCAGTAGTGATCGGAAATTGCACGAGCGCTTGCATACAGGAGAAAAACCATACAAATGTGAAGTGTGTGGTAGAGCATACTCAGACAAAAGCAATTGTAGAAAACATCAAATACTCTGTAGCAGAAAGCATGCTACTGCATGATTGGGGTTAGGACTACTGTGTGTGAGAAGAAAAACTGATGATGGTACATTGATGAAAAGCTGACTTCTTGTATTTTTGCTGTGGTCATTATCAGTGATTTCACTGTCTCGGGCACCAGGGTCAACTACTCACAACTTTTAATTTTGACACACAGGCACAAAACCTCTGGGGTCAAACTGACGCACAGCTTTTCACCCCAACAATATGTAATGATACAGAAAATAAAGATAAAACAGGAATAAAATTTGTTGCATTTAAACTCAAATTTATTTTGATGCCTTCTGTTTTAGTTTTGACTCTTGTAAATTTATTCTCAAGGGTCAGTGACTCCTGAAAAAAAAAATGATGAGTGAAAACCCTGATTATTGTGTTCTGTTTTACTCATTGTATAATGACTTGTCTGTCTTACCAATTGTAGGATCTGTAATTAGTATGATTGTATGGCTGAGTAGTAAATGGTGCAATTTGTAGTTGAAACTATAGATACATTATACATTACTGTGGTGTGTGTAGTTAGTCAAACGTTTGTAGGTACATCTGTAGAATCAAGGTGATTGTTACTGTGATAGTGTTCTGGGAGAACCATACTATGCGCTTTTTTCAGTAGCATCTCCAAGGTTGCTTTTGTTAGACTAGGAATGATCACAGACTACAGTGCTTACAGAGTCAGTGTGTATACATTACCTGTGGAAAGTGCTTGTCAGAATATGTATCAAATAAACAGGTTTGTGAAAAGGGAAACATTTGATCCAGACTTTGGGATGTTTAGAATAATTGCATAAAGGCCTTTTTGAAACTTTGTGTTCACACTGATGTTATGCCTTTTCTAACATAAATAGTATGTTGTCCTCTTTTCTGATTTAGAAAGTTTGATGCAGTAAAATGGTTTAACAGTCTTGTCTTAAAAATTTGACCATTTGGTTTAATAAGTAGTAGCAAGGAAAAACAAGCCTTTTGTTTGTTCCCTGAGCAAACATGTTTCCTTACTTACCATGTGAATCATTTAAACGTTGTGTACCTTCATTACTATGTGAGGTGGTTATCTCCAGTGTATGATCTACAGTACTCTAAATTGTAAAATGCAATAAGCAGAGGGACTTGTGAAAGTGAAATAAGCAGAGCGACTTGCTATTTCTATAAGTCCCTATACTGCTGTAAAGAGTGTTGGTATTTTACTGTATGACTAATCACACCAGGGTTTAAAATATTTCAGTAAAGGACCTTGTTACAAGTATTCAGATCAAAATCTCACCACATACTTTAATGATACTTCTTTGAAAGATGAGGGTATCTAAATAGCATTAATATGGAAACAGAAAGAGTGGTAGAAGACATGAATGGTCACATGGTCGGTACCTAGTATGCCAAAGCATTGCAGTAATGATGTACAGGTATGTGGTCTTACAGTGACTGTGGCAATATGCATTAAGCTATGAATACAGGGCAATACCGTACATGCAGTAGAAGAGAAAAAACACTGTCAAGGAAAGTCCGTCTTGTTTTGGCTTTTTCCATCTGTTATTAAAAGCAAAAGAAAGTTGCGATATATGTGAATCATGTCCTTTACATTACCCTGTATTTAAGACATTAATTAATCTAGTTCATTAGAAGTTTAACAGAGATTTTACTGATCAAGGATCTCTCAAGATTGTTTTCTTCTGAGATGCAGTGTTGTGCTTGCATTTGAACACTGCTGAAAGTTAGCTAAACAATGAAAAAAAAGGAAGAAAAAAAAAAAAACAAACAAAAAACAATACCAGTACAAAGAAAAGTGTTAACAGATTTCTCTGCATGCCGACTGCATGCTGATAGAGCTCACCACCCCTCTCCAGTGTAATGTTGCATTTGAAAAGGTTAATATGTAGATGCTGATGTTACAAAAACTAGTTCCTTGACATGTTTGTGTAAAGCTTTATACAGTATTATTGAGAGGGATTGTTCAGATAAAGACTTCTGTGTGCGATGTGAATTTGTGTACAGTGTAGTACTGATAAACAAAGAAGACAACTCTTTCCACAAACCCAAAAATTTGCCAAAAAACAAGCAGGTTGATATATTGTTACTTTGTCCTTGGCTTTGTAGGTATGATACGAATCCATGAAATGTCCCAGACACCACAGACTGGCAGTCAAAGCCATCCCATTGATCATAGGTGGGCTGATGATGTCTCTGTTGAAATGAACCTTCCCCCACTGCGAACATTGACAGAGGATGGATTCTTGTCTTTAGGAGAAGTACCAGCCACAAGTGGGCAGCAAAATTTGAAATACAAAGAGACATGGGCTAGCTTGCCAAACAGAAGGTTTAATGCAGAACTAAGGGCTTCTGAAAAGACATTTAAGTGTCGGTTTTGTGGCCGTTTGTTTAGACTGAAACATAATTGTGTAACACACGAGCGTAGACACACAGGAGAGAAACCATATAAGTGTCGATTTTGTCCTAAACATTTTGCAACTGGAGGTGAAAAGAAGATGCATGAACATCAGCATACAGGGGAAAAACCTTACAAGTGTAGAGTGTGTGGGAAAGCATTCAATGACAGCAGTAATTGTAGGAAGCACCAGAACACACAACACAATGCACATATAGTGCACAGTGAAAGTGCCAAAGTTTAAATCATTACCATTATGTGGCAAATACAAAAAGAGAAAAAAGAATGTTGTGTCTTTTTATTGTTACACTAAGTATGCAAGAGGATGAAGTGTGAAAGTTATGTGTATTATTGAAGGCAAATTCTCATATCCCTAAAATACATTTACAGTAAAAGACACAACAGGGTTTCAAGTTTTGGCTTCAAGTACTGTACATGGGGTCCGAAGAAAGTGTGCCAAAACATTTTAAAAATTATTTTGATAGGGCTATCAAAATGCAAGAAGAAAGGCTAAAAAAATATTTGATTATTTTTTGTTACAGATGATATCCCAAGCAATTCGGTGCACTTCTTGAACCTAGAGATTTTATTTCTAAAATATGAGCCTAAGGTCTGAAGAATGATCATTGCTTTTTACACACTAAATGTGTGCATGAGACCTAATGATCTTGACAACTTTCCAGCATACAAAATTGGCATAAATTTGAAAAAATATTTGGAGACGTGTAGAAGCCTCTCAAACAGCTATTTGCATATTTTGGTAAGCTCTGCTGTTGCTAGTTTCTTTTTGGTAGGAAGCCCACTTTGACATTCAGTTTTCAGGGTCACTCAAACAATGTTTTAGGCAAACCTTACTCATATTACATAGGATATCGAGCCTTTACCCACTGGAATCTCCTAGCAAGAATGTCAAAAAAGGTCACAAAATTTTTCCTCCAAATTTGGCTAGGAGTTTAAAAGTGTTTTTTTCTGCCTTGATGCATGCTGTTTTAGAAAGCATTTTATCTTACCATGGCTTTAAGAGCAGAAATATTGGAGTATTTCTGCCTAAATTGCTGAGTTTTTGTTCTTTTAATGCACAGATAGCTCAGTGGAGGCCAAATTGTGTTGAATACTGGTCTAGTTAAATTATGATGCCTGTTCTGATAAACAGGGTTTCGGATTT
Source organism: Holothuria leucospilota (assembly GCA_029531755.1). Classification (NCBI taxonomy): domain Eukaryota; kingdom Metazoa; phylum Echinodermata; class Holothuroidea; order Aspidochirotida; family Holothuriidae; genus Holothuria; species Holothuria leucospilota. The sequence goes on along the minus strand of CM055981.1, from coordinate 19,935,184 downwards.
AAGTGATTTTAGATAAACAAGGTTTGGATAATCAGAGTTTTACTTTATGAGCACGGCTTCTCTTTTCAGATGGATCAATGCATCTTTTTGAAATTGGGCCACATTTATCCTTTAGCAGTTGCATTCATAATGTTGTGGTCAGGAATTTCAAATCAAAGGTCATTTAGGTATCCTTTAAAGGGGGAGAATGTCAGAAAAGACATGCAGTGTCCTCCTTGCCACAAAATTGATTTAGTTGGAGTTTTTGTTAGATTTTTTATTGTGCTTGGAAGATTTGAGGTCAAAGGTCATATACTGTAAGGGTTTTTTTTTTTGGTCATAGGTTGAAAATAATCAAAAGGTTTTTTTCTTGTAGACATGGCAATGGACCTTTGTAGAAATTGGTCAACTTAGAATAAAAGTTCTAGTATGGTTCCCAAGGAATTGCTATTTAGGCGTACCTACATCTGTCTTTACAGTGGTTATTAAACATTTGTAAAAACCATGAACACAACATCAGATCAGATCATATCAGCCTCAGGGAGTGAGACATCTATTTGGCATTCTGCTGGCGTACTGCTGACTGTGTATGTCACTGTCCTGTGTTGAAGATACTTGAACATGAGTGAATAAGACATGTAGTTGTTAAGTTTTGTCTTTGGAAGCATTGATTTTAGATGTCACTCTCTTGCCTCAAATATACCTGAATGTTCATGAATTGGAATTGTACTTCTTATTGTTAACAAAATTATTAGTATATTGCATGTGAGAAGAGTTTGATGGAGAGTAAAGCTGTTCAGTACACTTTCATAGTTCTATTCCCCCTCTTTCCCTCTCCCCCTCTCTCCCTCCCCTTCCTTCACCCCACCCCAGAAAACTAGTTCATTTCTGACAGGAAGTTGGGAGTAAAGCGTTTTGGAAATATGTCAGTCAGAATTAATTTCCTGGGCCATTTCTATGGCATCCAATTTGAATGTGAGCTTTCATGCATTTATATTTTCTATTAGTATACCACTAGTCCATCTCAGCCAGCTATGTTTGGAAGATCCCAAGTTTTTTATAACGGCAGTTACTGTAGTAACTACAGTTTTATCTTCATGAGAATATTTTGAAAGTACTTTTGTTCACTACAGTCAGAAAGAAACTTCTGTTTTTTGCAGTTCTATATGAAATTTAAGGAAACGCTATTGAGTGAGAATGTGAAGGAAGAGTAAAAGTGAAGACCCTATTGTATCACAGCCAGATATTTTAAAATGGTAATTTTGTCCTTGGTTTTTGTAGGTTCTGTCATTGATACTCCAGGAACTGTGAAGGTACAACCTGGTTTAGGAAGCAGTTCCATTTCACAAACTCTGGCTGGTGGAGCCCCTTTTGAAATACTGCCTAGAATGATGACAAAGGGTAGTATGTTGAGTAAAAATTGGACAAGACAGAAGGACAAAGTTTCTGTTTATCATCAAGGGAATAAGGGGCAACAAATACCCCGTCAAAGGAGTGTTGTAAAGAAACAATGCCCTTTCAAATGTCAGTTCTGTGGCCGCTTGTTTAATCTGAAGCACAATTGGCAGACACATGAGAGAAGGCATACTGGAGAAAAACCATTTAGTTGCGGATTTTGTGTGAAGGCCTTCGCAAGCAGTGGTGAAAGAAAGCTACATGAACGCTTGCACACGGGAGAAAAACCTTACAAATGTGGAGTATGTGGGAAAGCATATTCAGACAGCAGCAATTGTAGAAAACATCAGATGCTGTGTAACAGAAAGCATGCTAATTCATGAATGCAAGGCTCTGGTGGGGAGCATCCTATAAGGATGTTTTTGAGTATGGTTAGTACCATTTTATACAGTCTCTTACAGCATTAGCTTCCCCATGTGGTACAGTAACACACTTATATACTGAGATACCAGTATTGTACGAAATACTGACATCAGATGAATGTGCACTTGTCTGAGCAGTGTATGGCATACTTAATTGAAGGCTATCACCCATGCACCTGCAAATAGGTATCATTGAACTGTTTCAAATGAAAAAAATAAATTTGACATAAGGCTTGGAACACAGTTTCACATTCGAGGGTTTGCACATCATTTATTCTTTGTAGTTTTGTGATGTATGGTACTCTGAGAGTGAGGAGAGTTACACCAATAATTTTTCTTGCCATACTGTCAGATAGGAAACATTGTAGAGCAGGAAAAATAAACTAAATAAATCTTTGGCCACATACTGCAAGTCTGCAATGTTGCCATAAACTTTTTCTTGTTAAGCATCATAAAGGTACTACTGTATTCCTAATTGTACAAATTTTGTATCTCCCTTAAATACAAGGTCATAATACTATAAATTTATGATAGAATGTGATGTACAGTAAATGTGCCATACCAGTTATGATTGTAATTCTGTGTATAGAGGAGAGATCAGCCATGATGCCCCCGAAATTTGACTGCCACTTACTGACTATTAATTTTCATATGATACTGTGGATTATGTTTTGGAAGGATCCCTGGTGCAAATAGGGTTTTCTTGAAAGAAATGCTTACTCATGATGCCAGAAGGTGTTCTCTAATGTAGAATTAAATGTTGGTTCAAGCAGTCTTTCTTCACAGTAGGCATTTTAAAGTGACATTTCATTTATAAATCCATCTGTTGAGAAGGCTAAATTTACAGTAGTACTGCTGAAAATAAACTGGAGAACGAGCTAATTTTCATCGTTGAATGACTTGAAGAAAAACGTGAATCTTAATTAAAAATCATCTTGAACAAGCTGAAAATTCTTCATTTATGTTCACTCTGTTCAAAAGAAGATTGCTTTTCACTTCAAGTAAAGTGGAAAATAGGACAAGGAACTTTGAATGGGAGGGACATGGATTGATTACAGGTTCATACAGTATGTGGATGAATTCATGCATCAAATACCATGTGATAACTTCTCTAGCTTCAAGGTCTCCTTTTGCACTTTCTTTTTATAATTTGAATGCCACACTGCCCTTCCATTTGGCTGGATTGTTATGCAGTGACATTGTGTTGCTTAATTTGTATGAATTTAAGAAAATCAGGAAGTAATTGAGAAATCTTTTCTGAGAGGTTGATGAAATGAGGATTGCTAAGGGCATCTCCCAGTTCTTCCCCAAACTTTCAACATTTGAGTTGTAAGACATCTCTCTCTCAAACAACCATACTTCTCAGTTTTTGTAGTTAATGCCACTTTACTGAAACGTGGTATGTACCTACAGTATTGTGTAAGGATTAGTAGAGCTTTCCAAGTGGTACTCCAAAAGTGAGACAACAGAGAATGGAGCTAATGCACAGCTCATACCACTATGAAAGAAATGATGTTGGCTACAGACCCAAATGGCGGAAGCTGCTGAAATCGCCATGCAGACTTGTAAAAACATGTCAAAAACAGTCACTGACTTTAAGTACTCTACAGGGTGGGGAAGGTGTACTTTTCAGAAGAATCACAGTGGACTCTGAAATGCACGAATGAACAGTCATTTTGCCAGGTCAGAAAGGGGTGACTGCAAAGGTATGCCCTTCGGGAAACCAAAAGGTGGGATTAAGCTGACTGTGAGTGAGGGGACTTTTCCTCCAGAAAATTGCTACCCTAATGCCACCCTAACATGGCCTAGTGGGAAACATGCCGCTAGAATTCAATAGGCTCATTTAGCCAAAGTTCACCGGGAAAAGGATGTTTCTTGGGTGAAATATATAGATGCCATATGTCTCCTGATGGCTAAATCCTATTGAATTCTAGCCTCATGAAGAGTGGTTTAGGCTCCATAATTTAATCATTTCTGATGCCATCATGCCAGGTTGTTTGCTTCAATAGTCATGGTGTAGTAACACTTAATGTTGGGTAATGATGTTTTAAGGGCAGTCATTTGAATGAACTTAAATAACTGTACCTCAAGTGCAACAGTTTACTTTTAAGTTGCTTCATAATAGTTCCCAATTATTGTGTAACTGACCTGCATCTTTCTGTCTGATGTAAATTTTAATCAAGAACAGTAATGTTGATGATTTTTCATACCCTAGTCACCATGTAAATTATTTCACTGCAAAGATTATGAGAGATTTGGTAACTGTACCTCTTAAACTTCTGCTAGTATTCATATTGATTCTTGACACTTTCTAGTTGCATAATTTTATCCTTGGTTTTTAGGTCTTGTTAAGAAAGTGAAGCGGATAAATAGAACTGGTTACCATCAAGGTGGGATACGTGATTCTTTTGCTGCATCCACAGTAACAGATGGTGCTAGATTTGGTATTATTCCTCCCAGACTCTCTGGGCTCAGCAGTATGAAAAACCGATGGAATGATTTGCCTGTATCAAGGAAGACCACAGCAATTACAAACATCAGTTTGGATCCTGATAAAAAAGAATTTAAATGTCGCTACTGTAATCATACATTCAAACAGAAATACGACTGTCATATACATGAACGACGTCACACAGGAGAAAAACCCTACAAATGTCAGTTTTGTCCAAAAGCCTTTGTAACACAGGGTGCCAAGAAGTTGCATGAGCGGTGGCACACCGGCGAAAAACCTTACAGCTGTCAAGTGTGTGGAAAACCCTTTGCAGATAGTAGCAACTGTAGAAAACATCAGAACTTGCATCAAAAAGGTGTTCTCCCTCCATGACTTTAATCAAAGCTTAGTCTCAGAGTGTGATGCTTCTATTAAAACTAAAACAACCTAACCACTCATGAAGCAAGGCTACCACTTTGTGCTTAACAGAAAGGGTACAGCTTTTACTTTCTGTCACCTTCCATTGGAGTGATAGTACTATACTGTACTTTTTGAAACCTGTACAGACCAAAAATGATACAAATGTAGCTACAAAACTCCTATAACTACACAGTTCTACAATCCTGGACAAAATTATCTGGGACAAATCCCCCGCGCCCCACCTCAGTGTTGGTTTTGAAGGTGAATTAAAGTTGAGCGCTGAAGAAATATTGTGCTTTTCGTTTTCTCAACATTGAACGATTAAAGTTGAGAGCTGAGGAAATAGCACGCTTTTCGTTTTTTCAACATGTTGGTTTTGAAGGTAAATTAAAGTTGAGCACTGAAGAAATAGCGCGCTTTTCGTTTTCTCAACATGTTAGTTTTGAAGGTGAATTAAAGTTCAGCGCTGAAAGTTCTTTTTCTCAACATTGAACGATTAAGGTTGACACTGAAGAAATAGCGCGCTTTTCGTTTTCTCAACATTGAACAAGGGGTGGAAGGGAAGGTCCGGAAGTGTCCTAAAAATTTTGTCCACGATTGTAGAAGTGATGTTCCATGGATATGAAAATATCTGAGTGAAAATGGGAATTTGGCATGCCCTCCATTTTATTCAGCAATTTAGTATACCAAAATAAGAAGCAAGCATTGCAGCAAATGTGACGTGGCTTGCGTATGCTAGGTTTACATGCATTATGCATTTTTGGGTGTATAATTCACAATATTTGATGCATACTACTGTATGCTCAGAAAGGAACATGCAGTTGTTTTTCTGGTAAAACCATGTAAAAAATAAATGTGCATGTTACTGTGTTATTTGAAGGTACCATGGTTGCTGACCTATAAGTACAGACTAATTTTCATCTATTGTACAGAAGCTGTCAATTTTGCAACATGGACACAGTGCTATACAATATTTCATGATAGAAAAAGAAACAAAAATATGCACATTTGGGGAAGTTGTTGCCACTGTCATGCTTAATATTACCATGAGAGGATGGTGGACTATTAGTTTAGGTGTTGGACTTGTGACCCAAGGATAGCAGATTTGTCGTTAGAGCTGCTGCAACACTGTAGGGATTGTCTCCAGGACAATTTATTGTTAAGCAGGGTTAGTGTTGTGATGCAAGTTAGTGTAAATAAGGACTGCCTAGATATTGGTGCACTAAAAATGCAAATATTACTATTTTTGTCAATGCTTCAGTAAACATTTCCTTTGTATGAATTGGGACTATTTGACATCATAAGACTGATGGGTAGTTGTGACAAGATACATGTGCATAAGTTGCAAGATGTCATCTTAGATTACACCATTGACAGTTGTAATTGTACTTAGCTTCATACTATGAATGGCAGTAGATGAATTCCACACAGGTTACATTTGGTGCAAGGAACAAATCTCTTCATTGTTTAAGCAGGGAGTTGCTATTTGTCAAATACTCTAGCAACTCCCTGGTTTAAGATATGCTTATTTTTATTTCAGATGGTGTACACAACCTGTACTGTCTTATATATAGTGTCCTTACTTACCAAACTCCTTATTTGCATACTTTTAATGAAGCTTACACAATGATCAAAGGGCTTATTAGATAAAGAAATTTCTTGTGGGACTAGAAAAATTAGGGTTGTGAATGTGCAGCAAGCTCATTAAACTTTTAATCACAAAATTTTGCATTCATTTAGTGATTTATGACTGCTGTGGCCTATGCAGTCTGCAGAAGCTCTGGGTCTATACTATTGGTCCAACATATTAAGGTTCATGGACATTTTTGCCTATTGTAACTATGTGTTGGAAAGATAAAAATAAAAAACTAGTATTTGTATGAATGCCTTGTAGGTATTTGAAAAATATTTATTCCACCAGCAGTCACATTGGGAAAAACCACCACATGGTCACAAGCCCTTCTGCAAATGCACAAGAAACAACTTTGAAAAGTGAAGTTTGCTGTTTAGATGTACAGTTACACAAAATATGACCTCATAAATATAAAACTTCAAATATTTTTACAAGTTTGCTCTATTTTCCAAGTCTATCTTTTGTCACCATAAAATAAGTATATATCTTGTGGCTTCTGATAGGAAATTAGCTAGTTTAAAATAGCAACATATAGTCATGATAGTTTGGTACAGTGTTATATGTTTTTTGTGGACTTAACATCCAGTAGTGTGGTTCACAGTATATGCTTTTTTGTGTTGGGTAGGGGTGGGGGAGGGAGGGTGGTACTGATTGATGATAAGTGGTGTAGCCTGTGAAGAAGAGGGAGGGTACTGGGGAATAGAAAAGCATTTTATTCTAATGCTTGTTGGTTAAAATCCATGCTAAAAGGAAGAGAAAAATTAAGTGCTAATTACTGAAGACCAGAAAGACATATTCATAAAAGGACACATCAACTTTTCTACCATGCATAGAAGTTTTCCTGTCAGCTCGTTGTATTCTAAATGTTTGTAAAGGCCACCTTTAGAAATACGAAAAAAAGGCAAATGAACGAAACGTAAAGGTCAGTACTTCTGGACAAGCCTGTTTCTACAACATACCCCATTACTTTTATGTCTTGACCTCATTTCTTTATTTACAACTTGGTCAAAATGTCATTTGTTATCAACATTTTTTATAATTTAACCAACACTGTGTCACTTTCTTGGATGTCACTATCCTCAGTATGCCTTTGAACAACAAATAGTGGGTAAGGCCCTTCAGCCTACAGTAGATAAGCTTATTAACAAGTTGTGCTGGTGTCTACATTCTTTTGGTACTGAATGTGAATGATTTGTGATGGCAGTTAATGTATTAATGTTAGGCTTATGTTACATTAAATGATTGCACAATTTGTGGATTCCTGTGTGGGAAGAAGTGGGTGCATTAATCGCCAAAAAATCCAAAGCGATTGGGCACAAGATACTGTAGTTAGGGAGTAATAACCAAAGTAATAAAGAAGAGTAAAGAAGCATTTAGAGTCTGAAAATGGTGCAGTGCTTAGCTGTCTTGCATAAAGCCAGTAGTGGAACAAAATGCTTTTAATTTTGCACAGTGTAAAGTATTCAGTGACTCAAAACTTTGCTTACTTTTTAACTTTCGTAAATGGAACAGAGCAAGTTTTGTTAAGCTAGAAATGATCTCAAGTATTGTATAGATATTAACTTGGTAAGAAAGTGGGTTGGTACTGCACTGAGTTTGTAGGATTCAAAAAGTGCAAGTATTTTGTCTCTTGCAAAAGTAAATTGTTCTATCAAACTTTAGAAAGGGCTGTTATTTTGGTTGCTCTTGGACTTTTCTGGAAACACAGCCATAATTTTTGTTGCAGGAAGATTTGCGCTTTCAGTTTCTGCCCAGTTCAGAATAAAGTTGCATGACATATGGTATAAATGGAAACTTTGTCCTTGGTTTTATAGGTACTTTAAAAAGAACTCATCCGATAGGTGGCAGTCTGGTTACATCACCTACTAATCCTGGTGGAGATCCATTTCAAATGACCCATGCACACCCGACTGACCAGGGGCAGTCTTCCCAAAAGTTGCGAGGTACACTTAGACAAAACCAAGCTTTAAATCGACGTATGGGGAAGAAGGCTTGGGCAGCAAAGGGACTAAATGTTGGTGAAACAGTTTACACATGTCGATTCTGTGGACAGCCATTCCGTTGGAAGACAAACCGCTTGGTTCATGAGCGACGGCACACAGGAGAGAAACCTTGCAAATGTAGATTTTGTCCCAAATCTTTTGCAAGCAGTAGCCAAAAGGCATCTCACGAACGTTTGCATACTGGGGAAAAACCATATCAATGTTTAGAGTGTGGGAGGACATTTGCTCATAGCAGTAATTTGAGGAAACATCAAAATATTCACCATGGACAGGTGGTTTCACAAAGAAAAAAGGGGAATTCGTAAGCTTACTGAAAGATGGAAGCATAGGTACATTCTTTAGGGGGTGTGTATAAAGTTTGTGCCTCATTTCACATGCCCTTTTTATCCGTCAAAAAGTTCAAAAACCAGTAGCAACAGATTCTAGGCAAACTAGCGTACTGTAATTGCACAGCTGTAAGCATTTGATGGTACACATATTAGACTAAAGCAACTCCAGTAGCAGTGTTTAAACACTGACCACAATATGAATAATTGTTACTAGTTTGTTTCTCTGTCTTATTAGGTTATGGTGAGCTAGTTATAGTTTTTCATCTAGGTGGAAATATAGTCCACATGGCAAAATTTTTTGCCTTTTAAAAGGTTATTACCAGTGTCATGTGTGCAAGATGGACTGTGATTTCAATATTACATCATACTGTGTACTGTAGATTCTCAAAAACTCAGACGTTTAAAAAAAGAAACAAAAACAATAAACAACAAACAATCAGTGGTACTGTATCCTGAAAACTGACTATTCCAGTAAGACTTAGGTAAAGAGGCAACCACATTTTCCTTCCACATGGTAGAGGGTGAGGATTTGATTGTATTCTTATTTAGTTCAGATACAAGACTTTACCTTTTTTGCATGATCTTGTGGTGATTCAGCAAAGGTACCGTGAACAGTTGAAAACAGGTTCGTGCATGTTTGTTCTTCTCCAGTTTGTTGTTGTGACCCTGTAAATATAATCATACCGTGCTGAGTCTTAGGTGTGTATCCTTTTTTTCCTTCATGTCCTGTGTTAGCTGAAATGATTCTACATGACACTAAATGTCTTAACCATATTACAATGCTCACAATCATTGTTTTCCAAAGGTCTCACGCAAATAGCCCATTGAGGTAACTGACAAATCCCCAAGGATTTTAAGGTGCAGCTGGTCATTTTCCTTGCAACAGTTTTGTAGGGTAGTGAAAATTACATATTTGATGGATCTAGTTTGATGATATTCCTAAGGCCCTCACATACTGTATACTACTTTCTAGCAATAAATGGAATCAGAATAATGAGGATGACTGTTGCCTGTCCTTCATATGTTAGGAAAAAATTCTACTCCTACTGTAACTTTTTTACTGAAAATTGGGTCTAAACCATTCTGAAACTTTTCCAATTCTCTGGCTCTTCTTTCTTAGGTCCCACAACAGAGGGAGCCCTCCAATCATCCCGAAGTCACTTGATGCAGGGAAAAACTGCTTTTGAGAATATCCCTGATGCAATAACTAATCAAAGTGGCATTTTAAATGATTATGACTCTTCTGAAACAGTTCATTTTGGGCTACCTAGTGCAAAGAGGATGGACAGTTCGATCAGGCTAAAACATTTCTTCAAAGGTGGAAGGGGAGAGCTTCACCAAAGAACATTTGCTAAAGAAACACATGCTTGTCAATACTGCAAAATGCTATTCAAGCAAAGAACACATCGAGTCTCCCATGAACGTCGCCACCACACAGGCGAGAAACCATACAATTGCCAGTATTGTCCAAAATGTTTTGTAAGCAAGGCTGAGAAAGTGCTACATGAGCGATCTCATACAGGGGAGAAACCATTTAAGTGTAGCATATGCTCCAAACAGTTTTCAGATAAAAGTAATTTCAGACGGCATGGCAAAGTCCATGGAAAGTGACTACTGGATGAAGGGTTTTTCTTGGCTTACAGTGGCATTTTCAGACTTATTTTGACTGTTACAGTGAATATTACTAATTTTGCAGACAACTTTGGCCACCTGTATCCCTAAAAGGAGTTAGAATCTGTAGGACTGGTCCACAAACTCAACGTAAATCAATACTGCCTTATAGCTGCAGGTGCAGAGATTTCTTCTTAGCAGTGGGGGGGGGGGGAGGGGGAGTTGACGATCTTTCAAAGAATTTACTGTGTGAAAAACACAGTCAATGGGGGAGTTCTTTGAAAGTGGGGTGTTGTAACTCCTCAACTCCCAATGTTTCTCTGCCCATGTATAGCAGCAAGATTCCATTTGTTTTGCTACCGGTAACTTCTTCAACTTAAATACAACCATACTTGTAAATGATGAAACAAAAGAGAATTGCTCGAGTTCATATGTACAGTGAATCCCTAACCTACAGATCTAGTCGAGCAATTATTCAAGCTTGTGCCAAAGTCAGTATCCGAAGCAAAGAAGTGTAAAACTGCAAAAATCATTCCAGAAAAATGGTAAACAGAGGATGGTTGACACAGGATTTTATAGTGCGGTCTTATTTTCTCATGATTAATAACACCAAACCTAAGTACTGCACAATATGGAAAGTCACAGGAAATTAGCCCTCTACTAATGGTTGAAGGTGTAGGCAGGGCCTTAAGTGTGAATACAGTACTATAGGTGATCGTACCAGGGAGCTGTGAGAGATGGAGAACAACACTTGTTCCTCCTTTGAAACTAGGTGTTTTGCTGACACTTAAGCTTCACATTGTCTGGTTCCTGAAATTCCTCTAGAAGTTAGAGGGATTAGACAGTAAAGACAATAATTCTTGTCATCTGCTACATCTGAGGGAGCTCATAGGATGATTTCTCCCATTGGTATCACATTGCCAGCCGTCAAGAAGAGCAAAATTTTTTTTCGACTTGTGCCGCCAGGTGCCGCGCTTTAAAAGGGTACAGGGTATCTTTTTGTTACTTTTTGAACATAGATACATTGTTTGCTATTTCAGGAACGCTCCGGAAACGTTTGAAATGTCATCATCAAAATTTAGACTCCCTTTGGTTTTCAATCAGGTATATTCCTTTCTTAATGAAGAAATTAGAATAATAATGGAATTATGCAACTTAAGAGTGGGTGAACAGTCGTTTTGATCAAAAATGGTGAAAACGTTTCACATTTATCCGCTGCACAGTTATCTTCAAAGCAACATCTTGACAATGGTCTTTGTTACAGGATTACTGCGATTTGAAAGGGGGAGATCATCATTAAGAAGAAAAGTCAACAAACGTTGAACAATGAGAACAAAGAGACCTGTCAATCAAATTTGGCTTCCTGAAAAGGATTAAATTCTTCTCAAGTACATATTGTCTGGCAGATTTGGTGGATATGTTTCTGCATCTCTCACAGCTCCCTGATCGTACAGTCTGCACTCTCACACTAGTGAGATCCTATTCTGAACTCCAGGTGTGAAGAATTTTAGTTCTGCTACATGATTTGAATTAGAATGGGGAAGGAGGTTTCACCCTTGTCAATGATCAGATCAAAAAGATTGTCTTTTATATGAGTCTTCATTTGAGAAAAGGATCCATCCCTCCTTGAGAATTGGGTCACACAAGTTTGGAGGAGGAGCTAGCTATAAAAACCTGTCTCTTAAAGTCTTTGCTCATGAAGAGGATTAGGTTATTGTCAAGTGGGTATCATGATGAATTCTTTCCCCTATTGATGGTCTGTCCTCTTCTCTCTTTGCTTGGATGAACAACATCAACAAACACCAGATAAGAAGTTGGACACACAGTTTGCTTTCACACCTGAGTGCAAATACAGGACAAAAACAGACCCACATCTTTGTGTGGATAAACTCTCTCACTGTTTGCCTTGTGGTTTTTTGGAGCATGCTTGAGTGACTTAAGCAGGAAGTCAGGTAAAATTTAATATCCCCACCTAGTCTTTTGCTTGAGTGTCAGGTGAAATTTCTAATAGGGAGGGAAATACATAATGTTATATCTGAAAGCTGTTGTAGGGATGGACCTCAAATAGTTCCCAGGTCTCATGTAAATTAGCTTAGGCTTCACTTCATATGCTATCCTGATTTTTGAATGAGGATTTCTGCAGACGAGTGCATCATACAACACATTATGTTTATACAACACTACACATTTTGCAACGATGATTAGGAGCTATTCTGTTGTGGTACCCAGGAAACCAAAATGCCCCAATGTAAAATGTGTTCTTCATTCCTTCCACACTTTAGTAGTTATCTTGTGTGGATGTGTGCAGTTAGAAATGTAAACCTCAGATTTGATATCAGTGGCATTTTCCCTGATGGCCCTCAATCTGATATCATTCTTTAGGGTTTTATTGTTCAATTAAAATTTCAGTAGAACTTGAACAGTAAATTCCTTTAATTTGTACAGAAGTACTTTGGCATTTTTATGTTGGAGCCATAAGCTACACCAGTGCTTTGTCTGTCCGTCCGTCCGTCTGTCTGTTGGGCAAGCCTTCCTTGACAGAGGTAGGGGACATGACTCCCTGTCCTATGGCATCACCCCTGACAGACATACAGCAAGGTTGTGTGTCTTTCCTTCCTATTCTACACCAGGGAGTTGCTATTTGCCAAACATCAGCTCCCTGGCCATGAACACTGCCAACACTGTGGTATAACCTTTTGAGGATAGTACTGTAACTTGGACTGCAATATATTTGAAAACATATTCCAGCACAAATATCAAGAAATAATAAGCTAAAGATGTTTTGCACAGAAAGTCTGCATGCGATAACTTTGCATGTAGTTTAACATCATCAGTTGTTCTTATTTTAACCATTTTTAGCAGTTTGCACTTTCCAATAGCCTTATCATTCCCCTCTCTTATCAAGATTCATGATAATTTATTCATCATGTACTGTATTGAGTTAAATGTCATACCGGGCACAAATCCAGGTTTCACAAATGAAGCCACTTTGTGAGGGTAAATTGTGAACCTGCATGAGTGCCAAGAGTGCAGTGGACAACATCTATGGCAGTGCTCACATGAAAATTTTGAAATAATGCACTGTTAGATCATTTCTTATGAATGGTGCATTAATATGCAGTGTGACCACTCAGCAATGATTACACAAGCAGCCATGCAGTCATGTACTGTGCATATCAAAATGGCCAAGACACAGAAGCTGGGGAGAGATCCTCTCCCAGGAAAATTTTCAATTAGATGCAATGGGCTGGCATCAAGATGAGTACCCAGACTTTGAAGAGCTATTGCTACTAAAGAATTGTTCCAACTTGAAAATGGAAAAAAGGGGAAAAGATGGGCCAGGGGCCAGGAACCTTACGTAAGTACCAGCAGATTAAAAGCTAAGAGTTTGCATTGGGAAAATGGGACAGAATTAGAAACTTGCAAAAATTAAAATTCAATGGCAAAGCAGAAAAACATCACTGAAAAGGATACACTGACATCTACCTGCCTATGGACAGGGAGTCCAGCCTGGCTAAGAGAAATTAGAAATCATGTTTAGGACCCAGCCCTCACATGATGTGTCTATGCATGGTGGAGAACAGGGCCCTTCAATGGAAAAATTGCAAAAACAGAAGCCCTGTTTGTGCTTTCCCAGGTTCAGAGGGTCTTTACATTATAGTAAGTGTAATGAAATTTAAAGCATGTGCATTTGTCAGCCGTGAATATAAAAAATAAATTCAGTGAGCACATACTGCCTGGAAATTGTTAAAGGTAGATGAAAAGTATTTTCAAGAATAAAATACATATCATGTGTTGAATCCATCGCAGATTTGCACTTGGTATCATGAATGACAACCAACAACAATCAAAATTTAAAGAGCCTATGAAGTGACTAATTACACTCATTTGATGCCATTCTTTGACCATATCTATCACCAAAAATAGCCCTTATGTTCAAAAATACCACCCCATGAAAGAGAAATGCTAAAACAGAATGGTACCCCTTCCACCACAACAGCTCAAAAAGTGAAAGAACATTGACCCAAGAAAGACTTCAGCTCCGGAACTCAACTTTGCAGTGTAAGCAACATTACGATCTTCTAAGCCCATGAGGAATTTCACCCGAGACCCCTGTTTTTGGCCAAAAACGGGAGATTAAATATCTACCCGAGTTTGTAACATTAGCCTCATTGAATGCTCTACTGCACAAATTGGTTCTTAGATAACCACCAGTTGACTTCCAAAGAAGGTGGACTACAAATGTTCACAATAGCATATAATGCACTATAAATAGCTTGTACAGTTGGTCATGTCTGCAATGACACATGGCTGGGTGCAATTAATTGTGTGCACTCAAGGGTAAATCCTATTACAGGCAGCACTTTTGTTAGTTAGTTTACTATCAAGTATCAAGTGTCAAATTATTACACCCTCAGGACCAACCTTTCAATGGGCTGCATTGGCCATCATGAATGCGCTTTGAACATACCCTGAACTGTTGTTACAGAATCTTGCTTGGCATAACGTGTACAGCTTGGTTATTATTCCTTTGGTGTATACCCGGAAAAAGAGAAATTTCTCCGGGTATCACGTGATCTACAAAGCCACCACAATCTAAGTAAAGTCTTTATCTGGAAAGTCAACAACAGTGCGTTTACATAATTACTCTCCCATTGCTATTATCCCTTTTGTCCTGCATTTCCTGTACATACTCTGCCCAACTACACCCTGTAGCCCTGACTGTAATCCTTACTTAATTCTATGAATATACTACACTGCATTGTGTAAGCAATGGCAATCTGTTCAACACCCTAGCCAGAACTATTGTGTGCTCATGAATAGGAGCATATTAGGTTACTATTTGCTTTTCACACCTGACAAGACACTTGTGTGGATGAGATGTAAGTTAATCCCTAGTGGTGAAAACCGTTATCTGATGAGCAAAGAGAAATTTTCTATAACCGAGCCATACATCGAATGATATGTATGTATCAGAAACTCCTATAAAGATGATGCATAGCTTACTGCTCTTGCAAAGAAAATGATTGATATAATCATCAAAATTATATCCCTATGAAACCTTCGTTTGCCTCACAGGACAATCTTCATTGAGTCAACTGGTTTGGTACCAGCAGAGAGTTGCTACAGACCAGGGAGTTGCTATTTGACAAATAGCAATTCCCTGTACAGACTCTCTGGTATACAAGCAAATGGAAGTTCCCTGGTACAAGGTAATGCATAGAGAAAATACCTCCCGGGGATTCGTAATTGCATCCATATCTCCTCCAGTGTTATGTAACCGTTATTATTATTGGGGTGGGAAGTAGTGCTTCATTCACTGTTGTATATACGGGGGTGTATCGATAAACAGGACTATTCTGCATAGTGGCAAACAACTTCAGTTATACCAGGGAGTTGCGAGAGCTCCCTGGTTATACCATGGAAGTACTACTACCAATACAAATTACATGTCAATATATTATCAACACTTGTACCAATGTCCTCCGCTATAATCCAACTTCGCACAAAACGGGACCGAGGAAAGTTACTGAAACATAAAACAGGTAATTTTACTGTGAAGGGAGACTGAAATTTTGGTTGTCTATTAAGGAAGTATTGGGTATTTTTCTCAGAAGTTGACATAAAGTTTGAGTTTCAAGCATTTCAAAGTCTAATATGAGATCCATTGTTCGATTTTCAAACGAACATTTGCACCAACTTGGAAAGGAAGCCTTTCAAAGGAATATTGGGAGATAAATCAGCCATCTTACCTAACAGTCTGATTTAAATGTGAGTTAAATGTTTTCTTTTTCTTTGCAAAGGGTCGCTGTCTAGTTGAAGATCAACTAAGTACAGCCTGTAGTCTGCAAACTCAAACTGATGGGCTTAAAATATAACTTAGAAATATTGACGAAGAAGAGAGAATATGGCTTCTGTTTGCTGCCTTAACCTGCGCTTCTATGTTTATGAGCATTCAGAGTTATAAAATCCCATTTCAATACCAATTCTTGAAAATCTGGAGGCAATCAGAAGCTGTTGCGAATGGGATAGCTAGATTCAGTATATGTCTTCTATGTATAGGGTCTAGATGTAAGCTTGAGCGAGTAGTGACGAACATCCCCTTTTGGGTAGTAAGAATTTTAAACTTTTATGTTATATATTTTTTACTTGATACTGGCACATTTTTCAGATATGTTTTTATGAAATTTACACCAGCACCGGACTCAAGCTACACAATCTGTGAGCAAAACGTTACTAGAAGTATGGAGTCTCTCTGAACTACTCGTTTACCGACCCCACCGGCAGCAAGTTCTTCCTCACACTGCCAAACTTTTTCTTGTTCTTAGGCCAGCGACTTGAGATAGTTGGGATAAATTCCACAGACTGACTCTTCATGTGGCCCTTTAATTGTGTTATCATTTTTGTATTATCTTAGTCAAAAATGGGCGAAGATTCATACATATTAAGGCAAGTTTCTGTAGATAATTGATATTGACGTGATATGAACATTACTAGGGAACTGCATTGTACATACACACACTGCGAAGTTGAGTTCCGGAGCTGACATCATTCTTGCGTCAATATACTTTCACTTTTTGATCTGTTGTGGTGGAAGGGGTACCATTTCATTTGTGCATTTTTAGCTCATACCAGCATGCTGGTGTGAGCTATTGTAATCATGCAGCGTCACTCTATCTATCTATCTATCTATCTATCTATCTATCTATCTATCTATCTATCTATCTATCTATCTATCTGTCTATCCTTCTATCTGTCCACACTTGTTCAAAATGCTTCTCCTCCCGCATGCTTTCATCGATTTGTTTGAAACTTGGACACAATGTTCCTTGGGTGGTGGGCCATTTGGGGTGTTCAGGAATTTTCGGTCCTAGGTCCCATGTGGGCCCTATGGCCCTTTTTATGAAATTCTGCAAAATGCTTCTCCTCCTACAGATTCTCTTGTACAATGTTGGTGGTTCGTCATAATGTTACTCTGTTAGTGGTCCCTTCAGGGTGTTCAGGAATTTTGGGTCCAAGGCCCAAGATGGGCTGTAGGGTCCCTTTTGTGAAATATTGCAAAATGGTCAACCCCTCCTCCAGTTAATGTTAAATAGAGTTGACAGTTTGTGATAATGATGCTTGCTTAGTGATCTGTGTATGGCATCCTTGAATTTTGGTTGAAGGTCCCATGTGGGCCCCAATGGCTCATTTTATGAAATTTTACAAAATGCTTTTTCTCCTACAAATTGTGTTGTACAATGTTGATGATTTGTCATAATGAAGCTCTGCTAATGGTTCTTACAAATTACTTCTCTAATTTGGGATAAAGAATACTTTTGATACCTTTCTAACCAATGATGTGCCACCCCTCTATTTTACCAGTCTCACAAAATCACTTTACTACCTATATATTTCTCTGTACTGCACTCTCCTTAAAACTGTCTGTGTACAAGAGGTCAGTCCTGTGCAGTTGTTTAGGTTAGTTTAAAGGGACCTGCTGGACAGTATGAACAATTCCTGTATTGTAGGTCTGTTGGCATCATAATTCATCATCGTGCATGAGTGGTAATTGACAATGCCTCTTCCTTCCAAAGTTACCTGTTCCTTGATAACTATTCTAAGTTCCATCTGAGGTAGTACTTTCATGGTTCCATGTGGCAGCCAGAGAGCTAATACTAGATTGTTTACAAACTGTTAACTTATCAATAATGTGTGTAAAAACCAGAAGCTACTGGACTTTTAGATGTTGTAATCTAGCAGTTGAAAGCAAGGATTGCACTGCTAAGGTCAGACAGTAATCAATTATAGTGTGTTCTCACGTACCCCGCGCTCGGGGTAACACCGTGTTACCCTGAGCGCGAGTAACGTGAGAATGCGGGTTTACTCGGGGTCGGTGTTAAAATTTCGATCCACCTCCGAACGGAGGGTTCTGCGGTTTTAAACACCGTGTTTGTGTAATTAATCATGCATCACTGGTGGTCTACGGAGCTATGTGACCTCTAATTCCGTTTCAGGAAATGTGCATTGGGATAAGAGGCTGTAGTAGGGTGGCAGCTCCCTGGTAGTAGTAAGTATACGGCAACGTTACGCAATAGTACAGTGCACAATGCGAGGTTCGTAAAGTTAATAGTTAATTGTAAATGCCGTTGTACTCCTCGAATACAGTATTTGAAGCTGTATTTCTTACTTCACCAAAAATGGCTCCCATTGTTCGGAACTCGGCGTTCGTGGCCAATCTCCAGAGTGTTATATAGCTCCTCTTCTCAACACATACGGCCCTCCTCATGACGGTGTCCTGTTTTTCTATAGTAGGTCTCAATCGGTCACACATGAATGTAAACATCTCCCGATCCACCCGAAAGTTCTCCTTCCTAAGAGATTCTGCAGATCTACTCCACATTTAAAGCCTAAGCCCATTTCATCAGAATCAATTCAATTAAGTCTTGCCACCCCACCCCCACCACAAATAATAAACACCATACGACAACAATCATCAAAAGTATGAGCTTCTGCACCATTGGTGCTCTAGTTCTTTCATGAGGCGGTATTTTTGAACATAAGGGCTATTTTTGGTGATAGATATCTTCAGAGAATGACATCAAATGGCTGTACTTTGTCACTTCATAGGCTCTTTAATAATTTACTTTTAATAACAGATATCCATCCCACGAAACAAACAAGCGAACATGTTTTGCCAGGGGAAGATTCTAGTTCCCCCACTGAATTACCAGAAGTTCTCCTTGGGGAACTCTCCCCTGTTGGGAACCCCTGCTGTATATAATACAATATAAACAACTCAGAACGTGAGAGCACTATAAACATTGAACTTCATAGATTGGAAGATTCCATTGTTGCTGATTGTGGACATCAGACATATTTGTTGAAGATTGCTCAAGATAATACAAAGCTTTTAAAACAGACTTACTACTTGTCCCATTTTTGTTTTAAATTTCAACCTCTTGTTAGTTATTAAAGTTTTTTTGCACAGCAGTAACAGAAAGCATGGTTTGGACCAGGCTCCCTTAGACCAAGGTTCACTAGATTCTGGATCTGCTAGGCTGAAGCTGGAATCCTAGTAAGTGAATGGTAATCTGCATTGAGATCGGTGTATGGTCTAGTGGACCTCTTACCTAGTGGACCTGTGGTCTAATGGAGCTTTTGTCTATTGGTCCTTCTTCTAGAACAAGGTCTGCTAGACCAAGCACCTACTTGAATCTGTTTAGTCTAGCGGGTCTTTGTCCTATGGGCCTCTCCCATGTATTGCAGCAAAGCAAACATTTTTTAAGTAATATAGGTGATACTCTATGAAGCATGTTAAATTCATGGATTTAAATTTTCAAAGGTCCTATTATCCATGATTTGAAGTTGTTTTCACTGTAATTAAACTTTTTTAGTCTCACATGGAATTGGAGACCATAGACAAAAGCAGTGATGCTTTTTAAATTTCTCTGGCTCTTGTTCTCTAGATACCACGACAGAAAGATCCCTTCAACCTTCCAGAAGTTCCTTTTTGCAAAGAAACTTGCTCTTTCAGAATTCCCCTGATGCGGTAACCACTCAGAGTGGGTTTCCAAAGGATTGTGGCACAGCTAAAGAAGCCCACTTTCCATCAGCAAATGATGAAATGAACTTTTTGTGGAGGCAAAAACATAGTTTCAAGAAAGGACAGGGGTCTCCTAGGGGATCTAAAGTTTTCAGTAGTTTGCAAACCTGTAAATACTGCAAAGGCTCGTTCAAAGGAAAAACAGCCCTTATTTCCCATGAACGTCGCCACCATACTGGTGAAAAACCATTCACTTGTCAGTTTTGCTCAAAACAGTTTGTAAGTAAAGCAGAGAAAATAATTCATGAGCGGTCCCACACTGGGGAGAAACCTTTCCAATGCCCTTGTTGCTTCAAGGAATTTTCACATCTGGGTAATCTCAGAAGACATTGCAAACTCCATGAAAAGGAGTAACTTAAAACATGGAGATGATATTAGATTGACGTCCATCAAAAACTTTAATTTATTCTAATCCAAATTAGGGTGACCTCAGAGTGGGGACTAAAAGGATTATTGAACTTACGAGCATTGAATCCTTTGTCTATTAAATATCTGAGCAACCTCATTCATACCTACAGCAAACCCCAAAAAAGAGGATTATTTGGAACCAGTGTTCCCTTCAAGAAATTATCCATTGGGTCAGTATACTCAATTTAAGAAAATTTGGCTGACTAGAAATGTCAATTTAGTGGCACTGAGTATGCTTAGGGCATGTGTTGTTGTTCACACTGCATCTGAAATCCTTTTTTTTCACTTTTCCCATGAATATCACAGCACATCAAATTGACAAATCATTCTGTCAAAATCACGTCATAGCAGCGTAGTGGAAACACTGATTGGAATAATGATTTAATGTCTAACTGAGTTGCTGACAGTCAAGTACGTATGAAACACTGTTCTGACATCCAATATGACTGTTTATTGCCGAGGTACTTAATGATGCTGGCAATAAACCAATACCTATGATTTATGCAAATGAGCAAAAGAAGTATATAAGGTTAAACTTTGCTGATTTTTTGTCAACTTAGGTGACTGATTTATGTTTAACAGTGACAGTTCATGGTGAAAGGGTAGGATTAAGGATTGGGTAGGGGTAGGATGACGAACAGAAGCCATTTATTACAATATCTGTGTGATATGCAAAAAATGTGGATGGGTGATCCGCATGTTTTAGTGTTGGAACATGGAGGTGACAGAAAAAATAGGTGTGTTTAACTGAAATGGTATGTGCTGATACAGTATAATGAATAAAGAGTTATGTCATGCAGAAGATGTAGTATTCAAATAAATGATACAGCATAGCAGAATTTATTTCAGGTTGGACACTAGCAGCAGTCAATAGACCCTTTTCCAAATAGCAATTGCAAAGGATTGTGGGATTGAGTTTTGGTGTGTGTTGTTTTCATCAATGGCATTTTACTGTGGACAAAAAAATGCATACTTAAAGTCTATCCCATAATCCTTTGTAGTTGCTATTTGTAAAAGGGTGTATAGTGAAGTCAGGTTTAGTGAGAGTGTTATAGTTAACTTTAAAAGCAGCAATTAAGTCAGGATTTTAACTACCTGTTTTATAGTCTACTGCTAGAATACTCACTTGGACAGTGTTAAAAGATCGGTGAGGTTTGTTTTAGGGCAGCTCATTTCAGCTGGTATGGAATAAAGGAACTGATGGAGACACGGTTGTTTCAGTTGATTAAGAATCTTTTGGCTGTGCTAAATAATGTACTGCTTCATGTGTTAGGGATCATATCAAAGGTATCTCATACCAACTTCATTGATTACCTGCAGAATATTATAGCCATTTGTGATTCCTTCCTGGAAGCAAAAGGAATCTATGCAATCATGATGGCATGTGTATGTGAGTGCGTGTTCCTGCATGTGTGTGTGTGTTTGTAGCTTTTGTAAACACAATATCTCAAGATAATGATGGATACTTTTCATACTAGATTTGCTGATTTATTAGTGAGAGGACGAACACTATTGATTTTAGTGGAGCTCAGAGGTCATGTCAGGTCACCAGCTGTCAAAATAAAAAACCATGTAAACATGATATCTCAAGTTAGGAAGCATGGATATATACTTGGCATGTGGATGCATTGTAGTCAGAAGATGAACCCTATTGTTTTTGGTAGAGGCTAAAAGTTACCTGAGGTCACTGGAATTAAAAGTTCAAAACATTGGTAATCGCTTGTAAACATGATGATATCTCAAGATTGGAGCGATGGATGCTTTTCAAACTTGGTATATGGATTTATCATATTGAGAGGAAGACGTTATTGTTTTTGGTAGAGATCAGAGGACATTTGAAGTCACCAGAGGTAAAAAATCAAAACCCTTATAAAAGGTATCTTTCAAGACGGGATGATGGATGCTTTTAGTACTTTATGTAAATTTGTCATATCATGAGAGATAATCCTATAGGTTTTTGTGGAGGTCAAAAGTCATTTGAGGTCACCAAAGGTGAAACTACGAAAATGCAGTAACCTGAATAGACAGTAGGCCATACCTCCAAATTGTGTCATTTAGTCACCACAGAAAAGAGAGGGCTGAATTTTCATACCATTCCAAAGATAACATTTATATAGAGAACAACATACTATCTTTTCACAAGCACAAATATGGTACACTAATTAGTAATTCCTATTTCAGTAACCCAGGTATGAACATGTTTGATGAATGCTGTGACTACAAGATGATTATAAATACTGCACCTTAAAATCAGTGTGTACATTGATTGTGTAGTGGAAAGTGCTTGATTTCTCATTCTGATGGTCTATAGTTTGAATCCCATTTAAGATCCCTATTTTTTCAGTGTTAGTTTTTACTGTCTTCTTTTACGTACTTGGGATATATTGATTTGTCATATTGATAGAAAGGTTTCTATTGTTTTTGGTGGAGGTCAGAGGTTATTTTTGTAGTGTCGGTCCCTGGGAAGAAATCAGACACATGCAAACAAAATGATCCAGACAAATGCAAAGGCAAATGCACAACTCAGAGTATATTCTTGATGTGCTGCTTTGTACTCAGGCTTGACTCATATGAAATAAATGACATAACATGCAAATGAATATATTAACATAAGAACAGCAAAAGACACGTAGCAATTAATGCAAACTGGATACTCAGCAATTTTAGGTCATTAATGATCCAAAACTGAAAACCTTGTGTACAGGATATTTCAAGATAGGAATGATGGACATCCCACCAGTGGCGTAGCTACCGAGGGGGGGGGGGAGACATGGGGGTGCAATACCCCACAAAATCGTTGCACTCCCCCAAATGCCCCCCACTGGCAAACTGGGTGAAAAAAATTCACCCACTCGGAATAATTTTGAATAAATTCAGATAGATTGTGACAAACTTAATGTGTTTGAGAATAAAATCAAATCAAACTTTAGAATTTTTCACCAGAATTGCACATCGTGATGGCTGCTATCAATCCTGGAAAGTGCCATTTTCAGCGATCTGGGATGTATTAAACTTTCAAATTTTCTTGGTGCAGTACACTCAACGCCAACCTATGGTGGCGCTCTGCTTAGAAAGAAAACGGGATTTAAACTTGCAATCCATGGACCAAGTCCGACAAGCTGAGCTAATCCGTCCTTACAGAAACATGTTTGAGAATAAAATAACATGAAACTTTACTTGTTTTTCACAAAAAACTTCACTTCTTAATGGCTGCTATCAAGCCTGGCTAGTGCCATTTCGGTCGATCTGGGATGTATTAAAATTTCAAATTTTCTTGGTACGCTCTGCGCCAGCCTGTGGTGGCACTCCCCATAGGTAGTAAACAGGATTCAAACTTGCCATCATCGGATCCCAAGTCCGACAAGCTGAGTTAATCTGTCCTCACAGAAATGTGTGTGAGAATAAAATAATATCAAACTTTACCTTTTTTCACAAAAATTGCACTTCTTCATGGCTGCTAGCAAGCCTGGCAGGTGCCATTTCCAGTGATCTGGGATGTATTAAAACCTAAAATTTTCTTGGAACGCTCCATGCCAACTATGGTGGCACTCCCCTAGCACCCTCAGAGCCCCAAAAAACAAAAAATCCTAGGTACACCACTGCATCCTGCACTGAAGGAGCATGTGTGCAGTCAAAAATGGGTCCCCATATATCCTACTGTACAGTACATGACTATGTCTGTATACATGTGTGTATATACTTTGTAAATACTTGCATATTTGTACAGTATATGGTCAAAAGTGTGTCAACTACCTTACATATTTTGCAATTAATATATTTACTTTACCTTGATAATACAAGACCTGTAAGTAAGAATGGTTATAGATGCAATAAGGCTATTGTGCAAAAGAATGCTCAGTGTATGTGTCCTTATACCTTGCACATTAAGGGGTTGGTACATTACTTCCGAATACTCCCAATTGTTTCTTAGGTTAAAGCATAATGCAGGCTTTCAAGTAACTCCCACTTTAGCCTCCTTTATCATACTTTTTGAATCTTTTTCCTACTTCTCCATTTTTCTTGAAAGTCCTACTTTAATCCTGCTTTTTGACTTGCAACCTTAAAAAGTGTATAAGTTACTCTACAAATCTGCCTAGTCTCACCATGAAAGAAGTCTGTGTGTATGAGAATATTTAAAACAACCTCACTTTTCTCTTGGAAATTTCTCAAATGTCACAGAATCATGATCAAACAGTAAAAAAATTAGAACAAACATTGTAACAAGTTAAAGTCTCTTAAGCATCTCAAAAAATCCTAAGATTTGTACACATTTGTACTGTATTTAAAGAATGCATTTTCTATAACATGAAATACAGAAAAATGTGTATGGGAAATAATTGTCTTAAGAGGTTATTTTCTGCTCTCTAAGCACCCCCAAATTGAAAATTTTCTCACCTCAGTCACTGAAGTGAGGCTCATTCCCAAGCGTGGTGGACTGTATTTTCTCATGGAAGCTAGGAATCTGAACGGCTCACCTTGGCAGCTATCTACAACAATGCAAAAGGCTTTGGCAAGGGTGTAGTGAGTACCCGTTGCTATAATATGATAAAAAGATGTGCTCAAACTTGATTACTGAGAAAAAAATTGTAATACACCCTGTATGGTGTTAAAATTGATACTGATGAGAACTATGCCTAAAAGCTTTTGAAGTCCTACGTTTAGTCTGCACAGTTTTACATTTCTGCTGTTTGAGTTTAGATTCTATTTGTATCTTATTTCCTGAATGGGAATTCACTTGAAAGCCTGAGTATGCCATGAACCCTTCAGTATGGAGAATTTTCACATCCTCCTCACAGAAGTATAAAGTCAAAAGTGATGTACAGTAGGTTCATTGATTGCTTTTCTTTTGCTTCATACAGTAGGGTGGTGTATCACCATTAACTCCGCCATTGACTTCCTATCATGATACTAAATCTACCCCCTTGAGGGCCTTTACTGACCCTAGCAAAAGTTTTAGCTGTACATTCACCCATTAACTTAAAGCTGACAAGTAGTCCATCACTGCTTAAATTTTCTCCTTTTACAGCTCAAACCTTCCTTGCGTGTTTTAGATACTGGACACTTATTTAAAAACATCTGCTTTTATTCTCAGATGTGAAATTTCAAAATTTTTTGATCAAAATCTGGCTGCATTACTACCTATAAAGTCACATCATTACTGCTGTAAGGTGTTCAAAGTCAACTTATCCTTTCCATGGTTGAGAAAGGACTGTGACTTCTAAAAGTTTGGGGCATTAAGCTTTGAGTGGGGATGCACAAAGTCTAATGGTAGTACATTAAAGTGGATTAGAAAGACTAGATCGGAGATGGCTCTAGGTTGCCCGTGGTACAGTAATATGTATGATACTTTTGGAGGGTAGGGGTTGTCCTGTTAAACATAACTATGTAATGAGACCAATTGCATAGAGTGATGTGTTGGAGGGAACAGTTTATAGCAGATGGTTAACATAACAAAAATGTAATAATCATAAATGATGTAGTTGTAATGTGTACATACAGTGGCATCAAAAAGCATAAAACATAAATAAAAGTGACATAAAATTATAAATAAAATTTCTCAAAAGTGGCTGGGAAGCCTACTGCAATGGATATTAAGTACTATGTGCACTGCAAGTTCTTTCACTTTTAGAAACTGTAGAGCTATAATATAGTGTTATCCATAATGCAAGCCTGTTTAATACCAGTATCACATCTGTACTTTCAGACCTACTCCAAGTGTCATAAGCATTACTCTAGTGGTCAAGATTCTGATGGCATTATTTTAATTTTGTCCTCTTTTAGGTCCAAAGTACCAGGAAATTCAGGCGGAAAGGAAACTCATGAAAATGGTGCCAGTAGAACCCTGGGCTGCCTACTCACATTATTCCAATCAAGGCAATGTAGTCCATGGGAACAGTCTATCTCCTACTTCAGGACTAGCTCCCTTGGCTTCCAGGGTTAAAGAACCTCAAAAGTTTCATAGCAGTAGGAAAGCTAGAGCTAGTGCGAGAAAAAGATTTGAGGCATCAGAACCTAGTGTGACTTTGTATAGTTGCAGACATTGTGGAAAAAAGTTTAAAGCAAAGACATCCTGTGTTGCCCATGAAAAATCACATAACACTAAAAGGCCATTCAAGTGTAGGTTTTGCTCACGATTGTTCTCGTATAGCAGTAATCGTACGGTACATGAACGAAGGCACACAGGGGAGAAGCCATACAAGTGTCAGAGTTGCGGAAAAGCATTTGCAAAACACAGTAACTTGACCAGACATGAAAAGATACATTTAAAGTAATTGTGAAGGCTGTCTTTAGAAAGAGTGAGAGCTTTCTTTGGAACTTACAGAGAGGTTGACTGTTGATTTTGTAATTTTTTGTAATTACAACACAAGTGTTCAGCCACACTGGGGACCTGCTCCTATACTGGCAGTACATGTAATTTCACATTCAGTAAACTTTGGGAGGAATCCCTCATAGATATCCTTACAGAATGCACAATGTAAAAATTCATCTTTAAACTTCAGTTGCATTGTAGTTTAGGGTTACAGGTATGTAATAACCAGAAGCCATTATCTTGCATTATCTATATGAAATGCAATAAATTGTGAAATTGGGACAATCAGGTGTGCATGCTGTTTAGTGGTAGAATGTAATGGAACATAGAACTTCGTGTGATGGAACAAAGTGTATAAAAACAAAATACTTTAATATATTGTGAATGAAGAGTTATGTGAGGCAGAAGGTTTGTTATAATTATAAATGCTAAAGCAGATTTTGGCAAGGGCAGGACATTTGTAACAAACAATGATGACTTCAGCTTTTTCTACTAAGTGTTTATATGCCTGCAAGTTGAGTAAGTTTAGAACTGCTAAGCAGGATTTTTCTTCATACAGTCTGACAGTAGTTTGATAGTTTCCCCTTTAAATGTTTTGATCACAGTCGTCAAAGATTCCAGGTTTTACTTTACATACAAAATGTTTCAATATTGCCAACTGGGGAGAAAAATCACTCATGATTTAATGCATTAAGGTATATGTAGCTTATTTTTGTATAAGAATAAGTGAGAGAAAGAAGAAACTTTTGAATCACTTTGGGCCTATACTTTACTGTAGCTGAAGAAGTGTAGAGCTACTGACTGAATTACTGTGAAAATTACCATATTGTGGCTGACCCAGCCCTTCAGTAAAAGTACTGAAATGCATCAACACACATTACATGCAGTGCATGGAAAATGGAAGACAGATTTATTTGATAATTATTCCAAAAATAACACAGGATTAAAAAAAAAAAAAAATCCAATGTAACGCAAGGTAAAGTTTTGAATCACTTAAACAATTTAATTTCAACAAAATAATATCATTCAAACAAAATAATTTCAAGTGCACTAGGATGGTATTCAAGGCATCTGTACTATTTGACTGTAACAATATTTGAATAAGAAGCGCAGAAATGAAAATAGATGCCTCAAGCAGTTTCATGACAAAATGCTATGATCATTGAATCTTAGTCACAAAATGGCAGCCTGCTTGTATGTCCTACAGGGGTTTAAGGTGGATCACATGGTTAATGATGTATGCATAACATCTTGGGTATGAGTGGATGTGTGTACTTTACAAATCCCATGTATTGTTAGAATTATTAATGTTGTCAATCATATATCTGACTGATTATGGTTGTATGCAATATAGATCACACAAAGTGAGGTTGATTAGATATGCTGGTTTGTGTAGTGAAGATCCTATAACAATGCTCAGTTGATGATATTTTGCTGAGGATATTGTAAAACTCATTGCTTGCATGCTTATTTACTATGATGGGTTGTCTCCTTAAAATTACAAAAGAACAGAATTACAGTGAGTCCCACACAGGGTCCACAATAGCCGGTGTGGCATCACAGTTTGCGATGCAAATTGATCACAGCAGCGATACAAATATTTTAATGCCTCTCAGAATTGCGACACAAACCTGCAAGTTGATTGAAGAAATTTGTACAGGCATTCTGGCATCCACACAACCACTTGACTTTGTTTCACACTAACTGTTACATTTCAGTTTCATTTAAACGAATTCAATTCCCTGTATGAGTTTTAATAATTCAATAATTAGTCCAACTGTCAGTTTCCGTTTCATCTCCTAAAAGTTTATGTGGCCCGAAAAACGTTCGTTTACTGTTTAAAAGATGTCCAAATTCAGTATCAACCGTGTAATACAAATTACTGGCTCTATTGACCATGCTCAAAGATGTTCACAATATGCACAAACTCTTTAAAACCTGTACGTCGAGATCTAGCGATCATTTCACCAATTTTTTATTCACCCAAAATTATCAATGCACGAAACTGAATATCGAATCCTCAGTCATCAATAGTACGTTTGGTATATGGCTGAAATGTACGCAAACATCAATACCTTTCGCCATGTCTGTGTTCTGTTCAAATGTTCAAGTGAAATGTACGCTGAAAGCACAGTAAAGCCAGTGAATGTGTAGGTCAGTAATTGTATGCAAACACCCATACATTAGGCTTTGCACCTACTCTGCTGAGAAGCTGACGTACATCACAGAACATTGGGCATGGTACGGGGAGTACAGAATTTTCTCGATTGTTGCTTTTACTGCTAAATTCCGGCCCAGGCACACTTTTATAGCAAACAAATTAACATGTGTATTACATAAAGTACCCATCGTTACAACCGCAAACTGTGAGGTAAACTTGTATTTATGCAGTTACGATTCATGACTGAAATGTGGCCCCATGAGTTGTGCCGAAAGTTTGAAAAACTTGATTTTGCATTCGATCGCACCTCAAATTGATTTGTGCACAGCATCGAACAGATATTTACGTATGACTATATAGTGTGTGCATGCATAACGTACTGCTGTATGAAATTATAACACTTAAAAAACACACGTTTGAGCCTACACCTCCTGCTTATGGATAGGTAATACACGGTAGGACGGTGTGAAATAGCCATGTATTTCTGTTTTACCGTTCGTTTTGTGAAAGGCTTGGGCTACGATTATAGTCTAAACAGTAAACTGAGAAAGTGTGAATCAATTTGTAAGGCCCTCTTGTACAGTAATATGCAGATTTCGGCTACTGCTATGAATAGGATAACAAAGGCATTGCCTTTTGTTTAGGGGAATAGTAGGTGAGAATCACGAAGCTATATGCTATGAATGAAGAGTCACCAACTTTTGACAGTTTATTTTCGAAGCCTCATTTGGTAGGTAAATTGCCAAGTAAATATTGTTTTAATAAAAAGATGTCAAAGCAAAACACGGGATAGAAAAAATACTCAACTTTCGTCGTATTTTTAAAGGCAAATCCATTCATATGTTTGGTTGAATTCGGCGCCGTTTAAACTGCTGATAGTTCGTTTAACCATTTAAACGTTCAAAGTTAGATGCATCAATACAAAAATATGTTTACTGAAATCATCATCGACATGGATTCTTTTTTGTCAACAACACAACTGCTATGCAAAATTTGTAAATTGCTATACAAAATAAAAAATGCATAGCAGTTTTGCGCTGCAAAACAATATCCTTAATGCGGACCCTGCATGGTCCCACATGGCACTTTTCGAAATTTGCAAACATACTGTAATTATACTGCACATGAATTTTGTGAAATAAAAACCATTTCTATGCAGATCTTTTTAATAAATAACTTTACAATTTTATTGAATTAAGGGTAAATTGTACAGTACCTCAAAGTTTGGGTGTGGTATCTTCTGGTGAATGGACATTGGTACTAAATGGAATACTTGTTTTTTCATAGTTAAAGTCAGCTAGAGCTGATTTTTCTCAATTCAAAGTGCAATGAATAGGTCTAATGCTGTAATACATCCATGCACCACAACATCTTCTGACCAAGTGTTTTAAGCACGCACTGTACTTAGTGGTCATGATATATGATGGATTATTTTTGTCCTTTTTAGGTCCAAATTGTCAGGAAATTCAGGCTGAAAGGAAGCACATGACAGAGGAGCCAGTAGAGCCCCGGACTGCGTACTCTCATTATTCCAATCAAGGCAATGTAGTCCATGGAAACAGTCTATCTCCTACTTCAGGAGCTCCTTTGACTTTCAGGGTTAAAGAATCTTACATGGTTCATAGCAATTGCAAAACTAGATCTGGTGTGAGAAAAACATACGGGACATCAGAATCTAGTGTGACTTTGTATAGCTGCAGACACTGTGGAAAAAAGTTCAGAGCAAAGACATCTTATGTTGCCCATGAAAGATTGCATAATAGTGAAAAGCTATTCAAGTGCAGGTTTTGCTCACATATGTTCTCATGTAGCAGTAATCGTACAGTACATGAGCGAAAGCATACTGGGGAGAAGCCGTACAAGTGTCAAAGTTGCGGAAAAGCATTTGCACAACACAGTAACTGGACCAGACATGAAAAGATACATTTAAAGTGATTGTGAATGCTAGTAAGGAATAGTGAGGGGTCATTTTCTCTACTGACAAAAAAATTGGTTAATTGTTAATGTTCTAATTTTACAGTATAGTATGGGAAAGATGCTGTGGCACTCTGGGAACTAGGTACAACACAAGTGTTTGCCCATCATGGGTGTTGTGCAAAAGTAAATTTGGGCCGGGGTGAGAAGTGGTGACTGGGTGAAGGTGTAATAGGCATCATGGGAGAAATATTTTTGGGAGGGGGAATGTGAATTAGTAGCGTGACCTAAAGGAAGTGCTATATTTTTCGAAAACATGGTTAACTTCTCATATAAAGTTTGCATGTGATACAGGTTTTTCAAACATATTTATAGACAAAATTATATGACACCCTTGACAAAATTGTTTTGGTGGGAGGGGTCTGGGCCCTGATGGGCACGGTGCCTCTGTTGCCTACCCTGTGGACATGTATCACAATTCTTCTGCACCTATATTCACTGCCCTTGTGATTCCAACATGCATCATCTGCTAGAAATTCTTCCTTGACTTTCGTATACAAAATGGACTAATTCTGATTATGCACAACACTTTTCACACAAAAAAGTCAATGACCTTTAAGGGTGTGATTTCCCTCATTGACAGTCTGCTCAATGAGGAACTCAAGCTACTGTTGACTGTGTAGAAATAAAGCAGTGGTACTGTAGGACATGCATTACAATTAACAGTTGAGAAATGACATAAATCTAGTCAATGTACACTGCCCCTCATTTAGTTCCTTTTTTTTTAACCTATGTAAACCTGAAACTTCTCAACAAAAGGCAGTTCTTCAGGCCAAAGATATTCAGGATGGGTATAAG
This sequence comes from Holothuria leucospilota, assembly GCA_029531755.1. Taxonomy (NCBI): domain Eukaryota; kingdom Metazoa; phylum Echinodermata; class Holothuroidea; order Aspidochirotida; family Holothuriidae; genus Holothuria; species Holothuria leucospilota. Next base: position 19,903,724 of record CM055981.1, on the reverse strand, counting down.
GAACCTTTTGTTGAATGGTTTCAGGAGGAGGTGCACCTAGGTCCCCAAATGAAGGGATTCTGGAGGAACTGAATAATCTCTTATTCTTTTCAGGTGTGAGAATATGTACATTAGGGAGAGGTATACACATGGTGGCCATGTGCAAATTTCCAAAAGAGGGACATGCAAGTTCATATCTTTAATAGTGCCGCCATTGTACCTGCAAATATACCAAAATGGGGGCTGACGTTATAGTCACACAGTGTATGTAAAGTTTGTAGACCTATTCAAATGGTTTTACTACAAAGTGAACCCTGATGCAGAGCTCGAGAATACTTTTTGTACTGTTCAAGTATTGCATATAATGAAATTGTTTGAAATTTATAAATTTCAGCCCCTGTATTATTTTTAAGAGTGTAGATGACTTATATATGGTACAATTGTAAGTCAAACACCCTAAAAGGGGGACAACTTAATGTCCATCTCAGAGTAGCCTGGGATGGAAGACACAGCTGTTAAGGAGGAAGTCTGACCACACTTGGTCCACACTTGTCAGGAGGGTTAAGTGTGATGTGGAGGCCACACTGGATGCCGCTCTGCGCAGTTCTATGGTGTTCTTCAAACATTGTTAAACATAAGGAAGGATGGAATACACCTCTATGTTCTGACACATGTAACTCTAGTTCTCTTACCCTTACCCAACCCTAACCTAATCCTTGTCCTGCACTGACCCTCAATTAGACTTTTCAGGACATAGAAGAGATGTAGTAAAATAGAGAAATTGGATTATAAAGCTGTCCAGGCTGGTAGTACAGTACATACATGAAGGTGACTGTATAAGATGCCATCCTGCATTGCGCTTAGAAGTATTGTTGAAAATGTTCAGCTTTCCAAGTGTTGTGTTTTAAAGCATGGAATCAGAAGGTGACTCTTGATATATATGCATAGCATTATTCCTGTGAAATTTGTTGTTCATTGACAGACCTGCATTGGCCGTTGCATTGTAGTTGGTTGAGCAGCAGGCATAAACAAACCTCCAGAGCAAAGATAGAAAGTAAAAATGGGAATCCATGAAGGAAGTCTTAAAGGGAAATATTGTGTTTAAAATGCACCAACATGGCATACAAAGGAAATACCTTAAATTATTATCAAACCATTCAGTCTCATCAATAAACTCTAGTAATAGTTTTATCCCCTCAAAGTATAAATTTCAAGAGTAATTGATGTTGCATCATTTGAATTTCTGAAAGTTTGGGTGAACAAATTACTGTACTTTTATGCAACAAATAACCGAATTACTTCCTGTGAGAGCCTTATTTCTTGAAAAGAAAGTTACTGTTCTGCCTTATTTTGAACTGTCTGTCATTCTGTATCTACTAATATTGGTTTAAAAAAGATGAAAATATTCTGTAAAACAAATGCAGTATTTCTGTTTAATCTACATCACCCTCTTGCCTCCTATTTATGCATGTAATCCTCACTTACCCACAGTAATACCTGGCAAATGAAAGGTGGCATAGTGGAAGAGTGCCCTCCAGTGATCAGGGCTTCTGAATTCTTCATTTGCCTGCCAAAAGTATATGTCAGAGTTTTTTCACCTGGCTAAGAATTTGACCATTTTGCAGTGGATTTTGCTGTTTTCAGCTTTTTAATTTTGTCGGAGATGGCTTCAAAACTTTAAAGCCTGAGTGTTGTACAAGATGCATCTATATGAAACAGACTCAATACAATTTAAAGCTGCAAAAATGGAGGTAGATTCATGGAAAGTAACTGCTATGTAATTTCGAGATTGAGGAGTGTGAAATGATGTTTAGTTTGAACATGTTTATGTCTTCATGCATGATATAATAATGATAACATTAGTAATAAAGATGTACTTGAAAAGGCACTTTACAAAATAACCTACAGTAATACACTATTCATATACACTGTAGTATTGCATAAACAGGTTTAGTTTCAAGTTGTTTCTTAAGTAGGCCTATTGTAATATTGCTATTTTGTTTAATACTAGTAACTTGTAGATTAATTATTACACAATAAAGGTACAGAATATGAAAGACTTCTTTCAGCATAAGATTTCTGCAAGATTCTGGGACACATCAGGAATTTACAGTTTGTTGAATGCAATTGTCTGGTTCAAGTATAAGAGTGAAAGGAAGTGAACAGGAACCATTTTTGATAGCTTGGAATGTACAAGTAGGACTTAAAACTGTATGCGAGATGAAATCGGTAGCCATTGAGGCTCAGGGTGTATAGCAGTAAGGTAATGTGTTTACGGGATATGATCAGAAAATGTGCAGAAATGTGTGTATGTTACAGTCTGTACGTACTCTGTACAGGTTTCCCTAATTTATACCATTCAAACAACATCAAATTACAAGAATTAAGTTAAGATGATATTAGTGCATGTTTGAGAATTTCAGTGCTCTTCTTGTTGAGATATTTCCTCATCTGACTTATCTTGTACAGTTGGTAATTGGCATATCTACATACTTTGTTTAAATGATGGTCAAAATTCATGAACTTGTCAAAATAAGCACCAAGATTCCTGGCAGACTCAGAATGGTAAATCTTCTCAAATGCAATTGGTGGATAAGGGATATTATATGCTCCCTTTTAGCGGAGAAGACTTCAAATTCAGTTGTATCCGCAGTAAGCTTTAAATGATGACCAATCATCCATGCACTGTACAGTATACATCACTAACACATAATTGCAGTTTTTGATATGCATTTTCTAGATCAGTAATGCCACATTAAGTTGTGTTCTATCAGCATAAAAATGATTATTTGATGCCCCCGAGCATATTTTTGGTATTTTTTAAAGTTTATATTTACGATATTGCTAGTGTTTCCCCTTTTTATATGCAGTAAATAGGCCTTGGACGTGCCATTTCCAGTGATCTGGAAAGCATTTTGGGCCAAAATTTTCTTGCACTCTGCGCCAACCCATGGTGGCTTGGAGCGCTGAGAGTCAGTCTATGGGCTCCCCCCTCCACGCCCCCGTTGACAAATTCCTGGCTATGCCTTTGTCAACACTGTGTGAAGAAGCATCTAAACTTTTTTCTGGGAGTAAAATATTTTCCATGAAAAAAGGCGGGCACCCCTAAAAAATTTGCCCCCTCCCCTGAATTTTTTTCTGCGGATGCCAGTCTTATAAAGTGAAACTGCTCATTGTAAAGTGCAGAACAACTTTCTATGTGGACGAAAGCAAGATTATTTTACTTGTTCTTCTTGACCTATCACCTGCTTTTGACATTGTTGACTATCACATTCTCTGTAAGAAAGTTCTTGATGAATTTGGTATTCGTCAATCATAGTGCTTTGAATCTTATTTCTACAGAAGTATATGTGTTAAAATTAATTAGCATGACTCCTTACCTAAGAAGCTTTGTACATACATGTGTACCTCAAGGATCTGTGCTCGTTCCTATTTTATTTACAATGTATTCTGCCAGCCTTGGTAAACTTATCAAATCACATGGGGGGGGGGGACTGCTGGGGCCTGAGTGTTGATATTTTATTCAATTCCTGTTTTGAGAGTAGAAATTCACACTGAGTGGACTGTTAAGAAATGTTGATGTTAAATATTCTTCATTTTTTCTTTATTTTTCTTCGTTTTTTTCTTCGTTTTTGATTTTCCGGGGGGAGGGGGTCAAGTGCCCTCCTTGCCCCCCTCCAGACGCCCATGCTTTGTAACCATGAAACAGCTACGAATGAAGTAAACGCAGCTTATTATCCTTTGAGGTTATCACCAGTTCCGACATTCCAAAGCTCAAAACCTTCATTGGCTGCTACAAAGGCCTGTAATCCAGGATAAGCAACAGTTGTAGACAAGATCTTTCCCTGTCATGTTAGTGCTAACATGTACATACTGGTGTTTTTGCAGAATTTTTAAATTAGAACTAAAATAATTTCTAAGAATGCACACAATAGCACACATATGCCACCAATTTCATAAGATTCATGAGTAAGTTAGTTAGATGAGGTTTAACGTCCCAGTTTCCAACCAATTGGTTCAAGTTGAGACGACCACGGCCTTTTTTCCAGTTGTGGCTCACTGGCTCATGAGTAAGGATCAAACTTCACAATTAGCTATTTTTGGTTCTTGAATGGTGGGAAGTTTAATTATGAAAAGTATCTCATATTTTTACATCAACAAAAATATTGTCAATGAGAAATTGGTGGTATTGTTGGAAATGGATGTAAATTTTTCATTATTTTGAGGACATTTTGAAGCTGTTGAGGTAATTGTAGACTGCACATCTATTCCTGCCAAATACACTATAAAGTAATCAACTGCCCATTGTCTTTGGAAAAAGGCATGTACACTTTGTGATGAGTGCTCAACTTATGGAATGTTGTCACACTGCTTCCATAATTGTGCTGGTCACTGGACATTTCTGAACAGCTTCATGGGTGAATGCACACACACACAATAGTCTGTTGTACTTGATTTTATAATCCAAGGTACCTGCTGTATGCCTGCTATTGCAAGGAGTAAATTTTAAAAGTAGCTAAGGGCTTTTTTTCCAGTGCTCATGGTTCAGGGGTTTTAAATTGCTATCTTTGCTTTTACAACAATAATTATCTCTTGTCACCAATTAACTATTGTGTAGAATTGGTTGCAGTAGCAATGAAACTGTATCATTAATTTATAAACATGTATTTGTACAAAAAATATGTTGAATGTAAGATGATTTCAACAAGTATGCCGTCAAAGGTCTAGCTTTCGTCAGAAGTGGCTCTGACTTCTTCAGGACCGATGACCGTCGATGGCGTACTCGTTGAAATCATCTTACTAGTATGGATTCCCGTCTTGAAAGCCTTTCTACTTACTATGTCCAATGTGATACGGTATTTGAAATGTGTTATGAAATGTTCAACTTCGTACAAAAGTTGAACACATGCTACCCTGTACTGTAAGCATTTATAAAGTCTGTACCTTAATTATCTCTTAAGTGTGGGCATCTCCTTTTCCTGGACATTTCTCAACAGAACAATTTCCCCGCAGACAACTCCCCTGACAATTCATACAGGGTTGCAAATTCCTTGGGAAAAATTCCCATCCGTTATGACAGGGATGCCCAACCTTTTTTGACCCAAGATCTGCTTTTCAAGTAGCCAATCTCCAGAGATCTACTGTCATACAGTTACACATAAGAAACTTTTTTTTCCCTACACCTTGCGGTCGATTTGGGATCAGTCAGCGGTCTACCAGTAGACCCCTGTCAACTGGTTGGGCACTCGTGCATTATGATTACTCCTCAGGCCATTTCCCATTTCAGCAAATTTGGAATTGCCCTTGGTGGAAATTATCCATTTGGACTATTGTCAGGGGGTGGGGGGGTTGTCCTTAAACTTGTCACCCATACCGTTGTGTCTTCAGTCGAGCTGTGTGTAATAAATGAATCAACAGTCAACTCATGTTGTGTCGCAAGTATTTCAAACAGCATTTATACACTTCGCTTTTCACGAGTGAGACCCCCTTTTCATACTTTTTCTCATTGCTAGGTTATAAGAGACGATACTCAAAGACGCAACGTGTGGAAGGCCCCACAGAGAACAGAAATGTCCGCTCGTCTAAGCTACCCAACATCCCTGGTTTTATTAGACAGAATAGGCCTGACACTAGTTCTCGTGCACAAATTTTGAAACAAACTGTGTTTACATGCCAGTATTGTGGGAAATTTTTTAAGCAGAGTTCAGCCTGTAAAATTCATGAGAGACGCCACACTGGAGAAAAACCGTATAAATGTCAGTTTTGTCCCAAAGCCTTCCCAAGCTGCAGTGAGGCCAAACTTCATGAGAGATCACATACAGGGGTCAAACCATATCCCTGCAAGATATGTGGAAAAAGATTCTCTGATAGTAGTAACTGGCGCAAACATGAAAAGAGATGCACCCCTTTAACAGGCCAACTTCAGATGTAACTCTATATTTCTTCATTACTCGCTAGTCCAAAATGGAGTTTGCCAATAACAGGATGGAATGACCAAGCAATTCAAATCATTTCACTGTCACAATACATAAACAAAATATTAAAGATATGAAGGCACTAGAAAAATTAAAATGACTTGTCTGGTTTGTAGCTATCACTGGTATACTGCTTTGAAACAAAACACAAAACAAAGCAAATAACAAACATGGACACACACCCACACGTGGGCAAACACGAGAGTATAAGCTGCTTGCCACAAAAAAAGGACAAGAGAAAGGGAAACAGAAGAAAATAGGTGTTTAAAAAGAAAGAGGGAAAGGCAAGGACAGTAAAAGAAAGTGAATGAGGTATTCAAAGACCAACTCAGTCAACTTGCTAAATAGGTTAAGATGTTCAACCCTGACTTTATTTTGATGAGCTTTATTTGGTAAAATAATTTCAGTAAGAAAGGGACTGCCATAAATTGTTGGTGGGAATAATTTTAACATTGTGCATGTGGTGATCATGAAGTAAAATATGTAAATACAAGCACTTAATGGTTCATAAAATCAGGAATTGATGTGTTGTTGTACACAAAGCAACAAACACAATGGTGTAGACCTTGCTGATCATGAGCAATTATGCTCCGCATTAATTCTTTAGGGCCAATGATTTTCCGTGATCACGGAAAAACACAGAAATAAACGGAATTTACTTTTTTGCACGGAATTTCTCCGAATTTAGCAAAAATTATCAGGCTCAAAATACATGTAAATTTTTGACAAAAAACAGTTATTTTTCTTAAAAACTATGCCAAATGAATGCCTGCATATAGCAAAGACATACACAGACATTTAACCATCTAAAATGGTGGCAAATTCACCTTCAAATCATCAAAACACCTTGAAGTTACAATCAGAAAACAAGCAGGACATTTACGAAAATTGGCAAAATTTTGCCGGTATAGGCTCCAGTTTGCCTATGCAATATTGTATTAGGCTAGGTCGTATGTGTGTCACAAGTGTTTGCTGCCAGACAAGTTTAGGACTTGTTTTCAGCATAATTACTCCAAAATCCGAAAATCACAGAAAGGGGTTATGCTTGAAACAGAATTTTGCGGAATTTGAAAAGTTAAAACGGAATTTGTGATTTGTGAAGCGGAAAATCATTGGCCCTGATTCTTGTAACAGATCGAGGACCACAGGATCCAGTACTTGTCTGTATCATCAGTCAGTTCTGTAGGATTTGAAGTGTTAGTATGCGTATTGTAATGTTTGTGAAATTTGCTATGATTTAATCTTCCAGTTTAAATTGTACAAATGATGACCATGCTAGATATGAGCAAGAGTTTATACTTCTGAGGCAGACTGGCAGTTATATACCTTTCATGTGGTTGTTAAAAAGAAAAAAAAGGTGTAGTTGATTTTCTAATGGTCTGGTCCAAGTGCCATAATTTTTTATGCAGGGCGTATAAGAATGGTTTTAAGGTTGAATCCGTTGAACCAAAAATATGAATAGGGAGTTTACCACAAAGTTTCAGAGGAAATTTTTACTTGCCAGTGCTTGATTGTACCTGTGTGTGTTTCCCTTTGCATGGAGTATACTCATGACCTTCACACCAGTCTGTGAGATATATACTGGAAGATAAAAAAGATGGTCAGTGAAGTGATTGAATTTCCTTGTAGTGAAGCCTAAGAGTTTATGTTCAATGTAACCCTTGTTTACCCTCCTGAAATAGTCTGGAGGTAGCATAATTTCTTTATTCATGTATTTTTTTTGGAAGATTCTAAGTTATCATACAGTCTTGATGGAAAATGATATTTTAGCTTAGTCTGTGTGAATGCAGTAAATATAGTTTTAAAGGGCTATTAGGTGGTAAGGTGTTTCATGTGGTAGTGAGGATACAAATTAAGTTTTCTCATAATGCATGTTTCTGTTATGCAGCTGTTAAATAATAGCTTAAACTATCCCTTGTGCTGTCTGGACCTTCTCAGTGTATGAGATGAGGGGGACATGTAAGGGAGAATACTAGAGTGTTTTCTGTACTTTTTTCAAAAGGTGACAAAGTTGGTACGTACCAAGAGATACCAATAGTAGAAATGACCTAGGGGTCATTGCTACAAACACCAGGAGAGTGATGAGAGAATGCTAAATTGTGGGGGGTTTTGCTGAAGGCACTGTTTCCATGACACTATTAAGGAATGACAGAGAATTCAAGTTCTAATATGTTTACAGTACTGTGAAACATAAATAATACCTAGGTATTAGACAAGACTTTACAGGGCTAGAAGATTTCTCAAAGATTGTCAGTTGGGTATCACTGTAACGTTTGCAGTAGGTGTAAATATGTACCATATTAATATTAATAATGATATTGTAGTTAATGAGTATAGGCTCCAGGCAGTGGTGGCATTACTCCTATCCATTTACACAGAAAAAATTGTTCATGCAATCTGTCCCATCACACTTGTGATATATTCACAAACCAGGGTGTAGTTCTGTAATTTTATCATGTATTTCCATGGGGCTTGTATTACAAAGGATGACCAAAAAGAATACCCTCTATCTGTGCCATTGGTGAAAATCCCCTTGGTTTAATACTAGTGTGTGACATTCACCTATGCTGGTTAACCAAGCCCAAAGCTAGACATCAAGTTCACTGGTGCAACTGTATTCAGTGCACATCACGTAGCCTCACAGTACTCATATTTATCTCCTGCAGGGTTCTATAGCTACGGTGGTCAGTACCGGTTGGGACCGCCCAGCACTCCTTATTTGTGTCCAGCACTAATGGTCAAATGGACTTTCCTGCCCAGCATAGACTTCCGCAAACTGAAACGTTGCTGGAAATGCGCTATTTTGATCGTATTCCAAGCACACGTACATGCTTTAATTGTGCAATATCAAAAATGGAAATGCTGAATAAAAGAAACAAACTTAATTAATAATGAGTTAACAAAACAGTTTCTTGCCATTTCTGTGCTGCACCTTCAGATGATCATTATATTCAAAAAATATTTCCTAAAACAATTGGAAAAAAACACCAAAAACATAAAAATAATTAAACATCAACTATAAAAATGAATGCAATCACACATATAACTAGGTCAAAAAATTGCAAAAGGTAGCACCATTTTGAATCTAAGCCCCCTGAAAGATACAAAATTTTCTCAAAGGGGAGGGGCATACCCCCTCCTCTTCGATCCCTCCCCAGGACAGCATTTCGTAAACCAACTACTGCCCGGCACTAAATATGCTCTAGCTAGAACCCTGGTCTCCTGTTACAGTTAGTATTAAGGCCATGTACAAATGTATCAAACCTTGAACTTAAAGGGGAATTTTCATGATCCCAGACAGTTTCAATTCTCCCAACTATGCATCTTCTAGCTCCTCCCATAACTGTGTGAGGCTCTTCCTTGTGCAAGAATAAACCTGTTTTATTGCTAAAGGCCATGTCCTGGTGAGCACACAAGGCTATAAAATGTAATAAAAGTACTCTCTCTGCCTTGTGTGGAATGTGAGCTACTCTGCATCTTTCAAATTTTCAAACTTTGATGTCAATCAAACAGCAGTCACCAACTGAGAATTTTGATATACATACACTAAAAATATACTTTGGGGTGATGACAGTCTGTCTTTAATGCATTTTGTTCATATCTTGCCATAAATCTTTGGTTTTTTTTGTTTGTAATGTAGGCAAATAAAAACTGACTTTTCATTTGATCTTTCAAAACTGAGAATGTTTATTTGTTTGGATGATGGATTTACACTTATGCAGGTGTGTGAATGCTTGTATTTGTGTCTATACCACATGCTTTTTCTGTGGACACCATATCTCAGGCAGATAGAGGATCTCATAGGATGTGGATGTCTGATGATGGGTAGAACCGATGTTGTTAGGGTCATGGGAAGTCAAAGTAAATACTGTATCCCAAGAAGTGTTAACTGTGAGACATGTCATACTTAGTAGGTGGATGACATAGACTGTGATATATACTGTACAAAGATACTGGTGCATGTCAGCATGCATTCTTTAGCAGGGTACCAGCAGTCAAATTGCATGAACCTTTTGGACGTGATATGCTGAGGAGGATGGTTTTGTAGAATATTGATTGTGTGTGTTTGTATGTTTGTGTGTATGCCCTTTCATACCCACTGTAAACATCAACACCCATCAAACATGAAATTTTGCTTTTCAGGTTCTCAGGCGAGAACTACCTTTGACTGGGTTCTTTAATACACATTTTTCCAAATAGCAGCTACAAAGAATTGTGGGATAAAGTTTTGGTGTGCATCATTTCTGGCCACAGTAAAATGCCATTGACAAAAACTACACACACTAAAACTCTATCCCACAATCCTTTGTAGCTGCCATTAGGAAAAGGGTCTATAACAGAGTAACATAAAGCTACAGTAATGGCGAACTAACACAAGTAGTTAGCCTTAGTCTATACTCCTTCACTCTCCCTTGATTTTCAGAGTTGTGTATGAAGTTAAAGAACGTACGTGTTAAACAGGGGCATCGCCAGAGCATTTATCATGGGGGGTGTGGTGCTGTATTTGCCAACTGAGAAGAAAGAAATGGCGACTGAAAGTGTTGATAAGAGATGCATTTAGAGCTGAGAACCGTTAGTCCAACCAGTAGTGGTCCAGCAGGGGTGGCGCCATGATGTGCCCAGCGGGGGGCAACGACCCGAAGCCTCGACATCCCCGATGCCGTCGAGGGGTTGGTGAGGGGAAATTTATAAAGAAAACCTGTGTACTATACCATATCATTGCAGGGCATACATTGCATAAAAGTTTGTATATACTAGAGGAAAATAGTTCCGCCTGATTTAAGGTTTTTCCTGAAATCTAAACTGTGAAATTGCAAAGCGTGTGAAGCATGCTAAATTGGGTAAGCTTACAGTAAAAAGAACATGTACTTATTCAAAGCTTATGTAGGTCAATCAGTTGCGTACCCACGATTTCTCTCAAGGGGGAATGCAATATGTTGTATGATTGCCGGTCTGGGGGAGGGGGTGTCCCCCTCCCCTCTGAAATTTTTTGAAAAATTAGGTGTCCTTACATGCAATCTGGTGCCACATATGCCACCTTTGGAAGTAAAATTTGGGTTAAAACATTTATGGTTTTTAGGACCTGAAAAAAAAATTGGCATCCGTGAGGGGGACATGGCCCAGTGGCCTCCCCCCCTGTTTACGCCACTGAGGTCAACTGTCCAGGCAGTTGGGCCCTATCGGGCACAACTTACATTGTACTTCCCTCTTCGAGTCACTAGCCGTACCAAAAGACAGACTCAAGAGAACATTAACTTAGTTTAGGGAAATGAGATGAGATTCCTGGCATTTACATAAAACGATAAATTCTACTTAGTTAATACTTGGAAGGATGAAAAGGGTTTGTTCTATATCATCTATAAGCAACAAAACTGAGGAAGAGTGGGCAAAGCGTACTGAAAATTTGGGGTTTTATCACAGAAATGACCCTTTTGAAAGCTAAAATAAGTAAACCGACCATGGGTAGCGAAAGAATTTTCCTGACATGGGGCCGGGCTGTGCCAGCAACCCCAAGTTCCGACGAAAGGGATATGAAGGAGCCTAACTACCCCATGCCATTGCAGAGTACCGTATATTTAGCATTATATCACTTCATTTGTCAAGAGCTGAGTTACGCACTGATACTGTTCTTTTGAGTCTGAATCGTGAAATTGCAAAAATTTTTGATAGGCTGACACAAAAACATGTTATCATTAAGAGCAAAGGGAAAAACATAAAAACTGTAAGGGTTGTAGACTGTACCGGGGACAACATACATTGTGTGAAAACCACATGGACTACCCGACAAATTAGCCAAACTTTGCTCCTTGAGTCGCTCACCAACTGACCGTATATACCGCATGACTCACATACACTAGAGAACGGCAACTAGGCTTTGAGATATGGGATGAAATTTATGACCTCTACATAACCTGTGTACCCTGCCTACATGTTACTTGGTAAGGTTGACAGGACTTGTCCTATCTAGCAATGTGGAATGGAACTACTGAAGAAACTGGAGTGGCATTACAGCGCACGTTGTGTGTCGAAAATTTTGGGTTTTGATTACAGAAATTGTCCTCTTTCTTTCACTTCTTTTCCTCTTTCTTTTCCTCATGTTTCCTTCATTTTGCCGACTGGTGCAGAATTTACGTACTCAATGCCAGAAACCACATGAAAGATGAACTCCTTTAGTATACAATGATACTGAAAAGCCCTATGTAGCTTTTTTGCCGACAGAATATGTTTTAAGTTTCAAAAAGTGTTGCTTACGGGCTTTGAAGTTACTGTATAAATAAATGTTGCCTAAAACTGCATTCCAATCTCCTGTCTTCCATCTGCACCAGCCCCTTTCTCTTGCCCTGCTTAGTCCCTCCCTCCCCTGTTCTTTTTTTCTGTTCGCTCGGTCTTTCTCTCTCCCTCTTCCCTCTCCTCATATTTCTTGTTTTTCCTCTTTCTCTTTCCTCTAACTTTCCTTCGTTTGCACTTCCCTTTTTCCTTCATTTTGCAGACTAGTGCAGGACTTTGCCGACTGTGTGGATCGGGGGGGGGGGGTGTCACACCCTGACACACCCCCTGAAGCATCGTCCCTGGTGTTAAATGTTCCTTTGGTTATTTCTGGTGGTACAGTAGTTACTTTTTGTGTGATCCCATATAAAGAATGCTAGACTTGACACTTCTGGGCATTGGTTCAACTATAAAAAGAAGGAATAGCATCATATCCTGGGCAACTGCAGTGGTCTAGAGCCAGTTGTCTCAACACTATAGTTCTTTTTCCAAAGTTTTCAAGAATTTCAGCATAGAATATGGCCATTTGGGGTCTGCCTTACTACTTCATTTACCAAGTGAAGGAGCCCTAGATTTAAAATGCATTCTGTGATGTGCAATCCTGCGGTGTAAAATTTAAGATTGAAATAGTGCATCTAGCTGCTCGCTTTGCTCTTTTCTCCTAGGAGATATTTGAAAGTGATGTGGCTCCCGATGGTGTGTTTGCACATGTATGTCTATATATGCAATAGGCTCCCAAGATTTCTCATGCCTTTTTTGATAAAAGTCCACAGCCAACCTAAAGGTCCTTACCAAGAATGTTTAAATTGTTCATGCCTAGATAATATTTGTATATAGAGGATAAGAACTTAATTCCTTAATTACGTTCCAGATTACATAAGCGATTGAGGCTCACATTGGCTGCATGCAAAGACAAAACACAGATCAAAGCAAAAAGTGGACAAAGCAGGAATGTACTCATATAATATTTCTATGGGGACAACTCTATATTTGTAAGGTTTTTTAGTTATAAGGGTCACTGGTCATAAGGTTCTGTAGTCGTAAGGGTCATTTATCATAATAACAGAAAGGGTTTGTTATTCATAAAAAAAAATAGAAAAAAAGTTCGTTTTTCATACTAAAAAAGGTGTGTTACTCATAAGGCAAAAAGAGTTTGTTATTCATAGCAGGGCAAAGGGTGGCTATTCATGATAGGAAAATAGGAAAAAGGGTTCGTTATTCATAATAAAATGGGTTTGTTCTTTGTAATAAGTATATGGTTCATTAGTTACAACACACATCGGTCAGGGGAAGATCCAAGGGCTTTTGAGGTGGGGATTCCAGTATAACCAAATTTTTCTTCCATTTTCTAGGCTAAAATGGGCTTTCTATTGCCATTGTGAATAGACACCTCTTTTCTTATGTGAATATGGAACTTCTTTTCCTATTATGAATAGCCAACCCTTTTCCCATTATGAATATCGAACTTTTTCTTCCATTATGAGTAGTGAACCCTCTTTTTTCCATTATGAATACCCAACCTTTTTTGCCATTATGGACATCGAACGTTTGCCATTTTGAAATACGAACCTTTTTGGCCATTATGAACCTTATACCTAAGAAACCCTTTTTGATTCCTTGCCAAAGGCAAAAGGAATCAGTGCATGCAGTCATGATGGTGTGTGTAAGGGTGCATGTATGTGTGTGTTTGTGATGCTTGGCTTGTAAACATGATAACTCAAGATAGGAATTATGGATACTCTTCATACTTGGTATATGGATTTATCATTTTGATAGGAAGGACCCTATTGTTTTAGTGGAGGTCAGAAGTCATGTCAGGTCACAGAGGTCAAATCCCAAAACCTTGTAGACATGACATCTCAAGGTAGGAAGCATGGATACTTTACATACTTGGCATGTGGATGCTTTATAGTCAGAAGATGGACACTATTGTTTTTGGTAGAGGTGAGAGGTTAATGAGGTGATTCAAGGTAAAACTTTAAAACCTTGAGAATTACTTGTCAACATGATTTCTCAAGTTGGGAATGATGGATACTTTTCACACTTGGTATATGAATTTATCAGATCAAGGAGGTTCTACATGTAGGAGCCTCTACATGTAGAACCTCCTTTATCAGATTAAGAGGAAGAACCCTCTTGTTTTTGGTTGAGGTCAGAGATTATGTCAGATCATTGGGTTCAAAAACCTTGTAAACAAGGCACCTCAAGTTAGGAAGCATGGATACTTTCAATACTTGGTATGAGGGTTCTTTATAATTGGAAGATGAACTTTTTGTTTTTGTTAGAAGTCAAAGGTTATCTAAGATCATTGAAGGTAAAACTTCAAAACCTTGGGAATTGCTTGTAAAGATAATTTCTCAAGGTAGGGAATGATGGATACTTCTTCTTACTAGGTATATGGATTTATCATACTGAGAGGAAAAACCCTATTTTTTGGTGGAGGTCAGAGGTCATCTCAGGTGACCAAAGGTCTTAAACCAAAACCTTGTAAACACAATACCTAAAATATTGCATTTTGTGGAGTCAAATGTTATCTTAGGTCACTAGAGGTGAAAATGCAAAATCCTTAAAAACTGCTTGTAAACACTATATCTCAACACAGGAACGATGGATACTTTTCTTATTTGGTATTGGATTTATCATATTGGGAGAAAGAGCCATATTGATATCAGTAGAGGTCAGAGGTCATTTGAGGTCATCAAAGGTCAAAAACCGAAAATGTAAACACAATATCTCAAGGTAGGGAGTGAGTGTGGATACTGTTCATACCTGGCATGTAAATACTTTATAGTCAAAAGATGACCACTAATGCATTTTGTAGAGGTCAAAGGTCATGTGAGGTTAACAGAGGACAAAAACTTAAACACCTTTAAACACAATATCTCAAGTTAGGAATGGGTGGTACTTTTCATACATGGTATATAAATTTATCATAGTAAGAGGAAGTTCTATTATGTTTGGTGGAGGTTATGATGTGAGGTTACCATGCAGAGGTAAAAAACTGAATCCTTTTTAAACACAATATCCCAACATAGGAAGCATGTATACTTTTCATGCTTGGTTTTTGGATGTTATAGTAAAAAGATGAATCCCATTCTTTTTGATAGAGGTCAAAGGTTGCACGAGGTCTCCATGGGTGAAACAGCAAAAAGAAATTGCTAGTAAATTCAAGTGCTCAAGATGCAAAGATTGGTATCTCTTATTTCCTTTCGGCAAGTAATCACTAAGCCTTTGGGCTTTCTGGTTTGTCTTTTTTTTTAAGAATAACGAATCTTATGAACAATGCACCTTATTTTTGTAGGCGAACACTTTATGAATAATTACCCTTATGAACAAATGACCTATATTACTAAAAAACCTTATGAAGATTAGGTAGAAACCATATCTACACCCTCTTACTAGGTTTCCTTGCACTGTTAAAAATAAATCTGTTAATTTACATAAATTCTTTGATAAAGTTTCCAAACAATTTCTGTAAAACCAAAATACTAAAATGTTCTGTTTACATTTCAGATTCTTTTGTAAAATTTAAAGATTTCTTATGTTAAAATTAACAGACAATTTATGAAATCTAGAACAATTAGTGTAGAAATTCTGAAAAAAATAAAATCTGTATCTTTATGATTCAGCTTACGTTCCATGAAGGGTCACTTGACCAACTGCTCGGCCTGTAGACTTCCACATTTCGAGGCATAATTTTAGCCCAAAGGCCGAGAGGACTGTAGCCCAGTACTGGCAAATTTGTTTATTACAGTACTTAGGGATTATGTAAAGGGAATTTTATATAATTCGGGCATTACCAAAATTTTCAAATACTGTAATGATTGTTTAGGAAAGAAATATTACAAACAGTACCAATATATCAGTTGTAAACATTTTCAAGCAAAGTGAATAATTAGTTATTCAGTTCCTGATAAAAACAAATACAAAAGCATTCAGTAATGAGGTAGCAATCATTGTAAAAGAAAAATATGGACAAAAATAAACTCTGACCATTTTAGTTTAATATTGCATATGTCATAAAATGGTAAATTTACATTTTTTACAGAACAGTATGTTTTAAAGACTGAAAATGTTTTGTTGGGTTTTTGAAAAAGATCAAGCCTTTATGTTATTTAACTGAATTATTTCGTTAAAAACGTGTATGTTAGTTAAATAATAGTACACACATGTTAAGCAGAAAAAACTTAAAAAGTACTGTAAAAAATGTCGTAAATTTACAGAAAATTTTAACATTCTGCACACCTTTGATAACAACTCCTGTTGACTTTATTGAAGTTTTATTTTTGGTAGCCAAGGGATTCGTCAAACTGTTAACTAATTCTGGCACTCATCTCGTAATTGCTTTTGTAGGTGTTCAGTTACGGAAACGAGATGTTGTTGACCAAAGTAGTGTCCAAAGTACTCCAGAATACGGTTCAGGGTTCCTAGAAGACACAAGCTTATCCTTGGACTGTGATAACCAGGAATTGGGTCAAGTCTCTTCATTGGCAATGCAAACAAGGAAGTCCAACCCCAATTTTAATCAGATAGGGCACAAGTTAGGTAGTCGTGGCTCCAGTATCGCCAGTGGAAGGGAGGTATATTTCAATTCAAGGACAAGGGATAAATGCTTCGTTTGCAGTTATTGCGATAAAGAGCTTTCCTCAAAGGCGTATCTTAAGGCCCACGAAAGACGACACACCGGTGAAAGACCTAATAAGTGTCAGTACTGTCCAAAAGCTTTCACCACATCAAGTGAGTGCAAAACGCATGAACGTTGCCACACGGGGTATAAACCTTATCGGTGCAGTTTATGCGGAAAACGTTTTGCAGACTCGAGTAACTTCACTAAACATCGAAAACGGCATCAACCACTTCCATAGAAGACAGGTGCGTGATTTGGGTTTCATTGTCCAGGTTGAAACGGTTAAAAGGTCTGTGGAGATGTGACAAAAAACAGCTGTTTTCCCAACAATGATATGTTAAGATTCCCAGATGAAAAATTCGTTTGAATTTTTGCATATCTTTTACCGTTTTCAAGATATTCCACTTCAAAATTTGATCATTTCTGACATTCCTCATTTGCTATGCAGAAATTGTGGTGTGTAGTGTTGCAGAGGGTCTGTATTTCTTTTGTTATTCCTTTATAAAGTATCTGCTAATTACTAATCAGCTTGTTTTTAGCGTTGTGTTTTTTGTGGACACTTCAAAGAAGTCACCCAATAGCTACTTCCAAAATAAACCTCTGAAGGCATGCCAACATTACAAATGTCCTTGGAATGGAGGTTAAACAAAAAAAGGATAAACTCGCATGAGTCCCTCTTTCCACATCACAAATTTGCAAAGGTTACTCATGCATGCCTATTCATGATGTAAGTGCAAAAACAGTAATTCTCTTGTAAGCTGGTCAATGTTGATGGATTCTGGTGGGAATTGCGACGATTTTCAACGTGTCTAATTATTTTGTCATCAAATAGGTAGGTACCACAGTTACATGTCTGCAGACCTTTAAAACACAAACATGCTTTCATGAAGTAGATTGAAATGAAGGGGAAACATCTAGAGCTCTTTAATTACCTCAGTTATTGCAGGATTTTGAGGCAGGGGTTGGGGAGGTTCTAGAGCAAAAATAGAAAAAAAAATGATTTCAGGGCACAACTACTGAATTCAGGGCTTGTACACTTTGTTTTCAGGGCAGAATTCTTATACTAATCAAGTTGTTTGCCAGTGGGGCAGTTTCAGGGCAACCCCTTTCTGCACCTTGTGAAACATCCCCCAGAATTGTAATTGGGAGTTACAATTAGGTAACTACACGCCTAGATCTCGGGCTTGGGCCTGTCTTCTTCTGTTCATCTCTCTGATACTAAGCAGCCGGCACAAATCTTTAGTGTAGGTCTTGTGACGAAAAGCATATGCCAGTAATTTTCGCTCACTTTTCTTTCTTCGAAATGTATCAGTAAATATTATTCACCGCCGTTTTGCCTAGCTGTTATTTTGTGAAGTCCACTGACCTGTTTTAAAAACTTCCTTTCATTTGATGTAACTGTCACAGAGTTTGTTTGATACCACAGTTCCCAATTTCACTTGACAGATAGCAAATTATATAATAGGTATTCAAGTTTCATTCAAAGTTGCCATTTCTCATGATTATAGTGCAGTCGCAAAGCACTCACGCTAAGTTGAATGTTTGACAGTTTGAGAGATCTGAAGTGGAGTTGAGAGAACTAGAATCGAATTCCTGAAGACCCCGAGAAACGAAATACAAGTTTTAAAGTAACAAATGGGTTTTTCCTTCTTTAAGTCTTTAAGATCATAAATCACATCATATACGGTAACAGGCTACCAGGCTCATTAGTTAAAATGTGGAGATGAGGTACTCGAGAGATTATGTAAATTCGTATGCAATGTTTCACGTACAATTATTGGTCGGTTTAATGTTTGTCGTGGTATGAATATGCACAGGCATTGGCGAAGCGTCCATATAATCAGGGGGTCCATTGCCCGCCTGACGGACTCAAATCGCCTATCGGCACCCTTTTAGGTTTTTACCATAATTTTATTGCAAATAATTATTGGAATTGCTTCCAAATAACATGATTTAAGTGTTGTTTTTTAGGCTCACATAACAAAATACCCAACCAGTGGCCATTATCTGTACTATGTATTCTAATGAGAAGGGTCATCTCAAGTTCTGTGATATAGGTTTAGCCCAAACTTGTCTACACGCTGTATATGCTCTAATTTATTGTGGAGCTTTGCTTAGGTCATTGCTTCCCAATCGGGCGTAATAACAGTCCGGGAGATTCCGTCCCATTTTTTGGGGGGGGGGGGGGGCAAAATGCTGAATGGGGAAAAACTTATGCAACACATTGTATAGGCTTGTTCGCCTAACAAAGAAAAGTTTTGGCAAGAACCAACACAAGAAAACTTGCGTTTTTCTCCAAATGGCGTGGTGAACCACCGATTGTGACGTGGCTTTTCGGTAGCTATGACAACCGAATGTGCACTTACTGTAATTCCATTATATTAGAGTGACAAATTTTGCAAGGGTGTTCTAATCCCCATTCGCCGCTGACAATGTACACAAAAAACGAGTGGAACTGTGGGAGACAATCTGGCAGCATCCATGACCAATTTTTCACCCGATCGGGGGAAAACTAGATTCTCCAAAATTCTCAAACTCGATAATAAGCTTACAAAATGCACGGAGTAACCTTTTAATTCACCGTCATAGTCCCAAGAAAGATGTTTAGGAGGGCGCAAAAATAATTGTTGCGAAAATAGCCCTGCTCCCGTCTGGGATACTTTTCAATATGAAAACTTTAAAAATAGTCTGTGCAGATCCCAACATAGATTCCACCAAATGTTTCCCAAAACATTTTAAAGAGCCTTCTGGTTGAAATGAAATAAAGTTGGTGTCCTAGTGGGAATGGCTTTAGACTACTGGACTCATATCTGATGAGCAGCTTCCTTTTTGCTTTCCTTCAAGTGATCATTTTCGAGGGTACATGGACATGGTAACTGGTTCGCTAACTCCGTAACATGATAGTACCATAGAAATGCTTCTTTCTGTATTTTCTTGATTCTCAAATGCCAGGAAATCACGTCTAATAAAGTTTACTTTCATTTTTCATGAAGAAGATACTCTAGAAGGCTAGGCAGACCTTGTCTTGGCCATTTCCAACTGTTCTTAATTCCTGGCAATTGCAAAACAGTCACATAATATTATAGTTATACGTAATGATATACGATTTCATGAACGCTTTTGGCTCTTTGTGTTCTTGTCTTGATTTCCAGATGTCAAAAATCACATCTCACACTGATTAATTTCCAAAATTTTGTTCCCCCTTTAATCTTTCTTGCCTTTAGCCCTTGCAGATTTGGTCTTTATCCTCACAAAGTAAGTCCCTTGTTACATAAAATTTTGAATCTGGACCTGACAAAAACCTGACCATAAAGTGAATTACAGTGGTCACCTTTATACTAGTGTGTGAAAGGAAGGGATTGAAAATGGAAACGTGTTTTAATAGAAATATTTGGGGAAGAGGAATGGGAAAGCAATTGCCTACCAGGTGGGGAAATCTAAAAGAAAAGGTTGAAAAGCCATCACTTAGATCGTGTTGAGGCATAGGGTACCTAAGTACTTCACAGCGCCCCTACAGGGCATTTTCGTCCCCTCGAACGATTTCTCTAGCCCCGCCACGGTTCACAGGGAATTGTGAATTGATACAGCCAACGTTAAGGAAGGTTTTGTTTGTCACCATACATAAAAGGTGTCGCCAAACACATTTATATCTTTAACGTCTTTGAAAACGTTGCATCCATTACTTTGGAAGAAAGGCATCCAAAACCGTGCCTTGCGACTTCCGGGTTGAAATGAAAGTCATAAACTATTACAAGTAGGCTAACTTCGTTCCCTTTCACTCAGATTTCCCTCTTCGACTGTCATGGTAGTTCCTTTCCCCAGTATCTTGATCCTTTCTCACAAGACATCGTATATTATTCCCCATCTTGGAAGTAGCCATTTTATTTTGCTACAATTTAAACGTTTTTTTTTATTATCATTATGATTCACAAAGCCCACCTCTTCGAAGTGTTAATTGCATGTGAGAGTATTTTTTACGTTTCTCTTGCAAAAAAATTATGGTACTGTTAGATAAGACTGACTGATAAATGCGTTTGTCTCGTGGTGTTTTCAGTAAGACGTAATAACTTTTGACTTTAGATCATGTGTAGTATTTATTTTCAGCCAGTTGAGAATAGAGCCACTCATGACAGACCCATGATGTAGAGGTCTGAAGCCCGAGAGGTTGTTCAGTTAAGTTTGTTGTCCTTTCGGGGACGCAGCTTCTTTTGGGAGCAGAACTTCTTTGGGAGTAAGGTTTGGTTTTGCCCTTCGGGTCTTCGCCAGAGAGTCGAGGGGACTTTGGAAAAAGTAAGACGTAATACCTTTATCATTTGAGTCTTGCGATTCTCATAGACTGAAAATATTCTTGTGACGTCATGTCATTGTGCAGATGTACAATGACGCAGCCTTGAATGTTTGCGTTATCAAAACATTGAAGATGGTAGATGTGTTATTCCTCTTTTGTTTAATCTTTCCCAACCTTCTGCCCTCAAAACCTGATTCACATTTTGCCCAATAATGATTGTAATCGGTAGTACGTTTGGACAGGTAGACGTTGGCCGGTGTCTTTCATCGATCTGTGGTGAGGAAGAGTTCGTATAATTGAAATCTATTTCTTGATTTAATAAGCGACGAGTGGCCAAGCGTTTAACTTGAATTAGAGGTGAGCAATCGCGAATTTTCATTGTCTGTGGTCGGTACCTGTAAACCGGACAAAATCGATATTACTCTTTCCAACTGGTTATTCGTCATAAATAGAACAAAAATACCAAAATCCGTGTCTTGAAAAACGTTTTCTATCCTTTGCCTTTTTAGGTGCCCAGAGGGTCTCACACTTGACCACCCAGGCCAAAAGGTCGGGAACATCTGGACCAAACCCAAGCCTCCTGCATTTGCTTCCATCTTTTGATCCAAAACTTCTTGATCCTTCTCCTTCTACGATGAGTAAAAAGTTAAACTGCAGCCTCTGCGGAACCGAATTTGAAGACAGAGATCAGTTATTACATCACGAAAGTGTACATCTGGGGAAGAAACTCCACTTTTGCGCGCATTGTGGGAAGGCATTTAAACTGAGTTCAAATTTGCGGATACACATACGCAAGCACACAGGGGAGAAACCATACCACTGCAGGTTCTGTGCAAAGGGCTTTGCAAGTAGCAGCAACTGTAAGATACATGAACGGTGTCATACGGGAGAAAAACCCTTCAAATGTCACTTCTGCGAGATGTCCTTCAAAAGCAGTAGTAATTGTCGTAAGCATGAAAGACGTCATACCGGAGAAAAACCGTATGTCTGTCAAATTTGTAAGCGCGCCTTCGCAAATCAGAGATCGCTCAAGAAACACCTATTGCGCCATACTGCAGCACTGGCCTCAATTTCGCAGACAGCGATGTTGGTTTCTAATCAAAGCACTTCCCGGGAGGTTGGCTCGTAGTGAACTCATTCGGACTTCTTAAAAGTCTTATGGCGTTGTCTGTCATCTCTACAAGAGTTACCCTCGATTCCACCATGCATTAGATAATGATGAAGTCAGTTATCCATTCTACAGTTTTTTCTCAGATTTCATAGACAAACTCATTTATTTAGCGAATGGGTGGGGGGGGGGGGGGTTAAAAAATCCTAATTATGTACTGGGATCGATGTCGTTTCATCCAATTTGGGGCGTCAGCATTTGTCCATGTGGAAAACACATCTACAGTTGTAATTGTGTTTTCTCCATAGGTTAGTTACTTCGTTTTACGCATTCCACCAAAGAAGTGCTTATATCAACGAATTAAGCAACTACCTGTCATGACGCTATCCAACGAGAATAGCTTGGGACTTTTGTAAATTTACTTCACCTTTTGCAATTATGTTGGGACTCTGTTTCTGAAAGAGAGCTGAATGAATAACCGAACGAATACGACAGTTTTTAAATTGCGAGTGGTACTTCTAATGGGAAGACTTTTAAAGTGGATATGTACTGTGGTGTAAATTTCTGATGTTGAAACTATTGTCAAGTAGATTGAATGTTAAGTAGAGAAAAGTTTAAAATTTTAGAAGGACTCTCCATTTTACCGTGTTGTTCCATAAATACGTAATCATAAGCTTTTATTGTGTTTAACTTGATTTTCCACCACTTTGTGGTTTAGCAGTGCAGACCAAAGAGCGTCCTTGCTAGTTAAAGATACTGTGAGATGGATCCGTCATCATGGTGCCCCATTCATAGCCGTGCCCATCTGGGGTAGTATACGATTGTTTGAAAGTAATGTTCAAGTGAGCGCTCTGTTACTTTTTTTGTCGTAGTGACTTTCTAGAAGTGTGTACACATGGTATTTTGAAAATTCACATTTGCCTTTCCATTGCATGTCTGCCAATAGATGCCAGAATATCCTCAGAATTATGTAAGTAAACTATGTGCTAGGATGGAACCATGTTTCACTTGTTTATTTATTTCTGACTTCACTGTGTTGCTCAAATTGTGGTCTTAAAGGGAAATATTGCGTTTGTTTGACAGAAAACTTTCATACTTTTTAAACCAATATTAATAGGCACAAAATGATAGACAATTCAAAAATAAGGCAGAGCGGTAACTTTCTTTTCAAGAAATAAGGCTCTCACATGAAGAAATTTGGTTATTTGATGCACAAAAATAATTTGTTCACCCGAACTTTCAAAATTTCAAATGATGCGAAAACCCTTACTCTTGTAATGCATAACATTTTGAGGAGATAAAGCTATTCTTAGAGTTTATTGGTGAAACTGAACAGTCGAATAATGATAAAAGGTACTTTCTTTGTATGCCATGTTGGTGCATTTTAAACGCAATATTTCCCTTTAAGTCGTAGCTACAGGAGGTTTGACCTTTAGTTATGCGGTTGCTTCCTCAATGATCATTATATTCAACATTTCGGTCTTATTACATAATTGGCTTGGTATCAGCTCGTTTAGGTTGGTGATTTATTAAGTTTACTACTTGAAATCTGTGAAACTTGATTGAACATGTGGGTGTTGATGTTGCATATTTGAGAAGGATATAAATGCTTTTATGCGAAATGTCTGTCCGAAGAGCATGTTGATGCTTTTATATGAGCTGAAATTGTCAGCATGGACCTTGGATCAGCTTGCTTGGCGTGGGCGCTTCCTCAGATTAATGCCGTACTAGTTGTTTTGAATTTTGTGAGTCTGTTTGTTTGTCTTGACATAGTTGTCACCGTAAAGGAGCGATCATCTAATGTGGTGCTAATGGTGTCCATTATACACCAATATTAGTGTATGGCATTATTTTTTACAAGTTAAGTCGATACCACAGTATAACCTTGTTCATTCAAACGGTGACAGGGTTTATATGAATACCACATGCATTTAAAAATAGTATAGTTTAGTTTCGATTGTGTTGATATTTATGCCCCAAAGTGTGATACAGTAATCAGCTAATATCATAATGACTTGTGAAGGTGCTTGATCAGTAATGCTTGTTCATGTAGGTGTGAACATGTCACAAGTCAATGGCCATAAAATAAGGCGTTGGTTTTCGGCATTATCCGGGAAAGGGATTTATCATTATGACATGCGAAGCAATAGCAAGTCTTCCCCAAGGTGATCGTAGTCCAGGGGTCAAATTGTTTACAGTCGTGGAACGAACTGTTCTTTGGTTATCAAATTGGAAATTTCCTATTATTTGGTTGCACTCACAGATTTTTTTAAACTACCTTTATATCATTGTTAAAAATGATTAGAGTTGGGCGATATTGTCTTTTTACTTTCGCGATAATAAAACAAGAAGTTATCGCGATAATTCGATAATTTTCCTAAGACAATTTTCAAGCGAGTTCTAAAGTCATACTGGAATTCAGGGTTACGAATAATGACTGCGAATGACTGCGAATTTGTTATCGCGATAACCGTAATTTTCGGTATATCGCCCAACCTTAAAAATGACTGTAACAATGTAGTCCATGACTAAGGTTGCGTTGAAACAGTTTATTATACTGACCTTCTAACAAAATGGAACAAAGAGTCCGGGGATGATATTTGCAATTCTGTAGATCGCCTTTTTGTTTAACTTTGCTCTTATAACTAGGGGTGTCGCCAAGGCATTCTGATGGGGGGGGGGGGGATGTGCCATATTTTGCCGACTATAAAGGAAAGAAAATGTCGACAGAAACAAAAGACGCGCGTAGCGCGAGGCAATTGTATGCGGGGTCCAGGGGCCTTAGCTTGGGCCCAGAAGCAGAGTCCAGATGGAGGCTAGGAGGCGAAGCCTCCGGAAATTCTGGACCATTATCAAAATGGTGGGCATTAGAAATAGGCATGTTACTATCTTCAAAGGCGTTTAGTGGGCAGTACATAGATCACTTAAATCACGATTTGAACAATTTGTTTTATTTCTTAACTCTGACTTACAGCCGGTCGAGTTGTTGATGCAAGGAATTGTGGGGAGAACGGATGATTGTATGAGATGTGTTGTGTGTAGTTTGTAACGCTATGATCACTCAAACTGTCATACAGGAAGTGGGCCTAACTATTCCTAGTAGCAGTGACGGATGCACGCGCAGCGCGCCGAAAAATACTTCATTTTCATATACGCAATACTTTGCGTTGGGGGCTTTTTCTTACCCAAACGATTAGCCGTTATTTACAAATTTAAGGACAATAAAATATACTACAACGTATTTGTGGTATCCCGAATGAAAACATCTATTGCAACGATGTCCTAAAACTTCAAAGCTTTTATGCTTATTGCTCTTGTATCATTTTCTTCATAATCCTTGTCAAAAAAAAAAAAAAAAAACGTGTACTACCTGAAAATCGATGATCGTTCACCGAAGTAGTCAAGGAAACACAGGCTTGTATAAGGCATTGGTGGAGCTAGGGAATTCGGTCAGAGGGGCGAGAATGGCCTGTAGGGGTGCTTTGAAGTACTTAGATATGCCTCAACATAATCTAAGTCATGGCTTTTCAACCTTTTCTTTTGGATTCCTGCACTTGGTAGAAAACTACGTTCCCATTCATCCTTCCCAAGTATTTCTATTAAGAAATGTTTCCATTTTCAATCCCTTCCTTTTAAATTAGTGTAAAGGTGACAATTATAATTCACTTAAAGCCTTAGATCTGTCGAATTAATTGGACCGACGTACAATTAAATTGTACAAATGTCAGTTTTGTCCAATCAGATCACTGAAAAGAAACAGTTGACTATTTTTTATCCAATTAGAATACAAGAAAACTGACATATGTCGATTTAATTGAACATAAGTACCAGGGTTCCCACGCGGTCGGGAATTCGGGAAAATCAAAAGGGGGTATTCCAGGCCTGGAAAGTCCTTGAATTTGCCTACCAGGTCTGGAAATTTTCTTCATCATGTTGTTCACTATTTTTGTTGCATTAAATTATTGCAGTGGTCAAGGAAGTAAGTGAGTGAACTTGCTGAACTGGTTCTATAAAATTCAAGAGTATGCCGTTAATACCTGACGTTAATTTCACTTTGCATATATCACGATCATGCGCCAGCTCTGCTGCACGTTCCAAGCCATATATAAACCAAAACTGTCACCGCCTGTCACTCAGTGTTACTTTGAAACACGAGTCTAGGCTAGGCTTGATATATCTCCATATGTAACCTTGTTATGATACTACAGCAGCCAAAGCAAGTAACTCAGAAGAAAAAAGTATCGTACGGGAAAAATTTGCAAGAAAATTTTTCAACACCATAAAACAAACCAGGCAGGCGCGGATCCAAGGGGGCTGGGGGGCCGGGCCCCCCGCCCCCGCCAAGGCAAAAAAAAACGAAAGGAGAAAAAAGGAAGAAAAAGAAAAAAAAGAAATAGAGAAAGAAAAAGTTAAGAGCAAAAAATGAATATAAAAGGTCTAAGAACGTATTAAAAAGATATATTTATGTAGGGGTTGGGTGGAGCTATAGCTGTATTATTCTCTTTAGATATTTTAAAAGTGGTTGGCGACGAAGAAAGAGCGACAATGTTCGAAAACAGGTGAAATAGATGATTAATTGATCCTTGAATTAAGATCTAAATAAGTAAACATCGTGACATATGCGTATGGGCCGGCCTAGATGCCACTGAAAATTTAGTAACAATTGTGTGTTTAAGAGTAAACATTTTTGTAACCTAGAGGGATTGAGAGGCAAAGTTTTCGACATACGACCTTGCAGAATGAATACATGAGACAAGTGTTCATGGCTGACGTGTTATTGTGCCAGTGGCAACAGTGTTGTAGGCAAAAAGTAGCGGCGTGCATACCCTATTCGATTTCGGAAACTGTTGAAAAAATTTAAAATGAACTCAAAAGGCTTTTACGCTACAGAAAGTGGGTCTTCACCAATGGGTAATGGGTGAGTGTGTGCCCCCCCCCCCCACGATTCTTGAATTTTTTTGAAAATGGTCCCAAAAGTCGTTTAAGATACAGATTTCTGTAGAGGTGTAGGGTGAGATGCATTTTTGAGATTGGTTATTTGTTATAACCATTTTCTTCACAAATGTTCTCAAACTATGCAACTAAGTTTGGAAATTCTTGACAAATTCCAAAATTTTCGCATGCGCCGCGAGACGTCAAGCATTGTGTCAGAGTTGTCCGGATTCTAATAGACTTTCTGGTAACTAATGACGGGGAACCAAGGGGAGCAAAAAGTGCTTTTGTAAGAATTTCCAGTAGAAGATTCGTTATGAATAGTTGTTTTGTCATGCGACTAATATTTTATTCAAATTTCGGCGCGCTTCGCGAGCATACGACAGGGTTTACACTGTTTTCATATACCAATGACAAAGCTATGACGCAAGAAATTTTTCCAGTGCAAACATTTTTTCTGAAAAGTACATCTCTTCTCTGTAGGGCTCTCATCATTATGGGATCTTGACTAACTAGCTAGCACAATATTGGAAAGATTGAAAGTGCGTTTGGGGGGGGGGGGGGGGGGGGGCGGGGGGGGGCGGGGGGGGGGGGGGGTGGGGGGGGAATCCGAGTCCTGAGGCGCAGAGTCCGAAGTCACCTCGGACGGCAATCGGGACCTGGAGACCGGGGTCTCAAGGGACCGAGAACGGTTTCCTCAAGAAGTAATTCAGCCCCTGGTTTTCAGGTTTATGACGGGTCGCTCTTCAGCGGTGTTTGAGCCGTGTTTTGAGCTTTGTTTTCGAAATTTACCCGCGTGAATGTGGCTCTTCGGGAAAACAGTGTTGGGGTAATTTCGTCCATGGCAAGGGGTGATGTAAGTATTCGGTTTATTATTTTGCCAAGTCATAGATCGTTGCTCGCTCGTAGAAGTAACCGTGTCCGTTTTTTCCAGCTTAGCGAGGTAGCGGTAACTGAAGGCGATCCCCCCCATCCCCCCCCACCCCCCCCTTAATCGTACTGGGGATGGTCATGTCGGTACATTTTCTGATCTTATCGGTACATCCGTTATAGTTCTTTGACTGAACGACGTCGCTGTATACGCATTGTTTTCAGTCAGCATGGTCAGGATACGGTGACGATATAGTTTAATTTATTGACAAACTCATTCTCAAGGGCATGATTATTTGACTAGCATACATGAATGTAAACAAATTGCTTTCAATCAGGAAACAGCTTTATTATTTTTCAAATTATACTACTTCATATGGAGGCGTTATTGGTATTTTGTAGTTTTATGAACTACCAAGGTAAGGGAAAATAGTGCAAGAATTGGGGCAGATGGTGGGGGGGGGTCACGGGTGCGGGGTGACTTTTTAAGTGATTACCCTTTGACAAAGTGTCGGTATATTGGCTATATGCTATCGGTACATTTACCTCATTTTCATCCCTCCCACTTCTATCACCCCAGTTACGCTACTGCGTTTTTCAGCACCTAAAGAGCACCAAGGCTCGCCGAGGACCATGCATGAAAGCTATGTTCTTTTAGGTGAATCTGTAGCCACATGAGTTGTACTTGGCATAACTCGGACAAACCTTTAGAATTATTTCACCTTCTGGTATGTTTTTTGTCATTTACATCATTGTATATATATGTATCGATTTTAGGAGCAAATAACACCATCTTTTTGTGTGTGAACACAACTGCGTCCAGTCGGCAACCTATTTTGTCATAGCGCGATTTGTGGAAACACTGTTCACCAATTTGAAAATCCCCCAGCAGTGCGGAAAAGAAGCAATAAGTTACCAGAGAGTTTACACGTGGTTCCAACGGAATTCGGTCCGAGATCTTTCAAATGTAAGACGAGCACTTTGGTCCGCGGGGGGGGGGGCAAATTTTGTGAAGGGTGTCATATGATTTTGTCTGAAAATGCGTTTAAAAACCATGCGCAGCCAGGTTTTTGTGGTGGGAGGGGCACCACAATGACGTCGTATTGTCACCTCAGTTAAACCCCAAAGTCTGCGTAAGTTGCACCTATTTATTCGTCTGTGCAATATAAAGCAGTGGAGGATCCTTCCTTTGCCACTACGTAAAGTTGCCGTCCTGGCGGAGGGGTCTAAGGGGAGGGGAGAAATTTTTGTACATTTAAGATTGCCTACATGCAAAAGGTGCTATCTTTGGGATATTTTTGCAGTGATCATAAGGTTGGAAAATGTCCATAATTTAGTAAATTTTAATGCTGGGGGTTGTGAAAGAGGAGAGTATGTTGTCGAAGAGAAGGGTATGTTGTCAACAATTCTCCTGAATCCCTCTTTTGGCTACTTTACTGCCTTCTATTTGGGGAAAGGTTTTACTCAAAAATAGTAAAATACCTGCGTGGAGTCCACAGAAACATTCTTGGACTATTACCAAATTTTCCTTTGCATCACTGTGCAATATGAAAGGGTATCAAAGGCTGGCAGACACCGGAATAGGGCCTTCTAGAAGCTCAGAATTGATTAATGTAAAATGAGGGGCTTTTTTTTTTTTTTTTTTTTAAAAATTTTTTTTTTTTTTTTTTTTTCTTTCTTATTTTTTTTTTTTTTTTTTTTTTTTTTTTTTTTTTTATTTTTTTTTTTTTTTTTTTCTTTTTTCTCGGGGCACTGGCATGATGCTTGTTACCCGACATCCAAATGATACTAAAGAGTATGACGCGGATCACTTTACAACGATTGTATTTTACTAATTTTGAACGAAAAATCCAGACGAACAGCTTCCAGCAATGGAGAATGGAGGGAGGGAGAGTATAGGTGCAGGAAGGTGATATTAAACCGCCCTGACAGGTATGGTAAAAGGAGTGGAGGACTAACAAGCGCGTTTCAGAATGTTTGTTTTGTCGTTTAACATTCACCACCTATACCGATAATGGCTGCCCGCAAAGCGCTCGGTAAAACCTGTGAAAAATGTATAACGGTTAATACGTACTTTCAACCTCCCACACCATGCTGCAAATTAGATTGAAAGATCCCATATTGATGCGAGACCCCTACAGAGGTTAGAGATGTACCTCTTTTTTCGGAAAAGTGTTGAGATCAGAATACTGTAGTTCAGGGGTCGGCAAACTAGGGGTCGCGACCCTTTTGAGGGTCGCGAAAATATTTCGGAGGGTCGCGAAAAGGATTCAGGAGCGAAAAATAATTTTCAAATTTCTCATTAAAGAAAAAGCAATGCGAGTGATTCTAATCTAAGAACCAGTGATCTGCTTTATTAACACTGCATAACCAACTAAAATCAAACTCCTTTCACCGACCCGTCAATCTGAGGGCCACCAAGATTCCGTAGTCGAAAACTGGGACCACCAAGCAAAAAAGTTTGGAGACCCCTGCTGTAGTTCCATGTATTAGTACCTTAATAATGGTCTTGAGATGGAGTGCAAACAGGGACGAATGCGCGCGAAGTGCACCCAAATTTTTCATTAAATATGATTTCTATGGCAAACCTTGCATTCAGGTTCTGCATCGAGAAACTTTCAATTTCCCCAACAAAACCTATTTGACAATCAGAAAGCCAGTTTTTTACCCGGGAATTTGTAAAAAGCTCTCATTCAAGTTTTGCTACTGTCCTTCTCCGGGGGTTGTTATCAGAAAGTAGTGATAATAAAGACAACATCTGGGTAAGGTTTGCGCCCAAGGCGCTGGAAAATTTGGGCAGTTTGCGAAGGATTTGGGGAAATTCTGATAGCTTGAGAACTATTTGTCATAGAAAATAATTAAAATAGATCCATCACTCGGTCAAAAACACGCCTAACCTTACCACCTACAGAAATCTACAGCTTACACGCCTTTTGGGATCATCTTAAAATTTTCAGAATTTATTTCAGAAATCGATTGGGAGGGCAACATTTTGGACAAACTTTGAGGAAAGTTACTGCAAATTTTTGACATTTCTTACGGGGAAGACGGAGACAAATAAGGGGTTTTTGCCCTTGGATCTTGGGCGGAAGCATACTTCAGCCCCCACACATTTTTGACTGGGGGATAAGCCTCTCAACCCCCCTCCCCCTCTTCCTACGCCCTTGTATAGCCTTGTAAAGAATGGAATTACGTTACTAATTTTGGAAATAAAACCTGAAAGTGTTTTTTAAAAAAAGATAAAGCACAGACGTGTACACTAAATGATAATGATGGTACGTATTCGTAGGCCTAGTACTGCATTTTCGGGTGGAGGGGGGATATGAAGTGGTGGCACCAAGGGCGAGAGGATTTGCCTCCAGTCAGAACCTTTGCTCCCCCAGTTCCCCCACCACTCAACTCCGGAAGTATAGAGGAATATAGCCTCAAATATTAAAATCATTTCGAATATTTGCATTGGATGATGCATTATGAACCAAAATATACCTACTGAGACAATTTTCTCACCTATAGAGATAGACCTGTGCTAAAACCAGCTCAGGGGCTTTACCCCTGGACCCCACCATAGCTTGCGCTTGGCGCGAAATTTTTTTGCCCCAATATTTTCTGTTGCCCTCCATTTCACCCACACTTTTAAAATCCTGGTGCCGGCCACTGCATGGCCATGCCAGCCTTAGTTGAGTAATTTCCTGTACTTAATTAGGGGCCAGTGCCGTGCAGTGGCGTAGCCAGGTTTTTTGTCAGGGGGGTGGGCAAGAGCACCAAGATTTCCCCCAATTAGTGATCTGCTTTCTAACAAATCAGTGTTCTCCGCAGGTCCAAATTTTGTCCGGTGCTTTCCTCTGACGAGCTGGCTGATGTGACTGATCGCCGTCCTAGGGAGGGGGAGGGGTCTAAGGGGAGGGGGTGTCCTCCTCCCCTTTGGAAAATTTTTGTTCATATAAGGTGGGCTAGATGCAAATCGTGCCACATTTGGTGCTAAATGTGAATACATCACCAAGAATTCCGTAGCTTTTTTTATCCATGTCTTCATCCAGCAAGCAATCCCTATTGGGTCCCACTTGAGTTTTACTTGGGAAGCTAGGGCTTAATTGGGCTTGGGCTGAGGTTGGTGTTTACCTCGGGCTCCAACTGGGGCCCAATTGGGCTCATGAGAGAGATGACAGAGATGCTGGTAACTCATTTGGGCCAAGTTGGGACCCATGCAGTTGGGACCCAGTTGGGATTGATTATGCTAAGTTGGCCCAATTGGGGCCAGATGAAATCCGCGTGACAAAACTGATTGGGCCCCAATCGGTAGCACAATTTGGCCCCAATTAGGACACAATATGGTGTGCTGTTGGGGCAATATGGTGTGCTGTTGGCTTGGTGAATTTTTCTTGAGTCCTACTGGTTGATCAGAATCACAATGGGTGAAGTACAGTAATTAAGTGAACCTAGTAGCAGGTACACCTTCATCAGGACACCACAATCAGTCCAAATTTTACGAGGACCTGCCCTTGTAGCAGAGTATAGCACTTGATCACTGACACTGGCATTCTAACAAACTGCATATACCACAATGCTGCTGCTTTAATTATCAAGAAACATTGGAAGTATACAGTAAAAGGACAGAGTCCCTTGTCAGAGGTCCAGAGATCCCATGTTGTATAAAACAGATAGTAAAACAAAACTAGTTCAACTATAAGCATGGTGTCATCATACCATCTCTGAAAACCTTAATGAGGACTGCTTGTGCCAGTGTGGCATATACTTAAGTAAAGTGTACTGGTTGAGAAATTTAAAATTTTACCAGATCATGGGCAAATTTCACCATATATTCACTTTCAAAATTTCCCCCAAGATTTTTCCAGAGGGGGCAACTCGCCACCCCCCCCCCCCCCATCTCCAACTGGCTACGCCACTGGTGCCGTGCCGGCCCCCCGGCCTTACAAAAAATTTACATTACCCGAACTACCTTGAGAAATTTTAACCTAGAGCGTCAGTTCTCAAACGTGGGGACCGGCAGTGGCGACAGCTAGAACGAGGCTTGCCGGGACGGCCCCCGTGACAGTGTGGCTAAAGGTATGTTCAGACCTCCAATATTTGCCAAGTGCTCCAATTAAGAAGTGGGGACCGCAGGGAGAATTTCGAAATGGTGCTGAACATGTCCTTGATCGGTCCAATGCATAATATACTAATAATTTTAGGGGAGAAGAGGGCCCCACCATGAAAAAAAAAACAATTTAAAGTTGTGTACCGTATATATTGAGTCAGCCTCTTTTGTGGGATGGGAAGTGTAGCATGGGGTGTGTGTGAAAGGCACCACAAAGGGGGATGTTGGCGAATTGTGATCAGTATTGTAACTGGGGTCCTTGAAGTAAGGGGTGCGGGGGACGAAAATAAAGGTAAATGTACCGACAGCATATATATAGTCAATGTACCGACACTTAGAGTCAAAGGGTTATCACTTAACAAGTCATCCCGCACCTGTGACCCCCATCCACCCAGGGGTGGCGCCAGGATTTGCCCGACAGGGGGACAGACTCCCCGACGGGAGGGCCAGGGACCCGAAGCCTCTGACAGCTCTGATCCCGTCGAGAGGTTGGTGAGGGAGGATTTGAAGAAAACCTGTGTACTATACCAGGGATCTCTAAATTTGTTTGCTTGGTGGCCCCAACTTTCTACTCCGAAATTTTGGTGGCCCTCAAATTGACAGGTAGGTGAGAGGAGTTTGATTTGACTTGGTTATGCAGTGTTAATAAAGTAGATCACTGGTTCTTATGAATCACTCCCCTTGCTTACTTTTGATGAGAAATTTGGCAATGCTCCGGAATCCTTTTTGCGACCCTCCGAAATATTTTCGGGACCCTCAAAAGGGCCGCGACCCCTAGTTTGCCGACCCCTGTACTATACCATGTCATTGCCGGGCATATTTTGCATAAAATTTGTATTTACTAGAGGAAAATAGTTCCGAGCAGATTTAATGTTTTTGCCGGACTCTAAGCTGTGAAAAGGCGCGCGAAGCACGCAAAATTATTTTGGGCGAGCCTACACACTAAAGAATCTGTGCTTATTTAAAGCTTACATAGGTCAATTGTCCTGGCAGTTGGGCCCTATCGGGCACAACTTACATTTTACTTCCCACCTCGAGTCACTAGCCGCACCGCAAGACAGATACCAGCAGACAAGAGAATATTAACTAAGTCTAGCGAAATGAGATAATTTTTCCGACATTTACATAATTCCATGTATTCTACTTATAAAGTTACTTGAAAAGATGGAAAGCGTTTGTAGCCTTCTATATTTAGCTATAAGTAACGGAACTGAGGACCAGCGGATAACGTGTGCCGAAAATTTTGGGTTTTATCTCAGAAATGACCCTTTTTGGAAAGCCAAAATAAATAAATTGACCATATGTGGCGACAGAATTTTCCCGACAGGGGGCCGGGCCATTCCAGCGATCCCAAGTTCCGTCAGCTCCTTTACCGAGGGGGTGGTGAGAAGTAGATATGAAGGTGCCTGCCTATCCCATGCCATTGCAAGGCATATTTTGCACACACTTATTAATTCAAGAGCCGACTTGTGCACTGATAGTGTTCTTTTTGAGTCTGAATGGTGAAATTGCAAAGCGCGCGAAACGCGCGAAAAATTTTAGAAGGCTTACACTAAAAACATGTATAATTATTAAGAACAATAAAGTAAAAATAAAAAGTGTAGGGGTTGTAGACCGTATCGGGGATATCATACATTGTGTCGAAAGCACCGAGACTGCCCGAGGGAATAGCCAAACTTTGCTCCGTTAGTTGCTCACCAAATAACCCTACCGCATGACACACACGAGAGAACAGCAAATAGCCTAGTTTTGCGATATGATGAGATTTACGACCTCTCCATAACTTGTGTGCTCTCAAGGGCGGACCCAGCCCTTAGCTGAAGGGGGGGCAGTTTGAAAAGGGGGGCGCCAACATCATGCAGGGGCCGCATACTCTTGAATTTGACCGACTACATTTCGGAGACCAACTCCCATTGCCATAGTTATATATAGCTATACGGTTCGAAATTCTGGGGACCTTTTTTTTTTTTTTTTTTTTTTTTTTTTTTTTTTTTTTTTTTTTTTTTTTTACTTTTCGGGCAGTTTTTACTTAACTTTTAGGACGCAGGGGGCGCATTTTTCTTGTATTGAGGGGCGCTAGACTGGTCATAGGGGGGGGCAGTTGTCCCTAGTTGCCCCCCCCCTGGATCCGCCCTTGTGTGCTCTGCCTACATGTTATAGGGTGACAGGACTTATGCTATCTAGCTATGTGGAAAGGAACTATTGAAGAAACTAGAGTGACCCTACAGTGCGCGTAGCGCGCCGAAAATTTTGGGTTCTTATTAGAGAAATGTCCTCTTGAGAGCCGAGACTGGTAAATCGTAGGGTAGACTAGTCGTCGTTCACACCGGGCGGATGTACCGACAAGATCAGCAAATGTACCGACAGACCATCCCAGGAAGCCAAGTGGGGGGGGGGACCACCACTGCCCCCTTCAGTTACGCTAGTGATTATAATCTACGACTGGGGTAGTGTACATGTATGGACAAATGTAACTGATATAGAAGGTAGATGCATGGGACAATAGGTTGGTGGCAGCCTGGGGGAGGAACCACAGGGGGAGCCGGGGTTGGGGACAAATGGTATGACCTAGGGGACATATATATGGTAATGGACATGAATGGGTGGGGGTGGACAGATGTAACAGAGATATAGAAGGTATACATGGGGGACATTACAGGTTGGTTGTAGCCTAGGGGGAAAACACAGAAGGGGCGGGGTTGGGGACAAACGGTATAATCTAGGGGATATATAATTGAGAAATGGACATGTATGGATGAGGTGACGGGCAAATGTAACAGAGATATAGAAGGTGAATATGGGAGCATTGCAGGCAGAGTAAATGAAAGAGGATGCATAATTCATTATGATTTTTGTATCATCTCATCTGATATGTATCACGGTGCCATTTTTCGTAGATTGATTTTTTTTCTCCTTAATTGAGAAATTGCGGACATGAGATCCATATTTCAAGGCTGGGTACATGCATCTTAGAACTCTCGAGAAGTACCGTTTCCGGCCATCTGGAGGGTTTGTAAAGCCAACATTTTCTTGTACGCTCCGCGCCAACTGTTGGTGGCGCTCCGCTTAGATAGTCTTGCTGGCACTCTCCCCCCTAAAGTTTTTTTCGTTCCACCGCTCCTGGGGACTAGGAGGGGAAGGGACATAACGTAGACCTACCGTACTTGACGACTGAAAAAAATCAAGCGAAACTTAATCGCCGAAGCACAGCTTAGCAAAAAGGGATTGGGGGCCCGTCTAAGGGCCCCAGAAAAATATGGATTTCAGATGATCTGAGGCATTTTCCCGCCATTATAATCCACTTAAATGTCTGTTTCCACCATACCCAAGCTTGATTTTACTAGCTTTTTATAAGCTATGAAATCTAACATGACTGGACTTAGGCTGTCTGCTGTTTGTCCGGGTTTTGGAACTTGAAAGTGGCGTCAAACATATATACCCTCCACTTTCAAAAGTGGGGGTGACATGTCTTTCTTTCAGTCGCGGAGATTTCTTCTCAACAGTGGGGGGTTGACGATCTTTCAAAAAATATACTGTGTGAAAACGACAAAGTCAATTGGGGAGTTCTTTGAAAGTGGGGGGTTGCAACCCCTCAATCCTCCTGTTTCTCCGTCCCTGCTTTCTTTGTTCCCCACCTGTCGACGCCCATGATATTAACACACCTCGTCCCTGAAAAAAATATTCCTCCAATCCTCCGCCCGCCGCGCTATCTGCCATGTTAATTAGGGACGGAAACTGATGTCTGAAAGTAGGGAAACAAACCACATAGGACTGCCAAACGGCGCCGAAGACGTCGCGCTCCCTGCTAACGGCGTGCAGTTGCAGGGGCCCGCACCAAGGGTGGATTTTCTTTAAAAGGACGTACATTAGTACTTTCAGTGACCCTTATTTCAGATATTCAATCACAATAGTGTGGGGCGTACGAGACGCCCATGCTTTGAAAGACATTTTCCGGTGCCAGACAAAATTTTCACTTGTACTGCTCAGTTTCTCTCGGGGTTCGGGCGAGCGGCGCACAGAGAAAAATCTTCCTAGCATTTTTATGGTATTTGATATTAATGTTTTCCTTCATTTAGATTGCAAAATTTAATCATAATAGGCTATTAAAAATTTTCTCATAGTTTCTCGTCTCGCATCCTTTCGCTAATTGTTTTTTATTATTTTTGTTATTTCTAACCTCTTTAAAGGGAAATATTGCATTTAAAATGCACGAACATGGCGTACAAAGAAAATATCGTTAATCATTACTAAACCGTTCAGTTTCACCAATAAACTCTAGCAATAGCTTTATCTTTTCAAAATACTATGCATTACTGGAGTAAAGGATGTTACATCATTTGAATTTTTGAAAGTTTGGGTGAACAAATTACTTTTGTGCAACAAATAACAGAAGTTCTTCCTGTGAAAGCCTTATTTCTTGAAAAGAAAGCAATTGTACTGTCTTATTTTGAATTGTCTATTATTCTGTATCTATAAAGATTGGTATAGAAAGTATATTTTCTGTTAAACAAACGCAATATTTCCCTTTAAAGTGGGAGGCAAGTGCACCCCTTGCCCCTCGTAATCCTACCAATGTCCC
This sequence comes from Holothuria leucospilota, assembly GCA_029531755.1. Classification (NCBI taxonomy): domain Eukaryota; kingdom Metazoa; phylum Echinodermata; class Holothuroidea; order Aspidochirotida; family Holothuriidae; genus Holothuria; species Holothuria leucospilota. The sequence continues at coordinate 19,866,004 of CM055981.1, read as the reverse complement.
CTGGGGCCCTTCAGTACCTTGTCTCAGGCAGTGCACTGCTGGGGGGGGGGGAGGGACCATGCACGCACACATACACAACAGCCTGGCCCCCTATCTCGTTCTGTGGGAAAAACAAGGACAGAATTTAAATTGATGCACTGACATTTTTCGTTTACGTTAGTACCATGGCCTGATGGCATTATTAGTGACACGCTCGTGAAATGGTATTTAATCCTTGCAATTTTGTGTCATTAGCAATAACTCTGCAACACTGGGTAAGGCTTGTATTTGCCACCTCTACTGAACACTGGCAGAGAAGTGTCGTCACCAAGGGGGGGGGGGCAGGGGGACACCCGCCAAACGTTTGTTGTGCCCCACGTGTGCCCGCATGAGATTTTTGTCAAAAAAATTATGCACAACCACACCGTTCACGCAAGTACTCAATGTCACTTTATCAGTCAAACATGGGGCTAAATTAACTGCACAAAATATGCTAAAGAAAAATTCAATTTTTCGCCCCGCTTCTTGCACATCTTTTGTTGAACTATGTGGAGGACTGCCTTGTTGGGATATGTAATCCACAGCTATTGTTTCAATGTTATGAGTCCTCTCCCTTCAGTAAAATTCCAAAATCGCTTATCTTTTAATAAGATTTTATGTTCGAAAACTGTAAAAAAAAAATGCAATTTTCGTGCCTTTTCAACACGTATCCAATAAAAAAAGAGAATATTTAAACAGCTCCACTCTCAAAGGGTTATTTATGTCAGTTTATTTTAAAGACCCCCGTGCCTTCAGATTTCCAAGAGGGTAACTTTGCTTACCTGGATCCTCAGCGAGGGGGGGGGGGGGTCTGAGATATGATTTTTCACATGAGGCGGGTATTTTAGGTCGAAAACTCTTAAAAAATTCAAAAATCTTAAGGTAAGCGCCACCAGGGGTTCCGGACCCCCTCCCCCCCCCCCCGGACCTCCTCGGACACGCACTTGTTCTCTCCGACTCGTAGCCAAGCAAATCATCAGGGATCATAAAGTACGTGTTGATACCTCCGAAAAGAGTATAAGAACTTGAACGAAATTTTCATATATAGATGCTCAATACCAGAATTTTCTCAGCTGTCACTTCGCGTGTACACCAAGGGATGGTCGGAGGGCGCTAGTCACCCTTTTTCATTTATTGCTGAAAAAAATGCAGGGAGTGTATCCATCGTTATTATAATTTTAAGGCACCTAAAAGCTATTGAACCTCTTTCAAGGGCTTCTTTTTCCAAATTTTCCCCGCTAGCCCCTGATCCGCAGCCGTAGATGCATCTTTGATGCTCACATGTGAAGGCTTCCTCTCAGTGGCATACCTGGAAGGAAGTTAATTCCTTTTGGGTAGCATAAGTGGATTTATTTTTAAAACTGAGTGCACACCTTAACATGATCCGTCGACCCAACTCACTCCGTCCCTCCACCCTTCTCATGGTTAGATCCCTACAACGAGTAAAGCTAACGAAAAAAAATATCAAATTGTGGTTTCTATCAGTCCATTTTTGTGGCCTGTTTAGTGCGCATCCAAAGCCATTTTAGAAAAATTCAATTTTTTCATTCTTATGGTCACAATTTATAAATACCTCAGAGCCTCCGAGGATTTCGCCCTCTGGGCCCCCATTGGAGCGTTGCCCCTGGTGCAGTGGACCCGGGGGTCCAGTGTCTACAAAGGGGCGTTGTGCGTCAAAACGACGACTCCAGTGACGCTCAGTTCTTCGTTTTGGTGTGCACCTCCTCCGGAACGCTTGCATTTCTTATTGGAGATGACCCACTTCCAAAAAGCGAGGGGGCCGATGTAATGAGCACTACATATAATATGCCTATTCGGTGACAAATAAGAGACATAGAAAAAACATGGAAAAAATCATGTATGGGGAAAATTTTCATGGTGAAACTAAGAATAAAAAACTCGAAATTTCCGGACTTCAAACACTAGAACTTCGACCTATAAAGTCATAATTTTGACTTTGGCAAACAAAATAAGTAAATAAATAAATAAATTAATTAATCAATCAATCAAGGAAGAAATGAATGGATGGATGGATGGATGATTGGCTGGATGAATGAATGAATGAATGAATGAATGAATGAATGAATGAATGAATGAATGAATGAATGAATGAATGAATGAATGAATAAAATGATGTCATTATGTACGCAAGTACGAAGCCCTAGTAGTACATCCTTTTGCCTTACAGTGTTAGGCGCCCGATGTGTGTTATGCGCCGACTCTACCCCGGAGAGGTGATGGAACTGAACATCAATAATGCGGACAAATCTTCTAAGGCAGAGACAGCTAAGAAGAAGAGAAAGAGAGGTACCAGAGGGAAAAGAGGTGCCTACCCCAAAGGCTCCGCCCCCTCGACTAGTACGGGACCACACCCTTCACACACTGTGGAGGTTAGCTCCCAAACGGAGTCCGAAGATGGACGCACACCGGTAACTGTGGGCCCACTGCTCCCAGGAGCTCCGGCTATGGTGTCTTGCTTCAACCGTGACGGCTCCAACAGGCCGTGTTACTTTGGGCGAGGGGAGTCCAAATTTTGGTTTTGCCTTTTTAGGATTTTTTGGTATGTCTTTATTCAGCCTCCTTATCATCCGCCCTTGCTAACATACATTTTCAAGTCAATCATTACGCAATCTATAGACCTGGTAGATTGCGCGATACTTGAAGAAGTGAAGAGTCCAAGTTTGCCGGTTTGAAGAGTCAAGGGGTTGGAAAGTTTGCACTGGAAAGCCGGAACTGCTAAAAATCTCAGTGAAAAAGTATGCTTTAAGAAGCTGAATTTTGAAAAACTGGGAAATTTCTCAGGCATCATGGAAACCTTCTTTCACAGAAACAAAAACATAATGATATTCTTGTATGGACTGAATTCTCATAATCGTAGTACCACATCCAACATTTCAAGGTGCATTTTCAAAATAAACAAACTTTTCCAATAATACCAAGGAATTACCATGGTAAACTTACCATGGTGTTTTTTCTAAACGAAGACATGTAACTATGCCAGGGGAGGGGCGGCCGGGGAGGGGGAGCGGAGAACGGAAAGACGGAGAGAGATTGTCGGTCGAATTTTGCAGACCAGCAGAAGAAGAGTATGGGACTACTATTCCAAGCAGAGGCTACAGCCCTTTTGCCCATAAGCGTATGAGGCGGGGGGGGGGGGGGCAGGCGGGCATATGCCCTCTCAATTTGGGCAAAAATAGTGGATCCATTCGGGCAAATGAGACTATCAAGCAAATTAATCATGCCCTTTGCAACCGACACAGCGATATCAAACTTCGGACAACTTGATCCAAAATTCTAAATTCGGGCAAAAATTATCCCTGACCTTCAGAAGTATTGACCTCCGTGCGCCTATGCTTTTGCCCGAAATTTTAATGCATGCATGTTTTCCCCGAACGTAGCACAGATTTTTTGCTCGAATGTTGGGGGGGGGGGTTGACCCCTTCCCCGGCCCCCCTCACCTCTTACACCTGTGGAGGCCAGCTAGCTTTTTAGAGACCGACTGGCGACCGATAGGTACTGGCGTAGCCGCCAGGTGGGGGAGGGACATTCCCCCTTCGAGGAATGCTGGCCCCCGTCGAGGACATTTTCCACTTTAAAGGGTACACTATGAGATCCCCGACTGTGATCAGTCGTTTACCTGTTTCTGTTTAAAAAAATCAGATTCTTCAATAATACACCCAAATGTTATTAATTTCAACAATTATTACTCCAAAAGTCCAAGCTTGTTTGCTCCAATGCAAACCCAAAATTTTCAAATTTCCTTTTTCAAAACCCAAAATATTCCTCACCCTTTGCAAACAGAAAAATTTTTGGTTATTTCCCTTCCCGGCAACTCGTCAGCTTTGTCCAGGCTTCAAGTTGCTGCCCCTGTCCTGTCGGAGAGCTTTCCCGGGCCCCTTCCTCCTTCCGCAAATCCAGCAGACCCAGCAGCAGACTCTGGGCAAACCCTGGCAGCCGTAGGGTCCGAAATGCGTTATTAACCTCATGAATCTTTGCATAGTTATAATACGTTACTATAATTCATGCAGGCCCCATATGTGACTTGCTCATACTTAATTGAAATGAATGTCTCTCTGGCTGAAATTTCACCCCACGGTGGTCCCATGATGCATTGAATTGAGCCTGTGACGCAGGCACGGAGAGCCTAGCACCTGGCTTGGAATGGTCAGACAGGGGTAGCTTCCTTGAGCCTGGCCGCTCTCTTTTCCTCACAATGATATCAAGCTTATGGTCACTCTACCAGAATTTTGAACAATCTGGACCCAAAATTGTTTTAATTGCTACTTTCGTAGGATGCAAGAATCCCCGACCTTCGACCAGAAAAACAGAAATTCACGATCTTGCATCCAGAATGTTCTTTAGCAGGCCCGTACCCAGACAAGGTACTGAAGGGAGACGATGTAACTTCGGAGGTGGAAGGGGAATACTTTTGAGGGTTGGATGCGAGATATACTATGATTTAATTTGTTAACATTGTCGTTTTTACTTTTCCTGAAGGGGAAAGGTTTTCAAGGGACTCCACCACTTTCAGAAACTGAAATGGTTATGACCCAGGTACAGCCTATATGACATAACCGGACTCGATCAAAATTTTCAAATAAGCATGCATATAATGCCTACATGGGTGACCCGTCATTGGCCCATACACTATTATTTCATATTGACCCCACAGTCCGTGTCCATATATCCCATGGTATTTCTATTATTAAGCCAAAGCAAGGATATGTGTCTCATGGATATGGTTAGTGGGTTATCAATGAGGCCCACAAGGGCTTCATTGCAGATCACCGTCATGTTGGACCCCAATTGCAATATGGTCATACCTTTATGAGGCCCACGTCAGTATAGCCTGTATGGGTCCTGTAAAACAGCCTATTAGGCCTATTTGTCCATGTGGGACATTTTCGCGACATTCACTAAGACACTTCCAAGTTTTTTTTTCTAATGGGGTAGGTGCTTCAAGATTTTCCAGCCATAAGAATGTCCCTACATTTAACAACTTATGTTGTCCTTTGTGTTTTTTTTTGCCATGCGCCTGATCAGGCCTAGATCTCACTGGCTCATAGGAGGCCCACATAAGTTGGCACATATCTAGCATGGGCCAGGGCTCCAACAAATCCAAGTCCAAATGTTAAATTGGCTTCCATCAAGTGCTTGTAAGATTTTGTTAAGTTCATATTTCTAAACCCAAAGTGCAGGAGTTCTGATTCGAAGACATGAAGTAGCGGGCCCCATATGAACGCACCTATTTCCATGCATGAGCAAGCCCTTTTACCATTTAAAACCTTTAAAGGGCAAGAGCAGTCCCCCCAAACTTATTTTGAAACAACAGCTAATTTTCACTATTTTTTTCTTATTACTCTTTCATGCACCTTTCATGATAATTTAGGACTTTAATATTGCATATCCAAGGTAAACCAATGACTTACTCACCATAAATTTTAGAATTCAGTGAAAAAAAATATTGTCACATGATTCTCAAGAGCCATTCATGAAACAGGATAGACTACTACACTTATTCAAATTGGGATGACTGCATTCTCCCTTTAAAGAAATGCATTCTAAGTGAGTTCTTAGGCATATGAGGCAAGGGAAGGTGGAGGGTGGGGTAGCAAAAAAAGTCAATTTTAAAGCAAGAAGCAATGCAGCTTTCGGGCCGAAACTTTGCCATGTTGTTTGCCCATTGGAAAAACATCTGGATTAAAAGCCTCCCACAGCCCCCCCCCCCAACCCCCATTATTGTGAAAATGTCTTCTCTTATCCCTGTCTGTGGGACCAGCTATCACAGTAACTTTGCAAAACTGGGTAACTGTGATATAGAAGTCCACTTCTCTAAATGCAATGCTGTATGGAGTCAATTTTTAATCTGATATTAATTGCACAGAACAGATCTCGGTCAAGTTAAAAAAAATCTTGGTGGGAATTTTCTGAAAATCTGTTTATTTTGCGGTAATTCACCTGGCAATACATCAATGATAATAACTGCAGACAGAGTTGACACTTAATACTTTATTTTGACGTGTGGAGGTGTCGGCCAATAACAACCGAATAAGAAAATATTTAGACACAATACTTCAATCTTGTGGATTACTGTCATGCATTTGATACACCCTTAATTGACAGGAAACCAAAACACAATGATAAATGCAATAAAACAGTTGAGAATGTCCTGAGTTGTTTTATAAGAACGTATGGAATCAAAATATTATATCATGGTATGGAACATGCTGTCCAAGCAAAGGAGTATGAATTTCTGAGATAATTTGGTTTTTCAACCAAACATACCTTTTTATATACGAAAGAGATAGGTTCATAATTCTGTTAAATTTTAGTTAATTTCTTATTTTTGTATATGGGAATAAAAAACAGCTGTTCAATTTTAAATTTGGTTGTAAGAGGTGATGATATGATAAATCCCACTTAAATGGACAGCATTCTATTTTTCTTCTTTTTATTTCATGTTTTGAATCATAGATATTTTTCATTCAATTTTGATCTTGGATTGGAAAAGTTGTGAGTTGTAGTCAGAACAGAAAAAGTGTGTAAATTGCCACCATGTATATCCTCATGCTTTATTTTGTAATGTGTCACATTCGTGTCTTGAGACACGCCTATCATACATGATATCATGTCTCCACGTTAGGTTAGGTTAGTGCCATGAAATAAGTTTACGGTTACAAGTTTCACGACTTATTATCATGCATGATATCATGTTCAGGACTGGGTGAAATTGCAATATACATGATACGATGCATAGGCATTATAACTGCATGAAATTTTAGGGAGCAAAATAAATTGTCAGATATAAAGAAAAGGAAAATGTTCTGCTTGAATGGCTAGCAGCCATAATGGGGATCAACTATGGTTGTTGCCTTGCAGAAAACTAGGCAAGTAAAACTGTATCGATTTTATGAATCCCACAAAACCTATCCAGTCCCCACCAAGGAAATGGGGGAAGTAATAATTAGCCAAAAAAAATGCGCTGCCTGGAAACTTCTCTCTTTTTAATTTTGACCTGTGTTTACAATACAAAAAAACTATGTATTTATTCTTCTAAAACATTTTTTGTTCCAATTCCAAGGCATCCCACTTAATTCCCAAAATTTTTAAAGTACAGAAAAACCAATGTTGGTATCCTGTAAAAAACCATCTTTTGGTTGGGTATTTGACATTTGCGGTAACAACACGGGGGTACCTTTAGCAAGCGGGGGGACTGGGGACAAGTCCGGGCCCTGAGGAGAGGGCACCCCAATCAACTCAGAGATGGTAGGGGGAGGTCTCACTCTCCCGTACCTCCCCATAGAGATTAGTGGGGTTTTTTTTCCAAAGTGGGCTTGGATCCCCCCCCCCCCCTAGCTCTTGTCTGTGGAGCCCTAGATCTTGCTACGCATTTCAATTTGTTTAAATTTCTTTGATAATTTTTCCTTTAATATATTAATCATATTTTTTCATATCTGACGGGATTTTTGTAAAATCATTCACAAAATGTTAATTTTAAGTGCCCCCAAAATGACCCAAAATTTGTTTTCATTTTTCCTTCTTGAAAATTGCATTTTTCTGTACAAAATTATAAAAACTCTCTATACTTGGCTATTTCAAATTTTTTTTTTAAATCTCTTGCAAATTACATGCCTTCCAGGCATTAAACCGTCAAACGTTCAAGGTCCTCTTATTGATATTCACCAAAAATAAAATTGCTCTGAAAAAAAAATTTTCATATTACAGATCAGTCGGGAACTAATTAATTAGCCCAACAAAAATGCAGGCTGCCGGGAATTTTTCTCTTAAATTAAAATTTGACCTGTATTTAAAATACACAAAAACATTTTTTTTTAAATCTTTTCGAACTATTTTTTTTCCAATTCCAAGGCTCCCATTTAAATTCCCAAAACTTAAAAGTACACTGATGAAGCACAATGTGGGGTTCCTTGAAAATAAACCACTTTTGGGTTTGATATTGGCATGCGGTAACAACTGGGGGTAGCTCGTAGAAAGGGGTGGCGGGGTGGAAAATGTCCGGGGACCCTGAGGTTTGAGGCCCCAATCACTCGAGTTTGTAGGGGGAAGGCCCCTCATCTCATAACCTGTCCCTCCCTGGAATTAAAGGGGATTTTCGCAAAGGGGTTTGGGGCCCCCCCTATTCTTTTGTCGGGGCCCTGGGACTTCCCAGCATTTAAATTTGTTATAATTTTTTTTGAAATTTTTCCTTAATTTTTAAAATCATATTTTTCATATCTGACGGATTTTTGAAATCATTCACAAATGTTAATTTTAAGTGCCCCCAAAAATGAGCAAGCTTGTTTTCATGTTTCCTTCTGAAAATTGCTTTTTCTGTACGAATCTAGAAATGAACTTACCTTTAACTTGGCTATTTCAATTTTTTTTAATCATCTTGCAAAATTTGCCCTTTCCCAAAGGGGGAAAACCATCAACAGTTATTTTTTTTATTTAAACCCCCAAAAAGAATTTTTGAAAAAAATTTTTTTAAACAGGTCGGGGGAAAATTAAAAAATACCCGGCCCTTTTTTTAAAAAACCTTTTTTAAAACCAAAACCCAAATTTTTTTCCCCCCCTGAAACATTTTTTTTCCAATTCCAAGGCTCCCCTTAAATTCCAATTTAAAAATAAGAAAATGGTTTTTAAAAAAAATTTAGGTTGGGGGAAAAAGGGGAAGGCAACGGGGGGGGGTGGTTCCGGGCCCTGGGGGGAAAAAAAGGGGGAGGGAAATGGTTACCCCCCTGCCCGGGTTTTCCCCAACTACCAAAGTTTTTTTTTTCAAATCCCCAAATTTTTTATCATTTTTTAAATTTGGATTTTAAGGGATCCTTGATTGGGAAAAAAAATTGTTTCAAAAGGGATAAAAACATATTTTTTTAGAGTTTTGTAAACTACGGGGAAAAATAAGTTTAAGAGAGAATTTTTCCAGCACCCTGCTTTTTTTTGGCTAATTAATTCTTTCCCCACCTGATCTGTACTATAAAATTTTGTTTCTAGAAATTTACTTATTTTTTTGGGTGAATTTAAATGAAGAAGACCTTGATACTGTTTTGACTGGTATTGCCTTTTGGGAAAGGCATGTAATTTCAAGATGTTTTAAAAAACTTTGAAATACCCAAGTAAGTATTTCTTACTAGATTTTTACAAAAAAACTGCATTTGCAAAAAGGGAAAACTGAAAAAAAATTTTGGCTCTTTTTTTGGGGGCCCTTTAAAAATTTAACATTTTGTAAATGATTCACAATACCCTTAAATTGAAAATATGATTAATTTTTAAAGGGAAAAATTTAGCAAAAAAATTTTTAAACAAATTAAAATGCTGGCAAGATTAGGAGCTCCGCGGACAAAAAATGGGAGGGACCCCAAGCCTATTTTTGCGAAGAAACCTCTAATCTCCATGGTGGGGTACGGGTTATAATAAACCCTTCCCCTAAAATCTCAAGTTGTTTGGGGTCCCCTAACCCTCAGGTCCCTGACATTGTCCCCCCAACCCCCCTTGCTACTACGCTACCGCCATTTTTTTACCGCGTGCTAAACCTACTCAACCAAAAAGCTGTTTTTATTACGGGATCACACTTTGTGCTTTCATCGGGGTTTACTTTTAATTTTTGGAAATTTAATGGATCCTTGGGAATTGGGAACAAAAAAATATTTTCAAAAGATTAATCTTTTTTTTTTTTTTTTTTGGGTGTTTGAAAAAAAAACTACAGCCCAAATTTAAATTTAAGGAAAAATTTCCCAGCACCCTGCTTTTTTTTGGGCAAATTTAATTACGTTCCCAGACTGATCTGTAATATAAAAATTTGTTTCGACAATTACTTTTCTTTTGGTGAATTTATCAATAAAGGAGACCTTGATACTGTTTTGACTGGTAATTGCCTTTTTGGGAGGCGTATTTGCAAGATGATTTTAAAAACATTTGAAATGCCAGTTGGTAGATTTTCTTACTAGTTCTGTACAAAACTCAATTTGCAAGAAGGAACATGAAAAAAAGTTTTGGCTTTTTTTTTGGGGGGCATTTAAAAAATAACTTTTTGTGAATGATTTCAAAATACCCCTGTAATATGAAAAAATATGTTTAAATATTTTAATGGAAAAATTATCAAGAAAATTATAAAAATTAAAATGCGTAAAAGTCCTAGGGGCTCACGCAAGAGATAGGGGGGGGGGGGACCCCAACCCACTTGGCAAGAACCGACTATCTCTAGGGGGAGGTCGGTTTTATGGAGCCCTTTCCCCCCTACCTCCTGATTATTGGGGGCCCTCTCCCCTCAGGTCCGGGGACATGCCACCCCCCCCCCTTGCTACATAGCTTACCCCGTGTTGTTACCGCAATGCTCAAAATCCCCAAACCTAAAAAATGTGTTTTTTACGATACCCACATTTTGCTTCAAAAAGGAAAACTTGAAGTTTGGCAATTCAAGTGGATCTTTGGAATTGAACAAAAATATTTTCAGAAAATCAATACTTTTTTAGTGTATTGTAAACTACGGTAAAATTTAAAATTTAAGAGAGAAGTTTCAGGCAGCCTGCATTTTATTTTTGGCAAATTATTCTTTCCCCAACCCTGATCTGTAATTGAAAAATTTTTGTTTCTAGCAATTCTTATTCTTTGGTAATTATAAATGAAAGAGACCTTTGATCGTTTTGATGGTATTGCCTTTTGGAAGGGCATGTAATTTGCAAGATGTTTTAAAAAACATTTGAATAGCCAAGTATGTATTTTTTCATTACAAATTGCACAAAACTGCAATTTGCAAAAGGGAAAACATGAAAAAATTTTGGCCTTTTTAGGCCTTAAATTAACATTTTGTGATGATTTCAAAATTCCGTCAGATATAAAAATATAAAATATTTAATGAAAATTGCAAAGAAATTATAAAAATTTGAATGCATAGCAGATCCTGGGAGCTCCGCAACAAGAAATAGAGGCCCCAACCCCCTTTTGCGAATCCCCTCAAATCCCGGGTAGGTACAGGTTATGAGATGAGACCTTCCCCTACCATCTCTGAGTTGATTGGTGTCCCCTCTCCCCTCAAGTCCTTGACATTTTCCACCCAGTCCCCCACTTGCTACTACGCTTAAAGCCGGGGTTTTTCCCCCAATGCTCAACATACCCCCCTAAAGATGTGTTTTTACAGGATACCACCTTGTGCTTCATCATTGTACTTAAAGTTTGGCAATTTAAAGGGGGAGCGGGAAATTGAAACAAAATATGTTTCAAAAGAATAAAATACATATTTTTTTTAGTGCATTGTAAACTACAGTAAAATTAAATTTAAGAAGAAGTTCCGCAGCCTGCTTTTTAGTTTGGCTAATTAATTAGTTCCCCCAACCTATCTGTACATAAAAAAATTTTGTTTCATAGAAATTTTACTTATTCTTTGGTAAATTATAATGAAAGAGCCTTTGATACTTTTTTTGACTGGAAATTTGGGTTTTGGGAAAGGCATTATTTGGCAAGATGATTTTAAAAACATTTGAAATACCCAAATTGGTATATTCTTAAGATTGCACAAAAAACGATTTGAAAGAGGAAAACTGAAAAAAAGTTTGGGCTCTTTTTGGGGGCCTTAAATTAATTTTTGTAAGTTTCACATTCCTGTCAGATTGAAATAATGTTTATATATTAAATGGAAAAATTACAAAGAAAATTTAAAATTGAAATGCTACAAGATCCTAGGAGCTCCACGGACAAAGGAGGGGGTTTTCCCAAGCCTACTTTGCGAAGTACCCTCTAATCTCCATGGTGAGTACATTTTAGGGATGAGACCTTCCCCCTACCATCTCTGATTTTATTGGGGTCCCCCAAACCCCTAGGGTCCCTGGCTTTGTCCCCCCCACCCCATTTGCTACGTACGCTCCCGCCAGTTGTTCCCGAAATGCCAAAAACTCAACCTAAAGTTGTGTTTATTAAAAATCCACACATTGTGTTTCATCAAGTACTTGAAATTTTGGCAATTAAGTGGGATGCCTTGAATTGGGAAAAAAATTTTTCAAAGGGTTTTAATACAAAATTTTTAGGTTTTGTAAATACGGTCAATTAAATTTAAAGAAATTTTCCAGGCACCCCGCTTTTTTGGGGAAATTTAATTACTTCCCCAGCCCATCTGTACTATAAAAATTTTTTTTTCAAGCAATTACTTTTTTTTTTGGGGGAAATTAAAAGAAGGGCCTTTGTACGTTTGACTATAATTGCCTTTTGGAAGGCATGTAAATTTGAAAGTGTTTTAAAAACTTTGAAATAGCCAAGTATAGGTAAGTTCATTACTAGATTCCGTACAGAAACGGCAATTTGCAAGAAAAACATGAAAAAAACTTTGGCTCTATTTTGGGGGCAAAAAAATTTAAACATTTTGTAAATGTTTCCAAACCTGTCGATATAAAATAATAGAAAAATATTTTAAAAGGGAAAAAAATTAGAAAAGACAATTAAAAATTAAATGCATAGAAATTTCCTGGAGCTCCGGGGACAAGAAATAGGGGGGGCCCCAACCCCTTTGCAAAGTCCCTCTATTTCCCAGGGGAGGTCAGGTTTAATGAACCTTCCCCCTCCCCTCTTGATTGATTGGGTCCCCCCACCCTCAGGTCCCGGACATTGTCCACCCTTCCCCCTTGCTAACCTACCCCCCGGTTTTACCGCGTGCTCAACCTACTAACCAAAAATGGTTTTTTTACGGATCCACCATTGTGCTTATCGTGTCTTGAAATTTGGAAATTTAAAGTGGGACCTTGGATTGGAACAAAAATATGTTTCAGAAAGATTAAATACATAGTTTTTTATGTATTGAAAACTACGGTAAAATTTAAATTTAAGAGAGAAGTTTCCAGGCGCCTGCTTTTTTGTTGGGCAATTATTTACATTACCAACTTGTCTGTACATTGAAAATTTTGTTTCATAGAAATTTCTTATTCTTTTGGTGAATTATCAATAAAAAACCTTTGATACTTTTTTACGGTAATGCCTTTTGGAAGGCATGTAATTTGCAAGATTTTTAAAACATTTAAAATCCCGTATGGGTATAGTTCATTAGGCCCCCGCGCAAAAATTTAAACGCCGTTTTTCGCGAAACACACACCGCATCACTGCCTTTTTTCACCCTGCATATGTTTATGCTAGCGCACACAACCCCGGGAAGCAGGGGAGATTAATAGCAGTTGAGAGGCCTGCTATTGTTTCAAAAAAAAAGCATGACGGATTTGGCCCCTGTGGTTACTTCACGCGACAAAGGTTTCGAGTCTAAAAAAGATCTGTCTTGAGTTAAAAAGAAGTTTCCTGTTAATAAATTTTGACAAATGCCCATCTACGTACAACTCAGAAAAAATGGACTTAGTAGCTTTAAAGGGTTAAAAAATTCCGTTTGCTAAGGATAGTTGCGTGGTTAAACCACAGTTATCGATACTTCCGTTATCAACGTGAATTGTTGCTAGCGTTACCCCTTCCGCACCTGCAATTTTCCCCTCCAGTAAAAAAATCCCTCGTTAATTGCGTTAGAAAAAACGGGTCCACGGATTGCTCGGTTTTTTCATACTCGAAAAGGGTAGGGCAACGATGTTAGCGCTATTGCACGGGGTTTGGGTTTTTGCATGGTTGTAGGGCCCGGCCGCGAACACAGCAGGCTAATCACTAGCATTTAAATTTCCCCTTCCCTTTCGAATTTTTTCATGTTTCGAAATTTATTGGGCTTTTAAAAAACTTAATGAATTTTTTTGATAAAAAAGGAAGACATACAACTCTATTTACTACCGAAAATCTCCGTCATCAAAAAAAAAAATAGCCACGGACATTTGCTTTTTTTTTTTTTTTTTTTTTGATGACGGGGTTTGGGGGGGAAATTGCGTTTCATGTTCTTATTTTATTTATCAAAATTTCATTAGTTTTTAAACGCGAAAAATTTTTCGAACTGCAGAAATTCCGAAACTTTGTCGAATTCTGATAATATAAAAATTTAAATGTTCGTAGGACTTTTTTTTTTATTATTACTTTTTTTGTGACGGATTTTCGGAGTAAGTACCGTAAAAATTTTTTTTTTTCCACTATTTATAAAAGATTCATAAATTTTTTCAACGCCATATATTTTCAACATGCACAAAATTTCCAAACGAAAAAAACTTTTTTTTTGAGTGTCTAGTGATTTTTAACAATGTCCGTATTCCTTTTAAAATGGCGCGATTTTGGGAAAGAAAAGGGAGTTTTTTTTTTCCTTATTTATAAAAAGATTCATTAGGTTTAAAACGCGCAAAAGTAATTTTGAACATGCAAAGGAAATTTCCTGAAACATTTTCGAATATTCTAGGTGACTTTAACAAAGGTCCCGATAGCACTATTTTTGTAAGGAGATTTTCGGAAAGTAACTAACAATTTTATTTCGCCACTATTTACCAAAAGATTCATGAAGTTTCAAACGCGCAATATTTTCGAACATGCAAAAAATTTCCCGACGGAAGGTAGAAAACTTTTTTGAGTGTTCTAAGATGATTTCTAATAAATGTCCGATACTTTTCCTCTTAATGGCGGAGGATTTTCGGAAAGTAAATTGCAGTTTTATTTTCTTCCTGTTATTTATGGAAAAGAATTCATTAAGATTTTTAAAGCTGCGCAGAAATATTTTCGAATCATGCCAACAAAATTTCCGAAACATCTTCTGAATATTCTACGTGATGTTTAACAAATGTTCCGATAGGACTACTTTGTTCCTCTTTTATTTTGATGACGAGATTGTCGGCAAGTAAAATAACAAGTTTCTATGTTTCTTCTAATTTTTTTTTTTTTAGTTACCAAAAGATTTCATTAATGTTTTTAAACGCGCAAAAATATTTTTCGAACATACCAAGAAATTTCCAGAAACAGTTTGCGAATCTATTCTAGGTGATTTTTAAACAACTCTCCGATAGCACTATTTTTTTTTTATATTGTGATTCAAGCAGATTTTCTGGAAGTGAATAACAACTTTGATGGGCGTTTAAAAACCCTTAATGAATCTTTTGATAAATAAACGGCAAGGAACATTAAACTGCACATTTACTTCCGAAAAGTCTCCCGTGATCATAAATAAAAAAAAAATCAGTGCTATCGGAAGTTTGTTTAAAAAATCACCTAGAATATTCGCCAAATGTTTTTGTCGGACATTTGTCAAAAAACTCTCTTAGAATATCGGAAAAGGTTTCGGAAATTTCTTGGCAATGTTCGGAAACTAGTTTTGCTGCGTTTGAAAACCTGAATGACATCTTTATGATAAATAACGGAAGAACATTAAACGGCAATTTACTCCGAAAATCTCCTGTGATCCAAATAAAAAAAAAAAAATAGTGCTATCGGGAAGTTTTTGTTAAAAATCACCTAGAAATATTCGTGCAATAGTTTTGTCGGACATTTGTCAAAAAACTCATCTAGAAATATCGGAAAAAGGGTTTCGGAAATTTTTGGCATCGTTCGAAAATAGTTATTGCGCGTTTGAAAATCCTGAATGAATCTTTCGGAAACGGAAAAAGACACTAAACGCAATTTACTTCCTAAAAATCTCCGTCACAAAAAAAAAAAAAAAATAGTTGTGTCGGGACATTTTTGCACCTGTTCGTCAAAAATTATCTAGAATATTCGAAACAAGGTTTTTCGGGAAATTTCTTGCCATGTTCGAAAATAGTTTTGCGCGTTTTTAAAACCTTAATGAATCTTTTGATAAATAACGGAAGATGATTAAAACTGCAATTTACTTCCGAAAATTCTACGTCACCAAAAAAAACAAAAAAAAAAGGAACGTTTTGTCGGGACATTTGTCAAAACACCAATCTAGAATATTCGAAAAGGTTTCGGAAATTTCCTTGTCATGTTCAGAAAATAGTTTGCGCGTTTAAAAACCTTAATGAATTCTTTTGATAAAATAACGGAAAAGAAAAGAACATTTAAACTGCAATTTTACCTCGAAAATCTCCGTCACAAAAAAAAAAAAAAAAAACTAGTTTTGTCGGACATTTGTCAAAACTCATCTAGAATATTCGAAAAGGTTTCGGAAATTTCTTGCCGTGTTCGAAAATAGTTTTGCGCGTTTAAAACCTTAATGAATCTTTTGATAAATGACGGAAGAACATTAAACTGCAATTTACTTCCGAAAATCTCCGTCAAAAAAAAAAAAATAGTTTTGTCGGACTCGGAATCATCTAGAATATTCGAAAAGGTTTCGGAAATTTCTTGCCATGTTCGAAAATAATTTTGCGCGTTTAAAATTTGTCAAAACTCATCTAGAATATTCGAAAAGGTTTCGGAAATTTCTTGGCCCACATCTTGGGCATAGTTCGGAAAATAGTTTTTGCTCGTGTTGAAATCCTTAATGGAATATTAGTCATAAATAATGGAAGAACATTAAACTGCAATTTACTTCCGAAAATACCTCAGTCACAAAAATAAAAAAACAATAGTTTGGTCGGACATTTTTGTCCAAAACTCATGCTTAGAATATTCGAAAAGGTTTCGGAAATTTCATTGGCATGTTCGAAAATAGTTTTGCGCGTTTAAAACCTTAAGGAATTAGTTGATAAATAGCGGAAGAACATAAAACTGCAATTTACTTCCGAAAAAAACATGAGGATCAGTGGATATAAAGCTCTGCCGAAAATTTTGGGTTCTATTCATAAAATGACCCTTTTGGAAAGCCTAAAACTAAAGAAAATTGACCACAAGCCTATATCTGAACGACCGGAATTTTACCGACAGGGGGCCCAGGCCATTGCCAGCGACCCCCAAGTTCCGTCAGCTCCACGTCCTTCGGCGGCCCTGGTTCGATTATATGCAGACTATAAATGTTCAACAAGTTTTAGGCTTAAAGCCAGATGTGCCAATGCATCATCACAGTGGAAGAATCCCGATTTGGCATGAGTCGGGGGGGGGGGGGGGGATGATTTTATATTGTCAAATAGCTATCTTACTGATGCAGCGGTATTGGCCTGAGGGTGAAGTTTGTATTGATTTTTTTTCGTTTTTTCAGAAGACAAAAAAAAACTAATAAGGTACAATTTGCCAAGAGTGCTGATGTAAGGGGCAAACATGAGGGCGACCTGCCTAGTGCCGGCCTTTCAAAGCATAATGCCACAAAACACATTAGCAATATCATGGCACCCTTTTAAGGGACAGAGGTTGGTGGCTCTGGTCCCTCCTACCATAGTACCGCTGCGGACACATTGTCAGGCCAAGTCCAGGGGTAGAACATATGGCGGAAAGCCACTCCATGAATGTTGCTAATAAGGGTCTCAAGGAACCATTCTCCTGGAATCAACTTCTCCCTGCGTTTTCGGACCAATATTCCATTTAAATAGTACACAAGTCGTGGCGAAGCCAACAGTCGCTGAGAGATGGCGACAGTGACAAAGTTACTGCTATCTAACAAACTCTCACATCTTTTTGTTCTTATCGTGCGTTTCTTAGTCTTCATTCTCTTTATTTTTTAGAGTGCGCAAAAATCATGGAAATTTAAGATTTTTGTGTCTTATACGTCTTGTGCGACATTCCAAACAGAAACCACATATGCTGGCTAGAACAGTACTACAACAGGTTACTTAATGTTATTATTCTCGCCGAGAAAATGAAAATAATGAAGACCTAAAAAATATTAGCCGCCAAGCCCTTAACCTGTTTTATTTCGTTCCTAGGGTACAGTGTTTCCTCTCTTCGCGAAATTCGGGAATCTGGGTGCTCGTCGGGAAAATTTTTGGAAAGGGGGATGATTTCCGGAGATCTGGATAATGGCGTTTATGGCGTATGAAAATGACGTCTGGCTTGACTAGGGTGAAAACTCCGGGATCAGCCATTAAAGTAGCATACAAGAAGCGTTAGTGAAAATATCAGGATAATACCAAAGCCGATTTCAGGAAAATTTGAAGATTCCCTTTCAAAAAAAAAAATAAATTAGAGTGTGGAAGCACTGCCGTAGGTTAGACCCTAACCGTAACCAAAGTCTCTCACAGAACGAACTCTAACCGGAAAGTACTTCGAAGCCTTCAGTATTCTCTGTGCAGCTACTTGGCTATTTTACACTATCCTTACCATGTATAACCTATTACATAAAACACTAGGGTGTAGGGCTCACAGGTGTTTTGTTTTTAAGTGTTTGTAGTATCATTTACAGCGGTACGTAATGCATGCACGTACTATAAATATCGCTCTTTCTCTCTCGGTAAGGTAAGCGTGCGGCTGGTTAATTCATAAAAGTTTTCACGAATGGGACAGTTTTACGTTTACATTTTGACAGTTTCTATTTTCCTCTTGCTGACAAAGTTAAACTGGAGCAAGAAGTTCGTTTTAGGCAAGTCTTTCCTTAATCTGAATTGTTATGTTAGTTTCTTTATTTGTCTTTCTTTTTGAACATAGATGAAGATGTTAGTAATGCGGATGATGCGGACGTTAGTAAAGAAAAGCAATGGTTTAACAAGTAATGCATCAACGTGCCAGAATTTCGTGTTCCAGAACCACCAGTTCAGTGACTCGGAACTCTGGCTAGCTTTACAATGCACTTGTACGTGAGCTTGCTACACAAAGATAAAGGTAGCTTTCTTTCACAAGATGTTGACCAGCTAATTGACGAAAAAGCACCTTTTGTGTTGAGATTTACTCCGATGGGCAGCCTATCTGTTAAGTCTTCTTTTGTGCTAGGAGAGGCTTATACTGCTGCTTCTTCCGGACTGTGTTTTATAACTGTTCACGTCTGCCGTGCATGGAGAGATGTGTGCACTGAAGCGAAGCACATTAACTGGTGGTTGCTATACTCATTACAATGGGTAGCAACCACTCAGACGGTGACAAACGGCGATTAAATTTGTGCGCGGTCCCTTACTAGATTCTGTACAGAAAACTGCAATTTGCAAGAAGGAAACATGAAAACAAGCTTGGGCTCTATTTTGGGGGCACTTAAAATTAACATTTTGTGAATGATTTCACAATATCCTGTCAGATATGAAATAATATGATTAATATATTAATGGAAAAATTATCAAAGAAAATTATAACAAATTGAAATGCGTAGCAAGATCCTAGGGGCTCCACGGAGAAGAGACTAGGGAGGGGTTTCAAGCCCACTTTGCGAAGTACCCTCTAATCTCCATGGGGAGGTACAGGTTATGAGATGAGACCTTCCCCCTACCATCTCTGAGTTGATTGGGGTGCCCTCTACCCTCAGGGTCCTTGGACATTGTCCACCCAGTCCCCCCGCTTGCTACGTACGCTTAACCGCCGTGTTGTTACCGCAATGCTCAACATACCCAACCTAAAAGATGTGTTTATTACAGGATACCACACATTGTGCTTCATCAGTGTACTTGAAAGTTTGGCAATTTAAGTGGGATGCCTTGGAATTGGAACAAAAATATGTATCAGAAGAGAATAAATACATAGTTTTTAGTGTATTGTAAACTACAGGTCAAATTGAATTTAAGAGAGAAGTTTCCAGGCAGCCTGCATTTTTGTTGGGCTAATTAATTACGTTACCAGACTTGATCTGTACATATGAAAAATTTTGTTCCATAGCAATTTCTTATTGTTTTGGTGAATTATCAATGAAGAGAGACCTTGATACTGTTTTGACTGGTAATTGCCTCTTGGAAGGCATGTAATTTGCAAGATGATTTTAAAAACATTTGAAATAGCCAAGTATAGGTATAGTTCATTACTAGATTCTGTACAGAAAACTGCAATTTGCAAGAAGGAAACATGAAAACAAGCTTTGGCTCTATTTTGGGGGCACTTAAAATTAACATTTTGTGAATGATTTCACAATATCCTGTCAGATATGAAATAATATGATTAATATATTAATGGAAAAATTAGCAAAGAAAATTATAACAAATTGAAATGCATGGCAAGATCCTAGGAGCTCCGCGGACAAGAGAATAGGGAGGGATCCCAAGCCTACTTTGCGAAGTACCCTCTAATCTCCATGGTGAGGTACAGGTTATGAGATGAGACCTTCCCCCTACCATCTCAGAGTTGATTGGGGTCCCCTCAACCCTCAGGGTCCCTGGACATTGTCCACCCAGTCCACCCGCTTGCTACGTACGCTACCGCCGTGTTGTTACCGCAGTGCTCAACCTACTCAACCTAAAAGCTGTGTTTATTACAGGATACCACACATTGTGCTTCATCAGTGTACTTTTAAGTTTGGCAATTTAAGTGGGATGCCTTGGAATTGGAACAAAAATATGTTTCAGAAGAGATTAAATACATAGTTTTTAGTGTATTGTAAACTACAGGTCAAATTAAATTTAAGAGAGAAGTTTCCAGGCAGCCTGCATTTTTGTTGGGCTAATTATTTACATTACCAGACTTGATCTGTACATATGAAAAATTTTGTTTCATAGCAATTTCTTATTCTTTTGGTGAATTATCAATGAAGAGAGACCTTGATACTGTTTTGACTAGTAATTGCCTCTTGGAAGGCATGTAATTTGCAAGATGATTTTAAAAACATTTGAAATAGCCAAGTATAGGTATAGTTCATTACAAGCTTCTGTACAGAAAGTGCATTTGCAAGAAGGAAACATAAAAACAAGCTTGGGCTCTATTTTGGGGGCACTTAAAATTAACATTTTGTGAATGATTTCACAATATCCTGTCAGATATGAAATAATATGATGAATATACTAATTGAAAAATTATCAAAGAAAATTATAACACATTGAAATGCGTAGCAAGATCCTAGGGGCTCCACAGACAAGAGACTAGGGGGGGATCCCAAGCCCACTTGGCAAAGAACCGACTAATCTCTATGGGGAGGTACAGGTTATGAGATGAGACCTTCCCCCTACCATCTCTGGTTGATTGGGGTGCCCTCTACCCTCAGGGTCCCTGGACATTGTCCACCCAGTCCCCCCGCTTGCTACATAGGCTTATCCGCCGTGTTGTTACCGCAATGCTCAACATACCCAACCTAAAAGATGTGTTTATTACAGGATACCACACATTGTGCTTCATCAGTGTACTTGAAAGTTTGGCAATTTAAGTGGGATGCCTTGGAATTGGAACAAAAATATGTTTCAGAAGAGATTAAATACATAGTTTTTAGTGTATTGTAAACTACAGGTCAAATTAAATTTAAGAGAGAAGTTTCCAGGCAGCCTGCATTTTAGGTTGGCTAATTAATTACGTTCCCAGACCTGATCTGTACATATGAAAAATTTTGTTTCATAGCAATTACTTATTCTTTTGGTGAATTATCAATGAAGAGAGACCTTGATACTGTTTTGACTAGTAATTGCCTCTTGGAAGGCATGTAATTTGCAAGATGATTTTAAAAACATTTGAAATAGCCAAGTATAGGTATAGTTCATTACTAGATTCTGTACAGAAAACTGCAATTTGCAAGAAGGAAACATGAAAACAAGCTTTGGCTCTATTTTGGGGGCACTTAAAATTAACATTTTGTGAATGATTTCACAATATCCTGTCAGATATGAAATAATATGATGAATATACTAATTGAAAAATTAGCAAAGAAAATTATAACAAATTGAAATGCGTAGCAAGATCCTAGGGGCTCCACAGACAAGAGACTAGGGAGGGGTCCCAAGCCCACTTTGCAAAGAACCGACTAATCTCTATGGTGAGGTACAGGTTATGAGATGAGACCTTCCCCCTACCATCTCTGAGTTGATTGGGGTCCCCTCTACCCTCAGGGTCCTTAGACATTGTCCACCCAGTCCCCCAGCTTGCTACATACGCTTAACCGCCGTGTTGTTACCGCAATGCTCAACATACCCAACCTAAAAGATGTGTTTATTACAGGATACCACACATTGTGCTTCATCAGTGTACTTGAAAGTTTGGCAATTTAAGTGGGATGCCTTGGAATTGGAACAAAAATATGTTTCAGAAGAGATCAAATACATAGTTTTTAGTGTATTGTAAACTACAGGTCAAATTAAATTTAAGAGAGAAGTTTCCAGGCAGCCTGCATTTTAGTTTGGCTAATTAATTACGTTCCCAGACCTGATCTGTACATATGAAAAATTTTGTTTCATAGCAATTACTTATTCTTTTGGTGAATTATCAATGAAGAGAGACCTTGATACTGTTTTGACTGGTAATTGCCTCTTGGAAGGCATGTAATTTGCAAGATGATTTTAAAAACATTTGAAATAGCCAAGTATAGGTATAGTTCATTACTAGATTCTGTACAGAAAACTGCAATTTGCAAGAAGGAAACATGAAAACAAGCTTTGGCTCTATTTTGGGGGCACTTAAAATTAACATTTTGTGAATGATTTCACAATATCCTGTCAGATATGAAATAATATGATTAATATATTAATGGAAAAATTAGCAAAGAAAATTATAACAAATTGAAATGCATAGCAAGATCCTAGGAGCTCCGCGGACAAGAGAATAGGGAGGGGTCCCAAGCCCACTTTGCAAAGTACCCTCTAATCTCCATGGGGAGGTACAGGTTATGAGATGAGACCTTCCCCCTACCATCTCAGAGTTGATTGGGGTCCCCTCAACCCTCAGGGTCCCTGGACATTGTCCACCCAGTCCACCCGCTTGCTACGTACGCTACCGCCGTGTTGTTACCGCAATGCTCAACATACTCAACCTAAAAGTTGTGTTTATTACAAGATACCACACATTGTGCTTCATCAGTGTACTTGAAAGTTTGGCAATTTAAGTGGGATGCCTTGGAATTGGAACAAAAATATGTTTCAGAAGAGATTAAATACATAGTTTTTAGTGTATTGTAAACTACAGGTCAAATTAAATTTAAGAGAGAAGTTTCCAGGCAGCCTGCATTTTTGTTGGGCTAATTATTTACATTACCAGACTTGATCTGTACATATGAAAAATTTTGTTTCATAGCAATTACTTATTCTTTTGGTGAATTATCAATGAAGAGAGACCTTGATACTGTTTTGACTGGTAATTGCCTCTTGGAAGGCATGTAATTTGCAAGATGATTTTAAAAACATTTGAAATAGCCAAGTATAGGTATAGTTCATTACTAGATTCTGTACAGAAAACTGCAATTTGCAAGAAGGAAACATGAAAACAAGCTTTGGCTCTATTTTGGGGGCACTTAAAATTAACATTTTGTGAATGATTTCACAATATCCTGTCAGATATGAAATAATATGATTAATATATTAATGGAAAAATTAGCAAAGAAAATTATAACAAATTGAAATGCATAGCAAGATCCTAGGAGCTCCGCAGACAAGAGAATAGGGAGGGATCCCAAGCCTACTTTGCGAAGTACCCTCTAATCTCCATGGTGAGGTACAGGTTATGAGATGAGACCTTCCCCCTACCATCTCTGAGTTGATTGGGGTCCCCTCAACCCTCAGGGTCCCTGGACATTGTCCACCCAGTCCACCCGCTTGCTACGTACGCTACCGCCGTGTTGTTACCGCAATGCTCAACCTATTCAACCTAAAAGCTGTGTTTATTACAGGATACCACACATTGTGCTTCATCAGTGTACTTGAAAGTTTGGCAATTTAAGTGGGATGCCTTGGAATTGGAACAAAAATATGTTTCAGAAGGGATTAAATACATAGTTTTTAGTGTATTGTAAACTACAGGTCAAATTAAATTTAAGAGAAAAGTTTCCAGGCAGCCTGCATTTTTGTTGGGCTAATTAATTACATTACCAGACTTGATCTGTACATATGAAAAATTTTGTTTCATAGCAATTACTTATTCTTTTGGTGAATTATCAATGAAGAGAGACCTTGATACTGTTTTGACTAGTAATTGCCTCTTGGAAGGCATGTAATTTGCAAGATGATTTTAAAAACATTTGAAATAGCCAAGTATAGGTATAGTTCATTACAAGCTTCTGTACAGAAAGTGCATTTGCAAGAAGGAAACATAAAAACAAGCTTGGGCTCTATTTTGGGGGCACTTAAAATTAACATTTTGTGAATGATTTCACAATATCCTGTCAGATATGAAATAATATGTTGAGTATACTAATTGAAAAATTAGCAAAGAAAATTATAACAAATTGAAATGCGTAGCAAGATCCTAGGGGCTCCACAGACAAGAGACTAGGGAGGGGTCCCAAGCCCACTTTGCGAAGTACCCTCTAATCTCCATGGTGAGGTACAGGTTATGAGATGAGACCTTCCCCCTACCATCTCTGAGTTGATTGGGGCGCCCTCTACCCTCAGGGTCCCTGGACATTGTCCACCCAGTCCCCCCGCTTGCTACGTACGCTTAACCGCCGTGTTGTTACCGCAATGCTCAACATACTCAACCTAAAGGTTGTGTTTATTACAAGATACCACACATTGTGCTTCATCAGTGTACTTGAAAGTTTGGCAATTTAAGTGGGATGCCTTGGAATTGGAACAAAAATATGTTTCAGAAGGGATCAAATACATAGTTTTTAGTGTATTGTAAACTACAGGTCAAATTAAATTTAAGAGAGAAGTTTCCAGGCAGCCTGCATTTTAGTTTCCCAGACCTGATCTGTACATATGAAAAATTTTGTTTCATAGCAATTACTTATTCTTTTGGTGAATTATCAATGAAGAGAGACCTTGATACTGTTTTGACTGGTAATTGCCTCTTGGAAGGCATGTAATTTGCAAGATGATTTTAAAAACATTTGAAATAGCCAAGTATAGGTATAGTTCATTACTAGATTCTGTACAGAAAGTGCAATTTGCAAGAAGGAAACATGAAAACAAGCTTGGGCTCTATTTTGGGGGCACTTAAAATTAACATTTTGTGAATGATTTCACAATATCCTGTCAGATATGAAATAATATGATGAATATACTAATTGAAAAATTATCAAAGAAAATTATAACACATTGAAATGCGTAGCAAGATCCTAGGGGCTCCACAGACAAGAGACTAGGGGGGGATCCCAAGCCCACTTGGCAAAGAACCGACTAATCTCTATGGGGAGGTACAGGTTATGAGATGAGACCTTCCCCCTACCATCTCTGAGTTGATTGGGGCGCCCTCTACCCTCAGGGTCCCTGGACATTGTCCACCCAGTCCACCCGCTTGCTACGTACGCTACCGCCTTGTTGTTACCACAATGCTCAACATACTCAACCTAAAAGTTGTGTTTATTACAAGATACCACACATTGTGCTTCATCAGTGTACTTGAAAGTTTGGCAATTTAAGTGGGATGCCTTGGAATTGGAACAAAAATATGTTTCAGAAGGGATCAAATACATAGTTTTTAGTGTATTGTAAACTACAGGTCAAATTAAATTTAAGAGAGAAGTTTCCAGGCAGCCTGCATTTTAGTTTCCCAGACCTGATCTGTACATATGAAAAATTTTGTTTCATAGCAATTACTTATTCTTTTGGTGAATTATCAATGAAGAGAGACCTTGATACTGTTTTGACTAGTAATTGCCTCTTGGAAGGCATGTAATTTGCAAGATGATTTTAAAAACATTTGAAATAGCCAAGTATAGGTATAGTTCATTACAAGCTTCTGTACAGAAAGTGCATTTGCAAGAAGGAAACATGAAAACAAGCTTGGGCTCTATTTTGGGGGCACTTAAAATTAACATTTTGTGAATGATTTCACAATATCCTGTCAGATATGAAATAATATGTTGAATATGGGTGTATCCATAAATTAGGGGTCCATGGTGTCCCCGTCACATCTGCCACTTGTGGCATATAGAGAATGGTTAAAACTGAGGCTATAGATGATTCCTGTTATTGAAAGTGTTTAATATTCTATGTGTTATCACTAACTGTGGTATCTCAATGTCCAATTACGGTCTGTTGATCTATCGTTAACAATTTTATTATCCAGCATGTATTTGGTGTCCCACCAGATTATCTGTAAAAGTTGTGACATGGGTAATTTACTTCAGTTATTACAATATAAAAAATTTATTCTATCCTTTGGATAGCAGGACTAAAGTCCTGTCAGATGAGATATTAGAACCAGACAAACAAACAATGTGAGTTTCCAGATTAAGGGACAATGTTTAACGAAATGCGCCTATTTCAAAGTTGGCATGGCGGATGTGACGCTTTGTCCCACCTGTCACATCATACTAGTATGGACATTAATACAAGGCCTCATCTCCCTGGGTTACTCTTAGTCAGAAACTTGAATCCCATTGCAAATATGTCCAATTACTGGTAACCTCTACTGATAAAGTAAAATGCTAAACCTGAGCAGTACAAGGACAACTGTAATAATGGGCACCTATTGGAAATCACATTTTGTGTTTGGTGTCACGCTGATCATGTCACATCGCGCACAAAATCATCAAAATTACCACCCTCTCATATCACCTCAACTATGCCCAAAATCCCATTCATAAATGCCTGAGTTGTAACAGTGTGCACATGGTTATCGATACTAATACCCTTTTTTCCCCATTTTGTAATGTATTGTCCACTATATGGTTGAAAGGGGAAAATGATCTTTCCCATGGTGTCCAACTGTAACCTCCGCCATTGAAGAACAACAAGAGCTATTTAAACTGTTTTAAACTGAAAAAAATTAAAATAAATGATTTAAGATGGATAATATGAACATCACAAAGATGTGGAAAAGTAATTAGAAAGTGACAAACTTGAAAAAATGTATGGAGAGTGTGAATATCTATTTTATTTTTTTGGTGTCCCGGTCACACTGATGTCCCTGGTCACACCCGACAATCATTATTCTGTAAATATGAAGCTGTTTTGTTATTTGATAAATCCTTCCTATCTTTTTCTTACTTTAGTTCAAAGTATAGTTTTTAACTTTGTGCAATTTTGTAATGATTAAGAAGTCACAACATACAGTAATGTTGACATGGTCGGGTGTGACTGGGACACACATGTTAATTCAATAGCCCTGTCACCCCTATATGTAACATAAGAAAATTGCATAAACTGACAGTAAAAATATCCGATGTTCCAAGAAAAAATAGGTTTGGTCTGAACTGTTAGTGTTGCCCACTTGAATACAGTACTCTGTAAATGCTACGTGAAACCTTTTATGCATTGTTTGTGTCAGTATTACTGGGATTTTGGTGTCCCGTCACACCCGACACATAACGGTGCAGTGTAACCCAGTTACTCAAAAATGTAAGATATTTGGATGAATTGGGGACAACTCTGAAAAATGTTTGTTTTATGTGTGCATTTATTTCAAGCAGCTACTTGCTCTATCTTTGGAAACTACAGATAATAAATATGTTCTCTCAGTGTAAATATTACATGATTTCCCTTACCATGGTGTGAGCTTTTATTCTAAATTGAGCATACAACCAATTTCAAGTGGGTGTAACTTGTTTCTGTCATAAATCCTTGCCACTTATGCCTTACCAAAAGTGAGGAAAAGACTTGGATATATTACACAGTTATAAACTTTCTAGGCATATATTGCCAATTTTGGTGTCCCAGTCACCTCCGCTATTTTTGAAAGGAGCTTTGAGATAGAGTTGATCAATAACCTGGATGTCTTAAACAAAAGCCAGGACTGATATAAATTTTAGAAATAGATACATATACCTTCTTGAAAATATACTTTACTCCAGTATTAAATGGTTTTTAAATTTTGACCCCTTTGTCACACTTTGGACCCCTAATTTATGGATACACCCACATACTAATTGAAAAATTAGCAAAGAAAATTATAACACATTGAAATGCGTAGCAAGATCCTAGGGGCTCCACAGACAAGAGACTAGGGAGGGGTCCCAAGCCCACTTTGCAAAGAACCGACTAATCTCTATGGGGAGGTACGGGTTATGAGATGAGACCTTCCCCCTACCATCTCTGGTTGATTGGGGTGCCCTCTACCCTCAGGGTCCTTAGACATTGTCCACCCAGTCCCCCCGCTTGCTACGTACGCTTAACCGCCTTGTTGTTACCGCAATGCTCAACATACCCAACCTAAAAGATGTGTTTATTACAAGATACCACACATTGTGCTTCATCAGTGTACTTGAAAGTTTGGCAATTTAAGTGGGATGCCTTGGAATTGGAACAAAAATATGTATCAGAAGAGAATAAATACATAGTTTCTAGTGTATTGTAAACTACAGGTCAAATTGGAGGGTCTCTACATTCCTGTAAATGGCATTTACAATGGGAGATACACAGATGGGTGAAAGGATAGGACCAATAGAATACGTCTGGTGGGTGTTTGGTCAGTTTTGGGGGCAAGGCAGCTCTATCAATTCCTTGTATGCAGTTCAGCGGCATTAGAGAGCACTCTTTGTGGATACGGACATTGTTCAAAACTACAGAAACTTAAAGAACAAAACATATGGAATGCCATGTTACATTTTTAATCACCATTAGACTGCAAAGCTGTCTGTAAAATCTCTCACAAACTAGTCAGGCCAGCTATGCAGGCCATGCAGCAGTCTTTTTAAAAAGCAAACATGACCAATGAGGTACAGTACTCCCTTTGCACAATGTGTAGGTTGTAAGCCACACACAAACCATGTAAAACATCAAGCTTACAGTACCATGTCACCTTACATGGCTCTGTTTCACATAGTATGTTCTTAAAATTACAAGTAAACTGAAGAAATAAACATACTGTCCATTTCAATGAGTAGCACTGGCACTGTAATGCCTGAAATCTTTTCTCTTGATCATGAAACATGACATCAAATAGCTGAAAACTGATACTGTAAATAGTTTTAGTTTCCTACTCAACAAGCAAAAGGAAATAGCTGGATGGTCCAAAGTTAAAAACAAACTTTTTGACACAGAACTTTGCATGTTTGCAGGCCAAAATAACAAAAGAACCTTCTCCACAGTGTATTTTATTTTTTTTCCTCCCCTTTCTTTCTTTTCATTTTATATTTCCAAATAAAGCCACAGAAATTAATATATCTGGAAGAATAGTTTTCAAACATTCAAGTACTCTCAGGCTTATTTATCCAGTTCTGTCAGAAGATGTCACTAGAGTTGTAATGAGCATGAACAACCACTACAACAGTACTGTACCAGCTCTGCAAAACATACTGAACATCATTCATACAGTCAAACTAAACAAATAATTGAAACAATTTTCCTCAAGCAATTGTTTCCTTTTTTTAAGGGTTTGCATATTTACCGATATACAGTTCTTCTATTGCTAAACTCTCTAAAGGTTGCCTTGCCTTAAACTTGTTACAGTAGGTTTATTTTAGGCGTCCACGCACCCATATCAGGCAAAGTGAATTTAACAAAGTCGTTTTTTTACCTGTATGCGACAGGGTGCAAGAACTTAAACTTAAACTTAACTTGGTTTTTAAGATTTTTAATGGCACCTGTCCTGAGTATCTTCGATCAAATTTTACCAGATTGAATAATACTCATCAGCACAGTACCAGGGGTAGCCCATTCAACTTTCTTGTTCCTAGAATAAAAGGATTCTCTGATCGTACCTTTTTCTTTACAGGTATTGAACTTTTGAACTCCCTTCCTAATGCGGCAAAGCAAATTAAAAATGTTGCAAGTTTTAAACTGTACGTTAAGAACTATCTTGCCAACAAATCACTTTTAGCTGAGCAATGTCTCTAATTCATTTTTTACTGACTCGAGTGCCGGCGTCTTTCATCCAGTGCATTATTTCTGCTAATTTTCCATTCCTTGTGTAAGTGTTCTTTGTTCCGTCTTTAGGGACCCCAATGGAAATAAGCTTTTCGTAAGCTTTTTGGGTTATCCCTGGTACTCTGTTTTGTAACTCCTTTTTCTCGTTTTTTATATTATTCTCGTCTGTTTGCCTGTAATATGCCTTTCTGAATGTCTTTGCTTTTGTTTGTGTTTATTGTTTTATTTTGTACCAAATAAAATCAATCACTCAATCAATCAACCCTCAGTTCCTCTAAATACAGTATTTTCCAAAAGATCCATTATGAACTTTTTGACAAGTTGGACTATTACTGTAGCTGCTGCTGGTTGAAACAAGCAAGGGCTAAAAATCCATCACTAAATCTGACAGACTGCATTTTTAATAATTCATTTAAATTAAAAGATTACATTCCACATGCTCTGTGAGTCTTCCAGTTCTACTTAAAATAGCATGTATTCCTTCTGCATGAGTAGTCTCAAGTTTTGAGCCTCAATACTGCTCAAAGTGGACTTTAATTCCCAAAATGTAAATTCATAAACTCAATCCAAAGTAATAAACTTCCTGATGTTAAAACTTTAATCTCCATACTCTCAAAACCACAATAAAAATGGAATTTCCTCATGTCTTGATCTTCTGCAAATGTGATATTCAGTGATACATGCTTCCAATTTCAATGGTGACTAAATGATCTTTATACTGTGCACAATCAATTCCAATCAGCTGCCTTTAGGAAAAAGGCACATCTGCTTTGCTGAACCATATTTCACATGAACATCAACTATGTCTGAAGTTTCGCTGAACTGTCCTGCTGTACATCGGTTGGTCCCATAAATTTACTCTGTAACCTATGGCCAAGAGCCATCTGTTTTATAGTTTTATCCACAGCTTATCTTTGAGTTTTGGCAAAGACACAATTAAAATTCACTCCATGGATGAAGGATCAGGCACAATAAAGCATGAACAAACATGAGTAGCAGATCTGCAATCCAGGTTGATTTAATAGGAATATAAGTAGGCTAGGCTGTTGTTCATGATCATGCACTAATCTGAACAGGAATTATTTGATCAGAAATCTCTCGATCCTCCACCAGAAAAAAATTCTAAGTTCAAAATTCTGGTACCTCTTATTGTGTGTGTGTGCACCTTTCTGGTCAGAAAAGGTGAACAGAAATTTTCGTCAGAAAATTAAACAGGATTTCAACAGGAAGGCTTTCAGTTCAGAAAATTACCAGAAAGTCAACAGCCGGATTCTCAACAGATTCACCGCTCTGTTGAAAACCTGTTGACATTCTGATGATCTTCTGTTCATGCATTTTCTGATGAAAATTTCTGCAAGGGAACTGCCCAAAAAGTTTTTAAGTCCAAAATCCACCATCCATTTAATGTATCTTAATTCTGCAGAAAAATTCTAAGTCAGAACTGCTCAAAAATTTTCTAAGTCCAAAATCCCCTATCCATTTAATGTATCTAAATTCTGCAGAAAAATTCTAAGTCAGAACTGCTCGAAAATTTTCTAGTCCAAAATTCCCTATTCATTTAGTGTTAGTTGTGAAAGCAAGTATTTAAGTCCAGATCTGTTTTGAATCAGAAATGAATCAGGAATTAAGACTGGTAAGGATTTCAGCCCATATGTCAGGAAATTCAGTCAGGATTGAGTCTGGAATGTAGTCAGGAAATTTCCTGTCTCATATCTAGTCAGTTTGAAATCAGGAATTAATCAGGATAGAGTATGAATTGAATCTGAAATGAGTATGAAAGTCTATTCCTGCTTTAATTCAGATTTATTCTGATTACTTTCATACCTATTTGATACTCAAATCATATTAAAATTTCTAGAAGGGTGGTGCATGTCAGCATGCATTCTTTAGCAGGGTACCAGCAGTCAAATTGCATAAACCTTTTGGACGTGATATGCTGAGGAGGATGGTTTTGTAGAATATTGATTGTGTGTGTTTGTATGTTTGTGTGTATGCCCTTTCATACCCACTGTAAACATCAGCACCCATCAAACATGAAATTTTGCTTTTCAAGTTCTCAGGCGAGAACTACCTTTGACTGGGTTCTTTAATAGACCTTTTTCCAAATAGCAGCTACAAAGAATTGTGGGATAAAGTTTTGGTGTGCATCATTTCTGGCCACAGTAAAATGCCATTGACAAAAACTACACACACTAAAACTCTATCCCACAATCCTTTGTAGCTGCCATTAGAAAAAGGGTCTATAACAGAGTAACATAAAGCTACAGTAATGGCGAACTAACACAAGTAGTTAGCCTTAGTCAAGACTCCTTCACTCTCCCTTTATTTTCAGAGTTGTGTATGAAGTTAAAGAACGTATGTGTTAAACAGGGGCATCGCCAGAGCATTTATCATGGGGGGTGTGGTGCTGTATTTGCCAACTGAGAAGAAAGAAATGGTGACTGAAAGTGTTGATAAGAGATGCATTTAGAGCTGAGAACCGTTAGTCCAACCAGTAGTGGTCCAGCAGGGGTGGCGCCAGGATGTGTCCAGCGGGGGGCAACGACCCGAAGCCTCGACATCCCCGATGCCGTCGAGGGGTTGGTGAGGGGAAATTTAAAGAAAACTTGTGTACTATACCATATCATTGCAGGGCATACATTGCATAAAAGTTTGTATATACTAGAGGAAAATAGTTCTGCCTGATTTAAGGTTTTTCCCGAAATCTAAACTGTGAAATTGCAAAGCGTGTGAAGCATGCTAAATTGGGTAAGCTTACAGTAAAAAGAATCTGTACTTATTCAAAGCTTATGTAGGTCAACCAGTTGCGTACCCACGATTTCTCTCAAGGGGGAATGCAATATGTTGTATGATTGCCGGTCTGGGGAGGGGGTGTCCCCCTCCCCTCTGAAATTTTTTGAAAAATTAGGTGTCCTTACATGCAATCTGGTGCCACATATGCCACCTTTGGAAGTAAAATTTGGGTTAAAACATTTATGGTTTTTAGGACCTGAAAAAAAAATTGGCATCCGTGAGGGGGACATGGCCCAGTAGCCTCCCCCCTGTTTACGCCACTGAGGTCAACTGTCCAGGCAGTTGGGCCCTATCGGGCACAACTTACATTTTACTTCCCTCTTCGAGTCACTAGCCATACCAAAAGACAGACTCAAGAGAACATTAACTTAGTTTAGGGAAATGAGATGAGATTCCTGGCATTTACATAAAACGATAAATTCTACTTAGTTACTTGAAAGGATGGAAAGGGTTTGTTCTATATTCAGCTATAAGCAACGAAACTGAGGAAGAGTGGGCAAAGCATACTGAAAATTTGGAGTTTTATCACAGAAATGACCCTTTTGAAAGCTAAAATAAGTAAACCGACCATGGGTAGCGAAAGAATTTTTCTGACATGGGGCTGGGGCGTGCCAGCAACCCCAAGTTCTGACGAAAGGGATATGAAGGAGCCTAACTACCCCATGCCATTGCAGAGTACAGTATATTTAGCTTTATATCACTTCATATGTCAAGAGCTGAGTTACGCACTGATACTGTTCTTTTGAGTCTGAATCATGAAATTGCAAAAATTTTTGATAAGCTGACACAAAAACATGTTATCATTAAGAGCAAAGGGAAAAACATAAAAACTGTAAGGGTTGTAGACTGTACCGGGAACAACATACATTGTGTCAAAACCACATGGACTACCCGACAAAGTAGCCAAACTTTGCTCCTTGAGTCGCTCACCAACTGACTGTATATACCGCATGACTCACGTACACTAGAGAACGGCAACTAGGCTTTGCGATATGGGATGAAATTTACGACCTCTACATAACCTGTGTACCCTGCCTTCATGTTACTTGGTAAGGTTGACAGGACTTATGCTATCTAGCAATATGGAATGGAACTACTGAAGAAACTGGAGTGACATTACAGCGCACGTTGTGTGTCGAAAATTTTGGGTTTTGATTACAGAAATTGTCCTCTTTCTTTCACTTCTTTTCCTCTTTCTTTTCCTCATGGTTCCTTCATTTTGCCGACTGGTGCAGAATTTATGTACTCAATGCCAGAAACTACATGAAAGATGAACTCCTTTAGTATACAGTGATACTGAAAAGCCCTATGTAGCTTTATTGCCGACAGAATATGTTTTAAGTTTCGAAAAGTGTTGCTTACGGGCTTTGAAGTTATTGTAATAAAATAAATGTTGCCTAAAAATGCATTCCAATCTCCTGTCTTCCATCTGCCCCAGCCCCTTTCTCTTGCCCTGCTTTGTCCCTCCCTCCCTTGTTCTTTTTTTTCTGTTCGCTCGGTCTTTCTCTCTCCTCGTTTTTCTTGTTTTTCCTCTTTCTCTTTCCTCTAACTTTCCTTCGTTTGCACTTCCCATTTTCCTTCATTTTGCAGACTAGTGCAGGATATTGCCGACTGCGTGGATCGGGGGAAGGGGGGTGTCACACCCTGACACACCCCCTCAAGCATCGTCCCTGGTGTTAAATGTTCCTTTGGTTATTTCTGGTGGTACAGTAGTTACTTTTTGTGTGATCCCATATAAAGAATGCTAGACTTGACACTTCTGGGCATTGGTTCAACTATAAAAAGAAGGAATAGCATCATATCCTGGGCAACTGCAGTGGCCTAGAGCCCTTTGTCTCAACGCTATAGTTCTTTTTCCAAAGTTTTCAAGAATTTCAGCATAGAATATGGCCATTTGGGGTCTGCCTTACTACTTCATTTACCAAGTGAAGGAGCCCTAGATTTAAAATGCATTCTGTGATGTGCAATCCTGCGATGTGAAATTTAAGATTGAAATAGTGCATCCAGCTGCTCGCTTTGCTCTTTTCTCCTAGGAGATTTGAAGGTGATGTGGCTCCCGATGGCGTGTTTGCACATGTATGTCGATATATGCAACAGGCTCCCAAGATTTGTCATGCCTTTTGTGATAAAAGTCCACAACCATCCTAAAGGTCCTTACCAAGAATGTTTAAATTGTTCATGCCTAGATAATATTTGTGTATAGAGGATAAGAACTTAATTCCTTAATTACGTTCCAGATTACATAAGCGATTGAGGCTCACATTGGCTGCATGCAAAGACAAAACACAGATCAAAGCAAAAAGTGGACAAAGCAGGAATGTACTCATATAATATTTCTATGGGGACAACTCTATATTTGTAAGGTTTTTTAGTTATAAGGGTCATTTATTATAATAACAGAAAGGGTTTGCTATTCATAAGGTTTGTTATTCATAAAAAAAGGTTTGTCTTTCAAAATAGAAAAAAAATTCGTTTTTTATACTAAAAAAAGGTGTGTTACTCATAAGGCAAAAAGAGTTTGTTATTCATAGCAGGGCAAAGGGTGGCTATTCATAATAGGAAAATAGGAAAAAGGGCTCGTTATTCATAATAAAATGGGTTTGCTCTTTGTAATAAGTATATGGTTCATTAGTCATAACACACATCGGTCAGGGGAAGATCCAAGGGCTTTTGAGGTGGGGATTCCAGTATAACCAAATTTTTCTTCCATTTTCTAGGCTAAAATGGGCTTTCTATTGCCATTGTGAATAGACACCTCTTTTCTTATGTGAATATGGAACTTCTTTTCCTATTATGAATAGCCAACCCTTTCCCCATTATGAATATCGAACTTTTTCTTCCATTATGAGTAGTGAACCCTCTTTTTTCCATTATGAATACCCAACCTTTTTTGCCATTATGGACATCGAACATTTGCCATTTTGAAATACGAACCTTTTTGGCCATTATGAACCTTATGCCTAAGAAACCCTTTTTGATTCCTTGCCAAAGGCAAAAGGAATCAGTGCATGCAGTCATGATGGTGTGTGTAAGGGTGCATGTATGTGTGTGTTTGTGATGCTTGGCTTGTAAACATGATAATTCAAGGTAGGAATTATGGATACTCTTCATACTTGGTATATGGATTTATCATTTTGATAGGAAGGACCCTGTTGTTTTAGTGGAGGTCAGAAGTCATGTCAGGTCACAGAGGTCAAATCCCAAAACCTTGTAGACATGACATCTCAAGGTAGGAAGCATGGATACTTTACATACTTGGCATGTGGATGCTTTATAGTCAGAAGATGGACACTGTTGTTTTTGGTAGAGGTCAGAGGTTAATGAGGTGATTCAAGGTAAAACTTCAAAACCTTGAGAATTACTTGTCAACATGATTTCTCAAGTTGGGAATGATGGATACTTTTCACACTTGGTATATGAATTTATCAGATCAAGGAGGTTCTACATGTAGGAGGCTCTACATGTAGAACCTCCTTTATCAGATGAAGAGGAAGAACCCTCTTGTTTTTGGTTGAGGTCAGAGATTATGTCAGATCATGGGGTTCAAAAACCTTGTAAACAAGGCACCTCAAGTTAGGAAGCATGGATACTTTCAATACTTGGTATGAGGGTTCTTTATAATTGGAAGATGAACTTTTGGTTTTGTTAGAAGTCAAAGGTTATCTAAGGTCATTGAAGATAAAACTTCAAAACCTTGGGAATTGCTTGTAAAGATAATTTCTCAAGGTAGGAATGATGGATACTTCTTCTTACTTGGTATTTGGATTTATCATATTGAGAGGAAAAACCCTATTTTTTGGTGGAGGTCAGAGGTCATCTCAGGTGACCAAAGGTCTTAAACCAAAACCTTGTAAACACAATACCTAAAATATTGCATTTTGTGGAGTCAAATGTTATCTTAGGTCACTAGAGGTGAAAATGCAAAATCCTTAAAAACTGCTTGTAAACACTATATCTCAGCACAGGAACGATGGATACTTTTCTTATTTGGTATTGGATTTATCATATTGGGAGAAAGAGCCCTATTGATATCAGTGGAGGTCAGAGGTCATTTGAGGTCATCAAAGGTCAAAAACCGAAAATGTAAACACAATATCTCAAGGTAGGGAGTGAGTGTGGATACTGTTCATACCTGGCATGTAAATACTTTATAGTCAGAAGACGACCACTAATGCATTTTGTAGAGGTCAAAGGTCATGTGAGGTTACCAGAGGACAAAAACTTAAACACCTTTAAACACAATATCTCAAGTTAGGAATGGGTGGTACTTTTCATACATGGTATATAAATTTATCATAGTAAGAGGAAGTTCTGTTATGTTTGGTGGAGGTTATGATGTGAGGTTACCATGCAGAGGCAAAAAACTGAATCCTTTTTAAACACAATATCCCAACATAGGAAGCATGTATACTTTTCATGCTTGGTTTTTGGATGTGTTATAGTAAAAAGATGAACCCCATTCATTTTGATAGAGGTCAAAGGTTGCACGAGGTCTCCGTGGATGAAACAGCAAAAAGAAATTGGTAGTAAATTCAAGTGCTCAAGATGCAAAGATTGATATCTCTTATTTCCTTTCGGCAAGTAATCACTAAGCCTTTGGGCTTTCTGGTTTGTCTTTTTTTTTAAGAATAACGAATCTTATGAACAATGCACCTTATTTTTGTAGGCGAACACTTTATGAATAATTACCCTTATGAACAAATGACCCATATTACTAAAAAACCTTATGAAGATTAGGTAGAACCCATATCTACACCCTCTTACTAGGTTTCCTTGCACTGTTAAAAATAAATCTGTTAATTTACATAAATTCTTTGATAAAGTTTCCAAACAATTTCTGTAAAACCAAAATCCTAAAATGTTCTGTTTACATTTCAGATTCTTTTGTAAAATTTAAAGATTTCTTATGTTAAAATTAACAGACAATTTATGAAATCTAGAACAATTAGTGTAGAAATTATGAAAAAAGTAAAATCTATATCTTTATGATTCAGCTTACATTCCATGAAGGGTCACTTGACCAACTGCTCAGCCTGTAGACTTCCACATTTCGAGGCATAATTTTAGCCCAAAGGCCGAGAGGACTGTAGCCCAGAACTGGCAAATTTGTTTATTACAGTGGGTAGGGATTATGTAAAGGGAATTTTATATAATTCGGGCATTACCAAAATTTTCAAATACTGTGATGATTGTTTAGGAAAGAAATATTACAAACAGTACCAATATATCAGTTGTAAACATTTTCAAGCAAAGTGAATAATTAGTTATTCAGTTCCTGATAAAAACAAACACAAAAGCATTCAGTAATGAGGTAGCAATCATTGTAAAAGAAAAATATGGACAAAAATAAACTCTGACCATTTTAGTTTAATATTGCATACGTCATAAAACGGTAAATTTACATTTTTTACAGAACAGTATGTTTTAAAGACTGAAAATGTTTTGTAGGGTTTTTGAAAAAGATCAAGCCTTTATGTTATTTAGCTGAATTTATTTCGATAAAAACGTGTATGTTAGTTAAATAACAGTACACTTATGTTAAACAGAAAAAACTTAAAAGTACTTTAAAAAATATCTGTAAATTTACAGAAATTTTTAACATTCTGCACACCTTTGATAACAACTTTTGTAGCCATCCTGTTGACTTTTTTGAAGTTTTATTTGTGGTAGCCAGGGGATTCGTCAAACTGTTTACTAATTCTGGAACTCATCTCGTAATTGCTTTTTTAGGTGTTCAGTTACGGAAACGAGATGTTGTTGACCAAAGTAGTGTCCACAGTACTCCAGAATACGGTTCAGGGTTCCTAGAAGACACAAGCTTATCCTTGGACTGTGATAACCAGGAATTGGGTCAAGTCTCTTCATTGGCAATGCAAACAAGGAAGTCCAACCCTAATTTTAATCAGATAGGGCACAAGTTAGGTAGTCGTGGCTCCAGTTTCGCCAGTGGAAGGGAGGTATATTTCAATCCAAGGACAAGGGATAAATGCTTCGTTTGCAGTTATTGCGATAAAGAGCTTTCCTCAAAGGCATATCTTAAGGCCCACGAAAGACGACACACCGGTGAAAGACCTAATAAGTGTCAGTACTGTCCAAAAGCTTTCACCACATCAAGTGAGTGCAAAACGCATGAACGTTGCCACACGGGGTATAAACCTTATCGGTGCAGTTTATGCGGAAAACGTTTTGCAGACTCGAGTAACTTCACTAAACATCGAAAACGGCATCAACCACTTCCGTAGAAGACAGGTGCGTGATTTGGGTTTCATTGTCCAGGTTGAAACGATTTAAAGGTCCGTGGACATGCGGCAAAACAGCTGTCTTCCCAACAATAATATAAGATTCCCAGATGAAAAATTCGTTTGAATTATTTTCATATCTTTTACCGTTTTCAAGATATTCCTCTTCAAAATTTGATCACTTCTGAGATTCCTCATTTGCTATGCAGAAATTGTGGTGTGGAGTGTTGCACAGGGTCTGTATTTCTTTTGTTATTCCTTTATAAAGTATCTATTAATTACTAATCAGCTTGTTTTTAGCGTTGTGTTTTTGGTTGACACTTCAAAGAAGTCACCCAGTAGCTACTTCCAAAATAAACCTCTGAGGGCATGCCAACATTACAAATGTCCTTGGAATGGAGGTTAAAAAAACAAAGGATAACATAAAACATCGCATGAGTCCCTCTTTCCACACCACAAATTTGCAAACGTAACTCATGCATGCCTATTCATGCCTATTCATGTTTTTGTAAGTGCAAAAACAGTAATTCTCTTGTAAGCTGGTCAATGTTGATGGATTCTGGTGGGAGTTGCGACGATTTTCAACGTGTCAAATTATTTTGTCATCAAATAGGTAGGTACCGCAGTTACATGTCTGCAGACCTTTAAAACACAAACATGTTTTCATGAAGTAGATTGAAATTGAGGGGAAACATCTAGAGCTCTTCTAAGTACCTCAGTTATTGCAGGATTTTGAGGCAGGGGTTGGGGGAAGTTCTAGAGCAAAAATAAAAAAAATGGTTTCAGGGCACAACTACTGAATTCAGGGCTTGTACACTTTGTTTTCAGGGCAGAATTCTTATACTAATCAAGTTGTTTGCCAATGGGGCAGTTTCAGGGCAACCCCTTCTGCGCCTTGTGAAACATACCCCGGAATTGTAATTAGCAGTTACAATTAGGTAATTACACGCCTAGATCTCGGACTTGGGCCCCTCTTCCACTGTTCATCTCTCTGATACTAAGCAGCCGGCACAAATCTTTAGTGTAGGTCTTGTGATGAAAAGCATATGCCAGTTATTTTCGCTCACTTTTCTTTCTTCGAAATACATCAGTAAATATTACACCGCCTTTTTGCCCAGCTGTTATTTTGTGAAGTCCAATGACCTGTTTTAAAAACTTTCTTTCATTTGATGTAACTGTCACAGAGTTTGTTTGATACCACAGTTCCCAAATTTCACTTAACAGACAACACATTATAGGCTATTCAAGTTTCATTCAAAGTCGCCATTTCTCATGAGTATAGTGCAGTCGCAAAGCACTCACGCTAAGAGATCTGAAGTGGAGTTGAGACAACTAGAATCGAATTTCTGAAGACCCTGAGAAACGAAAACAAGTTTAAAAGTAACAAATGGGTTTTTCCTTCTTTAAGTCTTTAAGATCATAAGTCACATCATATAACAGGCTACCAGGCTCATCAGTAAAAATGTGGATCTGAGGTACTCAAGAGATTATGTAAATTCGTATGCAATGTTTCACGTACACTTATTGGTCGGGTTTAATGTCTGCTGTGGTATAAACTTGCACAGGCATTGACGGAGCTTTCATATAATCAGGGGGTCGATTGCTCGCTTGACGGACTCAAATCGCCTATCGGCACCCTTTTAGGTTTTTACCATAATTTTATTCTTGCAAATAATTATTGGAATTGCTTCCAAATAACATGATTTAATAGTGTTATATTTTAAGCCCCTTTAACAAAATACCAAACCAGTGACCATTATCTGTACTATATGTTCTAATGAGAAGGATCATCTTCTGTGAAAGCCTATAGGTTTAGCCCAAACTTGTCTACACGCTGTATACGCTCTAATTTATGGTGGAGCTTTGCTTAGGTCATTGCTTCCCAATCGGGCGTAATAACAGTCCGCGGGAGATTCCGTCCCAGTTTTCTTTGGGGGGGGGGGGGGGCAAAATGCTGAATAGGGAAAAACTTATGCAACACATTGTATAGGCTTGTTCGCCTAACGAAGAAAAGTTTTGGCAAGAACCAACACAAGAAAACCTGCATTTTTCTCTAAAAGGCGAGGTGAACCACCGATTGTGACGTGGCTTTTCGGTAGCTATGACAACCGAATGTGCACTTACTGTAATTCATTTACATAAGAGTGACAAATTTTGCAAGGGTGTTCCAGTCCCCATACGCCGCTGACAATGTACACAAAGAACGAGTGGAACTGTGGGAGACAATCTGGCAGCACCCATGACCAATTTTTCACCCGATCGCGGGAAAACTATAGATTCTCCCAAACGGGGAATCTCCCGAACTGGATAACAAGCTTACAAAATGCACGGAGTAACCTTTTAATCCACCGTCATAGTCCCAAGAAAGATGTTTAGGAGGGCGCAAAAATAATTGGTGCGAAAATAGCCCTGCTCCCGTCTGGGATAATTTTCAATATGAAAAACTTAAAAAATAGTCTATGCAGATCCCAAAATTGATCCCACCAAATGTTTCCCAAAAAATTTTAAAGAGCCTTCTGGTTAAAATGAAATAAAGTTGGTGTCCTAGTGAGAATGGCTTTGGAGTACTGGACTCATATCTGATGAGCAGCTTCCTTTTTGCTTTCCTTCAAGTGACCATTTTCGAGGGTACATGGACATGGTAACTGGTTCGCTTACTCCGTAACATGATAGTACCATAGAAATGCTTCTTTCTGTATTTTCTTGATTCTCAAATGCCAGGAAATCACATCTAATAAAGTTTACTTTCATTTTTCATGAAGAAGATACTCTAGAAGGCTAGGCAGACCTTGTCTTGGCCATTTCCAACTGTTCTTAATTCCTGGCAATTGCAAACAGTTACATAATATTATAGTTATACGTAATGATATACGATTTCATGAACGCTTTTGGCTCTTTGTGTTCTTATCTAGATTTCCAGATGTCAAAAATGTGCATCTCACACTGATTAATTTCAAAAATTTTGTTCCGCCTTTAAGCTTTTTGCCATTAGCCCTTGCAGATTTGATCTTTATCTTCACAAAGTCCCTTGTTACATAAAATTTTGAATCTGGACCTGACAAAAACCTGACCATAAAGTGAATTACAGTGGTCGCTTTTATACTAGTGTGTGAAAGGAAGGGATTGAAAATGGAAACATGTTTTAATAGAAATAGCTGGGGAAGAGGAATGGGAAAGCAGTTACCTACCAGGTGGGGAAATCTAAAAGAAAAGGTTGAAAAGCCATCAATTAGATCGTGTTGAGGCATAGGGTATCTAAATACTTCACAGCGCCCCTACAGGGCATTTTCGTCCCCTCGAACGATTTCTCTGGCTCCGCCACGGTTCACAAGGAATTGTGAATTGGCACAGCCAGCGTTGAGAAAGGTATTGTTTGTCACCATACATGAAAGGTGTTACCAGACACATTTATATCATTAACGTCTTTGAAAACGTTGCATCCATTACTTTGGAAGAAAGGCATCCAAAACCGTGCCTTGCGACTTCCGGGTTGAAATGAAAGTCATAAACTATTACAAGTAAGTTCGTTCCCTTTCACTCAGATTTCCCTCTTCGACTGTCATGGTAGTTCCTTTCCCCAGTATCTTCATCCTTTCTCACAAGACATCGTATATTATTCCCCATCTTGGAAGTAGCCATTTTATTTTGCTTCAGTTTAAACGTTTTTGTTATTATCATTATGATTTACAAAGCCCACCTCTTCGAAGTGTTAATTGCATGTGAGAGTATTTTTTACGATTCTCTTGCACAAAATTATGGTACTGTTAGATACGACTGACTGATAAGACGGTCTTGATGATCGTTCACATCTCGAGCAGACAAGCGTTTGTCTCGTGGTGTTTTCAGTAAGACGTAATAACTTTTGGCTTAAGATCATGTGTAGTATTTGTTATTTTCAACCAACTGAGAATAGAGCCACTCATGACAGACCCATGATGTAGAGGTCTGAAGCCCGAGAGGTTGTTCAGTTAAGTTTGTTGTCCTTTCGGGGACGCAGCTCCTTTTGGGAGCAGAACTTCTTTGGGAGTACGGTTTGGTTTTGCCCTTCGGGCCTTCGCCAGAGAGTCGAGGGGACTTTGAAAAAAGTAAGACGTAATACCTTTATCATCTGAGTCTTGCGATTCTCATAGACTGAAAATATCCTTGTGATGTCATGTCATTGTGTGCAGATGTACAATGACGCAGCCTTGAATGTTTGCGTTATCAAAACATTGAAGATGGTAGATGTATTATTCCGTTTTGATTCCTTGCCAAAGGCAAAGGAATCCATGCATTCATGATGGCGTGTGTGTATGTATGTGTGGGTGGGTGTGTGTATGTGTGTTTGTGACACTGCTCGTTAACATGATATCTCAAGAAGGGAAACTGACAGTTCTCAAACTTGGTACATAGATGCCCCATGTTGAGAGGAAGAACCCTATTGTTTTTAATGGGGTCAAAGGTCATCTGGGGTCACCAGGGGTCAAACTCTGAAAACCTTGTTAACACGATATCTCAAGATAGAAAGATTGTATGAATTTCATACTTATTATGTAGATGCCTTATGATGAGTGGAAGAAACCTATTGTTTTTGGTGGAGGTCAAAGGTCATTTGTGGTCACTGGGGGTCAAACTCTGAAAACCTTGTTAACACGATATGTCAAGATAAAAAGCTTGGATGAATTTCATACGTAGTATTTAGATGTGTTATGATGAGATGAAGAACCCTATTGTTTTTGGTGGAGGCTCAAGGTCATTTGGGGTCACCGAAGGTCAAACCCTGAAAACCTTGTTAACACGATATCTCAAGGTAGGAAGCTTGGATAAATTTCATACTTAGTATGTAGATGCCATATAGTGAGAGGCAGAACCTACTGTTTTTGGTGAAGTTCAAAGGTCATTTGGGGTCACCGGGGATCAAACTTTGAAAACCGTGTTAACACGATATCTTGATGTAGGAAGCTTGGATAAATTTTATACGTAGTATGCTGATGCCTTATGGTAAGAGGAAGAACCCCATTGTTTTTGGTGGAGGTCAAAGGTCATTTGGGGTCACCAGGGGTCAAACTCTGAAAACCTTGTTGACATGATATCTCGATGTAGGAAGCTTGGATAAAGTTCATAGTTTGTATGTAGATGCGTTATGGTAAGGCAAAAAATTCTATCGTTTTTTTTGGAGATCAAAGGTCATTTGGGGTCACCAGGGGGCAAACTCTGAAAACCTTGCTAAACATGCTATCTCGATGAAGGAAGCTTGGATAAATTTCATACTTAGTATGTAGATACGTCATGGTCAGGCAAAGAATTCTGTCGTTTTTGTTGGAGGTCAAAGGTCATTTGGGATCAGGGGGCATCAAACCGTCTAAACCTTGTTAACATGATATCTCGGGATAGGGAGCTTGGATAAACTTCATACTTAGTATGTAGATGCTTTATGCCGAGGGGGAAGAGCCCTATTATTTTTGCTGGATGTCAAAGGTCATCTCGGGTCACCAGGGGTCAAACCTGCAAACCTTGTAAACATGATATCTCAAGACAGGAAGCTTGAATAAATTTAATCGTGAATGTGTAGATGCCTTGTGGTGAGGGGAAGAACCCTATTATTTTTGGTGGAGGTCAAAGGTTATGTCGAGTCACCAGGGGTCAAACCCTGCAAACCTTGTTAAACACAGTATCTCGAGCTAGGAAGCTTGGATGACTGACACTTTCGTTCTTTATATATAAATTTAAATTTGTCATGTTGAGAGGAGAAAGCACATAGAGATCCCTTATAAGACATTTTTTTTCATTTTTCTGTTTTTCAAGTTTTGGTGGGGTTCAAAGGTCATGTGAGGTCAGCAGGGCTCCAATTGTGAACACATCATGAAAAATGATGTAGTACAGAAGTATAAATTTGAGGGATGAACCTCGGTGTAACAAAGCATTCCCTTTCGGCAAGGAATCACTAAGGTTTTGGGCTTTCTATTTTTTTCAACCTTCTGACCCTCAAAACCTCTGATTCACATTTTGCCCAATAATGATTGTAATCGGTAGTACGTTTGGACAGGTAGACGTTGGCCGGTGTCTTTCATCGATCTGTGGTGAGGAAGAGTGCATATAATTGAAATGTATTTCTTGATTTAATAAGCGACGAGTGGCCAAGCGTTTAAATT
Source organism: Holothuria leucospilota (assembly GCA_029531755.1). Lineage (NCBI taxonomy): Eukaryota > Metazoa > Echinodermata > Holothuroidea > Aspidochirotida > Holothuriidae > Holothuria > Holothuria leucospilota. The sequence goes on along the minus strand of CM055981.1, from coordinate 19,821,319 downwards.
GAATTAAAGGTTAGCAATCGCGAATTTTCATTTTCTGTGGTCGGTACCTGTAAACTGGACAAAATTAATCGATATAACTCTTTCCAACTGGTTATCAGTATCGATAGTAGTCTCAGGTCATAAATAGAACACAAATACCAAAATCCGTGTCTTGAAAAACGTTTTCTATCCTTTGCCTTTTTAGGTGCCCAGAGGGTCTCACACTTGACCACCCAGGCCAAAAGGTCGGGAACATCAGGACCAAATCCAAGCCTCCTGCATTTGCTTCCATCTTTTGATCCAAAACTTCTTGATCCTTCTCCTTCTACGATGAGTAAAAAGTTAAACTGCAGCCTGTGCGGAACCGAATTTGAAGACAGAGATCAGTTATTACATCACGAAAGTGTACATCTGGGGAAGAAACTCCACTTTTGCGCGCATTGTGGGAAGGCATTTAAATTGAGTTCAAATTTGCGGATACACATACGCAAGCACACAGGGGAGAAACCATACCACTGCAGGTTCTGTGCAAAAGGCTTTGCAAGTAGCAGCAACTGTAAGATACATGAACGGTGTCATACGGGCGAAAAACCCTTCAAATGTCACTTCTGCGAGATGTCCTTCAAAAGTAGTAGTAATTGTCGTAAGCATGAAAGACGTCACACCGGTGAAAAACCGTATGTCTGTCAAATTTGTAAGCGCGCGTTCGCAAATCAGAGATCGCTCAAGAAACACCTATTGCGCCATACTGCAGCACTGGCCTCAATTTCGCAGACAGCGATGTTGGTATCTAACCAAAGCACTTCCCGGGAGGTTGGCTCGTAGTGAACTCATTCGGACTTCTTAAAAGTCTTATGGCGTTGTCTGTCATCTCTACAAGAGCTACCCTCGATGCCATCATGTATTAGATAACGATGAAGTCAGTTATCCATTCTACAATTTTTTTTTCAGATTTCATTGACAAACTCATTTATTCAGTGAAGTGGGGGTGGGGGGTGGGGATAGAAAATCCTAATTATTTACTGGGACCGATGTCGTTTCATCCAGTTTGGGGCGTCAGCATTTGTCCATGTGGAAAACACATCTACAGTTGTAATTGTGTTTTCTCCATAGGTTAGTTACTTTGTTGTACGCAATTCACCAATTCACCAAAGAAGTGCTTAATATCAACGAATTAAGCAACCACCTGTCATGAGGTTATCCAACGAGAATAGCTTGGAACTTTCGTAAATTTACATCACCCTTTGCAGTTATGTTGGGAGACTGTTTCTGAAAGAGAGCTGAATGAATAAGCCGAGATGTCTGACAAAATCATTTGGAGATACGACAGTTTTTAAATTGCGAGTGGTACTTCTAATTGGAAGACTTTTAAAGTGGATATGTACTGTGGTGTAAATTTCTGATATTGAACTATTGTCAAGTAGCTTGAATGTTAAGTAGAGAAAAGTTTAAGATTTTAGAAGGACTGTCCGTTTTACCGTGTTGTTCCATAAATACGTTATCACAAGCTTTTATTGTGATTAACTTAATTGTCCACCACTTTGTGGTTTAGCAGTGCAGACCAAAGAGCGCCCTTTGTAGTTGAAGATACTGTGAGATTGATCCGTCATCATGGTGCCCTATTCATAGCCGTGCCCATCTGGGGTAGTATACGATTGTTTGGAAGTAATGTTCGCTCTGTAACGCTCTGTTACTTTTCTTGTCGTAGTGACTTTCTAGAAGTGTGTACACATGGTATTTTGAAAATTCACATTTGCTCTTCCATTGCAATTCTGCCAATAGATGCCAGAATATCCGCAGAATTATGTAAGTAAATTATGTGCTATGATGGAACGATGTTTTACTTGTTTATTTCTGACTTCACTGTGTTGCTCAAACTGTGGTCTTAAGATGAAGCTATAGGAGCTTTGACCTTTAGTTATGCGGTTGCTTCCTCAATGATCATTATATTCAACATTTCGGTCTTGTCAAATAATTGGCCTGGTATCAGCTCGTTTAGGTTGGTGATTTATTAAGTTTACTACGTGAAACTTGATTGAACATGTGGGTGTTGATGTTGCATATTTGAGAAGGATATTAATGCTTTTATATGAAATGTCTGTCCAAAGAATATGTTGATGCTTTTATATGAGCTGAAATTGTCAGCATGGACCTTGGACCAGCTTACTTGGCGTGGGCGCTTCCTCAGATTAATGCCGTACTAGTTGTTTTGAATTTTGTGAATCTGTTTGTTTGTCTTGACATAGTTGTCACCCTAAAGGAGCGATCATATGATGTGGTGTTAATGGTGTCCATTATACACCCATATTGTGTATGGTATTATGTTTTTTACAAGTTAAGTCGATACCACAGTATAACCTCGTTCATTCAAACGGTGACAGGGTTTATATGAATACCACATGTATTTAAAAATAGTGTAGTTAAGTTTCAAATTGGGTTGATTGTGTTGATATTTATGCCCTAAAGTGTGACACAGTAATCAGCTAATATCATAATGACTTGTGAAGGTGCTTGATCAGTAATACTTGTTCATTTAAGTGCGAATATGTCACAAGTCAAAGGCCATAAAATAAGGCGTTGGTTTTAGGCATTATCCGGGAAAGGGATTTATAATTATGGCATACGAAACCGCAAGTCTTCCTCAAGGTGATCGTAGTCCAGGGGTCAAATTGTTTACAGTCGTGGAACGAACTGTTCTTTGGTTATCAAATTGGAAACTCCCAATTATTTGCTTGCACTCACAGATTTTTTTAAACTACCTTTATATCATTGTTAAAAACGATTAGAGTTGGGCGATATTGTCTTTTTACTATTATCGCGATAATAAAACAAGAATTTATCGCGATAATTCGATAATGTTCCTAAGACAATATTCATGCGAGTTCTAAAGTCATACTGGAATTCAGGGTTACGAATAATGACTGCGAATGACTGCGAATTTGTTATCGCGATAACCATAATTTTCGATATAATTTTCGAAATGACTGTGACAATGTAGTCCATGACTCAGGTTGCGTTGAAACAGTTTATTATACTGACCTTCTAACAAAATGGAACAAAGAGTCCGGGGATGAGATTTGCAATTCGGTAGATCGCCTTTTTGTTTAACTTTGCTCTCATAACTAGGGGTGTCGCCAAGGCATTCTGATGGAGGGGGGGGGGGTGCCATATTTTGCCGACTATAAAGGAAAGAAAATGTCGACAGAAACAAAAGACGCGTGTAGCGCGAGGCAATTGTATGCGGGGTCCAGGGGCCTTAGCTTGGGCCCAGAAGCAGAGTCCAGATGGAGGCTAGAAGCCTCCGGAAATTCTGGACCATTCTCAAAATGGTGGGCATTAGAAAGAGGCATGTTACTATCTTCAAAGGCGTTTAGTGGGCAGTAAATAGATCACTTAAATCACGATTTGAACAATTTGTTTTATTTCTTAACTCTGACTTACAGCCGGTCGAGTTGTTGATGCAAGGAATTGTGGGGAGAACAGATGATTGTATGGGTTGTGTTGTGTGTAGTTTGTAACGCTATGATCACTCAAACTGTCATACAGGAAGCGGGCCTAACTATTCCTAGTAGCAGTGACGGATGCACGCGCAGCGCGCCGAAAAATACTTCATTTTCATATACGCAATACTTTGCGTTGGGGGCGCTTTCTTACCCAAACGATTGGCCTTTATTTACAAATTTAAGGACATTAAAATATACTACAACGTATTTGTGTTATCCCGAATGAAAACATCTATTGCAACGATGTCCTAAAACTTCAAAGCTTTTATGTTTATTGCTCTTGTATCATTTTCTTCATAATTATTGTCAAAAAAAAAAAAAACGTGTACTAGCTGAAAATCGATGATCGTTCACCGAAGTAGTCAAGGAAACACAGGCTTGTATAAGGCATTGGTGGAGCTAGGGAATTCGGTCAGAGGGGCGAGAATGGCCTGTAGGGGTGCTTTGAAGTACTTAGATATGCCTCAACATAATCTAAGTCATGACTTTTCAACCTTTTCTTTTGGATTCCTGCACTTGGTAGAAAACTGCGTTCCCATTCATCCTTCCCAAGTATTTCTATTAAGAAATGTTTCCATTTTCAATCCCTTCCTTTTAAATTAGTATAAAGGTGATCATTATAATTCACGTAAAGTCTTAGATCTGTCAAATTAAGTGGACCGACGTACAATTAAATTGTACAAATGTCAGTTTTGTCCAATCAGATCACAGAAAAGAAACAGTTGACTATTTTTATCCAATAAGAATACAAGAAAACTGACATATGTCGATTTAATTGAACATAAGTACCAGGGTTCCCACGCGGTCGGGAAAAGGTCGGGAAAATCAAAAGGGGGTATTCCAGGCCTGGAAAGTCCTTGAATTTGCCTACCAGGTCTGGAAATTTTCTTCATCATGTTGTTCACTATTTTTGTTGCATTAAATTATTGCAGTGGTCAAGGAAGTAAGTGAGTGAACTTGCTGAACTGGTTCTATAAAATTCAAGATTATGCCGTTAATTCCTGACGTTAATTTCACTTTGCATATATCACGATCATGCGCCAGCTCTGCTGCACGTTCCAACCCATATATTAACCAAAACTGTCACCGCCTGTCACTCAGTGTTACTTTGAAACACGAGTCTAGGCTAGGCTTGATATATCTCCATATGTAACCTTGTTAGGATAGGACAGTAGCCAAATCAAGTAACTCAGAAGAAAAAAAGTATCGTACGGGAAAAATTTGCTAGAAAATTTTTCAAAACCATAAAACAGCAGGCGCGGATCCAGGGGGGGCCTGGGGGGCCCGGGCCCCCCCCCCCCGCCAAGGCAAAAAAAAACGAAAGGAGAAAAAAGGAAGAAAAAGAAAAAAAAAAGAAATAGAGAAAGAAAAGTTAAGAGCAAAAAATGAATAAAAGTGTCTAAGAACGTATTCAAAGTATATATTTCTGTAGGGGTTGGGTGGAGCTATAGCTGTATTATCTCTTTAGATATCTTTCAAAGTGGTTGGCGACGAAGAAAGAGCGACAATGTTCGAAAACAGGTGAATAGCTGATTAATGATCCTTGAATTAAGATCTAAATAAGTAAACATCGTGACATATGCAGTATGGGCCCGGCTAGCTGCACTGAAATTTAGTAACAATTTTGTGTTTAAGAGTAAAAATTTTTGTAACCTAGAGGGATTGAGAGGCAAAGTTTTCGCCATACAGACCTTGCAGAATGAATACAGAAGACAAGCTGTCAGGTGACGTGTTATTGTGCACAGTGGCACCAGCTGTTGTAGGCAAAGTAGCGGCGTGCATACCCTATTCGATTTCGAAACTGTCTGAAAAATTTAAAACTGAACTCAAAAGGCTTTTACGCTACAGACAGTGGCGTCTTCACAATGGGTAATGGGTGAAGTGTGTCCCCCCCCCCCCCATCGATTCTTGAATTTTTTTGAAATGGTCCCAAAAGTCGTTTAAGCTACAGATTTCTGTAGAGGTGTAGGGTGAGATGCATTTTTGATGATTGGTTTATTTGTTCTAACCATTTTCTTTCACAAACTGTTCTCAAACTATCATAAGTTTTGGAAATTCTTGACAAATTCCAAATTTTCGCATGCGCCGCTAGAGTCAAGCCTTGTGTCAGAGTTGTCCTTATTACTAATAGCTTTCGGTAACTACTGACGGGGGAACCAAGGAGCAAAAGTGCTTTTTAAGAATTTCCAGTTAGAAGATTCGTTTATGAATAGTAGGTTTTGTCATGGACTAATATTTTATTCAAAATTTCGGCGCGCTTCGCGCGCATACGACAGGGTTTACACCTGTTTTCATATACCACTGACAAAGCTATGACGCAAGAAATTTTTCCAGTGCAAACATTTTTCTCTGAAAAGTACATCTCCTTCTCTGTAGGGCTCTCATCATTATGGGATCTTTGACTAATCTAGTCTAGCACATGATTCGAAAGATTGAAAGTGCGTAATTGCCGTTGCTTGTAGCTTGTTGCTTGTATACTGTAACTAATTCAGAGCTCCCGGGAGGCGCTATAGTGTTCTCTGTCAACCTTGGATATCCTTTTAAAATGTAAAGGAAAAATTTTATTATAGTCCAAGAATGTTCCGTGGACTCCACGCAGGTATAATTGCGTGTACAATTTCCCATGGGCGTGGATCATGGGGGGACCGGGGACGCGTCCCCCTCACTTTTTTGGAAGGGGGCCATCTTCAAAAAGTCCCCCTCACTTTTTCAAAAATGATGGAACAGACTGCAATTATGCCTAGGAAAACGAAATTTTTAGAAGAAAAATAACCTAAAAATCCTACACTTTTGTTGTACCAAATTGCATCTGAGGGCATTCAGTTCTAGAAAAAATTCCCTTAGACACTCCCCCATGCCCACGATCACAAAACGTGTTGCCTCCCCGTGACGCAAATTCTGGCTACACCACTGCTTCTTCCACCAGGACGGCGATTCACAAATATGAAAAAGTCCCCCCCCCCCCCTTTTGGAGATAGATCCACGCCCATGATTTTTCCTGGGACTTAAGGTTTGTAGGCAATATATTGACCGTCTCTTACTTCCCTTTTTTACCTGAACAAAAGTTAGAATTCACTAAATTGTGGACATTTTTTAAACATACGGTCACTTTAGAATTACCCAAAGATACCACCATTTTGCATATAGGACCCCTAAAATTAACAAGAATTTTTCAAAGGGGAGGTTAAACCCCTTCCTGGGATTGAACTCTCATGTACTAACAAGAAAAGGCTCTCCCACTCTTGTATATAGCGTATACAAAATCCCACTGCCTAAAAGGCACGGTTTAGCAGTTATCTGCGGTTCCCCCAATCACCAACTCCCGCCGGTGTAGCGGGAAGATGTGTCTCCCGTGTAAAAAGAGTCCTCTTAGCAGTACCTCCACAAAACAAAATCCATGTACTGAAGACCATCAAGTATGGTACATAGTATTGCCACAGTCTTCATAGGGAATAACTAACTAACAGGATTAAACATTTTGAGGGTATAGACGAATCCGATCAGCGCTTGTGTTTAGTGACTGTAGGCAGCCATTAATGGGGTCCACCAGCCTTAAATCGTCTTCATTTATTTTCTACATGAATTTCAAACCCACATATTCAGTAAAATTGAACGAATCAAGATACAATTTAATGTCCAACCATCCATCATACAGGTAAGCAAGGAAATTGAAAGATTAAAGGTGATAGACCCCAGGTATGGCCGACTGAAATCAGACCATCACTTGCTCTCCGGATTCGTCTATATACTTGCCCATTTTTTAACTAGTGACAACGGGGGGATCATGTCAGTCTACTCGTTTAACGTGAGAGAAAGTCAACATACTCAAGTCTGGTATCACACTGTTACTGTCTCTACCCAAGACAACCTTGTTAAAATCATCATTACAGCGGTGAAAGACAAATAATTTTCTTTAATAACCATCACTTCACGAAAACTTGTATGAAATATAATATAGGATTTAATTATAGGCCTACACATGTACAGTAATTTCATTTTTTTTTTTTATCAGAGACAATGATAAAAAGTGGAAAGACTGAATTTATGCCATAAGCTCTGAAAATCAACCCTGAAAAATTAGTCTGTGTCCCACCGGACGATATTTCCAGGTTAAGTCCTGGAAACAGTGTCTGGAGAGACAGTTTTTCCCACCACATTAAGAAATTGTGTCCCGTCAGACACATTTTACTGTTACCATCTTTTCCGGACAGTAATTACAAACAAATCCCACTATTAAATACTGTCCTTTTTTGCCACTGTCCGCTAGAAACACACAGTGTTTTGATTACGTGTTTTGGCAACGATAAACTGAGGCATCCGTATATGGTTGGCCGCGGTGGACATAAGACGGACTGAACTCAACGCGTAGAAAACAGACCATGAACCAATCAAATCCACGGATCGTTGGTTATACCATTACACAATGGGATAGACTAGAATCCATTGAAAACAGGGGGAGCTTATGAAATGATTTTGGTTTGATTTGGTTGATTATTAATACTCTTCCACATGGCGTAGTGTGCAGTGGTACTACATTAAAGTATTTTACAGTGTTTTAAACCGGTAGTTTCTCAATACATTAATTTAAAGTAGTACTTACAAACACGCCCACACCATTAGCTGAAAAGGCAGACAGTGTGTTTGGGACGCCTGCAGACCAAAATACACACGAACAGCGAACATTTAATAGAAAACAATATCCGTTTCAATAGAAGGGGGCTACAAGCAGAGGAAAGAGTAAATGTACATGGAATTTCAGAATTTCAGGTCGAATTTTCGGATACACGCATGTTGCAAAGAGAAATGTGAGAGAAATGTGTCATTTTGGACCCGCGTGGGTTAAATTGAAAACCGGTAAAACTGCTTTGACAGACCGGGGCTTACAAAATAATGCACTTAGTTTTGACTTTACAGAGTTTCATGCAAACCAAACAGTCAGTTGTGGTACTATAGACAGTGGTGTACTTAGGGGGGCCATTGGGACATGCCTCCCTCACTTATGCCGATCTTTTTAAGTTCCTAAAAATACGTAAACTTTTTTAACACAAGTTTTACTTCAAAAGGTAGCATATGTGGCACCAGATTGCATGTATTAAGGGCACCTAATTTTTCAAAAATGTTCAAAGGGGGAGGGGACACCCCATTAGCCATGGTCCTCCCTCACTGATGCCGATTGTTTCTTGTTTTAGTTCCTAAAAATACGTACATTTTTTAACACAAATTTTACTTCAAAAGGTAGCATATGTTGCACCCGATTGCATGTAAGGACACCTAATTTTTCAAAAATTTTCAAAGGGCAGGGGACCCCACCACTTAGACCCCTCCCCAGGCAGGCGATCACACAACATACTGCATGGCGCCCGTGAGAGAAATCCTGTCTACGCCACTGACTGTAGGATTGCCTAGTTAACTCAGAATAAAGACTCGGGTGTTAACGCCTCTCTGGTCAGAAAATTAGGTTTGCTTGAGTGGTTAAGTTCACGTTCTGATTACCTGCAGGGATGAAGAAAGATTTGTATTGTATACAGAACACCTTTCAGTGATGTTTCCGCCCAGATCTTTGACTCTCTGTGCATTCCCTGGCCCATAGGTTGCAGCGCCAGAGGGGGCTGGGGAAAACTGCATCGCCGAAAAAAATTAAGAAGAATCGGGATACCGGGAAAAAGAAAAGAGAAGGAGAATAATTAAAAGAAAAGAAAAGTAAAATAAAGCCGGGATAATCAAAACGACAGACAAGAAAAGAAATAATATGAATAGGGGTGATAACTGAATTTAGGTAAGGTGGGGAAGAGGAAATTGGCTTGGTAAATTTGGAAGGAAATGTGGATGTTACTAGTTCTGTGGTAGACAGGGCTATAGGGATGGTGGAAAAAACGAACGGGACGAAATAGCCTGAAAAAGTGAATGGCTGGGAAGAATGGAACAAGGACAAGGGCTGCAGAAAGGCCGACTTTGCAAGAGGGAGAAAAATAATGAGCGGAGAGAAAAGAAAGGGAAGGAACAATAAAAGGTCAGTTGCGGGGAAGAAACGCCCAGGAAAGCATGATATATAACTTAGCAGGAGGAATTTCGGGAAACAGAGATAAGGAGTATGGCGAATCCAAGGGGGCGAAAGGGGCGTACGCCCCTACTTTCAGCAAAACAATGATTTTTGTGACAGAATTTTAAACCTCCAAGCCCATCTGATTGCACCATGCACTTTCTACAGACGTTTACGCCCCCTCTCTCATTTCTGGATTCCCGACCCTGAATAGGGGAAGGAACAATGAAGAGAGGCAGGAAATGTGGGAGAAGGAGACGGACGGAGCTATAAGCTAAAGTTTTTATTACTGATTTTTCTGGATACTTAAAGACATACACTCGTCACCCCAAAGTATATTTTTAGTGTGGGGGCATCAAAAATCTTAGTTGGTGACGGCTCTTTGATTAAGAGCAAAGTTTGAAAATGAAGAGTAGCTTACATTCCAGACAATGCAACGGGGCTGTAACGTACTCGATTCTGGACTCGAGTCCATGCTTTGTCGGACTCGGAACTGGCTCAGAATGGGAGGTTCTGGAATCTTAATTGGCCCGGAATGGGATGCAGCTGGACTCGGACTCGGAACCGATTCAAGAAGAGTGCACAAAAATGAAAGTTAAATATTTGTTCCCTAGGGCTACATTGTTATTGATGCACAGTTCAACATAAAAATGGTCACATACAGTCAATTAAAATACAGCTTGAACCAGGGCATGGAATTGACTCCTGAAATGCCCGGTTTTAATTAAATGTAATTACAAAACAGTAAAAAAGCATGATGCCACATTCGCCAAATAGCTGGACTCGGAATTGGCCCGGAATTGAAGAACCTGGAATCGGATACGGCTCGGAATTGAAGGGTATACTGGACCCGGGATTGACCATGAATGGTGGTCACTTAAATCTACATTGGCCCAGATTCGGGCCAGGTGGACTAGGATACAGTCCTGTAATACAGAGAGAGAGTTTGGATTTACACTGGGGGGGGGGGGCGTGCCCCCCAATCGATTTCAGAATTTTTTTTTAAATTTTAAAATGATCCCAAAAGGCGTTTAAGCACTTGCGCGCGAGGGGGTGTGGGAGGGGGAGTTCCCCCTTCCCACAGTGATGTGAAAATATGTGATTTGGTGCATACTTTTATACGATATTTTGTATGCAAAAGGAGACATATTATTATGTATCTTGTGAAATATTTTGTAGGAATAACCATAGTTAATACATATTAACTATGGAATAACTATATAGAAGTCAAATACACAACACACATATTGCTGGCAAATAATTTATCATTCTACAAGTATGCAGAATCACATAACAGCTTCAAACAAGTGTAAGGTGTTGCTTTTGTACATAGGCCTACCACTAGATACCATGTGTTCCTGATATTTTAGGCGTGCAACTTGTCCCCTTCCGGTATCGGTATGGAGTTGGCAAGTACGCTGCCAGTGCTCCGCGTCAACCGGTTGGCGAAGAGCGCGAGAAAATCTTGGTCCAAAATGCCTCCCAGATCGCTGGAAATGGCACTTCCCAGGCCTATTTGCCGCACATAAATAGGGGAAACACTAGTAATATTGTAAAAAAAAACATAAAAAATACCAACATTTTGCTCAAGGGCGGGTGCCCCCCCCCCTTGGCTACGCACCTGTTCCAGCAAGATATGATCAGTTCCAAAAATATCCCTAAGATAGCACCATTTTGCATCTAGGCAACCTTAAATTAACAAAAAAATTTCAAAGAGGAGGGAGACCCCTCCCCTATTTCGGCATCTTTATGAAGTGACAAAAAGGATTCCACACTGCTGTATACAATCGCAGGGGCACCCAAAAAGTTACAATTTACGGAGACTGGGGGGGGGGGGACTGAGGTGGCATTACGACTGTTCTCCCCCCCCCCCCCATCACCAAATCCTGGCAGCGCCCCTGTAGCAAAATGTAACTGAAGATGAAAGCGCGTGTAGCGCGGGAGACATTTTGTAATTTTAGAGAGAAAAAAGTTACAGAAAACAAAATACGTTCTTTATTAAACGCCCTTTGGGATTATTTTTGGTCAAATCCTGGAGTCATATCAGGGCCAACGTTTACAGGTAGTAAAATTTTATTTTCGATCGATTTTTCTTGTAGGGCACAGTGATGCATACGGGGGAACACGGGCCACGTACCCCCACCTAGCTGGGGGCCTGAAAACCCTTAACATGATCCGTCGTCGCCACTCAACCCTTTCCCCATCATTATGTCTTTTGTGCTATTAGACTACCAAAAAGGCCAGATTTTGATTCCATTTTTGTAAACATCCAATGCCACTTTGGAGATAGTCAAATGCTTTAATCGAATGATAACAATTTATTGATACCTTAGAGTCTCGGGGTCTCCGTTCCTTGGACCCCAATTTAGCATTGTCCCTGGACCCACTAGGGGTCTTACAGTGGGACCCCGGGCCCAACGCCTACAGGGGAGCACTGCCCGTCACTACGAGGCCTCCAGAGGAGCTCGGTCCTTCATTTTGGGGTGTCCGTTTTGAGGAACGCTTGAACCCTAGTGCCCCCTCTTCGAAAAGTCTGGGGACCCCACTGCGTGCTTGGCCCAACTAGTGAACCTGCTGGGACCTTTGCACACAAGTGAGGCTACCAAGCGAACGAAAAGGTTAAAAGGTTTCAGAAACCTAACAGAGCAGTATACTTCAAAGTATCTGCGGTCTTTAACCCCACTCCACAGCACAAAGATGCTACCTGTCTAATTACAAGACAGAATGTCCGTTAAGAACGCATTACTTCAAAACTTTTGAAAAAAGGGACTGCCTACGTAGTATCAGATAATGCTACCGCCTACCTATTTTAATTTATTTTTCCTCATTTTTCAATGGGGGGCATGGCCTGATGCACTCCCCGCTGGATACGTCACTGCCTATGACGAGGCCCGGGACCGTATTCTGGGCCTCAACTAGGCCAGTCTCGAGAACGGAGAAGCAATTGTATAATACGGCTGACTGAAAGCAGATCCAGGATGCAATTTTTAATGAAAAATGCAATCTCCTTTTAAAAATTAGTAGCTCCTTGTAACAGTGTGGCACTGAATCATCTTTGTATGACACCATGGTAGTGACCCAGAGACTTAATAAAAAAGGAAAGATGTTTGATCGTGTCCGTTCGACTGAGGCTTAAATGATGTCAGATCTCAACAACCACCCATCATGACCTTCAAAAATTGCGAAATTTTGTCAAACAAGTGCTCACGGACAAAAGTATTATTTGATCCAAAGGACATGGCCTTGCCTTGAATCTTGGAAAGTAATTTTACGCATTTTTGGTCAAAGTTTGGGACTTATTCTTGAGTTTGTACTCCGCCGAGTCTACTTATGTCAAAGTTAACTTACGGTCTCCCTCAGTTCACTTTGACATCCCATAAGTTCACTTTCGGTCTCCCGCAATAAAAAAACAAAATGTTGGAAAGTCGCTTCCCAACTCCCCAGGGCCATACATGTTCAAGGCGACTTCCTCCGTAACCGCGTTTCGAAGGACAGATTTTCCTGTTGCTTATATGCAGACCTTATTTCCTCGTAAAATTGTGTCCCGGGGACACATTTTCCTGTGGCGGGTGGACACTATTTCCTGAGAAATATTGTCCGACGGGACATATTTTTTTGGAAAATGTGTCTGGTGGGACACATTTTCCAGGAGAGACACCATTTCCTTTTATACCGGCACCGTCGGTCATAGATTTCTGAAGGGTATACCCTTCAGAAATCCATAAAGAAGGTGACATATCATCTCTCCTCCCATATGGATGTTAGATTGTGAGAGTCCTGTTGGCCCCCCTTTTCAGTGTACAATTAATGCAGAGCTCCCGGGAGTCTCTATAGCGAAAATTTTAGGCGCGCTTAGCGCGCAATTGTTTACGCTTACGGAGAGAGGTACGTTTTTATTGAGTGATGGATTTATTTTCATCACTTTTTACCCAAAGTCGTTTGAAATCTTTCACGATTTTTGCAAATTCTTCTCAATATTTCTTGATTTTCGCTTGATCTGCGCACTTTTAGCCTTGAATTTCTCCTTTAACTATCAATAAGGTGCCAAACGTATTCGCATTACTCATCGGTGGGGTTCTACCATAAGCCAATTATTCGTGTGCATAAACTTGATTTCAGAGGAGCCAGCATTGTAAGGATGTGAAGCAACTGATATTCATTTTTTCACCCTCCTCTTCTTATGAGAACTGAAAACTTAGTATCGAACCCACCTTCTAATTGATCACAAAAGGGAATTGACACCTTTAGTCATAGCAATGGTTTTAAATGTAAATTCAAATTTTCGGCGCGCTTCGCGCGCAATTGTTTCATCTGACTTCCTTAACCCGAATACCGTATAACGAAAATAAAACACTCATTATGGCAAAAATCATTTCAAGGTACCTACACGGGCTCATAATGTTGGCGTGTAAGTTTTAAGATAACTTAAATTCTCCGGAACTTCTGCAGGTACATATAGTAACTTATACTGAGCCATACACATCAAATTCCATGCAACATGAAAAGGTATAAAATCTCACTGACATAAGAACTGGAGCCGATTTCTGTGCTCTTAAAAATGCAATATTGCGAGAGCTTCCGGGGGCTTCGCCCCCTGGACCCCCACCGGGGCTCCGCCCCTGGACCCCGCCAGGGGCCCTAACGCGGGCCCCTGGACCCCACGCGTAGGGAATCACGCTTCGCGCTCGTGGTGCACCTTCGGTGCACATGAGATTTTCCATCTTGGCCCCCCCCCCTCGAAATTTCTGGATCCGCGCCTGTAAAACAGGGCTTATTTAAAGTATTTTACACATGCGTTGAAACTATTTTATGAAATGAATGCCATCTGGATAATTTGGGCAGGCATTTACTTTTACGTTTGAGTTGGCTACCCTGAGTTAGTTGAGGTTTAACGGCCCAGTTTCCAACCAACTGGTTCACGTCGAGCCGGCCACGGCCTTTTTTCCAGTTGTGGCTCACTGGCTTGTTTTCCTTTACTCCATTGCTTATGTTATGCGGAGCATCACGCACAACGGCAGATGGTTCCATTTTTAAAGTCTTTGGTATGACTCGACCTAGGAATCGAACCCGGGACTCCCGCGTGAGAGGCGGATGCTCTACCACTAGACAAACCACGCGGTCTGGCTACCCTGAGGAACATCTACACAGTATTGTGTACCAGTATAGTATGTTGAATTGAAATTTTTAAGGACTCGGAAGGATCGTAGGCACAGATTTTGGACAACATTCCCAGGGTTAAAGAAACTTAGAATTTACTTATCATCATCGATTTTAAAAGATATTACAATAATTATTGATAACCTCATCGATTTTAAAAGATATTACAATAATTATTGATAACCTCACTTCTTTCCAGCATGTGACAGTTAGGTTTATGGGGTGAATGGTTTGAATTTTTGGTTTCGATGATAAGAGAAACCTATGCATTCATGATAGCGTGTGTGTATGTATGTGTGGGTGTGCGTGTGTGTGTGTGGGTGTATGTGTGTGTGTATGTGTGTGTGTTTGTGACACTGCTCGTTAACACGATATCTCAAGAAGGGAAACTCTGATAGTTCTCAAACTTGGTTTATAGATGCCCCATATTGAGAGGAAGAACCCTATTGTTTTTGGTGGGGGTCAAAGGTCACCTGGGGTCACCAGAGGTCAAACTCTGAAAACCTTGTTAACACAATATCTTGAGGTAGGAAGCTTGGATGAATTTCATACGTTGTAAGTAGATGCGTTATGGTATGAGGAAGAACCCTATCATTTTTGGTGGAGGTGAAAGGTCATCTGGGGTCACGGGGGGTCAAACCCTGAAAACTTCGTTAACACGATATCTCAAGAACTGACAGTTCTCAAACTTGGTACATAGATGCCCCAAATTGAGAGGAAGAACCCTGTTGTTTTTGGTAGGGGTCAAAGGTCACCTGGGGTCACCGGGGGTCAAACTCTGAAAACCTTGTTAACACAATATCTTGAGGTAGGAAGCTTGGATGAATTTCATACTTTGTAAGTAGATGCGTTATGGTATGAGGAAGAACCCTATCATTTTTGGTGGAGGTGAAAGGTCATCTGGGGTCACGGGGGGTCAAACCCTGAAAACTTCGTTAACACGATATCTCAAGAAGGGAAGCTCTGACAGTTCTCAAACTTGGTACATAGATGCCCCATATTGAGAGGAAGAACCCTATTGTTTTTGGTGGGGTCAAAGGTCACCTGGGGTCACCGGGGGTCAAACTCTGAAAACCTTGTTAACACAATATCTTGAGGTAGGAAGCTTGGATGAATTTCATACTTTGCATGTAGATGCGTTATGGTATGAGGAAGAACCCTATCATTTTTGGTGGAGGTGAAAGGTCATCTTGGGTCACAGGGGGTCAAACCCTGAAAACTTTGTTAACATGATATCTCAAGAAGGGAAGCTCTGACAGTTCTCAAACTTGGTACATAGATGCCCCATATTGAGAGGAAGAACCCTATTGTTTTTGGTCGTGGTCAAATGTCACCTGGGGTCACCGGGGGTCAAACTTTGAAAACCTTGTTAACACAGTATCTTGAAGTAGGAAGCTTGGATGAATTTCATGCTTTGCATGTAGATTATGGTATGGTATGAGGAAGAACCCTATCATTTTTGGTGGAGGTGAAAGGTCATCTGGGGTCACCGGGGGTCAAACCCTGAAAATCTTGTTAATGCAATAACTTGAGTTACAAAGCTTGGATGAATTTCATACTTTGTATGTAGATGTGTTATGGTTAGAGGAAGAATCCTATCACATTTGGTGGAGGTCAAAGGTCATTTGGGGTCACCAGGGGTCAAACCCTGAAAACCTTATTAACCTGATATCTCCAAGTATGAACCTTGGATAAATTTCATACTTTGTATGTAGATGCCTTCTAGTTAGAGAAAGAACCATATTATTTTTGGTGGGGTTCAAAGGTCATCTGGGGTCACCGGGGGTGAAACCCTGAAAACCTGGTTAACATGATATCTCACAGTAGGAAGTTTGAAGAAGTTTCATACTTTGTATGTTGATGCTTTATGGTAAGAGGAAGAATCCTATCATTTTTTGTGGAGGTCAAAGATCATTTGGGGTCACTGGGGTTAAAAGTCTGAAAATCTTGTTAACACAATATCTCAAGGGAGAAAGCTTGGATAGATGTTATACTTGGTATGTGGATGTGTTATGGTGAAAAGATGGACCCTATTGTTTTTGGTGGAGGTCAAAGGTCATCTGGGGTCACCAGAGGTAAAAAAGGCAAAATTTCCTAAGAATTTCCAAGAATATTACATGGGTTCACCAGAGGTCAAAGAGCAAAATTTCCCAAGAATTCCCATGATCGTCATCTGAGGTCACCAGAGGTCAAAACGCAAACTTCCCAAGACTAAATAGGAATACAAAACTGTATTTTCAACATGTTAAGATAGCATTTGACCATTGACTGAAAGATATGGGACATCATGGCTTTATTTGGAATAGAACATATATCATCGAAACCTCAATGCATTTTTGCATTCTGGTTATCTCATACCAGCAAAGCTGGTAGACCTGTATATTGATCTCTATCGGTCTGTCTGTTGACATTTGCAAAAGTGGCTGTTATTCGCACATCTTTCAAGGGATCTCGATGAAACTTGCACATAATGTCCCTTGGGTGGTAGGCCATTTAAGATGTTCAGAAAATTTTGGTCTAAGGTCCCATGCGGGCCCTATGGCCCATTTTATGAAATTCTACACAATGCTTCTCTTGCAGATATTCTCTTGTATAATGATGATAGTTTCTCATAATGATACTCCGTAAGCGGTACCGTACCTGTAGGGTGTTCAGAAATTTGGGGCCTAAGGCCAGAGATGGGACGTAGGGTCCATTTTGTGAAATTTTGCAAGTGATAAACTTTCCACCTTTTAATGTTAAAGAGAGTTGATGGGATGTTATAATGTTATAGTGGTGTTATAGTGATCTGCGTGGTATTTTCGAATTTTGGTCCAGATCCCATGTGGGCCTTTATGACCCCATTTTATGAAAAGCTGCAAAGACTTCTTCAACAACAGATTCTCTTGTACAGTGTTGATGGTTTGTCCTAATGATACTCGGTTAGTGGTATCTTCATGTACAGACATTTTAGGCCCAAGGTCCACGATGTGCCCTGGCATCCATTATGTGAAATATTGCAAAATGGTTGACCCGAATTCCTTCAGTCAGAGTTAAACAGTTGATCACCTGTCATAATGATGCTTGATTAGTGACCTGTTTATTTTTTTCTGGATGTTTAGGTCCAAGGTCCCATGTGGGGCCTAAGGCTCTTTCTATGAAATCCACATTGTGGCTTGCTGAAGACAACAGAATAAGAAGTGGAGGTAACACAACAGATTGTCACACACAGTCAAAACGTCATTTTAAGTGGTTAGGGTTATTTTGGTAGCTAGATATAAGACCAAAGTTAGTACTGGGTAAATAAATTTAGGCCTAGCATATGTCCAGGCCTATGCCTCATTTTGGGTGTGTATATTTGTCACCTATAGTATGGACCACAGGTGATAATTTGGGTCTGGAAAAACTATGGACAGGTCTTGAAAAGGTCAGGAATTTCATTCTCCAAAAAGTGTGGGAACCCTGAAGTACGATTAAATTGTAAATGCGTCAGTTTTTGTTTTTCCAATCAGCGTACTGAAAAAGAACATGTGACTATCTTTGTGCAATAAGCGTATTAATACGAGAAACCTTACATATGTTGATTAAGTGGATATATGTACGATTAAATTGTACATATATCAGTTGACTCAGTTTTGTCCAATCAGTCGCAGCACTAGAAAGGAACTTCGACATATGCCAGTTTTGCTTACTTTTGTCGATTTTATCCAATCAGATCACGAGACACTGACATGATATGTCAATTTAATTCGACATATTTCGGTTTCAGGACTTATGGCTCGCTAGACGCACCATACACGTCTAGGGTGATTTGATTATCAGTGTTTCAAAAAAAAAGTGTCACGGTAGACCATTTGACATTTGTCTATAAAATACTTGGACATACGACTTAGGAAAGCCCACGTAGAGAGGAAAATCAAGTTGGCACCCCCCCCCCCCCTACAGTGACCAGATATATTTTGGATTATTTTGTAACGTTCAAATGCGGTCCGTCGAATGAAATTTTGCACCAGTCTTGTAGATGTGTTGCAGTTTACGGTTACGTGCTGTCTTTGAAATGTTTGTCATTCTTTGGCCACCCTATACCGCTTCAAACAAGAGCTTCATGACTAGTCCCAAGGTTGTAATTAGATGCATAATATTAAGGTGAAGAACCTTATCAAGTGCGTCCTTTTTGTCATTGGGAGGGGCATTGGGCATTGACCATCAATGTATTTATTTGTCACAGAGCCTAAGGCATTGACGAAATAAACTGTCATCATATGTTACATGACCCTGCCCTCTTCAAATGCCAATAAGTCATTTGCTAGGAAGACAATTATTGGCGACAAATGCAAGAGTACCGAGCAAACTCGGGAAGTGCCCAATCACTCATCACTAATCTTAAAGTTCAAAGATGCAGTCGCTTCTTCGGGCTGAATTTAATGTCTTGTAACATATTTTTCTATCACGCCTACAACATCTTTCGAGCTGTACTTTTTATAGGTTCTTAAAGTGTGCTTCGAATATTTTGATGATTCACTTTATGTTATCGGAAGCCATTTGATTGCGCTGTTCATTAAATTCGTTGATTTTGACATATATTCCTGATGATGACTGTTGCAATAATTGCAGATTGTGGTTTGAGGCACACTCCTCAAAACGGAAAGGTTTTTATTTACCGAATCTCGTGTAGGTCAAGTTTGACAGAGGTTTACTATGATTCCCGGAGGTTAAACTATGGACAGTTGAATTAGACTCCAGTCGGTTCACAAAATTTCACCCACTGGTAATGCTTTTATTGGCAAAGAAGATGATATGCCATTGGCATTATATCTAGCTTACAGGAAAGTGTGAGAGTAATCTTTGTCAAGAAATTTTAAGAGAAATCAACGTCTCTAGATGATGTCCTGCTCTCATAGTATTGATTATCTCTACGTATACAGTTAATTTTTTCGCAGATAAAAAAGTACGGTAGCTTGTATTTTGTAAAAGTAGACGCGTTGTGTATATTGTTGTATATAGAATATTAAGGTTTATGCACATCACATCTACTGTCCTAGGTACGATTCTGGTTTTATGTAGTTGCCTGTTATTTATGTTGACTGGCTTCAAGTACATTTAGTTGCGTAAATTGCACATATAGTTAGAAGAAAAACACTAAAGAATTAACGGTATATCCCCACAGTCATATTCTGCTCATCATGCTTATATGCACGGTGCAATTATGGACAATGCAAAGTTGCGAGTCCTTTTTACCGAAGCATATACTAATTTAAAGACCTTTACTGTAACAAATGATGCTAATATGGAACCCAACAAGTCGTGTATTACGATAGGTAAGGGAAAATCCATTTGATCCTTTCGAACTTTGGTCACTTTTTGCTTTGCGATTACTCATTCTTACGTGTTCTTTTGTCCACTGTTTTGGTTTGGGCACTGGTCGATGTTCGTCGCATTGCCGCTGCCTATGTCCTTGCCGGTGGATGCTCTTCATACTTGACACACCTTTTACTTTCAAGGGAGACACCCCCCCCCCCCCAAGGAGTTTGTTTTACCTTTGTAGCAGGTATCGAATATGTACGCCTCTTCTTCACATACATACGCTTAGTCCAAGCCAGTATAGGGGAAGAAGTAGTACACTTCCGCCGGGCGGGAAAGTTGTCTGCGTGAATTTGTGAGACTGACACATCGGATTACTAAGTAAATTATTTGTCTCTACAGTGATCAGAGAGGATAATTGAACTTGAAATAGTTTTGATGGCTTCGTTATTACCGATTGGAAAATTTCATGTAGGCCTA
Source organism: Holothuria leucospilota (assembly GCA_029531755.1). NCBI lineage: Eukaryota > Metazoa > Echinodermata > Holothuroidea > Aspidochirotida > Holothuriidae > Holothuria > Holothuria leucospilota. Next base: position 19,800,880 of record CM055981.1, on the reverse strand, counting down.
TATGGCTTTAACTGTAGTCTTTCCCACGATATTGTGCGGAAGTTTACATAAAACACGTTTCCAGCAGTGTACAGTTACATGTCATCGGTATAGGAGGTACAGGCCCCTAAAGTTAGGAACTTCACAATGGCCCGGATCTATACCACTTCATATGTCAGTATGTTGGAAGAAAGCAATATCAGGGAGCTCCATGGCAGCTCGGCAATATTAGATGAAGTTAAACTTGCAGTTACATGTGAAAATGTCACCAACTAAAAAATCCTGGTATGGAAGGAAATGTTAAGTTATCTTAATGATGTAATTATACAGCGTTCCTTATTATCTAAAAGTAAGAGACACGGGTAGAAATTGACATGTAGGAGATATGATGTAAGCCTCCAAGTCAAGAAATGAATATCTATGGTTCCGTTTCTATAGAAAGTCACCGTGCCATTGCATGAAAAAAAAACTATTAGTATGCCTCCGCATGGCCTTGGTGGAACACTTCCCTCGTTTGTAATGATCGAAAAGAATTTGTTCAAATCAGTTTGTGTGATATGGCGTGACACAGGGGTCTGGTCTGTAGTGTTTTTTTGGCGACAACCTGAGACTAAAGAGGTAAGCCTAATTTTCCATCTAAAGTGCGACCCATTTTGATGGACCGCATGAAGAAAAGAAACAGCAAAAATCTTTTAGGAAAGGTAATTGACTACGATAACTACGATCAATACCTGAACACTCATATCACAGAACTTGGACATTTCTTTCCAGATGAAGGTAGATTTCCTGAAAGAATGCACTGGAAACCATCTCAAGGGAAGTCTTCCCATGCTATCAAATACACCTATCTATGGGTGTCAATCACAGTTTTGCGGCAAGATGCATGAAGTCTATCCTTTCGAAGTCATGTATCTAAAGGGTTTTAGAAACCTTAAGGACTCGTTAATGCCTAATATAGGTCCCATAATTAAATACTTTGTGTTGATTGTACTTAAGTCAGTTTTAATGGCATATTTAAGTAAAATTTTCAACATTGCTGTCATCACCACTGTAACAAGTGTAGTCACAGTTCTCACAAATTCCATCGAATTCAATCACTTCACAGGGGAATAGCAGTTTTCAATCATGTATAATAGACAAACATTGTCATTTGGCCAAATTTGTTTCAGGGGAATATAGATTCACAATATTTCTTAGTTTGTTCTTTCAAGCCCATTTGTTTCGTATGGTCGCTTTTCATGTACATCCATGTATAAATGCCCCCACCAAGAAGTTTCTTTTAGTAAAACAGGTAATATCACCGGGTCAAAGAGACATTGTGTTGGTATATTGCTGTAGCAAGTCGCCATAATATGATAATATGAAGTGACCTCGTTGAATATTCCATCGTATCTGTGATCTTGGTAGACGAGTTCAAAGAATTTTGAAAATGTTTACTGTGGTTCTATTCTGTTAAGTTAATGAAAGGTGCCATCTCGGCCACGTCTTTGTGGTTTCGATGAAAAGAGAAACCCATGCATTCGTGATGGCGTGTGTGTATGTGTGTGCTTGTGACTCTGCTCGTAAACAGGATGTCAATTCTCAAGAAGGGAAAAACTGGCAGTTCTCAAACTTGGTAAAATAGATGCCCAATATTGAGAGAAAGAACCCTACGGTATTGTTTTTGGTGGAGGTCAAAGGTCATATGGGGTCAACGGGGGTCAAACTCTGAAAACCTTGTCAACACGATATCTCAAGTTAGGAAACTTGGATAGATTTCATACATAGTATGGGGATGCCTTATGGTAAAAGGAAGAACCCTAATTGTTTATGGTGGCGGTCAAAGGTCATCTGGGTTCACCAGGGATCAAAATGAAGACCTTGTTTATAAGATATCTCAAGTTAGGAAGCTGTAATAGACTTTACACTTCACATGGTGTTGCATGAAGTCCAGTAAAAAATCCCTTTAAGTTTTGTCGGATGTCAGAGGTCCGAGTCCGCTGAGGTCACCAGAGGCCAAAAAGCAAATATTCGCAAGAATTCGCAAGGTCAAATATCAGTACAAAACTCTATCTTTCCACCATTCAGATATCATTCCACCACTTACTGAGAGAAAAGGGACACCTTGGCTTTATTTCGGATGGTATGTGCTAATCATCAAAACCACAATGCTTTTTTGCATTCTGGTTATGGTGTGTCACCACATAGTGAAGACGGTTCGTTTTACTTGCATGTCGCGCTTGAAAGAAAAGTAACAGCAGTATTGCACCTGCTTATTCCGTAGATACAATGAATTTGAATTTTCTTCTTTTTACGAGAAAAAAACAGTATCCCATGGTTGGTACAGTCATCACTTTTCATGTGTTTTAAAGGTATTCCAAGTGGAGAAACAATGAAGTGCAGTTCACTCAGCCACGCACTCTTGATTTTAATGAAACATGTTTTTTGTTTCGATGAAAATAGAGACCTTTGCGTCCACGATGGTATGTATACGTATGTGTGTATGCGTGTATACGTGTGTGTATGTGTGTTTGTAACGCCTATATAGCTCGTTCACACGATATCTCAAATAGGGAAAGTCAGGTAATCTTCATACTTGGTATGTGGATGCCCCATATTGAGAGGAAGACCTGTATTGTTTTCGGTGGAGGTCAACGGTCATTTGAGGTCACCAAAGGTCAATCACTGAAAACCTTGTTAACACGGCTGGTCTCATGGATGGTTTCACACTGATCCTGTAGGTGTTTTATATGAAAGGAAGAAAATACTGTATTTAGTAGATGTCATAAGAGATCCATTCAGAAACTTTGAAAACAATGTATTTCAAAATAGGAAGCATGTATACCTTTTCATATTTAGCATGAAGATAATGTCATTTTGACATTGTGAGCCTTACACATTTTTGTAGAGCTCAAAGGTTCTCAGAAGTCAAAATACTGCAAAACCTTCGTATAGGATACGTCATGCTAAGAAACATAGAAACCAGTTTAATACGTAATGTTTTTGCATTTATCATAATGACACAAGATGCCTTTGGCTGTTGTTGTACTTGGATAAAGGTCGTTTGAGATTACCAGATTTTAAATTGTGAAAACCTTGTATTAAGCATGATATACTATTGTGGATGCATTACGTTGATCAAAATAGTGGTAGAAGATGACATGTCCAGTACACGCATGTACAATGTAAGGGCCAGTTCTGGTGAAAGGTGAAGTCTAGTGAAATAAATTAATCTAAACAATGAATTTTTACATGTGTGTTTACATATGTTGAGTGATTGGTCAGGGATCTGTTACTTTGACAGGAGATCCAACTGAAAATTTAATTTATTCTAATCCTGTTTGATCTGATTAAGAGTGAGGAGATAATCATGATGAAATCATGATCAAAAGACTTTGGAGTCTTTATTTCTTTTGTCTAGTACCTATACTTACAACTGCTACTTCCTGTCCTAGCCGACCTTTGTCAATGACTATACCACGCTGACAGAAGGATTATCGGGAACAATTGTTTGATGTGTAGCAAGTTTCCGACAGCCTAGTAAGCGCCGATGTTTTAACATTCAAAACGACTGTTTCTCGGTAAAACCTAAAGATGCTGGTGATATAAGTACTGCTTATGCTGTTTGCAAATGTGGTAGAGGTATGAGACTATATGTAACTGTTGATATTTCATCAATTTACGCATTACGGTGTATTCGTGTTCAAAATGTAACACGGAATGACAATGTAGTATTTATAAAAGGACCATAACGTGCTAAAAGGCGCAAATTAATTTGCTTCTGAAACGACTGTAAAATGTTAAAGAAATGGGCAAATTTTCTTGTGCCGCTCTTCAAGATTTAGCAGACGACGTGAACTTTTTGTGTTTAGTTTCTTTTACCTTTAAGCCAACGTCTGGAAGATTACTACAAAAAAGGGATTATTGTCGGCAGCTAGCTCGGTTCAAGGAAAGTGTTAGAGATGTATCTCCTATCAAAGTAACGCCTCCCTGGATTTGTATAATATACTTATACATTGAAAATTGTAGGGTATAGTTTCACAGGTTCAAGCTGTCATAACTCAGGTATTTACGCTTGTCTGCCGAGCCTAAATTACATCGCAATGTCAGAGTGGATTTATCGTAATCACCATAGTGAAACAATTACACTTCTTTTGTGAGGATTTATAGAACTTCTCAGAAAGGGAAAGTGATAACGCTAAATAACATGGCATACTCGAAAGCTGTGAGCAATTTCTTGCCTCAAGCCCACAAGAAGCTGTCATTTCTACTTCACGGTCAATTCATCAACCTCTAGCTCTTGAGACGCTCGGCGACCATATCCTGAAAGGTTTTATTTTGGCTGTAAAGGCAAAAATGGATTGCTCGGTGGAACCATTCCCCAGAGTCGTGTCGAAAACGTCCCAAAGTTTTGCGAGGATGCGGAAATTGTAATTAAATGCCAAGGTATACGAAAAACATCCTGGCACTTAAAACGTCGGCTTCTTCTAATCAAGCATGTGTGAAAACTTTAAGTTTCCAACTCCTTCAATTGAGCTTTTTATACTTTAACGTCGGAAAAGTTGTCATATCAGTTTAATAGGGATTTTTCGAAATGAAAGGACTCTGTAGCGACATATTTGATCTTTGTGGGCAGCAGACTTCATCCTTATTCAGAGCTTCCAGCAAATATCTCGTTGACTTTCAAGATGAGTCTTTTGATGAGTTAAGATGATGTCTTTTTAAATAATCTAATCGTTTTTTATTATTTTCCGTTAAACAAAGAACAGTAATACGGTCTCCTTGTTTTCAAGTCTCGATACCTTGAAGGACAGTTACTTTACAACCAGTGGCGCAAATGCCGGAGGGCAAAGGGGATATTCGCCCCCAGTGAAAAAGTGAGGGGGCGAAACCGTAATTTCGCCAAATGTTAATAAATAGGCCTGCTCAAATATTTTCAGTACTTGTTCATATCCTTAAAGTGGCTATGCCACGTGTAAATTAACGGTTTAAACCCTTTGGTTTTTTTAGGAATACATTTTCTACAACGAAAATCATCCATTCTGCTTTTTTACAACTTATTTTACCGCTCGAAAATTGAGAAAAAAAGACACCCTTTTCCAGCCTTAAAAAGTTACTCTTCCCGAAAACTTTCAAAATGCTGTTACGTCATGTGACGTCACTTTAGGAACTGCTCGTTGCTTGCCGTGGTATCCTTCGGACATTTGATACAGTGTTTGCATTCCATTGTGCCGGTTACCAAGGTCAGTATAATGTAAAACCTGCGTGAAAAGTTGTAAATTTTGGAATTGTTATCCCTTTTCTCGTGCTTACCAGTTGTTTTACTCAATTAAATGCATTTCACGCAGGTTTTTCGTCTTCGTGTCATGATAAGTAGCTGCATCTACAAACATTCACAATCAACAGCATAGGTACACAGCATACAGTACACAACATACCTGATACTACATAATGTATCACCAGTACTGTTTCGTAGTAGGTACCATGTGAAATCCAAGTTTAATACTTCTTTGGAATGGCGGATCTGAGCCAGCACCATACTGTTTCAGGTTGTAACTTGTAGAGAAAATGGTTCTCCATCGGATCAGGGAGTTGCCATCTAATGGCTAGCTCCCTGATCGAACAGGAATGTTTGACTGTCGGTAAAATGAGTTTTCTTGGATTTGAAATCAGAAAGGCGAAGGGGATACTGAACAAGACGTCAATGGTGCAGATGGGGTGAGTAATTCGTTTCGGCGCATAGAACCGTATCGATTTGAGCCTGTACTGGTGAGGTGAAATTACAACACCACAACAATTCGAGCACAAGCAATTGAAAGGGACTTAAACTTGGAAAGTTTTATGTAGGCAGTCAAAATATGAATTTTAGGTTACTTTCGTGCAAGTGTCAGTGGAAATCGTGGAACTAGCCTATGATCGAGTGTGCACAGTATTTCACTGGCAGCTGTCACTCCACTCACTGTATGTATTACTGCAGACCGAACAGTACACTGCCGAGTTTTTTCGTTCTTCGGTTATGAATCAAGAGTATTTGTAATTAGTAATAGCCTAGCTACTGCAGCCCCCATAATATAACAGACCGACACCACTCTCCAAACAGACGGAACAAAGTTCCAATTCAAGACATTCCGCGAATTACAATCATTACAATCTCTTACGCAGTGGCGGATCCAGGGGGGGGTCGCCGACGTCCGGACCCCCCCCTCAAATTTCCCAATTTGCCCTTTTTCAAAATTGGCTTTTTTTCACACTACCCTTAAAAAAAAACAGTTTTACAGGTAATGACAGTTGTCCAATTCCGAGGAGATTTTGGTTACCCCCATCCAGTATCGATCAATCCACCCGTAAAAGTCTAGCCACATATCGCAGAAACTTTCGGCAATATATTTGACTACGGTAGCCTATATTGCCCACCCCAAACACGACGAACAGTGCAATCGTTTTACAGAGAATGTGACTAAAGTATGTCTTACTGCCTGAGTGGCAGTCAGGCATTCTAATCACTTTTCGCTTGGAACCACGTGTGGCGTGCTTGGGCATTCAAAGTAATACAAAACACGCAGACATTACGTCATACTCACTAGCTAGCGCTTTGTGCAACGTATTACTATTGGGTTTTAATATTGATTCCAAAAGGTCACTGCTAGTCCTTTGGTCTTACAAAATAATGATCTGTTCATACTCCCTAAACGCTACATCTACGAAACCTTCCCTCTATCCGCTAGTATCCCTCCTCTCATGAACAAGAGAGAGTAGGTAAATACGTTTCGTTATTATATTCATAGTCTGGAATTACTCTCTAATTCATTTATAGTGTTGCCCTAGTGATGGGAATAAAAAGCCAATCTTAGGTTAAAGTCAAGAGTTGACCAGAATTCACAATAGACGAATCGGTGTTTGTTTCATTTTAAAATTACTATATAAAATCACCACCAGGTCAAATAACGCAATGGTCTTTTGACCGATGACCGGTCTGCTGTCGCAAATAAAAATCAAACATTCGACTTCAGTCATCTGTTCTGACAGAGTATTTTTGACAGTCGCGCCGCAGCTATATAGGGAACACAACATACAGTATTGTAACCCCCTTCCCCAGTCGAGATAACGGTGGAGCCAGGTGAGGAAAGCCTGTTCATGCCCCCCCCCCTCCGTTGGGGAAGGCTGGCCCCCTATCGAGGAAGCTTTACAGTTTCGTCGGGAGTCTTAGTCGAAAGTCGCCCTGACGGTTTACCTGTTTTTTGCTCTCAAGAGGATAATTTCTCTAATGAGAACCCCAAATTTTCGGCGCGCTACGCGCGCAGTTGAGTCACTCTATTTATTTCAATAGTTCCATTCCACATAGCAGGATAGCACAAGTCCTGTCCACCTTATACCAAGCAACATATAGGCAGAGCACATAGTTTATGTAAAGGTCGTAACTTTCATCCCATATCGCAAAGCCTAGTTGGTGTTCTCTCGTGTGTGCCATGCGGTACAGTCAGTTGGTGAGCGACCTATACGGAGCAGTTTGGCTATTTCATCGTGTAGTCCAGGTGGTTTCGATCCAACGTATGTTACACCCGATACGGTCTACAAGTTCTTTTTTTTTCGTTTCGTCATATGTTTTATGTGTAAGCTTATCAAAAATTTTCGCCCGCTTCAAGTTCGCGCGCTTTTCAATTTCAAGATCCAGATTCAAAGAACACTATCAGTGCGCAACTCGGATCTTGAAGTATTCAGTGATATAATGCAAAATATGCCCACAATGGCATGGGATAGTGAGGCTCCTCTATTTGCCCTTCTCATCATCCCTCGAAATGGCGAAACTTGGGGTAGCTGACATAGCCCGGCCCCCTTTTGGGAAAATTCTGCCGCCACCCATGGTCGGTTTACTATTTTGGCTTTCATAAGGGTAATTTCGGGGATAAAACCCAAAATTTTCGGTATCCTTTGTCCACTCTTCCTCAGTTCCGTTATACTTATAGCTAAATATAGTGCAAACCCTTTCCACCTTTTCAAGTTAATACCTAGAATATGATGGAATATGGTACGGCTAGTGCCTCGAGGAGGGAAGTACAATAAAGTTATGCCTGATAGCGCCCAACTGTCCGGACAATTTTTCTATAAAAACTTTTAATTAGTACAAATTCTTATAAGTGTAGGCTTCCCAAAAAATTTTCGCGCGATTCGCGCGCTTTGCAATTTCACCGTTCAGATTCCAGATTTTGATTCCAGTTTTTGCATGTCTCTTGGTTTATCCTTTCTTTGTCAATATGCTGTAAATTGTATAACAGCTGACGTTTATGGGGTCGAACCAAAATTTTAAAAATATGAATGTGCCCTTTTTATGTTGGACCCCCCCCCCCTCAGAAAAGACCCTAGATCCGCCCCTGTTACGTATGTATACTATGCTGTACGCCCGGTTCGGTATACGGAGGCTGGTGTTCCTAAAATGACGTCATTATTGTGTTGGCTTGAAATCTCATTTTCAGCAGTCTATTTTTTGGTGCAATTTTTTGAAACATTAATTTCTTTTTAATGCTCAAGGCTGTAAGGGTGGTGAAAACAGTTTTGGAAAGAACTTTTTGTGTACTTTAGGCTAAATTAATCTCCCGTTACTCCAATTTACGTGTCATGGCCTCTTTAACAAAAATGCAGAGTGTATGGTCAATAGCTCTTTGCCTAATACCTCCGGAATACGGTTGTTCATTTTTATTAATAAAACTCATTTTACTTTTGACATTAATTTGCTGAAAGCAAATACAATTATACAACGGACATCGTATCTAGATGTCTATGGATCGAAGCCGTATGAAATTAATTCACATCATAGGCTGAGCATATTACCCAGGGCTTACGATTTCCAGACGAGCGCACAAGCTAACAGTCACGGGCTAGGCACTGCTGCTTGTAAGTGGAATATCTTTATAATTTTAAAAAGAACCATTTAGAGTTGATTATCAGTTAAGTAAGCCAATTTCTGGTCGTCTCGGACAACTACGTATTGAACTTTGTCCCCAATTTTTTGATTCCTTGCCGAAGGCAAAAGGAATCTGTGCAGTCACGAGGGCGATTGTACGTGTATATGTGTGTGTGTATGTGTGTTTGTGACGCTTGGCTTGTAAACATATCTCTAGGTAGAAAACATGGATGCTTTTCATACTTGGCATGTGGGTGCTTCATAGTCAAAAGATAAACCCTATTGATTTTGGTAAAGGTAAAAAGGTTATCTGAGGTCACCGGAGGTGAAAATACGAAATTTTTAAAACTGCTTGTGAACACGATATCTCAAGGTAGCATTGACGGACTATCTTCATACTTGGTATATAACTTTATCATATTGATAGGAAGAACCCTGTTGTTTTCAGTGGAGGCCAAAGGTCCATTGAGGTCATCAGAGTTAAAAACCGAAAACCTTGAAGAAACACGATATTTCAAGACAGGGATGATGGATCCTTTTCATACTTGGTGTGTTACTTTTAGAGAGAGGGGCCCTATGAGTTTGCTGGAGGTCGAAGGTCATATGAGGTCATAAGAGATGAAACTCTGAAAACGTCGTAAACTAAATATACAGTTGGCGGTACCTCCAAATTGCGTCCGGCGTTTCGTGACTAACGAAAAGTTAGGGATGAATTTTTCTACCATAATTGCAAAGATAAAGTTATAGAGAATAATATTTATTTTTTCAGCAGCACACACACAAAAAAATATATATTACCTAATTATGAACACCTGAAAAGGATGTGACTACAGCACAATAGAAATACCATACACTGAAAGAGTTCTTTGATGTTTGATGGTATAGTGGATTAGAGCTCGGTTTCTCACGCGGACGGTCCGGGTATGAATCCCTCCTAGGACATTTGTAGCTTTTTCATTTTTTGGTATTCACTTTTTTGGTAAGGTTCAAAGGTAATGTGAGGTCAGCAGAGGTCATGTTGTGAAGACATCGTAAAAAATGATATAGTCAAGAAGTATAAGTTTGAGGGATGAACCTTAGTGCAACAAATCACCCCTTTTCAGGAAGGAACCACTAAGCCTTTGGGTTTTCTGGTTAACATTTAAAACACATCGCAGCTCTTGCAAAACTTCTATCCATTGAAGCAAATCAGTAGTATTAACTTTGTGCTAAAGCTAACCCTTTTTAAAGTCTAAATGTACTATAACCCAGGAGCATTACACTGGAAAGTTTTCCTGAGGCTTCTGAAATACTAAAACCCAGGAGCTTCCGGGGCTTCCCCCGAACTTCCACCGGGGCTTTGCCCCTGGACACCACTAGGCGACCTAAGGTGGGCCCCTAGATCTCACCCATTTCGGGCTTCGCGCTCGCGGTGCACATTACGTGTGCACAGTTTCGTGTTCAAGCGTACATCACCCGACATTTGGATTTTACGCGTAAAGAGATTTTAAGCCCCATCTCCAAGAAATGTTACCGACTTCACCCACACGGCTGGGGTTCACTTAAGGACAGTTCTGACTAGACGAGGGTAATCATTACACAATGTTCTCTTAAGCCAGTGGTTGTCAACCTTTTCCGTCCCATTCCCCTCCTTTCCAGTCAGCCATCCTATGTATTCCCCCTCCTGAAATATATTAAAAGTGATTTTCTCCATATTTCACAAGCATAGCAAAGAGAATGCCTGTGGACAATAACAATGACCTTATGGACCGCTTTATGGTCATAACCTGGTAATAACTTGATGACACTGATAGATGATGCCCAATATCCCTGGAAAACAGACCCTTACCTGTTTTCCTAAAGTACGCTAACTTTAATTTGGAGACAGTTTTCCAGTGTATAATCCTTTACTGTTCCATAAGGCGGTCCTAGCCTATATGGGTTCTAGTTCAGTATCTCCCAAATATGCGAGTACACTAAAATGGGTCTGGTACCGGAATCGTACTACGGTTCAGTACTTACATTCACCACAGTGTCAGATCGTCGGACTTGGGAGTAATCTTACAGAACTGGAATAATTAAAAAAGAGGGCACTGGACAGGATCGGCGATCAATAATTACCCACCTGAGATACCAAAATTATCCCCAAGGGGGTAAATACCCACCAGTTAAGAACCACTGTCTTAAGGAGTTGTTCATTTGATAGAAGTGCGCCCTTAGTATGTTTTGGACATGCAAGCAATCCTGTTGCGATGTTAGCAATGACTGCAAAGTTCTGTGACAATTCTTTGCGCAATGGCTTATTTTATTCAACTATTTTAAGACCTCAACTGTGTCACAATGGATTGACTATTTTGTTATTAGTATAATCTTCAAGGAGAGCAGCGGAACTGTCTGACACATATGTGCTTTTCAGTTATCGTCATTTCGTTTAGTGTTGTTAGTTTTTACTTGTGAAGAAAGCGCAAGTAACGCACTTCAGTGAAGCAGTATAGAGCATTTTCAAGGTCAACTGAACAATGCGTCCAAAATTGACTATGTTATCAAAGTCTGGCCCATATGACCCATACGTATGACACCCGATTTGCATGTGTTTGTTACACATTGGTATAGTGATCAAGTGTTTATGTCTCGGTACAAGGCAATCATTTTGATAAAGACATTTTTACCTATTAAGTTGTTGAATATTAGAGACGATTCCGTCCCCCTAATAGTTGATCCTCCATCGTCTCGCCAAAAACTTAAGAGTCGTAGAACTAAAAGTTTAGAAGACCATGTCAATCGAAAAAAACATTGGTTAGGTACCCGTACTCTCCATACATGCGACTGTGGGGGAAACGCGCTTCTCGCAACATAGCGGTTGAGAATGTGATACATATTGTACGTATGACTAACCGGATTATTTAACTTTGTGCTGATATTTTTTGTGCCAACAGGTAAAACTAGCATAGCTGTCACTCAGTATATCAACCCACCTGTTAAAACCAGAAGATCAGCTAAGAAACCTTCCAACCCCCATGTTAACACTAGAAGAACTGTTACTCAACCTACTAACGTCCCAACAGTAATCGCAGGTATGGGTGAAGGAACCCAACCAGGAGAATGGAGAGGCCAGGACCTTTATTCTGCACCCTCCATGAATGATACCAGTGATGCAAACGTCACATCAGTTCGCCAAGTTCGGAACGAAATGACGAGTCAGTCTTCACAAAGTTTGGAAAAAAAGATGTATCACTGTCGACACTGTAAAAAAGAATTCTTGAATAGATCGACTTTCCTTGTGCATGAAAGAAGACATACTGGGAAGGCTTGTTTCCACTGCGAGTACTGTATGAAACCTTTCGCCAGCCGAAGCGAGTTAAGGATCCACGAGCGCTATCACACCGGCGAAAAACCCTTCGAGTGTCGTTATTGTCAAAAGCGTTTTGAAACCAGTGGGAATTGGAAAAAGCACGAAAGGTGTCACACGGGAGAAAAACCCTACTCCTGTGCGTTCTGTGGCAAAGGTTTCACTGATATGAGCAATTGGAGGAAACATGAACGAATGCATCAACTGAAGCAATTAGGGAATTGAACATAGTGTGTACATCATCCTTAAAACTTATGAGCACACGGCATATTCGAGTTATACATTAGATAAGTCGGGTTAAGACTTTCTATGACACTGTTCAGTGGCGGATCCAGGATTTGGCAAAAGGGGGGGCCCAGGTCATCGTGGTTTGTATAAGTCCGATCTGGGGGAGAGGTCTAAGGAGAGGGGGTGTCACGGGGGGGGGGCAGTGCCAGTGTATTTTGATAGTAGGAAAAGCATGTGAGGGGGTAATCACCGTCCTGGGGGAGGGGTCTAAGGGGAGGGGGTGTCCCCCCTCCCCTTTGAGAAATTTTTGTTAATTTAAGACTGCTCAGATGTAAAATGGTGATGTCTGGGTGTATTTTTTGAACTGATCATATATGGCTGGAAAGCATTCATAATTCAGTGATTTTAATTTTTGGTTAGGTGAAAGATGCTTTTCTGGGGAGGGGTCTGAAGGGAGGGGGTGTCCCCCTCCCTTTTGAGAAATTTTTGTTAATTTAAGGTTGCTCAGATGCAAAATGGTGATGTCTGTGGTGTATTTTTTGAACTGATCATATATGGCTGGAAATGTTCATAATTTGGTGAATTTTAAGTTTACCCTAAATTCATTAAAATAAATTACAAGGCTTCAATAAGACACTACAGGGTAACATTGCAGCAAGTTATAATTAAAAGCCTGATGTTGTCGAAAATATTCCTCTAAATATTAAAGAATTCTGAAATTCCCTTGAAAGTAGAAGCAGCGCTCCCAATGCTGTGGGCCTGGCTGGTAACAGACTGAAGTTAGCAATCCATTAATACAGCGCTCATGAGTAACTCCTTGCAATGCCCAGAGAAAGTTACTGAGGCCAATATAAGCCAAAATGTTATCAGTTGAAAGTCAGTAGAAGAGTTATTAGCATAACACTTAGTTTGAGTTTCACTCTGACACATCTCATAGGCCTATTTCATTAGAATAGGGCCTTGTCCTTTGTTTTATGAAGTTGAAAAAAACTTTCAAAATTTTTTGGAAGGGGGGGGCCCGGGCCCCCCCCCCCCTAAATCCGCCCCTGCTGTTATTGCTCAAACCACCAATTCACTTATGAGACAGCCGAGTGTAATACTATCCTTCTATCTAGTCTGTCAAATATGTGGTTACATCTATGGAGTAGCTTGTGTCTGCCGGTTACGCAACGGTATTTAAGTATCACCATTTAAGGTATTCACGACTCATGAAATAGGTTTCGCTGAGCTGTGGTCCAGTGTGAGTTTGGTAAACCTGTTTAATTGATCATGGGTAAATTAAGAACGTCATAGGTCAATGGTCAGATTTCCTAAAAAATCGGTTTTTTCCATTACTTCCTTTTCAATATGTTAGAAAAGTAACAAACCGCATGATTTGTTAGAACTGATAACTCTGAAAATAGTGCATTTTGGTCGCTAAGGGTGGGGTCAAAGGTCAAAGTGTAGGGTAAATGGTTAATTGGGCCTAAAATTTGTGAAAAGGCGTGTCGCGAGCTATTTCTTAAGGATTAGTCCGATGAAGTTCAAACTTAGTGGGTAGGTATCAGACTGACCTTGAAAACTCGTGCAAGCGGAACTGATGAAGTCGTAAGTCAAAGGTCAAATTTCTTAAAAATTGGGTTTTGGGCTTTTCTTTGCCTGTCAATATGTTAGAAAAAGTACTTAAACCACTTGTTGGGACTGACAAGATCATTTTAAAAAATGGTGTTTTTTGTTTTCTAAGGGTGGGGGGGTCTAAGGTAAAAATGTAGGTCAAAGGTCAAATTTGCCAATCTTTGGCGAAAAAAGTTTGTTGCAGACTCCTCCTAAACCGTAAGTTCTATCAAGTTCAAATTTAGTGGGTAGGTTCCTGACCATGAACACTTTCGCATACATAATTGATCACAGGTCAAAGGTCAAAGCACAAGTTTGCTAAAATTGGTTTTCGCCTTCATTTGCCTAAATTCAACACTATACTTTTTGGTTTGCTTAGATGCGAGTTTTAAGGTCAAAATGTGGCTAAAAAGTCAACTTTGGGAAGGTTACGTGAAAGTCCATGTCAACTCTCTTAAATCATATCTCATCCATTTCAAAGCTGGTGGCTAGGTACCTGAATATGAAAAGTTTGACATGCGTAATCGTTGGCGTCATATGTTGAAAATCAAGAGGTCAACGTTCAAAGGAGGTAAAATTAGTTTTATCCATTATTTGTATAACAGTATGTTATAAAAGGTCCTAAAAGCGTACATGTACAGAGTGATGAGAGATAATTTTACGTAGTACATTCTAGTTGATTAAGTTCGAGATCGAATGACCTAAAAGTAATCTTTTAATGTGATTTGTTTATCAGTATGTTGGGAAATTTATTTAACCCGAAGGTACGAGGAGAATATGGGAATATGGGGTGGGGGGTGAGATTTGTAACTCCATGGATTGACCTCTTGTTTTGAATTGCCTTTAATTATATATCTGCAAGTCTTAGTATAAGGTATGACAATTCTGTGAGCCACAAACGGATTTCTTTCGTAAAGGGTGAAGGTAACGGTAAAAGTAAGTTCAGAGTCAGACTAGTGCCTGCAAGGCCAAGTATTTTTTATTGTCAAAAATGAAGTGGTTACTGTTATTTCAGTCTCTATTTGTCCTCACAGAATACTCCAATGAAAGCAAACGCACCAAGTTTGATATTTGTTGTCAGTGCGTTTGAGCTGACTGTTTTGAGTTTGTATTGTAACTCAAGAGTCAGTTCACATTTCAACCAGAAAGCCCAAAGGCCCAGTGATTCCTTTGCCGAAGAAAATGCTTTGTCGCACAGAGGTTGTTCCCTCGAGGTTATCCTTCTTGAGATATCATGTTTTACGATGTCTTCACAATTTTACCAGAGTGATCCTCATATGTCATTTGACCTCCACCAAAAACAACAGGGCTCTTGTTAACAGCATGGGTCATCCACCTGCTGCGTATTAGATCCCTCACAGCTTCTTACCAGCTTTCAGTTTGACCTCTTTTGACCTCAGATGACCTTTGACCGCCACAAAGAACAATTGAATGATTGAACGCAATATGGGGACACCCACATACAAGCTATGACTTCCGTCAAGGTTGTCACCACAATTGAAAATTTCTGATGCTGAGGCGTTTCACTTACACATACACAAAATAATTACAGTGGCTTGGGGTTGTGTTCAAAATAATCAAGTCTTTTTTTTCTTTCTTGCTTGCAGCTAAAATCAAGCAAAATAATGAATACTGGCAACTTCCGGGATGGCCTTTTTCAGCCCTTCCGCCAACAATCTAGGGCCTACGTATATAAAAACATTTTGCGAAGTTTCTTGATAGTTCTGACTTTGAACATGATGATTATTTCCTTTTATTACGGAAATACACATGTGCACACTCAGGGGCGGATCCAAGGGGGGGTTTTAGGGGTTTAAACCCCCCCTTTGATTTTCGAGGATTTTTTTTTCATTTTGTATAATATATTGTTTATTTTCCCCGGTATGTTCTGAAGGTTATTTTCAGTTACAACAATGCAATTAACATGCCATATTTATAAGTTTGCTGACAGCGTATATTTCCTTCTATCGTCCCGATTCTCTCTCATTCAAAATCCTTATAGAGTCGTCAGTGAGTCCTTCAAGAGGAGACCCAGCTCTAATCTTGGTTCCCATATACTGTATGCAATGAAATCGCATTCAGTAGTGCCTAACTCTGTTTTAAAAAATGGGAATGCGACTCCAGCTTTTCGCTTGTACTCTCGCTGAAAAATTCAAATATTGTGTTGACTGAAAGTGGTTGTCGTTGAATTGGAATCACTTAATATAATCAGAAATCGAGAAGGCTAATCATACTTTGGACATGCGTTGGATGTAAAGACGTTCAGGGAAAATAGACTGTTCAGTTGGAACATACATCTAAAGAAGTTACCATTGTTCTGGAAGGTATTATAATTCAAAATTCGCTTGTATACTGAGTCCCTTTCATTTGTTACACAAGATATATATTCCTTTTGTATCCAAGAGTACGTTATGACCAAGATCACGTTTAAACATTATTCCATGCAAAAGAGTGGGTGTTTGCCTGGAGTTTCTTGCACATAGGAAGTGCCAGTGACCTGTAGGCGGTATTTTAGCATATTTTCCTTCGTGCCTCTAGACGGCATGGTTGTATGTACAGCAAGAGAGGGTATCAAAAAACGTAATGTTTCCATGGAAATGACAAACATACAAAGCATGAAACATGAAGATGGCCTAAGTATAGATTGTAAGGTCTGAGAAGGGTCAATTGTTCTTGGTTCACGCCGCGCAGTGATGGCGTCAGGTGGGGGACAGGGGGAAGTTTTACAGTTTTTTACAGTCGGGGAGTCTTAGTCGATACGGTAAAGTGTGTAGTCCCCAACGGCGACAAGTCGCTCCGACGGTTTACCTGTTTTTTGCTCTCAAGAGCAGTGGCGCCGGCACCGGGGGCATGGGGGGACGCGTGCCCCCCAATCGATTTCAGATTTTTTTTTTGAGAATTTTAAAATGATCTCAAGAGGCGTTTAAGCTATAGATTTCCGTAGGGGGTAAGGTGAGGTGTGTTTTCAGCCGAGTGATGGATCTGTGGTTATGATTTTCAATCACAAATGGTTCTCAAACTATCAGAATTATCCCCAATCTTTCGCAAACTATCAAAATTTTCGCGCGCTTCGCGCGCTCCAAACCTTACCTCAGTGATATCCTTATTGTCAATAATTTCCGGTAGCAACTCCCGTAGAAGCACAGTTGAAGGCTGTTTACGAATTTTCAGTAAAAGATTGGCTTTGTGATTGGCATATAGGTTTGTTGAGGAATTGAAAGTGTTTCGATGCAGAGGATCATGAATGCAGGTTTTGTCATTGTAATCTTATTTAATGAAAAATTTCGGCGCGCTTCACCACGGTTTGCACCCCATCTTATGGCCATTATTAAGGTTATAATACATGCAACTATTCTGATCACACTTTTCCGAGAAACATAAGTACATTTCCAACCTCTGTAGGCCTATGGGATCTTTCAGTCTAATTTGTAGCATGATCTGGAAGGTTGAAAGTACGTATTTGCTGTCGGTTATACATTTTTTCAAATGCAGCCATTACCGGTAGGCCTAGATGGCGATTGTTAATACACTTACGACGAAAAAGCATTTTGAAATGCGCTTTTTAGTCCTACACCCCTTTTGCTATATCTAGAAGGCGTTCGTCTGGGTTTTCGTTCAAACTTAGTAAACATACGACAGTTGCAAAGTGCTCGGCATCATACTCTATAGTATCATTTGGATGTCAGGTAATAAGCATCGTGTCAGTGCCCCATTTTATATAATTAATCCAGAGCTTCCAGGAGGCCCTATACAGCTGCCTGCCAGCTTTAGAAATACCCTTTCGTAATGCACAATGAAGCGAAGGAAAATTTTCGTAACAGTCCAGAATGTTTTCGTGGACCCAACGCACGTATTTTTAAGTAAAACCTTTCCCCGAATAGAAGGCATTAATTAAAGTAGCCAAAAGTGGGACTTCAGGAGGTTTGCTGACAACATACCATTCTGTTGAACAACATACTCTCCTCTTTCACCTTACCAAAAATTAGAATTCACTAATGTTGGACATCATCTGTGTCATTTGGACGTCATCTGTGGTGCCCCCCCCCCTCCCCCCATCACCAAATCCTGGCAGCGCCACTGCTCAAGAGGACAATTTCCCTTAAAAAAAACCCAAAATTTTCGGCGCGCTAGGCGCGCGGTAGAGTCACTCCAGTTTCTTCAGTACTTCCATTCTACATTGCTAGATAGCACAAGACCTGTCAAACTTAACAAGCAACATGTAGGTAGAGTACACAGTTTATGGTCGTTATGGTCGTTAATTCCATGGATCCCATATTGCAAAGTCTACTTGCTGTTGTCTTGTGTGTGTCATGCGGTACGGTCAGTTGGTGAGCGACTCAAGGAGAAAAGTTTGGGTATTTCATAGGGTAGTTCAGGTGGTTTAGATAAAATGTATGTTATCCCTGATATGGTCTACAACCCCTACAGTTTTTCTTTTTTCTTTTTGTTTTTAATGATTAGGCTTCATATATTTTTTGTGTAAAACCAAAAAAAAAAAAAAAAATTTCGCGCGCTTCGCGCGCTTTGCAATTTTACGTTTCAGATTCAAAAGTACACTATCAGGGAGCAAATCGGCTCATGAAGTATTCAGTGATATTATGCAAAATATGCCCTGCAATGACTTGGAATATTTAGGCTCCTTCATATCCCCTCCTTACCACCCCTTCGACATAGGGGCTGAACTTCGGGTCACTGCATGATCCGGCCTCCTGTCGGGAAAAATGCTGTCGCTACCGACCTTGTCGGTTTACATGTACTTATTTTGGCTTTCAAAAGGGTCATTTCTGCGATAAAATCCAAAATTTTCAGTCCACTTTGCCCACTCTTCCTCAGTTCCGTTACTAATAGCTAAATACAGTACAAACCCTTTCCACCTTTTCAAGTAACTTAATATAAGTAGAATACATGGATTTATGTAAATGTCTGTCATTTCATCTTATTTTGCTAAACCGAGTTAATGTTCTCTTGTGTCTGTCGTGCAGTACTGCTAGTGACTCGAGGAGGGAAGTTCAGCGTAGGTTATGCCCGTTATGGCCCACCTACCTTGACAATTGACCCATATATACGCTTCAAATATGTACAGATTCTTTTTAGTGTAGGCCTATCCAAAAAATTTCACGCACTTCGCAGGCTTTGAAATCTCACAGTTTAGATTCTAGGAAAAACGATAAATCAGGGCGGAAATATATAGGCCTATCTCTAGTATTTACAAATATTATGAAATATATGCCCCGCAATGTCATAATCTAATACACAAATTTTCTTTAAATCCTTCCTCACCAATTCCTCGACAACAGTCATGGCTGTCAGGGCTTCGGGTCGCTGGCCCGCCGTCGGGGAGCCTGCCCTCCCCTCGGACAAATCCTGCCACCACCCCTGGCGCCGCGCCAACCGATGGTCGCGCTCCGCTTAGATAACGAGACAACCAAAAATCCCATGCATGCGATTAAGCCTACCAGTTTAATTTTAAGGCCCCATGCCAAAATACTTTCAGAAGATTTCAAAAAGAGAAACCAAGTTGTCTTTATTGAGCACAAGCGAGCAACTTTGAGTGAGTCACTGTGAGTGCCTAGAGAGAGCACAACAAATGACTGAATGCTCCGAACTCCTGACGCCCAAGATCGTTATCGGGCTGTATAGCATGCACCTCTCACAAGGAGGGAGACAACTTTCTGACAGGACATTTATCATAAAATTTCTGACACAGGGAATTTCAATGAAAGCTTGTTTTTATACGGATCAAAGAGCCTAGGAAACGTGTAGGAAATGCCATTTCCTGCAATCTGGGGGTCTTCTAGACCAAAAATTTTCTCTGTACGCTTCGCGCCAACTCATGGTGGCGCTCCGCTTAGATAGTAACTATATCGCAAAACCCCCCCTTTAGTCAAAACCTGCATCCGCCCCTGACACTGCACAGACACACACATACACGCAATCTCATACAGGGACACACCTACATACATTTATGCCCAAACATACAGACAACTGTATATTCGGTGATCTAACAGTTAATTCAGTTTACTGGACAATGTTCTACACGTTTGCTGTCAGGAGGTCTCTCAAGCCTTGTGGTCTAGGTTGGTGGACCTTCACCTTACAGTACGTCAGGTTTCTGAATCAAATTAAATGTATATGGTGTCCGGCACCGGCATGGGAGCTTGAAAATAACAAATACTGAGGTCCTTTAGTACAGTATATTTTGATTCACATACCTTTTCTAGATACAACATTGAGAGATAAATCAATAGGTCTATACCTACTTGCTCATCTTAGTTTATGCTTGGCTAACACATGACTGGCTTTATTTTATCCTTTTTATAAAGTCATTGACTGATTTCAGTTCTCTTTTCCAAACTAATCTATAACTGTGTTTACATTGGAACGTAACTGAACATCTAACACAATGCATGTTAATCAATAACTGTTGAGCATTCATTAAATTTAGCAAGCATTACTATGACTGACAATTTTACACTGGGGAAACTTGTCACAGACCTACATTTCTAAATGCGTATCTTAAAAGAAGGAGAATATTTCTTACCATAAACATGACATAAATAACATGTACAGTCGAGCAGCTGGCTCCGGTTCCTCAGGCTGTTGTGCAGGTTCCTTCAGTTATCTCCTTTTACAGAGCTACCCTTAATTTTTACTGGTTTTACCCTCAAACTTGCTCTTAGTGCAGCCCTATCCTTAGTATCTGCCTTATAAGACAGATACTAAAAATTTGCTACAAAACTTTCCACGTTTTTGTTTTGCAACCAAATAACTCTCACTGACTTCTGACAAGTTTCTAGACAAGCAGTCAGAATACAAGTGTCCTAGCAGAGAGAAAACAACTATTTAAATTAATAGCAATTCCTTTGTCTTCCAGCTCCCTGGTTGGAGCAGGGCATTTCCCGACAAACAAGATTAACTCACACCTGTTTTTCTCGGCTTCAATGTGTGGATCTCGAGATTATCCTTCTTGGATTTTACTTAATTAAATGTTGTCATTGTAGCAACTCTGGGGATTAAACTGCACCCGCAGAACTAATTTGTAAAGAAGTGATTTGATTTGAAAACGTGAGATTTCTTTAACTTTGCCCAACTTATTTCTCATAAGTTTTAGAGTCTTATCCCATTTCCGAATTATGCACAAAAAATTAATTTTATTTTGCTTTGTCACTAGAAAGGTTACTCTTTATTATCTATCGTGTTTACGAGGTTCACCATATGACTTCAGTCCAAATGATCATTCGCCTCCAATATAAACAAAAGGGTTCTTGCAATTAGTATGTGGCATCCAAGTATGAGATACCTCAGTTTACAAGCTTTTCGTAGTTTCACCGCCGTTGACCTTAGATGACCTTTGAACTCCATAAGGAAACAACAGGGGCATTTTGGTTCTTTGTGTTAACCTATGAAGTCAAGTCGGAGTATGTATGTGTGTGTATGTGACGCATTGGAATGCGAGGTATGTGGTGCAATAACTCAATAACCGAGTGATCAATTTTTCTCAAACTTGGTGTGTATGTGTATGATATTGAGTAGATGTGCCCCATTGGTTTTGGTGGAGGTCAAAGGTCATTTGGGATCACCAGAGGCAATAAAGTGAATTTCTTTGTGTAGCTGTAACTCGGTGTCCGTTGTTCAAACTGTGACATAACTTTAGGATAAGATAGGTTAGTAGGGGGTGAAAATATTGTAACATTAACCGAATTAAAGTGATATTACCTGTTTAAGAAATGGAAATACATAACAATGCCTTGTCCAAAGCGTTGAAATAACGTTTAAACAGTCCATCCGAACAATAAAGATAAATAAAGATCTCTCACATAAGAAGTTGTTCCAAATATTGTTTCAATTATCATAAAAATAACGACAGAAACTATGAAAATCGAAAATGTGTGCACACAATCTTTATTCCATTCAATCCCACTCCTGGGTGAACAAACCAATGGGAGTGCTCTAATATATGAATATGCAAAATGCAGCACGACGAAAGGTGCCCACGTATATGCCAGCGAACGAACACTGAACACATGATATTCACGCTATAGCCTAAGTACTTGATAACTGGCTGTAGGCCTATAGTACCATGGAGCTGATATCCGAAAGGTTTTATTGGCTCCATGGTAGTAAATCGAAAGGAGAAATTTCTGTCGAAGCCCACCCGATCAGTTTCAGAACAAACTTCAGCCCTCGTGAGCTACTCGATAACACCACAACTTGGGACTAAGTATCAGCAAGGGTTGCTACCTGGAAGGGAAAGGACAGTAAAATTTGTGCAGTTTGTGAGCTTTCGTGATCATCGCAGAGTGTTTTTGCATGATTCTGAAGGCGTCCTCAAGAAAATACCAGTAAACCTAACTCAATTCACGCACGAGACTCAACGATGGTCAAAGATATCAGCTTGGAGTCTGATATCTGAGATGCTTACCCTCCGTCGCAAGGTCGTACCATGGAGCAGGGAGTTGCATGGAGTTACTACCTGGACATTCTTTCCCAGTTACAGTTTCCCAGCTAAAATGTACTCAGTTGTCTTCATTCAACTAGGGAGTTCTGATACAACAGACTCATTCTTTTACATGTTGGAAACTCTTGGAGAAACCATCTACAACAATCGAAGTTGACCGAGGGAAAAAACACATTGCTCACTGTCACGAGTAGTAGGTCAGGAGGGACGCTCAGGGAGTCGGGGTGACAACGCAGATAGAAAAAACCACACAGGGAGAGAATAGACGAAGTCTGCTTCTTGTATGTTGTATGTACATGGATAGGCCCGATGGTCAGGTAGGCCGTCAGCCAAATAGTAAAATGAAAATAAAACCCTGGAACAAGACCATGAATGAAAATTTTGTAGTTTTCACCTTACATTTCACACATTAATGAATCAACCAAACGCTGAGGTCTTATTTCCACATCAACTGATCAAAACATATATCGGAATAGCATCGTCACATTTCTGACATTTTGTTTAACGCTTCTCTTCTTAGATCGCTTAATTTAAAGTTTACCTTGTTAAAATACCACCGACAATCATTTCTTTGTTTACCGCACTATTGCAGTGCAATTCTCCTAAATAGACAATACTTCAAGTGTTAACGAAACTTTCCTTTGCGTGAAGACATAAGCAATAACTCGCAAACGGAATTTCTTTCCCCGTCGAACGGCTGTAACAATAAAAACACAAATTAATCAACACAACCTACCGCCCGCTAAGCAGGCGCATAACTTTGCAATATAATAACCCCTAAATACAGAAAACGATAACTTACGGGATTTTGTTCGATGGGCTCCCGGCAAACCACGGTTGAAATCTGAAGATAAACGAGGTATACCTAGACCTGTACGTCCAGCCAATACGTCCACCTTAAACAAACAGCCGCAGAGATCACACGAAAGATTCCCCTAACTTTATACACAGCACCGAACCACTGGGCAAATTCAACCCTCACGGACCAGCATCATATAGGTAGCTAGCCTATACAAAAAACGACGTCTAAAACATCTCGGTGGTCTGGACGTACAGACTACACGACACGTGTTGCCGTTGCCTCGGGCGCTACGTCTTGGAGGGAAGTCCTGGGTCGCGAGCTTAAGTAGTGACCCCTCCGCTTAACCTCTTAATACTCCCAAACCTGTCTCCAATACAACTTACTCGGCTAAGTCTACGTGGCTGCACTAACAATGGGAATTCCCTATTCATACCCATACTAATTACGTAAGGTACATTGCATGCGACCTGACATGTGTAACCCTTGGAAGTTTCCACTCACATGTGAAAACATCTGTGCAACATGTGACACTCACCGAGGAAATCGAATCGAGCCATACAATTTTACGACTACGACTATCGGCATACTTGAGGTTAGTGCCCTTGTTAGTTATCGACATCTAAAAACTCGACACATTTTTCATCAATTAGTGTATCGTTGTCCAGTTTACGTAGATTATTTGATATTTAGACCTAGCCTACCGCTCAAGGACAGTGACTTGGGATGCGGGGAAGTGAGCAAGTGTATAGAGGTAACTGGTTACCGTTACAAGCGTTAGTATTCACAGGGAGTTGCTATTTGTTAAATAGCAACTCCCTGGTATGCAGGTGTCTTCTTGAATTCTGTTAGGGGTGAAATTCACTAACACGGATAGTATGATGAAAACAGGTTCTTTTTTCAAAACCTCAAGTGTGCTGTGCAGTATACAACCTTCAAAATCACTCTATTCCCAGCTAATGCATGAGTAACCGAGGGAATATAATCCCATGCACAGTACTTCGGTACATACAGCTGCGTGATCCATTGAATATTCATATAGTGTTGTGACAGACGTGGTTTGAGCTATTTGTAATGAGGACGGTTTTTTTTTTCTTCAAAATAGCCTGCAGATTTTGGCTGTTTTCGCACTGTTTCTTTATATTTTGCCATTCACACTACCATTCTCAGTCGCTACATAAACAACTCCATCCATGAATAGTATTATTAGTGTATGATTGACAAATAAAGAATAACATTAGGCCGTATGTATTTCCCTTTTCTTCAACAGTTAATATCACTTTAATATCAAAGGGTCAAAAGGTCAGGAAGTGATGTTTTATTGATATCTTGCCAACGAAACATTTTTAGAGGGATGGCATGATGGAAAGTTGTGTTCGTCTGTGTGAAGTGCATGTGATGACCTACTTTGACCTTTTGAACTTGGTGGGTTTTTTGTGACGACTGGATTCATGTTGTTGAGACGAACCAAAAAGGCAATTAAACTACCCTCCTACGATGCTCCTGACTCAAGTTATTGGCATTCTTGTGAAAGGTCATGAGAGGTGAAACCTGTAAAAGGGCTATACAGGCATGAGCTTTTTTTGCTAATCTGCGGATTTGCGTTTTTTTCCCTGTTCTGCGCGAAAAATGCAATACTTCATCACACATTCATCACACATTCATCTCATGGAAGCCAAATTTTTTGACACGATGAACTAGTAGGGTGTGCAAATTTCATCAGGGCGAAAATTGTGTTGACCATGTTGAAGGTTCACATGCCTTCCCTATACTACTCCCTTTATACAAAATCATCTTAAAGGCAAGGAACCATAGTGCCCTTGGGCTCTTGTTCAAAGTATAACACAACCACATTCCAAGTATGAAAGACATTTGTGATTCCTTACTTGTGATATGGTGGTTAAGATGTTTTCAGCTTTTGACCTTTGGTTACTTATATGACCTTTTATCTCCACCAAAACAATAGAGTTCTTCCTCTCAATATCAAAAATCTATATCCCAAGTATGATGAGGAACAGAAGACAAAAATAAAAGAAAGAAAAACTGGAAAATAAGTGCTTGAATGTGATTCGAACCAAGGCCGTGAGGATGGGAAACCGAACACTTGCCGCCATACCATCAGCATACATGCTGCAATGTAAGCTGTTTTTAATTATAATATGGTCACATCATCCTTCACACACGTCCATCATTAGGTAAGTAAAATTGGAATTACTAATTAATAAACCAGTTATGCTTGTGAAAAGATATATGATGTTGTCTATAATTTTATAACTGGAATGGTACAAACATTTCAGCCCCCCATTTGATATTCTTGAGATAACGTGTTTACACAGTGTACAAGGTTTTCGTAGTTTCACGTCTGGTGACCTCAGATTACCTTGGACCTCCATCAAAACCAATAGGGCTCTTTTTCTTAATATGAAAAATCTATATACTAAGTCTGAGAAATAGCCATCATTCCTAGCTTCACATATCGTGTTCGTTAACGTTTCTTTTATGACCTTTGGTGACCTTAGATGACCTCTGACCTCCATCAAAGACAATAGGAATCTTCCCCGCTATATCAGTTCAGTTTATTTCCACAAATTTAAATATAATACAGTTGCAAATGTCAAGACTAGGGAGTGGAGGAGGGCTGGAGAAGCAGGTTACTTTTGCGAGGAGCCCCTCTTGAACAGAATAAACAAAAATTGTAGTATAAGTAGACATATAAAAGAACAACACATAAAACAATAACATATAGAAAGTGAAAGTAGTAGTGGCTTAAGCATTGTACCTCTGTAAAATATGATCCTTTAAGTGTTTACAAAATATACCTATGGACTTGGAATTCTTAATGCTGTTGTCGAGATTGTTCCAGAACTTTGGACCCATGACATAAAGAGAACGATTGAACTTACATGAAAATTATCTGAAATTAAAAATCTATATACCGAAAATGAAAAGTGTCCATCATTGCTACCTTAAAGAGTTGGAGACCTCAGATGACCTTTGATATCCACCAAAAATAATCCGATACTTTCTTTTAATTTGACAAATCTGTACACCAAGTATGAAAAGCTCACACCATTCCTATCTTGAAACATGGTGTTCACAAGGTTTTCGTTTTCCATTCCTTGCATTTCCTCGTATACCTTTCATACTTGGTGTATGGATTTATCATATTGAGAGGAAGCATCCTATATCTGGTGGAGGTCGAAGGTTATGTTAGGTCACCAGAGGTCAAAAGACAAAAACATTGTAAACACGACATCTCAAGGTAGAAAGCATGGATACTTCCCATACTTGGCATTGCATGATTTATAGTCAAAAGATGAGGTCTTTTGTTTTTGGTATAGGTCAAAGGTTATCTGAGGTCATTGAAGGTAAAACTTCAAAAGCCTTGGGAATTGCTTGTAAACACGATATCTCACGGTAGGAATGATGGGTACTTTTCGCACTCGGTATGTGGATTTATCATGTTAAAAGAAAGGACTCTATTGTTTTTGGTGGAGATCAGAAGCCATGTCAGGTCATCAGAGGTCAAAAATCAAAAACTCTGCAATCAGGATATCTCAAGGTAGGAGGCATGGATACTCTTCATACCTGGCATGTGAATGCTTCATAGTCAGTAGATGACCCCTGATGTATTTTGTAGAGGTCAAAGGTCATGTGAGGTTACCAGAGGACAAAACTGAAACCCTTGTAAACACGGCACCTCAAATTAGGAATGGTGGGTACTTTCATACTTGATATATAAATTTATCATATTAAGAGGAAGAGTACTATAGTTTTTGGTGGCGGTTTCAGGTCATGTGAGTATACCAGAGGTCAAAAACCAAATCCTTTTTAAACACAATATCCCAACTTAGGAAGCGTGAATAATTTTCATACTTGGCTTATGAATATGTAATAGTCAGAAGATGAACCCCTTTCTTTTTGATAGAGTTCAAAGGTTGCACGCGGTCTCCGTAGGTGAAACAGCAAAATCCTTTGTAATTGCTAGTAAATGCAATATAGCTCAAGATGCAAAGATTGATACCTTTTTATTGATTCCTTGCCGAAGACAGGCAAGGAACCTATGCGATGGTGATGTCGCGTGTGTGCATGTGTGTATGTGACGCTTAGCGTGTAAACACGAAATATCAAGACAGCAAGACGGCCACTTTTGATATTTGGTACCGGTATATAGATTTTTCATGGTGAGAGGAAGAACCATATTGTTTTTGGTGGAGGTAAAAGGTCATTTGAGGTCACCAGAGGTTAAATTGCGAAAACCTTGTAAATAGCTTGTAAACACGATATCTCAAGGTAGCAATGATGGACACTTTTCAAGTTTGTTATATAGCTTTGTCATGGTAGGGGGAAGAACCTACTGTTTTTGGTGGAGGTCAGACCATTTGGGGTCACCAGAGGTCAAAGTGCGAAAACCTTGTAAATACGATGTCTTAAGTTAGCAATGATGGACACTGTCCATATTTGGCACATAGATTTTTCTCTGTCAGAAGAAAAACCTTTTTGTTTTTGGTGGAGGTCTGGGGCCTTTTAAGGTCACCGGAGGTTCAAGATAACTGCGAAAACCTTGTAAACACGATATCTCAAGAAAGAAATGAATGATACATTTCATGTTTAGTTTATAGATTCGTTATGGTAAGAGGGAGATTCCTATCGTTTTGGTGTAGGTCAAAGGTCATTTTAGGTCACCAGAGGTCATAACTCCAAAACCTTGTAAACACGAAATCTCCAGATAGAAATAACTGACACATTTCATATTTAGTTTATAAATTCGTCATGGTAAGAGGGAGAAACCTTTTGTTTTTGGTGTAGGTCAAAGGTCATTTTAGGTCACCAGAGGTCAAAAACCGAAAACCTTGGAAACACGATATCTCAAGACAGAAATGACTGACACATTTCATATTTAGTTTATAAATTCGTCATGGTAAGAGGGAGAAACCTATTGGTTTTGGTTGTAGGTCAAAGGTAATTTTAAGTCGCCAGAGGTCAAAAACCGAAAACCTTGGAAACACGATATCTCAGGATAGAAATGACTGACACATTTCATATTTAGTTTATAGATTCGTCATGGTAAGAGGGAGAATCCTAATGTTTTGGTGTAGGTCAAAGGTCATTTGAGTTCATCTGTGAAAACCTTGTAAATAGCTTGTAATCACGATATCTCAAAGTAGCAACGACGGACACGTCATATGTAGTATACAGATTTGTCATGTTGAGAGGAAGACTCCGGTTGTTTTCGGAGGAGATAAAAGGTCATTAGAGGTCATCCTTCTAAACACAATATCTCAAGGTAGCAGTGACAGACACTTTTAATATTTTGTATGTAGATTTAACTCGTTTTGAGAAAAAACGTACCATTTTTGGTGTTGGTCAAAGGTCATGAGGTCACCAGATGTCAAAAACCGAAAACTTTTTTAAACACGATATCTCAAGGTAGCAATGACACACTTTTTACATTTGGTATGTTGATTTTTTATGTTGAGCAGAAGAATCTTGTTTTCGGTGGAGATCAAAGGTCATTTGAGGTCACCAGAGGTCAACCTGAAAACCTTGTTAACATGATACGTGAAGATGGGAATGAAAGACGCTTTTCATACTTTGTATATAGAGCTGTCATGGTGAGAGGAGGAACCCTGCCGTTTTTGGTGGAGGTCACAAGTCTTTTTAGGTCACCAGAGGTCAAAACTGAAACTTTGTAAAGATGACATTACAAGGGAGGGAGCATAGACACTTGTTTAACTTTTTTGCCAGTCAGTATTTGGTGGGGTTTAAAGGTCATGTGAGGTCAACAGAGGTGAAATTGTTACCACATTGTAAAAAAAAATGATATAGTCAAGAAGTAAAAATTTGAGAAATGAACCTCAGTGGAAAAAAACGCACCCCTTTTGGCAAGGTATCACGAAGCCTTTGGGCTTTTTGGTTTCCTTTTGGCAAGGAACCACTCGGCCTTTTGGCTTTCTGGTTTAATAGTAAAACTTGTGCCCACAAGTAAGTGACTTTCAGTTGATGAACTAAGGTTGCTAATGTTATTCTCATCTCAATAACTACACTCGTGCTTGCATCATAAATCAAATAAGATAGAAGAAAGATAAAAAGGTGACCTTCATTATTACATAGGAGTGAGAAATCTATCAACAAACGCTGATGAGTTGACAATGCTTTTTTATAACTCAAAACAGTTTGACTAGCTTTACATTCTGTATGACTGACTTCTTAAATCGTGTTTGCTTAGTAGCGAAGTTGGTTTGTTTATGGGCCATCCAACATCGAACCGCTAAATCATGCATCATTATTTGCTTCTTATTTGAAAATCAATTCCTTTTAGTCGTGCTTTAATATGAAAGCAGTACCAAGGTCATATAAAATATAATATCATCGTTCCTTAAGAAATTAGATTGTTTTTGTGCAGATGAAAAAGTGTTGTGCTGGCTCCATATTCATCTCATTTTGAAAGAACTTGTACTTATTTAGATAGATACTAGGAATTCAAGATGTATTTTCGGCCCAGTAAGGTGCTCAGTAGTTTACAAACTGTAATGTAGCTCTAATTGTGTATTACACTTCACATTCAAATTCAGCCGTCTTGCAAAAGTGCAAGAAGGCAACCCCACAAGCGTTACAGGACTGACTAAAAAATTCAGACCCCATGTAAATTCTGCTCAAAGAACGCCAATGACTCCTTTGTTACACCTCTGCCTAATTTAATTTTCATGCGAGGTCCTCTTCTCGTAGACCCTGGTCACTTGAATCTTTAAAAGAGAACTTTGTATTTCGCTATCCCGAAAGTAAAAAATCAACCATACGCTTTTTTTTTTTTTTTTGCTAAAGGTAATATTTATTTGACCCTTTTTCAATGTGCGCACATATAAATTGTGTTTTAACCTTTCTTTGACTGTGCTTTAACTGTGTTCGAAGACAGACCGAGTTGGCTTGATTTTAAACCGTTGATTTTAAAGTTATGACACGAGGTCTTGACAAAACGTGTATTTACAGTCTATTTGTATTTTAAGCAGTGTCTTCGATGAGAGCTCGGTGCCGTGAACTTATGGGGCGATTCCCCAAAAGAAAAGAAAGAAAGAAAAAAAGCGACTACAACAACAACCACAACACTGGAACCTTCTGTTTACCCGAAAAGACCCAACAAAGATTAGTCAGAACGTGCATTAATTGGCACATCTTCATTTCTGAGTTTTATTGAAAGGACCTAAACGTAGGTATCATTTCCCCAGTTTAGACCCGTACAATTTCGGCTTTACTACCTTCTTATGATTGCCTTCTACTATGGAAGTACTACCTCCCAGGTGCTTCTTTGGAGTAACTCGTTGAAGGTTCCGTGCCGATTTGATGCAAGGTTCAGTCACGGTAACCGGACACTCACCTGCCAAATCTGCTTTGTAAAAAATTGGTGTATTCCTTTAGAGTCAGTGTCCTAGATCTGTGAAGTTGTCCTAGTGTCAATAAATTCGATTACCCTACTCGTAAGCTTCACATTTCGCAAGTTCGGTGTCTTGTAATCCTAGGCTTTGAAATCCTGTTACCGCTGTTTTTGCCCTTTGTTCTTTGTTCTAGAACGCGCAATTGCTGATTAAAGCAACTCAGCAGTTATTTTAATTTACACCTTGTCGCTTTACAGTATGAAACTGTTCTGAATGAATAATGGGTAACCGTTCCTCCGTGGACAATTATGTTATTAACTCTACAGCACGTAGGATAACTACAGAGGCAATTTCCAGCTTTGCTGATCATTCCCTATCGCCTTGCGATATTTAAGTAATCTGCAGCTTGATGCAGGGTTGAAGTAAATGAGGCGGATTCTTTCCTTCAAAAAGTATGCTGATTCTAGTTATTGTGGCGAAGTTAGATTTAGCCTAGCCTTCATTCCCCAACAATATTAACTGTCAAGGAGGTCTACACCAAAGACGTAACCATCAGTCATAACTCCGTTTTAAAGAGGGATTTGCATCACCCGAAGTATGACCTTTACTTGGTGGTAAGCCCCGCCCATAATTGTCTTGACTACACAAACATAGTTCACTGCTCAAGGCCACATCCTGGTGAGCATAAAAGACCCCATGTGTAATCAAAACATTTTCTGTGCATTCTGTGTAATATGAGGTGCTCTGCATCTTTTGAATTTTGTAACTCTGATGTCAATCAAAGAGTAGTCACCAAATGAGACTTTTGCTTACCCCCAACTGAAAGTCATACTTGGGGTGATGTAAATCCGTCTTTGAGGGTCCCGTGACTTTAACAAGTTAGATTGCGGTTAGATTTCACAAATTCTTATTCGACGAGGTTCACTCCTCCCTTTCCGTCTATGCCGTTAAAAACAAGTCTCTTCTCTTGGCATACATACCGGTAGTGTGTTGAAATTGCATCAGTATTACATAGGCAGTACTATATCATTGAAGATTTTTCAAATATTCAGTTTTCCAATAAACTATCACAATAAGCAAAAAATACTGCTAATTAAAACTTCCTTAAAATATTAGACATGACTAGAATTATGAATGTTACTTCATTGGAAAGTTGCAAAGTTTGCTGTGAACACATTCACCACGAGCCACAAAATAGTAAATTTCATACTGTGAGAACCTGGAATTTCCAGCGGATGAAAAATAGCCAAGGGACAACATTGTCGATCCCAACCGTTTCCATGTTATACTTTGTAATCCTTGATGGCGAGGATAGAGGCAAACCGTTGAAGACTGTGACTTTGTTGGTCCGTTCCTGCACTATCACCGCTGTGGGAAGGATGCCGTGTTGCGATCGTTTTTCTGTTGCACGGACAGAGCAATCTCACACAATATCGACGGAATCGCTCACTGGTGAAACTGTAAACTACAGGGTTGAGGCATGAGTTTGCGTAAGGCAAGAGAAGGGCAACATTCTTGAAGTTAGCAGAGAGCACAGCAGGAGCGTATCGCTGCATAATATTGTACATCGAAAACGGCATGTAGCAGAACACGAAAACGACAAATACCGCCAGTAGACTCTTTGCTGTCGTCCAGTGGGAGTTGCGAATAGCGCCAGCCGCATTCGCAAAGCGTTTGTTGATGGCCAGATTACTTTGTCGAACGTAGAGAACGATCCGCACGAAGAGGATGCTCGTAATAGTCACCGGAAGGAGGAAAAGGACTACGTTCAGGTAGATGGCCTTAAAGTCTTTGAACCAGGCACCGAAGGGTAGGGACAACTTGCATGCAAATGGTGTCTTGCCTTTGTAGTTACTTTTGTCATCTTGACTGACATACACGCTCTGTGTAAAAAACAAAAAGAGCCGTACATTTATAAGCCAGTTTTGCTAAGGCAATAAAAATCCCCACACTGGCCCTTCTCATTCAGAGCTATCTAAAAGCCAGTATGGTATCGGTCCAAATTGTTTTGAATCTTCAAGATTTTTTGTTGAAACATCAAAGCAAAATCTATTACATGCTTCAAGGGTCAGTAGTATGCGCAAGTTAGAACAATGACGCGAGTTACCGAAAGTATCAATACTTATATATGGTGAACAGTAGCGTCGCCCACCTGGGAAAAATGGTGGGGAAAATGGGGAAGAGAGAGGAGGGAGAAAAGAGGAAAAGAAAAGAAGGAAAGAAAAAGAGAAAAAGGAAAGGAAAAGGGGGAAAGAAAAAGAGGAAAAATGGAAAGAAAAAGAGGAAAAAAGGAAAGAAAAAGAGGGAAAGAAGAAGAGAGCTAGAAATGAAAAGAGGGGAAAGGGGAAACAAAGAGAGGGGGAAAAGAGTAAGGCAAAGGACAAAAGGAGAAAAAGAAAGGAAAGAGAAAAAGGGAAACAAAAAACAAAAAAAAAACAGGGAAGAGAAAGAGGGAAAGAAATGGAGAGAAATAAGAAATAGGAAAGGAAAAGATCTGAAACACTTACACTTCCTCCTCGCCTGCAAATTGTAACAATAAAATCGGGATAGGTAGCTCACCGGGTAGCTCACAAGGCTGTGTCATCAGCGACTGCAGAGCGCTTTCTTAGCAGACTAAAGCTAATCAAGTCATATTTGCGATCAACAATGAGTGAAGATAGGCTCAGCGCTCTTGCACTCATCAGCATTCATAACGCATAAACATTTCGTTGTGCCGCGTGTTCGGGGTTCCGACATGGAGAAACTGCAGAAGAGAGTAAGAAGTATGCGATAAATACCATGCGTGCGTCTCACGCTCCGGCATTTTCAGCATTATTGAAGTGAAACGCGCATGCAGCTTGCGTGAAACGCGCATGAAATGGCTGGAAACTGCTTGGAGGGCAAAAAGTATTTAAGCTGTGGTAATTTAGTAGGCTATATTTCTTCATATCGGAACGCGTAAATCGAAGTGCGCTCAGTTCGTTTTCTAGCTATTCTCTCTGATATTCACAATGTACAGTAACGTGGCCATTAGGCTGCGTAACTCGGCATCCTTATTATTAGGCTACATCTGCTGTTGCGTAAGAAATACATCTTTCAGCTCGGTCACGCATTCATTTCACTCAGTTCATGATATTCACGAAGTTTATGTGACCACAGCTGTTACAAAGGGTCATAAAAATTGTATTTATATAACTTTATCTGCAACATTGCAAAGGCCTGGGAAGTGTCTGGTGTCATTTCCGGCGATCTAGGAGGTATTTTTTACCAAAAATTCTCTGTGCGCTACGCGCCAATCTATGGTGGCGCTTCGCTTAGATTGTAGGATATGCGCGCTTTGATATTTAAAGTTTGGGGAAATGTTCACAACTTCGCCCACCCGGGCTCCGGGGACTGGCTATGCCCCTGATGCTGAACCACCGAGGGTGCTGTTAGGTGGGACAGGAAGACCATGGCGCCGTCGAGGAGGGCTAGTCCCACTATCGAGAAACGCCATTTTTGTCGGGTAACCTCAGCCGGTTTGATAGAGAATGTATTACGCCGACATCGGTGAGTCGCCCCGATAGTTTATTTGTTTTGCTATCAAGGATGGTAGAAATTTTCAAATATTCTTTAGTAAAACTGAAGTCTTCAAATTTTCTTCCATCAAACCCTAAATATTTCAGATTTTGTTCGATTACTGCCCAACTCTTCGGCGCGTGGAGTGCGCCGAAAATTTTGGCTGCGCCGCCATTTCGGCAGCCTGACGAAGTTGTTGGGATTTTGGTTTGCTGGCCTGCAGTTACACTTTCTAACGTTTTCTTCCTACTGTTAATTGTTTACAATAATTTCTTACAAACATTTTGGCAAGTCTTCTGTTTCTTAGTCCACGCTATTTTGTAACGTCAATTTAACAAGGAGAAACTACGGTCATTAATTGTATTTTGTAGGATTAAATCGAGAATATATGTTGGTCGTAAAATATCTTTTCATAAAATCACTTATAGTTATGAACTTCTGGGTACTACGTTTTGATGAACTCATTAACGAATTTCACCCCAGGACAAAAATGAAGGACATTTTATCATAAACGTCACTTACACTTAGAAAATGGTCCTGTCCTGTGTAATTCCACCTCCATCAATTATTATTATTGCTCTATCCAAACAGCCCAGTACTCTTTTGTCAGATCATTCATCAACTTGCATAAATGTTCTGTACACGCGTCATAATTAATAAAGCAATGTGCCCAAGGCTCACAGTGATTGCTAACTTTATGAAGGAAACTTAAAATTAAAAAATCAGTTTCGTATGATTTCAATGGAAAAATAGGTGCGTTTGTTACGTTGATGTAAATATTCGTACCGTAAGGAGAAGTTTATTCTCACAAAGTTACATGTTTGTCGCTCTTTAGGCATTTACCCTTTATCATTTCATTGAACGCACTTTGTTTAATCGCGTGAATTTGGTTTGGTTCCATCATATCGTGTGCGCTATTGGTGATCCTTAATACTTCTTAAATACACGATTATATAACTGAATAGAGTGTTGTGTATTCACGTGACTTTCTGCTTCCCTCGGGGATATTTTCATTTTAGTGCCACTAGAAAATGAAGAAGGGTTCGAAGATGTGCTTAAATTGTTCTATGATAAAGCCGTCATTTTTGGTTTCAATGAAAGAGAAAGCTATGCAATCAAGATGGTGTATGTGTGTGTATGTGTGCGTTTGTTTGACTGCCAGACTGAGGACCTAAACAATGAATTTCAGGTCCTCAGAAGAAAATTCAATAGATTTCTCTAGTCCGCCTAAGTTTCAACAATAGGCAGTCTATTGTTGGAATTAGGGTTAAGGAAACAAACACAAAGGAGATAACAATGAGGTCCTCGGTAAGTGTGTGTTTGCGTGTGTGCGTGTGACGCTTATCTCAGGGGCGGATCTAGGGTCTTCTCTGAGGGGGGGGGGTCCAAAATAAAAAGGGCATATTCATTTTTTTTTTAACTTTTGGTTCCCATAAACGTCAGCGATTATACAATTTACGGCATATTGACAAAGAAAGGATAAACCAAGAGACATGCAAAAACTAGAATCAAAACCTGGAATCTAAACGGTGAAAATGCAAAGCGCGCGAAGCGCGCGAAAATTTTTGGGGTAAGCCTACACTGATAAGAATTTGTACTAATTTAAAGCTTATATAGAACAATTGTCCGGACAGTTAGGCCCTATCGTGCATAACTTTATTGTACTTCCCTCCTCGGGTCACTAGCCGTACCGTACGACAGACGCAAGTGAACGTTAACCAGGTTTAGCGAAATGCGATTCAATTTCCGACATTTACATAAATCCATGTATACATAAATCCATGTATTTCTACTTATTAACTTGAAAAGGTGGAAAGGGTTTGTACTACATTTAGCTATAAGTATAACGGAACTGAGGAAGAGTGGACAAAGCGTACCGAAAATTTTGGGTTTTATCCCAGAAATTACCCTTATGAAAGCCAAAATAAGTAAATCGACCATGTGTGGCGGCAGAATTTTCCAACAGGGGGCCGGGCCATGTCAGCTACCCCAATTAGTTCCGACATTCCCTATTTCGAGGGGATGATGAGAAGGGCAAATGGACGAGCCTCATTATCCCATGCAATTGCCGGCATATCTTGCATCATATCAGTTAATACTTCAAGATCCGAGTTGCGCACTGATAGTGTTCTTTGAATCTGGATCGTGAAATTGAAAAGCGCGCGAAACGGGGGAACATGTTTGATAGGCTAACACATAAAATATATGACGAAACGAAAAACGAACTGTGGGTTTGTAGACCGTATCGGGTGTAACATACATTTGTATCGAAACCACCTGGACTACAAGATGAAATAGCCAAACTTTGCTCCGTAAGTCACTCACCAACTGACTCTACCGCATGACACACACACAAGAGAACACCAACTAGGCTTTGCGATATGGGATGAAAGTTACGAACTTTACATATACTATGTACTCTGCCTATATGTTACTTGTAAAGGTGGACAAGACTTGTGCTATCCTGCTTTTGCGGAATGGAACTATTGAAGAAAATAGAGTGACTCTACATCGCGCGTAGCGCGCCGAAAATTTGGGTTCTTATTAGAGGAATTATCCTTTTAAGGGCAAGAACAGGTAAGCCGTCGGGGCGACTAGTTGTCGTCGGGGACTGCATACTTTCGACTAGGACTCCCCGACGAACCTGTAAAACTTCCCCGATAGTTGGTCAGCCTTCCCCGACGGGGGCATGAACCCTTCCCTCACCTGGCGCCACCGCTATCTCGACTGGGGGAGGGGGTTAAAATACTGTATGTTGTGTTTCCTATATAGTTGCGGCGCGACTGTCAAAAATACTCTGTCAAAAATACTCTGTCAAAACAGATGACTGAAGTCGAATGTTTGCTTTTTATTTGCGACAGCAGACTTGTCATCGGTCCAAAGACGTCAAAAACTTGAACCGAGTAACATTGCGTTATTTGACCTGGTGGTGATTTCATATAGGATTTTTAAAATGAAACAAACACCGATTCGTCCATTGCGACTTCTGGTCAACTCTTGACTGTGGACTTTAAACTAAGATTGGCTTTTTATTCCCATCACTAGGGCAACACTAATAAATGAAGAGAGTAATTCCAGACCATGAATATCATATCGTGTTCATGGGAGGAGGGATACTAGCGGGTAGAGGGAAGGTTTCGTAGATGTAGCGTTTAGGGAGTGTGAACAGATCATTATGTTGTTAGACCAAAAGACTAGCAGTGACCTTTTGGAATCAATATTAGAACTCAGTAGTAATACGTTGCATAAAGCGCTAGCTAGTATGACGTAATATCAGCGCGTTTTACTGTATTACTTTGAAAGCCCAAGCACGCCACACGTGGTTCCAAGCGAAAAAGTGATTAGAATGCCTGTCTGTCACGCAGGCAGTAAGAGTTAAAGTTAGATGAGGTTTTACGGCTCAGTTTCTAACCAACTGGTTTAAGTCGGGCCGGCCGCGGCCTTTTTTTGCAGTTGTGGCTCACTGGCATGTTTTTCCCTACTCCATTGCAGGCAGTAAGACATACTGTAGTCACATTCTCTATTAAACGATTGCGCTGTTCGTGTTTCGGGGCGGGCAATACAGGCTACCATAGTCAAACATATTGCTGAAAGTTTCTGCGATACATGGCTAGACTTTTACGGGTGGATTGATCGATAGTGGATGGGGGTACCCAAAATCTCCTCGGAATTGGACAACTGTCATTACCTGTCAAACTGTCGTGGTTTTTTTTTTTATTTTTTATTTTGTTAGGCTAGTGTGAAAAAAAAACAATTTTGAAAAAGGGCAAATTGGGAAATTTGAGGGGGGGTCCGGACGTCGGCGACCCCCCCCCCTCTGGATCCGCCACTGTCTCTGGTTATATAAAGCATGGAGGTATACTACCTCCCAGCAGGGAGTTGGCAACTCCCTGCTCCCAGGCCGTAGTACTGCCATGCATAAAACAAAGCGGTGGCCATTGCTGGCCAAACCTACACAAAGCTTTGCATTGTTTGCAGTTTCACGCTGATTTTTGCACACGGTAATCCGAACCATGACAATAGTACCGTCCACTCACCCCCTCTTTGAGGCTTCCCAAACATGGCTGAACAAGGAATACAGCCTGCTACGTCGGCAATGACAATAGTTGATAAAGGAGGGGGCAATTATCATGCCCCGGTTGCTTAGCCAAAACGATTAAATTTCCTTTCCAATATTGTGTTTGTTAAAATGCTGTGCCAGTTTAAAATATTGGTAGGATTTTTACGACATTTGCTGTAATTATTTGTTCAGGATGTAATTTTCAATTGAATCAGTAATTACGAAAGATAACGATATTTTTAATCAACGAAAATTATTCGTGACTACCTCCTGAAAGTCACTACCAAAAGGTTAACCCTTAAGAAATCAGCTTGAATAAGATGCCATTGACCGTAAAGTAAATGGCGGTTGACAAGTAGTGTTTTCGCATATAGACCATATAACTGGGGAGTGGATTGTCTAAACGAAAGTTCCCGTGGTGAGATTTGTCCCGTCTTCGAATGTCATCGAGTTAGAATTGTCCAGATGTTATCCAATCATCTTGCAATGCGTTTACGTACATTTCAACGAAAATGTACTACACTGAGACGCTTATCCAAAGGGGGGAGGGGCTTCCCGGCTGTTGCCCATTTTTTCGTCATCACATCAGTTTTCTAGACGGTCCCAAAGTTCCTTTACAATATGTTTGCTTTTTTGATTGACAGGTGCATGCCAGGAAATACCATTTAAGAGTAGTCTATAATATCAAGTTTTTTTTAGACCCCCCCCCCTTTCGAAGCGTCATACAATGAGGCGCTCGTACTTGCAAAAATTTGCCCTTATGGAGTAAGCACCCTCCCTTTCGGGCGTGAATTACTGGATCCGCCGAAGTCGAATTTCCACCATTGGTGGTCTAGTTTATATTTCATGGACGAAGTGCTGCAACGAGGTAAAACTGAGCCAGTAAGGAATAACATATGGGGAAACAATTGCCGTAAGATGAGGGTAAAGCACGTTTGTAATAAATAATAGGTAAACTGTGCATGGTGAATAGTTTTTCACAAACTAATATGAATGTTAAGTGCTAAGAATCTACGACTGGGACAAATCTGAACTAACCCCTTTGAGAAAAAAAAAAACTTTAAAAAAATAACTTGAAGGCCTTGAAGGGCAGTTGCTTTACGTTGCTAAGCAACCACAAGTGTGGAAACAGCTCAAATGACTTATAATTACAACTTCACGTCGGGTGACTAACCAACTGAACAATTTAGATCACATTTGGTTTCTTTTGAGTTTGAAAAGCCAGTTCAGACGGAAAATCGTAGATTGCTCTTGGATGAAAAACCCAACCTTTGACCAGGCCGGGGATCGAACCCCGAACCTTCCAGTTGCCATGCTTCATGGCTTCAAATGCCACCGCCTTTATCCACTCGGCCACAGGACCGGTCGTGAAAAGTGTTCCAAAAACATAGGCCAATAACAACTAATAATTTATCCTTAATTGACTGCATTATATGGTAGCGCTGCTATCCCAAGCGAGCAATGTTATGTGCGTTCATTGACACAGACTTTGGTCAAATGTTTTACCAAAAACAACCAACAACCCCTTAGTTAATATACCTCCTTGTTTTTCTTGTTTGACTTGTCGCTTTATCGCCCTCGGTTTTATCATTAAGGCTAATGTTGTCGTAGATGGTCTAGCAAAGGATGGAGGCGAGACTGGTTAACCTTCTGCCTACAGTTCCTGCACCTGTAATGTGTGTTTACAACTACCTGTCATTCTCACAAGTTGAACTAAAGAAAAATTTTTAGGGCAGGGAAGTCTGTGTATCTTTGATTTCATGGCTAAATGTTAATTACATGTCTTTCTCCGTTATTTTTAAACGATTGAAGCAGGAATTCGGCGGTTGCTCCGGCCTCTGGCTAACTCCGTGGGATGGGAAAGGGCCAAAGGCATATCGCTGGATATTTCTGGGCGATGTGTTTTGACAGAGACTGAATCCTTTTTGGGACCGCATTGACCGCGTTTTGCTGCCCGAGAAATTGGCTTCACTCCAACTGCAAGACTGGCAGCCCCTCAGTCCCAAGTTTGCTTGCCTAGACGGGAATCTTTTGCCATCCTTTCATAATGTTGCATCATCGAGTTTACAGAATAATGAAATAAACCTTTTGAGACTTGTTGTATCAGGCGCGGATCCAGAAATTTTGAGGGGGGGGGCCCAAGATGGAAAATCTCATGTGCACCGAAGGTGCACCATGAGCGCGAAGCGCGAGTTCCTACGCGTGGGGTCCAGGGGCCCGCGTTAGGGCCCCTGGCGGGGTCCAGGGGCGGAGCCCCGTTGGGGGTCAAGGGGGCGAAGCCCCCGGCAGCTCTCGCAATATTGCATTTTAAGAGCACAGAAATCGACCTCCAGTTCTTATGTCAGTGAGATTTTATACCTTTTCATGTTTCATGGAATTTGATGTGTATGGCTCAGTATAAGTTACTATATGTACCTGCAGAAGTTCCGGAGAATATAAGTTATCTTGAAACTTACACGCCAACATTATGAGCCCTTGTAGGTAACTTGAGATGATTTTTGCCATAATGAGTGTTTGATTTTCGTTATACGGTATTCGGGTTTAGGACGTTAGATGAAACAATTGCGCGCGAAGCGCGCCGAAAATGTGAATTTACATTTAAAACCATTGCTATGACTAACGGTGTCAATTCCCTTTATGTGTGTATATCAATTAGAAGGTGGGTTCAATACTAAGTTTTCAGTTCTCATAAGAAGAGGAGGGTGAAAAAATGAATATCAGTCGCTTTACATCCTTACAATACTGGCTCCTCTGAAATCACGTTTATGCACACGAATAATTGGCTTATGGTAGAACCCCACCGATGAGTAA
The DNA here is from genome assembly GCA_029531755.1 of Holothuria leucospilota. Lineage (NCBI taxonomy): Eukaryota > Metazoa > Echinodermata > Holothuroidea > Aspidochirotida > Holothuriidae > Holothuria > Holothuria leucospilota. The sequence continues at coordinate 19,759,836 of CM055981.1, read as the reverse complement.
TGCGAAAACGTTTGAGACCTTATTGATAGTGAAAGGAGCAATTCAAGGCTAAAAGTGCGCAGATCAAGCGAGAATCAAGAAATATTGAGAAGACTTTGCAAAAATCGTGAAAGATTTCAAATGATTTTTGGTAAAAAGTGATAAGAATAAATCAATCACTCAATAAAAAAGTACCTCTCTCCGTAAGCGTAAACAATTGCGCGCGAAGCGCGCCGAAAATTTTCGGTATAGAGCCTCCCGGGAGCTCTGCATTAATTGTACACTGAAAATGGGGACCAACAGGACTCTCACAACCTTACATCCATATGGGAGGAGAGATGATATATCACCTTCTTTATGGATTTCTGAAGGTTATACCCTTCAGAAATCTATGACCGATGGTGGCGGCGGGAGTTGGTGATTGGGGGAACCGCAGATAACTGCTAAACCGTGCCTTTTAGGCAGTTTGATTTTGTATACGCTATATACAAGAGTGGGAGAACCTTTTCTTGTTAGTACATGAGAGTACAATCCCAGGAAGGGGTTTACCCTACCCTTTGAGAAATTTTTGTTAATTTTAGGGGGCCTATATGCAAAATGGTGCTATCTTTGGGTCATTCTAAAGTGATTGTATGTTTAAAATATGTCCAAAATTTAGTGAATTCTAACTTTTGTTCGGGTGAAAAAGAGGAGTAAGAGACGGTTAATATATTGTCTTCAAACCTCCTTAAGTCCCAGGAAAAATCATGGGCGTGGATCCATCTCCAAAAGTGGGGGGAGGGACTTTTTCACATTTGTGAATCGCCGTCCTGGTGGAAGAAGCAGTGGTGGTAACCAGAATTTGCGTCACGGGGAGACAATAAGTTTTGTAATCGTCGGCATGGGGGAGGGGTCTAATGGAAATTTTTCTGGAACTGAATACCCTCAGATGCGATTTGGTGCAACAAAAGTGTAGGATTTTTAGGTTATTTTTCCTCTCAAAGTTTCGTTTTCCTAGGCATAATTGCAGTCTGTTCCATCATTTTTGTAAAAGTGAGGGGGACTTTTTGACAATGTCCCTCCTTCCTAAAAGTGAGGGGGACGCGTGCCCCCGTCCCCCAATGATCCACGCCCATGGGAAAATTGTACACGCAATTATACCTGGGTGGAGTACACAGAAACATTCTTGGACTATAATGAAATTTTTCCTTTACATTTTAAAAGGATATCCAAGGTTGACAGAGAACAGTATAGAACCTCCCGGAAGCTCTGAATTAGTTACAGTACACAAAAGAGGGACCAACGGGATTCTCACTACCGGAAATCCATGTGGGAGGAGATATGATATATCACATTCTTTTTAGGTATAGCAAGAGGGATGGTGGACAGGCAAAATTCGTTTCAGAAAGATTTTCGTCGTTATTGAACGTCGCGGTAAAATGTTTGGAAAATAAGCAACGGCAATTACGTACTTTCAATCTTTCAAATCATGTGGTAGACTAGATTAGTCAAAGATCCGTTAATGATGAGAGCCCTACAGAGGAGCTGGACTTTTTACAAAAATGTTTGCATTGGAATAATTTCTTGCGTCATAGCTTTGTCAATGGTATATGAACTCGGGTGTAAACCCTGTCGTATGCGCGCGAAGCGCGCCGAAATTTTGAGTAAAATATTAGTCCATGACAAAACCTGCATTCAGAACCTGCATCGGACACTTTCACTTTCCCACCAACCTATGCTATTCAGAAACGAATTTTCTGACGGAGAATTCTTAAAAAGCACTTTTGCTCCTTTGTTCCTCCCTGAGTAGTTACCGAAAGCTATTGATAATAAGGACAACTCTGACACAAGGCTTGACGCTAGCGGAGCGTGCGAAAATTTGGAATTTTTCAAGAATATCCAAAACCTATGATAGTTTGAGAACAGTTTGTGAAAGAAAATGGTTAGAAAAATAAACCAATCATCAAAAATACATCTCACCCTACACCCTCCACAGAAATCTGTAGCTTAAATGACTTTTGGGGCCATTATAAAAATTTTCAAGAATGGATGGGGAGGGGGGACACACATCACCCATTGCCCACTGTGCCGACGCCACTGTCTGTAGCTTAAAAGCCTTTTAAGTTCATTTTAAAACTTCAGACAGTTTCGAAATCGAACAGGATATGCACGCCGCTACTTTGCCTGCAACAGCTGATGCCACTGTGCACAATATCACGTCACCTGACAGCTTTTCTTCTGTATTCATTCTGCAAGGTCTGTATGGCGAAAACTTTGCCTCTCAATCCCTCTAGATTACAAAAAATTTCACTCTTAAACGCAAAATTGTTACTACATTTCAGTGCAGCTAGCCGGGCCCATACTGCATATGTCACGATGTTTACTTATTTAGATCTTAAGTCAAGGATCATTACTCAGCTATTCACTTGTTTTCGAACATTGTAGCTCTCCTTTCGTCGCCAACCTTTGAAAGATATCTAAAGAGATAATCCAGCTTTAGCTCCACCCAACCCCTACAGAAATATATACTTTGAATACGTTCTTAGACACTTTTATTCATTTTTTGCTCTTAGTTTTTCTTTCTCCTTTTCTTTTTTTTTTCTTTTTCTTCCTTTTTTCTCCTTTCGTTTTTTTTCGTGGCGAGGGGGGGGGGGCGGGCCCCCCAGGCCCCCCCTGGATCCGCGCCTGTGTTGTATAACAGCAACCTGTTTATTAGGGATAGATACAATAGGATAAGTGGAAACATTCAGCTGATTTCTTGTCTCCAGCATGATTTGAGAGACCTCCCCGCTGTTTTTTATCCTCTGTTAGGAAGGAGGTTTATTAACGAAATAAGTTTTAAGAAGTTTCAGAGACATGGATGAGGACCTACTTTGAATGAAATGACAAAGTCCGCCAAAATTTGTTTTCCAGTATTTTTTATCGGGGGTGGGTGGGGGGATGAAAATATTCTGTTATCTCATTATACAGTCCATAGGCCCATACTCTGGTCTGCATGCCAAGGTGAGAACCTTGTAAAAGAATATTTTACACCAAGATAGTAGCAAAGGGCTTTCATTCAATATTTAAACTAGCGTTTCCATACCCACGGTCCAAAATAACTTTGAAAAATGCTTGAGAAAGTAAGTGCATGGACAGCGGGTGGTCGAGATTTTTGTATCCAACTTTTCTAGTCTTTTTTTCAGTCCTTACCTTGAACATAAATGCCGTTGGAACGGCAGCTATCAGTGCCAGACCCCACAAGGAGATGATGAGAATTTTCGTCCGCTTGACGCTAAACTTCATCTTGAACACCATCGGTTTACGTACCGCGTAATAACGATCAACCGCGATAGCTGTCATTGTCATGACGGTGTTGTTAAAACCTACAAACCGCAAATACCGAAGCAACTGACACTGCCAACTGTGGGCCCATAACACCCGCCACGTGATGGGGAAAAATTCCGTTACATGGAAAAGTACCACAAGAAGTGCAAGCAGATCCCCTGCAAGGAGAAATGGAAATTAACATTTTTAGTTGAGATGGAATGATTGTTGAAAATACCTCATATTGCATAATGCCATCGATGATAGGTCTCAAGATCTGAAAATATTGTACACTTGCTAAATTGATGAAAAAATATTGACATGCAGAAAGAACTATAATTTCCACATTTCAGCAAACTTACATTAGCCTTACTTATGTGGTAATTTTTACCTTACACCCACATCTTGAATAAACCTTACTTAAGTGGCGAATCTGTGACGTCAATGGCTCACAAGCTTAGGCGTATACAGAAGGCATAGGGGTATACAGAAAGCTATTTTCACCTGGGGGAGCTGACTGTTATTTAGGAGTGCCAAGCTGGGGGAAAGGTCTAAGGGGAGGGGATGTCGTCCTCTCCTTTGAGGAATTTTGGAATATTTGAGGTCCCTTAGATGAAATTTGGTACGACATATTGTGCAAATGAAGATTATTGAAAATTTTGACGTTTTTTCAGAGGAAACACAAAAGGGGGTTTCGTCTTAGAATATTGGATAAGGGAAGGAGAATATTTCCTCCCCAACTTCCCCGTCCACCTACTTCCTACACCTATGCTCACAAAACACTCTTACGTGCCTTGAAAGGGTTGAAGTAAAAAATGATATATTCCTTTTCATTCATCCTCGTCAAGGAGAGTTCTCCTCATGTTGACTTGCAAGTAATACAGTGTTTTTTACAGAGTTGCTGTTTGCTACTTAAAAGTATCAACATCAGACACTGAGCCAAACATTATACCAGACAAGAAATCAACTCATAATTTTCATAAGTTAACATACTAAACTATACTATAAGAAGTTATAACATTGTCTGGCTTTTTTGAACAATATTTCCATTGTTTATGAAGAAGATGTATATCTGTATATAAGTTTGATTTGCATTCTAATAATGGCTTATAAGTTGAGTTTAGAGAGTAAACCAGGGGTTCACAAGTTGTATTGTTAACAGTTAATGTCCTGTAACATTCTGATAAAAGATAGTTCTATTAAAGGCCACGGACTTCGACAGTCTCTAGATGTTTTTAAAAGAAAATGAGATGCTATTTTCTTGTCATGCTATCAGGGGCGTCAATCCGTATTGAAGTGTGGGGGGACATACATGACCAGGCGCATAGGGAGAAATTTGTCAAGGGGGGGGGGGCGAAGCGAATAGATTTTGCGAGGGAGCGAAGCGACCGAGCTCGAGCGCGCTGGCGCGTAAGGGGGGAGGGTGTGGTAGGGGGTGCCCCCTCCCACGGTGAGAAGCTTTTGTGTTTTGAATGTAAAAATATGTAATTTGGTGCATACTTAAATATGGTATTTTGTATGCATAAGGAGACATATTATGTATTTTATGAAATATTATGTAGGAATAACCATATAGAAAACAAATACACACATATTGCTGGTAAATAATTTATCATTCTACAAGTATGCAGAATCAAATAACAGCTTCAAACAAGTTTAAGGTGTTGCTTTTGTACATAGACCTACCACTAGATACCATGTGTTCCCGATATGGTAGGCCTACAATTTGTCCCCTTACGGTATCGGTAGAGTTGGCAAGTATGCTGCCAGTGCTCCGCGCCAACACATGGGTTGGCGCGGAGCGTGAGAAAATTTTTGTCCAAAATGCCTCCCAGATCGCTGGAAATGGTACTTCCCAGGCCTGTTTACTGTATATAAATAGGGGAAACACTAGTAATATTGTAAAAAAAGACATGAAAAATACCAAAATTTTGCTCAAAGGGGGGGGGGGCTGCTCCCTTCGCCCCCCTTGGCTACGCGCCTGCACATGACTTAGCACAAACTATCAAGCCCCTTTTTTCTTAAAAGGACGTGTCTTTCTATAGGCCTCTCCCTGTGTCCCCTCTTTGTGATCACTGACGTTGTCCTTTTCTCATAAGAGTTAGGATTCCAAACACTGGTGTAGCCAGGATTCTTGTTTGGAGGGGGCCAACTGCGGAGCCTGATACCCGGCCTGGGGAGGGGTCTAAGGGGAGGGGGTGTCCTCCTCCCCTTTGAGAAATTTTTGAATATTTAAGTACCCTCAGATGCAATCTGGTGCAACATTTAGCATCACTTGAAGCCCATTTTTGTGTTCCATTAACAAATTTTTTTCAGAGTTCGATGGGGGGCATGACCCCCTGCCTCCCCTCTGCATGGCTACGCCAATGATTCCAAAGTTAACATGACCATCATAGATGATCTGCTAGTTGAAATACACGGAGTCCAGGGAATTACATCAAGATGTTACTTTAATCATGTCCAAAAATAGCTGAAACCACGCTCCGCTGCGTTGATCAATGTCAGAGATCATGGACCCCAACCACGCCCGTAGCTAGGGTCACATGTTTTTGGGTGTGAAGGCCCCCAATTGGGACTGGTTGAATGTTTTTCCAACAGAAGGGCGGCGCTTTAATTGCACTTTGATATGCCCTCTGCGTTTTGTATACAGCTGTGCTGATCCTTCCTTTGTCACTACATAAAGGTGTCTTTTTGGGGAGGGGGTGTCCCCTCCCCTTTGCGAAATTTTGTTAATTTAAGGTTGCTCAGGTGCAAAATGGTGCTATCTTTGGGATATCTTTGAAGCTGATCGTATATGGTTGGAAAATGTCCATAACTTAGTGAATTCTAATATTCCGGCTGCCTGGATGCTTTTACCAACTGCAGTGGCGAGCGTAAATTGCACCTTTTTATGCACCCTGCGTTTGTATACAGCAGTGGGAATCCTTCCTTTGTCACTAAATGAAGGTGTCGCCCTGGGGAAGGGATCTCCCCCTCCCCTTTGAGAAATTTTCGTAAATTTAAGGCTTAGATGCAAAATGGTACTATCTTTGGTTTATTTTTGGAGCTGATCAAATACGTTTTCAACAACCTTCCTGAAGCCCCTCCGTCTTTTGGCTACTTTTTTGGCAGTTTTTCCGCAAAAATACCTGCGTTGAGTCAACAGAAACTTTCTTGGACTATTATGAAAATTTTCCTTTCCTTCATTGTGCATTTTAAAGGGGCATCTAAGGCTGGCAAATGCCTGTATAGGACCTCATGGAAGCTCTGGATCAGTTATATAAATGGGGCAATGACGTAATGTTATTACCTGGCATGTAAAATGGTAATATAGATTATGACGCTAAACACTTTACATCCCGTACTTTTACTAATTTTGAACGAAAATCCAGTCGAACAGCTTCCAGCAATGGAGAATCGGCAGGAGGGAGAAAATAAGCCCAGTAAGGTGATGTTAGACTCCCTGATAGGTATAGCAAAAGGCAGGGATGTAGTACTCGAGACCGGTCTCGAGACCGGTTTTTCCCGGTCTCCGTCTCGGTCTTGGTCTCGACACCCTGTGGTCTCGGTCTCGGTCTTGGTCTTGGTCTTGGAAATTTTTCCGGTCTCGCTTCGAGACCGGCAAAAAACTTGTCGTCTTGTTTTTATTTTTTTTTTAAATAAAGTCATTTATTTCAAACTATTTTTAAAGTTCATTTCCTTTCTTTCAAAAAATAATTCACTGAGAAAAAATCATTCATCCAGCAAGTCCACACACTGTATCTAATATGGGTTGAACTTCCTTCTGTGATCTCGTGAGTGAGTCTTTAACTTGGTGAATGGGGATAATAGTGCATTGGACTAGCACACAGGTCAGGTTACTCAGTATAACAGTATAATCAGAACAGTGGCAGTCTGACACTGCACTGCACGGCGGGTTCACTGTGTGGTGTGTGTGTGTTGAAATCCCCTTCTCAGTGTTTGTTCAGTGCTATCTATTTCTAGCTCTTCGGGATTGCTTAGGCTGTTGGCCTTTTCATGACCGTATTTAACCAAATCTGGCTACTAATGATCATTTGGCTATTGAAAAAAAAAATAGAATGAACAAATATACCAGTTCCATATGTAAACATCTTAACTTATCGACCAGAATTGTTTCTTAGATGGGAAAAAAGTGCAACTGCAAAACATTTAGCCATCATGATCAGACATGATACTACAGCTATCTGGCAACTCTGAAGGCTGAGTCTAAGCCTAAATATTACACACATAAATGGACGCGCCCGCACATGACACGGATCCTCTTTTCAATTTAAGTAACATAGCTAGCCCGCTGATCGACGATTTCTCCGTACCACGGTGGGATCATCCCACGATGGTTATAATATAACTAAAGTTATATAGCGTCAATCCGTGTCATGTGCGGGCGCGTCCATTTATGGACAGGGTGTTCAAAAATAGACACTGTGTAATGGTCCTTTCTTGAAGTACCCCCTCACTAACTTTGGTTTTCTCCAATCCACATTATCGGTGGATAATGGTAAGGAGAAATGGTATCTTGATTTCTCCTTCCCATGTTGACCGAAGAAAGGGGTGAGAAAACTGGCATGTCCATTTCACACCACCGCGACGTCCTCGGCTTCCGTATGCTAGCGTATTGATATCAAACCAGGGAGTTCCTAACGACTCCCTGATCAAACGAAGCCAACGGATAAAAGAAAAAATCCCCTTTAGCCGAATGCATAGCTTATCTTTGGTAATCTTCTCAGGATGAAAGGGGTCTTAGGGTATTAGCATAAATTAAAATTTTCGTATGAACCTCCTTCCAAATAACAAGTCCCTGGTTTAAATTACTGTCGTGTAAGGAACACAAAAGCTAATGGAAATTGAAAGCTGAAAAATGCATTGAAAGATTCACAACTATGTGTATCCTTACGTATTTATACTCGAATTAGCCAACCGCCTTTTCACTAACTACATTTTTGTGTAGTTTCACGCTTTTCGTACTTTTGAGAAATGATCACAGTTCACTATGAAACACTGTGCTCTAAGTCGGGCGGATATGCTTGTCTGCCCCATATCGGTGTGGAAAAAGGATGACAGATGCCAAAAACTAGCCTTCTTTGTGTAACACTAGCATTTCAATGATTTTACTACAACTGTTGAAGGCTCATCAGTATGACATCGAGTCACTACCTGCCTACGAATGTTATGAATACTGTCTCAAAAGACTGATATCGTATTAATATTGATTGATTGATTAATTGATTGGTTGATTGATTGATTGATTTACCCTACACCCCAGTACCAGTAAATTATTTTTTACCAGTTAAAAGATTTTGTTTGCTTAAATAAGTGCATAATAAGAAACACAGCAGTTTTCTGTTCCACGTTTATGTCACAAGATCACATTTATGAGTGACTGCTCTCGAGATGTAAATAGCCATTTATCTGAAACAAACTTTGATCGTAAACAGGTAAAAGACCCCTCCTGTTTGAGCAAATGACAAACACACCCATATATATATATATATATATATATATATATATATAAAACTCAATCTGCAGACAGAACTGTTTCGATCTTGTTAGATCTCATCAGTGCAGCTCAGAGTATATATATATATATATATATATATATATATATATATATATATAACACTAAATTAAACATTTGGGAGACATTGGGATAAAATCCTTCCTTAGGGAGACAATCGGTTATATTCATAAAATTTAATATATTTCCATATCTAAGCATACAAATATTCACACAAAAATACCAATAATTCTTAATGAATGCCTTTAACTTATGGTATGTTTGTTTTAACTGTATCTTTTACACACAAGGTTTAATTAAATAAACAAAATATTATAAAGTATTTCGCAATACTTATTTATCTCCCTATAATACATATAAATTACATGCAGCAGATAACACACCTGTATTTCTATGGTAAATAATAGCACCTACGATGTATTTATGCAGCTTACACAGTGGCATAATAAAGAGGGCGCTAATACGCTACCATAGAAATAAAAATCTTTTAGAAAGAATGTAGAGAAGGGGTTAAAATAATGGTGCAAAGAATTAGGGAGACGTGAATTTGTCTCCCCAGTGAAAATGTCTCCTTAATATACCAATTATAACTGCAATCTGTCTCCCTAATAGGGTATTAACAGAAATATATATATATATATATATATATTTATATATTTATATATATATTATCATCCCGGGCTTCCTGATATTTCTGCTATTTTGAAAAAGTATCAGCCTCTCCTTCACCAGTCTGATTACATGCGTAATGCGGTTCCAAACCTGCCCGTATTAAGTTTTAGTAATCCACCCAACCTGCGTGATACTCTTGTTCGCGCTAAGCTTAAAACCCCAGGGAACGATCTTCTGGACTCCAACCGGACTTGCACACCCTGTGGGAACAAGCGTTGCTCTTTGTGTAATATTATGTTAAGTACTAGTTCCCTGCGCAGCCAAGCTAATGGAAAAAATTTTCACTTAAAAGCGAAGGGAGGTTCTTGTAATTCTACTTTTTGTATTTATTGTATCATTTGCCCTTCTTGCAATTTACAGTACGTGGGATCCTCTGTTAAACTCCGCGCTCGGTTACATTAGCACAAGTCCTCCCTACGTTCGTTTTCTAGATCTGGTACTAGGCAACGCAATGATTGCTGGCGTTTGTAGGAGCGCCTTTCCATTCATTCCCCAAACGAATTCTGTTTCACTATTTTAGAAGTCCTTGACAGCGAACACGGCCTACGAGATAAAGAAACAAGCTGGATTTGGAGGCTTGACACTGTCTTTCCAAAAGGCCTTAACATCAATGATGGGTTTCATGTCCAAGTTCGCAAATCTCTTGTTAATTCCAGATAGCCATTGTGTTATTGTTACGCTTCATTTGTAGTCGCTTTCAGCTCTCTCACTTAATCAGCTCCCTGCTTATAAGTTCCTTCTCTTCTGCTATTTACTGTGTTTTCATGTTCTTTAGTTCATTTGTTGTTAAGTTGCTTCCGTCGATACTGATGAAGGGCCCCGTGTGGTCCGAAAATTTAACACTGTTTCACCATTTTCTATTTATGCTATTTGTTTGTTACTGGTGTGATGCTACTTTTCCTGAACTATATATATATATATATATATATATATATATATATATATATATATATATATATATATATATATATATATATATATATATATATATATATATATATATATATATATATATATATATATATATATAGGTAGAGAGACGTAGCGACTTTATATGAATGAATCAAATCAACCGCATAGAGAACTTAGGCCATTTTTCCTCTAACAAAGCACTTGCCTTATACTGAAAGAGGATATTCATATGTGAATGGAAAACTATATATGATTTGATTCATATATATATATATATACATATATATATATATATATATATATATATATATATATATATATATATTTATATATATATATATATGTATATATATATGAGTAATATACAACGCTGTATTGAATAGTCGCATGAAGACCTTAGGCCATTGCTCCTCTAACATAGGCACTTGCCTTATACTGAAAGAGGATATTTATATGACGTAACAATGGAAAGCTTGACTCGACAGTATTTAAGTTCAGTTGGCCGCGCTCTGTCACATAGGCCTCAATGGCTCAGTGGTCAGAGCATCCGCCTTGTATGCGGCTGGTTCGAATCCTGCTTGAGGCTAAGTTTTCCATTCACAAATCAATATCCTCTTTCAAACATACATACATGCATATTCAATATCCTCTTTCAAACATACATACATACATACATACATACATACATACATACATACATACATACATACATACATACATACATACATACATACATACATACATACATACATACATACATACATACATACATACATACATACATACATACATACATACATACATACATACATACATACATACATACATACATACATACATACATACATACATATCTATGCTTTTCACCTCGGCCAGATTTTCCAGCTTTACCGATTTCCACTACATACATTGCAGTTACCGTCAGCTTTCATTCACCGTCACCTTTGTGCTCTCACACGTTTCTGCATCTCTTCGAGATCCGCTGGCGGGTTGACAATTGTGTTCAGCTGGACTGCATTATACGTGATCTCTGGTTAGGCTTGCATCAAAGGAGAACTAGTGCTGTTCCAAAAATAGGTGCCTGCTCAGGAGGTGAATTGTGAGTGCTTCATGTGGTGTTAGAACAAAGACCAAACCATCTTGGCTTCATGACTCAGTGGTTAGAGCGTCCGCCCTAACAAGCGGGAGCTCCTGAGTTCGAATCCCGGTGGGTCAACTTTGCTTTTCACCTCAGCCAGATTTTCCAGCTTTAGCGGTTTCCACTATATATATGACAATAGATTCCGTGGGTTGGTATGTAAATGTAAGTAAATAAGCATATATCAGATGCCCCCATATCATTGGTGAGAGTACCTTCAATACCAACATAGTACAAAAACGTAGTCTAGTATTTTAATGTCCTCTCCTCAGACACTTGAGTAATGGAGCAAATTATAAATACATTCTACAACGTAAACTCATTCAAAATGCCTAACCAAAGTATTTCCTAAGCTATCCGCACACTACACATGTTTGCTGGACCAAACTCAACCTTTCAACTCGACTTTCATGACCTTTAGTTACTTGTAGTTGGCACAACTTTCATTTGCACGACTGGCAATTCACATTTCACAACTGAATCGACAGGTCCGCTTTAGACGAGGATGCACTTTGGTGTTTAAAAACCCTCTTTCGACTTCGTGCACAATCGCTGGTACCTGATTGGGCAAATTGCTTAAACCTTAAGACCGTCGCAACCTCAAGTCGGCAAAAAACCAACATGTTTGTTTTCCCGATTGAAAGCAACGCGACTGAAAACAGACCTAAAAACTTTCAGTCGAAGACCCACGCACGTTACACGACTCTATTGGCGGCGCGACGGTCGAGCTGGGTTGCGTCGAGCAGGGAGATGCAACCCTGAGTCGAGCAAAGTCTTTTTATTTTCGACTAGATTCAGAATTATAATGCACTTGCATCGTTTCTGCAGTGAAGTGTTGACCGGATAATTAATTGAGACACATTTTTGCAAAATTTTCTAACAGCAAATGGACCGACCAAAATCCTTAGGGGTACGGTGGCGGGTTCAGTAATTTGTCGTAGGTGTAATTCCTAAAAAACCGAGGGCTGTGTGGAACCAAAGCAGACCTCATCCCGACAGAGGATAGGACTGAGGCCGGAAAATGTGGCATTCCGAATGGCCAAGGTTGCTTGAAATCCCACTCTGACTGGAATCTCTGTGTCTATTATCATGCTTGGGTCGCTAGTGTCAGAGAATATTTGACATTCCAAACGCTCCAGATTGTAGGAAACTGCATTCTAAGCCACGAAGACGTATTTTCCACTACAGTTCTGCTAGTGACATCCTTCACCCTGTGTAGCCTTTTTCTCTAAAAAAAAAAACTTGCCACTACAATCGTGCGTCTACTGTAGAGTATGTTCAAAGAATTTTCTTTTACTCCCTCTGTAATAAGATCTCTATTTGTTGCTGTTCCATGAAATTGTTCACTCCGAGGACGGCCCGTTGGAACATGAAAGTTCCGAGGTGGTACTTCCATGGTTGGAATCAGGCCGGTGCAGCAGACTTGTAGTACGAGTACAGACTCTAGAGTACGAGTGCAAGGACTCGAGTACGAGTACGAGTACCTGATTTTCAAACCCTCTGAGTGCGAGTACGAGTCCAAAGCCGTGAGTACGAGTACAGAAAAAATGTATTCGAGTACGAGTACGAGTACATTTCTGAGTACATATATAGGCTGGAGGAATATAACAGCAGCAACATACAGTTGTCTTTAAGGTAATTCAAATACTTTTGTTGTCTTTAATTTAAGACTTAAATTGCCTTTAATTGTTTCCAAGGTTGAGGGTGGAGGTGGCCTGGTGATCTGAATGTACTGCCTTGCCGATACTAGAGGTTCTCAGATAAGATCCCGGTGGGTATCTGGTTGTCAGAGAAGGGAAGTTGTCAGATTCAGCAAGTTGTCAGCAAAAACCTCCACCCTTAAACGTGGCTTAAGACTGGGGATACACTTCCGTCAGATGGGGACGTTAAATGGCAGTCTCGGGGCAGTATTGGGATCTATCAATACACACCTTCCACTAAGTGAAAAAAGAAGGTGAATCTCACTCATCCTCATCACTCTGGTATACGGTCCTTGATCAGTGGCGTAGCCAGGGGGGACAGGGGGGGGCGAGTTGCCCCCTCTGGAAAAATCTTGGGGGAAATTTTGAAAGTTAATATATGGTGAAATTTGCGCATGATATGGTAAACTTTTAAATTTCTCAACCACTGCAGTACACTTTACTTATTTAAAAGTATATGCCACACTGGCACAACCAGTCCTCATTAAGGTTTTCGGAGATGGCATGATGACACCATGCTTATAGTTGTACTAGTTATGTTTTACTATCTGTTTTATACAGCATAGGATCTCTGGATCTCTGACAAGGGACTCGACTGTCCGTTTACTGTATACTTCCAATGTTTCTTGATAATTAAAGCAGCAGCATTGTGGTATATGCAGTTTGTTAGAAGGGGTCAGTAGTCAGGTGCTATACTCTGCTACAAGGGCAGGTCCTCGTAAAATTTGGACTGATTGTGGTGAATGTGGTGAACTGATGAAGGGAAAGGTGTACCAGGGTTCACTTAATTACTGTACCTCACTCATTGTGATTCTGATCTACCAGTAGGATTCAAGAAAAATTCACCAAGACCTGAAGACAAGCAAGATAAAAAAAAGCTTCCTAAAAAAATAGGAATTGTTGGTGATGTATTCAGTTTACTTTTAGCACCAAATGTGGCACCATTTTGCATCTAGCCCACCTTATATGAGCAAAAATTTCCCAAAGGGGGAGGGGGACACTCCCTCCCCTTAGACCCCTCCCCCAGGACGGCGATCACTCACATCAGCCAGGTCAGAGGAAAGCACCCGGACAAAATTTGGACCTGCGGAGAACACTGATTATTAGGAAGCAGATCACTAATTGGGGGAAATCTTGGTGTTCTTGCCCCCCCTGACAAAAAACCTGGCTACGCCACTGTCCTTGATGAGCTAAGTGGCTTCTTGACCCTCAAACGTTTATCTTATATCTGGCTGTTTGAAAACCTATTACAACCAAATGTTACATTTGATTTCTATATACCACAATCAATATTATATTTTATATAACGTGAAATGCTGGTGACTGATAGAGGTGAATGAAATAATACACCTGTGGTGTAATTATGATTATTTCCACTGCTACCAACTTGTAAGAAAGCCCATTTTCTATTGCACAAATCACAACTTGCAGAAGCTTTATACTGAAAATTTGCAAGTTAGATGGGATTTAACGACACACCAACACGAATGTGTTATATAGTGTCAACCGTGACAAGTTTAAATACGGTTCAAGTCCTTCCCTTTAGTCGCCTCTTACGTCAAGCGGGAAATACCATGGGCATATTCTTCAACCCCCAACCCACAGGGGGCCAACCATGGCCAAGAATGGGCATATAATTACGGAAACCCAAATTCTGCGGTTTCTTCAGTTTTCCGCGCAAAAATGGGTTTAGGGGTACTTTTGAGCCGTAATATCTCTATGGGTATCATACAAGATGTTGTCACCTTCATGATGTGGGAAGTCTAGTGCCTTGTTATTACACAGAAAGAATTTTGACTCTCAAATGAGAATGGGCATAAAATTACGGACACTCAAATTCTGCGATTTCTTCAGTTTTCCTTAAAAAATAAGGGTTTAGGGGCACTTTTGGAGCTTAATATCTCTATAGGTATCATACAAGTTGCTCTCATCTGCTTGAAATGGGTAGCCTTGTACCTTGGTAGTACACAGAAAGAATTTTGACTCTCAAATGAGAATGGGCATAAAGTTATGGAAACCCAAATATTGCGATTTCTTCATTTTTTTTTGCCAAAAATTGCCGGTTTTTGGCAAATAGGGCCATATTCGACAGGTCACGGAATTCGCACAATAGGCCTTATTTTTTCTCTTTTCTCCCTTACTGTTCATATGGGTCACTCAAAGGAATCACTGAAATTTTAAACTCGATTTTTTTTAATGTTTTTTACTTTTTGCAATCTCACGGCATCACTTTAAGAGTGTACTTTAGGCCTAGATTTTCCTTTACCTATAGTTTACATTTGATTTGTAGCTACAATGTTACTTGCAATTAGTTTGTAATGTACAGTGTAGTGAATGTCATAGTGGTGGTAGAAAATCGTTGCTTCCCTGTGTTTCATCATAGGCAAGGCTATCTCCTTGCCAACTGTACTGTTCCACTGACCCTCTGTACAAGTTAGCCTTTGAGTCACTCGCCCTGTACAAAATTATTGCTTGAGTCACTCGCTGCTGTACAAAGTCATACTTGAGTCACTCGCTGCTGTACAAAGCGATACTAAGTCACTCATCAGTCCTTCAGTTCTAACTGCTTTGTACACTAATAGTATTATGACCAGATGGGATTCGTTTTATTTGCATGGGTAGTTCCTAAGAAGTGAAGTTATTAGCCATTGTCATGAACAAAGGAGTTCTTTGAGAAAATTTCAGATAAAAAGGGGCCTGATTTAAAGCCATGGACACACATTGACACTTGATTCTTGAAGGTTGAAGCATATGGATGTGATTTGCAGCCGTTATAGCCTCTTGTAAATAGTGTAAATAAGGTAGAGAGGAGAAATTGAGCTGGCAAGAAGAGCAAAAAGACTGGCACCGTAAATAGATTTTTCTGTATACCTTTCATCACCAAGTTTCCTGTTGTCATTTGCTGAAAGATGTCCTCTTGTCTGATAAGACCGAAGTAACGTTACACTACACTACCTTATTTTTCACAGAAATAAAGAATTTGAGGGATCCCTTGTCCCAGACCATCGACAAAATTAAACATGAAAGGAAAGGTGGCTAGGAAGAAGAATCTTTTATGTAATGGATAATATTGTATTTAAAAATAAAGAAAACCAATTATAGGCTACAATAAAATATCTTAAATAACGCCGTTTTCTCCGAGGGCACCACTTCTTCAGTATTGTTTCGTGGCTACTTTCTGTCGAACTTTTTAAATGCTCCATAGCTTCGTGCTAGCTCTTTAATTATCACTTTAACAATTCACAAGTCAAACCTCTCTTTGTCATAAAGCTGACCAGATATGTTGAGTAAGGTTATTATTAAAATGTTCAAACTGTAATTTTGTAAATTTTGTGATCTGTTTAGTGCACGTCCGAGGAGCTTTAAGATAGCCAAATGCTTCATTCCAATGGTTTTAATATTTAAATACCTGATGATTTCTGGGGGCATATTGGTCATTCCAACATGGGCGAAAGAGCAATCATAAGTGTGGGGGCTAAGGCGAGAGACACAGGAAAGGAGCGATTCTCCGGACCATTACTAACATAAAAAATGAAATGGTACAAAAGCACTACCATAGATCTTTGCTCCTGGGGGAATTCCCCCTTCCCTTAACTCCTCCTCCCGGTAAAAACACATCCATTACATTCATGATTTATGTTGTCCTTCTGCCATTTTCAGACTAGATTTATTTTCCGAACAGTATATTTTTCTGTACTTCCAAGAAAAGGTAATTCTAAATCGTAACCTACTTTAACAATAGGATGCATCATTCATGAATTACTACTGTGGGGCATTCAATACGGTATCATCGTTAAGTGTTGTCAAAAGCGTTAAGATTGCATCTAAAGCAATAAATGTCAACAAAGGAGCGGAACTGACTGCTAACGGCTAAAGGGGCTCTCCACTTCCTATTTGTTTCTGTTTAAAATCGTGAGACGTTGTTATTTGTTTAACACCTTACATGCAAAGCGTAACCATTGTATAGTTTCAATTAATCTTTATTTCAATCTAGCGTTCCTGATAACATGAACTAGTTGATTGACAGTAAATATCTGCCTTAATTAATTCAGGATATTAGCTTCTACCTTATGAACTACCTTATGAACGTCCGTAAGTCCATACGATCACTATAGCAACAAGGCTGAAAGTAAGTTAGAATTAATAACATTTTCATTGGACCGTCATAGGTCTTGATGACAAACATGCGATGTGAATATACCACAATATGCTTGAAAAAGCAAGGAAGTACTTAGAACTCCCACGCTTGCAACCGCAAGCTGCAAATATGAGAGAATTGGCAGGGTCAGTTTCCTCTCGCGGTAACTATCAACCAATCTGTTTTCATCTCAAGGATCATGATTTTAACCAATGTTAATGATACCAAAGGCTAATTTACAATTCATATCAGGCAACTTGATACAGCTATAAACCTTTTATCTAATGGAATATAGAAACAACTGATCTATATACATCAGAAACATCCTCTAAAGTAAGCTGATGAAACCAAATACATCTTCATACCCTTCTTGGTTGTTGAGATATCAATCTTTTTGTCTTTTCTCATGAGACCTGCGATTTTCAAACACACCGCAGTAATTCGCTGCAGGGAAAGTCTTAATATGCCTCCAAATACTCATCTAAATTACTCAAGGAATCGAGCAGCAGCTTTCAACCGGGTTTGTGAGTTATTTCATGGAACTATCATCGCCGAGAGCAATTGTAAATTGTTCTTTACGGACAACATTTTCATATACTTTGGTGGTGCAACGACCAGGGATTTTCTTTTCAAATATTTATAGACTCAGTGCAATAGCTTTTGTGTTTAATAAATGATAACATTTTAAAGTTCTGGTGACATGCCACCAAAAAGAGTTGCTTCACTTGTCAGATAAAGAATAAAATCCCCCTGTGAAAGATCCGTCGGAATTATTTCAATATCGTTTACCGTTTTCAGCATACACCCAATTCAAAGTTTGATAGTGTCTGAAGTAACTCAATGCCTATGCAAAAATAGTGGTGTGGAGTGTTGCACAGTGTTGAAATTTCTTTTGCCATCCCTGTTTAAATTATCTCTCAATTACTGATCAGATAGTTTACAGTTTGGCAGTGCTGGAGGACTCGAGTCCGGACTTGACCTCAAGTCCGGACTTAAGTCCGCTTTTTTTGGACTCGGACTTTGACTTGGACTTGAGCTTTCTGGACTCGGACTTTGGCTTGGACTTGAAGTCGAGTCCATCAAGTCCAGCATTTTTCTTCGTCATATTATTTTGAATTTCATAATCCTCCCAAAAGCAATGGCATTTGCCATGTAATGATTAAAGCCTACTATAGTTCTCTTTGATGAAGTAGGTCTACTGTACTGTAGGTTATGAGGACTTTTACCATGGAAAGATCTTAGTGATGGAAGATTTATTAGTTCCTTATCAGCATCTTTACAACCACTTAATTTGGTCTGTGATACTGTATGTAAGGGCATCAGAGAGCAATTGCATGCATGTGCATACAGCTATGATAATGCTTAATGTGTGTGTATGTGTGTATGTGTCTGTCTTTTTGTGGAAATAGGGTGGTTAAGGCGAAGTTGTTGGTATCTGGAAGTATGTTTTCAGTGTTCTCCACAAGGGGTTTTAAGGGGCGGCCCACCCTCGAGTGGAAATTGCTGCCCCCTGAAATAGCGACCTCCCCCTAAAATATCCAGCCCCCTACAAAAGCTCTGCTCTGCTCCGCTCCGCCCCGCCTCCAAAAAAAGTGGACAGTAGGCTACTGCTTTTTTCAAATGAAGGCCCATCCGCACATATTTTAAAACAAATGAAGTGATAAATTTGTAAAATGGTACCTATGAGTACTGGGTAGGATCTGTCAACTTGAAAAAGACAGCTAGTCAGCAGAGTCTCTCACATTACAACGTGCTTCACCATCGCCTGTGCTCTCTGCGCTTGACCGCCTCTCTTTAAAGTCTGTGGAGACCACTGATTTTTGTAGTTTTCTTTGGGGGACAGTAGATTAGATGGATTAGCAAAGGCATGGTTGAATCCAATAGCAGGTCCTGATTACTACAGCAAGCTCCTCTTCAACACAGGCTACAATTAAGGCCTACATTGTGTTAACTGGATTAGACCTATGGAGGATATCTTAAGCTACTGTTGTGAATATGTAATTGATCAGTTTCTTACTATAATTTCATTCAGTTTGACATGAAGTTTTTCTAATTTGTTTGGTCAGTTTGTTGTAGCATATTGAGTTTAGTGCTAGCAGGGAGATTTCAAAGCCAAGTACAGGAAAACTTTACCATTTTGGACTTGGACTCGGACTTGGACTTGAGAACACTGGACTCGGACTTGGACTTGGACTCGAGCCCTCGGACTTGGAATTGGACTCGGACTTGACCTTATGGACTTGGACTCGGACTTGGACTCGAGCTTGATGGACTTGACTACAGCCCTGCAGTTTGGTGAGTGATATCACTGTTTCCCCAAGGAAACAATTTTAACTTTCATACTAAATCCCTAAGGGGAAAACAATCTGCTACCAGTGTCCTTGAAATGAAGGTTGAAAAAACAAAGACTAACATAAGCCATATATGGTATGTCCCTCTTTCGATCTTACCTATTTGCATTTTAGCTCATGTTTATTTATGGCAAGTGTTTAACTGAAATTACCCTGTAAAATGGTCAATATTTGAAGGATTTTAATGGAAATTGGGGCTATTTTCTGGATTTCCAATGCTTTTTGCAATCCAATTGTGTTATTTTCATGTCACCAGACCTTTAAAGAGCCGTCCACCTTTGCTCATTCCACAAGCAGAAAACATAATTTCTTTCCAAACCCCCTTTCCATCTCACACGTTCAGGTAAAAAATTGTGAAAATGATGTTTGGCAAAATCCGTTATATACATTTCTTATGTATAGCGCATCTTTTGTAAATTGTCTGGAATGATTGCAAAAAAGATGATTTCTGAAGACTTTCTCTGTAACAACAACAACAAAAAAATTCTCAGTACAAGCAATATAAAGCTATGAAGTGGACATGTATAGTCACAATATAGTCACACAGACTTGACATGAAAGTAATATGGTTGGCTATTCTCTTTTGACAGCAATTTTATTATCGGACTGGTGTACGTGGTTCTTGCATTCAGATATTCAAACTGAGAAATAAATGCTGTGGGCCAGGCCCGTAATTGTTTTACTTCACAAACCCCATAGCAATTACGCAGGATTGTAGGATAAAATGAAGTGTGCCTCGTTTTTTGCCCCAGTAAAATGTCATTGATATGGGCCTGGCCAATGACCTGCATAAGGGCCTGGATAAAATATGGAGACGTCTTTACTATTGTGATCCTGGGGAACGATTTTTGGCATTTACAAAATGGCGCAAATAACTCCTTCCCAAGTCATCGCGCAACTAGTAGGCTATGAAGTGGATAAAAGTCAGGAAGTCAGAAGAGCTTGAAAAAATGAAACAAAATGGTGACAATTCATTTGCAGTGGTAAGGGAAAGATTTATTTCATGTAATGTCCTCGGGGGATTTTTTCATGAATATGTTATAAGAAAAGGGAAGCTCTAATAGTTACTGACAAAACTCCACACAAAATTAACGCGATTTCTTTCAAAACTGTCCACGTTCAAGGTTGTAGGGGGACAACCAATCTTCCAATGAAAAGGAGTGGACTAGGACAAGGTAATGTGACTGTTTGTTTAATTTTAATCGATGGAGAAAGTCCTTTTATCAAATGAGTCTTCTCGGAACCTGAAGACACAAAAAGTATTGGTTTTAGTTATGTTACCATGGGCACCGCCTTAGTAGTTTCGCCTATAAATAGAAATAAAGTCGCTTTTTGATTCCTTCCCGAAGGCAAAAGGAATCTATGCAATCACGTGGCGATTGTATGTGTATGTGTGTGTTTGTGACGCTTGACTTGTAAACACGATATCTCAAGATAGCAATGATGGATAATTTTCATACTTGGGATATAGAATTATTATATTAAGAGGAAGATCCCTATTGTTTTTGGTGGAGGTCAAAGGTCATGTGAGGTCACGAGAGGTCAAAACCGAAAACATTGTAAACAGGATATTTCTAGGTAGAAAGAATGGATGCTTTCGTGACTAACGAAAAGTTAGGGCTGAAGTTTTCTACCATTCTAAAGATGAAGTTAGAGAGGAGACCATTTATTTTTTCACTAGCATAACTGTTACAGTAATAATAGTAATTTAAATTACCTTACTGTGGACATGTGAACAGGATGTTATGACTATAGCATAATAGAAATACCATACGCTGAACGAGTTCTTTGATGGCGTAGTGGATTAGAGCTCGGTACGAATCTCTCTTAAGACGTATTTTTTTCATTTAAGTTATTCACCTTTTGGTGGGTTCAGAGGTCATATGAGGTCAGCAGAGGTCAAGTTGTCAAAACAGCGTAAAAATAATACACTCAAAAAGTATAAATTTGAGGGATGAACCTCAGAGCAACAAATCTCTCCCTTTCAGCCTGAAATCACTATGCCTTTGGGCTTTCTGATTATGTATTTATAATTACAACTTTTCAATATAAAAGTTGAGGTTCCAGGCATGGACAATGTCACAGGAATTTTAACTTTTTGATATCTGAGGAGATATTATACTTTATGGTTATCTTTTTCTTTCAGTTTAGAAAGAAGTCAATTTTAAAGAAACCGATTAAGATGGGAGAAAGTTTTGCATATGAAATCTAAATTTGAAATGTTTGCTAGTTTTAGAATCTGGAAAATGAAAGTGATTTACCTTTTTCTGATCTTTAAACCACGGTATGTTTCTTTGTTTAGATACAAACCTGTTCAAATGTACCGTTACTCTCTTTAATTAGTGCAATAATCTGTGATTTCTACTCAAGACCTGGACGGAAAGTTGTGACTGCTTGTTTGTGTGTGTGTGTGTGTGTGTGTTTGATCCAAGTTACTTTAATTCGTTAAAACCCTACGCCCTTGTGACTTGCCAATACATGTCGACTTTTAGAAATGCTTTGACTGGTCTTTTATTTATGTAACTAAGTAATTTCATTAAACGAGAAAACATCACCAGACAAATTTGAGTAGCAGGGTGAAATCACAAATCACTACACAGTACTCTTCTGAGTTCGAAATTAAATTATTCAACCTTTTATTGTCTCAGCAATGATGCAGGCTGTAATGATGAAAGTGAGAATAATAAATATTTTTAACCCTGAAATATAGACATCTATACTGCCTTAATTTCCTAATGATGTTGCTGAAAGATTCTCCATCGTTGCTGATGGATGTTTTTGAAGCCAACTTCAAGCCTTACATTAAACATTCTAACATCAACCTTTCTTCGTTATCTTTACATACGTAGATGCAACTGTTTGTGAGATAACTGATTGTTGGTCGTGGAATAAATTACACTAGTGTAACCAATATGAAATACAAGTTTAGCCTAACCCTGCCTTTGATAGAAATATTTGGGGCGATTTTTCACTTGTTTGCATGGAAAAAATATTACATAGTTCTTTAAGTAAGTTTTTGGTCTCGTCGTACAAAAGGATTGATGAAATTTACATGAACTCAAGCTTAAGAGTGCGGAGAAAATAATTAGAATCAGGTTCTATTGCTGCAGACCCTTTGCACTGGAAGACCGAAGAAGCACACAAAGCTATTACATGTATAATGATTCTCACACGGGCCAATTGTTCATTACAATTTTTTACCTTCCGAGCGACGTTTAAACATTTTTTAATGGAAACTTAAGGTTTGATGAGAGTTTTACCCAGCTACCATAAGTGTTTATGATATGGAGATAAGAAGAAGTAGCATGTCATGTACAGTTCCCTCCTTATGTGTTCTACAAAGTTTGCACAACGATGCAAATGGTTAATAACGGCCGGATATCTGGAAATGCATAAAGACGTTTTCCATTCTCTCGAGTGCAAACATTAATGCCTCACTATGTTCTTAAATGCAAAGTGTTCATGCTGCGTAATAAGACGCGATTCTGTTAAATTGTTTCTGGATGAACTTATTTTGATCGCCATGTGTCAGAACATTACATGTTCATCATATGTTCAATTGCAAAAGTTGGTAGGACCCTCCGACCCCTATCAGGACTTTACGCCTAGGAGGCCTCCTAGTTAGGGCTTCGTCATTCAAGATGTGCATTTACCACGTGAACGAGACCAACGAACCGAGATCGAATTTGTGTGGTCTTGATGATCAGGGACCGACGGTTGGACTTTCTGACCCTTCATTAAACCGACATCAGTTCGGTTTTGGGTGGTATGTCTGCATGTTCTCGACCCATCCCTGGAAAAGTCCCAAACCCACGAATCAATTAGTGTAACTTTAAGGCCCTTTTTCCAAGGCACAGTTGCCATCTCTCACTGAAAAAAATGCCAAAACTTTTAAGGTTACTGTCTCTGTGTAGCGGGGTGAACGCTATCTGATCTCCCTGTAAATTCCCCTTTTATGTGACAGTATATTTTGTACTTTTCTTTTAATTTGCAAAGTACATATAATGAAGATCTTATCAACTACTATGTAGGGCCTAAACTCCTTCCATTAAAGCTTGCTTCTTTTTTTTTCTGGTCAGTGGTCTCGGGTGGTATGAGAGCTTCTTCGGTATGAGCGTTTTGGCTAACTCCCAAACCAATGCGGGTTTGGTCTCAGTTGGGCCTGAGCACGATTCTTCGTCGGCTTCGGGTGGTCCTGGTTGTGTCCAAACCGACAATTGGGCGGTTTGGGCATCTAAACCCAGACCAATGCAACCTTTATTCGCCATCATAAAGCGAGCTTTCCCCCATCCCCCTTACGGTTTTTTGTCCGCACTTATAGCTCTACCTTATCTCTATCACTTGTATCCTTTATCAGTTTATCTTAACATGTGTCCTACTCTTTTCCATCCATAGTTTATAGACTGGTGGGGGGGGGGGGGAGTTTGGACCTGGTCGATGGGCTTAAAATGGAAGTTAAAAACCACTTCTTTAGCCCCTGAATTGCTGCGATTTGGCTAGTCCAACATCGTGGACGAACATAACAAAATGGCTTTTGTAGGTAAGAACCCACATATACAGGAACACCTGTATCTTTGTATCGGGCATTCTACACTCATAACAGATTAATGAGAAAAAAAGGGGAGTGATGTGTGCCAAAATTTTCTATTCAGTAAGATAAAGCATGTCGTCCAGCGACCTCACTCGTAGAAAAGAGTAACCGCGATGTACAATTTCTTGCAACAGGTTAGCAGAGTGTACTGGCTACACCATTCTCTCAATTTTTTTTAGTTGGTCAAAAGCCAACAAGGAGAAGGGTAAACTTTGTGGGTGTAAGTTTACACATTTTAAGTGGGGCTGCAAAACTCTATTTGAAATTGGGGTGAATAGGCGAAAAAGATCCAACGGCACTGCAAGGGGCAGAGGGAGCGCTGCGCTACTTCCTTCGGCGTGGTGTACTAGGTCCCGCCTTAAGGCTCCTGGTGGGGTTCAGGCAGGCCCGTAGCCAGGCCGGGGCACGGGGGGCCGTGCCCCCCCGTGCGGAACCCTGTGCCCCACCATATGGAAAATCGATCGAAAATAAAATTTTAATACCGTGTAAACGATGGCTCTGGTATTACACCAGGCGATTTTTGACTAAAAATGATCCCAAAAGTCGTTAAATAATAACATATTTTGCTTTCTGTAACATTTTTGTTATGCAGTTACAAAAATTTACGCGCGCTTTCATTTTCAGTTACATATGGCTTTAACACCGGTTTCAGATATGTTAGCTTTATATAAAGGTAAAGGTTCCACAATTAGGCTATTGTTCTTTCGTGTAGGCGTGATCCCGGAAAAACACAAAACTGAATCCATGAGAAGTTCTATCCTCTTTCTCTTATGATCAGGAAGATTCTTAATTCAGACTCAACATCATGATAAACATATTTTGTACGAAACGTAAAGTGTCTCAATGTCCAGGGTTGGTGGCAGGTTACCCCGCGACCAGTTGCCCGGCGTCTTGGTTTTGCTCTTAAAGACAGACACACATCACCCCACATACATTTTGGTTGAGAGAAAGCAAAATTCTCAATTGGTCAGTGGTGAATGCTCTTTGATTGACATCAAAGTCAAAAGATACAGAGTAGCTCACATTACACAGCATGTGCAAAGAATGTTGTGATTACATATTATGGCCTTGTATGCCCATCAGGATATGACCCTAAGCAATAAACTAGGTTTGTGTCTGCACAAGGGTGTCTGCAAAAGAAAGGGCTCAATACAGTTGTGGAAGGAGTAACTTAGTCGGGAGAACTGGAACTGTCTAGGACGAGCAGGGCAAATTCTTCCATAGAAACCCAAAGTTTCTAATTTTCCTTAATAAGAACCAAATATTTTTAATTTTTCGTTAACAGGATCCCAAATTTTTCGTCGCGCACCAAAAATTTCGCGTTCGGCATCCTTTCTGTAACCCATTGCTTCTAGCAGGGCTTCGGGTTTATGGACCCCTTAGGGGAGTTTCGTCCCGTCGTCGGGCTTTTCTTTTCACCAGCTTTTGCTGAGTCTGTATGCAGGTTTTACCGTGGTAACAATTTTCCTGCAAAATTTTGGCGCGTTTCGTGCGCAGTTCTCACAAGCGAAGTTATATCGCCTATGAACATTATTAGCATAAAAATTCCAGTGAACTATTCTAGCCAAAGCTAGGTGAAGGCTCAAACTTAGATGCTGGGTATCAAGGTGTTTTCATCTAGTAATCTAGTAACTTGAGTAACATTCGTAACGCGATGACTATATGGTTTGAAGCTAAATTTAATCTTACCCAAATTTATTCTAAAATTTATTTTTTTCTGTTCATGCTAAATTTCGTTCAAAGTAGAAATACGATAATGACCATCTGAATTGTGAACTGCTAAGAGATTGGTGTGCTCTCACTGTCATTCAAAGTCCTGCTCAAAGCTCCATGTTAGTGTTCCCATTTTGCTATTTCCTCAGACATTTGGGGAATTTCCCTCTGGGTCCTAACAAAATCATACTGGACCACACCAAGACTGCCTAATGGCAGCTGCTGGTCCCCTTGCCGTTCGCAAAGTACTCAACTCTTCACCTGCGCTTGCGAAGCTGAAGAAGCATCATCGTGATCATAATCTTGTCCCTTTACTTGTGGAGACTTTCCACGTCCTTGTATATTGCAAAAGGAGGCAAAAATGTCCATCACAAGAGTGAAATTTTCGCGCGCTTCGCGCGTATGTGCACACGTAAAACCGATACCTTTAAGCTGTCTGTGGTAAACTTGAGATATAATCCCCTGTAGTTCCCGCAAACTGTAATCATATGTGGCTCTACTGTCTGCAAATATAATTATCTTCTTCGGTGCCCCCCTATGAGGTGCCGGTGCCCCCCTATGTAAGAATTTCTGGCTACGGGCCTGGGTTCAGGGGTAACTTCTTGGTGGTAAATTAGATGTAGAAACCCCCGGCAGCTTCGGGGTACGTACAACATTTCGGGACTTAGAAAAAAGCATATCTACAAATAAAACTGATCAAGTAGTAAGCGTATATGATGAGCGCGGAACGCGCAGAAAATGGAGCTCACATCACATTGCAAAAGACGATATCAAAATCACCCCCATCTTGCGATTTTTTCATTTCTATAAGTACAAATTATGAAGTCAATGATGCTTTTGCCCCATACTTTGTTTTAGGGGCACGGCCCTGATGTCCTCCCACGGTTTGCGCCCATGAAATTCGAGGCGTGCACTTAGGGAGTAGGAGTGTTCCTACCAGGTGCCAGCTTGTTAATGTAATGCCGATGTGTGCAATACGGCTACATATACCAAGTCGGCAGCTCGACTATGTTGCGTCCGGCCCGGGCTAAACCGAAACGACAACATAAAAGGATACACAAACTAAACAGGGTGTTGCTTTCTTGCTGTCTCGCTTTAATCTGTGCTCTTCTTTTGTATTAACCCTTATGGTCAGTGCACGGAACATAACATTCAAATTAGCTCATACCATTCAAATTATAATAACTAAATAAGGTGGCGCAATATTAACTTCTCTACAGACTACATATCCAACGGACTAGTGGGCAGATTCGATTTTTGAATCTGCTACAACTCGTTGGCGACAAGTAAAAATTCGTCTGCGACAAATCAGCAACTAGTTTTGGGGCAGTTCACACACACAACCAGTCAATCTTAGATTGGGAAACTTCAAATCCCCGACCGTCGACTGTTTCGCAGTCTCGCGACGAACCGGTTGCATGCATGTGTAGCCCAAGCTTAACTCATATTCTTAAATTCAGTATATATTTCTGTGGCTGTTTTTGTCGATGTTCCATTAAAGTGATCCTACCTGTTTAAGAAAGGGAAATACATAACACTGCCTTGTCCAAAGTGTTTGAATAATGTTTACGCAGTCCATCCGAACAATAAAGATAAATAAAGATCCCTCACAGAAGTAGTTGTTCCAAATATTGTTTCAATTACCATAAAAATAACGAAAAAAACTATGAAAATTGAAAATGTTTGCACACAATCTTTATTCCATTCAATCCTACTCCTGGGTAAACAAACCAATGGAATTTGCTCTAATATATGAATGTGCAAAAGGCAGCACAACGAAAGGTGCCCACGTATATGCCAGCGAACGAACACTGAACACATGATATTCACGCTATAGCCCAAGTACTTGAAAACTGACTGTAGGCCTATAGTACCATGGAGCTGATATGCAGTCCGAAAGGCTTTATTGGCTCTATGATAGTAAATCTAAATCGAAAGGAGAAATTTCTGTTGAAGCCCTCCCGACCAGTTTCGGAACAAACTATAGCCCTCGTCAGCTACTCGATAACACCACAACCGACTTGGGACTAAGAATCAGCAAGGGTTGTTACCTGGAAGGGTAAGGACAGTAAAATTTGTGCAGTTAGCTGGTTAGTGATCTTTCGTGATCTTCGAAGAGTGTTTTTTGCATGGTTCTAAAGGCAGCAGCGGCGGCGCCAAGGGGGGGGGGGGCTTGGGGGGCTTTAGCCTCCCCAAAAAGTGGTCAGCCCCCCCCATTAGCCCCCCCCAACTGAAATGAGCAAATTGGAAATTTAAAACACTCATTAAAACAATTTTATTAAGTGGAATTTTTAATGGCCCTAAAAATTTGTCAGCCATCAGCGCTAGCCCTACCATTAACCCCCTCCCCTCCGCTTGGCCGCCATGTCGACAAATCCAAGCACTACTTTCTGAGTCTGCATGTGGTTTTTCTTTTGGGCAATGAAATATACCACCAAATTTCGGCGCGCTTCGCGCGCATTCCTTTCGGTCCGCTCTATATCACTAATGAAGATTAAAAGTATCAGTGAACTTTTCTGGCACAATTTGTGCCTTTCGGATTGCCGCTAACGCGGAAATTATAGTACTATAAGCCAGTAGCGTGTTTAAAGGGGGGCCGGCACAGGCCCCCCACCTCCGAAGTCAGTCGGGGGAAAATCACCCAGTCGGGGGATTTACGGGTTCGAGGAAGAGAAAAAGTTTGAAGAGACACACCAGACACACTGAGCATTCAAACCTTAACCACACACCAGCCCTCGTGGGGGCAGAAAAATGGGTGTCGTCGGGGAGAGGGACCCTCGATTTCTTTTGTTTTGGAAAAAAGGCAAAAAAAAAAAGGTCCTCGAAAATTCGGATAGCACAAGTATGCCGACGTGGGTCGGTCGCCAAGAATTGAAGTGCACAAAAGCAAAAAAAAAAAAAAAGGTCATCAAAATAAGCGCCAGTAGGGGGAATCATCACAGGTTGTGCCCCCACCTTCGAAATCCTGCACACGCCACTGCTATGAGCCACCCCAAAAATTTGCTCAGCCCCCCCCCCCCCCTTAGCCTCCCCAACTAAAAATTCCTGGCGCCGCCGCTGGAAGGCAGACTCAAGAATACGAGTAAATCTAACTCAATTTACCCACGAGACTAGCCATCGATATAATATGTGAGTACTAACTCCGACGAATAATATTGAACAATTCTGGAGTCATTCAAATCATCGATGGTCAATGTTATCAGCGTGGAATCAGACATCTGAGATGCAGGGCTGTAACACCCGAGTCCGGACTCGAGTCCCGTTTTTCCTGGACTCGGAATTGGCCTGGAATGGGAGGTCCTGGAATCGGAACTGGCCCGGAATGGGCTGCAACTGGACTCGGACTCGGAGCCGAGTCCACTTAAATGAAACTTTGATGCCTCCCTAGCATATTAGCTCATATTTACCACTGGGCTATCAGCCTATTGTCTGGGAAAAGTGCCCCTGGGGATATTTGCAACAGTTAGGGCATGGGAGTTGTATGGAGAATCAGCTGGGGTTGAAACTTATTCAGGTTGGAATTTTGTAGGTAGGGCAAGGGTTTTTTCTTGGGGAAAGGAATTGCTTAGTCCTCCTGGGGCTCCGGGCTAGCCAGGGGTACATGGGGAAATTAATTGGTCTGGTCTTGTAACCGATGAACTATTCAAGAATGTGTGAAATAAAGAAGAGGTTTTAACAAAGATGGTCCTCTAAGTTAGTTGGAAAAGTGCTACATGATACATGCCTGGTTGAAGTGTTGTATCATGCATAGTTCCATATTCCAGATACTGTATATAATGCTCATATAGAGTGGCTGCCAAACTCATTACTAAGTACACCTAATTATTCTTGTACTCATGATAGTAGCTGGTGTGGTGCCTATAATTACTCATGACCATGTACTGCACCCATACCACCTGGTCAGATCCTGTACCCATGTTCATTAAATTTCTTCAAGTTTCAGCTTTCATACCCACACTTGGGTATGAAAGTTCCTCGTGACCTGGTATCCATACTCATGTTGTGGTACCCCAAGTATATGCTCAAGTTCATGACCCGGGACTTGCACCTATACCAGCTTCTCACGAACTGGCACACATATACCCTACACAAACTCAAAAACCACGTACTCATGACCAGTACCTATGTCCGGGCTCATGAGCTGTTACCCGTACCTGTACCGGCCCCCATCGGTACTCATGGCCCGGTTCCCATACCCCGTACCCATACCCATGACTTTACCCATACCCGTACTCATGACCAGCTGGTACCTGTACCTGTAGTCATGCCCCTGTATTCACACAACAGTGCTGCCAATTTTCAAGGATTTTACTGCACATTTACTTATGGGATGGACTCGGACTCGGGTCCTCTGGACTCGGACTCGGCTTGGACTCCGGGGGAGGGGGGGGGGTAATGGACTCGGAATTGGCCCGGACTGGGGCCACTGGAATCGGAATTGGCTCGGACTCGGATTAGGTGAACTCGGTTACAGCCCTGGTGGGATGCTTACCCTCCGTCGCAAAGTCATACCATGGAATTACTACCTGGACATTCTTTCCCTGTTACGTTTCCCAGCTAAAATGTACACAGTTGCCTTGATTCAACCAGGGAGTTCTGATACAACAGACACAAATTCTTTTACATGTTGGAAACTCTTAGAGAAAAAACTCTTAGAGAAACCCTGTTGGAAACTCTTGAGAAACCATCAACAACAATCGAAGGTGACCGACTGAGGGAAAAAACACATTGCTCACAGAGCAAATCGAATCGAGCCATACAATTTTTTTTGTCATACTTCAGGTTAGTGCCCTTGCTTGTTATCGAAATCTACAAACTCGACACATTTTTCGTCATTTAGTGTATCGTTGTCCAGTTTACGTATAGATTATTTGATATGTAGACGTACCTGCATGTACCCTACCCCTGAAGGACAAAGACTTGGGATGCGGGGAGTAAGCAAATGTATAGAGGTGTAACTGGTTACCGTTACAAGCGTTAGTATGCAAGTGTCTTCTAGAATACTGTTAGGGGTGAAATTCACTAACACGGGTCAGGCCCGTAGCCAGACAAGGTGCCGAAGGGGGGGGATTTTCCGGAGGGGTCGAATCATACTAAAATGCATTACGGCAATGCTAATTTTTGATCTTCTGGGGGGGCGAAAAATTTTCCAAGGGGGGCTTCGCCCCCTTGACCCCTCCTTGACTACGGGCCTGACACGGGTATTATGATGAAAACAGTTGCTTTTGTTTCAAAACCTCAAGTGTGCTGTGCAGTATACAACCTTCAAAATCACTCTATTCCCAGCTAATGCATGAATAACGGAGGGAACATAAGCCAATGTACAGTACTTCGGTAAACACATCTCACAGCTGCGTGATTCGTTGGATATTCATATAGTGTTGTGATAGGCGTGGTTTGAGCTGATCGTATGAGGACGGGTTTTTTTTTTTCAAAGTAGCCTGCAAATTTTGACTATTTTCGGACTGTTTCTTTATATTTTGCCATTCACACTACCATTTTCAGTCACTACATAAATAACCCCATCCATAAATAAAGAAATACATTAGGCCGTATATATTTCCCTTTTCTTGAACAGGTAATATCAATTTAAGAAATGACGATAAAAAAGGTAATTCTTTTTTAAGATGATTTAGTAAACATGTAAACATGTTTTGTTGGTGTTTTCCATCAGTTTCTTGGCAGAACTGTTTCAAATTCTCTGATACCATCAGCGGTTTCCTCCAAGTGTCTAACAAACATTTACACTTGAAGGGTTTCTTGAAAAATACATGCAGTGTGTTGTGGGGTGTTATGAATTCTGCTATGAAGAGCTGTTTCTCCTTTAAGGGTGACAGGTATTTGTGAGTTACTCTCAACTTTTAAGGAGTAGATAACCAGGGCTGTAGTCAAGTCCACCAAGCTCGAGTCCAAGTCCGAGTCCATAAGTTAAAGTCCGAGGGGCCCGAGTCCAAGTCCAAGTCCGAGTCCAATGTTCTCGAGTCCAAGTCCGAGTCCAAGTCCAAAATTGTAAAACAAGTTAAGTACAGTAGTTAAAAGGGTAGCCTGTAGGCAAAGGGTACAGCTGGCTAGGTGAAAAATCAGTATAAGCATATAGGCGTAGGAGGTGGGGAGCTGGGAGGGCTGCAGCTCTCCCAACCAAAACGTTTTGTGAAAATTCGGGCAATATGCTGAGAACTTTTCGGTCACCTGAAAGAAAAATAATGCGATGATGTAGCTAAAGGAATCAATAGTTTAAAAAACTTCCTTGGTAACTAAATTAAGTTCTGATTTGAATTGCACCAGCACCTATATATTTGGCATTAATTCACCAGTCTGTTTTTAATGGTTAAACTTATGATTTTAAGTGGTGTATTTGAGGGGCCATTCGGCCATGCCTCACCCTCACTGATGCAGATTTTTTTTTTAGTACCTCAAATATGTAAATGTTTGAACACAAATTTTACTTCAAAGGTAGCATATGTGGCATCAGATTGCATGTAAGGACACCTAATTTTTCAAAATATTTCAAAGAGGAGGGGGACACTCCATTGGGCCATGGTCCCCCATCACTGATGATGCCGATTTTTTTTTATTTTAGTTCCGAAAAATACCTGAAGTTTTTAACACAAATTTTACTTCATAAGGTAGCATATGTGGCACCAGATTGCATGTAAGAACACCTAATTGTTCAAAAATTTTTAAAGGGGAGGGGGAACCCTCCGCTTAGACCCCTCCCCCAGGCCGGCGATCATACAACATAATGCCTGTCCCTCACCTCCATGAAAGAAATCCTGGCTACACCACTGATTATTACCCTGGCTACACCACTGATTATTATCATTATTATTGTAACGACTTCCGCCAAAATTAAAACCAATATGGCAGGTAGTAACACGGCAAATTATTTTATGTAATTGGCTTGCGGTGTGATAACCGATGCATGCCTATGTGATAGGTCTTAATGTTGCATGCTAATGCTGCATAACAGTTTAGGCCTGCCCTTATAGTCATGGGCGTAGGAGCCTAAGTTGATTGGGGGGGGGGCTGTAACGACTTACTCGAAAAATAAAACCAAAAATTTCCGCACGCTCCACGCGCGTTTGACATGTTAACGTACACCCTACAATATAGTAATGTAGTATGACAAAACTACTGTGGCCACTTAGCCCATCTCTCCCATATGAATCTAAGTGAACAATTGGGTACAGTAGCCAAAAAAAATACATGAGAGTGGAAAATTCACTACTAGTTTAGATTCCCATTTCCAATTTTGCCAGGAGTAAATAGCCTACTCCATAGTGCTAGTGATAAAGGGGATGGAATTATACATGTACACGCAAGTAACATAAACACTGAAGCATACAGGTGTAACCTAGGCGACATGACGTAAACTGTAGACTGTTCAAGAGGAGCTTACTGTAGTAGGCCCTGCTATTGGATTCAATCACGCATTTGCCAATCTATCTAATCTAACGTGTTGCCCTCCCCCCCCCCCAAAAAAATCACAAAAATGTTTATAGTTGACAGCAATCTCACCCCTCCCACCTCATTTCTACAGACAGACAGACAGACAGACAGACAGACAGACATACAGACAGACAGGCAGATAGATACACATACACATAAAAGAGTCAGCATTAATCTATTTTGTTAAGCCTACCAAAGCATTACCATAGTGTTGTATGCACATGCATGCCATTGCTTCCTGATGCCCTTCAATACTATATCACAGGCCAAATTAAATTGGTTGTGAAGATAATGATAAGGAACTGAGAAAACTTCCTAAAACTAAGATCTTTCCATGTTACTGGTATCAGGCTCCTCTTACTCTCATACCTATACAGTATAGGCCTACTGTAATAATTACAGCAGGCCTACTGTAGGCTATATCAAAGAAAAATAGGCCCTAGTACATAATGAGTGCTGTTGCTTTTGGGAGAATTATGAAATAAAAAATGTGATGAAGAAAAAGGTTGGACTTGATGGACTCGACTTCAAGTCCAAGCCAAAGTCCGAGTCCAGAGAGCCCGAGTCCAAGTCCAGAGAGTTCGAGTCCAAGTCTAAGTCCGAGTCCAAAAAACCGGACTTAAGTCCGGACTCAACCTCGAGTCCGGACTCGAGTCCTCCAGCCCTGTGGATAACTCCGCAGTTGACCTTAAAAGATATTTCTCGAGCATTACGTAAACCTGCTGAAGTATTCCTAAAAGTATGTCTTAGTAACTCATAAACTCAAGAAACTCAGAGTCATCATTGACCAGTGACCACACACTCGATCCCGATCGAAAGGTAAAATCTTAATAGTATTCATTGAAAACATCATACAATAATTGATGACATAATCCTCACATCATCACGTAGTAGTGTGAAGTTAGTGACTCTGCAATCATAGATACGTCCGATGTAACAGTCCCCCCCCCCCAAAAAAATAATGTATTGTCTGCAGGTGGTATTTTGTGGGACCTTATATCAAAGAGAATTTTTTTCATTACATCTCAGCCCAACCCCGTACCAAAACTCCATTCGTAACTCAAGCTATCCCTTTTTGAAGATTGGTTACTTTTGTCAAAAAATACCTTCAATTTTCCACAAATTAACAAAATGTAATACAAGTGGGCAAATTTGTTCAAATTCCTCTTTTATTCTTTATAGTTAAAAAGCTCGTTCGTTCCTGCAGTTTGATACTGTTGGAATGTTTAGATATTTTCCGTTTAGATTTGTAAAACTGTTCTATACTTATGGTATAACAAACAAAGTTGGAAGATTCAACATAGTGGTTTCAGCATTCAGGACTGAAACCTAGTCCACCTAATCCAATTCGGAGCCAATTCTGATTTACCTACTTGGACCATTACTTGAAATGTTGTACAATAAACTTCAGTTGGCAAAGTTTCAGTCAAGACTTGCTCTTAAACAAACCAGATTTATTTACCTCACCCAATTTACAATGTATAACCCCGGAAAATTCTGAAAGCAGCCTTTCATGCAAACAAACCATCACAGAATAACATGAACAGTGTCTGTCCTTCGAGTATTGTTTTTTGTAATTTGAAAATATCAATGTAATCTAATTTGAGCAACACGGAATACGCTTTCGTTCAAAATAAACATTTCATGTCAAAACGGCAGACAACAGAGAAGATTCGCTTTTGTTTAAAGGGAAAATGCAGTTCCCTCAACTTGAAGTTGTGTACCCCGTCATTCTAATTTAGGAATTGCTCCTATCAATCACGTGACAATATTTAAATTCATGCAGGATAACTCCTTTGCCATGAATATTAAATGTTTTAAACACAAACATAATGGAAGATACTCGTGAGCGAAATAAAAGAAGATTTGAAAGATTTGGCAGATTTTTGAAAATAAACTTAGGGCGACTGCTTTCTCCCTTTAATTTTCATCAGGCAACCAATTTTATCCTTTTTAGGTGATGTGAAGCTGCTTAACCACGTCTTTCCACTAGCATACTACACTCGGGTATTTTAACTTGAACATGTTAATCACAGACCATACAATGCGACAATAAACTTTTGAATAATAAAATGCGACAATAAACTTTCAACTATTAAGTTACAGAATTGTTTTGGTGATTCAAATGAAACAATATTCTACTTTTTCAAACCAGTTAGTTACGGTACCTCGAAAGAAATGGGAACAATCACCTTAAAGCTGAGAAATACAATACGGAACATTTCTAAGTATGCTTAGTCATACCAGTGACATAAATGAGACGCTTTAATTTATTAAAAGACCGCGGCAAGACATAGACGGAGCCGACACAGTAAAGCTATGCATACTATGTTGTCCGTCTTGGCACTGAAATCGTTGCCCCATCAATGGTCACGAAGACAGATGGGAAACACAGTAGGAAGTGGACCACTAATTCAGATGTTCTTACGCCGAAATATATTAACTGACAAATTAAGTCCCTTGAACATTTTATGGGAGCTTGTTTCTGACTGTGTTACTTACAAAATTTGATCCATTTTTATATTGTTTTTGGAGGCAATGAGTTGAAATACAGACTGAACAAAATTTCAAGCTTATTTTACCAATTCTATTGCCATTGTTTGATTGTTTTACTCTACTCTGTGAAGTGCCGTCTTTGAGTACATTAGAGAATTCGTTCCCTTGAAGGAAGGACAAAATTGCCTTCATCTGCTTCAAGGATTATATCTCCAGATGTCACATTTTTGCGGTTAACTTACTTGTAGTGGACCTTAAGTGGCTTGAAGAATAATAAAGTAATTTTCGCAGTTATACAAAATAATTCGCTGGAACTGAACTTTATGGATAAATTGACGTTAAAACAAATTTTAAACCAGAAAAATCGGTCCAGGTTTGGTGGAATTATAAATAATTGTTAGCATGAAAACTGCAACAGAACAATGGTCAGTTCCTGGCTCTCGTGCAGGGTAAATATTTGCTCCGACTAAGCAAACAATCCTTTGTGGTCAAATGACGTCAAAAAATCGGTCATTTCGTGCCGTGGTCGGCCAGTTCGTTCCGCCGTTTTTCAAGGGGAAAGATTTACTCATGTAGCGATAAGGGCTAGCTGAAAACATGTACCTATAATCCAAACCCTTCTGGCTCAAAATTTGAATGGAAATGATATAGAAATTTGAAAGTGCCATAAAATCCCACATTATGAACTTTAACCAGAGGGTGACATGATCAGGTTGAAAACTTCTGCAAGGATCTAGGGGGTGAGGAAATAACCTGATTTAAAATGTAAGTCAATGAGACATTATTAGTGGTACGCTACCAGTACACCGTCCAATGATCAAAAGTAGATGAAAAGTTGACACTACTCAATGTGTTGAGCCCCGTTCATCGATGACTGAGGTTTAGGTGCAGATCTAGGAGGCTAACTCGACGTTAGCTTCTATTTAGTACACCATCATGTATTGTTTATGGCAATACTGCATATTTTATTTCCCTTCTAATGGTTGTATTAAGCTCTTAAGCCGCGGTCACACTACAACGAATTCGGATCGGATTCCGATCCGACTTTTGTGAGTTTTTATTGAAATCTTCTCCATTTCGGGTCGGAAAGAACCCCAAATTTGCCAACCTGTGTAATTATATGATTTTTATCGCAGGACTACGAAAATTAAATTTATACGAATTATTTCGTGACGTCACATCGACAGACAGCTTTTATCGGACTACGCGTGTCCGATAAAAGCTGTTTGTCGGTGTGACGTTAAGAAAAAAATCGGTTAACATTTTATTTTCATAGACCTCTGATGCAAATCATATATTTACACTGGTTGGCAAATTTGGGGCTCTTTCTGACCATTGATGGAGAAGATTTTAATACAAACTCACAAAAATCGGATCGGAATCCGATCCGATTTCGTTGTAGTGTGACCGCCGCTTTAGAACTCAGGAAATCGTCTAAAACGATTTTTGATCAAAATTTTCCCAAGCGAGATATCCGACCCCGCAGGCTTAGGTGCTTCTTCTGTAAGGGGGGGGGGTAATTGATCATGGAAAACCCTTACCTGATTCTCGCCATTTCAGTTTCAGTTTCAGTGTTTTTGACTTGTACAAGCATACCGTGGAAATTGCCATGGACATCCTTACATAAGCATACAGACAAGCATATATGCTAAAATGCAATAAGCCAGTCCAGAGTTACAGTGACTTCTAACAGGTCAAAGGTCGTAAGGGTACTCTGAAAGCAAATACTTAGTACCCACTTCACTAACTTACACAGTTCACGTTACTACGGCATACAATACTCCACAGTCTGCGAGCAGCCCTCGAGAATAAGAAATTGGGTACGACAAAAATTGCCGAAGTATAACGGATTTACTTCGGTAGAAATACACTCTACCTTGGCACGGTCAACGAATATTAGCAATAATGGTAAACGCCGAAAATTTTGCGGGATCAACGAGTGAAGGTGGGGCGTGGGGCCTATTCGGCACGTCGACTAGCCACCGTACAGACATGCAAGGAATAGTGATCGCTTAGCCTATTCACAACTCGACCAACAGCCATACTTCACGTACGTACAAGTATTCAAAACTTTTTGTTCTAGCATGGTGATACCCTACGTACGTAGAGAATCTGATATACTGAAAAATCCTAATTGCAATTTTAGCATTAATATTAAATTAATTTGAGTCGGTCATATATGCAATGACCGACTCAAAGTACCGACCGACTGAAACATGTTTCGCGCAGCTGGGTGTACCTAACCAGCCAGTGGCGTAGCTAGAGGGGGGGGGGCAGGGGGCGGTCGCCCCCCCCCCACAAAGCCTCCGAAGGCCTCTGTCGGAAATTTCTGGTCTCTGTCGGAAATAAATAAAAACAATTCATTTGAAACACTCACAACTCTTCTTTCGTTTTTAAGCAGAATTACACATCGATATGTCAACGTGAAAGCCAAAAGTCGGTCTCAAAATTGCCGGAAAGCATAAAAAAGGTCCCCAGAATTTTGAATCGTACAACTATCAAGATAATCTGTCGGAATTCTTTTGCTTCTGCCCCCCCCCCCCCCACGAACAATGTCTAGCTACGCCACTGTAACCAGCCAATCACAACTCGAGAACCGAGCAATACAAATTTTGTGTGTATTCTTGTATTGAAGTCCCCATTGAGTTAGTGTTATGATCTCACTGCTTGTGTCTTTGTAGTTTTACGATTCGATAACTTTTAAAAACAGTTTGTTTCTTGTGTAAAACAACAATCAATTGGTTGATGAAGGTGATCTTGAGATGGCACATTTGTAAGATATCTGAGGGAGGGCCGGAGGGGATTGAAAGGCTTCTTCGAGTATTGGCATAATTAATTGTAACCTATTTTCCTCAATTACGTACGGTTAGCGAGAAGGCATAGCTATTCGGTCCCTGTAGTCGCCGGCACTACAGACTGAGTGAGTTTTGGTACGTAAACAGCGATCATAACGAAAGTTTTAAATCAAGATTTTCTGTAAAAACCTTAAAGTGTAACTTTAATTTTCATTCCCGGTAAGCCCCTGTACGTGTCCCACATTTTATCGCCTCGGCAATATTTTTTTGCTGAAGTCAAGTCAATTTGCTTCACTAGGCTTCATTTACCACGCCAATGACATGCCGAAGCGTTGCTGCTGCGTACAATGTTTACTCTACTATACCCCTATGACCTATGACCTGACATGCGCAGTAATAACTATGAACTGGCTTATTATATAAAATGGGGCACTGACGGGATGCGTATTACCTGACATCCAAATGGTGCTATAGAGTATGATGCCAAGCACTTTACAACTATCGTATTTTTTCTAAGTTTGAAAGAAAATCCAGAAGAACAGCTTCCAGCAATGGGGCATGGGCGTGGATAATGGGGGATGGGGGGACGCGTCCCCTCACTTTTTTGGAAGGGGACATCTCCAAAAAGGCCTCCCCCACTTTTTCAAAATAATGAAAAATAAAACTGTGATGAATTGTAATATAACATAGATTACGAATTGATACTACATTTTAAAAGCTAAATTGCGCCCAAATATGGCACCATTTGCCAAAAAGACACCTTCTTATTTCGATTTTTTTTTCAAAGGGGAGGGGAACACCCCTCCCCTCAGGCCCCTCCCCTAGGACGTCGATTCGCAAGTGGTGAAAAGTCCCCCCCTCACTTTTGGAGATGGATCCACGCCACTGCAATGGGGAATGGGAGGGAGAGTATAGGTGCAGGGAGGTGATATTAGACCTCCCTGATAGGTATA
Organism: Holothuria leucospilota; assembly: GCA_029531755.1. NCBI lineage: Eukaryota > Metazoa > Echinodermata > Holothuroidea > Aspidochirotida > Holothuriidae > Holothuria > Holothuria leucospilota. The sequence continues at coordinate 19,720,149 of CM055981.1, read as the reverse complement.
GCAAAAAGGGTGAAGGACTTACTAGCGCGTTTCAGAATGCTTTGTCGTCGTAAGTGTATTAACAATAACCATCTATACCGATAATGGCTGCGCACAAAGCGAGCGGTAAAAATTTTCGAAAAACGTATAACGGCCAATATGTACTTTAAACCTTCCACATCATGCTACAAATTAGATTGAAAGGTCCCATATCGATGCGAGGTCCGTGTAGAGGTAGGATATGTGCTTGTTTTCGGAAAAGTGTTGTGATCAGAATAGTTGCATGTATTATTACCTTTATAATGGTCATGAGATTGAGTGCAAATTGTGACAAATGCGGGCAGAATTTTTCATTAAATAAGGTTTTCATGACAAAATCTACATTCATGCTTTGCATCGAGACAATTTCAATTCCCCATCAAACCTATATGCCAATCACAAAGCCAGTCTTTTACCTGCTTTCAACTTTTGCTACTGTGCTTGTCCGGGAGTTGCTACCCGAAGATATTGATAATAAGAACAATATATTGTATTGACGTAGCCTATACAGGTTTGAAGCGCGCGGAGAGCGCGAAAATTTTGAAAGTTTAAGAAAGGATTTGCGAAAATTATGATAGTTTTAGAACCATTTGTGGTAGTAAATTATTACAATAGATGTCCAACTCTTGGTTGGAAACACACCTCACCATATCTCCTACAAGAATCTATAGCTTAGGCTCCTTTTGGGATCATTTTAAAATTTTCAAAAAAGATTCTGAAATGGACTGGGGGCACGCGTCCCCCCATGCTCCCGTACCGGCGCCACTGTGACCATATATGGTTCTTGTAACTTTAAAACCCGTGAGAATTTGGAAGTATTTGCCGGCCGTAAAGGTCAAGACGTAGGCATTTATATGTCAGAATGGAAAATGTCAGTTAATGGCTATCCATTCTATTTGCTTTCTCTTTATATGCCAGATTTGATTCAGTATGGTATAATTTCATTCAGACACCATTCAAGGTACATTCTGGGGCCTTAGGTTATTTTCCGATTTTACTAGCAATAAACTGTAGGCTAAAATAAGCCCATTTCAAATCTGCGTATAATCCATGCTTATCATAATAGGTCTCAAGAAATTTCGTAGACTACAAATCAAAACTTAACATTAAAGATGTCAACTTTTTAGTACACGTTGCTTACTGTCGAACATAATTGACGAATCGTCCCATACTGAGATGTATTTTCAACGGCAACGATTTCTTGAGCTGATAACTCTAATACTCGACTGTCCATTTTTCTGTCACATTGTGACGTCACTTTCTATAGATCTTATGTATTGACATGACACTGACGTCATTTTGGGTGAAAACAATGAAGCACACGCGCACTCATGGCGTAGATTTCGCGACACGTGTAGTATACTTACGCGTATATACGATTGGCTGACAAATCAGCTGTCTGCATTTATTGGTGTAACTTGCAATGATACACGCTTTCCCTCCATTTTCCTCCAAAAGAGGGAGCACTTTCTCCTTTGTGACATCATATTCATAACTGGTCTATTGGAGCCAACTTCTCTGCATAGTAATGGCTCATATGTATGTCATAATAACGCATTTTACTTACATATAGCAACATTGCAGCAAAATGAATTCGTACCATGATTTTTGTTTATTTTGGGAAAGTAATTTAAATATGTATAGTCATTGGTTGAACAAGTTGTTACTGCATCATTAATGACGTTATCTTTGATCGTGAAACGGAATAATCTAGGCCTTGACGTGTATATGAGAAGTAATGGGGAGCACACTTGTCTTTTATCTGTAGCAAATAGTGATTTACATCACTGAATTCCAGGCTAGTGTGCAAAAACTCTGGTCTACTGGTTAGTGTAACTCAGTCGCCTGTGACCTCTGCAAGCTGTTACCAGTATAAGATGGAATTACTCTTCAGCCTTATGAACGCATCGACAGGTCAACATCCATATTTAGAGAATAATCAACACTTATACTCTTACCGTGACCCAACTACGCTTGACAAGATCTTTTCAATCATGGCCAAATGCTATATTAAAATGTGTCGTTATAACTTAATTGAGGTATGAGGAAGTTAACGATAGACCTTATACATTGATAACCGCCATCTTAAAACCGCCATCTGCACTACTAGGTGTACAAAAGTGTGTCAGTACTTGTGTAGCCTTTGAGCAACTGCACTTGGGTGTTATGACCCTTTGACGTCATGTGGGGAGATACTTCATGTAAGACTACCTCAAACTGAGGTGAATAGACAACTGAAGGGAGATGAATAGGCTGAATAGCCTGAAGTGAATAGGATTAGTTGGTGTCTATTCACTTCAGTTTGAGGTTGGCTTACATGAAGTATATACCGTCATGTGCATGAACTCTTTACTACGGTACGTGTCTGCAGTGTGTCTAGATGTCTCGAACTGGTAGATTAGAAGAGCCTCTGAAAACGAATGATGGTTAACACTGCAATTCGGCTTTAACTATTTTTGTAATTTTTATTCGTGTTTTATCTTGAGATGGTAAGAGTCATAATCTTTACGTTTCTTTCCACGGGTGACAAGTAGGCCAGCGTACATACTCCATGTTTGTATGCATCTTGTGAAAGTCGTCAAATTCTGCAGCAGAATTTATGACAACTCGAAAACACCAATTGCAAATCTTGAGCCTGGTATAGTTAATCGAGTATCGCAGTCCCCGTTCATGTTTGTATATAGGATCAGTTAGCTGGACAAAGTTAAACAAATTCAAATCAAAGCTCCGGAAAATTGCTTAATTCACGCATTTAATTTTTTTTTTTACTTTATCAGGTGTTTGAGAAGTAATACCAAGAAAAGTGCACAGAAGTTCTGTCATAGAGCATAATTCCTGAACAGCTTAGTTGTCAAAACGACAAAAAGAAGTATATTTCAAGTTATTCCGATTTGATAAGTTGCCTTTCATATGCAGATTGACCTCAGGAATGTAGCTTTAGCTTAAGGGAAAAGTTCAGTCACCCCAAATTAAGTTAGTGTTGCGTGGGGTTAGCTCCAGCGGGGTTCGAAAAATTCCGCACAAGAATGAGATAAAGTTTCCAAGACTCAATAAATTCGACCAGTCCTTGATTTATTCCACTAATTCTTTGACAAATTAAGAGCATTTACCCTGATTGGTGGAGATTCCAAATTATACTAAAAATGATTGATGGGAGCTACATGCTCCTGGTAGATTGATGTGACGTACCACATAGTATATCGCCTACGACATCAAGAACATATTACCAAGGTGTCTCTTCCTAGAGTCTGCAACCAGAGTTTCTTCTGCAGGTCTATCCTAAAATGATTGGGATGAGCAAGAGGGTTGTGATTGGTCAGAAAGTCATAATGACCCTAAACTCACCAATGAGGGACCTGGGACCCAGACGTCTAGAAATTATGCAAAGTGGTTTTTGCACCATCACGTTGCAATCTTGGACACGTACACAACAAAATGCCCATCTTCAATTGTTGAGGTTTACAACTTGAGTATTACCCTTGAAACAAACGTGCAATCATAATATTGCATGACATATTAGTATTCCCGTGTATCCTAATTCATGAATGGCTCTTTATGTCATGTGACAATAATTTTATGACTAAATTTATGTAAAACAACTAGTTTTTTAGCCTTGAGAATGTCTCATTTCTGTTCTGAACCATTATTAAAGATACTTTATGTAGAGAAAAGAAGAGATTTGAATAACATTTAATTCATTTGTCAAAGTAAGTTTTGGGCAGCTGCTGGTTCCCTTTAAGCCCATATTACATTCGTGATCTCTGAAGAGGCGTTGCACTTATAATTATGTGTTTCACTCATAATTCGAATGGTGCAACTAAGTCCATAACATGTTTGGCACGACATATTTTCAGTTGATCCATGAACGTACTTTCATGGATAAAGGTTATTACATTAGGGGCAGGGTTTGGTATTGGTTCAAACTGCATTAGGCATGAAAACCTCGACTAAGTCGAGAAGCCAGGCCATTTTCGGAGACGTGAATGATTTCATGAAATCACAAGTTCATATCTCAATTCACTACTACCTTTACAACCTTGTTTATATACATATCCAGGGAGCTGGACGTGGCAGCTCCATGGTATAACTCGTTCGTGGATCTTTTATGTACCAAGATTTGGTGTCGTAAATTAGAGTGTAACCAATTAATTTGTGTAAGAGTGAATTACTCATCAAGATGAAACCTTACTAATGTGTTGACACTGTAGATCGAATTAGATTACTATTGCTGTTGGTATTAATATTACTCGCAATTAATGATTTTCTACACGCAAAGAGGCTAGAAACGGTAATTTCCTTGACGCGCGGTGACGTTGTAAACTACGGAGCTTTTAAGGTGTCATGCAGATGCTGAGATATGGTGTGACTTTCTCGACTTTTTTCTCAGTAAAATATTCACATGTTGACATCCGACATCTTTTTATCTGAATATTTTAGCGTAAAATATTGAAATATTACATTACAGGATCTCAGTATCTTAATATCTTCACTGAACGATACTGAGATATTGACATCCAACATCTCATTACTTGATATTTTAGTGTAAATATTGAAATATTACATTACAGGATCTCAATATTTTAATATCTCCACTGAAATATATTGAGGTATTGACATCCGAAATCATGTGTTCTCAATATTTTAGTATAAAATATTGAAATATTTGATTACAGGATCTCAATATCTTAATGTCTTCATTGAAGGATATTGAGATATTGACATCCAGCATCTCGTTATTTCAATATTTTATTGTAAATATTTAAATACTTGATTACATGATCTCAATATCTTAATATCTTTTCTGAAGGATATTAGTCTAGCGACGAATTTGAAAAAGAGCTCTAAAAATTGACTTACCCGGTACCGATTTGTAAAATATAGCGACTATGCTAAAACTATTGTTTATAATGTAACTTGAAATTTTAGGTTGGTTGTCACTTTTTAAAAGTTCCCGAACATGCAAATTTTCAAGGTCAAAGGTCAATTTTTCAAAATTTTAGTATTTTTAACACACTTTAAAGTGTACCTAAAGTCTAGAATTTTGGAAATATATATTTTAGAGGTTGGAAAATGAATCTTATTGATCTAATTCCCATTGTCAAAGCTTGCTCCGTTGCTGAGATATTAAATGTTAAAATTTATTCACTTAAATCCAAATAGTCCATTGCGCAATAATTTGTGTCCTTCTTGTGGTACAACTCACATTAAATGCTTTTTTTTCCTTTAAAAATTGAAAGTGTTTATATGACCTTGAACACTTCCTGTTTTGTTGCATGGCATGCTGTACAGAGGGGGCTTGTATAGTCAAGTCACCTGAAAGTCGTAAGGATTTGATCACATTTTGGCACGAGTTGTAGTAACTTTCAGAAAAACAAAGAAATACAAAGGTTGTAATTTGAGTAGTACAACAATGACATCACAAATTATTGCGCAATCTACCTTTTTAAATTGAGTGAATAAACTTCAACATTTTATATCTCAGCTTAGGAATGTCCTGTGAAGATGGGATTTGGACCACTGGAATTCAGATTCCATGCTCTGTAATATATATTTTTGAATTTTCAGACTTTAGGTACACTTTAATATGACGAGACTGATAAAATGCTGTGAGTCAAAATGAAAAATTTATACAGTCCTAAAGTGCTCAAATGTAAGTAAAATAAAAGAATTATAAACTGTTTATAGAGGGTTTTCTTAGCCTTAACAAAGAAATTTGAATAACGGACTTAGACATATTGAACAGTCTGTTTTCAACACCTTTCAATTTCAATTCTGGACCACTGGTGAAGAGTAAGAAGAAAAACGTCCAGAACAGTGGTGGCGCCAGGTGGGGGGCAGGGGGCCATGACCCCCGTCGGGGAAGGCTGCCCACCGTCGGGGAAATTTTCCGGTTTCGGGAAGCTACTATGTATACGATAAAATATGTAGTCCCTGACAACGGGCAGTCGCTCCAACGATTTACTTAAGTTTGGTCTAAATTTGGGCAAATTCTTCAATAAAATCCCCAGATTTTCCAATTTTCTTCGTAAAAACCCAATTTTTTTCAAATTTTCCGTGGTAAAAGCCCAACTTTTTCAATTTTTTCCAGTAAGAGTTTGAAATTTTCGGCGCTCTTCGCGCGCCAAAATTTTACTTCAAACATCGTTTCGGCACTACATCGCCCTCATCGAGGCTTCGGGTTGCTGGCCCCTCGTCGGGGAGCTTGGTCGCCTGTCGGGCAAATCCTGGCGCCACCCCTGGTTCAGATACAATCCCACGCGTTCTGTAAACTGTGGACGAGTGATGTTTAAAATACAACCTTTGAATGTTTGTTTAGTTTTCGAACATAGTTTTAAGGTCACCTTTTAAACTTGATCTGCATTTTACGTTTTTCCCCATAAGGGCCCTTCACAAAATCATGTGACTTCAAACACCATTTATTCAGATGTTTTAAAGCAACTTTGTCAGGGGTGAGGCTAGGTGGGGTGAGGAGGCCATGGCCCCTTCGAAAAAGGTTGAGGCCCTCGTCGGGAAAATTTTCTAATCTTTTTTTTTAGGGAGAATGAGTGTGTGCGATGAAGTTTTAAATCTCCGACAGCGACTGGTCGTCCCAACTGTTTAGTTGAGCCACGGTACTCTCAAAGAGGGCTATTTTTCAAAATAAATTGCAAACCTAACCTTTTGCATTTACTTCAATATAAAACCAAATTTTTAAATTAATTTACTTCAATAAAAACACCAAATTATTGAAATTTCTCCACTAAAAGCCCCAAATTTGTGCCGCCCCAATAGCGCCGAAATGTTTATTCACCAACCTTCCACGCAGTAATCCGTCGCTTTTGTCCTGGTTTTGGACCATGGCTTCCGCCCCCACCAATGTCGAGAACTTGCAATCCTTAAAATTAAGTGGGATATAATGAAAATATTTATAGGCCTACCATAAAATGTAGGCTATTTTCGTAGCTGTATCAGAGAAATTTGAATTTTTTTTTTTCTGGTTGTTAGGATGTGTGGAACCATTGCATTGATTATATTAAATGTGCGAAATCACATAGCCTAACTAAAGTAATTGACTTAATTATTTATTAAATACATTACGGTGTTTCTGTCATTGCAATAACTATTTGCCAACATGAACCAGATCAGCTTAAAGGGGTATGTTGTAGCAATATCCCATGCAAAAAAGTAGATATCTGTTTAAATGTTTTCGGACGTGATGGTAAATTTTAGTAAGGCAGAAAGCGTCTTTGCTCGGGATGGCATACAACTAATACATTTTACCGCTACAAACTGACAAAGTACGCTTTTGCTTTGTTTCAACACACATTTTTGTGCTATCTTTTTATGAGAGGGAGTTGGAACATAGTCGCAATGGAACTTGGTCAGCCGGAGTTTGGAAAAAAAAATCCTATTTCTCTGGCACATTTTGCGAAAATCCGGCCATTGGTCGGATTATTACAGTTTGTCGGGCAAACGGCTTAGCCTCCTCCTCCCCCTAGAAAGTGTCCCTTACACCCATCGTAATTGTTACATGAATTTAATTCATTTTGTTTACTGGTAAATAAACCTTTAATAATTTGTGGTTACAGAGCAATATAATTATGAGTTGTTTCCCTGTATTGGAAAGCCAGTGAATGATTCTTGCACCGATCTATGTTGTTTTCAAGTCTGGACATGGAAATGGCACATATCCATAACAAGACTTGATTTTACTTGCAAAAAGAAAATCCTTTAAATAAAATAATTCGCAGTTCTCAAAAAATGATTATGTTGAGATGAATTCAATGAAGCTTGTAGAGGGGCTGTTAATACGGTACAAATTCATATATGATCTAGCTTTCATTTTGGTAAAGTTATAAAGACAGTGCTTAGTAATCACAATTAGGGATTACGTGTTTAATTCCAGCCACATCTAGCATCGTGAGGCGGATATTTACAAAACAGGTTCCTTTCTAAGGACTGATAATGCTTTTGTCTAGCACAATATACGTTTTTGTCGAAAAATGATTGGAGGTAAGAAGCATTCAGCAATTTCGAGGGATTTTGCCACCAATTATTCTTTTAGCCTGGCAACAAGCACATAAATAGGTTGGTTAAATCACGGGTCAACCAGATTCAGATATAGCCTGAAAGCAACCATGTGTTGACCACTCTGTTCGAAAATACAGGTCCATAACTTAAAAGTAGTGGAGGGACCCACAAAAATTAACGCCTGGGAGAAATTGTAGGAACAAAAATTACCTTTGCCTTTTATGTTAACACATTTCGTGCCTTGAAAATGATTTTCCCTCTTACAGTCTGGGAACTTTCTCGCCCTCTTCAGCACGTTGTCTGGCTATGGGTATGGATGAAACTGGCTGTAAGAGGGTTTGGTGATTTGGATTTTCATATGCAGATTAATGAAGGCAGTTTCAATTGACAGGATACTCAAAATGCTTTTTTTTATGAAAAGCAAAGAATTTGTTAATTATTTACTGCTTTGACCCATATAGGACAAGATTTTAGTGACACATTTTGAAAGTGGAGCATTGTATTTTATTACTCTCACATCTGATATGGGATTCGCAATTTTTATAATGAAAAAATTCTGCTGTTCATCACTACTTTTCCTACTTACAAAGTGCATTCCGGCGTTTGTAATGACCATTCTGATTTTTCGCCTTCAGAAGCACAACATGAAAACTGCCAGATGTATATATTCCAACGCCATATAGTCTACTCTTTAAATGTAGAAGAGTGAATTTCACTCTTCGACGATTGCCTACAGAGACCACTCTCTGTTTCGAGTGGAATTCCACTCTGCCCGGAGTGGTAATTCACTCATTTGGAGTAAATTACCACTCCCAGCAGAGTGAAATTTCCACTCGAAGAAAGAGTGGTCACTGTAGGCAATCGTCGAAGAGTAAAATTCACTCATTTACATTTAGAGAGTAAGGACTTTAATAAAAGTATAGTCAGAAACCTCGTCTATATGAGAAAATCTTAATTTGTTACCACAAATGATAAGTTGAAAACACTGAAGCGAAACACCGTTGCCACATTTTTTCGTTGAACTTTCAAGATATGGTTTATACATTTGACTTGTCTGCACATAGCTGACGGGGTTTTTTGTTTAGCCTTTCGCTACGGTTACCCAGTGTGTCAGAAGTTAAAGAGAGCCGCTATGCAGGCAAACATTCGACAGATCAATTTTATTCAAGAAGAGCATTATATTGCAATGTAGAACTTATAACGATACATAGGCGTAGGAAGCTTTTCGCGACTGGGGGGGGGGGGGAGCTGAATCTTGTTTCGGATCGCCGCCCTGGGGAGGAGTCTAAGGGGAGGGGGTTTGGTCCCCCTCCCTGTGGAACATTTTGGATATTTAAGAGGCCTCAGATGCAATTTGGTGCAAAATTTTGGACAAACTTTAAGGAAATTTTTTACAGAAGAGACAAATAAGGGTTTTTTGCCCTTGGATCTTGGGGGGGCGGAAGCATACTTCACCCCCCTCACATTTTGACTGGGGCCCCTGTCCCCCCGCTCCCTATGCCTATTTAACGATCTTACCTTGTCTTTATTGAGAGACGCTTTATCTCCATGTGGTAAAACATGCATAAGATGCATTGAAATATCATATCGTGTAAATTTGTAATGGGGAAAACTAAAAAAAAAAATAATGAAAATATTCAATGAAACCATAGTAAATATTGATAATTAAGGGTTTTATGCATTGACTGGAGTTCAGGGATGTTTATTGTAAATTTATTCGAAATATTTACCACACTAGACTCAAGGTAAAGCCTCCCCTGAAGGTGAAGTACACATGTATAGTACCAAGATTGTTGAAGTTTGTGTGAAAATAGACTCGTGACCTTTGACCCTCCTAATTACCATGTTCGGGTAAATTTAAAAGGTGACAACCAACAGAAAATGAAAGCTGACATCCTAAGGAACATTTTAAGGGTAGGTGTCAACTTTTACAAAGTTGTACCGGGGGGCTCGAAAATTTTCAGACTTCGCCGCTAGACTATATTGAGATATTGACATCCAACTTCTCGTTATCTCAATATTTTATTGTAAAATATTTAAATATTTCATAACAGGATCTAAATATCATAATATCTTTACTGAAGGATATTGAGATATTGACATCCAAGCTCTCATTATGTAACGCTAAAATATTGAGATAAAAAGATCTCAGATGTCAACATCTGAATATCTTACTGAAAAAAAGTCGAGAAAGTCACATAATATCTCAACATCTGCATGAAACCTTAAAAGCTCCGTAGTAAACGGTCATGGGTGTAATTTACAATGTACTTTTTTGGAGTAATTTGATCATCGCGGTGAATTAGTTGTACGGAGTCGTAAGACGTTTGAAGATAATATTTAAGTCACCACGCTTGTGGATTTGTCATCTTCTGCTTAATTATGCAATACAGAGTCAAGATAAGAAGTACCTTTACAGACTTCAGGTAGCGGACCACTAATTCAAACTTTTCTTACACCGAGAAATATTGCCGAACAAATTTAGCGCCCTATAAAATACGATCAATTGTTAATGTGTGTAGGAAATGAGTTGAAATACAGACTGCAAGTTCAAAGAAATTTCATCAGTTATTTTGCAATTTTTTATCGTTTTACTTCGCTCTGTGAAGTGCCGTCTTTGAGTAGTGATCAGGGCTGAAAACATGCACCTGTACTTCAAGCCCTTCTGGCTCGAGATCATAATTGGCCATTGTGTAGTGATTTTTAAGTGCCATAAAAGCCCTTATTGTGAGCTTTAACCAGAGGGTGGCACGTCCAGCTTGAGAACTCACACAAGCAGGGGAGTAGCGAAGGTGCTATCTTTGGGGGGGGGGTGTAGAATATGTTTTGCCGACAGGTCTGGTAATGCGGAGCACGAAAACGAGCTTTAGCAGGTGAGGTCCAGGGACCGCCTTCGACCCCTGGTGGGGCCCAGAAGCAAAGACCCGGTGGAGCCCAGGGGGCGAAGCCCCGGAAGCTATGCGGTTTAAGCATATCTCTGGGTGAAAAATTAAGTCTCAGGATGGATATATTTTGGTTCATAATGCATCATCAAATACAAAGATTCCCAATAATTTTAATGTATAAGGCAATTCCTCTCGTCAGGTCGCTATAGTTTTAAGCGGTTGGGATCCAGAGGCCGGCCAGTGTTTTAGCTGGGACGTTTTCTCAACATTTACTGATCTGTGGCCTAAGGGAGGGGTCTAAGTGGAGGGGACACCCTTCCCCTTTGGAGATTTTTGGAATTTGAAAGGTGCCTAGATCGCAAATGGTGCAATATTTAAGTGGTTTTCTGCCCTAATGAGGAACCACAAAATATACACCCGGGTAGAATTTGCTTGTCAGATTTTTTTTATGCGACATTTGTCGCCATTTAAAGCGACATTGTCGCACAAATAGGAGATGGCTAAAACAATGGGCCCGCCTAAGGGCCACTGGTGGGGGTCCAGGGTCCTTCACCACAGGAAGCTCTGAGGTTTTAGCATAATCTGTGGGTAAAAACTATACTTCAGGAGCTGAACCTGTCGTTCAGAATTGGAACACTATGCGCTCAGTATCTGAACACTAGTTGCGTCAGGCGTTCAAATACGGTAAGTGTTCAAATAGGCGTCCTGCGTTCAAAAAGAGAGAAAAGTGTTCAGAATCTTAAGACAAGCATTCAAAATATGCTTTAAACGCCAGGATGGGTTCTGTATCTGTTTCATTTTGATGACCAAAAGTTAAAAGTCTGAGACTGCAGTGAAGGGAAGACACACGCGGCACGCATTATTTTTTCCCCAGGATGTAAATTTTTTCTCAGGATGCATTATTTTTTTTTCCCAGGATGTTTGTGAGTAAACCGGATCCTCAGGAGTTTGAAGTTAAGGTTAGGATTTAGAAAAGGGGCTAAGGATGCCCTCTCCATGGATAATAGGGTGCTTCCCATGGCAATGATAAAAGTGAGGAATAATGTGCAGAAAGTGGTTTTTCAAGAATGTCATATGACCCGAACAGTGCGCCTATACGGAAGCCTTTAATTCTCTTTCTTTCCCCGAGTTGCCGGTCACTCGTCCAATTACACCGACTGCCGTTGATACAGCCCTATACGGCCGTCACATGCATAATCAATTTGCCGACGGGCCTTCAACTTGAATGGGCCAATTAGATGAAGAGCCGAAAATCGAAACAGCCGATAACAGACTTTCTCTTCTTTCTTTTCATTCTCCGTCTTCCCTTTCACTCCCTTCCTTTCCCTTTCCTTTCCCTTCTTCCCTCTTCTTTTCCTTCTCTCCTCTTTTCCTTTCTTTTCCTTTCACTCACCCCTTTTTGCCGACTGACCGAAAATTTGCCGACGGCGACCAAATATTGGGGGTGTTACAACCCCACAGCCCCGCTCGCTACGGCCCTGCATACAAGGATCGAGGGGGCAGAGAACTACGCTGCTTTACTGTGAAAGTCAATGGGACAGTAATTCCTGGTACTCTACCTTCAGATTTCAAAGTACAATATGGAGTCAATGTGTTCTGAGTTCTTTCATTTCATAAAGTGACCCTACCGTCTTTATATCATCATTACAGTGTCACATTTAAGTTATCAAATGCAGGTATGCTATTTCATCACATGCTTTGCATTCCGGAACTACTTGAATACAGTAATATGTTCCCCTGGATAGTACCATATATATATATATATATATATATATATATATATATATATATATATATATATATATATATATATATATATATATAAATATATATATATGTATATATATATATCACGATAAACTTAAACAGCGCCCGCAACAATATATATATGGTATCTTTAATATGTGCGACGTATGCACGAATTGTAATTAAATATTTAATTTATTAAAATGTGTTTTGTCCCTTAAGGTACATTTTTAGACGACACTGATATAACACCCATTTTTTCACGTTCAACTATATATACCATGCGTTGTAAGTACGATGCCAGTATAAAGACACAATAGAGTAGGGGTCGTAAGGATACTATATATGGCATAACATTACTAAGAATGTGTTCAGAAAGGGGTGTAATAGGTCGACAAAGATTAGGTCGACACGAATTTGTCGACCTAACGTAAATGTCGACCTAAGGTACATTTTTAGACGATGGAATGTCGACCAAAGGTAGCATTTAGGTAGGCATTTAGGTAGGCATTTAGGTAGGCATTTAGGTAGGCATTTAGGTAGGCATTTAGGTAGGCATTTAGGTAGGCATTTAGGTATATATATATATATATATAAATATATATATATAGGTCAGGTTAGATTAGGTTAGATGAGGTTTAATGTCCCAGTTTCCAACCAATTGGTTCAAGTCGAGACGACCACGGCCTTTTTTCCAGTTGGGGCTCACTGGCTTGTTTTCCCTACTCCATTGTTTATGCTGAGCACCAAGCACAAAGGCAGTAGGTTCCATTTTTAAAGTCTTTAGTATGACCCGGGGTTAGGATTTGAACCCTAGACCTTCCGGCTGCAAGTCGGATGCTCTAACCACTTGACCACTGCAGTCGGCATATATATATATATATATATATATATATATATATATTCATATATATATTCATATATATATTCATATATATATTCATATATATATATATATATATATAAACATACCAGTGATGTACATTTTACAGTTCAGGGATGGGAAACCTTTTCCTTTTGAAGGGCCATTTTCATAGTAACAGTACCACTCGTGGGCCAACGGTGCTTTATTCTGCTAGGGATCACAAAGCTTTTATCATAAGGCGTTCTCCCAAGTGAGTATCCAAAAAGGGCACTAGAGGGATCCAGTGAAAGACCCCGGTGACGGACCAGGGGTGAAACTCCAAAAACTCTGCAGTGTGTACAAACTTGTGGGCATCATAATGATTGATTCAACCACAATGTTTGAAAAGCACTAGATGTGCTGGGCTAGCTAGATCACATATATTTTAGTTTGATCATTTTGTCTTTTTGTTTGATATCTACGAATTAGTCATGCGAGCTCCCATGGAAAGTGCGCGCTTCGCATCCAGACGAAATAGCCTTTGTGAGGAATTTTGCTTTTTCTTACACATCAGGTTGTAAAGTTACAACCTGATGTGTATTTTTCAATTTTCTACTCACTCATGATCAAACGGTGGGAGGTTTTTGACCCTCAGAAATCCACTTGGACTAACAGAGGTCTCAGGAAAATATTCTTCTCCGAGTTCCCTACACTGGAGACAGATGTGAGAGACCTGTCTAATGCCTTACAGTCTATATCTTTCACCTAAAACTACAAAGTACCCACCAGTAGTACAAGCAGGGAGCTGTTACTTTTACAATAACACCGACTGGTACAAGCGTTTTTCCTGGTTTATGCAGGGAGTTGTTATGCAAACAACAACTCCCTGGTTTATGCATATACGGTACCAACGCTGTATATAATGCATGCTGCAATCCTTCCAAACTGAATATTTTGGGATGGTACAATAATGGTACTACACTAGTAAAAGTGTTGTGCAGCAAACCGATATTTAACTTGATACCTTGAATATCCTCAGAATGATAATCAACATAAATAGTGGTTATTTTCATGAGCTTCTAAGATTTTATCCATGAATTGCCTCAAGGGCTGGACGAAATGGTCTCACGGGCCGTATGAGGCCTCAGGCTGGAGGTTCCCCACCTGCTTTTTATGAACAAACATACCTTAAGGATAATCGATTATTTCAAGCGATATGGACTGGTTTCGAAACATCCCCTCAAAAAAACCAGTTTACAATCAAGATATAAAGGTACCAAGTAAATTAAATTTTAGCTTTTAGCAATTTGCTTCACAAATTTACGTTTACAAGTTCCTTTTAAAAAGACCATTTGCTGCAAGACAAATTTTCAATTTGGAAATTCAAATTCTTGTTCCGACGCTGGAGACATTTGGACTTCATTTTTAAGTTACATTTTTATGCATCTGCATTACACTCTTGTAATGTCTCAACACTGTGCCGTAGGCTGACGATCTATGACTCTCTATCTGTATTTCTGTTTCTCTTAACCTCAAAAACTTACCTCAGTCGAGGAGAGCAACTGAAATCGATGCTAAGGCATTATCTTCCTACACCCATAAATCTTTTTCATAATTGTGTCCAGAATTGACTAGAAAAACATTTCATCAGAATATACTTACCAACTGCAAGATTTAGGATGTAGCTGGTGGCGTTAGACTTTCGAAACGCTCTTCGAGTATACACTAATATCACCAATGCATTTCCAAGACTCCCAGTAATGCAAACAAAAGTAAGAAAAGGAATTTCAAATCGAACAGGTTCTTGGCCCGGATCGTTAGCTTCACTGATATTCATTGTTACCAGCAGGGAATAGCTCTGCTCCCACAATCCCCCAAGTGACTTGAGCCTGATAATTTCAAACAGTCAGTTTCAGCTGGTGTTAATATTACGGTTGATATTAAAGATCCACGCTCCTCTCTTTTTGTGACAAGCTTAACGAATGTAGTGAACAAATTATTGGTATTCAGCCAAATGCGTCCAACCAAATTTACTCCTGTCGTGAATACATTTGCATCTTGCAGCACTTGCATTACAAGTGAAAAGCTTTACGTTACTTTTATGTTAATACCAGTCACATCGTCGATTGTGTGGATCATCTTGAACAATGAGCTCTTTAATAAAAGTCAATCGTAGGCCTACAACGCTCTGCTACTATATCAGATAGAAGATCAGTCCTAATGAAATTTGACAGTTGTTTTCTTCTGAGAATGCATTCGTATCAAAGCTTCCACCAAACCGCTGGAAGATATTGATTTAGCAGGTTGACTCTTTGATGAGAATATTTTCAAGTATTGCTAAAACAGTTCTTAACATTATTTTGCCATTTTTGTAAGTTTTTCGGATAGGTTTAAATATTATGTCTATTCTTTGACGTCAGACGTTTGAAAAGGAAGGTAATGATGGAAATTTACTTCATATGGGGAGTTATATCACTGTAGAAACGGCTGTTCTCGAGAAAATTATACCCAACGTTCACCGTCGGTTGCAGGCCCTTTTTAGATGTAAATTACTCGTGCTAAATTAAAGAATATACGGTAGTTATTAAACCTTAATGGGTGTGAAAGAGGAAGTATCAATGTGTGGCTAGTATAAGAAAACTGGAATGAACTGAGTGTGACTAACATTGCTTTCAAATTTTGTGGAAGAAAGAGGTGATTTTGTCACTTTATGGATTAATATGGGTGAATGCAAGCCCTCTAAAGTTCATCCCTTGTAGCTCAAAATACAATAAATCCAGCTGTCATCATTGTTGGTAGCTTTCACCAGGCTGTAGAGGTCTTTTAACAGAAGAGCAAGAGTGTTTTCGTCTGTTGAATAGCTAATGGTGGTGTGTTCCCCTACGCCCATAATTTACAGTGATAAGCTACGTTTCTGCGAAAGCCCTTCTGAAAACTGGAACATCGTTACATCAGAACCTCTATCTAATTGTCAAACAAATCGCATCAAGACCCCTTACTCTGACCTATATACCGTTCATTTTTACAAATTTGTTCATAAACAGGCAGTAATCTTGCTTATAGGGAACTATTCAACTGTCTACCTTGAGTAACTCTTCGCATGTTTGGACTTCTTATTGAGATTCACTGACCCAGAAAATAATACACTAGTCAAGGACGGGTCAGATAAGTGCAGGTTTGTGGTGTATTGTGCACTGATGAATAACATCAGGTAAGAAATTAATTTGAAATTACCACTAATTCCAAGATGACTATATAATACAACTCAATAATGGTCGTTACTTTTAAATTACATATAATTTCATTCGTCAGAGATACTGTCAGTAACACCACACATCCTGTATTTTCTGATCCAAAACCCATTGATACATCTTTAAAATGATTTCAATATCATCTTCCTTATTAGGAAATCATAACAGACAGGGAAACCTAGGTCTGAGATATTCTCACTGAGAAATTTTGGTATATATGTAGATAAATTGGTTACCTAAAGATGGAGCTGACGTCAGGGATATTTGTCCAGTGGTTGCCACCTTTATGGCTGACAGTCGCAATCTGCCACACAACATCATCAGGGTGGACAGATTTTCTGTGAGGCAAGTGACCAAATTGGAATTTAATATAATAAAAAAAAAAACGCCAAATGAGAATTCTTTGCTATCAACACTCCAATTGACCATATGTAATAAAATCGCCCTACTTTTTTACGAACACCGGCCGAGTTAATACATCTAATTATGCTCTTAAGTGTGAATTTGGGACATAAATTATGCATTTTGTCACAGTTTCCTACAGAAATTGTGGAAAACATACATACTTAAGGTAATTGATAGTCAAATGTAAAAACGCCAAAATGCCATTTGGAGTGTGTTTTTAAATTCTCCCCGCCAAGATCATCGAAAAAACGCCAAACTCAGTGCTTTTGGAGGTTTTAAACGCTAACATGGCAACCCTGAACATCATAAGCTTTACAGAAATCTTACTTAAAGTATCTTTCCTTTCCTTTTATTTTCTCTATATTTTCTTTTCTGTTTGGTTTGCTTTGGTTTTTTCCCTTATTTCTTTATATCTCTCCTTTTTCTTCTACTTTATCCCCCTCTTCTTTCTTCCTATAGTGCTCTCATCTTCCTTTACTTTGCCTTTTAAGCCCGATAAGTCGAGGTGGCTCTCACGGTGAAAACCACCAGGTGGCCCAGTCCCGTTGACTCCCCGTCTTGTCGATACACACTAAACACTGAACAAAACTTTAATACAGTGTAATGCCCTGTCGATTTGGTAATTCGTGAGACTTGATGGCAGCTAGCAAGGATTATTGTAGATGCTCAGAAAGTATCGTTTGAGCGGAAGAAGTATAGCATACAACATGGAAGGTACAACTGCGGGTCAGCGGGGGGATACAGTCTGAAAAACCCTTTCGTATGGGATTTCCTGGTTTTGTAAAATACAAAATTAAGGTATTTAGGCAGAATCACATCATTTTAGTTTAGCTAGCTAGCTTGCATGTTGCTGCTGATCTTTGGACGGCTATTTATTTTTTTCGAGCTATCGAGAGAGGGCGCTCATTGGTCTCAGCCATGCTAGATTCGATTCTATAAATGTCTTTATATTGTAAATACTGTATCTTTGATTGTAGACCAAGGCATTCTTTGTAAGGCAGCACCTTGTTTCATATGATGAATTTCATTATTTAAGTTGTGAAGTATGTAACCCTTTTAGAGTAGGCCTGTTACTTCCAAGCCTTGCTGGAACAACGCAACAAAACAACCCCCCCCCCTCAAAAAAGTGTGTATTGTGTATTGTTTTACGAGTGAATACCTACGTATAGGCTACTATGTATATCATGTACATTGTGAATATTATATATATTATATATATATATATATATATATATATATATATATAATATATATATATATATATATATATATATATATATATATATATATATATATATATATATTGCGTATATTGCGTATATTGCGTATATTATATGAACCTGTTTGCTGTATTACTCACTGAAATCTTGTAAAATACGAATTGCATAATCAGTTTGTGAAAATAAGCTGGTCAAAGCAATGTTTCTGATGTAAAATGCTATTTTTAGGTTGCCAAATGTGGAACAGGTAGTATCGTTGTATAAAAGTAATTTCGCTAGTAATGTAATTTTTTACTCACTAGTTTTATTATACAAAATTATTGTATGATCATCAGTTTGTCCTTGTTGGTCTATCAATTCGCAGGTACTAATTAACATGTGTTTCTAAAATAAGTACTGAGAGTTATTCTTTCGAAGGACGTAGATATCGGGATCTATTTAGCCACCGTTCTCCCTTTCAGGTAATAAACCCAATTATGGTAATCTTTAAGTGTCTTAAGAAATTCCATTATCTGTTCTAACTGTCATTAACACTAAGAGTGTGTTGTAATTTTCCGCTGGGAGTACACAGGAAGTACGTCACAGCAGGAAGAGATTTGCATAAGTATTCACAATGACCCCGTGCAATATACCGCTCACGTGTAACCAGGGTAACCCAGTGAGTTAATGTTATCCCTTTGTTTTTTTACGCCAGTGATGACGTTTGAATATGATGCAACTATTGCATAATTATAGCATTGGGTTTGGCAACTTTCTACAAGATTATCTTACATGATTTATTCCCAACAATGTTGCAGTTTTAAGGAGTAAATAAGAAGTCGCCTGTTAAGTTTGGGGGGTCAGAAAAGCCTTTAGCAAATAACTTGTAATTCTAATTATACTAATATTGCACATGATATTAAAAGTATATTGTAAATCAAAACAGAGATCGCAGTGATCATGTATCACTGAGCAAATGAAGAGAAACATATTTGACGAGGTAAACATGCATAGAAATTGAAATTCGTGAGAGTACGGGATTACTTTCGACGGGGGGAGGGGAAGGAGAGGGGAAGGAGAGGGGAAGGAGAGGGGAAGGAGAGGGGAAGGAGAGGGGAAGGAGAGGGGAAGGGGGAGGGGAAGGGGGAGGGGAAGGGGGAGGGGAAGGGGAAGGGGGAGGGGAAGGGGGAGGGGGAAGGGTTCACTTTCGCTTGAAATTTTAATACTTGTTAGCCCGAAAGTTGCAAGTATTCTACCCGAAGGGAGGGCGGGGCTGTAGTCCCTAACCCAGCCTTGCTTGGTAAGATTAAATTTATTCAGAAATAACTGAACCGACGGAAAATATTCTGCCAATATAGAATCTACGTATGGTGCTTCTTTCACCAATTAAAATAATGACAAAGGGAGAGGGTGGGGCTTGATAACAGATCTGTGTAATGTGAAGGTACTAATTGGTATGGTCAATAGCAAATTTATACGAATTAAGTACAGTACATCTGTCACGGCTGCAATTACTTAGTGTTATAAATTCACACGATAAAATATTGTGGGTTAATAGATCAATTCATATATGACTCAGGTAACAGTATCCACTTAACAAAATCTATTGGTGAGTTAAACAATTGACATAGAATAACAATTTATATCACCTGACTAAGGACGGGTTACAGCGGGAAAGGGGGGTCACATGCCCCGTCACTTTTCTGCAGATCTTAGAAGAATTATAAAAATGAAAATAATAAAAATGAAAGAAAGAAATCCATTCCTTGAAAATTATGAAGGATTTTTTGATATAATGGATAACTTTTGCAATATAAAATTAAGGTAAACAGTAATGGAAAATGTCTTAGAAATCTAAAAATGATATTTTTGGCCGCTCTTCGTGCGCAACCGTCATGAAATTAAAATGCATAAATTTGTAGTCATCAGCCAAGATATTTCATAAGCATTTCAATTTTTTCCTGAAGGATGCAGGATTAATTCTCTCTAGAAACTATAATTTTCAGACTGGCGAAGCTTAAAGATTGGGAGGCAAGAGAAATATCTTTATCGTAGTATTTTGTTACTAATTAAAAGTTCCTTCAAATCAGAGGCATTACTCCCCCCCCCCCTTAGTGACTTCAAGACCTGAAATGACGGTCATAAACAACAATAGGTTTACGTTACGAAATACACCATAGTCCTTACAGACTAGACTGAGAAAATGACCGTATATGAAATCTAACTTGCTCCGTAGTATTTTGCTACATTTTTATTTTCTGTAGGATACGGTAGATGAAATGAAGTTATGGTGTCCAAAACTCTGTCAGCCTCTCCCACCGTCCGCTTTCCCTCTTCCAACAAACACCATCCTCGTCAACTTGACCGACGTTTAGTTATTATTTTAAATTTGTAGTCATCATCAAAAATATTTCATGAGCATTTCAATTTTTTCCTGAAGGATGCAGGATTAATTTTATCTATAAAAGGTCTAAAATGGCGGCAAAAGCCATCAAATTTACGAAAAAAGTACTATCAGGAAGGGGGCCCCCTCAGTAGGACAACCTTTGGAGAGCGCTTTCTGCGCTCGAGGTTTAAGGCTTCGGCGGCCACACCTTACGAGGATTCAGCTTCCTGTTGAAGTTTGCTTCCTGACATTTCTTCTGCATATGCCCGTGGTCATGTGCATATGGATGAAATACCCATAACAACATTTTATAGATTTAGGAAAGTATACCTTACCTTCAAAATTTGATCTTCTTTAGAAATTTATACTGTAACAGCAGTGTAACCCATCTTTCCCAAACTACCGTTGAGTTTTCAGTGTAATAACTAAATTTTGGCAGGCATTTTCCCAGATTTTCAATGAAGTAGTAAGAAGTAAAAGAGAGAACTGGAGAAACAAGGAGAGAATTGTTATGAAATGAATAATTTTGCAAATGAAATATTGGGAATGCAACAAATAAAATGTCTAGAAACCGTTGATTCCTTCGGCCCCAGACTTCGCGCACACCTTTGTAAATATTTCTTTATTACTGCTCGCTGTAGAGCATGTTGAGTGGTCCATATCTCCTTGCATGGAGTGCATGTGGATTGCTATATTTTTAAAATCTGATACCACTCGAAGTTATTTCAGGGATTCCTATTGATGCAATCCAAACATATGCATGTAGCCCATGAAGCTCACTTTTTCAAAAGGGGCAAAGTTGAAGGTAGGTGCTCAAAAGAGAAATAAATCACTTTATAAACGAATAACAATAGCGTTACAGAAATCGCGGGCGTGCACTCAAACGTTGTGAGTCGTTAGGGCATGGAAGTACTATTTATACTACCTCGGAGGTAGTACTTCCATGATTAGCGGTCATATGATGAAAACCATACACGATAGATCATAAACGGTAATCCAGACGAATCTCATAGTTGGCATGTGGATGCCCCCATATTATGTTCAATAATTCAGTTGTCTTGGTGGCGGTAAAGGTCATTATCAAAAGAAGTCAATATGTTAAAATCTGGTATGCAACTGTAAGGGATCTAAAATACAGCAGGCTGACGGCCCATGTTGTGTCACCAGAGGTCAATTGTGAAAACATCGTACAATATTATATGTCTAGAAGAATACCTTTGAGTGATAAACCTCATTGCCACAAATCACTTCCTTTAGGCAAGGAATCACTGAGGTCTTCAATACAGCCTTAAAGTGTACCTAAAGTCTGAAAATTCAAAAATATATATTACAGAGCATGAAAACTGAATTCCAATGGTCCAATTCCCATCTTCACAGGACTTTCTTAAGCTGAGATATAAAATGTTGAAGTTTATTCACTCGATTTAAAAAGGTAGATTGCGCAATAATTTGTGATGTCATTATTGTACTACTCAAATTACAATCTTTGTATTTCTTTGTTTTTCTGAAAGCCACCGCACCTTGTGCCAAAATGTGATCGCCTTCTTACTGCTTTGGGGTGACTTGACTATATAAGCCCTCTCTGTACAGCATGTCATGCAAGAAAACAGGAAGCGGTCAAGGTCATATAGACATTTTTAATTTTAAAAGAAAACAAAGCATTTAATGTGAGTTGTACAACAAGAATGTCAAAAATTATTGCGCAATGAACTGTTTGGATTTAAGTGAATAAATTTTAACATTTAATATCTCAGCAATGGAATAAGCTATGACAATGGGAGTTGGACCAATAAGATTAATTTTGTAACCTCTAAAATATATATTTTTGAATTTTTAGACTTTAGGTCCACTTTAAACGTACTCTCAGCGGCAATCGTCACGGTTTACACTTCATTCCCGATGACCATTATAAGGGAGATAATTCAAGGCATTAGTCCGTCAGAAACTATTTTCCAAAACCAAAGGTACATTACCTCAACCCCAGGCTTGCTTCAAGAGGGTAATCTTACATGAGCAGCATAGTCTGAAGAGATGCTTTGAAGTATACAACTCATTTCACAAGTGTATTCAAAGTTCATTAACTGCTTACTAAGACATTTATAGAGAATGAGAGAGTGAACATTATGAAACATTCTTATGAGTCTTCTTTCCTTTTTGTCATACCCCTTCTGCTCATTTCCTTTTGGAAACTGTTCGTCTGGATTCTCGTTCAAAAATAGCAAAAGATCGATTTTTGTAAAGTGCTTGGTACTTTAGTGTCATTTAAATTTTAGTTAAAAGCATCATACTAATGTCCCAATTTTTTAATTATACCAGAACTTCCAGTAAGCAATATGTCGGTCTCAGATATCCTTAGAGGGGTGCCATGCCATAAGCAAAGTGTCACTGCATAAGAGAATAACTAAGGATGTAATCAATTCGAAAGCATTGCCAAAGATAGCACCCTTTTGCATCCAAGCCACCTTAAAAGAACAAAAATTTTCAAATGGGGGGTGGGCACCCCATCCTCTTAGACCCCTTTCTAGGACAGAACCACTCCACGAGGTGTCAAAGGAAGGGTACCCCAGATGCAAACTGTCCCAGATTCCCGTATACGTAGTTCAAGCACACTTTTAGGTTTATCTTCAGGCGCGTATCCAGCTGGGAGGTTGGGGCGCTCGTCCAGCGGGTTGCTACACTCGGCGTTTGTTAAAATGGTGCCATACCCCCCCCCCCCCCGTTGAAAGTCTTGCATACACGGATGATCTGGAATGGAATTACGACATCATCGTATGGAGTGTCCCTAAATCATCAACCTCTGGCGATGCCACTGATATAAATCTTTTGAAAATTTTGCCAAAGATAGCACCATTTTCCATCTAAGTCTCCTTACATGAACAAAACTTTCTGGAAGGGGAGGAGTATACCCCACACCTTAGGTCTCAAGGATGTCAACCCCATTTGCCAACTTTTCTAGGCACACGACCGTGGGCCCTTCTAATCACACTCAAAACTCTGGGTAGACCCTGACCTTACTTGAATCAATAAAATTACATTACTTTTCCTTCTAATTATTTTTTGTATTCCTTGTATTTATTTTCTGAACATCTTTTTACTTTATAGACAATGTAATAAATATGGCGATAAACTACCATATCATCTAGTCAAATTCAGTGTGTTAACTTGGACTAATTGGTCTGGGTCAAATTGCTATGTAAATGCCACCCTTCTGGATGTATACATCATCAGAAATAAAAAAAAAATCCTAGAGGGGAAGGAGACACCGCAGATTTACAAATAAACACACCTGTCATGGACCAGCATTCTGTAGTCAGGCATCTGTCTGTATTTAACTAAAGTATATCAAGTTTATATAAGCTTACATAGTAAAATCCTGAACTATTATCTCCTACAAAGTGATTTTCAGATTTTTTAAATATTTTCTTTCTGGTAGCATAACTTTCTACAAATACTCAAGATTCAGATGCAACTTATACAATGACTCGAAAGTGTCACTTCTTGCAGTCTAGGGGCATTCTGGGCAAATTTTTTTTGGCACGTTACGCGCTAACCAATTGTGGTGCTTAGCTAAATGGTGTCACATGTAAGTCCTTCAATCTCGCCCCCCTCCTAATCTTGAAAATCTTCCTACGCCTGTAATTTTATACTAGAATGAATACTATACCCATTCTTACAAATCTGGCGGCGACTAAGAAGGAAATCTTAAATCCAGTCACATAGGCCCATACAAACATAAAATTCAAGTAATAATGTAATGCTTAAAATGTAAACGAGAACAGATGGTAATAACACGAGCATAAAAATATTCCTTTTCTAAATGAGCTAACACTTCATGTTACATTCATGGTTGTACGCATAAACTTTTCGGCAAGATAAGGGCAGAGCGCCACCATTAAGTCTGCCGTACACAAGGGGAAATTAGCTCAGTAAAATGCCTCGCGTGCCACTTTGCTCAGCTAATTTCTCACGTGACGTGTGCGGGCGTGTTTTGGTGAGATTTCTGCCTTCCGGGGCAGAAGACTCAAGTATCAACGTGTTTGATTCTTTCTGACACGAGTGCCACTTTTCTCACCGTATGGGCATGACCTGAGCATTTGGCTCACGTCTTTAACCCACTGCACAAGCGTATTCTGAATATTTAGGTCTATTCATTCAGAATAGGCTTGCGCAGTGGGTTTAAGTCGTGAGCCAAATGCTCAGGTCAGGCGCACACGGTGAGAAAAATGGCACTCGTGTCAGAAAGAATCAAACACGTTTGATATTTGAGTCATTTGCCTCGCGAGGCGGAAAGCTCACCAAAATTCGCTCGCACACGTGAGAAATAGCTGAGCGAAGTGGCACGAAAGGCATTTTGCTGAGCTAGTTTCCCCTCGTGTGCGGCAGGCTTTAGTTGTCGTTTACTTTAACGAGATGAAAAATGTGTTAAAAATGCTTCCCATACTGCCGGAAATGGTATTTCTGTGCCTTTCTAGGTCCATCTATAATATTCTTTATTTCTAAAATGTCGGAAATTTCAACAGATCGATGTGTTAAACATTTATTTTGAAAATTTCCGGGAAAAGGGGGCAGCTGTCCCTGCTGCCCGTCCGCTGCGTAGTGCCATGGTGACAATGTTAAGACACAAATGTAGGGGCAGATGTTTATGTAGAGATGTCTATGTAAGTGAAGGAATACCTGAGTACATGAAGGTATCACGCCTAACATCCTAGTCAATGATCCTTGTTTGTCGTATTCACACGGAGCTACTCAACCTTAAAATGTAAGCCTGTGATTTATAGTCGAACCACGCCTGCTATTAGACAAACAGGGGCGTAACTACTGGGGGCTGTGGGAATGCTACACCCCAAGGAATTTTCACCGAGCGGTCTATGGGGGAAAATTGTCACTTTTTATCACTAGTCATTTACTTTTATCTGGGGCTACAGCAATGTCGGGACATGTTATAATCACAATATTTTCTTTAAAATGAATTTGTGCCGGGAGATAAATATTGCTTTGCATAGGTTTAACCGTATGAGGAAACTACCTTAATCTGTTCGTCGGGAATGAACATGCATCTTCTTGGAACAGTAATCACAAATCAAGGGAATTTCTGCGTCACAAGTGCTCTTTATTATCTCAAATCCCAAAATGTAGTGTGCAGGGAGATGAGATACTGAACTTCAACTAACATCAGAAATGTAAAGCTGTGTGTGAGTGTCTGTGTGTCTTAGATATGAGCTTTTTTGCTTTTTTATTTTTATTGCAAAGCGCCTCAGGAAACTTTTGGTTGTGTAGTGCGCTATAGAGGGATTTCAGTCACGTGACTTTAACCAACTAGACGCAATTTTGAAGGGCAAGATCGCTCGTCTCTTTGGTTTTGACGGGCACGCGTTCATTGTGTCACAGTCGTATCTATAGTGATGCCGTGCGCGTGAGCTTTAAGTTCGCTTACTGCGTGTGTGTTTTGCCCTTCAGTGCCTGGGAATCCATTGCGCGTGACGTCACATGAAATCCCTCTATAAGTGTCATTTACATTACGTTGTGTCGTTGCGAGGGGTATGAATTCACCCTCCTTGAAACATATATTTTGTCGGGATTGTGACTCCACTTTGTCAGGAATAGGTCCAGCACCTGCCCCAACTCATTTAACCTTAGAGACATTACTTCAGACAAGGTATTGAAGGGGGCAAGATAGCTTCCACGGGGAGTAAGATTTGTAGGGAATGCGAGAATGTGCTAAGATGTATCAAGACAATGGCTATTTAGAATTTTCTAAGAGGCAATTTTCCAGGCCTTAAATACAGGTCTGAGTCCAACCGTGGAGTTCCATGAAGGAACGCAATTATTTGTACTTTTGAAAAGACGTGCACATTACGATGGCATTTCGTGTAATGCTTTTCAGGGTTGCTGTAAGGAAATTTAGTTAGAAAATGAAAGAGGATGAGGGGCAGGTAATTTATTTTATTCTAGAGAAGAAAATATCCAAATTAACTTAAACAGAAAATAAGATGTGAAATTCTTTCAGCATTAGTCAGTTTTACTTACTACAATGTACGTATGTTGGGTCTTTGTTCTTTAGCAACTGGTAGACACACTATGATTAAATTCATACTTATGGCATACAGGTGCAACTTTGATGCAAAATATGATACAGGCATATGAAAGCAGGATAAGCTTCCATTTGAAGGTTTCCTAGACAGGGAACCTCCTGCTACCCCTCCTAATTGTACATAGACATGCCAGAAAGCCCAAAGACTTGATGGATCCTTGCCGAAAAAGAAATGCTTTGCTGCACTGAAATTTACCTCCCAAATTATCCTTCTTGAGATAAGTGTTTTTAAAACATTTTCACGATTTGACCTCTGATGACCTTACATAACCATTGAACTCCACCAAAATTGAAAAACAACAAAAAGTAACTGCCGTAGGTGGGATTCGAACCCGGGCCGTTTGTGTGAGAAACCGTACTTCCCACTACACCGTCGACGAACTCGTTGTAGGTATGGTATTTCTTATGGTGATATAACAACATTTTCCTTAACATGTCTTCATAATTAGGCAATTAAAATTATCACCAGTTACTGTTAAAGTAATGCTTGTAAAAATATATATGTTGTTCTCTATAATTTTATTTTTGGAATAGTCCAAAATTCAGCCCTAATTTTTTGTTGGTCACGAAACGGCTCAATCAGAGTACCGTCCATTGTCTTAGTTCACGAGGTTTTCATAATTTCAAATCTGGTGAAACCAGATGACATTTGACCCCAACACCCATAGGTTATCTCTCTCTTTTGAAATGACAAATCTATTTTCAAGGTTTTCCGTTTTTGACCTCTAGTGACCATAAATGACCTTTGACCTGCACTGAAAATAATATGGTTCTTTCTCTCAGTATGATAATTCTATATAACAAGTATGAAAAGTCTCCATCATTTGCTATCTTGAGTTTACAAGCAAGTCTAACGAAACTTCGTATTTTCACCTCCTGTGACCTCAGATAACCTTTGCCTCCCACTACAAACAACAGGGCTCATTATAACGCATCCAAATGCTTAGTATAAAACTATCCATGCTTCCAACCTAGAGATATCGTGTTTACAAGCTTTTGGGCTTATGACCTCTGGTGACCTTACATGACCTTTGACCTCCACCAAAAAGAATAGGTGTCTTTCTCTCAATATGGAAAATCCATATGCCAAGTATGAGAAGTATCCGTCATTGTTATATTGAGATATTGTGTTCACAAGCCAAGCGTCACAAATACACACACCCACCGACACTCATACACACCGACACATACACGCATACAAATGCTTGCCGCGTGATTGCATAGATTCCTTTCACCTTCGGTAGGAATCAACCAAAAGAACTGATGTTGTGAGACGACGTTCTATACACTGGCCTATTGTGAAACCTGAACAGCACCACAGGCAAGTAGCGAAATAAAATGTCACCAGTTCTAGTAGAACCTCACTAATCAAGAGAATTTCTCCGAAGAAAAATGTAAAGGTAGCACAACCTCAATTAATCCACCTCTGACTTACCACTAACTTCAAAAAGTAAAGAGGACTTTTAAACCTTATAGAAGATTTCACCAGGAGACAAGGTGGCCATTCATGGCACTTTTAATTTTAACATGACCTCAGAGATGTTTTGCTAGAAGAGCTGAAACATTTCTTACCTTTACCCAGGAATGTATCCGGGTGCCCAATCCGGGTCAAATGATTTGACTCAAATCAAATTCCGGGACCTTCCATACAGGGACAATTTCTTGTCCGATCAAAAACAGACTCTAGTACGGAATCCAGTTCGAGTCCGGACTCGGATGTTACAGACCTGCCTTAATCCATGCCTTTTTCTGACTCAAAACTTGATAAACGACGGCCAGCTTCTAACCTCATAAATTCCTCCAAAATTGCTTATATTTACCCCATTTTGGCACCAACGATAGCTCATCACGTCTACTTTTACATCAAAGTTACAAAAGATCCTGTCCCGTTTGGTAACATATCGAAAAAGTTGCTTCTTGGTCTTGGTGATACTTGTGGAGGAGAACAAATCGACATGCATATACGTTAAAATGAGGGCGTGCTATCTGAAAACAAAAATATTAAAGCCAAAATTTCAAGGCACGCAGAATAGACGTCATGTTATATTTCTGAAGGGATGTGCCCAAATTTTAATGTAGATGTAGCAAAGTTAAAGTTCTTCCCCTCTTTGGGTAACTACAAGCCAAAATTATAAATGTACAGATGAATTAATAGACATTGATTCTTTCTCTTTTAGAAATTACATTTTGAAATAAGAAAAAGTACAGGATGGTTGCAAATTAGTAGTCTACAGGTAACATCCTCGTTGTCCTTAACCCAATCTATGTGTTGGGCACTTAAGCATAGGGACTAGCATTGGCTATTGTGGATCCAAGTCGTCGAACCAGCAGGAAACTTGCTCCTCATTACGCTGGAATCCTCAGTAGGCTGATGTTTTAGAGCCCCGAGGCCGAGACGTCCCGCTGACTGCTACTACAGAGGGCTGGTTGACACTCCCAGCAGACTGGAACCGTCAAAGCGTTTAAAACTCAGGCCGACATCCCAGAGCGCTGAAATACCCAGTAGGATAACCCTTCAGAGCGGTGAAACCTTCAGGGAACCGAAATCTCCGTGGTCTGATACCGTCAGCTGGACACTCCAGGGGCTGGTAATTGGGGAAAATTGATGATAGTGGGAGGAATGTGTTGGGGTTTAATTTGGAAATTGAAACGGTTATTTTACTGGAGCTTTCATACAGGACATGGGCGGCTCTAAGAAATTTTGTTTGGGGGGGGGCAAACTCAAGTCCGTATTCAGGGAGGTTCGGAAGAACCCCCCTGCAAATATTAATGGTCAGCTCCGGATAGTACAATAGCCTCAATAGGAGTATGCATATGCGTAGGGGCCCAAGTTGATGGGGGGGGGGGGCTGTAACGATCTGCCCGAAAAATAGAAACCAAAATTTCCGCGCGTGTTCAAAAATGTTAATGTACATATCATATAGGCATGCATCCGTTATCACACCGCATGCCAATTACATACAATAATTTGCCACGTTACTACCTATTCCATATTGGTTATAATTCTGGGGGAAATCGTTACAATAATGATGATAATAATCAGTGGTGTAGCCAAGGTTTCTCTCATGGGCGTAGGGCATGCACTATGTTGTGTGATCGTCGGCCTGGGGAAGGGTTAAGGGGAGGGGAAACCCCCTCCCCTTAGAAAATTTTTTGAAAAATTAGGTGTCCATACATGCAATCCGGTGCCACATATGCTACCTTTGAAGTAAATTTTCTTGTTTTATTTTAGGTACTAAAAAAAAAATCGGCGTCAGTGACGGGGCATGGCCTAACTGCCTAATGGCTCCTCAAATACACCACTGATAATCATCATATAAGTTTAACCATTAAAAAACACACTGGTGAATTAATACCGAATATATAGGTGATGGTGCAATCCAAATCAGAACTATCTTTTAATTACCAAGGTAGTTTTTTTTAAAGTACCGCTTTCCGTTAAGCTACATTATTGCATTATTTTTCTTTTAGTAGGTGCCCGAAAAATATTGCCCGAATTTTCACAAAAATATTTTTTAATAGTCCCTCTACGCCTATGAGAGTATGGTTATTATTATGTATTACAGCGATGCCCCGTGTAGTTTTCAAAAGCTCTTCAAAAACCATTTCAGGCAGTTAGTCATGAGCTGACTACTTTAAAAATAAATACAACCATATCAACCGATCGCTACCGTACTACTTCAGGGGTGGAGTAAGAGGCAGGTGAAATGGGCAAGGCGGCTTGATCCATTTGTATAAAATGAGCCCCACCTTTAAATATTTTATTGTTTCTTTCATTGTGTCACAATATGTTTCAGCTTTGCCAAGAAGCCATAAAATGTTTGTTTTCTGGATTGTTTTCTTAAACTAACGAAAATTTCGAGCATGAAGACACTTGAAAACGATGAAATGATAGCACTCGTATTTTGGATCTCAGTACCGTTCCGAAACGAATGTTTTTAAAGGGGGAGGGGAATTCCCCAACTCAGAACGACGTCTCATCCTATATACAAATAGCTAGGCCACTAGTCAAAAGTCTCATCACACTGAACTTAGATTGACTGTTTGGTGTGTTTATTTTAAATCAACTGAAACGGTATACTTTAGCACAGAGGTGGAGAACCTTTTGCCTTATAATAGGCCATTTGACAGTTATAAGACCGCCCGTGGGCCAACGGCGCTGTCAGTTTGGACAAGGGAAGGGAAACCCCTCCTTTTATTGGAAACACAATACACAATACTTTTAGACTACATGCCCGTTACAACTTTTTGCAGACAGATACCTATGCTAATCTGGCCAGGTGACACCCTGGCAAAACTGCTTTAGTCGTGGATGATAATCAACACGGCTAATGGGTTGTGTATCTAATGACCCCGAAAGCTCTGAAGTGTCTGCAAAACTATGGGCATTACCGTTCGGCACTCTCTAAATGACATTATGATGCCTAAGCTAATCATTACAAATATCACAGCGTGATCATTTGTTTTGATTACCTTAGCTCACACTAACGGCAGGTCCATTTATAATGTCTGAAGTACGGTACATATAGTAGCAAACAAGCAACTGAGAAAACGCGCGCGAAGCGCGCCGAAAAAAATGTCGCTTTGAAAGCTCTTTATTAGTGTTTAACCTTCGCATTGCATTGGAAAGTTATTCACTTCTTTACTTTTAAGCCCACTCAAGGAAAAGGGAGGTCCTAACCCATCTCGAATTACATGGTTTTTTTTTCATTTATTATTTTTATTTTTGAAAATTGAAGACCATGCTTTGCAAACTTTGGGGGGGGGGGGGGCAAGTGCCCCCCCGTGCCCCTATGGCGAGCCGCTAATGATACAGGACAACGTAAAACGGCTACGTCTACGATGACATGGGCGGCGATCGGGGGGGTCAGGGGGACATGTCCCCCCGGTTTTGAGAAATCGCCCATTGACTTTGATTTTTCACACAGTAAATTATTGGAAAATCTGGTCATGTCCCCTTCAATATTGAGAACAAATCGCCGCTCTTGTGAAAAGCCTCGATTTTTTTATAAATATCTTAGTTAAATCCGTTATAAATGAAATCCAAATCCATAAGCTGTTTACAAGAGCCCAGTTAAAACGTTTTGTTTAACATTGTGGTTGAATAGATGAAAATGAAAAATTATAACTGCTTATCTCATAGTACAATGTATGACGAAAGCAATAAGACATGTAAGACTAGTCATTATATGAACATAAAAGGCCTAGCACCAGCACTTGCCGACATAGGCTCCTGAACAAACCAGTCACTTCCATCAGAAAATGACAACAGTTTCTGAATGCCTCATATTGTCAGGGGCGTAGCGAAGGTGTTATCTTTGGGGGGCAGGGGGGCTGGGGTGTGGAGATTATGTTTTGCCGACGGATCTGGTAATGCGTAGTGCCAAAATGAGCTTTAGCGGGTGGGGTCCAGGGCCCCGCCTATGGACCCCTGGTGGGTTTCAGGGGGCCCAGCCCCCGGAAGCTCTGAGGTTTAAGTATACCTCTGGGTGAAAAATTAAGTCTCAGGATGGATATATTTTGGTTCATAATGTTTCATCAAATACAAACTAGATCCCCACTAAGTTTAATGTATTAGGCTATTCCTCTCGTCAGGCCGCTATAGTTTTAAGCGGTTGGGATCCAGAGGTCCGCCAGTGCTTTAGCTAGGGCGTTTTTCAATGCGACATTTACTGATCTGTGGCCTGGGGGAGGGGTCTGAGGGCACCCCTCCCGTTTGGAAATTTTTGGAATTTGTAAGGTGCCAAGATCGCAAGTGGTGCAATATTTGAGTGGATTTCTGCCCTAATGAGAAACCTCAAAATTTACACCCGGGTAGAATTTGCTTGTCAGACTTTTTTTATGCGACATTTGTCGCCGTTTATGCGACATTGTCGCACAAATAAGGGCTGGCTAAAACACTGGGCCGGCCTCAGGACCCCTAGTGGATTCCGGAGGGCGAAGCCTCCGGAAGCTCTGAGGTTTAAGTATATCTCTGGGTGAAAAATTAAGTCTCATGCAGGATTGGTATATTTTGGTTCATAATATGCTTTGAACGTCAGGATATGAAGATGGGTTCTGTATCTGTTTCATTTCGGTGTTCAAAAGTTAAAAGCCTGATATTGCAGTGAAGGGAAGACATGCGGCACGCATTATTTTTTCCCAGGATGTTTGTGGGTAAACCGGATCCTCAGAAGTTTGCAAAATGTGTTTGAAGTCAAGGTTAGGGTTTAGAAGACGCGCTAAGGGTACCCTCTTTTGGGTTATCGAGTGCTGCTCCCCATGGTGATGATAAAAGTGAGGAATAATCTGCAGAAAGTGGTTTTTCAAGAATGTCATATGACCCGAAATAGTGCACCTATACGGAAGCCGTTAGTTCCCCTTCTTTTTCCCAGTTGCCGACGGACTCAGTTACTCGGCGTCCAATTACACCGACGGCGGTTGATACGGCTGTATACGGCCGTCACATGCATAATCAATTTGCCGACGGGCCTTCAACCTGAATGGACCAATTAGATGAAGAGCCGAAAATCGAAATAGACGATAAGACTGGCCCGTTCTCTCTTTATCTTTTTTCTTTTCATTCTCCGTCTTCCCTTTCACTCCCTTCCTTTCCCTTTCTTTTCCCGTCTTCTCTCTTCTTTTCCTCCTCTCCTCTTTTCCTCTTCTTTTCCTTTCCCTCTCGTCTTTTTGCCGACAGACCGAAAATTTGCCGACGGGCGACCAAATATTGGGGGAGGGGGGGGGGGGTGACACCCCCACACCCCCCGCTCGCTACGGCCCTGCATATTGTAGTCATGACAACCTTCCCCAGAAACAAAGACCTGGCGTGGCTGAACGGCTCAAAGATGGTCAAGCAATAGTAGTATAGTATGCGGTTTCCGCACCTTTTCTGGTGGCGGTGGCGGTGGCGAGAAAAAAAGGGTTACAGCGCCCCCGCCACCAGAAAAGGTGCGAAAACCTCATACTTATTTTTATCTCTAAATTTTGCTTACGGATTTAAGTTATCATTTAATCTTCTGCCAGAATATTTTATTTTTAAATATTTGTTCATTTATTTTTTAAATATTCGTTATTTTGATTGAAAAAGTGGGGGATCTGTCGTAAGCATATTTTTGATATATTTTTGTTTCGACCTTGTTGTGAGAAGTCCCCCCTCTATAGTATTCATCAATTTGATGTAGTCTGGTTACTCTAGCTGTAACGCTTTAGAATTGAATGATATGCCCGAGCATTACCGTTGGCTTCTTTAAGCTTGACGTCACGAAGAAAAAAAAAATCAAACGCAAGAATATTCGTGTAAAGTTTTCGTTCATCACATTGCTTTGTTTTGGTTTTAATTTAACAGTGTGAAATCTTGCTTAGGTATTACTTTACGAGTGTAAAAGATGTTTAAGGAAACCACGAGATAAGGGTAAGAGATAATGTACTTTAAGTGTAACTTTTATTTGAAGAAAACGAAACGTACGGCAAAACAACACGAAGAATATGAGTTCGGGTTTCTGGACCATCATCTCACTTTTATTTTGAACACTTCAACTTTTAACACAAGTTTGATCCCTTGCCTTTTTATTGATACATATTGAAACAATACTCTTACGTAATTCGTTAGGAAAACATAAAAGCAAAGAAACAGTCCATAGACAACAATATACTTGCTATCAAAGCAAAAATCATAATTGTGAACGGTAATCACAACATTACAAGTCAATGGTACCTTCATACATATAATGGTACATTTAACGAAGCATATCAAACAATTCAGTGAAAAGAACATTAATAAGTAACCGAGACGAAAAAAAAAGAGAAAGTGATAATATACATAAATAGAAATTAGTATATAAAACAAAAACAAATGATATCTAATTTTAAGTGATTTAATAATTTTGAAATAGTAACACGCTTACAATTTGATATGTTCTAATTTATACCAAAGATAATTTAAAATAAAAGTTTCAATTCACTTCTAGCTACATAAAACAAAATAATTGAAATAAAATGATTGTCTTATCTGTTCCTGCCTCATCTCACACTTTCGATACAGATATTTAAATGTCGAGATATGTAGTAGTAATACCATCCTCGAGAACTTTCCTTTTAGGGTAGAAGTATGTAAATGCGTCTTTCCTGAGAGAGTACGTATACATTTGGTTGTCTTTAACTCTGAAACCTTTATTTTCACAAGAAGATGTTTGCCTTGTCGCAAGGACATTTTCATATAATTCCTTGTCAATGTGGTTTCTTTTCTTGTTTACCCCTTTACAACTTAATTTATCTTCCTTGATACCTCCGAAACAATAATACATTGTACTGGACAAAGCGATAATACCATCGCCTTGCCACTCTACTTTAAATAAGCCAGGAGTCCTCTTATCAAACCTTTTGTTTTCTTCTGTGTCCTCACGAGGAAACCAAAAATGTTTCTCGTTGTGAAAAGTTTCTGTCATGTCTGGTTTCAGGATATCCTCAAGCCTATTACCCGCAGTGGAGATATATGCCGAATCGGTATCCATCTCCACGTACTCCCACTTATTCACATCAAAGAACTTACACAGATAGTCGTAATAGAATTGCAGCATACGCAGTTTAGCGTATTGATATACAAACAACCCGATTTGAATGGGTAAATCCATCTTAATTGTACTTTTTGCAAGCTCTACTTCGTAGCAGTCATCAGCAATGAAATTCAAATCTCTAAAAGTTGATGAATTAATCATTCTGGATGATGTGCTTGCATCTCCCAATTTAACGTTTGTGTGTTTTTCCCTGTTTGTAATAGTTTTGCCGTACGATGAGTTGCCAATCAACTTCATCGTATCAGCTATGATAGCCTTTGAAGGATCACTATCCCCTGCTCGCCGAGCGTTTGATACAGCTTCTCCAAATACGCGAAAACAAGATTCTGGGGAATATTCAATGACTTGATAAATACGAGTAACCTGCAACCCATGGTTTAAATACCATTTGACAATAGGAGTAATCAAAAGTATCTTTTGTCCAAACATACTGCCGATAAGACTTCGCCTGGGTTTCTGCATCACGTTATTTTCATCAGCAAACTGTTTCATATGTGCACCAATATCATTTACAGAAATATCTATATTTTTAAATATAGGACACATCTCAGCAAATGTTGGCTTAAGGCAGCTGGGAACGTGGATATCGCATTCAACAAATCCAAATATTTAATCATCTTGAATAGCACGAATTATTTGACTTTGTGTCATTTTGTTTTTAAACTCTAATGGACGATAGAGAGTTTTCAGAAACTGTCTCAAAGTTTGGTTGCTCTTTTTCATTTCGCGAAATTCGCATTCCCATATTTCTTCATAATTGTAGCCTTGTTCCTTGATGTATTGACGAATTTCCCTTGTATTTTCAAATAGTGTCTTCATTGACACCCCACTTTTTTCGTTTATTTGTTTGCTTCTTGTCAAATGACAATCGTGGCCGTGATAGTAACACCCGTGAAACTGTAATACGGTGTTTGTTTCTTCACAATAACCATCTACTGGAATTCGACGTAAGCCTATTCTCTTCTCAGTGTCATTCATAGCATGACGTATCTTTACTTTTTCCTTTTACTGTGGCCCATCCATTCTAACCATTCTACACTAATTGGTCTTGTGCGGACAGGTTTAAACCCGTTGTCAATTTTGCGCCTTGTAAAGCTACCTGTAGGCATGTCTTGCATTATTGCCCAAAGATAAAGTGCATTCGCATCGTAACCAAGGATTTGCTGACAGAGATAATTTGGATTATTACGGATAAAAGTTTTACCCTTTTCTTGATACCTATTGAATATTATGGAAGGCCCCCCAACTAAATTATCACGAAACGTATAGTACAAGTCCTTATTTCGTTCATCAATTAATTGAAAAGTTGGATTATTAGAAACTTTAAATAAATACTTCATTGTTAGCCCAGGAACCGAGATTCCGTCTTTAAAGGCATCAATACCACGTTCCTTATAGAAATCCGCCATCTTTTGAATGGCCTCAACAAACGGTTCTACGTCTCTGTTATTATACCAAACGAGAAAATCTCTCATGGTCTCCATCCCTTCTTCTTTCCATACATTTTGACAGAACTCATATTCCTCCAGCGAAATATTACATTGTTTTAAATCACTGTAGAAGGCTTCATACGGTGGTAACTGGGGGTAATCAAGTTTATCTAATGAAAACCACTCAAACGGAAAGAATCCCTTCGTTTGGGAACAGTCGAAAGCTTTCAAGAATATATCATAGCTAAAACCGGGAGCGAGATAATTTGTAATGTCAAGGAATATAAGATTTTTCGTCCGAAGGCACATGTAATTATTGTTACGTTTAATGATACAATTAATAGGATCACTCTTGGTGAGATATGGAAAGAAGAATTCTTTCATGAGATTTATGTCATAGCTGCCAGAGTTAAAACCTAGAACAGGCATTTCCGATATCCATGAGATTAAAGAATCAAGAAGGACTTTTAAGTGGTGCTGCTTCGGGCGGCCATTCTTCTTGTTCTTAATTTGAATGCGTTCCCATTCTTCGTGATCTTTTTCAATTTGATCTTCGATAGAAGAAATCAATTCATCAAAAGATTTGAGTAACAGAGCATGACTACTCTCTGCAATTTGGGATAAATAGTCGACTATATTCTGAATCAAATCGTGTGGATCGATATTTGACAGAAAACAACGTGGTTCAAGAAATCCCGGGACATTACTACAAACACTTGCACTCAAAGGAACGTGTTTAGTCTCCCACACCAATTTATCTATTGACCTAGATCCGGCCTCCCCTTGGGAGACAAAGTAACACTCGAAATCAAAGACAGCCCTGTGTGGATGATATCGTAACGTATGTGGTACGCTAAATCCTTCATCCTCTAACTTTTCAAAAATTGTTTTCGATACTTGAAAAACCCCGCCAGGAAACTTATGCACTGACCCTTTGCCTTCACATTTCGATTCATGTCTTAGAAGAGAATTGCTATCTTTCCATAGTTTCAGACATTTACAACACATGTAACTTTTAGTGTACATTTTGATGTCAGAAATAAGTGAGAAATGGTTACCACTTAAAGACAGATTGTCATCACCCCAAAGTATATTTTTAGTGTATGTATATCAAAATTCTCAGTTGGTGAGTGCTCTTTGATTGACATCAAAGTTTGAAAATTTGAAAGATGCAGAGTAGCTCACATTCCACACAAGGCAGAGAGAGTACTTTTATTACATTTTATAGCCTTATATATGCTCACCAGGACATGGCCTTAAGCAATAAAACAGGTTTATTCTTGCACAAGGAAGAGCCTCATAGAGATATGGGAGGAGCTAGAAGATGCATAGTTGGGAGAATTGGAACTGTCTGGGATCATGAAAATTCATTGTATCAGTGAATCTCTGTAATGAACGCCTTACCAACCGGGCTACAATACTGTTAGAATCGCAACAGTCACCTTCCACTACACCATCGCCGTCGTTATCCTGTTTGGTTAACTCATACACAACCACATTGACTTTGAATATTTCTTCGAACCGATTTAGCTCCTTCATTCGTACTCCCGCAAATATCTTAGGAGCCATACCTTGTGAGTAAAAGCGGCACATCTTTTCAGCCTCCTTTTCCAATGACTTTGGACTAGATCCACGAAACAGTGTTAGACATCTGAACAAACATAAATTATCCTGGTAGCATTTACCGGTTTGGCGATTTCTCTGCAAGGTGACAATAGACTTATTGTTTTTCACGAAGTCTGGGAGATCAATGGTGTTGCAACCGATAGGATGATCAGGTATCTTATACACAAAATACGTAACATTGGTAATCGTTTCAACAACCCATTTCGAGTTTGGTCTTTGCAACCGTGCGTGTTCGAGTAAGTCCTGTGCGAGATAAACTTCGGTGAGATGTCCAAGTGTTGAGATATTCGTTATCAGGAAAGGTTCGCTAAATAACTTAGAATTATTTGAAGCGTAATAATAGCGAAGTTCACATGTTTCTACATTACGCAAGAAGAAGCCCAATCCGATATTTAACTTGAAAACGCTTCTCTGGTCACTAAAAATCAATTCTGTTTGGCGGATTAGTACATCTGGAGATGCTTGGTTCAGGCGAAAGTTATACACATCCCGCAGTTTGTTTTGTCTTCGAAATTTTGTCCGGATAATGTTCCAGTGTTTCTTATACAACCGTACAAAATCTTCAGATGAACAGTCATTCCTTTCAGGCGGGTGTAAAGTAGAGCACAGTTCATTAACATTGGCGGGTAACTCGACCGGATCTTCTTGTGAAATGTCAGCAGAATTGTCTGACACTTTTATCCGCTTTGATGAATGTTCTCCAACTTGATCAACAGTTTCAACTTTCCTTTTATTGTCTGTAGGTTCTTGGTTACTTTCTTTTATATGTAACCCTGTTACCGAGGTAGACTGGGTTTGATGTACTGAGTTTCTATCAGGTTGCAAAGGAGAAAATCCAGAGGAAGTAGGTTTTTGACCGTGCTCATCACCCTTGGTATGCTGCTTTGTGTGGCGGAGGAGACTATCCCTTCGAGAAAAATCTTTGAGGCAAATATTACATTGCAATCGTACGTCTTTGGAATGAACACTTTCGGCATGACGTTTTAAAATGTCCTGACGAGAGAAAGTTTTCCCACATATTTCACATTGACACGCCATAATGGTACTGACCGTGTCTTAGAGCACTGAAAACAACCTGTCCCTTCAGAGTTTGAATAGTAAATGACATCCTATTGTGATAGTCTTCTAGTTAAGTAAAATAAAATCGTTTACCTATAGATCGGGGCGCCCGGCTTTTTATTAACAGCCCATTGTTAGTTGAGACGATTACGTAATTCACTACCGTATAATTCAACTTGACCGACAAGTCTGGACATGTTTCATTTAATTCAACATGATGCAAGGTTTAAACTTGAATTTAATAGTGTGCGTGTTAAAACCTCAAAGTAGCCTGGTATACATCCAGTTACAGACTGAGTTAAGAGGGATAATTGCTTAAACGTCAAAACGATAAGAAAGCATCAAGTTTGACTAAAAATTGCCCCATGTGGTATTTCAAGAGCTATATTATCTGTACATCTCAACAGGAATTAAAACTTTGATAAAAAAGAAAATCACATACTGCTAGACATAATGAAAGGGGTCGTATTTTAGTTTTTCAGTCCCCTATAAATTTTGTGGTGAAGAAAAATGTAAACCATTTTAAAAGAAGTTTTCCCTCAGACTGATTGACAACCCTGCCTACATAAGACCTAACGTGTAAGTCATAAAGCAATTTTAAACACCTACAAACTCGTAGAGAATAATATTGACAATTATCTCGGAATTGGGTATTTTTTTATTTTATTACTACTTTCCGTTCATGGATGTTGTCACCTTATTTTTGCTCTATTTATTTTATGATACTTTTCCAGTGAGCAATAAAATATAAATACATGTATATTACATTTATTCACAAACATAACAAAATCTTTACAAGTAATTGAAAAAAAAGTAATAGCGTAAGATAAATAAACACGAAACGTCAATGCTCAAGTAGCTAAGTGCACTCTACAAATGTCTTTGTAATTGAATAAAACTTATTCACTTGTCACTTAAAATTACATATGAATTTTTTTCTTTTACCTTTTTTATTTTTTTTATTTCTTCTTTTTTTCTTTAAGTATATGGCTACTTTATACTTTTCGTCTCAGTTGTCAATGTTCTATTCACTGACTTGTTTGCTATGTTTTGCAAAGTTAATCATTACATGTATGAAGGTACCATTGACTTGTAATTTTATGAATGACCGTTAACAATGATGATTTTACATTGATAGCAAGTAGACAACAATTTGTCATATCGTTGACTTTGAACTCTTTCTTTGTTTTCCTACCGAATTACTTAAGAGTATTATTTCAACATGTACTGTTACAAGACGACCCGTCAGGAACACCGGATTGAATCCATCGACGAGCGAGTGGAAAGTTCCAGAGATGTCCAACTTCAACACAGCCTTTCTAGAACTGTCTAGAAGTGAGAACTGTTTACGTTATGTCCCAATTATAGCAGCGACCTGGCAACACTTCTAAGAAACTGCAATTGACGTTATTCAACTACTGTGTGTTCTAGAAGTTTCTATTAAGGAATGTTCTCGTAATTGCTGGACTGTGGGCACTAGAAGTTTCTGTTAAATTCTGGAGAGTTCTCGAATAAAAGCCTAGCATATAAAAGGCAGTTCAACAACTGTTGTGGCGGAGAGATATAGCATAAAACTTCATCGAGCCCAGACACTGCTGAGATATCCTAAGCCAGCCACTGACACTGAACACTTGTGATAAATTGCCTTACGCCTTTTCTACGCTGTGTATTGAGATTGTTATCATCCATCATCGCTAGCCTTGTCGTTATTCGCTCGTGGAACCAGTTCCTACGCTACAGCACGCTGCAGGTCTACTACTGTACCATCGTCAACGTGCATGCACTACCAGCCCTTGGACCAGACCAGGCAAATATTAGGATTGTGAGTAAGTCTAATTAATTATTGTAAATTTAAGTGAGATAAGGAGATTGTAAATAATCATTAAGTTGTTGAATTTTAATCTCGTTCTTCTGTGATCTTTCGCTGTTATTGGTTTGACTTGCGACCACAAGCCGTAACAGTATCAAAAGTAAAGCAAGGAATCAAACTTGTGTTATAAGTTGAAGTGTTCAAAATAAAAGTGAGATGATGGTCCAGAAACCCGAACTCATATTCTTCGTGTTGTTTTGCCGTACGTTTCGTTTTCTTCAAATAAAAGTTACACTTAAAGCACATTATCTCTTACCCTTATCTCGTGGTTTCCTTAAATATCTTTTACACTCGTAAAGTAATACCTAAGCAAGATTTCACACTGTTAAATTAACACCAAAACAAAGCAATGTGATGAACGAAAACTTTACACGAATATTCTTGCGTTTGATTTTTTTTCTTCGTGACGTCAAGCTTAAAGAAGCCAACGGTAATGCTCGGGCATATCATTCAATTCTAAAGCGTTACAGCTAGAGTAACCAGACTACATCAAATTGATGAATACTATAGAGGGGGGACTTCTCACAACAAGGTCGAAACAAAAATATATCAAAAATATGCTTACGACAGATCCCCCACTTTTTCAATCAAAATAACGAATATTTAAAAAATAAATGAACAAATATTTAAAAATAAAATATTCTGGCAGAAGATTAAATGATAACTTAAATCCGTAAGCAAAATTTAGAGATAAAAATAAGTATGAGGTTTTCGCACCTTTTCTGGTGGCGGGGGCGCTGTAACCCTTTTTTCTCGCCACCGCCACCGCCACCAGAAAAGGTGCGAAAACCGCATACTATACTACTAGCAATTCATTGGCTTACAGTAATGGGCTCCCATCATATTTTTTACGTTGCAATGATCGAAAACCCGTAAAGAAATTAATTCTATATGTAATAGTCATTGCTGACTTCCAGATTCGTTTAGCCGTCGGTGACCGTCTTAAGGATTGGTTTAGAGCTCAGGCTTGATTGTGTTGTTAATTAGTATC
The DNA here is from genome assembly GCA_029531755.1 of Holothuria leucospilota. NCBI lineage: Eukaryota > Metazoa > Echinodermata > Holothuroidea > Aspidochirotida > Holothuriidae > Holothuria > Holothuria leucospilota. Next base: position 19,677,783 of record CM055981.1, on the reverse strand, counting down.
GGCATGTGGGTAATAGTAGGGAGTTCGGAACTCACTGGTAGAATATACATAGGCTAAATCTGGCTTCCTGAAATACAAAAAAGACAGTTCAGTAGAAGACGGGAGCTACAACTTGGGTCCCTTTCCAGCGGGGTTGCCAGGATTTCAACAAAAGGGGGAGTTTGAGGCATAATGATTTTATTTATTGGAGGGGTGTGCGCATCGCTCCTGTAAATTGTGTTCCTTTGCTCAGTAGCGGGAAGGGAAAAAGTGTGAGGGGGTAAAGACCCTGACTGGGAGGCAAATGCCCTCCATGCCCCTCTTGGTGGGGTCACAGTCGCTTTTCTACTAGAACTTGCTTTCATTGAGGAATGTAAGAGTGCTAGAAATAAAAGGAAAATCAGGAAATGTATTACGCATGCACTGCCTCCTAACGGCCGGGGTGCAGGGCCATTTACAGGCTCGGGAGAAAGAATCGTCAAAGGTAAAATATTTGAGTGGTGTTCACCCTTGTTTGAAATTCTTCTATATACTGTTCATTGACCTCCATCCTTAATATTAGGTCTATCATCGTTGAATACACATCTTTTGTCCCCCTCTGTTTGATTTCATTTTCGTTGCATGTGTTGTAAATAATTCGTCGTTATTCCTTTTTAGGAATGGAAACGATGACTCTAGATCAAAAACAACTTCTAGTCTACATCACTGAACCATTTGGTTAACATCAGCAATCCCTTACTGACTTCACTTGATTTGAGGCTGACCAGAAGAAGAATCAGTCCTAATTACACCAAGCGCGTAGCCAGACTCTTCGGCTCGGCCCGGGGGGGGGGGGGGCAAAATGAAAATATTCGTCCCGATTTCATGATCTTCCAAGTAATTGTAGAGGTGGGTCTCTTCACCCACCGTTTGCTTTGGGTCTCGCCCCCCCCCCCCCGCCCAAGTCTGAAAGCTCTGGAATTGTAAAGAATTGGGGCATGAGAATACAGAATATCGACTTGATATTCAAATGGCCTTATCAGTATGATAAAGTCACGTTGATCAGTTGATCACAATTGAACTATTTTTCATAACGCGGAAGAAATGATGATCGATTTGATGACGCCGGAGTGCCTTGTCAGTGGTAAGTTGGACCTAGGATTGAGGAATTTTTCCAGAGGGATCCATAACCTTTCTTCAGAGGGACCTTTGAGACATTATCTAAGCGGAGCGCCACCACCACTTGGCGCGAAGCGTACAGGGTTATATTTTGGCCAATATGCCTTCCCAGATTACAGGAAATGACACTTCCCAGGTGTTGTAAGTTGCACTTAAAATTATAAAATATTTTTTGGTTTTAAGATTTTAGGAGGATTGCTGCCACACCAGGGTCCCCTGAGAGAAAATTAAAATCTAAGTGGACAGAGGTAAGACTTATCACTTCAGCCTATATCTCAGCTGGGAATGCAAAATATGGGTGGAGCTAGCGCATGTTTTAGTGTCTATATGGACTTACCGTGTGACCCGACGAGTCTGAACGAAATATTTAATTATTTAAAATGGAATTGGATGCGCACTACAAACAATATAGAATCACAATTTGTTTTTATTTTTAAAATTACCTAACTTGGACTAGGCTATCGGTAGGTCAATATGATGGCCACGGTGACAAGGTGAGTGTAGGTGGGGGCGGATGGATTATGCCGGGAACTACACGGGTCTTTGTAAGGATTAATCCATTTAACATTTTCATAAAGAGCAAAAATGAAACAAGGGCGTCGAGAAAATCCTTTTTGAATTAAGAGAGCTTGCCCTACAAGGCATTGTTTTTCTTCAATTGTCTAAAATTCTTTCTAATTTATTCTCATCTCTTTTCTTTCCCGATCTTTTTTGTTTTGCTTGTTTGTTTCCTTTACTTTTCAAAATTTGTTCCTATTTTCTGCCTAGAGGAGATGGGATCCATACCCTCTGGATCTGCACCTGAGAGGATGGATGATGGTAAATGATGACGCATAAGGCTTTGAGTAAATTCTTTTCAAACTGTCCTGTAAAAGTGACTATCGGCAACCTATGCAGTTATGATTTATTAGAGCGAAGCGCGACGAAAAGACCATTTAGTATGAATTACCTTGACATGCTTCACTTTACATTGCAAATGTTATCTATTATATTCAAATTCACATTTAGGTTCTCTTTACTTGGCAACTTTTCTTGACCCACTCATTAGGGTTCTGATACCAAACCCCAACTCGTGGCAACGCACTGGCAACTGGCTCTTTTCCACTCATTGTGTGACTTTAAAAGAAAATCTGCAGCGGTACAGTGATTTGAAGTATCCCTTTTTGATAGGGATGAAAGGATAAAATCGGGACGGTACGTAGCTGTCATCCCTCCATATCCCACACTGACAGCCTTTCTTTACGTCCTCGTCTTTCTCTCCCTCTAACTCTGCTCTGCGTCATAGTCTGTCCTCGAGGACTCCCTAGTCGTCTAACGCTCTCTGTTCCCTTTCCTAGTTCCCTCATCCTTCCTCCTTCCCGCGCACAATCTGTCTGACTTCATCCCTCGTGCCGGTTTCTGCCTTCTGGGCCCTTCACTTTCTCATTCCCTTAATTCGGTCTTTTCCACGGTCCCTAGTCCTGCCTGTTTCAGTACTCGTCCCGTTGATATTTGAACCAGTTTTCTCCTTTATCAAGCCCTTTTCCTTCTCTCCATCCGCTCCCGTCATCGATAATAATTCCTATTTTTATTGTTATTTTATTTTCCTTCCCTTTTCTCCTTTTTTTTTCATTTTTCTTTTTCTGTCACTCTTTCTCCTTTCCTTCCCCCTTCTTCCTTCCTTTTTTCCTTTATTTTCCGTCGTCCCGATTTTTCTTCGATTTTTCGCCGGGGGGCACTCTGCCCCCTTGTCCCCCCTCTGGCTACGCTACTGATTACTACACATGATTTGAAGCTGACCGGAAGAAGGATCAGAGAGTAAGATACAGTTAATGTGTCATATTCAATGCATATTGTACAGTTAGTACCACCAGGGAGTTTGCTGTTACTCCCTGGTACCATGTGATCCCTTGATAAGGAAATCAACCTGTTCTTAGGTGAAAGGGTTGTCTACATTTATTTTTAAACAACCATTGAATTTATTAAGGTAATGCTTTTCTTTCTTGGTATAAAGAGTTGTGCAGGCTATATACCACAGAAGGCAAACTAAACCTGATCCCAAATTTAATTGCGATCTAAACGTGATGCGCACTTTAAGGAGAAGACTTGCCCTTGCAAGTTTATTTTTACAGAGACGTCAGTGACTTCTGCGAACAGTGAAAGGTTTGACTTAACTTTTGTTTCTTCAAAAGTTTTCTTTTTAAGACTTAGATAACTTACATAATATTGTACAAACCAGGGGCGTCAATCCGTATTGAAGTGTGTGGGGGGGACACATATGACCAGGCGCGTAGCCAGAAATTTGTCAAGGGGGGCGAAGCGGTAGATTTTGCGAGGGAGCGAAGCGACCGAGCCCGAGAGCGCTTGCGCGAGAGGGGGTGTGGGAGAGGGTGCCCCCTCCCACGGTGAGAAGCTTTTGTGTTTTTAATGTGAAAATATGTGATTTGGTGCATACTTTATATGGTATTTTGTATGCATAAGGAGACATATTATTATGTATTTTATGCAATATTTTGTAGGAATAACCATATAGAAATGCACACATATTGCTGGCAAATAATTTATCATTCTACAAGTATGCAGAATCACATAACAGCTTCAAACAAGTGTAAGGTGTTGCTTTTGTACATAGGCCTACCACTAGATACCATGTGTTCCTGATATGGTAGGCCTACAATTTGTCCCCTTACGGTATCGATAGAGTTTGCAAGTATGCTGCCAGTGCTCCGCGCCAACACATGGGTTGGCGCGAAGCGCGAGAAAATTTTTGTCCAAAATGCCTCCCAGATCGCTGGAAATGGCACTTCCCAGACCTATTTACTGTATATAAATAGGGGAAACACTAGTAATATTGTAAAAAAAGACATAAAAATACCAAAATTTTGTTCAAAGGGGGACGGTTGCTCCCTTCGCCCCCCCCCCCTTGGCTACGCGCCTGCACATGACTAAGCCCTTTTTTTGGAAAAAGGCGTGTCTTTCTATAGGCCCTTCCCTGTGTCCCCTCTTTGTGATGACTGACGTTGTCCTATTCTAATAAGAGTTAGGATTCCAAACACTGGCGTAGCCAGGATTCTTGTTTGGAGGGGGCCAACTGCGGGGCCTGATTGCCGGCCTGGAGGGGTCTAAGGGGAGGGGTGCCCCCCTCCCTTTGAGAAATCTTTGAATATTTAAGTACCCTCAACCTGGTGCAACATTTAGCATCACTTGAAGCCAATTTTTGTGTTCCATTAACAAATTTTTTTCAGAGTTCGATGGGGGCATGACCCCCTGCCTCCCCTCTGGCTACGCCAATGATTCCAAAGTTAACATGACCATCGTAGATGATCTGCTAGTTGAAATACACGGATTCCAGGGAATTACTTCTCCTTTGACCCCTCCCCCAGGGAGTTACTTTAATCATGTCCAAAAATAGCTGAAACCACGCTACGCAGCGTTGATCATTGTCAGAGATCATGGGCCCTAACCACTCCTCTAGCTATGGTCACATGTTTTTGGGTGTGAAGGCCCCCAATTCGGACTGGTTGGATGTTTTTTCCAACAGAAAGGCGGCGTTTTAATTGCACTTTGTTATGCGTTCTGCGTTGTTGTATACAGCTGTGGTGATCCTTCCTTTGTCACTACATAAAGGTGTCGTCCTGGGGAGGGGTCAAATCGGAGGGGGTGTCCCCCTCCTCTTTGCGAAATTTTGTTAATTTAAGGTTGCTCAGGTGCAAAATGGTGCTATCTTTGGGATAGGTGGGTGTAGCAAAAGGTGTGAAGGACTAACAAGCGCATTTCAGCTTTTTCTTCGTAAGTGTATTAGCAATCACCATCCATACCGATAATGGCTTCGCGCGAAGCGCTCGGTAAAAGTTTTTAAAAAAATGTATAACAACGGGCTTTAAAGGCAATAGGCAGTCGCCCCAAAATTTTCTTTGAAAAATCGGCAAATTCTTGCAAATCTCTTCTTATTGCTTCACAAGCACCTCTGAAGATGTTTTGAACATAACTATTACAAACAATAGGTAAAGCAAGGAGAAATTCTCCTTGAATTTCACAATTTACCAACAAAAATATTGTCACATGATCAGAATGGGCCAATCATGAACTAGAGTGACAGGATACACTCACTCTGATTGGGGTGAATGCATACTGCCTTTAAAGTTTCAACCTTCCACATCATGCTTACAATTAGATTGAAGGATCCCATATTGATGTGGGGCCCCCATACAGATGTTTGGAGATGCATCTCTGTTTTCGGAAAGTGTTGTGATCAGAATAGTTCCTTGTATAATCACCTTTTTAATGGTCATGAGATGGAGTACAAACTATGACGCATGCGCGAAGCGCGCCGAAATTTTCCATTTCAAATCTGCATTCAGAATCTGCATCGAGACACTTTCAACAAACCTACATACCACTCAAAAAGCCAGTCAAATAGAGCCACGACACTACTCTTTACGAAGTGAGGAGGGAAAATTTGATATTGTGTCCCCAACACATCGAAATGTGGGGGGACATATCCCCTTGTCCCCCCAGGATTGACGCCCATGGTACAAACAAGAAATGGGAGCAATCCATTGTCTAACTTAACAGGAGCATTTTAATCAACTTGATATATTATACACATACGTTTGTTTCCACATCTATTAAAGCATATTCGAAATCTTTTATATAAAATCAATTTAAAGCCTTCATTTTTTTCTATTATAGGAGTATATGAGTAATCAAGGTGAGGTCATAGGCCAGTGTTTTTTCTTTGAACATCCACTTCAATAAATCACAACAAAAACCCTTCGTAATTCCCGTTGGGGCGCTTTTATGTCTGTAATGAAGAGCTGTAGCATACACTTCCAATGTTATCGTGACTTCAGTTGCAGTTATGAGTATTGACTTCCCAAAGGCACCTCACTAATATTCGTTCATATTGAAAATGAAGTTGTAGGAAACTAAGGGAAATTAGCGAATCCAAACAGGAAATCGTTGAATTTACCTATCACATACAGGTAGTAAGCCTTGTCATTGGGGGCACACAGACAACTGTGCAATTGTAAAAACACAGAAAGGAATGGTGTACTGGTGACAAAAACAGCGATGGGTATGACCACATTTATAGAATAATTCTCTTACACTCCCCGAAACTAGGTTTAAATATATTAATAGTCCTATGAATTTTCGTTTCCTTTGTGTTTCACATGGGTTTACAGGAACTGGTAAGTACAATTGAATCTTTTCGTTCGAATCTAATCCCTTTACATACCCCACCTCAAAAAAAAAAAAAAAAAAAAAAAAAATTAAGAGAAAATAGGGATATACCAATATGGAAAGGTTTCATTTTAGATAGAAGACAGCTACAATGCAGAACGACTAAAACTCCGAAACTCCTTTGTCAAGAGTTTCTTCCATTATGAACCTCCTAAAAACAATTCTAAATTTCACATAAAAAGAAAAGGGCTATAATTTCTTCAACCATTTGTAATGACCTTTAAATCAAGTTATTGGTAAGAATTATAAACACTATAAACCTTCATAATAGCTATAAGAAGTTATTATTATTATTTTTTTTTTACACTTTTAGCATTTTTGTAGACTAGTTTGTATAATTTTTTGAACCTACTTTCTCAATTTTTATTGACCACACAGAAACGTGTATATAAGTTCCTCTGACTTTTCTTACCTCTTCTAAACATGTACCGTACGTCATCAAATTAGGAAACAGTGAATTTAAATATGAAGTTACCAGCTACATTAAATCAGAAAACATGTCATTTTGAAGTTTAGTTCTGATACGTGAAACAGGAACTTAAAAATTAATTTAAACTTGCTTCCAATGTCAGCATTTGGCAAAATATTTGCACATGAAGTTACTACATTTGTAATCTAAAGTGAACTTGAAGCTTGAAGTAATCCTCACATTGATAAGTAATGCTTTGTTTTTTTGTTCTTCAATCCATTGTTCGACCATGACAGGCAGGGACATGGGTTTCCCAGGGTTCTGTAAAATTTTCAAAATTCTGACCAATCTCATGCATTTACACCACAAAACAGTCGAGTATGAAGGAGAAAATTAGATGCAAAGTTTAAAAAAAGAGAGCTGTGTTGATTACTGGTAGATAATGACGTCACGTGTGCTTGCTGTAAGTTCACTTTTTGGGGTGGAAATGTAAATAATTCTTCGCTAAATATTTCGAGAACTGCGAGTGTAAATTGAATGCAAATTTCTTCAGATGTTCAGATTTATTGCTCTCAGACATATCAAAATTAAATTAAACTTCAACCCTTCTTTGAAGGCAACATCATGTTTGAGTAATTTAGAGCTTTCTGATTACTCGCCAAATGAGACATCACATGTTTTCCACATCCTCCGTCATTACGGCTGAGTATATAGCTACAGATAATTGCAAGGAAATATCCAAAATATAGTGATGCAACACCCTCGAACAACATTTTGTTGTTATTTTTCTTCTTTTATTTGCAACGAATTGACATTAAAACACTTAAAATTCATGATAAAAACATTGGTGTTAAAGACATTGTTTACATATTAATAGGAGCAACAAACCAACATAGGCCTTGGAAAACATAGTTGCAGGTTATTTCAATTGTCAAGTAGGCTTGCTGCAAGTCGTTTTCATCCATAGCGTTTCCATATAATCAAAATAAAAAAGATTGACAGACTTGTTTTCATTGTTATTCAGGACCGTGCCTGCTAAGGTAGGGGGCTGTGGCAAGGGGGAGATACTAAATCCTTAACGAAAGTATACCACAAGCACACATTGGAGACAATGAAGACCTATCAATAATTTTAACGCCTGGGAAATACTCTTCTTCCGTTAGTGTTGGCGAAATGTTCGTATTACATCCCCTCGTGACTCCCGCCCATTATAGCAACAAGTTATGGATATGATTATGAAATTACTGGAAATTGTTCAAATTTTATAACTTAAGATTAGAGTGGGAGCTGAAATCGGCTTGAAAAAATAATTGGTAAAAAAGCTTTATGATGATTTGGTCAGACCCGCTGCCGTAGCACTTTTCAGCCCTAAACATAATAATCTAGTACGAAATAACTTTAAACAGGGTTATAAGGTTACATATCATTTTGAAAAGTGCTCTTGCTTGAAGTGGTTTTGCGACCCTCTTCGAACATCAATAAGGGTTTGTCAAACACAAAAATGCCATACTACTTTTAACTTCGTACCGACAGTCCAGGGTTAAGAAGCAATATCAGGAGTGGCGCCAGATGGGTCCACTCGTCGGGGAATGCCACCAACCCCGTCAGGAACACTCTCCACTTTCGTCGGGAGCCTTACTGGGCACAAGAAGTATGTAATTCCCGAAAGCGACCAGCTGCTCTGACGGTTTCTTGTTTTTGTTTTTAAGGGGGCCAGATTTAAAGAAGTTCTCCTCATAGTCATCACTATGTTACTTACTTTAGAGTAAGCCGTATACCAGGGCAGATTCTTCAAGAAAAACCAAAGTTTGTCAAATCGTCGCAAATGAAAGCCAAAATTTACAGACTTGTCAATAAACATCAAAGTTCCTTCAATAAAATTCCAAAATTTTCGACACGATTCGGTAAAAGTAAATAAACGGCAAGGCTATTTAAAACATACACTTATCATAAAACAACCATTTTATAAAACACTCCTTCTCTTTTTGAACATATACCAGATCATCAACACATAACAGATACTATGAACAAAAGGAAGACACAACAGATTGAGGGTCTTCTGCAAATGACAGTCGGCAAGTATAAATATGCTACTGCATGATCACAAATTAAACTTATCATAGTAGTGGGAAACACAGGCGATCAAAAAATTGCTGTATGGAACAAGAAAACAAAAATTATAAAAAACAATGGCACAATTGTTTGGGCACCTTCAAGTTTGGTGCTCGTAATCAAGTTTATCTTAAGGATAAATTTATGCTATTTACATGTATTTAAGCCAACCCATAGGCGTAGAAAGCGGGAGGGGGGCTGGGGGCTTTAGCCCCCAGTCAAAAATTTGGGGGGCTGAAGTATGCTCCGCCCCCCAAGATCCAAGGTTAAAAACCCCTTATTTGTCTCTTCTGTCAGAAATGTCAGAAATTTGCCGTAATTTTCCTTAAAATTTGTCCAAAATGTTGCACCAAGTTGCATCTGAGGACTCTAGAATGCCCAAAAATTTTCCAAAGGGGGGACACCCCCTCCCCTTTGACCCCTCCCCCAGGCCGGCGATTCGAAACAAGGTTTAGCCCCCCGGTCTCGAAAAGCTTCCTACGCCTATGGGCCAACCCATTGTCTTTCACTGTAACTCCTTATCTTTTTTCCCTTTACACACAAAAACTCGTATGACCTACGCGATTGCACGAGACCCTTTCTGATATTGTTAAAGCAAAATTTAATTAACACAGAGATGAGTAATTATCTATTGCTTATATCTTGTTTACCTATAAGCAGTCACTGAGTTCTAATTCCAACTAAATCGTTAATAAAAGCATGTCATTTAGCCAACAACAGTTTTAACATTGTTTCGTTGTCTTTTTCGATAACATTTGCGTATGGTCAAGCCTAGAATGAAACATAATACCAAGAAAAGCAGAAAAGAGATCAAAATAAAGAGAATCGCTAGCATTGCACTCATGTTTTCTGTTTCGTAATACGTGCCGTTTTCCATGGGAATATCCGGCCTTCTTGGCAAGCCGTACGAGGACTCTGAAATTACTGAAGTGCCATCGTAATTCGCTGGTTTCTCACTTGTCCATGATATCATAGTGAACGTTTTGGGACTCTCTTTGTTGCCATCAAAGTTTTCAGTGCCAACTGGAGATGAAACTCCATCCCCTGAAAACAAATATATGCGGCCTTTCATATCCATATTAGACGTATCATTTGACGAAGAATCTAGAGACGTATCATTTGTCGGTTGGGGTCCATTCAAAGTTGTCACTTCGTTTGCTAAAGTTGTCTTGAATTCTCCGTCTCTCTGTGCCATAATTTCTTCCTCTCCATCTTTGGTTTGTGAATCATGAATATTGTCACCATGAAGTGCATCATTAATCATATTATTTGGCCAAACATCCTCAACATCTAAACCACTCAAAATATCCTCGCTTTGTGGTTTGGTGGACATTACGGACTTCGAAGTACCCTCCGATGTCGATGACGAACGTCTACTAGATGCACTTGGTGATGCTCCTGTGCCTTGACTTTTTCCGTTTTGTACCACAGTTTCGGTTTCCGACAAAGATGGCGAGGAATACCCATCATAATCATTAGCAGGAAGCTGTAAAATCCATTCTTTGCGTGTCTCCGAAAGGGCGGGGTAATCACTTTCAAACGTTTTTGATGGGTATATATCTAAAGAAGTTGTCGAACTTTTGTCCCTTTCGTTTTGTTGCATGTTAACATTAGACTTGTCAGTAGGCTTTAAGGTGGGTGATGTACGCAACATATCTTGTGAGTTACCTCCAAAGCTTAATGTGTTACCATTGTCTTGCTCCAGTTGACTTTCGATTGGCTCTATGAAAGGTGTGACAGTTATACGGGACATTTTGGTCCTTCCGTGAAAAGGACCCCATTTCATTTGACAAGACAAAATAGCACCATTGTAGTCAAAGTTAATGTTATGTATGACAACGGCTTCTCCATTATCTATTTGGATGGTTCTAGGTTGTTTCGGGGGACGGTTAGGTAAATGTAATGTTACGACAAATGTCGCAAGGGGCAGTGAAGATACACATGTCGCTACAAAAGATTCTCCAAAGACAACTGAAAGATCTAATGGAAGTATATCGAAAGATGAATTTAACGCGTAGACTGTCTGGGCATCAACCGAACATGAATGAAGGGCCCCATAATCCTCGATGTACATTTTGCAAATAAAAACTGTATCAGAGCTGAGACGCTCACCCTCCGGAGGGTACAGATTGCCAAAATCTACGTTCTGCGTCAACATACCATCTTGCATTGCAATTTCAGAAGAAAGTTCTGTAGAGTTCAATGCAGACGAAAACCACTTCAATATAACTTGTGGGGATCCTGGTTCGGTTACACAGCTCAACCTTTGGGAATCCCTTCCATCCTCGACGAGACACAGAGGGTACTTTTGATGCGGGACATATTTCACACGGATGTATTGGTAGGCCTCTATTTGTTCGTGAGTCACCGGATCTTCTGCAAGGCACGTATAGAAACCAGAGTGCTTTCTTTGAGCCGTTTCAATATACAAGTCTACCGACGCTCTTCCAAACCTACTGATACTGTGAGAAACTTTATGGTTGGGGCTCAGATCTACCAAAATTTCGTCGTTTAGCGACCAGACGGTGTTATTGTCTCTGATCCAATAAATATTACTAAAACGATCCTCAAGAACGATGCACTTTAGTTCAATCGGACCACCTCCTTCCCAAAAAACTTCCCCTCCAAGTGGACGAATGGAGATCGTCTGCGAATACGTGAGGGTTACCATGGAAATAGCAAAAGCTATTTCAACACATGCCATGGTCTAAAAATATTATCTGTTTAAGTTAAATAGAATCCAATGGAAAATACACACTGCCTGTAAAAATCAAATGACTGCTGTAATAAGATCCCCCTTCTCTTGGTTTTCGTTACAAGTTTTCTGTGACTGAAACTATACTGGTATCTTTTTAGCCACGAATGTAAGCGTTGAAGGGTTTCAAGATGTCTCTCATGGTTCATAACCTAATTAAAGTTGTTCAGACGTTGCTCTTAAACGACGATATAAGAACTGATAACCAATCCTCCCTTACAGGTAGGCCTACTCGTTTCGGCCAGTCAGAAGTAAGCCGTGTATTTGGTTGAGGTAATCACAGTGGAATCTTTGAGAAATACATAACGACAAATATCAAATACAGTGTCCGTGTAGTCGCCGACAGCTTCTACTGACCACACCAAAGAATTTTCAAAGTTTTTGTAGTCTTGAAAATGTCAAAATATGATGGGGAGTTTGTGCAGCGAGCAACTTTGGCTTAAGGCACTTCTGTTGACTGGGCCTTGTTGTGAATGAATCTTATTTATGACTTTCAAACCCTGACTGGATGACTAATTCATGGTCATTACTTTGCCCGTAGCCGCAAACTGTGTTTTGATTTAAAAAAAAAAAAGAAACACGTGAAAACATCCTAAGGCAATTTATTTAATTTTATATACTTGTTACTTTTGCAGGTATTAAAGTATAACGGTGGGAAGCCATTAGCAGTTATGATAGTTTTAGTGGCTATCTAACATCACATATCCAGGCTTTCTTCATTGTCTTTTTCATATTATTGTAAGGGCAAAGGTAATTCCAATAAACAAGTTGTTCCTTCCTGTGCATGTTCCGAAAAATAATTTTAATATCCTTACTTATCTCAACCAAAAAGTTTCTATACCTTTGTGAACGGAATTCTGTGAATTATGTTTTCTAATGACGAAAAGTTTGCAATTCGATCATTAACATGGTCACACTTGTAATTTAATGTGCAAAATAGGAAAAAAGATCCGTCCTTACGAAAATGTTGTTTGTACACTGACTTTCAGAAGTCACTGACACTAGTGAGGGGTTTTCCTTCCCGTGATCAACACTGCGTCAAATTAAGTATATATGGAATATATATATATATATATATATATACATACATATATATACCCTAGGGGGTATTTGCGTGTTTGAAATGTGTAACTACTGGTTTATATCAGCCAGGCCTGTAGCCAGACAAGGTGCTGAAGGGGGGCGAAAAATTTTCCAGAGGGTGAAACATACTTAAATGCATTACGACAATGCTGATTTTTGATCTGGAGAGGAGGCGAAAAATTTCCCCTTGGTCCCCCTTGACTACGGGCCTGATATCAGCCAGTCATCTACTTCTGCCGTAGTCCTAAAGGGTAGTTAAGAAGGGAAATAATATCCACAGTTTCATTCACACTGTGTCGTTAAGATCACGTTTAAAGGAACAGGTCGGCTTGCTGTGAATTAACAGCAACTGGAACTCGCTAAGCTCTGTCTGTCCAACATTATATTAAGTACCATCAACAGATCAATGTACTGTTGGCTATATAGCTCTTCTTAATTTTGTTGGACCTGTGCTCTTTCAGAAAATTTTAGGGATTTGGAACTTTGTCTTTGTTGTAATACCTTGTTTACATCCAGTGCATTTAAGGGAAGAACCACCTAATCAGTCCGGGAGATTCTCCCGTTTGGGAGAAAACCAAAATTCTCCCGAGCGGGGTAAAACTTATGCAAGACATTGTATAGGCTTCCCAGCCTAACAAAAACAAGGTTAAGCAAGAATGAAAACCACTCAAAAACTCAAAAACGGCGTGGTGAACCACCGATTAGGACGTGGCTTTTCTGTAGCTATGACAATAAACATTCCAAATGTACATTTAATTCCATTATATTAGACCGACAATTTTTGCAAGAGGGTTTCAAAACCCATTCGCCATTAGCAATGTACACAAAAAACAGGTGGGATTGTGGGTAAAATAGACAAAATGGCGGCGCCCATGACCAATTTTTCTCCCGATCTAGATTCTCCCGAATGAGGGAATCTCCCGAACTGCTAATTTACTACTTTACAACTTTGTAAAACATTACACTGTGCAAAGGGTCGGTTCAAGTTTGAACCAGTTCGGGTCCGAGGGACACCTAATCGGCATCGGGTCGAATGGCTGACTATATTTGTCTAAAAATTGAACCAAATCATTCGTTAATCAACTCCAGACGAATATTAAACCAGATTAAAAATAAGTGTTTTCAGACCCAGTCCGTTCAATTTTTAATCAATCTTTCTTTCGAGTGTATGTGATCATAAATGTGGAACTGCCTCCTCGTCACTGAAGCAGGTTATTTAAAAGACTAAAGAATTAAAGATGCGTTTTACATTTACCCGGGTGAAATACTTTATTCTAAAGAAAAAGGCTGAAATGGGCCACATCTTTTGAAAGTGTGGAAACCTTTTTTAATAATTTTTATAATTGGAGCTTCTATCATGCGCCCTCTCTCGTCCTCGTCATCGATAAATTAGTTTGCACACTTGTTTCTTTTAATCTTTTAGCACGTGTTGGATACAATTACATTGGTGGTTGCACTGGCAAAAGGCGCAGAGATTAACATTTTAACTTGTCGGTTTATTAAATGGTGAATGATCTGAAATAAGTTTCATTAAACTGTTATTACATCATGTGTTCCCTTTTGCTTCCAAAACAAATTCAGGCCTTAGGCCAAGTTACTTTTCGACGCCAAGCAAGAACGAATGTGGCAGAATGTAATGATTTGGGGGTGGAGCATAACCACACGTTACTAGTTCCCTCTTCAGATTTTGCCTCAAATTTAGAATCTTGTTCAATTTGGAACGTCATGTAAGATGGGAAAACCACATTTACATCGCTCCTGAGAAAACAACCTTACTGTGATCTGCTGTGCATCGAATCCAAACCTCCCGATTATAAAGCCTATTGCTTCAAATACCGCCACCTTTATCCACATGACAATGACACCAGCGATATTACTCATACACCGGCTAAAGTTCAAAAGCCGAGGCCACCAGGCATCACCGGATAATTAAAGTGTATTTTGCCTTACTCAAGGGGAAGCAATTTATATCCATTATATGTTTTTAATAGATGGGTTCTATTTGTCCGTATAAAGTAGTCTTCCGATTAACAGTCTTTATATGAAACCCTCTGGCCATAATTACCTAAATTCTCATTACAGTAGCCCGTTTAATATATGTGTGACCAAGCTTTAAGTAATAAACAAGGCACAAAATATGTGACAGTTAATCAAAGCTATGAAATTATAAGAATAAAATTTCTGGAGTTTGCAATTAATCCTATCAGTTTACAAAAAATTCTTACGTTTTTTTCGCACATTGGTTTTGTTGCTTTGTTTATGATAAAGCCACATAAATTTAGAAGACATAAAGGCTAATGGCTTGGTTCTCTCTAAACTAAGTGGTTACTTCAAAACTTTCTTCAAAAGTCAAATACACAAAACCTGGGAGAACAAATTTTTTGATCACATGCAGAGGAATTCTGAAGAAATAGCACGACACTATTCTCATTTAATTTCGCGAGAAATTTGTTGAAGTATACTCTTTTCTATCTTCTGGAAGTATTTGACTTTCACTATAAGGGCCTTCGAGAACACAATAAAAAATGCTGTGGAAAATAATAATGGGCTTGTTAAAATGTAATGCAACCTCGAACATCTGCTAGCCTATATAAAATATCGTGCCAGTGAGCCACAACTCGAAAAAAGGCCGTGGTCGTCTCGACTTGAACCAATTGGTTGGAAACTGGGACGTTAAACCTCATCTAACTAACTATGTAAATATCGTATCAAAATGTTTCATAAAACCTTATCCAGCAATAGTGTCGTAAGGGAATGGGTTGCCGATGAGTCCGAATCATTTTATGTACTAATCTGGCTGTCAACAATGTGACATGAAATGGTTAATAAAAATAGAGGTACGAAGCACATGGGATTGCTCAGGACGCCGAATCCATTCGGACAGAATGTTTGTTGTTTTTGGTAAAATAAGTGCTGTTTTTAAGAAGAAATGCATTAAAACTTCCGGCAAAGGTGCCCATTCCCAATTGAAAGTAGTTCTGTGCACTTAAGATTCTGAATAAGAGGTAGGAGGGAGGTATGGTATCCTCATTGCTGGAAATTAATTGTACCTAATGAAATGACAACTTTGAAACATACTATAGCACAGTACAAACCTCAGTGTTGCACGATGGTTTGGAAGAGATGGCAGGAAAACAAGGCGGTAAATTTACAAGTTTAACCTAAGTATCAAGATGCATTGTGACCCTCTTTGATGGATATTTTAGCCAATTATTCACTGAACATAATTAATTCGCATCAAGGAGAGTCCTTAGTCACTCTGTGATGCACGAAATTAATCTAATGATGGTAAAAAACACCAATAAAAACCCGCCACCGCGTAAGATATTCAGCGGCGCTTTACAAAAAATAAAAAAAAAAGAAGAAGAAAAGCAGAAATAAATAAGTAGTAATTAAAGGATTGAGAATGTCTGATAGCCTATCAGCAAGATTTTTTTCAAAGTGACGGAGCCGCTTAAAGAAGGCAAGATTCCAGGGGTTTGTTAAGGTAATGAGGGCATTAAGTAAGTTACAAACAAACGAACGGAGTGTACGAAAAGGTTTGGTTATTACAAGCATATGATTAATGTAGTCAGAAGCTAGACCAGGGCCCTTAAAGTCATTTGTCAGTTAATGAAATGTATTGGATACGATACTTTAGGAAATAGGCTGTAGGTAAAGTCACTGCCGATCTTGTATAAGCCAAGTTGGTTGCGGTAGCTCAAAGAATAGTAGTAATGTTACTAGCGACAAACTTTGCAATATCTTCATTACCTTTTTAAGTCAATAATCAAGAATGTATTACCACATGCACACACACGCACGCACGCACCCACATACACACACATAGTAAAATTACTTACCCGAATAAACAAGGCCAAAGTAAGTTGTTTTAATTAGCCAAAGTGGTTTACGGCACTGACCAGAAGTGTCCAAAATGTTACTATATCAATCCGCACTAGTTGCATCAACAGAACTCTTCGTGACGTACTGTCTTAACTAAAAAGTAAGGAACAGCCCCTTACCGTTCGTACTTACGAATCCTAGACAGTAAAGACGTTTTAATGGCTAGTTCAGCGGAGACTTACAGTGTTAGTCACGTAAATTAAACCTCATTGCATTTCCTAAATATATTATAATTTATTAGCATCACAGAGTCTAATTGACAGGGGAATTTGACAGTGCACCAATTTCACACAGTGCAATGCGGATGTGAAATTATGACTACACGATTTTCGATTAACATTCACGAAGTTTCATTGCTTTTATTCAGAATGAAGCCTGAGCTATAAAACATTATCTTCCCTAAATTTTGTGTTTGGAGCAACGTATTGCAAGACCTTCGATGACTGTGAAAGTTTACTTTTCAGCCCCACCCCCCCCCCCCCCCGCCGTCGCAAAACCAGAAATTCAAAGCTTCGGTATAAGCCTTTCCCTCAAGAAAAGGGCATGCCTTTGAATCTTCATACATTTCTCTGAACTCAACCTGTCACTCGTTAACCCTGTTCTTTCGGTGGATTAGTCACAAAATTGAAATAGGTCTATATTACAGATTTACCATAGTAAGGATGGAATTGCTACATGAAGGACGGTAACCCGATTTGAATTTCCATACATACCCAGTTTAACCGATAATCGGCGTTCAACTTTGGTATCGGTCTATACTCCTCATAGTCATTCTATATCGGCACAGGTGAAATTTACCTAAAAATGTTGATACTATCCATCCACTATTACTAGACAAATATTCCATACATATGTTACGCTACTTTCTTATGTCTGGTTGTAGTCTCACTATTTTACCTCATGTAAATGGAACAACCCTTCTTCGGTAATGCACACTATGCTTTCTTGTACAGTAAGTTCAGTTTGCCATATCGGTATAGGATCGGTATACCGTCCGATACTGACAATTGAAATATCAACTGTGTGTAATAACGGTACAAATCGATATTCAACACTGTCACAATTTTTCTCATTTTTATGCTAGGCTCCTCCTTGTTTTGCCTGCAGTATTTACAATATTTGTGTTAGAAATCATCCAGAAAGATATTATGAGGGCAATAAAGAGTTTCACAGGCTTGAGAGTAAGGGAAACTTGGTTCAGTCCTTAAACGAAAAAGGAGAAGAGTCGAAAATTCTACTGGTCCCAGATGCGATTCTTTGTACCCGTCAACTAATATTAAGTTTCTGTTAATAATATTTCAATGGGAACTTGCGTCTTCCTGTTGGTATAACATCTAGTTCAGTGAATGAATAGTTGAAGCAATCGGGAGGTTATCTGTGATGTACGCAGGCTAAATGAGAGATGAATTGAAAAAAAGCAAAATAGAGACAACAATTCTTGACGAAGGCATGATTTCAAATATACTTGTAATCTGAAGAGAGGTCTTATTCCATGTTCGAACACCGTCTTAGATTACATTTCTGTTACATCACATTTCTGTTACATTACATTCCTGTTACATTATGGTTACATTGCATTACTACTGTTACTTTACATTACTGTTACATTACACTGCTGTTACATTACATTACTTTTACGTTTTGTGAATTAGTAACCAAAGGTCAAAGTGAATTTAACTGGTTGTGAATTATGAGGCCCCGCCTTCCTACCCACCTAGAGACCGCGCACGTTAAATAGGCCCCTGGTATTTGCTCGATGTAATTAATTGGAAGAAAGATGTGTCATGGGCCTGAATTTAAGCTCGAGTTGAAGTTTGGTATTAGAAAAATTACTGTATGATAGATCAAGCTTAAAGGGGCATATTGAGTTGATATCGATAACTTAACCTGTTAACGAAGGCGTTGAAGGGTACTACCACATGACAATGATTACTAGCATAATTAGTCAAGTTTCACATCCCATAGTTACGCATAAAGCTAAAATTTTGCATTGTTTGGTATCCTGGCTTGTACCGGTTGTGTGCATAATTTGCAAAAGTGTCTGGTCACGAAGTTTTGAAAACCGAATTGAATTGTTTATTACTCACTTATGAAACATTTATTTGTATGCAAGATGTGGGGATTGTTTAAGTTTGACCATTTGTCATTAGTATGTGAAGAAAACTTAACAGGTTTGACAAAATTTGGTGAATTTCATGAACCAACTCAATGTGCCGCTTTAATTCTTATGCAAACAGGGCCTTGTAACAGTTTTAGCTATGAAAGATACATGAAAAGCTTTCCTGCATATTTCAAAAAAATTCAAACTGTTACTTCAGCAACTAACAACCAAACAATGTTTTGTGTCATGATTTGAAAAGAAAATCCCGTAATGACTCATAATATCACGGCTGTGATTTCATTTAGAAGATAATTGACCAGTGTACAGACTTTCCCGAAGGTAATTATTGGTAGCACTTACAGGATATTGTAATCAGTTAGTATTTATTGGCGCCCTTGTAAGTCATGGCTTCAAACATTGACTTAATGCACATTTTAATTTAAAGGCTCTATATTCTCACCCCAGACAGTAAAATTCTCCCTGCTAAGTTTACTTTTAGCCCCTCCTCCAATTAAAACAAAAACACCTGTCTAGTTTACCTCCAAGACAGAGCGACAGTAGCCTGTACTGAGTTTTAATAAATTTCTTAAGGTTTATATTGACACACAACTGTGTTTGTTGTTAATTATGAATACAACTGACTGTACAAGTTGACCAACCAGCGCTCATAAATGCCAATCAATGTGCAGTCACCAATTGTATATAAAACAACAAGGTTATTCCTAAATACGTTTGGCGGTTGCAATACCCTTTAAAACAATCAAAATTGTGATTGATGGATATGTGTGTATGCTACTCACGGAAGATTTTGCCATGTAGACGACTTGTAACAAACTTACAGCACACCACGTGACACTTTTATGATAGATAACAATCCCTCATGTATGATAAAAAAGACTAAATGCCCTCAGTTTATACCGACAGGGATCCAAGGGTCAACCACCCGTAATCTGGTACCGTAATGTAATTGACTAGAATTAGCTCGAAATTGAACTAAATTGATTTAATTTTGAACCACGTTTTGTCAATTATTCCAGTAAGGTGCGTCTAGGACCCCGGTCTGTTCAAATCTTAACCGAACTTATTAAAGGGAAAATACAGTCACCCCAGTTTGAATAAGTTTACCCTGACAGGCCCGTATGCAGGGGAGGGTGGTTCAGGGGGTTCAGACGAACCTCCCCGCAAGATCTGAAGTTCCTCTTCGGATAGTACTTTAGTAGTATATGATGAGTGTTTTATTATGTCCCACAAGGCGTTCAAAAGCCCTTGAAAAACGTTCTGTCAAAGTTTCATTGGCTATCTTCACAAGCATAATCATAAATAACAGGATGCTCACTTCCACCGAAATGGGCCGTCCATGAGCAAAGGAAACGTCATCCGGACCCCCTAGATAACTTGCGCCTTCAGCGTTCGATGCATGTGTCTTCGGCACTTGCCGGTCAAAGTCGGTGGATAGGTTAAACGGTTCCATTTGAAGCAAAATCGAATCCCCTTCCCACTAAAAAATCTGCATATGGGCCTGCCCTGGTAACGTAAATCAGGAGTGGCTCGATCCTTTCAATGATGTCAAAATATTTTTGTTACTAATTTGGTAATGTTGAGCAGAATAACTCCTTAGTTCACCCTTACTACTACTTTTGTTCAGAAACCAATGAAAAACACCCGAAGAGGAAATAAGAGGAGATCTGTAAGATTTAGCTCATGTTCTGAAGATAAACTTAGGGCGACTGTTTTTCCTTTTAAATTTTATAGGCAGCTAGGCTAAGGTATGGAATCACTGAAATTACAATTCTCCCATAACATACTTTCAAAGCATCCTTACTAATTCGATCTAGGCTATCTGAAGTGTGTTTCGGGTAATTTTTGGGTAACGAGTTGTTGAATGCACTCTATTTAAATAATACTCCATACCTACTCTACTTGCTACAGTTTTACATGAACAAATACAATACTGGTTAGCAAATTGTTACGTAAAACTCAAGAGTGAAAGGATCCCACAAGTCACCTTTTATATACATAACATTAAATCCCATTGCACTGAAACTCTACATTTGCAGTTACCTGCTAAAACCATGCTATAAAAAGCTGAACACGTTTCTAATGTCGATGTCTCTGTTACCACCTTATACCTTCCAAATACGGCATCTATGTAATCTGTGTGAAAATATTCCGGACATTTCATACATTCTTCACTTCATCACGTAATTAGTTCTTGTTTTGAGTTGGATTTGTACTAGAGAAGGCGTACTTAGTACAATTTTGTTAAATGGTGATTCCTGCATGATGCTTGAACCACCCGGCTCTTCGAGATATGTTTTGAAGCTTTGAAGCATTGCTGATTTCACGTTTACGATACAATGTTGTTCAAACGACCATCCCGCTTGACTGTGCGAGGAAGTGATATTACAACTTTCAATCTCTGTCGGGTTTATCCCGTAAACCTAAGGCAGATACTGTCCCACAATGCAATGAATCAGGCCATATGCACCTTAATTATTTGGGTTACCGAGACCTTTGTATAGGAAAATTCTTCTACTTTTGTTACTAAAATATGTTTTGAAGAGTATAATTGTATTAAAATACAAGCAGACATAGTTAAGACACCAACCCCATACGTAAACACCTTTTCCGCTAAATTTTAGCAACGTCTAACAAAACGGATGGGAAGGGGCTCCTTCCCAAGGGCACTGATTTGTGTTGGTAATTGTTGGGGGCGGTGGACCGAAAACTTTAAAATGATTTATACAAGTATATACATGTACGTACATGTGTATACTTACCTACTTGTATACGTTTAAGCAAATGTATGCCGTAGACGTTTACATAGACTGATATGAATACTTAATGTACTTAGTAAGCGTGTATGTTTAAATGATGCTGGCAACGAAATGTGCTCATTCGAGGCGCCAAAGGAGCACAATTCTTCTCTTCTCTTGGTCGAAAATAGCATTGGGTACAATATGTGCGTTTAGAGGTCAAACAAACGCCTACTATGCAGACTTAAATCCAACAGCTCGGGTCGATTTGAGTCTTTTACAGGGAGAATAAAAGACCAGAAATAACAAGAATACAAAAAAATGCACACGTGAGCGTGAAGAAAATATGTTGTGTGATCCACTAGGCTATTCCCGGAGGGGGAAGCAGGAGGAAGGCCCCAAAGTCAAGTATTAAAAGTTGTCGACATTCGAAGGTAGTTCAGTGGTGCAACGTGCATGAAAAGAGTACTTCTACGCACGTTGAAAAAATATCAGACTAAAGTCAGGTCACTACTATGGCCAACAATGTGTGTTGAATGGAGAGATTAAATGAACAGAGGGCCTCATGGACCTTGAATTTCACTTAACTTAAGGAACATTAATTTCCTATATTTCGCCAATAAAGCTGTTAGGCATCGGCAATTAACAAGGGGAGTGCCCTGGGAAATACTTTTCAAAGTTATCTAGAATCCATGTGGGTTGGGAAATATGAAGATGTACTACACAAAATTTATGTCTCCCCTGCGATCAACTGTGAATTTACTTTTATTCAGTTAGAGTTTTAGTTATACAACTGTCTTAACATTAACTAATTTTTCAAGGTATATCTACTGCTAACGTGAAGAGGCATATGAGACGGACAACTTAGGGGTCCATGCAAGGAGTATCAGTATCATACCTCTTTTATTTTCACACCTCTTTGGTCATGTTATCCCCCCACCACCATCATCAGGCACCCACTGATGATATTTTCACACCTCTTTGGTCATGTAATCCCCCCCACCACCATCATCAGGCACCCACTGATGATATTTTCACACCTCTTTGGTCATGTAATCCCCCCACCACCATCATCAGGCACCCACTGATGATATTTTCACACCTCTTTGGTCATGTAATCCCCCCACCACCATCATCAGGCACCCACTGATGATATTTTCACACCTCTTTGGTCATGTAATCCCCCCACCACCATCATCAGGCACCCACTGATGATATTTTCACACCTCTTTGGTCATGTAATCCCCCCACCACCATCATCAGGCACCCACTGATGATAGCTGCGTGCGAAGAACGCCTACAGAAAAATGCATCATGAAATAATGTCGTAGCAATAAAAGGGATTGTTAACAAGGGGGTATGAAAAAAGTATTTTAATATGAATAAGTAAGAGGCTATTTCCCTGGTCGGAGAAACATTCATCTAAAAAGTTTCCATTAAAAGTTGAAAAAATGTTATCAATAGAATCACGTATCGAAATCTTGTCAAATATTTCACTAGATTTGGTTTAGAATGACCTGAATGAAGAGAGTTATTACAATAGTCAGTCAGTCGGTCGGTCAGTCATTCAGTCAGAGGCGCCGTCAGGAGATGGTGGTTGTGGGGAGGGACAGGAGATGTGTTGTAACTTCCATCCCGCATAAACCAAACAAGCCAGTGTAAATTGTAAATAGGTGTACCTGCGCTTGTTTGCACTAGTGGCGGATTCTTCCTTTGTCACTCATGCAGATGCCGCCCTTTGAGAGGGGTCCGTTTCTTCATTTAAGGTGGCCTAAATGAAAAATGGTGCTATGTTTGGACTGAATTTTTTTCAAACTGATCACATGTTGAAAAATTCTCGTAATGAAGTGAATTCTTGTATTTAGTTGGCTGTAAGAGAAGAGTTTGTTGTCTCAGTGGAGGACTGGCAACTCATTCCCTTGAAAAATGTTTGTTTACGTTAGGTGGCTTAAATGCAACTGGGGCTATCTCTGGTAAATCTTTGAACTAATTACCTGCTTAGAAATTCTCATTATTTAATGATACTTTGGCTGTGGCATGGCACTCCTTCCAAGGCTGGGACAGGCAGGCATAGGGCCTCCTGAGAGCTATAGGGTAATTACAAAATAGGACACTAGCACTCGCTACAAGGGGTGTGGGGGTCACACCCTCCATTCACGAATCCAGTCGGCAAAATTCGGCACCAGTCGGCAAAACGAAGGGGAGGGGGAAAGGAAAAAGAGGGAAGAAGAGAGGAAAGGAGAAGAGAAAAGAGGAAAGAGAAAGAAGGGAAGGAAAGAGAAGAAAGAAGCAAAGAAGAGGAGAGAGAGGAAAAAGAGAAAGAGAAGGAAAGACAAAGAGCGCTTGCACCCGTGTGTGTACAAGGGGTGGGTGCTCAGGGAGGAGAAATTGGAATATATGTAGGCTGTTGACGATAAATAAGAAAACCAGTCGAAAACGCATGAAACATAAACAAATTCGTTCCTCGGAACTGCACTAGAACAGCTTCTCAGACTAGCAAAAAGTTGTTAATGGCAGTGTGATATCGTGTGATGCTGAGACTACAAAATTTTACACCGGTCGGCAAAATGGAGGAAAGATGAGGAGGGATGGAGAAAAAGAGAGAAACTAGGAAGACAAAACAAACAGAGTGGCATCCGAGCATGGTATGGGGGAATTGTAGGCACCCCTTTTCTCACAGTACTGGCGTCTAGAATTGTAGGCCTTCGGACACACCATTTGGCGTTTGGGTTCAAGTCAAGCCACTGAAGCCTTATAGAAAAGGCCTACATGAGTCAACTGAATCGTGGGAGATAGCAATATTTGCAACAATTTTGTTGTCCCTGGCTTCCCTTGCTTGCTGGTAGACGCTAAATCGCAGTGACAAATTTTAGTTTTGAGTGCAGTGTTATGCAGTGCACAACGTTTAGTATGAGGGATGGCGCCATGTGAGGAACAGGAGCAATGCAGCCGCCATGGGGGCACGGGATATGCCCCCAAGCGATATCTGAAAATTTTCAATAATTTTTTAAATTAACCCAAAAGGCGTATAAAGTATAGATTTCTGTAGGGGTAGGATGAGGTGTGATTTCGACTGATTGATTGATCTATTTAAAACGTTTTCTATCACAAATCTTTCGCAAACTGTCAAACTATTAGTAAATTCTTCCCAAACTATCCAAATTTTCGGGCACTCCGCTCGCTCTTACCTTCAAGTTCTGTTTCATCTTTAATTCCTAAACGTATTTGTTCAAAGGTACTTTCGCAGGTTTTACAACAATCACGATGAAAAAATTCGGTAAGTTTTCTGCGCAATTGCCACGGTTTACAAAACATGCCTGATGACCATAATTAGGCAGTAATACAAGGAATTATTCTGTCAAGTACTATTTTTCCAAACTTTTAAGTCAAGCCACAAACTTGCATCAAGAGGCAATTATGTGGCAATCTTGTAATATGGGCAACATTTGCAGCGTGATGTTCATGACTTGAAGCATTTTATTACTCATTGCAAGTGCATTTTCAGAAAATAAGCATTATAAAACATGCAGCTTATTAATTTTGTGTATGACACTTTGTTAAACCTTCACTCGAGTCCCCTCTCGGTCATTCTTCATTGAAAGCCTTTCATTTGGATTTTCGTTCAAAATGTGATAAGGTACGATTTTGTGGTGTGCTCTCCTGTAGTGTCATTTGGATGTCAGTTAAATGCATCACACTAACGTCCAAACTTTGTAGTTACCCGAGAGCTTCCGGGATGCCCTGTGCCGGTCTCATGGTACCATAATTGGAGGTGTACCTTGCCACAACCAAAATATTACTAAATAACGGCAATTTCGTAACATGAAATCAGTTCAAAGCTGTGCCAAAGGTAGCACCATTTCGCATCTAAACCACCTTACCTAAACAAAAATTTCTCAAGAGGAGGAGTTTCAAGCCCTTCACTTAGACCCACACCCTTTCCTTACCCAACAAAAAAGAACAATTTTTCAACATATAATCGGTTCAAAAATTGCAAAATATAACAACATTTTGCGTGTAAGCCATCTTAAACGAACAAATTTCCCCTTATATCCCTCCCCTAAGACGGTAGCTTTACACTAGGTGACTAAGGAAGGGACCACACCGGGTACAAAGTATTGTAGATATGAATATGCATACTTAACACCGTCTTTCTGGATTTGTCTGGGATTGGATCACATCTCCTTTGGTGCCATCCAATCATCAAACACTGGCGGTGCCACTGGACAGGAAAAAGTTTCCAATGTTGTCGGCAAACCTTAGAGTATGCGATAAAATGTGTTATCCCCGATATTTTTGCTCTCAAGGAGGGCAGATTCTTCGATACAACTCTAAAAATTTTTTGCGCTCTTCTGGAGCGTTTCGATTTTGTCATTCCATAATAGTTCCTTTGCATATAGCTTAGTAGTGCACAGCCACTCTATAGATAGTTTACACAAGTTCCTGTTACGATCAGAAATTTAATGCCCAGCCGCATAGTTCTTTTATTTATCGCACAGTACGGTAAGCAGTGGCTGCTGGTTTGACCATCATCAGGCAGGAGGGGCGCCGGTGCAAAGTATGCCATTACCGATATGGACCAGCCACCCTGGCAGCCGATGTATTTAACTCTTAATGTAAACCGAGAGCGTTTGGGATGCCAAATTTTTGCCATTCTCTCGCCGCTTGGGGAAGATTCATAAGTAAAGTTACGGATAATATGATTTTATCCAGTTGCTTTCAAAGTGGTCTGCAAACAGTGGTGGCGCTAAGGGGGAATTTTCTCTCTATATTCCCCCTTCTCCAGCTTTCCCCAGCAAATCCCTTACTTAAAAATGCAGACTAATCGTTGTACAAGCAAAAACCTATGCAATGTATTAGACTGTACTTCTAAACTGTTTGGAAAATGAAATATTTTGGCGCGCTTCGGGAGCATCCGCCACTGCTACTTAACATAATTAGGCCTACTTTCTGCGTGGCAGCTTGAGTGATAACACTGTTCCAAAGCCACATATAATCCCTACAATCATCCGTTCTCCCCATCACAATTCTCTGCATCAGCCACTCGACCGGCTATTAGTCCGAGTAAGAAATTATGAAAACAATTGTTCTAATCGTGATTTTAGTGGTCTATTTATGGTCGTTTACACGCCTTGAAGAAAGTTCAGTGATTCATTTAAATGGTCATTAATATTAAAATGGTCCAAAATTTCCTGAGCCTCCGCCCCTGGCCCCTATCTTTGCGTTGCTTTGGGGACTGACCTTGGACCCTGAGGCGAGGTCCCAGGAACCCGCATACACTTGCCTCTGGCTACGAGCATTATTTTTTTGGTCGGCATTTTCTTTTCTTTAGTTGGCAAAACATGGCACCCCCAAATCAGAATGTCCTGGCCACTCTTTGGACACCAGCATGACCCTTTTTAAATGGCATCAAAATAATACTACAGGTAAGTACAATAATCACGTAACAACAATCCTATTTGCACATCTAATTTTTAACAAGAATCCCGACCAACAGCTTCCAATAAGGAATGAGCGAGAGGGAGAGCATAAGTATAACATAAGGGGCACAGCGGACTTCGAACATGTTTCAGAATGCTTTTTCTTTGTAAATGTATGCGTTTACCATCTGCCGATAATGAGTGACAGCGATGCGCGCCGTAAAATGCTTGAAAAATGTATAACAATAAATGCATACTTCCATATTTCACATCATGCTACAAATTAAATCAAGATCCTCCTCTTTAATGCGTGGTCCCTACAGAGGTTAGAGGTTATACCTATGTTTTGGGGAAAAGTAATTTGGTCAGAATAAATCCTTGCATTATTGCTCCAATAATGATCGTGAGAAACGGAGTAGAGCCATGACGAATTCGCGAGATACCTCCTAAAGTTGGCATTAAAATCATTTCCATAAAAAAGTTTCATGCAGTTTTTGTATCGATACGCTTTCAATTCCCTAACAAAATCTATCTGCCAATCAGAAAGCGAGTCTTCTGCATGGTATAGGTAATCCCTAAAAAGCTGGCAACTTTTGTAGCTGTGCTTCTCCGTGATACTACTCCTAAGCACACGAGCAATTGGCCTAATTGTAAAACCCGCCGATAAGTAATGCGAATACGTTTGGTACGTTACTGATAAGAAGTACAACAATAAGGTCAGGCTTGAAGCGCCCGGAGCGCGCGAAAATTGTTATATTTTACGATGTGATAACAAATGCTTAAAACAGATCCGTCACTCAGTCGAAAAAACACCTCACTCCCTACAGAATCAATAGCTCCAACGTCTTTTGGACTCATTTAAAAATATTGAAATTTTCGAAATTCGACTGGGCCTCATGCCCCCCGTTGCCGGCGCCACTGGTTTCACTTTTAATCTAATGTAATAAATTCTTAATCATATTCAGTCAAACATTGACAAAATTCTGCTTCGTGCCGCTATGTACTAGCACATGCTAAGAAATTATAGCATAGTTCAGTAATTACTGTGCAAACCATGAGGATCGGGTGTTTAGACTGTTTTAAAGCACTATTGAACCTCCCAGTGTTGCACGGGGATATCCCAATTAAGTGCGTTAATTTGCAGGCCCTGAACATGCAGTTGAATATATTTGCCTGTGCACTTCGAAGAGAGTCTCAGTAATCACCAGACATGTATGTGGCAATAGATGCGGGCAAAGCTTGCCAAAGATGGCCTTTCATGTTCAGCCTAGAGCTAAATATGACGATCGATGACAAAAAAAAAATGAGAAGGGAATGAAAGGGAATCCGCCCTTCTCAGCCATAGTGCTATACTACGGATCATACCTTATAGACCTACACGCAAATACTAGCAAATATTGCTGGTTTTGTCAAAATGCTAAAAGAGTTCTCAGTCCTCCCTAACCAAATTATGGGAGAGGACTGTGCCTTACACTAGTTTTAGCAAATATCACTGAAGCTGACCAAATCCAAGGGGAGATTGGATAAAGGTATAACGTTTCCAACCGAATTATATACATGTGTGTCTTCGAATGTCTTTCTAATCACTGAACATGTACTCTGATAAATGTGCGGCCGAATCGCGCCGGAAGAATGTTTTTCATGCCTTTTGAGTCATCAGAAAGTCTAATTTTCACACAAATGTCAGCAAATATGACGGTTTTGTTTAAATATCAGAGATATTCCGTCTTCCAACTTAAGAGACTTTGTTTCGCATTCACAATATAAGCAAATATGGTTGTTGACCAAACATAGGGAGGGCAAAAGGTGGTCCCCCCATCAATTCATTGTGGGGCCGTGTCCCCCATGCATCTCCCCCGGTCGCTGCCCTGGCCCCTTACCCATATTTCCCCTTCCTGGTGTCCCTCGCCATGTGCGCTGGATAGTAAACAAGACTTTGAGAGTGTCAAAATTTTCAAATTGACAAATTTTGGCTGGGACAACGACAGGCTCAGCACTAAAGACATTTTTTTTTTAAAAAAAAAATATGAAGCCATGGATATGGATGTTTTGATGTCTCTGAGATAAAGTCATACCATATTCCCGGGTTATTATCCGTTAAATTATGGAATAGACACTACATTATGAAAGTAACAAATGTGGCAATTTATGACCGGAAGTAAGCTTCTCATCATGAGCTCTCCTAACACTTTAATTAATGAAAGAATGTTTGGTTAGCAATTTCTTAACTACACTTCAATGGCTTAATATCAAAACACCCATCTTTCTCTAATGAAAGTCTTGTGTCAACAATTCCTTTACTGGTTGACAAAATTAAGATTCGTGTAGGTGATAAATTTTTACTATTCAAAACATATCCGTACTAAGTTTACAACCGGGTGCCAAAGCATGACGTCATTTCCTGTACTTACAGTGTACAAATATTATTATAACCATGGAAGTACTACCTAGGAACACCTGTTATGGAACTATTTGAAACCAGCATTACAGTTTTCTAAAACAATGGCGCATCCAGTGGGGTCAAGAGAATTTCATCAAAATCCTCCGTAAATCATTCTTGCTTCGTTCTTATTTACTAGTGATGGATTCAGGCCTTTTACTTCTGCCCTCTCCAGTGGATTTGGCCCTATCAATAACAAATACTTACTGGCTACGCAATTGTTCTTTGAAGGGAAATATTCCGCTTATAATACGAAAAATGCCTTACCTTTAAAACCACGATTTAAACATACAGAATGATAGCCAATTCAAAATGAACGGTGTAACTTTATTTTCATGAAATAAAATTCCTAGAGAAAGAAATTTACTGTTTTGTAGATGGATGAATACATTGTTTACCCAAACTTTCAAATTTTAATTTTCAAAATATGTAACATCCAAAAAACGCTTGTAATGTGTACTGTTTTAGGATGAAAAGCTAGTACTGTCAGAACTTATCGGTGAGATATTTATAAATGAATGAAATGAATGGAAGTACCACCTCCGATAGTCCGAGGTAGTACTTTCATTCCTCAATAGCGCGGGAAGGTTCTCCGGCGGATTAGTGTCGATAGATCAATACAAATTTCTCCTGTTGTGAGGATTAGGGTCGTAGTCTAGGTGTAGAGGTTACCCCTGGAAATTTTACATTTGTTTTAATGAATGGTGTATATATGGTAGTTTGATCTTTACTAAAACAGGTACAAGTCATAAATTAACCGGCACAGCCTGAAAGGTACAGTAGTAGGCCACCAGTTGGTTTGTTTTTTACTCAAATTTTAACTCAAAGACATATTAAACTATCATGCTCAACAATGTTGTTACATCATTACTGAAAAAAATCATAGCATCGACAGTATGGACATTATTGTAACTAAAGTAGAAGCTTACTGGGTTGCCAAGCTGGGTACCATCCCATCCTTAAGGTCTGAACAAAAGCAAAGAATGTAATTCACATGAGGGTCAGGTATACCGTACGTTAATCTCTTGTCCGCCCTATCTTTTCAGCCTAACTTGTAATCCTTTGCCTTTCTCGGCGTTAACTACTTTTGTATTTTTAATTTTCTACTGATTAGATTCATTTTAAGCTCCTTGGAAATTGCTGACCCTTTTATCTTTGAGATTCTCACTATTATCTTTGTAACGATGATGCTTTTTTGAACTTTTCACCTTCTGGTCACTGAAAATTTGTCTGTTATAACAATTTGTACGCTTTTTTATCAGTTTGGCTGATGAAGGTTGATTAAAAAGCGAAAGCCTCCAAGCACGGCGTTGATCTTCCATCTTCTTAGCTGGTAGTTGACTTTCACCATTTACTTTATTCTTACTATATTCATTCTTTGGTGATGTCTGTGGATCCACTTGGAACCCTGCCTGCTTTTGAGGAATATTGTTGGTTTACAGCTTTTTCACTCCACTTATTTTTTCCAGAAAGCTTAGAGTGAGTACACCTTTAACATATCAAATGTCCATTTGAGCTTGAGCCCTTCTTTAGTGAAGGTTGAACAAAAAGGGCTTATGACAGCATAAGATATATGTTGTGAGTCCCTCCTTCCACCTTACAAGTTTCCATATTCAGCTATTGTTTTGCATAATTCAATGTGTTGTAGAGATGATCTTGAAAAATGACAAATATTGTGTGACGTAAAAAGTAGGTGGGAGCGTGGTAGTCTGAGCTCCTACTGTAACTCGTCGGGGATACCAAAACTTTTACCAGACAATAAGGATAAACTAATCAAAAACTAAATATCCATACAAATGTAACAAGCCCCATCGAACACTTAAAATATTTGATGGCAGGAATATCCAGTTTGAAAGTGTTTTTCTTCAAAATAATCATGATGAAAAGTTCTTTGGAGTAGCCCCAGTTTTATCCAGATTTCCTCACTATAAACTCAAATTTTCTTTCACAAAAGCCCAAAATTTTCAAAGTTCCTTCAATGGAATCCCAAATTGTTTCTGTTTGCTTGCAGTATTCCATATATGTACTGTAATTCTAAGATTTCTTTAATACTTCAACCAGTGTTCTGACATATACTTTTAGTCTGTCAAAATATATTTAATGTAATTGTCAATTAGGTGGCGCCAGATTTTCCCCAAGGGTGGGGGCAAGTTTCCCGAAAAGGAGGTCAGCAACTCAAATCCCCGACAGTTGCGACGGGTTGCGAAAAGGATGTCGAAAGCCAGAATTCTAGCGAGCAAAGCGTGCCGAAAGTTTTGGGTTTCTATTGAAGAACATTTGAAAAATTGGCTTGTTACAAAATAAACTTTAAAAAATTGGGTTTTTCATTAGGAAAATGGGAAAACTGAGCTTTTTATTGAAAAATATCTATGACCTAATTTGGAGCAAAATGAAGTAAATCGTCGAGCGACTGAAGGGAATACATATTTTATCGTACCCATTATAGCTCCCTGACGAAAATGAAAAATTCCCCGGACGCGGGGGGGGGGTCAGCCTTCCCCATCGGGTGTCATGAAACCCTGCTCCCCCTTGGCGCTACCCTGCATCAATTTACATCATTCCTAAAACCTAAATCAACTAACACAACAGATGGCTTGATTTAAAGACTCTCAGATCTTATCCCAGACAGTAAAACAGTATAAAAAAAGTCCCTACTTAGTTTACTTCTAGCCCCGCCTACAATTTAAACAAAAACACCTGTCATACACTTCCAAGACAGAACCTCAGTAGCCTGCACTGAATTTTAATTGCTCGAGGGCATACTGACACCTAACCGTGTATGAGCTTTATCGGGAACGCAAGTGAATGTACATGTCATCGTAGACCAACCAGAGTGAAGCTATTTTGTTTGAATGAATGTCAAAGTTCAGTCATCAACTGTTTTAGAACTATAGGGCTGTTCCTGCTAGCAATTCCCTGGTTTGGGGGAATGCCGTGTTCCCTTTAAATGGTAATATCAGTCCATGGTAACCGGTAGCTTTTTTCGAAATTTTTGTTTGTTTTAGAACCTAGGTGATTTTTTACATGGGCCACTTGTTAATCTAACATCCTAGCATCCAATAACGATAAAGATTTCATCTTAACTGATTAGAAATAATTGCTCTTTATATTTCAAAGAAACACTTTATCTAAGTATTCTTGTGGAATTTCTCCCAGTTTCTAAGTGCTTTTTAAGAGATATAAGTAGTAGAAGTTACCACATTTTCAAACACAAGAAGGTAGGTGACACTTTCCCGGCTTTGTATTGAAGAACAACGTATTGTTGTCTTTTTAAATTGAACTCCACCTTTAAACTACTCAAATCTAATGCATTAACACTTTCGATACTCAGTCGGCATCGGATTTTTGTAAACTTTAAACACTTTTTACGAGAACAAGTGGGTGGAAAACAACCAAACAGATTACAAACCAGAAATAAGTTACCATCACCAAATGTGTGATCTAATCTCATATCATGGAATAATAATATGAAATAGGATGAAACACAGGTAAGTGACCTTGAAATAGTAATTAACACCCATCTAGTGAATTGTAGGCTGAGAGGACTCTGCTTCAATTAAAGGGGCGGGGACTAATACTGTACATTAAAGCTTCCAATCTAACTTTAATAGTTAATATAACTAGTTTTGCCGTCGATATGCACTAGGGATGACCTGTAAAATAAAGTGCACACAAAAATAATTGGAATTAAAAAGATCACGTTACCTAGGGCAAAATTGATCGGTTTTGTTGCCATAGTAACGAATTATGATGATGGTAATACTTCAAGGTATTGCTGGTATATATTTTGTATCATACTGTAGTCTAGACAGATCTTTCTAGTAAACTTTTGAAGATTTTGATTTATAAATCTGTTAAAAAATCTTCCTTGTTTTTACCTTTAATTTCATGCTCAACCAATAGGCTTAACAGTCATTAACAATCAGTAAACTAACAAACATTCAATAACCGAAGTTGGTTAACATCAGGAAGATAAGAAAGGTCACGATAAGTCCATAAGAACTGTACGCTTGCATTCTTTAAACCATCATAAAGTTTTACGAGGTCAATGTCTGCTCACAGTACGATACACTTTGGTGTGGCAAACTTCGTATTTACACCTATTGGCTAACCTTGTCAAAGAAGAAAAAACTATAACTTGCTTGAATATGCCAGAAACTAAATTTGTTTCCTCTTGTCATTTTGTAAAGCAAATTTACTAACAATCAAGTGAAGTTAATACCTGTAAATTAACTTCCTCATTATTGCAATAATGGCATAAAATTTGCATGTTGCTGTTCCATTAGAAAGTATAATAAGATTTATGCATTGCGATGATTTCCACAATCGTTAAATAATATAGCCATGAAGTGCTGACGAAATAGAGAAAAGTGGTAAATCATCAAATTGTGACAATATTGTGTCGGCCTTTACACGTGTACCAATAGAGAAACCATTACTTGCACATCATATTACTGCTTTATCTATAACAATCAAAGCGCAAAGTCAATGTATTTCATAACACCATAATCTTTCATCCACAATATCTCTCTTTCTGCCAACTTTTATCTAACTACTTTTTCTCGAAAACACATATTCATCGATATTTCAATTGCAAAGGGTTCTTTGCTTGTCCGTGATGAATGTGGTTCTATTCTGGAAGAAGAAAAAGATTGGCATCTTCAAGTCATTGAAATGATTTATCCAGAAGGGTGATGTGGACCGTAATCCTCAAACAATTTGTTCTTCAGAATCCTTTTTTCTGAGACAGCAGACGCACGTAATAAAAATAATAACTATACAACATATAGTACATGTTATAACAATCCAAACATTTGAAAGCAGAAAAAATTGCGAATTATTGGATGTTTGTGTTGATATTTTCAAAACGTCAGACGTTATTGCAGTTTGACTCGATGTGACCTTGAAAAAATTAATAACTTCGTCTGATAAAAAGTAGTTTCCGGTTTTTGTTTCATTTTCCTCCATATTAAAGTTTTTGGAAGATGACTGACTAAACGAAGGGCTGCTTGATGGATTTCTACTGCTCAAGTATACTTTGAATGTACTGAGGTAGCGTATATTGGCCGAAGACGGAGCTTTTGACGTTTGAAAAAAAGTAGAATTATCAAGAAATCGTGTGTAGTAGGGAGTTACTGACTTTTGATGCGAACGGAGACTTGTAGAATCCGTGAACTGCCTGTTGGTCCAATGCTGAACATTCGATGTTCTGTGACTTGTCCTTGATGGAAGGTTCAAACGTGAAAGTGTACTAACGGTGTTCATTTTGGGAATAGTTGAGCGGGTTTTTGATGTAAATCTCCCAGTAACAGATGCTCGTATTGGGGTCGAACTATCCATGATAACAGCAAACGTAGTACTATCACGTAACCACGTCGTTTGTTGTTGGTCGCTGGGCCTCTTAGACGTTTGGTGTGACCGAATAGGTGTAGATTGTAATACAGTCGCCCTTTCCGTGACTAAACTAGTCGGCGAATATGGCGCCTGTATTCGGGGCGTTGTTGAGGTTGTCCCTGCAGGTGACACCAGGGTTGTTAATAATGGTTTTGCTTCAGTGAAAGATGATGTTGAAATAAAGGTTGTGGCTTGTGAGTTAAAGGCAGTGGTTACGGTCTCCTTAGACGTTGGTATAGGCAGACTTAAAGTAATTGCCCTTTCTATATGGCTAAAAACACCCCAATGTAAAACACACTTGATCGATTTTCCGTTGAAAATGTAGTCATTTGGTTCAAAAATTGCTGAAATGCCAAGTACCTCGTGAGTGTACCTAATCGTAGGGTTGAGTTCTGCATTATCCCAATCAAACCTTAAAGTGGCGTTTTTGAGATCAATGGTGTTAAGCAGACAGTTCAAACTCTTGTTTTCGACGTTATAGGAAAGTGTTAGTTTACTTTCGTCGTACACTGCTTGTTTTGTAACATTGCAAAATCCTTCAATCTGATTCGATTGAGTTAGACCACAGACTGCAATTTCCGAATCCTTAACAGGAGCTTGCAGAGCGTCACAGTTTAATCCAATCTGTGCAAATCCCAAGCTATAAGCTAGTTTAGTCTCATTCACTTTTGTCAAATAATCGTACCAACCCAAAGAAACGGGAGGATTGCCAAGTTGTGATTTGCAAATTAGAAGACAACGGCTCCCGGCTTGGCTCCCTGAAGACTCAATCCTGCATGTCGGAAATTCTGGATCAGGTGTGTAAAGAACGTTTAAATGCTTTGTCAGTTGTTGAAGTTTTACCCTTGGGTTAGATCTAGACCAAGCTTTACACGTCCAAGGTCCGGAATAATTTCTTGAGATCTCTGTCATTTCTAGTTTAAAGACAAGGTTACCACCTCTGTTCACAAATTTAGTGGCCTTTATAGAACCATACTGTCTCCCTTTCTCGATTTGATCTGTTTCAGTAGAAGTATTGGCTACTGTGAAATTGTTGTGAAACCAGGCAAAGTCAGTCAACTTTCTTGAGGTAATGATACAACGGATTATAACAGGATTTCCTTCCAGGTACGATGGTTCCAATAGGCCAATCCTCAGGCCAAGTGTCATGACGGTAAGAATCTCCCCTAAAATTAATAGCATGAAAAGATAAAGTTTTCCAACCATGTTCTCAATAATCCCTTCAATAACAGTCGGTAGTGGAAGATGAAAAAGCTGCCAGTGTTATCAGGCAGACTCAAAATATTGACGTTTGACAAGATGGAAGAAATCTCCGAGTCTTTTGCACAAATACTACAACCATGCATCTAATGCGCTACAGCTTTAGTCAACTTTTATCTTTATGGCAATCTAAATTGGCCGTAAGTTGTGTGTTTAATTAAAAACCAAATCGACTATACGCAATTGTTTTAATCGAACAGAGAAGTTTGTGCAGAGCTTTGAGCTTTTGACAAAAGTGAGTCACTTGGCCGGATAAGAATGTTTTCAAAGCCCTTTAGATTCGTAGATACACCCTGATTGCGGAAGCTATTTAGGCATGGAAAGATAAACTGATCTGTGACGCCCATCCCACTATTAATTGACTTATTGTAAACTTTACCTTATGAGTTGTGCTTGTCATTGACCGACCCATTCAAATTATACAACGCAAAACCAAATGTCTTAAGACAGTTTTCAACTTTCAGTAAACGTTACTAATATACATACTTTGTAGAATGGTGACTACTTATACTTCGTATTTTGAGAGTAACTTCCACGTTTGTTATCAGCAGCGGTTGTACAGAGACAAATGTTTGGGGCGAAATCGATATCCCTATAAATGATATCTCTCACTTAAAGTTGGAATTGTAAATTATTTTTCTTTGATGAAGGGGTGCCCCTGTGGAGAGCTGTATCTTCGACATATATCAAACAGTGTTGTAAAATGTCACGACTCGAGTCACTTCTTCTCAAAATGGTAGTGACTCGAGAGAATTCAGGAGTAATTTCCCCATTGAAATAGTACAGTGACTCGAGTCAATGACTCGACTCGAGTCACTTTAAAAGTTTGAAAATTGGTGACTCGAGTCACGAATCTAGTGACTCGATTACAACTCTGATATCAAATACGTGAATAATTAAAGTACTGTACATTAAGATACATTCGCAGACAGACGCACAAAAAGAATTGATGGTGTGTGGGGGGGGGGGAGGGGCAAAAGTAAGGAATGCTAAAATGACCCAACGACGTCGAAGGCACCCACGAGACAAACACTCGGCAGGGGTCTGCCAATGGGCGTGGGCCGGTTTATGTAACGAATAGTCACAGCAGGAACTGTGCCTTGGGCCTACGAAAATGTTTGGTTCAAATATTTAGTGCGTGCATAATACATTACCCAAACTTAAAGGCTGTCTAAGCTCACCCCAGACTAACAAATCTCCCTACTAAGTTAAATTCTAGCCCCACCTCCAGTTTAAACCAAGCCTCCTGTCGAGTGCACCTCTAAAGACAGAGCCACATTAGCCTGTACTGAGTTTAAATTGCTCGAGGCAATATTATCAAGCACAGTGTGTGTGAGCTTAATTGGGAACACAATAAAATGGCTATATAAAAGTTATTGTTGACCAACCAAAGTGAAACTGTATTGTTTGAATGAATGTCAATCAAAGTGCAGTTCACTTAGAACTCTGGGGATATACCTAAATATGTTTGAGCAGAGAGTTGCTACCATCTCCCTAGTTTGGGGGATACCATATCCCTTGTAAGTGCTGTCGGTGAAACTTCTGATGAAAGATGAGACACACAGCCGGTATGGCATTCATGAAATATTAACTATCTCTCTACACAACTTCATTGAACTCATCCACAATAGGAATTATTTCGAGTTTAAAAGTAATTGCCTTTTGCAAAACAAAGGGGGTATGCAATGAGCCTCAGGCATCGTCGGAGACGTTATATTTTCATGTACAAATTTGGAACCAATATCATGCCGACTGACCCAAGAATCGTAGGCTGGTTTCTCTATCGACGAGATTGCTTACAAGGGCTGGAGGTTGGAACCTTCCTCACTGAGTCAACGGTATTAATGTAATTGATGTCAAAATGAAATTTACTATGGAAGCCTCTGACGAACCACTTATCTTCCACAGACCTCACAAGTTTCAAAGGCTAAGCTTTCAATGCGAACAGGAGGCTGGATATCAAAGTCGACACAAAGCTTACAATGATATTCCAATATTTTTTAGGATTGCCAAAGTGGGAGGAAGTTCCCGGAGGAAAAAACCCACGTACATTAAGCGGGATTTGAACCCACGCACATGTGAAACACATTGGTGCACAGCAGTTGGAATAGACCACTCTGCTACTCGAGGATCCTGTCCTTGTTATGGACAGGATGCAAACCATTTTATTGTAGAAAGGGACGCTTTCAAACTAGTTGCACCAAATTAAGGGGACCAAGAACCTAATTTTGCCGTTTAAGGCAATGACTTTAAATTAAGTGAGCAAACTTACCACGAATGGCAATAACGTACATACCACCCAAACCCATAGCGTACGGGAAACCTTGCTAGGATATTGGCTCATAATTTCGGAAGACCGGAATCTGACTCAATTTTCGCCCAAAACCACCCTCGTTACGAAACATGGAGTTCACAAGATGTTTATTGGACCAGAGAAAATGAATGCATTTATTATTCTGAATGGGGAAGTGATCTATATTTTAGTTGTTCCTCATCCATTGCAAGAGGTGTTGCGGTTTTTATTAACGAGAAATGTACATTTTAAGTTTCACAGGATGGTAATTACATTATTATAATAATTGAAATAAAAAGCTTCACCTTTAATCTTGTAAATATTTATGGACCAAATTCAGATTCCCCTGCTTTTTGTGAAAATGTGTTTCAGGAGAGCTTGAGTATTGATTCTGACTCTAATGTTCTATGTGATGATTGGAATATGGTGCAGGATATTTGTTTAGACTGTGACTCCTATGAGAAAGAGAATAATCCAAATGCCCAGGCAAAACTAATAATAGTCCAAACAGGAGTCAAATTTAATTGATCCATGGCGTACCCAAAATCCTAATGTCTATCAGTTTACTTGGAGACGAAGAAATCCCTTCAAACAAGCTCGACTTGATTTTTTTCTACTTTCAGAAAATCTACAAAGTTTTATAACGGGTTAAAACATTTTACCGGGTTAGCGAACAGATCATTCCATTGTAGTGATCGAGATCTCTTTATATAAAATTAAGCACCGAAAAGGATATTGGAAATTTAATAATGCTCTTTTGCAGAACACTGATTATATTAATTTGATCAACACTACCATTGATAGGTGTATTTTACAGTACGTCGTCTCTCCATATAACCGTGAGATGGTTTTATCAATACCTCACGGGGATTTACATTTTACGATTTAACAGATTTATTTTGGGAGACTATGCTTCTTCTTTTTAGGGGTGCAACAG
Organism: Holothuria leucospilota; assembly: GCA_029531755.1. Taxonomy (NCBI): domain Eukaryota; kingdom Metazoa; phylum Echinodermata; class Holothuroidea; order Aspidochirotida; family Holothuriidae; genus Holothuria; species Holothuria leucospilota. The sequence goes on along the minus strand of CM055981.1, from coordinate 19,638,578 downwards.
TTCAGTTTTCATGTAGATTAAATAAGTCAGAAATTCACAAGGAAAACACGCTATTGAAGGAAATCTCTCAACTTGAAAGGTAAGTTGGGGAGGATACTATAGATATTCTCTATGAAAAGAAGAATGAGCTAGAGAAATTGAGGAGAGTACAAATGCAGGGAGCCTTAATAAGGTCACGAGGTCATTGGATGGAGTGGGGAGAAAAACCTTCCCAGTTTTTTTCAACCTTGAGAGAAGGATGCACTGGATGAATGTTTGTCTTCTGTTAAAGATAAACGTGGTAATACTTTACGCGACCAAGATGATATTACTAATGAAACTTATGCATATTTTTCAAAGTTATGCTCTTATCAGGATGGTAATGCTAATACTTTAAAATCATTAGATGGTTTTATTGATAAGGTCACCTTTCCAAGCTTACCAGCTCATACATTAGATAAACTGGAGACTTTTATCTCCAAATCTGAGCTAAGTGATGCTGTCAGGAAGCTTAAAAATGATAAATCACCAAGCTTGGATGGATTCTCCTCTGAGTTTGTTGAGCACTTTTGGTCTCGTCTTTGTACGTTTTTTACAATGATCTATGTACTTACTGGCGAAAAGACATCCTTTCCTCCACCTTGAGACAAGGAGTAGCTATCCTGATTCCCCCCAAAACATAAACTAAGAGAACTTTTAAGTAACTGACGTCCGATTTCTCTCCTTAGTGTGTTTTACAAAATAATTTCTAACTGTATTGCAAAAAGGATGAAAGGAGTTCTTCCCAGTTTAATTCATGATAACCAGAAAGGTTTAATGTCAGGTAGATATATTGGAGAAAATGTATATTTGCTTTACGATCTTTTGATGTACACTGATTTGGAAAAAAATTCCAGCCCATCTTATTTTAATCGATTTCGAAAAAGCATTCGATACCATTTCACATGATTTTCTTTGGCAAGTACTTAGTTTTTGGGGATTTAAGAGTAATTTTATCAAACGGTGTAAACTGCCTTACAAGACTGCAACTTCATGTGTTATGGTTAATGGTCACTGTTCTCTATTTTTTAATATCTATAGGGGTTGTCGTCAAGGTGACCCCTATCCCCTTGCCTATTTATTTTATGTGTTGAAATACTTGCCATTCATATTCGTCATAAAGATTCAATCAAAGGTATCACACTTCCTGGATGTGATACTAAAATAATCCAATATGCAGATGACACCGCTATTGTTACCGATGGTAGTCGTGTTTCCTTCATGGGTGTAATGGAATCTTTAAATGATTTTAGGTATTTATCTGGTCTCAAGGTGAACTATGAAAACACACCTGTCTTTTTTTCCATTGGAACCAAGCGTTACACAAAGGAAGTTTACGGTGACCTTGAAAGACTTATTTGGGAATTAATTATTAAATTATTTATTATTTAATTAATTAAATAGGAATTTGTTTTTCTCTTAATGTTGATGAGATTGTTCAACTGAATTATTCTAACTTAATTGAGGATTTTCGTAAAATTATTGGACATTGGTCCAAAAGAAAAAAAATCACCGTAATAGGAAAAATAACTATAGTTAAGTCCCTTTTGCTACCAAAAATCAATTATCTTTTGCTCTCCTTACCTGACCCCCGAACCACCTTGTTAAAAATATTGAGAAAATGTTCTATTCTTTCATTTGGAATGGCCCTGACGTATTAGTCGTCAGCAACTCTGCCTTCCCCACGAAAAAGGTGGTTTACGAATGATTGATCTTAGTTCTAGTAAGATGATTTCAACGAGTACGCCGTCGAAGGTCTTGAAATAGTCAAGCTTTCGTCAGAAGTGGCTCTGACTTCTGTCCTGAAGAAGTAAGAGCCACTTCTGACGAAAGCTTGACTATTTCAAGACCTTCGACGGCGTACTCGTTGAAATCATCTTACTAGTATGGGTTCCCGTCGTGAAAGCCATTCTACTTACTTGTTTTTAACTCTTTTTCGATTTCGATGAAGCTAACTTGGTTGAGGAGATACTAAATGCATCTCCCCGTTCTCCCACCTTTGCCATGTTCTACTATTTTTTAGAGGATAAAGTAAAATTCTTTTAGGATGGAGGACCTACTTACTTGAAAAATCGATCTTCTTTGATAAAAAATTATTTCTATAAAGACCTCTTTAATGCAGATATCAAGTTGAAAGCATCCATAGACGTTGATGTTGGCAATGAGCCAAATACCCATCAAAGCCTCTATCACAATGATTTAATACAAGTTGGTAGGAATCCTTTATACTTTAAAGACTGGATACAAAAGGGTGTTTACATAGTTGATGATTTATTTGATGAAAATGGGAATTTTTTTAACGTCAATGACTTTATTCTTCGTTATGATATTAATACAAATTACTTGAAATGTGAAGGTGTTTTAAGAGCGGTTAAATGCTTCTTAAATGGTCAAACTTTTAGTAAATTAAAACGCCCATTCGTTCCAGAGATTTATGCTATTCTAAATAAATCGAAAAAAGGGGGCTCTGACTTCTGCAGGAAAATCATAGATTATAATTATCTAGCCATAAAATCTCAAGAAAAATGGTCCGCTGAACTTGGATGCAATCATTATATTGGAATTTAATTTATAAGTTACCCTTAAGATTACATTTGGATAGTAAATTTTCTTGGTTTCAGTATATAAAGAATCAATACTAGAATTCTGTCAACAAACACTTACTTGAAAAGAATGAATATTTTAGATCATGATCCTTGTACTGTCTGTTTAAAGGAAAGAGAAACAATAAGTCATATTATGTTTAACTGTGAAAATGTACAACCTTTGTGGAGAGAGTTTCAGAATTTTATTAATAGCAACACTAATAGTACTTTATATGTTAACCCGCAGACTATGATTTTTTGGCATCGTGAATGATCAACCTGACAACAAAGCTGTAAATGTACTGATGATATGGTTTAAGTTCTATATTTACAAGTATAAAATGCAAAATACAATCTTAAATTTTGTTCACTTTCAAAATTATGCAAGGAGTCAGTTACAATCACTGCATTACAATGCCGGCGTGTATTTCTTTTGACGTTAATGCATTTATGAGACAATGACAGCCTAAATCTTGATTTTAATATTGCGTAATTCATTCGTCATCCCTTGTATTTTTCTTTGACATAGTTAACAATTGTAATAACTTACATTATTACTTTGTACATACATCGATTGAACAATAAAAATTTTTAAAAAATTCCCATAGTTACCGAAGTGGTACGATTTTTCATGATGTCAGTTCCGAAGAGCTACGAATTCCCGAAGATCTGTAAGATGTCATAAGTGGGATCGAGCTGACTCTACTTTCTCAGTCCCTCTTTAAGGAATATGCCGTACAGCCTGCTACGTCGGCAAGATTGAGGATGGTTGTTTCTCACAAACATTGTGCAGTACGGCACATTAAACGGTGTAACACTAGCCATTTCTAATTTGTGTTTTAACCCACAAAATGACTTCAAAATCTTAAGTATTCATAGACAGGTTCTTAGAACTAAGAGATAGTGAAAAAGTCAGTACAGAAAAGTCACAAACTGTCGAAAGAAACCGGAAGATATTGCTAGAAGGAGAAATGGCCAAACTGCGACTACTTAGAGTGAAAAAAACACAGTATAGCATACCAAGGTATCTCCACCAATCAAAAGTCTGCTTTTAAGCTTGGCGCAAAGACTTTCACTGAGTGCGTACTCTTTTAGTCTTTTGATTGGCCACGCAGTATACAACATACTACATACACAACGTAACAAGTACAGTTAAAACTTAACTGCCTCGTTATAACATTACGAAAACTATCGAACGAGTCTTCACATTTTGTAAAGTCCTCGAAAGTACCATTTGATAGATTAACATTCGGAAATCATCAGCGGAGATATACACTAAACCACAAAGCACAAAAGCTTAGTGATTCCTTACCGAATGGGGATGATTTTTGACTGCGGTTTATCCTTCAAGTTTATCCTTGACCATATCATTTTCTACGATATTTTCACAATTTGACCTCTGCTGACCTCACATTACCTTTGAACCCCGGTGGTCTGTGTGAGAAACCGAGCACTTTCCACTGTACGCCTCCAACAAACTCGTTAAACGTACGGTATTTGTAATCATCCTATAGTTACATCATCTCTTTACACATGTTCATAATTAGGTAATTAAAATTCGAATTATTACTGTATCAGTTGTGCTTGTGAAAAAAAATGAATGTTGTTCTCTACAATTTTATCATTGGAATGGTACAAAAATTCAGCCCTAACATTTCCTTGGTCACGAAAGGCCGGGCACAATTTGTAGGTACCACCCACTGTCTATTTTTAGTTTACGAGGTTTTCGTAATTTCACCTTTGATTACCTCAAATGCCCTTCTTCCTCCAAAAACCCGGGTTCTCTCTCTCTTAAAGTGACAAATCTGTATGCCAAGTATTATGTCTCGAAATATCGTCCTTTTCAAGGTTTTTTGGTTTTTTACCTCAACTGACCTCAAATGACCTTTGATTTCCACCAAAAACAATAGGGTTCTTCCTCTCAATATAATAAATTCATATAGCAAGAATAAAAGTGTCCACTCATTGTTATCTTGAGATATCGTGTTTACCAGCTGTTTTTAAGAACTCCATATTTTCACCTCCAGTGACCTCAGATTACCTTTGACCTCTGCCATCACCAAAAGGGTTCATCTTCTGACTGTATCGCATTGAAAAGTATCCATGCTTTACACCTAAAAAATCATTTTTACAATGTTTTCAGTTTTTCACCTCTGGTCACCTCAAATGGCCTTAACCTCCACCACAACGATAATTTTCTTCCTCTTAATATGATAATTCCACATACTAAGTATGAGAAGTATCCAGCATTGTTATCTAGAGATATCGTGATTACAAAACAATCGTCATAACACACAAACATACATGCACACACATACACATGCATACATACATACACTTGCGTGATTGCATAAATACGGCAAGGAATCAAAAAGTACGTAGGCCTACTCAAGTGATTGATGGACAAAAGAGAAAAGGTTGGTCGTCTTCAAGTTCCCCGGGGTTCATGCTGAACGGCATAAAAGTAGGCTTAGTATTGAACAAATAGTACAACGTAGCCCACTCCTTTGAAAAGGACCGTTGAATCACACAGAAAAGTTGGTAGGCTACCCTTCAAACATAGCCCCTACTTTGCTAAAACTGAAGATGCTACGCCGTTACTGGTGCAATTATATAGCTGAGAGAGCCTAAGTAGCTTCTAAAACAAACCAAACAATCCCCCTCCCCCCCCCCCCAAAAAAAGCCGGAAAAATGTAATGAGCTAAGGTTCAAGGTGAAATTTATGACTGTAACAAACGTGAAACATAGCCGCACTTTCCACTTGTCTTAGCGACAGTTGCTGCTACGGCCGGCGTAGACTGGTAGTTTACATTATGTGCATAAGCTTACGCTTGCAGTCACCATGTAGTCGAGAGTGCACGAGTGTAATTATTCCACGTATGATGTCATAGATCGTATTTCCGGAAAAACTTGACAAGCTGAAAATTCATATTTACGAAAAGAAATAGCCAAAGAGTTCCATTTGCAGACGTCATTTACTACACCCATTAAAACATTCTGAAGGTTTACTTCCAATCTTGATACTTGGACTTAAACTGGTTTTGCTGCCTAGATTAGACAGTAGTGTTAGTTCCGCAAACTTTCAGAAGGTAACCAGTAGTGTTTTCCCACAAATCTTTCACAGGGTAATCGTTCAAGTTGGAATAACTCAGTCGACAGTGATCTTAGCAAGACGTGTATACTCTTGCAAGTTACAGCGTCGTCAGTGACTATTAGCCTATGAAAAATAAACTATTTATTTCACAGAAACAGAAAAGCAGCCTGAGCAAATGAAGCCAATTTAAGGACGCCATGCGCAGTTACATAGGTCCATCATCAATCCATTATAATTACAAAACTATGTAAAAAACTTTGTGAAATATAGCGTTAACTATATTACAAATTGTTTGCAATTGGAGTATGGAAAATTGATATCCATCTTAATTTATACGACAGTAGCCGTCGCTCTCTTCTTCCTTTTGCACAAAACACAAATACATACAATGCACAGCAGCAACAAAATCGCAAAGAGGATCAAAGCGAACAACAAAATAGCCAAAATATTCTTTTCGCTCTCAGACTTCACAAATTCGTTGTCCAGTTCAGTTGTGCAGTCTGTGAAAGTAAACATAGGCTCTGTTTGTGTGGTTAGTGTGACTAAGTCACGTGAATCACGCTTTGTTGTCACTTTAATGACATCACTTGGCTCAGGTTCTACCGTTTTTACATTGTCGTTTTTGTCAATAGATCGCTTCGTGGTCATATCATCAAGAAATGGTCTTGTTGTTGGTTTTGATGACGACATTCTGGATGGTGGTACTGTGGGAAAGTGAACAAGTGTCGTCGGCAGTGCATTTACGACAAGGGGTAAAGATACGTTCTTGTAATCCATAACACCCCATATCAACGTACATATGACCTTATTTCCGTCTAAATTAGGTGTTACTTCGCCGAATGTCACCTTCTTGCTATTATCCCCAGTATTGCTAACGTTTCCTTGTACGTCTTCTGCGTGTTCCCATGAAAGTTGTAGAAAACTCCTGAAGTAGGATGGTTCAACTGAGCAACTTGCCGTTCTTTTTCCGTTTACTTGAGATATATTCAGGTAAGCAAGGGCGTAGATATCCTGCTTTAATATTGAACATTGTCTGTTTTTGAGGTTTTGTTCTATCTCACAAGAAATTGAGTCATTATTACCTTTCGGCGGTCTGAGAACAGATGGCTCTAATTCAGAGAACACGATGGAGTTTCTAGTGCCTGAACTTGAGTCTCGTTCGGGTATAATGTCAACGCTACCCTGCGATTCCTCTATCCACCTCAAAACTACTAATGGGCGTCCTTGTTGTGTTGAACATGATGCTCGTTGAGAGGCAGTGATTTCACAAGCGGGGTACTCAGGATCTGGGAAATAGTTCACAGTTACGCTTGTACGACTTTCGGCTGATTCTGGGCTACCGGAAGTAGAAGACACCAAGCACTCCCACCGCCCCGTATCGTTTCTTGAGACCGGTTTGATATCCATTCTTAAAATATGCTTCCCGACTTTGTTTGTCGTTACACTTACGGCATACTGACTTTCATTCTTACCGTAGGCTAGGGTGTAGTTCGTTGTCGTACTCTCCACAACAATCTTGCCGTTTAGTGACCATTGCAGTAAGTCATAGCCCGAAGCAGCGACGCAACGCAACGTTAGTAGGTCACCTTCAGAAGGGTTGGATGAACTTTGCGTCAAACGGATATTTTGTTGAGTCGAGAAACAAACCAGACAAGACAGGAGTATCCAAAAGTAGAATCTACCCATGTTGAAGCTGTTATAATTTCAGATAAAAGTTAGATAATACTTTCACAGAAAATCCCAACGTACGGCAGATTTATGTCCAATTTACCCGACACTTTACGACTCAAATGTTCCATAAATATGAGTATATTCAGATTTTAAAATTTTAAACTTCCCTGCCTACGTGATAAAAGTAAGACGAGCTGTCGCGTTACTGGCAAAAACTTAACCGTATAAAGAACATTGTATTCAATGTAATGGTGTAAATATTCAGTTCACGGAGATATTGTAGTCATTTTCCCAGTCAATGAGATATTCAGAAAACTATTCTCGGTCGTTACTCCTTCCTTTGAGGTTTAAATCAATTATTCATTGTCACTTGAAAATATTGTTAATCTAAACCAAACATTCACTTTGAATGTAACGTCGTCACGGCACACAGAAAACATTTAGTGGATGACTTCTTCACTAAATTGTGAGGACTATATTACAACTTTAAAATTCAAACATGAAAGCGGCATTGATGTACTCATTGGCCAATTAAAATATATTGCTAATAATTATGTAGAGACAATAAAGGCGTTCCTTGCAAAAAATTCTTCTTTCCCAAACATATCCTTCTGCAACCGCCAATTAAAAGGTGCAGACTCCTCAAACAAGAAACTTTGCAAAACATAAGAAGTTTCTGATGTAAACAAAGCTAAGATTTCGACTGGTACCATTACATTCGTATCTTATGGACCGGTCAAGTGATCTATAGCCCGTGCCAATCCGTGACAACCTTTTCCTGTCTGGTATTGTATTGTTCGTCTTAGCAATTTGCCGAGACAGAGCTTTCTTAATTGACCTCTTATAGTGTTCTTTCTTCCAATTGAAAGTTCACGTTTTTCCAATTAATTTCAGTAATGTCGACGTGAATCTACCATGACTAGTTAACCAAGCCATATCTGAATCTCGTCAAATCATGCCTGTGATGCGATTTGTTTACCTCCGTTACTAAAACAGTTCATAAGACTTTCATATAAAACTTGTACATGAAATGAAAGCCTTCAGCTTAAAGAGAAGCTTTACACCAGTGGTTCCAAACGGGGGCATTATGCTTAGAGGGCGTTTTCGCAATTCAGGGTCGATAAGCTGAGCCAAGGGGGCGGAAGGGGGCGTTTTTAAAAATGAGAAGTTAATCGAGGCTTTGAAAGATATCAAGTATTTTCCTTTAGATGAACTTTCAAATTAGTATGCAATAAATTGGAGGTAAAATGGAGTCAACAAGTCGAGTAGGTCCAACTTTCCCTCTTTAGGTGCACTACAAAGTTGGTGAATTATATCGTCTACTCGATGCTAAGAAATACTTGTGAAGAACCCCATGATGAAGTTTTGTAAGCTACCACACGTTCATGAACGATGAACGATGTCACAATGAATAGTGTCGAAGGCAACACTTCATGCAATATCAGCATTTTGAGACTTGAATTTACGGACGGCATGTTCTGCAGAACAAGGAGCTAAGGTACAACTGATTTCGTTAATAGTCGATTACAAAGTCAGTTGAAAAGTTTCCGGTCTCTAGCGGTGTCTGGGTATCAGAAGGGTTAGTCTCGGTCTCGGATATTCAGGTTTGGACTACAACATTGTTTCATACACATGGTCTAAAGTAGCAGTTGTTTCGCAGCCGTTCATGATATAACTATAGCTCGGCTGAGTACTTGAGATAAAGACCGGGTAACAGTTTGGAAGTGACTGATCAGCTAAGAAGTGCAGCTCATGGGAGATTGAAAGCTTTTTGTGGGTCGGGGAGAAATTGAAATAAGTGGGAAATGTTAAAATTTTGCTTTTTCTGTTTTTACCCCATGGAATGAGAAAGTCTGCCTTATTAAACTCCACCCTTTTTCTTGAAGACTTATAACGTACTAAGCAAACTGGATTTGTGACAACAGCTGTCAAATTAATCATGTGTAATAGCTTGCAGCGAAAGACTTGAAAAGTGTGACAAATTTGTAACCAGAGATTATCCGAATCCCTTAAAGAAATCTGCAAATATTATTACGTTCGGTTTGAAATAATAATTTTGTTATTTCATTCATTAGTAAAACAGGAAGCACAGGGATTTCATTACAGATCACGTAACCACAGATTCTGGATATAATATTCATCAGATTTTTTTTTTCAAGTGGTCTTCACATTAATGAATTTCAGCTACATAATACTTCCCTGTTCCTGTTTAATTCCACAATTTAATATGTATAATGAAGACGTAAGGTTGATAAACGGATTGTAAAACGTTAACTTCATCTAGCAAACAAGGACTACAAATATATGTCAACGGGTTTTGTACTCGTAGCCCTACCCAACAGGGCGGTATCGCCCCCTGAAGGCTTTTTTCGCAACTAGGAGGAGGGGGCGATAAGAGCCAAGGAGAGGCAGTGGGGGATAATGAAAAAATAGAGATCATAATTTAAACGGGGTAAAAAAGATACCAAGTATTTCTCCTCAAGCTGACCTTTCAAATAAGTATGCAATAAACTGGAGTTAACAAACTTTTCTTTGAGTGGACCCCAATACCTTCATCATTGAAGGTGAAGGGTGAGTGGGGACTATGGGGTCCGTAGATCAAATTTGTCGTACCACTTTAACCTCATATGGAATTCCCGCCTTTCTGTTCATAGAAGCACATACTGACATAATCGATAACTGTAGATAATTGAAAAATAACAGAAAAAAGAATTGATTATTTCTGATAACTAGACAATTTATCATTTTCCTGCAAATTGTTGAATTGATTACTTCTGATAACTGCACATGATGAATTGTTAAGTTACGCTATATTCGTAAATCGTCATTTCTCTGTGAAATGGTGAATTGATTACTCCTGATAACTGCACAATTTATTATTTTTCTGCAAAATGTTGAATTGATAAGATGCAATAACTTCAAAAATTGTCATTTCTGTGCAAAACGTTGAATTGTTAAGATGTAATAACTTGGAAATTCGTCATTTTTCTGCAAAATGTTGAAATGACTTGTTTTGGTAAATGAGTAACTCATCATCTTTTTGCGAAATGGTGAGATAATGTGTGCAAAAATCATTTTGTTGAATTACTTAGCGTTTATGTCAATATTTTGACGGCACCTTAACGTTTCCGTACAATGCAGGCCACTGAGGCTCTGTCTTAGAGATGTAGAGAAGGTTTGGTTTAAATTGGAGGTGGGGCTATAAGTTAACTTAGTAGGGAGAATTGTTACTGTCTCGGGTGAGCTTAGACAGCCCTTAAAGAAACCGGTGCAGCCGGGTAGGAGTTTTTGGTATGAAAGTTTGCTTTAACATATTTATTTAGCCTATAACCAAGGGACATATGACTTCGAATTAAATGGAAGCTACATACTTTGGTAGTATTTGACATTTTCATAACACCTTTGACATTTTCATTGACTTGTGGTACCACTACACATGCACACCAACGGACACGTTTTGACTTCTCCCTCCGTAACAGTGGCACTGTCCCCCTAAAATTATTTTGAAACACGTTCTTGCCCCCCAAATAATTTCAAGCGATGTGTTTAAAAGAAAAAAACGGGAAGAGTTTTCTTTGACAGACAAAAATACGATATTTACATTATGTAAAACTTTGATAAATATGACCAGCTTGGCAATTTATCGATTCGGTCAGGTGGCAGTACCATCTTAATTGAAAACAATAACAAGAAATGATGGCGCCCTCGTCTAATTTGTCAAAGCTACCGAATGCATGCAGTATCAACATATACCGTACCGTAGTCATGTACAATGTACATTGTACAGGCTGCTGCACGCTGCACCAGGTATCAGTACAGTAAAGTGCTAGAAAGCTTATTTTGGTTGCCCCCTTGAGAAAAGTCTTGCCTCCCTATCAAAGAAATTTTGGCTACACCACTACTCCGTAATGGACTGCTTGTCACCCTGGAGTTCATCACAATCGGTAAGTCTCCGTGTGTACTAGAAAAAAAAATAACCATTATCACAGCAACTGCATACTACGGCGACTGACATTGCACCACATAGCTCTAATGGCAAAGTTATTACAAAACCTTATCCTCCCTACGGAGCAATGAGATAAAAAAAATGTTTACTGCACATTCCAGACACATCTACAATAGCCATAGGCATAGGAGCCCAAGTTGATTGGGGGGGGGGGGGCTGGAACGACTTGCCCGAAAAATATAACCAAAAATTTCCGCGCGCTCCACGCACGTTCGACATGTTAAGGTACATATCATATAGGCATTCATCGTTTTATCACATCGCATGCCAATAACATAAAATAATTTGCCATGTTTCTACCTTCTTTATTGGCAGGGGCGGCGCCACAGGGGGGCAGGGCAGGCATTTGCCCCCCTATGGTTTTTGACCCCCAAAATAAAATCGTCTAAATAACGTTTTAAGACACATAATTTTTGTAGTGGGTGGGGTGAGGTGTAACAGTATCATGGAATAAAGTATTGTGATACATTATCCGTCGAATATAGGACATTTTCGGTGTAAATCCTCAAAAATTTTGCGCGCTTCGCGCGCGTTGTCTTCTCTGTTTAACTCATTGTACATCCGCCCCATACTGCCCCATATAGTCCTTCGTGAAAATATTTGGAATGTTCGAGTACACACGCATTCATCATTTGCTATATAGCCTATCTTCATCCCCCTCAGAGCTTACACTTAGGCCTCTTCTACATCCCAGAAGACCCATGATTGAATTTCTCTCTGAGTCTTTTTTTTTTGTCGTTCAAGGGTTAATACCTAGTAGCGTAAGCAATAAGGGGGCCAAAATATAGTATACCCCCTGGCGAGATTCTGTGAAAATTACTGTCTATTTGAAAACAAGCAAAACATAGTATTCAACACTAAACTGATTGATTTGAATGATTAAAAGTTAATTCAAATCCGTATTTGACCGACGTATTTTTCAATATTCTGTAAATTCTCGGACTACGCGCGAGTGTGGTAACGAATTCCATGGCTACCTTCACGACCGTGGCCCACGGAGAAGTAGGCCTACATCATATTTTAGTGTGTAAATCCAGTACGCATGCATGGACCTACCAGCTCTAGTTGTGTACACTTGCCCTACACATGCAGTGACATGTCTGTAGTGCAGTATTGTTACCAACCAGGGGAGGAGGAGGAGGGGGGAGGGGAAGATTTTCACTTCCGTGTACATTGTTCAGTCATGTCACAACAATCACAAAATGGTTAAATTGGTACGCAGGGAAGGTTATACCAGAGGAAGAGTAACAGTTCCGTGAAAGTGGGAAAATATATATAAGACGTGTAACATATCTAGATGTCTTCAGTGCAATTTGACAGATCTGGGAAGGGCCATTTCTTGCGTTTCCTCTCCGTAATTGCAATCCGGTGAGGTGTGACACGCGCTTAAAGACTGACGTGTGTTATGGTACGGTATCTCCCTCCCTCCTCCCTCTCCCTCCCTGGTGACGCCATCCCAACCAATTATTTATACCTCTGCCTGTGAATCCGTTCTTAAGGTTTAAGTCCAAATTTTATATAAATAATACTGCAATAAAACAAATTTCAATCAGTTTTGTCTCTCATCCCATACATGCACGTTTCATTTTAGGAGTTTAAAGTGGACCTAAAGTGTAGAATTATAAGAATATATATTTTAGACGTTGGAAACGAATTTCACTCATCCAACTCTCGTTTTCATAGCTCACCCTGTTGCTGAGATATGAAAAGTTAAAATTTATTCACTTTATTTGAAATAGTCGATTGCGCAATAATTTGTAATGATGATCTTGTAAAACTCACATTACTTGCTTTTGTTTCCTTTTGAAATTGTAATGTTTATATAACCTTGCAAAAATTACTGTTGTACGGAGAGGTTTTGTATAGTCAAGTCACCCTATAACAGTGAGAAAGTGATCACATTTTGGCACAAGGTGCAGAGGCTTTCGAAAAAATAAAACAAAGAATGTAATTTGAGTAGTACAAGAATGACATTGAAAATTATTGCGCCATCTACCATTTTAAATTGAATAAGCACCAACATTTTATATATCTCAGCTCAGGAATTCCTGCAAAGATGGCAGTTAGACCATTTGGATTCATTTTTCAAGCTTTGTAACATATGCTTTTGAATTTTTAGCCTTTAGGTACACTTTAAATTTAGCTAAAATTTGGCAGTTCTTTGTAGACCCAAAAATGCATTTTCTATGCGCGTTTCTATCAATATAAAAAGTTGATTTAACTGTATTTTCAAAGGAAAGTGAACTCAAAGTAAGCAGGAGTGATTTCACATTCTCACATTGATGAGCAGTTCTCCCTTTTCTGTGCCTTTCAATCGTTTTGACTTACAGGCCCTTAAGGGTGCAATTTGCAAAATTTCAATATCTCCTATGCATATTACGTAATGATACCATACGATTATGAAGGACACTAAATCGGATTTAAATTTAATGATATACATAAATCAGTCTATTAATGTGAGGAAATGACGTCACTCCTGTTTGCGTAAAGTTTACTTATCTTGCAGTTTTGGTTACATCATTGGTTCAAAAACTCGAAAAACTATAGGTAAAAATTTAATGTTATCTCATAAGAGTTATGATTCCTCTCCCTTTTATAAAATTCAATTTTGCGTATAACCCTTCCTCAGTGATTCGGCTTTTCTATAAGCAAGAAAAAAATCACATGTTGAGGATTAATTTTTTCTCATTAATTAAGAAATTGCAGACATGAGATCCATATTTCAAGGATGAATACACACAGTTTAGAACACTCGGGAAGTGCCGTTTCCGGCCATCTGGAGGGTTTGCAAAGTCCAAAATTTTCTTGAACGCTCCGCGCCAACTGATGGTGGCGCTCCGCTTAGAAATATGTATTACCGTTTTTCATAGATTTATTTTTTTCTCCTTAATTAAGGAATTGCAGACATATGATCCATATTTCAAGGCTGGGTACATGCAGCTTAGAACACTCGGGAAGTGCCATTTCCGGCCATCTGGAGGGTTTGTGAAGCCAAAAATTTTCTTGTACGCTCCGCGCCAACCGATGGTGGCGCTCCGCTTAGATAGTCTTGCTGCACTCAGCCCCCCCCCCCCCAATATTTTTTCGTTCCGCCACGCCTGCTGCATAGTTGAAGCGTCTCATTCAGTGAGGGCCCGATTTTCACTGACAGACAACCAAACCTCCTTACAGTTCGTATTTATTTTAGAAAAAAAAAGTTTTTTTGAGAGAGAAAAATAAAGTCCAAGAAATGAAAATAAAGCTGGGTCCGACCCACCCAGCATGCTTTGCCCCCCTATCGAAAAACCCTGGCGCCGCCCCTGTTTATTGGTTTTAATTCTGGCGGAAGTCGTTGATCGCCGGCCTGGGGGAGGGGTCTGATGGAAGGGGTTTCCCCTCCCCTTTGAAAATTTTTGAAAAATTAGGTGTCCTTACATGCAATCTGATGCCACGTATTCTACCTTTGAAGTAAAATTTGTGTTAAAACTTTTACCGTACGTTCTTTAGGTACTAAAAAAATCGGCATTACCCCCTCCTCTTTGAAAATTTGTGAAAAATTAGGTGTCCTTACATGCAGTCTAGTGTCACGTGTTCTACCTTTGAAGAAAAATTTGTGTTAAAACATTTACGTATTTTAGGTACTAAAAAAATCGGCATTACCCCTCCTCTTTGAAAATTTTTGAAAAATTAGGTGTCCTTACATGCAATCTGGTGCCACATATGCTACCTTTGAAGTAAAATTTGTGTTAAAAAATTTACGTATTTTAGGTAGAAAAAAATCAGCGTCAGTTAGGGTGGGGCATGGTGATATATGGCTCCCCAAATACACCAATGATAATCATAAAATAAGTTTAACCATTAAAAATCACACTGAATTAAAACGGAATATATAGGTGCTGGTGCAATTCAAATCAGAACTTTTATATTAATTACCAAGAAAGTTTTTTAAACTATTAATACCCTTTAACTATATCATTGCATTATTTTCCTTTTAGTAGCTGCCCGAAAAATTCTCAGCATTTTGCCCGAATTTTCACAAAAATTTTTTGTTGGGGGGCTGCAACCCCCCCCCCTTCCCGCCTCCTACGCCTATGACAATAGCCTGTACTGAATAAAACTGCTCAAGGCCATATTTTGTTCAGAATACTCCTAACTGTGTAAATTTAATGTCAGTGTTATCATCTAACCCAGTGTTTCTCAAACTTTTTTAGACTACCGCCCCTTCCACCATCTTGAACTGTCCCAGTGCCCCCTTACCCCTATCCCTCCCCCATCCTGCCATTCATATTCGGCCGCTCAGCAATATTTTTTTCTCAGTTAACTTCTTCTATTTTCAAGAACAACAAAAACCCGCAGAAGGCAGGCATACTGTGAAACTGGTACAGAGAGCCCAAATGTAGATCAGTCAGTCTAAAGGGTGAGCTTGGTGTAACACTGCGAGATTACGAATGTCTGGTTCCATTTTAGTGAGAAGCGGAGGGGAAGAACTAGCAGAGGGGAAGAAATCCCCTGGATGCCTTACTGTGTCCTAAATCGCTGCAGTGATGTGTCGTAATGGCCAGGGACCCCCAAATCAGTGCCAAGGCCCCCCTATACTCCGTGTACTCTGTAGCGCCCACCTGAGACTTTTCAACGCCCCCCAGGAGGCGGTAGGGACCACTTTGAGGACCATTGATCTAACGAGACGATCGGCCTACATTAAAGTTCATTGATCTGAATAAGTCATCATAGATCAATCAGAGTTGTAGTTATGTATATGTGAAGCTATTGTTTGATTTCTGTATATACGAGCAACATTTTTAAAACATTCTCAAAACACGTCACTTGCAACAAACCCAAAACACGCTTGTTCTCGGTTTGTTGCACAGTGTAGACAGGGCAGCAACAATTTGAAAACATTTTGAAAATGTTTTGAAAAGAGTTTACAGGGCATTTCTTCTGCAACATTTTCAAAACATGCTGTATACCCCGTCTACACTGTGCAAAATAAGCATGTTTTTGGAGTGTGCCAGTGGATGTTTTTGGAAGTGTTTTGGGAATGTTTTGCAAGCGTTGCTCGTGTATACAGGCCTTTAAGGCCTGTATACACGAGCAACATTGCAAAACATTGTCCATAAAGTGCAGTCACCAATTGTTTATATACATACCCGGGTCCTAAATATATTTGGTGTGATGCTACAGTCCCTTTTAAGCTGTGGGCAAAAAGTTATAACGTCTTGAAATCACACTTACTAACCATAATGTAATTTCAAAATCAGAAAGTTAAAAGCTTAGTCATGCGTTGCATAGGCGTACGGGAGCTTTGCAGTGGGGGGGGGGGGGATTCTCTGCCCGAAATATGTATTCCTGCCCGAAAGACTATCGAAGCGAAGCGCCACCACTGGTTGGCCCGGGGAGTACAGAAAATTTTGAAATAACGCGACCACTCAGACAGCCGGATATGGCATTTCCCAGGCTTATAAGTAGAATCAAAGCAGTCGATATTTTGAGCTTTCCTTTGCAATAAAATTTTCACTTCAATAAAAAAGGAGCAAATTGCAAATGATCAGAAAGTTACCAAATGAAATGTACCACTACTATTGGATGAAATGGTAATGTAAAGTAAGCTAATCGTTGGAAAATGAGCTTGTATGCGCATTCTACAAACTGTTTTACTACTTGCAACATGAGATTATGATGAATATAACATCAGTAACCGGCGAAAATTCCAAGATTTCTCAACTTCGAGCTCGGATAGCATCGCATCGCATGCCGGCTACCTATTATATGTTTCATCGAGGGGGGGGGGGTGCGGTGGGGAAATAGTCAGTGGCACTATCTAAGCGAAGCGCCACCATCAGTTGACGCGGAGGGTACGAGGAAAATTTTGGCCAAAAATACCCCTAGATCACCGGAAATGGCCCTTTCCAGTCTTTGCAACGTGATACTATGGCAGCTCTCAGAAGCATTTTCTAAAAATAGCCTATTGTAAAGAGTCTAGAAAAGGGTAAAGTGTTTTGATTTCCGGATAGAGGCAGTCGAACTGTCTAATCGGAGCGCCACCATCAGTTGGCGCGGAGCGTAAAAAAGTTTAGCCAAAAGTTGCCCCCAGATCACCAGAAACGGCCCTTTCCAATCTTTGCAAAGTGACACTAGGACAACTCTCAGAAGTATTTCCTAAAAAAAAAATAAATAGCCCTTTTGTAAAAAAGTCTAGAAAAGGTATTATAAAGCGTTCTGATTTCCGGGTCTGCCGGGTTGATTTCGTGGGGGGGGGGGGGGGGATAAAGTGTACGGTATCCCCCATCCAATTTCATGAGGAGATATATCCCCCATCCCCCCAGGATCGCTTCACATGGTCAACATGTATATTAAACTGATAAAAGTAGTCTGTGAAGATCCCAGAAATCTCCCACAAACTGTTTCACAAAACATTTGAAAGAGCCTTTTCGGGTAAAATAAAACTGTTGTCCTAGTGGGAATGGCTTGAGTACTAGACTCATTATCTAATGAGCAGCTTGCTTTTTGTTTTCCTGCAAGTGACCATTTCAAGGGTACATGGGCATGCAGAGTGGTCGTATGACACTGTATGATAATACCATAGAAATGCTTTTTTCTGTATTTTTTTTTTCATCCTTAAATGCCACGTAATCACATCTAATAAAGTAAACTTTCATTTTTAATGGAGTAATCTAGAAGGCCAAGCAGACCTTCCGTCTTGGCCATTTCCAACAATGCACCTAATTACTGGATGTTGCAAAGCCGTAACATAATGATATACGATTTCATGAAAACGTATGGTTCTTGTGTTCTTATTTTGATTTCCAGATGCCAAAAAATGTAGCCTATATCTAACAGCGACTAGTTCCTAAATTTTGTCCGGCCTTTTGATTTCTTGCCTTTGACTCTGGCAGATTTAATCTTTATCTTCACAAAGTAAGTCCGTTTTTACGTAAAATCCTGAATCTGGACCTCACAAAAACATGACTATTAAGTGTATTGAAATGGTTGCCTTTATACTTGAAAATGAAAACATGTTTTTATAGAAATACTTGGGGCGGAGGAATGCAAAAACAGCTTTTTACCAGGTGCAGGGGTGTAGCGAAGGTGTAATCTTTGAGGAGTGTATAGAGGTTATGTTTGGCCGACAGATCTGGTAAAGCGTAGCGCTAAAACGAGCGAGGAGCGCGAGCTTTAGTGGGTTGGGTCCAGGGGCCGGCCTTATTGTCCCTGGTAGGGTCCAGGGGGCAAAGATCCCGGAAGCTCTGAGGTTTAAGCATATCTTTGGGTGAAAAAATAAGTCTCAGGATGGATATATTGTAATTCATAATGCATCATCAATGCAAAGATTCTCAATAATTTTAATGTATTAGGCTGTTCCTCTCGTCAGGCCACCATACTGTATAGCGGTTGGGGTCCAGGCCTGGTGTGGGTCCAGGGGCAAAGCCCCCGGAAGTGCAGAGGTTTTAGCGTATCTCTGGGTCAAAAATTAGGTCTCAGGATAGGTATATGCAATGCAAAGATTCCTAATAGTTTTAATGTGTTAGGCTGTTCCTCCCGTTATGCCGCTATATACATCAGGAGCTGAACCTGGCGTTCAGAATTTGAACCCTATGTGTTCAGCATTTGAACACTATGCGTCCAGCATTTGAACATTAGAAGCGTCAGGCGTTCAAATACGGCAAGTGCTCAAAAAAGCGTTCGGCGTTCAGAAATGGAGAAAAGGTGTTCAGAATCTGAACACAAGGGTTCAATATATGCTTTGAACGCCAGGACGCGTTCTGTATCTGTTACATTTTGGTGTTCAAAAGTTAAACGCCTGAGATTGCAGTGAAGGGGAGACACGCGCGGCATGATCATTTTTCTCAGGACGTTTGTGGGTAAACCGGATCCTCAGAAATTTGCAAAATGTGTTTGAAGTCAAGATTAGAGGTTAGAAAACGGGATAAGGATCCCTCTCCATGGGTCATCGGGTGCTGCCCCCACGATGACTGATGATAAAAGTGAGGAATAATGTCCAGAAAGTAGTTTTTCAAGAATGTCATATAACCCGAAACAGTTGACTGGGTCCCTCGTCCAATTACACCTACGGCCGTTGATACCGCCTCATACGGCCGTCACATGCATGATCACTTTGCCGACAGGCCTTCAACTTGAATGGGCCAATTAGATGAAGAGACGAAAATCGAAACAGCCGATAACAGACTGGCTGCGAGCTCCCGTTTTTTCTCTCTCTATTTTTTCCTTTCCATTCTCCATCTTCACTTTCAATCCCTTCCTTCCCCTTTCCTTTCCATTCTTCTCTCTTCTTTTCCTCCTTTCCTCTTTTCCCATTCTTTTCCTTCCCCTCTCCCCTTTTTGCCGACAGACGGAACACTTGCCGACGGCAATCAAATATTGAGGGGGTGTGACACCCCCACACCTCCCGCTCGCTACCGCCCTGGAGGTGATATTAGATGGAGATCCATCGAAAACTTTAATTTATGCTAATCCAATTAGATTGACCTCAGAATGGAGACTAAATCCTTTAACTGGAGATTATTGAACTAAACGATATTGAATTGCTTTGTCTAATAGCTAGGCAACCTTATGCATACTTACAGCGACCCCAACAAAAAGGATTATTGGGGAAAATTCTTTAACGCTTAACTAGTTGCCGACAGTCAAGTACGAAAGACTGCTCTGATATTCAAAACGTCTGTTTATTGCCAAGGAACCTAATGATGTTGGCAATAAACCAGTGTTCATGATTTACGCAAATGAGCAAAAGAAGTATAAGACTTAACTTTGGTGCCGGATTTTGACTAATTTCAGCATTCCCTCGGATCATTTAAAAGGCACGCCCATATTGAGCAAGTTATAGGGAACGCGTCGAAACCCTCAAATTAATTTCCATGGCAACCTGTTCTCTTTTTTCCTTTTATTCTTTCAGAAATCCAAGAGAAATACTGTAAGACAACGTCAAAATCAAGTCCTTGAGCATAAGATTGATATTACAAAACACCTTTCTATTTACATCCAAACTTTCAATTAATTTAAGATCAAGTAACGTTTATAATGAGTTTGTTTGAGGTAAACAACATAACCTCGATAAGTAATTGATGTAACCATCAGTACATTAAGGTTGTAATTGCGTGTTCGTGATGGGTCAATATCGAAGCTGAATAAGTTTTATTATTACCTGTAACAGAATAGTACTTACATAAACGAATACTCAACCCTCCTGAAAAGATTACAATCTGGAGAACTGATCCTTATGTCGATCTGTCAATCTTTGTCAGTGTTTCCTGGTTTAGAGTGACACTGTGGACCGGATGCCTGAAAGAAAGAATACATTCCTGGTGCGGGATTCAATAACAGTTCTTGCATAAGTTGAACAATGGAAAACTTAACCCAACGGTATTTAAGCTCAGTTTTCCATTCACAAAAATACCCTCTTTCAGTATAAGGCAAGTGCCTATCTTAGAGGAAAAAATGGCCTAAGGTCTCTGTGCGACTATTTAATACAGCGTGGATTGACTTAATATATATATATATATATATATATATATATATATATATATATATATATATATATATATAAAAACAGTGTACTTACATGTGTGCAACAGTTTACTTACTTACATATGCCACATATTACATATAAGATATATATATACTTACATATATGTAACATATAATATTACATATATATATATCCCTTATCTTTTACTTATTTATGTCATTATATATATATATATGTATATATACGTACATATAATATATATATATATATATATATATATATATACACATCAGTGGTTTTCAACGAGGACGTTACGCAACTGGGGGTGAGCATTAAGGGGCCCCAGGGGGTGTTTTGACAAAAAATGAGATTCTAAATTTAAACCGGGCCTTACAAGATTCCAAAAGGTTTCCATTAGCTGAGTTCTCAACCGCTTTCGCATAAAAAGTAGATACATGAGTCGAGAAGGTCTGACATTAATTCATTAGGTACACTACAAAGTTTGTGAATTACCTTTATTGCTAGATTCCGCGAAATCGTATCTAACATTTTTTAATTTTAAATTTTTCCTGGCGAGGACCCTCATATTCCCATTAGTGGCAGTGAAAGCGGTGAGAGAAGGAAACATGGCTCAAAATTGCCCCGCCACTTTTACCTTGAATGTTATTTTCCTTGCTGTCCATAAACATGACATACCGACGGAAGTGACAACTGTAGGTAACTGTAACATAATAATATAAAAAATTATTTTTTAATTTGTATCTGGTACTACAATCTTTTAGTTGTAATTTTATGTAGTTGTTTTATTTTTTTATTTTTTCAGTTTTTGACTAGGCCTATGTATTTTGTGTTTCATGTGATTTAAGTGTTTTCATGTGTTATATGAGATGACATGGCACCAGTTTCCTTGTATGGTGAACAAACATTCTTACATCGTATACCTTATAACTTTGCAAATGTATTATGAAGAAAAGTAAAAGTGTTTCCAAAATTAAGATTCAAGTTTGCTAGTTTCGGCTTTCTCATTATGGTTGCCCGTAGGACAGCTTAAGTGGCATAATTCTTTAAAGCCCAATACGACCCCTACCATCATTCTTCCACCCACTCACAGGAAATGCTCTAAAGGTGATTTCTGTAATCTCTAGTGCGCGTTTAAGGTGATTAGGTAATAGGAAGGTAGTCTAAATTTGATTTAAAGCGCCTCATTCTTGTGTCGACAATGTTGGAAATACCAACAGCTTTTGAGGCACGGGGACGTTGCCTCTGAGACCCATCAGGAAACCTTGTTTAAACGGTTCACGCTCCGTGGCAATTTTACGCAAGCTTCAGAGTTATCGTAAGTACAAAAAAAAACAACTTAAGAAAGTTATTACGCAGAGCGTCATTATTTTGACTTAACGCAAAAACTAACGCAATTCTTAATGAATACCACCGCAGAAGCGTGGCGAGCTTGTTTTCAGACCTCAACCAAAAACTCCATGTGAATGCAGTATGAAGCTCTAAGTTCGTATATTTCATTGTATTATTTCATTGTATTGTTTCTAGGTATTAAGAAGGGCTAAGGGTATCGATATGAATATGGAATATGCAGATAAGAGGGAATGTTAATGTAGATATGAAAATGAACTCGAGATGATGTACAGCGTGTAATGAGCATTAAGCATGGATAGATTTTCATTTCAGGACTGGAAAAGTAAGTTTTTCTAACAAATTCAAGTTTTCATTAATTGGCTTTTCGTTTGATACTGATGATTGATAAGTAAAAACCCTGGAACATCAGAGGCCTAAAATTGTATACAGACATGTAATAAAACCATTTCAGGTCAAACTAGGACAAATGAATCATTTTACTGTATACAAGTATATTTTAAAATGGCATAGTCAAGGTTTTGGTCAAAGGTCAAATTTCATATCTTTTAACATCTATTGACGTCATCAGTCCCTTGATTCACAAATTCTGTATATCAACCGAAAAATAATTTCTTATTCAATAATATTAGGGGTAATTTGTAACTCTCGAGTTTCTGGATGAAAAATATAGCAATTTTACTTCCCCCTTACCCCCAAAATATTTGATTTTTCAGAACCCTGACTCTTGGCACGCTATATTTCCCCAACCCACCTAAAGATACCATATACCTGACTTTTTCTGTTTATAGACATGTTAGGTAATCGAAAAAACACGGTAGCATTAAGGACCATTCCACTTGGTACTTATCTCAATCTGGAGCCCGACTTAGAAATATGTTGAAAGAACACAGTGCAGCCTCTTACATTGTATCCATTTGTATGATGGGTATTTTAAGATTGTGCTTTGAGTAAAAGGCAGGAACTAACTGTTTGATTATAAATATTATTACCTTTTATAGGCATATCAAGTGTTGTTCTTTAAAAGAGAATATAACCATGGATCTGACAGAGAGTCTAAAACTCATACTGCCCTTATAATTCATGATCAAAAGTTAGACGTACACGTCGGAATGTGCATGCTGGACTTCCTTGCTTGTGTATTGTTGGGGGCAACGCTTTGTTACCAACACACCTGTTACGACAGCCAAAGATGGCTAACCAGATAGTCAAGTTGGTTTAACACAAGTTTTATCACACATTTACCCTGTCACATATCTTTATAATAATTGATAAATACGTATGATTATTTCTAAGTCCATACAGAAGCTCTATTCAAATTATCCTTCCGTTCAAAGAACCAATGGGATCGGATGCACCTTACAAGCAAGCAGTAGTGATATCGCCAAAATGAAATATCGATATATCGGAGACAAAATATCAATATTATATATTATTTTTGTTATCTTCCGCATAATCTGCATTGACAGTCAGCAACTTGCAATTGACACACCGCATAATGATTTGTGTACAGGATGCATTGTACTCTTCCAGTTATATCTTTCAGTCCCACTATCCAAACCTATTACATGCCTAAACCTCATCTAACTAACCAAGTCATGCATATGAAAACTGTGACTGGAAATACTGCGCTTGCAATTAGGCTTGGACCAATGTTTTCATTGTAATTTTGCTTATTGCTCCACCTACCAGCAAGCCGTCCAGGGTTCAGTTTTACATTTAGAGAGGTAACTTACAAATCAATCGAAATCAATTTCTCTATTACCGTCAGTAGTTTGTAAGTTACCTGGAAGAGTAATGTGATTTACGGTGATAAAGGTTTAAAATAAGTCCACTGCACAAAGCACCCAATCCGAAATGAGCATAACTACCCTTGATTGACATAAATTCAAACAATAGCGTCACTCTAACTGTCAATGGTTGGATCAGTGAGGTATGAAAGGGAGTTTGAAATTTGCTTTGGATTCTATAATCAGATTTACCGGTCAGTTTATGTCATGCAGTATCGTTATTTTGGCACACAAATGACACTACTATATTCATAGGTAGCGACAGAACAATGGCAAGGGTCCTAAACGTTCGTTTATTTCCCTCCAAGAGTTCATAAGTAGTTTATCAACAATAAACTTCCTTTCATGATGGCAGAATCCCAAGCTCACGGACTTACAGTGACAGAATAGCCCTTAGTTACAAACCATATCAACATTTACAGCGTCAGACTCACCGAAATACCATGTTGGCCAACAAATTGGTGGCGCTCTTTACAAATGTCTATTAGAGACCCTATAGTGGGAGAGATTGGCCAACTTATTTCATGGGCGCCATTTTGGAGCCAAATGTTAACTATGGCCAGATATCATATACACTGTGGGCGTACAGTTTTCCGTACAAAATGTAAACCAAAGTGAGTTACAGCTTTCTGTTCTCTTGTGACAATCATTCGTATTGGTTGACTCTGGATGGCACTGTCTGCCGGATCCTTTAGTTTGTCACCCGGTGCAAGAAAAGTCGTCCTGGGAGGGGTCTAGAGGGAGGGGATAACACCCTCCATTTTGAGTAACTTTTGCTAATAGAAAGTGACAGGTGACAAAAATGCAGAATGGTGTATGCTATTTTGACAGTTTAAAAAGTGATTTTATTTTAAAAAAAATTTCATTTTAGTGTGTCTTATTTTAGTGCTGGTAAGAGGGGGAGGGGGTGGGTCTATTGTGGGCTGGGTCTGCCCCTCCTTTCTAAGAAAACTACTAGTAAGTTAATGCAGGATATGGCATACATGAAAAATGGTGCTTTTCATAGGCGTAGGAAGCGGGGGGGGGGGTTGGGGGCTTTATCCCCCAGTCAAAAATGTGGGGGCTGAAGTATGCTTCCGCCCCCAAGATCCAAGTGCAAAAACCCCTTATGTGTCTCTTCTGTAAGAAATGTCAAAAATTTGCAGTAATTTTCCTTAACGTTTGTCCAAAATGTTGCACCAAATTGCATCTGAAGACCCTCAAATACTCAAAAATTTTCCAAAGGGGACATCCCCTCTCCTTAGCCTCCCCCAGGACGGCGATCCGAAACAAGGTTCAACCCCCCCCCCCTCCGTCTTGAAAAGCTTCCTACGCCTTTGGTGCTTTTTAAGGAAAGTTGTAAGCAAGTGAATTAATCAATGAGATTTTGCATTATTTAGTGAAAGTTTCAGGAGAGGTCTGAGGGAAGGGGTAAATATAGGGGAGCACTTCCTAGTGAGACTTTTTTATTTTATGGAAAGGCCTAGGCATGGGCGTCAATCTTTACTCGAGTGTGGGAGGGACATGGCCACTTCTGTCAAAAATTTACTGTGTAAAAATCTTAAGTCAATGGGTGTATTTCCAAAATATGGGGGGACGTGTCCCCCTGCCCCCCCCCAGGATTGACGCCCATGGGCCTATGCCTAGGTTTTATAAAATTGTGACTGACCAGGGTGTATTCCATGCAAAACCCTACATCAAAGTCAAAGGTGCGCAAATGTTTCAGTTTTCTCATGTTACTATAATAGATCCAAGAGCAATCTTTGATCTGTGTCCCCCTCCCCTTTTGAAAAAATGGGTGTCCTTACATGCAATCTTGTGCCATATAGGCTACATTTGAAGTAAATTTTGTGTAAAAAATTGACGTATTTTTAGGAACTAAAACAAATACATTGGCATCAATGAGGGGGAAACATGTCCCAATGGGTGCCCCTCCCCTTTGAAAATTTTTGAAAAATTAGGTGTCCTTACATACAATCTGGTGCCACATATGCTACCATTTGTAGTAAAATGTGTGTTAAAAATTGACATATCTTTAGGAAGTAAAAAAAATCGGCATCGGTGAGGGGGTGGGGGCATGGCCCAATTCCCCCCCCCCCCAAATACGCCACTGCTCCTACAACTATGACTGGGGACTGCAGCTCTGGTATTCCAGCGTCTCTATGGGGATGTTCCGACAACTCTCCAATAGGGTTAGTATTAGGATTAGGGTTAGCCGGTTTAGGCCAAAGGGTTAGGAGTTGTATTTGGGTTTATGTGTTGGAATATCAAGCAGTCGGAATATAGAGATGGAACCGCCGTATACGGTATAGGCTAGGCCTTGTAGAGAACGTCATCTAACTCTAAGCCTACTCTAACGTTAGGCTTTCATGTATTACTAAGTTGTATACTGTAAAGTTACATCGCATAAAGCGATTGCTATTTGATGGATTCCAATTGAACCTTCTAGCTTTTACAGCCCACCGAAACCTTTTGTAAAGGATGAGAATCTATACAACTTGTAACCCTTTTCTGGTCTGTTCGAGCATCCAAATGTAGCACAACCCGGCCGCAATTTTGGAAAGAAAAACATGTCTATCTTACATAGGATGAGTACGTCCGGCCGTACGTACAGCCCGCACAACTCGTACTTTGGCTCCAAAATGGTGCCCATACATCTCGTCCAATCAGAATGCGTATCTGAGAACAATGGTTGGCCAGTCTCTCCCACTATAAAGTCTCTAATGTCTATACTCTTGGCCAGCAAGACAGTGTTGCTAACTTTTGAAAAAGTCACTAAAATTCATCTTGAAAAGTTGAAAAAAGATCCAAAAACATCCAAATCTTGAAAAATTGAGATGGAGACCATCTTTGGAGATGGATAGAAAAAAAATAACTTTTACAGTAGATTTGGCCAGTTGTATCACAGAAATGCTAGCAAATCTCGATTAGCTCTAATCAAAACCAATTGCCTACATTACAACTTCCTAATCCTGCATGACAGTATCGCAAAAAGCGATCATTATGGTGAAATTTACAAGGCCCAGTAGAGCACGTGACTAATCAATCGAAGATCAGACAGTACGATAGGCATACGGCATTACTGTGCTTAAGCAGTACTACCTGTACACAGGGTTGCAGCGTGCGCGTGTGCGTGCATGTATCACGTGCATAGACCCTTTTCCAAATAGCAATTACAAAGGATTGTGGGACAGAGTTTTTGTGTATATCGTCTTTGGCCACGATAAAATGCAATTGACTAAAACGACGCAAACCAAATTCTATCCCACAATCCTGTGTAATTGCTATTTGGAAAAGGGTCTATGAGATGGGTACCTGTATAATTGCCCTGGCCAACGGGCATGGAACGAGACCAGTCAAATAAAGAAAAACTGTTTTTAAACGTTTTTGCTATGTTACAATAACTGCGTTTTGTATTAACCAGGCTATAGCAATATTGTTTATTCATCTTTGATGACGGTTGTATATTAAAAATAACATAATCTTGAAAAAATTTGAATCTTGAAAGATTTTTGCTGGTCATCTTGAAAATTTTCATTTTACCGAGTGGCAACACTGATCACGAGCGGTCAGAGGTGTACAGGTCTAGTACTCATGGCCGACAGATCACGCACAGCCTGAGTAGTGTGTGTGTATGGCAGTGAGTTCTCAGCTCACTTAGGCTTGTAGTACAGCATTTTGTAATTTGACAAGGAAATGCACCGGGCAGACACTTTTCTTTACGAGTGGAGAAACGGCTGGCAGTAAAACTAAGTAGGGAGAGTCTTTACTGTCTGGACCTAGATTTGCTACCCTTTAAAATCTGCCCGTGAGCTGTGACCGATAGCATGACCATGGAATTACTACCTCCTTGCAGGGAGTTGCTATTTGACGAATAGCAACTCCCTGCTCCGAGTTAGTACTTCTATGGCATGACAATCGGACAGGCGCTGACGTCACGTGAACCTCACCCTGGGAGTTACGTTCTTCTAACCAGAATAACCTGACGCTCTGGGCAGTGTAACATTTGTACTTGAGACATACCCCTCGAGGATTTCCTGTGCTCAGTGATAACTTACCTTAAGCAGGGAGTTACTAGAGACTCTAACAACTCCCTGCATCAAGACACACCAGTATGTTTAGATATTAGATGGGGTTACATATACACGTTTGATCTTATTCTAAAGTCACAACAATGCACGAAAAGGTAGGAAAATGTAACTCATTATTTGTATTCCGTTGCGATCATGTGCATAATTGACCTATAAGTTTACTTTCAAAAGGGTGATTGTACAATGACTTGTAATGTAACTCTTGTATTACTCACATCAATTTAAGTTGCATACAAAAATAATTCTTTAGTAAGCTAGGGAAACGATGATAGATTTTGCAAGACATTTGCGATTAGTAAGTGGAACTGATTAGTGTCATACCTCTGTGACATATTTGTTTGAATTAACAAGGATTTAGGTTCCCTGCTGTCTATTAGTTTCAGACCCTAAGTAAAACTTAGATCCGATTCGACCTGTTTGCTATTAACGAAAGACTGTCATCAACAAAAAATGTTCACGGATAAGCAGGTGCCCCAACTTTGCTGTATAGCATCAGCTGATCCCACAAGATTTATCATTTCATTATTATAAGCATCCTTATAGTACTCAGAGTTGCTACATTGAAGCTCCCTGTTAGCAGTCTCAAAAAGTACAGAAATTTCTTAACACATATACTATTACACATGAATTAGTGAGGCTATTCTAAGTACTGTATGTAGGACGAGAAGAGTCGGCGGGAGGATCAAACTAAAGTTTACGATGCCATGTTTATTTCATGAGCGACCACTATTGACTGGCATGCTGTGCTTGTCTGATGCAGATTGGTATTGAGGCCAACAAGAGGCATAAAATTCACAACGTAATTCTGTTTAAAGTGTGCCTTAAGTCTAGAATTACAAGAATATAGATTTTAATGGTTGGAAAATAAATTTCATTCATGAAACTCCCGTTTTAATATCTTACTCAATTGCTGACATATAAAATGTTGAAAATTATTTACCTAAATTGAAATAGTCGATTATGCAATAATTTATGATGTCCTTCTTGTACAACTCACTTTACCTGCTTTTGTTTCCTCTGAAATTAAGATGCTCTTATGACCGTGAAACATTTACTGTTCCTTTGCATAGTAGGTTGTACAAAGAGGGCTATAGCCAAGTCACCCTATAACAACAAGACAGTGATCACATTCTGGCACAAGGTGCATTGGCTTTCGGAAAAATGACAAACAAAGACCGTAATTTGAGTACTACAAGAAAGACACCGCTACTTATTGCACAGTAAACCATTTTAAACTGAGTGAATAAGCTTCAACATTTTATAACTCAGTTCAGGAATGTCCTGTGAAGATGGGAGTTGGGCCATTTGGATGCATTTTTCAAGCTTTGAAACATATATTTTTAAATTTTAGACTTTAGGAAATACTGTTGTGCAACTCTTTTAAAAGTAGATATAAAAAAATATCGCATTACTACGAAAGCCGAGAAGTTCGGTATGGTATAGAAAAGACGCGTCTATTTCTCTGCACACCGTTCTAACGGATGATGTGAACAGAGCCATCCAAAACAAGAACCCTTCATTGTAGCATAGAAGGTATTGCATATCCTCAACATGAATGGACGAGTCTCAGTTTTACTATAGAGAGAGCAGAACCGTCTGGACAAGAATAATGTATTCTGCTCCGCTTATTCTACCGTTAATGTAAAACAAACATGAAAATGGAGAAATACAGGCAAAAGTGTTATGGTATTGGTAACTAAGGAAGGGACGCCGAATCTCAAAGGCTTATTATTCAGGTAATGAAAACAAGAGAAAAGTCCGGAACTTCATTTCCCTTCATTTTGCCGACTGGTGGAGAATTTTGCCGACATAATCCGTGAATGTGGGGTTCCACACCACCACACTCCTTTCTAGAGACGGCCCTGCCTACTAATCTCTTTTTGATAAAAGCACTTGATGAGTGACACCATGGATTTTTCTCAAATAGATCCCTTCATGATATTAAAAAAATCAAAGTAGACAGATATGTGGAAAAAGACTGATGTAATGATAAACTGATGCAATATTTTATCAAATTCGGCTTGGTGGTTGGCATATTTATTCTCAAGTTACACTGAAGGCGTCTTTTGGTAATGAAATGCAAAGATCCTGGTAGATGTGTCGGTAACCACAATCCACATAACATAAAATTTGAACTTTTTACAATGAAGCTCCGACTTTAGAGGTACATTGTGAGAAAACATTGGCATAGGTAGAAATCCCTGGGGAGGGGGTTGGGGGGAATATCCTCTACTTTTTGGAAATGCTCCCATTGACTTTTACTTTCCACACAGTCATTTTTGCCTCAAGGGCCTTTTATTCTACTCACTTTTGCACAAAAATCTCCTCTACTGAACATTGAATAAATATGGAAAACTCTCATGTAGAAGGGAGAAACCAAGCAATATTCAACATGATATTCTATTTTTTTTAAATCTAACCTTTGTTTCAAAGACAAATGTATGATGTTGCACTGTAATAAGATATTAATTTTGAAAGCAACACTTTCCTAACCTCATACGCCTTTTGGTTTGGCTTCATGTTTGTCGATTAAGATTAGCAATTGTCTATCCAACGAAGCCTATTAATATCGTTCTTAGAATAGAGTTTGGAAATTGGAATAAAGGTCCATCACATGTTTCCCTGCTACAACTTCATGAATCAACATTCAGTGTGCCGAGCCTGAGGAGGAAAACACAACACTATTTAGACCGATTCAAACTTCAGTATAGCGCTATAAAGCTATGAAAGTTAGTCTCTGTTCAATTCTGAGCTATGTCTGTGATTGGCCCGAAAGAGCGAGGGATGACCACATATGGTTCTAAAAGCTTTATAGCGCGTAAAAACTTGGAAGTATGAACCTACCTTTAAAGATTTTAAAATGGCACTGAGACGCGCCTCTTTTCGTATATGAACATGTTCAGTGTTGGTTTGCATACTATGTTACAAACAAGATGTTATGGGGCCCATGATGGGGATACTTCACAACCACACACTCACAAATAGGTGGGGCCGCGTGCCCTTCATGCTTGTTCCACATTCGCCCTGAATGTGCACACTTTTACACAAGTTTAAACTTCACTTGGATGTCCGAATGTCTCAGATGTTCCGTTTTGCCTTGATGGAACCGTGCTTGATCTCTAAAACTCGGGTTTTATTCAATACCGGGATACTATCGATCCCTTCCTCTTTGTTCGGAGGGATTTGAACTTAACCGGAACAAAAAGAAAAATATTTTCATTTTTTGAACTAGGATGCAGTCATGGTAGTTACATCTAAAAGAAAACAACCCCGCGACGCTAATTAGGGTCAATCAAGTACAATCTAAAATCAGTTGGGCAAGTATGCTACCTGAGGAACTGTTGGGTACAGCAATTGCCCAGAACGGTCAAAAAAGTACCCATCTTGGGTAAGTCTTGCTTATTTTTTGACCAACCTAAGCATTTTCTTTGCACAAAGGTTTGGCAGGTGGCATACGTACACAACAATTTTTAGAGTGTAGGTTTGTTGTCAAAATATAGACACGAACCAGTGACAACTTATTTCAGGAACTTGTTCCAGTTTGCGATAACAAAATTAAGCCTTCTGCCTTTTCACTTAATGTGAGGTCCCTTTGTAAAGAAGGGGCAACATGTATTCATTTTTGATTCCTAGCCAAAGGTTAAAGATATCCATGCAATCACGCTGGCGAGTGTATGTATGTGTGTTCGTATAGTATATACGATTGTGAGGTATAGCTTGTAACACGATATCTGAAATAGCAATGATGGATACTTTTGATATTTGGTTATAGATTTATCATAGAGGAAAAAACCATATTGCTTTTCGTCGAGTCAAAGGTCATTTGAGGTTACCAGAGACCAAAAACCTAAAACTTTGTAAATTTTATATCTCAAGGTAGAAAGCACGGATACTTTTCATACTTAGAATGTGGATACGTAATGGTCAATCGATGAACCAATCGTTTTTGGAAGAGGGCTAGCTTATCTGAGGTCACCGGAGGCGAAACTATGAAAACCGATAAAATTACTTGTAAGCACTCTATCTCAAGATAGAAATCATGGATACTTTTTAAACTTGACGTACTATTTTTCATACTAAGATGAAGAACCTATTGTTTTTAGGGAAGATCGGAGGTCATTTGAGGTCATCGGAAGTCAAAAGCCGGAAACCTTGTGAACACAATGTTTTAAGATATGAATGATAGACACGTTTCTTACTTAGTTTACAGATTTGTCATAAAACGAGAAAGAACGGTATTGTTTTTTGGTTGGGATCCCATATTATCTGAGATCACTAGTAAGAGGTGAAACTACGAAAAACTTGTAAACGGCTTGAAACACGTTATTCCATAATAGCAATAATGAATAGTTTTCATACTGGGTATATAACTTTGCAGTTTTTGCATGAAAGGTTCCTATTGTTTTTAATGAAGGTCAGAGGTCATGTGAGGTCACGAGGGGTCAAAAACCAAAAACGTGTAAACACGATATTTCAGGACAGGAATGATTGATACTGTTCAGACTTGGTACATAGACTTTTCATTTTAAAAGAAAGATCCCTATTGGTTTTGGTGGCGGTGCAAGGTCACCTAAGGTCAAGTGACCTTGAAACTACGAAAACCTTGTAAACTGGAGTATCCCATGGATGTCGCATACTAATTACAAGAACCCTTTCGTTTTTGTGGGGGTGAACGTTCATTTGGAGTCTCTTGAGGTCGTATGGTGAAACGTTTTTTAACAGGATAGATCATGTGGATGCCTCCATATTGCGTTTAATTAGTCACTTGGTTTTGTTGGCGGTCAAAGGTCTTTTCAGGTCAAAAGAGGTCAACTGTGAAAACCTGTAGGACTCTAATACGTGCAGGTGGACGACCCATATTGTCTACAAGAACCCCATTGTTCATGATGGAGGTCAAAGGACATGTAATGTCAGCAGAGGTCAAATTCTGAAAACCTAGTAAAACTTCAAGAAGGATAACTTTGAGGAATAAACCTCAGGGCGACGGTTCTCAAGATGCGCCTCGGTGTTAGCACATCTTCTGTTAACCTCATATAAACGCTCTCTTGCTTGCAGCCGGAAGGTCTAGGGTTCAAACCCTGGCCGGGTCATACCAAAGACTTTAACAAGAGGGCAATCCACGGAGTTGCTTATCTCATCGCTAGCACTCGCATTAAGCTATATAACTCACAGGAAGAACTTTCTCTCTTCTTTGTGGCATAAGGCCTACACATAACTGCAGGGACCTCTGAGACGGGAGGCTAAGGGGCTTTAGCCCCCACACTTTTTCTGCCGTAGGTATTTTGGGCCGCAGTAAACTGCATTTATTTTATTGAACATATTGGGCGGCTTCGATTATTAACCCCCGCACTTCAAAATTGGCTCCCCGGTCTCTGAATAAGTGCACTTGAATATGAACGCACAATGAGTGGTTTGAATTGAAGCTCATAGTCTATCCATATGTATGTCAGTTTCTATGGTATCTTCAAATTACTCACTTTAATATCGGCCTTAAAAGTGAAAGCAACTACCAGCGCGTCCGTCGATGATAACGCAGAAGTACGTGTGAAGTATTCTAGATAAAAAGACAGGCCAACTAATTTCTGCGCGTATACAATGCTTACGCAAGCTGCGTTGTTCTAACAATGACGTTTTCCGTAATGCCTGCCTATTATACGCACATCACCGAATAGAAACCCGCGTATGTCAAATCCGCACTGCCGCCCTGATATTTGCATCTCCATGCGCCCTTTTGTTGTGGAAAAAGGACGAATTCAGTGCGCTTTACAGAAAATCTGTGCACACAATATGATATGCGGAAGGCACATTCATCATATGTGCGAAATTTCATGTATGTGGAATGTTTCCTTCTGGAGTTATACTTAAAATACTAAAAAAATGTGATTTTTCACAAAAATTGACTTTTGACCTTATTTCACGTGACCTTTGATCCCGGTCGCCATGGCAACCATATATTATGGTAGTATTAGGCAGGTTCATCATATGTGTGAGGAAGTTCATGTATGTGGAATGTTTCCTTCTGGAATTATACTAAAAAAACTAAGAAAATGTGATTTCTCACAAAAATTGATCTTTGACCTTGGTTGCCATGGCAACCATTTATTTTGGTAGCATTAGACATGTTCATCATATGTGTGAAGGTTTGTGTATGTGGAATGTTTCCTTCTGGAATTATACTTAAAATACTAAAAAATGTGATTTTTCACAAAAATTGACCTTTGACCTTATTTCACGTGACCTTTGATCCCGGTCGCCATGGTAACCATATATTATGGTAGAATTAGGCAGGTTCATCATATGTGCGAAGTTTCATGTATGTGGAATGTTTCCTTCTGGAATTATACTAAAAAAACCAGAAAAAATGTGATTTCTCACAAAAATTGATTTTTGATCTTGGTTGCCATGGCAACCATATATTCTGGTGGTATTCTGCACGTTCATCATATGTGCAAAGTTTCATGTACGTGGAATGTTTCCTTGTGGAATTATACTAAAAATACTAAAAAAATGTGATTTCTCACAAAAATTGATCTTTGACCTGGGTTGCCATGGCAACCATATATTCTGGTGGTATTCTGCACGTTTATCATATGTGCAAAGTTTCATGTACGTGGAATGTTTCCTTCTGGAATTATACTAAAAATACTAAAAACCGTGAATTTTCCCCAAAATTAAATTTGACCTCTGACCTTTGACCTTTTCTGCCGAAAGTCACGGAGACACAATTTTACACTCTGGGGTACCTACCCACCAAATTTCAAAAGAATCGGTCTAGCCCACAAGGAGGAGTTCATGGAACACTTTTTGATTAAAATGTTAATATCACATGACTTTTGACCTTGGTTGCCATGGCAACCATATATTTTCGTAGTGCCAGTCACTCTTATTATTTGTGTGGAGTTTCATGTTAATGGGATTTTTTTCTTGGAGTTATTATAAAAAGAGTGATTTTCACATAATTTGACCTTTGACCTCTGACCTTTGACCTTTACTTCCGGGAGTCAATGCAGAACTGGGGTTCCACCTAGGGCACCTTCCCACCAAATTTGAAGAAAATCGGCTTTACCGTTTTGGAGATATTAAGAAAACAAAATTGGACACACACACCCACACACGCACACACACACACACACGGACACGTTTTGACCCCTCCCTCCGTTATGGACTTTTGGTCACCCTGGGGTACCCCACCATGGGTTAGGACTTTAGACTAGTAACTTGTAAAAATTAACTGTTACCATGGCAACGGTTGTTATTTCTGCTGGCATTGCCGAATATAGCCCAACAGGTCAAGTGACTACAATATCTCATCCTCCTCACGGAGCGATGAGATAAAAATGGAACCTACTGCCTTTGTGCTTGGTGCTAAGCATAAGCAATGGAGTAGGGAAAACAAGCCAGTGAGTCACAACTGGAAAAAAGGCCGTGGTCGTCTCGACTTGAACCAATTGGTTGGAAACTGGGACGTTAAACCTCATCTAACTAACTAACTAACTAACTAACTAACTAACTAACTAACTAACTAACTAACTAACTAACTAACTAAATAACTAACTAACTAACTAACTAACTAACTCTTGTGAGTATTGATGGTAATGTTTTAGGCAACCAACTTTTACTTCTCTTTAATGATGTGTAGTACTTTTAAAATCAAATAGAAAACCTTGTCAAATTCATTTCACCAGACCTTTAAGGTGTTGGCCACGTCAGCCTACACATTGAGGCATCGTTTCTGCTTATGCTACTTGCTTAATCAGCCAAAATGACCAAAATGGCGGCCATTTTGAATTGGCTGGCTACCCCCCTTGCACATAAAAAAATAGAACACATACTTTTCTGGTTGTCTGATGTCTACTCTACATCTTATCAAAGTTTTACCAAATATAGCAAAAAATGCAAACCCCCAAAAAGCTGCAAATCGGCCTGGACTATTTAGTGGAGATAATCTTTAAGCTCAAGAAAGGCTCTGTTGTGCCAACATTTGGGGTTCAAACTTTTTTAGGAGAAAAAGCGGTAAAATATACAGTCTGGCACAATATACTTTTTCCCCAAATATTGATCCGTTTTGTTGTAGTGACCTGTCGAATATGGCCCTTTCGCCAAAAACCGGCAATTTCGGCAAGTTTGGAGCCGGGGGACAAATTTGAGTACCAGATTCTCTTAAAGTGTAAAGTGTGTATTCCGACGACCTTAACCTTTATAAATGGGTATTCCTATAACAAGGCAGTACGTGGGAAAAATTTGGGCTTCCAGGTTCAAACCTACATGAAATGAGTGGTACTGAACATTTGCAACTTCCTTGTTTTTGGTCAGGAAATTTTGTCCTCTGGGATCATTTTTTATGCCCAGTATTTCCTTTAATTGAATATAAATGAGGATTGTGTAGCTTTTGAACTATACAACTAGATCGATTGATCTCTCTGCTATTAAGAAAAAAGGGGATTGTTAAGACACACATCAATTTTGAAAATCTTAAAAGCAGACAAATTTTCCATTGGTATAGACCCTAAACAGCTAAAACATCAATATTTTCATTTTTCATTAATAAAAAATACAAGTTTTGGCACTACAAGACAAGTTTGAACAATGATGACCTCCTCTAGAGCCACACAAGATCTTCCATCTTCGCAAAATTGGTACTTAAGTGCCTCAGTAGTAAACAGAAAAATTACACTGGTAGATGAAAATAGAATATTGAATAAAGGAAACCAAAATATTGAAATAAATAAATTCATCGCACAGAATGTAATAGAAAAAGTAAAGATAAGTTTATGACTCGTATGAGGGTTTCATAGACTTCGTAAACAGCATGCACACATCATAATAAACGTATAAAAACTGGCAAGAAATCCAAACAGTACCAATCCCAACATGAACTTATCTTTGGCTGGAGACTGAAGAATGTAATCGATTAGGTTTGTATTTCTAACATTGATTTTCGTTAATTCTTCAGAGGTTGCAGAAATTGTGGTTGTTTCGTTATCAGTATGATAGGTTTGCATCTGCCACATACTTGCTTTTCGTTTGTTTTGGTTAAACCAAATTGAGATTTGATTTTCCGTAAAAGCACCCCACTGTAATATGAACTGGATTTCAACTATTCTGATTTCATTCTGTGTTTTTTGAAACTGAATCACCATACCATCTTCTCTTCTGCTTACGATTCCTGAGAAATTCTCTGGTTTCCATTGTATTTTGAGATACTTTGAAAAACTTTTTGGCCAAACCGAGCATATCAGTTTCAGTTCCTGGTCGTTTGCTTGGTGAACATTTATTTGAGACAGTTGATACAGATGTTTAGTTGGTATGGAACAATGTGTGGGTAGGTGAGATTGGTCAGTCAACATACAGTGAATGGAATCGTCCTGTGTTCTGGGAGGATTCAAAGCCGAGAGAGGTATCTCCGTGTAAATGAAACTGTCTCTTGTTTTTGTTATGGAAAAGGAACTAAGACTGTTATTATTCAACGAGTGTGTTTCCTTTAACCATTCCAGGGTCACTTGTGAGTTACTAGACTTTGATTTGCAAAGCATTTTAGCCGTTTCCCTCTCTAATGAGCATTGTGGATACGCTTGACTGGAACGATGTACCACAGCAATATTAACGCTAGTTGAATATGCTAATTCTGACCTGTCTAAAAATACTCCGCAATGCCATTGCCCTTCGTCAAACTTTGAAACTGTCTTCATTTTTATTTTATGTACAATTTCCTTTTCGACACCAACATTTCTGTAGCTAGGTTCATATTTCTTTGGGCTCTTTCCTTCGTTTAATGTCAGTGTATTCAGGATGGAACCACTTGCAATAATATCATCACTATGAAGCCATGCACAATTATAATTGGATAAATGGTCGAAATCAGACGTTGCAGAACCAGAAATGAGATGGTGGAAAATATGACAAGCAAATGTAAGTTCATCTCCTTCCATTACTTGGGTACTTGGATGTGCAATCACCTTAACACGTTGCTCGACGGAACGAACGGATTGACAAAGTATCAACACACACAAACAATGTTTCATGATTTTGCAAGACGTCATTCTATATCCTACTAATACGTCATGAATGTTATCTAAAATATGTGGAAGATGCAACAAAATATTCGAAGAATAAAGTTGTCAAAGAATGTAAAATATTCAGCTGAAAGTAACAAACAGTTCAAATTTTCTTGTAGGAAGAACTCTAAGACCCTTCTAGGAGTTGAAAATCTCAAGACAACTTCAACATAGTGGTTGACATTTCCACACAGACTCATTTGATCGAAATGCTTGCTGTAGTTTGAGGTACAAGTTGTTCAACGTTGTATTCATAGGTTGTTCAAAAGGAAACCAACAAGTGATCCCCAAATAGAAAAGTTTTATAGAATCGCCAATGAACGGATTTATGTTAATGTGCCGAAAGTTACTTCGGAGACGATGCAGTCTAGGAAAGGTGCCGAGGAGCAGAAACAATTGGCTGATTCCACCTTTCAATTATTCCGAATGCATGGATTGCTTTGGTTAAACTTACTTTAACTCGAAGAAATCGAGTGGTACATACATGTCTTCATAAGGGACTTAGTTTTAAATTTTTTCTTTGATGTAACCTTTATTCAGAAAAGGGTTGGCTACAGGCAACTAAATCCTCCATTCAAAATCTTCGTCTCACTAACCAGTGGCTTTAAATCCTTTATGTAATACAAACCGTTGTTGCGGGTATCGTAAAAGATGTGAATTTTCGTCCCACGCCGGTACTTAAATAAGAAATTATGAATACCTGCACACTGGTATAAGATTTATACAATTTCTAATTATCGTTGGATGTAGCTGTTTTTCTCAAAGAAATTGATTACACAACTCCGTTGATAACCTATAACCCTTTCTATCCCTTCGGTTTACGTACCTTTGTTTGCAAAGCAATTTTCTTTAACGTTTCATTGTTTTACAGAAATCGAACTGCTACCTCACTGAAAATACATAACAATCTTGAAAAGACAAAAAAGCATCACAATTGGTTTCTAGTTGATTTGTATTGTAAATTATCCTGAGAACCCGATTTCGTACCCCAGATCATGGTAAAATTGAAAGGTATTGTAAAATTAGAGTTCAACAGTGTATAAGGATTTTCCAATGCCGGACTTTTTGCGATATCTAACTAAAGAGCTATTCATGTATCTGTGAAAATAAAAATCGGGTCTGAGGTTCGGTGAAATAAAATTCCGACCGCCGACATTTGCGTACTTCCCACGCTGTTTCTTTTGTTTGCCAAGTGTCGTCAATTTGTGCAAAACACAAACTTCATTAGACGAGATGGTTGGTGCTTAGCTGATGTTGATGTCCCGTTTGTCTGAAATGGTGCAATAGCTGTTTTTTCTCTAACTTTTGTTTGAGCAGGAATTCGAACAGCTGGAATTCATAGTACACCGTAGTTTGGGATTTCCTGGCAAAACTTACCGCTGGGGCGAAAGGAATGTCTTTTGCAGTGATCGACGGACATCTTGTAATTACATTTTATCACAATTCGTGATTCGATGTTATTGTCTGTTGATGACCGTAACGCCCTAACAACCCCAGAAATCGCAGGTAAGGGGTTCCTTTAACAAATTTATCAGAGTAGGTCCTTGAACGTCCAGCTCAGAGATATATATTCGAACGAGTTGTACTTGGGTTTTTTCTTCCCGGATGAGCCTTCTTCCGCCAAGCCTGGAATGTCGGGGAGCGGTATACAGTACGATAACTTGAATCATTTGTAATCTCCGACCGAGGTCAGTCGCCTTAACGGTGTACCTTTTCTTCTTCTCAACAACTCTCGGAGGGCAATTATTTTTTAAATGTTGGGCGTCCTCCGCTATATGAAGATGTTTTAGGGTTTGTTTCAAAGTTTCGTTCCACTTAGCTGAATAAGTATGCAAGCCCTCCTCTGCTGGCTTAACGTACCCTCCAAATAAGAGAAATCTAACGGTCTTTTAATTCAACAATTTCCTGGGAAGAACCCTCTCCCTCCTTGGGGGGTTTTTGCCTTGCCCTTCATTCTAGCACTAGAAGGAAACTGATTGAAAGAAATTCATAGCAGCTTTCGTAAAAGTATTTGAAAGAGAAAGAATCGGGAAAGTTTTCAACCAAGACGGAAATCAAAAAGAAATCTTTGAGGAGCACCTGCGTAGTACTGTCGATGTATGAGGTATCAACTTTCTGCATAGCTGCCCTAAATACCATCCCCCCCCCCATCTGACCAAATCTCCTGGCTCTGTGTAGTGACTTAATGTACTCTGTTCATTTTAATTGTTGCACATTTCATTATTATAAAACAACTTGTACTTACATGACTAAAGGCACTGCTCCTGTGTAGAAAGGTGAGATTCCCGGTACGGATTTTCTTGAGCCATATTTACATCAAACCGGTTACCGTCAAAATGCCCAAGCGCGCTTTTGTATCTGGTTATTGACGTAACGATTGTGTCGGGCAGAATCACGTGATATAGGTGGCGTTATTCTCTTTTACATTAAGGTATAGTAAGCGTTTGCCATGGCATGTGGAAGCGCCAGCACGAATTATTTAACGTCACCCAATGTTGTTAGTTTCTTTATTAAACAAAGTTTTATGTGTCCATTTTTATTGCTGAAATACCTGTTATAATTCTAGGTTTTATCAGGATTGGAATTTGGTCAGGGAGTCAATTTAATTGTGGTGGTTTGACGTTCCAAAATGAGAGCCTTCGGCCGGTATACGTTTCATTATACTAGGCTTAGGCCTATAGGCTACTAACTGTGCGGTTTCAATGTTTAGCAAAGGGATAGGCGTTGCAATTATCCTTCTTTCATGTTGTTGTCGTCACGTGACTAAAAGTTATTCATTACATACAATGATAATCAGTTATAATTACACCTGCTAGTAAAAGCCCATGTGTTTCAACTAGTAAGTTTCGTTTTAATTATCTTCGCAGGTCGAACCACTTCGGCTAGATAAAAGTCTGTAAATGATAACGGTAGTAATACATCGCCACCGTGTACCACGCTTGGTTCTACTGTTATTGTCAATGTCATGTTAGTAATTCAGTGAGTTCATTGATACTAGGGCCTACAAGAGGGCTAGAAGAGGGGTAGAAAGAAAGTTCGTAACAAGTGTCATCGTAACGATGACTGTACAACCAGCTGGTAGACCCGCTCGTTGCAATAAACACGAATTGGGACTTGCCAAAACCATATTTCATTGATTTCTATACCGATGTCATGTGCATATATTATCTTCATTTTCCTGTTTAACATAGGCCTATAATAACAACAAATAAAGCAAAGGTTATTCCCCGGTACAAAAGTTTTGAGGAAAAAGATTGTCTCAGTTGTCCCTTATGAGGGTGGGGGATAAAACTTTGAGTCATGATTGATGCTAGGTCGAAATGCAAATGAATGGCTGGGGAATGTCATTTCTTGCAATTTACCGGCAGCGGTATTTTTTACAAAATTGTCTTTTAGTCTTTAACTCCAACTGATGCCGGTGCTCCACTTAAATAGTGTCACATATACGTTCCACCCCAAAAATAATGTCACAAGCGATACTGAAAGGGCCCCCTCACACACTGATAGTTTATGGGCCTAAGGTAAATTC
This sequence comes from Holothuria leucospilota, assembly GCA_029531755.1. Classification (NCBI taxonomy): domain Eukaryota; kingdom Metazoa; phylum Echinodermata; class Holothuroidea; order Aspidochirotida; family Holothuriidae; genus Holothuria; species Holothuria leucospilota. Next base: position 19,596,929 of record CM055981.1, on the reverse strand, counting down.
GACCCTTAGAATCAGAACATATTGGACCAAAAGCAAGAAATTATGACTCGAAAACTTGCAATCAGAAAATGGAAAAGAATACGAAATTTGACCTTTGAAAAAAAAAACACGTGGAAAATGTGACGCGATAATTGATGGGGTTAGGTTTATAACATTGATGGATACCGTTTGCAAACTAACTGGATAGTGTAGTAGTTGATTCCTTTATTTAAAGGAGAGAGCTAGTAAACAGCATGGATCGGGTTAATGTTATTACATTCGTACAACGAACAGGGTTTGCGAATACCATGGATTGATTTTGGATTACATAGTCTGGCGTATTGCCGTATTTTGCCTTTAAGAAGCCTTTGTGGCTAGTGGCAAAATGTGTATACAACATCGATCGGGTTACTGAAAGGTAACAGTGAGCTAGGATGTAGACTTTGTGTTGAATTGTCGCTCACGAAGCTGTTTTCTTTTCATGATTTTTAAATCTAGGTACTAGGCTAAGTTACCTCAGTTGTCAGGACTTCCATACACAATTTTAGGAAGAAAAGAATTTTAATATTCAAATTATGCCACTATAACCTCGAAAGTTCATGGGTGGTTCCTTTTTTGAGTAACGGTGTACAAGTCATCCCGTGAAGAACTTGAAGAGTCTTATGGGCTATGTTTGCAGGTAATCGTTCGTAAAAGAGACTTTGAAATTGCCTTTAAAGTTTAGCCTTATAGTCAAACGATTGAGAGTAGTAAAACCTCTGAATGGCTCAGTTTACAAGGGACTGCAGTTTCGGATTTTTCGGCAATTCACCAGACTAGCAAAAGAAACAGGATTCCATTCAGAGAGATATAAGTGCCACTACGCAGGCTTAAAGCCACGCACACCCAAATATCTAAAACGAGGCATTTAAAAGCAATCTTGAAAAGCACTGGGATGTGTGTTTTGCGTACATTTGCATCAATCCAGTTTGTTTCCCGACCATTTTCCCTATGAGAGACCACTCAATCTAAAAGATTTACTTGTGTAATCAAGTTTTACTTCAAAGTCGAAGGAAACAGGAGGGCATGACGATACTTTTCTGTATGCGCTTATAGCTGCATTACCAATCTTATGACGAACACAGTCAATGTTTTAAAGGCAACTACTGACGAAGTTCCGCCGTACAGAGCAAGAGAACAGAAACCGGTCTAGCTGGTTTTCATAAAACCTCTTAATTGTCAATTTCAGAACACTTCACGTTTCTCTAAAAGAGTGGAAATTTGCTAATATCATGCTTGACATGATCGGGTATTTTTCCCTAAAAATAGTCGAAATAGTCTGTGTATAGGCCTACTACTGAGGCATACGGCTGCCCATTCCATGAAGATGGGAGCATCTTGTGACACAGTATCAGAGATATTACTGCTCAAAATGCCCTTTTACCCATATTTTTACTAAAAGATGAAAAAAATTTCAATATTTGGGTTTCCTTTATTCAATATTCCGCTGTCATCTGCCAGTGTAATATTTTCTATGTACTACTGAGGCACTTGAGTACCAGGATTGTGAAGATGGAAGATCTTGTGTGGCTCTAAAAGAGGTCATCATTGTTCAAATTTGTCTTGTAGTGCCAAAAGTTGTATATTTTTAATGAAAAATGAAAATATTGATATTTTAGCTGTTTAGGGTCTACACCAATGAAAGATTTGCCTGCTTTAAACATTTCAAAATTGATATGTGTCCTAACAATCCACTTTTCTTTTAATAGCAGAGAGATCAGTACATCTAGTTAATCAATTGAAGAAAATATTGGGCATAAAAAATTGTCCAAGAGGCCAAAATTTCCTACAAAAACAAAGAAATTTGCGAATTTTCAGTACCGCTCATTTCGTGTAGGTTTGAAGCTGGGAGTCCAAATTTTCCCCACGTACTACCTGATTATAGGATTACCCATTAATAAAGGTTAAGGTCGTTGGAATACACACTTTCAGAGAATCTGGTACTCAAATTTGTCCCCAGGCGCTAAAATTGCAAAAATTGCCGGTTTTTGGCGAAAAGGGCCATATTCGACAGGTAACTACCAAAACACTGATCAATATTTTGAGAAAAACCTTTAGTATACTGTGGGAAATTATATTAAGTTTACCACTTTTAGTCCTAGTTTTAGACCCTAAATGTTTTTACCCTAAAAGTTTTAGACCCTAAATTTAGACCCTAAACAAGTTTTAGACCCTAAATGCAGGGAGTTGTCAGACTTACTGCTAAATATTGGCACAAAAGAATCTTTCCTGAGCTAAATCGGTAAAAATGATCAAAATAGGGCCCATTTTGAAATGGCTGGCTACTACCCCCCCCCCCTTGCACATGAAACAAAATGGAGCACTTATTTTTCTAATTGTCTGATTGCCTGATGTCTACTCTACACTATATCAAACTTTTAGCAAATATAGCAAAATAAAATGCAACAAACCAAAACGTCCCTGACTACTAGTGTGTTCACTAGGAGGTCTAGATGAATAATCAACTAGACCTCCTGGTGAACGCACTAGCGTGAAGTCTGGGCAGAGGTTTTTGCTTTTCTACCATAGCTAATTTACATATAGTTATAGTTATAACTATAACTATATAACTATATATATGTATATTATATATATATATATATACACAACTTTCGACCTACTTATTCCACGTTCGATCTACCTAACTTCGACCTACTATATATACATATATATATACATATATATATACATATATATATATATATATATATATATATATATATAAATGATAAGCAGAAAGAGTAGAAAGCGCTCTGAACAAGGACACAAGGTCAAAAGGACGAAGTATACGCTATTTCGTTACCGTATCTGTGCTCTCGTATTGTCATCTTTGGGGTGTTTTCTACTTAGGCCCATCATTTGTATGTTCACGGAGCATACATGGATTTTCTCTAATTATATATGTATGTATATATATATATATATATATATATATATATATATATATACATATATAAGTGGGAGATATTTCCATTGACTTACATACTGATTTCTGACCTAATTTTCTAACTCCTAACCCTGAACCCTAACTCTGAAACTATCAAAATATGACATTTAGAGTACAAAGAACACTCTAAAACTACTTCCGACAATAAATAGAAATAGTACCTAAGACATTAGGGAGACATGGAATATATATATGTGAGTGTGTGTGTATATGTATATATGTTGTAACACTCGGGCCGACCTCTGGTCTTTGGTGATGGGGGAGGGGGGGGGCACAACAGATGATGTCGTAATGGCACTTCAGTTTACCTCCCAAGTCTGCGCAAAATGCGTTTTATTTTTCGTGTTCCCCCTGCTGTGCTGTTCATATAAACAGTGGGATCCTTCCTTTTGTCAGGTGTCACTACACTAAGGTGCCGTCCTGGGGGATCGGTCTAAGGGGAGGGGGTGTCCCCCTCCCCTTTGAGAAATTTTTGTTTATTTAAGGTTGCTTAGATGCAAAATGGTACTATCTTTGTGATGTTTTTGGAACTGATCACACACCTGTATGGTTGGAAAATGTCCCTAATTTAGTGAATTATAAGTTTTTCCGACTAGCTGGATGTTTTTTCCAACTGAGTGGCGACGCTTAAATATTCCCTTTTTATACTTCCTGCGTTTTGTATACAGCAGTGGGGATCTTTCCCTTGTCACTACATAATGATGCCGTCCTGGGGGAGGGGTCTTAGGAGAGGGGGTGTCCCCCTCCCCTTTGAGAAATATTGGCTAATTTAAGGTTGTTTAGATGCAAAATGGTGCTATCTTTGGAATATTTTTGGAGCTGAATATATGTAGCTAGAAAATGTCCATAATTTAGTGATTTCTAATTTTTGGTTAGGTGAAAGAAGAGAGTATGTTGTCTAAGAGAAGAATACGTTGTCAACAAACCTCCTGAAGACTTCCTTTTGGCTACTTTACCAATTACTACTTTCTATTCAGGCAAAGTTTTTACCCAAAAATACGTGCGTGGAGTCCACAGAAACATTGTTGGACTATAACGAATCTTTTCCTCCCCTTCGTTGTGCATTATAAAAGGCATCTAAGGCTGGCAGATACCTGCATAGGGCCTCCTGGAAGCTCTGGATTAAGTACATAAAATGGAGCAATGACATGATGCTTATTATCTGGCATCGAAATGATAATTATAGATTATGACGCAGAACACTTTAACACTATCGTATTTTTACTAATTTTGAACGAAAATCCAGATGAACAGCTTCCAGCAATGGGGAACGGGCGGGGGGAGAGTATAGGTGCAGGAAGGTGACATTAGACCTCCCATAGGTATAGCAAAAGGGGTGAAGGACTAAACAAGCGCGTTTTCAGAATGCTTTTTGGTCGTAAGTGTATTAAAAATCACATCTATCAGGGGCGTAGTCATGAGTTTGTCGGTGGGGGGGGGGCGAAGCCAATAGACAGACTCTCAGCGCCTCGCGCAAGAAAATTTGGCTCAAAATGCCTCCCAGATTGCTGAAAATGGCACTTCCCAGGCCTATTTACCGCATATAAATAGGGGAAACACTAGCAATATTTTAAAAGTAAACATTAAAAGTACCAAAAATATGTTCAAGGGGGAGGGGCTGCCCCCTTGGCGCCCCCCTTGGCTACGCGCTTGTCATCTATACCGATAATGGCTGCGTGCAAAGCGCTCGGTAATTTTTACTAAAAATATATAACGGCAAATACGTAATATCACCTTTCCAAATCATGCTTCAACAACTTAGATTGAAAGATCCCTTACTGATGCTAGGTCCCTATAGATGTTGTTGCCATAGTTCCATGTAATATTACCTTAATAATGGTCATGGGATGGAGTGCAAACCGTACAGTATGCGCGGGAAGCGCGCGAAATCTGTCATTAAATAAGAGTTCCATGACAAAACCTGCATTCAGAATCTGCCGGCGCCACTGAGGAAAGCTGTACATTTCATGTAGTATTTCACGTAATAGAAACGCTCTAAAGTTTATGCAAATTTAGATCCCGTATATAAGGATGTTCTCGAAGGGGATGTTCTCGAAGGGGATGTGGGATGTTCTCGAAGGGGATGTGTTCTCGAAGGGGATGTGATCTAGTTCTTCAGCAGCAAAGGCGTGAGTATTTTTGGTAGCTTGGCAGGCTTTTGCCCTGAGCCAGTACCATTTGGAACAGACCTCTGAAGGTGTATTTCACCATTCTTTTTGTAGCTTCTCATCGTATTTTGAAAGCTGATTTATTTTATCCTTGTTTAGGACGAAGAAGTCCATTTTACGTGTTCTTTGATATCATGGGCGTAAATCCTGGGGGATGGGGGATATATCCCCAAAAATTTGACTAGGAGGGTGGCCCATATAATCATTCCCCAAATGGTTCAGTCTACAGATACGTGTATGATGGAAAGTATATTTTATTCTTCATTTTCGTAAGTTAATTAGATGAGGTTTAAGTCGAGATGACCACGGCCTTTTTCCCAGTTGTGGCTCACTGGCTTGTTTTCCCTACTCCATTGCTTATGCTGAGCACCAAGCACAAAGGCAGTAGGTTCCATTTTTAAAGTCTTTGGTATGACCCGGTCAGGATTTGAACCCTAGACCTTCCGGCTGCAAGTTCATTTTCGTAAGAAATTTTTTTTCAGTCTCGCTTCACTTTCTATCTAAAATGTTTCTCAAACTATCAGAATTTTAACAAATCGTTGGCAATCTATCAAAATATTCGCGCGCTTACAACCTTACATCAGTGTCACTCATACTATCAATATCTTCCGATAGCAACTTGCGGAAAAGCACAGCAGCAAAAAGTTGAAAGGTACAAATTAATAGGTAAAAGACTAGCTTATGGCAGTGGCATGTAGGTTTGTTGGGCAATTGAAAGTGTCTCGATGTAGAGTCTGAATGCAGGTTTTGTAATGGAAATTTTATTCGTCACTGTTTACACTCCATGTCGTGACCATTATTAAGGTAATAATACACGAAACTGTTCTGATCACGACACTTTCCAAAGAACAGAGATACATCTCCAAACATCTGTGGGGACCTCGCATCAATATGGGATCTTTCAATCTAATATGTAGCATGATGTAGAAGGTTGAAAGTACGTATCTGCCGTTATACATTTTTCAAATTTTTTTACCAGAGCTTCGCCAGTTCGCACTGAGCCGTTATCAGTATAGATGGTGATTGTTAATACACTTATGACGAAAACAGCACTCTGTAAGGCTCTTATTAGTCCTTCACCCCTTTTACTACACCTATCAGGGAGGTCTAATATCACCTCCCTGCACCTGTACTCTCCCTCCCTCTCATTTTCCATTGCTGGCAGCTGTTCGTCCGGATTTTAGTTCAAAAGTAGTAAAAATACGATAGTTGTAAAGTGTTCGGCGTCGTACTCTATAGTATCATTTGGATGTCGGGTAGTATACGCATCATGTCATTGCCCCCCCCCCCCCGCCCAATTAATATGATTAATGCAGAGCTTCCAGGAGGTCCTGTTCAGGTATCTGCTAGCCTTAGATGCCCTTTCATAATGCACAATGAAGGAAAGGACATATTTCGTAATAACTCAAGAATGTTTCTGTGGACTCCACGCACATATTTTTGTGAAAAAACTTTCCCGAAATAGAAGGCAGTAAAATAGACAGAAGGGAGGGGGATTCAGGAGATTTGTTGACAACGTATATGTCTCTTAATAGACAACATATTGTCCTCTTTTAACTTACCAAAAATTAGCATCCACTAAATTATGGACATTTTCCAGCCGTATATGATCAGTTCCAGCAACATCCCAAATATAGCGCCATTTTGCATCTAAAAGACCTTAAATTAATAAAAAAAAATCTTAAAGGGGAGGGGGAACCCCTTCCCCAGGACGACACCTTTATGTAGTGACAAACGAAAGATCAAAACTGCTGCATGCAAATGCAGGAACGCATGAAAAATAAAGGTGTAATTTAACGCAGACTTGGGGGAACTGAGGTTATTATTACGACATGATCTATGGTGCCCCCAATCCCAAAAAACCTGGCGACGCCACTGATCTCAAGCCAACTTGCAGGTCTTGGAATGATCTCCGAATTCAAAATCCAGTTGTCTGGGATGAACCTATATGTTGATCCTTGCCTTTGTAAGCTTAACAGGACATTGTTGCCCTTGTACGATTACAATCCAGAGCAGCTTATCAACGAGTTTTGTGCTCAAAATAGCATTTCCTAAATGTATGAATATACCAATAGCCTACCAAATAACATTACCACTGAAATTAACCACTTAAAAAGTCTTCCTGGCACTTCTGAGACATTAAAACCCAGGAGCTTACGTCTGGTGGGTGTTTGGTCAGTTTTGGGGGCAAGGGCAGAGGCTCTATCAATTCCTTGTATGCGTTTCAGGGCTTTAGAGAGCACTCTTTGTGGATACTGGCAATACTTGCCCGGTGGTCAGTTATGACAAAATCCTTTCCATTGTAGGTCCGAATAACAACCGGTTTAACATTCATCAGCATTTTACCTGTACCCCAGCCAATGCTGTTTACGTTCTCGTATGTAAACACTTTAATTAATATACTGTATGTGGGAGAAACAAAACGTCGTCTTGCTGACCGAGTCACTGAGCACCTGAGGTCAATCAAACAGAACCTCCCAGGGTTCCCTTTGGCCACACACTTAAATCCCCCGTCAACATGCTCGATCCGTGACTTGATGGTTTCGGCGGCCATCTCGTGTCGAGGTTCGGATCATGACCGCCTAGCTGCCGAAAACCGTCTAATCATGAAACTTGGAATCCTGTCCCCACATGGTCTGAACGTTAGACTTGAACTGTTATAACTCAGTGATTCCTGCATTGTTTTTACCTGTGGTAACCACTTAACACACTGTCTGTTTTCCTAGCCGGTTTTACCGTGCCCAACTTTATTGTGTAATTTTTTAAATTGTATGTTTGGCCGTGTCAACAACCAGTTGCATTTTTGCCACCTGATGAAGGGTTTAAACCCGAAACGTCGTGGAATTTTCACAAACTTTCAGCACTATTTATTACTTTTTCTTTTACCTATATATATATATATATATATATATATATATATATATATATATATATATATATATATATATATATATATATATATATATATATATATATATATATATATATAGCCTTTCGGATCTTAAGAATCTGTTCTGACACAGAGACAGCAAGTTGTCGTTGTGATGATCTTGCCTCTTACCTCGTTAAGCGTGGCTATAACCGCCGTTGTACAACAGATTAATAGGGCCCGTTTTAATTTCTTGAACCCTACGGAACCACCCGCCCATGCTGATAATTACCCGAGAAAGGTTTATTTTACCGTGACTTTCATCCAGGCCTGCCTGATATTGGGGGGATTCTTCGAAAAAAATTTCCCTTCTCCAGTGTTCCTCTAAAATGAAGGAGGTCACATCCCGTCCCCCCATTGTTAATTTTCGCCAACCGCCCAATCTGAAAAAGTTGTTGGTAAGAGCGAAACTTAGAAACCCATCCCGTGTTGAGAATCCTTGCGCTCCTTGCGGTAAGAACAAAACTAAACCGTGTCAGCTCTGTAAGATTTTTATTTGTAGCGACTATATTGTCAATAAAGTTTCTGGACGTAAATTTAAATGTAATTCTGGTACTACTTGTGATGCTAAGTGGGTTATTTATTGCATTTATTGTCCTACATGTAATATGCAGTTCGTCGGGCAAACCAACAACTTTACATTTCGTCAGTATGAATGCACACAAGTCTGAGCTAGCTAAATGTGTTAATGACGACTTTAACCCTAATCTTTGTACGGAGCTGTATAAACATCTCAGAGAACATTCCCTTAGTTTCTTTTGTGTTCAAATTTTAGATGTAATGTTTAGTAGTAATTCAGATCGGGATGCTTGTTTGAATAGGAAGGAAAAAGAATGGATTTGGAAGCTAGACTGTGTCCACCCGAAGGGGCTTTATGTCAATGATGGCTTTAATTGCTAAAACAGTAATCGCCGCAATAAAAAAACGTAGTCCTCTCATTTTATCCTTCACTGTTTGTATTCTTATTTGCTTTCTGTTGGTGCTTCGCCTACATTTTTACTCTTTTGTATAGGTTTAACTTATCATTATTGTGTTTGTATTTCCTTTTATTTGTCTTGTTTATCACGTTAGGTTTAAGTTCTTACTTTTGACCATTTGACCCTTTGAGCTTTTATTGTGGCATTTTTTCTCCGTTTGAAAGTTTCTGTTCTATCGTTTTTTTAGTTGTTTAACGCGTTTTTGAAGAAGAGACCGGAGGGCCCGAAAGCTAATAGATTCATGTTTTACCAGTCTTTTTGTGTATTTCTTATACATACATATATAATATATATATATATATATATATATATATATATAAATTTATAAGAAAGGCGTACACGCAAAAGTACCATTGACCTCTTTTTCATGACCTCTTTTTCATGACCTCTTTTTCATTCAAGACTAATTTTTAGCTTACCTTTAATTAAAGACTTATTTTCAGTGGATCTTTCACTCACCGTGTTTAAAATCTTTAGTGCACTTACTCCCAGTCTGTAAAAAGTGAAAATATGGTTCAATCGTTGCAAAAGATATATTGAGTACCGTGAACCACTACTTTGTATCGGCAACAATAGTTAAATTTTTGAAAGGTTGATACTGTCGAATTCAGTAACCCTGTTGTAACTTGAAGAGCAGAAGGGGGAAACCAGACATTACTCCCGAAGGAGCTACGTCTCCGAGAGAGCAACAACGATTAACATGACAACCTCGTGACCTTCAAACCATTAGCCAAGCAATTTCAATAAAATTTTAAAAGTTTACACCAGCAGCGGCAGTTGAAGCATGGAGTTACCACCTCGGAGCTGGTAACTCCATGGTTGAAGCAGGTCTATGAGGAAATAATTAATCGCTAAAGCTTTATGGACATATTTTGTGCTGTATCTAAAAATGAGTGCTGCCCTCTCAATCTTACCTATCTTTATCACCAGCTAATGCAGACGGATGTTTTTATAGCGCTTGATATATTTTTACTACACAAACTTACGGAAGCCGAGAACATCGTGGTGGTGTGAAATCTGACATGCCAGTTTTCCCACCCCTTTCTCCGGTAAATATGGGAAGGAGAAATCAAGATACGATTTCTTCCTTTCCATTATCCACCGATAATGTGGTTTTCTCCACTCCACATTATCGGTGGATAATGGTAAGGAGAAATCGTATCTTGATTTCTCCTTCCCATGTTTACCGAAGAAAGGGGTGGGAAAACTGGCATGTCAGATTTTCACACCACCGCGATGTTCTCGGCTTCCGTACAAACTGAACAAGAGAGGAATGACAGCAGACACATGATCTCGTTGTCTTCAGGGGGCACACCTCTATTAGAGGAACGGTCTTCTTGAGAAAAGTAGTGCCAAAAGTACACCGTCAATTTTAGGTCCATTTTAGGTGTGAATTACTCATGTTAAAATGATCAGTTGTGGCTGATTTTTATGAATATGAAAGAGGAGATGTCAATGGATGAGTGTTGCCAAATTTGGATGGATTGGAGGTGATTTAGACTTTTTCAGTAATTGGTGTGAAAAAGAGGTAATTTCCGTCACTTTGCGGATTAATATCAGCAGGTTTACACCCTCTAAACTTCTTCCCCTCGTAGCTCAAAATCTAAACTGTCATGGTATGGTCAATTTGTTCTGCCATGATAGGCCAACTTATTGGCTTTCATGTGAGGGGTAGCTTATGGGGGTATTGAACTTTGACAAGGCTGTAGGGGTATGTAACATAGGTAAATTAGTATGTAAGTCAATGGAGCAGCTAATGAAGGTGTGCCCCCTTCACAATTGTACCTTTCCTAGTACCTTCTCTTTAAGTTCATTGCGCCACCATCTATATCTTCCTTGCACGACTATAAATCGACAAAATTGTGCAAGTATACCCCTATACTAGAACATGTGCCACACAACTTCCCTAATAGTAATGAGACATTTCGTTGAGTTTCTCCAAGTTGTTGCTAATGTTTGCCTTTGAGACATCGTCAGTTTCTATTACTGTAAAGCTGCAACATCTCTTAGCTTGCTCTTAACCTCAACCCACCCTCCACCCATGGAAGTACCACCTCGGAGGTGGTACTTCCATGCTCCAACGGTGTCCAGCAAATTTTTCAGTCATGTCCTCGTCTCCCCAAAGGAACTTAAGCTTCGGTATGGTATTGTAGGCTTGATGTCATCTTTTGAAAGGTTAAAAGTTTGTCCAATAGAACTATTACAGCAGGAAATATTTATCTAGGAGGGTATCCTGTATGGTTCCAGTTTCTATGGTGACGACGGAGAATAAAAGGTGGTCAAAATGTCAACGGACTGAAACCTCCAAATCATTGAATCATGTGATAAGAAGTGAATATTTCCAGAGGTGTTAAAACTCTTAAAAATAACAATAAACCCAGAGGTGATAACCCTCATTTACACTTTTCATGTTATATGAACACCAAATTTGAATGACTGGTGAACTAGTGAACAAAGTTGTTCCAAGTTTGAAATTAGGTTCATGTATAGGCTGTTCTTTACTGTTAAAAACACCGATCTATTTTGGGCAAATACATCAGAAATTTGTCGTTTTTCTTATAAATCACAACTGAGGTTTATGAATAGTGTATGAACACCTGTGCTCCTAGCAGAAAGCTTCGGTTAGTACAACTTACGCTCAGGATTTACACAAGAAACATAACTTCATTTTCCCCTCAAATGGCTCTCTACGTGTCATGATCTGTGTGCCAGGGGCCGCTAATCGCCCAAGTTGTTACATCTGTACATTTAGTAGCTTTAAGAAGTACACTTCCGATACCTCAACTACACTCCTGCCAGAGACTTAGAAGTTTTATTAGAAGCAGTTGTGCAGCATACTATTTTTTCGTGTGGGTGTGGGCTCTAAGGAGCTAAGTCAAATAGTGAAGATCACTTTCAAAATAGGAAATGGTGATAGGCAGTTCCACGTGACGATAATTTCGACGTCGTTAGGCTGCTTACAGTTAGCATTATGCATTCTGTTTACAGAGAGGAGTACATCGTACTTAATGTTCTGCATACACAAAAAGTTCTAACATTAAGTGAATCACCCCAGCTCATATACACCCCCACCCCTGTAGAAAAAAAACAATATATTATGAAATTTCTAAACATGTAATCAGGTTAAAGCTTGTCAAACTGACGACAGCCCAAATTCGCACCAAAGCGACCTTACGTAAATGTCACTTCCTCCATTTACACCTATTCTATTAAATCCCCCGTCCCCCATTATGGAGGCACTGGGTGACAATGAAAGGATCCGCCTGGGTGCCGACTATCCTAGATACGCCACTGGATGTTGACATGAACTACACCGGGATTTCGCCCAGGCTACGGCCCTGATAGATAGTAAGTGCAAGAAAGCACGCGTCTTGCGGCAGAGTAACACTGTTTAACTTCACCATTGTTCCAGCCCACTAGTTAAAAGCTTTGTCCCTGCTTTTTAGTATACTAGAGCCTGCACTGTTTTTTGCATTGGAGTGGTACTGTTGATTGTCTGTGAAGTTTTCCATAATAGCTCCATAATCAGGGCAGGACCCCCTTATGTAGAAAAACACACTTAAGCTTTCGTGATAAACCATTAATAAGGAAGCAGGTTAACGTAAACTACTATGCCGTGTAGTGTTTCCCGGAACGTTTAAAAGCAATAGGCAGTCGCCCCAAAGTACTTAGAAAAATCAGCAAACTCTTGCAAATCTCATCTTAAGTGCTTTACAAGTACCCCTGGAGATGTTTTTGAAACTGTTACAAACAAAAGGTAAAGTAAGGAGTTATTCTCCACGAATGTAACAATTCAGTGACAAAAATCCTGCCACATGATCAGAAAAAGTCACTTATGAATTAGTATGACGGGGTATACTAATCCTGATTGGTTCTGTCTGCATTTTCTCAAGGACAAGTGATACCTTATAGAGACAGTCATGATCGTTATGTCATAACCTGGAGTCAAAGGTGTATATTCCATTTTCTCACAATTATAAAAAATCTTATTAATATTAAAGATTCTGAGTGGGATAGAAAATGCGCCTAAGTTCCCCTTTACAACATCTTTGCGACTTTCACACATTACTGATTGACCTTCCTGCTGTTAGCAATTTTTCTAACAACTTCCCGTACCCCCGGCTAATTAGTAATTAACGGGGATTATTCAAGATGTAGTTTAAACATTACAAGCTTAAGGAATAATCTCCAATTAAAATACTATGCAACAACACAACCTAAAATGGTTTATTGTGGTCTTGTGCATACACGAAGTTATAATGAGGGCGAAATTCTCTAGAAGAGGCATCTATGATAATTTTAGATATCAAACAAACATCTACAAAAAGAGCCCATACGGACATTAACACTCCCACGTATCTTTAAAACATCTTTTCCAGTAAGTCTTAATTGCTGCCGTATACTGATTTACAATTTATGCAGATGAAATGACGAACCATCAGTTTCATGTGGAGATGATGGTCGCATCTTTGGTTCCTGTCGTAAGAGGTAAAGTGGGACTGCAGTCTTGAACAGAAATCATTTTGGGAGTCAGACAAATAAGAACAAAGAGTTCATAATGGCTGAATGATCTTCCCTTTTTCTTCACAAACTACCTTACAGTAAGTGAGGAAGGCTAACAGGATGTGTCGATTATTGTATAGCGTTATTGTCATTTGCTCGGAGGAACCTTTCGAGAAAATGCTTTGTAGCAATCATTTCAAACTTACAATTCTTGTGTTAACTTAGGGTTAGTGATCATAACGAATTGAAAAGAGAAAAGAGGCCTCAAAAATTAACTCAAATTCTAAACTTCATTCTTCGATCATTTCCCTTGACTGGTCGTACTATCTGTGGTTTTCCTTCACGGTACTCGAAATGTCAGTCCCATTTCACTGGACTTAGGTTCAAGTTCGTAAATGAATATAGGAAAACAGTTCCTCGTTCTCAAATCATGCATCATTCACTTTGTTTCAAAATCATACTCGACTCTCCTATAACTGAATATATTCGCTTCTATGATTAAGTTCACTCGTCACAGCTTGTTCGCGGAACTATTTTGTAGTTTGGTGGTAGCTAGTTAGGCCATAATCCCGTCATCAGGATAACTTCACACGGGGAAAACCAGATTTCTGTGAAGTATAATGGTTCCCCTTTTAATCGTAGCCTTATGCTTAACCAAGTAACATTTTGCAATTTCTCACTTCCAACCTAGAACACGAAGAATATACTGCTCCTGCCTAGTTTGTCTTTCACTACTACGTATTAAGAGATCACATTTCTGTACACTTGTTTTGCCCGTTTTGCTTTTCTTCTTTTTTCTCTTTTTGTTTTGGATAAGGATAACTGGAAGGCTATTTTCTAGCTATGTTACACTACTTATTTTCCACAATCTTTTTACACGTTCATCTCACAAGCATGTTAAATTGCCTCATTTTAGTCATATCTAAGTGCCAATACCTCTACCCGAAAGACATTAAGCTAACTCATACCAGTAAAAATTCAGTTTTACCTTAAATATGGTTCTTCACCCCGTATTCAGAAAATTAATTTCTATCACGTTCGGTGATAAGGCGTCCCATTGGTTCACCTCTCATGGCCCGCACCGGTCGAACGACATGAATTTCACGTTCCCCTCGGTGGGAACCCATAAGACAACCCTCAGCGGTGCCTTAACTTCACCTCCACCGGTATACACAGCCTCAAAGGCGTAAGTCACGTCAACTGTGCCACAAAACATTAGACAACCTCAGAGCACCATCTCTCTTGATAGACTGTTCTGAATACAGGAAGAAGCCCGCTTTCTTTAGTTACGTAATCCGGAATTCAAAGTGAAAATAGTAACTTACAGGCTTGGGGCTAGCAAAGAATGTCTTACAGCTCACTAGGCCAACTTGGCATCTAGGCAATTACGAATGTATTAACATAAACTATACTATCATTGTTAAATTAGAGGTTTTACATCACCTCGTGACAAACGTCTTTAGGAGACAATTTAATGTGTTTACTGCACTGTAAAATGCATTAGGGAGGTTTCACTCGTGCAAAAGTCAACTATCGCAACCACGTTCTGGAGGACAAACAAACACACGGGGAATCTAGGTCATGTACTAAGCAATATGGTGCGTGGCGCAGTGTCCTCCAGAACAACTAGTTTGACCTTTTGACCTTTGGTACAAGTTCCCAGTAGCAAGGCTATCCTTGTATTAAAAATTCCCTGGTTATTTTTTCGTGCGACTCCTTTGTTCCCAGTCACTTACTTCCATTTTTATTTTTCTGCCTACTCTTGACTGATTTCGGCCGAGATGCTTCACGCAGTCCGAAGCTGGTGCTCGTTTCGATCTCGGTGAAAGACCTCCATTTTCCCTCCAAGTGTGAAGAGGACGAGCTGTTACTAGTCAGGTTCTTATTTAAGGAAATATTTGTTTGAGAAAAGTCCAGACTTTCCTAATATCTTATTGAGAAGGATTTTTCCGTTTTCATTTCCAAAAGTAAACCTTTGTTATCAATAGGGCTGTGAGCTGTGCCACCAGGGAGCTGCCTCTAATTGGCAGCTCCCCGGTGCCACGAGACAGGATTGTGAGCCTCGGCCTAAGGACGTGGAATTAATTGCAGACATATCCTAAACACTTTCTTTAAACCTTTCTAATTGCCAAGAATTCCCCCTTTTGTCTTGAAAATGTAGAAAAATCCTAAATGTCAGGAACATTTTAAAGAGCACATCAGGAAATGTTGCAACATTCCCTTCAAAATAGTTATAATTTAATTGGCTGGTTTGACTCGTTCGACACTCGTCATAAAACAGTTTAGTTAGTCAGTACAGGAAATGACAACTTCCTGGTCCATTAAACATGTTGAACTTGCGAGTGAATGCGGAAATTTATCGGAATCCGACGGCTATAAGTTAACGTTAGTTTTATCGTATCTTTCTTATTGCTGTGCGTAATATTTAGTTTATTTCCAACAATTCTTGGTTCTGCGGAGATGAAGATTCCAAGGATTTCAAGACAGTGATTCGTACTGGTCTGTTGGCAACTAATTCGACATCAAAGTATCGTTCCACGTAACCCTTCTCTGATCATGGAGTTACCACCTCCGAGGTGGTAACTCCATGCTCTGATTTTGTCATATGGTTACTGCAAGGCCGTGGCCTGGGCGAAATCTCCAGGTGGCAGTTCATGACACCAACTAAGCGGAGCTCCAAGTGGCGTGCAAACAGAGAGTTGACACCAGGGGGGACCATTTCTTTTTCACCTGTGCATGGAAGCCATTCTGGCAGATGGGGGAAACGGCACATTCTAAACATGTTTTCTTTTAGATTCCATACTTTGGAAACGAATTTACATTTCAAGGAGAAAAGTTAGATTTGATTTAAAGGGAAAATACAGCCACCCCAATTGGAATCAGTGTACCTAGCGGGTATCGTATTTCATGAATAGCTCTTGAGAATTATGAATATGTTTCTCTCTGAGTTGTAAAATTTACACCTAGAGTAACTCCTTGGTTTGCCTTGAATGTGCAATATTTATGCTCTGACATATGAAACATACTTGAAGTGAAATTAGATGATATTTGTGAGAATTAGCTGTTGTTTCAAAATGAGTTTGCGGAAAGTTATTTTAAAAGCTTATTGAGTTTAACTAACAATTCAGTAAAGGTAGTCATAGGCTATTTTATCTGGAGCCAGCGTATATGCTGGTGCATTCAAGCGGTATCTCTTGTAGAAGGAAGATAGTCCATTCGTTTGTCAATTATAGAAAACCCACATAAGAAAGCGTCCATGGCGGGGGTCCGAGGATCTCCCCAGGGAAATGTGGGAAAATTTTCCAGTTTGTATTTGAATACTATTTACCACTGCAGGTTTTGGGGGCCTTGAAATCAAAATTTGGAGAGTGAAATTTTCAATATTCTAGTATTCTTTTCTCAAGTATAGGTCAACTTTCATTTTCGATTGGGAATCTCAGGGGAGGAGGCAACTACCCCCTGCCCACTCGCATTCTACAACTCTGTACTGTGGTTATGAATGAGGTTGCTCAGATGTGAGACAGATGGATTCAATGCCCTCGAAGCTAAATGTGATTCAGAAAATGTTGCTATCTTTAGAAACATGATTCATGGAGACAGATTTACAAGTTTTCTAAAATAAAGTAGGCGGATAACTTCATGTGCAGGAAGTGACTTTTCATGCAGAGACATTTGCCGCTTAGTAGCGATTACTTTCTTAACACAATCTTTCGGCTGGTTTCAAAGGATGCAACCTATTACTCTTATATATATATATATTTTTTTATATATATATATATATATATATATATATATATATATATATATATATATATAGAGAGAGAGAGAGAGAGAGAGAGAGAGAGAGAGAGAGAGAGAGAGAGAGAGAGAGAGAGAGAGAGAGAGAGAGATGAGGAGTCGGTAAAGCTGAAAAATCTGGGCGAGGTGAAAAAGCAAAGTTGACTCCACCGGGATTCGAACTCGGGACCTCCCGCTTGCTAGTCCGGACGCTCTAACCACTGAGCCATGACGCCAAGATGATTTGGCCTTTGTTCAAACCCCATATGAAGCACTCGCAATTCACCTCCTGAGCAGGCACCTATTTTGGGAAAAGCACTAGTTCTCCTTTGATGCAAGCCCTACCAGAGATCAGAAATGATGCAATTCAGCCGAACACAATTGTCAACCCGCCAGCGGATCTCCGAAGAGATGCAGAAACGTGTGACAGCACAAAGTTGACGGGTATATATATATATATATATCTATATATATATATATATATATATATATATATATATATATATATATTATATATATATATATATATATATATATATATATATATATATATATATATATATATATATATATACAGTTTTAAACTCAATATTCTGCTCTTAATTCAACACACCTTCATTAAAAATGAAGACATGGTTCTCCCCGCTGAAGTCAAATTGGTAGGATAAGCATAAAACAGTTAAATCGTCTGAAATTGTGCTCAAACTTTTGATTTTAGTCGTTTTCTAGTAGGAATGGGTGAAGGATGTTTGGGGGTTATTAGAATGTGACATTCGGCATTAGGTCACCCTCAATTTAAAAACCTAAACTTTTTTCCGTTTACTTCACTTCGATATTATTTTTCTATTTTCTTCCTGTGTACAAAGCAATTAAGGTAAACAAGCATTTGCATTTTTACGAATCAATTCTCATCATCCTATTTACTCATCTGATGAATAGCGGCTGGAAGATATTTTGTTGGAGGGTGAGGGGATACCTTGAAGTCAAGGCTCCTCGCACAATACCAGTCTATATGAACAGGGTCCAGTGGCCCGGTTAAAAATATGACATATGTGGGATGGAAGGAGGAATGCTGTCGCCCAAGTTTAGGATCATTGCTGCTGTAGTAATTATCTCTTACTATAAGTTGTCTTTGATTAATGGAGAACGTTTGCAATTTTGGGGGCCAATTCTTTTCCCTTGTTCTCAAATAGCGATCCGCCTGTGCATTTTTGGTTGAGTACACGCCGATGCAGCGTTTTTGCTTACAACAAAGAAGAAAGAGCCTGGAAGTTTCTTAAGACGTCAGCCTTTGTTTTATCTTTTATTCATATCTTAGACAATTTAGAGGAGTGTACTTTTTTTGGATAAATCTTTGTTTATTTCCATTTTATCTAATTTAGGAACTGTAGGTTCCAAAAACAGAAGATTTCAAAACAAGGGATGCTAGATGTAACTTTCAAGGCCTGGGGAGTGCTATTTGCATGAATCGAGGGGGCATGTTTGGCAAACCTTTCTTGGTAAAGTAACCTGCTCGTCGATTGATGATGATACTTCTCTTAGACAGTACAGCAAATTAGCTAAAGGCTCTCTAGTCTCACTCTTGGCAGTAAAAATTCTCCCAACTAAGTTTACTTTTAGCCACTCCTCCAGTTTAGGCAAAAACACCTGTCCAGTAAACCTCCAAGACAGAGTCACAGTAGCCTGTACTGAGCTTCAACTCCTCATAGCCATATTGACACAAAACTACGTGTACGCTTAATTAGAAACACAACTGACTGTACAAGTCATCATTGACCAACCAGAGTGAATTTATTGTTTGAATAAATGTCTTCCTTTCTTTCGGGCCCTGTTGCGGGCCCTGGTGCGGCCCTCGTTATCATTGGTGCTTTCCACCAAAATCGTTATCGATTCTGCTGGGACTCTACCTGATTTCTTAGGGAGTGAATATCTTTCAGGGAGATGACAAAAAGGGCCCCTCATCAAACATAGCTTCAAAGGTTGCTATAGGTCTATGTTTTCTGGCAAATTGTGGGAGTCTATGTGGCATGCTCAATTACACGACTTCCCTACTATCAGGACCGCGAGGGTCATCATGAACTTCAGTTACAACGATTTCGAGAAAAGCATACTTAAACAAGTTCATGCAAGTTGTGCCACATTCTGACATAGACCATTTTCCAAATAGCATTTACAAAGGATTATGGGAAAGAGTTTTGGTGTGCATTATTTATTGATTCCTTGCCGAAGGCCGAAGGAATCGATGCGATGGATGTCGTGTGTGCACTCACCAACGTTGCCTTAGCGGGTACCGGCACCGCCGGCGAGAGCTCCGCTCTCGCACGTATTTCCAGTAAATGATCGCTGTTTATTGTCTGATGTCTGGACTTTAAACATAACATATCCCATTTGGGATAGAACATATATATACAAATAGATCCATGACTCGGTCGAAAACACACCTCACCTTACCCTACAAGAATAAAGCTTAAACGCCTTTGGGGTGATTCGAGGTGGGGGCGTTGCACTCTATTCCTTCATGCCGGTCCACTGAGGTATAGAGTATAAACCCTGGCAATTGCTGGCCGAAATTTTGCATCAGAACTGTTGTTAAGCCCATTACCGTTGAACAACCTGAATGCGATTGAGACGGTTTTAAAGAATATAACAATAGGACCGAAGATCGTCTGCGAAGCGCACGAAAATTTTGGTAATTTGGAAAAGGTTTTTGATAGAAAACTATTAAAATACATCCATTATTCGATTGAACGACACCTCACCGTCACCTCAGCTGAGCGGACCAAGGCAATAGCCGAGGTCCGCTCCTTCAAAGTGGGATGGAGTTGGACATGATCGTTACTGATTCGAGTTGTCAGATATCTGGATAGAATTAGAAAACGCTGTGACTATTTATTGCTCCCCCCCCCCTCGTCTACGTCCCTGGATTATGATGGAATTAACAGAGCTAAAGAGAATTCAAGGTCAAAAGAGCACATACAAAATACTTTGCAAACATAACAGTTTTAACATTTTTTATACGCCGAAGGGGGGCAGCAGTCGCTCCCACTGCTCCCCCTCTGGCTACGTCCCTGGATGGAGTTGTACCTGATCGTTACTGATTCGAATTGTCAGATATCTGGCCTAAAAATTCTGTTATCGCAGTGAGGTAGTAGTAGTATAATAATTATTCAGAGGAAGCGCGTATCACGTACGACTGTTATACGCGCGCTAGCTTAGCTTCATAAACAACGAATCATACGAACATGTGTGTTGTGATTCTTTCTTGTTAGGGTGACGCATTATGTAAAGTGGCTCAGTAACGAGGCTTAAATGTTACTATGATTATGATGGTGTTAACAGAGCTGACGAGAATTTAAGATCAAAAGAGCACTGACAAAATACCCTGCAAAACACCACAGTTTTAACATTTTTTCGACACTGAAAGGGGGAGCAGTCGCTCCCTCTGCTCCTCCCTGGCTACGTCCCTGGCCATCAGCGCCTTTCAGTTTGGCACATTGGCCTTCAATACTCATGCACAGAAGGTGTTTTATTGATACGAGCTCACAACAGGACCCTAGATACAATAGTGATACAATGAACACATGGCCGTCAAAGCAGAGAGACGCAAAATGCATTGACGTCGGTGAAAAATCTCTCAAAGAAATTCTAAGCTTTAGCCTGACCTCCATAAGCCCAAGCAGGTTCTTCACTGACGTCACAAATACACGTGACAACAACAGAGTCAGCCATATTGGACTCGACGTCAAACTTATCACCCACAACTCTGTGTACAAAAATATTTGTCAAAGCGTCAAATCTTTTCGCCCTTCATTTCAAAGAATATTTAATTCATGGTGAAAGTTTATTGCATTATCGTCAAGGAAAATTGCAGGCCCTACAGTTTATTATAGATTTCCAACAAATAGTACAACGTAGAGCTAGATGGTTTCTGGTATTCTTCAGAAGGTATATTGAACTCAGGAGTTTACATACTAAATTGCGCAGTGCTCACTTCACGTTATATCTTGTGTTACGGCTTGTGGTCGCGAGTCAAACCAATAACAGCGAAAGATCACAGAAGAGCGAGATTAATATTCAACAACTTAATGATTATTTACAATCTCCTTATCTTACTTAAATTTACAATAATTAATTAGACTTACTCACAATCCTTTACCTAATATTTGCCTGGTCTGGTCCAAGGGCTGGTAGTGCATGCACGTTGACGATGGCACAGTGGTAGACCTGCAGCGTGCTGTAGCGTAGGAACTGGTTCCACGAGCGAATAACGACAAGGCTAGCGATGATGGATGATAACAATCTCAATACACAGCGTAGAAACGGCGTAAGGCAATTTATCAGAAGTGTTCAGTGTCAGTGGCTGGCTTATGATATCTCAGTAGTGTGACAGTCTGGTCTCGTTGAAATCTCTCCCAGAATAGTTGTTGAACTGCCTTTTATATGCTAGGCTTTTATTCGAGAACTCTCCAGAATTTAACAGAAACTTCTAGTGTTTACAGTCCAGCAATTACGAGAACGTTCCTTAATAGAAACTTCTAGAACACACAGTCGAGACATTACGAGAACGTTCCTTGTATGCACGGTAGTAAACAGTGTAGAAGTGTCGTCAGGCCGCGTAAACAGTTCTCTCTTCTAGACAATTCTAGAAAGGCTGCGTTGAAGTTGAATTCTCTGGAACTTTCCATTCGCTCGTCGATGGATTCAATCCGGTGTTCCTGACGGGTCGTCTTGTAACACTCCCCCCCTTGAAAAAGTTTTGGACGTCTCGGACAAAACTTAAGTTACAATATTTACAATGTATAATGTTACAGTAATAACTACAGTATGTATATTATGTAGTCCAATGTTCAATGGAAGGTATAATCATAACATACAACTTGTCTTGCAAGGTGATGATAATACATGAATACAGCAACATCATCAATACACATTGTGCCATAGTTAACACAAAATTTCAAAACTTACAGTGATATCTTCAACATACTGCATCAAATCAAATTCTTGACAAAGAGTCTGGTACAACATTGTCTTTCCCTTTAATGTGCTTAATATCTACATTATACGATTGCAGAAATAAACTCCACCTCATCAATCTTTGATTCTTATTCTTCATCTTAGATAAAAATGTCAAAGGGTTATGATCAGTGTATACAGTGATAGGGAAACTAGTAGTTCCCAAATAAACATCAAAGTGTTGGAGACCAAGTATCAAAGCTAATGTCTCTTTTTCAATTGTTGAATAATTTTTCTGGTGTTTGTCAAATTTCTTAGAATAATAACAAACAGGGTGATCAACACCATGTTCATCAGCTTGAAGCAAAACTGCTCCTATGCCATTGTCACTGGCATCTACTGCCAACTTAAATTGTTTTTCAAAATCTGGAGCAATCAACACTGGTGAACTCATTAGTGCCTTTTTCAATGATTCAAATGCTGCTTGGCAATTATCTGTCCAATCAAACTTTTCATTTTTCTTTAACAATTTTGTCAGTGGTGCAGCAATGTCAGAGAAATTCGGACAAAAACGTCTGTAGTAACCAGCCATGCCTAGGAAGCGCATGAGCTGCCTTTTATCAGTTGGGGCAGGGAATTTGTCAATGCCCTCAACTTTAGCCTTAATTGGTCTAACTTTACCCTGACCAACCACATGCCCTAAGTACACCACATGGGCACAAGCAATCTCACTTTTGACCAAATTGACAGTCAAATTAGCTTTGGCAAGCTTGTCAAATAATGCCTTAACATGTTGTACATGTTCATCCCACGAGTTGCTGTACACAATAAGGTCATCAACATAGACTTCACAATTTTCTAAATTTGACGTAAGATTATTTACTAAGCGTTTAAAGGTCATCTGTGAATTTTTCATACCAAATGGCATAACCTTATACTGAAATAAACCATCTGGCGTCACGAATGCCGAGATTTTCCGAGCCCTCTCAGTGAGTGGTATCTCCCAGTACCCCTTTAGTAAGTCAAACTTTGATACATACGTAGCTTTCCCAATCCTATCAATGCAATCATCGATACGGGGTATCGGATAGGAATCCGTTCTTGTGACTGCATTTACCTTTCGGTAATCAGTACAAAATCTGTACCCACCGTCTGGCTTGGGGACCAATATACAAGGGGAAGACCATTCACTATTACTAGGTTCTATAATGTCATGGTCCAACATGTACCGAACCTCATCCCTGAGATGTTGTCGTTTTCTAGGGTTAACTCGGTAAGGATGCTGCTTGATTGGTGTGGCATCTCCCACATCAACATCATGTTCAATCAAATTTGTCCTAGTAGGATCATCTGAGAACAAGCATGCATATTCATAGATTAATGATTTCATTTCTGACTTTTCTTTGTGATCTAGATGACTTAATTTCTGGTCAAGATTTTTCAACACATCAGAATTTTGTAACTTAATACACATGTCAGGAACATTATTAGCCTTGATCTCATCATTACTGAGTTCATGATCAGCATTGATAATACACACTTGATCACCTGTATCATTAGTGTTACTATTTACATCATGTACACTTTCATCCTTAGAAATGTCACAATCTTCTCTTTCATAATATTTCTTCATCATATTAATATGACATACTCTTTTAGATTTACGCTTGTCAGGTGTCAAAATGACGTAATCTGTGTCACTGACCTTTCTCTCAATGACATAAGGTCCTTGAAAGCGAGCTTGGAGTGGCTGACCAGAAACAGGTAAAAATACTAGCACCTTATCACCAGGTTTAAACTCTCTTTTCACAGTGGTCTTGTCATACCACGCTTTCATTTTCTTCTGAGAGTGTCTCAGATTTTCCTGAGCAAGTTCACATGCTCCATGAAGACGATCTTTAAAGCGGGATACATAATCAAGTAGATGTATGTCTTCACCTGGATCTGATAACCACTTCTCCTTTAATAATTTCAATGGTCCACGAACTGTGTGTCCAAAGACAAGTTCAAATGGACTGAACCCAAGTGACTCTTGTATAGACTCCCTGGCAGCAAACATTACAAATGGAATGCCTTCATCCCAATCTCTCTCATTATCATGACAATATGTCTTTAACATATTCTTCAATGTTTGGTGAAACCTTTCTAAAGCCCCTTGGCTTTCAGGATGATAAGCCGAAGACTTAATTTGGTCTATGCCTAACTCATATAACATCTGTTGGAAAACAGTTGACATGAAATTAGACCCTTGATCTGATTGGATCTCTTTTGGCAATCCAAACAATGTGAAAAATTTAAGTAAAGCTTGTAAGACTGTCCGAGCCTTAATATTTCTCAGAGGTATTGCCTCTGGAAACCTTGTAGAAGCACACATAATGGTTAATATATACTGATGCCCTGCCCTACTCTTAGGTAGGGGACCTACACAATCAATAATGACTCTACTAAATGGCTCTTCAAAAGCAGGAATTGGCTTTAAGGGTGCAGCCGGAATATTCTGATTCGGCTTCCCAACCATTTGACATGAGTGACAGGTCTTACAAAATTTGGCCACATCACTTTTAAGTTTTGGCCAATAAAAGTGATTTAGAATTCTGTGGTAAGTCTTATTGACTCCTAGGTGCCCTGCAAATGGCATTTCATGAGCAATACTCAGTATTTCCCTTCTATAAGTCCTAGGTACCACAATTTGATGGTAAATTCTCCACTCTTCATCTAATAGTGCATCAGGTGGTCGCCATTTACGCATCAAAACATTGTTCTTAAAATAAAAGCATACTGGGACGTCTTTCGATTCATCCTCAGTGAGTGCACCAGCTATTAATGGCTGAAGCTCTTCATCATGTTGTTGTTGCACTGACAACTGGTCTCTGTGGAGTGTGTCAGACATTTTTGATTTTTCCTGTTCTACCCCCTCACTATGTGTGGGGCCAGGAGACTCACAATCCTGACTATCATTAAGATTAGTCATAAAAGATTGGCTGAGATCATACCAAGAATCTTCACTTTCATGAATATTTTCACTAGAATCTTTTTCAGACTCTGACTCCTCTTTTGGGAGTGTTGTTCCATTTTTAGGAACTAATTCCTCAGTTTTAGAGGGCGGATGATTAAGTTTATCATCCTTATTTTCAGAAATCATACCCTCATTTTTAGAGAGTGGATGTTTAAGATTATCATCCTTACATGATTCCTTACTTGTTCCACTTTTGGGAACTGTATCCTCACTTTTGGAGGGTGGATGTTTAAGATTATCATCCATAGCGAGCTTTTGTGACATAGCTCTAGTGACAGCACAGGCAGGGAATAAATTTGGAAATTCCTTTTCTAATTGCTCTGTGTTGTTATAATCACATGGTTTATCTGTCAAAATTGCATTGGCTACTACCTTTCCACCAGCTAGGTCATTGCCTAGCAACAGAGATACCCCCTTTACAGGTAGAGTAGGTCTGACCCCTACTATGACCGACCCAGAAACTAAATCTGACTTCAATTAATTTTGTGGAGAGGGACAGAAATAAATCCACACTCAACCCCCTGAATTAGTACATTTGCCCCTGTGGAAGTAGAGTCCGATAATGGCAAAACTCCATCAAGAAGCAACGACTGAGTTGCGCCTGTGTCACGCAAAATTTTAATTTTGACGGGTGGATGAGCTGAATTCCCATCTAGGGAAATAAAACCCTCAGACACAAATGGAAGGTATTCTTCCTTAATTTTGTCGTTAGAATTAGGCCGTAAAGTCACGACTACCTCAGAAGAGTTCTCTACATTGGCTAAGGCATTAGAAGCTGTTTCAGTCTCCTTTAATTTTGCCAATGTGAAGCAATTTGCCATTGTGTGGCCTTTTTTGTGACAGAAACCACAACTTATGTCTTTAAAGGCAGCTTTGTTTGAGCTGACCTGGTCGTTCTTTTGACGACTTGAATCTGGTTGTTTTTTACCAGAATTTGTTGGAGAGATAGAACCAGACTGAGATCCACTGTTACCTGTTGTGCCACTACTATTGCCATATTTCTTATTTGGCCTATTAAACTGACCCTTGTTTTGAGTCTGACCCACTTTACCAAACTTATGGGTAAGAGCATACTGATCAGCCAAATTTGCAACTTCCTTCAAGTTGTCAGCCTTATTTTCCTCAAGGTGAGTCTTAATGTCATCATTCACACACCGTTTGAATTCCTCGACCAGCATCAGTTGTCTTAAAGTGTCAAATGTGGAGACCTTTTTGGAAGCACACCATCTGTCGAAATGCCTTTCTTTTTGATAAGCAAACTCTACGTATGTTTGTGTATCCGCCTTACGATACTTTCTAAATTTTGGCGATAAGCTTCAGGCACCAATTCATAGGCTTGTAATATGGCCTTTTTAACCTTATCGTAATCCATGCTGTCCTCTATTGACAGAGTGGAATACACTTCTTGAGCCTTGCCAGTGAAATTACTCTGGATGAGTATGGACCATTTATCTCTTGGCCACTTTAGTTGCTCACCCAGCTTTTCGAAATGGTTAAAGAATTTCTCCACATTATCCTCCTGAAATTTGGGGACAAATTTTACGTGCTTAGAAACATCGAATCCCCCAGTATCCAAGCCTATTTTAGGGTCTGAGGCTTTTATGACCCCTAACTCTAGTTGCTTCAACCTAAATTCATGTTCTCTTGCCTCCCTTCTTTCTCTTTCTTCTCTTTCCTCCCTTTCCTTTTGCATTTGCATTTCTCTTTCCTCTTTTTCCCTTTCTCTCTCCATTTCTTTTAATCTAATCTCCTTATTCATTTCTATTTCAAGCCTTTTCAATTCGAATGTGTTGTCAGTTGGCACAGTGATAGCTGTTTCCAATACTGTACTAGGCAGAATACTTTCATCCACAAGATATTCTAGAACATATCTTTTAATCTCGTCTTTCCGCATTAAAGGCTGAAATTCAATGCCATAATGTTTTGCGACCTTTACAATCTCAGACTTCTTTAATGAATCTAGTTCCTCGACTGAGGGACTAGCCACGAATTCATCTAAGTTGAATGGCATTTTGAAATTGTTTACGATTTACACCAGAATTTCTCGAATTTTCTAGTACTTTTCGTTCCCGGATGTTAGGCCACCAATTCTGTTACGGCTTGTGGTCGCGAGTCAAACCAATAACAGCGAAAGATCACAGAAGAGCGAGATTAATATTCAACAACTTAATGATTATTTACAATCTCCTTATCTTACTTAAATTTACAATAATTAATTAGACTTACTCACAATCCTTTACCTAATATTTGCCTGGTCTGGTCCAAGGGCTGGTAGTGCATGCACGTTGACGATGGCACAGTGGTAGACCTGCAGCGTGCTGTAGCGTAGGAACTGGTTCCACGAGCGAATAACGACAAGGCTAGCGATGATGGATGATAACAATCTCAATACACAGCGTAGAAACGGCGTAAGGCAATTTATCAGAAGTGTTCAGTGTCAGTGGCTGGCTTATGATATCTCAGTAGTGTGACAGTCTGGTCTCGTTGAAATCTCTCCCAGAATAGTTGTTGAACTGCCTTTTATATGCTAGGCTTTTATTCGAGAACTCTCCAGAATTTAACAGAAACTTCTAGTGTTTACAGTCCAGCAATTACGAGAACGTTCCTTAATAGAAACTTCTAGAACACACAGTCGAGACATTACGAGAACGTTCCTTGTATGCACGGTAGTAAACAGTGTAGAAGTGTCGTCAGGCCGCGTAAACAGTTCTCTCTTCTAGACAATTCTAGAAAGGCTGCGTTGAAGTTGAATTCTCTGGAACTTTCCATTCGCTCGTCGATGGATTCAATCCGGTGTTCCTGACGGGTCGTCTTGTAACACTTGTGAGCGACTAAATATATTACGATTGTTTTTCTTTGAGATCGTTATAAAGCATTTTTAACTCAACACATGACTCAACACATGTTGCCCACCCGGCGGACGTGTATTACTCCTGCACCTATACTGGTTGCATTCGTAATACCAACGCCAAAGAGGAGTAACACCTGCTAATAAGGTATAGGCCTATACTCTGGCCTACATGTACAATCTATCGCTCATAGTAAAGTTAAGAAAACAATCTTTGAAAAGATGGAACAAAACATTTTACGCTTTGACCGATACGGTGTGTACACAGGGTAGTTTTTGCCCTTACACTATAACTTTGACGTCCATAATGGCGGTACAGGTAAAATTAAGCCCATTAAGACGTTGCGTGAAGAACCACCAAAGGCACTCACTGGGAAAATTGGTAAATGAAAAATCCAATGTACTGTTTTCGAAATATTTTTATTTGGGAAACAAAAAGGGTACCGGTACTTATGACTGAGGTTCCTTTGGTGTTGTTTGGGCCTAGGATTAGGGTTAGCCTTACGCTGACTTCTTGGAGGATTAGGGTTAGCCTTACGCTGACTTCTTGGGGGTTTGTGCACCGACCTCTAAAAGTGCAGTGGTGCGATGGTGTTTTCCCTGCATTAATGTAACATCAAATTCACAGTTGTTACATCCTTGTGCAGTGCCTGCTAATGAACTCGTATTCCAAAGGTAAACTACATTAAACTCCCAACTTGAAATAACATTGGACGGGAAATCCTTTTTTTAGTTTCTTTCAAGTTTTCTTTTCATTCGAGAGATAACTTTTTCAGGAAGGAAATGACCACTCCGGGACGTAGACAAATATGTTTGCTGTACAGTGTTACGTTACTAGATTTTCAGATGAATAGCACACAATTGTGGTAGAACTTGTTAAATTAAGAAATAGTAATATTC
This sequence comes from Holothuria leucospilota, assembly GCA_029531755.1. Classification (NCBI taxonomy): domain Eukaryota; kingdom Metazoa; phylum Echinodermata; class Holothuroidea; order Aspidochirotida; family Holothuriidae; genus Holothuria; species Holothuria leucospilota. The sequence goes on along the minus strand of CM055981.1, from coordinate 19,567,893 downwards.
GGCTCGGACAGCTGTATCGGTTAGCCATGATGTATATCAAAAGGATAGCTTAATTGCAGAGAAGGAAAGACAATGGTCTTTAAAGGCTCCAAATGAGGCAGAAGAGGCGAATGAGGCAAACTTTATTCAAAACTCATTGAGAAGTAGAACTTATAAATTGTAAAACTAATTGAGAAATATAGACCATCTTTGACAGGGCTCATCCTTTTTTCCAATGTAATAAAATTAATTATAATGACACACTTGATAACTCTTTTCACAGTGGAAATCAGTAACTGCCACTTTGAACAATTAGGTTACTTGGCAGAGCACCTGCCCGCTTTGAAGACGGAAGAACTGAAAGATACTTAACACATTCTCAAAAAAGCAGATACAAGAACTGCTACTTGCATTCTTAAAAGCGGAAACCACTGATATCTGTTGACAACTCTTGTCCACTAGGGGACTGAGATACTCTTCTCCTAAAAGGTAGGAACACCCCGCAACGACAGACTACAACTCGACGCAACTCACCCCGAAATCTCATCGGGGATGAGGTAGAGGACAATCGTAAATATACAATCGTGAAGTAATGGGCTTGCAATCAGACCGTAAGTTGCTGCACATTGCGCAGACCCAGTTATGACCCGATTTACTCGTATTGTATGCCGTGTCCAATTTGGGACCGCCTTTTTAGCTTACGATGGTAAGCTTCTGTTACCGTACTCTACTTTTGAAGCTCTATGACGTCATCAAACACTAAAATACAAAAGATATCGGAGATTTCCTCTTCACACCCTGTCGCAGAATGTTATTACGACAAAATAATATATGGCACGAAATGTGTGTACCCATTTTCAGTGCCCATTGTCATGACACTTTCAGTACCCTTTTGTACGAAAGAATTGATCAATCAAAGAAAGGTAGGAAGAAATTGTTAAAGTCATTTAGAATTTCGCTGAAAACATACGACTTAAAAGTCCTAAAAAGGCCATTTAATGTATTAGTCCACCAACGATCTGCCGTTGTGTACTGGTCTTCACTAGGGACTACGTAAATGTGCTACAGGGTATATAGTAAGTCCGTAGTAGGTATATTGTTCTCAGCACGCGTGAAGTTGTGTCACATGACTTGCACCTAGCTTCTGTTTGACTCGACGGCAACCCACTAGAGACAAAAACTATAGAGTCCAAATCTATTAAAACTGAAGCCATTACTGCAACATTCTGACAAATTTATAATTTGGAATATTGAATTACGTCTAAAAGAGCAATAAAATGATGGGAATATTAACAACTGACCTTTATTGTGTATACTATAAGATATTTTGGTTTCGAATTTTGAGAATAGTGAGAATGATTATACACTGAAGGCACTGCTGATATTGTGTGTTATAATGCCGCAAGTTTTCCACGGTCGATTTCTTGGCTACGTAGCATGCTGCACGGCATATTCCTTTGTTCAATCACGTCCCTGTTTTGGAGGTCTTAATTTAAAGGGTATGCAGGGGAGGATCCAGGATTTCTGAAAAGGGGGGGGGGAAGTTGTTCGACCTGTGATTGATGGCACTATACCATCTAAGCAGAGCGCCACCATCACGGTTGGAGCGGAGCGTACAAGAAAAGTTTTGACAAAATAGACCTCCCAGATCGCCGTAAATAGCACTTCCATGTCTTATTTTTGCATTTTCTGCTTCATATCATTTCATGTCTCAACTCTCAACACATTAATTTTTCCACAAGTTATTAACAGAAGACAGTTATCATAGGTACGTACAGTGCCTTACTACAATGCATCCTGTTCAAGGCGTCTAATCAGATCTTCATGTACTAACTTGGTGAATATTGAGGGACTGCCTTAAGAAATTTGTAACGCATATCTTAGTTCGACTTGATGCCAGAACCCAGGTATCTTGCATTGACATGTGGGCGTAAATGTACGTTTTATCACGTGCATGTTCCCCTCTGCATGCCTAATTTCTTGTTTTGCGTGGACTCAGTCAGAAAGTAAAAACGACCCAAAATGCACGAGACTTGGGAGCCCTGTCATTGTCTTGGGGGTACGTCCAGGCAGTGTAATCATGGTATTATTGCAGGCTTTACATAGTATCAAAACTGAATGACCGAATTGTAATGATTCCGACCACTATATTTCTATATAAAATTTTGTTGGTGATGTGCACTGTAGGCCAATCTTAACGTCTTTCAGAGAACAATCGAGGGATTAATTAACTGACAACAGTATTTGGCCATTTAGCTTGTCATTGCACGATTATGGTTATACTCAGGGACGTCAGTCCGTATTCAAATGTGGTGGGGGGGGGGGGCGGGGGACATACATGACCTAGCACAAACCAATCCCTTTGGTTTTGAAGAGGGGGTGTCTTCCTACAGGCCCTTTCCTCCCCCCTCCCCCTCTTATGATGACTGACGCCCTATTCTAATAAGAATTATCATTTCAAAGTTAACATGACCATCACAGATGATCTGCCAGGTGAAATACACGGAGTCCACGGAATTACTTCAAGATGTTATTTTCACCATGTCCCAAAATAGCTGAAACCACGCTTCGCAGCGTGGATCATTGTCGGAGATCATGGACCCGACCAGGCCCGTTGCTACGGTGACATGTTTGGGGGTCTGAAGGTCCCAAATTCCGACTGGCTAGATGTTTTTTCCAACTGAGTGGAGGCGTGTAAATTGCACTTTGTTTTATGCGCTCTGCGTTTTGTATATACAGCAGTGGGGATCCTTCCTTTGTCACTACATAAAGGTGTCGTCCTGGGGGAGGGGTCTAAGGGGAGGGGTGTCTCCCTCCTCTTTGAGAAATTTTTGTTAATTTAAGGTTGCTTAGATGCAAAATGGTGCTATCTTTGGGACATTTTTGGAGCTGTTCGTAGTATAGCAAAGGTGTGAAGGACTAGCAATGGCGTTTTCAGAATTCTTTTTAGTCGTAAGTGTATTAACAATCACCATCTATACCGATAATGGCTTCGGCGAAGCGCTCGGTAAAATTTTTTGAAAAATGTTTAACGGCAACAACGTACTTTCAACCTTCCACATCATGCTACAAATTAGACTGAATGCAGTGGCGTACCCAGGATTTTTCTCAAGGGAGGGGGGATGCAGTATGTTGTGTGACCGCCGGCCTGGGGGAGGGGTCTAAGGGGAGGGGTTTCCCCCTCTCGTTTGAAATTTTTTGAAAAATTAGGTGTCCTTACATGCAATCTGGTGCCACATATGTTACCTTTTGAAGTAAAGTTTGTGTTAAAAAATTTACGTTTTTTTAGGAACTAAAAAATAGGCATCAGTGAGGGGTGGGCATGGCCCAATGGGGTGTCCCCCTCCCCTTGGAAAAGTTTTGAAAAATTAGGTGCCCTTACATGCAATCTGGTGCCAAATATGCTACCTTTTGAAGTAAAATTTGTGTTAAAAAATTTATGTATTTTTAGGAACTAAAAAATAGGCATTGGTGAGGGGGGGGGCATAAAAAATTTACGTATTTTTAGGAACTAAAAATAGGCATCAGTGAGAAGGGCATGGCTTAATGGGTTGTCCTCTCCTCTTTGAAAAATTTTGAAAAATTTGGTCCCTTGCATGCAATCTGGTGCCAAATATGCTATCTTGTGAAGTAAAATTTGTGTTAAAATATTTACGTATTTTTCGGAACTAAACAAATAGGCATCAGTGAGGGGGGCGTGGACCAATGGGGTGTCTCCCTCCCCTTTGAAAAATTTTAAAAAGTTTGGTGTCCTTACATGCAATCTGGTGCCAAATATGCTACCCTTTGAAGAAACATGTGTGTTTAAAGATTTTACGTATTTTTAGGAGCTAAAAAATAGGCATTGGTGAGGGGCCCCTCCCCTCTGTGTACGCCACTGATTGAATGATCCCGTTTTGATGCGAGGCCCGTTCAGATGTTTGGAGATGTATGTCTGTTTTCGGAGAGTTTTGTGATCAGAATAGTTCCATGTATAATTACCTTTTTAATGGTCATGAGAAGGAATGCAAACCGTGACGCATGTGCGCGAAGCACGCCGAATTTTTGTCATTAAATAAGATTTCCCTGACGAAATCTGCATTCAGAATCTGCATCGAGACACTTAACAATTGCCCAACAAACCTACATGCCACTCAAAAAATCAGTCAAATAGAGCCACGCCACTACTCTTTTTTGCAAATGTGGGGGGAGGGGAGGCTTTTGATATTGTGTCCCCCACCCATCGAAATGTGGGGGTACTTGTCCCTCCGTCCCCCCAGGATTGACGCCCATGGTTATACTTGTTGATTGCTGATTTTTACTTAGTTTATAATTCCTCATTTTTCTCCTTAGTTTGACCTCAAAAAGAAAAAAATTCTCACGGTACCCCCCTTTTTTGTGTGTCCTGGTGAACTTCTACTTCTTAGCTACATTCTAACACTTAAATGAATGCTGTATTGTGTTAGATGCCTGAAATACAATCTTTTGAAGGTAGCGACCCGATTTCGGGGCCGTGTGGACCCAATATGCTGAAAAGGGTGTTTTATTAATGGCTGGAGGGCGCGTTAGCGCAACATATACCGAACAGTTTATACCAATTACGATATAGTTTGTGTAACTGGGAGACATGCATGGAATTGTTAACTTTTCCCTCAGGGGCGTTAAACAGCACATTATTAGTACTGTGTAAATACGCACACTATGGGGGGGGGGGGGGCAATTTTTAGTAGCCTACGTGTTGGACACTCGATCAACCAAATGTATTGCCAGCCGTTTTATCAAATTATTTTTGATTAGCTAAAGCGCGCAGTTACGAATTATCACGCTACGCAAGTTAGGCGGAAGAGACGAGGAGGCGGGGGGTACCGTAACTGCGCCTACATGCAAATGTATGGATTGTGAGGATGATACAACGTTGTATGGCATGTAGACATATAGCAGTCTTGTTGTAGGCTCGACTTGGTGCCGGTGGGGCAATTACCGATCTATACTAGTGTTGAATCCGACAGAAAGGATCACGAAAAATCTCACCTTCTTAGCCGGCTTCGCAGCATAAGAACAGCTTACTGGTCGAAACTTGACAAGTTCAGTAGTTAGTTCGCGGTTCCTTTTCTAACGATTGCTGCAGTGGTTCGCAGTAGTTTGACGCATGGGCCGCCTGATTTTTTCCCTGTCCGATATGGATGGGCACTTTGAATTTTCAAAATTCCACGAAAACGTGTCAAAATCACGGTTTGGGTTAGAATAGGTTTAAAGTCGGCCTCGGACTTGCGAATGGAGCATGGTTTCTCATATTCCAACCTCAAAATTGAGAAAAGACAGCCATAAGTTTGTTAGTGAAAAAGGGAGCGTGGTTGGATACTAACAGTTTGATTGGTCGACCAGGGAGCTGTAAGGGACGACGGCCCTCCATTTCTGTCGAACAAACAAAGCTAGATTTTGACAAATAAGTCAAGGCGTGGCAAACACAATCATGTGTAGTAAGATAGCTTGCGTGTGAATTGTCCTAATCGACGTTCAAACTGATCTGCTGTGCGTTATGACTCCCATGCTTCGCGGTTGTTAATTGCAGCTTCATTCTCTATCACTCCACTCTCTGTCCTTTTCTCTATCTCTTCTCCTTTCCGTTTTTTCTCTCTTTTTTCCCTTCTATTTTAAAGGGGGCGGGGCAGGGTCGGCCCCCCTAGATCCGCCCTGAAGGGGTCCGAGCAAACAGAGTCCGAGGAAACGATTCTTTGTTACTGAACTAAGTGTCATAACATGGAAACTTTACTCCTTTGTATTCTTGTGCTTTTTCATAATACAAATGTCCCCACAAATTACATGATGTTCCTACAAGCAGGGTGTTACAACTCATAACATAGTAGTTGACCAATAATGTATCACTAACCGATAATGAAGTAAAAATTGACCAACAATTTATCGGTAAACGATAATGAAGAAAAAATTGACCGATATTTTAGCAACTTTTTAACCGGTAATGTATCACCTCAAAACCAATACTGTAGTAAAAATTTTTAACCGATAATGTATTACCATTTGACCGATAATGTAGTAATGTAAATGTACACGTGAAATTCACCGCAAAATATCATTTGCAAGTAAGCACAGCTTGCCTGACTCATTTTGCATTACAAACGTTGTACGTTAGTAACGTTACATTGAGTTTCTTTCGCCTTTTCCCATTTCACCTTTCCTACACTTCGGCTTTTCAGCCGGTTGCTTCCAGCTAGCCTTCCCGGTCAAAATCATGAGGGACACTCATCCCCGGCATATTACTCATAGCTTGTGCTTGTGGAGGATGAATGGTGGTATTAGGAGATGCATCTGGCTTTGGAGAAATGATATCATCAAGTTGTCATGTAATAATAACACAACTATATTAGGATATACATTAGGTGCGCGGAAGCCCGACTCAAAATAACATTTTAAGGCATATTATCCAAGTAATATAAAGTTCCTTTAGATTGCAAAAGTTTCCATTGGATAAGCAGACACAATAACACCAAGAAAAGTTTTGGTCAAATTTGTTAAAATCTGGGGATAGGAGGGGATATGTTTGTAGAATGTAGAACATCCTCCTTGTCAAAAGGTGGAGGACATTGAAACCTCTATACTCTTAGGTATCTGTCTTTATTTGTCATTGTTTGCTACAAAGTTACTTTGCTATGCATTTGTACGTTGTTGCCTGAATTTTTCATAATAATTATGGATATATTCAGACGGCTTATAGGTACACTAATGTTGGCAGATAAAGCCTGTCACGGACAAGAGAGGTCTTTCATTAAGATAGCTTTCGGTATAAATGTTTTCGGTTCAGACAAGTTATGTTTAGAGGTACTGTGATAATAATTACAACTGTTAGCTAGAAGTCCCGGGCATTCGGGAATATCACCGCGACTAACCCTGTACTACATACATTCCTTTCGAACATAGCTATTCTGTGGATACGGTTTTCAAGAAATCAAAGTTCTCCTGCAGGTGATTTGTTCTCACGAAGGTTTTCGTGCCTTGTTAACTTCAATGTAGTAGGCTAGGGGTATTGAGTAAGAGTAAGGAGTAATACACGTCCACTGGGCTGTCAAAAATGGATACTGCACTAGACAGCTGAAACCTACTTTGCAATAAGAGAGTTCGATAATTCGTACGTCGCATGAAGATGTGGTATACACGTGGGATAAACAAACCGAGCTCAGCACACAGAATAATGCGTGCTCCTATGTCCGTGCGTCCCCGTTTTTTGTGCAGTGCATTCATAGACTAGCGGCGAAGTCTGAAAATTTTCGACCCCCCCCCCCGGTACAAGTTTGTAAAAGTTGACACCTACCCTTAAAATGTTCCTTAGGATGTCAGCTTTCGTTTTCTGTTGGTTGTCACGTTTTAAATTTACCCGAACATGGTAATTAGGAGAGTTAAAGGTCACGAGTCTATTTTCACCCAAACTTCAACAATATTGGTACTGTACATTTGTACTTCACCTTCAGGGGAAGCTTTACCTTGAGTCTAGTGTGGTAAATATTTTGAATAAATTTACAATAAACATCCCTGAACTCCAATCAATGCATAAAACCCTTAATTATCAATATTTACTATGGTTTCATTGAATATTCTCATTATTTTTTTTTTAGATTTCCACATTACAAATTTACACGATATGATATTTTAATGCATCTTATGCATGTTTTACCACGTGGGGATAAAGCGTCTCTCAATAAAGACAAGGTGAGATCGTCACATAGGCGTAGGAAGCGGGGGGGGGGGGACTGGGGGACCCTAGTCAAAAATATGAGGGAGCTGAAGTATGCTTCCGCCCCCCCCCCAAGATCCAAGGGCAAAAACCCCTTATTTGTCTCTTCTGTAATAAATGTCAAAAATTTGCAGTAATTTTCCATAAAGTTTGTCCAAAATGTTGCACCAAATTGCATCTGAGGTCCCTTAAATACCCAGAAATGTTCCACAGGGGAGGGGAACCCCTCCCCCAGGACGGCGATCCGAAAAAAAGTTCAACCCCCCCCCCCGTCTCGAAAAGCTTCCTACGCCTATGGATAATAAGTTCTACATTGCAATATAATGCTCTATTTGGATAAATTGATCTGTCGAATGTTTGCCTGCATAGCGGCTCTCTTTAACTTCCTCCACACCTTTGGTAACCGTAGCGAAAGGCTAAACAAAAAACCCCGTCAGCTATGTGCAGACTATAGTCAAATTTATAAACCATATCTGGAAAGGTCAACGAAAAAATGTGGCAATGGTGTTTCGCTTCAGTATTTTCAAGTTATCATTTGTGGTAACAAATTAAGATTTTCTCATATAGACGAGGTTTCTGACCATAATTTTGTTAAAGCCCTTAGACTATATGGCGTTGGAAAATATACATCTGGTAGTTTTGATGTTGTGCTTCTGAAGGCGAAAAATCAGAATGGTCATTACAAACGTCGGAATGCACTTTGTAAGTAGGAAAAGTAGTAATGAACAGCTGAATTTTTTCATTATAAAAATTGCGAATCCCATATCAGATGTGAGAGTAATAAAATACAATGCTCCACCTTCAAAATGTGTCACTGAAATCTTGTCCTAAATGGGTCAAAGCGGTAAACAATTAACAAATTCTTTGCTTTTTATAAAAAAGAAGCATTTTGAGTATCCTGTCAATTGAAACTGCATATGAAAAATCAAATCACCAAACCCTCTTACAGCCAGCTTCATCCAGGCCCTTATAGCCAGACAACGTGCTGAAGAGTGCGAGAAAGTTCCCAGACTGTAAGAGGAAAAATCGTTTTCAAGGCACGAAATGTGTTAACATAAAAGGCAAAGGTAATTTTTGTTCCTACAATTTCTCCCAGGCGTTAATGTTTGTGGGTCCCTCCACTGCTCTTAAGTTATGGACCTGTATTTTCGAACAGAGTACCCATTCTCCCGATTGATCAACTGGTCAACACATGGTTGCATTCAGGCTATATCTGAATCTGGTTGACCCGTGATTTAACCAACCAATTTATGTGCTTGTTGCCAGGCTAAAAGAATAATTGGTGGCAAAACCCCTCGAGTTTGCTGAATGCTTCTTACCTCCAATCATTTGTCGACAAAAACGTATATTGTGCTAGACAAAAAGCATAATATCAGTCCTTAGAAAGGAACCTGTTTTCTAAATATCCGCCTCACGATGCTAGATGTGGCTGGAATTAAACACGTAATCCCTAATTGTGATTACTAAACACTGTCTTTATAACTTTACCAAAATGAAAGCTAGATCATATATGAATTTGTACCGTATTAACAGCCCCTCTACAAGCTTCATTGAATTCATCTCAACATAATCATTTTTTGAGAACTGCGAATTATTTTATTTAAAGGATTTTCTTTTTGCAAGTAAAATCAAGTCTTGTTATGGATATGTGCCATTTCCATGTCCAGACTTGAAAACAACATAGATCGGTGCAAGAATCATTCACTGGCTTTCAAATACAGGGAAGCAACATTTTATTATATTGCTCTGTAACCACAAATTATTAAGGTTTATTTACCAGTAAACAAAATGAATTAAATTCATGTAACAATTACGATGGGTGTAAGGGACACTTTCGGGGGAGGGGGGAGGAGGAGGCTATGCTGTTTGCCCGACAAACTGTAATAATCTGACCAATGGCCGGATTTTCACAAAATGTGCAAGGGAAATTGGATTTTTTTTCCAAATTTCTGATGACCATTGCGACTAAGTTCCAACTCCCTCTCATAAAAAGATAGCAGAACAATGTGTGTTGAAACAAAGGAAAAGTGTACTTTGTCAGTTTGTAGCGGTATAATGTATTGGTTGTATGACATCCCGAGCAAAGACGCTTTCTGCCTTGATAAAATTTACCATCACGTCCGGAAACATTTAAACAGATATCTACTTTTTTGCATGGGATATTGCTACAACATACCCCTTTTCGCTGATCTTGTTCATGTTGGCAAATAGTTGTTGCAATGACAGAAACACCGTAATGTATTTAATAAATAATTAAGTCAATTAATTTAGTTAGGCTATGTGATTTCGCAGATTTAATCTAATCAATGCAATGGTTCCACACATCCTAACAACCGAAACAAAAATTCAAATTTCTCTGATACAGCTACGAAAATAGCCTACATTTCATGGTAGGCCTATAAATATTTTCGTTATATCCCACTTAATTTTAAGGATTGTAAGTTCTCGACATTGGTAGGGGCGGAAGCCATAGTCCAAAACCAGAACAAAAGCGACGGATTACTGCATGAAAGGATGCAGAATAAACATTTCGGCACTATTGGGGCGGCACAAATTTGGGGCTTTTAGTGGAGAAATTTCAATAATTTGGTATTTTCATTTAAGTAAATTTAAAAATTTGGTTTTATATTGAAGTAATGCAAAAGGTTTGGTTTGCAATTTATTTTGAAAAATAGCCCTCTTTTAGAGTACCGTGACTCAACTAAACTGTTGGGACGACCAGTCGCTGTTGGAGATTAAAAACGTCATCGCACACACTCATTCTCCCTAAAAAAGATTGGAAAATTTTCCCGATAAGGGCCTCAACCTTTCTCGAAGGGGCCATGGTCTCCTCACCCCACCTGGCCTCACCCCTGACAAAGCTGCTTTAAAACATCTGAATAAATGTTGTTTGAAGTCATATGATTTTGTGAAGGGCCCTTATGGGAAAAACGTAAAATGCAGATCAAGTTTACAAGGTGCGACCTTTAATGACCTTAAAACTATGTTCGGAAACTAAACAAACATTCAAAGGTTGTATTTTTATCATCACTTGTCCACAGTTTATGGAACGCGTGGGATAGTATCTGGACCAGGTGGGGCCAGGATTTGCCCGACAGGGGGCCATGGCCCCCTGCCCCCACCTGGCGCCACCACTGTTCTGGACGTTTTTCTTCTTACTCTTCACTAATGGTCCAGAATTGAAATTGAAAGGTGTTGAAAACAGACTGTTCAACGTGTCTAAGTTCGTTATTCAAATTTCTTTGTTAAGGCTACGAAAACACCCTATAAACAGTTTATAATTCTATTATTTTCTCCACTTTTTGAGCACTTTAGGACTGTATAAATTGTTCATTTTGACTCACAGCATTTCATAAGTCTCGTCATACTGTCATATTAAAGTGTGTCAAAAATACTAAAATTTTGAAAAATTGACCTTTTTGACCTTTGACCTTGAAAATTTGCATGTTCGGGAACTTTTAAAAAGTGACAACCAACCTAAAATTTAAAGTTACATTATAAACAACAGGTTTAGCATGGTCGCTATATTTTACAAATCGGTACCGGGTAAGTCAATTTTTAGAGCTCTTTTTCAAATTCGCCGCTAGACTATCATACTATGCCTAAATCTACGGGTGGTCAGCCTAGCTGCGAGAAAATAGGTCTCCATCCCACTTTACGGCAGATTAGAATAAAAATTTTTTACATCAGAGAGGCAGTTTTTATGCGGCCAAGAACACAAACCCACACGTAAGAACCCTCCTTATATTGCGATGGATATAAAAAAGGATGATTCGACAATTTTGTAAAATAAACGCAAATTTTGATACGGCTTTGCTATGTTTATCCGGAGGCTTCTGAGGATGTGCGCATATGCAGTCGAATTACCGAACTAGCTTATTACAAATAGGGATATCAAGCTTGGGTATTTGCGAACGTGTCCACCTGTGCCAACTCTCCCATCTTGGGGCATTTTCGTTTAGTGGCGTTTGTAAATTTTAAATTCGTGAATACTACACTAGTTTTTTTCTTGCTAGGTGAGTTTCAAGGACTCTTAAAGGGAATACGCCTGAACTTACTTTGACAGATAAACTAAATGTTACAGATCTCGTCGTATTTCTAATGCAAGTATTTTTCATAGTTCCAGAACATACATTTAGGCATTCTCAAGGTTAACAAAAGGGGTGGTTTGCATAAATTTAAAAATTCATTTACAAACTTGTTGTCGCATAACTAAAAGAGCCATTCATGAATTAGCTGGATACCCGGGAATACTAATTCAATTGTGGGAGACTGCATTTTCCCTTCAAGCGTCTTTGATGTAGTTAGTTTCAAGATCATTAGATTGCTCTGGATATTTCAAGGAATCGGAAACAGAAGAATGCATTTTGGTAGACATATGAAAACATGGACTTTGTTCCAACACATGAGCCCATCCGATAAGTTTTGCCTTCCCCAACCTGTTGTTTTCAGTGTAAAGAAAAACACGAAAAATGCGGAACCGATTTCTCCATTTTGAGCTCAAGATTGACCTTGAAACAGTTTAGCTCTACCTGAAACATGTACCCTCCATTCATTGCACAAAAAGTATACAAGTCCATCAAGCTGGTCACCATACTCAGTTGATTGAAGACAGACACTCATCAACCCAAGTACTTTTTTGGTTAGAGGTAACCAAAATTCTCAATTGGTTATTGCTCCTTGAGTGACATCAAAGTTGGAAAATCAAACGATGCATGGTGGCTCATATTTCACACTATGCAAAGAGTGTTCTGATAACACACTAGGGTCGTGTATGCACAAGGAGGAGCTTAATGGGGTTTTCGCATCCCCTCCAACAGTGGCGCCGGCACGGGGGGCATGGGGGCGTTGTCCCATCGGTTTCAGATTTTTTTTTTGAAAATTTTAAACTGATCCCATCTTGAAGGCGTTTAAGCTATAGATTTCTGTTGGGGGTAGGGTAAGGTGTGTTTTCGACAGAGTGATGTCCCTATTGTAATCATTTTCTATCACAATTGGTTCTCAATCTTTCAGACTTTTCGCAAATTCTTCACAATCTATCAAAATTTTCGCCCCCTCCGAGCGCTTCTTGTTCTTATTATCAATATCTTCCGGTAACAACTCCCAGAGAACTTGGCACAGCAGCAAAAGATGAAAGCTGTTTAAGAATTCCCAAAGACTGGCTTTGTGATTGGCATATAGGTTTTGGGGGGAATTGACAGTGTCTTGATGCAGAGCAAGAATGCAGGTTTTGTCATGGAAATCTTATTTCAAGAAAATTTTCGGCGCGCTTCTCGCCCTTGCGTCACGGTTTGCACTCCATCTTCTGACCAAGTTATTAAGGCAATTATACATGGAACTACTGCTCTATAGTATCATTTGAATTTCAGGTAATAAGCATCATGTCAGAGCCCCATTTTGTGCAATTAATCTAGAGCTTCCAGGAGGCCCTATACTGATATCTGCCAGCCTTAGATACCTTTGTATAATGCACAATGTGGCAAAGGAAAATTTTCGTAATAGTCCAAGAATGTTTCTGTGGACTCCAAGCAGGTATTTTGCTTAAAAACCTTTCCCGAAAAGAGGGCAGTAAAGTAGCCGAGGGGGTAAAAAGTAAACAAGGGAGGGAGAATGTTTACTGTCTGGGGTGAGATTAAAGAGCGGAAGGCTAGAAGTAAATTAGTTGAGGGAATTTGAACTTTCTGGGATGAGGAAATTTGCTGTTTTAAAATTTTTTTCAAAAGGTGGGGAAAATTCAAGGACTTAGCAACTTATTCATTTAAAACTGAAACATGCGAGGTTTTCGTTTTTCAAGCACCAAGGAAAAACACCTACAGGCTTCGAGATCACAAGACCTGTTGATAATCAGAAACTTACAGTGACCTTTTCTAACTCTGGTTCATGTGATTTTTTTGTGCTGACTGATTTGTATTTGCAAGATTTGTCGATTCATGAAACAGTCACGGGCAGTGCAGACATCGGCTCTTAAATAAATAATCATTGCAGTCCGTCTTCAGAGGGCTTTTAAGTGTGAGAAAGTCCTCATAAATTCTGTAGAGACATAGCGCATGATTTCGGTTTCATTATCCGATATATGAATTCTTTTAAAATTAACGATAAGTAACCTTTGCTGGTCGCTGGCTGTTTTCAGTTTGTGAAATTTATGAGATTTACTAGCTTGCTGTCAGGTTGTCAGACGACTGGAAAACCACACCCTGGTTCAGAGAATAACCAGCGTAAATAAATCAGAAAATGTTTCATTCAGTGAACTTGTGTGGAGCTTTTAAATCGGTTACTTTTTATGTTTTCGTAAACATAAAATTTACAACTCCTTAATCTGGCAGCAATTAGTTTATGCTTTGCGCTCTTCAATTAAGGAAAACCTTTTGTATCCCCTTTTATACACGACTACCGTTTTGCATTGATCCACTTCCAGCATCTAATTCCGGATTGACCCTGTGGCTTCTTTCCACTAAACACTCATTGCCGACTTTAGTAGGTGAGGGTAAATCTGTAAGTCACGTGACTTCTGCCAAACTGTAACTTAAAAAGTGGAATGATAGCAGCTCCTTCGGAAGGCTTTTTGGATGGAGAGGGGCTGAATCATTTAATTCTAGACTTGCTTGCTTTTTCTGAGGAAAGCCTTGGCGTTTTAAGACTCCAAGAAAAAGCCTTCAAACTGAAAAATACTGAGAGGATGTAGCCTACCCAGCTCCAGCTCCAGCTCGGCAGCCCTTCACAGGCATATCGGAACAGAGGTGACGGCAGGGCCTGTCTTTGCGGAGATTCGTTTGCGAGAGTAGGAGGGTGTCAAGGGCAAAGTCTGGAATTACACCATACAGAGAATTTCAGGTTCCAATGGACCAATGCGGGGGCCGGGCGGGGTGCAAAAGACTCCTTTCGAGAGGTCCAGGGGTTCGCTTAGCCACCGAGAGCCACTTTCGAGTACAGTGGCAGCACCTTTGGTGAGGGACTAGACCGCAAATTCTCAGGAATCTCTAGGAAATTTTCAATTTGAGTACTTTGTAGAAGTGCATTAAAAATTAATAATATGTGCGTTAAATGGGTACTAAGGAGACTACAAAAATCGACCAACTTCAACTGTGACCAAAGGCCTGTTGATTTGATTATTGAGGGGGCTGTGGATGGGAGGTATGAATGATGTTAAGGATTCAGGAGGGTTTGGAACAATAAATCCACTCTGCAGCTGCTCTTGCAAGAAAGTGGACGAGTGACAAGCAGACCGATAGGTAAAGTGAGCAGAAAATGACCATTTATTTGAACCTTATAGTAAAGTTACAGCCAGGTCCTTTCTAATAATGTGTAGTCGGAGCCATTTTTCAAAAGCGACCGTCATGGCGCTATTACGCAGGCTATTTTCAACTAACGAATAGTGTTTCAAGAAACATATTGCCCAAATGCGTTCCAGATGGCCAGAAATGGCACTTCCTAGGCATTTTAAGTTGCATTTACACACTGTTTGCTTTTTTAAAGAGAGTTACACTTTAAAATATAGATGAGTAAGAAAAGTATATAGATATAGTACAGATCACTGGGTAGATTGTGCTTTATCATAGCTCTACACAGGTACATAATTGAAGGCAATCCTAAATGTTTTGATGAATCAGGCGCGGATCCAGAAGGAGGCGCACCCGGCGCACGCCCCCCATTTTTCGATGACCAATGATTTTTTCAATATGACAAAAAAATGAGCAAATAGATATGGAAAATATGCTTCCCAGATGCGAAAAAGCAAAAAGAAAAAAAAAAGGTTTTCAAATATTTGAAGACCTTTTTTTTCCTCGCCGGCCTTCCCGACGATGTGTACGCCCCCCCCCCCCTTCTCAAAATCCTGTATCCGCCGCTGTGAATGGTGGACGATCCAGGGTTTTGAGAAAGTCACGGGTTGGAGGTCTTCCTTCTTAGCAGGTGTAGAATATGAACGCCTCTTTCAAGAAGTCAACATATCACGAGTGATACTACTAGTGCAGTCAATACAGGTGCAGTACACGGCCAAGTTGGAGGTGAGCCTATAACCGCCAGGCAAAGCTGTCATATAAGAGCACACAGATGTTCTAACGGCAGGGGTCAGGGGAATCTCCTGGAAAATTGTGATATTATAGAAGGCAGTATATACAATATGCCGGGTTTTGGGGGGCCTCACCGTACACAATGCCAATTTTCAGCATTTTCATTAGTTATACTGATATAGCGCCAGGAAAGCAAAGGGTAAGGGAGAAAGCTCCGCGACGGGATGTATAGCACTAAGGGGATAATGAGAAGGGAATTGGAAATTTACCTTCAGACAACACCATTCTGTGACAAAACATGTTTTGGTCAGCATATACGTATATTGCTGACTTAGTTTATCTTTGCTGAAAATCTTACTTTCAGAATAATTTTAAGCGTGCCAGAACTCCCTGTTTTAAGTACGATATGAGTAAGACCTATGGAGAAGTACAGAACATTAAGCGCAAAAATAGAAAGAGCTAGACGTTGACGCCTATGAGGAATAGCAGGCACCGTATGTTACCACCAGACCTGAAGGAAAGAAATGGCCAAACCTACTCTCTAAATGTAAAAGAGTGAATTTCACTTTTCGACGAGATTGCTTACAGTGACCACTCTTTCTTCGAGTGAAAATTCCACTCTGCTGGGAGTGGTAATTCACTCCAAATGAGTGAATTACCACTCCGGGCAGAGTGGAATTCCACTCGAAACAGAGAGAGTTCACTGTAGGCAATCGTCGAAGAGTGAAATTCACTCTTTTACATTTAGAGAGTACCGTCACGGGTCTTGTGCTGTATCAAAAAACAACACAAAAGAACAGCTATGCTATTATGGACGAAGTTCACAGAAAATTGTGTCGCCGGGATGGGGGTTACGTGGACAGGAGGGACTTGTACATGATACCTGTTAGCTATGTGTAAACAGAACTAGGGAAGGAAGTAAATATGATGAAATTTTCATCGTTCGCCGTAAATTAAGGACAAATTTACGTATTAATTGAGGAATCTGCTCTCCTTGAAAATATAAACAACAGATAAATCATCTCAATGACCCTTACTCTCTGGTAGATTTTTTTGGAAAATGAAACATTATAATCTCGAAAATCAATTTAAGGACGGGAAAGAGGGATATCAGACACCCTGGAATCCCCATTGGATTTACCGTTGCAAATCATGCAGTTGGTTTGCTGTTGGAAGAACGCGTCAACCAGCTATTCCCGAAAGATCAAAGTATTGCTAATTCGATCGTCTATACAAGTCAATGTGCATGCTTCCCCACCTGGCGGACGTGTATTCTCTAGCACCTATATTGGCTGCGCTGGTAACACTATCACCGACACTATGACAGCAGTTACAGTATGTACTTGTACTCGACACCCGGTCCTGCTACAAAGGTAATGTGCATGCATACTCTTACATATGAGGCCAGAATTTTACGGGCGATGCGATTAACTTTATCCATTTATGTAATCCTCCAGAAAACGCTCAACGCACACGTTCTAAGATGTTCTTCCTCGATCATATGAAGCGATCAGGAAATTTAATTACACTGTGATAAATTTAGGGGATTTACTGTTTCTCAAAATTAATAAAAATTGACAGGAAGTTATGATGATAAAAACTTAGAAGAGGGAGACATGCCTCCTAGAGATTTCTGATTTGAATCACAGCCTTATCCAATTTCCGGCATTATTTTTCATTGATGCTTCCTGAAAGCCTGTTGACACGCGGGACAAGTTTAATGAAAAATAACAAAGTCGGTATGCCTAATAGCTTTGCAAACAAAGACAATGTTTTGAATGTCTTGCAAAGAAAACAAATGAAACAGGTAATTTAAAGATTCACCCAAATTAGTGTTAACAGTAAAACCGCAAAGGTGCATGCCAAGTGCCACCTGAAAGTGTACATGTGACGTTTTTAAGTCTTATCAACGACCGCTAATTTTCGTTTCCTTCTTACCCCCCTAATGTTTTCCTAACCTAATTATGAGATAATATTGTATGAGACTTCTAAATTGTACAAATCACATTTTCATCACATGATCACATCATGTTCATGATTCAGATTAAGACTTGCTTCATTTTCAGTCACACCTGTTTGAATGGCAATTTGATGGCATCTAGCCTTTGTCACGTTGCAAACTGTTCATACAGAATCTTTGAACATTAGCCAAAGAAATTTGTTAGTTGAGATGCGTTGTCTTGGAATCTATTTATTTTAAACAGAACCTTAACTTCATGTAATCAGCAGATCTCACAAGGGTCCTTTGAGATAATAAATCTTTCACTGTGTAGATTATTTCCATAACTGCCACTCTACTATAAGTCCAATCACTGTAAACAACGGAAATCATCAATGCCAATTTCAGGGTAAATCCAGTTTTCCTTTGCATTTGTATTGTCGTTGGTCGCAAGAATAGAATTGTTTTCATTTTGTGACTAGTATTCTACGGACAAGCCTAACTTAGTGAACATCAATTTAACATTGGGTTGTGATTATATTTAGACACCGTAAACAGCTTACAAAGCGAAAACTATTTTTACTTTTGTCAAAGGATAATGCGGTCACATGTATAAGTGTATAACGATGTCCTCGTTTTTAAACTGATTGTCTTCCATAGAAATTTCGTGCAAAGTAATAGGTCATAATGTCGATAATTAGTTCCTCGGGCAAATGATCTTATCTTAAATTCAACCACACCCAGCGACATTTAAATGCCGTTTTTCTCAGACATGACTACCCCAAGTGTGAACAATTAATAAGTAGGGAAAGTCATTTCACTTTCTGTTTGAAGCAGAAAAGAAGCATCGGCAGTACCGTAACACACTCTTCAAACTATTGTCACCCACAAGCTACATTTTGCATCCATACAAATAGCTGTATGACTAAAGTAGGCTGATAGGTATGGTAACTCACTGTTTAAATAAGCATCTTAATATATTCATCCTCAGTTCATCAGTTAGATACATCAAAACTAATTTCTGTTAATTAAACACGATTACAATTACTCTATGTTCCAGGAGAAGGGGGTTTCCCTTGACACACCAGTTAGTTTTTTGGTATCGATATTGCTACCCAGGGAGTAGTGCAGTCAGTATTGCCTCGCATGTGTTTCAAAAAGTCGAAATTTTTCCTCTCTTCTTGCATTAAACGGACAAAGCAATGAAAGAGATTCAGCTAGGGTTTCATCATCTGTTTGCATTTTGAAGTATAGGAAAATCTGCTTCAGCCATTGTCAATTAGCTTGCCGTCTCTACTCTAAATACTTATTGTATCACCCCAAAACATTTTATTCATACCAGGGGAGAACAACTTGCCACGCCCCTCACTCCTCCACATTGCCAACAAAGGAATTTTATGACAGTTTTAAAATTCACTGTTTGTAAATCTGTAATACGTGATAAAAGTTTTCGCACTGGATCTAGTTATATGCTACTACGCACAAATTAAAAGTTTCATTTCTTTTAGAGTTTATGTGTTTGGGTGTTGTCAGGGCGAAGTCTGATAAATTTATATACACAAAAGCAATAATAATAATATCCTTGGTTTGGAAGGAAGCATGAATCACAATCTCCTCTTATACATAGCCGTCTGGTGAATGTAGACCTAATGTATAGAAAACACTAACTAGTGGTCACTCACTTTAATCAGGCAGATAGGATGTACGCGAGAGTTGCAAATACTAAAAAAAAACATGTAACTGACCGGATGCAAACGGCGAGAGTGCTTGATTGTCAAATTGTAAATATGGAGTGTTTATACTTGATGAGATTTATTTTGACACACGTTCGAGTACGAGCATACGTCACGACGCTTGCTTTCAAACTCTTAAAGCTGCTTGCCTTCAAATCATATATCGCCTTACATATGTTTACTCTCACTGAAGAAGAAATATAGTAATTATAATTGTACGAAAATATTATGGCCTGCGTATGTTACTTCTTCTTTCAGTTGTTGCTGTTTCTTCAGACTTACAAAATGTTATCCTCTTCCATACCATGCAATACGAGGAAGATATAAGGCTTGATTTTTAATCTCCAGGGTAAATGTTCTACGAATATTTTGATCATAAACCAAATGTTTCTGAAATATTAAATTATCCCAGGTAAATTTCATTACACATTCAATGTTTGCGTAATGTTTAACTTAAAACACCCCAGCACTGTAAATGTTTGAAGCTGGCTTGCGATGAATAGTTTAACTCAAGACCCTTTCAAATTTAGCAAATGCGTCGAATACATATTTCCACCTTCACTGCTTTGCTCATTACTAATGGGTAGATCCGCATTTAAAATGCTCGATTTGGTACCATCCGAGTTCAGCTTATTTTTATTACTCTTTTGTATTGCAATACAACATAAAGATAAAGCTTTGGGTTGACATCATAAAATAGTAACTCAACCTCTAATTAAAAAATTTACAATAATACTTTAATGAATACTGATTTTATAAGTTACACTTGCTTTTTTCTCTTCAATACAATAAAAATATACATTTTCTTAAACTTTGGCAGCTCGGGTATTGGACCTCGGCTAATCTAAGTTTTGAAGAATAAATAGTATGACTGAAGTAGTGAAGATTGTCAAAGTTTTGCTTAAACGTTTACGTACTTAAAGTCAAAACTTGTCATGCATGCAAGGCATTTGTGATCAACAGTTTCTAATTTATGAAATGTCAAAACCAATATTTCTCAACTTTTATGTACTCAAACATTCCTTTTTGAAATGTTCACGGCCACACAATCCTTTCAGAATTGTGTCGTGCAGATGTTGAACGTCATTTAGGAAATCCATCGGATTTCTTTTTCGTGAATCATAGATGGTATGGTGAAAGTTACCGGAGATTTCAAAGTCATGGCCACTGCAAGCCATGCCTCACTAATAGCCTATGTTTAAAAGGTTATCATGCTTACATTTCCGAAACTCATGCTAAACCACCCTTACACTGGAAAAAGCAAAAGCAAATTGCCATTCAGGCTTATTCTAAGCAAACATTGAGCAAAGTTTAGTGTTTGAAATTATGAAATAGCATGGTGCTTTTGACTTGATAAAATTTTTACAGGAAAATTTTGCTGGCTAAGTTTGCTGGTAGGCTACTCTATTTTCGACGTGCATCTATGTCGTAAATAAACAACAGTTAGGGACTTACATTACCAAACATGTGCCAATCCACCAATAGAATACATTTCAACAGAGTCCTCACGTTCCAAAAAAATGGTTGCGAAAAATAGGGAAGGGGGGGGGGAGATCTCGTTCCCTTTTTCACTTTAGTCCACAAAACTGGTTACATGGCTTCTTTACAATGCTATGTCGTCAATGATAACGCTTATTTACCAAACAAGACTACTGAAGAGTTAAGCTGTACCCGTAAGGTAATTTGTAGAAATGGAGGAAGGACGTCTTCGAAGGGGCTTCCAGTGCAATGCAAACGTGTTGCATAAAAACCTACTGAATATATTGTGCCTAAATTTTGCTTCTTCAGTACATTTAAAGAAGGATCTAAGCTCAAACCAAGTCTTCATATTTTAGAGGGGTACTTATTCTAAGCACTCTGGTAAAATTTGCATTGAAATTGGATGTGTGGTTCTCAAGATATTAGCTGTTTAAGTTGTTACATTTTCAACACAAAGTGAACTTGAAGCAGGCACATATGACGTCATAGTCTCACATTAATGGTAGTCTTTTGTTTTCTTTTTAACTTTACAACAAATTTTTTCCTCTACAATCACATGTTATCGTAATATGATTGCATGAGAGGCATAACAATTTTACAAGCTTTACATTCCACATGGGGAGGTCCTATCCCTATTAACTTCAAGGTCAGCACAACAGACTGAAAAAAAACACAAAAAAAGCATGTCTCATCAATGTGAGGAAAGGGTATAACTCCTGCTTGCCTCAAGCTGATTTTGTGTCACTAATGTAGTAACTTCTTTGCTGATATCTCGAGTACTACATGTCCGATTTGAATGAAAGTTGCACCAATTTGGGTACATTTAGTTCCTCTTTAACATTTGAAAATTAATTTTTGCTTAAAACCCTCCTGTAATATTTTGCACTGTCTATCACTTTCATTTCCACACTGAAGTTTAAATAATACAGGTCCATAAATAATGATCTAGCATTATTATTATAGTTATAGTTTAGACTTATGTGCGTAGGCCTTTCCATATTTTTATGAGCTCATACACGTTTTCCAAAGAGGTTCGCAAACAGGAAACGAGTGACCAACGTATTCTCAGGTCAAGTGACTTCCGAGTCACAGTGCTTCCCCACCGGGGCAGAGATCTAACAAGCAATGTCATTCACTTGCACGCGTAATGGTCACATTGAGATGTCGTAAATAAAATTTTGCCATGCTTATTCTTGTGCGGCGTTTAAATTTAAACATATCCTGACGTAGGAGTTACTTATTACACAGGTAAACTATCCCGACCTGCCTTATAGTTACTTCAGTTTGTGGATTCATGAACTAAAGTGTATCAGAAATGCATCTACGCATAACTGCTAATTGTAGAAAACATTATGAACTTTTATTTTTAAAAATCATCCATTCTCTTTTATGATACAAGCCAACTAACGAAACATATATAACACATCATCTCTTGGCAGTTGGCACATACATGTCAGTAACTATATTCAGGTTTAGGTCTAAAGGTAGAGGCTGATGGGTTCTTCACATTCGGTGATGTTGAATTCGGTAGCGAATATGACCCAGTTTTTTCCTTCCATTTTTGGTAAACAATCACCGCTATAAGTAATACAACAAAAATAACGATCAATGAAATCAATAAAAGGGAAATATTCCGTCCTCCATCTGCTGGTTCGATATTAGACTCTGGCGGCAACAAAGGTAACGTAGGTTTTGCTTCCAATATGGTTGTCTTCTCAGTCACCCTTGGTTCAGGTCTAGTACTCAGTTCTAGTCCCTTGGTTGTTGCTTGAGGAGTCACGGTTCTTTCCTCTGTATTCACGAAAGTAAATGTTCTCCTGATTTTATCTGTTTCTGTTACTCTGGGGATTGTTGTGTCCTCATGACGTGGTTTATCTGATGATGATATTATCTCCTCCATGAGATCCGTGGACTTAGGATTCATCAAAACAGTAGTGATACGGTTGTTTGGGTAAAGGGTTGTTTTGTCTAATATTGAGGTTGATGTGGTTGTACCGCTATCTGTATCATAAGTTTCTACTGGGATTTGTGTTGTAAATATCTTTGTAGGAAAAGACATTTTTTGATTGTATAGGGTGGACTTTAAGCTCTCTTCAGGAGAAGTGATGGGTTTACTCGTCGAAAAATAATGTGTCGTTTCAACTGTTTGGGCTACTCCACCATACTTAGCACTCGTGGAAGTAGATTCAACACTTTTAGAAGTAGAACTTATTTGTGAAGTAGAGTGCAGAAAATGGTCATCAGACGTTGGTGGAGTTTTTCTAGCCATTAGCTCGGTGGATAGAAAGTCTGCAATTAATTCTGTTGCTACCTCTGTAGAGGAATGCAAAGGGGGAGCAATTGGTATATTTACTACGATACTGACAGCTATGTTATCCATTATACCCCAAAGGTATCTGCACACAACGATCTCTTCTTTGTATCCGAATCCTTCGTCTTGAAAGGTAAGCGTAGCTTGACCTTCATGTAGGGTCATCTTACCTTCCAATAAAGGGTCGCCCCATTCAAATACTAAACTCCCTTCATTAAGTGTGTTACTTACATTGCAATGTACAAATACATTTTTTTCTTGCTCTTCCTTAAAAATGAAGAGTTCTGTCTGGTTGTAAACATCTTCCTTAGAAATGGAACAATTTCCAAAATCAGTTTCACACACAACGTAGTCCTTCATCCAATTGGGAGGTCGTAGAGAGGAAAACCATACCTCTGAGTGGATTATACCATCAATTGTTCTACTTGCAGATGGTTTGACGTTAAACTGCTGCTCTACACTCTCTGCGTACCATTCCAACGAGACTCTTGGATTACCCTCTTGGGTTTCACAAATCAGAGACAAATCAGCCATTTCACAAATGGGATACATTTGATCCGGCACATACGCTACCGTCAAAACTATGTTCACTTTTTCGATAGTCTCAGTATTTTCAATGGCCCTACAGGTCCATCGCCCGTGATGAGTACGAGAAACTTGGTTTATTCTCAGATTGTAGTCGAACACATTATTTTTACCTTTCCTCTCTATTAAACTCACAAGGTAATTATCTGAATCGCTAAGGTTAGCAATTTCAGTACCATTTGTAATTAAATTGCCAGCAAGCAACCATTGAAACCGAGTAGGTCTACCTGCTGTTTTAATGATGCAGGTTAACTCGATCTCATCCTTTTCGCTAGCCTGTAGTTGAGAATCACTGTTCGTCTTTACACTGAGCATTTGTTGTTCGGTTTCTTTGGCCAAGAAGGCAACAAAAATTAAGATCCATAGTTTTTCCATGATAGTATCAAACAAAAACTATATCAAATCCCACAGAACGTGACTATACGAAGCACGCGCGGCTCCACTTTATTACTCAATCACACAAACTTTGTAGCGTAGTACTTGATTACTTCCTCAGTTAAAACAAACAGCCAAGTGCATATGAATGCAGCTTGTCAACAAGGAAAAGGAATATTTATGCAACGTCGTCTCTATGATGAATATTCACTTGAGAGGAATATCCGCCAATACTAGACTAAGTGACTCAGTGCTCTCAATTTCAATTGCTGTAGTAGTGTTCAACCTTTAAAATAGGATGGCCAATTATAACAACCATTTAGCATAAAGAGGTAATACGGCGGGCCACGACATTGAAGCTATATAGTCGAATTTAAGGCAAATGTCAGGACATGGAGTGGCAGAATCTCAGAATAAAGGAAAAGAAATCATGTGAATGGAGAAGCTTTGAATCTCACGTAATACTCTGTAATATTTGAGTAAATCTGCAGGCAATGAAAGAGTCCACGGGCTTCCTGCTTGGGGAGTTAAAGGATACAGTCTCGATGTCAAGATTATTTTTATAAATATCATTGGTTAAAAGGGCTCTTCCTTGTTTTGTTGATACTTCCTTCTTCGAGACTGAATGTCACTTTACATAAGCAGTAGCTTTCACTTAGCTGACTTCTAAGAGATGCTAGACTAAGTGTTGCATTAATTAACACTTAATGCTACATAGCAGTTATTGCTACTTTTGCTTTAAAATTTGTAAACGGAAGATTCAATTTGATACTGAGGCTGATAGACTGGAGTTCATACAGTAACAGATGTTGTATCTTTTCATTAACAGGTCTGAAAAAGGATCAGAAAAACAATAAGTTAAAACTACGTTGGAAAATGTTTCCGAACGGTTGGTAAAAATAAGTGAAAGGAAATGTTGCCTCACCCCAAATATTTTTAGGAACATCCCATATATCAAATCACAATTGTTGACTGCATTTTGATTGACATCAGTTCATACCATAACTTAATTCTGAATGGTCAATAGAATAACTTGTGCAGCAGGGAGTGTGCCACATGCGGCATACCAGACAATTCACATACACACACTAGCATACGGCCTTTTGTAATTTAAACTCAGTACAGGTTACGGTACTGTTACCCAATGCACATAGCATGTAGCTTTGTTTGTGAGTGCATTAGGCAGGTGCTTTTTCTACACTGTAAAAAGAAAAGGAAAAGAAGTTAACTGATTAGAAAAAAATAGCAATCTGTGGAGAGCATGTTGCCCCTTTAATTGTGTAAAGTGCTATCTCTAAATTTGGATACAGGATCAAACTAAATTTGGATACAGGCTTGTTTCATGAGAAGGGGACTGTAGACTGAAAAAAGTTGCAATAGTGAAAGCGTGCTACAATGCATCCTATCGACACTAACTACACTTAGCCTCGGTTTTCAGTGTAATCCTCTAAGGTCTCCGAAGTTCTCTTTTCTGGAAACCAAAATCAAGAACCAATTTATGATTAAAGTTTAGAGATAGCCTCAACGATTCTCCTCTAGAAACGTAAAATAATAATAAAAACAGGAGGTGTAAAATTTCCATAAACAATCTTCTAACAGAACAACTGTGGTGGAAACTACAAACAGTTGCAAGCGCTGGGTGAAGCTTGTCAAACATACATTAGCTCCCGAGAACACGATATGCACCGCCAATCAATTGATTCTAGCCTAGTTGTTACTATAACCAAACGCAATAAAAACATAACGTCACATGTATACTTACCAACAAAGTACTTTAAAAAGTGTTGGGTTAACATGCAGAGCAAATAAAATGGAAAACGCCTGTAAGCGGAGTGGACTTACAACAGCCGATTACTCTGACAAAAGTGGACTATGTATAACACAGACAACGAAATGGAACAGACTGACATGACTGCGAGGGAAGTAAACACCATTGGCGAAAAGAAGCTCATAACAAAAGTTGCGTTTGACATTAACAACTGCAAAAAAAAAAAAAACAAACAAACAAACAAAAAAACACACACACAAAATGGGTAGGCTATGTCATTTCAATTATCAATCAGTCATGATTCAGAGCTATTTTTACACCTGAAGAAGATAGGTAGAGCCTATCGAAACGTCGCGGTAAAGTTGAAGTATTTTTCCGTAATTTGTCTACGTGTATATTCTTATATTTCGTTATCTACTACTATACTGCATTATTAACTTGTATCTTTTGAGGTTCTATTATGAGTGGCAAAGTGCATGGACTCTAGTTGCCTGAGCAAATGTGTAGAGAAATTTGTGAGACATGCATGTGGATGTTAGAACAAAGTACTGTATTTGTCCTTGTATATTGCATATGGCATCATTGTGCCATTCAGTAAACCCATGACTATGATTTTCAGTATGATTATTTGTTGTTTGCATCCATGACAACTATGAAGAATAGGGTTTAGAAGGACAAAGGAGTATGGCCATGCATGTTCTTCAGGTGGTAGCTACATTCAATATTGGAATGTATGAAAGCTTTCCCTCTGAGTGATAACTACAGGTAGTATATACCTACAGTTTTACCATATGGCAGAGTGTTCATGCATTTCCCCATAATTTGCCTATTCACACTCAAAGGACATTGCACTTTGTGAGGAAAATTCCTGACATGACAAATCCCCACGGTATATACTCCGCATGGCGAGCATTCCCCGTAAGAAGAATTCCCCCGCTGGAAGCATTCCCGGTGTACCAAAATTCCTAGGGACTTTCCCCACGGGGATACTTATGGAAAGTTCCATGGTTTTTTTGTAGAGGAATAGCTGTCAATTATTTCATTCACGTATTAGTCCAAAAGTTTGGCCTTATTAATCCCAACATTTGGTCGTAGAGTCCGGACAGCTTAGAGTCAGTAATGACTACCGGCCATGACAGAGTAAAAATGAAACCGTATTCTTCAATTTAGATGACATAACGTGTAACAGCAATCAGTATAGACCTTCCACAGATATTTACAAAAACAAAATCCTACTTAATTCCCCGTTCTACCCAAGTCTGGAGTAACTATATCGAGTATTCCCAAACGGCGACGCTAGTAATTTAGTAACGTAACGATATTCTTAGGCTGCTTTACGTCACTCTCGTAGTGTATATTTTATTTTAAGAAACTTTCAAACGCAGCTCTGTTGAACTCAGATTAAGCTTTAATTCTTTGTGCGCTAAACACTCACTTTTCAAATTTAACCAGTTTCTGTTTCATCTGTTCACGCACGAGATGCCAGCTCGAGATATCTTCTAATTACCAAGTACTTGCAAAATACTTTCCAATTCAAACTTTTCACCACATGTTCAAGGAAGGCAAAAAGTGTGGTGCTTACACTCTTTATGTAAAACTGTAGACTGATATTCAAAGTTATCTTTATTCCTGTCAGATGTAATAATGCGAATTGTCACTTAGCCTGAACGTACATGGCTTCATTAGGAACCCTTTTTAACGCTTCACCAGACCCTTTAAACCTAAAGTTGCAACCCCCTGGTTGAACTACAACTATTTTATTTGGACGTTACAAACACATTCCATTATTTTAATTCCATTTTTTATCCTCCAGGTTCTTGAAGAACGGGATGTCACGAGTCAAGGTGCAGGAAAAGAGTTGCAAGTACATTGTTTGCAGAAGGAAGTGTTGTTACATACTGACCAGGTAATTTCCACATCCAACTTTTGCTTGAATTAAACTGCTTCATATGTTGGACAAGAGAACAATAGCTGTTGAACATAGAAGTCTTTGTCCGGTAGTTGCTCTGACAGGCTAATGACATAGCGGTGGTGATGGAAGGTTTTCTTTGTATTTTTGCAATTTGTTCATTATGGTAATAACTTTACACAATAAACCGTGAAAATATTGTTTTTCAATGTGAGCAAAGTAAATTTCTCTAAAAAACCCATAAGAGAACCCATTAGAAACATTTCGTACCATAGTCTACATAAAAATGTAACGGACAAAAAACCGATTGTCCAAGCCAAGGCAACTCTGTATCGTTTCAGACGCAGACATAGCATATCACTATGAGGTGTGGGTTGCCCTGTTATTCTCTGTTGTTAGATTGATAAAAAAAAAACAAACCCAAAGAGTATTCAAACAATCAAGAGAATTTCATTGAAAAATAAAAGTATAGGACAACGTTTAAAAGTGTTTTAAGCTAACACAAACATCAGTTTTCATGCCTGCCCCTACCCCGTGTGCATTAAGTTACTTTTGACAATATTAAGTAGGCGCTACGTGTAGTCATATCTCGAGTTATTGTATCTATAATTTGTCCTACATGACACCAATCTTCCCGTCACTCAAGTGAATCATGATGAAAGGTACAAGGTTTGTCCTACTGGTAAATTGATAACCCGATCCCAAGTAGCTAAGTAGTCATAATTTAGTGTCAAAACACGTAGGTTACTGCTAAAAATTTTGGAAAATTAACTGGACATCACGCCTTAGGTTTACCAGGGAGTTGCTATTTGACGACCAAATAGCAACTCCCTGGGTTTCCTTGGCACTTGTGCATTACAAGTAAAAAGGTAAGCTTTTCATTTTGTTTATCAACTAGATTGTGGAGGAAATGAAAGTCTTTTTCACGAGGGTTTGAAAAACACAACTACTTTGAATCATTAATATGTTTGTGATAGACCGTACCTGTTTGTTCCACGCTTTACGACGAAAGTGTAGTTCTTGCCACCTCAGACAGGAAGGAAGGACTTCGCGCATCATGTTTCAGTTTGTAGTCTTGTTTTGTTTTGGCAACAAGCGAGTTGTATCTAAGGATACGTGCAATTTATTCTGAGTTCCATTCATTGACACCCAATTGAACACGAAGCATGGAAGTCCTTTTACGCACGAAGTATCGGGAGGCTCTTTGCAGAAAACATGTTGCAATAGAGAAAAAAGTTACGAACAAAAGCTGAACTTTTGCTGATTTTTGTATGGGTATCTTGCAACTCAAAGTGATAAAAGCTTTTCAAAGAAAAGTTTGTTAGTCTTATTTTGCTGCAAAAGTTTGTTGTAAAAGATGAAACGTAGGTCCGTAGGAAGAATGGAAGCGGGTAAGAAGGGAACGCATATCCTTCCCTACTTTTTCTTGCAATCACGAAAATTAACCTTGATGCAGAATGTTAAGTAAGACAAAGAAATAAGCTAAATTATTTTGAGAAGATTAAAATATTACAATGATGACTCACCTTTAAATAAAAGTTGATGTTATACTAAAATGATTTAAAAAGTAAGTTTTCCTCGGCGCCCTTAGCGCGCACCCATCACAGTTGTCTCCTTTCTACTTGTTGTTGACCAGCTTGAGTGGAGTTATTCCCTCAAAGTCTATGCAGCCCCTATTATCAAATATCACCCCCATCCATAAGTTTTTTTTTACTGACAACGAAATTGCGATATTGTGATTTTTCATATGTTTTGTTAGTACCCATGTCAGATGAAATTTCATTATCTTAGTAATATAATCAACACCAAGGCCCCCAGTTTTGTAAATACCCCAGAGCGTCCGAAGCTTCGACCCTGGACTCCCACTCAGGCCTAGCCCTCGGACCCGAATAAGATTTCTAAAGAGGGATCTTAGAACCCTGATCCTTGGCTTAGGGGATGGGGCATCAGCTCTCGAGGCGCCGCTGGAGCCCTTTAATTGGCTTACCCTTTAAAACACAATTCCGGTTACCCGCCTATGCTTGTACCCATGATTGGCCGTGACTCACGGTACGAAGAATTTTTAAAAAGCCATAAATTTTTTTCAAATAGAATGCTGTCAGCTACAACTTTTCATTCGGCTACAAGGAGGAATGAACAACCTCATACTTGTTTCTTTCTATGCAACACATATGATTCCTTGAAATAACGAACCAAAAACCTCATCAAAATATTTGGACAAAAATTAATAAAAATAGTCATCAAATACGTTATAATGCGTTCATGCTTTCCTTTTACTAGGAAAGAGGGCATGGCGAGTTGATTTAAAAACAACTTAACCACAAGCTGGATTTACATTAAAAGCGAGATTTATTGTTTGATTTTATTTAATTAATGTTCAAACTGCTTGCGTTTCAAGGAAGGTGTTCGCAAACACACTCTTTGCAGATTTTGGAATATGTTTTTAAAGAATGAACCAATGTTTGGTGAAAGATTTTTCACCACACAAGTGAAAGCCATGGTTGATTTTTTTCTTCGCATTTCAAGGAAAATGATGTCATGTTCAAAAACATAGAATTTTGGATGAGTACAAAGGTATTCTTGTTTTGTATAGATCAGCGACAGAAGAGTATACCCGTTACCGCCAACCCAGAGGCAAATGGTTTCAACGGCTAAGGAACGTGATGAAAAGAATCAATAAAATGTGTACCTTAAAGTTAAGGTTGGCACGTGAAATGGCTAGAATTGATGTAAAATTTTAGGCAGTAAAGCCTGAAATGTGTAAGGTTCTGACAGAAAAATCAAATATACGAAAGTGACCCAGTTCCAGTACTTGTTAAATCAATTGTTTTACTTCATTTTCTTTCCTTGGGCGATATTTTAATTTTACGACCTTCCAAACTTAGTTTCATACTGGATAATACAAAATTTCCGTGCACGGAATACTTGCACGGAACAAATCTGATTTATAGAACATCTATATCCCATCCGGTGTATGTTTTGATTATTTCAGAATCTGCTTCATAATGAAGTCGTTCATACTCCGTATGGTTAGGAAACATTTTTACTGTTAACGGAAGTCGTTCAAAATATTTCTCAATCAAAATAGCCCCCAGGGGCATTCGTAACCGTGACATTTGTAATGTAGAGTAATGTTTCCCTATCCAGGCGCGGATCCAGGATTCTGAGAAGGGGGGGGGGAGCGCACACACCGTCGGCCGAAGGCCGATGAGCGAGCAAAGCCACGGTGGGGGGGGGGGCTCCCCAAGAAAATTTGAATCGTAGATGCGCTTAGATGCGATTTCCCATCTGGGAAGCATACGGTATTTTCCATATCTATGAGGCACAAAGTCGTTGGTCATCGAAAAAGGGGGGGGGACGTGCGCCGGGTGCGCCCCCACCTGGATCCGGGCCTGCGATCAAAATATTCTCTGTATAAGAAATGTTTTAATTTAATTTTTACATTCCGAAGGTTGTATTTCTTAAAACTGAGGGCACAAAAACAAAAAATGTTAGGTGCCACTGAAATTGCCATCTCAAGCAATCTTTGAGGTTTTTGGCAGATACTTCCTTGTTTGGCCACACGTCATACTATGGTGGAGCTCCGCTTAGGTAGTGCATGGAGCTAGCTCCATGGGTAGTGTCACAGTTTTCAACCACCTCGAAAGCATGTTGCCTCCTAACAATAAAACGTTAATTTCCCCAAAGACTGGGTTTCTTACCATTTTTCGCATCGGGCCACCATCAGCCTAGATATACCGCTGGTTAAAAAAATACAGCTGAATGCATGTGCCAGTCTGTAATACAAGTCGCTAAACTCTGGAAGGCTTATTACATCCATGTAACAATTACCCCCGAAGCTCACTTATTGTTCTAATCAACCATTAACTGAGTGGGTTGCCAATAGGCTGCTACCCCGCGGGGCGGACTCTGTTTGCATATGACTGAACAAGGAATATGCCGTACAGCCTGCTACGTAGGCAAATAGGCTGCCGAAGAAGTGCTGCCAAGATGCTTTCCAGAGAAAGTGCTATAAATTTGTCTATCAAAACAGCTCCCTGATCAAAAGAACATACTCTCACAGCAATGAAAGCTCTTCATAGTGACGATAGCTATACTGATCGTAGTATAAGGTTAATCTCATTCTTGAAAGCAACTAAAAGATTCAAAGAAATACCCTTTAGTTTCCTGGTTTGAATACTGATAATGCCAATATTGGCAAACTAATTCCTTAATGACTTTAGCACGTGAGTATCATTCTACAACTCTTCCTTGTCACGTTGTAACTGGTTTTACACTTTGGAAAGGTATAAAACTCTACAGAATACGACTTATACTGTCAGTCCATTGATTATCGAGTGATAGAAAAGGTTTCATGATAGTATTTAATGCGTACGTCGTATAAATATTTATCGAAAGAGGGATTCTTCAATATTTGAATCAAATTTGTTCTTCTAGTGATTAGTGTACTGTAGTTTATATATATATATATATATATATATATATATATTATATATATATATATATATATATATATATATATATATATATATATATATATATATATATATATATATATGTATTTGAGTGAGCCAGGACTTCGAGTAAATGTGAGCTGATGCAAAGGTTTCTGAGTTAAAGATTTTGTATGGTGTCACCTTGAAATGGTCTGAATCCCTCTCAAGACCATGAATTACAAACCGTCTAAATATAGTAAAAAGCTTTATGACATATTTTGCGTCATGAAATACCACCTGAGTTCATTTTCTGTCAAGTCCTCCTTGCATAACATGTAACATGATAAACGGCTGTATATCCTTTTTAATCCAACCGATCTCAGTTTAATCAGTTTTATTTTTCAAATGCATGAGCTTTCGTGAAGTCAGATAGTGATTGTGAAATGATTTTACAACTAAAATGACAAATATCGCGGTATCGTTTTTGCAATTCGATCCCAAGGATAACTCAAAATTTAAAGACTTTTATTTACGAATTAGTGATAAGGTCGTTGATGTCTTCCTACCGTATGTAACCTTGGTTTTTATGGGTGTTTATGATAGCAGTTACCTTCCTATGATCACGCCCTCAGTTTTATTGTTAACTGGCAGTATACCACACCGGCAAGTGGGTCTTCCCTTTGAATATTTAAGTACATCTAGAAACTAAGAAACTTGTTTGTTGTGTGATTTTTATCCGACCAGACTAATGCTGTATTGACTGGGGTAAAAAAGAGGCATTCAGACCCCACAATTCTCTTGTCTTAATAGGGTATATCATTTTACCAACCCAATCACCTAAGACCGTTGCAAATACAATGGGGCTTTGGAAAGCTTTCAAAAACTTTCAGTATTACAATAGATTTAGAATACAAATGCTAGAATCGTTTTCAGGGGCAGCAAATACAAACACTTTTATGTATCATACTATACGGGAACAGTATCACCTCTCCGTAGATTATAAAATCTCGATCTTGGCTTTTTCGTGCTGTCTGTTTTTGGTACACCTAGCTTCTTACGAGACATTTAAAAAGAACCAACATCAGCTAAATGTTCCTTTTTCTGGCCTGAAAAGCTTTGGGATCAGCTTCCTTCACAGGCACACTATCTCTAAAGCTAGCTCACGGTAGAGGAACACATCAACAGATTCTTTGATGATGTCTAAAACCTTTTCCTTGCCATCGCGTACGTGTGGACACAGCCTCCAGTCCACGATTGAAGCGCCTGCATGACAAAAACAAAATTGCAAGACCGCCAAACAAAAGGGTTATCTACGTAATTACAAAGTAGCCTGAAAATTTATGTAATTTTATTTCCCAGAAGAATGAACTACTCTTCTTCTTAAATTTAATTCGGATTTAATGTCTTGTGACTTTAATTACGGTGCATACATACTTTTTAGTCTCTTAACTGCTGTTGAACTTTTCAAAATTTCAAAATAACAAATGGGAAGGAAGAAAGAACAGTTTGAGCCATTGTAACTGAGCAACAACAAAAGTGATTGTTTTACTAAGAAGTTTGAACTATTCAAACACAGTGACAAAATTGAAAAATCTTGTGTGAAAAGTAATCCGACAAAACAATACATCGGCTGATCACGTACTCACAAAGTAATGCATTAAACATCAGTCAGGGTCAATGATGATTCCGTTTTGCTGCGGAAAGAAACAATAGATCATTTGAACGATAGTTTTGTCGGTTAATGACATCATTATTACTCATATGGAATGACTGCAGCTTCCATGTCGACTTAGAGATCGTTTCAATTATCCACCAGATAGAGACTGCTACTTTGTCATTTATTGCGATACCTTAAAATGTACGTGGTAGAAACCTTTTTTTGATTAATAAACAATCCTTTAGATTAAACTCAAAAGTCTGAAAGTAACATCATTACAGATCATTCCACTGCCCGTGAAAGTGCAAGCATTTACAGTACCACTAACAAGGCTTCTACCTAGCTAAGTTGTCCTGGTAACAGTGGACAGTCTCTAGCATTACCGATTTGTTCATGTTGCTAGTGTTCTGTGAATGTGGAAGAAAATGACTGTTCTCTATCTGTCTGTAGGTAGAACAACAAGGAGAAACCTCCTTTTGATTAAATATGACAATTTCATGGCATAAAATATGCACTACGTTTATTGTTTTTAAAACAAATAGTTCACTCGATAAGAAAACTTACGTTTAGTTTTCTACATCCACATCATGAAATCCTGTCAAGCATTTTTAAAATATTTTGACCTGACATAAATGTGAATGTTTTCACATACCATTTGAATGAAACCATGTACTGTGAGCCTTTCATTCAGGAAGGAAATTAAATTTTTGGAAAAGCCAAACACTACACATTCGTCCCCGCTAAAATTTACCAAACATTGATTTATTCCTGATACTTGCTATAAAATATAGATTTTTATTGTCTTATGTCTCCGCCTGAGAAGCATAACGGTTCAACAAAGTGGTTTGCATACAAACTTGAACATTTTTTTTTTCATTTCCAAGTCCATAGAAAGCGGGGTAACAGACGTCCACCTTCAAATATCACCTTTTTACATGCCTCCGAAAATTTTCAACCCACATTAAATTAAAAGGTTGTCACAAGTTTTGTTATATTAGGCAAACATTATTTAAGATACCAGTGCAAAATCGACAGAAGGGAGAGGGATACGTTTTCGTTCTTTGCCGAAGACGAGAAGAGTCTACGCAATTGCCGTGATGAGTGTATATATGTGTATGTACATGTGTGTATGTATGGATGTATGTTTGTATGTGTTTGTGACGCTTAGCTTGCAAACACAATATTTCAAAATAGGAATGATGGATACTTTTCATACTTGGTGTTCAGAATTTTCATATTACGAGAAAATGCGAGTTGGTTTTGGTCTTGATCATAGGTCATCTGAGATCACCAAAGGTGAAAATACGAATCATTTGTAAAACGCTCGTAAACATGTTATTCCAAGATAGCAAGGTGGCTGCTTGGTATATAGATTTTTGATTGTACGAGGAAGTTTTAAATTATTTCTGATGGAAGCCAGAGGTCACCAGAGGTTTTAACCTGAAAAAAAGCTCGTGAGCACGATATTTCAAGGTAGGAATAATGGACACTCTTCATACTTTCATGGTGTGTTCATGAAACTTACCGTCCACAGCAAACAGAACACCCAAGTTATGTGTGGGGATTCTAGGGTTACAATTTTTTAAACTTTCTTTCTAAACTTTAAAGTCATTGCTCAATGCACTAGTTATACTCTCGGACTAGCGGCGTGTAATTCGAGTTTACATATTATACTATGAAAGCAACTGTTAGAAACCCTGAGGTTAGTCACACACAGGGGCGTAGCGAAGGTGTTATCTTTGGGGTGGGGTGGGGTGTGGAGATTATGTTTTGCCGACGGATCTGGTAGTGCTTAGTGCGAAAACGAGCTTTAACGGGTGGGGTCCAGGGCTCCACCTAAGGACCCTGGTGGGGTTCAGGGGGCGCAGCACCCGAAAGCTCTAAGGTTTAAGTATATCTCTGGGTGAAAAATTAAGTCTAAGGATGGATATATTTTGGTTCATAATGCATCGTCAAATACAAACTAGATCCCCACTAATTTTAATGTGTTAGGCTATTCCTCTCGTCTGGCCGCTATAGTTTTAAGCGGTTGGGATCCAGAGGCCCGCCAGTGCTTTAGCTAGGACGTTTTCTCAATGCGACATTTACTGATCTGTGGCCTGGGGGAGGGGGTGTCTTCCTCCCCTTTGTAAATTTTTGGATTTGTAAGGTGCCTAGATCGCAAATTGTACAATATTTGAGTGGATTTCTGCCCTAATGAATGACCTCATAATTTACACCCGGGTAGAATTTTCTTGTTAGATCTTTTTTGTGTGACGTTTATGCGACATTGTCGCACAAATAGGGTCTGGCTAAAACACTGGGCCCGCGTAAGGACCCCAGGTGGATTCGAGAGGGCGAAACCCCCGGAAGCTCTGAGGTTTAAGTATATCTCTGAGTGAAAAATTAAGTCTCAGGATGGATATGTTTTGGTTCATAATGCATCATCAAATGTAAAGATTCTCATTAATTTTAATGTATTAGGCTCTCCCTTTCGTCAGGCCCCTATAGTTTAGAGCGTTTGGGATCAAGAGGCCCTCCAGTGCTTTAGCTTGGACGTTTTCTCAATGCGACATTTACTGATCTGTGGCCTGGGGGAGGGGGTGTCTTCCTCCCCTTTGTAAATTTTTGGAATTTGAAAGGTGCCTAGATCGCAAATGGTGCAATATTTGAGTGGATTTCTGCCCTAAAGAGGAACCTCAAAATTTACACCCGGGTAGAATTTGCGTGTCAGATTTTTTTGTGCGACATTTGTCGCCGTTTATGCGACACTGTCCCACAAATAGGGGCTGGCTAAAACACTGGGACGGCTTAAATTAAGGGACCCTGGTGGGAGTCCTTGGGGCTTCGCCCCCTGACGATCTGAGGTTTTAGCTTAATCTCTCGGTAAAATATTAAGTTTCATGCAGGATTGGTACATTTTGGTTCATAATGCATTATCCAAGGCAAAGATTCCGGTTCATTCTAATGTGTTAGGCTATTTCTCCCGTCATGCCACTATACTTCAGGAGCTGAACCTGTCGTTCAGAATTGTGTTCAGCATTTTAACACTAGACGCTACGATAAGTGGATAGGCGTCCGGCGTTCAAAAAGGGAGAGAAAGTGTTTGAGAATCTTAACACAAGCGTTCAAAATATGCTTTGAACGCCGGGATTGAAGATGGCTTCTGTATCTGTTTCATTTCGGTGCAGTGGCGTAGCTAGACATTGTTCGTGGGGGGGGGGGGAGAAGCAGAAGAATTCCGACAGATTGTCTTGATAGTTGTACGATTCAAAATTCTGGGGACCTTTTTTTTCTTTTTTTTTTTTGCTTCCTTTTTTTTTTTTTTTTTTTTTTTGCTTTCCGGCAATTTTGAGACCGACTTTTGGCTTTCACGCTGACATAGCGATTCTACTTAAAAATATAAGAAGTGTTGTGAGTGTTTCAAATGAACTGTTTTTATTTATTTCCGACAGAGTCCTGGGGGGGGGGGGCTACCGCCCCCTATAGCTACGCCACTGTTTCGGTGTTCAAAAGTTAAAAGCCTGAGACTGGCAGTGAAGGGAAGACATGCGCGGCACGCATTACTTTTCCCAGGAAGTTTGTGGGTAAACCGGATCCCCAGAGGTTTGCAAGATGTGTTTTAAGTCAAGGTTAGGGTTTAGAAGACGGGTTAAGGATACCCTCTCCATGGATAATCGGGTGCTGCTCGCCATGGTGATGACAAAAGTGAGGAATAATGCGCAGAAAGTGGTTTTTCAAGAATGTCATATGACCGAAATAGTGTACCTATACGAAAGCCATTAAGTCCCTTTCTTTTCCCGAGTAACTGACGGACTCGGTCAATCGTCCAATTACACCGACGGCCATTGATACGGCCGTATACGGCCGTCACATGCATATTCAATTTGCCGACAGGCCTTCAACTTGAATGGGCCAATTAGATGAAGAGCCGAAAATCGAAATAACCGATAACAGACTGGTCCGTTCTCTCTTTCTTTTTTTTTTCTTTTAATTCTCCGTCTTCCCTTTCACTCCCTTCCTTTCCCTTCTTTCCCTTCTTCTGTTCTCTTCTTTTCCTCATCTCCTCTTTTCCTTTTTCTTTTCCTTTCCCTCTCCTCTTTTGCCAAGAGACCCAAAAGTTGCCGAAGGGCGACCAAATATCGGGGGTGGGGGTGTGACACCCCCACATCCCCCACTCGCTCCGGCCCTGGTCACACAAGTTTCTTGGCCACATCGAGCAGTGATCAGGTTGCTTTTTCTTAGTAGGAAGGGAAATTTCTGTTCAATTGAACCAGGGAGTTCTGTTGCAAATCCCTGATTGAACATTCAGGGACTGAACCCTTTGAGCTATTTCTCTCGAAAGAGTGAAATCAAACTCGGGATCAAGAGTGAAATCAGACTCGGATTCTAATCTCAACCAAGCACTTACTTTTTCAGTTTGTTATTCAGTTTTTGTCTCCTCCTATTTATCATGCTTGGAATATAGATTTTTTATACTGAGAGGAAGAACTCTGTTGTTTTCGGTGGAGGCCAAACTTCATTTGGCGTAACTGGAGGTCGTTGAGAAGTCTCGTAAACACTTTGTCTCATAAACAGTGATCTTGATGGAACTCACAGTTGCCATGTAAAATGCCCCCCATACTGCGGTCAATAATTTTGTTTTAGACAGCAGTTAAAGGTCGGGTCAAAAGCGGTCGAACTGTGAAAAACTCGAATATAACTGTGAGGTATCGTTGCATGTTGACGCCCCAGGTTTTAAGTTCTACAAGAACCCCATTGTTTTTGGTGGAGGTCAAAGGTCATGTAGGGTCACCAGAGTTAAATTGTGGAAACATGGTAGAGTATGATATCTCTAGAATAAACCTTTGTGGGATAAACCTCAGTACGGCAAAGCATTTCCTTTGGCAAGGAATCACTACGCCTTTGGGCGTTATTGTTTTCAATGGAAACACTAGTGTCAGAACACTTCCTTTGTTACTTCAATTGGAAACACTAACATTCATAAAAGTCAAAGTAGACGTTGACGTCATCGAGTACCGGACACCACCTAAGCCGTCACTTTTAGTCAAGTTTTAGGCCATGCATCCTGCCAACAGAGATATCATGCTATCCAATATTTAGTCATTGAATTAATTGACTTCCTTAATGCGGGATATTTGTCGCAAATTTGATCACCTACAAAGAATGATAGCAATATCGGTGTGAGTTTTGTAAGTGGCCCTGATGCTTGGTGCATAGAAAACCATACATCTGTTGGTAATGGTGATTCTCATCCACGTGCGCTTTCTTTTATAGTTGTTGTGATATAAAACCGTTGCTACATAGGTTATGTAATTATTTATATAACAACATTACGTGTAATTTATTGTATTAGTTTGGACACACACACACAAACAGTTGTAAACCAAATTGTCATAGATAAATTGACTATTTTATCATGCCGTTTCTTCTCTACAGTGAAATGGTTTATCCACCCAAACCTGTAGCTGTTGGAAGATTGAAGGTTTATTCAAAATGTTTCCTCATGCTTACGTAGAAATTCTCGATAATATTTTGCAAACTGGTACTTCACATCTTTTTTTTTGTAAAGATGGCTTCACAATCTGATACTGAGTACAAATGATGAACTCTTTGTGAATAACTGAATTCCCGATTCAATCCAGCTTTAGTGCCCTGATGACCGATCACAAAGACTAATTCGTCAAGACCTGGTGATGTGGACAGTGAATTCGTCCTGCATACTTGCTGGCACATTTCAGACATAACTCAGTGATCGATGGGACTAGTTTGCAGCAGTTCTGTAGTCAAGTACTTTTATTTAAGTACCAAGTACTTGGGAGTACTTAAGATGTCTAGTACATATTACCAGGCAGTGGCGCCGACACAGGGGGGCATGGGGGCGCGTGCTCCCCCAATCTATTTCCGGAATTTTTTTTTCTGGAAAAATTTAAAATATTCCGAAAAGGCGTTTAAGCTATAGATTTCTGTATGGGGTATGGTGAAGTGTGTTTTCGACCTAGTTATTGATCTATTGTAACCATTTTCTATCACAAATGGTTCTGAAACTATCAGAATTATCGCAAATCCAAACTATCAAAATTTTCGCGCGCTCAGCGCGCCTAAAATTCTCCCTTAATATTGTCGTTATTATCAAAAATTTCCGGTAGCCCCCACAGAAGCACAGCAACAAAAGTTGAAAGCTGTTTACGAATTCTCAGGGAAAAGACTGGCTTTATGATTGGAAAATAGGTTTGTTGGGGAATTAAAAGTGTCTCGATGCAGGTTTTTTCATGGTTATCTTATTTCATGAAAAATTTCGGCGCGCTTCGCCCGCATTCGTCACGGTTTTCACTCCATCTCATGACCATTATTAAGGTTATAATACATGCAACTATTCTGATCATAACACTTTCAGAAAAACAGAAGTAGGCCACATCTCCAACCTCTTCATGTAGTGACAAAAGGAGGATCCCACTGCGCTGTATACAATTGCAGGAACGCACTACTTCCTATTTCACCTAACCAAAAATTAGAATTCACTAATAAGGATACTTTCCAGCCATATATGATCAGTGCCAAAAATATCCCAACGATAGCACCATTTTGCATGTAGGCAACCCTAAATTAACAAAAATTTCTCAAAGGGGAGGGGTGTCCCCTCCCCTTAGACCCTTCTCCCAGGACGGTACCTTTACGTAGTGACAAAAGGATTCCACACTGCTGTATGCAATCGCAGTGGGCACAAAAATGGTACAGTTTACGCAGACTTGAGGAAGGAGGGGGAACTGAGGTGGCATTACAACTTTATCAGTTCTCCCTCCCCCATCACCAAATACTGGAGGCGCCACTGTTATCAGGATCTGAGTACAGCGTTTCAGAACCCGAGGACCAAGTACAAAGGTCGAAGTACAGCGTTCTTATCCGAGTTCCGAGTGAAAGTACTTTTCGAGTACTTTCCAATTTCAATACACAATTTAATTCAATATACATGTCTTGTCCTTTAATGTGTTTAAATGATGTAACCTAGGTCCCACAGCCTACCATTATCGCTTTCAGTCAGTTTGATAGAACTTTTTTATTACTTAATCTCTGCTTGCTTAACTAGATGAAAAATATCTGAAAAAACGCCGAATAAGATTGACGTCCTATAGGATACCTCGTCAAACAGTTCAGCAGTTTAGCATGTGTGAAACGGTGCAAACCATATGTAATAAAGACTGTCATTTTTTGACGAGAAAACACAGTGACCTGGGGTTTCACATCAACGAGATCACAGTTGCATTCCACTGCACATCATAAAGTGATTAAGGTAACGTGCGGAAACTGTGCCATAATTTCCGGTTTATACAAGCAGGCAAAGTTTGGAAATGCGCGTTTCCCTTCAATAGACAGGCATTTGAAAATAAGCACATTATAAAGATGATGTGACCACTCACATACTGTATTTAGGGTGATTTAAAGGAAGCACGTGATCTCGCTGATTTACCTGCTAGTTGTAATCCACGCAGCACATCATGGACTTACATTCACATGGAGAATGTGATAACGATCTGATGAGGGGGTAGTTTCTTATGATCCGTAAGTTATCCCATGTGAACACATAACAAATTGTCTGAAAAAAAACATAGCTTTTGAAATTGGCCTACTCATTTACACTGTGAGATAGTGTTGTTGCCCTTCTCAGTGGCGTAGGAACCGGGGGCAGGGGCC
Source organism: Holothuria leucospilota (assembly GCA_029531755.1). NCBI lineage: Eukaryota > Metazoa > Echinodermata > Holothuroidea > Aspidochirotida > Holothuriidae > Holothuria > Holothuria leucospilota. The sequence continues at coordinate 19,526,316 of CM055981.1, read as the reverse complement.
ATGGCCCCCTCAATATTTTTTGTAGGGGGCCAAATGTCATTTTCGCCCCCCAAAATCGCGATAGTGTTCAATCAGGGAGTTGCTATTTGTCAAATAGCAACTCCCTGGTTCAATACATATAAAAAAGATATGTACAGACTTTAATAAAGTTGACCTTGTCGTCTGCTTATCTGATGTCATAAAAACACAATCGTACCTGCATCATACTCTAATAAATTAATCTGATTATTTTACAATAAAAAACCATCAATAACACATCTATCAAGGTCAATACTGATCTAATAAAAAGTCAGTGTTTCAAATTTGATGGAAATTTCCCCCAAACGGTCAGTTTCGGGAAGTCACATATTCAAATTGAGTTCGGGATATTTTTTAGGAAATCAGACGTTTTCGAGAAATAACTTGCAGGAACCTTAATTAACCCTCCCCTCCCCTTAGACCCCTCCCCAGGCTGGCGATCACACAACATAATGCATGGCCCCACCTCCCTGAGAGAAATCCTGGCTACTGATTATTATCATTATTATTGTGACGACTTCCCCTGAAATAATAATCAATATGGAAGGGTAGTAACACGGCCAATGATTGGATGTAATTGGCATGTGGTGTGATAACCGATGCATGCCTATATGATACGTATTGTTGTTGTTTCCTTTTTCTTTGAATAGTTTATTTTTTAATGCTCACATTAAAATCGGAAAAATCAAATTGATCAAATATGATGTTTTGGTGTGGGAAGGAGGGGGCAAGGTCGAGAAATCGCGTATGGTCTCCCCCCCCCCCTCCATATCAAACATCTCCCTACACCACTGCTTCTTATTATTGCTAAATACGCCATGCCAAAGTGAATTGAAACAAGCACATAACGTTTCTTGAACATCTCTCTGGGATTTTGTTGCGTTACACGATATTTTCAATGACCATTTCATCTTGGATTATCCGTTATTTGATATTATCAGAGTGATTACAAGAAAGAAACAACCCAGTCGACGGCAGCTTTAATCCATACTTTCGAGATCTTGATTAAGTCTACTTTGTTAAACGGAAAGGAGTGTCTTGCTTTATTCTATAACACTCGGTTATTAACATTGTTCAACTAGTTTTTAATAAGTTGGGATGCATTCTAGAAACACCGAGGTAAAGAAACTTAATGCCGTTCGTTGTTGTGGTTACATGGGCGGCGAACATAGGGGACAGGGGGACATGTTTCCTTAATATTTGAGAAATCGTCAATTGACTTTGATTTTTCACACAGTAAATTATTTGAAAATGGGGTCATGTTCCCCCAATATTGAGAACAAATCGCCGTTCTTGTGTGGTTAAATGTAAGTTTTACGGACTGTATTCTACAAGCAGTGTATTTACCGATACTCGTAAAGTACTCGTTCTGAGAGGAGTACGAGTACTAAAAATCGAGTACGAGTATTTAAACGTTCGAGTACGAGTTCTAACTGACGATTACGAGAACTTCAACATTCGAGAACTAGTATTTGAAAAAAGTACTCGACTAGTATTCGAGTACCAAGAACCGGCGCGGATCCAGAAATTTCTAAAAGGGGGGGGGGCTGAAAGTCCCTTTGAATATTTTCCTAGATTAACATTATGCTAATTTTCGCGTATTTGTTATTGTTGATGTGGCGAAAATGGGGGAGCTGAGGGAGGGAAAGTCCCCCTTGGCTCGGCGCCTGAAGTACTTTTCGAGGACTACAAGACTGCTTTTAAGGAGAAAATGATCAACTTTCACCAAGAATTCTACTGGTAGACTAGCTAAACAAGCAGGCCTATTTTCACTCACAAATATTTCCTTTCCAAAAGTCTGAACGTCCAGGCCCAAAGGCTGAAACAATTATCTCCGAAGAATACGGAGAGTGAATGAACCGTTGGCTTCAAATGTTTGCATTATACCAATATCTATTAGCCTACAGTCCATACCACAGCTGAGTGCTTGAGAAAACCTACTACATCATACATAGGTGTCGTGCATACATATAGCAAATGACTCTGATCCTTTTAAACACGATAACACCGATAATTATTTTTCTTATCGGTAAGATTACAAGCTGTTGTAGTTGTATATGTAGTCATTTTCCTTCCTGTTCTTCAAATGTGGATTTTAAGTATGAAATGACGTCACAATGTTCTAGGAAAAATGAGAATGAGCTTGCGTAACCAAACCAACAAATACCAATCGACAAAAAGTTACAAACATGACTTGTGCACCAGAATAAGGAATAACAATGCAACGCCATTTTACCCTGTAAGACAGGGATACAAAACAAGATAAAGTGGTTTAATGGCCACTGGCGTAGCCAAAGGGGGCCAGGGGGCCATGGGGCCATGGTCCCCAGTCGAATTCTGAAAAATACACCTATACGTATTGCCCATACAAACCTGAAGAAAGTGCAAATCATTTCGCAACGTTAATTACTTGAGTGCCTTGAAAGTGAATAAAAAAAAACATTTTTAAATCAATTAGATTTTTTGGCTTATTTCCCTAAACTTGGCAAGAGCATTGCCGTCATTTGTCTCACTTTTACTTCCAACAAAGTGAGTGTAATGCCACTTTACTCAATTCCTAATTTTTTCAAATTTGTCCTAGATCCAAAAGCATTCGTCAGGTCTGAAAGTGCACCAACGATCTTTTGTTTTCTTTACAAATATCTTCTTACGGCAAATACCACTAACCTCTCCATTCCCCGTACACGTGGTAAATAATTATTACTATGCCACTGCGACTTTGTTTGCATTGCACATTTTTTCTTATTGCAGATAGTTCCCGTTATTAATCTTGACCATGCCAGTGCTCAACCCATGGCTTTATCAGTATTCTGGAGCCGAAATTATGGGCCACGTTCAGGTATAGCGCTAATGACTTTTGGTAATTTGTTTGACATTTTCTTATGACTTAGTTACACCACAAGGGTGGCCCCATCGGGGGGCCAGGGGGGCCATGCCCCCCGTCGGGGAAGGCTTGCCCCTCGTCGGGGAAAGTTTTCGGTTTCGTCGGGGAGCTGTTATGTATACGATAAAATATGTAGTCCCCGACAACGCCTACTCGCCCCGACGATTTACTTAATTTTGGTCTAAATCAGGGCAACTTCTTCAATAAAAACCCCAAATTTTCCAATTTTCTTCTTCAAAGCCCTATTTTTTTCAAATTTTCCATGGAAAATGCCGGCAATTTTTTCAAATTTTCTCCAAAAAGAGCCCAAAATTTTCGGCGCGCTTAGAGCGCCAAAATATTCCTTCAAACATCGTTTCGGCACTTTATTTCCTTCGTTGAGACTTTGGGTTGCTGCCCCCCCCCCGTCGGGGAGCTTGGCCCCCCTGTCGGGGAAACCCTGGCGCCACCCCTGTTACACCAACACCCCCAAAAAATATGGATAGGCTAGAGCCTACCCATCGGAAAACGCTTGACTACACGACTACACCAATGTACTGACAACCTTTGAATTGCTTCCCAACTTTTTCTTGTGACAGTTCAGGGCCGGATCCAGGGTGCGTACCCCCCCCTCCCCCCCCCCCCGTGTTCTTTGCAGAGCAATTTATTTGTTTATTTATTTATTTTTGTAATGGAACAAAAAATTGACTTCAAATGATGCTAAATGTTGAACCAGATTGCATCTGAGGGTACTTAAATATTCAAAAATTTCGCAAAGGGAAGGGGGACACCCTACCCTATAGACTCCTGCACCAGGCTGGCGATCAGGCCCTGCAGTTAGCCCCCCAAAACAATAATCTGCCTACATGAGTGTTAACGGCCAACTGTTACCATCCACTTCCTTGGAGACCTCAACCTTCACTGCTTATATTACAATATGTTTGTAGGCTTCAGACATCTTTTAAGCTTTCCACACAATGAAGTTAAACTATGTTTATTGTATGAGATTACCGTACCAGCAAGTTTGGATTTTCTTTCGTGGTCAAGTTCGTAACTAAACCTTTCATGTAATTTTACTTGCCATGTGATCCCCAATCGAGGATGGAAATTCTGTGTGGTATGATGCTGCTGAGTTTTAGCATAGCACATTACCCCCTTAGGTAACAGTCAAAAGAAAAATTGTTTCAGCCTAAATTTAGTTTGGATATGTGACGGGTACTTGAAATGAGTACTCTTGTGAAATTTGCAATAAGTTGCTACGTCTAGTATGGAGGTAATAGCAAATATGTGTTGCCCTCTCATCCCTTCCTTCTGGTATTTGTTATGGGGAACAAACAAAAAGTGAGGACAATGAGATAAGAGACTTCTAACAGGTTGATGCTTGTTTCAGATGTAATTATTCTCCCTCATACATGTTTATTTTCACTTATAATGACAAATGAATACATCTTCCATAGAAAGGTAAAATAAAATACTCAATTCTTTTACTCCAGTCTAATCAGAACAGTGTATGGTGTAAGTCCCATGGCCTTGGTAGAATGTATCTGCATTTCAAATACTAAATTTCACACTAAGTCTTCTGTTATTAGTCGACTATACACTTGTATATGTCATCTGGGATAATGTACACTACTAGGATAAACAAAGTAGTGAAACAGCAATAAAAACAGAAGTAAGGGTAAATTATTTACAATTAGACACTACTTTTGTGATCCCAACAGAGACAGCCTTTCAAAAACGCATTAGTATTCCACCTCTGTTTAAATGACTTATGACCTGGGACTTACAGGATGGTTGATTCACACTTAATTGTGTTGTGGTGATACATAACTCCTGATACAGTGAATAACTCGTTAAGAAAAAAGAAAAATCCATCCGCCGTGTAACAATCAGTCAACGTACTCGTCCGAATAAATATAAAACAATTGTAAATAGTATCAATATCATTCTCACTCTTACTTTCCTTGTTCTGTGAAACAAGCTGCTTTCACGAACTTTCCTAAAACCCTTGAAACAAATCAATCCATTTTGATATCAAACAATTTTGATACAGAATGTAAACATTTTTACACATGTTGTGAAAGCAATGATTCTCCAAAATACGGTAGCCTATATGGATCATGGTTGTACTAAACTAACATGAATCCCATTTTAGAGAACCCTTCCTATATGGCACTCTTAAGATACTGTAATGAAATATAAAACTATACCAAACTCTTTGGAACTTATTGGAATATATCACACCCCCAAGCTTGCTATTGTAGCAGCTTTCCTTGGATCTTTTTCTTTCCACGGCATGGGTTTGTCATTAATTAATTCACGTGCTAATTTGCCGTTATTTTGGTAGGCTTAGGCCTGTGTATACTGGGTAGAGCTGGCCCTCTTTTAAAGACAGGTGATTTTACTCTGAAACTCTAAAATCTCAGTGAAATATAGGTTAGTCAAAATGTCACATTTGTAGTCTTTATACAAAAATTAATGATTCGAGATATAAAAAAGAAAATGGTAATTGAACATACCTGGCAGACAAGCAAAAGTAAGGACTGTGACAGAATTAAGATACTTCTAACAGATTGATGCTGGTATCATATGTGTTCTAGGTAGCGTAGAGAGCTTGTACATCCCAGCCACATATTACCGGAAGGGCGGTCTCTTCCATTTGCGAGGGGGTTTCCAAGGGAGTTATGAGTTGTATTTAAACTTAAGTGACCGAAACTATTATGGGGTCCCCATTTTTGTACTTGCTACATACAGGTATCATATCTTAAACCTGAGGTGAACCTTAAAAAAGCATATGGTAACAACATATCCTCTCATCAATCAGTACTAAACAGGCAGAGATCCAGAGGGGGCTTTCCCGGCCCCTGGCCCCCTTTTTCGGCACCACTTTTTTGAGACGGCCCCAAAGCTGCTGTACAATGTGTATGCTTATTTTTGATTGCCAGATGCCAAGAAATACCATTTAAGTTTCTAAATTTGAGGTTTTTCCCTTGACCCTTCCCTATTGAGGCTTCGTACATTTGACTGTCGTAGGCGAGAACTTTACCCTCATGGAGTTAACCCCCTATTGAGAAATCCTGGACCCACCCCTGCTATAAACTGTGACTTAAACTTTAAACTTAACAGCCTTCAAAATCCAATCAGGGACTAGTGCAACTCCCTGATCCAATGCAGTCGTTAGGTAGACGCATGCCAGGTATGGGAAGTTGGTATGATTCACATTCCCCACAGGGAAGGTCCTATTTATTTTGGTCATGCAAAAGATAGGTAAACAAAGAAAACCAGAAAGCCAAAGGCTTAGTGATTCCTTGCCAATGAAATGTAAGTCTATAACTGTTTTTCAAATTGACAGTGTTTCATAAACTATTGTTTTACAATTTTGATACAGAATGTCTAGGGTCCCTGGGCATAGTTCAAACACACTAATACCATATTAATGACCTTTTGACCTCCAATGACCTCAAATGATTTTTGACCTTCACTTAATATGGGCCATCTGCATGTCAAGTATGTGATTCATCAACCTTTCTCTATTCAGGATATAGCGCTCATAGTGTTTACAAAGTTCCAACCTTCTGACCTCTGGTGACCCCAAATGACCTCAGACCTCCACCCAAAACGATGAATATCATTAACTCAATATGGGCCATTCACATGCTAAGTTAAATATTCATCAAAGTTCCCCTCTTTGAAATATCATGTTAACAAGATTTTGAACTTTGACCTCCACATAAGACAATGGATTATCTTCTCAACTACATGTCAAGTATGCGATCCCTTGAGGTTTCCCTGCATAAGACATAGTGCGTACAAGATTTTAACCTTTTGACCTCTGGTGACCCCAAATGACCTTTGACCTCCATAAAAACAATAGGGACCACGTACTCAATATGGGCCATCCAAATACTAAGTATGAGATTCATCAAAGTTCCTCTGTTTGAAATATCATGTTAATAACATTTTAACCTTCTGACCTCTGGTGAGCTCAAATGACTTTTGACCTCCACAAAACAATAGGGATCATCTTCTAAATGTGGGCCATCCACATATTAAGTATGAGATGCCTTGATGTTTTCCCGCATGGGATGTAGTTTTTACAAGGTTAAAATCTTTGACCTCCGATGACCCCAAATGACCTTTGACCTCCACCAAAAATGATGAGCTTCATTTACTTAATATGGGCCATTTACATACTAAGTATGTGATTCATCAAAGTTCCTCTGCTTGAGATAAAGTGTGTACAAGGTTTTAACCCTTTTGATCTCTGGTGACCCTAAATGACCTTTGACGTCTACCAAAAACAACGGGGATCATCAACTTAGTTAGGGGTATCTACATGCCAAGTATGAGATACCTACAGGGGTAGCGCCAGGTGGGACTATAAAATATAGTCCCCGACAACGGCCAGTCGCCCTACAATTACTTTATGTTGGTCTAATTTAGGGCAAATTCTTCAATGAAGTCCCCAAATTTTCCAACATTCTTCGTTAGAACCCCAAAGCTTTTCAAAAATTTCGATAGTGAAAGCCCAACTTTTTCAAATTTTTCCCAATAAGAGCCCGAAATTTTCTGCGTACTTCGTGCGCCAAAAATTTGCTTCAAACATCGTTTCGGCACTCTGTTGCCCTTGTCGAGGCTTCGGAAGGCTGCCCCCTCCCCGTTGGGAGCTTAGCTCCCCTGTCGGGCAAATCCTGGCGCCACCCCTGCTGGCCCTCCTATATGAATTTCCTGCCTATGGACGAATTGGCCTTCGAGGAGCTACTGTCTAAAGTTGAACCTCTTATAAGAAAGCAAGACACCTATCTAAAGGTCCCCATTCCTCAGTTCCTGCAGGAGAAAGGCTTTTAACATTGCGGTACTTTGTATCAGGTTAGAGCTCCAGGAAAATATGACCATTCTTGACAATTTTCTCGAGTGTGTCGTTAATTGTGACTATTTAGCACTGGCTGAGTGCAGTACTCCAAGCGTCCTCCAAGGGTCCCACAGACAGGAACTACTCTCCCAAACTTTAATCAAATCCTCCACTTGGGCATTTGTCCATTCCATGGGGGCTGTCATTTTGTCAAAGTCACATGACTACAGGTGGATCAGCTGATTGAAATATAATTTCTGATTGGTCAGAGCTTGGACACGTGTTGCTGGAAAATTGATTCTGAATTATTTGGCAACATGTGTCGATACATGTTGGGATACATGTTGCCAATTTTTTTGCTCTGTACACACTGTCAACATTATCGGTAACAAGGTGTTTTGGCGACTTGTGTGGACACATGTGTCCTGAAATGTTGAAAATGTACACAGGCCTTTACAATGTCGATTGTGAGAAGGCCGAGATTTTGCAAGAAAATTAACCATGGAAAAACCTGCTAGAAGACTGCTAGGGATGGTACCAGGATTTTCCGACGGGGGAGGGGGGGGGTTAAGCACCCTGACGGTGGGCTAGCAACGAAATGCCCCGAAAGATGGGAGGGGTTGCCGAAAGGATGACAAACGCTGATTCTAGGCGCGAAGTGTGCTAAAAAAATACGAGGTTCCATTGAATGAGTAAAATTTGTGGTTTTTTTACTAATGAAAATGGAAAATTTGGGGTTCGTAGTGAAAATGCTGCCCTCCTTAAGAGGTAAACCAAGAAATTCGTCAGGCGAAAGGTCGTCGTCGAGGATTACATAATTTATCATACTCCCCGATAAAACTGAAAAGTTTTCCCGACGGGCAGCAGCCTTCCTCCGATAGGGGGCCATGCCCTCTTCCCTCCACTCAGCACTCAGCAATGTGTTATGACAGAACCAGACCCGTAGTCAAGGGGGGCCAAGGGGGCGAAGCCCCTTTGGAAAATTTTTCGCCCCCCTAGAAGATCTAAAATTACCATTGCCGTAATGCATTTTAGTATGTTTCGCCCCCTCTGGAAAATTTTTCGCCCCCTGAAAGCTTCCCCCCTTCAGCACCTTGTCTGGCTCCGGGCCTGGACAGAACGAGCAAAAGACGTCAAATTTCCGTCTACGAGGTGCATCTTGGGTAGATCTAGCAAACCAATGACCCTACGTGTGTGGCTTGTCTTAGACTCTACAATCGAAAAGATGGACAACGCAGATTCTTTAAACTGTTGAAGGGATGGCAAATAAAATTTCAGTGTGTTTGGAAATGTCAACGAGAGGGAGGTATACGCTTATCACTGCGATATTAATTTTGGTAGAGTTGCTAACCATGGCTCCATGAGGAAACAATTCTCTTCAAGGTGAACACGTATCCTTACCACAATGCAAAAAGATTAATTCTTTCTAGGAATTACTACTCCTTCGAATAAACCCTTTTCCGTTGACACTGTTTGAATTGATATAGAGCAAAGGTATGGAAAGAAAGCGATTTTTTGAGGATTAACAATGATTCAATCTATTCACACTGTTTTACATGTAAAGACGTATTCATCATAGCGTATTCATCGTCCTCACCACTTTACAGCACACAACAGACCCGAGTTATATTTTGGATAAGGTGTGTTAGTACTTACTTGATCTCATGTAATTGCGGAAAACCTGAATTTCACGCATGAGAATTTCGAGTGTCATGTAATCATCATTCCAGCTAATCTATTCACAAAAAACGTAACGTTACATTTATTTACACAGCCTGTGTTTGCCTGTTACGTATAACAGTCTCTGACAATAGACGAGTTGGGAAATGTTTCCACGCAATGCAATATGGGAATGGGTCAAAGGTGAAGTGCACCACGCTTACAGTGTCCCAGCGCGGGTGTTGCATGCTGAGCACGCAGAGCTACATACATTACCGTTGTCATGGTACACTTGACCTTGTGACCTGACCGGAAGTACCAAATTTCCCAACTCGTCTATTACTATTCAGGGTATTCACAACTCAGCAAAGTTGAAACCGTTGAGCTGTGGGTCGTGTCACTTACTACCTTGCGAAATAAAACACATCTGCTTAGTTGAACAAGAGGAAATTAATCACCTAGGGTTAATTCTCTCATAAAAGTGAAAGGGAATCTTGCTGCATTGACCTTAAGACCATGTGCACATATGACCATGTGCACATATGACCATGTGCACATATGACCATGTGCACATATGACCATGTGCACATATGACCATGTGCACATATGACCATGTGCACATATGACCATGTGCACATATGACCATGTGTACATATGACCATGTGTACATATATTTGGCTTCAGACCTTTTATATCCCGCATTATTATGATCAGATCAGTCAAAGATATTTATCAAATGACTTTCTCGTCAAAACGTCACTCCCAATTAAATACCTATAGACATCGGCACTGGTCTGCTGGTTGGAAAAGACGTCTGTTTTTAATGTTCTCATTTGTCATGAAGTGGGCGTCACGTGATATAACGGGAATCATTTTTTGTCTTAAGCTATATCACGCGGTATATGAAAATCCATTTTCACTAGCTGACGTAGCGTACGGAATGTGGCAAAATATCGTTTGGGGGTGATAATCAGGAGACGTGTAAGACTGCAGTTATTTGCAACTTGAACAAAATGAGCGCTGTTGTTAATGTCCACTGAAGCATGCTACAAAGGAAGTCAAGAAGAATCCATTATTGCTGTGGGAGCAAAGATCAGCACGTGGAGCGGAAGGGCCCAGAAGACTAGGTCCTCTCTATTCATAGTTTTTGCTATGCCATCTCTCACTTTGAGTAATTTTAGAACATCCATATAACTTCCTTCCTTGGGATTGTTCATGAATGTTGTTTTGCTGACAAAATACAGGACTCGCTCAATGGTATAATGCGAAGTTTTTGTATTTAGAATCCCGAGTGAGATTAAATGAACGATTGTATGTACAATAGTATGAAAAATCCTATAAAATCTTAAAATAATACCATTGCTTTCTATGTAACTTGGGCATTAAGTATGTGACAGTATGGGAGCAGTATGGAGATCCATTTGCTGCCTTGAGTTTTGTTTCCTTTTATTATGGTGTCGCATTCCGCATTCTGCATCCCACGGGCAAATTGATAGTTTATTGGAAATATGAAAATAAATAATGACGGGGAATTAAAGATTACCGACGATTGGGTTTGCACACCCCTCTTGCCAAGTAAATGTATCTTTATAGGGATAAAATATAATACTAATTACTCCGTTATTCATCATTATTCACCTTCAAGAGAATTCTGGGTATCCTTTCGCTTTTACGCGACCAGGTCATCTGTTTAGCAAGTCTACCAACCTTCATGTACATTTCAAGTGCTCTTCAATATAATCCACGAGTAATGCCTTTCTGCAGGTACTCGGGTTGTCTTTCGAAGTTCATATCACCTGAAACAATCACATCGTTACTAGAAATCCTATATCCTTAAAGTAATACAGCTTTCCTGTTGTAGAAAAAAAGCAAAAAACAGAAAACTATTTTGGCCTAGATAAAGATGAGTGACAGCTTTAATTGTATAACAGAACGTACCCTCTTATTTTCATTTGTAATTTTAAGTATACATCTGCAGTGTTGTACCAGGCTAAAACCTTAGTTATACTCATTTAATACTTTGGATGCTTGTTGAATTGCATTGCATAAAGGCATTGCACATGTTTTAAAAGTTCCATGAACTCCATTAAGGAAGTGAACTCTATTAAGGTAGTAACAACTCCCTGTTCCATTCACCGAATAGTACAATACGTTTACTTAGCAAAGCATGTTAGTATAAGTCAATGTCACTAATGCGAGAACGGCAGCCTAATACAAATTACTCTATATCACAGTGGCAACGCAAAACCATAGGCACTGAACTGTCGAAGCTGAATTTTTTTTGCTGAATATCGTTCAGAAAGTTGAAATTTCTTACTTTCTTCTGCGATATTTTTTGAGGGAAGCTGTAAGACATGTGCCAGAAATCCACAAATTTCTTGGGCAGGTGAAGTTTTCAAGGCCTCGCAATTTCGCGGTCTGTTTATTAAGATGTTTGTGCTTGCGTAGCTGAATGACTTCTTCTCCGAAACTGTAATACCAAAGTTCGCCATGAATTAAATCTGGGGTGCGCAAATTAGGAAAAAATAACATGGGGTGTTGCCTCAAGAACCTATCTTTAATCGAATATAACTTTCTCCATTTCTTTCTCACTGAAGGGTATTTTATGTCAAATTGAAGAAGAACTAAATATTTCCCAGGGTAATTTTTTTGACATAAATGATGACTTCACGCAGATATGTATGAAAACCGTTAAAAGTGGGCAAAAATTCCATAAAATCAAGCTGCCTGTTCCAATCATTTCTCTACATTTCAAAAGAAACAATTTCCTCTCATTTTCAAGTACACAAATGTAGAGTTCTATTCACATATCTAACAGCAGTTTGACTGTCTGACAAGTTGATGCACTGTATTGCACAAAACACCTAATCATTATAATGAATCTCATTTGTGCTTCTTATGTTTCCTATATACACATCATCCGTGCTATTGGAACAAGGCATAGGAGGAACAGATCTAACCGAAGATTTCCTGGAGTTATAGCAAAGTTTTATGTACACCAAGAATGCAGGAAATGCAGTTGTAAGTCACAGCACATATTCTGAAAAATATTTTATTATGGTGATACCGTTCATGATATATAATCCCCGCCAAACATTTCCAAAATACCTTGTTACCATGACAAGCCCTCTTATACCTAGGATAAACAACAGGCGCGGATCCAGACATTTCGAAAAGGGGGGCTGAAAGCCCCCTTAAACATTATCCTAGATTAACATTATGCTAATTTTCGTGTATTTGTTATTGTTGATGTGGCGTAAAAGGGGGGGGGGCTGAGCCCGGGAACCCCCCCCCTGGATCTGCGCCTGAACAAAGATGTCTAATAAAGCAGGAATATGATGATCCCATTGTATCCTGGATAAGCAACTCTACCTTATAAAACACCAACATGATTATTGATATATAAGAACTACTTCTTTCGATCAGCAAAACAAAAAATAAAATAAAATAAAGTAGACGACGAGAAGGGTACTCATTGAAGTCCATTCATCAATCATATGGTCATGCCTAACTGTTTATCCACCGAGAAAAGGGAAATAATAGTTCATCAAGAGTGTCACAGCAAAATACGACACTTAACTACAATTGATAGTGATCGGAAAGATATATATTCTTCTCAAAGTTTTAACAACTACTACTTCCCTTCTAATGCAGGTGTATCTGTAAGGTCTCACAGAGAAACTGCCAGCTATATATGTTTACACTGATCCAGCACTGATCGATTTCCTTCAAATTGTAGTAGCTACATAGCTACGACGTACGATCTGCTGTTGTCTTAATACTTGATTCACACAATTCACACAAAAGAATAGAACAGACTTTAGAACAGTTCCAACAGTTAGCTTACGGCATTGCTGTGCAGGTCGGTTTGCAACTCTTAAACGAATAAACTCTCCTTAATATTTCTTTTGTTACAATGTGGCTCACTTGTTAATGAACCACATTGGTTCATCGGTACAAAAGAAAAATTAAGTAGAGTTTGTTCATTAAAGAATTTCAATCTGACTTGAACAGTAATGTCGAAAGTTACCCGTTAAAAATATTTGAAGGTCTTACTATTATTCAGATCCGATCTCTCTTTCCTGTCCTTCTTCCTTTCCTTTGCTTTGTTTCCCTCGTTACTCTTTTGTTTACCTAACGAATGAACACTTCTTAGTGTATGTGTGCTCCTACTCTGACCTTGCCTGATGATGAAGTTTTGTGTGTGAATAACGTCATCTGCTATTAAAAAGACCTATTTGGTACAAAGCTCTTTAGGTGTCAAAAATTCAAAATTTTTCACAATATCACCTGTGATACAATAGGAGTGGTTTATCTCCTTCCTTGCTTTGATTGTTAAATGCCGTATGTGGCAGAAACTGGGGGGGGGGGGGGCTGAGGAATAGACACCGTGGGCATCGGCAAAAATGCGTAAAGACAGTACGCCGTTGGGTAAACATTTCCAATCTTGTAAGAACTTTGAAACGAAATGAATTGAAAAGCTAGTCACTAATAGCAATTAAGAAGACTCGGTAAGACGTAGCGCACAAGTGGATTTACTCCCTGAATACCCTTCACCCAGTGGGCATGAATGTGAAAGACCATAGCTCTTAACATAATCATAATCTTAGCCTTTATACACGTTATTCTTATTGTTCAAAGGCATGGATTCATCTCCAAAGGTGGGGGGGGGGGACTTTTCACCATTTTGAATCGACATCCTTGGGGAGGGGTCTAAGGGGGTGTACCCTCCCCTTTGAAAAAGGGAAACTGGAAGGTGTCTTTATGACAAATGGTGCACTATTTGGGTGCATTTTAGCTTTTAAAATGTAGCGCAATTCGTAATCTATGATACATTACTGAAAAAGTGGGGGGACGACTTATTGGAGATGTCCTCCTTACAAAAAAGTGAGGGGACGCGTGCCCCCGTCCCCCCATGATTCACGCCCATGTTTTTGTTGCATGTTTCTTTGAATCAGTTATTCAGTATAAATTTATACGTGAACAAGAAAAGTTTACATTTCATATTTTAATTGGTATATATATATATATATATGTATATATACACTTAATATCCATCTATATATGTATACACATATATGTATGTGTGCATGTTTATATGTATGTATGTATGTATGTATGTATGTATGTATGTATGTATGTATGTATGTATGTATGTATGTATGTATGTATGTATGTATGGAATTGAACCCGGGTCTCTCTCGTACCGGGCGAGCGCCTTAACCACTTGGCCATTGTGACACTTGTGGTTTTAGACGTAGAACAGGGTACAAATACTGCCGCACTCACTTTTTCTCTCCTGTTACCATGGTAATTCCCCAAGCGGGGTAATGAATAATCAGTAGCCAAGCGGGGTAATGAATAATCAGTAGTACTGATTATTCATTACCCCGCTTGGGGAATTAACATGGTAACAGGAGAGAAAAAGTGAGTGCGGCAGTATTTGTACCCTGTTCTACGTCTAAAACCATAAGTGTCACAATGGCCAAGTGGTTAAGGCGCTCGCCCGGTACGCGAGAGACCCGGGTTCAATTCCTGGTTGTGACTTGATTTTTCTCTCTGAATTTATTTCTTCTGTACTTTCCCTTGTGTGAAAAGGCTATGCCAGCACGTGGGATTGATTTCAACTTCATGATCGAACACCAAACACAACTTTCGACCTATGTATATATATATATATATATATATATATATATATATAAACAAATATGCAACTGCCATCTTACAGCACTCAACATCTCAAGTGTATAAGCGTAAATTCAGTAATAGAAAACGAAATATAAGAGTATACACATATACAAACAAATTACGGAAAAATACTTCAACTTTATTGCAAAGTTTTGATAGACTCTACCTATCTTCTTCAGGTGTAATCTGGGGTTGGGGGTTACCCAATCTTCATGCTTTGATTAATGAGTACAACCCAATATTACAACTATCGGAGACTATGCGTAATGTACTGCCTCCCCCTCCAAAATTTATTTTAAGACAATCGCCTAACTTAAAACAACTTTTAGTTCGAGCCAGACTTAATAAGCCTAAAGATCAACCTAAAGGCTGTTATAAAACTCATTTTCGAAATTGTGTTACTTGTGCAGCCTTAAAAGAAACGTCTAATTTTGTTAGTTTTTCCACAAAGGAAAAATTCACAATTTTTAGTTCTATGACATGTACTACTAAGTCTGTTATTTCTAATTAATTGTTTATCCTGTGGGAAGCAGTATGTGGAAGAAACAGGAGGGTAATTGCGTCAGAGACAGAGGGGGCATAGGCAAGAGTTTAAAAAAGGTCATACTCCTTTAGGGAAAGATTTTTACGGGGCTTGCACCAATTTTGAATTAATTGGAATACAAAAGATACCAACCTACAGCAGCCATTTACGGGAACAAAAAGAGCTCTCATGGATACTTCAGTTAGATACCTTTCACCCTACGGGCATTAACGTAAAGAAACTAGTCAAGCAAACCTAAGTAACTTACGTTTTTGTTGTGTTCTGCTTTTCTTTTGTTACGGTTGGTAGCCAAAGCTTTTTAGTTTTCTGGTAGTTGGTTTACATCAGTACTTACTTCTTTATGATTCAGAGCTATTTTACACCTGAAGTCTATAGGTAGAGCCTATCGAAACTTCGTAATGAAGTTGAAGTATTCTTCCGTAATTTGTTTGTCTACGTGTATATTCTTATATTTCGTTACATACATACATACATATATATATATATATATAAGGTCAAAGTACTGCGTAGCACTTATGAAGTAGGTACTTCATTTTTACCTATATATATATATATATATATATATATATATATATATATATATATATATATATATATATACATATATAGGTAGAGTGACGTAGCGACTTTATATGAATGAGTCATATCAACGCTGTATTAAATAGTCGCACAGAGACCTTAGGCCATTTTTCCTCTAACAAAGCACTTGCCTTATACTGAAAGAGGATATTTATTTGTGAATGGAAAACTTAGCCTCAAGCAGGATACGAACCAGCGACCTCCCGCACACAAGGCGGATGCTCTGACCACTGAGCCATTGAGGCCTATGTGGTAGAACGCGGTCAACTGAGCTTAAATACTGTCGAGTCAAGCTTTCCATTGTTACGTCATAGGAACGCGTCCTGCTTGAGGCTAAGTTTTCCATTCACAAATAAATATCCTCTTTCAGTATAAGGCAAGTGCTTTGTTCGAGGAAAAATGGCCTAAGGTCTCTATGCGACTATTTAATACAGCGTTGATTTGACTCACATTATATATATATATATATATATATATATATATATATATATATATATATATATATAAATATATATGGGTGATTGAATGCTGTATGTAATAACAGATCTTAGGCCATTTAACCTCTAACATAGACATTTGCCTGACACTGAAAGAGCATGATTATCATATGAATGGAAAACCCGAGTAAGACACGAACCAGCGATCTTCCGCATACCGTGCAGAAACCTCTACCACTGTGCCTCGGTAGCTCAGTGGTAGATTATTCTCTATAGTTCGCGGAAGTTTTATATATATATATATATATATATATATATATATATATATATATATATATATATATATATATATATATATATATATATATATTTATATATATATATATATATATATATATATATATATATATATATAAAGGAATTAGTTAAGTGTATGCTTTACCAATAGGTGAGACTGTTTAGTTGAATATAGTATAGCTATTGTACAGTGGGAGATACTCAAGGTAATTATGAAGGTGCATTAAAGACGTTAACTTGGAGAATATCATGGTTGAAATCACTGATGCATTATTGTGACGTCTATCTGTATAAAGTCAAAGACATTCCTTGATTCTACCATATTTGCCAGTGTGTGTATTCACAATTAACCAAAGCTGTTTTACATGCTTTCATGACTGAACTTTAAAGAGAGACTGAGGTCAAACATTATGTTACAGGTTTATCGTATTTAGAACCTTTGTAAATAGATGGTCTTGGAGCAACTTTGTACTTAATTATTGTTAACTTTATTAAGGATATGCTTACAGGCTTATAAGTCAGAAGGCAGGCTAGCCGTAGACTGTTCTGTGTGCACCTTATATTACTTATACCATACAAGGAAGATTCACTGTATATATGTACACTTTTCGTTGACATAGGTTGGGCCGTGTTGAGAATGTATAGCCTCCATGTTGCAGCCCTAGCTGTTAATGGTTGAGTTGGTTTGGTGAGTAAAGAAGTAAACCTAGGTTCTTTCATAGGCATTTTGTTTATACTGCTGTGCTACATCATGTATCTAGCAAACAGGGCATGCTCAGGGTCAATGCAAAATTAATATGACAGTTTGTTTTAACTCCTGTTGGCGAAATGTTCTTTGTTGACCCAAAGTAATCTGCGCACTTCGGTATTGTTTTATCAGTCATGGCGATTTTTGGGAGTCATATTCTTTTACAGTATTCATTGTTTGCAGAAACTTTTATTGCAGCTAGTACAGTAATTAGGGTTCTGTCATTTTTACTTGAGACATTGTATGTGCCTTAGTCTTTGAAGTGTACAATAATGAGAGGAGCTCGAGGATTTGAAGGCAAAGTCTAAGCTTTTACTGATGTATATAGTTATATTCATTTTTATGTTTTCATTGTTTCATATTTTATCTCTTGCTAAATTGTCAGTTGACAGGGTCAATTATCATGCTTTCAGTTGAATTATTCATGCAAGGATCAAGTCATTGCATTGTGTACCATTTGTAAAGATCATAATGAAGGGTTGATTACTGGTAGTACACTATTCTAAATGTTGTATGCAGAGTAACACGTTAAATGGTTGAATTGCATGGGGTTAGCCCTTCAGTAGGTAGTATGAGTATACACAAGCAACAGGTTTGGACATGAGTTTAGATAGAGAGTACACTAGACCTCTCCTATTCCTTGGCGATACACTTTTCTTGTATATATCTTATTTTATGTTTATACTTTCGATTTCAGAGACTGTTTCCGAGTGACTTAATAAACTGAAGAGTAAGACAGCCAACAATATTGGACTTCTGTGATCTCTACTGAACTTCGTTTTATTAACGGGCTTACCCATTTAGGCAACCTGTCCTGCGCTCTCCCTGGGTCCTTATATATGTTCATACTTATATATATATATATATATATATATATATATATATATATATATATATATATATATATATATATATATATATATATAAGTTTACTCCTCTCTGTAGCTTCTACATAACGTTTACGAGAAAGGTGACTTTACATCAACTGGAAATAACTCGTTTATTTAGTATAGGGTGTTGCAGGGCAGTTGGTTTTTAACATTTTTGTTAACCGTATAACATCGTGAAAGTTACAAGAGAAGTTTTTTGCACTTGCTTAACCGAAAGGGTTAATCACGCATATCCTTGCTAGACTTGAAAATAGTTAAGACACACTCCAAAACTATGCTTTAGTCAGATTATCACACTGGATTATCCTTTTTCTTACGATATAAATATACAATCACAACAACGATGACGAACAACAAGACTATTCCTAAAAATAACCAAACCAGCCATACTTTTGAATGGTGTGAGATAGAAGAACCCTCCCCAGATTCATTTGGCATGTTAGATTTATCTGCATCGTCGCTGTTGTCTTGCTTTGATTTTCCGTCACCGTTTGTTACAGAACGTTGTGTTGCAGCTTGCATATCTAGTTGTTTTTCTTCAATTTTGTAGGCCAATACACCCCACTGCAACTTGCACTTGACATTCATACCCTCAATTTCTTTCACATTTTGAAAAGAGAGTATTTTAACGTTTTCATCTTGCGATAGCTGGGTGCCATTTACGTCAACATTATCGTTGTAAATAGTCAATTCTGCTTGTAACATGTTATCGCTGACGTTACAATAAAATCGGACATCGTTCTCGGTTTCAACGACTAAGAGAGAAAGCGATGTCATGTTGTAAATATATTCCTTGGAAATCGAACACAGACGTCCTGAAGACTGACATACCATTCTCTCATTATCGACTGTAGGTGCTCCAATTCCTCCCAGACTAACCTTAGAGTAAATAATACCCTGAGAAGTGCTCTGCCTTGCTCTAATTCTTGCCCTTCCACTTGGCTCTACAGACCAAGCAACTTGGACTCTTGGATTCCCTTCCTGGGTTTTACACGTTAATGATGCTTCTACAAGGTCTACTTGACAGACAGGGTACATATCATCAGGTACATATAAGACATTTACGACAACATTTTCGGAAACTGGGGAGCCATCATTTGCTGTCGCGCGACAGGTCCATCTTCCATAGTCCATTCTAGAAACTGAAGTGATATTTAGTTCGTAGTTTAACTTTCCAGGTTCAGGATAGCTTTGTTTTATGAAGTAGACACTGTTGTTTCTTGCCACGTCAGAGCCATTTGTGACTAACTCTTCATCTTTAAACCACGCTACGACCGGATAGTTTTCTGAATTTCTCACGACACACCTCAAGACAACAGTCTCTCCTTCTTGTAACTCCGAAGGAATCAAATTTTTTGTAATCTTGACGTCAGTTAATTGTTGGTAAGACGGAACCACACAACACAAAAATATGGTTAATACAAATAAAGACATTTTGGAGGAGGGCTGTTTTGTTAACTAGTTTTTAGTAACCGTTTTCGACTCCTTCTGTATCTGTTTCCCGGAAATGGTCTTGATATCGACAAACTTGTTCCACAGTAAACATGAACTGTCGAAGCATCTGCAATGAAAATCAAGTTAAGAGCAAGCAGTTATCCCTTTAAGCTTTTTTACAAAATTTCATGTGGCACCTTAAAATTTCCCGTGGCAAACATCTGTAACAAACACTCTACTTCAATTATTCTGAAATGAGTTGCCAAAGTCTCGCTGGTTCCCGCACTGGATATCACGTAAACAAGCCTCCTCTTTGTGTAGGTGCCTTGTAATATGAATAGACGTCGCAAAACGTTGTCTCATTTTAGACTGTGCATAGCAGCAGAAACCAAAATATTGTGGGTAGGTTTCCTGAGCAACCGATTGGTTTCGGATCGTTAGTGTTGCGAAATGTCTGTTAAAGATGTAGAATTTATATCCGCATGTGTGATCTCTAAAGCACAGGAAGTGCCGCTAGCATTTTTGCAAATCAATGGCATGGCAATGCTTTACACCACTTTAAATACCGCAAAGCCTGGTTGAAGCTCAAGTGTGTAATAGTGTCGGATGGTATTTAGCACATACTGTCTATTTCTAAGCAGGTCATCAATTTATTGAGCAGGTCATTGATCATGCCAAAAATCCTAAGACTCTAGATCCCACACCTCTGGAGGTGCTAGACGTTAGGCAACGGCGGCCCTGCTAAAATTAATTCACTTTGTCAATGAATCACGGAACAGAAGTTTTTTTTACCTCCCATAGGACGCTGTATCCTAAAAGTAATTCTCAAGCATGGTATGAGCTAGCCTATGAACACTTTTCCACTACACCTGTTCTGAATTGTACGAAAAATGTTGATACCTTTCTAACAGGCCATCTAAGTATTATCGATATTTGCAAGTTACCCGTGTAAAGTGAAGCGAGTCAATGGCCTAGGCTTTTTGAGGAAATACTGTAATTTGAACGCATGAGGGATCAAGGCTTAATGTGGACTTCAGAAATGAAAGAAAGAAATGTACAACGACTGTGACGAACATGCAACACAAAGCACTGTACAATGGGTAGATATAATTGCATGTGCGAGTTGTAAAAGATTGTAATTCCTTTATGTAGGTAATGGAACTTTCTCTACCTTCACTAGTTTTAAATCTTTGAATAATGATTGCAGTACTAAGAACCTTTGGTCTGACAAATAGTGAAATCATTTAATTAATCCAGTGCACACGAAAAGTGTAGCCCCTTCCCCGTGTGTCTGTATGCAGAGTAGAGACAATACAAGGCTTTAGACGGGACATCCGACTTTCCACAACGGTAACGATTTTCCATAACGTGCTCTGTGATAGTGCAAGTACTATATAACGGTGTGTTTAGTTGGTTCGATGAGGTTTTACGGCTCAGTTTCTAACCATATGGTTTAAGTCCGGCCGGCCATAGCCTACGTAGCGCCTCTGTGGCTGCCGCCCCTTTTTAGGCTGCCGCCCCTCAGTTTGTTTTTTCGCAGCGATGAGCTGAACGAAAAAACTTCGTCCGCTCCGCGGGGTAGGCCGGCCACAGCCTTTTTTCCAGTTGTGGCTCACTGAGCTATATATATATAACGGAGTGTGTAGATATTGTAAAGGTGTGCTACCGTACTGTATGGGTAAGTTGCTGACTTATCAGTTTTACAAACTTCTTCAGTGTGGCGATGAACACTACGATTTCTTCAGCTGTAATTTCATGAGGATTGCTTTCCCCAAAATTCAAACACTTTTACGTCCCCTCCTGTACAGTTATAGCCCAAGACATGACATACAGTATATCTAAAGTGAATACAGACAATTGCTTAACACAAACAGCATCCAGCAAAATATACTAAGCTTTTGTATCTCTTTGCCGGTTGGGTTCTTAGCGCGACAATACTATATTGAAACATAGTTTTAGCGCAATCAGCACAGCATCTGCAAAAGTAAGTTTGTTTCATAGTATGGTAAAAATCTCTTTTTTTGCCAGTTATAAGCAGGATAATTAATTTTTAGCAAACAGCTTTCAATTTTTGAAAGAATGATGTCGACGCAATTATTTGGTGCTGTGGCCGAGTGGATAAAGGAGGTGCCATTTGAAGCAGTGAAACTTGGCAACCAAGAGGTTCGGGGTTCAATCCCCGGCCAGGTCAAAGTAAGGTGGATTTTTCATCCAAGACCAATCTCCGGTTTTCTCATCTGAATTGGCTTTTAAAAAAGAAACCAAATTTGATCTAAATTGTTGAGTTGGTTAGCCACCCGACGTGAAGTTGCAATTCATAAGCCATATTGGCTTCTCCGAAATTTGTGGTCGCTTAGCGTCGTAAAACAACTGCCCATCAAGGCCTGAATTTTTATTATTTGACAAGTTTTTGTTATTGAGGTGCTTTTGAGACAGAAAATGGCTTTGTGAGCACTATTTAACCATCTGGTGAAACTTGTGCAGTTGCATATGATTAGTGTATGGGTTGGTAGTAACGGTTCCATACGGAGAAAAGCAGGGTCTGGCGGTGCACAGAGTCAGCCATTTAGAACATACACCTTTTTCGTCACAATTTAAGAAGTCAAAAATAAAATATTGAATAAGTGTAGACTGTATATAAGGTCAAGTATTTTCTAAGGTTTAAATAAAGATAAGGTGGCAATGTATTCACATGAGTTACTAATAAGACTGCATTTTTCGGTCACTAGCAAATACAGCATCCTGTGTATAAAATCAATTCAACATTGAAGGTAAACTTTACTGAGGCCATTTGAGACATTTCATGAGAGTAATATGCTAGTCAATATAATAAAGCTGTTTCTTGGACTTGGGACTTGACAAATATTGTACAAAGTGTTATAAAAAAGTTTCAACTGCCACTGCCGGCTGCAGGGCTATCTAATAGATTCCTGTCAGGTCTATGATCGGCCCGTGGTTGAATTTTATTTAGAGTTGTCCCAGAATTTCGCAGGCAGAGGTAGATAGCCAAAATGACTTTTATAAATAGGCACTAAACACTGCTGTTAGATGTACAAATTAATGTGCAATTCCAGCTACGGTACGAATACCAGTTGGCACCGATGTGGGCTAGATGAAACAGTTCATGTAGTGACCATATGGGATTTCCCATATTCTGCCCATATTTGGTATTTCTAGGGTGGATGAAACCCAGATAAAACGTAAGTAGAAGACATCTGTTCAACCCCGTATCATTTATATTCCTAAAACTATTTCATTTGCTCGGTTGGGCTATTCCATAAGAATTACATTGGGTGCTTAAGTTTATGGGGCCATGCGGGACAAAATGACTTGCCCCAAATGCATCCCCCTGGAGATTTATTTCATTCTCAATGTGACTTTATATGGAAACATGTCAAGTCAGTAGGAGTTAAAAGAGCAAATACGAGAAAGAAATAAAAAATGCTTTTGTATTTGTACGTGTATGCCATTGTCTGTTCACATGTTCTTGAAAGGGTTTTCATTGGTTTTATTTCATTTATACTGGAATGTAGACACTGAAAACTAAGATTATACAAATCAAATAAGAAATAAGTCGTTACCACTACATGACGAAAAATAATGATGAACATCAATGCTTTAGACTATGGTCATTTACTGCACATTCTGACAAGTCGAATCCCCAGTTCACTACAGATTTTCACTACAGTATATTGCAAATGTCTAAAAAGAAGACCGGAAACGAAGACCCACGTCTTAAATAATAAATAAACATTGCGCGTAGAAGATGGGGTTGAAATGTTTGTTCAAATTGTTACGGCTTGTGGTCGCGAGTCAAACCAATAACAGCGAAGGATCACAGAAGAACGAGATTAAAATTCAACAACTTAATGATTATTTACAATCTCCTTATCTTACTTAAATTTACAATAATTAATTAGACTTACTCACAATCCTTTATTCAATATTTGCCTGGTCTGGTCCAAGGGCTGGTAGTGCATGCACGTTGACGATGGCACAGTGGTAGACCTGCAGCGTGCTGTAGCGTAGGAACTGGTTCCACGAGCGAATAACGACAAGGCTAGCGATGATGGACGATAACAATCTCAATACACAGCGTAGAAACGGCGTAAGGCAATTTATCAGAAGTGTTCAGTGTCAGTGGCTGGCTTATGATATCTCAGTAGTGTGACAGTCTGGTCTCGTTGAAATCTCTCCCAGAATAGTTGTTGAACTGCCTTTTATATGCTAGGCTTTTATTCGAGAACTCTCCAGAATTTAACAGAAACTTCTAGTGTACACAGTCCAGCAATTACGAGAACGTTCCTAATAGAAACTTCTAGAACACACAGTAGTTGTAATTGGGACATAACGTAAACAGTTCTCACTTCTAGACAGTTCTAGAAAGGCTGCGTTGAAGTTGAATTCTCTGGAACTTTCCATTCGCTCGTCGATGGATTCAATCCGGTGTTTCTGACGGGTCGTCTTGTAACACTCCCCCCCTTGAAAAAGTTTTGGACGTCTCGGACAAAACTTAAGTTACAATATTTACAATGTATAACTTTACAGTAATAACTACAGTATATATATTATGTAGTCCAATATTCAATGGAAGGTATAATCATAACATACAACTTGTCTTGCAAGGTGATGATAAATGCATACAGTAACATTATCAATACACATTGTGCCATAGTTAACACAAAATTTCAAAACTTACAGTGAGATTTTCAACATACTGCATCAGATCAAATTCTTGACAAAGAGTCTGGTACAACATTGTCTTTCCCTTTAATGTGCTTAATATCTACATTATACGATTGCAGAAACAAACTCCACCTCATCAATCTTTGATTCTTATTCTTCATCTTAGATAAAAATGTCAAAGGGTTATGATCAGTGTATACAGTGATAGGGAAACTAGTAGTTCCCAAATAAACATCAAAGTGTTGAAGACCAAGTATCAAAGCTAATGTCTCTTTTTCAACTGTTGAATAATTTTTCTGGTGTTTGTCAAATTTCTTAGAATAATAACAAACAGGGTGATCAACACCATGCTCATCAGCTTGAAGCAAAACTGCTCCTATGCCATTGTCACTGGCATCTACTGCCAACTTAAATTGTTTTTCAAAATCTGGAGCAATCAACACTGGTGAACTCATTAGTGCCTTTTTCAATAATTCAAATGCTGCTTGGCAATCATCTGTCCAATCAAACTTTTCATTTTTCTTTAACAATTTTGTCAATGGTGCAGCAATGTCAGAGAAATTCGGACAAAAACGTCTGTAGTAACCAGCCATGCCTAGGAAGCGCATGAGCTGCCTTTTATCAGTTGGGGCAGGGAATTTGTCAATGCCCTCAACTTTAGCCTTAATTGGTCTAACTTTACCCTGACCAACCACATGCCCTATGTACACCACATGGGCACAAGCAATCTCACTTTTGACCAAATTGACAGTCAAATTAGCTTCGGCAAGCATGTCAAATAATGCCTTAACATGTTGTACATGTTCATCCCATGAGTTGCTGTACACAATAAGGTCATCAACAAATACTTCACAATTTTCTAAATTTGACGTAAGATTATTTACTAAGCGCTTAAAGGTCATCTGTGAATTTTTCATACCAACCGGCATAACCTTATACTGAAATAAACCATCTGGAGTCACGAATGCCGAGATTTTCCGAGCCCTCTCAGTGAGTGGTATCTCCCAGTACCCCTTTAGTAAGTCAAACTTTGATACATACGTAGCTTTCCCAATCCTATCAATACAATCATCGATACGGGGTATCGGATAGGAATCCGTTCTTGTGACCACATTCACCTTTCGGTAATCAGTACAAAATCTGTACCCACCGTCTGGCTTGGGGACCAATATACAAGGGGAAGACCATTCACTATTACTAGGTTCTATAATGTCATGGTCTAACATATACCGAACCTCATCCCTGAGATGTTGTCGTTTTCGAGGGTTAACTCGGTAAGGATGCTGCTTGATTGGTGTGGCATCTCCCACATCAACATCATGTTCAATCAAATTTGTCCTAGTAGGATCATCTGAGAACAAGCATGCATATTCATAGATTAATGATTTCATTTCTGACTTTTCTTTGTGATCCAGATGACTTAATTTCTGGTCAAGATTTTTCAACACATCAGAATTTTGTAATTTAATACACATGTCAGGAACATTATTAGCCTTGATTTCATCATTACTGAGTTCATGATCAGTATTGATAATACACACTTGATCACCTGTATCATTAGTGTTGCTATTTACATCATGTATACTTTCATCCTTAGAAATGTCACAATCTTCTCTTTCATAATATCTCTTCATCATATTAATATGACATACTCTTTTAGATTTACGCTTGTCAGGTGTCAAAATGACGTAATCTGTGTCACTAACTTTTCTCTCAATGACATAAGGTCCTTGAAAGCGAGCTTGAAGTGGCTGACCAGAAACAGGTAAAAACACTAGCACCTTATCACCAGGTTTAAACTCTCTTTTCACAGTGGTCTTGTCATACCACGCTTTCATTTTCTTCTGAGAGTGTCTCAGATTTTCCTGAGCAAGTTCACATGCTCCAAGAAGACGATCTTTAAAACGGGATACATAATCAAGTAGATGTATGTCTTCACCTGGATCTGATAACCACTTCTCCTTTAACAATTTCAATGGTCCACGAACTGTGTGTCCAAAGACAAGTTCAAATGGACTGAACCCAAGTGACTCTTGTATAGATTCCCTGGCAGCAAACATTACAAATGGAATGCCTTCATCCCAATCTCTCTCATTATCATGACAATATGTCTTTAACATATTCTTCAATGTTTGGTGAAACCTTTCTAAAGCCCCTTGGCTTTCCGGATGATAAGCCGAAGACTTAATTTGGTCTATGCCTAACTCATACAACATCTGCTGGAATACAGTTGACATGAAATTAGACCCTTGATCTGATTGGATCTCTTTCGGCAACCCAAACAATGTGAAAAATTTAAGTAAAGCTTGTAAGACTGTCCGAGCCTTAATATTTCTCAGAGGTATTGCCTCTGGAAACCTTGTAGAAGCACACATAATGGTTAATATATACTGATGCCCTGCCCTACTCTTAGGTAGGGGACCTACACAATCAATGATGACTCTACTAAACGGCTCTTCAAAAGCAGGAATTGGCTTTAAGGGTGCAGCCGGAATATTCTGATTCGGCTTCCAACCATTTGACATGAGTGACAGGTCTTACAAAATTTGGCCACATCACTTTTAAGTTTTGGCCAATAAAAGTGATTTAGAATTCTGTGGTAAGTCTTATTGACTCCTAGGTGCCCTGCAAATGGCATTTCATGAGCAATACTCAGTATTTCCCTTCTATAGGTCCTAGGTACCACAATTTGATGGTAAATTCTCCACTCTTCATCTAATAGTGCATCAGGTGGTCGCCATTTACGCATCAAAATATTGTTTTTCAAATAAAAGCAGACTGGGACGTCTTTCGATTCATCCTCAGTGAGTGCACCAGCTATTAATGGCTGAAGCTCTTCATCATGTTGTTGTTGGACTGACAACTGGTCTCTGTGGAGTGTGTCAGACATTTTTGATTTTTCCTGTTCCACCCCCTCACTATGTGTGGGGCCAGGAGACTCACAATCCTGACTATCATTAAGATTAGTCATAAAAGATTGGCTGAGATCATACCAAGAATCTTCACTTTCATGAATATTTTTACTGGAATCTTTTCCAGACTCTGACTCCTCTTTTGGGAGTGCTGTTCCATTTTTAGGAACTAATTCCTCAATTTTAGAGGGCGGATGATTAAGTTTATCATCCTTATTTTCAGAAATCATACCCTCATTTTTAGAGAGTGGATGTTTAAGATTATCATCCTTACATGATTCCTTACTTGTTCCACTTTTAGGAACTGTATCCTCACTATTGGAGGGTGGATGTTTAAGATTATCATCCACGGCGAGCTTTTGTGACATAGCTCTAGTGACAGCACAGGCAGGGAATAAATTTGGAAATTCCTTTTCTAATTGCTCTGTGTTGTTATAATCACATGGTTTATCTGTCAAAATTGCATTGGCTACTACCTTTCCACCAGCTAGGTCATTGCCTAGCAACAGAGATACCCCCTTTACAGGTAGAGTAGGTCTGACCCCTACTATGACCGACCCAGAAACTAAATCTGACTTCAAATTAATTTTGTGTAGAGGGACAGAAATAAATCCACACTCAACCCCCTGAATTAGTACATTTGCCCCTGTGGAAGTAGAGTCCGATAATGGCAAAACTCCATCAAGAAGCAACGACTGAGTTGCGCCTGTATCACGCAAAATTTTAATTTTGACGGGTGGATGAGCTGAATTCCCATCTAGGGAAATAAACCCCTCAGACACGAATGGAAGGTATTCTTCCTTAATTTTGTCGTTAGAATTAGGCCGTAAAGTCACGACTACCTCAGAAGAGTTCTCTACATTGGCTAAGGCATTAGAAGCTGTTTCAGTCTCCTTTAATTTTGCCAATGTGAAGCAATTTGCCATTGTGTGGCCCTTTTTGTGACAGAAACCACAAGTTATGTCTTTAAAGGCAGCTTTGTTTGAGCTGACCTGGTCGTTCTTTTGACGACTTAAATCTGGTTGTTTTTTACCAGAATTTGTTGGAGAGATAGATCCAGACTGAGATCCACTGTTACCTGTTGTGCCACTATTATTGCCATATTTCTTATTTGGCCTACTAAACTGACCCTTGTTTTGAGTCTGACCCACTTTACCGAATTTATGGGTAAGTGCATACTGATCAGCCAAATTTGCAACTTCACTCAACTTGTCAGCCTTATTTTCCTCAAGGTGAGTCTTAATGTCATCATTCACACACCGTTTGAATTCCTCGACCAGCATCAGTTGTCTTAAAGTGTCAAATGTGGAGACCTTCTTGGAAGCACACCATCTATCGAAATGCCTTTCTTTTTGATAAGCAAACTCTACGTATGTTTGTGAATCCGCTTTACGATACTTTCTAAATTTTTGGCGATAAGCTTCAGGCACCAATTCATAGGCTTGTAATATGGCCTTTTTAACCTTATCATAATCCATGCTGTCCTCTATTGACAGAGCGGAATACACTTCTTGAGCCTTGCCTGTGAAATTACTCTGGATGAGTATGGACCATTTATCTCTTGGCCACTTTAGTTGCTCACCCAGCTTTTCGAAATGGTTAAAGAATTTCTCCACATTATCCTCCTGAAATTTGGGGACAAATTTTACGTGCTTAGAAACATCGAATAATCCCCCAGTATCCAAGCCTATTTTAGGGTCTGAGCCTTTTATGACCCCTAACTCTAGTTGCTTCAACCTAAATTCATGTTCTCTTGCCTCTTTTTCCCTTTGCATTTGCATTTCTCTTTCCTCTTTTTCCTTTTGCATTTGCATTTGCATTTCTCTTTCCTCTTTTTCCTTTTGCATTTGCATTTGCATTTCTCTTTCCTCTTTTACCTTTTGCATTTCTCTTTCCTCTCTTTCCCTTTCTCTTTCCATTTCTTTTAATCTAATCTCCTTATTCATTTCTATTTCAAGCCTTTTCAATTCAAATGTGTTGTCAGTTGGCACAGTGATAGCTGTTTCCAATACTGTAATAGGCAGGATACTTTCATCCACTAGATATTCTAGAACATATCTTTTAATCTCGTCTTTCCGCATTAAAGGCTGAAATTCAACGCCATAATGTTTTGCGACCTTTACAATCTCAGACTTCTTTAATGAATCTAGTTCCTCGACTGAGGGACTAGCCACGAATTTATCTAAGTTGAATGGCATTTTGAAATTGTATCAAGCCTTCAACAAACAAATAAGTAGTCTGAGCAAACACAGTTGCTTACGATTCACAACAGAATTTCTCGAATTTTCTAGTATTTTTCGTTCCCGGATAGGCCCCCAATTCTGTTACGGCTTGTGGTCGCGAGTCAAACCAATAACAGCGAAGGATCACAGAAGAACGAGATTAAAATTCAACAACTTAATGATTATTTACAATCTCCTTATCTTACTTAAATTTACAATAATTAATTAGACTTACTCACAATCCTTTATTCAATATTTGCCTGGTCTGGTCCAAGGGCTGGTAGTGCATGCACGTTGACGATGGCACAGTGGTAGACCTGCAGCGTGCTGTAGCGTAGGAACTGGTTCCACGAGCGAATAACGACAAGGCTAGCGATGATGGACGATAACAATCTCAATACACAGCGTAGAAACGGCGTAAGGCAATTTATCAGAAGTGTTCAGTGTCAGTGGCTGGCTTATGATATCTCAGTAGTGTGACAGTCTGGTCTCGTTGAAATCTCTCCCAGAATAGTTGTTGAACTGCCTTTTATATGCTAGGCTTTTATTCGAGAACTCTCCAGAATTTAACAGAAACTTCTAGTGTACACAGTCCAGCAATTACGAGAACGTTCCTAATAGAAACTTCTAGAACACACAGTAGTTGTAATTGGGACATAACGTAAACAGTTCTCACTTCTAGACAGTTCTAGAAAGGCTGCGTTGAAGTTGAATTCTCTGGAACTTTCCATTCGCTCGTCGATGGATTCAATCCGGTGTTTCTGACGGGTCGTCTTGTAACAAAATACTTTTTTAAACCTAAATATGCAATAACAGAGGTGGGATTTATTACTCGAATGATAACAGTGTAGTTTTGATTACAATTATCGTATCTCACTCTACAGATTCTTATAAAGTACGGATCTCAGTCATGAATTCGTTCAATGTACTGTTCACTCATGACCACTGTCTGACGACAAAAGAAAAAAAGAAAATTTATTTAGACTTGATCAAACCCTACAGCAGAATTGGTTTCATTTCAATGTAATCATGAAGTAATAGGGTACAAAAGAATATTGATGTATTTGCAGTTTAGTACACATTTCACCAACGAAGCTTGTTCTACTTTCTTGCTGGTATGAACATCAAGTTACACAAAACTATCATTATCATATACTATATCAAATTATTAGGAAAATACTTATCTGAGCGCTGCAGACAAGAGAAGTCGGTTACATAATGTTTTGGTTAATATATCGATGAGGTCTTCGTTTTCGGTCTTCGTTATAGAGATTTTCACTGTATTGCAAATCTCTAAAAGGAAGACCGGAAAACGAAGGCTCGTCCAGAAACGAAATATTGCTATAAACACTGCAACTGGCGCAATCGTGTGTGACTGTTCGTTTAGGTGTTCATCATTGTAATCTTTTCATTCTTCGTTTTAAAGGTCTTCTTTTTAGAGGTCTCCCTTTTAGAGACACCCCATCCAGTGGAAAGAAAATATTGTTACATTGGGGTCAAATAAGAATTGATGTGGGCTGCTGATATCGCCCTTCAGCCCTTAGATCGATCCTCCTTTGGATGTTAAAGAAAAATATTGGGTTTGTGGTAAACTAGTCTTCATTCCTCAAGTACAGAGATTTCAAGGTAGGCCGTATAGAATGAGAGACAATTGATTGAAAATAAGGTGACTGGGGACTTTAATTCCAACAGATAAGCTTCTCACGTGAAGAAACTCATTAGTTTAAAGCCCATAATTAATTTATTCATAAAATACTTCAAATTCTCAAATGGAGCATTCATATTTCTTTTAATGTGTAATGTTTGTTTTTTTCTGGGGGGGGGGGGGAGCTAACATTGCCACAGTCTATAGGCAAGGCTGTATGGTTTAACAATAGAAAGCTGCTTTGCTCTCTGTGTCATATTGATTCAATGAAAACACACTTTTCTCCTTTAATGAACGTAAAGCCTTTGCGACCGTCCTTCTGAAATTTTCACGGTCATACTAAACATGGGATAATGAGAACGTGTCGTATATATACAGTAATGGAGCTATGGAAGGTGCACGGCACATTATTTAGTGTAATTAAGGAAAACAAAACAATACCAAACTCGCAGCTGCCCGAAAATCAAATGACTGGATTGACTATGACTTCATTATGCATAAGATGATATCATGATATGTGTTCAATTTGTGACCATCTACATAAATCATCTACTCTGCTAGGTATAAACGAGGATCTGCATATTGACGAGCCATTTTTAATTTACAGGGTTGATCGAATCCAGACGTCTGGAATAAATAGTCGCAATACCTCCTCCTGATGCGTAAGTGCCTGTTTGGCCCTGTGAATAAGCATCCTGAAGCTCTAGAATAATCAGTGCTTTAGATGAAAAAAAAAAAATCCGCTGTACAAGTTATTTTCACAAGCATGATATTAATTTGAAGCCGACTTCAAAAGAGAGTTTTGGTTATAGGATTCACTAGGTCTATGAGGTGCTCACTGGATTTAACTTTGAACCCTTTGTTCCTCAATCTTTTATCTGTACAAGTTTGTTAGAAATCACATTCACGTGTACAGGGAGGATTTCAAAGCTTACACATGGTAGCAAGAACAAGTTTATCTCCTTCATGACTTACTGTGGAAAGAATAACTCATTAAAATAATCGTGTCTCTTTGGTATGATATCTTGTGGTTACTTGTTTTCCATGTGTCAATAAAATGAGTGTATACGAGACAGAAAATCGTCTAGCCTATAGTACTAAAACCTCGAGGTAAAACTACACTAACTTTTCTTAAGGTCGTGTGACATGCCACCAAAAAGTGCTCTTTCACTTGTCAGTTAAAGAATTAAGTCCTCCAATCAAAGATCTGTTGGAGTTATTTCAATATCTTTTACCGTTCTCAAAATATACGTCTTCAAAGTTTGATGGTTTCTGAAGAAACTAATTGCATATGCAAAAATAATGATGTGGACTGTTGCACAGTGTTAAGATTTCTTTTGTTAGCCCTATGTAAATTATCTCTCAATTACTGATCACATAGATCATAGTTTGGTAAGTGATATCAATATTTTTCAAGGAAACAATTTTAAATTTTATAATAAACCCCTCATGGAATAACAATGCTATCAGTGCCCTTCAAAAGGATGAAAAAACAAAATCTAATATGTGCCATGTATGGTATGTCCCTCTTTCGATGTCACATATTTGCATATTTAGACATGTTTATTCATGACTGAAGTGTGAAATAGAAATTTCCCTGTAAAATGGTCAATATTTGATGGATTTTAATGGGAATTGCAGCTATTTTCTGGATCTTTAATGCTTTTTACATCAAATATCCAACTACGTTATTTTCATGTCACACGACCTTCAAAAAGACATTTTGTTCGCATGTAAGATTTAAGCTCCATTTTTGGAAACGTCTGCTTGTGCGAGAGTTGGGTTGAAACCAGGCTTTTGAAACAGGGGTTGGATGATGATAAAAATTACACCGTCATCACTTCCAAATCTTATCTTTTCCCACCCAAAATTGTTGAACTGCTGAAATTGATAGATGTCTGAAATAGGCTACATAAAAAACCTACTAATCACCAACACAGTATGTGGTTTAACGTTGTACGAATCAAAACTTAAGTCGCAGGTATGATTGGTAAAAACATTCATGTTGGTGTAATGAAACATACCATTCCTCAATACGTTTCTTACCCGTTAGATATATATTTTTATCGTCATTTTAAGGCCTATTTCTCCTGGTTTGGTAAATTGAATACATAAAAATTATGTCAGTCGACCGTAATTTTGGATTAATTTATCCAAAGAAATTTTCACAACAATTAACTGGTCTGAAATCATGATCCACATCTTTCCCTTGTCCACATAATCTTATCATAATCTATGAAGCATAGTCCAGTGAGCGAAAGCTGTATTGAAGCTGGTTAATATTTAGCCCATCTTGGCACTGTGAAGGAAATCGTTGACCATCGCCGACTGTCTCGTTGAGGGAGGCGGTCTACCCCATTTGACGGAGCGTTAAGGAAGTCGCTACGCAGGCTTGTAATATTAAAGATGCTGCCAAAATACTCTATGAGTCGATCAGAGTAACAACAGTTATGTTGAGTCCTGTTACATCATAGACACAAAACGAAGTAAGCTTCTGTCTTGTCTGCAACGTAAGCAACCGGACCATTTTGGCATAGTTACAGCTAACGTTGTCTCATTAACTTGCTTATCAATCATAATCATACATCCCTGAATAAATGAAAACAAATTCACGAGTGGATAAATAAATATCCCCCTGTTTCAAATAAAACTGATAGACTGACCAGAGGTCCTCATATCGGAAGTCGTTTTATACCGAGAGGATGTTTTTGATAAAGCACTACCATACTTTTGATAAGATTAAGGTTTATTGGATATTTCCTGCATTTTGGCAAATGGGAATTCTGCAGATGTAACTTAATTCAAGACTGTTTGTTGGAGATATTTATATCTAACCTGTCATAAATTTCCAGGATCATGTATTGCGCTGATACCACAATCATGGAGCGTGCTTTATTTATCAAGACTTAATTTAGAAGAAACTGACGCATAAACTATTACATGACAGGTACCTCCCAGTCGGTATAACTACATACGCAAGCCTATTTGCTCTTAAAATGCCCGGTTTATAACAGACACCAAAAAGCAAACACAGGTAATGATATATATATATATATATATATATATATATATATATATATATATATATATATATATATATATATATATATATATATATATATATATATATATATATTACTAGGATAATTTTATGAAACTAGCAACATACATTGCAACTTAAATAGTGTTCGACTTTCACGAAATTTGGATACAGTTTCATTTGCTGATGGGAATGTGACGTAAGGGCCCTATTTCCCTCCTTTTTAAGGATAAAACAAATTAAGTTCGACTTTTTCAGAATCCTTCATCAGTTTAAAGGTGATTAAAAAAACGTGATTACTGTTCCCGTCGAGTCCTCTGCCTATCCCTAGTTTTTTTTTTGTTTTTTTTTTTTGAGAAAAAAAGTAAGTCTATTTTTTAGTGTAAGGAATCATTCACATTAGCAGCATTTAAAGTGAATTTCAGGGAGTATTTAGTCCATTGGATAATCGTCGGCGTAAAGGTCGGTGTCTCTTGGCTAGGTCTGAAAAACTAAAGGACGAAATCCATCCGTTTGGTACTTTTGTGTTGATCTTGTCATGTATCTATTTAATCCTTCATTATTATTTTGAAATGTCTAAAATTTATATTCAGTAAAAGGATGTCGGAACCGCTACGGCATGTCACTGCAGGCGCAGCACCACTTTCAGGAAAATAACAAAACAATTTCAGGAAAGATGAAGAACGTACGTTTTGTAATTGATCATTATTTCCATTGTTTTAAGTCTTGCAGTACAAAGCTGCTAAAGTATAATGGTAGTTGGCACATTTTTTTTTTAAATTGATGTGGCTTCAAATTTTGTTGGTGTGGGTGTCACACGTCAGTGGGGTTCGAAGAACGGGGCAGCAGTCTTGAAACCAGATGTGCTGTTATACTACGGAGCGTTTTACGGTCCATTCTTTAACTGTTAGTAAACGTCTTTCTTAATGCATCAGAATGTGTCTAAATGCACACAACGGTTGATGGATTAGCACCCGAAGAACAATCCAAAACTAAGCTACCTTTCAAGTGAAAAAAGGCAAAGAATGAAATTTTGTGTATGCCCATTGCTTGAGTTGCAAGTGACACATGCGGCACAACACCGATAATGTGGGAGGAAAGTGTTAGACTGCTCGGAAAAAGTATCATGCCTTACACTAAATAGTAAAATAAAGTGGCAGAACTGCACGTAAATATTCTTTAGTGTATGGTCATGCGCTGTCTTTGTTACGATTTCTTTGGATATTTTCATGGGTTATAATCAGTACATCCTACCCAAATAACGCAGCATAAAAGAACCAAAATACGCGTTCACGAGCAAGTGTTGGCTATCATGGTTAAGTTTTGTTTGATGAACAATGTCATAGGCAGGACTCTTTCAACAGGGGGAGACTGGCAGTACTCGAAAACACTCAGCTTTCGTAGATTTGGTACAAGTCAATGGGAGGCGACCAAGAGGTTGGGATGGAAAGAAAACTTTTTTGAAAAATAGGCTTAATAAATCATAGCCAATATATTTTGTACATTTTACATACCAGGTGTACCAACTTAAGTGTTGATTTAGCGGTAGTGTTTAAAGAACATTGCACTACTCGCAAAAACTCCCACGAATTTATGGACACAAAGAAGAATTCGCACTCATTGTGGGAATAAATAAATTGTCGGGATAACTTACATTGTAACGTATCCATCGTCTTCAGACAAAGATCTTAACAGCCTCCTAATCAAATCTCCGAAAAACCGTTCCGTGAGGAAATAAGAAAAATATGTCATTAAGAATGAAATTCCAAAATTTTAAACAAACTTTTTTAGGTTGTATGTGTATACTTTTCTTTGTAGAGGGCTCACGATGAATCCAAAGTATAAAAGAACGCTAACGTT
Source organism: Holothuria leucospilota (assembly GCA_029531755.1). Lineage (NCBI taxonomy): Eukaryota > Metazoa > Echinodermata > Holothuroidea > Aspidochirotida > Holothuriidae > Holothuria > Holothuria leucospilota. The sequence goes on along the minus strand of CM055981.1, from coordinate 19,489,942 downwards.
AGCGTCCAAACTTCGGTCGATATTTTGAAAAAAAAAAATCTGTAGAATCTCGAAATAAGAAGAGTCGTCTACACTGATCCGGTTTCTATAACCTTCAGTAGGCATGTTATGAATTTGCCAGAGCATAATTAAATTCATTTCGATATTTTGAGTGAGTATAACTAGGGTGTAACGCTTTTTTGGGCAAAGCTGGAGCACCTTCCCTCCACAAGGCCAGTCTTCCATACCCCTTGTCTACATCGCTGGCTATGAACAGCACAGACACGGACACAAAACGCTGACTGCTATGAGAGTCTCTTTACATTTGTGACTAATTACGTTTTCCTTTTAATACGTAGACAGGTATTTATAAAAAAAAAATCTGCTTACAGTAAATATCGCCACAGACTTTAGGGAGTTTATTGAAAAAAATATGCTTCTTCCAAGCTGAAAAGCATCTCTCTGGTAATGGAATGTTAATTGTGATACTGTATATTGTATATGCAATAGCTTTGGTTACACAACATTGAGGAACGTTGGATCCAAACAACAACAGCAGAATAAGGAAACAGTGCGAAAAGGGCTCAAATTTGTCACAGCTTCTAGAGAACAATGTTTAAAATAAGCAAACTACCAGCCGTAAAAGTTTGGTTGGCTATAAATATTTCTAAGCCTAAAATTTTTGTCACTTCTGTCTTTTTTCTCTTTCCTTATAGTTGACTTGCCAACTGTTGGTCTGTGAGCCAACTAACCATTCGTCCTGGGGGTGTACCATCCCCACACCCGTAGTAGCCTACGCCCCTGACTGGTTGCTTTGTCCGTGAACAAATATGAGGTGTTTTTTCTTAGACCGTAGAAGTACTTCCTTGAAGTACTTCCTTGTTGCATTGACGTGTAAGACAATCTTGAAAGTTAAGGACATGGAGTCCTGCTGGTTTTAAATTTGTTTGAGAAGAGTTTTATCCTCTTGGCATTTTCAAGAACAATAGAATATGGAATATACCTCCTCCGTGGCTAAGGCATGTGACTGTCATGTTTTGCAAAAGAAAGTCAGGGTGGATTAAGAGTTTCATTCTGTCCGTCGGGTATACTGAAAAAGGATTTTTGAGTACCTTGCACATTTTTGTTTATCCGTCATGCGTATAAATGAACCTATTGGAGTACAATTTGCAACTTCTTTGTAATGTTGTATCAAGACAAAAAAGGGTTCGTCCACTTGTGTCACATTTGGAAGAATGTCAGGTCCTGTCAACGTTACAGACTTCGTTTCAGACTAGGGTAATTTTCCTGTCATAACTATTATTGCGGTATGCAATGTTATGAACTTCTTAATGTATATCATGCTCCATCTTAAAATGGTATGGAATGCCCAAAGGGACATATTCAAATACTGGGTTCCTCGGTATGAGCAAGGTTCGCTGCTGTACGTTAGGAGGAAGGAGCGCTCTCAAACCTGCATTATCCCCCCAAAACCCAATGACGGATTGAAGAATAATTTTATACTTGGTGTGCAGATTCATCATGGTGGAAAAGTGCGTCCTATACTTGTTAGTCCCAGCCACTTGAATGAAAATTATGTTTAATATCAAAATCTTTGATGTGGAATAACTGCGTGGCCAGATCGAATTCGTACTTGGTGCTTATAATCAATTACCATCAATAGTCACAGGGTGCGGTAAAATTTGAAGATAGTTTGAAGGTAATCACTAGTTATTTAAAGTCAAAGTTTGTAAGTTGGATTGTATATAAAAGTAGTAGGGGTATTTACCCTTCCATATAGACAATTACGGAGGTCATAACTAAGGAGTCCTTTATGATCAAAATCAATGTTTTTGAGCAAGAAAATTCTTGTTGAAGGGCGACTTCAGAAAGCTCGTGCCCCATGGGCGGCTCTAAGAAATTTTGTTTGGGGGGGGGGGGGCAAACTCAAGTCCGTATTCGGGGAGGTTCGGAAGACCCCCAGCAATATTAATGGTCAGGTCCGGATAGTGCAATAGCCTCAATATGAGTATGCATACGCGTAGGGGCCCAAGTTGATGGGGGGGGGGCGGGCTGTAACGATCTGCCCGAAAAAACAGAAACAAACATTTCCGCGCTCTCTCCGCGCGCGTTCAAAATGTTAATGTACATATCATATAGGCAGGCATCCGTTATAACACCGCATGCCAATTACATACAATAATTTGCCACGTTACTACCTATTCCATATTGGTTATAATTCTGGGGGAAGTCGTTACAATAATGATGATAATAATCAGTGGTGTGGCCAAGACTTCTCTCATGGGGGTGGGGCAGGCACTATGTTGTGTGATCGCCGGCATGGGGTAGGGGGTATCCCCTCCCCTTCGAAAATTTTTTTGAAAAATTAGGTGTCCATACATGCAATCTGGTGCCACATATGCTACCTTTGAAGTAAAATTTGTGTTAAAAAATTTACCGTACGTATTTTAGGTACTAAAAGAAAAATTAGGCATCACCCCCTACCGCTTTGAAAATTTTTGAAAAATTAGGTGTCCTTACATGCAATCTGGTGCCACATATGCTACCTTTGAAGTAAAATTTGTGCTTTATTTTAGGTACTAAAAATATCGGCGTCAGTGACGGGGGAATGGCCTAATGGCTAATCAAATACACCACTGATAATCATAATATATAAGTTTAACCATTACAATTAAAACACACTGGTGAATTAATACCGAATATATAGGTGATGGAGCAATCCAAATCAGAACTATAATTTATTTACCAAGGAAGTTTTTTAAAGTATCGATTTCCGTTAAGCTACATTATCGCATTATTTTTCTTTCAGTAGGTGCCCGAAAAATTCTCAGAATATTGCCCGAATTTTCACAAAAAATATCCTGTTGGGGGAGCTGCAGCCCCCCAGCCACCCGCCTCCTATGCCTATGGGAGCGTGGTTATGGTTATGTATTACAGCGATGCCCATGTAGTTTTCAAAATCTCTTCAAAAACCATTTCAGGCAGTTAGTCATGAGCTGACTACTTCAAAAATAAATACAACCATATCAACCGATCGCTACCGTACTACCATAAGGGTGGAGTAAGAGGCAGGTGAAATGGGCAAAGCGGATTGATCCATTTGTATAAAATGAGCCCCACCTTTAAATATTTTATTGTTTCTTTCATTGTGTCACAATATGTTTCAGCTTTGCCAAGAAGCAATAAACACATAAAATGTTGGTTTTCTGGATTGTTTTCTTAAACTAACGAAAATTTCGAGCACGAAGAAACTTGAGAACTATAAAAATGATAGCACTAAGTATTTTGGATCTCAGCACCGTTCCGAAACGATTTTTTGTTTAAAGGAAGAGAAATTCCCCTAACTCAGAACGACGTCTCATCCTGTATACAAATAGCTACTAGTCAAAAGTCTCATCACACTGAGCTTAGATTGACTGTTTGGTGTGTTTATTTTAAATTAATTGAAACGGTATATACTTTAGCACAGAGGTGGAGAACCTTTTGCTTATAACAGGCCATTTGACAGTCATAAGACCGCTCGTAGGCCAACGGCGCCGTCAATTTGGACAAGGGAAGGGAAACCTCTCCTTCTATGGGAAACACAATATACTTTTAGACTACATGCCCGTTACAACTTTTTGTAGACAGATACCTATGCTAATCTGGCCAGGTGACACCCTGGCAAAACTGCTTTTAGTCGCGGATGATAATCAACACGGCTAATGGGTAGTGTATCTAATGACCCGATAGCTCTGAAGTGTCTGCAAAACTATGGGCATTTAACTCCAGCATTACCGTTACACTCTGTAAATGACATTATGATGCCTAAGCTAATCAGATTACAAAAAAGCAACTGAGAAAACGCGCGCGAAGCGCGCCGAAAAAATGTCGTTTTGAAAGCACTTTATTAATGTTTAACCTTCGCATTGCATTGAAAAGTTATTCACTTCTTTAATTTTAAGCCTACTCAAGGAAAAGGGAGGGCCTAACCCATCTCGAATTACATGTTTTTTTTTTATTTATTATTTTTATTTTTGAAAATTGAAGACCATGCTTTGCAAACTTTTTTTTTTTTGGGGGGGGGGGGGCAAGTGCCCCCCGTGCCCCTATGGCGAGCCGCTAATGTCGTGCCCCAAGACATTTTGGCTACTATTGTTAGTCAGGGCCGCTACAGCTGATACCATAGGCCACGTCAGTGCGTGCCAGATTCAGTGAAGCACATTACCTTGAAAAGTGTTTCTGGGGTTCGGGAATGATTTTGACATGCCAACTTCTGTATTGAGTGGAGCGCTACCATCGGTTGGCGCATGGTACACCAAGAAACTTTTACTCAAAGGTGCCTCCCGACTGCCGAAATCGGGACTCCCTAGGTCTTGAGTGAAAGTTAGATTTAAACATCATTCTTTATTGTGAGATCGCGTCCTTGAAAATTGCACTCTTCAAATAGATACAGGCTAATTGGAGAAATTGTCTTTCGTATGTTTATGTTAAGTGCTCCAGCAAAGGGGTTAGTCCCCCATCAAAATCCAAAGGATCATGCCACATGCCCGATCTACTCAGTGGCCAGTTGACCTGGCCTACGTAAATACGGCTACTGTCAGGCGATTAAATGATACACGGCAGTGACTTATTGAGTGGCCCCAGAGGTCAAAATAGGCGCCGGAACTTGAATCATGTCGATGGACAAGGCGCGGTTTCGAGGGGTCCTAACATGTGAGACGCCAAATAATGGATCTTCAGGGAAAACCCACATCCCTTTCCTCTCAAATCCGCCACAGCGCTGAGATATTAAAGGACATGGCGGTAGATTTGGGGAACATTGCATCAGTCTGACAGAACCAGAAGCGTATCAGAACCATGTGAAAGTGTGTGTCAAATATAAAACGGGCACAAGCTTGTTTTGCACATAAATGGAAAAAGTAACATCATATCACCCTTGAAGCTCGGGCAAAAAAATTGCCTTGTTATTTGATAGGCGGAAAGAAACGTCCTAATCCAGATAAATTAACACCTTTATCCCTACCCAAAGCTAAAGCTTAAACACAGTTTTAGACTACTTTATCTTTCAATTGGCAGCTCTAAAATTGGAGGAATTTATCCCCATCTCTCGTGGAGCCACCAGTTATTGTTAGAGAGGTCAGTGCATGATGATGAAGGTTCCATGGGGCTGTGCAACAATATTTGGACTCAAGCTGTCCTACTCAGCTGGAAATAGTGGTGAGACAATCAAATAAATAGGTGGGCTTGAAGAGTACGGAAAAATGAACTTTTAAAGATAGTTTGGTTGCTGCTTACTTTGTTTTCATACAAAAGTGATGCATTAGCCTTTATTAAAATGCTTTATAAAATCTATGAAGATTGTTGTTTCATTTGCGTTTTCAGCCCATAAATATTTTCGAATTGAATTTGACTCACGGGCCGAATTGTAACGCCTCGCAGGACGGGGGTGGCCCGCAAGCCGCCATTTAAGAACCCAGGACCTACATTGTAGTGTTAAAGCTTGGGTTACGGTGTTACCTATTTGTACTAGGCTATGCTATTATAATGTAGCTTAATAGCTTTAGTAGTGGAATATGCTCGATACCAAATTTCATAGTACGGTTACTGGTAAATGTGCAGTAATTCCATTTACCACAAGTAACACATGTAACCAGTTGTGAAAGCTAGTTTGAGACGGTCATCAGTCCCAGTTCAGATAACTCTGCGTGAAGGTTCTCAACACACACATACAATACATTTTACAAACATTCACAATTCTAGACACAACAGGAAACTATCATTTTAAGCGCTTTTGTTCACAGCAGTTGAAAGAAAGACGATACAGTAGTTTCGGTGACCAAATATAGATGAACCGGAAATTGGATGAAGTTAACGGTAGTGCACGATGTTCGACGGTAGTATACAAAGTTCAACAAATTGACACGATGCAAGATGATGAAGAAGATTTGATTCTGAAATAATCATATAGAACAGTTGGATCGGAATGTACAGACGATCATTAATAACAAATTTCAGGAAATAATAGCAAACATTAATCCAGAAACAAACAAACTTTACGCCTACTCCATGTTTACTCTGTAAGCATATACTGTGCTCTTAGTTAACATTTTATCATAGCTCTAGTCACACTTGTAATTCATGAATAGTGGCTTACATATAGGTATGAAAACACTGACAGTGCTCTTTCCTAAATCAACTTTATAACAAAGGAGGTAATCGTATTTATTACATCCTAACGAACTTAACTACAAAGAGATACCGGTAGTTAATCATAACGCAGTAAATATTCTTACGTCATTCGGTCATACAGACACAGCAAAAGGTGAATAACTCAATTGGTGATATAGAAACAGACGGTAGGTGGCACTCTACACAAATATTCATTACCGCAGCTGCATGTACTGTGCAATACGTCGCACACTGAATATTAAATATTTCACTCACTTTACCCCTGCAAATTAATTGTACTTTGCAGTACACAATTTCCTTTTGCAACATTTATGTGCCTTTTTTATTTTAGAAACGTTCCAAACTAGCATGTTATTCCCTTACTCCGATTTTCAGATGTAGAAAATCAGTGAAAATTTTAACACCTCCGAGGTCAAAAAGGCATACACAGCAACCGTTAAAAGTTGTTGTGCCATGAAAGACAATACTTTGTACAAGAAAGGACCTCAGATAAGAAAATGATATGTGTGCTTTATGTGACACATTTGGTCATTTTAAAGTAATTGTATCTGAACCATCAAAACTAAGATAACAATTTCACTTATGGTTCCACTAATATCATAGGAAACTACATTTTTAGAGATGACAAGTCAATTACAATAAAGTTATAGTCTCAGATCTTCAAAAGTAGGCAGCTTGAAATGCCCAGAGACTGTGTGAACCAAGCCACACCATTTGCCCAACCATCAACACCACCACCACCAGTACCCATGAAGGAAGTGCTTATGAAAGAATTACCAATGAAAGAAGTGCTAATGTCACCCGTGAAGACATCAACTTCTGTCGATAGTTTAATAACACAGTTTCGTTACAACTTACTTTTAATTAGCCATGGCCTCTTTTCATTTTTCGGTAAACAAAAATGTAGTGTACGCCGTAACATGAATTACAAAATAATTTTACAACATCTTTGTACATCGCTACTATTGCAAGTTTATCTGTCAGTCTCATTTGAAATATGAACTCCTTCCAGTACTTTAATGAGCCACTCTGGGGCTTTTTTGAAGCGTAGGCTTTTTTCTTTCATCCGCTGATATGCAGAGCAGAAATAATTTGTGCAACTGTAATTGATGCAATGTGCATGAAAAACAACGTACATATCAACTGAAATGTAAAGCCAGACACACTTCCAAGGCCTGCGCCTTTGACATGTATGTCACTTTACATTGAAAAACTCATTGTAAAGTCATTGTTACGTGATCCCTCCTCTGGTTTGCTGGTGCCAAGGTGACAAATATTTAAAGTGTATATATGGCCAGAAAGTCCATACTTCCAGAGTGTGCCACTGCACTCTAGCTATATAACATGCAGTCTTGTGCCACACACTCACAAAGTAATTTGATGCACGTTCTGGTAACTAATTAAATGAAAATGAACAGAAATTAAACTTTCGCCATTTTGGCTTATTCTTTAAAGGAAACTCATACTCCCATTACATTTGACGAAAAAAGTTCAAACAGTTCCTTTTCACTGGAACTTACGTGATATTTTATTATTTTCTTGCTCTTGAGAGGCATAGGATGAGTTGCCAAAGCACCTTCATGTTTCAAGGAAACATGGACTATCGTATTGGAAAACAGGAAATCTAAGGTGAAGGTTACCATTTACCATTTGGAGAAAGGAGTAAGTAGCAGAGGTACAAGATGGCGACTTTAGCTCACTGTAAAATGTAAAAGTCCAAAATTACAAGGAAGAAAACCTGCTCTCTACAACAAGCAGAACAACCATCAAGGTATGGTAGTAATAGCCATCATGTATTTGGTCTCCTTGGTTATCCATAGTTTCTACGAAAAGTTTTCATATGCACGTCAAAGCTCCTACAAAGGAGATAATATCAAATAGACGTTATAACACACTGAACTGAGCATATTTGTTCCATTCAATAATTTCTGTGGCTTATTTCCTTCTAAAATAACAAAAAAGAAAACTGAACCATTTGCTGAGAAAATGACACAAGATGTAGTCGCCAACATTGTAGAGAAGAATGACATCTGCCTGCTACTGCCATATGACGAGACAACATGATAAACATCACCCTTCTGAAAAAATAATTCAACTTTGAGGATGACAACTTGCAAGCAATCCTTGAATCTCTCTTTCCTTTCAAAGCATACCAGACAGTCAAAGATGATGAAAAATTACTATTATAAACATCCAAAGTATCACCAACTTAGCTGAATAGATTTTGGTAATAAAATCCTGTAACAGGAAAAATACTGCACCTACTAAAACCAGTTTGCTTTTGGAGATAAAAGAATATTTACGTGCCATAGACGAAACTATTCTTTATCCAGACTTCTCTAAATTGTTAGCTTTGTATAGGTCAAATAAGGTGTAATTATCATGTTCAAGCCAATTTATTTAAATTAACATCAAGGATATCAAATTAGCATCAAGGATATGAAACTTACTCTTTCTAAAACATACCCTTTGGTTTTGCTCGTTGTTTTGATTAGCTATTGAGAGTTTCGTACCTTTCTATTATCTCAATGTACCCATAACAATTTTACCTCTGTCCTTGTTCATTAACGAGCTTTTATTAATTTCCATTTCATTAATTTCATCCGTGATAGTTAACATGCTTACTTTCCAAATGTTTTCTTTACACCATCTGGATTCAGGGTCAAAATTAAACCTAAAATAATCATAGTCATATTGGAAAAACCTCATTATTACGCCCAGGGGCGTAGATTTCTTTTCAACTTTGGGGGGGATGGGGTGAACCATCGCAACTGTGGAACAGGTGCACGCGAAGCGTGCACGGCGAGCGCGAAGCGCGAGCCCACGACGGGTGGGGTCCAGGGGCCCGCCTTAGGGCCCCTGGTGGGGTCCAGGGGCAAAGCCCCGGTGGGGGTCCAGGGGGCGAAGCCCCCGGAAGCTCCTTGGTTTTAATGTCTCAGAAGTGCCAGGGAGACTGTTTTAAGCGGTTAATTTCAGTGGTAATGTTCTTTGGTAGGCTATTGGTATATTCATACATTTAGGAACAGCTATTTTGAGCACTCGTCGATAAGCTGCACCGGATTGGAATTGTACAAGAGCAACAATGTCCTGCTAAGCTCAAAAAGGCAGGGATCAACATATAGGGTCATCCCAGACAACTGTATTTTGAATTCGGAGATCATTACAAGACCTGCAAGTTGGCTTGAGATCAGTGGCGTCGCCAGGTTTTTTGTGATTGGGAGCACCATAGATGATGTCGTAATAATAGCTCAGTTCCCCCAAGTCTGCGTAAATTTTGGAACTGATCATATATGGCCGGAAAATGTCCATAATTTAGTGAATGCTAATTTTTGGTTAGGTAAAAGAGAATATGTTGTCTATTAAGAGACAGATACGTTGTCAACAAATCTCCTGAAGCCCCCTCCCTTATGTCTATTTTACTGCCTTCTATTTCGGGAAAGTTTTTACACAAAAAATGTGTGCGTGGAGTCCACAAAAACATTCTTGAGTTATAACGAAATATGTCCTTTCCTTCATTGTGCATTATGAAAGGGCACATAAGGCTATCAGATACCTGAATGGGACCTCCTGGAAGCTCTGCATTCAGGAATCATAATAATTGGGGCGGGGGGGGGGGGGCAATGATATAATGCGTATACTACCTGACATCCAAATGATAATAGAGTACGCCGCCGAACACTTTACAACTATCGTATTTTTACTACTTTTGAACTAAAATCCGGGCGAACAGCTGCCAGCAATTGAAAATGAGAGGGAGGGAGAGTATAGGTGAAGGGAGGTGATATTAGACCTCCCTGATAGGTGTAGCAAAAGGGGTGAAGGACTAATAAGAGCGTTACAGAGTGCTGTTTTCGTCATAAGTGTATTAACAATCACCATCTATACCGATAATGGCTCAGCGCGAACTGGCGAAGCTCTGGTAAAAATTTTTGGGAAAATGTTTAACGGCAGATACGTACTTTCAACCTTCTACATCATGCTACATATTAGATTGACAGATCCCATATTGATGCGAGGTCCCCACAGATGTTTGGGGATGCATCTCTGTTCTTCGGAAAGTGCCGTGATCAGAACAGTTTTGTGTATTATTACCTTAATAATGGTCATAACATGGAGTGTAAACAGTGACGAATAATATTCCCATTACAAAACCTGCATTCAGACTCTACATCGAGACACTTTCAATTGCCCAACAAACCTACATGCCACTCCAATAAGCCAGTCTTTAACCTGTTAATTCGTAAACTTTCAACTTTTTGCTGCTGTGCTTTTCCGAATGTTGCTATCGGAAGATATTGATAATATAAGTGACACTGACGTAAGGTTGGAAGCGCGCGGAGCGCGCGAAAATTTCGATAGATTGCCAACGATTTGCTAAAATTCTGATAGTTTGAGAAACATTTGTGATAGAAAGTGAAGCGAGATTGAAAAAAATTCTTACGAAAATGAAGAATAAAATATATTTTCCACCATAAAAGTATCTGTAGACTGTAACATTGGGGGGGATGATTGCATGGGCCATCCCCCCCTAGTCAAATGTTGGGGGGATATATCCCCCCATCCCCCCCCCGGGATCTACGCCCATGATTACGCCCAAACCTTGAACTTACTCTTCAGTGCAACTAGTATAACTTTGGCAGTTGACGTTACCTATAGCCTAATTGAGGCTTCTTATAATTGCAACCTTAAATTGGTCATTTAAGCTGACATATTTATTTGTAAGCCATCAACTGTGATAAGTAAATAGCATATTTTGCTCTTTTATTAGATCAGGGATGTAAGAGCTTCACTTTACTGCATTTTTGTTACTGTGTTTTATCTTGTTTCAAGTACTAGGTCAATGTACATAAAACGTTGTATAAAACGTATCAACTTTTCTTTAGATTTAAACTTTGTTCCTTCTTAGCTGATCACCTCCATGTTTAATATTGACTTCCAAAGTGTTTTCTTTGTACTGTTTTGTTTCAATTATCACAAAGCCCTCTTACCTTCCGTTTTAATATAAACCATCCAGGCGAACATTTTCATCAGTAATAAGAGTTGTGAAATGTACCACCATCTTAAAATTTTAGTATAACTTGATGAGCTAATGAAGCCACGTTATAATTTAGTATCATTATGTGGGGTATTGCAGTGCTTCCTTCTCAATATCTTATATATCACTCCAACCTTCTTTTCTTACTCAATGATATAACCATTCTTTATTCTTGCAATACATATTTTCAAGAGCCACATCTTCAAATAAAATTTCACGTAGGACTGACGGCTGTTCAATTTGCCATACTTCTTCCCAAAGTGTTGCCTTAACTATTTTCCATCTATAGTTAAACTTTCAGTCTGTTATACAGAAGCTCTCTGAAAATATTTACATGAGCAGTTCATCAACCTCTCCGATATTTTTACACAGTCGCTTGTAGGGTTCCTAAGATCATTCACATATACTACATACATACGGTGTGGATCGAAGCAAAGACAGAGTTAGACCAATCACAGAAGTACTCAGCAGTGTTAAAATACCAACATGAAATCTAAATTGCACTTACTTTGGGCCCTCTTCGTTACTGATATTCTGCCTCGGGCTGGATTTAGCATGCAATACAGTAATACCTTGAAATTAAATTAGGAGCATAAACATTTATGATCCTATGTGTTTATCATAAACATTTATGATCCTATGTGTTTCTTAAACTTGGAATCAGCTATTTAGGATATATGTCACGTTTCAAACATGTCCCAAACATACTACTATGTTTGAGAAAGAACTATACAGTTTAATTTTGTTTATTAACTGATTCCTTGTTGAAAAGGCTAAAAGAGTATATGCAGTAATAATTCTGTATGTATTCATGAATACATCTGACAGTCGTGACTTACCTTGCAAACACAATGTTTAAGTGGGTTGCATATGATGCATAAAAGAAGTATAAAGATAAAGTTTATTAAAGATTAATGTCTATCAATCTATAGCACGTAAAATCTTTCTTACAGTCAAAGACTTTACAATATGATACAACTTCTCTTCCGTGAAAATGCATGACTGCAAACATTTCACCAGCAAGGAATCGCAAACCCCCTTGGCTTTCTGGTACTGGCCTTTACTCTCACTTTACACAAACTTGTAAAATTATTAGTTTCATCATATTTATCATAGTTTCCAAGTTTGAATAAACGATACATGACAGGTATGCTATGTCTCCTTCCCATTATTCCTATGGTTTATGCCTCTACATACAACATCATGACAATTGCTTTGTTAGTTTAACTGGGGAAGTATTGCAACAGTTTGATTCAGAAACCAAGCCTCATGTTTGAACATGTTTTGCTACAAATAGGCATAAACTAACCTGCTTCTTAACAGCTAGTACCAGCTTCCACTTTGCAACTTTTTCACTAATTGAACCTTTTACAGAACTTAAAATTTCCTTTTTTAAATTATACTTAACAGCATCACATGGTAGGAACTGATTGACATTACCACTTGACTTGAAAGTATAATTTTACAACACATGTCCAAATCCCCTGTTAGAGCTACTGTCCAATTGAACATATCCATATATGAAGGTACATTGCCTTTGAAATAAAGTCCCTTGGCTTTCCATCAAGTTCCAAAAAGGTTATTACCCTTGCCCACATTGTAAAGACAAACTGATATTCTCCTGCTACGATGTTTCGTAGCCGGTTAAAAGGGTCCTTCGGAATCAGGACTGACCCTATAGGCTTTCCAGCTTTTATTTCTCTTGAATGCCTGAAGATTTACACCTTTTGAACCTCTTCTAGGAGAGTAACGAGGGCCAGATGTACCATCTCTCCTATTGCTTATTTTAGACCGTACTTTAATGTCCCCATCTAAAGCATGAAAGGATACTCTCTCATTTGCAGGCCCGTAGCCAGACAAATGTCTAAAGGATGAGATAGCTTCAAGGGGGAGGAGGTAAGGTATTTTCCATGGGTCCAGCAACGTATTCTAATATGTATGAAAGCAACAGAATTTTTTTCTATCTGGCAATCTGGCTACTCATTACTCTATGCCTGACTCGGCCACACAGAAGCCACTAACAGCACTGATAGCAAATTTTGAGTACATAAAAGATCATAGTTAGAGGGAATAGCTGTCAGTGCTGATGTGCTATCATTTAAAGGCTGCACAGAAACTATCACCTCTGGTAATGTTATATCAACTCACTTCTGGTGACCAAAGCACCAATAGTGACTTTGACACATTATTTCTTCGTAAAGAAGGAAAGTGTGGCCCAAAGTGGCCGGCATCGATTTCGCCGATGAGGGAAGAAAAGGCAAAGATGCAATCCTTTTAAATAGGAAAGTGACAATGAATTTGCCAAAAACATAGCTTTGAAAAGCTTTAGTCTTCCACGAACTTTTTGATATTGCAGAAATTTTATTGGAGAGAAGAACGCTACAGTAAGTTACAAACAGGTTCCCTTGGTAAAGGCGTAGTAACAGGGGTCATCAGTGAAAAATTGTCTCTCACTTGAGTAATTTGCATTAGCCCAAGGACAGACTGATTGCAAACTATAGGCTTTGCCCCCACCTTTCACTCTTCTGAGCGTCCTCCGAGTTTACAAAGTAGTAGGTTGGGATTTACGGTAAATGTAGACCGAAGTCATATTCCTTTCTGTTATTCCTTGTAAAATCCTTGTTAATTATATTTACATGCAGAAGGGTGGTTATCCCGTAAGAATAAGTCAGTACTGAGGGGCATGCAGGGAGGACGTTTGGGTGGGAATGAACATGGGTGGGCGGAGAATTTCACGTAGGCTATCATGAGTATATGTCCCTTGTATTTGCTCTTTTATGGGGATATACAAAGAAAACTAGTTGGATACTAATTTTTTTATTTTAAGCCATTTTTGGGTCAATAAGGTAGGTGCCCAACTTTGTCACATTCCTCAGTACACACCCAATATTTTGTGTTGATTTTTAGTGCTTGTGGGTACACAATGTGTAGAGAGAGTCATGCCCCCACGTACTAAGCCAAGGCATTAGCCTTGTGTTCCTGTGGGAGGCTGCTCTACAGCGCGCAGCTCGTTTTGAAAAATTTAACCCAAAGGCGGTCCGGACCCTAGTTATCTAAAAAGGCTCTGCGGTCTACGATGTCTTATTTGTATTTATATTCTCGCTGCCCCACAGTCATCACTTATTGAGCCCAATTTTGCACTGCAACTGCCTGCTTATAAACCCATGTTTGACGTAGGCCTACGTGTATTTTTCATAATCCCGTACCACCAGCATTTGTACATGTCGCCAGCGACTTCTGAGAAAATATGCTAACACTACTTCATACATTGGACAAATTAACTAGAGCTGAGGGTGTAAAAGTTTGACTTTTAGGCACACAAAGAATGTGCATCTGTTGTAGGTCTCATTGAGCGATTCTATGGACAACTTCACAGGACTGTTTTTCCCTGTACATGAGGTGTTGTGGGATCCGAAAAGGGCAAACTGGACATGGTACATCTAATTGTACACGTACTACCACTGAAAAAAACACGTGGTACGACTAATTGCAAATGTACCACATCTAATTTCACATGTACTACTACTGAAACAACACGCGGTGGTGCTACTGAATGCAAATGTACTACATTTAATTTCACACGTACTGCATCTAATTTCACGCGAATATCTAATTACGTAGCCTCTCAGGTTACGTGTACGGAATCGTATTTCCATCATTTGGGAAGGCGAATTACACCCAAGTAGACATCTTTTACATTGCACAAAAGATAGTAAACCTTATCCTACGGAAATTCTATGAAGCGGATGAATTCAGAGCGGAAGAACATTGTATTTTTTCTCTTCGCCATTGATGATGTTTCACCAAGATTACGCAACTTCTAAATATTCAGGTGCAAACAGAATAAACTCGCAAATATTTTGGAAATTTACAGCAATAGAGCAGATAAATCTGAAAATTCGTGCAACGTTTTTCCACTGATCATATATTTCACAAAAATTATCACAGTTAGATGTTGAACATGGCTTGTTGGGAGAAGAGACGCGTGATGTGGGCCGCATGCGCTGGCCAACTGGAATTAAAAAAAAATGTCGTTGCAGTGGCTAACTTGTATTTTTATAGGTCTATCTTTATAGCAAGTACTGCGTAACGCACCATTGACATGTATAATTAACTAGACACATCAGGCAAACACACGTTTGTTCATGACTTGCTTAGACCAATAAGAGGTCTTAACGCAGGGCATTCGCTTGTACGTCAAAAACTATTCATTAATATACGACGTTGTCTGTGGTGGCTTATGGCTAGATGGTTATGAGAGCTGTACCCGCTTTTTGGATATGGTTAGGCTTGTCGTTACTGCGGCTTTATACGCAAGACTAATGCATGTGCAACGTACTGATAAGTTTTTCGTATTCTCATTGTCGCCCTTCGACTTAAATTGAAGGATTTTAATACTCAAATGACTTCTTGAAACGTACGAACGGTGAGAATCTATAAGAACAAATTACGATTTCAAAATAATCGATAGAAGAGACTATCTGATATATTGAAAAAATATTCGATTTGCAGCTCCGCGCATGCGGGATAGTCTGAATATTTTTAAATTGACCCAATCTCAAGTGGGAATTTTAAATGATGACCAATCGTGAAGAAGGGATTCTCTGTCACGTCCGAATACTGACGAAATTTTTTTCAGCACTTTGATATATGTATTAATTACCAGCTATCAGTGTAACTGGACAGCTGGAGTTGCAGAAGGCGAGTCGAGTAGCGCTAATTCCAACAGTGGATCCGGCCGGGAAGCTGGCAGCGGAAAGCTTGTTTGATTTAGCAACGACGTATTTAGACGCTGGCGATTTTCTTCGGGAAACTTGAAGCTTACTAGACTATACGCTTAAGTTTGAGATAATAAATCGACATGCTGACGTGCATTAAATTGCCAAAAATTACGACTTTGAGTTTTGGAGGAAAAATTGGGGACCTTCCTGCCGCCGTCAATGTAAAATGAAAGAATTCACGTCCATCGTTAAAACAACACAGCGGTATGTGTAATTAGGCCTACTGTGCACTAGCACTTAGTCAGATCATTAGGGTCGGTATACGTACGGCTCTACAGCAAGGGTGGGGATCCTCCGGCACGTGGGTGAGATCGTATAGTCTCCGGCCGCGAGACCACTAATTCGAAGAAACTGATAAAAGTAAATTCAATTCACTTGAAAAGTAGTTGACAATGACAATAATCTTTTAGTCCTCGGTACCCACTGTTTTATCATGCCTAGTACCTGCACTATCAGGATATTTTACGTAAAACAACTCCATAAGTTCATGAACTCTACTGTCATGAGCTTCTTTGCTTATAAAAATTCAAAGGTCGCAGGCGGTTATTTGATATGCCATATGTCCGCGTCTCCTTTCTCCCGCTTGAAAAACAACTCCCACACCTCTCTCTCTCTTGCAGAGGGTACGTCAGATTTGCCATGAAAATTCAAATTTCTGGTTTTATACGTCTACATCTAATTTCACACGTACTTTACTAAATTTGGAAGATGGCGCTATGACAGTTTTCGAGAAACATGAAAACCGCGAAGTTGATGTGATGCATTTTCTTACCAAAACACCTGAGTACCATCCAAAGAGGATGTTTCCTCAGAAACTCTTAAAGAATAAAACTCTCCAAGCAGCGCTCTTAAAAGAGGAAAATTTAGTTACAAAACTTATGTAGAATTTTCAATGATTAAGTTGTTCAACTTGATAAAGCATAATCCGCCGTATGACTAGGTTTACTGAAATGGAAAAGAAGGATATTTAATCAAGGATCTCTTCTTCCGCAAAAAAACAGGACGTTTTCTAGAAACCTGAGAAGGGAGAGACTTCCTGCAAGATCTCAAACATTTCAAAGGAAGCGTACAGCCATAAAAAGCCGAGTTAAGACTGTTCAAAACAGTCTGAAGGCGGAATTAACCAAACACTTCATTGAAAACCTCACCCATAGATCACCGTGTCGGACTGACAAGTAGCTCTTGATAAGGGCTTGAAGTTTATTGCCACCGGCCACTAAAGCAACCAGATATCCATTGGCGTGGATCCATCTCCAAAGGTGGGGGGACTTTTCACCACGTGAGAAAAGTCGTCCTGAGGGAGGGGTCTAAGGGGAGGGTGTTCCCCTTCCCCTTTGAAAAAAGAAAATTAGAAAGTGTCTTTATGGCAAATGGTGCCATATTTGGTCTCAATTTAGCTTTTAAAATGAAATGTCAATTCGTAATCTATGTTATAATACAATTCATCACAGTTTTACTTTTCATCATTTTGAAAAAGTGGGGGGACTTTTTGGAGATGTCCCTCCTTTCAAAAAAGTGAGGGGGACCCGCCACCCCATCCCCCCATGATCCACGCCCGGTCATGCAGATATCAATCCTCCGAGTCCTAAAAGGGTTAATATGAACACTGAGGATACGATATACACTGCAGGGGGGATCGCCCAAAAGAGCTGTCAAAGTTCCGTCTGAAATTCAATTGGTTTCCTGCCTTTACACACTGTATCAAGCAATTACACCTCTAACGCAGAAAAATTGTTGCTTCCAATCGTTGAATGACAAGCGACTTACATATCACATCATCAGTCTTCTGAAAGCGACCCGGCTACCTAAAATCGTATGATAGCGACACCAGACGTGGTTTCTATGTATGATACGAATACTTTCCATGAGGAGTCAATGAATGTATGCGAAACATACGAAAAAAGCCTCCTCGAGATACCAAAAACTCAGCTGCTTGTCTTCTCAACCTCCTTAAACTTATTCTAGAAAGAAACTGTGAGTTTGAAGGTTGAAAAGGCCTAACATAGAAGTACTGCAAAGAATCCGCGGGCTTTAACCCCACCCAGCGGCACAAAGATGCCATTTATCAACCTAAAAGAGTCAAAAGACACAACATCCGTTAAGAACACCTTTCTTCAAAAACCTTTTTCGCAAAAGGGACTGTCTACGTAGTATCAGATAATGCTTCTGCCTACCACTGGCACTCTTATCGATTGTATAATTAATCCTAGTCTACTTGATTGAACCGTCTGTTCCGTCTGTTTTGCTCTATTCCAGTAGGCTATGTACCGCAGGTTCTTTACATTGTTTCATCATGGCTAGGTTGGTTGCCAGCCAGTATAACAGGATGCATTACTTCAACTTCCCGGTTTACGTTGTTACTAGAAAACTGTCATAGCGCCATCTCCAAGGTTTACTTAGCAGCACCAGGGAGCTGTAAGTACGCTGATCCTGGTAGCACGTTGGAAATTAGATTTAGTATTGATACAGCTATCAAATCTGCCAGTATTAACGTTTCCGAGCCAGGCGTGGATCTTTCAAAGTGGTTGGCGACGAAAGGAGAGCTACAATGTTCTAAAACAGGTGAATAGCTGAGTAATGATCCTTTACTTAAGATCTAAATAAGTAAATATCGTGACATATGCAGTATGGGCCCGGCTAGCTGCACTGAAATTTAGTAACAATTTTGTGTTAAAAGGTGATTTTTTTTTTAATCTAGAGGGATTGAGAGGCAAATTTTTCGCCATACAGATCTTGGAGAATGAATACAGAAGACAATCTGTCAGGTGACGTGCTTTCGTGCACAGTGGCACCAGCTGTTGCAGGCAAAGTAGCGGCGTGCATACCCTATTCGATTTCAAAACTGTCTGAAAGTTTTAAAATGAACTCAAAAGGCTTTTAAGCTACAGACAGTGGCGTCGGCACAGTGGGCAACGGGTGACGTGTGTCCCCCTCCCCCATCGATTCTTGAAAATTTTTAAAATGGTCCCAAAAGTCGTTTTAGCTACAGATTTCTGTGAAGGGTGTAGGGTGAGATGTATTTTTGATGATTGGTTTATTTGTTCTAACCATTTTCTTTCACAAACTGTTCTCAAACTATCATAAGTTTTGGAAATTCTTGACAAATTCCAAATTTTCGCACGCTCCGCTAGCGTCAAGCCTTGTGTCAGAGTTGTCCTTATTATCAATAGCTTTTGGTAACTACTCACGGGGGAGCAAGGGAGCAAAAGTACTTTTTAAGAATTCTCAGTCAGAAGGTTGTTTCTGAATACCATAGGTTGGTGGGAAAGTGACAGTGTCCGATGCAGGTTCTGAATGCAGGTTGTGTCATGGACTAATATTTTATTCAAAATTTCGGCGCGCTTTGCTCGCATACGACAGGGTTTACCCCCGATTTCATATACCATTGACAAAGCTATGACGCAAGAAATTATTCCAATGCAAACATTTTAAAGTACATCTTCTTCTTTGCAGGGCTCTCATCATTGTGGGATCTTTGACTAATCTAGTGTAGCACAAGCATGATTTGAAAGATTGAAAGTACGTAATTGCCGCTGCTTATTTCCCAAACATTTTACCGCGACGTTCAATAACGACGAAAATCATTTCTGAAACGAATTTTGCCTGTCCACCATCCCTCTTGGTACACCTAAAAGGAAGGTGACATATCATATCTCCTCCCCCCCCCCCCCCCATATGGATGTCGGATAGTGAGAATCCCGTTGGTCCCTCTTTTGTATACTGTAACTAATTCAGAGCTCCCGGAAGGCTCTATACTGTTCTCTGTCAACCTTGGATATTCTTCTGAAATGTAAAGGAAAAATTTTATTATAGTCCAAGAATGTTTCTGTGGACTCCACGCAGGTATAATTGCGTGTACAATTTTCCCATGGGCGTGGATCATGGGGGAAGAGGGGACGCGCCCCCTCACTTTTTTGGAAGGGGAGAAATCGTCAAAAAGTCCACCTCACTTTTTCAAAATGATGGAACAGACTGCAATTATGCCTAGGAAAACGAAATTTTTAGAAGAAAAATATCCTAAAAATTTTACACTTTTGTTGCACCAAATCGCATCTGAGGGCATTCACTTCTAGAAATATTTCCCTTAGACCCCTCCCATATGCCGACGATCACAAAACTTATTGCCTCCCCGTGACGCAAATTCTGACTACCACCACTGCGTCTTCCACCAGGACGGCAATTCGAAAATGTGAAAAAGTCCCCCCCCCCCACTTTTGGAGATGGATCCACGCCCATGATTTTTCCTGGGACTTAAGGAGGTTTGAAGACAATATATTAACCGTCTCTTACTCCCCTTTTTCACCCTAACAAAAGTTAGAATTCACTAAATTGTGGACATTTTTAAGCATACTATCACTTTAAAATGACCCAAAGATACTACCATTTTGCATATAGGCCTTCTAAAATAAAAAAAAATTTCTCAAAGGGGAGGGTAAACCCCTTCTTGGGATTACACTCTCATGTACTAACAAGAAAAGGCTCTCCCATTCCTGTATATTGCGTATACAAAATCCCACTGCCTAAAAGGCACGGTTTAGCAGTTATCTGCGGTTCTCCCAATCACCAACTCCCGCCGGCACCATCGGTCATAGATTTCTGAAGGGTATACCCTTCAGAAATCCATAAGGAAGGTGATATTTCATCTCTCCTCCCATAATCCATATGGATGTCAGGTTATGAGAGTCCTATTGGTCCCTCTTTTCAGTGTACAATTAATGCAGAGCTCCCAGGAGGCTCTCTACCGAAAATTTTCGGCGCGCTTCGCGCGTAATTGTTTACGCTTACGGAGAGAGGTACGTTTTTATTGAGTGATGGATTTATTTTTATCACTTTTTGCCAAAAATCGTTTGAAATCTTTCACCATTTTTGCTTGATCGCTTGATCTGTGCACTTTTAGCCTTGAATTGCTCCTTTTACTATCAATACGGTCCCAAACGTATTCGCAATACTTATCGGTGGGGTTCTACCATAAGCCAATTTTTCGTGTGCATAAACGTGATTTCAGAGGAGCCAGCATTGTAAGGATGTAAAGCAACTGATATTCATTTTTTCACCCTCCTCTTCTTATGAGAACTGAAAACTTAGCATCGAACCCACCTTCTAATTGATAGACACACATTAAGGGAATTGACACTGTTAGTCATAACAATGGTTTTAAATGTAAATTCAAATTTTCGGTGCACTTCGCTCGCAATTGTTTTATCTGACGTCCTATTCCCGAATACCGTATAACGAAAATAAAACACTCATTATGGCCAAAATCATTTCAAGTTACCTACACGGGCTCATAATGTTGGCGTGTAAGTTTTAAGATAGCTTAGATTCTCCAGAACTTCTGCAGGTACATAAAGTAACTTATACTGAGCCATACACATCAAATTCAATGCAACATGAAAAGGTATAAAATCTCACTGACATAAGAACTGGAGCCGATTTCTGTGCTCTTAAAATGCAATAGTGCGAGAGCTTCCGCAGAATGTAGATAAGTAATGGTTAGTTGATGAACGCTATTGCTTTGGTTCAGGGCACAGACCCCTCAAGTTACCGGAGATGGTTGATAATTGCTTGTAAACACTTGTCTCAAGATAGGAATGATGAATACTTATCACACTTAGAGAATTGTCATATTAAGATAAGGAACCCTACAGTTTTTAAGAAAGGTCAAACGTCATTTGAGGTAAGCAGAGGTGAAATAGCTAAAACCTTGTGAACACGATATTTCAAGACAGGACCAATGGAGGCTTTCCATACTTAGTGTATCGATTTTGCATATTACGAGAAAGAATTAAAAATATTTTTTGGTGGAGATCAAAACTCTGCGGTTCCAGACGTGAAACTACGGAAAACTTGGAAACCGCTTGAAAACACATTACCCCAAGAAAGCAGTGATGGATACTGTTCATACTAGGCATGGAGATTTGTAATTAAAAAAGGGTTACCATCGCTTCTCATGGAGATCAGAGATCATTTGAGGTAAGAGGTCAGTAACTACAAAAAGTGTGAACACGATATTTCAAGAGAGGCAAAATGGATACTTCTCAGATTTCGGATATCATTGATCTGTCATATTGAGAGGATCGTTATTGATTTTGGAGGAGGTCCAAAGTAATCTGAGTTCACCGGACGTGAAACAACTAAAACCTTGTAATCTGTTCGTAACGCTAAATCTTAAGAATGGACAGTAGGCTGTACCTGCAAACCGTGCTGCTTTCTGTCCAACGAAAAGGGAGGGCTGTACGAAAGCCTATTAGTGCCATGGGAAAAATATTTTTAATTTGTTCTTACGAATTAAAAATTCGTAAGAATAAATTAATATTTTGCTGCTACGAATTAATAATTCGTACTTACGAATTAATAATTTGTTGCTCCCCTATTAATAACTCGTTCTTACAAATTTATAATTCGTTGCTACCAATTAATAATCCGTTCAAACGAATTAATAGTTCGTTGCTACCAATTAATAATTCGTTCTTTCGAATTGGTTTCTACGAATTGATAATGCGTTCTTGAGAATTTAATTTTCCCCAAATGAGTTCATTTATTTTTCGCAAAGATTTTCGCTGAACCCTAGGTTTGATTCGTAGTTCATGATTCAACACTAATTAAATCGACCATAAGTGTCAGCGTAACTCTTTGTGAAACGGGGCCGCGTCTATTGAAATAGCAAATTTTCGAATCAAGAGTTAACAATTTCTCGAATAAAATTAATAATGATAACTGACATATCTGTTTGACGTCTCCTATTTTTTGATCATTATTTCCTTCGGGGGCCGGATTGAATCGTCTCTCGGGCTGCCACTTAAGAACAGGATTTAGCCTACGTGGGCACGTACTTACGTAGTACAGCATGGGGCAACAGAGGTTCTTCAGTGACGTCACTGCATCGCGCGTCTCTCTGTCTCTTGTACATTTTGGCCGTCAAGAGCGCTCATTGTATCAAAACTATATCTCTGGTCCTGACTTGCGCACCGCAGGGGCGGATGCAGAATTTCGAAAAGGGGATCCAATGAGTGCCAGAGGGAGGGTTCGGGAGGGGATGTCCCACACCCCTCCCGACATGGTGAATTTTTTGCAAATTTCACTTGAAATCGTGCAATTTGGTGACATATATCGGCCTTATTCCATGCAGGAAATGAAAGGTTAAATATCATATACGCTGCACAAAAATTTATCAAAAAATAATTAAAAGAGCAACTTTTCCTAATCAGACTTATTAGAGAGCAACCAACAAAGTTAGAAAGATGCCCCAGGCATTAATGCTCCATGTACTCAGATGATGCAGACAATATAATATATTCTTAATAGCGCTCATAGAGAATATGATATATTCTTTAATAATTATACGTGGAGTACATGGCATCGTCAAAACCAGCGATCTAGATGAAACAATATTTTCCTTCTTCCTCCTTAAAATTTTATTCCAGCTTTTTGCGCTTTAGTGATGAAACTAGTCATTTCCACAAACACCTTTTCTATTAAAAAATAGAGAGGGCGTGACGCTGCCTTCACCTACGGTTACGTGCCCTGAATCCTGAGTATCTTGAACGAAGTTACATGTACATATGCGTGTGAAGCGTTGAAAAAATTATACCACCTGTTTTTTTACATCACCCGGGTGATGCCGCTTTTGCGTTGCCGACATCTTTGAGGAGGAAAACACACCCTGGACTTTGTGGGTTCCAGGTGCAACGCACCGGAGGGGTCCGCCTCTGATGCCCTGGGTTCCTATAAAATGTGGATACTGTTATGATGCAGCTCTTATCTGACCTCCAGCCCACACTCATGGGTGCACACCAAGCACTTCTCAACATCTGAACATTGTATTTTTTATCTAATTTTCAACAAGAATTCAGACAAAGTGACTGTGACGAGGAAAGACTGACAGACGAGAAGGTATAATGAAAGGGGGCTAAGAAGTATTTGGTGGAATGCTTACTCATGAAACATCTTTGAATACATACAGATCTTTATTTTCAATTCATTGGCAACTTGCTACTAGCACTGAGGTGCGCACGAAACGCACAGAAAAAATGTATTGTAAAGATGTGTAATGCGTTGTACTTCGTGTCATGTACTTCCCGCGAAACTATTTACACTGATATGCAATTGCTACATGATACCCTCTTCCCTTTTATTTAGCAAAGCTTTTCATCTAGTGCCGACTTCATAAACGGAAAAGAAACATCAATACTAAGAAGAGATCATTTTCTTCAAGGTGAACTTTGTAAATAGGGCTATCTGAGTCTATATAACACTGAGAAATATAGGCTTCTTAACTTGGTTAAACAAAACATTTGAAACTGTTTTATGAATAGCTCAAACAAATGGCGCGATGATTGTGAAATCATTGATGGGGTGCACCATTAAAACATTTTTCGGAAACTAGTGTTTTCAAGAATAATTTAATCTATTTCGTAACGAATTATTAATTCGTAGTAACGAATTATTAAGTCGTAGCAACGAATTATTAATTCGTAAAAACAAATTATTAATTCGTAGCAACAAATTGCTAATTCGTAAGAACGAATTATTAATTCGTAGCAACGAATAATTAATTCGTAAGAACGAATTAAAAATATTTTTTCGCATGGAATTAATGAGCTTCCGTGGGGCTGAATATTTGCACCGTTCCAGTATAAAAGTATGCAAAACAACATACATCTTTTCACAAGTATATCCTAAATTCATAAGTAATTCTAATTTAAATTATCTAATGATGGATTGTGTGAAGGATGCTGTGGCAATGTTATAATTAAAATCAGAATAGTGTGCATGATAATGCTGTAATGAAAAGTGTTCGGTTCACCGTTCCGACGGCGCGGGTTCGAATCCCATTCAAGCACTTATTTTCAGCTTTTGTTATTCAGTTTTTGTCTTCTGCAACTAATCATACTTGGGATATAGTTGTTTATATTTCAAAGAAGAACCCGCTTTTGCTTTGGTGGAGGTCAGAGGTCAAAACGTGAAAAATCTCTTAAATTAAATGCCATATGTTACCATAGGCGTAGGAGGCTGGGGGGGCTGCAGCCCCCCTAAAAATATTTCTGTGAAAAAATTCGGGCAGTATGTAAAAAAAAAATTCTGGAACTGGAAGAAAAAATTGCGATAATAAAGTTTTGTTAAATCAGTAATTTAAACTAACGTTCTAAGCATGCCCGACCGCCTGTCCGGAAAAAAATAAAAATATCGATTCCTGCCCGAAAAAACAGTTATATAGTAGAGATTTTACACAGGCGGTGCTCCATGCTTATCTCTCATCTGCTGTAGACGTTTTCTTGTTTCAGTGTTTTACGTTAGCATCACAGAACACCATTTTCATGGATACTTCGCAAAGTACCAAAATTTTCGCGCGCTCCGCGCGCTTTCAGTGTCATTGATTATTTATTATCAATAGTGTCTTAAACGTATTCACACTTTTCATCGCCCCCCCCCCCGATTAGGTTGATTGCTGGTGTGCATAGGCTGATGGGTGTGGTTGTGGAGCAGCACAACATTCAAGAAATGCAAAGCAGGGAATTCTTTTCCCCTCCTCTTCTTTTGTCAAAGTTTTGTTAATGAAATTTGAAAGCTTTATTAGATGACAAGGCATCAAGTTCACATTGTTATTGGCAAACGCATTTTTTGGGTACTGAAGATGTCTCGGTGCAGAGTCTGCATGCAACTTTTATCATGGAAATAAATGATTCCTAATGCAAATTGCCTTACCATTGTCACGATTCGCACTATATATCTTATCACAATTATATTTTAGGGAAATAAAATTACACGAAAGTTTTCTGGCCAAGACACTGATCCGAAAATAAGAGGTATATCTCCATCCTCTATCAGCAGGGGATACAGTGGGGTGTCGTTTCAAACGTATAATGGATGTATTTTGATAGTTTTCTATCAAAGATCTTTCCCAAATTACCAAACTTTGCGTGCACTTTTGCGCACTTCTATCTTCAGTTCTGTTGTGATATTCTTTAACACCGCTCAATCACATTCCCATTCTTCAACGGTAATGGGTTCTACAACAGTCGTAACGCAAAATTTTTGCCAGCTTCGCTCGCAGGTGCCACGGGTTTATACTCCATGCCTCAGTGACATGGAGGAACGGAGCACATGTCCCCCACTGAATCACCCCAAAGGCGTTTAAGCTTTATCCTTGTAGTAGTGGGGTGAGGTGTGTTTTCGACTCAATCATGTTTCTATTCATCGTGTTCTATCACAAATGGTTCACAAAGTATCAGTTTTCTTTAGACCTAACCTCAATATTGTCCTTGTTATCACTACCTTGTGATAACAACTCCCGGAGAAGCACAACAGCAAAAGTTAATAGCTTTTTACGAATCATCAGGTAGAAGAATCGCCTTGTGATTTGTAGTTAGGTTTCTTTGAGGAATTGAAACGGTTTCGATGCAGATGCAAGTTTTGTCATAGAAATGATATCTATGTCATGCAAAATTCTGCGCGCTTCGCGCGCATTCGTCATCGTTTGTACTCCATTTCTTGACCATTATTAAAGTATAGTACAGTTCAATTTTTTTTTTTCAAGGATAGCACCAAATCCATCTAGGCCACTTTAACTTAACAAAAATTTCTCGAGGGGAGGGGAGTTTGGGCAAACACGTTATCTGCCCCCTCACCCCCCCCCCTGCAATACAGAAAGTTGTGCTCGTGTGCGAGGAGTGCGAAAAAGTTTGGTCACATTTTTCGGGCAAGTCGTTACAGCCCCCCTAAATCAAATTAGGCTCCTACGCCTATGTATGTTACGTGGGTCCTGTCCGACGTTGTAATTAACACAAAACGAGAGACTCCAGACAGAAAATATTATAAGTTGTAGTAAAAGTTTATTATACCGTGCAGATTCAGAATAAAGGTCTCTGAACTGCCCAGAGTCTGTAATACGAATCATATCTCAAAAGAACAAGTACATAGTTTATAAAAGTAAAGTGATGAATGGGGGCAACGAGCTGTCTGAGACTCAACTGCTTAGGGAGAAATACTAGACAAAGAAGAATCATTGAGGAGGGCTATGCCTAAGTAACTTGGCAGAGGAAGGGTTGGCTCTGTGGTCGAGCACGAGGGTTTCCTAGAATTTAAACAAAGAGATAAAATGATCTGGGAGGTGAACAAACTTGGATTCAGGACAGGAAGTATTAATCTTTCAGGACAAAGAGCAGGTAGATTCTATGTGAAACTTAAAGCGATACTATAAGGGATAACTTCATACTACATAACACATACCTCAAGTTAGGAATCATGAATGTTTTTCATAATTGGAGTGTGAGTGCGTTACATTTAGAAAAATACCCCTGTAGTTTTTGGTAAAGTTCAAAGGCCATCTAATGTCACCGGTGGTGAACTTCGAAACCTTCTAAACTGAGTTACCTCATACTAGGATGCCACATACGAATTACAAGAACCCTTCTGTTTTTGGTGGAGGCGAAAGTTCATTTGGAGTCTCTAAAGGTCATATGGTGAAAACCTTGTTAAGACAATTGATCATAAAGGGTAAACTTGATGGATCTCAGACTCATAGTTGTTATGTGATACTCCCATATTGTATTCAATAATTCAATCTTTTTCGTGGGGTTCAAAGGTCAGTTGAGGTCAAAAGATGTCAAAATTTGAAAACCTGGTATGTAAATGTGAGAGATCTTATACGCAGCAGGTGGGTGACCCATACTGTTTACAATAACCACTATTTTTGGTGGAGGTCAAATAACGTGAGGTAGTCATAGGTCACATTGTAAATACATTGTAGAACATAATATCTCCAGAAGGAAGAGTTGAAAACCTCAGTGCTACAAATTGTCTCCTTTCAGGAAGGAATCACTAAGCTTTTGGACTTTCTGCTTTTCAACGTTTTTCTTCTGCTTCTCTTTACTCGAAGCATAGAAGCAAAAGTTTCCCTGTCGAACCATTTTAGTGGATTTCTTTCATTGATAGAAAGATTTAGCTGCAGTTTCTCAAATTTACAGACATCACTGTCACTTCTGGAATTGAGGGGAGTTAGTTTACTCGCTTCTGTGTTTACTTTGAAAATAATTTTCCAACATGTTAAAGTGATAAAAAAAAATAATGAAAACAAGTTGTATTGAGTCACTATAACTCCAGGATGATATATTCGTAACCAGGGTGCTTTGCCCCTCCTCCAGTTACCATTCCCAAAAAGTCAAGCATGTAATTTCATAATTTCATGTAACAGTTTCACAATTGTGTTTACTTTTAGCTAGGCAGATAAATGCATTTTCCATTATTTACATACATACGTACATACACATCTAGCATCTGCAGTAGGTTTTCACTCTTTTTTCTTGTATTGCCTGCTTGAAAAATGAGTGAAAAGTTTGCATATTTTATACAAAATATTTTCATGAAAAATGGACAATTTTATCTATTTAAACCTTTCTTAATATTTTTCAACACATTTATAACTATTTCATTTGTCTCGAAACAAAGGTGTCCTGTAAAATCTATAAATTTTATGTACATCGCGTCACATGGTCATAAAAACCAAAGTGCGCGTACTCTGAGGACAAACATGTACACACTTTTATACACCCAATAGTGCAACCTGTTCTCTCGGATGACGTCAATGCATATGGTGTACTGGGAAGCCTCGATTCTTATACTGGTGATATCAGTGTGCATATGATAGAATTTGTTTGTACCTGTTTTGTTTGCGTTTTAAGGCAAAAATCCCATATCTAATTTACGTTGTCACAACTGCACTAAAAGAAGTGTGCATACACTCTACAAACGGGTAAAAATTTACCCAAGTTTGGGTCTGTATGTTACCGCCTAAAAAGTTGGGTAAAAAATGCCTAAAGTTGGTCAAAAGGACTCCCATGGTGGGTGAATTTTCCCCAAGTAAGGGTAATTTTTGACAAACTTGGGTAGTTTCTTACCCAACAGTTTAGGAGGTGGCATACGGACCCAACGTTGGGTAAAAGTTTACCCAACTGTTTTTAGAGTGTATGACCGGGTTTGTTTCGTAACTATAAAGTTGTACACACTCAATCACCCTTCTATTCATCCTTCCACCCACACCGACAGACAGGCAGGCACATTGCATGGTTGCAGCTAATAACGCGCCATATTGGCGACTAATTAGTCACATATATACATTTAATAACGCGGTACAAAATACAATTAAGATCAATGAGATAAAGCATTGAGCCGAAAGAGACACCGTAACGAACCCATCAGTACTAAAACTAACACACCAAAACTTACCAGTTCAACGCCTTAACCAACTTTACATACATACACACATGCTAACAAATGTATGTACAAAGATGCATACCTGGACTGTACCTTTAAAGTACTATCCGATTATTACTTTTTTTTCAAAGATCCCTGTCGCCTCCCCAAGCGCTTATCGCCCCATGAGTTCTAGAGGCGATATTGCCTCCGTTGGAAACCACTGGACTAGATCGACCAATGGATTTAATACCATCGACAGAGCTCGTTATACGAAATGTTCCAACAGTTTTGCTTTTTGGTTGTGTTTTATCAGGTTGTTAAGAGATACGTGGTTGAACTTTGGCAAGAATATGAAACATGTCAGACAGTGACATTATACAACTCAAATTTTGTGCTGATCGATGATTATTTCTTTACACATTAAATGATTTTTAAAGTTACTTTTAATGTGTACTTCTTCAGTAAAGGATTTTAGTATTTGTGCTAGAACTGTGAATAGTCGTCGAAACACTCATGCACAAAAGCAGTTTGTAATAATTATGTCACATTTGTTGGTGACATTCTGTGTCTTTTGTCATATAAATGGGACCCCATCTCGTTTCGATCAGCTACAACAACAAGTTAACAACAAGTAAATGCAGAATGAAAGAATGACTGATTTCTGTTGCTTTGAATGAAACTTTTCAAACTTCAGTCTAATTATGGGTCGATAAAACGCAGCGTTCACCTCTAAAACCGTCAGCCTGTCAGCCATTCTGCGGTGAGGTGGTTAGTTTGCTCCCTTCCACACGCCTCCAATATTTAAGTATGAAACAGATAAGGGAGAGCTCGTTTACGGTCACTGTGTGCAGGCTTGAGTAAGCACACATCTTTTGTCCTCATAATGGTATAGACGGTGAGCATTAACCATCTGAACCCTTAATATCGGCGCTGCTTGGTATAATAAGATACAGGAGGATATGATCCCTCGAAAGTCAGTGGAAGAGAGACCGGAGGCAGGCCTTCCCGTTTGAAATAGAGTGGGTGTTCTATGGTCAGGGGTGACAATTCTTAAATTAGTTGAATTTTGGACTCTCTGGTCAAATTTTGCGTCGTTGACGCTCTAGTCGTATTTAAAGTTACCTATACCCATCATCTAAGGGATGGAAGCAACATAACCATAATATATACCTCACATGACGTAAAAATGCGATGGAAGTGAGTAACAAATAATTATTGGTGAGAAAAGAACATTTGTCAGTGGCACTGGTCCAGTCCATGAGAAGGCAGTCAATTGTAACTTGGTTCCGTCCATAAGACCTTGCAAACCTAGGCGACATGAACGTAAACCTTGAGAAAGTAAAGTTGGTTCGTTTACTGGTCCCGCGGCAACCGATTTTGTTGATAAGTCAAGTCAAGGGGATGAAACCAGTATCCTCGAGCGGGATTTTACCCGAGCATTAAAGATTCTTATTTTAGTACACGGCAGCGCATGATAAAGCAATTAGTCTAGTAGCATTGTTAACAGTAACTATTTGCGTGATTGCATTTTTACCTCAAAGGGGGAACCTTATTGTGCACCCAAAGTGAAAACTTATAAAAAATATTATTAAATATATGTAACAAAGTTTGCAAACTGACTCTTATTGGTCAAACTCCAATTCTAACTAGATATTCCTGTGCTGAGATAATGCTGAGGTTTACTCACTCCTACTAAATAAATAAATTTTAAGTTTTTTGTATCAGCAACTAAATAAGTTATGACGAAGGGAGACCAATAACATTAATTTTTGTGTGGTTGTAATATATTTTCTTGGAATGTTATCCTTTAGGTATACTTTAAGGACACTGTCTAGGCACCCGATGCAGGCAACTTTTACATAGGAACAAATAATTGGCAGCACCAGATTTGTGCCTCTTACCTGAAAAACCAGCAGTCTCTGCTACAACAGGTAACAGAAGACAACTTAATTACCCGCGTGCTCCATGGGTTTTATACGAGGTCCGTAAAAAAGTAAATTATAGTGTAATGCACGAGGAAGATTTTTCCTTAATACAATACATTCTGGAAATTGCTTTCTATCTTGATCATTAAGAATAGCGAAGGGCTGTGTTGTCTCAGACCTACAAAACTGACTTCAAAGGCTCTCCCTTATTATTACATTATTAGAAGGGTTTCAGCAAACTAAAACTAACCTCTGATGAACAGAATGACCAACCCTTTTTGACTTCAAGAAAGTGGTTTGTGTATACAAAATGAAACTGCATATGCACCAAGATTTTATATCAAATTAATTCTAAAATGAAGAATAGGTTGACGCAAAAATATATTCAACCAAAAAGTCCACTTCACTTTGTGTGTACTATACTACCAATTGATCTAGTTAGTTTTGAGTAAAAAAGGTCCAGAATACCCTGTAAGATTCAAGAGAGGTTTTGTGAAATACACATCTTGGAGGATCAGAGATTCTTAGACAAACCGTAAAATGATAATTGGTGAATTTAAATAATTATCCTATGTAAGCCATTGAACATATTTTACGTCTTCCCCAAAGTTTAGACCTATCCCGTTCAAGACTGTAGCGAAAAAGACGTTGCCGAAGCACCCGAAAATCGATTTAATTCAAGAGTCCATTGATTGCGTTTCTTCCACTGGTCAACCTAGTAGAAGTGACAATGATGGAACGTGAACGATCAAGCATCCACCCTGTATTCTCGAGATTTTTTCTTCCTTCTGAGCAGGTAGATTGTAATCATGGCTAATGTTGTGCATCCGCAGCAAATAATTACAATGTAAATGATAAAAGTGTACTCATTGTCTTTGTTCGTACCTTGCTCAGCTATACCTTTACCGTTTTGTTCGTTATTTAAATGGCCTTTTGTCGTGTATGGTTTTCCATTTAAGGACGGTTTTGTTTTGTCAGCGTCATTTATAAAAACGGGGGCCTTCTCAGTACCTCTGGCTAAGCTTCCATCCCTCCTTGAAGACAAACTTTGCGGAGGAGTGGTTATTTCATGGGGTGATGTTGTGTCAGATGTCGCCTTCGAAAAAGTGGATGTCATTGAGGTCACTCTAGAGGGAGCAGTATAATGAGACATTGTAGGTGACGGTGTACCGTGAGCCTCGGTTGGGAGATTCCTTGGGACATTTGCTGTGTTTTCTTTGGTCGATACAACATTCAGAGGATTCGTAATGGAATCGTGTGTTGTTGTGAGTAAATCCGTCGTTAGAAAATCAGTTACCAAATTCTCAGGAGGGGCTTTATCGACGACAGTACGTGATACGCTTTTGATTTCATTGACTGTCGTAGTTTTCGTGTACAGCTTTGTCGCTAACGGAAACACAGATACTGTTGACAGTCGATGGATTAAGGTTGGCAAGAGTTGGTCCGTGTTTGCTTCATTTGTATTTATATCAGATGGTGAAGTTCTTTCTAAGTCAGGCGGTAAGTGTTTTATCGTAGTAAATTTATCCGTCGTGAAAATGTCTTTCGGAAGGTTATCCACTGTAGATGAAGGAGGTGAAGTGCTGTATACTTCCTTGGGTACATGTTCAGTCTGTTCCATCCCAGATGAATATGGCGGTACGGACGAAGTTTGAGAGGACTGAAAATACGTAGGGGTTGACATTTGATATTCATGATCCGTACTTACTTGACCTAAAGTTGTAAGAGCTGCAAAATTGTGATTTGTTTCGTACTGAGTGGTAGAAGTTGTCGTCATTCGTGGTTGTATTGAAGATTGCTTTTGAATTAATATTGAGGGAGTGACAGGTGTACTGGTCATTCTGTGCGTTCCCAGCGGATTAGGTGTAGTCGTTGGTTGTATTACTGTGATAAAAGTCAATTCAGATGTTAACGAATCAAAATACCCCCATTTAAAAAGGCAGGAGATCTGGATGTACTCAACTCCGACAGGAATCGCCGAAAATAAAATTGACTTATCGTCCTGTGCAATCAGTAGTGAGCGATTGTGTGGAAAAGTTTCATACTGGAACACAAATTCACTGTTTGTCAAATTCAGAGTTGTTGAACAGGAAACGGTCGCACTTTCTGTGGCTAAGACAGTTATATTTGATGAAATTGTCGGCTGATCGAAAGATTCGTAAACATCCCGTAAGGAAATTGAACAATTCCTTTCCGGTTGTGTATGAAGAACGCAAACGATTGCATCGTCTAAATCCATTGGAGATGGGATCCGGTCGAAGTAAGCTATCTTTTTATGTGTAAATTTATCAATTTTTAAAGGTAGGGACTCCATGTCAGTAGAAACAATCGACTGGCGGCGCCACTGGAGACGAATTTCAGGATTTCCTTTTTCACTTTCACATATGGCTAGCTGTTTAGAAATACTTACATTACAAAGTGGGTATTTGGGGTGAGGCACATAAAGTACACTCAGGACATATTTAAGAGGCTTTGCTTCAACGCCGTCTTCGGATGATGCTTTGCATTTGTAATTACCGTCGTTGTATTTCGTGACACTTTTCACATGCAGTACAAATCGTTGCAAACCTTCTTCTGGCGTAGATGAGTGTGAAAGGTTATAATCATCTGGTTTAAGTGACCTTACACCGTCGGAAAGTTTTACTTTTCCTTTGTACCAATCAATGTTTCCAAACGTAGGATCTTCCATAATACAACTGAGAGACAGTTCGTCACCTTCCGTAATATTTCCCCCACCTGAAGGCTCAATTCGTATAACTGCTACGCTGAAACCGTAGAACACGACAGAGAAGAGGAAAAGTGCTAACTCCATCTTGTCAGTTCACGTGGACATCTGTATTGAGGAGAAGAGAAAAGAATCCTGTTAGTTGTACTTGCACAATTTTCAAGACATGACTACTAACACGTCAATCAGTCCAAACAGGAAGTTGCTATTTGACTCTCATAAAAGAGAAGGGGTACGGATCCAAATATTGACATTTTCTGTCGTTCCCACATGCCACTGAATATATGGGTACGATTACTTGCCAAGAGCGTCAACAGCCTTCTGTGGGGTAGCTGGCATTGACTTTGACCAGAACTAATTCAAGTCCGAACCGCAAATTCTTAGCAGAGTTTGATCCGGGCCGGTTTAGGGGGAATGGAAAGCGTTGGATTCCAGATGATCTGTGCCGTTATCTCCCAAGATTTTAATCCATTATACGGTTGTTCCCCAGTTTTGAATTTGAATAATTGAAGCAGCTACTTTTAGCTATAGAATGAAAGTTGAAACTATCATTTCCCTCAAGGATCTGGGGAAAAGTGGTGGGGGAACGATATGATACACCATCTTCCAAAATTTGGATGAAATCCCCTTCCCTCATGCTCCCACCTGTGAACAAACATGATGCTAGTGCGATGCTGTGGACTGCAGGCTTTGACAGTGTTTCATGAAGGAAAAGAGGAAGTTTCTCCTCTTGTAATAATAAGGTCATCGTACAGTAGCAGCTGAAAAAGTTGTAGGCCTATGTGTGGCAAAGTTTGCCTGCAGAAGTCTATCTGTGATCCCCGTAATCTTTTATCCTAGAGTCCCTCATGACCTAAGTGTAGACTGCTATTACCAGGCGCGGAGATTTCTTCTCGGGGGGGGGAGGGGTGACGATCTTTCAAAAAATTTACTGTGTGAAAAACACAAAGTCAATGGAGGAGTTCTTTGGAAGTGGGGGGGGGGTGTAACCCCTCAACCCCCGTTTCTCCGTCCCTGGCTATTACCTGCTACCGAGCGAAGGAAATAAATAGTACGTGTATCAAGGGCCTAACACAGACTGATTATTTTAGACCTACTGATCAAACTGACAGACCTTACTCAGTGATGAAAATAGTACTTGGTAGGCTGATGCTACTTTTTAAGTGCTACTTCTGTCTGTTCAATCTTTCCCTTTGTTTCTTTACCTCAAATCCTCAAACTGAGTGATGTTTTCCCGACTGGCAAGAAGGTGGGAAGGGGCTGTGCCTCGGCCCCTCTTTAAACACGCCTCTTGTTTTCCATCGGTAAGAGTGGGGCCGAAAGCATACTTTAGCCGCTTAGTGATTCCTTGCCGAAAAGAAACGTTGTGTTGCACTGAGGTTTATCACTAAAATCATCCTTTTTGAGATATCATATTTTACTATGTTTTCACATTTTGACGTCTGGTGACCTCACATGACCTTTGAACTCCACTAAAACTCGAATAACAAAAACAACATGAAAAAGGTAAGACTTGTTCAAGATGTGATTCGACCCCGGGTCGTTTGTGTGAGAAACCGAACACTTTCCACACTATAGTATCGACAGACCGTTTTACCTATGGTATTTCTTAGTCTTTTTTCTTTTCCGGCCTTGAAGGGCAGTTGTTTTACGACGCTAAGCGACCACCAATGTGGAAGAAGCCTGTGGCTTATAAATTACAACTTCAAGCAAGGCGGCTAACTAACTAATCAATTTAGATCCAATTTGGTTTCTTTTGGAAAGCCAGTTAAGATGGGAAAACCCTAGATTGCTCTTGGATGAAAAACTCACCTTACTTAGACTCGACCGGGTATCGAACCCCGAACCTCCCGATTGCTAATTAAGCTTCATCGCTTCAAATGCAACCGCCTTTATGCATTCGGCCACTATCATAGTCACAACATCCATGTTATAATCACAGCATCCTTCACACGTGTTCATAATTAGGTAATTAATATAAGAATTAGCCTATCAATTCCTGTAAAAGTTATGCTTTTGAAAAAAATTATACGTTGTTCTCTAAAATTTTATCTTTGGAATGGTTTAAATCTTCAGCTATAACTTTTCCGTGGTCATGAAACGACACAGTTCGGAGGTACCCCCTACTGTCTATTTAGTTTACCAGGTTTTCATAGTTTCACCTCCGGTGACGTCCGATGACCTTTGACCTCCACTAAAACCCATAGGTTATCTCTCTCTCTAAATGACAAATTTATTCCCAGTATGTCAAGTATCCATCACTCCTGTCTTGAAATATCGTGCATTTTCAAGGTTTGCCGCTTTTGACCTCTGTTACCGCAAATGACTCGTGACCTTCACTGAAAAAATGGGGTTCGTCCTCTCTGTATGATGAATCTGTGTACCAGGTTATGAAAGTGTTCATCATTGCTATCTTGAGATACGTGCTTAGAAGTTTTTATTACGAATTACGAAATTTCCCCTCAGGTGACCTCAGATAACCTTTGACCTCTACAAAAAATAGGATTCATTTTCTGGCTAAAACGATTCCACATGCCAAGTATAAAACTATCCATGCTTTCTACCCAGAGTATCATGTTTACAAGATTTTTGGTTAATGACCTTTGGTGACATCACATCACCTTTGACCTCCCCGAACACAACTGGGATCTTTCTCTTAATATGGCAAATTCATATCTTAAGTAGAGAAGTATCCATCAATGCTATCTTGAGATATCGTGTTTACAAGTCAAGTGTCACAAACACCCACATACACACACGCACACACACACACTCATCAGCGTGATTGCATAGGAGAATGAGAGGCAGTGGTGTGTGCAGGAACTCAGGGGTGGGGATCTATGGGGGAGCAACATGTGATTTCTTCCGACTGACATGGAGGAGTGGTGTAACGGGAGCAGGTATCACAAGTGCACCAAAGATGCACTTCGAGCGCAAAGCGCAACTCTACACGCATGGGGTCCAGGTCCCGCGTTACCGCCCCTAGCTGGGTCCAGGGCCGGAGCCCCGTGGGAGTCCAGGAAGCGAACTGAAGGCCGCGGATGTTTCTGTAATATAAGATATTAAGACCAGAAGTGAAATATGGTCGGTACAGACTCAAGCTTAGAGCTCGCCAGTATAGTCAGGGAAAAAGAAGGACTAAATTCGCCGAGATTATCATGAACGAAACGCCCATAAGGAAGATATTTGGCTTAAAAACACCATGAAACGCCATGTAACAATGGGGGAAACCGCTCTCTCCACCACAGGCGTGTTTTGTTTCAACATGTATCACACCTTGCCTTACTATACACTCTTAAAACACGGGTTAAATTTAACCAGGATCGGTGTTCTATTTACTCCAACACAATCCTGGTTAAATTTTCCATGAAATCCCAGTCATACTAACTCAGATCCTAGATACTTTAACCAGAATTTGCGTTAGTTTAACTAGGATTTCATGGAAAATTTAACCAGGATTGTGTTGGAGTAAATAGAACACACATCCTGGTTAAATTTAAACCCCGGTGTTTTAAGAGTGTACAGGCTAATGATGGCTAATGCAGCCCATTAAAGATTGGTCCTGAGATTCATTGAGGGTGTAATAATTTGACACTTGATAGTAAACTAACAAAAGTGCTGCCAGTAGTAGGATTTACCCTTGAGTGCACACAATTAATTGCACCCAGCCATGTGTCATTGTAGACATACTGACCAACTGTACAAGCTATTTATAGTGCATTATATGCTACTGTGGACATTTGTAGTTACACCTTCTTTGGACGTCAACTGGTGGTTATCTAAGAACCAATTTGTGCAGTAGAGCGTTCAATGAAGCTAATGTTACGAACTCGGGTAGATATTTAATCTCCCCTGTTTTTGGCCCAAAACAGGGGTCTCGGGTGAAATTCCTTATGGGCTTAAAAGATCGTAATCGGAGTGACGGATGATGGAAGTACTAGTCTTGTTCAAGACTCTAGTTCATGTCCGTCCGCCACATATCAGCTGTGAAGCAAACTTAACAGTGCGCCCTCTAAACCTACTCTTGAACTGAAGACTATGTCTGGAGAGTCAAGAGTAGATTAGAGGGCGCACTGGTACGTATGCTTCACAGCCGATATATGGTGGACGGAAATGAACTAGAGTCTTGGACAAGACTACTGAAGTACCGGCTATAAAAGCCCTCGTAAAGTCAGAAAGTGAGAAAGAAAAAAATTCTTGGATCAGGGACTGGATATCGATACTGACTGACTGATGAATAACGGGCGGGGACGAGGAAGCTTACTTGCTTGGTGCTGTAGGAAACGTTTCAGAGTTACCATGCACTATATGACTCAGTTTGATAACTCATGATTTTTTTCTGCCTGTCAATCCCTCTCTGTCTCTTGAATCTCGCTCTCTTTCTCTTTCCCCTTACCTTAAATCCCCCAAATGAGTATTTTCCTAACTTTCCATGAAGCAGGAGGGGTGTGCTCCTCCCCCTTTATACACGCCACTGAGAGTAGGGACAAAGAAATGGGGGAAGAGCACTGGATGTTTTCAGAATCTTTTTTCTTCTAAAGTAGCTATATTGATAATTTAAATTTGAGTATCATCAATTGGTTCAGACAATAACTTTATCTCTCAAAATTACAAAGTACAAGAGCACGGATGTTGCATGATTGCATCATTTGAAATATTGAAAGTGTCGGCCAATAAATTAGTCTGAAGCTATGGACAAACCTTCATTTGTTTCTGTGAAAACCTTATTTCTTGAAAAAAGCTATCATGCTGCCTTATTTTGAATTACCTATCATTGTGTATTTATAAATCATGATATTAAAGATATGAAGATTTTACTGTATCACAAACGCAATATTTCCATTTAGCATTGCTGATTGATACCCGTCTGATTTCCTAAGAGGGGGCTGGAGTAGAGGCGTCACCAGGGGGAAGGCCTGTCAAACCTAACATGTTTGTCGTGCCCATCAAATAAAGTTTTCGGTATGAAAAATTATGCACAAACATTTCAATTTGTACGAGAGGGCTCACTGTAACTTCATCAGTCGCTTTCATTAGGAAGGCTTAAATTAATTAATTTAATAAGAAAAACTAAAATTTCGCATAACGTTAAAAAAAATACAGTTTTTGCTGCACGCTTTGTGGAGGCACAGCGTTAGTGCTGTAAATTTTTACATTACGGAGTGGTTGCATCAACATCTTTCACGGACGTCACGTGATCGTTCATCTCTTTGGTTTTGAAGGGCAAGCGCACATTTCACAATACTGAGTATCTATGGTTATGCCGTGCGCGTGTGATGCATAAACGCTTACTGCGCGTGTTTTTTGCCCTTCACTGCCTGGAAATCTCAATCGAGTGTCGTCACATGAAATCTGTTTGGAACCACTGAAGACATAAAATTTCCTCCTTTAGTACCCTTCTCTTCCCAAACTGATTATTCTTAAGTCCAGGTAAATGTTCGAAATCTGTTAAGATTGCAGTTTTTGTTGTCCTTTTAACTCGCACACCAAGAAACATGTGACGGCACTTTAAAGATTAATTCACCATGTACGTAACTGTAAGTGCCTATAGAACTTATGCATTGACATCACACTGACGTCATTTTGGGTGAAAACAATGAAGCACACGTGCACGATCGGCATGGATTCCGCCCCACGTGTAGTAGACTTACGCGCGTATACGATTGGTTGACAAATTCTGTTAAACTCTTGCGGTAACTCAGTCGGTTTCCTCCCCTTCCCACTCATTCAAACTCCGTTGCCCTTTATTACAGCAATTGCTAGATCCTCCCTGAAGTTGCTTGTTGCTTATGCAAAGTGCTTATTTTTCCCATCCTATTAATCACCATAACACACTTAGTAGAGTATACATACTAAAAAACTAGGCCGTTTAACAAGCAAAGTCACTTACCTCAGTGAAAGTGTTATCCAATAGAGAAGCGATGAACAAACTAGTTATCATACAGCTCCATTTATACAAATACCAAACTCTGTGATCATTATTAGATTATGCTGACAATGTTAAAACTTGACTATCCCGCAGAATGTATGCTGACTCTGTTTCAAATGATCATACCCGCATGGGGAAGTTTGTCAGTGTCAAAACCGCACAAATGTCTTTTCCTTAACTATTATAGATTCTGTAGTATTTGTCTTTGTATTAAGATTCGTTTTGACATTTGTACACACTGAACTTAGACGAAACTGAAGATGTGTTAGGGAACAGATACAAACAATGTTGGATTCGTGTTTCGTTGAAGCCACACCTACAATTTGCAATAAAAGGAAACCCAACCTGAACAAGGAACGTTTCTAGGTCGGGGTGACTGACCACGATACGTTACTTTGCTGGACGAAGTATTGAAAGTTGCATGACATTTGCAATTATTTCCCCTGTTAACGTACATCATCAACAAAACAAACAGAACGTATTTACCTATACATGGTTTAACAATTTCAAAATAAACTTTAACAAAACTTATCACAAGAAAATCCAGTGTTCATTGGGCAGTGTATCCAGCAGATGGCATGCTATAACTTCCTGAAATAATCACAGATCTGTTTAATGAATACATGAGAAAATATCCAGTAATAAAGTTATCTCCATACTGAACGTTTATTTTAATTACTGCTTGGGTGTGAGTAGCCCAAATTCCATGTGACTGTCTACATTGAACTTTTTAGTAATTTCATGGAGTTGAAATCCCCCTCCCTCTATGTTTGAACAAGCATCAACTTGATATGTTACAGTCGTTTTCAGAACTTGAAAATAACAAACCTGGGTTCTTAACAAAGGTTTAAATAGCCTTAATGTAGTGACATCTCTTCAGAGATAAAATGTCAAGCCCTTGGTCAAAGGGGGGTGAGCAGGGGAAGGGCTCCTAGAAAAATTATCTCCCCTCCCCCCAGAGAATTTTGAGTTACCATTGCCTTAACACATTTTACACCATTCGTCCCCCTGAAAAATATTTACCCCTGGAAGCCACCTCGCCCCTTCACTATCTTGTATGTTTAAGGGCATGTTGAAGTCCGAACCTTCTATAAACAGACGTCTTCCTACTTATTTACTTTTGCGCTCTCATAATGCTCCAAGAATCGGTCCAGCCCACCACTTACATGCAAGTACGTAGCAGGCTGTGCGGCATATTCCTTGTTCAATCATATCCATAACTACAGAGGGGCTGAGCAAACACTAACAGTCAGCTCTGCGGTATCAACATACTTGCTATGAGAGTTTGTGTCATTTGCTTTCCCGGTCATATGTTTGGAAAATGCTAAGGAAAACAGTCCAAACCAATGAAATTGGGAAGTTCATCATACAGTATTAAAAGATGTACCTAACTTTAATCCAGGGCACTAGGACTTATTTTTGACCCTCTTACTAACATGCACTTACTTGAACATGAGGCATCCAAAAGTTGCAACTTGCAAGAGAGGTTCTGTAAGGGCCGATGTAACATACTGTCAGTAACTTCCACTGTCAATATTCAGTTGTGTGGGCCTACTTCAACTGTAGCGTGCACACACGTCTTAGCGTAGACTAACTCCTCTTTGAAACTCATAATGAGGCAGTCTCTTTTAATTTTTAGCATGATCACCTGATCATCTTTAGCATACATTTTTAATACTTCACCTTTCTTTGGAAAACATATTACTACAATCAGTGAAAAGTCAACTTCTTTCCAAAACTAAAATATTTATGATTTTCACACAAAAAGGAAGACGCAAAATTCATAAAACGGAATTCTCGTTTTTCGGTTAATCTCATGACATTTG
Source organism: Holothuria leucospilota (assembly GCA_029531755.1). Taxonomy (NCBI): domain Eukaryota; kingdom Metazoa; phylum Echinodermata; class Holothuroidea; order Aspidochirotida; family Holothuriidae; genus Holothuria; species Holothuria leucospilota. Next base: position 19,448,377 of record CM055981.1, on the reverse strand, counting down.
AAAGGACGTGCAAACTATTTGAGCAGGACTTGGATGTGCTCACAGAGTTTAAATAGAGCATGCAAGTATAAATGAATGACGAAGGCGTCTACACGGCAGGTTTTGCTGGAATAGAAGAGAGCGTTGGCTAAGATAAATAGGGTTTTGGCCTTTGAGCTGTAGCAATCGATGAAACAGCAATATCTTACATTTCAGAGCAAATTCAACGTGCCCAAATGAGCATTAGATTTAGCCATAGAAAATATACGAATTATTTGCCCGCATAGGTCATTGTCATGTGTGATTTAATGAAGACTTTTAACGTATGGGACAAGAGGAAGTTTTCTCCCGCAGCCTCTCTCCTTGGTCTCCATCAGTGAAAAATTGTTTTTTCCGTAAGGAAAATATCCAATTTTTCTCATTCCCATGCTGACCCACGTTCGTGGATCCACAGACTATATAGCTTCGAATATTCTCAAAATTTAACTTTTTAGGCGCTTTTTACTAGCAGCCATATTGGCTAACTTGTGATTATTAGAGTAATATCATTCCTTCATCCACTTTTAAGAAAATTTCGCTTCTTTGTTCACCCGTTCTTGTACTGAAAAAATAAACCTTTTGCATGTTAACCGCAATGACGACCCCACTACCTTTCTTGTTTACAAAAGCCAGCACTGCATTAATTGCGTAACTTATGAAAATATTATGCGTTTGTAATGACGCACACCTCTCAATCCCTTTCTTGATATATGGTGCCATTATGGGGTTATCGTATGAGAATGAAATTTTTCAAATACTTAGAAACTCTCAAACGTCCTGTCTAGAGTTATCAGTATAAAATGCAGTTTTATGTATATTTCTTTTTTTTTTTACTTAAAGCAGAGCGCCCGAAAAGACTGCTTTTTATTAGAGAGGGCCGACTTATATTTAAAATATTGAGACTAAAGTAATGACTTGACGGACAAGTAGAGACAACAATTTTATTCATCACACCATTTAAATTAAATATCTAGGATAAGGCTCTGACTGCCCTAGGAAAGCGATTAATTTATGACGTTGGGAATACTTGTTTGAAATTCTATGGCATCAAACGAGGTTCTAACAGATAAAGCAACAAAAAGACTTTAAATGACCACCTTCATGCTTTAAAATATTGAAAATGACCGTACATTTCTCTCGGACAGTCAAATGGACCAGTTATGCTATCAAACATATCAGATTTGAGCACTTCAAGCTACGCCGCGATAAGTACACTGATACTCATTCATGGTACGCATCTGTTTCTTGAAGATTTCCCCTTTAAGGTTTGATAGGAACATAGGCAGGTTCAGGGGGGAATCCTTTGCTTTTACTTCACACTACACCACCTATCATTCTGTAATGACAGTACTGCAAATGGTAGGTTTTACGACGACGAATCGGTTTTATGCATATATACCTTGAAAAACCGTTAGATCACATTTTACTCAGTATAATGTCGAAATCGTCTAGGGAATTATAAATCGTCCATGTGTACAGTCTAGGTGATACGGTTCCTAACCATTAACGTGAATGTCCTGTTGTATCAAGTGTCGCTGTGGAGTTACGGTTAAATTACATGTCGTTTCTTGACCTATCAAGGATATTTCGTCATACTTCAGGATAAATTGAAATTCGAGAGATTATGATACCTGCAAAAGTTTCCCACTTTACTGACATTAACTTCAACTTCTTTGTTCGTATCACAGCTACTCATGTTGATGTAACCCACCACGTGATTTCTACGAAAACGATGTTGTGGGAACTTGAAGGTATTGGGCAGGGTTACCAATGCTTAAAACATCTACCTAGCCTCGATTGGTGCGTAATGTAGAGAAAAATGGTTAAAATACATTCCACATTGTCGGAAATGACCATTTATCTGGGCCTGCATAGATACTGAGTTGTAGAAAAAGAGCGATAAAGAGCCCAACAGTCCATCTGTGACTGAAGGTGTCCTCCTGACTCTGTGGCTATAAGGAGGGGGCGATCCGCCTTCAGAAGCCTGAGGCATGTGTCAAACTTTCGTCATGTGGCGACTTTCACGTTCAAGTAACTCAACAGCCCCCGACCAACCTCCCCTCGTGCGCAATGAGCTCCTCCTTAAGTTTTTAGGTATAGTGGTCAGCCGTAGGGTCCATATTGTGGTCTATGCAGAACAACCTGGGTAGAGAACGTGAGGACAAGCCTCCAAAACTCTTGCGTATTCCAGAATTGTGGGCATTAGAATGAACCATGTAACTATCTTCAAAGTGACACTCGACACTTACTAAACAGACCACAAAAATTGACTATCTTTGATTTTACAAAAGCCCATAAGAAAGATTAAAGGTCAATAGTTTCGGTGACACAAGAGGTTTGTGGGTGGGAAATATTGACGATGGTAAGAGTTGCATGCGAATTAGGAGCAATAATTCTACTCCAGCTGTCCTACCTGAAGAAATAATGAGATAAGTTCGCTATGTGCGACAGGTGCGCCAAAGAGGGAAAACATGGCTGGAAGCATCATAGCTTGACATGTTAGTTGGATCTTACTTCATTTTACATGGGCAAAGTGTCTCAATTACATTAAGTTCTCACTGGTGGTGACCAAAAAAGAGAAAAAACTGGCTTACTTACAAATTTTGGGCAAAAGAATAAAATATTTAACTGTCTTCATACGGCACTGCAAACAGATGGAACAGACCAAACTCCTCTACCTTAATTTGGGACTTCCGGCCATCAGCGTTCATAGGTGTTTCCTTCGCCCTTTCAAGGTGTAAAAATACCCTGCATTCACACGTGTACCCCGAAAAGTTTTCTCAAATCGGAAATTAAAAATTACTCAATGGCTTTGATCATTTCTGGGCCTTAGAAAAAGGCCCCCTCGAGGCTATCTCGACCCCTTCACTATCCTGTCTGGCTACGGGCCTGGTATTATTCTAAGACCAAGGTGGCAAAATAATGACATCACAAATGGTCAATATGGAAAGAAAGACACTTGTCAGTTATATAAACCCCACACATTCACAGACGGGATTGCAATTATCAAATGGAACACCATAAGCGTACCAGGCGGGGGCGGGGGCAGGGGGCATATGCCCTCCCAATTCGGGCAAAAATAGTGGATCCATTCGGGCAAATGAAACAGCCAAGAAAGTAAGTTAGGCCCTTTTGCAACCGCCACAGTGGTATCAAAATTCAAGAAACTTGGAACAAATTCTAAATTCGGGCAAAAATTATCCCTGACCAGAAATATTGACCCCCGTACGCGTATGTGGAACACCCTTCTGGACAAGTGCTAGTTTTGAATATTAGAAAAGTTTCAGTTTCAAAGGGAAATCACAAATGCTTTTTATTACTTAAACCTTGAAGTCGCTTCTGTAGAATTAGTGAAGAGTACGGTATAGATACAGGCGCGTGTCCAAAGGGGGGGGGTCCTGGGGTCCGGCCCCCCTACTCCCGCCGACCTTGAGATTTTTTAGAGTTTTTTAGAGTATTCGACCCAAAATACCCGCCTCATTTGGAAAATCGTATCTCAGACCCCCCCCCCCCCCCCCTGCTGAAAATCCTGGACACGCGCCTGAGAGATAGATATAATTGATAAAACTTCAACAGGAAATTGAAATGCTAAATTGCTTACGTCGCGATCATAGCTATGGAAAGTTCGTATCCGATGACGGATCTAATGGTTCTTGTTTGGATAAGATTTCTCAACATGACGTTCACATACATCTATGGCTGGTTGTTTTAATATGTACGGTCGTAAAAAACATATGGACTAAGACGTAGGTTTTAGTGTACGATCTAAGGATGATTCAGTTTGTTCACGTTTATACATTGTGTTACACAGTGGTAACATAAACTTGAAAACATGGCGTTTTATTGTTTATAACCTTTCGTGCACGAAATTTGTGTTGTTAAGTGGACTGCCTCGCCATTACTAAAACATATAGTACACAAAATATTGCAGTATTCTGCTGGTGATGTATTCAGCCTTTCACGCTGACAACAGAGTCACTTAATTTAGACTTGTGCCTTGAAGAGGAAGAAGGCGTTGCTGGCCTTACCACGTAGTGTGTATATTACCCTCCGATCAGTCAGGTGAGTGACGTTTTCTTGTTACAAACTATGTAAGACCTATCTAGTACATCTTGAAGCAGGTGTGACATCTTTGGATAAAGGTAAACTCTTCATTTCATATACCTGAGATTATCAATATGTTCCATTTACAACTACATAACGGAAGCACTTTCCCACAATGCACCAGTTTGAGTTTGAGGCGGTGTGACAGGTGTAGAAATGCACAGGCCCGAGCCTCAATGGCCCACTATAAGCAGACCTAAACACTTATTAAAGCCCAATAGCCTACCGTATAAGCGGACTTAGGCACTGTTCGTTCGCCCTGGAATACTCCAAGAACCCAGTCAAGCCCTACACGTGTTTGAGTTGACTTGTTGTTAGGACCTGAAAAGGAACAGCCCTGATAGCAAAATTTGGTCGGCCAGACGACGGACCGCTGTCGGCCACTCCGGCGACCCGCAAAAGAAATGTCCGGAGGTTCGACGGATGTCCACCGATGGCGGCGACGCTGATTGTTTAAAAAGCTTTATGACATCATGCAATTTTTCGTCCAGCAACAGGGGCGGATCTAGGGTCTTTTCTGAGGGGGGTCCAACATAAAAAGGGCACATTCAATTTTTTTAAAATTTTGGTTCCCATAAACGTCAGCGAATATACAACTTACCGCATATTGACAAAGAAAGGATAGTTTTAAACCAAAAGACATGAAAAAACTGGAATCAAAATCTGGAATCTAAAAGGGGAAATTGCAAAGCGCGCGAAAATTTTTTGGGTAAGCCTACACTTATAAGAATTTGTACTAAATTAAAGCTTACATCAGTATATAGAACAATTGAGAGGATAGTTGGGCCCTATCGGGCATAACTTTATTGTACTTCCCTCCTCGAGTCACTAGTCGTACCGTACGACAGACACAAGTGAGCGTTAACCAGGTTTAGAGAAATGCGATTCAATTCCCGACATTTACATAAATCCATGTATTCTACTTATTAACTTGAAAAGGGGGAGAGGGTTTGTACCAAGTATAACTGAACTGAGGAAGAGTGGACAAAGCGTACCGAAAGTTTTGGGTTTTATCCCAGAAATTACCCTTATGAAAGCCAAAATAAGTAAACTGACCATGGGTGGCGGCAGAATTTTTCCAACAGGGGGCCGAGCCATGTCAGCTACCCCAAGTTCCGACATTCCCTATTTCGAGGGTATGATGAGAAGGGCAAATGTGGGAGCCTCATTATCCCATGTAATTGCAGGCATATTTTGCATTATATCACTTAATACTTCATGATCCGAGTTGCGCACTAATAGTGCTCTTTGAATCTGGATCGTGAAATTGAAAAGCGCGCGAAGCGGGTGAAATTTTTTGATAGGCTTACACATAAAACATATGACGAAACGAAAGAAAGAACTGTAGGGTTTGTAGACCGTATCGGGTGTAACATACATGTATCGAAAACACCTGGACTACACGATGAAATAGCCAAACTTTGCTCCGTAAGTCGCTCACCAACTGACTGTATCACATGACACACACAAGAGAACACCAACTAGGTTTTGCGATATGGGATGAAAGTTACGACCTTTACATAAACTATGTATTCTGCCCATATATTACTTGGTAAGGTGGTCAGGACTTGTGTTATCCTGCTATGTGGAATGGAACTATTGAAAAAAATAGAGTGACTCTACAGCGCGCGAAAATTTTGGGTTCTTATTACAGAAATTATCCTCTTGAGGGCAAAAAACAGGTAAACCGTCGATTAGTTGTCGTCGGAGGCTGCGTACTTTCGACTGAGACTTCCCTACGAAACTGTTAAACTTCTTCAATAGGGGGCCAGCCTTCCCAGATGGGGGCATGAACCCTTCCCCCACCTGGCGCCACCGCTATCTCGACTGGGGAGGAGGTTAAAATACTGTATGTTGTGTTCCCTATAAAGTTGCGGCGCAACTGTCAAAAACACTGTCAGAACAGATGACTGAAGTCGAATGTTTGCTTTTCATTTGCGACAGCAGACCGGTCATCGGTCCAAAGACGTCAAAAAAATTGAACCGACTGACATGGCGTTATTTGACCTGGTGGTGATTTTATATAGTAATTTGAAAATCAAACAAACACCGATTCGTCTATTGTGACTTCTTTTCAACTCTTGGCTGTGGACTTTACCTAAGACTGGCTTTTTATTCCCATCACTAGGTCAACACTATTAAAGAAAAGAGTAATTCCAGACTATAAATATCATAGCGAAACATATTTACCTACTCTCTCTTGTTCACGAGAGGATGGATACTAGAGGGTGGAGGGAAGGTTTCGTAGATGTAGCGTTTAGGGAGTGTGAACAGATCATTATTTTGTAAGACCAAAAGACTGACTAGCAATGACCTTTTGGAATCAATTTTAAAACCCAATAGTAATACGTTGCATAAAGCACTAGCTAGTGAGTATGACGTAATATCTGAATGCCCAAGCACGCCACACGTGGTTCCAAGCGAAAAGTGATTTAGAATGCCTGATTGTCACGCAGACATACTGTAGTCACATTCTCTGTAAAACGATTGCACTGTTCGGGTTTCGAGGCGACCAGTATATAGGCTACCGTAGTCAAATATATTGCCGAAAGTTTCTGCGATACATGGCTAGACTAGTGAATTGGTCGATACTGGCTGGGGGGCTCGGAATTGGACAACACTGTCATTACCTGTGAAACTGTCTCGTTTTTTTTTTTTTTTTTTTTTTTGTAGTGTGAAAAAAAAAACATTTTTTGAAAAAGGGCACATTGGAAAATTTGAGGGGGGTCCGGACGCCGGCGACCCCCCCTGGATCCGCCACTGAGCCAGCGGACCTCCGATGGCCCTCCGTCGGCCCTTTGACAACCGGCGGACCGTCGGATTTTGCTAGTGTAATGGTACGAATTATTTCATGGGCTGAAAGATTGAACGTTCTGTTCAACGAGGCGAAGCCGAGTTGAATAGAACGTTAAAGTGTACCTAAAGTCTGAAAATTCAAAAATATATATTACAGAGCATGAAAACTGAATTCCAATGGTCCGATTCCCATCTTCACAGGACTTTCTTAAGCTGAGATATAAAATGTTGAAGTTTATTCACTCGATTAAAAAGGTAGATTGCGCAATAATTTGTGATGTCATTGTTGTACTACTCAAATTACAATCTTTGTATTTCTTTGTTTTTCTGAAAGCCACCGCACCTTGTGCCAAAATGTGATCGCGTTCTTACTGCTTTGGGGTGGCTTGACTATATAAGCCCTCTCTGTACAGCATGTCATGCAAGAAAACAGGAAGCGGTCAAGGTCATATAAACATTTTTAATTTTAAAAGAAAACAAAGCATTTAATGTGAGTTGTACAACAAGAATGTCAAAAATTATTGCGCAATGAACTGTTTGGATTTAAGTGAATAAATTTTAACATTTAATATCTCAGCAATGGAATAAGCTATGACAATGGGAGTTGGACCAATAAGATTAATTTTGTAACCTCTAAAATATATATTTTTGAATTTTTAGACTTTAGGTCCACTTTAAATCTATCAACGAATGAAATTATTCCTACTATTGCACGAATCGAAAACATTAATTATTTGTTTTATGCAGGGGCGTAGCTAGGGTCATATGGTAGGGGGGTGTGAAGGTCTAAAATGTCGACTGGACGAATGACTATCTAAGCGGAGCGCCACCATTGGTTGGCGCGTAGCGTACAAGAAAATTTTTGATCCCCAGACCCCCTCAGATCGCAGGAAACGGCCTCAAATTTCAATATTTTTGTCTGATGTTCATTACCGTACGAGCCTCTGAAATCGGTTGCAGAACATTGTTGCATTAAATTTCCAGGGGACCGTCGCGTCCAAGCAAACCGTGGCCGCTAAGCGGAGGACCACCATTGGTTGGCGCGGAACTTACAAGAAAACTTTCAATCCCCATACCCCCTCAGAACGCACGAAACGACCTCAAATTGCAATATTTTTGTCTGATATTGCCGTAGCCTACTAGCCTCTAAAAAATTGTGACATAAACTAACAGGGATATTTATGAAATATTTACTGGATGAATGGATGGAACATGCATTTCGTGACAATGAAGACATATGCCAATTGCCACGTGACCCAACATACCTCCAAGGCTCATGTGATCTCCTCATCTCCGGGATTCTCCGTTGCCACGCAACTTCGGATCGGTAGCGAAGCCTGTTTTTGTTTTGTTTGAATCCCAACCGCTGAACGCACCCTGTAACGTATCCGTTCAATTACGATTCACAGCAGCGCCATCACTTCGGCTCAAAGCGGAGCGGATGGTCTATAACGGAATAACGCACTATTCAACCAGTGCCTGCTACGACAAATCTGCCAACTTGACTAATTTAATTTGACGGCGAATCCGGAATAGCCGACAAGTGGGCGACAACCCTTACGAAGTTACGACTATGAGGGACCATATTTAGGTTGCCGGCTATTCTGAGTAGGTCTGTGGTTTGTGGTCTCCACCCCTCGCTGGCAGCCTGGCAGGTTTTGCCCCTCTAATTCGTCTACAATGGACAGTCAATTTGCCGACTATGCCCTGATTTGCCGACTGATTGACCGCCCAGGGGGGTGTCGCACCCCCCCCCCCACACCCCCCATAGCTACGGCCCTGGTTTTATGTAACACCTTACTTCATTATATCTTGGTCAAAATTTGATTAAAAAAAGCATAGGGCCTACAGTAACTTAGACCTTAGTGAATACAGTCGTAGCCTATATGAAAAAACAATAGGATTAGGCCTAGGCTATACTTACATTCAAATATTCTCTGTAATTTTCTGGACAGGCCCATAGCCAGACAAGGTGCTGAAGGGGGGCGAAAAAGCTTCTAGGGGGCGAAAAATTTTCCAGAGGGGGCGAAACATACTAAAATTCATTACGGCAATGCTAATTTTTGATCTTCTAGGGGACGAAAAATTGCCCCCCCCCCACTTTACTACGGGCCTGTTTCTGGAGTGCGCAGCCGTACACTATAGTAGTGTACTATAGTAGTATAGTAGTAGTATAAACCAACCGTAAATCCAATAAATCCAACATTAGGCCATAATTCCAACAGTATTGAACAAATATGCAATGTATGATACCCAATGCTGCAGTGGATATAGCTTCTACGTACAGCGCGCAATGACCGCTGACTCATTGTAGTGGGTTAATATACAAATAATGAATGTTTAGGAGTGCGATAGTATGAATTGTTTCATGAGTTGAAAGATTGAACGCATTAGCGGCTCGCCATAGGGGCACGGGGCGTTTGCCCCCAAATGTTTGCAAAGCATGGTCTTCAATCTTCAAAAAAAAAATAAATAAATAAAACATGTAATTCGAGATGGTTAAAATAAAACGTAGGCCAATTTCTATATTTGGACGAAATCATCCCTTATATCTCACAAATGTCATATATTATTTATGAAGTTGTATGTACTATTGCAAAATTTCTCCGTAATCGTTAAGTATGCATTTTGTGATTATTTCAAGATTCAACCAAGGTTTATTGACCGGGTCTTTCGACCACTGGCCATGTGAATTAATAGTATTCGAGTCGTCATGACTTCAATTTATTTTCATTCTCTTATGCAGCTCCTTCAATGAGGGGATTCTAGTCTGTGATAAAGAAAACAGGGGCGTAGCTAGGATGAAATTTTTAGGGGGGGGGCCTAGGATCATATGGGGGATCACGGTATCGATCGCCATTAGCGGCTCGCCATAGGGGCACGGAGGGGCACTTGCCCCCCCAAAGTTTGCAAAGCATGGTCTTCAATTTTCCAAAAAAAAAAATAATAAATAAAACGTAATTCGAGATGGGTTAGGCCCTCCCTTTTCCTTGACTCGCTTTAAACTTAAAGATGTGGATAACTTTCCAGTGCAATGAGAAGGCTAAATTTTAATAAAGTGCTTTCAAAACGACATTGTTCGGCGCACTTCGCGCGCGTTTTCTTAGTTGCTTGTTCGCTATTATATGTACTTCAGACATCACGAATGGACCTACCATTAGTGCGAGCAAAGGAATCAAAACAAATGATCATGCTGTGATATTTGTCTTTGTAATCTGATTAGCTTAGGCATTATAATGTCATCTACAGAGGGTAACGGTAAAGCTGGAGTTAAATGCCCATAATTTTGCAGACACTTCAGAGCTTTCGGGGTCATTAGATACATATAACCCATTAGCCGTGTTGGTTATCACCCACGACTAAAAGCAGTTTTCCCAGGGTGTCACCTGGCCAGATTAACATAGTTATCTGTCCACAAAAAGTTGTAAAGGGCATGTAGCCTAAACGTATTGTGTTTCCCATAGAAGGAGAGGTTTCCCTTCCCTTGTCCAAATTGACAGCGCCGATGGCCCACGAGCGGTTTTATGACTGTCAAATGACATGCCATAAGCAAAAGGTTCTCCACCTCTGTGCTAAAGTATACCGTTTCAGCTGATTTTAAATAAACACACCAAACAGCCAATCTAAGCTTATAGTGTAGTGAGACTTTTTGGCCTAGCTATTTGTATATAGGATAAGACGTCTTTCTGAGTTAGGGGAATCCCCCTCCCCCTTTAAAAATTTTCGCCTCGGAACGGTACTGAGATCCAAAATAGTGCTAGTCTTCAATGCTCGAAAGTTTTGTTTGTTTAAGAAAATAATCCAGAACTTGAAAAAAACATTTTATGGCTTCTTGGCAAAGCTAAATCATATTGTGACACAATGAAAGAAACAACAAAATATTCAAAGGTGGGGCTCATTTTATACAAATGGATCAAGCCGCTTTGCCCATTTCACCTGCCTCTTACTCCCCCTATGGAGTAGCGATCGGCTGATATGTTTGTATTTTCATTTTTAAAGTAGTCAGCTCATGACTAACTGCCTGAAATGGTTTTTGAAGAGCTCTTGAAAACTACATGGGGCATCGCATGTAATACATAATAATAACCATACTCCTATTGAACTATCCGGAGGTGAACTTTAATACTGCCGGGGGGAGGGTCTTCCGAACCCCCTGAATACGGACTTGAGTTTGCCCCCCAAACAAAATTTCTTAAAGCCGCCCATGTCGATCGCCGTCCTTAATTCTTACATATTTTATTTGGACACGCACAATTTTGGGGGGCCTGGCAAACATCTCGGGGGCCCAGACCCCCGCCCCCCCCCCCGTAGCTACGCGCCTGAAAGAAAAATGATAAAATGTCACACTGTCTAGTGGGGGAGCCATCATCACTTGGCATGTAGAGTACTAAGAAATTCCTTTTGCTAAAAGTGTCCCCTAAAACCATTGCCTGCAACATAAATTGTAAGTTGCTCCATTACATTTGTTTTATTGAATTTTCATAAGCCAAAATTTTTAACTTCCCAAAAGGGTTAATAAGGAAACGTTTGTTTGGTAAATCACTGGCCACCGATGATGCCCGGCGTGTGTGAGGATTAATGTAAAATGCGAGAATGTTTTAATTCAAAGCTGTATCGATGTCTGTTCAAACATTTCTTAGCTGAAAGATCTGAAGGCACACCCAGTCAGTGTTCAATTTAATACAGTAGAAGCAGTGTATTGGAGAACTGTGAGGGGCAAAAGTCGTGTTTTGCAAGAATTTTTAACTGTGTTGCGAGAATGCTTTAAACTAGGGCCCGTTGGGAAACCTCCGGTCTGCGCGACCATTTGGTCCGGCCGGCGAGGCAATTCAGTGAACGTAATTTCAGGACAACTTGAAATTCAATAATAATTTTATCTACCGTTTATCCGGTATAGGTTAAATACACAGCCTCAAGCCGCTTCTGCATGGTGTAGTACTACATATCACAGGTTGCCCAATGTAGCATGCATTGTAAAGCATGTCTTTACCCATAAACCAAACTCATGGGAAACTTGATTTCGTTCGTACCGTATCAGTCCCGGTGGATTCCATGGGTTAGACCCTCCCTTTACCTTGAGTGGGTTTAAAATAAAGAAGTGAATAACTTTTCAGTGCAATGCGAAGATTAAACAAATAAAGTGCCTTCAAAACGACATTTTTCGGAGCGCTTCTCGCCCGTTTTCTTAGTTGCTTGTTTGCTATAATATATATATATATATATATATATAATAGCAAACATGCAACTAAGAAAACGCACGAGAAGCGCTCCGAAAAATGTCGTTTTGAAGAGACCTTAGGCCAGTTTTCCTCTAACATAGGCACTTGCCTTATACTGAAAGAGGATATTTATTTGTGAATGGAAAACTTAGCTCAAGCAGGATTCGAACCAGCGACCTCCCGCATACAAGGCGGATGCTCTGACCACTGAGCCATTGAGGCCTATGTGGTAGAACACGGTCAACTGAGCTTAAATACTGTTGGGTTAAGTTTTCCATTGTTACGTCATAGGAACGCGTCCCATGTGGTATTGAGTATATATATATAAATATATATATACATACATGCACTTCAGACATCACATATGGACCTGTCATTAGTGCGAGCTAAGGTAATTAAAACAAATTATCACGTTGTGATATTTGTTAAGTAATTAGCTTGGGGCATCATAATGCCATTTACAGGGTGTAATGGTAATGGTGGAGTTTAAATGCCCATAACTTTGCAGACACTTCAGTACTGCCGGGGGTTATTAGATACACAACCCATTAGCTCTGCTGATTATCATCCACCACTAAAAGCAGTTTTAAAGGCATTTTCTAGTGGCTTTTCACAAGGGTTCCATGTGAAAGAGAAAAAATTTCAGTTCATACCCTCTAAACCCCGTAGCAATACTCTTTTCCTAACTCGAGATATCTAATATTAAAAACTACTTATTTTTGTCGAAAAAAAATACCTTCAGTTCTCATCAAGGTCACAGAATGTTATGTAAAGTGGGCACATTGCCTCAGATTTCTTTCGTTTTCCTTTGTAATTGAATATTCTGTTGTCCTTGAAGTTTGATACTGTTGGAATGTTTGAATATCTTCCCATGTAGGTTTAGCATAAATCTACACCATATGTAGGGCATAACAAACAAAGTTGCCAAATATTCCTTACAACAGTCTCAATGTCATAAAGAAATTCAATGTTTGTGGAAGTAATGTGCCGCGATGACATCACAGATTTCCCATAATGCACTTTATCTTGAGGAAAAATTGCACTTCTTTGAAAATTGGTATCTTCCAAACGCTACAAGCTATTGAGATGCGGTTTTCACCTCCTAGAAGTCATTTTGAAGTCATTGGCAAATCCCTTTAAACACATCAAACAGTCAATCAAAGCTGTGATTAGACTTTTGACAAGTAGCGCCTATTTGGATATACTGTAGGATGAACTGTGGTTCTGAGTAAGGACAGTCTTGACTGTTCGGTGTACTTTTTTTAAAGACAGACAGTCATCACCCCAAAGTATATTTTTAGTGTGGGGGTATCAAAATTCTCAGTTGGTGACTGCTCTTGGACTGACATCAAAGTTTGAAAATTTGAAAGATGCAGAGTAGCTCACATTCCACACAAGGCAGAAAGAGTGCTTTTATTACATTTTATAGTCTTGTATGCTCACCAGGACATGGCCTTAAGCAATAAAGCAGGTTTATTCCTGCACAAGGAAGAGCTTCATATAGTTATTGGAAGAGCCAGAAGTTGCATAGTTGGGAGAATTGGAACTGCCTGGGATCATGAAAATTCCGGTTTAATTTGAATCAGCTGAAAGGGTATACTTTAGTACAGAGGTGGAGAAGAGTTATAAGACCGCTCGTGGGCCAACGGCTCTGTCAACCACAGTTCATCATATATATATATATATATATATATATATATATATATATATATATATATATATATATATATATATATATATATATATATATATATATATATATATATATATATATATATATATATATATATATATATATATATATATAACTTTCGACCTACTTATTCCACGTTCGATCTACCTAGCTTCGACCTGCTGATTATTCATTACCCCGCTTGGGGAATTACCATGGTAACACGAGAGAAAAAGTGAGTGCGGCAGTATTTGTACCTTGTTCTATGTCTTGAACCACAAGTGTCACAATGGCCAAGTGGTTAAGGCGCTCGCCCGGTACGCGAGAGACCCGGGTTCAATTCCTGGTTGTGACTTGATTTTTCTCTCTGAATTTATTTCTTCTGTACTTTCCCTTGTGTGAAAAGGCTATGCCAGCACGTGGGATTGATTTCAACTTCATGATCGAGCACCAAACACAACTTTCGACCTACTTATTCCACGTTCGATCTACCTAGCTTCGACCTGCTGATTATTCATTACCCCGCTTGGGGAATTACCATGGTAACAGGAGAGAAAAAGTGAGTGCGGCAGTATTTGTACCTTGTTCTATGTCTTGAACCACAAGTGTCACAATGGCCAAGTGGTTAAGGCGCTCGCCCGGTACGCGAGAGACCCGGGTTCAATTCCTGGTTGTGACTTGATTTTTCTCTCTGAATTTATTTCTTCTGTACTTTCCCTTGTGTGAAAAGGCTATGCCAGCACGTGGGATTGATTTCAACTTCATGATCGAGCACCAAACACAACTTTCGACCTACTTATTCCACGTTCGATCTACCTAGCTTCGACCTGCTGATTATTCATTACCCCGCTTGGGGAATTACCATGGTAACACGAGAGAAAAAGTGAGTGCGGCAGTATTTGTACCTTGTTCTATGTCTTGAACCACAAGTGTCACAATGGCCAAGTGGTTAAGGCGCTCGCCCGGTACGCGAGAGACCCGGGTTCAATTCCTGGTTGTGACTTGATTTTTCTCTCTGAATTTATTTCTTCTGTACTTTCCCTTGTGTGAAAAGGCTATGCCAGCACGTGGGATTGATTTCAACTTCATGATCGAACACCAAACACAACTTTCGACTTATATATATATATATATATATATATATATATATATATATATATATATATATATATATATATATATATATATATATATATATATATATATATATATACACACACACACACACACACACACACACAGACAAATAGGCTACTTGTCTCACTACAGCTTCCATTGACTGTTTGGTGCCTTTTTTTTAAATCAGCTGAAACGGTTTACTTTAAAAATAATTGTTTCGGAACAGTACTGAGATCCAAAATAGTGCTATCTTTTCATCGTTTTCAATTATCTTCATGCTCGAAAGTTTCGTTAGTTAGAGATAACAATCCAGAAAACCAACATTTTATGGCTTCTTGGCAAAGCTGAAACATATGGTGACACAATGAAAGAAACAACAAAATATTCAAAGGTTGAGGCTCAGTTTATACAAATGGATCAAGCCGCTTTGCCTGTTTCCCCTAGCCTGCATCTTATTGCGCCCCTATGAAGTAGCGATTGGTTGATATGGTTGTATTTACTTTTAAAGTAGTCAGCCCATGACTGACTGCCTGTGATGGGTTTTGAAGAGCTTTTAAAAACTGCATGGGGCATCACTGTAATACATAATAATGACCATACTCCTTTGATATCATTCGGAGCGGACCATTAATATTGCCGGAGCGTCGTCCAAACCTCCCTGAATACGAACTTAAAGGTCAAGAGCAGTCGCCCCAAACTTACTTTGAAGCAACAGCTAAATCTCACAATTGTCTTCTTATTTCTCTTCAAAGTATCTTTCGTAATATGTTAGGACTTTAATATTGCATATTCAAGGTAAACCAATCAGTTACTTCTTGTAAATTTCACATTTGAGGAGAAAAAATATTGTCACATGACTCTCAAGAGCCAATCATGAAACAGGGCAGTCTACTACACTACTTCAAGTTGGGGTGACTGCATTTCCCCTTTAAGCTTGCCCACTCCCCAAACAAACTTTCTTAGAGCCGCCCATGATTGAACTTTTTATTCAACGAGGCAAAGCCGAGTTGAATAAAAGGTTAAATCTTTCAACATATGAAATTATTTGTACTATCTCACGAATGAAAAACATTTAGTTCTTTTATGTAACACCTTATATAACTTTGATGTAGTCGTTGGTTAAAGTTGTGTTTTGGCGGTCACTATGGTTCGTGTTTGTCCGTGTGGTTGTGCCATGGTTTGTCGTTTGCTAGCTACTCGTTTATGTACCTGTTTTGACTTACGATATGCAATGTGCGATTCCCAACTGCTGCGTTGATTTATAAGCTAGTTCAAGGTTATTACTGCGCATGTCAGGTCATAGGACATAGGGGTATAGTAGAGTATAAACATTGTACGCAGCAGCAACGCTTCGGTATGTCATTGGCGTGGTAAATGAAGCCTTGAAGCAAATTGACTTGACTTCAGCAAAAAATATTGCCGAGGCGATAAAATGTGGGACACAGGGGCTTACCGGGAATGAAAATTAAAGCTAGACTTTAAAGTTTTTACAGAAAATCTTGATTTAAAACTTTCGTTATGATCGCGATTTACGTATCGAAACTCACTCAGGCTAGAGTGCCGGCGACTAACGGGACCGACTAGCTAAGCCTTCTCGCTAACCTTACGTAATTGAGGAAAATCGGTTACAACAAATAATTATGCCAAATAAAAATTAATTAATTAATTTAGCATAAATTTTAAATTAACTTGAGTCGGTCATACATGCAATGACCGACTCAAAGTACCGACCGACTGAAACATGTTTCGCATAACTGGGTGTAGCTAACCAGCCGATCACAACTCGAGACACGGTCAATACAAAATTTTGTGTGTATTCCTGCATTGAAGTCTACATTGAGTTTGTACGAAAGCCCATTAGTGGCATTGAAATAAAAATTATTAATTTGTTATTACAAATTATTAATTCAAATTATTAATTTGTTATAACAAATTATTAATTTGTTATTACAAATTATTCATTTGTTATAAAAATTATTAATTTGTTATTACAAATTATTAATTTGTTATTACAAATAATTAATTTGTTATTACAAATTATTAATTTGTTATTACAAATAATTAATTTGTTATTACAAATTATTAATTTGTTATTACAAATTATTAATTTGTTATTTCAAATTATTAATTTGTTATTTCAAATTATTAATTTGTTATAACAAATTATTTGTTTGTTATTACAAATTATTTATTTGTTATTACAAATTATTAATTTGTTATTGGTAACAAGCACTGCTTGTTGTTGTGTGTAGGTAGTTTTACGATTCGATTACTTTTAAAAACAGTTTGTTTCTTGTGTAAAATAACAAACAATTGGTTGGTAAAGTTAATCTTGAGATGTCACATTTGTAAGATATCTGAGGGAGGGGATTGAAAGGGTCCTTCGAGTATTCGCATAATTAATTGTTGTAGCCGATTTTCCTCAATTGCGTACGGTTAGCGAGAAGGCTTAGCTGTTCGGTCCCGGTGGTCGCCGGCACTACAGACTGAGTGAGTTTCGGTACGTAAATAGCGATCATAACGAAAGTTTTCAATCAAGATTTTATGTAAAAACTTTTAAAGTGTAACTTTAATTTTCATTTCCGGTAAGCCCCTGTGTCCCATATTTTATCGCCTCGGCAATATTTTTTGCTGAATTTGCTTCAAGGCTTCATTTACCACGCCAATGACACACCGAAGCGTTGCTGCTGCGTACAATGTTTACTCTACTATACCCCTATGACCTATGACCTGACATGCGCAGTTATAACTCTGAACTGGATTATTGAGTTGCGGCATAGTTCGTACGTACCGCAGTGATAGCTGACGTCACCGCCGTGTGTTATACTAGTATAACACGTGTGTTATACTAGACAATTGCATGATGGATAACACACGACGTTAATGATAGTGGCGAATCACCCATGGCATGTAACCACCAATTTTCCAATCAAATGTAGAGAAATTAATAAGGTGTTATATAATAAAAGTAAGTATACAGAGATATAATTGAAAGTCCGAAGGTGCATACCACACATGCAGCTTCCTGCATGCATATTGTAACAATGCAATGCGCGTAATGAGAATAAAATCTCGGTACTATGGGCTGAACTGCGCAATGGACCTAGTGAATCGTGTTGACTACAATTGGAGCTGCATGTCTAAGGAAGACCAAGCCCCAATATTTGGTAGCGTTAAAATAACGAGCGCTGAATGCGAGGTCTGGTTCAGTTACTACTAGTTAGGACTTATCTGAACATGCTACCATGGAAATACTATTCAAGCATCTAATTCCCATACACCAGTGGTAAATGAAGGTGACCGACCCGACTGTGTTTAACATTTTTGTGGGCAAGAATTTAAACAAAGTTTATAATTACCAGGGGATATTCGAAACTAGGCCAATATATAGGTCTTACATCATTAGTACGAAAACGATTCACTTCGGTGTTGCAGGAAGACTATTCCGGAGAACCCGTCCGTCCGATTTTTCTTTGTTAAAGGGAGGGTTTAAAACAAAGTTTTTTGACATGTGAAGGAAAAGCTTAATTTAAGCATTCTGGTGAATTTTTATTCAGTTCCGATATTTTTTTTTCCGAATTTGTTGAATTCCAATACCACACATCAATACATACACGATGACATTAGATCATGGAGGATAAAATCGTTTGTAGAGTTTAAAGAAAAACAGAACCGAGCTCTTTAATTAAAGTGAGGATATAATGCCAAGTGTGATTGCTTCAAATTCACATTGGGTTAAAAATGTGACAGCGTAATCTGCTGATATCTCGAAAACAACATATCAGATTTCAATGCAAATTTCACAATTATTGATTACTTCAAGTACAGTACTCCTTAAACACATCAAAACTTCGTGAACTCCAAAACCATTTTGATTAGTGAATCAAGCCAGTCTAAAGCAAAATAATTCACGGATGAACTTGAAGCTTCACGAGAGCACACCTACAGGAAAACCATTCCTACACGTAATGCCTCAACTTTCAAGGTAATATATAGAGGCCTATGGGAGGTCACGCTCTGAAAACCTTGTAAACACTTCATTTCAAAAGGAGAAGCATGTACACCTTTCATACTTAGTATGCATTTGTATTTATCAGGAAGAGAACCCTGATGTTTTGGGAGGGTCAAAGGTCACCTGACGTCACCTGAAGTCAAACTCTGAAACCATTGTAAACACTGTATCTCAAGATAAAAAGGAAACATGCTTTCCATACTTGGCGTGTAGATGCATTACATGAAGCGGAAAATTGTCGCCTGTGTTAAAGTCAACTAAGGTCACCAGAAATTCCATATCTGTACACCTTGTAACCATGATATGTCAAGATGCGAAGCATGTATGCTTTCCATACACTGCATGCTGATATGTTTTAAAAAGTAGAAACTCCTATTGTTTTGGTGGCATGATATCTCAAGGTAGTAATCATAGATAATTCACATACTTGGTGTACGGATGTATCACACTGGTCGAGGAAATACTTTTAACATTGTCAGATTGTAGGAGCTACTGCACCCATGGTGAAATCGAAGCTTAGTGATATGAATTCATCGAAATCTCAATGCATTTCGAAATTTCAATTGATTTACTTCAACTTGAAAGCAAGTACTCTAATGATCTACACATACTTTACATAATATGTGAGCATAGATCCGAATCTAAAGATAATTTAAAGGATGCAGTGCTTGTCATACGGAATGATTTCCCTGTAAAAAGGGCCCAAAAGAGTTTGTCCGTGAATTTTTTTGCACATACTGACTGGTGTATACCAAATATATATTTGTGGAATATTATTCCAATACTTTTCACTTACGTTGATTTGTCTATCTTTTGTGTAGGAATCTTGATAGTTCGCTGGGTATAAAGGAGTCGGTACGTACATAAACACATTACAAACTATCATGGCCAAGTTACTTGAAGAAATTAGATGGGCCTCGTGAAACAATGAAAATTGAACTATCGTAGCACAGTAGGGTTCATAGTTTGATTAAACCTAGAAAACACAAAATACAGATAATCGAATTTGATTAAAAACAGAACATAAGATAGCTGTCAAACAATTAAAAGATTTCCAATAAATATTTTCTGAATTCGATTTTGCTTCCTCATATACGTACTTAAATTTTACACCAAAATATTTGTTTGACCTTCAGATCAATGGCAATGGACTTACCAGTTCTTATCTTTGTGTCCTTAATATTCTCACCATCGTCGAAGGCACAGACTATGACCTACCCCAGACCGTCTATACCTGATAAGGACAGCTATACTGCAATACCTACGGTTCCTCTTACAAAGAAAGTACCGATTCGCCATGCAACTTCCAAGGCACATGCTACATCCTACTCCAGGCCCTCTTTACATGATGAGGGCGGCCATGCGGTAGTTCCTACGGCGCCTCTTTCAAATGCAGCAACAAATCAACATGCTCCTGTGGAGCCTTTTGAACCTGAAGTGCGGACATCATCACCATTAAATAATGTATCTTCCACCCTCAAAATGTCGTCCCATATTTCCAGAAAACTTCCAACAGAGATGCCAGAAAAAGTGCCCACCCCTGTGTCAGTTTTGCCAGGAAATTCAGAAAACGCGTCTCCCACAAGTAACTTGGAGACAGTAGACTTCAGTGAAGTAGAAATGACTGTACAAAACAATCAAGCTGATTTGCCTTTATATGGTCCCCAGGCTGCTACAATTACACCAACAACACTAATCAAACCCACCGTGTTTGTAAACCGACAAAGTGTCACTGCTTCCAGACCTAAAGAGCGGACATCATCACCATCATATAATGTATCTTCCACCCTCAAAATATCGTCCCATATTTCCAGAAAATTTCCAGCAGAGATGCCAGAAGAAGTGCCCACCCCTGTGTCAATTTCGCAAGGAAATTCGGAAAACGCGTCTCCCACAAGTAACTTGGAGACAGTAGACTTCAGTGAAGTAGAAATGACTGCACAAAACGGTCAAGCTGATTTGCCTTCATATGGGCCGCAGGCCACAACAATTGCACCAATATCACTAATGCAACCCAACTTGTCTGTTACAACTATTGTCCCAACATCGGAGCAAGTACCTAATGCAAACACACCGGGAACCCGACAAAATGTCACTACTTCCGTTCCTCCTCCTACGAGAAAAACAAAAGTACCGACGAATACTCCGTCAAAAAGTCCAAAAACAACTTTAACGTATCAAAGAGTGACCACAACTGAAGTCATCTCTTCCCTAGTCACTGCGGCTGTCTTAAATTCAACGATGATGCACGACGAACCTTTCACAAGCAGCACTTCCTCGTATCGAAGAATAACCGATCATGCCAGTACTACAGCTGATGGTGAACATGGACCAATTTCACCTGAGAAAAGCTGGTTTCAGAACTGGAAAATTTATGTTGTCGCTCTTATAATTGCAATTATATCTTTGATGTGTCTGTGTTACATATTGAAGAGAAAGTATGCTCATTATGGACAATACAAAGTAGTAACAAAACCAATTTGGGTGAGTAGTTCTCCTGGTGCACTAGAAATCAAAGAGCTTCATTTGTGAACGCCATCAAACTGGTTGGTGTAGGATAGGATACAACATTCTCCTTGGAAGGGTGGTGCAGTGTGTTTAAATGCTAGTAGCACCATGGAGCTAATACTTGGACAGGAGAAAAAACTTCCCAAATCCCATAAACTCATAAAAACTCATAAAATTACTTAACACCACTAATCACTTTCCTTTGTACTTCATTGAAGATTCTATAAGCTCAAAAGGTGTTGGGAACTACGCACAATAGGTTCATGTCGTCTGCTACATCATGAAGAGCACATCCACGAATATTGCCTATCACTTTAGCATTGCCAGTCGCTTTAATTGCAAATTTATTTGCTCGTTTCGTCGCCTTTTGATACTTACGTATGAGTGTTTTTATGATTTCATGTAAAACGATGAATATGTATATCCCTATGCCGTCCACCCAATGCAGTTTAAAAAAGGAGGAATATTTTCAGGAATTTTTTGGTTGATTTAGAAGAATATTCTCTGTAAGAACCTATATATCATTGTAAAGAGCAAAGATGGGGAACTTGAATGAACATTTTATTTTTGTAAACTAATCCATTATGTATGCAAATATGCAAATTAGATGACGTCATACGGTTTTTTCATAGAAAAGCGTAGAAAAACCATACAGATCACTATTATTTTGTAATTTATGGTGCAGGACATTGTTTGGCTTTCTTTTCTCTTTCATTTGATACCAAATTTGAGGAAATTGGACCAAAAATCAGGAAGATATGTCCATTTTACCGTTGCTATACAGCTCCGCACTGAACTACACACACTGACCTATATGACCTTTACACAGAACACTGTGGCTGAGTGCACAGTGAAGCGTAAAGCAAAGCAAAGTCGGCTAGTTAACTGGTCCACCCGAAGGCGCTTCAGTCCGGCGCGCAACCGACTTCGTCGGCTGGGCAACCGATTTTAGAGGCAAGCCTATGCCAAGTGGGAGGAAAGCCGGAGTACCCGGAGAAAAACCCACGTACATCGAGCGGGATTCGAACCCACGCACATGTGAAACACATTGGTGCACAGCAGCTGGAATAGACCACTCTGCCACTCGACGACCCTAGTGAAGCGTAAACAACTTTGGATGTATAAATAGAGCTGCATAAGGGAGTTGCTCTAGCAACTCCTTGAGGCTTTGTAAGGTAGCTCTAAATGGACATTTTAGTGAGTGAAAAGGTCGGAGGGGTGTTGTGGGTTACAATTTTTGATATTGGGAGGGGATTTTTGGGTCAGAAATGCATGTTTTGGGCCAAAATTGACGCATTTTTGAAAAATGCATATGTCTGGATCTTTCAAACTCTCTAACTCACCCTACCCTTGCCATTTATGCATATCTTTTGGTATAGTTTTATAAGAAATCTTGTAACGGACATTTTAGTGTTTGAATGAAAAAGATCGGACTTTCCGTTGTTGAGTTGTGCAATACTTTATGGACCGGCGATTTTGCCTTTGAAAATGTAGATTTTGACCAAAAATACGCATTTTTGAAAAATTATACTTGAAATATCTCTAAATTCCCTATACCTGGCATCTAATCACCTCTCATGGTGTTTCTTTAGGTTCAAAGGTATTCAGAAAAAAAAGTGAGTTGGGTGACCCTTTCATAAGTGCCTGAACTAGAATTTTGAAGTTTATGACGTCATTTTTAGCGATTTTTGATTTTTTTTTTTTATCATTTTTTGAATGTAAGCAACTATTTTTCGATGTTTTGTGAAAAATTTTTCAATACAACCCCCCAAAAAATGGTGGCATTGCACAGAACTTTTTGTAAGATTTACTTTGGTGGTTGAATGAAGGCTGAGGAGTGTATATTGACAAAGTTATGAATATTTTTCTTTTTTTTTTCTTTGGGTAAAGGGATTACCCGGGTGAACGGCAAAGAGATATACCTTTTGCAATATGCGAAACAATGCGGAAATTGATCAAAATTTAACTGCAAAGTATAGTCTCGTTACTAGTCTACTCATTTGCATATGGCATTAACATTACTTTAACCACCTGCATCTCTTTGTACGAAGCAATTACCAGTGTCTTGAATATTTAGCTTGTATATATCTTATTTGGCTGTAGGCAACTTCCTCGACATCAAATGATTGTTTTACTGCATCCATTTATTATTGTAGCAGTAGACATGAATGAGGTTGCGAAGGATAAGAAGTGTAAATAGTAAGTATACCAGACAAAAGAAATCAATAGCCTTAAGTGTAATTGATCGATTCAGGGCCGTCGCGACCGGGGGGTGTGGGGGTGTCTCACCCCCCCCAAAGTTCGTCAGAGCGACGATAGTCGGAAAATCTGAAATGCCAGTTGGAATTTCTGATATATCAGTCTAGCACATTTTTCCGACTGAGCCTATGTCAACTTTGTATATATATTTTCTAACTAGATCAACTAAGAATAATACCAAACGTTATTTTCCTCACGTAAAATCGAATCAAAAGTGTCCTTTTTTTTCGCAAATTCTTCTCAACTATCAAAATTTTCGCGCGCTCCTCGAGCTTCAAACCTTACTTCAGTGTTGTTCTTATTATATCTTCCGAACTTTCGGAGAAGCACAACAGCAGAAGCTGAAAGCTGTTTACAAATTACCAGGTAAAAGACTGGCTTTCTGAGTGGTGCGTTGGTTTGTTAGGCAATTGAAAGTATCTCGATGTAGATTCTGAATGCAGGTTTTGTCATGGAAATCTTATTTAATGAAAATTTCGGCGCGCTTCGCGCGCATGAGTCACGATTTGCAATCAATCTCATGACCATTATTAAGGTAATTATACCAGGCACAGTTCCCACGGATTCTAGGGGGCTTAAGCCCCCAAACATTTTTCCAAGCTCCACAAAATTGCGCAAAATTTTATATAGACTAATACTGATGAAGACAGATATACTCAGAAAATATGTCTTTTGTCATCTTGCGTGGAAATACCGTACTAATAATATGTAATAAAGATGGATGTCACTCTTAGGCTAGGGCTTTGTACTGTGTGCGTGTGTGAGGAAGTCTATACAAATACACGTCGTTGATAGGCTCGGCCACTAGTCTTACTCTTCATTTTATGCTTACTAAGGCAAAGTAGTCAGTAGCATAGCTTATAAAAGTTAATAATGAACACAGATAAATGCGCAGACAAGTGCCAAACCAGGCAGGGGCGTCAATCCGTATTCAAATGTGGGGGGGGGGGGACGGGGGACATACATGACTTAGCACAAACCAGTCCCTTTGGTTTTGAAGAGGGGTGTCTTCCTATAGGCCCTTTCCTCCTCCCCTCCCCCTTATGATGACTGACGCCCTATTCTAATAACAGGCCCGTAGCCAGGAATTCTGATATAGGGGACACCGACACCTCATAGAGGGGCACCGAAGAAGATTATGTTTGTTGTCAGTAGTACCACCACAGGATAACAGTTTGACGGAACTACAGGGGATTACATCTCAAGCACAAGCGCGCCAAAGCGCGCGAAAATTTCACTCTTCCGATGGAAATTTTTCCCTCCGCTTGCAATACAGAGACGTAGAAATTCTCCACAAGTGAAGGGAACAACACTATAATCACGATATATCTTCAGCTCAGCAAGCGCAGGTGAAGCCGGTTAAGTACTTTGCGAAAGGCGAGACGGGACCAGGGGCTGCCATTAGGCAGGCTTGGTGTGATCCAGTATGATTTTGTTAGGACCCAGAGGGAAATTCCCCGAACATGTGGCGAATTAACAATATGGGAACACTAGCATGGAGTTTTGAGCAGGACTTTGAATGACAGTGAGAGCACACCAATGTCTTCACAGTTCACACTTCGGATGGTCATTATCGTATTTCTACTTTGAACGAAATTTTACATGAAAATAAAGACATGAGAAAAAGTAAATTTTGGAATGAATTTTTGGTACGAGTAAATTTAGCTTCAAACCGTATAGTCGTCGCGGAGCGAATGTTACTCAAGGTACTAGATTACTACATGAAAGCCCCTTGATGTCCGGGATCTAACTTTGAGACTTCACCTAGCTTTGGCTGGAAAGGTTCACTTGAATTTTTGTACTAATAATGTTCATGGGTGATATTACTTCGCTTGTGAGAATTGCGCGCGAAGCGCGCCGAAATTTTGCAGGAAAATTATTTCCCACGGTAAAACCTGCATACAGACTCAGCAAGGGGTGGTGGAAAGATAAGCCCGACGAAGGGACCTTGCAAGCTCCCATAAGAGGTCCAGCAACCCGAAGCCCCGTCAGAAGCAATGGGTTACAGATTGGATACCGAACACGAAATTTTGCGCGACCGGCGAAAAATTTGGGGTTCTGTTGAAATTGAAAATATTTGGTTCTTATTAAGGAAAGTTAAAAAATTTGGGTTTCTATGGAAGAATCTGCCCTCTTCGTCCTAGACAGTTCCAGTTCTTCCGACTAAGTTACTCCTTCCAAAACTGTGTTGAGCCCCTCCTTGTGCAGACACAAACCTCGTTTATTGCTTAAGGGCATATCCTGTTGGGCGTACAAGGCCATAATATGTAACCAGAACATTCTCTGCGCATGCTGTGTGTTGTGAGCTTTGATGTTAATCAAACAACATTCACCTATGACCAATTGAGAATTTTGCTTTCTCCTAACCAAAATGTATTTGGGGTGATGAGTGTCTGTCTTTAAGAACAAAACCAAGACGCCGGGCGACTGGTCGCGAGGGGATGCCCCCATCCACCACCTCTAGACATTGAGACACTTTACGTTTCATACAAAATGATTATCATGATGTTGAGTCTGAATTAAGACTCGTCCCGATCGTAAGAGAAAGAGGATGGAACTTTTTATGGATTCAATTTTGTGTTTTTCCGGGAATCACACCTACACGAAAGAACAATAGCCTAATTGTGGAACCTTTACATTTATAAATTAAGCCAACATATCTGAAACGGGTGTTAAAGCTATATGTAACTAAAGAGGAAAGCGCGCGTAGCGCGCGAAAATTTTTGTGATTTTAGAACAAAAATGTTACAGAGAATAAAATACGTTCATTATTAAACTCCTTTTGGGATCATTTTTGGTTACAAATCGCTTGGTGTCATACCAGGGCCACCGTTTACATGTACTAAAATTTATTTTCGATCGATTTTCCGTATGGGGGGGGGCACAGTGGTCCGTACGGGGGGCACGGCCC
Organism: Holothuria leucospilota; assembly: GCA_029531755.1. Taxonomy (NCBI): domain Eukaryota; kingdom Metazoa; phylum Echinodermata; class Holothuroidea; order Aspidochirotida; family Holothuriidae; genus Holothuria; species Holothuria leucospilota. The sequence goes on along the minus strand of CM055981.1, from coordinate 19,421,759 downwards.
CCTCGTGCCCCGGCCTGGCTACGAGCCTGTCTAACAAGAATTATCATTTCAAAGTTAACATGACCATCATTGAGATCTGCCAGGTGAAATACATTTTACCATGTCCCAAATTAGCTGAAACCACGCTTCGCAGCGTGGATCATTGTCGGAGATCATGGACCCAACCAGGCCCGTTGCTAGCTAGGGTGACATGTTTTGGGGTGTGAAGGTGACCATCCCGAATTCCGACTGGCTGGATGTTTTTCCACCTGAGTGGAGACGTGTAAATTGCACTTTGTTAATGAATGCTCTGCGTTTTGTATGCAACAGTGGGGATCCTTCCTTTGTCATTTGCATATCTGGAATTGCATTGTATCAAGTTATATCTGGCTTGATATGGCCATATAAAACTTGATATAATGTATCAAGGCATCTAAATCTGGCTGTATATCTGGCTTGATATGGCCATATAAAGACTGTATTTAACCAGATATATCCAGATGCAAATAAAGTTTCATATGGCCATATCAAGTCAGATATAACTTGATGAAATGCCAGTCCAGATATGTAAATAGAGCTTTATATGGCCATATCAAGCCAGATATAACTTGATGAACTGCCAGTCCAGATATGTAAGTACAGTTTTATATGGCCATATCAAGCCAGATATAACTTGATACAATGCATTTCCAGATATGCAAATAAAGTTTTATATGGCCATATCAAGCCAGATATAACTTGATGAAATGTCTGTCCAGATACAGTTTTATATGGCCATATCAAGCCAGATATAACTTGATGAAATGTCTGTCCAGATACAGTTTTATATGGCCATATAAAGCCAGATATAATTTGATACAATGCAATTCCAGATATGCAAATAAAGTTTTATATGGCCATATCAAGCCAGATATAACTTGATGAAATGTCTGTCCAGATACAGTTTTATATGGCCATATCAAGCCAGATATAACGTCATACAATGCAATTCCAGATATGCAAATAAAGTTTTATATGGCCATATCAAGCCAGATATAACTTGATATGCTAGATATGCAAATGAGCATTTTGTTAGTTTGTTTTATTATTTATTTAAATAAATAATAAAACCAAATCAATTGATTTGATCCTTGGATTGCGTTTGTTACAAATTAAGACATGTTTTGGATACAGCATCACCTTCCCAGACATTGCAGTTATTTAGTGGCTACACTTTTGTCAATACCGCAGTATACTAAGTGAACTTAGGCAAATGATTTGCATATTTGGGCGGAGCTTGTATCTAAACCTACATTTTTCATGATTTAGGAAGTTGAAATAAAATATGCACTACGCAGTAAACAAAATTTAGAGTCAAATACGTTATAAAGTTTAAAATAAAAAGCCCATATTATGTGATTACATAAAATAGAAAATTTCAAGCCATTTTTCTGTTCACTGTTATGAAATAAGCCAATTCAGCCCAATACTTACATAAAATTCTTCATGAAGCACTTAAACATTGTTTGCTGGTGTTCAAAGTCTCCTGGGTAGGACTTTAAACTGCATCCGGTTGTGGAGCTTGTTTGAGCGTGGGGATAATGAGGTTACCCTTTGCCACAACTGCCTCCGGGGCACCCTTGGGCAAGGTGCTCCTGTATTTGCCCAGTTCAGTTTGGGTTCCCGAAGGGAGTGGACGTTCCCGATCCCCTGCCGGGCTCGTTCCATCTCTTTGGGAAGTTTTGTTTTCGTTACGTGTAGATAGTTGTATATACTGTAAGTAAACTGTAAATAGTGATTTTAATGTAACAAGTGGACCCCCACATGTCCCCCTGCGCTGTGGTTGCCTTGGGGCGTGTTGTTGCCTTTGGGCGTGTGTTGTTTTGAGATTGCGTTGTTGGGTCGTTGGTGGTGGGTCGTTGGTGGTGGGTGTGGTGGTGGTTTCTGTTGGTGGTAACAGACTCCAAGAAGCCGTACCGGAGCTGGAGTGTCCTCGCTGGTAGAGGGATTCGGTCTGGTGTTCTGAGCGATTTTGGTGGTTTGTGTTGTTGGTGTTCGGTTTTTTGGTTGTTGGCCATATGTAGTGATCCTTTCGCCGGTCTGGCCGTGTCCGTTTTTAGCACGTAAAAAACACTCAAAGTCTCCTGGGTAGGACTTTAAACTGCTTCCGGTTGTGGAGCTTGTTTAAGCGTGGGGATAATGAGGTTACCCTTTACCACAACTGCCTCCGGGACACCCTTGGGCAAGGTGCACCTGTATTTGCCCTGTGCTTTTTACGTGTTGTTGCCTTCGGGCGTGGGGTTGCATTCGGGCGTGGTGTTGCCTTCGGGCGAGAAGTTGCCTTCGGGCGTGTTGTGTTGCCTTCGGGCGTTGTTGCTTTCGGACGTTTGTTGTTGCCTTCGGGTGTGTGTTGCTGCCTTCTGGCATGTATTATTTTCCTGTTTGTAAATAGTCTTGTGTGGTGGGTAGGCTGGGGGTGTCGTATGTGTTGGCTGCGGAAATTTTGTTTTGCTGGCTTGGTGTGAGGTGGCTTTGTGGGTGATTGTAAGTGGTTCATGGTTGTGTTCTTGCCGGTCCGGATTTGGTTCTTCCTGTTTGATGGTGTCCGTTTCTGTGCACTTGAAAAGCTGGTGTTCAAAGTCTCCTGGGTAGGACTTTAAACTGCATCCGGTTGTGGAGCTTGTTTAAGCGTGGGGATAATGAGGTTACCCTTTGCCACAACTGCCTCCGGGGCATCCGCCTTGGGCAAGGTGCTCCTGTATTTGCACAGTTCAGTTTGGGTCCCCGAAGAGACTGGGCGTTCCCGATCCCCTGCCGGGCTCGTTCGATCTCTTTGGCAGTTTTGTTTTTGTTGCATGTAAATAGTTGTATATACTGTAAATAAACTGTAAATAGTGATTTTGAGTGGGGCAGGTGGACCCCCCGTATTCCTCCGCGCTGTGATTGCCTTCGGGCGTGTTGTTGCCTTTGGGCGTGCTGTTGCCTTGGGTGTGTTTGTTGCCTTTGGGTGTGTGTTGTTTTGGCCTTATGTTGTTGTGGTCGTTGGTGGTGGGTGGTGTGGTGGTGGTTTCTGTTTGTTGGCGGTGGCAAAGACTTTTTCGTTTCCTTTGCTGGGTGTGGATGGTGAGAGCATGTTGGCGATTCTGTGGGTGGTTGTCGGTTGCCTTTTGATCCAGTCCGGTTTGGGTTCTTTGTTCCTCAGTGCCTGTTTCTATGTACTTAAAAAGCTCAACGTCTCCATGAGACAGGTGGGACCTGTTCTATTCAGACAGTCTAGAACGGGACCACTTTCGGGTGGTGTCAGTTAAGTCAAAGTTTGCCCCTTGGGGACGTTGTTACTCCTTCGGGGAGCAGAACTCCTTCGGGAGTATTGTTTGGTTTTCGCTCCTGGTTCTTCGCCAGAGAGTCAGGGGACTTTTGGAAAAAAGACGTGTCCAAAGTCTCCATGAGGAGTGTGGACTATGATTCATAACTAGAGCAGATATGGTCCGGATACAATTTTATCTGTGCCATATAAAGGCTTTATCCAGATACAACTTTATATGGCCATATATGGTTTAGATCTAGTTCTGTTTTAGATCTGTGTTATATCTGCTCAACTTTTTATCTGATCTTATATAAATTCCATATCTGGTGCAGATATGGGCTATATATGGAAATATATTCTGCTCATATTAGGACCATATCTGGTCCAGATAAAATTTTACCTGTTCCATATAAGGACTTGATCCAGATAAAACTTTATCTGGCCATATATGGCTTAGATCTGGTTCTGGCGTAGATCTGGGTTATATCTGCCCAATTTTTTATCTGGCCCAGATATAAATCCCATATCTGCAGCAGATATGGGCCAGATATGAAATCCATATCTGGGCCATATATGGAATTTCATATCTGGCCCATATCTGGATTTCGAGTAAGGGTTGTTTCTGCTAGTAAGAGAAGTACAGCCCTGAGATCAAGAATTGATTTACGGTTTGCTACACATGCCCAAACTGACTTTGCCTTTTCACTATCAATCTCATTCTCGTAAATTCTAAATGAAGATCAACAATACACACAAGTGCAAGGGTATACTCTAGTCACTAAACTAGTCATCTTTGTCTCACATAGGCCACATTCCATGTTCAATACAAGCAGGCATGCACGCCTTGGGTAGCCTACTCTGTTTTTTAGGCTAGCCACTTTTGCCAGCATTGTACATGCTCGTAGCATGTTTAGCATCCTTGCTTTCACTAGTTACGAAACTGGATGAGCAAGACATCACGAATCTCGTGTTCTTCTTGGGCAAGTACAGGAAAGTGTGTGATCGGTACTGCTCTGCGTGTGAGCGTGTGAAGGAGCTGAAATGCGTGTGTCACACGCCACATGCGTGTGACTTGGAAAGTCTGCATTTTGTTTTCCATTCGGGCACAAAAATTGAATAAGACTTTTCTTATTTATAATATTCAACTATAAGTAAGCATAAAAACGCGCTAATTACTTAGTAATCGGCCTTCGAAAATGACGTTTTACCTAATTACTTATAAACAGTGTTGTAACGAGTCACCCTTAGGTCGAGTCACAAGTCAAGTCAACGGTGGTCGAGTCTCAAGTCAAGTCAAGTCATTCGCCACATTGCTCGAGCCAAGTCACGTCAAGTCAAGCACATTTTCAAGTCAAGTCAAGTCAAGACAGAAGCCAAGTCAAGTCAAGTCAAGTCAGACATTTTGGTCGAGTCAACTCGAGTCAGTTGCTGTGTCTAAAAGTTAACGCAAGTCACACTTTCACATAATCATAGCAAATTTAAAACTGGTATTTATTCCTTGAGACAACTGGTTCCTTTCTGCCTCTTCTGAAGTGTACCTGTCACTGACTGCAATCTTTTTCTATGGTATGCTCAACAGGTACATTGTTTTCACATAACTTAAGTTATTTTTGCATGTAAAGTTACTTTACCTGCAATTTGCCTGGAGTATCCTGCACATACTAAGGTACCACGCGTAGCTTGCGCCCAACACAGGAATGCTGAAACTACTCAAGCAAACAATGTTAAAGGAGCTGAGTAGTGGCGTACTTCCAGAGAATATAAAATACATCGTACCCAACGAGATGATTACCCTCTGTGCGGGGCTAATTTTAAAAATATTATTCCTAATGCCTTTTATATTCTCATTTAAAATAATCTTGCAAAGTAATTTTGCAATAACGTTCCTATACTATTTCTTGGGTTATTTGATTTTACACTTGCAAGATATTTTACAATTCCTTTTTTTGACTTTCTGGTTCGTTACTTTTCTTCTGGCACCGGCAATTTTGAATCGTTTCCACTTGTATCGGTTCTGATCCATGTATCTACCCAGGCATGTAGTACACACAACTCACAACGTACGTACGTATGTAGTATATTAGCGTTACTAGTGGCAAGACACACGCCTATTTCGCTCATCATCTGTAGGAGGTTCATGAACAACATTGTGGATTTTGCAGGTATTGAAACTGTTTTTTCGATCAATGAGTTTGTTCTTCGTGGTAGACCTAGGCCCTAACGCTAGCCTAAGTTATGCTAACATTAGTACTGTTAACGACAGTTAGACACACTGCATGCATGGCTTTGATAAGTATCGGTATCGGATCGAATCGATAAACCAAGAAGCATATCCGGATGTGACGTAACAAAGTCGGCGGGTCCGAGAATTTATTCTACTTTGGCGGCTACTCGGCTCCTTTAATGTATATCTGCTGGCACAATCTCAGTTTCACTTTGCAACGTAGCCCTAACGTTAGATGTCGTCATCCTAGAATCCACAGATGGCTACGCCAACGTGTAACATACACTTTAATCAAACGAAGTAGTCAAGGACGTGGCATATGTAGCACTATGCAACTCTCGGAAATAAACTCTCCGTCAATAACGAATAAAAATGGCCACAACAACCGGGGGGATTTGATGTCTCAAAAAGGGGGCGCAAATATATATATATATATATATATATATATATATATATATATAGATATATATATATATATATATATATATATATATATATATATATCGAGCTATCGGCGACCGGCTAGATACGGTTACAGCCACGGTTACAGACACGTTTACAGACCAAAGGTCCGGGAGACCGCAAATGAAATAAGGTCCGCGAGGCCGAAATTGAAAACCTCTCGCGAGACCGGAACTTTTAAGGATATACGTACGTGCACAGTTGTGTAACCAGATTCAGCTGAGGGGGATCATGACTTTGTGAACGATGCTCTGGGAGAGGAAGGCGTCTAATGGGAGGATTCGCCCCTCCCCTTTGAGATGATTTTTAAATAATTTTGTGTGCCGGTGAAAACTTTGGAAGAAAAATTTGGCTTTATTTATTCTTGCCATGGGTGCACCATGACCCAATTAACCCCTCGCTACCTCACTGTGCGCGGCCACTGTTTATTACGTACCCATTATTATAAAAAAACGTATTCGTTCATGAAAAATTAGGCCTGTCACTATATGCAAACCTTTTCTCACTTTCGGTCTCGCGGACATTTTCTCATCTTTGGTCTCGCGGACCTTTTCTTATTTTCGGTCTCGCAGACCTTTAGTCATTATCGGTCTTGCGAAACTTTTCTCATTTTCGGTCAGTCGCGGATCTTCGGTCTCGTGGACCCTTTTTGTTTTTTATTTTCGGTCTCGTGGAATGCCCCCCTACACACATGCCTTTAATGAGGACTAAACCACTCCCATCAGAGTCGCACAAGCAATATTATTTGAATAGGCTACTTCTTTTGTAGAGGCAACAAAATTATTATTGAGAGGAAAAATGAACAGACTCACTTTTTAATAACTTCATTTTGAAATATTCACCCATGGATAAAAATCTAGTACAACGAAAGTTCCTGAAATCAGACCAAGAATCATGCAGATGACAACCCTGTCTGTGCAACATGTTATTTTCCGATAGAAACCACCGAGGATGGTGTCCGTAATATGGTCCATGCCTGTAATGCGGTGTACGTAGTATGGTATGACATGCTTCCGCAGCAGTGAGTGCGGATTTGTCGGACTACCGCGGCCCGTTTGTTGTCAAGTGACAACTGATGGTATGCAGTGCTGGTATTAATTTTACACGTGCACTGTGTTGAGGCCGCGTCTACCTCGCGATATGCACGTAGTACAGCCCAGAATTGTGGTAGCCTACATTTACAAACATCAGGGTCGCATCAAAGGACTCCAGTCGCAGAAGGAGACTCGAGTCATGGTATGCTCGGGTCCGAGTCAAGTCAAGTCATTTTAGCTGTTGACACGAGTCAAGTCAAGTCATTTAGGGTTCCAGACTCAGTCAAGTCAAGTCATTTTGGCTGATGACCAAGTCTAGTCAAGTCAAGTCAAATGTGCGACTCGACTCGAGTCCGAGTCAGTACGTGACTTGACTTGTTACAACACTGCTTAAAAATAAGCATGATGTCACGACACGTCACGCATATTCTACAAGAAAAGAAAGCACTTTTCGTACGGCTGGAGACTGGCTGTAAAAATACGTTGAGCTAGGCTGCACGAGTAAACTGATCACAAAATAACAGTTCAGGCAGTGGCCAATGCTACTGGGGAAAATGCCCTTGAATAATTCCCGATATTAGCTCAAATCATGCACACAGTGGAACATGCAGGGAGCTGTGAGCTTACAGCTCCCTGGTACATGTTTGTTGCTTGCAATGCTGGGAGTATATCCAAATGCTGGACAGGCTGCACTGTACTTTATCACTAGGCCACGTTATTGGCCTACACAATACGATAATACAGAACCAAACTGTGGCAGAGGTTGTAAACTAAAGTTTCTCGTAGGCTACTAGCGCCCTCTGTACGTATACAACGAGTGTATTGGCCTACAACACAACTAAGTGTAGACTACATATGTATCACCTATTTGACCGAAGAGGCCAGGCCTCACGTTAATATTCTTAGGCCTACAACGTTACTTCGTTCACTTCTGTGTCAGCCACTGTGGGGATCACTGACATAAACAATGGCTCTAAAGATGGCCAACTGTTTTCGATAATCACGGCCGTAATACGATAGTGCGATATAGGCCTAGGATGGGAACAATCTCGACCGAAAGTGGCCGGACCGTCCCGAGCAGAATTCTGCATGCACTGTGTAACCAGGGTTACCAGCGACAAGTGACAAGAAAACGCTAGATTTGCCAAATTAAAACGTCAGAATACGCTAAATCTGAGTTTTCGCTAACTATGCATGTTTTCTAACATGCGTTACAGTGTAGTGATCATTTTAATAACAATTTACAATGGTTTATCATAATCAGGAAATAATACAAGGAAAATTAACTGTGGATTTAACAAACTGAGACTGATATAAGTCTAATAATGAAACCCCACAGAGCAGCTAGCAGGGGTCCTATATCCTGCTCTATCTGAAACCTCTAGTATCTATGGAGCCTTTTATCGTAGGCCTATATGACTAAACAACTACGCGAGGCTGTATAATTTCCAAATATATATGCTATAATAAAAAGATATTATAATATCTTTGATAATATCACACATACAGCTATACGTATACGCGGTCTCAGTTGGTGCAAGCCATTGATGTATGTATGTAAATCAGTGGTGCAAACGTGTCCGCGCGCTGCACTGTATACGCTTGTACAGCCATTTGTAACAAATGAATAGGCATGGAAACATAAAAATAGATTTTGTTTGGTTCCAAAGTGGTAATTTGGTCTCGAAAGTTTAAGAAAACAAGAAATTTATTTTTGAATTACCAATTTGACCAAAAAACGCTAGATTCCATCAAATTTGAAAAAACGTACGCTAGAACCCTAGAAAAGTAAAAAACGCTAGATCTACTGTAAAAACGCTAACGCTGGTAACCCTGGCCATGGCCCCCTATATGATTTGTGGGGGGCCAAATGTCATTTTGACCCCCTAATATTACGACAGTTTACAGTTTCTTTTTACCCGTTTTTGCTCGCAAGAGAACAATTTCTCTAATAAGAACGCAAAATTTTCGGCGCGCTACGCGGCGAGCTACTCTACTTTCTTCAATAGTTCCATTCTACATCGCTAGATGGTGCAAATTCTTTCCACCTTACCAAGTAACCTGTAAGAAAAGTACATAGTTCATGTAGAGGTCGCAAATTTCATCCCATATCGCAAAGCCTAGTAACTGTTCTCTTGTGTGTGTCAAGCGGTACTGTTAGTTGGTGAGGGACTCACGTCCCAATATTTGGCTATTCCATCGCATAGGTAAGGTAGTTTCGATACATTGCATATTATCTCCTATACGGTCTAGAACCCCTACAGATTTTCTTTTTTTTTTAATGTTTACATATTTTTTTTGTGAAAACCTACCAAAAATGTTCGCGCTTCGCGCGCTTTGCAAGTTTTACAGCTTAGATTCCGAGGAAAACATTAATCAACGTGGAACTATGCTTCTCTAGTATATGCAAATTTTATGCAATATGTTCCCCGAATGAAATGGTCTAGTACACAGGTTTTCTTCAAATCCCACTTATACCCGACGGCATTGGGGCTGTCGGTGATTCGGGTCGGTGGTCCCCGTCGGACAAATCTTGGCGCCACCAACTTAATAATAGTAGACCCTGGCTGTGGAAAATCTTCATTCCAATCAATCCAACGAAATCCATAGGGCTAACTCTGAATAATTTTGAATAAAATCGGATAGATTGTGACAAACTTAATGTGCTTTAGAACAAATTCAAATAAACCTTTAAAAATTTTTCACAACAATTGCACATCTTGATGGCTGTATGCTATCAAGCCTGGCAAGTGCCATTTCCGGCTATCTGGGATGTATTAAAATCTCAAATTTTCTCGGTTTGTTCCGTGCAAACTTATGGTGGCGCTCCGCTTAGATAATAAATGGGATTCAAACTTGCAATCCTCGGACCCCAAGTCAGACCAGCTCAGCTAATCCGTCCTCACAGAAATGTGTTTTAGAATAAAATCAAATCAAGCTTTACATTTTTTCACAAAAATTGCATATCTTGTTGGCTGCTATCAAGCCTGGCAAATGCCATTTCTGGCGATCTAGGATGTATTCAATCTAAAATTATCTTGGTACGCTCCGCGCCAACCTGTGGTGGCGCTCCGCTTAGATAGTAAACGGGAGTCCCCCCCCCCCCCCCAAAAAAAAATAATTCCAGTCCTCCAGAGCCTCCCAAACAAAAAATCTTAGCTACACCACGGCTGCATGGTGTTGATGTTGTAGTTGTTTCCTTTTTCTTTGAATATTTTTATTTTGCTTAAATTAAAATCGGAAAAGTTATAATGAGCAAATATGATGTTTGGTAAGGAATGGGGTATCAAGGTCGAGAAATCGCATCTGGTCTGCCCCCCTCCCTTTGTCGAACATCTTCCTACGCCGCTGATTACCTATAAAAAAAACGCTGTTTTGGTGTATAGACATTTTTCCCTCAGTGCCTACATGCTGGTCCGATCACATCACGACTTCCTCATTAGGCTAAGATGACCTACACCGAGTCCAACAGCAAAGCTGTCACATACAGGGGCTGCGATCCCAGAGGATATGATTGTATGTATCTGTCTTCTTCAATAGCAATCTGGCCCGGACTTTAAAACTTGTGGGATTATTGAGAAAAGTGCGGGGATCGCGCAATCCCGGCGGCCTAACGCAATCCCCTGCCTAATGTGAACACTGGGTATAATACAAATATCCTTAGGAAATCTGGGCGAACCAATTGCAATAATAAACCAAAAAGCCCAAAGTCTTTGTGATTCCTTGCCGAAAGGGGGTGTTTTGTTGCACTGAGGTTCATCCCTCACATTTATACTTCTTGAAAATATCATTTTTTCGATGTTTTTACAATATTACCTATGCCGACCTCACATAACGGTTGAACCCTACCAAAACTTGGATAACAAAAAATCAAAAAAGAACGTGTCTTAGAAGGGATTCGAACCCGAGCCGTCTGGGTGAGAAACCGATCACTAATCCACTTCACCATCAAAGAATTCGTTAAGCGCATAGTATTTCTAATCAAGTTCATAATTAGATAACTCAAATTCGATTTATTACTGTGATAGTTCTGCTTGTGAAAAAATAAATGTTGTGCTCTATAACTTTATCTTTGGAATGGTGGAAAAATTCAGGCCTATCGTTTCGTTTGTCACGAAACCCCGGACAAAATTTTGAGGTACCGCCCACTGTCTATTCAGCCTAGCTTACGCAGAGAGGTCCTGACAACTCCCTAGTTTACGATATTTTCGTAGTTTCAGCTCTGATGACCTCAGATAACCTTCGACCTCCAACAAACTCATAGCTTTCCCTGACTTAAAGTAACATATCTATATACCAACTATGAAAAGTATCCATCATTCCTGTCTTGAAATATCGTGATTTTTCAAGTTTTTTGGTTTTTGACCTCTGGTGACCTCAAATGACCCCTGACCTACACTGAAAACGATAGAGTTCTTCCTCTCAACATGATAAAGTTATATACCAAGTACGAAAATTGTCCATCGTTGCTATCTTGAGATATCATGTTTACAAGCAATTTTTAGGAATTTCGTAATTTTACCTCAGATAACCTTTGACCTCTATCATAGCCAATAGGGTTCATACCAAGTATGAAAAGTATCAATGCTTCCTACGTAGAGATGTTGTTTGAAAGGTTTTCGGTTTTTGACCTCTGTTGACCTCACATGACCTTTGTATCCACCAAAAAAACAGGGACCTTTCTCTTAATATGATAACTGTATGTTCCAAGCATGAGAAGTATCCATCATTGCTATCTTGAGATATCTTATCACAAGCCAAGCGTCGCAAACATATACATACACACACATACACTCGCGTGATTGCATAGATTCCTTTCGCCTTCAGCAAGGAATCAAAAACGTAAACTAAACAAGAGAAATTAGGACGAAATTTAAAATATGTAGGAAAAGAGCTTCTCCAGGGTAAAAGGAAATAAAACATCAATGTAATGCCCTGAAATGCTATTATATGGCGTCGAGCACCCTCCGTAAGTGGCCCATTTGCCTCATTATCAGCCTAAGTGGAATTATTTTTCCACTTATAAGGACATCTTTTCTTCAGTTGGGGGTATGTGCACTTTTGCTAGAAATTTTATTCACGTTTGGCTCAAATAACATGTATCTTCCCCCAAACACCAAATTTTCTGTCCGAAGGGGAGGAGGGGGTTGCAGCTTTAGCAACCCCTGCTTCATGTGTCCCCTAACATGGCCTGAGCTTTCCACTAACAAACCAACTGAATCGTAAAAACGGACTGGCCGTTATAGTCTAAGTTATAAGAGCCTACTCAACATGAAAAAAGATGATTGATGGCCATGCAGGTTTTACCTGCTTGAATGCAAAGTACATTTTATGATTTGACGCGAGAGTTACAAATACGTGAAAAGATTTCACGTTGTCTTTTCAGACACATAGAACTTGGGCGATATTCTTCCGTTATCTATAAAAATTGATTTTTTTTCCCAGACCCAGCGTACAAAAGATGTTGTTGCATCCAGCCGACTTATATTACCATATTTCCCTAAAACTACAATTAACAATTGGTGACTGCACTTTGATAAACATTAATTCAAACAATAGAATGACTTTGATTGGTCAATGATGAATTGGGTAATGAAGGAGTGTATCTGTTCCAAAGCAGTAAGCTCACACAGTGGTGTGTGGATAGGGTTTGATCAATTTAAAGTTAATACAGAATGCAACAGCTTTGTCTATAAAGGTGCATCTTACAGGCCTTTTTCTTACATTGGGGGAGGGTTTAGAAGTAAACTGACTTGGAAGAATCTTTCACTAGTTGAGGAGAGATTGCTGGTCATACAGGTAGATATTAAGCGTCATTGAAATGTGTTCGAAATCTTCGGAATGCAAATACTAACGACTATTGCTGTTGCAACGTACAAGAAGATACCAGACGTAACACAACTGTCAGGGAAGAAACATGAAAAGCCATGCCTTTCGGTAAATACCCAATTCCAAGCCTCCCCCAAGTCAGTAAGTCTTCTGCTTACCACTGTTTACTTTACAGATATTAATAAGGCAAATGTAAGACACCGACTTGCCACCATTTGGTGAAATTCAGCTGTACGAACCTATATGTTACAGCTATACCCAAAAGACTTTCAATTGGCTGGTGAGCAACACTGTGCAAGAATACTTGCTGGTATCTCATATTTTTGAAGCACATACAGCAGATTCCAGGAAACTGGAGACATTCTATTACCTATAAACTTTAAATGACTCCATTTGTTTTAAGAAATGTTGTACAGGAGTATTAGCAGGAAGAGTCACAAACTTAGGAAACCTGCAGCAGAAGGTCAAGCACGGGTTACTGTCAGTGCTCAAGTTGGAATATTATTAGTTTACATTATGAGCAAAATGACTTGTTAGGTACACAAATTGTGCAGCTGTCTAATAAACACCAAAATGGCTATAATTCTTTACTGTATGCCGGGGCTAGAAATCACAAGTGAAGTTGAAGCAAGTACATGTGACATCATAACCTCACATTAATGAGCTCTGTTTTGTTTTCTTTAAAGCTTTACAACCAGTTTTCTTCTCCTAAATCTCAGTTATAGTCATGTGAAACAGGGAAATTTTACAAAGTTTAAGTACTCTATAGGAAGCACTTATTCCACTCAACTTCACCGTCATAACAACAGATTAAATAACAAAGAGAACAAAGCATTGCTCAACAACGTCAGAAGATGATATAACCCCAACACATCATATCAAGGATAATTTCAACTTAAACCCTCCTTTAATTTCGCTTTCGTTTATTTGTTTTTCTACATCATTGAAAAGTGCGGATACACAATATTATAATTACCTATGTAACAATGAAGTAGATGGAAGTAAAACTATAAAACCCCGAGGGGCTTTTCGAGAGTTTTAGCCAGTGCTGTAGTACTCGAGACCTGTCTCGAGTCACGATTTTAAGGACTCGGACTCGTGACTCGTCTCCAAATTTACCGAGACGGGGCTCGAGACCGGCAGAATCACTTTTATGCGATTAATCCGTTGTCACATAGCTTTACCTTGTCCATTATAGTTTCTATTCAACACACGGTATTTACGTCTTTGCGTTATGCGTTAATTGTATAGTGTAGATGATATTATAAAAAGTCCTACAATGGAAACGTACATAAGGGTCCTTAATTGTTTCCCCTGGTGGCCCAAATGTTTAATCGGGAAGATCTCACGGGCCACATCCAGACGCCTATCCTTGATTTTGCCTTTAGGCCTCATTTTGAAATGGTTAGCGTTCACCTAAATGTGGGGTGTCTAGGGGCCCGTCGAAAGGTCCCTGGTTTAGAGCAGCACAGAATGGAATAAAAAGGGCGTACCCCTGAAGCTCTGAGGGTATTTACAAAATAGTGGACATAAACCTGAACAGTTACCTACTCTATCTGTAAATTACATTGAATGCGCATTTAATTGATGATCACAAGTAAAACAATTTGACCATTAGGTTCAATCCAGGCCTGACAAAGCGGGTAACAAATAAAATAATGTCATATTAAGTGGTGCATATCTTTTTTGAAAAGTGTATGGCTGCAGGAGGAGGTGGTTTGGAGTGACTTTATCTGAACGTAGCTTCACTACCTGTTGACTCGTATAGCTAGTGTAACAAGAATATTTTTTGCCAAAAGAGCCTCGTAGATTGCAGTGAGTGGTAAGTTTCATGCTACAAAAGTTGTACCTCGATACCGTACGTATTCTTTATTCTGAAATATCATTATTTAGAAATGCACAGTTCAAATAAGAAATGGCAAAGAAGAAGAAAGAGTAATATTTCGCCTAAATATGTTTCCATCAATGGGCATATGGTCCCCTAAGATTTCGTAAGTTCATTTCAACTGGCCTGCCAGCTCCCCCTCACCACCACTGGATTACATACGTCAAACTTTATGACCAGTCGATTTGACTGCAGCCTGAGTGAGCATGTGAGTGGATGGGTGGGGGGGGGGTATTTGATTAAGGTACGGTTTGCACACAGGGATGTAGCAGAGGGATATATTTAAGAGCTGAAATTCTAGGTGGTTTGAAGCCAGAGAATTCCAATTGTCGTAGTCCATACAGGTCAATCTATAGACTTTAACTAACCAAGATGAAGCCAGACACCCCTTCTAGCTCACCCTTTTGCTTAGAAAACTGATGTGTTTGTCGGGTTGTCGGCACAATTGTTTTGTTGACAAATGTTTATCCCAAATGCACCCTCTTCACAAGCGGCTTCTGTACCAACACCCTTAGGAGCGCGAGCATTTGGCTATCTTAAAATTCATCGGATGTGCACTATAAAGATCAGAAGAATCACATCTTGACCTTTTTTCATAATAGCCTCAATCAGGTTTACAGGACATTTTGAAGGGGGTCTTGCTGGTGGGTGGTTACTATGATGATAGAAGAATTGGTATGGATATGAAACACGCAAGGTGTTATATAGGAAGTAATCACGAACCAACATTTAAAACAGGTGGGCGCAAAGCACGCCGAAGAAAACCGCATTTTTATTGCAGTTCATTGTTTTTCTTTATTTTTGGAATGAAATATTATCCATTACATAAAAGACTCTCCTACTTTCCCCAACCAGGCTATTCTCTCTTTTTTGTTTCATTTTTGTCCATGGTCTGTGTCGAGGGGCCCTTCAACTTTTTCATTACTTGTGAAAAATAAGATAGTGTCAAAAATACAGGTTAAAGCATAAATTTGTAAGGACAATGGAAGGGTGAGGGTGATGGTGTATAATACTTTTCAAAATGAAGGAAGTGTTATGGGTAATTCTTGCAGAGATATGGCCATGGGCTTCCACAGTAAAAAATGCCAGAGGAGCATTTTTTTGGAGCCTGCACCTGCGTATGAGGTACGTCCAGTGACGCGTTTAACTGTGAATGCCGAAGGCGAGAAGCCAGAGGGTGGGGAACCTCCCGAGAATTCTTTTTAAATTTGATAGCTTTTGCAGCCATTCTGGACCATTTCTAGAGAAAAACCTGCGTTCCCAGCTATAATTTGAAATGCTCAAGAATGCTTTTCTTATTATGGTTGCAAATTTCAGATAGTGACTTTTGGTCAATTGTGCGAGGATGGTGGAAGATGGTGTGGCAAATGAACAGCAGGAGGGGCTGTGAGAGTTTTAAAATAGCAATTTACTCAAGCACTGAGCTCACGCGAAGCATACCAAAATATATTAAGAATCACGATTCCCTATACAGGGGTAGGTTTCTGAATTGTGCATTCAATTCAAGAACCATGCATGGTGGGCGTAATGACGTACATTTAGTACTCTGAGTAACCGATGCATTTTTCAGGGCTTCATATCGTAAAAGTGTGGCTGAGAGCCAACGGCCATGTTTTGAGAGAAATTTTAATTAAGGTATCTAATAAACCTTTTATTAGCAATGGCCCTTGCCTCCCCGCCTTTAAGCTTCGCCATTGTATTAGTTAGTACTCATTGCGGGTGCGCGGGAAGCGCTCCGAGGATAGAAATTTTAGCATTGTTGGATACTTGAAATTAGTGTTTTCCTTCATTTAACATTGCAAAATTGACCATCATGTTAATGACTCGGTCTCGGATTCGGACTCGGCAGGTAAGGACTCGGACTCGGAAGGTGGGGGCTAGACTACAGCACTGGTTTTAGCCCCCATTACTATAAAACAAAGGTAACTGACATAGCTGAGTCAGAAACACAAACAAAGCATAAAGAGCAAAGAATTAAAGACAAGAAGGACAGTAGAGAAAGTTTAACTAAAAGAAAATGTAAAGACTATAAGATAACAGGACCATAACTTCCCTCACAGACCCCACCCCCTTTCAACCCTTGCCCGCCACTAAAGTCCACGGCTTCCACAAACAAAATGCGTTGTGACAAATACACATGTAATGAACGCACTCGAACAGTATGGTAAGTCAATCAAGAAGTTACATCGATACAGTAAACCTGGCATATAAAAAGGTGATGGAGACTTTCAGTATTAGCACAAAGCTATGTAGTACTGGGTGAAACCTCCCGAAAAGAACTTACACTTGGCCTGTTAATTAATGTATATTAGGTAATGAGTTCTGCAGTTGTATAGCTATGTAGCGTATATGTCAAATGTGAGGATAATTTACGGGTAACAATAGTATGTAGGAGATGAAATTGGCGGGTTGAAATGGTCTATTCCGCAATAATCTTTTTGTACAACTCACATTACCTGCTTTTGTCTTCTTTTCAAATAACAATTTTTATACAACGTTGAAATGACTACTTTCTTCTCGCACAAGCATGTTGAAACAGCATGTTGAAACAGCATGTTGAAATGAGGGGGCTTTGTTGCAACTGATTATGTAGTAATTGACCGATAATGTATCATTAACCGATGTAGTAAAAATTTAACCGTTAATGTACTAACTTTATAACCAATAATGTATCACCCCAAACCGATAATGTAGTAAAAAAATTAACCGATAATGTATTACCATTTGACTGATAATGTATCACCCCAAAACCGATAATGTAGTAAAACAAAATTTAACCGATAATGTATTACCAGGGAGTTGTTTAAATAACAACTCCCTGGTACTACCATTTGATCGATATGTAGCAATTTCTTGTTAGCCGATAATGTATCATTACAGTAACAGCAGTAATGTTGCAGTATTTTGTTAGAGTTGATTAGATCATTGCAAGGACGTGCTATACAGTGTCTTCAAGATGTAAGGCTGTGCAAGCACTCCTCTTTAGCCGCATAATACTGCAGACGAGGAGTGCCGCGTACATACTAGCCTATGCCACCCCAACCTACAGGGGTTGTTGTAGGCCTATGGCGATACAAAAACAAACATGCTGCCTGTTTGCGCATACGCTTAGATTATACCTTTTTACCTTTCGTTATGCATGAATATAGGTTTTCTTCTACGTGCCGTAATCAGATTTGCGAACATTACAAATACATAGAAGAAATCAATGATTCAGTGGCGTTTAGTTTGCCATTCTGGGACTACCTCTTTGCCGAAATATCTCCTCTCCGCGCCAATCGATGGTGGCACTTCGCTTTGACAGTGCCGTATTACCTCCAATTGTGCATCTCATAGACTTTCTGCCACCCATCCTCTTTAAATTTACACAAACGTTCGAAAACGAGATGCAAAGTAAAGCCATCAGAGGTGTCAATTTGCCTTTCTAGAACTACCTTTTCGTCAAACCTTTTCGCTCCGCGACAAGTAACAGTGGCGCTCCGCTTAGATTATGTCGAGTTACCCACAGTTCTGCATCACCACTGGCTTCCGACCATCCACCCTTTACAAGTTTGCAAAGGTTCACCAACTGTTTGGATGCAATTTAAAACCTTGGCAGGTTTCAATTTCGCCGTTCTAGGACTAAATTTTTGCAAGAATTTCTACGCTCCGGGCCAATAAAGGTGAGGCTATACTTTTTTAGTACGTCTAAGCAACTTTATTTATGAAAAAATCTTAAGGGAAGAGGACATCCCTCACATTACACCTCCTCCTTTTGAACCCTGACCAATGTTACAGAATTCCGCCCCAGGAAATCACCCACTTTGAAAGCCCCTTAACAGTATGCAGAGGGTTGGTGCCTTTATTACTCACGTTGACCCAGTATCTATTTTCATCTTTAAAGTCACACATGCATATCGTCACCGAACAGCTAGCCTCTCAAACTATCCCATTCATAGGTGTTAAACCCCTTGGGGCGGGGGGACACGTCCCCCACGTTTTGATGGGTGGAGGAAACAATATCAAATGCACCCTCCCGGTTTGATGACAGACATATAATTACTAAGTGCATGAATAGTGCAGACATAATCATTATTTTGGTCACTGTCATTTTATTACCCCAACCTAATCCATGTCTGAGTTTGTGGGCTGTTGGCGAAAAGACTCTAAGTGTTCAAAGAAATAATCACATTGCAATATCCGGATTTTATAATACTGTTTTTAATGTAGTTTCTGAGGGCTTTAAAAATCATCCGTGATTCCGTGGTCACTCGTGAAACCGGCACAGTCAGACAGTAGGGTTCACTTATCCGAGCTGTTCTTTCCGGACACACCATACAGTGATATGGGCTCATCACCACATTGTATCCCATGGGGACACCCCAACATTAAATAAACGTAAAATTTCAAGACAACCTCCTGTTTTAAAAAAAAATCACAAAACATCTAGATTCACACGCACACTGTTACTAATGGAGCTTGTCTGCTAGACTTATGAAACTTTAAGTTGTCGTCATAGCCAGAAATGTGAAGAGTTTTCCAGTGCTGTAAACGGCCAACATCAAATGGAATACTGAACGGTGTTTCGCTTCTTCCCTTTTTCGACAATCAACTTCTCAGTTGTCACCCCGCATTTTTTCAACAGAAATCAACCATTCAATGACGCAAGTGCTCAATGGATACTGGGGGCAAAAACTGCACTTTGGCCCCTACCATTTGCTGGGGGTACCACCCTCTTGCCCCATGTGATTTGCGCCCCTGCTGATGGCTTAACTTTTTCTTTATATATATAAACTCAGACTGGAACTTTCAGTAGAATACCCTTCAGAAAGTTCAATATGGCATAATTAATCAACTAATTGCAAATTGATGGTAGCTACACTTTAGTATCGGATCATTCTGTCGACCTCATTTGTGGCTGTACATTTTCTCTCTTCTTTACGAATAAATGTATATACTTATATATGAGATAGCATTAATTCCAGTTTTTTGTTGTCTTTTTGTGTCGTTTAAATCGAATAGTACCAGCGCCCTCCCAATCCTCATGCCTATCCCCGAACCACACATATGTAGGCGCTGGTTACACAGTATTCCAAAATTCTTCAATGCTACCACAAAGCTGTCTTACAAAGATTAAGTGTGATCATAATAATAGATTTAAAGCAGTGACGATGAACAGCCACTTCGGATGAATTTAATATTATTAGCATGGTTCGACCAGGGAGTTGCTACGGATGGAGTTCAAGCGCGTAATCCATCAGACATTAAGCACTTGAGAATATTTTAATTCTTTTGTTAGGGGAAATTTAGGTTCTTTAGTTCCACCTCTAGTTTTGTTTGCTTCCTTATTAGAGTGTTTGATCCTTTGAAACTAAGGTAATCCTCAGACAAAGATTTTATGAAGACAATACTTTGAAGTGATCTGCTCCACCGACAGATGTTAAAACTTTGTCACCAAGGTTCCTAGTAAAAACGAATGTAACGGCACTTTTAAGGGATCCAGTTTCTTCATTATTCAAATGTTTACCCATGTAAAGTTGCATCCCTTTTTCGGTGAAGCCGTAGAGTCTACATTTTGTCTACAAAAGTTAAAAAAGTTACGAATTTTTCTTGAAATTAAGTATCATGGATCCATGTTCAGTAAGTTATTTGAACTTTTACTGAACCCTTTTGATAAGTATAAACTGGCGTTAAGGGATGAAATAATATTTGTTTTCCTTGACGACTGGCAATACCATGGCAACGGGGAAAATCATCCCAAAACTGATTGAGGTGTAGCAGACGACAACAACCACTGTCGTCACATACTGTAATCCCTTTCAAGTGGTAAAGAATTCGATAGAGCCAGACAAACGGGAGATTATTGTCGCCACATAGTATCACCAGGGAGTTGTCATTGCAGACACAAACCAGGGAGTTGTCTAAATGACAACTCCCTGGTATCACAAAGGAGTGAGAAGTGTTTGTACTCCATCAGTAACAACTCCCTGGTTCGACATCAGACTGGCGCTAATGATCCCTTCCCTATTTCCTTTCATTGACCTCACAGCACCACATTTCAAGATAAGTAAACCTTTGTGGCCATAAATTAGAATAGCTTTTTACCTCTCATTTTGATGCACCGTATTAGTGATTCGATAACTGGATATAAAGTGACAATTCCATGCATTCACTACCGTACATTTCTAAGTTTAGTCGATCCCAGTCTAGTCTGGAGATGTTCCGAAACGATAAGTAATTCACTAACTCTGTTGTACACCTTTGCTGGCATTTTCTTCTGTCGAGGTACAAACAGTCAGCATTTAGTCTGTATAGGCTACTATATTAGCGTTCTTTCGCTTCATCCACCCCCGATGTGACGTCAAGGTTGGAGATAACTTAGTAGTAGATTTTGATAACTAAACAAAGCAAGATGCCGTATTCGAAAATCCAAATTTTAAGTAAATGCATGGTTTTGACACATCCTTCTGTTATCTCAAAGTTCAGAGACAATCTGCCATATGTACAGTCAGGGGCGTCAATCCGTATTCAAATGTGGGGGGGGGGGGGGGGCGGGGGACATACATGACTTAGCACAAACCAATCCCTTTGGTTTTGAAGAGGGGTGTCTTCCTCCCCCCCCCCCCTTATGATGACTGACGCCCTATTCTAGTAACAGGTCCGTAGCCAGGAATTCTGATATAGGGGGGCACCGACACCTCATAGAGGGGCACCGAAAAAGATTATGTTTGTTGTCAGTAGTACCACCACAGGATAACAGTTTGACGGAACTACAGGGGATTATATCTCAAGCTTACCACACATAGCATAAAGGTATCGGTTTTACGTGTGCACATACGGGCGCCGAAGCGCGCGAAAATTTCACTCTTCTGATGGAAATTTTTCCCTCCGCTTGCAATACAGAGACGTAGAAATTCTCCACAAGTGAAGGGAACAACACTATAATCACGATATATCTTCAGCTCAGCAAGCGCAGGTGAAGCCGGTTGAGTACTTTGCGAAAGGCGAGACGGGACCAGGGGCTGCCATTAGGCAGGCTTGGTGTGTTCCAGTATGATCTTGTTAGGACCCAGAGGGAAATTCCCCGAAAATGTGGCGAATTAACAATATGGGAACACTAGCATGGAGCTTTGAGTAGGACTTTGAATGACAGTGAGAGCACACCAATGTCTTCGCAGTTCACACTTCGGATGGTCATTATCGTATTTCTACTTTGAAAGAAATTTTGCATGAAAAAAAAAACATGAGAAAAAGTAAATTTTGGAATAAATTGTTGGTACGAGTAAATGTAGCTTGAAACCGTATAGTCGTCGCTGAGCGAATGTTACTCAAGGTACTAGATTACTACATGAAAGCCCCTTGATGTCCGGGATCTAACTTTGAGACTTCACCTAGCTTTGGCTGGAAGAGTTCACTTGAATTTTTGTACTAATAATGTTCACGGGTGATATTACTTCGCTTGTGAGAATTGCGCGCGAAGCGCGCCGAAATTTTGCAGGAAAATTATTTCCCACGGTAAAACCTGCATACAGACTCAGCAAGGGGTGGTGGAAAGATAAGGCCGACGAAGGGACCAAGCTCCCCTAACAGGTCCAGCAACCCGAAGCCCCGTCAGAAACAATGGGTTACAGATTGGATACCGAAAGCGAAATTTTGGGCGACCGGCGAAAAATTTGGGGTTCTGTTGAAGAAAGATTGAAAATATTTGGTTCTTATTAAGGAAAGTTAAAAAATTTGGGTTTCTATGGAAGAATCTGCCCTCTTCGTCCTAAACAGTTCCAGTTCTCCCGACTAAGTTACTTCTTCCAAAACTGTGTTGAGCCCCACCTTGTGCAGACACAAACCTAGTTTATTGCTTAAGGGCATATCCTGTTGGGCGTACAAGGCCATAATATGTAACCAGAACATTCTCTGCGCATACTGTATGTTGTGAGCTTTGATGTTTATCAAAGAGCATTCACCTATGACCAATTGAGAATTTTCCTTTCTCCTAACCAAAATGTATTTGGGGTGATGAGTGTCTGCCTTTAAGAACAAAACCAAGACGCCGGGCGACTGGTCGCGAGGGGATGCCACCTTCCACCACCCCTGGACACTGAGACACTTTACGTTTCATACAAAATGATTATCATGATGTTGAGTCTGAATTAAGAATCTTCCCGATCGTAAGAGAAAGAGGATGGAACTTTTTATGGATTCAATTTTGTGTTTTTCCGGGAATCAAACCTACACGAAAGAACAATAGCCTAATCGTGGAACCTGTACATTATTAATTAAGCCAACATATCTGAAACGGGTGTTAAAACTATATGTAACTAAAGATGAAAGCGCGCGAAAATTTTTGTGATTTTAGAACAAAAATGTTACAGAGAACAAAATACGTTCATTATTAAACTCCTTTTGGGATCATTTTTGGTTACAAATCGCATGGTGTAATACCAGGGCCATCGTTTACATGTACTAAAATTTTATTTTCGATCGATTTTCCGTATAGGGGGGCACAGTGGTCCGCACGGGGGGGGGGGGCGGCCCCCTTGTGCCCCGGCCTGGCTACGGGCCTGTCTAATAAGAATTATCATTTCAAAGTTAACATGACCATCATTGAGATCTGCCAGGTGAAATGCATTTTACCATGTCCCAAAATAGCTGAAACCACGCTTCGCAGCGTGGATCATTGTCGGAGATCATGGACCCGACCAGGCCCGTTGCTAGGGTGACATGTTTTGGGGTGTGAAGGTGACCGTCCAGGGGCGGATCCAGGATTTCTGAAAAGGGGGGGGCGAAGTTGTTCGACCTGTGATTGAGGGCACTATACCATCTAAGCGGAGCGCCACCATCAGTTGGCGCGGAGCGTACAAGAAAATTTTTGACAAAATAGACCTCCCCTGAAAAGGGGGGGGGGGGCGAAGTTGTTCGACCTGTGATTAAGGGCACTATACCATCTAAGCGGAGCGCCACCATCTGTTGGCGCGGAGCGTACAAGAAAATTTTTGACAAAATAGACCTCCCAGATCGCCGGAAATAGTACTTCCCATGTCTTATTTTTGCATTTTTCTGCTTCATATAATTTCATGCCTCAACCTCTCAACACATTAGTTTTTCCACAAGTTATTAACAGAAGACAGTTATCATAGGCACACTGCCTTACTACAATGCATCCTGTTCAAGGCGTTTAATCAGATCTTTAATAGTCATGTTCTAACGTGGTGAATATTGAGGGACTTCCTTGAGAAATTTGTGACCTATATCTTAGTTCGACTTGATGCCAGGACCCTGATACCTTGCATTGACATGTGGGCGTAAATGTACGTTTTATCATGTGCATGTTCCCCTCTCCCTAATTTCTTCTTTTGCGTGGACTCATTGAAAAAGGAAAAATGACCCAAAATGCACGAGACTTGACAGCCCTGGCATTGTTTTGGGGGTACATCCAGGCAGTGTAATCATGTTATTGTAGGCCTTACATAGTATCAAAACTGAATGACCGAATTGTAATGATTCCGACCACTATATTTCTAAATAAAATTTTGTTGGTGACCTGCACTGTAGGCCAATCTTAACGTCTTTCAGAGAAAAATCGAGGGATTAATTGACTGACAAAACAGCATTTGGCCATTTAGTTTGTCATTGATTATGGTTATACTTGTTGATTGCTGATTTTTATTTAATTTATAATTCCTGATTTTTCTCCTTAGGAATTTATTTATGGAGGGACGTCCCCCTCACTGAAAATTTTAGGGAGGGGCGTGTCCTCCCCCCCCCGTTCCCCCGCTTTCCGCCGCCTATGCGTAGCATAACAGAAAATTTGGGTAAAAGCAAATCCCAGATAGCCAGAAAAGACACTTTTAAGGCCTTGTAATTCGCATGACTTTCCATTTAATTCTCTTGCAGTGGCGTAGCTAGGATTTTTTGTTTGGGGCGGGGGCGGTGCTCCCGTCACTATCTATGCGAAGCGCCACCATGATTGGCGCGGAGCTTACCAAGAAAATTTGAGATTTTAATACATCCCAGATCGCCGGAAATAGCACTTGTCAGGCTTGATAGCAGCCATCAAGAAGATCAATTTTTGTGAACAAAATGTAAAGTTTGATTTTATTTTATCACACATTTCTGTGAGGACGGATTAGCTCAGCTGGTGTGACTTTTGGTACAAGGGTTGCACGTTTGAATCCCGTTCTACTCAGTGGTGTACCCAGGATTTCTCTCACGGGGACATACAGTGTGTTGTGTGATCGCCGGCCTGGGGGAAGGGGTGTAAGGGGAAGGGGACACTGTAAGGGGAGGGGGTGTCAAAATTTTTGAAAAATTAGGTGTCTTTACATGCAATCTGGTGCCACATATGCTACCTTTTGAAGTAAAATTTGTGTTAAAAAATTTACGTATTTTAGGAACTAGAAAAAAATCGGCATTAGTGGGGAGGGCAAGGCCCAATGGCCTCCCCCCAGTGTACGCCACTGCGTTCAGTATCTAAGCGGAGCGCCACCATAGGTTAGCGCGGAGCGTTCCAAGAAAATTTGAAGTTTTAATACATCCTAGGTGGCCGGAAATGGCACTTGCCACTTGATAGCAGCCCATCCCAACTGATGCGCACTGTCTCGTAAGGTACTTTTTGATTGGCTGATGGTATTGTATCGGTATTGTATCGTATTGATTGTATCTAATAAGATAGTATGCGTGTGAACGTCCCAATCGACTTTCAAACTGATCTGCTGTGCGCTATGACTCCCATGCTTCGAGGTTGCTAATTGCAGCTTCATTCTCTATCACTCCACTCTCTGTCCTTCTCTTTAGCTCTTCTCCTTTCCGTTTTTTCTCTCTTTTTTCCCTTTTATTTTTACTTTTATACTTTTTGCATTTTCAAAAGGGGGGGGGGTCGGGCCGGGTCGGCCCCCCTAGATCCGCCCCTGCCGTCCCAAATTCCGACTGGCTGGATGTTTTTTCCAATTGAGTGGAGACGTGTAAATTGCACTTTGTTTATGAGGGCTATGAATTTGTATACAGCAGTGGGGATCCTTCCTTTGTCACTACATAAATGTGTCGTCCTGGGGGAGGGGTCTAAGGGGAGGGTACGCCCCCTCCCCTTTGAGAAATTTTCGTTAATTTAAGGTTGCTTAGATGCAAAATGGTGATATCTTTGGGATATTTTTGGAGCTGATCGTAGTATAGCGAAGTTGTGAGGGACTAGCAAGGGCGTTTTCAGAATGTTTTTAAGTCGTATGTGTATTAACAGTCACCATCTATACCGATAATGGCATCGGCGAAGCGCTCTGTAAAAATTTTTGAAAAATGTTTAACGGCAACAAAGTACTTTCAAACTTCCACATCATGCTACAAATTAGACTGAATGCAGTGGCGTACCCAGGATTTGTCTCAAGGGGGCGGACATGCAGTATGTTGTGTGACCGCCGGCCTGGGGGAGGAGTGTCCCCCTCCCCTTTGAAAATTTTTGAAAAATAAGGTGTCCTTACATGCAATCTGGTGCCAAATATGCTACCTTTGAAGTAAAATTTGTGTTAAAAAATTAATATATTTTTTAGGAACTTAAAAAAAAAATCGGAATAAGAGAGGGGGCATGGCCGAATGGCCCTCCCCTCTGCGTACGCCACTGATGGAATGATCACATATTGATGAGAGACCCCTTCAGATGTTTGGAGATGTATGTCTGTTTTCGGAGAGTGTTGTGATCAGAATAGTTCCATGTATAATTGAATGAGAAGGAGTGCAAACCGTGATGCATGCGCGCGAAGCGCATCGAAATTTTGTCATTATATAAGATTTCCCTGACGAAATCTGCATTCAGAATCTGCATCGAGACACTTAACAATTGCCCAACAAACCTACATACCACTCTAAAAGCCAGTCAAATAGAGCCACGGCACTACTCTTTTACGCAAATGTGGGGGGGGGGGGACATTTGATATTGTGTCCCCCACACATCGAAATGTGGGGGGACATGTCCCCCCGTCCCCCCCCCCAGGATTGACGCCCATGTCTTCAACAGATCTCAGTGGTCCGCATAGGTTAACACCCAACTTGAGAAACGTGGATTCTGTAGAGTTTGTTAAGAAAAGTGTACTTCCTCTGTTGCTCTGCCATGGAATTTTCCACCATCCTTTCCTACTTAACACACGGGCACTGATTCGAGGTAAAATGAATATTCTGAAAACGTGTTTCCAAACAGGAATGAAATAGCAACTTGACTAAATTTGCTAAGAAAGACTGTGTTAAATCTATGTGAAAAGCGATCCATCTGGACCAAATAGACAACGTCAACAGGATAAGCAAATCCTTTTTTCATAGAAACTTTTAATACGGAAACTCTAAATGTTTAGTGAGTGAGGAAATGCAGTATTTTGTGTCACTGACTTGGTTTCATATTGGCAGTTTCATCAGAGAAGTTACTATGTATACATGTAAATGTGAAATATTTCGGATACATCGAAAATAACTCTTTTGTAAAGCAGGAAGTGGAACAGGCAAGTTTTCAAAGTTTCACCTATGAGATATAATATAAACAGTATGGAATCTAGTGGCATCTAATGAACTTTCACCTGCAAAAAAAAAAAAATTGAGTTTCTTTTTACAATGAGTGATCCGTTATTTAATTTGTTCACAAAGGAGAAAGTCAATACCAATGGATCTGAAACGTCCTACACTTGGTCATATACACAGAACCTTTACGAAGAAACTATCAAGTATTCTGCTTACTGGTTTTACTAGATTCTTCTTAGCAGGCATTGTCTTTTTGCGTTTGTTGTTGAGTACACATTAATGTCAGAGTTTAATTACGTAATGGTTAAATTTAACATTTTCATATCTTCTGTGCTATTAGTTGCTTTAGTTCCTATTCACCATTACACCCACATATTAGTATAGGGACAAAACTCTTTATCCTGAAAAATGAAGAAGTCCTTCTTGACCCACATTACATCTCCTACCCTCTGTTGCAATCATGTGGCGATAACGTAATGTATCAAACGTTTCGTCAGTCCCCACTGGTCAATGTATATAAAGTCTCATTGCCCTGAAATGGTACTTTGCGAACACTGAAAAGGCAATCACTTTTAGAAAGGACAGGGAGAAGGTAATGGATAGGACCGCCAGCATTCATCACTTTTGACGAAGTTTACATTAACGAAGATAATATTGATCATTTTTTACTAATTTACAAACCATTAGGCGATTGCCACTTCTAAGCATGGTTCAGTTATTGGCAGGTTGTTAGTTTGATCAAGAGTAAGAATTACTGTCTGTACTGTGATATAAGGAAAATTGATACAACCATTGACCACAGCACCACAATGATCTCATGCTGCAGAAATGTGCTTACTAGTTCGATTGCGAGAGAAAAAAACATATAAGCACTGCTTCACTGATTATGGGACCTCAGTTCAGTAATAGTTAAATAATACAACTTCATTCTCTTTGGAAGTTTAAAGAAGACGCAGCAGGGAGTGCTGGAAACACGAAGCAAGTTAAAGTGTTAAAACTGATTAAAAGAAAGCAACACGAGCCGTGCGTTGCATGATTATATCAAAAGCCTTAGAGAGTGAGGGGATACATTTATTAATTGGCATCTTGTTCCAAAAGTAAAAGAGAAAATTCTAGATCCGCGAGGATCGGGTATTAAATATTTGGTAATTAAATATCAATGGTAAACGTTTCCGCACTGTCTGACTGTACAATCCACGACTTCCCAGAAATAAGGTCAAAAGTATCTCCTCACTTTCTAAAACGTTTTTGTATGATCAAGAGATCTAAGATTCAAAATTTTGCTATGTGTAGTCCAAGTATGTCTATTATTTTGGAAAAATGGTTTCTAGCTATAAACAACAGTGTGCGAGTTTCAAAGTTTGCAGGCCGAGGAAAACGTAGTTGTGTAATTCTCCTAGAGAAAACTTTCAATCTTCTTTCGAATGTTTGAAAAGTTATATCCTGATAAGTTAACTTCAGGATGTTGCTAATTAAATTAAAGGAGTGTAGCATGTGCTTCCTCTGTTTTAGCCCATGTGATGCCTTGATTTCTTCAGTGTAAACAACTCTTTAATGCTAATTTCCAGTTGGCCACTCTTTCGTCATAATGGGCAGAAAACCAGAAACACACCAGAAACAATTTTGGAATTGATCCTTTCATGTTTTAGATATTCACCGTGTCAATTGCCCTTAGTCTTTGATGTCGAGCATGTTTCTAAGATTGAACAGTATAACGTAGGCTATGTCAACAAGTTTACAGGAAGTAATGGA
The DNA here is from genome assembly GCA_029531755.1 of Holothuria leucospilota. Taxonomy (NCBI): domain Eukaryota; kingdom Metazoa; phylum Echinodermata; class Holothuroidea; order Aspidochirotida; family Holothuriidae; genus Holothuria; species Holothuria leucospilota. The sequence continues at coordinate 19,392,837 of CM055981.1, read as the reverse complement.
CACATATTGCTTAAAGGAAGAAATACTTTTAACATTTACTTTACTTTGAAAAACGTTTCCAATTCCGGAAACGTTTACACTACGAGGCACACATAATAGATGAAATAGATATAGACGAAACCTGGTAACACAGTGACCTTGCTTGTTAAGATGAGAATGTAATGACATCAGCCAGTGAGATGTTTGAAATCTTTGTGGTTTTAATAACATTTCCAGATTTTGTAAATTGTAGAAAACTAAAAGTTTTCTGTTCAGTTTCACACCTTGTTCTTCACTATAACTGATACTGGTTTTTTTACTGGCCACTGCCGAAGTTCACTCCAATAGCTAAAACAAACTGTCAACAGTCCTCAAAAGTATATTGCGTTGGCTGTTATGTAAAAGACGGCATTTAAAAAAAAAAACAAGGGAACATTAAACTAGCAGCTCTCATGGTGAAATTAAACACTCTACATGACAAACTTGCAGGTCTTTCATTTTCACAGGAAAATGACTCAGCGCAGGACTTTACGTGAAATGGGTCGCAATACGTTTTACTTAAACTTTAATGCAGTTGCCTACGATATATTGGTGTTGTCAGATGACAGGGATTCCTAAAAGTGATTTGGATTCGGTCCAAAATTTTATTGTTAGGTTGCTTTCCTTCACTGGGCATTTGACTTCCAAAGCATAAGTTCGAAGAGACAAAACCATTGAAATTGAGAAAAATGGAACTTTTTAGGATCCTGAGTAACTAGTGCTTCTATAATGCTTTTTGACACGTTTGTTATGATTATCGCAACTAAGACACATGGATCCGTTTACAGCAAAAGTGTTTTCATAATTGTTTGTAGTTACAGAACATGCCCCTAGTAGGTTACTCGCTGTCTTCAAAAAGAATAAAAAAATACTACTAGAGTATTTTCAAAATGAGGCCACTAGTTTCATTAAGTAAAAAGCTTAACACCCTTACACGAGAAACTTTACAACTTTATCATTAAGACATGTTTCCTCTTCTTTTTTTGAAAAAGTATGAAGTGGAGTGCTGAGCAAGATTCAGTTTACCATAACAAAGAAACAATAGATTTTCGTTGTTATAAGTGCTGCCATGTGGTCACTCACTCCGAGGGAGTAACTACATGTTAAAGGCAATAGGCAGTCGCCCCAAAATTTTCTTTGAAAAATCAGCAAACTCTTGCAAATCTCCTCTTATTGCATTAAAAGCACTTCTGAAGACGTTTGAACATAACTATTACAAACAACAGGTAAAGAAAGGCAAAATTCTCCTTGAATTCCACAATTCACTCACAAAAATATTGTCACATGATCAAAATAGGCCAATCATGAACTAGAGTGACAGGATACACTCACTCTGTTTGGGGTGACTGCCTACTGCCTTTAAAACAAAAGTACCGAGTTTATCTCGGCACAGACCTAATATCTGACGTTGCCATGTTAAATTTCCTGCCCTTTTGTTACTACTTTGACTTGGGGTCTTCTTGGAAATGTCCTTTGTAAGGTGAAACGTAGTTGACAACCACAACTTTCTACATGATAAAGTTATTTTGCTGAAATCAAGGTATTGTATTACTCTTTTGAAATGATAAGGAGTCGAACGTACATGACAGTCCTTTCATAACAAGTAACGTTTTCGAATTTTCAATTGAACTTTAGAACAGTCTTTGTAAACTGTGTTTTGTGACATTTTAATTTTCTTTCTGGTTTCATATCACTACCAATATATATCACGTTTATTTAAAGGCAACTTAATTGTTCAATTAAATAAAACAAAATACAACATAAAACACTAGGTTTTTGTATGAACAGCTTCAACTTATTATTGAACTCCTCATAATTTTTCAAATACTCAAGAAACAAAGTACCCAAGTGTCACCTGATCATTCATCGAATGAACTCATTATTCAATCACTCAGCTATTCATGAAATCTAGTCTTCTGTAGACCCTTTTTGCTTGTCGCTCCCTATGATCATTACCAACAAAACTACTTTGTAAAAATATGTATTAGTTACTGAGTTTGTTGAATATCTCAAACGTTTTGTAAACCCATGGGCCATGATCAACCAATATTGCTTTATGCTGTAAGATAACTTTTTCATTTTATTTTTGTCCTTAACATTCCCAAACATTAGGATCAGCGCTGGCAGGAGATATGAGTCACTTTTTGTTCAATTACATTTTTTTTTTTTTGATGCGACAAATGTCATCATATGGTCTTTAGTAAAAGCTCATGATCACGTTAGTGCAAGAGTTTTATTTCACCCAAAATATATCACTGCTATTAAATGCTACTAGCCATATGACATGTTTAAATGGGTGCTGTGGCCGAGTGGATAAAGTCGGTGGCATTTGAAGCGATGAAGCTTGGCAACCAGGAGGTTCGGGGTTCGATCTCCGGCCGGGTCAAAGTAAGGTAGGTTTTTTCATCCAAGAGCAATCTACGGTTTTTCCATCTGAACTGGCTTTTCAAAAGAAACCAAATTTGATCTAAATGGTTTAGGTGCTTAGCCACCCGACGTGAAGTTGTAATTCATATGACATATAGGCTTCTCCCACATTTGTAGTCTCTTAGCGTCATAAAACAACTGCCCTTCCAGACCTGAATTATTAAATCAAGGCCTGTCCACCGTTGCTACATTTGAAAGTGGCAATATAATTTGGAATATAACCACGCCCGTAGCCAAGAAAACCAGGCCCATATAAACATTTTCGCACCCTACAAAATTTCACGTAACCATTGTTGTAACACATTTTGACGTATCTCGCCTCCCTGAAAAAAAATGTTTCGCTCCCTTAGAAGTAATCTCGCCCCCATCCCTTTTGTTTGTCTACGGGCCTGAGTATAAACCGACCTAAGAAGTGCTTCCGTGCCCATGAACATGTGGTTATGGGCTCTGTTGTTACTCTTAAGGCCTACAAACATAGCAAACCACTTACGCCAACATCCTTAACAACATCCTTAAAACCAAAGCTATCTTGATGCTTGTGGAAAGACAATCTTCATATAGTAAGTAGAGAACCATGTAAGTGGCATCAAATATGTTGCAATAGTTTATATGAAATAGACTTCCATTAACATTATTGGAGAATAATTAAAGTTGTAGTTTTTACACCTGTTTCTAAAAATTTCAAAACATAATGGCACAGCTTAATGTAAAGTAAACTTGTTGCGCAACCCTCCACGAAAGTATGGACTTGCGTATACAGGTAAAAAACAAAGCTAATTGCAGGCTTCTAGAATTAGTATGTTAAGATGATGAGATATTTTCATTTCCATTTCATGTATGCAACATGCAACAAAATAACTGTAACATCATTGATATTAAATGTTTCCACAGAAAAACAAAGCACAGAACGTTAAGTTTGGTAAGGTAAATTTTTTTCTGATACTTACACACAAGCCAAAAAGTAAACTCTCAAAATGGGTCCGAGCAAACCACAGAAGAAATGAAGCGACCTTCCTTCAGCAAAGCAACAGTGTAAAACTCTCAGGTGTTATGTCGTTGCAAACTGCGCTGCGATTTCACACATGCATGTTCTTCTTAAAATCTCGTTGTATAAAGTTACCACCGTCAAATGTTTCCTTTTCTAGGAAAGGTGACGATTACTACTTCCCGCTTTCTTAAACTGTAGCCTGCAGTGAATGACTAAGGAAAATATTTAAGGTGGACAAGGAAGAAGCAAAGCCATGTAGTAATAAAAGTGTTTCTCGAAGTTTTATTGAAGTTAACGATACTTCTATTTCTCAGACTCGAACTTCGTTTTAATCTTTTCTAATCGTCTCTCAATCTAATCACCACCACCACCACCACCATCACCACCACCACCACCACCATCACCATCATCATCATCATCATCATCATCATCATCATCATCATCATCATCACCACACCAAGCTAGAAGCTAGCTGATTAGTAATTAACGAATAATTTGTATAGGATTGCAAAACAATGCGGACCCAGTGCAACACTCCACATAGTAACTTTTGCCCAGCTAATAAAAATCTGAGAAACGGTCAAATTTTGAAGAGGTTTATCTTGTGTAAAGCGAAAATGTATTCCAATAATTCCAACTTATTTTTCATTAGAGTATTTTAATTTATCACTGTTGAGTAATTATTCTGCTTGGTTACATGTACGTATGCCTTTAACCACAGAGGTGGCACTGTATAGTTAAGACAGTAGAAGGAAAAGGTGGCGCTGTGCAAGTCTGATAACTGTAAGCCTTAGGGCTCCGTACTCGATGTGTTGTGATGTGTAAAGTGTGTGAGAGAACCAAAAGGAGAAAAGGAGTCCGAATTCGATGTGATAAGCTTAATCACGAGCATGTGCATCTCTCAGCACTGTCAGGCTGTGTATCATATATATATATATATATATATATATATATATATATATATATATATATATATATATATATATATATATATATATATATATATATATTTCTCTAATTCGGCACTTAGGGGGAAAGTTGTTGTTGAAAAGTCGACCTTAAGGGGAAAAAAATTTTCGGGTGAAATATAAGTTTCGCCTTAACGTTTCCACACACTTTTCCTATAGGAATACGTAAACTTACAAGGGCGCCCTCTTAATTTACACACTAGATGCCATTACTTCAAAGTTGTCAAATTTACGGACACCTAGCTGTTAACACGAACGGATGGCTGGCCATTGAAATAACGTTAATTATATGTTTAGACGTTAGGGCGAATTTATTTCTTATGTATTTTATTATCTTTTTTTCGCCCTATGTACAAGCAGATATGACAATTTCCCCTTAAGGTGGGAATTAGCGTTATATATATATATATATACACATATATATATATATATACACATATATATATATATATACACATATATATATATATATACACATATATATATATATATATATATATATATATATATATATATATATATATATATATATTTCACTAATTCCCACCTTAAGGGGAAAAAAGTTGTTGAAAAGTCGACCATAGGGCGAAGAAAAAAATGGGGCGAAAAAACGGATTCGACTTAACGTTTTCACACACTTTTTATATAGGAATACGTAAACGTATGAAAGCGCCCTCTTTAACACGCAATCTATAAGGAATTACTGCAATGTCGACAAATTTACGGACACCTATCTGTTACCATGTACGTATGGCAGGCCATTGAAATAACGTTGATTATATCTTGAGGACGGTTGGGCGAAATATATCTACCGATTAAAACATCATTTCATGGTACTACTAAAAGCAAAAATGGGTTTGTCAGGAAAACAAATGTGCTTCAAAAACGCTTAGTAGTCTGTTGAAGAACACTGTTATTCCCTCAGATATTTGATTATCTTTTTAATACTAGCCCAGACGACAACGATAAGTGGGTCCTATGTGGTCAATATGGTGCGCTATGTGGAGCCAGTATGGGATTCCCATCTGGGACAAAGCTCTGCGTCCGCGGGGAAATAAGGGCCTATATGGAATTCTATATCGGCTGGAAATGGGGCGCACGTGGGGCCTATAGCGAAAAAACCAAATACATTCATAATGCTTGCATGGGTCATATTTGGGGCATATATGAGGCATATGGGTTCCATATGGGACATATTTGGGTTTGTCTGTAAGACTCATATGGGGTCCAGGCTGGGCATGTGCAGGATTTTAATGGGGGTTACATGGGATCCGCATGTGCTTTGCAGTGAACATATAGGGACACACACATATGTTATGATCTGCATGTGAGCTGCATGTCTGAGGTATTTAATAACCATAAAGATTATCTTCGGGAGTAGGTTCACAATTCTCTCAGCGCCATGAACTTCTAGCCTCTTCTTCACCTGCAACGTGTACACCTATTCTTTCGTTGCAATTTCCGAACCTGAAGAATATGCTTTCTTTAAGTGTCCGATTCAGCATCCTGTAATTTATCCTACTGTTAAAATATATAGCTGTCTATATATTAAACAGTAGCACGTACCCTCCCCAGTCTGTCGTCTTTGATCATTCTACAAAGCCTACATGGCGGAAATCCGTCATCTCAACCCCTTAGATTGCAGACAATTTAACTCTTTAACAGCTTTTTTTTTCCTTCAACTGAATTTAAAATGTCGTGTCTCAACACCCCAGGCCTGTTTCACTCCATGTATCTTTGCATATACGTCCAGAAATTTGTAGACTGAGCACCAATGTTTAGTCATTCAGCCTTTGTCGTCCATTTTAGCCCTCCTTCTCGTCGGCAACCTTTAAACGAGAAACTCCACTATACGTTTCCAGAATGTTTAGACTTTTGTTAACTTTTCCTCTATTCTCCTTTCTTTTCTCCTTTATTCCCCCTTTCCTATTTTCGCCGAGAGGGGGTGGTGCACTCGCCCCTGAGTCCTACACCTAAGCCCCTCCCCCCCCCCGAGAGAGTGAAACATTAGATCAGTCAAACGATAAAACCTCCAAATTTGACTTACCCGAAACTGACTTCACAGCCAATCAAGAAAGACAATCGTGGATTATGGTTCTCCGCATTAAAGCGTCATTTAAATGAGACGTTTGTTAATGATACAAAGTCAGACAACTAACGAATCGACAAAGTAAGCTCTATTTATCACTTACTAGTGTTCGCTTTTTTATTTAGCTTATTAGCAGGTTTCATAAAAAGGGCAAACGCACAAGCAAAAATTCGACGGAACATTTACAAGAGTAAGCAAGTGTAGTAAGAATCTCAATTCTATATAAAGACTTGAGCATCATCCATTTTATATATATATATATATTTATGTATAAATATATATTTATATATATTATATATTTATATATATATATATATATATATATATATATATATATATATATATATATAAACGGAAGTGTAGATGTGACGTTGCGACTTCTAAATATAGAAACTGAAGAATGGTGGGAAGCGGACAAAGTCGCATAATTTTTAAACCTGTGGAATATGCGTCTAACATTGGCAACCTTTGCCTTAGTAAGAAAGACGATACCCCAGGTCCGAATGGTATCGTCTTTCTTACTAAGGCAAAGGTTGCCAATGTTAGACGCATATTCCACAGGTTTAAAAATTATGCGACTTTGTCCGCTTCCCACCATTCTTCAGTGTATATATATATATATATATATATATATATATAGGTCGATAAAAGTTGTAAAAAGTGCTTAAAGTTTGCGGAAAATTCCACGACGTCTCGAGTATAGACTCTTCATCAGGTGGCAAAGAAATGCAACTGAACAACAAAGAAGTAGAAATAGAGAAGAAACACATTGAAGAAAGGCACGAACAAACCGGTCGCACAGAACGAACACGGTGTAAAAAAGCGAAAGAAGGCTGAAAAACTGGTAAAAAGTAATGAAAAGGGGAACAGGTTAAAAAAGGTCCATTCTAATGTTAAGACCGCGTGGGGAGAGGGTCCCGAGTTTCATGATAAGCCGGTTTTTGGCGGTCTGACGATCACGGTCAGAACCTCTGCACATTAAGGCTGCGGTAACGGCCAAGTCTTTAATTGAGCACGGTGATGGGGGGTTGAAATGTGTGGCGACCGGATAACCTTGAAGGTTTGTTTGATGGACCTGAGGTGTTCAGTGATTCGGTCAGCCAGGCGACGTTTGGTCTCTCCCACATACAGGCAATTGCAACGTCCACAAACTAAAATGTAAACCAAGTTTGTGTAAGTGCAGGTGAAGTGTTGGTTCACACTAAATCTGTTGCCGTTAGAACCCAAAATATTAATGAGTGTGTTCTTGCCAACCACTGGGCATTTGTTGCACCTACTACGACCACAGGGAAATGTACCTGGGGTGTTGTCAGTTGGTTGTTGTGGATGGGAAGCCCGAACTAAGTGCTTGGAAATGTTCTTTTCAACTCTGAAGGCCGTAATCATGGGGCTTCGGGGAAAAGGTCACGGGTTGAAGGGTCTTTTCGAAGAGTCTCTATATTCCTGTAAATGGCACGAATGATGGGGCGTACCGATGGGTGATGGGAAATTACCAAAGGAATGCGTAGATTAGTAGACGTGTTAGACTTCTTACTCAAAGCCTCCGCTCTGTCGATTCCTTGGATTCTATGTAGAGCACCGGTAAGGATTTTGGTGGGATACTGACGTTTCTCAAAGAATGATAGTATATTTTTTGAAGCGGCTGAAAACTCAGAATCTTCTGAGCAAATCCTTCTGGCCCTTAAAAGTTGTGAGTACGGGATGGATTTGGTACAGGATTTGGGATGGTTGGATGGGTACAAAAGGTAGTTATGAGAATCGGTGGGTTTAAAATGTAGGTTTGACTGGATTTTACAGTCGCAAATTGACAATTGAAAACCACTGAAGTGTCAGAAATACAATGTGTGAATTTCAAAAATGGACTGAAAGATCCTACAAATTGAATGAAAGATTCTAGATCTTGACGGGTCCCTGTTGCCACTCCCACAATATCGTCAGTATACCTTTTGTAAAGGAAAGGGTGAGAACCGGTGTACTGTGAAAAAAGTTGTTCTTCAAAGTAGCCCATGGTTAGGCAAGCAACAGAAGGACCCATTTTGGTTCCCATGGCTACTCCTTTAACCTGACGGAAAAAGCGCCCATTAAACTGGAAACAGTTTTGGGTGAGAACAAGTTCCGTCAAGCGAAGGAAATTCGCACATTATATTTCTGACACTTCAGTGGTTTTCCTCGACCTTCAATTGTCAATTTGCGACTGTAAAATCCAGTCAAACCTACATTTTAAACCCACCGATTCTCATAACTACCTTTTGTACCCATCCAACCATCCCAAATCCTGTACCAAATCCATCCCATACTCACAACTTTTAAGGGCCAGAAGGATTTGCCCAGAAGATTCTGAGTTTTCAGCCGCTTCAAAAAATATACTATCATTCTTTGAGAAGCGTCAGACCCTTCAACCCGTGACCTTTTCCCCGAAGCCCCATGATTACGGCCTTCAGAGTTGAAAAGAACATTTCCAAGCACTTAGTTCGGGCTTCCCATCCACAACAACCAACTGACAACACCCCAGGTACATTTCCCTGTGGTTGTAGTAGGTGCAACACACGCCCAGTGGTTGGCAAGAACACACTCATTAATATTTTGGGTTCTAACGGCAACAGATTTAGTGTGAACCAACACTTCACCTGCACTTCCACAAACTTGGTTTACATTTTAGTTTGTGGACGTTGCAATTGCCTGTATGTGGGAGAGACCAAACGTCGCCTGGCTGACCGAACCACTGAACACCTCAGGTCCATCAAACGAAACCTTCAAGGTTATCCGGTCGCCACACATTTCAACCCCCCATCACCGTGCTCAATTAAAGACTTGGCCGTTACCGCAGCCTTAATGTCCAGAGGTTCTGACCGTGATCGTCAGACCGCCGAAAACCGGCTTATCATGAAACTCGGGACCCTCTCCCCACACGGTCTTAACATTAGAATGGACCTTTTTTAACCTGTTCCCCTTTTCATTACTTTTTTACCAGTTTTTTCAGCCTTCTTTCGCTTTTTTACACCGTGTTCGTTCTGTGCGACCGGTTTGTTCGTGCCTTTCTTCAATGTGTTTCTTCTCTATTTCTACTTCTTTGTTGTTCAGTTGCATTTCTTTGCCACCTGATGAAGAGTCTATACTCGAGACGTCGTGGAATTTTCCGCAAACTTTAAGCACTTTGTACAACTTTTATCGACCTACATACTACTATAGTGCTCCGCAGTATTTCGACCCTATATATATATATATATATATATATATAATATATATATATATATATATATATATATATATATATTATATATATATATATATATATATATATATATATATATGTGTGTGGTAATGTGAACTGTGTTACATTCCCCAAGAGCGTGCGTAGTCGGGCTAAGGAATTTCCGGTTCTCTCTCTGCCTGCCACCTGCCTCCCAGGAAGAGCCTGGCACTCCTACATTCCTCACATTCCAAGACAGGCCTCTTGGTATAGGAGTCATTGCGCAGTCTGGTAAAGTAGTGCATGTTTTGAGACTTAATTTCCTTAGTTTGCTCGCGTACTAGGCAAGTCACAACTTACTCGGGGGTTGGAAATTCAGTTTAATCTCTGAATCTAGGTTCTTGCGACGGTAGTTCTAACATTAGAGAGGACCAGTTGACGGAGGGTCCCCCGAGGTATCATTGAGCCAGTGATCAGTCTTACTGAGAGCACATGGCCCAGTTCCATTGTTCCCTCACTCCTCCGTAAGACCTGTTAAGAGGAAGTCACGTAATGGGTGCGAGGCGAGACTTGTAGATTTCAACCCCCAGTTTTGGCAGAGAGAAGGCTGGTGAGTTATTAAATTATTGCTTGTCTACATGGGAATGACAGTATGCTTCAAGCTGTCGGTGAATTTTATCTAAATAATCAGATTTACTGTGGCTCAGACCACTGACCAAGTGAAGTCTATCGTAGCTATCGTAGCGAGGCCGTAGTGTAATGGTGCAGGGCTGGTTGTGGCCGAGTTATTAGAAAGCCGTATGTGTACTGGTTTGAGCGTTTTCATGATGGCACTTTGTGATGTATTCGTGAATAATGTGTTGCAATTACGTGCTAGGCAAGGGAAATTATCTGTCACATGTATTGTTATCAGAAATTGAAGTTATTGTATCTCACAAATCCGGGATTCAAGCTCTAGTTGCCGGGGTAGAGGTTCATGTCTTGTAGAAAATACTTAAGAGGGAGGTAATAATGTCGTTTATATATGTCACTCTAACGTAAGTGATTGGGTTGCGTTGTCTCGTTAGATTGCATACAAGGTCCAGAGACTGATTGGGGATTGTGAGTAAAAGAGATGTACTTTCGTTGGTAAAGTAGCATAGCAGTGTAATGTGTATTGTACCCTAAGTAATTGTGTGATAATGTTTTGCATCTCATTTTGTGAATTAGGATTTGCACTGAATTGTTTCACTGTTAGTAAATCGTTAGGCCTGAATCGAGATGACATAGCATAGGCCCACCATTACGTAAGATTGTATGTGAGGTAGGTAGTTGCAGTTATTCGATAATTGGGGGCGCTCTTTGGGTTTGTGCATTGTTCTGGGAAAGTGGTCATGAAGTGTAGAAGAGTGAGGGCGTCAGTGCAAATTTGGGGCTTGCAGTGGTGTGGCTGCTTATTAAGTTGTTTTTATTATTATTCTCATGTATGTTTTGTTGCGTGTTCACTCACTGTATGTTTGCCCAGTTAATCTATCATGTATACTCTTGTAAAAATGCTGTTTGTTGGAGTTGACTGATATTAGGTTGAACTAAGGTTGTGGATATGGGGGCACATTCTTGCCGAGGTGAGTCCAGGGGATCAGCCAGTGTTGAGGGTGTGTAGTTCAAGCACTGTTTATCCAAGCTTTTTATTAAGTGTTGCCATGTTGTACCCCTAGGTCCGTCCCTGGCCGCAATACCCCAAGGTCCAAGGACAGACGTGGAATGTTCTGGTGATTGATATTGCCTCAAAGTGAAGTGGGGGGTAGGCGGTTCACTATCTGACGTTACCAAGTCGGTGAACTGTGGGATTTTTTAGGGAATGGTACCCGATCATGTTATAACATGATTTGTGCAAAAGCTTGAAAATTCCACTCTTTTGGAGGAATGTGAGTCGTTCTCAAATTGACATTTGGGTGGTTTTATTAAAACCAACTAGACCGGTTTCTGTTCTCTTGCTCTATATGGCGGAACTTCATCAGTAGAGGCCTTTTACACGAGGCGGGAGTTGTCTTGAGAGTTATAATGCAGCTAAAAGTGCATCTAACAAAATATCGTCGTAACCTTCCTCTGTTTCGACCGACTCCTGGTCTGGGGGAAACCTTGATTTAACAAGTAAATCTTTAAGATTTGGTGCCCTCTTATAGGCAATAATGGGATGATGGGGAAACAGACGGGATAGTTGCTTGTCACCTGCAATTAAATTCCAGTGCTTTATTAAAGCTTGCTTTAAGTGACATGTTTTGATATGTGGGGTGTATGTTGTTTTGAAAACGAGTGGTGGCGCTGTTTCTTTATTCTTAGTCGCGAGGAGATTCGTCCTTTGTTTGTAAACAAGGCCGTTAGTGGCTGAGGCGATCTCTTCGGGCGAGTAGTTTCTAGTAAGAAGTTTCTCTGAAAAAGAGTTTCTCTTCTCTAGGAAATCAGACTCGTTACTGCATAATCTGGCGTATCTTAGTACTTCACCTTTAATAAAAACTTTGAAAGTGGCAAGTGGGTGTGCAGAATTACGGTCGAGGTATTGAAAAGTTTCAGTGGGCTTGGTATAGACTTTCGTGTCCAGAAGGCCGCTGGTTTGAAACTTGTTACCTTTAAAGATTTTTAAATCCAAGTAGGTTACCTCAGTTTTAGAGATTTCCATGGTGAATTTCAGAGAGAAATGAATTTTATTCATTTTGGCCACTAAGTTTGAAAGTTCAACTTCCGATCCCTTATATAACAGTAGAATGTCATCCCTGTAGCGGAGCCATTTAAAATGTTGGAATCTGTCGGTATGATTTTATTTTCAAGTCTATGCATGACAATATCGCAGATTTCCGGCGAAGATTGGCTGCCCATTGCGCATCCAATTTTTTGTAGAAAAAATGGTTATTAAACTCGAAACAATTCCTTTCGAGGATGAGTTTAATGAGGGTGCGGAGGGACATAGGGGATATTGGTTTAATCCCGTATGAGTTTAGGGTGCCTTTTCGTAAGCTTCTTGGGATGCATTTAGAGCCTCCTCTTGGGGAGTGTTAGTATACATGGATACCACGTCGAGCGTCGCAAGTAAGACCTCCTGGGGTAGGGGGGTTGCTTCCAATATTTCTAAAATATGGTTAGTGTCTTTCACATAAGTGCTTTGTTGCGTAACAATGGGAAGCAAAAAATAGTCCACAAATTCCGATATTTTTTTCGGTAGGAGATCCGTTCCCGCTAATTATCGGTCTACCAGCAAATTTTGAGTTAGCCGGCGGTGCTTTGTGAATTTTTGGGAGCACGTATATGACCGGGGTACGGATTTTGTGGTTTTGTGGATTGAGGTACTTAAATGTTTGCTCATCAATTTCATCTCTGTGAAATAAATCTTGAAGGGTGCCCTTGACTATTTGTACAGTCTCTGGAGTTATGTCACTCGGAACTCGTTCGTAGTGATGACTTTGCAGTTGCCTTTCAATTTCGGCTCGGTAGTCTGAACGATTTAAAATAGCAATGCCTCTGCCTTTATCAAAGGGCTTAACAATTAGGGAACGATCGTTCCGAATTGCTTTTAGCGCAAACATTTCCGCTTTCTTTATATTGCTCTTAGCATTGCGGATAGGGAGGCTTGCTATTTCAGTTAGGGTCGCTTCAAGATAGTTTTCAAGATGATTGCTATATGCAGGTCGGGGCATCCATGTTGAGGGTAAACGGAACTTAGAAATAGACCCACTTTCTTTGTTTTGAAAATTATAGCGAAGTCTCATTTTACGTTTAAGGTCTCTCATTGACTTTAGGAGATCGCTACGTTTAGGTTTTTCAGGGGTCATTATGAACTTTAAACCTTTTCCCAGTGCAACTATTTGAATATCTGACAAATGTATGTCGGAAAGGTTCTTAACGTATTTATGGAGGGCTTTTGCTTCATTTCGAAGAGCTTGGGCTTCTAACTGGCTACGTATAGCCGAACATTCCCTTTGTCTCATGTGAGATCTTTGTATGCTTTTGGTAGCTTTTACTGATCGGTTAAACTTGCGCTTTTTGGACAGCGGGGGTGGGGGATGACAGAGTTAGGCTTTGACTTAGAAGAAAACACACAACACTTTTTAAGCATGTTCGACAGAGAGAAGAGTCTGCTCTTTCGGGAAGACTTGGTGGCCCTTAAAAGAGCCGTTTGGTTTTAGGTCCGGGTCTCAGCGTCTGTACGGGTGCTTTCTGGGGGCTTTCTTATGCCGTAGTCTGTCCTCCTCCTTCCTTGCCGATGAATGTAGTAACTTCTCCAAGAGCTTTTTGGCTAGTTCTTCTTCTTCTGTTGACTCTAAGTCAGTCCTTGCCCTTTCTTCCTTTTCAAGGAAACGTTGTTTCTGCCTCTTAGCCTGGCGGGACAGCTCCTCACGCCAGACCCTGCAAAGCCCCCTTCCTGCTCAAAGGACCGCCGAATCCCAAGAATCCGAAAAATCCTGGGAGCAGTTCAGGGACTTTGGGAGTCTAGGCGGGTTTCTGTAAACCCGTAGGTGCTGGGGTATAGTTCTCTTTTCGAGATGTACGTCTAGAGATTTTATCTCCTCCGTTAGGGCGATGGTGGCAGCCTGTAGTTGTCCCAATGTATCAGCGTGCTGTCGTACTTTTTGGTAGACTTCTTCTTTTAGAAGAATTTTATCCTTTCTAGGAGGAGGGGTTCGTTGTCCACAAGTTATTTTCTCTTCTTCAGAGTCTGTGGAGTTCGTTGGTGAAGCTGGTATCTCCGGAATAAGGTCCATTCTGGTTCTAAGTGAGTGATGTAATCATTGTAAATAAGAGTTCAGGGTTGGGGTGGGTAGATAATTAAGGGTCATTCTGGAGATGAAGTCGCACTATCCTTTCTCTGCCATGTTTAGCGATGTGTCGGACTCCGGGTTTGAAGTTAAGACTTGTGGCTGTTATTGTAATTGTCTTAATAATATTGACTTTGCTATGTATGTAATCATTATGCTCCCTGTTTCTGTGTGTGACAGCTCTCTGGTTGAGTTCACCTCGGTGATTCCCTGATCTGTCCCCATTTACTTGGGTGTGTGTGTTCTCACATGAATGTTCACTGATTCTTTGTATTATGCAATCAGCTTTAGGTATAATGGCCATGTGTCATTGATGGGCTGTAAGGTCCTACTGACAATTTGATGGTTCGATTAATTCTCTTCACAGTCACAGGTTGTTAGAATTGTGAAATGTTGCTCCGCAGAGTAGATGGGAGGTATACCAGGGCATTACTGGGATAGGGTTATGTGTTATCTTTAGTGACACTGGTGTTTTGGTTACTTTGGGGCCCTCTCATTTGTATTGTATTACAGTGCTGTGATCATTTTTAACAAATCTCTCATTTTGCTCAACCAGGGTCAGATGAGAAGTTCAGAGGAGACCACTAAGTGACTCGGTTTGATGTGATGCTATGGGCCGGGGGAGTGGGTAAGGCATCAAAGGGGAAGCTCTGGGGTGTAATTGGGGAGGAAGTTGTTTGTATTCTGGATACTAATGAAGTGCTTGTTTGTTTCTCCTCAGAGGCTGTTTTCTTCTCCTGTTTTCTTGTGTTTTCTTGCGGAGTTTTGCCGTATACCTTGCTTAACTGGGACAAAATAAAGTTGGTAGAGCTGAAGAACCGCTTAGTGTCTGTCGTCTTTCAACGGGCGTGTATCACATCCGAATTTTGCCCCTTCTAAACTAGGCCACTATACAACATATACATACAGTGACACAGGATTTAAAACGGCCCTTCCTGATTTAGGATATCTGGTAATTTCCCTTTGGAGATCAGGATATTTCCCTTTGAGGCTATTCAATGTCATTTGTGGTCTGTTTAATGCGCATCAAATTCCACTTGAAGATTTTTAAATGTTTCGTTCTAGTGCTCACACTTTTTTAAACACCCCTAAGGTACCGTGAGCTTCGCATCTTTATGCTGATAATGAACACTCCAAAGATAGTGATCTTCCAACCTTACTTTTTACTTCGAGTAGGAGACTTCTAGTCGAAGTAACGCGATCGCCACAGCAGTTTTTGGCGAGGCGTTCAGATATTTTGTCTTTGAATTGCGTTTTCTTGGCCATTTCGAAGCTACGGGATCTGAAATTTGGACAGGATGTGTAAAATGTTACGTAAATTTTACCACTAAAATTTTGTGTTCATCGATGGTTATATGACGTCTCTAGAGCTTATTTTTCAATGTTTGGCCATAAAACCTATCTTCCTCTAGGGATTTTGATATTTATGCCCGAAAGTTTGCACACTATTCATGGGTCGCCCATGTTCATATCTTCTTCAGGAATAATCGATATCACGAGAAACGATGTTTTTAGGGGCAATTTTGAATTGAAAATAGACCGTTCCGCGTTGGCAGGATTTACTCCTGATTGGTACAAAAGATAAAGCATTAACTTTTGCCAGTTGCTTTAAAATCTTGTCAGTAATTTTCTCTGCAAATTTCATTTCATTTCATGGAAGTATATTGGAGAAAATCCGAAATGAATCTGACTTCTTTTCGTCCAAAACAATCGATTCTGCTAAGTGCAAACACTTGTTTTGGCGTTTTGAAGCCAAAACCGCCAAGACAACGCCAAGTGAAATCATTTGGCATTCAGTTAGTACATTCGTTGTATATTTCGCGCACGAATTGGCCAAACGAACATTTTCCCTGTCAATGTACCCATGATAAAACACAGGACTCGCTTGAGTAATCCATCTGTTTACATACAAAGCAAAGCTACACAAAGCTATGCATTGTTTGCAATTTCGCTAGTGTTTGCACGTAACAACTCCCCCCTGCACCGGGTAATTCGAACCAAGGACCTGCCAAAGAGTTGCAGCTCCCTGTTCGAACAATGAAAATATAGTACCCCACGAAGCGTACTCAGTTTGCTCATCTCCTCTTTGGGGCTTCCCAAACATAATTACGGCTGAACAACGAATATGCAGTGCAGCCTGCTACGTAGGCAATGGCAATAGTCGATAATGAAGGGAGCTATTTCGTTGTCCCGGTTGCTTATAAACGATTCAGTTTCCTTTCGAATATTGTCTTTGCTTTAAAATGCTGTATCGATTTAAAGTATAGGATTTTTACGACATTTGTTGTAATTTTTCTTTCAGTATGTAATTTATACAATCTAATCAGCAATTACGAAAGATACACATATTTTTAATAAACCAAGGGTTTTGGACTGCCTGAAAAATCACTACCCAAAGATCAACCCTTCTTTTGTTAAGAAATCAGCTTTGAATGAGATCCCATTGAAGGGCAGTTAATGGCCGTTGAAAAGTAGTGCTTTCACATACAGGCATATTAGGTGGATTGTCGAAGCGAAAGTTTCCATGTTGAGAATACCTTGTCTCGTTTTCGAATGTCACCACCTTGTTAGAATTGTCCAGATGTTGTCCAATCACCTTCCAATATTTTTATTAACCAAAATTTCACTTACTACTGAGATGCAGATCCAGAGGAGGCTTTCCGACTGTACCGGGCCCCTTTTTTCGACACCTCCTTTTTTAGACGGTCCTAAGGCTGCTTGACAGTATACGGTGTTCATTTTAATTGCAAGATGTCAGAAATACCAACCAAGTGCATAAATTTCAAGTTTTTTCTTAGAACAGCCCACTCCCTCATTCGAAGTTTCGTACAATTGATGCTCATAGCTGCAGAATTTGCCTTTATGGAGTTAGTCCCCTCCCTTTCGGGTTTGAAATCCTGAATCCGCCGAAGTCAAAGTTTACACCATTGGTGGTCTAGTCTAATGTTCAGATCAGGGAGTTGCCATTGAATGAAACCTGAAAGCACTTTGATCGTATTACCAACACCAATGGCTTTAATCTCCCAACCAGTTTGCCCTAGTAATTAGTTGATCATTCTATTCACAAAACGTAAGGATCAATTAGCACACGCTCAACTAAGCATTCTCCTCTCCTTAGTTCGAAGTTGTTACAGTTCTCAGGTTACACCTACAGTGTAGTTACGTTTTGTTCTGTTGCTCTGTGTGGCAGAGACTGTTGGTTTTCAGGGCTGTATCCGAGACCACTTAACCCGATGCCGAGACAATTCCAATTCCAATGACCACCATTCTGTACCAATTCCGAGACCAGTACCCTCCGATTACTAGTCAATTCCGATTCCAGAATCCCCAATTCCTGAAAAACTCTGGGTCCAGCCATTTGACTATGTAGCTTATCATGTTTTTACACTATTTTCCAGTCACATTCATTACAAATTGTCTGCCCATCTTGTATTTTCTTGGCTGTGCGTGACCATTCATTTCATTTCATTTCATTTTCTCGACATTTATTTCAACCAGCTCATACGTAACAACATATACAGTTTCGTATATACATTTTGATATGGTAACAAAGAACGGTTTTTTTCATATAGTGAATATGAAAACAACAATAAGCAATATCAACATGATAGAAAAAAAAAAGAAACAGAAAGTTAAGAGCATTGGTTGGGGGGAAGCACAAGAAAGCTACTGAAAGCTTGTGGTAGTGATTCCCCTGGAACGAAAGCACACATATACATGTACATAACTTAACAATGACAGAAAAGAAAACATGACCATCGGCAGAAAAGACGAACTTAAATTAACAAAATGAATAGGGATGTACGTTAAACCATAGAGACAGCGAGAAAACAAAAGACTAATCATAACCATGTATTGAAGTGAGTATATTGCAATTCACTTGGACAGTTTAGATTCTCCATTTCGGGAGAATGTAATTCTCTCCCCCTATCGGCAGAGAAATTATCATGGGAGGTGCCATTTTGCCTGGTTTACCCACAATGCCACACGTTCTGTGTGAATATATTTTCAGAGGCAAATAGGTTTTTGATTGCCCTTGCAATATTTAACAGTCTTATTTAAAGGAATGAAATGCGTATTCCGTACTTGTATTGTCATAGCTACCAAAACACAAGGTCCTTATCGGTGGTTCACCACGCCATATTTGAAGAAAATAATCCAACGCTTCAAAGTCATCAAATAATTTGAAAGTTTTACCGATTTCACTAAGTCATTTATATGCAAAATAAACAAACCTGGTCCAAGATCACCCCTCTGTAGAATTCTACTTGTGACTGGATTATACCTAGAGGATGACTCAGTCACGGACCTGTCGTATTCTCCCGCCCCTAATGACAAGTTTCAACCAATTTACATCACGAAATATTACTATAGGCCTACGTACCCACCTTTAAAAGTTGCGATGTAGTTGAACGCCCTGGTACAAAATTAAATTGATGCTCACTAAACAATTTCATTTTACAATGCATGATAACATCAGTCCGTATGAGTCTCTTCAATAATAATAACAATGACAATCACAATCACAATCACAATAACAACAACAACAACAATAATAATATATTATATAAATATGCAAAGAATTCATAAGGAGCTCGCCTCCTTCATTATTGAATCATGTTTTCATGTATTCCTTGGATACTTGACCTTATATTTGAATTGTATGCTTGGTAACACATTGAGATGGTAAGGCGTCCTGTAGCACTTCAGTTATCAATTCATTTACGACCTTTCTTCTACACCATACTTTTATCTTAAGTTCTGTTATGATAAGTTCATTTTTATGAAAAGCTTAGCTTTCTCTACAAGCAGAATAAATTTTGACGACAGTGTCACGTTAGTTCCACTAGTAATCATGAACGTCGAATACCGCAATGAATTTCTTCTTCATCTTTGCTTTTCCATACATTTACCCCCTTCATTTCAAAACCAAATTTCTAAATTGCGTGTCATTAGACTAAAACAGTACTATCTGTTGGAGGGTTCCTTTAAGTGGTAAAAGATGTTCTCAAGAATAAGGTTGGAGAGGGTAGCACCTTCCATGAAAATCTCACGTTGAAAGACCTTTTTTTTACAAAATTCATTTTTTTATTTTATAATCAACAATTCTTCTAGATGCACATTTGAAGTATATTTCGAATAGTGAAGAGTGTTTTAGAATGTCCCTACCAATAACTTTAATTTTATAACATGCTATTGAAAATCACAAACTAGAGGGCAATCCACGGAGTTGCATATCTCATCGTTAGCACACGCACTGAGCTTTATAACTGGAGGCCTGGGACGTACGCACGTCAATGTTGAATTTGCCTCCAAATTTAAGCCGACCTGGGGGTCCCTTGATGTCTGTTAGCTACTCAAGTCGATTCCGCTGACCTATAGAAATACGTATCTCGAACTTGGAATAATGTAACTCTGAGGCGATGGTGTATATGCTAACACACGCTAGCTAACTAGCCAAATTAAAATTGTTGTCCAGCACAAATCGTTCTAAACTACAAAAAATCAGTTGCATAAAGGCCCGTCCACACAGGATGCGTTGCGTCGTGTCACACATGATCCGTCTACGTCACGTCACTTTTATCACTTTGCACGTAAATCAATAGAGCCGTCCGCACAGGACGCGTTGCGTTGCGTCACGTTCGATGCGGAAAAAAAGTTGAAGTATCCTTCCGGATGCGTCAATTTTTGGCAAAGTCCATGTGCGTTCAGAAACAGAGTTGACGTACGTCAACTTGCGTCAACTTTGATTTCTTTCATGTTTTCCTTTCATGAGATAAAATTTAACGGGATCTGGATTCAAAATGATGTTATGTTTGAACTCAAAATCACAATAAAACGCCTGTAAGATGGGTAGGAAAGCTCATTTCTTGCATTGTTTTACATTGGGAATGTATACGCGTATGATTCTTTGGGTACCCACCACCCTCGAGTTATTATTGACTTCGATAGTGGAAAAACAGTTTTATTCATTGGTTGGGTGGTGAGCAGGGGTAGTCTGGACGACTCTAGATATGGCTGCACAGGGACCTTTCGTGGTACATGAGAAGATGTAAACATAAAATGCAGTGTATATAATCAGTTGCGTTGCTACGGGAGGCTTAGGGGGATCGAGTCCCTCCCCTCAACCGTTGCGCCCCAAGCGAGCCCACTGGGGATCTGAGCAAAAAAAAATTCACTCGACTGGGCTACTCAACTTGATAATGATATACTCTGGCTGTGGAAAATCTCCATTTCAAGCAATTCACTGAAACAGTGGCGAACAAAGGAGTGAGGCGACTGGGCAATCCCCCCTCACTGATGCCTAATTTTTTTTAGTTCCTAAAAATACGTTGATTTTTAACACAAATTTTACTTCAAAAGGTAACATATGTGGCACCAGGTTGCATGTGAGGACAACTAATTTTTCAAAAATTTTCAAAGGGGAAAGTGAAACCCCTCTCACTCCTTCTCACTCCTTCTCAAGCCGGCGATTACGCAACATGTTGCATGCCTCTCCCCCCGTGAGATAAATCCTGGGTACGCCACTGACTGAAATCCATCGGGATAACTCGGGATAACCCATCTTGATGGCTGCTTTTAAGCGTGGCCGGTGGCAAGGTCGCCAATTTAGGATGTATGTAAAATCTCATATTTTCTTGGTACCCTCCGCGCCAACTCATGGTGGCGCTCCCCTTAGACAGTAAACTGGAACCCCCACAAAAATCTCTAGCCCCCAGAGCCCCCCTCAAAAGCAAAAACTTCTAGCTACGCCACTGTATATAATGCAGCTATAGAAATGACCGGCACTTCATGAGGGTCATGCGTGTCATTATACGTAGGCCTAGCTGCTGTAGGCCTAATGTTCAGTGTGTTGTTTTCCTTTTTATTAAAAAAGAAGGTATAATCATTCAATACAAGTCTCATTCGGGAGACTTTCTATGACCTACGTACACTTTATTCGTCAATCAGCATATGTGTCATTGGAAACTACACACTGCATCTCAAACTGACGCATCGAAATTGACGCATCCTATACAGACAGGCGTGCGTCTTGATGTATCCTTCCGGATACATCGAGAAAAAAAACGTGACGTATACGCAACGCAACGCATCCTGTGTGGACAGGCCTTAACAGGGTCAGGCGTACCCAGCGGAGAGAACTCTGTTTGAAAAGCCCTTCCTGAAGACTCCCCAAACTAGGAATATGACTAAACAAGGAATACCGTACAGTCTCAGGGCCGTAGCCAAGGTGAAATCTTTAATGGGTGGGGGACAGTCCATGTCACTATCTAAGTGGAGAACCATGTGACGTGCCTATAGACAGTTGACACCCAGACGGACACTTCCTTTGCTACCTGTGCATGTATACCATACTGCACTCTAAACATGGAAGTACTACCTCCGAGGTAGTACTTCCATGCTCTAAATATGTCCTAACCAAATTTGAATAGAATCTAATCAGTAGGGACACGAACCGGAATCTTGTCAAATTTTTAACTAGATTCGGCTCATAAATGAAACGAATAGTTTCATTTTTGAACCATTTCTAGTCAATTTTGAAACAAATCTTGTCAAATATTCGACAAGATTCCGGTTCGTGCCCCAATTGACTAGATGTTTTCAGAGTGTGGAGGAGGGCACAAAGGGAGAGGTTAACATTTATGTTAGGCCATGCTACTTTTTGGCTGTGTGTAAGGCGAGAGGAGGGGAAGACACCCTGTATACTCTTTGAGAAATTTTTGTCTATGTAAAGTAACTTAGATACAAGATGGTGCTAACTTTAGTAAACACTCTAAGAAAACATCTAGTCAAATGGGAAGAAACCGGAATCTTGTCAAATATTTGACAAGATTTGTTTCAAAATTGACTAGAAATGTTTCAAAAATGAACTATTCGTTTCATTTATGAGCCGAATCTAGTCAAAGATTTGACAAGATTCCGCTTCATCCCCCTATTGATTAGATTCTATTCAAATTTGACTAGGACATTTTTAGAGTGAAGGTTACTAAAGCATTGAATTGATTATATGTTCAGGAATCCTCATTATTTAGTGATGTTTTCTATTTTTGATCAGATGTAATTCAAGGGGATGTAAGGTAAAGGGAGGGGTGACACCCCTACTCTTTGAGAATTTTTTATTTTTCAAGATCATGTCAGGTCAGTCTAACACAAATCACTGATCACTTTCCGTCCCCTTTTCGGGACTAATGGGCCTCATTCCGGAATCTGATATTACACTTTTGTTAAAACCGCAAATGAGTCATAAGAGAGAAGAAAGTTTTCTGAGGCATAATATTTTTGGCATAAGAGGCAATGCCTTAGATTTTAAATCTAAAGTTCTAGATAGACAATTTATTAAACGAATTTGATGCAGAAATGACAAAATTAGCTTTAGATTTCATCGCGTTTTAGGCTCCCCAAACCAAAAAAGCAGCACGTGACTTCACAAGGAGTGAGCGTGGCGAGGTCTCTGAGCTCTCACGGATGAACACTGAGTTAGGTCTAGATCAGCGAGTTCTGTTAGAGTGACTTCTCATGTGTTTCTAAAGATCCAAAATGGCGCTCTCATCAGAAAAGTTTTGAAAGAAGTTATGTTTAGAAATTTCATTTACTTATTTAGTGTATTTTTAGTGTATTTTTCTGCAGTGGCATGACAACCCTACAGATGCCTTTCAGAGGGAGGTATGTTTCAATGGCTAGGCATGTTGAAGAATTGTATTTTAGTTCTGGAGGTTCAAGTACTTTCCTAGGGTCGAATCCATTCCCCCTTCCTCTCCCCCTCTTGAAAGTTAGGCCACAGGCCTGGCTGTTGGAACATGGAGCGACTACCTGGACGCTCCATCCTTGGAATGAGTCGCTTTGATCTTACTACAGCTCGATCTTTGCTAAGGTGAGTACTGGGATACAATAGCGACGCTACAACTTGGGTGTATTAAGTTAGTCCTCTACATTATGTAAATGTAGGTCTGACAGTTAGGCTTTAGAGTTTAATATGTGCTATGAAGGCATTGGAATTGCTTAGCCGAGTTGAAACGGGCTATATTTTAATCTACGTTTCATGGTAAGGGCACTAAAGGCACAACGATCTCCTTCACACCCGGAGTTTAAATTCTTTTGGCCATGTAGTCTTTAACGTAACCGTACAAATCAGTTCGAGGGCTAAGTTTCCAAGGCCTTTAACTCCAAAGTATACAATTAAGCTCAAGCTGCACGCCTACAAATATGGCGCAAATTTCAGACAGAATTTGGGCAATAGCGGTTGAACAGTAAAAATGACTTCAACTATTTAGCTAGAAGACTTATCAGTGAAAGGCCTACAGTGTGTAAAAGTCCTATGGCACTAAACTACTACTGGTACTGTAATAGGGAGCCCTACCGGAGGCCCGCATAAATCTTACCTATCACCTGAGGATTTTCCAAAGCTTACCGAAATTCTGCACCATGTATATTTTGCTTTTTGTTTGGGTTATTCCAGCAGGATTCCTTCTTAACCAAACCACTGAATGTTCATCATTAGCCATGGGCGTCAATCCGGGGGGGGGGGGGAGGGGGAGCGGGGGGACAAGTCCCCCCACATTTCGATGGGTGGGGGACACAATATCAAATGCCCCCCCCCCCACATTTGCGTAAAAGGTTAGTGTCGTGGCTCTATTTGACTGGCTTTTTGAGTGGTATGTAGGTTTGTTGGGCAATTGTTAAGTGTCTCGATGCAGATTCTGAATGCAGATTTCGTCAGGGAAATCTTATTTAATGACAAAATTTCGGCGCGCTTCGCGCGCATGCGTCACGGTTTGCACTCCTTCTCATGACCATTAAAAAGGTAAATACATGGAACTATTCTGATCACAACACTCTCCGAAAACAGACATACATCTCCAAACATCTGAAGGGGCCTCTCATCAATATGGGATCATTCAGTCAGTGGCGTACGCAGAGGGGAGGGCCATTCGGCCATGCCCCCTCACTTATTCCGATTTTTTTAAGTTCCTAAAAATACGTAAATTTTTTATGCCCCCTCACTGATGCCTATTTTTTAGTTCCTAAAAATATATAAATTTTTTAACACAAATCTTACTTCAAAAGGTAGCATATTTGGGGCCAGATTGCATGTAAGGACACCTAATTTTCAAAAATGTTCAGAGGGGAGGGGAACACCCCATTGGGCCATGCCCCCCTCACTAATGCCTATCTTTTAGTTCCTAAAAAAACGTAAATTTTTTAACACAGACTTTACTTGAAAAGGTAACATATGTAGCACCAGATTGCATGTAGGGACACCTAATTTTTCGAAAATTTCAAAGGGGAGGGGGCACCCTCCCCTTTGAAAGTACTTTGTTGCCGTTAAACATTTTTCAAAAATTTTTACAGAGCGCTTCGCCGAAGCCATTATCGGTATATACAAATCCTGGGTACGCCACTGCATTCAGTCTAATTTGTAGCATGATGTGGAAGGTTGAAAGTACTTTGTAGCCGTTAAACATTTTCAAAACTTTTTACAGAGCGCTTCACCGAAGCCATTATCGGTGTAGATGGTGATTGTTAATACTCTTACGACTAAAAACATTCTGAAAACGCCCTTGCTAGTCCTTCACACCTTTGCTACACTATACGATCAACTCCAAAAACTTCCCAAAGATAGCACCATTTTGCATCTAAGCAACCTTAAATTAACAAAAATTTCTCAAAGGGGAGGCTACGCCCCCTCCCCTTAGACCCCTCCCCCAGGATGACACCTTTATATAGTGACAAAGGAAGGATCCCCACTGCTGTATACAAACGCAGGGTGCATAAAAAGGTGCCAATTTACCCCCCTCCACTGCAGTTAGTAAAAACATCTAGCCAGTCGGGAAAATTCGAATTCACTAAATTATGGACTTTTTCCAGCCATATACGATCAGCTCGAAAAATGTCCCAAAGATAGCACCGTTTTGCACCTAAGCAACCTTAAATTAACAAAAATTTCCCAAAGGGGAGGGGCGTCGCCCCTCACCTTATACCCCTCCCCCAGGATGACACATGTATTGACAAAGAAAGGATCCCCCACTGCTGTATACAAAACGCAGAGTGCTCATAAACAAAGTGCAATTTACACGCCTCCACTCAGTTGGAAAAAACATCCAGCCAGTCGGAATTTGGGACGGTCACCTTCACACCCTCAAACATGTCACCCTAGCAACGGGCCTGGTCGGGTCCATGATCTCCGACAGTGATCCACGCTGTGAAGCGTGGTTTCAGCTATTTTGGGACATGGTAAAATACCATCTTGAAATAATTCCGTGGACTCCGTGTATTTCACCTGGCAGCTCTCTATGATGATCATGTTAACTTTGAAATGATAATTCTTATTAGACAGGCCCGTAGCCAGGCCGGGGCACGAGGGGGCCGTGCCCCCCTCCCCTGTGCGGACCACTGTGCCCCCCCCCATATGGAAAATCGATCGAAAATAAAATTTTAGTACGTGTAAACGGTGGCCCTGGTATGACACCAAGCGATTTGTAACCAAAAGTGATCCCAAAAGAGTTTAATAATGAACGTATTTTGTTCTCTGTAACATTTTTGTTCTAAAATCACAAAAAAATTTCGCGCGCTACGCGCGCCTTCATCTTCAGTTACTTATAGCTTTAACACCCGTTTCAGATATGTTGGCTTAATTTATAAAGGTACAGGTTCCACAATTAAGCTATTGTTCTTTCGTGTAGGTGTGATTCCCGGAAAAACACAAAACTGAATCCATAAAAAGTTCCATCCTCTTTCTCTTACGATCCGGAAGATTCTTAATTCAGACTCAACATCATGTTAATCATTTTTGTATGAAACGCAAAGTGTCTCAATGTCCAGGGGTGGTGGAAGGGGGCATCCCCTCGCGACCAGTCTCCCGGCGTCTTGGTTTTGTTCTTAAAGACAGACACTCATCACCCCAAATACATTTTGGTTGGGAGAAAGCAAAATTCTCAATTGGTCATAGGTGAATGCTCTTTGATTGACATCAAAGCTCACAATACACAGCATGCCCGGAGAATGGTACATATTATAGCCTTGTACGCCCAACAGGATATGCCCTTAAGCAATAAACTAGGTTTGTGTCTGCACAAGGGGGGCTCAACACAGTTTTGGAAGGAGTAACTTAGTCGGCAGAATTGGAACTGTCTAGGACGAAGAGGGCAGATTCTTCCATAGAAACCCAAATTTTCTAACTTTCCTTAATAAGAACCAAATATCTTCAATTTTTCTTCAACAGAACCCCAAATTTTTCGCCTGTCGCCCAAAATTTCGCGTTCGGTATCCAATCTGTAACCCATTGCTTCTGACGGGGCTTTGGGTTGCTGGACCTCTTAGAGGAGCTTGGTCCCTTCGTCGGGCTTATCTTTCCACCACCCCTTGCTGAGTTTGTATGCAAGTTTTACCGTGGTAAATAATTTTCCTGCAAAAATTCGGCGCGCTTCGCACGCAGTTCTCACAAGCGAAGTAATATCACCAATGAACATTATTAGTACAAAAATTCAAGTGAACTCTTCCAGCCAAAGCTAGGTGACGTCTCAAAATTAGATCCCGAACATCAAGGGGCTTTCATGTAGTAATCTAGTACCTTGAGTAACATTCGCTCGGCGACGACTATACGGTTTGAAGCTAAATTTACTCGTACCAAAAATTCATTCCAAAATTTACTTTTTCTGTTTGTTTTTTCGTGTAAAATTTCGTTCAAAGTAGAAATACGATAATGACCATCTGAATTGTGAACTGTGAAGACATTGGTGTGCTCTCACTGTCATTCAAAGTCCTGCTCAAAGCTCCATGCTAGTGTTTCCATATTGTTAATTCGCCACATATTCGGGGAATTTCCCTCTGGGTCCTAACAAAATCATACTGGATCACACCAAGCCTGCCTAATGGCAGCCCCTGGTCCCGCCTCGCCGATCGCAAAGTACTTAACCGGCTTCACCTGCGCTTGCTGAGCTGAAGATATATATCGTGATTATAGTCTTGTTCCCTTCACTTGTGGAGAATTTCTACGTCTCTGTATTGCAAGCGGAGAGAAAAATTTCCATCAGAAGAGTGAAATTTTCGCGCGCTTCGGAGCGCGTATGTGCACACGTAAAACCGATACCTTTAAGCTATGTGTGGTAAGCTTGAGATATAATCCCCTGTAGTTCCGTCAAACTGTAATCCTGTGGTGGTACTACTGACAAAAACATAATCTTCTTCGGTGCCCCTCTATGAGGTGTCGGTGCCCTCCTATATCAGAATTCCTGGCTACGGGCCTGTTATTAGAATAGGGCGTCAGTCATCATAAGGGGGGGAGGAGGAAAGGGCCTATAGGAAGGCACCCCCTCTTCAAAACCAAAGGGATTGGTTTGTGCTAAGTCATGTATGTCCCCCGTCCCCCCCCCCCCCCACATTTGAATACGGATTGACGCCCCTGTCATTAGCACTTTATAAATCTGACTTTTAAGCCTTTTTGTGTGCACATGAGTCGCGAAAACTTCCAGACTAACTTGTTGCTAAGGAAAACTTGCATGGCAATCATCCGGCAAACCGCAACGAATCGTTCCCAGGGCCAGGAGCGATATTACTTTTTACCGCATGCGTTATTCACCAAACGTCGGATAGCCGCATTGCCGTTGCCGTGTCAGTGTGAACAAACCTTCCTTTTGTTATAATAATAATTATAATTTTGCAGTTACCCCACCGTTCGCCCTTGCCGTGGTCGTTACCGTACAAGTGTGAACATCTGTTTGAGCCTATAAAGCAGTAAATTGCGCGCTAAAACGCATTAGCAAGCATATCATTATTGTGCTGAAACAAAGTTACCTTATGGCAACTTAAAGAAAAGACCTTCGTCACACTGTTCCTGGTGCAAATGTAGGCTAGTATCACTAATGTAAGACAAAACAGCAAGTACTTAATTATTACATTTATGCTAGTCCTATTTTCAAAATGCAATTTCTTCCTCTGTCTGGACGTCTCTCTTTGCTTAACCTCTGGCCTAAACCTGTGACAAAATTATAACCAAATGCGACATTCTCATTAGACCCTGTTGGGTCGGATCACCGATATAGCAGAACACTTGTAGCAGTGGTTACACCAGGCTTCGCGTGCTAATACTCTCTCTCTCTCTCTCTCTCTCTCTCTCTCTCTCTCTCTCTCTCTCTCTCTCTCTCTCTCTCTCTCTTTCTCTTTCTCTCACGCCACGGTTATGAGGCTGGCCGGCAGAGATCAGAGGAATGATAAGGAGAGAACGGGTAAAGTGAAGCGAGTGCAGATAGCAGGCGGGTACAATTTAGTCTTTATTGCATGTAATGGTCAAAAATGGCCGAATAGCCCTAACAAGGGCTACATTCTCATGTGCTATTCCATAGGAAACGGACAGACTCGTTGCCACACGTGCGACTAGTATAGTCGGAGATAACTGGCATAAATGGCATTCTCTCGAGCATGCTTAGCCTTTGTCAAGGCTTTTCTGCCATTTGTTGTGCCTCATTTATTTATTTTGATTTGAAAGTCCGCGTTTACCTACGATTGAGGCTAGGCTTCGTATTTACTGAGCCTCCACGGATCTAGCGTCGGCATCTCCAGGGGGAGTATAACACTGAAGAGGTAACAGCCAGTGTTTACAGAGGAGGTGAAAGAAACTTCCGCTCGAAGACTCAACAGAGGCTAGGCCTAAGGCATGCTCGGCTTCTTTCCCAAAGAAAACAGACATATTCATAAAAATGATGAATGAACATGGAATTTAGAAATCCATTTTGAAATTGGAACTTTTTTCGTACATTTTCAGTACAAGTAAATACAAAGAATAGACCGACGAATGTAAAACTCCATTGGCCTACAAAATACATGATAGCAGTTATTTTTAAAAGTGTGCGCTAAATGAAAAGAGAAATGACATAAAAAAAACACTACACGGTGGACCGCGTTGAAGGTTAAACTGGGCATGACACGACCAAAATAAGTTTTATACAATGCAAGATTGAATACAATGATGTATAAATATCAAGTCACACTTCACGGTCACAACTGGTGCCATAGAATTTGAAGGAAAACGTCAACCAATCCAATTTCGAAAAATGCCGCAACAGGTCACCTGACTTTTATGACGCAATTGACGGCACAAACACTCTGCTGTATAAGTTCGCGTATGCGTAACTAATGAAACCTCAGGTAAGGTTATCTTAGAAACTTCATGAAAAGGCTTACATCACAATACCTCCGCAACCATGGCAACGTACGGAGCACAAAGCGCGGACCGTGTTGGGGGCTTCGAGCACGGACTTCTTATATACATGGACAGAGCATATTGCACTAACGTCCTATGCGTAAATTGTCTCCACCGTACGTACACGAATAGGCTTACCAATATGGCTGCCTGCTATAGTCTTGTGTGTAAAAGTTTGGACTTGCTCAAGTGGCTCGGTATCGACAAATTGTGTGAGAAACTTGTAATATTTTTGAAAGAATGCAAGCTCAGGTCAAATTCAACAAATAGAATGGAGGACTGAGATATTGTTCTTCCATTCATACTGATATTTTGTCTGAAATGTTGCAGATTCATCGTCAAATTGGGCAAATGGTAGTATACCGGCGGCCATCTTGGTTAGCCTAAATTTGTTCGAACGGTGGCGACCGTATTGATTGCGTAATCCTCTGTCCATGTATTGAAGTCCGTGGCTTCGAGGCACATCGTTGGCCGATATGCATGCATGCATATGCACGTGCGTGTTTTAGATTCCCTGCGTACATAAACTCAGTTCAGAGAAATCCTAAGCTTTAGCTGAAAGAAGCGTGTCAATGGAAAGATGCGCGTCAAATTACACGCTGCTGAGGGGTCACGTGCTTTAGTGTAGTTGTATGGGCGCTGCAAAATTTTTACGCACCCAAATTGTGCATACGCATACGAAACGGTGCAGCCCAGCTTGACAGTTTGTACACAAAACTGCAGTAATGATACAACCAAATTTGCGTTTGTTACTGCATGTGCATTAAGGGTGGGGATGTAGCCCAATAGGGGATGCAAATCAATCACTAGGGCCTACCAACGGGGTTGCATACATGCACATGAGGCACCCCCCTTCCACTTGCGCTCATTTTGGGGTAGATATTTTGGGGCAAAAATGTCTTTTGGACAAATTTAATGCAAAGAGTCTTTACAACTTATGGGAAATTTCGTGGCAAACACCTTCCGCGCCTTGTGAAATGTTTTCCCATACGACCTTTGGGACAGCCTCCGAGGTACATGATAAAATCAGGACTCTCCTTACAATAATGTGTCACCGTCCGGTTTGAGGGCATGTTCAGCACCTTGCAGAAAGATGAAAGCTGTTTGCCTCTCCAAGGCTCCCACTGAAGATGGCTAAACCCCCGTTTTCCCAGATATATAATTCCAGTGACAGATGCTAATGATGGATCCATGCATATTATAAGTCCTCCCCCTTCCCAATACGCTTTGGCCTCGCCAGCAATTGAGGGGCGAATAGGAAGTATTTCGGGACTTCTTCGAAGAGTCGGTTTGCCTTCCCACTTTAGTGGCTCAGACTGGCTGTTAAATATCCACGGCGGTGGTAACTGATTGGTAAACCCTAGCTGTGCAAAGATCAGGGAGTGGGATGACCCACTAAAAGGAGAAGTAACAAATATCTCCAGGGTCAGAAACTATCCATGTTGTCTAGTCTGAACAGTTCATTACATACACTCACTAAGGACTAGCTTTCTGTAATTTCTGCGCTACTTTGTACTAGAGTGGTTGATTTCTGGGTTATCAAAAGAGAATAAGAATAATTAAAAGGTGCTACCTAAATTTTAAATTCCATTGTAAGGGCCCAGGACTATGTATTATATGAACTGAGTAAGGCTTTAATCTGGCTCTGGAGATTGTTCCAGAGCACTATTCTCATTGGAAGAGATTTACTAACTATTAAATATTACATTACGACTTGTAATGGCTACACATGTTCAGCACCCACTTGAAATTCTCTCCGCGGTCCCCACTTCTTGGAGTACTTAGCAAATATTGGGAGGCTGAACATTACTGAACATACCTTTAGCCCCTCCACTTTTTCCATTGGGGGCTAAGCCCCCAAGCCTCCCCCCCCCCCCCGTTCCGCCGCCACTGTGTCTAAGAGGTCTGTTAAAGGGCAAATCAATTTCTGGTAAACATTCGGCCGTAAGTTTTGAATATCAAAGTTGTTGTTCCAGATCACCATTTTTATTGGAAGATATTTACTGACTCCTAAATACTGCATTATGACTTGGAATGGCTAAGAGGTAACTCTCGAAATATCATCATACAGGTATTGAGAGACAATTCGTCGTTTAGTTGTAAGTTGACTTTGTGGTCGTCGTTTGGAAGTACGCGGTCTAGCATGCTGAGCGTGGGTCATTTTCTTTGAACGCTCACTTGAAAACTACGCGGTACACATTCAGTATAGTTGGTTACGCAAGCGGCTCTGTGAGTGTATAAGACAATACTTGAATCATACAGTTACATTCCCGCAGAACGTGACCCTTCAGCGCGATGCATGTTGTTACTATGGGACGCGCCTTCTAGCTGAGAATAGGATTTCTCTGTCTCAGGTTAGTTCTGTTTTGTTCAAAAAGAACGCGGTCGGCGCGCTGTACAGGAAAGCTATAGACCTTATCATTGGCATCACTGAACTATATGCTAGGAAGGATCATTCCACAATATTTTGAAGCCATCATGGAGGGTCACGTGATGTAGGTTAGCTTACTCAAGTCGATTCCACCGCAGTAGTATCGCGTATCTAGAAGTGAAAACGCTGAGACAATGATGTACATGCTAACGCGCCGTAGCGAGCCTTAGCGTATCCTCTGCTTCTAGCTTGGACGCTAATTTGCGCGCTATCACACGTTCATGCACGCCATTGCGACGAGGTCAAGTTGCCTCAACAACCCTATGAGGCCTACATCACAATAGCCGTAAAACGCACAGAGCACCAAACGCTTACCGCGTATGAGGCTTCGAGGTACATCATTGGCCAAAATGTACGCGTGCATGTGTGCACGCGTGTGTTAGCTTCCCTTCATGCACCATTTTGTTTCTGTGTCAAAAGGATGAGTTCGACGCGTTGCACAGAACATCTGCGCACATATAAGGACAGTCAGTAACAAGCGCGCCTACTCTGTGTACTGCTATTGCTAATGTTATGCTGTCACCGCGTCTCGACGCACCATTCGAAATGCGGCCACACACGCCGTCCTTCGAATAGACAGGGCCACAATCAAGAAAACTGTAAAAATCAATCTTTTGATTACACAATCATATTGTACTCAGTTAAAATTACAACAAAAACACTAGAGACGTAATGAGTATAGTAACAATGGATTGCTTCAGGATGTACGTCAATGATTCTGCGTTACATTACTTTCACTTCTAGATATGCATTTCTAGGGCAGTGGAATGGACTTGAGTAAGCTAACCTACATCACGTGACCCCCAAGTCGGCTCCAGTTTCGAGGCGTATTCCGCATTGACGTGCGTCGTCCAGTTATATAGCTCATTGATTGGCATCACACTGACGTCATTATGGAGGAAAACAATGAAGCACACATGCACTCACGGCGTAGATAGACCTTATGCATATGATGTCACAATCGAGAAAGTGCTCCCTCTTTTGGAGGAAAATGGCGGACAAGCGTGTATCATTGCAAGTTACACCAATAAATGTAGACAGCTGATTTGTCAACCAATCGTATACGCGCGTAAGTATACTATACGTGCGGCGAAATCCACGCTGTTCGTGCACGTGTGCTTCATTATTTGCACCCAAAATGACGTCAGTGTGATGTCAATGCATAAGGTCTATTCCCACGTGCGTGTAGCAGACCTACGCGAGTATGCCCCAGTGCACAAATCAGCTGTCTGCATTTTCCTCCAAACGAGGGAGTCCCTTCTTCTCTGTGACAAAAATATCCTCTTTCAATATAAGGCAAGCGCCTATGTTAGAGGAAAATGGCCTAAGGTCTCTGTGCGACTATTTAATATAGCGTGGATTGACTCATTCATATACAAGTCGCTACGTCACTCTACCTACTCAATACTACATAAGACGCGTTCCTATGACGTAACAATGGAAAACTTAACCCAACAGTATTTAAGCTCAGTTGGCCGCGTTCTGCCACATAGGCCTCAATGGCTCAGTGGTCAGAGCATCCGCCTTGTATGCGGGAGGTCGCTGGTTCGAATCCTGCTTGAGGCTGTTTTCCATTCACAAAAATATCCTCTTTCAATAAATGAGCGAAGAATAAATATATAATATATAAATATATAAATATATAATATATAAATATATAAATATATAAATATATAATATATAAATATATAATATATAATATATAAATATATAAATATATAATATATAAATATATAATTATAAATATATAATTAATATAAGAATAAATGAGCGAAAAGTTAATAAATGTTAATAAAAGTTAATAAAAGTTAATAAAAGTTAATAAATGTTAATAAAAGTTAATGAATGTTAATAAATGTTAATAAAAGTTAATAAATGTTAATAAAAGTTAATAAAAGTTAATAAAAGTTAATAAATGTTAATAAAAGTTAATAAATGAGCGAAAAGTTAATTACTCACACTGAAGAAGGTGCTGGGAGCACCGAAAATTTTGTGAATAAAAGATCATATATAGCCAGTTTTTTGCGATACAAACGCATTTGTTCCACTCAGGAAGCTTTTGTTGAGAATTCAGCTCAACTTTTTCATTATTTTCAAAGTAGGGGGTACCCTTTTAGAACCTTACTTAAATATTGTAACCGAGTTTGTTTGTTAAACCGTAAGGAATTGCTTAAGTACAAAATTAAGTCTTCTCCGCAACGTATTCCTATCGTAACGACGTACAACCCACGGATAGAGCCCCTTATCAAATCCGTTAGGAAATCATATCAAATGCTGCAGAGCGATCCTTCGATTTCTAACGTATTTTCCCACCCCCCTGTGCACGCCCGTAGACAACCTCCTAACTTAAGAAAATTACTCGTCCGCAGCAGTCTGGAATCTCCTTCTAATGACAAGGGAAACATTCATTGTGGTAAGCCTAGGTGTAACACTTGTCACCACATGAACACCAACCCCGAGGTCCAGATTGGTAAGTCTAAATACATCTTAAACCGTTAGCTGCGACTCGTCTAATGTTGTTTATCTTCTCTATTGTAATAAGTGCCAACAACTCTTGCTACATTGGGGAACACTAGAACTAAGTTTCGTTTGCGTTTTAAACAACCACCTTTTCCTCTATCAGGAGAAAGGTCCAGGGGCTACCCATTGCGGATCATTTCAACAATAGCACTGCTGATCATTCTTTAACGGATTTAAAGTTTGCTTTACTTTCGGGAGGTTTTCCTAATGATCGTAAAAGGAAATGCGCAGAAATTCAATACATTATTAATTGTGACACTGTCATGTCCGGCCTTAACAAAGATTTGGGCGAACTTAGTCGCTACAGACACTTTCGGCAGACATCCTGTTGATATTAACCAATTTATTTATAAGCTTTTCCTATTGTATACATTGTTATGTCATCATCTCTTTACACGTTCAATACGTCATAATGTTACGCGCCTCAACTTTAAGCATTTCATTTACACGTATTTTTTATGTACTTTTCCCATGATTGTACGCATTACCAGGTCATCTTTTATTTTTATTTGTACTCTTATTTCGTCTTAATATTACGCGCCTTAACTCAAAGCTTATCTTCAACTCGTACTTTTGGTCTGTAAGCCTTTCATTAACGCGTATTTTTGTGTACCTTTTCAATTTTACACATTATTATGTCATATTACGTCATAATGCTACGCGCCTTAACTCTTAGCATATCATTTACGCGTACCTTCTATGTACTTTTTCCATGGTACGCATTATCTTGTCATCTTTTATTTGCACTTTTATTACGTCTTAATGATAACGCGCCTTAACTCTTTGCGTATCTTTAAATCGTACTTCTGGACTGTAAGCTTCTCATTAACGCGTACTTTTTGCATACTTTTCCATTGTACACATAGGTATGCCATTTTACGTCATAATGTTACGCGCTTTAACTCTAAGCGCCTTTTTAACGCGTACGTTTGCAGTACGACTGTTATCTTTTAAGTTTCAAGTGTACTCTGTCAGTTAATTACTCACACTGAAGAAGGTGCTGGGAGCACCGAAAATTTTGTGAATAAAAGATCATAAATACAGTTGATTGAGAAAGGACATCAAACTTTTCGCTCATTTATTCTGCTATGATTGTTCGATCAACACACGGTTTCTCTAAAATACCATATATATATATATATATATATATATATATATATTATATATATATATATATATATATTATATATATATATATATATATATATAATATTATATATATAATATATATATATATAATATATATATATACCCCACCTGGGGTCTTCTTCAGTGGCTAAAGGCACTCTATATATATATATATATATATAGGGTAGGTAGAGTGACGTAGCGACTTTATATGAATGAGTCAATCCACGCTATATTAAGTAGTAGCCATTGAGGCCTATGTGGTAGAACGCGGTCAACTGAGCTTAAATACTGTTGGGTTAAGTTTTCCATTGTTACGTCATAGGAACGCGTCCCATGTAGTATTGAGTAGGTAGAGTGACGTAGCGACTTTATATGAATGAGTCAATCCACGCTATATTAAGTAGTCGCACAGAGACCTTAGGCCTTTTTCCTCTAACATAGGCACTTGCCTTATACTGAAAGAGGACATTTTTTGTGAATGGAAAACTTAGCCTCAAGCAGGATTCGAACCAGCGACCTCCCGCATACAAGGCGGATGCTCTGACCACTGAGCCATTGAGGCCTATGTGGTAGAACGCGGTCAACTGAGCTTAAATACTGTTGGGCTAAGTTTTCCATTGTTACGTCATAGGAACGCGTCCCATGTAGTATTGAGTAGGTAGAGTGACGTAGCGACTTTATATGAATGAGTCAATTCACGCTATATTAAGCTTAAATACCAATGGGACGCGACAAAAGGCTTTGAATCAGTGGCCAAAACACGCGCTTCCCTTCATGCGCCCTTTTGTTGTTGTGCAAACAGGACGCGTTCAGCAAGCTTGTACGTACATGCCGGGGTTGCCCTATGAGATGGCGGACATACTACACGTGAAAAGCTCCTATGACGTCATGTGAGAACTATCTATACAGCTCAACTGGCAAAGTAACCACAATATCTCATCCTCCTCACGGAGCGATGAGATAGCAAAATCTGCAGCAGCTGTAACGAATTCAAATGGTAAAGCTGTATCGTTAACCAAAAAGTTTTTTATATGTCCATTGTAAAATCTTCTCTACATTTATGTTTGTTTATTGCCATTTTAAAGCCTTCTATACCTTGCCTTGTCCTCAGGGAACAATAAGCAGTCTACTGGTCTATCCAAGTTTATAAATGAATTTCATGTAATCCTATTGTACCAGGAGAGCTATTAACCCAAATTGGTTTTGTAACTACTTTATATTGTCCATATTGCGTACATTTTCTTCTTATTACAAACCATATTACATACCATGTCACAAAAATTATTAAAATACCAGCGACAATCAGAAGAATGAGTAACCAGAGCTCCACCCTAAGTTTATCAGGTGGTGATGAAGGGGTATGTGATGCACCCATATGTTCATCTTCACCAGTATTGTCAGTACTGCTGGTTGTGGTTTCTTTTGAAAGGGTATCATCCAATTGTTGTGTTTTGGACGTTATTGTCGTTGAATTTATAAATGAAGGCTTAGAAGTAAATTCAACTGGGAATGCACTTGTTGTGAATGTACTGTGTTTGACAGTTGTTTTCAAAGTTTTTAATGAAGTTTTTGTTGGGAACACAGTTGAACTTTCCATAGTAGGAAAGGTAGTTGTAACACTTTGTTGGCTCTTCGATGTACTTGCAAGATCCGCTTGATCCAACGTTATGGCGAGTGTTTTGACTGACGATTGCCCCTCCATCGACGTCGATGATAAAAGCGTTGTTGTATGAATTGATGCCATAGTAGTACGATATTCTCTTGTTAATGAGGCAGGTTCATTTAAAAGTAACGTTGGTTCTAAACCACTTTTTAAAGACGTTTGTAAACTCCTTGACGTAATTGTAAGGGGTGTTATTGTTGTTTTCGTCAGTTCTGAAGGAGTGATAGGATAATCAGTTGGCTCTCTGCTGCCGGATGATGCACTTTCACTTTTAAGGGGTGTAGTTATCTCTGTATCTCCTACTATGTCTGAATGATAGGTTGAAACAAATGGTGTCGTTCTTGCTGTAGATAATAATGTAAAGCCCGTACCCTCTGACTTAATATTTGGTGGGGTGTCACTAGATGAGCTTGCAGTTTTCATTATACCTGCTATTTCTGAAGTCAACTTTGTTTGAACTGATTCTGTAGTCTTTAACTCGTCATGAGTGGAAGTAAGAAGAGGTTGGATTGTCGTTTGAGAATCATCTTTGAGAACAGATAAGGAAGTATCCGAGCTTTCTGATGACGTTTTTGATTGTGTAGCAAGTGACAGAGTTGTATGACTTAAATTCACTTGTCTCGTCCAGTTGTCATTTGGAAAAGATGTTGGATCATTTTCACTGCCCATATAAGTACCAAACTCGGTAGTTAGTATAGTCTTTACCTCAGTGGATAAGATTACAGCTTTGTCCGTCCCGGAGACAGATTTTGTTGAGATATCCTGTGTGCTTCGGTGTTCATCACGAAAAGATTCATTTCTTGGAGTGATATGTGGATCACTATCAGAAGTGCCTATCGACTGTTTGGTTGGTAAAACTGTGGTTGGAGACGTGGGTAACTGTGATATTTTAGACGTTCCTATCGATGGAGGGGAACTTACGGTTTTTGGAGAGTAGGCGGCCACTGAAAGTTTTGCAGACGTTTCATATCTTACATCCGGAACAGTAGATTTGGTGGGCATTGTTGTGAAAAAAGATGACTGGTATGTACCAGTGCTGGCCTTTCTTACATCTGTATTCCTTTTAGATCGAGTCCTCATGCTAATCGCTGGAGGTAAAGTCGCATCAAACGATTCTGATGATAGAGCCACCACTTCGTGATAATCAGTAAAAGAAAGATCGGTTGTGAAGAGACCTAGCACATCATTTATAGGAGTGGTCGCGTGGGGTATGCTTGGAGGCGATGCGGTAGGAAAAGCCGTTGGGTGTAATGAATCGGTCGTCACTGTAGAAGATGGAGACGGACTCGTCGAGTCAGCAGGTGCGTCACCAAGATTAGTTGTGATCAAAGCTGATGGACTTGCTAGGGGAGAGTTGTTTGGTGGTGTAAGGATCCTCTTAGCAAGATCAGTAGGAATTGACCATTTTGGGAAAATTGACTCCCCGTCATCTACAACTCTAATAGATGAAACATTTGACCTAATTGTATCAAATGGGCCCCACCTCAAATGGCACGAGACGTCGACTCTTGTAATTCCTTGTGGTAGTCTAATAAACTGCAGAGAATTTACAGATTGTACTTTGTCAAGTAACACTTGACGTGGAAATGAAGAGTAATTAAAATTAATTGTTGCATTAATAGATGTAGTGGTAGTAGTACAAATTACTATTGCATCCTGTCCAACTGAAACAGTTATATTTGGTGAAATCGATGGAGGATCTAATGTGTTGTATACTTCTTCATAATTCAATGTGCAGTTTCTGTTTGTTTCATCAATGAAAACACAAATGAGGGTATCGTCGTCTCTCGATGGGGTCGGAAAGTTTGTGAGCTGAACGGTTCGTTTGTTTATGTATTCGTCTTCACCATGATAATCTGAGTCAATAGCGACAGAAGACTGTGACGCACACGTCCGTCTTTGCCATCTGAGCTCATACAGAGGATTACCTTTTTCACTCACACAGACTGCGAATTCTCCCGTACTGTTGAATTCACAAAGTGGATATTTTGATTGTGGCTTATACTTTACAGTAATGCGAATTCTTTTCACGTTAGATCTAGATGCAAATCCCGCCCTAAAAGCTTTGCACTTGAACATTCCTTTGCTTTCTTTTGTGACACTTTGAACAGTAAGTGTATACTTATGCAATCCACTTGTAGAGGAATACGTCACATGGTACACATCGGGGAAATATAGTTCACTGTTTCTTGAGAGCTTGACCTGTTCTTTCCACCATTCAACATGTGAATATTCTGGACTTACGATACAATTGATGGTCATTGAATCCCCTTCGTCGATTGGCGCAAGGTTTGGGGGATTAATATGGAAGAGTGCTCCAGTTCGTTGTAAAAAAGTAATTGATGCCAGTACAACGAACACCGGTTCCATAATTTTTGAAAATTATCTGAAAAAGGAAGAAAATTAGATTAACGATAGCGGTGTCAGCGTTTTGTTAATGAAAACATCCTTAAACAATATGTCAAAGTGTCTAACTTGAAGACGTCTTCTTCCCTTCCGCTTTCCAATGTGAAAGCCGAAGAGTACTTTCAAAATTGAAGTGTAATAACTGCTCATAAAATATACAGTTGTAAGTCATGATTCATAGAAAACTGCATGCTCGGCACAGGGGCTTTAAATTTTTGGAGTCCCCCCCCCCCCCCCCATTGGAGTCGAATCTGAAGAAATTGGGGCAAAATTTTTCTAAAAAGGCTACCAAATTAGGGCAAAACACAATTGTGCCTGTAGAAATCCAAAGGATTCCCTATGCTTATGATAGTAGGATTTCCTTTTTTCCTGTTTGGAACAATAAATGTTAAAGGCCCTGTCACACTATAGCGTATGAGAGAAACGTATGAATTGCGTATGAAATTCTTCGAATACGCACAACTTTTGAGCGTATGAACGGAAACTTTCGACAACTGTCGTTGAAGGACGTATGAGTAGCGTATGAATAGCGTATGTATACCGTATAACTGGCGTATAGGTAGCGCATGCGTAGCGTGTGCGAGCGTATTTGAGCGTATGTTATCTTATGTCAGGGTCAGTGTAGCGTTCACAAACGTATGAGAAGCATGTACAAACGTATGCGAAACGTATGCGAAAAGTATGTCTAGCGTATAAGCAGCGTGCTCCGAACTTTCCCTTTATCCCTGCACTAGATATCGACCTGTAAACATCCTTCATTTCTGCACTAGAAATTGAGCTGTAAACATGCCTGCATTGTGCAAAGAAGAAGACATCGTCCCAAGGGAAAGGAAAGGGGAAGAAGAGCAAACCTTCCGATCCATCTGATGATGTACCTGATCTTTCTGAGGCACCGTCTGACTTACCTGCTGATACACCTGCTGATACACCTGCTGATACACCTGTTGATACACACTTTCATTCCATTAACACCTTACTTTATGGACACAGAATGATAGGAAATTCAAAATAGGGCATCTGTCAGTTCTGTCTTACTTAATCTTTAAGAAATAGGGTCCTCACACAAAGAAATTCACTTCTTGGAAGATCATGAATAATTTGTTTATCAGCTTTTTTCAAATATTTAAATGATCCAACTCTCATACTGACTCTTGCATAGTGTGATAGTGTGAGGAAAAGTTATTGCCAGAGTTTATTGTACAGACTGAATGGTTTGGTAATGGTACGAACTCCTTTCCTACTGTACTGTCCTTGTGTAATATAGGCACTATAGTTCCTTCCAGGCTGGTTAACAAGAAAAGTAACAATCTGAACAAAATGATAGCGTGGTGCAAAATAAGAATCATTTGGTTGACTTAAGTAGCCTCATTTGAAAAGCCGAACACGGTCATACAGATGTGAATATATCCTTGTTCTGCTTTTTCTTGTACGGTTCTTTTTAATCATGGGGCAACATTTTGCACAACATTTTGCTACAGTGTATCTGTAACGTTACCGGTATATCAAATTGATATGGTTACATGGAGGTTATGTTTACTCTACGTAGAAGTTTTGTTAGACCAAGAGATTTGTGTGAAACTTTCATTCAACTTAGAATGATAGAATATATCCCCTTGAAGAGTACTACGTCATGGTTGATTTCGTGACATCACAAAGCCACAGGAATTTGGATGACCTTACTTTTTTCAATCTGCCCATTGCTTTCTGATATTTTTAATATATCACTGTAATTGACATTTTCCAAGAGTTTCAACCGATTTTACTGTTTTAAAGGTTCACAGTAATGCCTATTTTTCTAACGAGTGTAATGTCAGCATTTACATTATTATAACTGTCTTGCAATAAGATTTAGCAGCTTGGAAGAATGTTCAGTTACCTATGAAATATTCCTGGGTGCATCATTGGAAAAACGTGATCGTCGGCAATTGCAAGGAATATACGCATTAAGGGTCTCATTACTGTAACTACTGAAACGCAGTTTACTGTTACTACTGAAAGGCACGACCATGTTTTTGGTCTAGTGGTAGAGCATCCGCCTCTCACGCGGGAGGCCCGGGTTCGATTCCCAGGTCGAGTCATACCAAAGACTAAAAAATGGAACCTACTGTCATTGTGCGTGATGCTCCGCATAAGCAATGGAGTAGGGAAAACAAGCCAGTGCGCCCCAACTGGAAAAAAGGCCATGGGCGCCGCTAGATTAAATCAAGAGGTTATAAGTTGAGGCGTAAAACGCTATCTATCTAACTAACTAACTAACTAACTAACTAACTAACTAACTAACTAACTAACTAACTAACTAACTAACTAACTAACTACTGAAAGGACTACTCGAAAGTGTCAGAATTTTATAAAGTCAGCTGCGACCTCCCAAGAAACACTTACTTTATCCCTTCGTTATTGGTGACATTGTTTTCAATTTTCAATGAACATGATGGTAGGTAAAGCTTAGATACAGTGACAAAATGCTAAAGCGGCTAACAAACATCCCACACATTTTCGAAAATATGACAAAATAGTACCTTGTACTATTATTTTTTGTTATTGAATTGATAACTTTTGAATAGTGTAAAATAACCATTGCTTAAGTAAAAACGACTTACAAATGCCATTTTGGGCGCGCTTTACGCGCACTCATCCTGCATTGTTGTCATATTTTTACGTGTCAGCTGGGGTGAAATCATTTTTTCAACGCCACACTCTTACCACCACCTATCCTCTAGAACTACAAACGGTAGCATAATGTTAAATAGCTTCTCTTCTCCGCCGCGTGAGAAAGTAATACAGAAACAACCTCAGCATGATGGAGTGGGTTTTGGCAGGTGGCGATGGCGAGGGGTTCGAGTTACAGCTCGTCAGGAAGAGGAGCAAAAGGGACACACAAAGATGATGATCACGTTCAGTACTTATTTTTGGTTTAAGAATCACATTTTTCAAAGATATTCAATTTATTTACATGGACTGTGACCGGTCTTTTCTCTTGATTTAAAAACGTGAAAAGTCCCATTGTTAATGTGCCGAAGACTCCGCGGCACAGGCTGCGTAGTTTAACTCTAATTGTTTTCTGTAGTGTTCTCGCTGATCTCAAATCTAAAATTTTAAAGTGACTACAACCTTGCAGACAGACACGTGGAATCTCTGGTCCGAACAGTGACAATTATTATGGGATATATTTTGTAAGCTTCTGTTTGGTCCATAGTTGTCACGCACTGTGTAATATCAATATAAATGAATATGCTGGTAGGGTTGACCATTCAGAGGGGGAAAAAGAATTTTGGAAAGCACACCCATAAACTGAGCTGCTTAGACGCTAGACGTCTGGGATATGACGTGGGTTTTTCCTGAACGTCGGGAAGAGACCTGGGAATCTAGGACAAAAGGTAGGAAGTATAACTTCTAATAAAGAACACAATGGTGACCCTACTGATCTAGTACTAGAATTACTGTCCTACATAACAGTATATGTACTGGGGAAACCCCGTGTCAGGTTTGACTGGAAAGGTTAGCTCAATTTACCGACTGATGAAAGGCAAAGTGAATAGAAGAAGAAACGGCAAGAAGAGAACGCAATTAAAAGTAACTTGGATATCTCTTGTTATACAAAATGAAGTAAAACATTCTGCACTATTTACACCATGCCAATTCCTTTTAGACAGCGAGAGTTGTATTATTTTTTTTCCAATGCAACTCCATGTCAGCATCCACTTTCCCCATCCAAAATCCACTTCCATCATCAAATCCAGGGGCTATTGGTACAACTTACAACTATAATTACAAAAAGTAGTTAAGTTCCCGTTTCGAGGTCTGCTAGGAGCGAATTCAATGTCTGCTCAGATAGTGTAACGATTGACGGCTCAGCGATTTACCGCAATGCCTCTTGATCCGATGGATCAATTCAACTTGAATCCTGACCTATGATAAATTCTCCAGCCACAGGCCATACAAAGATAAATTCGGTGTGAATTCCCTGAGTTTCACTTATTTAAACCTGGTCGGTATAGTCTTATTTGGAGAACAAAAACTGTTTGCCCACATGCCCCTTGAATCATCAAATCGACTGGCTGTATATGCGACGTAGGCCAGCAAGAAGTAAGCTTCGGTAGAAGTTAAATTTTTCATTTTTATGATCGGAAATTTGTAAATGTTCCAGGGCTTCCAAACCCCTGGGTCCCTACTAGGGAGTTGCACCTTGTCCATACTGACAAAGAAAAATGGTCGAATTATCGCCCATGTCCTTTAGAGATAGTTAGATGCTTCACACTAACGATGACCATTTTGAAAATACCCCAGAGCTTCCGGGGGCTTCGTACCTGGACCATCCATGAGGCGTTGCCCCTGAACCCCATCAGAGGCCATAAGGCGTGCTTCTGGGTCCCATGCCGTCAGTGGGAGAGCTTTGCGTTTCTGTGGAACCTTCGGTTCCATTGGCTTGTGCCATCTCCCAGGTTTCACAATAAATTTCCTCCAGTTTAATAAGTTTTGCAGGAGCGTCCCTGTCACACTAGGGAGTTTTTAACGGCTCTCTGGTCACACTCAGAAATCCTTAGGTTTATTTGCTTTGGGCATCAAATAAAAATGAGGGCGTTTATAGAAGCAGTGTGCTAATTTCCCTATAGATAGGCCGTACATAGAATAAAATGCAGATAATCCTCGACAGTGAATTGTAAGAATGCTTTCCTATTGTTATGCGAAAAGGTCGTAGGGGTATTCCGGATGTGTCAATTTCCGTTGTTGGATTCTTAAAGCAGAAATTAGGCGAGGTTCGAGGAGATTGCCCTAGCTCCTGATAGAAAAACACACTTTTAGTTGAAAAAAGTACACTGAGTAGTCGAGAAGTTCCTTCATAAGAGGTAGAAAAAGGTTAAGGCAGGCAGTGGTCTACGTAATCAGTTCTGCAAA
The DNA here is from genome assembly GCA_029531755.1 of Holothuria leucospilota. Lineage (NCBI taxonomy): Eukaryota > Metazoa > Echinodermata > Holothuroidea > Aspidochirotida > Holothuriidae > Holothuria > Holothuria leucospilota. Next base: position 19,348,124 of record CM055981.1, on the reverse strand, counting down.
AGTTGTAGAATTTTGAAGGTGCATGGTGTTTTTCATTAAATTGGGTGTAGTGGCCTGCAGCCATGGGCGTCAATCCTGGGGGGACGGGGGACATGTCCCCCCCCCACATTTCGATGGGTGGGGGACACAATATCAAATGTCCCCCCCACATTTGCGTAAAAGAGTAGTGTCGTGGCTCTATTTGACTGGCTTTTTGAGTGACATGTAGGTTTGTTGGGCAATTGTTAAGTGTCTTGATGCAGATTCTGAATGTAGATTTCGTCAGGGAAATCTTATTTAATGGCAAAATTTCGGCGCGCTTCGCGCGCATGCGTCACGGTTTGCACTTCTTCTCATGACCGTTAAAAAGGTAATTGTACATGGGACAATTATGATCACAACACTTTCCGAAAACAGACATACATCTCCAGACATCTGAAGGGGCCTCGCATCAATATGGGATCATTCAATCAGTGGCGTACGCAGAGGGGAGGGCCATTCCGCCATGCCCACCTTCACTGATTCCGATTTTTTTAAGTTCCTAAAAATACGTAAATTTTTTAACACAAATTTACTTAAAAAAGGTAGTATATTTGGCACCAGATTACATGTAAGGACACCTAATTTTTCAAAAAATTTCAAAGGGGATGGGGACACCCCATTGGGCCATGTCCCCCTCACTGATGCCGAATTTTTTAGTTCCTAAAAATACGTAAACTTTTAACACAAATTTTACTTCAAAAGGTAACATATGTGGCACCAGATTACATGTAAGGGCACCTAATTTTTCAAAAAATTTCAAAGGGGAGAGGGACACCCCCTCCCCTTAGATCCCTCCCCCAGGCCAGCGGTCACACAACATTCTGCATGCCCCCCCTCCCTTGTGGAAGGTTGAAAGTACGTTGTTGCCGTTAAACACTTTTCAAGAATTATTACCGAGCGTGGCCGAAGCCATTATTTTAACCGAGCTTCGCCGAAGCCATTATCGGTATAGATGACGCAGGCGCGGATCCAGGTTGGCCTGGGGAGCCCGCCCCCCCCCCACGAAAGGAGAAAAAGGGAAGAAAAAGAAAAAAGAAAAGGAGAAAGAAAAATTAAGAGCAAAAAATTAATAAAAGTGTCTAAGAATGTATTTAAAGTATATATTTCTCTAGGGGTTGGGTGGAGCTACAGCTGGATTATCTCTTTAGATATCTTTCACATAATGTTCGAAAACAGGTGAATAGCTGAGTAATGATCCTTGACTTAAGATCTAAATAAGTAAACATCGTGACATGTGCAGTATGGGCCCTGCTAGTTGCACTGAAATCAGTAACAATTTTGTGTTAAAGAGTGAAAGTTTTTGTAATCTAAAGGGATTAAGAGGCAAAGTTTTCGCTATGCAGACCTTGCAGAATGAATACAGAAGACGAGCTCTCAGGTGACGTGCTATTGTGCACAGTGGCACCAGCTGTTGCAGGCAAAGTAGCGGCGTGCATACCCTATTCGATTTCAAAACTGTCTGAAAAGTTTTAAAATGAACTCAAAGGGCTTTTAAGCTACAGACAGTTGCGTCGGCACAGTGGGCAACGGGTGACGTGTGTCCCCCTCCCCAATCGATTTTTGAAAATTTTTAAAATGGTCACAAAAGTCGTTTAAGCTACAGATTTCTGTGTAGGGTGTAGGGTGAGATGTATTTTGATGATTGGTTTACTTTTTCCTACCCTTTTCTTTCACAAACTGTTCTCAAACTATCATAAGTTTTGGAAATTCTTGACAAATTCCAAATTTTCGCACGTTCCGCTAGCGTCAAGCCTTGGGTCAGAGTTGTCCTTATTTTCAATAGCTTTCGGTAACTCACGGGGGAACCAAGGAGCAAAAGTGCTTTTTAAGAATTCTCAGTCAAAAGATTCGTTTCTGAATAGCATAGGTCGGTGGGAAAATGACAGTGTCCGATGCAGGTTCTAAATGCAGGTTTTGTCATGGACTAATATCTTATTCAAAATTTCGGCGCGCTTCGCGCGCATGCGACAGGGTTTACACCCGATTTCATATACCATTGACAAAGCTATGACGCACGAAATTATTCAAATGCAAACATTTTTCTAAAAAGTACATATTCAAATGCAAACATTTTTCTAAAAAGTACATCTCCTTCTCTGTAGGGCATTCATCATTATGGGATCTTTGACTAATCTAGTCTAGCACATGGTTTGAAAGATTGAAAGTACGTAATTGCCTTATTTTCCAAACATTTTACCGCGACGTTCAATAACGACGAAAATCTTTTCTGAAACGAATTTTGCCTGTCCACCATCCCTCTTGCTATACTTGAAAAGACAAGGTGATATATATCTCCTCCCATATGGATGTCGGGTAGTGAGAATCCCGTTGGTCCCTCTTTTGTATACTGTAACTAATTCAGAGTTCCCGGAAGGCGCTATACTGTTCTCTGTCAACCTTGGATATCCTTTTAAAATGTAAAGGAAATATTTTATTATAGTCCAAGAATGTTTCTGTGGATTCCACGCAGGTACAGTATAATTGCGTGTACAATTTCCCCATGGGCGTGGATCATGGGGAATGGGAAGACACGTCCCTCTCACTTTTTTGAAAGGGGGACATCGTCAAAAAGTCCCCCTCACTTTTTCAAAAATGATGGAACAGACTGCAATTATGCCTAGGAAAACGAAATTTTTAGAAGAAAAATAACCTAAAAATCCTACACTTTTGTTGCACCAAATCGCATCTGAGGGCATTCAGTTCTAGAAAAATTTCCCTTAGACCCCTCCCCCATGCCGACGATCACAAAACTTATTGCCTCCCCGTGACGCAAATTCTGGCTACCACCACTGCTTCTTCCACCAGGACGGCGATTCACAAATGTGGAAAAGTCCCCCCTACACACTTTTGGAGATGGATCCACGCCCATGATTTTTCCTGGGACTTTAGGAGGTTTGAAGACAATATATTAACCGTCTCTTACTCCCCTTTTTCACCTGAACGAAAATTAAATTCACTAAATTGTGGACATTTTTTAAACATACAATCACTTTAGAATGACCCAAAGATACCACCATCTTGCATATAGGCTCCCTAAAATTATCAAACATTTCTCAAAGGGGAGGGTAAACTTCTTCCTGGGATTGCACTCTCATGTACTAACAAGAAAAGGCTCTTCCACTCTTGTATATAGCGTATACAAAATCCCACTGCCTAAAAAAGGCACGGTTTGGCAGTTACCTGCTGTTCCCCCAATCACCAACTCCAGCCGGCACCATCGGTCATAGATTCTGAAGGGTATACCCTTCAGAAATCCATAAAGAAGGTGATATATCATCTCTCCTTCCATATGGACGTCAGGTTGTGAGACTCCTGTTGGTCCCCCTTTTCGGTGTACAATTAATGCAGAGCTCCCGGGAGGCTCTATACCGAAAATTTTCGGCGCGCTTCACGCGCAATTGTTTACGCTTACGGAGAGAGGTATGTTTTTATTGAGTGATGGATTAATTTTTATCACTTTTTACGAAAAATCATTTGACATCTTACACGATTTTTGCAAAGTCTTCTCAATATTTCTTGATTTTCGCTTGATCTGCGTAGTTTTAGCCTTGAATTACTCCTTTTACTATCAATAAGGTCCCAAAAGTATTCGCATTACTCATTGGTGGGGTTCTACCATAAGCCAATTATTCATGTGCATAAACGTGATTTCAGAGGAGCCAGCATTGTAAGGATGTAAAGCAACTGATATTCATTTTTTCACCCTCCTCTTCTTATGAGAACTGAAAAATTAGTATCGAACCCACCTTCTAATTGATAGACACACGTAAAGGGAATTGACACCGTTTGTAATAGCAATGGTTTTAAGTGTAAATTCAAATTTTCGCGGGCAATTGTTTCATCTGACGTCCTTATACCTGAATACCGTATAACGAAAATAAAACACTCATTATAGCAAAATCATTTCAAGTTACCTGCATGGGCTCATAATGTTGGCGTGTAAGTTTTAAGATAACTTAGATTCTCCGGAACTTCTGCAGGTACATATAGTAACTTATACTGAGCCATACACATCAAATTCCATGCAACATGAAAAGGTATAAAATCTCACTGACATAAGAACTGGAGCCGATTTCTGTGTTCTTAAAATGCAATACTGCGAGAGCTTCCGGGGGCTTCGCCCCCTGGACCCCGAAGGGGCCCTATCGCGGGCCCCTGGACACCACGCATAGGAACTAGCGCTTCGCGCTCGTGGTGAATCTTCGGTGCACATGAGATTTTCCATCTTGGCCCCCCCCCCTCAAAATTTCTGGATCCGCGCCTGCAGATGGTGATTGTTAACACACTTACGACTACAAAGCATCCTGAAAACGCCCTTGCTAATCCTTCACACCTTTGCTGTACTACGACCAGCTCCAAAAATATCCCAAAGATATCCCATTTTGCATCTAAGCAACCTTAAATTAACAAAAATTTCTCAAAGGGGCCTCCCCTTAGACCCCTCCCCCAGGATGACACCTTTATATAGTGACAAAGGCAGGATCCCCACTGCTGTATACAAACGCAGGGTGAATAAAAAAGGTGCAATTTACACGCCGCCACTGCAGTTAGTAAAAACATCCAGCCAGTCGGAAAATTTAGAATTCACTAAATTATGGACATTTTCCAGTCACGTACGATTAGCTCCAAAAATATCCCAAAGATAGCACCGTTTTGCACCTTAGCAGCCTTAAATTAACAAAAATTTCTCAAAGGAAAGGGGGTGTCCCCTTAGACCCCTCCCCCAGGACGACACATTTATGTAGTGACAAAGGAAGGATTCCCACTGCTGTATACAAAACGCAGAGCCCATAACAAAGTGCAATTTAAACGCCTCCACTCAGTTGGAAAAAACATCCAGCCGGTCGGAATTTGGGACCTTCACACGCCCAAATATATCACCCTAGCAACGGGCCTGGTCGAGTCCATGATCTGCGACAATGATCCACGCTGCAAAGCGTTGTTTCAGCTATTTTGGGACATGAAAATAACATCTTGAAGTAATTCCGTGGACTCCGTGTATTTCACCTGGCAGATCATCTATGATAGTCATGTTAACTTTGAAATGATAATTCTTATTAGAATAGGACAACGTCAGTCATCATAAGGGGGGGGGGGGGAGGAAAGGGCCTATAGGAAGACGCCCCCTCTTCAAAACCAAAGGAATTGGTTTGTGCTAAGTCATGTATGTCCCCCGTCCCCCCCCCCCACATTTGAATACGGATTGACGCCCCTGCCTGCAGCCAAGGGTGTGTGGGATAGTTCCGGCCGACATTGAAGCCTTGTCATCAGTCGAGTTTGTGAGACGGAGGCTGCTCATCGCTACCGACTTTTGCTGGGGTCTCCCTTGCTGAATAAGCATCTTGCTACTGTACCATTGTGAGTATTTATCGTATTTTATTGTATTAACGTAAATGGGTAAGAGAACAGCCTAGTCGTAAGACCCCTGCACTGAATTAAGACGTTTTGGCAAATGTGTGTCACAAGTATGCTTGGCACAAGTCTTAAAGAGCTTGGATCAAGTCTGTATTGCAGCTGTAGAAATTTGCTTCATGAATGTTTAATATACTCTTTGTCTGTAACATAAAGTTAGCTGCAGCAACGGTCGAAACTTTAATGCGCTTTGTTCGCTTCACGGATCTTGCTACGAGTGTTTCCTGGGTTTATATATTTTTTGAGCATAATTTGCATAAAATGCAGAATCTGAGAGGTTTCAGGAGGCCAGGTGGAAAAGCTAGGGTGTGACATTAAATTTTGGTTCTGGTTATGAGAGGGTTGTTGGGTGCGCCCGCATTTGTCATTACAGTTTAATGCGATGTCCGTTGGGCGTTAGCCCGTAGTATAGTTTCTAGCGTCTTTGTGAGCTAGTTTGGAGTTTGCTGGAGAAATTGTTGCTCCCCGCTGTTAGTTTTTACTGTACAAAATGTTTCGATCACCATCTTTAATTAAAGTCTGCCGTTTTCCTGTCAAAGGCGGGAAACCTTACCTAGTTCCCTAAGTTAACGTTAACTGTTTTAATTTGTTTCATGTTATTCGCAAACCTTAGCAGCAGCAGAATGTTGTGTCAGAGGCTGTAAATTTGCTTAACGTAAAATGTGTAGATAAAAAATGCAACGATAAAATATCTGTGTAGAGAAAGTCACGAGGTTAATGTTTTCTTTAAGTGAAGAGTGTAAATTTAAGCTAAGAGTGTATGTGTAAGTATTGCGCCTCAAAAAGACGAGGCAAAGCGATACCAGTCACTTTAATTGTTTGTGTGTATATTATGTAAGCTATCTGTAACTATCTTTAACTATCTTTCTATTAAATATTTGTACATACATTCTGTATTATTTTACATTTATTCCAGGGATTTTATGTTAGTGCAATAAACTTTTAAGGCTAAAGGGAAGTCTGATTGTCTAGTCTTTCGTCCGGTCGTGCCTGCTTCACCCAACCCCGTGACAGAATGGTGAACGCGTTATTGGCATATGAGAGTGTATTTTGGATTAAATGTTTGTCCTACGATTAATGGAGGGCAACACATTGTTATTTCTGTAATTTCCAATGCAAGTAAAAAAAGTTTAGACGTGAGTGCATTTAACTGGTATGTGATCCCCATTGTGTAAAAAAAAACATTTTATGTGTCACTTGGCCCACGGAAGTCCATGTTGTATTTTGTAGTGCCACCAGTACCTGCAGACTTGAGCACCGCAAAGAGATACGGAACGAAAGGAGACGAGACGTGCCTGCCAATAGGATCAATGCCTAGAGCTCCGACTCAAGTAGAATATCGTAGCAAAAGACGCTACATATTTAATATTTAGGACTGATATGAAATAATGTATGAAATAATGTATGGCGCCGGCAAGGGGGGCATGGGTGTGCGAGCGCCCAATCGATTTCTGAAAAACAATTCTGACAACTTTAAAATGATCTCAAAAGAGTTTAAGCTATAGTTTTCTGTAGGGGATAGGGTGAGGTGTGTTTTCGACGGAGTGATGGATCTATTGTAACCATTTTCTGTCACAAATGGTTCTCAAACTATCAGAATCTTCGCAAATCCTTCGCAACCTATCAAAATTTTCTCGCGCTCCGAACGCTTTAAACCTTACCTTATTATCGTCCTTAGTATCAATATCTGCCGAAAGCAATTCCAGGAGAAGCACAGCGGCAGCAAAAGTCAAAAGCTGTTTAACAATTCCCAGGTAAAAGACTAGCTTTTTGATTGGCGTACAGGTTTGTTGGGAAATTGAAGGTGTCTCGACGCAGAGTCTGAAAGCAGGGTTTGTCATGAAAATCTTATTAAATGAAAGATTTCGGCGTGCTTCGCTCGCATTTCGTCACGGTTTGCACTCATCTTATTCTGACCATTCTTAAAGTTATAATACATAGCACTATTCTGATGACAACATTTTTCAAAAAAACAGAGGTACATCTCCAACATAGAAAAGATATGGGATCTTTCAATCCAATTTGTAGCATTATGTGGAAGCTTGAAAGTACGTATTCGCCTTTATACATTTTTTAAAACTTTTTACCGAGCGCTTCGCGCGCAACCATTATAGATATAGATGGTGATTGTTAATACACTTACGACGACTAAAAAGCATTCTAAAACGGGCTTGTCAGTCCTTCACCGCTTTTGCTATACCTATCAGGAAGGTCCAATATCACATTCCTGAACCTATACCCTCCCTCCCATTTCCCATTGCTGGAAGCTGTTCGTCTGGATTTTCGTTCACATCTAGTAACAATCCGATAGTTGTTAAGTGCTCGGCATCATAGTCTATAGTATCATTTGGATGTCGGGTAATGTCAGTGCCCAATTTTATATAAATTCATCCAGAGCTTCCAGGAGGCCCTATACCGGTGTCTGCCAGCCTTAGATACCCTTTTGTGATGCACAATGAAAAAAGGAAAATTTTCGTAATAGTCCAAGAATGTTTCAGTGTCACGCACGTATTTTTGCGTGAAAACTTTCCCCGAATAGAAGGCAGTAAGGTAGCCGGGGGGAAGTGGGGCTTCGGGTTTGTTGACAACATACCCTGCTCTTAGACAACATATTCTCTAGCTCTTTCACCTAAACAAAAAATTATAATTTACTAAACTATGGACATTTTCCAGTCATATATTATCAGTTCCAAAAATATCCCAAAGATAGCATTATTTTGCATTTAAGTAATCTTAAATTGACAAAAATTTCCCAAAGGGGGAGGGGAACACCCCTTAGACCCATCCCCTAGGACGTCACCTTTAGGAAGTGACAAATAAAAGATCCCCTCTGCTGTACAATCGTAGGGACGCATAAAAAAGGTATAAAATCTACGCAGACTGTGGGGAAAACTGAGGTGTCGGACATTACGACGTGCCCCCCAACCATCAAACTATGCCGGCGCCACTGGTTGGTCGTAAGCTGACTTGGGGAGATTTTGTGTCAGAAGGCAACTTCGAAGGGCGTCCGTCAGTGAGTTCCTTTAGCTTATATACCAAAAACTCTGACGAAATGAAATATAATAAAGTAAAACTAAGAAACTTAAGTCGACAAGCAAACGGAGTTAGAAGATGGACTACTGGACTAAGGGAAGAATTTTTATGAAATGACACAGTCGCTCCCGTGTCACAATTCTAGTTTTTCTTTTTAATATAAGCCTTAAAGGGAAATATTGCGTTTGTCTGGCTTTTTATTGAATCTAACCTCGTTTACTTGCGATCGGGTCCCGTTCGATGAAAGAGGTAACTAAGAAAACATTCTACCCTCCGAGCACCAATTAACGAGTAATTAACCTTTCTGTAACAACTAACAGATTTGTATGCATGCAAAACCACACCTTCATCACCCCTGATTTGAAATCCACCAATCAAATCATTTCTATAACATTACGTCAGACAATAACAAAAGCCTTCTACAGCATGTACAAAAAGTTCGGAAAATACGAACTAAGTACAGTACAGTAAATAAGTGGGAATTATTACTACGTTATGTCTGTATTACTGAACCAGGGATTTTCTATGTGACAACCCAACTTTATTATCGTTATATTACAGTAGGTGGTCTTATCACCTCCCTGGTATACTACACACAAAGTTACAGGTATTCCGTAATTCGAATTGCAGCTCTTGGGCTTCAGCAGGCTGGATTTACTTCCGAAACAGCCGGATGTAAAAGAGACTGTTGGTGGTTCGACAATGGTACAAAATCAAAATTTTACGAACTTGTGATGCCAGTGGTTGCCACTTGTCCAAAACAAAAGAAATATGAAGGGCTTACAAGTCTTTCGCAGATAAATTAACACGTTTGTAGTGACTCTCCTGTAACGACTAATAACGCACACTCACTGTGAAACGGGAAGATGACGCTGCGTCTCCATGTATGAGTTTTGAATTACAATATCCTGTACAGCACGGGGCCGTACAGAAACTGTGGTGGTAGTTTGTTGTGAGCAGGGTCGTTGGAATTACGGTAAGCAAGGTCAACACGTATTGCGTAATGGGTGCATATATGACCTCACATGACCACTTCCTAAATGAATATGCAGCAGTACGAACGTTGCATAGTGAGGCTTATCGTTCTATCGTTCTACAATGAGCCCGTTAGATACAACAATTGCTGCTTCTTTCTTTCCATATTTCGTGAGATTAGTGTTGATCTGTTGCAAGTTATTTGTGTTCCATGTTTGGAAAGGGTAAAAGTCCACTATGGGATTAAATCAGAGCCACGTCGTGTTATTTTTTCAAAGGCAATATTTCCCTTTAAGTTTATGTGGATTACATATTTTGGAGAGCTTTTGTAGTTTCGTAGTTTGTGTAATTTTGGCGTTTTTCGTTATGTGTTTTTGTATGTTTGGTAAATCTAATTGGCTGGCAAGTAGCAGTCAATAAAAGAAGGAAAAAAGAAACCTGGAAGAAACCTGTAGTTACTTATGGTAGGCCTATATACGGTGCTCTCCACCTTAGCATACAGCGCCAAATAATGACGGTTTCCATCTTAAGGTGACAATCCCTAAAGATCGATGAGTTGGGGAGGGGGCTTTTCCCGACAAAAAGGGGTTTTCTTCCCTACAAAAAAATGTGTCAAGAACGGTCAACTCATAACCTCGTTTTAACTTGAGGACATATTTATATAAAGTACAAGGTGGAAAATTTAAGTTTAACGGTAGGATAAGATAAGCATAACACGCACACACACAAAAAAGACAAAAACTACCGGAAAACGTAGATTAACATCCGGCAATGAAAAAGTGACCTTGGCGCACCCGTTTTCATTTGTATATCATGCTACAACAGCAAAGGTCGATTTGGTCATAGTATTAGCTATCAGGTAGTACGTCCATGGTAGTTTACCTTCATAGCAGGTGTCGAATATGTACTCCTCTTTTGACGTACATACTCTAACACCTGCGAAAAATGACAGAGATCATCCAGTTTCGCTATATTCATGAACCCAATTTGATTTTACCTCTCGACTGTTGGTTGATTTCAACATATGACTATTTATATTGCACGACGAAGCTTCAGCTGTAACGTTCACTTTTACACAGTATGTCAATGGGACAAAGTTACATCTGGGAGTGGTTAGGTCTCTGGTTAAATGTATCCAAAGCAATGGTTCCACCCGACAATAATTCATTTAAGTAACATGACCATAAATTTTCCCGACATTTATGTGGCCCGAAATAAAAGATTTTTTCTGACAAGGTAAATTAATTGCAAAAGATTGTGGCAATTTTTCCCGACGGACAGAAAAATTCTCCCGACAGACTGCACTATGAAAATTTCTGGGGTGTAGCAATCCCGGTTGCGACGCCCCTGACATTCAGACGTTATGTTTTGGGGAAGATTTATTTCCTGTGATCTGAAAGGTATGTTCATCCCAAAAGTTTTGCATCCAACGTATGGCAACACATTTTTTTCTAAGATCAGTGCTTCTCAGCTGGATCCCCAGGTAAACGTCCAAAGAAAATTGACTTTTTTTACTTCAATCGTGAAAAAGGTTTAAAATGGGGTGGGAGAAAATTACTTAGGAGCTCAAGACTCTGATCTGAAGAGTAATCTCATCTTTTTTCTTCTCTCGATAGTTTTGAAAGGCCCTTTACAATAACTGCCGGCTCGCCAATCAGGAAATTGCAGAGCAGTCCCGTGAGAGGACCCAAGAAGGCATGGTACGTTTTAGTGGAAATATTTAGAGGGGGTAATGGGAATGTTAGTCCTTGGGCCAGATATGGTAATAGGTACCACCAGGGAGCTGTTAGGAAGGAGACACAACTTTCTATAACACTTTGGGGCAATGTTTGTTCCCAATGGTAATCTTGCTTTTATCCTCAAAATTCCTGTTACAATTATTAACAGGATCAACTAGGATTAAGGGACCTTTTGTTACAATGACAATGCATACTTCTACTCCTTACATTGAACAGTTAACTTTTCGTTGCCAGCCGTCACAAAAGTATATGAAATTTTACACTTTTGTCGTTATTGGTCGCAATAAATGTCATTTTTGTTAGCTTTACTGAAGACCTCTAAGACAACTTACATTTCGACTGTGTTTCGAAGTGATGAGGAAGTAGGCCAAAATTGGGAAAAATAAATTAGGCTTGAACAATGTTCGAAGCAGACGACGCATCAAATTCGCCGGGACGTAAAGGAAGAAGACTATTTAAACTTTCATTGACAGTCGTTTAGTGAAAAAATCTTGATTACGGCATAGCCCCGTCGGTAACAAACCTCAGATCAAAGCATGTTTTTACAAAGGTAATTGTTACAGGATTACTTGGGTGTGAAAGGGGCAGATATTTATTGGGAAGGGTAAAGTCAACAAGGCTAGATAATAGTTACAAAGAGACCTGTCAATCAAATTTCGATACCTGAATGGGATTAGATCATTTTCAAGTACTTTTTGTCTGTCAGGTCTGGTTGTTGTGTCTCCTTCCTAACAGCTCCCTGGTATCACATTGGGGCACAAAACGTGAGTCCTATTGCAACTTGTTATGGTACATCAACTCTATACATTCTTGCATAATAGACCTCTCGAAGTCACATCTGAAGCCTACTAATTTGCATAATCAAAATGGCCCCCGCTGAAATTCGAAATATTCCGTTAAGTGCATTTCTTGACTTAAAAAATGAGTATTCATGTGGAAATAAGGGCTGACTTAAAGTTTTGGACAATTAAAGAACAACTCATCTCATATTTGTTCATTTCTACCCAGTGGTGTGTGAGTTTTTGAAGTCTGTCTGTTTTTAACAAGCCTTCGTTTTATATTATTGTTAATGCAGAGATAAATGAGACGTTTAGTACTCGTGTGCGTACTTGTACTCGTACTGGAGCACATTTACTCACACTCGTACTCATTGCTTTCTTTTCGTACTCGTACTCATACTCAGAGAGTTTGAAAATCAAGTACTCGTTTTTACTATAGTACTGGACGAATTTGAAATCAAGGAGTCGTACTCGCATTCTTACCCAGGTCTTCTGACTTGTGGTCAGGCATTTGTACTCGTACTCGCACTCATACTCAGGTCATTGTACCCCTACCGTGACTGGTACCCAGAAATGTGTAATTATAATTAAAATTATAATAATTCAGACCTTGAAGAGCACTCTTTACGACGCCAGGCCATCATGAATGTTGGAGGAGCCTATGGCTTATAAATTATAACAACGTCGGGTGGCTAACCAACTCATCGTCATCGCTTTAAATGCCACCGCATTTGTTCACTAGGCCACGACACCGGTGCTCAAGAGTACAGACATCTAAATCTAAGATATTAAAATCTTTATTGATCCCTTTCTAATTAAACAGAACTTGTAAGAATTTATATGTCTTTAGGGCTGAACACTACAGACTATGTCAGTGGCGTAGACATTTACTGTGGGGGGGGGGGGGGCAAAAGCAAAAAATTTCCGACAGATTATCATCTGGGGACCTTTTTTTTTGCTTTCCTGGGCAATTTGAGACCGAATTTTGATTTTCACGTTGGCATTTCGATGTGTAACTATCTGGGGACCTTTTTTTTTTTTTTTTTTTTTTGCTTTTCGGGCAATTTGAGACCGAATTTTGATTTCCACGTTGACATTTCGACGTGTAATTCTGCTTAAAAACATAACAAATGTTGTAAGTGTTTCAAATGAATTTTTTTAATTTATTTCCGACAGAGACTAGAAATTTCCGACAGAGGCCTTCAAAGGCTTTGTAGGGGGGGCGAGCGCCCCCTGCCCCCCCTCTAGCTACGCCACTGGCTATGTCAAAACGTTAAATTACCTTTGCTGTAAAGAAGTCCAGCGAAAGAGGATTAAAAATTTTTGGCAACTGAAAAATTATTTCACATGTTAATCCCTTAGTGACACGAAATAATCTAAGATTATAATCTCCTTATGCACATGAGTATTTAGGCCCCTCTTTCAAGTGCGAAATACCCTGTTTTGGTTCAGCATTGAGCTGATGAGTTTGAAATTACCTTCTATCAGTGACATGGTCATGCAGAGTCTACCCATCGAAACGTAGTGACCCAGCTGACACTACTATTAGTTTTTTTTTTTTGCCAAATTTATTCAATAAAATGATAAGATTTTCTACTGGCATAGGAATACACCAAGTCTTAGAAGTTGAAACTAATAAAACCAATGTTTGAATATCTTATTTGAATCAATGCTGAAAATTCGTAAAAAACTGACAACTCCAGGGATTAACAAGCCAATTAATTTCAAAGGAAAAGCCCATATACGACAGTTTACAAATAGGCTTGAATTAATCGAATAATTCTGTTAGTAAATTTAAACCTTTTTCCCTTTATCGAATTTGTATAGCTGGTAGTGCTGTTGCGGTATGTGTTTCAGCATAACAAAAGATATTTTTTTTCAAAGAGAGTAATTTTAAAGTAAATCATTTACTGCGACAGTGATTTTCAGTGAAAAAATTGTGACAAATGAAATTATTTCTAGTGTCCCAAGCTTTACCAGTATGCCATAGCCAAGTAAAATGGCGACTTTGCATGATAAAGTCTCTCATAATTAAGGGCCCTTCATAAACATTTGGCTTCAAATCCCAGTTAATGTATCTGATTTAGAACTGTTAAATTTGAGTCAGGCAAAGAGTTTTCATACCATTGAAGATAATCATATGCAGAGCGTACTCGCTTTATTCACCTCTATAGACTCAGTTAAAATCATTTCATTTCTTTACAAATATAATACTACGTATAGTATATATATAGAAGTCAAATGCAGCATTTATTAGGTTTCAAAGAGATCAACTCCCAGACATTCGTAAATTACTGTTACAACCTTGTACTCTATAGATGTACTTAAAAGTGTACTCGTACTCATTCTCGAGTACATTTACTTTACTTGTACTCATGGCTTTGTTCTCGTAATCGTATTCGAACTCAGAGAATTGGAAAATTAGGTACTCGGACTCCTACTCTGGAGTTTGTACTTCTTACTACAAGTCTCATACAAATACAGATAGGAGCTCTATAAAATAGTAAATTGTAAAATGTAAAATTTCCTGACTCTTTATTCTTCATGCAGTATGTTCAAACCATGCTTTTAACTCCCATTTTTAATTGCTTCAATGTTATAGTGATGTGATGAACTTACCCACAGGCTGTATAGAGTGAAAAAAGGTATGATCTACTTGTCTCCTCAGGCTAGTTCTAGGCCTATAACTACGGGGATGCAATGCAGGGCTTGTCGCTGAGCGTCAAACAAACGCCTGGAGTTTGCACAGTACCTTGCACTAGGGAGTTGTCAGACAACTCCCTGCTTGTACACACCACTGTAAATTGGTGGGCGATTGCTCTATGATTCGGCGCCTCTCTGTTGTGACTATGTTCCGATAACTTAGGGGTTAAGGTAAGGAGGTTAGGATTAGGGGGTTATATTAGGGCAATAGTCAGGGATGTAGAGTTATAAGCGGAACCCATTTATGTCAATATATCTGTGAAATGAAAACGAAAACATTCAAAACCACATTCTGTTTATAGTGTGGGGAACATAGGGGTGTGGGAACATAGGAATGAATTGGAACGTAGAGGTTTAACCGTATAAATGACTTTAGTACGTAGTCAATCCTTAGCAGCGGCCTTCGATCTACATACTATTGATTACATATGTTCATGATAACCTCTTGCAAATATTGAATATCGCAATGTGTATCTGCGTTGCTATTATAAACGTGGAGTTGCAATAGGTCTACAATACCCGCAAGATGTTGCTTTCAAAATTTCATTGACCCTTGGAAAAGTTATAGAAATTCAAAGGAAAGGTTGGTTGTATGTGAGCTCGAAGCAACCTTACCTTTACTATACACCAAAAACTTCAAAATTACAATTTTGAGCATGACAAGACCACTTTTTAGTAAAATTAATTTCCTTATTTTACTTATGTTTTACCTATTTTACTTACTTTACTTATATGAGGCACTTTGCTTTCCTGCGCTCTTAAAATATCCAAGAATATAGCCTTACTTGCAATTCCCTTTACTGAGAATTTCATGGGTAACTAACTTCAAGTGTACTATTTCTTCTTCATAATCAAAATTTCTTTCTAGTAATATCAAAACTTAAAGTTGCGAAACTCACCTGCATCTATGGAATGAAAAGTCAGAATCTCTTGAATTCATTCCTATTTTTCTGGATAAGCCTTCCACATGCATGCCCACCAAACCACCATGAATATTCTGAAATATACTGAAAGGCAACAACGTGTGTCCCATCACTATAAAGCAAGTAATGCCATTTCATAAGTGCCACGACATGCCAAAGTATAAATCCATGATGAATGAAGCCTCGTAGACAATTAACCCTTTATTGTACGCAAAGAACAAAACATACGATACGGGTTTCAACACAGCTGTATACATATCCAAGAAACAGGTTCCTGTTGTTTGTACTTGCTCCAATTTTACCAACATAAAGCGTTTTGCATTACAGTTCAGAATTGGCTATTGGCCTGAACCATTTCCTTTCTTTTGCTAGTTAACCATGACCTGTGCTGCTCTTCTCGGAAATGAAGTTTACTAAAAGTGCAGCTTAGCACATGACTACATGTTTCCCAAAATAGTTTCCTTCATTCACCTTCTTACAATAACGCCCTTATGTATGGAAGGTGCATTGTTCATTGGCGATATCAATGAAGAGTTCTTTTCTTTCCTTCGTCCACGAAAATGCAAACCTCCCATAGTTACCAGTACTATATTTATATGCACAGGCTATTTTTAGATCTAATCGTTGAAAGAAATCACAGATGTAGTAGTTATGAAGTTGTCTTCAAACGGTACATGCCACCAATACCAATAAGTCAAATTTTAGTCCCCTCTGTTTCTACTCTCCCTCCCCTTCTCCCGTCGACCATATCACGGCACCACCAATAGTTCTTCCTCGTCTTAGTTTCAACTGATCATTATCATTTTAATTGTATGGCACAACCTTGAAAACACGTGCGTATAAAAGCATACGGTACATTGTCACCATAGGTGTTGTTTGTTCAGGATACTTTGACCGGATATTTTTCTCTTTGTCATAGATCATGTTTGAAGTAGAGGAAGTCACAACAGAGGAGAGGGCAGGTAAGCAACAACTGTCATTCATAAATAAGTTTGGCAAAGATATATATCGTGCAGTGGCGTAGCCAGAGGGGGCAGGGGGCAGAGTGCCCCCACAGAAATTTTGGGCACGCAATAGGCGATGTTGAAAAAATGAAGGAAAGCAAAAAAAAAAAAAAAACGGCGAGAGGAGGGAGGAATGGGAAGTTGGTGGGCGGAGTGTGAGGGGTAGGGATCTAGGTCTCGGGGATGAGTAACAGAGTTGTTTGATTTAAATCACCCTGATTAAAATCAGTGATTTAAATCCCGATTTAAATCAAATGATTCGTTTTTAAAAATCACTGATTTAAATCACAGAACATCCATTATTTTGCTTGTAGAAGTTCTTTAAAGGGAAAACAATCATTGAATATAAGTTTTATTGTCTACAAAACCAATGTAGGATGGTTTTAAACATATAGGCCTAGAGGCCTAGGTACATTATTAGGCGTAACAGAGGTTTCATGAGAAATTCCAAAATATCCATAACCGAATGGATACATGTACAACTTATCAAGTTGTTCTCTCCTCATTTTGAAATTCAAGTACTTTAATAACTTATCACCAAAATTTGGAATTGATTCTTTATTCATTCTATTTTACAACTGAACCCTTTCAGATGATACCACCTGTGAAAATGGTTCCCGAATAAGTGTTACAGTACGCAGTACAATTCTGTGCAGGCTTGTACAATGTAGGCCTTTATTTGTGACTCAAATTGTCCACAAGAAGCAAATCAGTGATGTGAGTTCCACTTGAGACTAAAGTTCACTGAAACTTTCAATCCCTGCCACTGAAATCAGTGCAGTCATTAATAGTCATGAATCAACCAACTTTACAGGTTTTTGGTACCAGCACAACTCAGTGGTGATGGACTGGTGGTGACCGATTCTCTTTCATTCTTTGGGGACCGGGAGGTGAATGAGGCTCAATGTTGACTTGCGTCCATCAGATGAGGACGAAAATGGCAATCCTTGAACAAGGTAGGATTATAGATAGCATTCCTGCCTTGTACTTAGTCTCTGAGCAATGTTTCAAAAGAGAGGCCACTGCTGTCCATCCACGATCACTGGAACTTAGTCCTTCAAAAAGCCTAGGTTTCTCTTTGGGTCGATGTAGGCCCTATTCCAAGGTATGGAGTAATGAAAGATATGTTTCATAGTTTTTTGTCGGTTTCAGTTTTATTCCACAACAGTGAAAACATCAATTAATGGTTACTATTAAACCTGTGCAATCAATATAGGACTAAACTGTGACGCTTGAGGAGTGCACTGCTGCTTGCACTGTAAGCAAGGGCCTCTAAGTAATGAAGACCTGGAATTGATGTTGATGGTAGTAGGCCCTGTTTGGCACCTATGGTAGGTTATTTGTGTTTAATGGAAAAGATTGAGGCTCCAGGTTCCAGGTTAATTAGCCTGTAAAGTATTTTGAATATAATATAAGGGTGGGTATGGATGACTAACTGTTAGTTGTGATAATTATTCTAATAACTTTGGGACAGAAGCTGTCAAACTGAAATGTCATTTTTAAAAACAAAAACAAAAAAACCTGATTTCAATAAGAAAAATCCGATTTTTTTCTTTTTTTTTTAAAAATTCAAAAAAATCAACAACCCTGATGAGTAATGACGGTGGAATCTGCAGCAGAACGGATGGCATATTTATTTTATGAGGACGCATTGGCAATAGGCCCCCGAAAAGTCAATCAAAACCTTGGAAATTAATGATGTCATCTCGTGTGGAAACAGTGTTCCGGAGTTTTTTCAACAGATTATGCCTTGGGGACTGAACCCTAGCCCTTTTTTCGAACCCTAATTCTGATTTTGAAACAAAATAAATAAATCCCGGAAAACATTGGTTGTCAATGTCATTTTCACTCGGAGGGCGGGCCGCCCCTCTAGGGGTGACGTCAGGTGGGGGAAGGGGCCATGGTCCCCGTCAGGGAATTTTTACAGTTTCGTCGTTGAGTCTTAGTCGATATGATAAAGCATTCGGTCCCCGAAGGCGACAGTGTCCCCGACGGTTTACCTGTTGTTTGCTCTTAAGAGGACAACTTCTCTAATAAGAACCCCAAATTTTCGGCGTGCTACGCGCGCTGTAGGGTCACTCCATTTTCTTCAATATTTCCATTCCACACAGCTAGATAGCACATGTCCTGTCCACCTTACCAGATAACATGTAGGCAGAGTACACAGCTTATGTAGAGGTCGTAAATTTCATCCCATATCGCAATGCCTAGTTGTTGTTCTCTGTGTGTCATGCGGTACGGTCAGTTGGAGAGCGAGTCCAGTTGGTTTCGATACAATGCATGTTGTCCCCGATACGGTCTTCAACCCCCACAGCTTTCTTTCTTTCTTTTTGTTTATTAATGATTACATATGATTTTTGTGGAAGCCTACCAAAAATTTTCGCTAGCTTGGCGCGCTCTGCAATTTCAGTTTAGGTTCCTGATAAAAACGGTAAATCTATGATCCTCTAGTATATACAAATTTTATGCAATATATGTCCTACAATGGCATGGTACAGTAAACAGGTTTCCTTCAAATGCCCTCTCACCAACCCCTCGACGGCATTGGGGCTGTCAGGGTTTCGGGTCGCTGGCCTCCTCGTCGGGAAGACTGGCCCTCTTCGGGCAAATCCTGGCGCCACCCCTGCCCCCTCTAATAACCCCTGTGGAAAACACTGGGATCTAGTATAAAACGAAGCACCATTTTGCTTCTAAGCCCTTTGAGAAGCAAAAAAAAAATTCAAAAGGGGAGGGGACACCCTCCCCTCATACCCCTCTCCCAGGACCGCGGTCAAGAATGGGGATGATGAGTCGACTCCCCCTCCCCCACACCAAAAACCTGGCTACGCCCCTGATATCGTGTATCTTCGACTCTATATAAAAATGTGTATTCAGTAGTAACTATCATTTTACACTGTGTAACAAAACAAATCATATGTTGATAAATATTACATTTATACAGTTTGCTTTAAATGTACCCCCCCCCCCCCCGAAAGTAGAACCTAGTATTAGGAGCTGATTTCAGTTCAGTGTCACATATCGTTGGTTAAATTTCATATCTATAAATGGTAAGGAACTTTGTCTTACATTTCCTTTCAATCACGCAGTACAATCTTCAGCACTGTAATCTGGATTTATTGATTCCTTGCCGTAGGCAGGCAAGGAATCTATGCGGTGGTGATGTCGTGGGTGTGTGTGTGTGTATGTGCACTTTCCATTCAGATTGAGGACCTAAACAATGAATTTCAGGTCCTTAGAAGGAAATACAATAGATTTCTCATGTCCTCAGAAGTTTAACAATACAGAGTCTATTGTTAAAGTTAGGGTTAAGGAAGCAAACACAATAGAGAAAACAATGAGGTCCTCAAACAGTATGTAAAGCACAACTGTGTGTGTGTCTGGTGTGTGTGTGTGTGTATGTGACGCCGAGCTTGTAAACACGATATCTCAAAATAGCAATGACCGACACTTTTTATATGTGGTATATAGATTTATCATATTAGAAGAAAGAATCCTATTGTTTTTGGTGGAGGTCAAAGGTCATTTGAGGTCACTAGAGGTCAAACACCAAAAACTTTGTAAACACGATATCTCAAGTTAGCAACGACCGACACTTTTCATATTTGGTATACAGATTTGTCATGTCAAGAGAAAGAACGCTATTTGGTAGAGGTCAAAGGTCATTTCAGGTCAGCGGAAGTTAGACTGTGAAACCTCGTAAACGGCTTTTAAACAGGATATCTCAAGATAGCAATGACTGACCCTTTTCATATTTGGTATATAGATTTGTAATGTTGAGAGAAAGAACCCTACTGTTTTTGGTGAAGGTCAAAGGTCACGTGAAGTCACCAGAGGTCAAAAACCAAAACCTTGTCAACATGATATCTCAAGTTAGCAATGACCCACACTTTTTGTCATGTCAAGAGGAAGAACCCTATTGTTTTTCGTAGAGGTCAGAGGTCATCTGAGGTCACCGGAGGTTAAACTATGAAAACCACGTAAACGGCTTGTAAACACGATATCTCCAGATAGCAATGATCGACACTTTTCATATTTGGTATGTATATTTGTCATGTTGAGAGAAAGACCCCTATTGCTTTTGGTGAAGGTCAAAGGTCATTTGAGGTCATCGGAGGTAAAAAGCCGAAAAGCTCGTAATCAGGATATCTCAAGATAGGAATGGCCAACCCTTTTTCATATTTAGTATATAGTTTCATCATGTTAAGAGGAAGAAGCCTATTGTTTTTGGTGAAGGTCAAAGGTCATTTGAGGTCACCAGAGGTCAAAGACTGAAAACCCTGAAATTGCAATACATCAAGATAGGAATGGCAGATATAGATTTGTCATGTTGAGAGGAAGAATGCTATTGTTTTTAGTAGAGGTCAGAGGTCATCTGAGATCACCAGGGGTTAAACTGCGAAAACCTGGTAAATGGCTTGTAATCACGATATCTCAAGATAGCAATGACAGACACTTTTCATATTTGGTATATAGATTTGTAATGTTAAGAGGAAGAATCCTACTTGTTTTTTGTAAAGGTCAAGGCCATCTGGGGTCACCAGAGGTCAAAAGCAACATTTCAAAAGAATTTGAACGATTGTTACATGGGGTTTCCAGAGGTAAAAGAGCAAAATTTCCCAAGAATTCCCAAGATCGTCATCTGGAGTCACTAAAGGTCAAAAAGCAAAGTTTCCCAAGAATTTCCAAGATCATCATATGAGGTCACCAGAGGTCAAAAAGTAAAATATCCCAAGTATTCCCAAGATTGTCATCTGGGGTCACCAGAGGTCAGAAAGTACAATTTTCCAAGAATTCTTAAGATTGTCATCTGGGGTTATCGGAGGTCAAAAGCAAAATTACCTAGTGCAACAAAGCATCCCCATACGGCAAGGAACCACCAAGCCCTTTCGGCTTTCTGGTATAATGAAAGCTGCAGTGGAACAGCTACCAGAAGACATAACCCTTAGTCACAGTTTTTAAATGATTTCCTACAGTCGATTGCCCGGTAGTACGTACAAAACATGGAGTAAGGTACCTCTATCAAAGCATGGGTTAAGGTAGCCTCTTTGTGTGGTTATTTTTTTGATGGACTGTGAATAAAAACTTTAAAAAAAATTGTATATTGCTGAAAAGAAAGTGAAAAGCCCTGCCCGATAAACCTGCATATATTAGCTCTTATTGAGTAAATATAATGAGGATAATCACACATCAAAATGTTTAGAAAAGACCAAAAGTGTCAAAAAAAAAATGTACAAACTTTAAGGCGTGTTTTTCTGCTGAAGAGGTATTTCGAAACAAAAGTGGGTCTTGAGTTTTGTGTCACCTTCAGTAGAGCGAGCATTTTACTACCACGTTATCCAATTTTGAGGCTCTGGCTCATGGAACTCATTTATACCCTTCAAAACGTAGACTCGTGGGCCTACTATTGAGTAAAGTCCTCCGTGCTTTGAGGTAAGTCTTTCTTTGACTAGATTTATTGCCAAGTTGACTCGATCGAGTTATTTCTCGTGTAACTCGAACTCCGTCCATTCACTTAAGGTTGGCGATTCCCGTCAAATCAAATTATCAGAAACTGCAACTCGAATAGAGTCCATTCCGTGTAAGTTAATTGTTAAAATACTGCATAATGGACGGAATACTCCACTTTCAGTTATTGGAAAGCCATTTTCTGTCTCGAGTTTGACCCATCGTTTGCAAGTAGGGCAAGATCTACAATTAGGCAATAAAATCCCATATTTTAGTTAAAAATCTACTGAAAACTTGATCAATTTAAAAATGTATGGGTTGGTTAGCAAGGAAACGTCTTTGAGAGTTTCTTTGGTCACAAAAATGGACTTATGGGCTGTATTCGACACCATGTTCTTGACAGTTCAGAAACATGACGAGAACATGGGAACTCGTTCTGCAGTGTCGAACAAGAATCCTACAGTGCAGGCACAGTTACCACGGATACACGGACTGTAAACTTAGCCAAACTTCATAGCACCTGATTTTCAGGTACCTCAGAGCACATGCATGATTCATAATCATCCCGTCGGTAATAATTACACCAGCGCACGGTATACGAAAGTGACAATACTGTTAAGCCGATTTTACGTCAGCGTCACTCTACATACACATGCTACTACGTACATAGCCCTACCGTGCCGCCATACTGTTTCACACTTTCACTAGAAACTTCCTTTATTTTTCATAATGAGCCCGCAAGTCTGTTGTTAGGTCATTTACTCCTGCCGGGTACATGCTCTGCGTAAATTGCTGTCAAAAATGGCAAGTACACTTTTGAAGGGCATTGTGCTGCAACTTCCCTAGCACTTCTTCCGCGAGAAGACATCTCCGCCATCTTTGTTTAGTGTTCGTTCTCGCTGCAACACCAGCCGAGGTAGTGTGAGATTTGGGTGCAAGAACAGTTCACGAAAGTTTCTTTCGTGATCGACTCGTACGAGAACACTGTTCCCTGTTCGAGAACACATGCTGTATTGAACCCGTTAAAAATGTTAGATTTCCGACCCCACAAAATTGGACTTTCGTGGGGTAGGATTATATGTCACTTTCTAACGCCCGAGGCTATCCCCATCGCCGAGCCAGTTAATTATCTCTTTCCAACAAGCTGTATCACATGTCATGATCTGGACAATAGCAACATCCATCCTTGGGGCAATTGGTATAATAAAGAAGGTGAAAGAGGTTTTAGGAGTTTTAACGAGACCAATAACTCATGAGGTTGCCGGATACAGCCATGATGTTTACCTGATTACTCCTTTCCGGTGAAAGACTCTAGTTTCCATGATATATTTTAAGAGATCGCTTTTTGACTCCATTACAAGCCCAGAGTCAAGGGGGAGGGAAAGCCCCTGGAAAATTTTCGCCCCCTAGCAGACCAAAAATTAGCATTGCCTTTTGATATTTTAGTTTATTTCGCCCCCGAAAAATTTCTGCCACCGGGAGGCTATCTCCCGCCCTTTAACTACTTTGCTTGGCTACGGGCCTGCTCCAACATTTACTCATTTTGTCAGAATTAGTTAAGAAAGATGTACGGTAGTTTAAATCTCCTGCTGCACCTCTCATCACTTAACAACAGGCGCGAGCCCTCTACTGGATCCTAAAATGTTTCCAAATATGTACGCTTTTTAATCCTAAATTCATGTGTAAAAAGCAGATCGCTATCCTCATAAATTGTTCTGTCCGGTTGTTGCTTTCGTTTGTGTACTGAATATACAAGCGCGTTGGGGTGCCCTTTGCAACCATCCAGTTACGCCCTCTCCCCGAAAAATCGTGGATAAACCACTGCGATATACCTAAAAGGAATGAAAAATGCTATTAACATTGGACGAGTTTGGAATGTTCAGTGGCTTTGGCATACACGGTAGAAGTTAAGTGGAAGAACACAGGTAAATTAAGATTTCCAAACTTTCTGTATGGTGAACCCTCGTCTTTTCATTTTAACATTAAATTTTCTGCTGTAGTTACATTTTAATTTTGGATTTTGTTTACTTCAATTAGACTGAGGTACACTTACAATAATGACATAGCTTAATCCACATAAGGAAATATCAAAGGCAGCAACTCTCGAAAAATAGATAAAGTGAAACTGTAAAATTGTATGTCTCAATGCCTCCTGTTTACAAAACATGCATGCTAGGATCAATTTACACTTCTTTGGGCCTGTCTATATCAAACTTTCGATTCCTTTCTGCGTTGCTCATGTTTGGATACCAGCAACAACGCGTAATCGATAGTTCATATCTATCTGTGAAAACTTTGATCGAGAGTTGTTTGTACAAATTCTTTTTGTTGTAATATGAGTACTGTAATATGAGTACTGATTGCTTCCAACGCAGTCAGGTAATGACATACTTCGAATATTAGAGTTGCTTTGCATACAGTTTCACTTTCATTGTGCTGTCTAAGGTGAAGTTCTGTAGTAACAATCTCCCCAATTAAGAAGTCTATAGCGGCCCTGGCTGTGTGATATGCATATAAGTTTCAATATAACATCTTATCTCCAATAATAACCAGACTTGTAGTGCAGGTACAAACTCCCGAGTACGAGTACAGGATCTCGATTACGAGTATAAGTACGAGTACAAAGCCATTTATAAGAGTACGAATGCCTGATTTTCAAACTCTGTGAGTACGAGTACGAGTAAAAAGCCATGAGCACGAGTACGAGTATACGAATCCAAAGTCATGAGTACGAGTACAGAAAAATGTACTCCAGTACGAGTACGAATATGAGTACATTTCTGAGTAGATGTATAGAATTTAACGCTGTAATTACGATTAATTCTAATGCTATAAAAACGCTTTGCCTTCTTCACTTTGTCAGATCTAAAGCAGGTATATTAACCTGGGGATTGAAGCCGAATGGCCAACTTGCAAGGAAGACCATTTTCTACTTCAGAGATAAAAACGTGCAGGAGCTTTATTGTGAAATCTTGCGATGTCACCTGGAAGCCATGGTTACTGACCAGTGGTACTTGGCAAGAAAGATCCCCTTTTTGTTTCAAAGTCACTCTTTCTTTAACGGGAACCCACTGTGTTATAGTTCAGGCGCGGATTCAGACATTTCGAAAAGGGGGGCTAAAAGCCCCCTTGAATATTCTCCTAGATGAACATTATGCTAATTTTTCGCGTATTTGTTTCATTTCATTTCATTTATATGTTTTTCAAACTATAGATGTATACAAACGTAATATATATCTATATATATATATATCTATATATATATATATATATATATATATATATATATATATATATATATATATATATATATATATATATATAATATATAATTGCAAAGAGAACAGTTAATGCCTTAGATACCAATATATTTGCACCATGTTTATTCGACGTACAAAATTTTCGAAGCCCTGCTTCTTCATCAGCATACACCAAAACTGTGCCAATACACAGTTTTGGTGTATTGGCACAGTTTTGGTGTATGCTGATGAAGAAGCAGGGCTTCGAAAATTTTTTACGTCTAATAAACATGGTGCAAATATGTTGGTATCTAAGGCATTAACTGTTTTTTTTGCAATTTTATATATACTATACCAATACACGGAATCTATCACTATGCGCTTTGGATGTTATCTTGATGCCGAACCTCTCCGTGTTCGACGACAGGCCGAATCCTGTGCCCGGAAACTTGCTCAGACGAGATCAGATATATATTTTATTAGTTCTTGCAAACGGCTGGACTTAATTCCGAAAGGATTGGAGTTGAAAAATCCATTACGGTCGACTTTACCCCAGTACCCAGCAGCGGACAGGATTTGTCGAAAAGCCTCTGAAAAGCTAAGAAATTTAACATTGAGGAATGCCTACAGCAGACAAAAATCTCTCGAAGGACAACTCCGTACCCAACAACGGACACTTGACGGTGTTATCAATGACCCTGTTACCGCCACCAGGATCAGAGAGTTCATCACTCACAGCTATAGGGAAAGTTTGTCCCAAAAGTTTGTTTTGAAACACAAAAAGTTGATGGAACTGAATCAGAGATATGGATTACCCGAGATCCACGTACCCAAAAACAGACCAGTGCGGCAAAAGGACTTGGTGAACACTGCAGGCAATTTTGAAACAGGTACTTCGATATTTAATTTGTCATCTAAACCCTTAACAACTAGTCAGTCTAAGGCCTTGGAAAGAGGACTATCTTTCTGCCCCTCCAAGACTTTAGATAGGGTCCAACTGTGCTCAGACTATGAACAATTTGCTCGCAGAATACGGTTAAAAGAATTCTTCGGTGAGCAGTCGGAAGGAAACACATGGTCGAGACCTATTAATTATAAGCCGTCGACATGGACACCCCCAAAGGGACGTAACATGTATGTAGACGCATTTGTGGAGAAAGCCCGTCAGTACTTGAACAGCTTTCTCCAAGATCAGAGACACACCAGGGTCGAAAAGAACATCGACGAAGCGGAAAGCAAGGCAATCTATGACCTCAAGTACGATACTTCCATTGTGGTGAAGCCTGCAGATAAAGGGGGAGCTACTGTGATCCTAAATAGAGAGTCATATACCAAAATAGCTCTGGAACAGTTAAAGGCGGACACAGCCTTCTATTGTACCCTCCGAAAAGATCCAGTCGGTGAGTACACCAAAGAACTCAGCTACCTCATAGCTAAATTCCCCCAACCATATAGGAATGAACTAAAGAATCTCGTACCTACCTCACCCAAACCAGGCGTATTCTACATACTGCCTAAGATCCACAAACTACGCGACAAGATCCCAGAGGAGGTCTCCGACTGGATGTCATTTGCCAAGGAACATAAGATGACCCCTCCTGGTAGGCCTATCGTGTCTTGCAAGGGAACCTTAACCGAACATTTGTCGGCATATGTGGACTCCTATCTACAGCCACTTTTACCTAATGTTAAAAGCTATATCAAGGACACTACCGATTTTTTGCTTAAACTAAAAAATATTGATTTGTTACCAGAGGATTGCCTCTTAGTCACCCTTGATGTATCATCGTTATATACCAACATTCCTCATGATGATGGTATCAAGGCCTGTGCGCGCTTTCTGATCAATTCGGGTACTCCTACATCCCTAGTTTCTAATTTGTGCCTACTTATGAAGTTCATTCTCACCCATAATAATTTCACTTTTGAGGGCAAACACTATGTCCAGGCAAATGGAACTGCCATGGGGACCAAAATGGCCCCTGCGTATGCCACCCTGTTTATGGCAGCCCTTGAGGAGGACTTCTTGTCACAACGCGCCCACAGGCCTTCTTTATTTGTAAGATTCATTGACGATATTTTCATGCTTTGGACCCATGGGGAGGACAAACTTTTGTCGTTTATCCGTGACCTCAACTCTTCACACAACTCAATCAATTTCACTTCTAATTTTTCCTCTAGTTCCATCTCTTTTTTAGATGTACTTGTGACCATTCAAAATTCTTCTATTCAGACATCGGTTTTTAACAAACCCACAGACAGACACGCCTACCTCCACTTCAATAGCTTCCACCCTCAACACATAAAGGAATCGATAGTCTATAGCCAAGCACTTAGGTATAAACGCATCTGCTCTGACCCCACTGACCTTTGCATTAAATTTAACGCCCTAAAACTACAGTTTCTAAATCAAGGCTATCCCCTTCGTCTCATCAATTACAACATTAAGAAAACCAACATTCGCTCGCGTGAACAACTCCTATGTTACAACCAGAACCGGCACAAAGCCCGGATACCTTTTGTCACCACCTACTTCCCCCAGTGCACTGTACTTTTCAAGCAATTCAAGTCCCTCTGGCACATTCTCAACCCAATTGACTCCCCAGAGTTTACTAATCCCCCTGTCCTTGCCCTGAAACAGCCACCCTCTCTGAGATCAATACTAACCACCAGCAAACTACTCCCGCTTAACCAGCCCCTACCTGGAAACAAACCATGCAATGGTCCCCGATGCTTAGTATGTCAGTATGTAAACACATTGTAACGGAGAGTGTAGTGACAGTTCCCGGAACCGACATCAACTTACATCCAGGCCCCTTCAATTGCAATTCAGCTAATGTTATTTACCTTATCTTTTGTAGCATCTGCCCCCATGGTAACTACGTAGGAGAAACCAAAACACCTTTTAGACTCCCATTCAATAATCACAAACAGACAATACGTAAAAATTCCCAGCTCCAAGCGGTCTCTCAACACTTTAACCTTCCTGGACATGGCATTGACAATGTTAGAGTTTGCTTAATAAAAGGAGGATTTCGATCCGATTCTGAACGTAAAGCCAGTGAACTAAGACTAATAAAGAAGCTTGACACCCTTAACAATGGGCTTAACAGAGAATTATCACACTTGGGTGCATTTACTTGCCTTCGTTAGAATCTATTCTGAGCTGGTATTGGCACAGTTTTGGTGTATGCTGATGAAGAAGCAGGGCTTCGAAAATTTTTTACGTCTAATAAACATGGTGCAAATATGTTGGTATCTAAGGCATTAACTGTTCTCTTTGCAATTTTATATATACTATACCAATACACGGAATCTATCACTATGCGCTTTGGATATATATATATATATATATATATATAATATTTACATCAATTTTGAATAAATGTGGCGAAAAAGGGGGGAGCTGAGGACGCGAAAGCCCGTTCCCCTGGATCTGCGCCTGTAGTTCAAAGTAACTTCTATGGGGAGAAATTATCTTTGGTAAACAGCAGTCTGCCGCTAAAGCAGATTTCCAAATTCAGGGGAGGAGCAAAGGTTTGCATTTACCAATAAAAATAGACTACATAAGATTGATTCCAGCCTGTAAAGAAACTGATTATAAAGGTTATCGATTTGATTTTTGGCCTGTTCTTCGTAGGGTTTGTCAATTTTTGATTCCTTGCCAAAGGAAGGAAAGGAATCTATGCGATGGTGATGTGTGTGTGCATGTGTGTACATGACACTTAGCTTGTAAACACGAAGATGGCAATGACGGACACTTTTCACATTTGGTGTATAGATTTGTCATGTAAAGAAAACTCACCCTATTGTTTTTGGTGGAGGTCAAAGGTCATTTGAGGTCACCAGAGGTCAGAAACCGAAAACTTTGTAAACACGCTATCTCAAGGCAGCAACGAACCTGAAGGACACTTTTCATATTTGGTATATAGATTTGTCATGTTAAGAGAAAATCCCTATTGTTTTTGGCGCAGGTCAAAGTTCATTTGAGGTCCCCAGAGGTTAAACTGCGAAAACCTCGTAAATGACTTGTAAACACGATATCAAAAGATAGCAATGATGGACACTTTTCATATTTGTTATATAAATTTGTCATGTTGATAGGAAGAGCCCTGTTGTTTTTGGTGGAGTTCAAAGGTCGTCTTAGGTTACCGAAGGTTAAAAGGCCAAAACCTCGTAAAAGGCTTGTAAACACATATCTCAAGATTGCAATTACGGACACTTTTCATATTTGGTATGTAGCTTTGTCATGTTAAGAGAAAACCTTATTATTTTTGTTGGCGGTCAAAGGTCGTTTGAGGTCACCAGAGTTAAAAAACCGAAAAGCTTGTTAACATGATATATCAAGATAGCAATGACGGACACTCTTTATATTTGGTATAACGACTTGTCATGATGTGAGGAAGAACCCTATTGTCTTTGGTGGAGGTCAAAGGTCATTTTAAGTCACCTAAGGTTAAATGGCCAAAACTTTGTAAGAGGCTTGTAAAAACGATATCTCAAGATAACAATGGTAGACACTTTTAATATTTGGTATGTAGCTTTGTCATGTTGAGAGAAAGGACCGTATTGTTTTTGGTGGAGGTCAGAAGTTATCTGGGGTCACTAGGGGTCAAACATGAAACAATATTTCAAGGTAGGAAGCTTGGATAGATCTCATACTTAGTACGTGGATGCGTTACGGTGAGAAAAAAGCCTTATGTTTTTTGGTGGAAGTCAAAGGTCATCTGGGGTCACCGGGGTTCAATCACTGAAAACCTTCTTAACACGATATCTCCAGATAGGAAACTTTGATAGATTTCATACGTGGTACGTGGGTGCCTTAAGATCCGAAAAGAACCCTTTTGTATTGTTGGAGGTCAAAGGTCATCTCGGGTCACCAGAGGTTAAACTCTGAAAACCTTGTTAACATGATATTTCAAGGTAGGAAGCTTGGATAGATTTCATACTTGGTATCAGCATGCCTTATGGTAAGAAGATCCATATTGTCTTTGGTTGAGGTGAAAGGTCATCTGGGGTCAAACTCTGAGAACCCTCTTAACACGGTTTCTCAAGGTATACCTACTTGGTACGTGGATGCCTTATGGTCCCAGGAAGGACCATTTTGTGTCTGGTGGAGGTCAAAGGTCACCTGGGGTCACCAGCGGTAAAAAAAAATTTCCCAAGGATATCCAAGATTGTCATATGGGGTCATCAGAAGTCAAAAAGCAAAATTTCCCAAGAATTTTCAAGATGCAAAATCCAATCCATTGGAGGTTTAATCCCTTTCAAGACCCTTCCTTAATTTTCATTTTGGTTATATTTGGTGGTTTCAATTGTCATGTGAGGTCAGCAGAGGTCAAATTCTTTAAACATTGTAAAATGATTTAGTCAAGAAAGATAAATTTACGGGATAAACCTCAGTGCAACCAGGGCGTAGCTAGGACGAAATCTTTCGTGGGGGGGGGGGGGCATTGATCGCATTGATCGCGTTTCTTAATTCTTACCAATTTTATTAGGACACACACAATTTCTGGGGGCCTAACAAACATCTGGGAGGGCCAGCTACGTGCCTGAGTGCAACAAAGCATCCCCATTTGGCAAGAAATCACTAAGCCTTTTGGCTTTCTGGCTAGAGATTTTAGCATTGATCCAAGAAGAAGGCCAGGCGAAGCGGAACGAAAAAAAACGTGGGGGAGTTGAGTGCCATTAAGACTATCTTAGCGGAGTGCCACCATCAGTTGGCGCGGAGCGGAAAAGAAATTTTTGCCTTTATAAACCCTCCAGATAGCCGGAAACGGCACTTCCCGAGTGTCCAAAGCTGCATGTATCCACCCTTGAAACATGGATCTCATGTCTGCAATCTCCATGCGGTCCCCACTTCTTGGATCACTTGGCAAATATTGGGGGGAGGGGGCTTAGCCCCTCACTTTTTTCATTGGGGTTGAGCTCCCCAATCCCCCCGATTCCTCTGCCACTGATCTTCCAACACTGGTCAGTTGCATTTTATCTTCTAAGATCTAATACATGTTCGCCATAAATATGCCAGTCAGTCTCACGATTTTATAATTGAAAGTGCTCATTTGCCAACAAGTAAGAGTAATGTCAGCTGAGTCATTGAGTTTTGAGAGATAGAGTCTAAGTTACTGAACCAACATAATTTCAAACAATGTTATCGCCTCCTGGGGGCGTTTTGGCAACTCAGGGGGGCGATGAGTGCTAAGGGGGCCGCAGGGGGCGTTTTGAAAAATGAAGTACCCCACTTAAACCGGGGAATTTCGAAAGGTTTCCTCTAGCTGAACTCTCGAATTGGTTCTTATAAAAAGGAGATAAATGAAGTCACCAAGTCGAGGTTTCACATTTCCTTCTCAGAATACCCACAAGTTTGTGAGTTATCATTCGTTGTAACCAGATGTCACGAAATCACATTTAAGAGAGTTTAATTTCGATATTATTTTTCTTGCCGAAGACCCTCATCAGTGGCAGTAAAGCAGTGACCGAAAGGGCCATGGCTTTTACATGAAATGTAGTTTTTGTTGCTGTCTATAAATATGACATACTAACAGAAGTGACAATTATAGATAAGTATAACGTACCAGATAACTTTGTGTAGGCCTACTATGAAGTGAAACGTAAATTAAAACTTTTCGAAAATGCAATTTTTCGGTGCGCCAATTTCCGCTTTCTCATTACTTCTACCTTGAGTGGCATAGACCTAAGTCTTCAAAGCCCCATGCGACCCCTACTATCTTTCTTCCTCCCGCCCTGAGGAAAAGTCCCTCGCAGCATCAAAGAAAACTTCCGTTAGCTACTATTGAAATACAAACTGATCTATGGGTAATTTTTGTAATCTCTTTAAGTGCGCTTTTAAGGTTATCAGAAGATAGTCAAATATTTGACTGAGCCATGCCTCATTCTCGTGTCGACATAATCGGAAATGTTCCAGAGCTTCCGGGGTCTTCGCCCCCGGTTCCCCATTTTGACGTTGCCCCTGGACCCTATTAGGGGCCTTTGAGGGAACGGTCCACACCTCGGTGGGGCCCTGGCATCTGTAAAATTAAAAAAAAATCACTCCCTGACTGCTATCAGACCTTCACGCTTTCGTAAATCTTGGGTAAAGGATTCGCCATCTCCAAAGAGAGTCAGTTCTTTAAGTCCCGCACCCTTAGTTTGCTACCTTGGGTCCGAACCACACGTAAAAACGATGAACGTGTAGGTGTACCCTTCATTTCAACATGGTTGTTTTGTCATTTTATTCATTAACACTATGCTATAGACGGGGGCGTTTGTCCAACCCTATTCGGTGAAAGGGGGCGGTGAACTGAAAAAGGTTGGAAACCACTGGACTGCACCAAGGCAAGGTTTTTCTTTTTAAATTAGGGGACCAAAGTATTATATCCGTAAGGAGATGATATTCTTATGTTTATTGAGTATCCCCAAAGGATTGACATTATAAAATTTTCTTCAGTTTGTTCAAAGACAGGTTCCATTTAATCCTTTGTTTCTGCTCGTTAGCAGGACAATTTATTTTGTTATGTTTTGAGATAGTCTGTGTTGATCGGCACAGGAAGCTTTAAATTTTTAAAAGTTGTATTAAATTAGAAGAGGATCAAAGAAGATTAGAACTATTAACGTCCTGGAATGAGATCTGTCTGTACTCATGAGTACACATTTCAAAGTACGAGTACAAAACCCGGAGTACGATTACAAGGGCCCGAGTTCGAGTATGAGTACAAATTCATGAGTACGAGTACATAAAAATCTACTCGAGTAGTATCACGAGTAGGTACTCTTGTACTACAAGTCTGAAATAACCACAATACTGCTTCATCCTTTAGGACAATGATTCTCAAACTTTTTGAGGGTAAGGGCCAAATAGAGAGGCTGGGATGAGGTCGACAGCCACAGGGTAGGATCTCAAGCGTAGAGAAAGAACAATAATTGGAAAGAGCGAAATCTAAACTTAAGAAGCCCCGAAATTGTTTCTACGGCAAACAGAGGTAGAGATACGAATTGTTCACAGGAATTGTTCAAGGCAAGCTGCACTTTTGCAGAGTCCAATAGGAGCAAATCAACCTCAGCCTCACCACGGTTGGGACTGAGGTCAGAAAATTTTGCTTTCCAGGCACTCTAGATTGTAGGAAATCGCACTCTTAACCACAAATTTGCCTCTGTAATCAGGGTGGCGCCAGGATTTGCTCGACAGGATGGCTAAGCTCCCCGACCAAGCTGCCGGTAACCTGGATCCTCGACGGAGTTGACGAGTTGCCGAAAGGGTGGCAAATGAAGAAGTTTCGCGCGAATCGCCGAATATTTTGAGGCTACTAATGAAGAAAATTTGAAAATTTGCGGTTTTATTAATCAATCGGTCCTCTTTAGGGCAAAATTAAGAAATTCACCTCAGCGGCTAGTCAGCCGTTGGGGGATTACATACTTTATCGTACCCATTAAGTCTCCCCACAAAAATGAGCTTCCCAGACGATTGGGGTCATGTCCCCCTGCCCCACCCCCACCTAGCGACGCTCCTGTCTACAATTCTGCGACTAACTTGCTTGGTCATGTTGATCATGCTGTAAGTGTTCATGTATCAGTTTCCGTACTAAGTAGGTTGCGGACGAAAACTGCACTCTAAAACGGATGAAGTCACAACAGTTCTGCCTAAGCTAATAACATCTCCCTGCTTAGGCTACCCTGGGAAGCGCTTGATCAATTCAGGGAGGTGTTATTAGCTAATAACACCTCCCTGATCAATTATTCTAAATTGCGGTCAGATAGAAAAATGGGTATGCTGAGTTCGAGAACAGCATTCCCAAAAGTCGAAAAAGAAACGTTATCTTGTTTGAATGATTCTGTTTCATTTAAAAGAGCGAGCTCATATAAAAAGTTGCAAACACATGTTTAGGGAATGACACCCACACATTTCATTAAGTTTCTTCAAGTACCGAAAGATGACTTGCAGAAATTTTAATTTCAGTTATCAATCAGCACACGCTCA
Source organism: Holothuria leucospilota (assembly GCA_029531755.1). Lineage (NCBI taxonomy): Eukaryota > Metazoa > Echinodermata > Holothuroidea > Aspidochirotida > Holothuriidae > Holothuria > Holothuria leucospilota. Next base: position 19,313,877 of record CM055981.1, on the reverse strand, counting down.
ATGCGATACCTTTTTAATTGTACAGTCACATCACTTGGCATTTAAATTTCGGGGATGTAACTTTGCGACAAGTTTAGTCACTACAAATACAACCACTCCCCGATGCAACACTGCATAACTATATGCCACTGTTTACATAACAGAATTTCAACGCTGTACACGAGATAAGTCTTGGCTAGATGTAACCAGGGTCCGTAACAGCTCCCAGATATAACTGAACAAGGAACATGCTACACAACTGCTACGTAGTCAACCTAGCACCACTTCAGGAGTTAGAGCAAACTTGGAAGGAGTCAAGTAGGGACTTTAGTTTAAATTACATAATTTAAACATACAAGTCAGCATGGATTATCATCCCCTTACCCTAATTTGCCTCCTTCTGTTCTTGTCGATTATAATTTTTCTCAAAACGTAACATCAATTAAGGGGCCGTACCGACAGGGTCCGGGGCCGCATGCCGCCCTAAGGGCCGCTTTTGAGAATCACTGCTTTAGGATCTCAGAATGTTTACGTTAGTTCAAACACTAAGCAAGTCGTTAATACAAAGATGCTAGTCAAATGAATAAAAGTAAGGCAGGTCCCTAGCTGGAAAATGTACGAGAGGGGCTGACAAAGCCTCCAGCCGAAAATATTTCTACACGGGGTTTTATTTAAATGCATCAAGCCTATAGATATTTTTCATTTTCACTTTCCGACTGGAAGAGAATTTTTTTAAGCCAGCGTTGCAATTAAAACTTGTAATACTTCCGTTCCCAGTCAGAAGTCTATACACCGAAGATAAGGCAGAAGAGTTATGTTGCAATCTGAGGTTTAATTTTACAAGAATCAGCCTATGTAAACTTGATTATCTCTTACAATACAACCGTTCAGAAAACACTTTATTTCAGACAAAAACCTTAGTACTTATTACTAACTTAAGTTAGAAAGCAACAATTGTTCACTTTGCCTGTTGCTTTTTTCAACCATAAATCAAGCAGATGAAACAACTGTGGTTTGCCATCGCATTTATTAATCTCTATACTAAATGTACGGGTAACTTACCTCGCAACGGTCATCGATATTGTTTACTTCAACGCGTTACAGACAATTCAATACTTTCAACAACCTATAGACAACCAGGGAGATAAATCCTCGGAACCCTTGTGTGTTGAAGTGCACAGATAACCGTAACTCTCTCATCTGTCTTATGTGTACTAAAAACATGGATTGCCTGTATACTTTGTCAAAACTTCAACGCAATAAGGAAGGAAGACTGACAACGATGGAGATGATCATCAAATAGTCGACAAGAAGTGCTAAACACATGCCGTTAATCAGTTGTTCTGATACTTTAGAAACCTAGGCTAGTTTAAAACTATTCAGTATCATACAGATGTGTACAGAAATGCATTTTTTTCTGATACTAAAGCCATAACCGTTTTCTTGCCAAGAATACTCTGTGAGGCTACTTGAACAATGAAAGTTTTGGTAACCATAACATGCGTACCAAATTTATTGTTCTTAATGAAAGACACATTCGGCATTTCAAAGGAGGAGTATTACAGGTGAATGTTGCCCCCCCCCCCTGCCCCCACGGAAACTACGATTTTCTAATCATCCTGACACATTTTTCCCTTAATTTGTACTTGGATATTTGGGTGAAAGCACAACTGGATAGCTACCTCACTGGTAATAATCAGGCGGTCGTTGCAGAGAAAGTGCCGTACTTTTATCAGGCCTCATAGTAATCCAGATCAGTTTTGAATTACCTTATGAATATTCTCTGCAAAAAAAAAACATAGGGAGAGACAAAAACATCTACAGAGCTACAGGGCAACACGCTCTTACAATAGAAACTCTCAGCTATGAATCACTATGTCGGTAAGTTGTTCAGTGGTAATACAGGAAGGCACCAGACGTCCCAGTGACGTCGGCAAACGCATTACTGGGTGATAACGCAGTTTGTATCGTCAATCTATGGCATAATTTTTTACTTGTTTCTGTAAACAACAAAACATGCATATGACGAATAGAGAGGAAATTATCCTTCTTCTGCTTTAAAATTGTTACAAATCCTTAGCAACAGAGTGACGCATTATACGTTAATTGGCCTTTAAATGACACATGCTGCCCGTAAAGACGGCAGAGGAGGGTGTTTAACCTATCCTTATTTTCAATTTCCTTGTGTTTATTTCTGTTCTACGTGAGGGAGGATTTATATCCTTTCCAACATTTGACTTACAGGCTTATACTCCTCGTTGTGTATTTCTTACACTCAGATTTTGTGGAGGGTGTAGGATGATAACCAATACTATGGCCGAGCAAAGGTGGTGGCACTGAGGCAATGAAGCTGTAAAGCTGATTGCTAGCTTGGCGGAAATGCATTATTCCTGCACCTATATTGGTTGCCGTCGTAATATCAACGTCCGCGAACTTTCCCAAGAATTCTTCGTCAAACTGCGTAAAGGCTTTAACTATTAACTATTCAAATATAGGATCACAAAAAACATAAATTATGAATATTCAACGAGAAAATCGACTAAAACAAGCCACATTACCATGCTGTTCACACAACCAACGTCAAGGGGTTTTAGTGCGCGTGTGAGTTTTTCCACTTTAAGCTCACACAATGAAGGAGTCTCATTGACTTACTGTGTAAAAGTGAGTGTAGGTCGCAGAACAACGTTGCTTCGTAGTGTAATATGGATATTCATGTATCGAAACCAATCAACAGTCTGGAGGTAGCATCAAATTGGGTTCATGAATAGAGTGAAACTGGATAATCTCTGTCAATGTTCGCAGGTGTTAGAGTACCGGTATGTACGTCAAAAGAGGAGTACATATTCGGCACCTGGCTATGAAGATAAAATCAAAGGAAAACTTGTGAATGGTTCCAGGCGGTGATCGCCTCAACTAAGCATAGTATGCGCGTGCACGTTGCAATTAAGCTTTCCTAAACATGTACAGGAAGTGCAAAATTAACCCAAGGAATGATGGAACTTTGTACGTAGCCTAGAACTGCGTTAGTGCAGCAAAGTTAGTTAAAAAAGGTAGGCTAGCCACTAAGTATTGGCTTGTTGACTTAGCAAGATAGCCTGAAGGTTTGACTTTAAGTTATGGTTAACAATATATCTACCCACGTTACAAAATAAAAATGAATGTATGTAGTTATAATATAGACTGTACTTGTGCCTGAAATCACTGCAGTGCATGCATACGACAGTGGACAAGGAATCTCCTATGACGCCACAATCTGATTGAACGTCGCTAGCGCGGTTTCGACTTACACACCGCGAGTGCAACTTGTGGAATTCTCGTGTACGGTACGTTTGGGCATATTTCTCGTTGGTGACGGATATGAATTATTAGAAGCAAACCTTTGAAAACTATTTCATACGGTTTCGGCTTAACAGAGAGCATTTTGCCATCGCATGTACGGTGCACTTAACTAACGCCAAAACCGCCAACAGATATCAAAAGTAGTCACAGTCGGGGTCGTGGCGGGTTCATTGCACGCTCAACAGGTGAGCGACAACTACGGTTCCCGGCTTCGCCTGGAACCAAAAACTGAAAAACCGGGGGATTCAAAATACGATTCCAGGCGAGGTCAAGGTAAGGTGGGCTTTTCAAGAGTAATCCATAGCTATTGGCTCAAACTTGATCTTAATTGTTCAGTTATTCAGCGGGTATCCACCAAGTTCGTAGCAAAGGGCGGGGAGGATAGAGGCCAGTAGTTGGCTCCCCTAGAAATATTTATGCACCCTACAATGTAAACGTTACCGTCGCTTTAATATATTTTAATACATATCTTCAATTACAGCCAAATCTTCAACAAAAACACCGTGAAATCAGCTACAGTTGCATGAAAAATATGACATCCGCCATAGAGGGTCATAACTCCAAGGTACTATCCAAGAAAGCTCTGTACCAGCCCCAAATCATGGCTGTAATTGCAGGATCAAAGATTCTTGTCCCCTTGAAGGGAAATGCCTAACACCAGCCACCTTTTACAAGGCCGAAGTTACTAGCAATAACGTAGCACACACATGCACAGGCATGTCCGGCAGCCCCTTCAAGAAGAGCCATAACAACCACGAGAAATCTTTTAATCAGGGAGGTGTTAGGACTCTCTAACACGTCATGAAAAAGAAACAGAGCTCTCTCTAGCGGAGCGGCAGTGATTTCTCCATCCGTCGGTGCCTACTGGCACGGTCAAACACCCACAGGAACACATATGGCTTTTGCAATCTCTGTCAAGCCGAAAATTTTGCAATAGTCGATTACCCAACCTCCTGAACAAAAGATCAGAACTCCTCTCGCAATGCCGACATCACAGCCCACGAAAGAATATCACTCAAGCGGATAAGAGTTAAAAACGGACATGACGAAGACTTGAAGAAGGATATGTGGCATCAGGTTACATGTAAGGGCACCTAATTTTTCAAAGGGGAGGGGGACACCCCACTGGGCTGTGGTTCCCCCGTCATTGATGGCGATTTTTGTTTGTTTTAGTTCCTTAAAGTAGGCCATTTGTTAACACAAATTGTACTTCAAAAGGTAGCATATGTAGCACCAGAGAGCATGTAAAGACACCTAATTTTTAAAACTTTTCACTCCCTCCCATTAGGCCGGCGATCACACAACATACTGCATGGCCCCCTGTGAGATAAATTCTGGCTACGCCACTTGTTGGCGTCATACTCTATATTATAAATTGGATGTCAGATAATAAGCATTCCGCTATTGACCCATTTTATATAATTGATCCAGAGCTTCCAGGAGACCCACAGGCATTTGCCAGCCTTACTGATGCCCTTGTATAATGCACAATGAAGGAAAGGAAAATTTTCGTAATAGTCCAAGAAAGATTCTGTTGACTCCACCCAGGTATTTTTGGATAAAAACTTTGCCAGAATAGAAGGCAGTAAAGTAGCCAAAAAGGGGTCTTCAGGAAGTTTGTTGACAACTTGATTAAAGTCATCTTGTAAGGACTGTATCTCTTTAAGGAGAGTTGCACGCAGATGATCGATAGTGGAGTTGACATCCCTAGAAAAGCGGCCTGCCTCTGCTTCGGAGGTAAACTCATCATGCCTTGAACGAGCTAGGCTAGAGCGTAGGCTTGAGCGTAGCGTTGGTTGCGAGGCAGAAGCCTGGGTTTTTTTGCTTCCTTTTGCTCCTCCAGACATTGGTGTAGATGAAAGAGTAACTTATTAACCAGATGAAACTTTGAGAATACACGAGGAGGCCTTTCACAAAAAAACGTGTGAAATTGACGGCAAAATATCTAGAGCCCAGCAAAGAACATGTGTTGTCAGGCCAGCATCTCAGGCTCGTTTCGACTTTAATCAGGCCATTGAAGACCTTAAACTTACAATTTCTGATCTTGCGGATGAAAACGAGGTTCTGAAGGAAAAATGCAATTCCCTAGAAGAAAGAGTCAACTCTTTGGAGAAAGAAAAAGACCACCATGCAGCCCTAATTAATAAACAGGAACGATTCTCAAGGAGGAATAACGTACGCATAGTTGGTTTCCCAACTACAGACAAGGAGGACTGCATCGACAATGCCACTAAAGTTTTTGAGGAAGTTGGGTTCCCCTCTGTTAAAATTGAAAGGGCACACCGAGACGGCAAAATTGTGAACGGCAGAGATAGACATCTCTTGGTTAAACTCTCTTTCTACCAAGATAAAGTTTCAATTTTGTCAAACGCAAGGCAAGCTTTGGCCTCTAAAGACTATTACATCGTTGAAGACCTGACCGCTACCGATTTAAAGGAAAAGAAAAAATGGGGACCCAAAGTGCAGGAATTGTTTAGAAACGGTGTTAGACTCAAGTTTTCTGCTGGCTTGTGGAGAGGGAACGGCGGCAAGCCTTACCGATTTGACTGATCCTTTCATGTCTGGACTCCGCCGAATCTTTCAACTTTACACCTATTGATCAAGGAACGTGTTTTTCACCTCTGCTTTTGTACATTATGTTCGGTTTCTTGATCTTACCATACCGTGTGTTACTTTAATCTTCAATTTGGTTTGCCCAGCAAACAGCTCCATCAAAATGGATCGTTCTTCTGTTTCCGCCTTGGATTTTTTCAAGAAGTTTTCTCCGGACTTGACTACCAATTTTATGGATTCCGGACTAAAATCACTCTTGATTGACTGCTTTTATTGTTTTTGTGGTTTGTTGACTCTTTTTGTTTTATTTGTTTTCTCTACTTCCATCTCAACTGTGCAGTATGTAAGTGTTACCTCATATTACCCTTTAAATGTAGTATTCTATTATTGTGGTATACCTTTAAGTGATAACATGCACTTTGTTTCTTGCTTTAATTATGGCTGACCTTAAAGTTTGTTCGAGTAATGTTAGAGGTATGAGACAAACAGCAAAACGAAGGCAACAATTCAGTTATTTCCATCGTTATAACTTTGATCTAATTCTTGTTCAAGAAACTCACTGTACCCCAGATATGGAACGGGTCTGGCAAAATGAATGGGGTGGCCATATTATATTTAGCCATGGTACTTCCTCCAGCAAAGGAGTTGCTATTCTCTTCAACCCTAAGCTTCATTTTTCCATCGTTAAGGTCCGCAATGACCAAAATGGAAGGTACATCATTCTAGATTTATCCATTGGTGCTACAACTTTAACTGTTATTTGTTGTTACGGCCCAAACCGTGATGACCCTCTGTTTTACAATAGCATTTCACAGATCTTACATAGCTTCAATTGTAGCAGTATCATCTGGGGAGGTGACTTTAACTTTGTCTTTAATCTCTCTATTGATAAGCAAGGAGGTGATCCTAGGACAAATTTTAAGGCCAGAGACGAATGCCTTCTTACCATGGCTGAATTTAATCTTATTGATGCTTGGAGAGAACTAAACCCATTAGGTAAGGCTTTCACCTGGCATTCTAATATTGCTAACATTCATTGCAGGCTCGACTTTTTTCTCTTGTCTCGCCCTTTGTTGGCTAAGGTTAAAAATATCGGCTTCCAGTCCCCAATTCAGTCCGATCATTCTTTAGTCACTTTGTCGTTGCAACTTACCGATGAGCCAAGAGGAAGGGGATACTGGAAGTTCAATAATTCACTGTTATCCGATAATGATTATGTTTGTAAAATTAAGACATTGATTGAAAATGAACTTGTTAATACCATTCATTTAGATCCTTCTTCCCGCTGGGATTTTATTAAATATAAGATCCGTTTGCAGACAATGTCTTTTTGTAAATCAAAAGCACGTACAATGCGGAAGAGGGAAAATGATCTCCTTTTACTAATTTCAGCTCTTGAGCAGCAGCTCGTTCGTGAAAACTCTGACGAAATTTGCCAAAAATTATTGGATGCAAAGCAAGGTCTAAATTTACTTTACAAGTACAAACTGGAAGGCATTATAGTCCGATCTAGAGCTCGTTGGGTCGAGTTTGGAGAACAAAACTCAAAGTATTTTTTAAACTTAGAAAGAAGAAATAGAATCAATAACAGTATTAACAAACTACAAACTGGTGGTACTTATGTTACTAAGAATGTTGATATCTTGTCCGAAATTCGGAACTTTTACAGTACCCTGTACTCTTCTACTTTCTTTCGTAACAATGATATTTTTTCGACTATCCCTCCATTTTTGCCTGACAATATCAACTTTGAGTTATGTGATGGTCTACTTACATTGGAGGAATGCCAAAGTTCTTTATTTTCAATGCCAAATGGGAAATCCCCTGGGTCTGATGGACTTACAACTGAGTTTTATAAATTCTTTTGGCCTAGTATTGGGCTTCTGATTGTAAATTCATTAAATTATGCTTACCATAATAATTCTTTATCAACGGAACAAAACAGAAGTGTTATTACTCTCATTTGTAAACCAGACAAAGACCTATGTTTCCTAACCAATTATAGACCCATTTCTTTATTAAATACGGACTATAAGATAGGTGCCAAAGCCCTTGCTAGTAGACTTAAAAGATATTATTAAGCATTGTATTGATGACAATCAAACCGGTTTTATCGCTAACAGATTTATAGGTGAGAACATAAGGTTTATTTTAGATCTCATTAGCTATACCAACAGCAATCAGTTACCTGGACTTTTGTTTTTCTTAGATTTTGAAAAAGCATTTGACACTATGAATTGGGATTTTATTGATAGATCGTTGGCTTATTTTCATTTCGGCGATAGCTTTCGTCGTTGGGTTTCTACTTTTTATAGTAACAGTACAGCATGTGTGTGTAATAATGGTTACTCTTTTGGTTTCTTTAATATTAAAAGAGGTGTGAGGCAAGGGTGCCCCTTAAGCCCGTATCTGTTCATTATTTGTGTCGATATCCTTTCTAGAGCTATTATCCATAATGATAATATTACTGGCTTAAGTATTTTTGGTAATGAAACTAAAGTGTTACAATATGCCGACGATACGGTTATTCTTCTTGATGGTAGTAAAGATTCTGTTTCTGAAATGTTCAACACTCTCAATAAATTTAAGCTGTCCTCTGGATTAAAGGTGAATTTTCAAAAAACTCAGATCTTTCCTTTAGGCACTTTTGTCACTTCTCCACCAAGTTTTCTTGGAGAGTTCAATATTGTCCTCAACTCTGGCCCCATTGCATTTTTAGGCATTAGGTTTACTCACAATGGTAATGATCTTTTCAGACTTAATTACTTGCAGAAACTTTCTCGACTTAAAAAACAATTAAGATTGTGGTCTACAAGGGACTTGACCCCTATAGGGCGTAATGTTATTGTTAAGACATTTGCTATAAGTCAGTTGGTGTATCTTTTTCAAGTCCTCCCAAACCCACCTAAAAAATTTATACAGGAGATTCAAGGCGTCATTTTTGATTTCATTTGGGGAGGTGCACCTGATAAGGTTAAGCGAAATACAATGATAAATCCTATCGATCATGGAGGTATTAAAGTTATTCATGTTGAAAGTTTTGCTTATGCTTTAAAAACTTCTTGGATTAAGCGTTTTATAGATAATTCTAAAACAGGCTACTGGAAAATTTTCTTTAATGCTCACCTTGCTCCTTTTGGAAAAGAATTCTTGTTTCAATGTAACTTTAGGCCAAGTGATGTAACTAAAATAGACAATGTATTTATTCGTGAAGTATGCGAAGCTTGGTCAATGGCTTCATTTGTTACACCATGTAGTAATTATGGAAATCAAATAATCTGGAATAATCACTTAGTTAAAATAAATAACTCAATTTTCTATTTCAGTACGTTACATGAGGCAGGGTTGCTATATGTGAAAGATTTGTTTAGAGACAATGGTTCTCCAATTTCTTACAGAGAGTTCTGTGACAAGTTTAACGTGACAAGATTCCCTTTCACGAAGTTTTTTGGAATGCTTTTGGCGATTCCATCTACATGGAAAAGTCCATTTCAGGGTGGGATTGATCTCCCACCATCGGATCCCTTTATAAATACAATTTCAAAAATCCCTAAACTCTCAAGGCAAATTTATGCTCATCTAATTCGTCGTATATCTATACCTCCACGTGTAATTGTTAAATGGAACTTACTTTTTGACCTTAACGATGATGACTGGAATGCCATTTTCAGAATCCCCTTTCATAGCCTTCGTGAGACCAAAGTTCAATATTTTCAATTTAAATTTCTGCATAGATTGCTTGCCACCAATAGGTACCTTCATTTAATGAAAAAATGTGAGAGTCCTATTTGTACGTTTTGTAAAATAGCATCTGAGACTATAGAGCATTTATTTTGGGATTGTCACGTCACTGCTAGCTTTCTCTTAGACTGTGAACAACTATTTTTCGGGAGGCAATTCATATTAACTAAAAAAGACTTTTTCTTTGGTTATAATCTCGTCTTAGATCACCCTATGAATTTTTTCATTCTTCACTGTAAGTATTATATTTATAATTGTAAGTTAAATCAGACTCTGCCAAAGTGTTTTGAATTCTTTTATAAAATGAAATTTATTCTGAAGGTTGAAACACACATAAACTCCAAGCCCTGTGTTCCGATGAGTAAGTTAAGGAAATTTAATGAACTGAAAGGTTGTTTTGCTCACTGCTTGGGCCTTTTCTCTTAACCAATTGCTTTTTCTAGCTTTTACTGAAGCAATCGTTTTATTTTGGTTGGTAAACAGCACCTGTTTGTTGCTTAGGTACCTTTACAAAAGGGTATTGTCAGAAGGTTTTGATTTGTATTGACATTTTATTTGAAACCAATGAGGTGAAACTTTTGTAATTACGTAATCACTCGAATTACTAAAATTGGATAGATTGGAGAACTAAAGGGAAATTACTAAATTGTTTTGATATAATGTATCTGTATTTGGGTATATATAAGGAAGTGTATGTATATTTACGCTATTTATACGTAGGCTATATATATTTTTTTGTATATGTATATATATGTGTATATATGTATATATATATATATATGCCTGTGTCTGTGTATGTATGGTTGTATGTTTATATTTTGTATACGTATCCGAATTATGTAATATGTTAATGCATGTAGATATCTTGAATAAACGAGATGGAAGAAGAAAAAAAAAAGTTTGTTGACAACTTATTCTTCTACTAGACAACATACTCCCTTCTTTCACCTAACCTAAATTAGAATTCACTAAATTATGGACATTTTCCAGCCATATACGATCAGCTGCAAAAATGTCCCAAAGATAGCACCATTTTGAATCTAAGCAACCTTAAATTAACAAAAATTTCTCACAGGGGAGGGGACCCACTTCCCTTAGACCCAGGGCTGGGAAGTAACGAGTTACAAGTAACGCCGTTACTGTAACGAGTTACATTTTGTGTAACGCAACCCTGCAACGAGTTACATTTGCATTTCAGTAAAGGAACAAGTAACTAGTTACAATTCTGTGTAAAAGTAACTGTAACGGCGTTACATTTGGGTCCCGTTACTTTCCCGTTACAAATAGTCAAAATGACCACAAATTACATTTTACTCGAAGTAGTAACAGAAAATTTTCAAATTGATGACACTTTGGTAGTAAAATTATTTTCGATATATTTATCATTCATCTCTAATAACGAAGTTGCCCTCACCGACATCAAATTTTATTCACGATTAGAATCAGAAGTTGATATTAGATGCACATGCTGCAGACTTACAGGGTCACTTGACTGTTATTAGACAGACGAATGCTTGTTAACCATGAGAACGAATCTTTGTGCGATTCGTTGAAAAATACTGAACGGTCCTCTGGTAAACTAAGGCCCAGCTGACTTTATATAGCCTAGTATATATACTAAGTGAAGTCAGCTGCCCCTTTAGTTTTCTCATATTGTCCTTTAGAGGACACAGTGGAGATAGTGCACCATGAGAAACAGGATGGCCCGTAGGCATTCAAATACTGGGCTTACTATGAAAGTTTAATCATTGCCTTTTGAAACGTTAGGGCTGGACCCGAGTCCACCCTATCTGAGTTGGAGCTAACTGCGATTCTAGATTCCCTAATCTTTCCGAGCATGGGTACGTACCCTTCCAAGTTCCTGCCAGTTCTGATTCCAATGGCACTAATTCCGAGCCCAGTCTTTTTGCCAGTGTATAGCATATCAAACATACAGATGTTTTAATTCTACTGTACATGTCCATCATTAACAAAGTCATCGTTTGTACTCACTTACAAAGCCTGGCCTCAGTAATTTAGTTGATCATGTGTGACAATACTTTACATCTGTACATTGTGCACAAATTACAATGGAACTTTAAGCACTATTAATGTAACTTTCATGTTTGAGGAACTCGGCTGGAATGAACTCCGTGTACAAGTCCAGTTACATCACATTCCGGAAAATTTTCGATTCCGGAACCTTCTATTCCGGGCAAATTCCTAATCTAGAAAAATGCTCTTGAGACCGGCATTAAGCTAGTCAAATCCGGACTCGTGTGTTGGAGCCCAGTAAATTATACGGTACCAATCGTCGGTAAACACCGTGCATCCATTTATGTATCTAATTTAACATGTTGTTACGGCTTGAAGTCGCAAGTCAAACCAATAACAGCGAAAGATCACAGAAGAACGAGATTAAAATTCAACAATCTTACTTAAATTTACAATAATTAATTAGACTTACTCACAATCCTTTACTTAATATTTGCCTGGTCTGGTCCAAGGGCTGGTAGTGCATGCACGTTGACGATGGTACAGTAGTAGACCTGCAGCGTGCTGTAGCGTAGGAACTGGTTCCACGAGCGAATAACGACAAGGCTAGGCGATGATGGATGATAACGATCTCAATACACAGTGTAGAAACGGCGTAAGGCAATTTATCACAAGTGCACAGTGTCAGTGGCTGGCCTTAGGTGATTCTGTCAGAGAATAACTTCTCAACAGCGTCTGGTCTCGATGATGTCTCTCCCCTATAACAGTTGTTGAACTGCCTTTTATACGCTAGGCTTTTAATCGAGAACTCTCCAGAATTTAACAGAAACTTCTAGTGTCCACAGTCCAGCAATTACGAGAACGTTCCTTAATAGAAACTTCTAGAGCACACAGTCGAGCAATTACGAGAACGTTCCTTGTATGCACGGTAGTAAACAAAAAATGCCAATATTTCTTAGAAGTGTCGTCAGGCCGCGTAAACAGTTCTCACTTCTAGACAATTCTAGAAAGGCTGCGTTGAAGTTGAATTCTCTGGAGCTTTCCATTCGCTCGTCGATGGATTCAATCTGGTGTTGCTGACGGGTCGTCTTGTAACACTCCCCCCCCCCCCCCCTTGAAAAAGTTTTGGACGTCTCGGACAAAACTTAAGTTACAATATTTACAATGTATAACTTTACAGTAATAACTACAGTATGTATATTGTGTAGTCCAATATTCAATGGAAGGCATAATCATAACATACAACTTGCTTTGCAAGGTGATGATACATGAATACAGTAACATCATCAATACACATTGTGCTGTAGTTAACACAAAATTTCAAAACTTACAGTGAGATTTTCAACATACTGCATCAAATCAAATTCTTGACAAAGAGTCTGGTACAACATTGTCTTTCCCTTTAATGTGCTTAATATCTACATTATATGATTGCAGAAACAAACTCCACCTCATCAATCTTTGATTTTTGTTCTTCATCTTAGATAAAAATGTCAAAGGGTTATGACCAGTGTATACAGTGATAGGGAAACTAGTAGTTCCCAAATAAACATCAAAGTGTTGAAGACCAAGTATCAAAGCTAATGTCTCCTTTTCAATTGTTGACTAATTTTTCTGGTGTTTGTCAAATTTCTTAGAATAATAACAAACAGGGTGATCAACACCATGCTCATCAGCTTGAAGCAAAACTGCTCCTATGCCATTGTCACTGGCATCTACTGCCAACTTAAATTGTTTTTTCAAAATCTGGAGCAATCAACACTGGTGAACTCATTAGTGCCTTTTTCAATGATTCAAATGCTGCTTGGCAATTATCCGTCCAATCAAACTTTTCATTTTTCTTTAATAACTTTGTCAATGGTGCAGCAATGTCAGAGAAATTCGGACAAAAACGTCTGTAGTAACCAGCCATGCCTAGGAAGCGCATGAGCTGCCTTTTATCAGTTGGGGCAGGGAATTTGTCAATGACCTCAACTTTGGCCTTAATTGGTCTAACTTTACCCTGACCAACCACATGCCCTAAGTACACCACAAGGGCACAAACAATATCACTTTTGACCAAATTGACAGTCAAATTAGCTTTGGCAAGCTTGTCAAATAATGCCTTAACATGTTGTACATGTTCATCCCATGAGTTGCTGTACAGAATAAGGTCATCAACATATACTTCACAATTTTCTAAGTCTGACGCAAGGTTATTTACTAAGCGTTGAAAGGTCATCGGTGAATTTTTCATACCAAACGGCATAACCTTATACTGAAATAGCCCATCTGGCGTCACGAATGCCGAGATTTTCCGAGCCCTCTCGGTGAGTGGTATCTCCCAGTACCCCTTTAGTAAGTCAAACTTTGATACATACGTAGCTTTCCCAATCCTATCAATACAATCATCGATACGGGGTATCGGATAGAAATCCGTTCTTGTGACCGCATTCGCCTTTCGGTAATCAGTACAAAATCTGTACCCACCGTCTGGCTTGGGGACCAATATACAAGGGGAAGACCATTCACTATTACTAGGTTCTATAATGTCATGGTCCAACATGTACCGAACCTCATCCCTGAGATGTTGTCGTTTTCGAGGGTTAACTCGGTAAGGATGCTGCTTGATTGGTGTAGCATCTCCCACATCAACATCATGTTCAATCAAATTTGTCCTGGTAGGATCATCTGAGAACAAGCATGCATATTCATAGATTAATGATTTCATTTCTGACCTTTCTTTGTGATCCAGATGACTTATTTTCTGGTCGAGATTTTTCAACACATCAGAATTTTGTTACTTAATACACATGTCAGGAACATTATTAGCTTTGATCTCACCATTACTGAGTTCATGATCAGCATTGATAATACACACTTGATCACCTGTATCATTAGTGTTACTATTTACATCATGTACACTTTCATCCTTAGAAAAATCAAATTCTTCCCTTTCATAATATCTCTTCATCATATTAATATGACATACTCTTTTAGATTTACGCTTGTCAGGTGTCAAAATGACGTAATCTGTGTCACTAACTTTTCTCTCAATGGCATAAGGTCCTAGAAAGCGAGCTTGAAGTGGCTGACCAGAAACAGGCAAAAACACTAGCACCTTATCACCAGGCTTAAACTCTCTTTTCACAGTGGTCTTATCGTACCACGCTTTCATTTTCTTCTGAGAGTGCCTCAGATTTTCCTGAGCAAGTTCACATGCTCCATGAAGACGATCTTTAAAGCGGGATACATAATCAAGTAGATGTATGTCTTCACCTGGATCTGATAACCACTTCTCCTTTAACAATTTCAATGGTCCACGAACTGTGTGTCCAAAGACAAGTTTAAATGGACTGAACCCAAGTGACTCTTGTATAGACTCCCTGGCAGCAAACATTACAAATGGAATGCCTTCATCCCAATCTCTCTCATTATCATAACAATATGTCTTCAACATATTCTTCAATGTTTGGTGAAACCTTTCTAAAGCCCCTTGGCTTTCAGGATGATAAGCCGAAGACTTAATTTGGTCTATGCCTAACTCATATAACATCTGTTGGAATACAGTTGACATGAAATTAGACCCTTGATCTGATTGGATCTCTTTCGGCAACCCAAACAATGTGAAAAATTTAAGTAAAGCTTGTAAGACTGTCTGAGCCTTAATATTCCTCAGAGGTATTGCCTCTGGAAACCTCGTAGAAGCACACATAATGGTTAATATATACTGATGCCTTGCCCTACTCTTAGGTAGGGGACCTACACAATCAATGATGACTCTACTAAACGGCTCTCCAAAAGCAGGAATTGGCTTTAAGGGTGCAGCCGGAATATTCTGATTCGGCTTCCCAACCATTTGACATGAGTGATAGGTCTTACAAAATTTGGCCACATCACTTTTAAGTTTTGGCCAATAAAAGTGATTTAGAATTCTGTGGTAAGTCTTATTGACTCCTAGGTGCCCTGCAAATGGCATTTCATGAGCAATACTCAGTATTTCCCTTCTATAAGTCCTAGGTACCACAATTTGATGGTAAATTCTCCACTCTTCATCTAATGGTGCATCCATCAGGTGGTCGCCATTTACGCATCAAAATATTGTTTTTAATATAAAAACAGACTGGGACGTCTTTCGATTCATCCTCAGTGAGTGCACCAGCTATTAATGGCTGAAGCTCTTCATCATGCTGTTGTTGGACTGACCACTGGTCTCTGTGGAGTGTGTCAGACATTTTTGATTTTTCCTGTTCTACCCCCTCACTATGTGTGGGGCCAGGAGACTCACAATCCTGACTATCATTAAGATTAGTCATAAAAGATTGTCTGAGATCATACCAAGAATCTTCACTTTCATGAATATTTTTACTAGAATCTTTTCCAGACTCTGACTCCTCTTTTGGGAGTGTTGTTCCATTTTTAGGAACTAATTCCTCAGTTTTAGAGGGCGGATGATTAAGTTTATCATCCTTATTTTCATAAATCATACCCTCATTTTTAGAGAGTGGATGTTTAAGATTATCATCCTTACATGATTCCCTACTTGTTCCACTTTTGGGAACTGTATCCTCACTTTTGGAGGGTGGATGTTTAAGATTATCATCCATGGCGAGCTTTTGTGACATAGCTCTAGTGACAGCACAGGCAGGGAATAAATTTGGAAATTCCTTTTCTAATTGCTCTGTGTTGTTATAATCACATGGTTTATCTGTCAGAATTGCATTGCCTACTACTATTCCACCAGCTAGGTCATTGCCTAGCAACAGAGATACTCCCTTTACCGGTAGAGTAGGTCTGACCCCTACTATGACCGACCCAGAAACTAAATCTGACTTCAAATTAATTTTGTGGAGAGGAACAGAAATAAATCCACACTCAACCCCCTGAATTAGTACATTTGCCCCTGTGGAAGTAGAGTCCGATAATGGCAAAACTCCATCAAAAAGCAACGACTGAGTTGCGCCTGTGTCACGCAAAATTTTAATTTTGACGGGTGGATGAGCTGAATTCCCATCTAGGGAAATAAACCCCTCAGACACGAATGGAAGGTATTCTTCCTTAATTTGGTCGTTAGAATTAGGCCGTAAAGTCACGACTACCTCAGGAGAGTTCTCTACGTTGGCTAAGGCATTTGGAGCTGTTTCAGTCTCCTTTAATTTTGCCAATTTAAAGCAATTTGCCATTGTGTGGCCCTTTTTGTGACAGAAACCACAAATTATGTCTTTAAAGGCAGCTTTGTTTGAGCTGACCTGGTCGTTCTTTTGACGACTTGAATCTGGTTGTTTTTTACCAGAATTTGTTGGAGAGATAGAACCAGACTGAGATCCACTGTTACCTGCTGTGCCACTACTATTGCCATATTTCTTATTTGGCCTACTAAACTGACCCTTGTTTTGAGTCTGACCCACTTTACTGAATTTATGGGTAAGTGCATACTGATCAGCCAAATTTGCCACTTCCTTCAAGTTGTCAGCCTTATTTTCCTCAAGGTGAGTCTTAATGTCATCATTCACACACCGTTTGAATTCCTCGACCAGTATCAGTTGTCTTAAAGTGTCAAATGTGGAGACCTTTTTGGAAGTACACCATCTATCGAAATGCCTTTCTTTTTGATAAGCAAACTCTACATATGTTTGTGTATCCGCCTTACGATACTTTCTAAATTTTTGGCGATAAGCTTCGGGCACCAGTTCATAGGCTTGTAATATGGCCTTTTTAACCTTATCATAATCCATGCTGTCCTCTATTGACAGAGCGGAATACACTTCTTGAGCCTTAACTGTGAAATTACTCTGGATGAGTATGGGCCATTTATCTCTTGGCCACTTTGGTTGCTCGACCAGCTTTTCGAAATGGTTAAAGAATTTCTCCACATTATCCTCCTGAAATTTGGGGACAAATTTTACGTGCTTTGAAACATCGAATCCCCCAGTATCCAAGCCTATTTTAGGGTCTGAGCCTTTTATGACCCCTAACTCTAGTTGCCTCAACCTAAATTCATGTTCTCTTGCCTCCTTTTCCCTCTGTATTTCTCTTTCCTCTCTTTCCCTTTCTCTTTCCTCTCTTTCCCTTTCTCTTTCCATTTCTTTTAATCTAATCTCCTTATTCATTTCCATTTCAAGCCTTTTCAATTCAAATGTGTTGTCAGTTGGCACAGTGATAGCTGTTTCCAATACTGTACTAGGCAGGATACTTTCATCCACAAGATATTCTAGAACATATTTTTTTATCTCGTCCTTCCGCATTAAAGGCTGAAATTCAATGCCGTAATGTTTTGCGACCTTTACAATCTCAGGCTTCTTTAATGAATCTAGTTCCTCGACTGAGGGACTAGCCACGAATTTATCTAAGTTGAATGGCATTTTGAAATTGTATCAAGCGTTCAACAAACAACTAAAAAGTCTGGACAAATACAGTTGCTTACGATTTACAACAGAATTTCTCGAATTTTCTAGCATTTTTCGTTCCCGGATAGGCCCCCAATTCTGTTACGGCTTGTGGTCGCAAGTCAAACCAATAACAGCGAAAGATCACAGAAGAACGAGATTAAAATTCAACAACTTAATGATTATTTACAATCTCCTTATCTTACTTAAATTTACAATAATTAATTAGACTTACTCACAATCCTTTACTTAATATTTGCCTGGTCTGGTCCAAGGGCTGGTAGTGCATGCACGTTGACGATGGTACAGTAGTAGACCTGCAGCGTGCTGTAGCGTAGGAACTGGTTCCACGAGCGAATAACGACAAGGCTAGGCGATGATGGATGATAACGATCTCAATACACAGTGTAGAAACGGCGTAAGGCAATTTATCACAAGTGCACAGTGTCAGTGGCTGGCCTTAGGTGATTCTGTCAGAGAATAACTTCTCAACAGCGTCTGGTCTCGATGATGTCTCTCCCCTATAACAGTTGTAGAACTGCCTTTTATACGCTAGGCTTTTAATCGAGAACTCTCCAGAATTTAACAGAAACTTCTAGTGTCCACAGTCCAGCAATTACGAGAACGTTCCTTAATAGAAACTTCTAGAGCACACAGTCGAGCAATTACGAGAACGTTCCTTGTATGCACGGTAGTAAACAAAAAATGCCAATATTTCTTAGAAGTGTCGTCAGGCCGCGTAAACAGTTCTCACTTCTAGACAATTCTAGAAAGGCTGCGTTGAAGTTGAATTCTCTGGAGCTTTCCATTCGCTCGTCGATGGATTCAATCTGGTGTTCCTGACGGGTCGTCTTGTAACAATGTATTGTATCCTTATTTGATGAATAATGATAAGGTTCATATAAAATGCAGCAGAATATTGAAATGGTCAAATTGCGTTAAAAGTATCCTAATAAAGCTAATTGAATGAGGAGAGAAGTGTCCGACTTAAAGCTTCACCTATTTATTGTAAAGGGATAGTGAATGACGGGCACATGGTCTGCATGTGTAAACTACATAGCTTCACTATTTCTATGCATTGTTTTATATCGACACAATGTGAAACTTGAAACTGATGCGGAAACATCACTTTGCCCAACCTTAGCGCGTGAGGTTTTAAATTTTACCGGTTTTTTTTTTTTTTTTACCGTATTACCATGCCCTTGAGGGGTGAAGACTTTAATTACTGCTACAACAACGCTCTCCCCCTTTAATAGCCGCTAACCTCTCTAAATTGTAATGGGGGACACCCCTCCCCCAGGCCGGCGATTCGAAACAAGGTTCAGCCCCCCACCCCAGTCTCGAAAAGCTTCCTACGCCTATGTGCCTTTTTACAAATGCCTTAACGCCGTGTCATAGGCTACTCAATCTACTATATACTTGTACGCTAACTAGTTTAAGAAGAGTAAAACTAGGTGAATGCACAAGATATGAAATGCAAGGGACCTGCATTTCCGTTCAAGCAAAAAAGGTAGCCTAAGCACTTGGTTTAATATATTTACTTTACCTAAACATGTTCAAAGTTCGTTTCGAGAGGTTTGCATGTAGAAGAGAAGGAATGTTATAACAATAACTGTGATGAAAATGCATTCAGTAAAGGTAAGAAAGGTCAGGACATTCGGTTCAGAGTTACGTCGGTAAAACCCCAAACTTAATACCAGTTGATGGTCGTTTAAGTGGTCTGTGTTCGTAGAATAAGATTAATCATCTAGATACATCTTTCCATCGATTACAAAGTCCAATTTGCGGGTGTCAACAAAGTAGCGTGTGTGTACCATTGTTGAACATACACAGGCAGTCCTTGTACGATACCCCTTGCTGACTAGACTTACACCCGGCGGTTGTTTTATGCACTGTCTCCGAAGACAGACTGGTCAAGATCTTCAGTCCCTATGGCATGGAGTAATGGCATCTGAGACACCGTAAGTATATAACCTTGCAAGACTCACTTTTCTATTAGCCGTAAAAGCCGATTTGACTTCCTCAACTTGAAAATTGCCGTTGTATAAATTTCAGTTTGACAGTCCAACCCAGTAGTCACTTCACGAACGATTTTACTAGGTCAACTTGGTGTCTATAACATAGAGTATCGTATTCTGTCAAAGGTTTATGTCTTTGATGTGCATCATTTCCTCACCTTAGATTTTCTTCCTTGTACTACGAGTCCTCAAAGAGGGACTTCTGTATTGCCAATGGGTAATTGCCCAACTGCATGAAATAAAGTATGACTTGAGCGCCCTCGCTACAGATACTACTTGTTCTATCCCGTAACAACGTACTTTGTGATTAACATTCCTTTTCCATTAAGCCGTGAAAATATCTTTTCTCTTATCCCCTGGACAAAAAACCTTTATGGTATATCTTTCCAGTGTCTGTATGCAAATGCTCCACTATACGTCTGACCTATCTCCACAAGACCATCAAATATTATAACCCTCCAGGTTTAATGTATGAAACCGGTCGGTCTGTAATTTGCAGAACAGATAAGCTGAAACGTTTTTCAATAAAAGAGTCGAAAGCTTAATGGCATATGAACCTTCTGGCGTAAGAAGGAACTTCAAGGTACTTGCAAGTAAAGAGGGGGGCGATTCTAAAATTTTGGTATTTCTGAAGTAAATATGGACCATCAGCGACGCTAAGATATTTACTTAGTGCCCAAGGCATTACGCAGCAAGCAAGTATACAAAACTTCAATTTGTAACAAGTACGTTGTATCATGAAGTCTGTAAACAAAGATAAAACCACTGTTGGGTTGGTCAGTTTCGTCAAAAGTTGTCCCTTGGGGAAGTTACTCCTTCAGGGAGCAGAACTCCTTCGGGAGTAATGTTTGCCCCCCCCCCTTTTGGCTCTTCACCAGAGAGTCGAAGGGACTTAAGAAAAAGTAGTCATGATGACGCAAGGGGCTTGTGGGCACAGGCGAAAATCCAGGGGGAAGATAGGGAAAAAAATATACCCCCACACACATACTTTTTGGAGATGTTTCCATAGACCCTTTTCCATATAGCAGTCACAAAGGATTGTGGGATAACTTTTGAAGCGGGGCGTTTTTCTCAATGGCATTCTACTGTGGCCAAAAACGACGCACACCAAAATCCAATCCCACAATCCTTTGTGATTGCTATTTGGAAAAGAGTCTATTGAACTTCACTTTTTAACACAGTCATTGTTGCGCAAAGGGTTCTCTATCCCCCTCCAAACAAAACTGTCACTGCTAGTGGATGGGGAGGATTGGTGATGACAGGTTATCAATTGGACTTCACAACAATAAATTCACTCAAGACAAAACGAGACGACTTTCGTACGTAAGAAACTTGCACTTCGAAAAGTTGTAATTTTAAAGACCGTTTCAGACGGTTAAGGTATCCATGTATGTAACCCACACTTAGCGAAATCCTGAAGTGATAACAAAGAAAAGCAAAACATGCTCAAAGCTTTGAAGGTCCCCCTCCGGTACGGGCCTGAACTATAGTATAACATTTTAACGAAGTGATACGGACAAACTTGACGAAAGCAAACGTTTTTGTTTTGATTGATTCGTTGGGTAAGATTACTTAAAATTTAGAGGTTCCCAAAATTTGGAAAATTTACAGCCAACTTATGTCAAATTATGATATTTCGCCTCTTGTTAGCCAGTTCAGGCATTTGCATCAGGATCCCAACATACGTATGGGTCGGGTGGGCTTTTTACAGTTAGATAGCCAAAATTCTAAGAAGTTTGGAAACTATCATTGGCTCGAATGGCAATATTCTGAGAATTTGCCAGTGGCTGTGTTATGTAAGTCATTTTTCAGGGCAAGCAGGGAGGTGTTATTAGATGGAGATCCATCGAAAACTCTTTCTCTGAGCCCTACTAGTTGCCGACAACTTTTGTGTGTTTTTCTTGATGATTCAATAGGCTTAAGAGGTGTTAGGAACTAAGTACAAGTGGGACACGTCGTCTGCTACATCTCGATGAGCAGATCTAGAAATTTGCCATTTGCCTTAACATTGCCAGTCGCTTAAACTGTAAATTAATTTGAGGGTTTCGACGCTTTTCGACGCTATTTACAACATACTTTTCTAGTTCCCTATAACTTGCTCAATATGGGTGTGCCTTTTAAGTGATGCGAGCGAATGCAAAAATTTGTCAAAATTGGAAAGCAAAGTTTAGTCTTTTACTTCTTTTGCTCATTTGCATAGATCATGAGCACTGGTTTATTGTCAGAGTCATTAGGTTCCTTGGCAATAAACAGTCGTTTTGAATGTAAGAACATTGTTTCATACTTGACTGTCGGCAACTAGTTAGACATTAAAGCATTTTTCCAAATAATCCTTTTTGTTGGGGTCGCTGTAGGTATGAATGAGGTTGCCTAGATATTAGACAAAGAAATTCAATGCCCTTTAGTTCAATAATCCCCAATTAAAGGATTTGGTCTCCGCTCTGAGGTCAATCTAATTGGATTAGCATAAATTAAAGTTTTCGATGGATCTCCATCTAATAACAGCTCTCTGGGGCAAGTATCTTCTGAGAGATACAGATACAATGGTTTAAGTATCAGTGCAAGATATTTTTGCCTAAGTTTTTAAGTATTTGGCATCAGAAACATCATATCTTGCCGTAACTTAAAGATAAAGCACTCTAAACATTCAATTCCGGTTGTGACGAAATTTTAGCAGAAACATGTGATTTTTTGTCCAAAAGATACCTGGTTCCTCCCCTCCCCCAGGAAATAACAGGCCCGCTGCAACAATTTTTATGACAGAATGATGGGGGCCAAACAAGGTCCTTGAGTGTGGACATACAAATTTGCATTTTCACAGTATACCTCCAAAGAACTTGAACTTTTTTGTTCCAGATAGGAGTTTGACATTCTTGATTAATTAATTTGTAAGTTTGAGTGAGTTTGAGTGTACGGTTTCACATATGTAGAGAATGTTTAAACTTTTACTGTAAGTAGAGCATACAAAATGATATATCATTCCGTTAAATATATTAATGGTGACTGACTATGATGTTTTTAAAAGTGTTGAATAGTGCTCTGAATGAGGAAGTGAAAGTTCTATCGCAATGGCACGTTTGAGTTTGGACGATATAGTGATTGTACAGGCACAATGATCAGATGTAGCTTTTTATTTCTTTATAATGTAAACACTTTTGTATAGAATGTTTAATAACTTTGTGAGTTACAACCTACAAAAGCAATGTTTTACACTACATCTACACAAAAAGATATTTAAAGATTCCAAAAGTGTTATAATTTCAACGACAAACAAGGAAATCAAGTTTGTTCAAAGAATTACACAGGTACTTAAATACTCAGGCAATGTATGGTCAATATGTTAACCCCGAACAATTACAAGTTCTACACTGCAGTAATAATCTACGTACCGCTCTTAGGCCATATGGCTACTACCTGGACAGGAGAAGGAACTTCAATTAAAAGCAAACATGTGTCGGAGAAACTCCTATAGTGATCGATCATTATACTTACGGATATTCAATTTTTTGTCTGGTTCTTACAAGTTACAGTTCTCATCCTTTGCAACCTCGTTAACGCCCACTGCCACCCTATCAAAATTGTAATTATAGAACAATCATTTGATGTCGAGGAAGTTACCGACAGCCAAATAAGACAGTTTAAAATTCAAAACGACTGATCATTATTGGTACGAAAGAAAATATGCTGATGATAGAAGTATTGTTAATGTCAAATACAAAATACGGAGAAAACTACATAGGCCTATGAGACCACTCTTTGCAGTTAAAATGTTAATCAATTTCAGTATTATTACCCAATTTGCAAAGGGTCCATACCTGTCCATGGTTTTACATGGAATCAAAGCAACACTTTTATATAAGCGTCAAAACGCGTCAAAAAGAGCAATTTATTTGCGATTAAGCGACTGGCAATGCCGAAGTGATAGGCGAAGTTCCACGATATACCCTTCAAGATGTAGCAGACGACATCGACCTATTGTGTTCGTTCCTTACATCTTTTAAGATTATTGATCTTCATTGAAGTACACAGAAAGTGATCAGTGGTTGTAACTATGAGTTTGACCTTCGCGGTATCATACAAAGGGATTTGACAAGTTTCTTCTCCTATCGGAGTACTAGCTCCATGCTTGGGGGAAGAAATAAAATTAATACTAAGTCTTACTCATGTTCTATTATATCATAATAGGTAGCAGTAAAGAATATATGCACAGTTTTCCATTTTTTAAACGAACTTTGCGTCACGCCCGCCGGTAACTAAGGGGGTAAATTTTTGCCCCGTGACAAT
The DNA here is from genome assembly GCA_029531755.1 of Holothuria leucospilota. Taxonomy (NCBI): domain Eukaryota; kingdom Metazoa; phylum Echinodermata; class Holothuroidea; order Aspidochirotida; family Holothuriidae; genus Holothuria; species Holothuria leucospilota. The sequence continues at coordinate 19,289,624 of CM055981.1, read as the reverse complement.
TTTCGATTGCCATTGCCTTAATTTATTTAAACATATCACCTTCCTGAAAAATATATTTCACCTCCCTCGAATCAAAACGCAGTCACCAATTGTATTTAGAACCATGAGGCTATTCCTAAATATGTTTGGGGAATGCCACAACCCCTTTAATGTAATATGAATGACTTTTGTAAAGCAGGATGAATTAAAACATTCTGGAATGTCTTTAAAGTGCTTGTACCATTGTCAATTCCTTTTAGACATCTTGAGTAGTATTATTGTTTTCAATGCAACTCCTTTACCAGCACACACATCTCTCACACAAAATCCCCTTCCACCATCAAATTCACCGGCCTTTGGCACAATTGCAATTACAAAAAGTAATACCGGTAGTCAAATTCCAATTTCGAGGTCTGTTTAAAGGGAATTCAATACCATTTTCAGATAAACACTCCCGGGAAAGCTCACAGAGTTCCCCGTTGCGTTTAGAACCGTTGGGTCATTTCAGCTTGAATCCTGTCCTACGATAAACGTGTAGCTAAAGGCCTTACAAAGGTAAATTCCATGTGCCTTCTCTGGGTGTCAAGTATTCGAACCTGGTCAGTGTGTGTGCGTGTGTGTGTCGCAAAACAAAACTGTTTGCCCCCTGACAAGTAATCTTATGTATAGCAATGCCCACAAGCCCTTTGAATCATCATATTGACTGGCTCTACGTAGGAATTAGGCCAGCAAAGAGGAAGGGTAAAATTACCACATTGTGGTTTATTAGTACGCATCCGTCCAATTTCCTTGAGAAATATTTAAAGTTTTCATTCTACTGCTCAGAATTTTGTAAATACCCCAGGGCTTTAGGGGGTTTACCCCGGACCCTCTAGAAAGTTGCCTGTTGATCTCACTAACATACGAAAAGGGTCGCATTATCATTTTCTGTGGTCCGTTTAGTGCGCATCCAATATCCTTTAGAAGTACTATCAAAGCTTCACTCTAATGCTCACAACTTTGTAAACACCCTACAGCTTCAGGGGATTCACCCCTGGATCCGGGTCCTTGGACCTCACGCCGTCACGAGGCTGAGCTCTTTGTGCTCCCTCGGCTCCCTCAGCGCCGTTTGCTTGTTCCCCCCTAGCCCCCATCACTCAGGTTTTAGTACAAATCTCCGTCGATGACCTAATGCATTAAAATGAGTAAGAACCATGTGTCCGATTCTCTAAATATCAAAAAGGCTAAACTGAAACTGTATTCGGATTCAGAACTGGCTCGCAGCATTTAGGGTCAATAAATCAAAACCGGCTGAAACTGGGGCGGGTCACACTACAGCGATTTCCAATCCGAAATCCGATCCGAATTTTTCAAAATACGACCAACAGATTTTTATTCAGACTTTGTTCTAAGGATGGGCACGCCATATCAATAGTTACTGATCCTATTTTGCCCTGAAAATTGCATATTCTTGGCCTGAAATTAACAACATTTGGCTCGCCGGGCGAAGGGAGCCCAGGGCGAGGGGACGCAGCCCGACTCCTACGCCTATGCACTCACTGACCGTTAACTTCATAGCAGGGTGCCAATCCGTACCTTTTTATGTAGGATGCATCTTCCCGGTTTATTGTTGTACACGTCCGCCAAGCGGGCACATTAACGGGGAATTTTCATGATCCCAGAAAGTTCCAATTCTCCCAACTGTGCAACTTCTAGCTCCTCCCATAACTGTATGAAGCTCTTCCTTGTGCAGGAATAAACCTGTTTTATTGCTTAAGGCCATGTCCTGGTGAGCATACAAGGCTATAAAATGTAATAAAAGCACTCTCTCTGCCCGGTGTGGAATGTGAGCTACTCTGCGTCTTTCAAATTTTCAAACTTTGATGTCAATCAAAGAGCAGTCACCAACTGAGAATTTTGATACCCCCACACTAAAAATATACTTAGGGGTGATGACTGTCTGTCTTTAAACGATTCTTAATCGTGGTTATACAAATCCTGCATTTGTTTATAACTGCCCTGAGTATAGTTAACGCAGACAATGTCACAAATTCAAACATTTATTTCCTTCTTCTTTCAGACACCATAGTACTTCTTACAGTCGTAGGCTCTGTTATGATATCAGTGGCTAATTAAGTGTACTTGATAAAGCCCGCATAACTTACTAAAACTTCTGTTTATACGGGCTACTCGTATTACACCCAAAATGCTTGCGTGACTACGAAAGTTCCTGACGAGCTTTGGATAACCGATCTGTTATGGATAAGGAAGTCTTGTGCTGCTTACAATCCCATTATAATTGTGCTTGCCTGTTATCCCAGAGAGTGACGGAATTTAGAGGGGCTTCTCCCCTCCACCCCCCCCCCCATGAAGCCTTAATTGGCGTCATTTCTTTCTTACTAGCGCACATGCATGGTAGACGCAACTTAAAGGCAGTATGCAGTCACCCCAATCAGAGTGAGTGTATCCTGTCACTCTAGTTCATGATTGGCCCATTCTGATCATGTGACAATATTTTTGTTGGTAAATTGTGAAATTCAAGGAGAATTTCTCCTTGCTTTACCTATTGTTTGTAATAGTTATGTTCAAAACATCTTCAAAGGTGCTTGTAAAGCAATAAGACGAGATTTGCAAGAAGTTGGCGATTTTTCAAAGAAAATTTTGGGGCGACTGCCCATTGCCTTTAAGTGATAAATTTGTGATTCATAGTACGATTTCCTTCCAAGCTAGAGCATTTGGGACGCACGGCCGTGGTCCCAGACGTTGCCCTCTTTAGAAATCGCCGCTGTGCAGGAAGACAGAAGCCTAGATTTGTCACTGATCTCTTATGGATTCAGCAACGCCAAGTCAGTAAAAATGAATTATTTTGTAATTTACGTAGTATGTAAACAAATGAAAGAGAATTGAACCTTGGAAGACGAAATGTATTGTTGTAATATTACTAGAGAAAGCATAGCCAAATTAGATTACCACTGCCTACCGTGACCGATGAGTGGTCTCTAGATCGATGCAAAGTTGTAATGGGAAGCACCGTTTAATGGAATTAAATCCACTTTATGACTTTGTAAGACGCCGAGTCCCTTCAAGTCGGTTTGTAATACAAAACACTTGCTGCTTTACTAATCACGTTTTAAGGTCAGCCCCTCCCTCAGAAGGGGTGAGGGAACCTCCTGTTGATTTTTCTTCGAACAAATCTTTGCCGGTTCTAAAAAGATATCCGCATTTCCCGACAATGCTTGAATTGCTTGAACTATCGAACCAGCCATTATCATAAATGTAAGGAAAGGTCATCTACGAAAACTCTCTTCCAGGTATGAAGACTAACTGTTCAAGTGTACATAACCATTTGGGATGCAAGTGAGAGTAGTCTAAGCCCGATTCTGCGATGAAGTAGTGAGTTGCCATGGACTTTTTCGGTTCTACAACTGTTCGGTTAAACATTTAAAGCAGAGCATAAAAAGTTTTTATATACGGCTGCAGGGCCGTAGCGAGCGGGGGTGTGAGGGTGTCACACCCCCTCAATATATGATCACCGTCGGTAAATTTTTGGTCTGTCGGCAAAAAAGGGAGAGGGGGAGGAGAAGAAGAGGAAACGAGGAGAGTAGGAAAAGAAGAGGAAACATGGATATGAAAGGGGAAGGAAGGGAGTTAAAGAGAAGACGGAGAATGGAAAGAGAAAAAGAGAGAAAGAGAGAACGGGAGAGCTCAGCCAGTGTGTAATCGACTATTTAGATTTCGTCTCTTCATCTAATTGGCCCATTCAAGTTGAAGGCCGGTCGGCAAATTGATCATGCATGTGACGGCCGTATACGGCCGTATAAACGGCCGTTGGTGTAATTGGACGAGTAACCGAGTCCGTCGGCAACTCGGGAAAGAAATGGAATTAAAGTCTTCCGTACAGGCGCACTATTTCGGATCATACGACATTCTCGAAAAACCACTTTCTGGACATTATTCCTCACTTTTGTCATCACCATGGGGAGCAGCACCTGATTACTCATGGAGAGGGTATCCTTAGCCCGTTTTCTAAACTCTAACCTTGACTTCCGTCAAACACATTTTGCAAATTCCTGATAATCCGGTTTACCCATAAACATACTGGGAAAAAATAATGCGTCCCGCGCGTGTCTTCCCTTCACTACAGTCTTAGGCGTTCAAGTTTTGAACACCAAAATGTAACAGATACAGAACCCGTCCTGGCGTTCAAAGCATATTTTGAACGCTTGTGTTAAGATTCTGAACACATTTTCTCCATTTCTGAACGCCGGACGCCTATTTGAACACTTACTGTATTTGAACGCATGACGCGTCTAGTGTTCAAATGCTCAACGCATAGTGTTTAAATTCTGAACTTCAGGTTCAGTTCCTGAAGTATATAGTGACATGACGGGAGGAATAGCCTAACACATTAAAATTATCAGGAATCTTTGCATTGGATAATGTATTGTGAGCCAAAATATACCTATCCTGAGTCTTATTTTTTTACCCATAGATATGCTAAAACCTCAGAGCTTCCGGGGTTTCGCCCCCGGACCCCCATCAGGGACCCTAGAGCGGGCTTCAACCGCTTTAAAGTATAGTGGCCTGACGAGAGGAATAGCCTAATACATTAAAAACATTGAGAATCTTTGCATTTGATGATGCATTATAAACGAAAATATATCCATCCTGAGACTTAATTTTTCACCCAGAGATATGCTAAAACCTCAGAGCTTTCGAGAGCTTCGCCCCCTGGGCCCCCACATGGGCTTTGTCCCTGGATCCCACTAGGAACCCTAAGGTGGGCCCCTGGACCCCACCAGCTAAAGCTCGCGCTTCGCGCTCGTTTTGGCGCTTCGCATTACATGATCTGTCGGCAAAACATAATCTCTACACCCCCAGCCCCAAAGATTACACTTTCGCTACGCCCCTGTGCGGCTGTGCGTGAAGAAATTAAAAGACTAGCTCTTTCTTTCTATTTCCCATTTAAAGTATTTGACGATTTTATTCATTTTGGATACTTAACGTAATTAGATTCGCCGTCTTTTATTTTGTCTTATAACATTGCTTGAAAGGTTACCTTCCCATGGTTCGAACGTACCTACGTCAAATTTAGTTAAATGTGAGAAAAATGGACGTATAAACCATGGAAGTACTACCTCCGAGGTAGCACTTCCATGTATAAAATAAACTTCATCTTTGCCACTAATCCTACAATGACAATGTAGAGATAATATCTGAAAGTGATGCAGTGAGGGTTGCCAACCCATTCACCACCTTTGGGAAAGAAACCAAAGACAGATGACTAACCTCTCTTCCGTCGAATTAATGGGATAAATGGCGGCTCCGGAAACAGGACTGCAAGCGATGAATGTACGTCTGTGGTTCGCTCTGAATTTCAGTTCCATAAAAAATTCACATTATGAGAAAAATATATTTCTGTTCAAATTATAACGACAGTGTGTGCCCAGAGAGCCGTCGAACGGAATTCCTAACCTTACGATTACTGCCAAGTAACATGTGACTATCTCTCAATCAAGAAAACTGTCAAAATTGTAACCTTTTGGGGGATTTAACAGTAATGGCTTGGTAAAGTTTCCATTTGACTTTTGGGACACCGATCAGCCTTTAAGTGAATTGTGTAAACTTTTACCTGCAGTTAAATACAATTCCATTTACTATTTTAATGACTTCGGGTGAAGACAAAGTATGTTTAAAATTGTTGCATGATTAAACAAATAAACAATGTTTAGACAGCGATAAGTTGTTTCGATTTAATTGTCCATTCATTTCCTGTGGCTTGTCGAAGCAGAAACTTTATGTTTTTCTGTTTGGTAATTTATATCCGTGGTCAAGGTTAATTTCCTCAACTCAGCACGAAAATTTAAAATTAGTTGTATACACTGTTAAAAATAATGTCACATTTACAGCGAGATCACTGTGCTTGCTCACGTCATAGTGATAATAAGAAAAAAGAACGCATCAAAATTGTTTAGTTTCAGTCTCTAACGACCTTCAGTGAATTTTGTTTGTAAGAGACTTTATTCTATTTCTTTCCTGAAACTCAAAGTCCTGACCAGTTAAAGAGGAAAATTGGTTATTATCCCTAAGGAGAATAGGTAACGCGTAAAAATTCCCGTGTACTCCGGCAAGTTCAAGTACAATCAAGGCTCTGATTACATGTACGATTCTTAGTTGTACAAAAAAATCAAATTAGGGTTATGAGTACGAACACAAGACTCCAAGTACTAGTATAAGATACTATTTTGAAATTCTATTAGTACAAGAACGAGCACGAAGCCGTGAGTATATAAGATAACTACTAGTACGAAATACAGACGAATATACCCCAAGTGTATGCTAGTGAGAAAAACTCGAGTCAGGCCCGTCGGAACCGCTACGGTAAGTACGGTATTTACCGTACCACTTTTCAGCTAAGAGAGAGAGAGGGGAGAGAGAGGGAGAGAAGAAAAGGGGTAGGGCAGTGGTAGGAGGGCAGTGGTGATTGTTAATACACTTACGACTAAAAAGCATTCTGAAAACGGCCTTGCTAGTCCTTCACACCTTTGCCATACTACGATCAGCTCCAAAAATATCCCAAAGATAGCACCATTTTGCATCTAAGCAACCTTAAATTAACAAAAATTTCTCAAAGGTGAGGGGAACGCCCCCTCCCCTTAGACCCCTATTTCAGGATGATACCTTTATATAGTGACAAAGGAAGGATCCGCACTGCTGTATACAAAAACGCAGGGTGCATAAAAAAGGTGCAATTTACGCGCCGCCACTGCAGTTAGTAAAAACATCCAGCCAGTCGGAAAAAATAGAATTCACTAAATTATAGACATTTTCCAGCCATGTACGATCAGCTCCAAAAAAATCCCAAAGATAGCACCGTTTTGCACCTAAGCAACCTTAAATTAACAAAAATTTCTCAAAGGAGAGGGGGACGCTCCCTCCCCCAAGACGACACATTTATGTAGTGACAAAGGAAGGATCCCCACTTAAAATCAATATTCCACTTGTATTAACTTCCCATGGAAATACGCAATTTCATTTTTCAAAATCCAAAAGCTTCAAGGGGGCTTCGCTCCATTGAACCCCCACGAGGGGCTCTGCCCCTTCGAACACCGAAAAATACCCCGAAAAATACCGTACCACTTTTAAATACCTTCCGACGGGCCTGACTCGAGTGCCACAAGTCTGACCTTGACAGAATCTTTTGACGCAAGTTTTGTTCATTTTATAGCTAAAAGGTAACAAGATTCATTTTTAGGCGCTGTATATAGTAATAGTTTACCCTCCATTGTCTGCCCTTTTTACGGACTTGTTTTTTATAAATGATTATTCCTTTTCACTTTCCGCAATCATAAAAGGTTTATATTTGAGTTTCATGTTACTGACCAAAATAATAACTACCCTGGGTGTATCAAGCAGATTTGTAATCCTTCACATAATTACGAAATGATATTATTTTTTTTCGTTCTCCCTATATAGCTCGAAGAGTACTTTTCGTTTGCTTTATAGTTCAATGAATTTTACATGGTCATAGTGGTGTTTCATACAAAATTTCATTTCAGTATAAACGGGAAAGGTTAAAAGTAAGGAAATGAGCACTGTAGTATACTTGTGCACTGCTCCCTGCAGCGTGGAAGATGTCACACATGACGGCCTGAAAGAGTATACTTTCACATGACATTTACAAACAGGAGTCCATCTTTTGCACTGACGTTAAGTCAAAGTTTGATGCAACTTTGTTACGCGTTGAAAATAAGTCAACGGTGGCCAACTTGACTAATAAGAATACTTAAAGGGCAATTTTCGTCATAACAGACAGTTCTTATTCTCCCAACTATGGAACTTGTAGCTCCTCCCATAATTGTATAAAGCTCTTCCTTATGCAGACACAAACCTCTTTTATTGTTTCAGGCCATGTCCTGGTAAGCATACAAGGCTATAATGTGTACTCCAAACACTCTGCATCGTGTGGAATATGAGCTACTCTGCATCTTTTGAATTTTCAAACTTTGATGTCAGTCAAAGAGTATCACCAACTGAGGATTTTGATGCCCCTACACTAAAAATATACTTTGGGGTGATGACTGTCTGTCTTTAAAGGAGCTGGGTATCCGCCAAAACCGAGAATAAATTCTCGAACCCGCCGTCTTCGTTACGTCACATCCGGTGATGATTCTGGGTTTATCGATTTGATCCGAAACCGATGAAGCCATTCATGCATTGTGTTTGGCACAGTGTAGAACTCAAAACTTACGTACGTGTATAGTATATTCGCAAAAGCGGCGATTTGTTCTCAATATTGGGGGATGGGGGGCATGACCAGATTTTCCAATAATTTACTGTGTGAAAAATCAAAGTCAATGGGCGATTTCTCAAATATTGGGGAGCATGTCCCTCTGTCCCCCGGGATCGCCGTCCATGTATATTCGTGTTTCAGTGCGATAAATTTAACTTAAGAGGAATTAAGACACACGCCTATTTCGCTCATCATCTGCTGGAGGTTCATTGACAACATTATCAATTTTGCAGGTAAATTGAAACTGTTTTTTCCGATCAATGAGTTTGTTTTTCGTGGTAGACCTAGGCGCTAACGCTAGCCTAAGTTAGGCTAACGTTAGCACTGCTATCGATCGATCAGAACCGTTACAAATGGGAACGATTCAAAAATGTTTGTGACAAAAAAAGGTAACGAACTAGAAATTCAAAAAACAAATTGTCTAATATCTTGCAAGTGGAAAATCAAAAATCTAAAAAACATATAGGAACGATATTCCTAAATTACATTGCAAAAATTATTTTAAAAGATAATTTAAAACGTATTAAGAAAAATTTTTCAATATTAGCCTCATACTGAGGGCAAACGTCTCGTTTGGTATGACGTTTTCATTTCGGAAGTACGCCACTACCCAGCTTCTTTAATAATTGTTATGAAACAACGAATTTGAAGGGCGCCTCCTTTCCCATTTTCGGTCGGTGTTTATTTAGGGCTGCTAAAATGCTGTATCGTGCTTGCTTCGATTAAGTTGTGAGCCATTAGTATGTTAAGAAATTCTGATCACGTTGTGATTTCTATTTACTTATTTTTTGGCTGGGTGCAAAAGTAAGGACGCCTTCTAATGATAGTGGGTGCAACCTATCCCCCTTTGCCAATTTTTTGTTTAGGTTAAGTCACTCACCTTGATGCAAAATGGTGCTATTTTGACTGCGCTTTGAAGTGATAATTACATGTAGAAATTCAGCGTTATTAGTTTAGTACCTTTCTGGTTTGCATGGCTTCCCTCTGAAGCTGATTTTTTTGTCTTTCATTTTGGATTAATTTTAAGTTGCTTGTTTTATACAAAAGCGTATAGTGACTTTTTTATCTGAGGGCTAAAAATTACCCAAGTATGAGTTTTGCTAGTAATGTACCAGGAAAACAAGTCCCCAACTTTTCCCCTTAGTTCGGATGTCTATGATTTTGTATCACATTTTTCATTGTAATGCATTGTCTCTATGTTCATTTCTCAAAATGAACACCTTCATACCATGATTATTTTTACAGTATTCATGGCCTCGTATCCCTTATTATGTCTATGAATTTGATATTTGTCATAAAATATGCTAAGTAATATTGCTGATTTTCCAAGTTGTTTTTAACTCCTGACATCCCAACAGACTTTGTAATATCATTTTCCAAAGAGGTGGTAGCCTTCGGAGAACTGATATGGGGACACGACAGGCTGACCAACGGCGACGGAGGTGCCGCAGGAGCGCAAAGCGCTTCCTCAACATAATGTCGGTTAGGAACCTCCTCAGTATCCCAGATGGGGTCTACAGGGATTGCTCCCTTTCGAGGGCGTACTAGTCGGGGATCTGGAGACGGCACCCCTGGGCAAACTTATGTCGATTCCAGCCAGGGCAAACATGGTTATTTTCAGGGCAAAATTCATGACGTGATTGTTTGCCAATTAGGTAAAATTTTAAGTTAAACACCTTCTGCCCTTGAAGTGTCTACCCGTGCGCCTGTGATCCGTTTGGTTCCAAGTGGCGAAGCCCTTGGAAAATTGAGGATATTGGCTACATTGTTGGCATTAAAGTGTAGTAACTGTCTTCAAATGGCATTGGATACTTACAAAACAGACCACAAATATCCAGTTTGACGATTTTCTTTCTGACATGGCTATATAGTGCAACATACATGGAGAGAGGTGCATCAACCCAAGCAATAGCAATTGGGGTTTAACAATATCGACCAATCTTTCTGTAAATATGGCGGATTGGTCACCTGACAGGCTGTACAGGAAGCAAGACCCTTGTACCTTGAGAAGTGAAATGGTATTCATATAGGTGTATAGGTGTACAATTACACAACTCGTAACACGTGTTGTGTTCCAAAATCACAGCGACTGGACATAAATCAGATTTGGCGGTAGAATTTGAACTAAGGTGCAGGTGATCAAGCTCCCCGACGGGTAGGAACAGCAAACTAACTTAAGCCCCATCCCTGGGGCTACGGGCTATAGAAACGGTGGCAATCGGGGGTGAGAAGGGGCTTGGTAGAAATTTATGCAATACCATAACTTATCCAATACCTTATGTAGTACCTTAACCTGACGTATTTTTCACAATATAGGTATGTAAGCCTACTTGACTTACCGAGTTATGTGCTTATTTGGTACTTTTTACACAATCTTACTATAAAATTACATACCATGAGGAACTCGCTCAAAGTTTTGTTCTATTTAGCTATATGGATCAGAGCTGTGGAAGGAACTGAAATAAAAAACGAAACTCTTCAAAGCGCCAAGCGCGCCAAAAAGTTTATCTTTGTTGAAGAATCTGCCCTCAGAAAGCAAATAGGCCTCCGGGTAAACCGTCACGGCAGCTGGTCCCTCTAAATGATAACTCGCTTGTTTAATCGTATCTACTCCGTCTGACAGATAATGGTAAATCCTTCCCCCGCGAGGCGCTTACCGTACCGAAGACAAGTACAAAGAAAAACTATGTAATTTGGTGATGAAATTTCTGACTTACAGAAAACTGATGAGACTATTGAAGGGTTGTTTTATTCGGTAAAGGCTGAGAGGATGCAGACGGAAGTATGAAACAGAATTGTGAAAGAAACTTAAATAGCCATACTCGGCAGCGCGCAAAGTGAACCGAATATTTGAGTCTTGTTGGAGAACCAGCCCTCATTGTAACCAAAAGCTGGGTTGGGTCTCTCTTCAGATCTTGAATTGAATATAGGAGCATATCGATTATTGGTTCTTCTATTAATAGTAGAGGGGGAACATTTTGTGTTATGTCACAAGTTCAAAAAATAGAGCGAACATGTCCCCCTGTCGACCCAGGATCAGCGCTCATGAGAAGGGCTGTGGTTGTGCCTCTTTTGTCTCACAGAATACTTAAAGTGTTCCTTCCCTAACGCCTTGTCTTATTTTCGCTCTTTTTTCTGAAAGTTGTGTAGCACACTTTCTTGACATAGCCTATACATTTTGCGTTAGGCATAGCAGCATGTTGGCGGATAACTTCTCCGTCTGTCCATTGCTGTAGATGGTACCTCAAATACACAAAATTAATTTAGTGATGTACCGCCATGGATTCTCATGGGATTGTTTTCACATGATGACAATAAACAGTAGTAATAAGTTTCCGACATGACCGTCTCCGTAAGCGACAGTCCCAGGCCTACACTCCTACCTTCTGTTCCACCTATACGCATATCCCATAGAAATTAAAGTGAGGGGGAGATGACTTAAGCGATCTGGACTGAAGCCACTCAAATGGCTCTCAGTACGGCAACATAGTAACGGCGGGTAATACAAACATTACTTCGTTGCTTTTGCCTCAGTTGTTGGCAGAGAAACTACAAGTTTTCAAGTAAGGAGTAGGCTCTATAACAAAACACCTAAGGCACCATGATTTATATCTGTTGTGAAAATTATTCCCAATCTTACGAAAAACGAATGAAATGACATTTAAATTTATGAAGTTGAATGCACTCTGTGCGTACGGAGACAAACCAATCATTTTACGTTTTGCCGTACAGCGGAAGCGCCCTCACTATTTTCGTGGCTTCACTGGTTAAGCAGCGATGCACTGTGTCAGAGTTCCCCATAACTGTGGCATATCCTGACTGTAGATTCATTGCATTTCCGCGTTATTGTATGTTTTACAAGCTATTAAAGTAAGTTTTGGCACAACCACATTCTTTCCTGCTCTTTCGTGATTTTATATTTTATAGTTTATCCGTTACATTTCTAGAGCCATTTGTAGTACAAAACTGGGAGCGTTAATTTCCCGTTGTTAATTACTTGAACAATACGCTGTAGTTATGGTAAAGGAATTCTGGGACGTCATCGAACCATATTGTAATGAACGATCCGCATGCATGCCATGTCAAATGCAAATAGTGTTCATTTGTTGAATACGTGTACTAAGCAAGGACTGGTTAAGACTTTACAGCTTATCAAAAATAACTCATCAATAAATCAGAGTAGAGACAGGTGGGACCTGGGTGGTCTCAGGGCCTCAACGAGAAATGTTCTTAAATCAAACTGAGGGCATTCACCCATTTAATAAGTTACTTCCTCGTTCCCTAATGTATCAGTGAAATGTTCGAAGGAGTAAGTCTTTCATGTTCCTAGAAGTTAAAGGGAAAATGCAGTCCCCCAATATGAATAAGTGCATACCCCGTCATCCTAATTCAAGATGGGCTCCTATCAATCATGTGACAATATTTTTGTTATTTGTTCAATTCATGCAGACTAACTGCTTGGTTTACTTTCAATATTCAATATTTTTATACAGATACATAATGGGGGATACTTGTGGGTGAAATAAGGGGAGATCTGTAAGATTTAGTACATTTTTGAAAATTAACTTGGGGCGACTGCTTCCTCCCTGTAAATGTGACATCATGTGGCAAGGAGGGATAGGAATGTTTACGACAAAATGTCTTTACCATATCTCTGCGGGGCCGTATATCAATAGAGGTCGGAAAGAACTACGATGGGGGCTTTTGGACATGTTCACCAAAATTATTTAGTTGACTGACCTATCGAGCGGGGCTTAAACATAAAATTCATGCCTATACGGTGAGCTGAAATGTGGAGCAAGCAAATCAATGCACTTTACAACCACTTAATTTGGTATGTGATACAGTATGTAAGGGCATCAGGAAGCAATTGCATGCATGTGCATACAACTATAATAATGCTTAATGCTGACACTTTATGTGTGTAAGTGTGTATGTGTCTGTCTTTTTGTGAAAATAGGGTGGGAAAGGCAAAGTTGTTGGTATCTGGAAGCACGTTTTCAGTGTTTTCCACAATGGTTTTTAGGGGGCGGCCCGCCCCTGAGTGGAAATTGCCGCCCCCTGAAATAGCGACAGCCCCCTACAAAAGCTCCGTTCCATCCCAACTCTGAAAAAAAGTTTACAATAGGCCACTGTTTTTTTTTTCAAATGAAGGCCGATCCGCACATATTTTTAAACAAATGAAGTGACAAATTTGTAAAATGGTACCTATGAGTACTGGGTAGGATCTGTCAACTTGAAAAAGACAGCTAGTCAGTGGAGTCCCTCAAATAACAACGTGCTTCACCATCGCCTGTGCTCTTTGCGCTTGACCGCCTCTTTTGAAAATCTGTGGAGAACACTGATTTTTGTAGTTTTCTTTGGGGGACCGTAGATTAGATGGATTAGCAAATCCAATAGTAGGTCCTGATTACTACAACAAGCTCCTCTTACACAGGCTACAATTAAGGCCTACATTGTGTTACCTGAGTGGGTTAGGCCTATGGAGGATATCATAAGCTACAGTGTTAATGGTACTGTTGTGAACATGTACTTGATCAGTTTCTTACTATAATTTTATTCAGTTTGACATGAGGTTTTTCTAATTTGTTTGGTCAGTTTGTCGTAGCATATTGAGCTTACTGCTAGCAGGGAGCTTTCAAAGCCAATTACTAGAAAATTTTACAATTTTGAACTTGGACTCGGACTTGGACTCGAGAACACTGGATTCGGACTTGGAATTGGACTCGAGCCTTCGGACTTGGACTCGGACTTGACCTTATGGACTTGGACTCGAGCTTGGTGAACTTGACTACAGCCCTGGTCATAAGGTGGGATACTGTTAAAGTAAAGGCTATATTGATCTTTTTTCGAATAATCAAGAGTGTTCAGTTGTTAACAAGAACAACATTTTGAAATTTTGAAGTGAATTTATGTCCATTGGGAGGGAGGATCAATCCCCCACCATTTCTTTGGAAGTTCTCTGTTTTGCACTTACCGTAGGAATATTTACGATACGGTGTTGCTGTGCTACTTTTTGTAACCCTGCATCACTAGTGTGTCTTGAGTCCTACGGTCCCAGCCAGTCAGCAGTATGACCCACTGGTTGATTCTGAGTCATTCCCACTCTTCACAAGAAGCAAGGGGATAGTTTTACCTTCAAGGCGGAAAGATGATTGGTCACGTTCCGGTTAGTATCTATGCATGTATTCACTGTATACACTAAAGAGGAAGACACTTGGAATGCGATAGAGGGCGCGATCAAACAAACACCTCAAAGCCCTGGTAGGGGCTAATATTATTATAATTAGTGAATCTATACATCATTGTTCTCGTTAAGGAGCAGTACAAGTGCAGAATGTAAAGTATATGTATACATGTTCTAAAAAGCCTATAGTTGAACTCTTATTGTCAACCGATCATAGCCTGTCTCTGAACTGAAATTTATTTTGTACAAACGTAGAAGGAAAATGGAATAATCTGTCATTATTTTTCATGGACCACTACAAAATATAGTCTTTGTCGCAACTGAAGTCTTTGTGGCTTCTTAAAAATGTGATATCGGTGTACCACTATAGCGAGAGGGTGACGTGATCTGAAAAGCTTACTCTCAAGATAAATATTTTGAGAGAAATAGGTTATCTTTAACTGAGTCAGGATCATACAAGTATTGAAATTTTAAAGGAAAACAAAATTATTCAATTTGGGTAATAGCCCCGAATAGGGCCTAACTGTATGGCATCAAACATTAATTTTGCAGTTACAATATCTACATCTTGTAACTCAGTAACTACAGCTATGAAGGTGAATGTTCGACAAACGTCTTTACTCTATCGACATTGGCAGTGTCCCGTACGTTTACTAAGTTTAGACTTGTGGTTTCCTTTGACTCAAGTCCTATTTTAGAAGCTGTTTTTGTCAATAAACAATATAACAAGAGGGCAATCCACGGAGTTGCACATCTCATCACTAGCACACATGTCATTCAATGTGATAGCAGTCAAAGATATTACAAGCATTCTTGTATGACAAGCATAAGCGTACGAGGCGGGGCAGGGGGCATATACCCTCCCACTTGGCAATTCGGGCAAAAATAGTGGATCCGTTCGGGCAAATGTGATAGCCAAAAAAAATATGCACTTTTTGCAACCGACACAGCGGTATCAAAATTCGGGCAACTTGGTCCAAAATTCTAATAATTCGGGCAAAAATTATCCCTGCCCCCAGAAATATCGACCCCGTACGCCTATGATACAAGCACAACTTAAAATGGATCGTTGGCTCCCCACACAGCGAAAATATGGAAGCGGAAGTGCTGATCGCTGTTAAGTCGTTTTGGCAATCAGAAAAATTAATGTCTGGCACAAGAGTATTACTACCTGTTAATTCAGGACATTGTGAAATCCAGGAAGGCATCACTCTTCAATATATTCCATTTATCACAAGAAGATTTTTCTTCCGCGTGGCATTCCAAACAAACACTTAACATGGACGCACATACGACTGATATGAAGTCCATAGACCTGTTTATAGGTCAGTCACCACAGACCCTTTTCCTATTAGCGATTACAAAGGATTGTGGGATAGTATTAAGTATGAGTCGTTTTTGGCTACAGTAACATGCCATTTACAAAAGCGGCGCGTACCAATCATCTATCCCACAATCCTTTTGGAAAAGGGTCTATGATATCCTCAATAAGGTAGCTTTTTATGATTTCTTACCCGCTTACAACGGGGCAGTAGTTAGTGCGTTCGTTTCTGTTCGTCAAGTATTCAAGATAAATACACAGAGAAATGTTTTCTTCGCATATACTCCCCGCATGCACACCAAGCTATTCTGATGTAAGGCGTTCTTAGTTTTTACGCAGAACAGAACAACGAGCATGTCAGACTAGTAAAGGGCAGGTCACACTACAGCGGTTTTCAATCCGAAATCCGATCCGAATTTTTGTAAATTGGACCAGTACCGTAGTTCTTAATTCAGACTTTGTTCTAAGGATGGTCACGCTATATTAGTAAATAATTCTAGTTTGTCCCACGTAACGATAAACTTATCTGTTACCATATATAACTTATACTCGCTCAACAGAGCGATATTTGTTCGAAAATCAATCCGATTTTGCACGCGTGTCCGATAAATGCTGTCTGCCGATGTGGCGTCACGAAATAATTAGTTTACATTTCATTTTCATAGTCCTATGATGCGAATCATACATTTACACGGGTTGGGAAATTTTTTGCTCATTCCGACCAGGGATGGATAAGATTTCAAATAAAACTCACAAAAATCGGACCGTAATCCTATCCGAAATCGCTCTTGTGTGACCTGCGCTTAACACTCACGCGTCTCCAAGAAGAGTCACTTTCCATAACAAGGTGGGTATCAGCAGGGCAGCCCTGACATCACGATCGGGAAGAAACGAACAAGTCGATGAAAACAAGTACTACGCGTACACACAGCTAGCAAAGATAATCCGGCTGGGTTTGCTTTCATCGGCAACGCGACCTCTGATCCAAATACCCGTATGGCCGCCCAACCCATAGGATTTTGATATCTATGCTTGTAATATCTTTAATAACAGTAACAAATATCAGTTCACATCATTAATGAAGCTAATACGGTACAAATGGAAAAAAATCTATACTTTGTCCTTTACTACCGGCATCTACGAGACAAAATTTTCCACTTTGGGACGCATCTTCACCAAGGTTGAAAAAATCGGATCAGCGACCTTGTTTTTGACAAAAAATATACATTTGACCTTCTGTGACTTGACCTTTGACCTCGGTTGCCATGGCAACCTGATATTTCGGTAGAACTCATCATCCCTATTATACGTGTCAAGTTTTATGTCAGTGCAATGTTTCTTCTTAAGAATTATAGTCAAAAAACGATTTTCATACAATTTGACCTTTGGCCTCTGACCTTTAAATCTAACCTTTGACCTTTACTTTGGATCTGCCAGACATGCTTTCCTCCCTGGGATACCTTCCCACCAAGTTTGACGAAAATCGGTCAAGCCGACTAGTATAGCAGTTTTTGAAACAAAAATGTTTTACCTTTTGTCACGTGACCTTTGCCTCGAATGCCATGGCAACTAAATTGTTTGGTGGACCTGTGATTTCTATTATAATATCCAGTTTTATGTATTTTCTTGGATTATGGCCAAAAACCGATTTTTACACAAATTAACCTTTGACCTTTAATTCCACGGGTTGGCGAGGCAAAATTTCCTATCCTAGGGTATCTTCCCACCAAGTTTGAAGAGAATCAGTTCGGCCCACTAAGAGGAGTTTGCGGCACATATCTTCGCTGAAAATTATGCCCTTCCATCACGTGACCTCTGACCTCGGTTGCCATAGCAACCACATATTTTGATAGTTCTAGACATCTTTGTTACAGGTGTAAAGCTTCATGTCATTGGAATGTCTCCCCTTGGAAATACAGTAAAAAAGTAATTTTCATCAAATTTGACCTTTGACCTCTGACGTTTGACCTTGAAGTCAGAGTGACACAAGTGTCTCTCCTAGGTTATCTTCCCACCAAGTGTGAAGATAATCCGCTTAACCGGCTTAGGAGATATCTATAAAACAAAATTGGACTTACACACAAACATGTACACACACAAATGGACACGTTTTGACCCCTCCCTCAGTCACGGACTTCCGGTCACCCTCCGGTACCCCACCTTAGGTTAGACCCTGAGACTAGTAACTTGGGAACAAAACGTTTCCATTGCAAGGGTTGCTATTGGCACTGCCGTATATAGCTCAACTGGCAAAGAGACTATAATATCTCATCCTTCCCACAGTGCGATGAGATGACAAGAATCAACTGCGCGTGAGTTATTCGCGCTAAACATGTTTCCTCCTTCTTGTACACGTGCACATGTAATGATGCGCAGTTAAATGAACATTGATGCCACACTAGTCACATGTAACGTCGAATTAATTTTTCTTCAATCAGTTGCCTACGTGGCGGGACGTCAAAAACGCCGTCAATTTCAACAAATTCTTCTGTTGACTGTTTTATAAGTTCAAACAAATGTTACGTCATAGCAAAATTCCTAGTAAAATACATTACCGTGGTAACTTGCTGTAGGTGCTTTACATAGCTGTCAAATTCATTCGTGATTGTAATCTAGTAGGCTATGTGGTTCTACAACTGCGTGCCCCTGATCTGTATAAAAGCAACTAGGCCTACAGTAAATTTGTTTGTTTGTGCATATTCTGCTTCCTCAGTAGCATACATGAATATGAATACCTATCATAAAGTATCATAATGCGGTATTAAGACTTAATCTAGCCAGTGCAGGGATAACCAAACTGCGCTTAATTCAATTGAAATTGCATCCACCCAGAATACTGTTAGTTTTCCCTGGCGATGTCATGTGGATGTAATGTAGGGCCTACTATGCTTTGTCAATGATAAGTTACCTTCGTTTTCATGTTTTCCTTGTGGAAAAACAGAGACAATGAAAACGAGAGGCGTGAGAAGAGTTTGAGCATGAATGATTTGGAGACAAGTCTTACATTCACAAATATCAGCGAATGTTATTTCTGATTAAAAATTTATTTAAAGTATATGTGTACCGTTATATATATAGTAAAGAAACGGACTGTGGTTGTCTCGTCCCTCATCCAGATTATTGGGTAACCATGTCTCCCATTGTGCCCAAGATCAACGCTCTTCATTACTGCTTGGGAAGCGAAGAATGCCCTAGCCTACGTTTTGTCACCCATTCGTTTGCCCCTTACCAAAATCTGCTAATTTTTAAGATCCGCATGAGACCCTGTCTCTGTTCACTCTTTTCAAATTGAACCAGGAAGAAGATGTCACTCTAACCGGGGAGTTGCAACAGACCTTTCACTTTCTGCACCTACAAGATGGTAGTCTGATCTTTATCCAAAACAGATTAAAACTGTTCTCTTTTCATGCATGCTGTGCCACTTGAGGAAGTTTAAGAATTAACGTCACTTTAAAGTTGACGACACTTTTTAAGCCAGGCCACTTCTATAATTCTCGGGCTTTCACTTGGACACACTATGGGCGTAGAGTATACATTAATGACTTACACAATGTTGCAGTAATCACGTCTTTCCTACAGACGATTTTCCGCGAGCCTCGCCCGCTTATATATCCAGAACATGACTTGGGGTTACTGTCCTAAAATTTATTCGTTGTTCCCGACCGTAACAGTCCCGTTTACCACTCAAGACAGGCTGTCCCGCTGTTGAAAACTGCATGGTTAGAGTGGCAATTCTCTGGTAAAAGAGTGTCGCCATTGGCTCGTGGGAGCACACCCAATGTTATTTACGACATTTTAAAACCCGTCGCCGAAAACAGCTGTTTATGCTCTTTTGGCGTCGCTTGAAAAGACATTCCCTCAGTGTGAATTCCTAATATTGTGTTACCAGCCACAATTATGAATGAAAGTTGTATGTACCGGTATAGGCACATGCATGTACGAATTGTTTACTTACATATATCCGTGTACGTTTATATATCCTGTACATGAGTTAAGCGTTTACGGATATCTATATGTATACATATGTATTAGGCTACATAGATCATTGTAAGCTCCCTGCATGACCCCTTGTTCCCCCCTTTCCCCTTTTCCAAGATAATCTTTCTTTGATAGCATATATTTCTTTCTCGTTGTCACCAACCCTAAAAATTACAGATTAGGCACCTACAGCACCGGTCCAGTTCCATTATATATAAGATCATAAGATCGTAGAGGTGGACTCGAATTTATTTTTGTGATACTGTACTGGCTGTAAGACCGAAAATGATCCACCTTTATCCGAAAATGCATTAGTTTTAAGGCTGATATTGTTGATGGCTGACGGATGTTCTCAGAAAGGCCTTAAAATCACGGAATAAAAAATGTCGATATTTAAGCCATTGGGTCACCGATTTCTATCATTGTTTTATCCCCCCCCCCCCCCCATGTTAAGAATGACCTGCAATGGTGGTATGGTGGTAACTAGTTTTGAATTAAAAACTTCATTCATTTTTTTTTTTTCTTTTTTTTTTATTGTGGACACCCTACCTTTGTATACGCCCCCCATATTAATGTTTCCTTTTGCTTGTCTGTCTAACTTGGCGTGCGTTGATAGCAAATCCTCATCAAACAGGTGGGCTTAAACTGCATTTGACACTTATCTGACTGCATGAACAAACTGCACGGTAGCCTTTCTAATCCGACTTCGCATCATAGGTGTCAAAGGTATATTCGGGTTATCAACACTTACTTAAAGAGGTAGTTGCACACTAGTTTAGGGGCCTATTCTTCTTAAACTCACAAAATGGCAGGGCGGAGAGGCTCGGTTACGGACTCAATTCTAGACTTAAGTTTGTTTTACTGGACTCTGAATTGACCGGGAATGGAAGATCCTGAAGTCGGAACTGGCCTGGATTGGACCGCACTTGGACTCGGACTCGGAGCCGATTATTGTCGAGTCCACAAATATGAAGGTTACACGATGATAAGGTACGAATCAATTTTATTGGTACACAGTGTTGGAGACTTGTAGTACTCGAGTACTGCCTCGTACTCAGTCTTACTCGAGTACATTTTTTCTGTACTCGTACTCGTACTCATGACTTTGTACTCGTACTCAGGGAATATGAAAATCGAAAATCAAGTACAGTATTCGTACTCGTGCTCACGTCCTTGCACTCGTACTCAGGACTTTGTATTCGTACTGACACTCATACTTAGAGATATACTCATGAGTACAGACATCTCATTCTAGGGTGTTAGGCCTAATATTTGTAATCTTCACTGATCCTTTTTTAACTTTATAGAACTTGTTAGAATTCAGCTTGTTTCCTACATGTACTGATTACAAAGACTCTATCTCAAAATCAATAAATTGTGCTGTTAAGACCAGCAACAAAGGGTACAAACAATATATATATAGTAATATCTTACTTAATTACTATATATAGTAATATCTTGAAAAACTAGTCAGGATGGTGCCTCTGCTGACTAACTCGACTGACTAGAGTATAAATTAGGCGGTTGATTGGTCGGTAGTCACAAACTAGTCAGTGGATTAGTCCGTGAGAAACCGACTAATCAATTGACTTTTTTGTGATCACTGACTAATCCATCGACTAATTTATATTCTAGTCAGTCAAATTAGTCAGTAGAGGCACCATCCTGACTAGTTTTTGTTTTCAGCGACGTACATTATCAACCTTCTAGTGGCTCTTAATAATACTAGCGTATCATCATGTGGGTTCTTTGGCCAACTTCTTCAAAAAGAAGATATATTGCCTTGGTGAAATCTTGAACTACAGTGTTTGAAATTACCTTCCATCAGTGACGAAGTCAGAGTCTACCTCTAAAAACTTCATGACCCCGCTGATTTACCTTCAGTTGTTGACAATCGTGCTCTTCCATATATAAGGTTCTGAGACCGTGACATGGGTGTGATTACATTAGGGCTTAGAATTGAAATGACCAGTGTTCTAATACAGCCTACTTGAATCACTGTTTAAAGTGTGTTAAAACTGACAACCCCCAGGAAGGAACAAGCCGAAATTCAAAAAGAAGCTATTAAAATCAGTATTCTCAACCTGATGGAATTAGTCTGTATAATCAGTTTCCTCAAAGTGATGGAATCAATGTAATTCGTCTCTTTTTGTTGGTAAATGCAAACCTTTGACCCTCTACTGAATTTGAACATAGCTGGTTATGATTTTGCGGAAGACTGCAGTCTATACTCAAATTATTTCTTACAGAGCTTAATTTTGAAATAAAAACTATAATAGTTGGTTTTAGTTTAGAACATAATGACATTGATAAAACAAATGTACCATTCGTAACTTACCAACCATCACCAGAGTACCATGGCTTTCCAAGTGAAATGACAAGTTTCATAATAAAACTACAGTAGTGCGAATTTTGATCTATACAGTATATGGTCATCTTTTCAAGATTAATAGTCATTTGGCTTCAAGCTCCAAGTTAATATATTATTACTGCTCGAGATCTGACAATGTCGAAGTACGTAAAGAGTTTTCATAGTATGTAAAATAATCATATAGCATGGATGGGAGGGGGGTAAGGGAGCGATAGCCCCTTTACGGAGCTTGTAATGTCTTTGTCGGAAATTTTAAGCACTTCATTCCTCTTGTTGTCGTCGATGTGTAGTCGAGGAATCACCAGTTTTGTATTTTTGACATGGAACCCTAATTTGCATAATCCATAAATGCAAATACCTCATCATCCAAATGGTCAGTAATTCTTTTTTCGTTTTTTTTTTTTTTTTTTTTTTTTGCGAGCTTCGCGCACATGTGCAAATAATGAGTTTTCTAATTGTTACCGAAAGCTTTCGGTACAACTCGACTAGTGGACTTTAGGTCGTCTCACTGTTACTTCATTTGCGTTTACTTGACTGGAACTATTGTTTTCCAAAACCTTTAAACCCACCCCATCAGCCCCTCTCCTAACCAACTGTATCACCCTCATTGATTGGACCGACTGTAAGTTTATGGTATCATGAATTATGAATTATGGTAATTGTATTCTGCTCATTGAACGACGTTTGTAAACAGTTGAAAGCAGTAAACTGCCCACAACTTTGTAAAAATCGCTGTTTCCGGGAATTTGCTAGTTGACCTAAACCTGAGTTTTTGTTGCTTGGGACCCTGCCATCAAGGTGGACCCTGGATATTGCAAGTTGAAAGGGGGAGCAGCACTCCTGCAACGTCCTTGCAAATTGCCAAGAAAATTTTAGGCCACCAGCTATGTATGCAATTATTGTCAGTCAAAATATTTCATTAAGCATTTCAAATAAAACCTGGAAGACCCAGCACTTCCTCTAGAAATGGTCCAGAATGACCGCAAAAGAGTTCAAATTTAAGAAAAACTACCCATACCCACGCTCCGTGAATCGAACAGTCGATGCTCTTGGCTCGCTGCTACATCGATGCAGACAGTGAGCGAAAAATTGTTTGCTTAACACTTTTTAGGAGAAACCCATGGTTTTGTCCTGTATCAACTACATAGGCCTGTAACAGTTTTGTCATCATTGATTTAGGAGAGTGTAACCAACCCTAAAACCATCGTCGCGCTTAGAAAATTATATTATAACATAAGTACTAAGTTTTCCTTCAAGTTTTCCAAAAGCGAGATAGAAACCCCTCAGATCCCCTCCCAGAAAAGCACTGAAATTTCAAATTATCAAAACAAAATTGACCCCATGATGTTATGGAACTTAGTAGCAAAATTGTTATTTCGAGATGGTAGTCTGTCGGAAAATTTGGTCTTTGCCCTTCCACACAAAATGTCTATCTACGCCACTGTGCAAAGGTATTAATTCCATTCACCTTTAGAATCAGTTACCAGCATCTGACCCTTTTAGAAAACCTACTACGTATTGACAGTACTTTACCAATGTTTTTAATTAAAGGAATTGTATTTGAAAACCTATTACAAATAAGTGGTGCGTTTGATTTCTTTGTAAACTGGTGTTGCTGTACCTCTCCAGCCTTAAATTACATACATGTACTCAGTAAGTTACTCATACTTGTACTCGAG
Organism: Holothuria leucospilota; assembly: GCA_029531755.1. Lineage (NCBI taxonomy): Eukaryota > Metazoa > Echinodermata > Holothuroidea > Aspidochirotida > Holothuriidae > Holothuria > Holothuria leucospilota. Next base: position 19,265,837 of record CM055981.1, on the reverse strand, counting down.
TGCATTCTTATGTACTCGTACTCGTGACTTTGTACTCATATTCATACTCGGACTCATGGCTTTGTACTCGTGATCATACTCGGGAGTTTTGTACTCGCACTACAAGTCTGCAGTGTGGCATATGAAAAAGTCATACCCGGCTAAAGAAAACTGGATGGGACAGACTTCAAAATTAACCCCTTTCAATGACCCAGTTAAGACACTGTACATATTAAAGAGCATTAAGCATATATGTACGACATTTTTGACATACGGGATGTTGCTACATTGTCAAGTAGACAAGACTTGGGCTGGACTCGGAATTGGCTCCGAAGTCGGGATACTGGAATAGCAATTGGGTCAGACTCGGTAGGTTCCAGACTGAGAACGCCGTTTCCAAATTTTGTGTACCATGATCATTGAAATTTTGAGCTACGAGAGCTCTGGGTTCCCTTAACCCTCCACTTAAAAACTTTGCCCAGCGGAAGGAGATAGGCCTAATACAAAAAAAATGAGTAACTCTTACGATTTTCTTAACGTTTACATAATAAGTTCTTCAGTTTGCTGCTTAAACATCTCCTCTTATTCTCTACATCACCATTGTCACCATTCCTTGAGGACACCTATGTTCAGGATGCATAAAAAAACCTTACCTGGCAACCTGGGCCCATAAAAACCCATCTCACGATACTAACAAATCGTGAGAACTTAAGTTAATGTTCGTAACCTCGCTAAATCGAAACCTAAGGCCGTGCAAAAAGTCGGCTTCGCAAATGTCAAACCCCTTGCAGAGAACATAAACTTTAACAGTGTTTAGGTTAAGTGTTGCAAAAAATTTCGATTTTCAGTACCGGCATTTTACAAGAACAAAAATCAGCTGGGTCCGACTGCAAATCACGATGTGCCTGTTTTGAAGTAAGTGTCGACAAAATAGGTTTTCATAAGTTAGGTTTGCTATGCTTTGCCTTTCGGGCGTACAGATGTACCTATAACATTTACAGAAAAATAATTAATTTCCTCTCGGTTTGTTTCGCCTGATTAACTTACAATTGCAGAGCGGAAATCAAACGGCAAAGTTTCATATTTTGTTCTTTCGATCAATGAAATGTCCCATGCTTCTTGTACATTCCGACCCGAGGAGAATAAAAATAGAAGCCCAAAGACTCTTCAGTACTAGGTATATACAGAACAATGGTCTTGTATATACAACTATTGTGACAATAAAAACTTTATATAATATGAAACATTCCTTAGGCTAGTAAGTTTAGAAAATAACAATTTTTAAAAAGTAAAATGGAAGGATGGAGCTCTACTGCTTGACTTAAGATGGCAAGATGTCCCCCAAGTTATTATATAGACAGCTTGCTCAAGTTTTTTTACTTCTTTGGCAATTACCGAATGAGAAAAGATAAAACTCTAAACAATTCTCTTAGAGACACAATATCATTTCAAAAATAAAATTTAGTAGAACTTTCAAAGGACGACTGGTTGATCTTTCGCTGGCATAACTTAATCATTTTATTTCTTATAATTTTCAGTTTTAATTATCTTTTTTTATCTAACATTATTTTGGTCTTTTGGTGGCAAACTAATCGGTCGCAGACCTGGACTGGTTTGATCGATTATATGATGATAGTGACTGTATTACACACTAACTAAACATAGTTACTGGAGGGTAGCTTCAGTGCATACCGTACATTACGGAGCATATTATGTATTGTTATTTGGAAAAATGCAACTACTGTTATTAAAACCTACGGATGAGGGGGTTTTCCTCTCCGTCAAAGCCTAGCGAACAGTACTAATAAGGGTTTCAAAGTATCTCTCATATTTCAAATTGAACAAAGGTAACGCTCAAAGAGCACTGTTTTTTCTATTTATTTTATGCATTTTATGTAGCTATTATTTTCAGCAGTTTAATTTAATTCATTGCTTACAAGTAGAAAGATGGCATAACGTTGTACCTTAAAGTAGCTGGCAACTTTGCTACTCTACGAGTGTTTTAACTTGTTTCATTTTGGGGTATCCACCCATGGAGAAAGTTTTGAATCCCAAACCTTTCTCTGTGTCACTGCAAAACTGTAACAAGTCAGTAAATTTAATGAGTTCATCAAAGTTAGAAAAAGGGCTGAAGGGTAGCTGCAGCTACCTGTTTTCTGCAGCTCTCGTAGTGAAACTATCAATAATCATGAAATCCTCCCGTTACAACACTGACCGTCTCAAACCTTACCTTACTTGCAAATGATGAAGAGAAGAATCTTTACTGCGTGAGTCAGACGATAATCAAGTGCTGGTGTCTGTCAACCAATTACGCAGTTGCGGGAGGACGGAAGGGGACCCCCCCCCAATCGCCCTTGCCCTTAAACGAACAGAACGATTTTGATGTTAAGATAGACAAATAGAGAGCGCTACACATACTTTAGGTTTTAGAGACCGTATACCGAAAATATGGTCTTCGCGTGGCAGAGTGGTTGACGCTATCGTGCAAGTGCAGGGGTTCAAATTTCGTTCGAGGTAAAAAGATTTTCTCTTCGTACTCTGGCTTTTTTCCCACATGACACGGTTTGCCATCAAACTCGGTTACTCAGACGACAAGACTGGATGCGCGCCAGACTGAAGCGCCTGATGGGCCCTTGAATGAACCTATCACTTGCTTTTTTTTCGTTTCTAGCACAGGCGTGGGATTGAAATGAATTATCCAGGGGATGAAGTGGGTTGCCCACCTACCTGAAGCAACTTCAAGAGGACCAAAACACTAGCCGACTTCGAAACTGACTTTGTTTTGGTCGAAATTTCTCATAAACTCAAATTTACCTTAACAAAATAATACAACTTTCTTTCTTCGCTTGTGAAAATTACACTCTTATGCCCATTGCCCACCAACTGCGAAGCCTGCGTTATCTTGCGGTTTTTTAGCGCCAATTTTTTCGCAAGTAATTGCGCTGTAAATTGCGCTATAAAATTTGCAGCGCATGCCATTGCCCACCGGCGAAAATATTCGCGAAACAGCTCACAGTTGAATTGAATTACGGACACAGAAGATTCGAGACTGGCCTGTGCACAAGACTAATGTACTCCATCATCGACTTATCATAAAACTCAGGGTGCTGTTGATACCATTCAGCTACAGACAGTTCTTTTTCCTGGTAAAGCCTAAGTCTTGGCTGCCTGGCCTTCTTGGGAGCCATTTTTGTTGTGAGGAGAATGCTGCAGCCCCACGTGTGCATTGTACTAATAGGATGGTCAAAAGGCAAAATGATCACTGCCTATAATTGAGAACATCAGACGGAGACGGGCATCAGACGGAGACGGGACGGACCATGCCTAGCATACCCGCTGTACTTTCCTGGGCCGGAACGATAGTGCCGACTTGCGCTGCATAGCGCTCCTTGCGTATGCTTGCGATAGGCCTGCTCACTGCTTGCGATGCATTGCGAAAGACTTTTAGCGCAGCCTGGCTTGCGCTTTTTTTGGGCAGGTTCAAAAATAGCGCAATAGCTTGCGAAGCAATTTCGCAAGGAAAATTTGCGCATGCTTTCGCAAGAACACTTGCCCACCGCTTTGCTACTTGCGCTATTTTGGCTTCTCAAGCTGGCGCAAGCAGTTTCGCAAGTTAACGCAGTTGGTGGGCAATGGGCATAAGAATAAGTCAAACACATCGTTGAGCAGGGAGTTCTAGTGCCAACTCTATTTTTGAAGTAACATTCAGACTATTATTCGTTGAAATGATGAATTATGTAACCTTCGTTTTGGTTTATTTATTGTTAAAGTGTAATTAACTCGAAAATCCATTTGTTCTACAATTTATGATCTGTGAGAAATAGATTTTATGAGACCACGTGAACGTTCACTTTTTTTCTTTAAATTCACTTCTCACAATCTGGGTTGGTTATTGATCATTCTGATCTAATTTCCTGTTTCAACCAGATGTTATCTCGTGAAACATTGCATCAAACAAACAAAAGATAAAAGTTACGGCAAAGACAGCAAAGGAAATTAACATGAAGTTGTCTTTAGGGTATCTATTCTACACAAGAATAAATGTTCTAGAGTCTATGTTTTTCAATATAGAATTGTATACACACTTTAAAGTCTTAAGGCCTGCTCATAGTGCAGTATGTTGCTATAAAGCTATGAATGTTCAATATTGTTGAACTTTGACCGAGTTGATGTTTTTGACCTCTGATTGGCTTGGAAGAGCAAAGGATGATCATATACGGTTCTCATAGCTTTATATAAATTTGGAAGTATGAACCGGCCTTTAGAGACAAAGCTGGATACAGCATTATGTCTTAACTCTCAAATATTGTTGGACTGATGCACTAAAATATCGTACGTAAGTTTCAATTTTTCTTTAGTGTTCTTTTCGTAGATGTCGAAAATACATTAACACGATGAACAAATTTCTAACTTAAAACTGCATGAAGTTATTAAATAAGAGGAACCGTGGACATTTTTAAAGCCATTTTATAAGGTTAGGCCTATATAAGATACTTCAACGTAAAACGTAACAGGAACTCAAGAAACCCCTTTGTTGTCGGATACGTGCAGCCACGGGGAGGGGGAGACGGGTCCAAACCCCATACCACAAGTGCGAAAATGATGCCCCCAAATCATCTATTGCTTGGGAGAATATTCCGATTTAATTCCCTGCCCCTGTCCTGCAAGACTTATTTCAAAGAAACGTCCCAAGAGTCCCTGAACCCTATGCCAATAGGGAGGTTTGTCAGTTTGTGCGACTGGTAGTGCCACTCGTATCATTAAAATTAGTGTTTTCTGTATCCCTCCACGACATCCTGGCTCCTCGGATGCTTGGTGTCAAGTTCAGAGTCTGGATGTAATGTGTTATTCGTGCCAGTTACTTCAGGAAATGCCCCGCCCAGGGAAACGTAATTATCGCAGGAGAGGATATTCGTAGCCTAGTTTATGAAAACTTATGAGTGTTATCAATACGATGGAGGGTATTGTATTGATTATGACATATGCAGGTATAGTGTAATGCAGGTCACTTGGCACTGAACTAAATTTACCCAGACATGAAGTTTGCACAAGCGAGGCCAATTTAAAAAATTAAGTGATTGTATAGGCAGATAAGGAAGTAGCCAGAATCTCTAAGCACTTCTGCTTATGCCAAAACTTCACCAGTTTTCCAAGATTTGAAGAAAGAAAGGATGATTTACAGCAAGAGGTTGGAGGGGTGCTTTAATGGAACGCTTTAAAATTAGTTTTCTGATGACAAAAATCATTTGAGGCAGATTTTTTAGGTCTGTTGCATTCAGAAAAAAAATTGCCGTCTTTAGAGGTCGTTGCATTCGAGACAATTGTAACATAGCAAGCGAAGTCTCATAGTTGTTTAAAGTGGACCTGAAGTTTAGAATTACAAGAATATATATTTTAGAGGGGAAAATGAATTTCATTCATCCAGCTCTTGTTTTCATAGCTTATTCCGTCGCTGAGATAAAAAAATGTTGAAATATATTCACTTAATTAGAAATAGTCGATTGCGCAATAATTTGTGAAGTCCTTCTTGTACAACTCACATTACCTGCTTTTGTTTCCTTTTAAAATTAAGATGTTTATATGACCTTGAAACAACTACATTTTCCCCGCATGGTATGCTGTACGGAGAGGACATATAGCCAAGTCACCCTATAACAGTAAGACAGTGATCACATTTTGGCACAACGTGCAGTGGCTTTCGAAAAAACAAAGAAAAACAGACGGTTATATGAGTAGTACAAGAATGACATCAGCAATTATTGCGCAATACACCTTTTTAACTTTGGTGAATAAGTTTCAACATTTTATATCTCACCTCTGGAATGTCCTGTAAAGATGAAAGTTGGGCCATTTGGATGCATTTTCCAAGCTTAGTAACATATATTTTTAAAATATTAGACTTTAGGTACACTTTAAGGGCATCACGATGTAAGTTGCTTTTAGAGAGATGGCGGAGATCTGGTTTAAGCACAAACTCTCTTCTTATGATCTTCGCACAGTTTGAAATATTTATTTTTTATAGAGACGCCCTGCTTGAAAAATTTGTTTGTGTAGAGAATACTTACAATAATTAAGGTCAAGGAGGATTACATAGAAAGTAGAAGTAGCATGTTTTGTCTCGAAGAATGTTGATAAGGGCAATCGGAAAGTGATTAAAACATTATATATACTTGCATGGCAAACTGGCCTCACCAAAATGGTAATCGGTTACTTGCCTAGTTTGCCTACAGAGGTGCTTCACCGATGTCACGTGATCGCGCGTCTCTTTGGCTGTCAGCCATTTTGTCGGGCAAACGTGCATTGTGTGACATTAGTATCTATGGTAATGCCTTGCGCGTGTTCTGTAATTAAGCTTACAGCGTGTGTTCCTTGCCCGGCAATCGTGTGACGTCAAATGAAATACCTCTATAGGTGTAGAGGCCAGGTTAAGTAGTTAGCTCGAAGGCACAATTGATTACACAAATACTTTCTACATAAATGCATTCAGAGCTCCTTGCATTTGCAACAAAGCGTTGTGTTGGTAATATGACGATAGGGTTGGTAACATGGTTTACCCCGCTAAGACTAAGGAATGGTTTGGTTAAAATGCTTTTCAATACAGTCAATACAGCATGTATCCAACAGTAATGCAGTGACGTCAGTTTGGATTCATATGAGCCCTCGTATACTGTGCCAAACATTTCATATATCATGAGATATATATAGTTTTTCTATTAATTTTTTTTTTTTTTTTTTTGAGGGGGGGGGGTGAATTGTTTTAGCCCGAGGAAAACCTGTATATGCCCAAGGAAGATGGTCGATCATTGTTTCAAAAATCTTCTCGAAAGATAGCTTGTACTAAACCCTAGGGGTTGCAACCCCCAGCCCCTATTCTCCGAAGTCTATGTTAAATCCACGCCAGATCATTGTTGGGTTTACTTATAATACAATAAAATTTGATAGACTCAAAATAATACCTCAAATTAAGGCGATACCGTAACTGATTAAACTCAGTTGTAACTCTAAGCCAATGATGTTCCAGTCATTAAACATATTAGGCTTATTTCTTCAAATCATCCAGATGGGCCACTTAAGATCTTCATCTTAAGTCTAACATTTAAGAAATATCCGTTAAGGGTTAAATACTAAGTTCATGGACCAACCCTATCTCCGGACTTGTTCCTGTTCAGGCTAGGATTTAATTAAAATTTGGAAATTTATGCACTTCATGCATCATCCTCAATTGTCAAAATTTTCAAAAGAGTACAAAGGCATTCATTTTTCAGACCTCCTCCACCTTTTACAGAGGGCACTTGGCACTTTTAATTGATCCTAAACCATGATCAGTGATGATGATGTAAGTCATTTGTGTGTTCAATTGGCCTAAAGCCTGTACCACGTCAATATTGTTATAAAAATAAGAGCCAAGATCCCAAATTCATACCGTATGTCTCATTCGCTGGCAATGAAGTCCCGTGAATATCATAGCCATACACTGTACTCAATCGTGACTTTGTGCAATATAAAAATTTGACCTGGTGCAGACTTTGTTAGACACTGTTATGTACATACAACAATGAAACAATTATGTGTTCACAGCAATTCCTTCTTTATTTGAATAAAACATGCCATGTGGAAAAGTTTTGTTTATAAATGGAGCACTGTGTGCAGACCGGTGTAAAATGTAACTTTACCTAAGGGATAAATTCAATGGAAATGGATCTTTGAATAGTTTGATATAAATATGGATGACCCATTACTACTATGGTGGGTTGCGCAAAATCTAGGACATATTTCAAGGAATGCAAAGGCTTATTTTTCGTCATTTACTTAAAACGCTCTTGTAGCTTGCTCCAAAATATGATCAGTGTCTTGTTTTAAAAGAGTGGATTGACTATTCATGCATCTTTTAAAAAAAAATTCGGGATAAATATAGATCTGTTTCCAAGGTCATCTAAGCATATTAAGCAAGATGATTTGAGCTGTACGACACTTCACATAATGGAGCAATCAACATTTGCCGAAAAATGAAAAACTGAACTGTTTGTGTCACAGATATGGATTGAGGTGCAAAATATGAAAATTAAGCTGTTCGTTTTTCGACCTCTACGACACATAGTCTGACTATCTTATACGCGCCCTGATGGTGCTTATTAAATGTTGTAAAACCATGACAGCTAAAGGCTTTGTTTTACAAGATTTTTGAGCAGCTATTTCATCCAATTCAATACTGAAAAGCATAGTAACATGCAAAACGTTTTTCGTAATCCAACAAATAATCCAGACTGTCTGCATATAGCGTTGTTAGGGCATTACTATTTTCCGGCGATTACACAATACCTTATATAGGCAATAATTATCGTCGGGTGCACATTTTACCACGAGGGTTAACTGTACAAATTTCTACTAGAGTGAAACTCTTCGTAGTGCTGTATACGCATAATAAATGAAAGAAGATATAAAACAGGACCCTCGAGGCATCAGTAATTCCCACTAACAGTTTGCTAAATAACAGATGATGAACTAATCCAATCATCCCTTACCTTGGGCACGTGTAATACGTAGCAAAGATTCTGTGGTACTCCAAGGACGCTTTGGCAATATTTAAAAGATATGTACGACAAGGTATGAAAACTAGTTGCCCTTAGCTGTATAAGTGGTCATGTGTTGACACATTATTTAAATAAGTCGTTTTAGGAAAGTCAAATAGTTTTTTCACTTTTGTTATTTTAAAAGGAGTTTCCAGAATGAGGTTTTCTTTAAATTTGTTAAACGATTATTCTAAACTTAATATTTGGCCATCTGTATAAACCTATACATATATAAATATATATAGTTAGACAAATATTTGTTATTCAATTATATATATATATATATATATATATATATATATATATATGTATATATATAACACGTTGTTAGGGTATTGATAAACTTAAACCAATGAGAACAGGTCTTCAACATTCTCCCATATAATACTGGAAATGACAGATCCGCCACTATTCTTGTAAGTAATTGATTTAAAAAAACAAAGAATGAGAAAACCGAATTTTTAGCCTATTTCTGGAAGGCTCTGTGAGATTAAACAGTTAAACAAATGATTAGCAAACAATGGTCAGGTTTTCAGGAAGCGATAGTAAACAGTTATTCTTCAAGGGAAGAAAGAAGACCTGACATCTAACAGGTTAAAATCTCCGCAGTGGCTGATCTAACATGGTCGGGGCTAGGGTCAGAAACTTAATTTGACTTTCGAAACAATCTTGATTTCAGGAGACAGCGCACTCAAACACAGATTCGTCCAAAGTTCCGCGCCTGCCGTACATGGGAGGCAATAAGATGGAAAGAGATCCCATCAGGGATCACGCGGGATCTCAGCTTTCTCCATGATCCATTTAAATCTGTCCTTGCATCCTAGCAATCCAAAGCTTATACGTATATGTGCACCGTTGTTTTCACAATTTTGTATGCCCCGAAGACATTTGCTTAAAATGTACACTTTAATAATACATTTACATAAACCAGTAAGCTTGCAGAATTGTGCAATGCAGGTGTTACAGCTTATCCAGGAGGACCACCAATAGATAGTTAAGGATTACATGAGTCCAATTTATACTTTAAATTTATTCTGAGAAGATGCGAGCACGGAAATACTCCCATTTTAGAGAAATTTTCTTCCAAAATAGATATGCACGAGGTACAACTTAGATATCAGGTGTCTTTTTCGTATTACGTTAAAGGACTTGTATTGCAAAATAATTAGGACTATACTACCATAATTCAGGGCAGATATTTATCTCGGTGCATTTTTATTCTGAATGCAACGGCTTTAAAACCTGAGGTGATGAAAGGTGCAACTCATTTTACAAAATTTGTTTCTTTTTACAAATATGAAAGTAAGGGAAGGTTAAAATAATACATTTCTATTGGATAATAGAGAAACACACTTTACATTTGAAGGAGCAAAACTGCACAACCCCATAACTGTCGTTGCTACTGCTTCGTTGGTGCCATTGTTCAGTTGTTGCATGTTGTGCAACATATGAAGGTGATGATGTATGATGATGTTGACCATATTGTGGTCGTTTTTGCTGTTATGTTATTTTATTGACCAGCTTAAAAGAATTCACTTAAATACCTTTGTTATTCTATAGTTTTGTTGTTATCGTTCAGTCGATGTTGTCGATGATTATGTTGATCATGTTTGTGTTATTGTTGGCTGCGATGTTGATGTTGATATTTTTTGTTGTAGTTATTTATGTGCTGATTGAAAAAGCTTAACGATATGTTCCATGCAACAATAGTTAATAGATATAACATGAGTTAATTTAGGATATGGAGGACAATTCAATAAAGCTACCAACGACGATGTTGTTATTTGTTGATGATATTGATTTTAATTTGCTGATTCACATTATTTTGCCCAGTGGCGGGAATCAGATTAGCGTAGGTTCTTGCGTAAGTGAAAATACTTACGAACTTCGTTAGAACTTTCTTAAGTGGTATTCACGAACAACTTACGCAGTATGTAAAGTTACGCTGCGTCTCTATATGTCTTACTATGGCTTTTTGCACTAACGACAACTTGAAGCTTGCTCAAAGTACGCAGAATATTTAGGAACTCTTCCCTTCGTGAATACCGACTAAGCAAGATACGCTTCGTAAGTCCGACTTACGCAAATTTTTGCGCGTAAGTAGTCTTTGCGAATCCGGCCCCAGTTGTTATCATACGATTCCCATAATCATATGGCGGACAAATAGACAGGGTTTTACGGGAGTCCACTTACCATGAGTCCAAGCTAATATGTCTGTCCCCGTAGCCCCAATTCCGGACCGCTCCCGAGTCTAGTCTATTTGGTGTATAGCATATCACAGCCGTAAGTACGGAAGCATAGAAGAGACATTGCTTTGACGAGTTGCCGACTTGACGAAATGACAAAAATCTGCAAATTGACGAGTTGACGACATAGCAAAGTGACAAACTTCACAAAACTGACATTTTGACGAGATGCTGGATCTCGTCAGTGTGTCAGTTTGATGCAAATTGACGACTTGCACAGTTGTTAGTATCTCGGCAAGATAAAAAAAATTCAGAAAAATGACGTTTTGACGAGATATTGGATCTCGTCAATGTGTCAATTTGATGCAACTTGACGACTTGCGCAGTTGTAACTATCTCAGCAAAATGACAAGCTTCACAAAATGACGTTTTGACGAGATGCTGAATCTCGTCAAATCGTCAGTTTGATGCATATTGACGACATGCACAGTTTTAAGTATCTCGGCAAAATGACAAAATTCAGAAAATTGACATATTATGACGATAAGTAACAACTGTGCAAGTCGTCAATTTGCATAAAATTGACACATTGACGAGATCCAGCATCTCGTCAAAATGTCGATTTTCTGAATTTTGTCATGTTGCCATGTCGTCATCTCGTCAATTTGCAGATTTTTTGTCATTTCGTCAAGTCGGCAATTCTTCAATGCAATGTCCCTTCTGCGCTTCCGTACGCATGGCTTTACTTTCTTCCACGTGTACAAATAATTAGTTCAACAGTTTCAGGCGTACCTATAGTAATATCCCTGTGTATACTGTTCATACACAACACTGTGCACCAATAACAACGGGGTCTTGCGTAATCTTCATGTATTTTCATTTTCCCTGGACTCGGCTCCGAGTTCAGGTCCAGTTGCAGCCTATTCCTGGCCAATTCCCAGTCCGCGACCAAACATTCATGGGCATTTCCGAGTCTAGTGAAAAAAACGGACTCGAGCCCCTTATTGAGTCCGGATCCGCAGTGAGCGTGACAGCCTGAATTGATTACGTCACTCCAAGTCCGTAGCCAAGGACCCAGGGGCGGTGCACCCCTGGAAAACTTTTTGCCCCCTGAAAATAAAAAAGTACCATTGTCATAGTATATTTGAGTATATCTCCCCCACCCCCCTAAAATATATTTCGCACCCTGGAAGCTATCTTAGCCCCTTCAGTACTTCTTCTGGTTATGGGCCTGTTATGTTGTTGTTTTCGTAGCTGTTGTTGTGGCTGTTGAAATTTTTGCTATTGTAGTAATTTATCATGTTGGTCATCATCTGTAATATCATTATCATTATGGACTTAGTCTGAAACAAAAAAAAAACTTTCGCGAGAACTCGCTTCAGTGAACTGACACACACTCAGCAAACCTTTATCCTCCAAACAAATCACATTTGTGTTTTGTAACATTGACGTAAAAATTCCCTTCTTGATGCAGCACTGAACTTGACCGAAGTATACAAGATTTGCTTTTGCTGACGTTGTATCTCTACACAGACCTATGAAAAGAATCTATGAACCAATCTTTGTGCTGTGGAAACCATACATATGAAGAGAGGAGTATACATTTAAATCAAACTCAACATTTTTTAATCGACAATTCTCAGCTCCGAGGAGGTATCACCCGTTTGATACGAATGGAAAAATATTTCTTAACTGTATATACTATTACATACTATTAGATACTGTTCATAACTACAATCATTTTCAGATGTGAAACATTTTTCGCTTAAATGGTATTCTCTATTACTTGGACCACCTGGCCAGAAACGTTACCCCAGCATTACACAGAGTATCAAAGATGCCAATACAATGACAGATGGCACTTGCCTCTCGCGGGAGAGATCCGTCTAATAGGGGTGAAACGGGGGTAACTGCTTTTTCATGGCAAACACAACTTAGGTAACCGTGAACCAAATTGTTATTTTGATAAATTATTTCTTGGGAAACATTTCGCGTACGGGAGAGTCGCGATGTTGCTGGAATGCCCATCTACCTATCCGTATGATGATATCAATGCAAGCACTTGATTGAAATGATTGAAACCACAACAGTTAGGTTGTCTGTACCACGAATAGACCGTTATACAATGTAACGGACAGGCTGTTATACAGTGTAACGGTATCTTAGTTGCATTAATGCCAACTTCATTCTGATGGTTTCTGCCACAAGAGAGGTTTAAGCAAAAAATAAATTTTCGTATGTGAAAGAGGAAGAACTAAAACAAATGCGTAAAACTTCCATTCAAATCGGACATTTAGTACTGGAGATAACGGCAAAAGGAGTTACTACATTTGTGACCCAAAGTGAGCTGAGGCAAGCAGGGGTTTATATATCACTTCCTCGCATTGATGAGAAATGCTTTGTTTCCTTTGGTTTTTCAGTTTGATATGCTAATCTTGAAGTGAATAGGACAGGACCCCCCATGGGGAATGTAAAGATTGTAAAATTCTTATGTCTCTCATACAATAATATTACCATAACATGTGGTTGTGGAGGAGAAAACTGGTTGTAAACAAAAGACTGCTCATCAATGTAAGGCTATGACGTCATATGTGCTTGCTTGAAGAGCATTTTGTGTTGAAAATGTAACAACTTGAACTGCTAATATCTTGAGAATCACACATCGGATTTCAATGCAAATTTCACCAGAATGCTTAGAATAAGAGCTCCTTGAATCAAAAAAGGAATTCGATAAAGTAATTCAAATGGCTGGTCGTATATGTGGCAACAAATCATTCTTTCCTAGTATTTCTTGTATCTTTACAGATTTTATCCAACGGAAAACTTCAAAAATTTTAAAAGGCCCATCCCGTCCACTTTTCCTTTCATATAATTTCTGCCCTTCAGGTAAAAGAATTCGCTTGCTCCGGGTAAACACTAACAGATACAGGTTTTCGTTTGTACCGCACTCCATTTCAATTTATAACAATAATACAACCCTTTAATGTGTTTTTCTCTTCTATTTTCTCGAATTTTATTCTTTTCTTCTTTGGTAATTAGTATTTTATATTTATTTTGTTGTTGATTGTTGTATGTTCTGCTGCCACGAAGGCAACTTTTCACTTTATGTGGACAATAAAGTGTATCATATCTTATCTTATCTTATCTAACACTTTAAAACTTGATTTGAGCTTAGACCCTTCTTTTAATCATGGTTTCCATGATACCTCTGTACTTTGGTGCCAATTCTTAAATGCGACTTTGACAGGAAAGTGTTTTCTGCCCGATGTCCCTTACAGACCGTATGAATATGACGTCAAGAACATGAAGGTAAGCGCGAATCATTGCGACTTACACCAACAAATGCAGAAGTTGATTTGTGTACCCGTCGGATACGCAAATAACTCTACTAAGCGCGAGTGCAAAGTCTACATCGTGCGTTCAGTGTGCATCATGTTTTTACCCTCCAAACGACATAGCGTGACGTCAGTACATTAGGTCTTGTGTAGGCTTTGATCACCCCATTTTAGTTTGTCAGAGGAAATCTATTCCCTTTAATCAAGGATAATATTCGGGAAAAGAGCCTCATGTTACTATTTTTTGTCTCAAATTATGTCTTTTGTAAACTCCTTTTCAGTGTTTCTGGACAGGAAGAAGGGGAGGGTGGGGAATTCAAGCAGCCAAGCTCCCTTTTCAGCAGACGTTTTTTCGCATTTGTTGGTAATGAAATGCAAATTTTCTTAGGAAAGTCCTAGAGACGTACCCTCGGTGCTTTCATTTTAGAGCTTCGCTATCTAAGTGGTCCACGAGAGTAGCGTTCGGGAAGCAATAAGTCGAAAAAGAAACAAATCACACCAATTAAAAACAAAGCGAAGAAAGGGAGAAGCGAAAAGTTAGCGGAAACTTCAATAGCATACTTGACCAGAGGTTAACTGAAGTAAAACATCACTAAAATATCTTTTACTGCAATTTCTGAGCCCTTCTCGCACACGCATCGTGGGAAGTATTCTCATTATTCGTTTCGGTAGAACAGCTCCAGTGAAATCATCCATCCTCCTCACCCACAAATCACCTGCATTATCAAAATGACCGATCGTTAATCCCAGTTAGGTTGTTACAAAACAAATGACTCCAGGGTGACCTGTTCTTGTATATTTTTGCACATGTAACACGATTGGAAGTTGGTTCAAAGCTTCATCTACATTCCTTCAATTAGTAAATACTCCAAATTCCCTGTACCCCACGAGGATCCTTACTCAGGCCGCCTGCACCCCAAGACACTAAATCCTGACACCAATGTTTGACACGTATGCAGGATATTTCGACCGCGCACGTGACTTCAATCTTGCAAAACGCCAAGAATGGCCACCTGTGAAAGATTGTTACAACTTTTTTTCGTTTTCTTCAACCCTTGGAGCGCGCTCCCTAGCGCTCATCCCTGGATACGCCCCCTGAATGTGGCTCTTACAAACTAGCCTTATTTCTTCATGGCGCCAAGTTGGTGTATAGAATTATTTCCTCAAACGTAGCCCTCGCCTTGGGCCCTGCCTCTCTAGTTGGCCCTTACCCTTCTTCCTGAAAAGTTAGAGAATCACTGGTCTAGACCAGGGCGTCACTACCGGGGTGTGGGGGTGTTACACCCCAGTAATTTTCAAAGTACAGTCTGTTGGGAAAATTTTGCGGTCTGTCGGGAAAATTTGCCACATTCTTTTACAATTAATTTACTTTGTCAGAAAAATCTTATTTTGAGCTACAGAAATTTTGGGAAGTTACGGCTACAATATTTTACTTGTAAGTGAATTATTGTCGGGTAGAAATTTTGCTTTGGACACATTAAACAAGAGACCTGACCCCTCCCAGATGCAACTGTATTGGGAAACTATTCTGTTTGTCGGGAAATAATTATATATTGTAAGGAAAGTTTTATCACAAATTGAGGGTTCTGTGTCAGTGATTCTACCACCCAGTTATTCGGGAAGCCTTTGTCTTTTGACGAAATACAAGTTTTCAGGAAAATAGTAGTAGCGTCTTGCTGACTGTCTTAAATGAAATAGACGCCATGTCCAGCACTGCACTGTCAAATAAACAGCGTTTTAGAATGTGATGTAACTTAATCTTACTGCTCGTCGGGAATGAGTTGTAGGTATTCGTGGTCTCAGTCGGATTGTAGGTTAAAGGGATTTGCCAGTGACAAAAATCAATACCTTCAAAAAATGCAGAAAATTTTTCTCTTCTAGGACGTGAAAACCGCATCTCAATAGCTTGTAGCGTTTGGAAGATATACATTTTCAAAGAAATGCAATGTTTTTCTCAAGACGAAGTGCATCATGGGAAACTGTGATGTCATCGCGGCACATTAATTTGACAAAGCCTTGAATTTCTTTATGATATTGACACCGCTGTAGGGAATATTTATCAACTTTGTTTACTGTGCCCTACATATGTTGTAGATTTATGCTAAATCTACATGGAAAGATATTCAAACTTTCCAGCAGTATCAAATTTCAAGGACAACAGGACATTCAATTATAAAGAGAAACAAAAGAAATCTGAGGAAATGTGCCCACTTTACATGACATTCTGTGACCTTGATGAGAATTGGAGGTATTTTTGGACAAAAATAAGCAGTCTTTAACATTAGGTATCTCGAGTTAGGAAAAGAGTATTGCTACGGGGTTTGAAGGGCATGAACTGGAATATTTTTGTCTTTCACACAGGACCTTAATGAAAAGCCACTGGAAAATGCCTTTAACTACGCAACACACTGTCGGGTTGATATCAGTCTATCTACTTGTTCGATAATCACACATGAGGACAAGCACATTGACTTCCTACAACCGTCCTCTGATTTCTCAACAATTTCTCTGTTAGCCAATTCATAAAAAAAATGGGTCGCAGTTGGGTCGATGACTGCTGCACACTACCTCGACTTTACTCAACTGCTACGCGACTCTCCCCCCCCCCTTCCCGTCTCCACCCCCCCCCCTTCCCGTCTCCACTACGAATATCAAACAGTTTAATATTCTCATGAGATCATGAAGTAGACTGGCGGATCGCAATCGGGACCGAAAGTCGGGTAGAGAATAAAATTTGGAACACACATAACCGATCTGTCTGCCACGCGACTGGTTTTCGCCGTCGGGTTGTTGTCGGGTCGGTGCAGTGTGGGCTGGCTTTACTCAAATCGTGAAGTTGGAGCGCTTTTGTGTTTGCTGTAAACCCTTGAAACAGGGAAAGTGCGTACACTTTTTACTGTTGTGGTTGCGAAGGAGGCTTGCTTTCTGACTCCTACTGTAGATGCAGTGCCTAAAAACGTTACTAAAATGCTTTAAATCCTATCCCTTTATATTCGCTTATTGTCCAATTAATATGAAACAAAAGGGCTAATTGCAATTTTTAGGTCTGTTTAGTGCTTATTCAGTGGTATCTGTAGATAGGTAATTGCTATATGCAAAATAAAGGCAAATATTACTAAAATGTCCGCAAAAGTGTTATTTTTACGCACATTCATCTTGTACTCTTGTTAACCCATCATAACTTCCCATATAGAGCAAAGTGAGTGTAGTTATTGCAAAACTCCGAAGAAACTCTATGACCCTCCACCCACTCCACCATCAATCCCGGCGGTAAGTCAGAATTACGCTATTTTGAAAACATACGGACAGACTGTGACTTTATGGTCTGTTTAGTGTGTATCAATACCATTTGTAGACATTAAATGCATTATTCTAGTGCCCCAAATCGTGTAAATGTTCAGAGCTTCCGGGGTATTTGCTTTTCCCCCACAAAGGGATATTACTGAATGGGCCCTAAGGCGGTCTACTGAGCCCCTATGCCAAATACGATCTTATGCTCCTACCGCATGAGAGTACAGGGCTAACTCGGAGGCAGTATACTTCCATGACCAAATCGACCTTGCTGTCGTAGCAGATAAATGAAAACGGGATCCCAAGGACATTGTCAAATGTTAAACTGAGTTTTCCGGAAGGATTTTTTAATCGTGTCCTCCCGTTATACTTATATTTTCCATCTTGTACTTTTTCCAAAGATTTCCCTAAACGAGTGTTATGAGTTAACCGTTCTTTCCATGACACATATATTTTGTAGAGAAGAAAACCCTTTTAGTTAGGAAAAGGTCCAACACCCACTCATTGATCATTAGGGACGTCCCTGGTCCAGACAGTACAACAAAATTACGTGACTAAGTCAAATTTAGTTACCAGGGGCGGATCTAGGGTCTTTTCTGAGGGGGGGGTCCAACATAAAATGGGCATATTCATTTTTTTTTTTAAAAAAAGGAATCTAAACGGTGAAATTGCAAAGCGCGCGAAGCGCGCGAAAATTTTTTGGGTAAGCCTACACTTATAAGAATTTGTACTAATTTAAAGCTTATATAGAACAATTGAGCGGACAGTTGGGCCCTGTCGGGCATAACTTTATTGTACTTCCCTCCTCGAGTCACTAGACGTACCGTACGACAGACACAAGTGAACGTTAACCAGGTTTAGCGAAATGAGATCCAATTCCCGACATTTACATAAATCCATGTATTCTACTTAATAACTTGAAAAGGTGAAAAGGGTTTCTACTATATTTAGCTATAAGTATAACTGAACTGAGGAAGAGTGGACAAAGCGTACCGAAAATTTTGGGTTTTATCCCAGAAATTACCCTTATGAAAGCCAAAATAAGTAAACTGACCATGGGTGGCGGCAGAATTTTTTCCAACAGGGGGACGGACCATGTCAGCTACCCCAAGTTCCGACATTCCCTATTTCGAGGGTATGATGAGAAGGGCAAATGTGGGAGCCTCATTATCCCATGCAATTGCAGGCATATTTTGCATTATATCACTTAATACTTCATGATCCGAGTTGCGCACTGTTAGTGTTCTTTGAATCTGGATCGTGAAATTGAAAAGCACGCGAAGCGGGCGAAATTTTTTGATAGGCTTACACATAAAACATATGACGAAACGAAAAAAGAACTGTAGGGTTTGTAGACCGTATCGGGCGTAACATACATTGTATCGAAACCACCTGGACTACACGATGAAATAGCCAAACTTTGCTCCGTAAGTCGCTCACCAACTGACTGTACCGCATGACACACACAAGAGAACACCAACTAGGCTTTGCGATATGGGATGAAAGTTACGACCTTTACATAAACTATGTATTCTGCCCATATCTTATCTGTTAAGGTAGACAGGAATTGTGCTATCCTGCTATGTGGAATGGAACTATTGAAAAACTAGAGTGACTCTACAGCGCGCGTAGCGCGCCGAAAATTTTGGGTTCTTATTACAGAAATTATCTTCTTGAGAGCAAAAAACAGGTAAACCGTCGATTAGTTGTCGTCAGGGACTGCGTTCTTTCGACTAAGCCTCCCCTACGAAACTGTAAAACTTCTCCGATAGGGAGCCAGCCTTCCCCGACGGGGGGCATGAACCCATCCCCCACCTGGCGCTACCGCTATCTCGACTGGGGGAGGAGGTTAAAATACTGTATGTTGTGTTCCCTATATAGTTGCGTCGCGACTGTCAAAAACACTGTCAGAACAGATGACTGAAGTCAAATGTTTGCTTTTCATTTGCGACAGCAGACCGGTCATCGGTCCAAAGATGTCAAAAAATTGAACCGACTGACACTGCGTTATTTGACCTGGTGGTGATTTTATAGTAATTTTAAAATGAAACAAACACGGATTTGTCTATTGTGACTTCTTGTCAACTCTTGGCTGTGGACTTTACCTAAGACTGGCTTTTTATTCCCATCACTACAAAAGGAGAGTAATTCCAGACTATAAATATCATAGCGAAACATATTTACCTACTCTCTCTTGTTCACGAGAGGATGGATACTAGAGGGTGGAGGGAAGGTTTCGTAGGTGTAGCGTTTATGGAGTGTGAACAGATCATTATTTTGTAAGACCAAAAGACTAGCACTGACCTTTTTTTCCAAAAGTCCCCTGACTCTCTGGCGAAGAGCCAGGGGCGAAAACCAAACAATACTCCCGAAGGAGTTCTGCTCCCCGAAGGAGTAACAACGTCCCCAAGGGACAAACTTTGACTTAACTGACACCACCCGACAGTGGTCCCGTTCTAGACTGGCTGAATAGAACAGGTCCCACCTGGGAGCTCCGTCGTGATCACGGACACTCCTGCGCCAGGTAAGACTAGCACTGACCTTTTGGAATCAATATTAAAACCCAATAGTAACACGTTGCATATCGCTAGTGAGTATGGCGTAATATCTGCGTGTTTTGTATTACTCTGTATGCCCAAGCACGCCACACGTGGTTCCAAACGAAAAGTGATTAGAATGCCTGATTGTCACGCAGACATACCGTAGTCACATTCTCTGTAAAACGATTACCTGTAAAACGATTACACTGTTCGGGTTTCGGCGGCCAGTATGGGTTACCGTTGTCAAATATTTTGCCGAAAGTTTCTGCGATACATGGCTAGACTTTTACGAGTGGATTGATCGATACTGGATGGGGGTAACCAAAATCTCCTCGGAATTGGACAACACTGTCATTACCTGTGAAACTCTCGTTTTTTTTTTTTTTTTTTTTTTCTAGTGTGAAAAAAAAAACATTTTTTGAAAAAGGGCACATTGGAAAATTTGAGGGGGGGTCCGGACGCCGGCGACCCCCCCCCCCTGGATCCGCCACTGGTTACCAGGGTCGAAAAAGGTTAAGGTTAATTACTTCCATCGCTATTGATCCTTCATGATGACATAGAGGGTATCACTACAACCTAGTAATCCTGTTACTTAACACCTGCTTTCCTCTACTTGCTGACATGAATACCAGTTTCAGGAAATCAAGTCTTACAGAGTTACCTTCTTTTTTTCTGGAGAAAAACTCATGGTATCCTTTCCTTGGCAATTTTCCGGATATGCGCTTGCTGGATAGCCTTAAATGCAGCTCTGCATGGTCACATTGCATAGTAATGATCTTCCATACAAAATGATTCTTTGTAAATATATCTCCATTCCCAGATGTCATAAAATCGTTTTTAACATTGTTTGATTTTAAAGAGATTTTCTAGACCTACTACCCCACTTTTTCCGTGTATTGAACATTGCACCGGTGATCTATATGCTCCGTCTGTTGGGTTAGGTTAGATGAGGTTAGATGAGGTTTAACGTCCCAGTTTCCAACCAATTGGTTCAAGTCGAGACGATCACGGCCTTTTTTTCCAGTTGTGGCTCACTGGCTTGTTTTCCCTACTCCAATGTTTATGCTGAGCACCATGCACAAACGCAGTAGGTTCCATTTTTAAAGTCTTTGGTATGACCCGGCCAGGATTTGAACCCTAGACCTTCCGGCTGCATGTCGGATGCTCTAACCACTTGACCGTCTGTTGGGTAGGTCTGTTCTGAAGTTGCAATGGTCATAGCCCCCCCCCCCCCCCCGTGGTGCATGATGTTTGCTTATGCATTTATTTTGAGTTCTAAAAGCCAGGAAATACTGTAGCATCTAACAGATTTTGATTTCGAACAAGATTTCTCCAGACTCCCCTTCCTCCTTCGTATCTTGACCACCTTACCGGTATATGACCAAGTGTGTCACACTTTCTAACACCGATAATGTACGAAATGATGTTTTCTTGTGCACACATCTTGATTGCCAGATGCCAGGAAACACCATTCAACAGAGTGTAATTTCAAATTTCCTAGAACGTTCCCCATCGAAAAGTCGCATATTTGCAGCTCGTCTGTTCGAACTTCACCCATTTGCCTCCCCTTTTGTCTGGATCTGTGAATAGTCATGTTGGACATAATGCAAAGTTTGAAAAGTCTCTGACGCGTATAAATCTTAGGACGGGTAGAGATGTACGACAAGTGAAAATTCTAAAAGATGCTGACAAAAGTAGAAAAGAAGGGGAGGGCACAATTAGCCAAGAAGAACTTCGAAAAATGTAAGCTGTAGAAAGCATCTCAGATTAAGATAGAAGGAAGGCCTTCAATACACGCGTGGACCCTCACTGATGACCTCACGTCATAAGCGTAGGAAGCTGCTCTAGACTGGGGGGGGGGCAGGGTTGAACGTTGTTTCGAACCGCTACCCTTGGGGAGGAGTCCAAGGGGAGGGGGTGTCCCCTTCTGTTTGGAAAGTGTATGAATATTTAAGGCTTCTTAGATTCAATTTGGTGCAACATATTGAGAAAATGTTAAGGAAAATCACTGCAAATTTTTGACATTTTTTTACAGAAGAAACAATGATGGGTTTTCTTCCTTGGGCTGAGAGGGCGGAAGCATACTTCGGCCCACCACATTTTTACTGGAGGACTAAAGTCCCCTCGCTTCTTACGCTCATGCCTCTGGTTGTTGATATTCCACGGAAAGATCCTTTAATACATGCCCATGCCCAGAAGTTCATTACGAGGCGTATTCATGAGATGGGGAATCGGACTCATTTGGACAACTTTCAAAGGATTGTGTCTGCTAGGCAATTGGTCTATGCAATAGGTCTGAAGACGGTGGCATGCTTTTCTAAAGACTGTGGGTGGTTTTACTTGCTTAATTGCCCCTATCTGAAGATACGCATCGCTTTCCAAACTGTTATCAAAGTATAAAATAAGTCATCACTTTGAACTTTCTCATGCCCCACCCAAAAATTAAAACAATAAACATTAACTCTGAACATACACTTATCCTGCCTTGAGATGAATACACATGTTTGCTATGTCAAAACATGAAAGTACGAAAGCAAGTCCATTAGAGCATGGAAGTGGTACATCCATGATCGGAGTCTCAATTTTGTTCAGCTATAAATTAAATCCACACCACTGTCAGACTGTCATGATGTAACCATCTGAGTGGTTCTAAGTGCATCGAAACTCTCATCAGCCAAAAATCACGTTCGCAGATAGTTGTCTATCACTGTACCTTGTGTCACTATGAGAGCTATAAGGACGAAAGGAAATTATTGCATGTTATATTCCTGTTCTAGTTATTATTATTAGGAACTTCCGTATCACATATGCCACGGAAGTTGTTGGCAATCAATTAGGCATAGTTGTCTTTTTTCAATCATTGTTACGTACATTATTAATCAGGTTTAGAAAAAATAGACGAATATTTAGCTTTTCTTGAAATGTTATGACAAGAGTACAAAAAAGAGTAAAAGGTATGACTTAACGATATGGGTAAAAGGGTGACACCTTTAGACTGTTAGATAGGTCCGGATTAAACCACTTTGTCAGAAGGTAGTGGGGCGTTATGATTTAAGGGCTTAAGCTTTGAATTTATCTCACTTTCAGGAATTTAAAAGAGTATACAGAGGTGAGGAGGGAGACAATGCATGCACGTTTCGGAGGTGAAGTGATTTTCTGCCACTTTTATCTCTTTCCATTCAGTTACCACTGATACATAGGGCAAAAAGGAGCATTGCTCGTTTTTGCAAGCATTATATAGCTGGAATTTTTCTCCACTCATTGACAACTTGATTACGTAAGACTTCATTTAACTGTAAACCCTTACCCAGGACTGACCTGAGGAAAGCTGTAAAGGTAACTTGGGTCCCATCAAAATACCCCGCCAGAGGGCAAAACCTCAATTGCGTCGGAGACGAAGCCCCGAAGCTAAGTAATATGTGAATATGGAGTATCATGATACATAAATTTAATACTTCAGTATCATGTTTGAATGGAAGAATATCTAATTAAAGTATGATGTAAAAGAAATGTATAATGTGGAAAGAGGGGGGGGGGTAACTGGAAGTAGCGATCCCGACCTATTACCTGGGGGCTGCAATCTGTAATCCTTCTAAAGATGTCCCGAGCCATTATTTAAATGAAATATTGTAAATATACATACATTTTAAGCAAATAACCCGAAGATTGCTACTTCAAACTTAAAAAACCGTAACCCAACAAATAAGAGTTCGTTGCACACCAGACTGAACATAGCAGCTCTTGGATGCAAACAGTTACAAAAGATTATGAAATAAACCATCAGTCTTCTTCTAAGTTAGAACAGGAGTTAGTACGCGTCCAGAACAAAATGTCACTTATCTTGAAATTTTACATCTGTCAGTTAAAGGCAAAGTAGTCATCTAAAGAAAGACATTTTCATGCTTAACTTTGTCTGTAAGGCACTTTTGATTGGCTGTATTTAAAACGTAAAGTGCGCAATCGTGGAATGGCAAACTTTTAGAGTCACATATTCAGCGAATAGTCAATTATAGTCTTTACATTTTTAAAGCTATGGCCTAATTCTTTGCCTTCATTTTCAACACCTCTACAGGATGAAAGATGGTCATTAGCTCACATTGTGCAATGGGGATGGTTATACGACAACTACTCTGGTAACAAAATTTGTTGCCAAGGGATATAATACCAGCTCTCTGCCAAGAATGACCGATATTAAACTTGAAATGATAATAAAGAGAAGATACTTGAAAACCTGGAGCTGCCAACAGGAAAATTTAAGGGCAGATGTTCCCGGGAAATTCTGCCCACAGCAACCACAGAGGAATTTCTTTTCAAAAAAAGAAAGAAACATCAAAATCCGGGAGATCATTATGTTCCGACTGAGAAATACTGAACTTTGGTGGGATCCAAATGTTATTTTTGAAATGCATCCCTGGGATTTATGAATGAAATAGGTCATTTGGTATACAGGCAAATTCATTTATTACATCCTTGGAGTGTTTCATCACTGTTTAAAAAGGTGATCTTTGAAACAAAAGAAATAAAATTTGAAACAACATTGAGTATTATTACGATTTATAGGAATTGAAAATCAGATAGGCTTAGGTAAAATAAGGATAAATTTGCAACCAGTTCGAGAAGCTACATTTATTGATCCCATTATAGGAACAAACTTCGTTTGACGTCATTTCAAAAATTTATTTTGAAAATGAATTCAAAACGCAGTTACAAAATAGGATATAACTGTCCAAGAAGAAAAGATAAGCGGAAATTCAATCACGAAAGACCTAAAGGTCGAATAAATGTGAAGGACGATTTTAATTAAGTTTTAGATAGATCGCCACTCATTCCACTGTGATACACGTGATCCTTAAATAACTGTTATTAACATAATGTAAAACCAACTAAATTCAAGTTGGGGTAGAAATTTGCTCCTTGCATAATAACTATCATTTTATGAAATATTTTGCCTTCTTCTGTCAAATATATTTTGCATCTGTCTGCATTAATTTACCCCCTTTCGCAAACCCTTAATGTGTTTTCTGTATTTGCTACTTCTACGAGGGTTTGCTTGGCTTTCCATCGGCTCCTTCGCTTTCTGCTAAGACACATGTCTTAACACTTTCTGTCATTCTACTGGTTTCTTTCATGAGAGTCAAAATAAGTCTTGTACCTTTCTCATAGAACATCTATCAATTTTCTTTCAAAAGTGATAAAGGAAACCCCGGAAGTGAAAACACACATAGGTATTCAAGGTAGACACCATTTTCTTCTTTTGTTTATCAAACTGTTATGGAACATCCACGAAGTGTAATTACTTATAAGGGTTGAAGATCACCTCCTTGCAGCAGAGAGTTGCTGCTTGCAGCATGGTACTTTCTCAGTAAAAGCCACGGTTAACGACTTTCCTGTCTAAATTGAAATATCACACTAAAATAATCCTGGTTGTTACTTTAGGTTACCTCCCATCTTGTTATTTGATATCTACATTAAAAGAAATAACTAAAAATCTGGACAAAAATTATCCACGCGCGTTTTCTTTAACCTTTAAGTCTTTTCATTTTAGCTATATATAATCTGAAATTACGATGTTCCTTTGAATATTCATCTACAAGAAATGTTTTGAACTGGTCTTTACAGATAGGGGTTTTTTCATGCGGGGTTCCTTCATCATGTAATTAGTTTCACCTGTATTTTCTTTCTCATAACCTTTTTTTAATAAATAAGTCTCCATTTTCAAAACTTTACCTAAGTCTACTTCCAAAATTCTCCTCAAAAGACCTAGATAAAACTAATATTTGCGTGAGACGGTAATACATCTTTTCAACTGCTCTAAGAGAGTGACATTTTCAGCATCGATGTGCTACTGAACAGGATCGAAATGATTCGAAATGACTTGGAGGACGAAGCAGGTGTTTCCGAGGCCTAAAACGGAAATGAAGCTTTCGATTGAACCTGCTAGGCAGGGTCGCGTCGAGCCAAAGCTTCCCGCCTAGGAATCATCGACGCGCGAATACTGTATCGCAAAAGTCGCGCAATCCGAATACAGTTGACTTGTAAGGCACTGAAGTTACTACACAACTGCATACAGCCCGGTAAATTCTTCAATTATGATCTTGATGTAAGGGAGAATTTTATTTTTGGTTCAAGGCGCTAGGATTTAATTATCATGATTGCAAACAAATGGTCAAGTATTCTTCCATTTCTTAGTCACAATTCCATGTTGTGTTCAAAACTTATCGTATGATTTTGTTTCTACTGATAGGGGAGGTTAGTAAAGGACTTATGTATGATTTTTTAAATTCGTTTGAGTTTCACTTTTGAGATCATTGATGGGGCTTAAGTTACAATAATGCAAATCTCTGTTTTGCGTTATCTTACACCTGCAAATAAGGTAAAGGCCAGAACAGAGGTATGTCCGACCTAGTAAGCCTGAAGGTTTAACCAAGGTAGTACTTCCATTGTTTAACAGAACTCACACCAGCTCAAGGAATCAATAATGAATTGATTAATTAGCAGTTTTAAGGAGTTAGTGGAAATTTTAAGCTAGTGTAAATACAGACTGCTTATACGTCGAATGAAGCTAAAACATCAATATATTACTTTTCCTTCTTTCAAATCAACTGATCTTACCTTCGAATTGAAATGTGATCTTCCTGTCGTCATGGCAACACAAGGGCAATCCTACATTATAGTTTGCTCGTGTGTTTTTGTTCTTGATTTTTTTCAGTATTTAGTGATAATATTGCTACTTTGTGTTTGTGTATGGTCGCCCTTCCAATAGTTGGTTTGTTTGTCACTTTGGTTTATGTACTCTGTGTAAAATATTAACTTCAATGGCGCACTTTGGTGTATCTGTTAGCTTGTTCACTTGTTTCTTCGTTCGTTTTGTCGTTTGTTTGTTCGTTCGTTTGCTTGTAAGTTTGCTCGCTCGTATAAACCAACGGCAACCACATTGGTATATTTAACTACGCAATACTGACCTCTACTTTATCAGGCCTTGAATGGCAGTTTTTCAAGAAACGCTAAGCAACAACCCTTAGGGCTCATCATTTCGCTTTCACGTCGTTTGGCAACTCAGTTCAAGAAAAATATCTCCATGACGGATTTATTTTAAAACTAATAAGATTAGTTGAGGTGAGGAAATCGTTAATGGATGAAAACTGATCTTACTTTGTCCCTTTCAATAATCGAACCTTGACCTTAATTCCTAAACGGCATTGATAAAATTCAAAATGCTTATTCCTTTTATCAACTTGACTACATGTAGAGCCGGCCATAATACTCAGTGTTTGTACGTCCTCTGACGCCTATGTAATACCCAAAGTTAATAAAGGTAGCTTGGAATTTCGCTGCCCATTCCCTTAATGACATTATAATATTCTTGTCAAATTTAAAGTCAGCAGATATATATATATATATATATATATATATATATATATATATATATATATATATATATATATATATATATATATATATTTATATAGTTGAGCTTTAACTCCCGACGTCTTTATCCGTTTTATGACTTATACATTTTTATTAAACAACTTGCTACTGTTTCAAACCAGACGTGGCTATGTTACTGAAATAAAAGCTTAACATATGATACCTACGTTTACTCAAAATCATGAAGAGTTTGAGGTAAAATGCCAAATGTATGAATAAACTGCGAAGGAAATTACCTCTTAGCTTTAAGTAGGACACCTTTCTCCTCCAGCAAAAATCCTCCACGACCAGAGGTCCAAATAATTCCACTTTAATTATACCTAGTATAGAACCCCAGAATTTGATCCACCCAAAGGAAATTGAAATATGCTTTTGCGAAATATGTCTTCTTGAATCATCTTATACTTACAATGATAGTCCCATAGTCTCACCCTACAACACTGGTTCCCACTTTATGTATTCCCCCTAGTCCACTCACCCCCACACCTCACACCCCACACCCCATTTCAAAGTCACCACCACCATCATGCAAGCGAATCAACTCTACTATTTGATTATGAGCGCACCACTAAGAGACGATTCATTTGAGATTTGTCTTGAATTCTATCAACAATACCTGCCTTAAAAATCTTCAATGTTACCTTTTAACAAATTGAGAACATTAAAATGGTCTTCAAGCAAATTTCAGATCATCTTGGAATAAAATGACTCGAACTTTACAGGTTTAATCATTAAAGGAGTACTTTTGGCCTTTATATGATTTTCATTCGTGGTGATGCACTTGGCATTTCAGATGCAGGAAGCCATCTCAGATTTTTATGATCTCTGTGTTTCTTCACAGTTATAGTAAGAAATGCAAATTTACCATGGCAGTGAGCAAGCGTCTCTACCGTAGGAAAGATTTTGTTTGCGTATAGGAGCCAAGGAGCATGTGAGGTTGATGAAATATTAGGTGGAAGTGACTGCATGTTAATCATTACCAGAACTTAAGGAGCTAATTAATTTGAGGTTTGACTCTCTCCTGGCGAGTTAATCATTTTTACAAGAATATCTACATTAAGGCGAAAAACGATAAAAAAGTTGGAGAGATTTGGCATTTTCAAGGTTCTTTAGTTTTGATTTTTGAATTTTTCAACTGCAAAAAGGGTTGTGCCTATAGAAGCATGACATTAATGCACTGAAGTAGAAGGTTAGAAAAGACGAAAAAACACAACGACCAGTATGCGACGCAGACTGTGTTTTAATGATAACAATATTAATAGTCACCCTTTAAACATATAATATACGTATATGTATGTGTGTGTATGTGTGTGTGTACGGTATTGTTGATGTGCCGTTGCGACCTTTTAGTGTATTAACTGAAGAATATATATATATATATATATATATATATATATATATATATATATATATATATATATATATACATACATACTCTTTCACACCCTTTTCTTTTGATATACTTCACAGAGGGGACACAGAAGTGGTTTTGTCCTGAAAATAGGGGGCTTAGCATACTTTATACCCACACTTTTTGATAAAAGCCCTCCCCCAACCAAAGCCAGGCTTCTTAATTCTATAATTATGATGACGTATGATGGCCAGCTTTACATTTGTATTACGTTGTGTAACTTATTTGCGCATTTGAAAAGTTGCACTTTATCCCGGAAACATGACGTATATTGGCAAATTATTGGGAATACTACAAAAACTGTTCAATGATGAAAATTGGAAAGTTTCCTTAATGTTAAATTCCCTTTATGCGTTCATTACTGTCTTAATAATTGAATCAATATGTGTTTTAATTGCTTCTTCATAATGGCCACATGCGCAAAGGAACGAAAAATTAATAAGTTCAATAAAAATCACTTCATATGATATGCAATTTTAGGCGTGCATTACCGAGTGGCTTGGTCTTAAGTTTTACTTTAATGCTGAAAAGTATGTTATACTATATTTCTACTGTAGAGGTACAAATCTTGTTCAAGAAATAGTTCATGAACTTTACAACAACAGTAATGTTTTCTACAAAGCATCATAAGTTTTAGCTCTTCATTTACTTTGCAATTAAACTTGACAGGGCAATGAAGAACCAATCAAACGCGACCTCTTAAATCACGGTCGATGACCCTCTTGCCAAGTCAAAACGTGTTTCCTTTCATTAAACGCTCAGGAAGGTGATTAAATATTTTCGAACATTTTAGCAAATTTGTCCCCGATTAAAGGTACGTCTCTAAAACTTTTCAAATTAAATTGAGATTAGCCCACCCGATACTTCTGGTTAACCATGCTCTTAAAGAGCACTGACATTTGACACGAGTCTCACAGCTGATACGCTATTAAATTGCATCACAACACTGAGCGCTACTGATTTGATGAAGTCATTTAAAGGGTTGTAAAACGTTCCAATGTCTATATACTTTTGTACCTATTAAGTGGAGTCTCTGGAACATCGGTAAAAGTACAGAAATTATTTAATTTTGGAAAACTACACAATTTTAAGAATTCAGCGAAATACCACTGAAACAGGACGAAATATATGAAGCTGCCAGGACGTTTCTTCACGCATTGAATTGTATCAGGGAGCTTGTAAGGATATACCGGTACCTGTTCATAGGTTGTGCGGGGGGAATATGGTAAAAAACACAGTATACATTCATAGACTGTATTAAATGTAAATGCAAAGTGTAACTTGTAATGTTTGGCTTGGCATGTGCATGGAGCCATCGGTGACGCTAATGGGTTGGCGAAGATCGCAGATATAATCACATCATGTTAATAAGGGCAGGGAGTTCCAACTCCCTGATAAGGGTAGGTCAGTTGCGTTTCGATTATAGCCTGGTCCAGGTAATTGTCTTCCAATTTCCTGTTCCATATAGGGCTTAACGATGACGTCACTGGAGGTTTGGAATCACATTAAACTTGGCAAAAGCTACATATTCCGTGCGCAGTATATATAAAGTGTGATATTGGCAACATTTCAATGTTGAGCGTGCTTACGCACATGAGCGCAGTGCCTTGAGAAAACAGCGGGATGCATCTTCATTTTTTCAGAGTCGGGGACATGATATACCATGGTTGCGCCAGGGTTTTCCACACGGGGGCCAGTCACTCAAAGCCCGACAAAAGCGACAAAAGCGTCAGACCTCAAACCCACCGTCGTTCGCCTCTTTCTTAGGTACCTGTGTGGTTCACTTCGGAGGTCGCCCTATACAAGCATCCCCACTACTTTTTGATTGATGATTCTGCTATATCATATCTTATACAAGTAGGAATGCCGTACAATGTGCTCATGTAGACAAAACTGATAATCCTCTATGAAGGTTAGGTTAGATGAGGTTTAACTTCCCAGTTTCCAACCAATTGGTTCAAGTCGAGACGACCACGGCCTTTTTTCCAGTTGTGGCTCACTGGCATCCTCCATGAAGTGATAAGGGGGTGGGGTTCACTGACTTCACTGCGTCGCTAATTTTTACTGAACACTTTGACTGAAGAGCGCTTGGTACAGGGAGTGCGTGGCAACTCCCTGTTTGGTATTGGCCCAAATACAGTCTGACAGCTGTATCTGGGACCTGCAACTAAGTAAATGCGTCGCAAGTCTCCGTCCCTGTTTGCGGGACATTTAAACTGTCAGGCAGTTGGTATATTAAAATCTGACAGTTGTATCTGGTTCCTGCCTTGCGCCTGTACTTTAGACGTACCTTCTACTTACGAGTTGAAAACTGCAGTTACCTAATCAGCAACCATGTCCGGAGGCTGCAAACAGTATTGCAGAGAGATGTAAAGTTACAACTTTAGCTTCAAATATTTAAACCCATGCAAATGAACAAAAACAGAATTTGACTAATGCTTTCTAAGATCGGGAAGTAGCGTAATTATTTGTGTCAAATATGTTGCTTCACCGTACTTACTAACTCCTTAACACCAGCTGGTTGAAATACCCTTACAATGTTTGAATTATCATGAAACTAAAAAGGAGGGAGCCTGGAGAGAGATCGAGATCATTCTGCACAACATGCCTGGTTGGGTATGGTCAGATGGTGCATATATCGGCGGCGACACAGAGTCCAATGACGTAAAATACCCTGCGTACGTTGCAAAAGTAGGATAACTTGCGAACTTGAGTTTTGAGATGATATAAAAATAGCCTGTATCGTAGTATTCTTCAAAACAACACGTCTTTTAATCATAAGTGTTGAATCACGTCAAAAGTTATACATCAGTAACACGTTCAAGTACAGAACGGTTTTTATTAAGCTATTTACTTCTAATGAAGTTCAGTCTGTACTGTAGTCTGGCGATTCAGGGAATTCTATGCTGCTGCACTAATTACCGCAAATAACAAACCGTTATGCATACTGTAGTGAAACCACTGCAATTTTTGGTCCTGTGTAAATCCACCAATAGCAACAAATTATGTTTAACGTTAAAAAATCTAACTGCTAGGCTTTTCCCTTTCTATGATGGATAAAGTACAGCTGGACGGTTAGTTTTCTAATCGGCCTCCCAAGGACTTGAAGAAAATTCATTTACACTTAAAGTAGTGCTTTGACCTCAGCTGGACGTTCTCTTTGAGAAGTAAAAGACTCCTTCAGATTAAAAGATATGGCAGAAACAGAGAAGGAATATTCCAAATGAAAAATATCGGGAGATATTGTCAGAGGTTCAAGATAACCTTCATTTAACGAAGAGTGTGTCGCGGGAGATCCAATCTACCAAAACGGTTAGAGATAATTTCTGTTAAAATATGTTCGAGTTGAGTTTGAAACTTATCTTTGTTACACCTTGTCTAGAAAAGCCACATCTTTCAGATGACACCCTTAAAACAAATAGTTGTCTCCAAAGGCACGCGAGATTAATTTCATGAAGGTCCATAAAGTTAAATAAGCTTCCAAAGAAATGTTTTCAATGTATTTGCATTTATGCAGTCGGAGGTGCAGAGGGATATGGATAAGGGAGATTTTAAAAATGATTTCGACATAAATTGGAAGTAAATCATTTGACATCAGCACAAATTGTAGATTTTAAGTGCCTTTCGTTTCAATGTCAACCACCTCTCTCCCTCCTCCAGTATTAAAATCTGCGAAAACAATAAATTCAGCTTGTTTTAAAAAATACATCTGCGATACGCTACATCATTTAGAGGTCGGATGACACATTGGTAGTAAGAAATAATTAATAGCGTGTACAGATTTCCACCCACTTGTGAATGCATATTTACAGCATTTCGTCAATTATTCTACTCTAGCGCCATCGCAAGGACCTGTATCGGATCCCTCGAATGTTTATTTTATGTTATAAATATTTTTGGTTTACAAGTTATTCTTTTCAACATTACTGCGTGTTGAGTACCAAAGGGTCCCCGAGTGACAGAGTTTTTACGCTGGCATGTATCAGTGTGTTTCCCCAGTACCCTAGACTGAAGTCTTCCTTCTCCTTACCCACTGAGTGTTAATTCTTTAACTAATCCTGGTTCTGACCCTAACTCTAGCCCCTAGTAGACTTTCACCGGGTCTAGCACATCTTCGGTCTAATTAATGCTCTTGGTTCACTGTTGTTCTAAATGTAAACCATTTGGTCAAAGCTTTCGCTCGAATTCAAGTTTAGTTCGCATAGGCCTATAGTGCATAGTAACTTTTTGAGCTATGAGCCAGTGGACGTTTGAGGTAGAAATTTATTGCAACTTAATTAGCTGACTCAACTGCTCTTAGCAGGGGTGACGCCAGGTAGGGCGCAAGGGGGAGAACATTCCCATCGTCGGGACTAAGACTGCCCACGCCCTCCCCCTCTGAGAATTTTTCTAATTTTGTAGGCCTTAGTCGGTACGATAAAATATGTAGTGTCCAATGTAGATTAGTCGCCCCGACGGTTTACCTGCTTTTGCTCTGAAGAGAGCATTTTTTCAATAGGATCCCAACACTTTCGGCGCGTTGCCCACTGTTAATTTAATTTTGCTTCATAGTTCCGTTCCATACAGCTAAATAGTACAAGACTTTTCCACCTCACCAAGTAAGATATAGGTACAGTACACAGTTTAATGTAAAGGTCGGAAATTTCATCCCATATCGCATAATGTAGCTAATGTACTCTTGGGTCTATCGTGCGGTACAGTGAGCGACTCGCGAACTGAAGTTTGGGTATTTCATCAGGGAGACGGGTGGATTCGATACAACGTATGTTATCCCCGATAGGGCCAAACCACCCTGATACACTGTAAAAATAGACGTCTTCATTTTTTAACACACATATGGCGTTTAAGAATTAGAAAACGAACAACAAAATGGATACGCACAGTAAATGACTGAACGAATATTAACACATGATAAGGATAATGACGTCAATTGAAGTGCACTCCGCAAACACGTTTACATGATTTATATATATATTAATTTTTCTTTATTAAAAGAACTTGATGTTTACAGTAATGATGAAATAAACACATAAACGTGTTTACGAGATGGCGTTAAAGTGGCGTCAATGTGTTAAAGTTGGCGTTTTAGACGTTTAATTTGCTTATGTATTTTATTGTTTTTTTTCTGTTACATAAACGCCAAGACGCGTTTATTATCTGTTACAAAAAAGTGTTAATCAATTTTTACAGTGTAGTTCAGTCTATTTTTACTCTAAATGAGGACAAAGTCTTTTTTATGTAGGTCAACCCAAAAAATTTTCGCCCGTTTTGCAATTCACATTCCAGATTCCCGGAGAAACCCAAAAGAAACACTAAATCAACACGCAACTCGGCACTTCAAGGATATACGAATAGTATGCAAAACATGCTCTGCTATGGCATTGTAGAGTACAAGGTTTATCCAACTCCCCCCCCCCCGTCGACATCGGGGCTGTTAGGGCTTCAGGTCGCCCCCCCCCCCCCATCGGGGAGTCTGGGGCCCTCTCCCGCAAATCCTGGTACCACCTCTTTCCCTGAGAAAATCAGAGGAGTTGAATTTTTCATAACTGGAAGATTTTTATTGAGATCCTTTACAATGGTATCATATAAGTTAGTAAGAGGTGAGTAACATACAGTCACCGTTTTTTGCGGTAGGCTGTATGACTTTACAACTAGTACAGATCAAGATGACGAATTATTCATCACTGATTCTTCACTTACCAGCAAACGTTAATAAATGACGTTATGAAGAACTGAAAGTTTAATGGGTGATATTTCATGGCATATTTAAGGGTCTTCGTAACTGGGGGAGCTGGTATGCAGCCTCATATTTTTGAGGGTTAATTTTATCTTAAAACCCCCAACATTTCCTGAGAAAATGTGGGGTTTTGAATAGTTTAGTCCCAAGATCTTGGAATGATGCCACTGTATTTGCAGAAAAACGCATAGGGCCTATACGTTTTTCAGTTAGATGTATGTGCCTAATTTAAATCAGCTAATGGACAAGTTTTCCCCATAAGTTCGTGATCAGCATACATACGAAGTAAAAAACAAATAGGAGGTGAACGCATACGCACTTTCAGTTTTATATACAGGATACTGAACGCCTTGATATGCCTTGGGACACTTTCCCATTTTTTTTTTTTTTTTTTTGCAAATGCGACTGAAATCATCTAAACAATCTAACGTATTCCTTCTACCTGAAATTCCATTGAAGGCCTTTTTGGTTCAGAGTTTTTCATCTTAGTGTAAAATCGCATCATACACCTACTGCAGCTACCGTTAAGAAAAGCCCCAGCTTGGCGGATGAGTGTATTATATAGTATATTCATGCAACAGTAACTCGCGTCCTTCTATCGATGCATGTGCTCGATCTTGTAAGGCGATTAACTTAGAGAATTCCATATGAACACAGTGACATCACATACACATTTATTATTTTTGTGTAATTAACACCTTATCGGCGATCCAAGTAGTTTGCATGAGTTAATTTGAGCAGTAATCGATGTTTTGTCGGAATTGTACAGGCACGAGATACAGCTTATTAAGAATTAATTTCCGTTTAAGAGGTAATTGATGAAATAGCATCTAAAATGTTTAAGAGAGCGGTTGAATCTTATTTTACGTGAGGGTATATTTTGCATACGTATGCACTCACCAATCGCTCTCTGAATAGCAAATGAGCTTTCCACGAAGAAGTTGGGTCACTCCTACATCAGACTGGCAGGTGTGCAAGGGTTTTAAGAATAAACTCCGATTTTCTTGCGGTTGATAGGTACAAACCAATTGACAGCGAAACTAGTGAGTGCGTATGTACGTTACCAAACAGGAGTGGTGTCAAATTTCACTAAAATAATATTTCGTGTTCATCTATACCTCTGCACAATGCATCAGTTAGCAGGAACACTTTACGAAGTTTGGAGTCAACCGAAATTTCATCCTTCGAGAATTGGCGAGATGAGTCGGTAAGATTTCTTCTATTCTGTTTCTTACCTACAAGTCGAACTAAAGTTTTAGTACAATACTGCCATGGTGCGGTGAAGGTTACCATGGGACGTAATTCTAATTATTGATCCCTTTAATTGCCCCATGTAAACTACCGGTATGATCTGCTGCTTCAAGTTGCTCATAAAATAATTATTTCTTCACATTTTGAAGTATTTCTGCAATTTCATTTTCTTTTTATTGTTTTAACGTGTACCAATTTGTCTTTTGTAGGTGAGTTAGCGACACATAAAATAAAAACCGAAATATTAGTAACCGACAGTGAATGGAATATTTTTTTACCTCAGATCCGATGAATTCGATCGTAAAATGACAAATAGACTTAATCATCTCTCTCGTAGATAGCAATTTATATTTTCAAAAAATTTGATGTCCATTGTTGAGTTGGCCCATGGGATTTCTCCACATTTCCCATCTCTTTTAGTATTGTTACATAAGAACAATATGACTTCAAATTTTGCCCATAGCCTATATTAAGGGGAAATGTGCCCGAAAGACGGGAAAATTACCAACACTACTGGCCGGAATAATTATGTCACATTGTCTGTTTTGCTAGGATTTTGTAATAATCGAATTTTTCATCGTTTTTCCTCTTCAAGGGAGGTCTTTTTATTTTAATTTAAACCTCTTATCTATTGCTAGGCATTCCTTCTAGATAAAACTCTAGGTCATTATGTTTGCGTACGTTCGCCGCAATCGGTCATTTTTATCCCTCCAAGAGAAATAATTAAACTTTCGAAGTATCCTTGGGTAAAGCTAATACGTTCGGATAATCGGTGCAGAGTTCGTTGCCAGAGCCGCTCACGGTATTTTCAATTTGATATTTTAGGGTGTCACATTGAGTTTCGTCTGAAGCGAAACGATCTAGGGGTTACCAAGAAGTTGAGAAGTTCACAATTTCATTACATTCCAAAACTTTCCCAAACCTTTGCTATTTAAAGGTCTGTCGGTTGTATGAGCGATAATTTACGACAGGACGGTCGAGAAGTCGCTATCGGGGATGGTGGATAATACCGACGTTTACTATTTCACACGTAAAGTTGTAAACAAACCCAGCATATAAAGCTCAAGTGTATTTCGCTTCAAACTTAAAAAAGTCCTTTACTCTAAGAGCACAGTTTTATACTATAGGATGTGCTTGTTTTAAAAAGGGTTTTCTTCTGTACGAAGTTTTTAAAAATCATTGTAGTCCAGTAGCAACTCCCTAGTTTGTTTTGGAAAAGATCCAAGTTGTGAACAACATCTCTCCAGATAAAGGTAAATACGGCTACACTTGCTACGGAAACTTGTAACTCCTAACGCAACTTCGTAGTTAATCCATCGGAGATATTGCAGTTGTACTTTTTGTTGACTTAGCGTAGTTATATAAAGTTATTCGTTGTTGAGGGTCTTTTTACTAGTATTTGCAAACTCCTGTGTCTTTCGTAAACCGGAAACTTTCCTTCTTGTGAATTATTTCTGCCTCTACTTTTCATGACCGTCAGCCGGCATTCCATTGGTTTATAACATTCGTTGCTTGGAACGTAGTGAAAGTGTCAGTGCACTTTAAGCTAGGAAGTTGTACAACTAACAACTACCTGCTCGACTTGTCTTCCAGCTCCCTGCTTGTATATAAGAGTCAAAAATTTTCAGTGTTAAATTTTTGGATGTCGTAAGTCACACTGTGAACATTACCTTTCGCGACTGACAGCTCGTTTGGCAATCTTGTTGTGGTCATAGCTGCCCATAGCGGTGGTTAATGTAAATTGTTAACGCTTTGACCGTGCCTAATGTTCTGGATAGCAATCATCATTCATGGAATCGAAAGGTGGGCCACCAAGTCAGTCCAAGGACGCGGTGTTCACTGTAGGGTAATGTATGCTGGCAGTTTGCCTTTTTCTATTTCTTAACATGTTAAGGTGCTTGTCCATAGGCCTATGATGGGTCTTTATCTATATCGAAAGGTCGCTTTCTTTTAAAATTGGTAGTCTGTAAATGGAAATAACGCACTCCATAAGCGAATTATACATGGCATAAATGAATTATGGTCCATGTATATTTCAAAGTGGCGATAGGTTGTTGACACAGTAGTGTGTGGGCTAAATATACCACTCGACAACAGGCACTCTACATCGTTTAAGTATGCTGAAGTAAGTTGATTTCTGGAAAACTCGGTTCTTTCATTGTTTTTCCATTAAGATGATTCCCTAGAGCTTTAAAGTTGTTCATAAACGCCGTATTGTACCTACAAATGACTCTTACTCTTACTCGTCTTTTTGACAAATTGACTCGTAAAAGCGAACCCCAAACTACCAGCCCCGTTTTTTTGCAATGCCATTGTCTAGTCCACATCCCCTTTCCCTCGGACTTCATACCATGTACTGTGTGTTTGTGTGCACTAAGTTGATCCTACCAGGCACTACCCTCCGCCCGGCCTTAGCCAGCTAAAACAATTTTGGGGGCCATGAAGTACAGAGTGCGTCCTTTTCCGTAATTAATCTCCTATATTTTGATATCAATGAAACGTTATGCTCAAAAAAGATTGGACCGGGCTAAATAGCCCCAAAAGACACGACACCCAGATCTGCCCTTAGTTCTTAAAAGGGAAGGCAGTGAATTACCATAAGTTTGGCGACTGGGCAAACGTATGGTAACGGTCATCCCTACCTTCAACACAACATACTCCAGATTAGCCTTTTAACTCCTCGTCGGAGCTCACGTGTACTACGTGACGTGTTATAGCCTTGCAACCGATAATGGTACACTCAACCCGGAATTAAAAGTCAATTTGTTGTCCAAAATAAAAGGGTCCACAATGCTATATCATAACAATTTCTTAAATTAATGATCTTAGTGCTACCTTTTAGCCCCAGGAAATTTTCCCCGTATAGTTACTAGAACACACCTCTGGCATTTGAAAGAGATGGGACAATAAACATATATATGTCTTAATTGGGAGAAACGCTTAACCTTAAACTATCCCTCCCCCTTCTCCTCTACACGAAAGGTTTACAAGCGCTATCAATATTCATTCCCATTTAGTTCGTTTGTAGACCACATCCATGATCCATGGAATGTTCTAGGCCCAATACAGTTGACGGCACATGGTGGGCCTAACTTAATTCTACACCACTAGTCCACCAGTGCCTTAGCTAAATACTTGGGCGGATGCGCACTCTCTAAGAAGAAATTTTATGATTGGCTAATGCTAATCCTAATCCCTAACTAATCCCTAACCTTAACCAAGGATACAATCGATACAATACAATGCCATCAGCCAATCGAAAAATACGGCCTTACGAGACAGTGCGCTTCAGCTGAAATACTTTCTGTACGAGGCAAAGACCAGAATTCTTTGACAGATTACTGTCTTCAAATAATTATTGTTACCGGAGTCGTCGAGTTTGCTTTGTCAGCGTTTGGCTTAAAACTGTATAGGGCAGGGTATCATGGAAGGGGGAAAACCCTTTCCTTTGGAAAATTTTAAAAAGAAAAACGTAGCGCTTAGATGTTTCGATGCAAAATGATGCTATTTATAAGCTTACATGCTTCAGGGTAATATGACAGTATGAACCTTAGCTATAATAGCAACACTCTGGGGTTTACAGAGCGCACGTGTCAATTCTGCGGAATGGTCAAGGCGCTTTACATAAATCGTTCACAATCTGTTCATTTAAAAAAAAATCTCAAGCGACTGGGAGCCATATATAAGTAGTGCTGCCATTTCGAGGCGTGCGATTGATCATCGCCTATAGTATTATTACCTTGTTACAGTCTCTTAATGAAGAGCCTAAGAAGACAACATGTTCCATTTTTAAAGTCTTTGGTATGATTCGACTGGGATTCGACCCAGGGTCTTCCGGCTGAGAGACGGTGCTCTAGCCACTAGGCCACCGAACTGTCACCGACCTTTCAAACAAAACACTTTCATTTCTGATTGAGGGTA
The DNA here is from genome assembly GCA_029531755.1 of Holothuria leucospilota. Lineage (NCBI taxonomy): Eukaryota > Metazoa > Echinodermata > Holothuroidea > Aspidochirotida > Holothuriidae > Holothuria > Holothuria leucospilota. The sequence continues at coordinate 19,226,188 of CM055981.1, read as the reverse complement.
AGGTGTACTAGATCAATGAATGATGTTAATGAGGGTAGTTCATACGTAGACATGGTCATGGGGGTCAGTAGAGAGTAGTCTCACTGTCACATAGCCCGAAGAGGGGTATCTAGAGGTCCTCCCGACAATTTTTCCTAAATTAAATACTTTTGGGGCAATTCTGGACCATTTCTAGGAAAAAATCATGCGTCCTGATGCTTGATTTGAAACTCTATTTTGACTGATGATGTTGTCAATTGGGTGCTAAACTCCACTGCATTTTGTAAAGGTGTTTCCGAAGCGCTTTGTGCGTTTCTTGCCAGCGTGCGACCCACGGTCGACTGGTAGATTTAAGGGCACGAGTTCGGTTAGGTGCAGTGTCAAAGCTCAGGAACTTCTGGGTTTAAAAAAATGTGGTCATAAAAATGAAGCTTTCAGCATGTCTACAAATGGCAACGGCAATGAACACAAAGATCATAACTGATTATCTTTTCAGTCTGTTGCAACTCCCTGGTTTAAATAATGACTCGGACTAACTGTCGGTCGAGCAGTCGAGTTGATGTTGTGGTGGTAGTTGCTAGGAGAATAGATTGGGGGGGGGGTGGGGTAGTTTCCCAATCAATAATTACACTCAAGTTGTCGTAAAATAATAAAAAGACAATTAAGCTAAAGTTGTCTTTCATAAATCAGATAAATGAGAAATAAGACATAAACAGTTTATGTTTGCTAAGTTTAAAAGAAAGTTTCCTTTTACGTTGAACTCAAATTTAGAGTTCAACGTACAAGGAAACTTTCTATTAAACTTAGCAAATATAAACAGTTTATGTTTGCTAAGTTTAACATAAACAGTAAATGTTTGCTAAGTTTAACAGAAAGTTTCCTTGTACGTTGAACTCTAAATTTCGCACTTGCAGTCTAGTCATTGCTGAAGAAGGTCCCAGGGGGACCGAAAATTTCAATATAATTCATTTTGTTGAATCTGTATTCTTGTCTGTCAACTATGAGACTGGTCTCTTCTTTGTTCTTGTATATATATATATATATATATACATATATATATATATATATATATATATATATATATATATATATATATATATATATATATATATATATAAAATATGCAAGGACCACTGTTGTACTGTAATTTCTGTAATTATCGACTAACATGTGTTGCAAGTTTTAAGTGGCGAAAAGTTCCGAAGAAGACTTTGGAGACTTGGGTGGTGAAAAATAGTCCCCTTTCTCCCTATTACTTCGCCACTGCTATCCATCCAGTAACTTCCAGCAAAACATTCTTTCCTCATCCATTATTTGGACGTAATATTAAAATTTCTTGTCACCAATTTTGATGGCTTTCAATATTTAAACTAAATATGAAAGATTCAACCCAGCAAATTGTATAGCCATAACGTATGCATGCAGGTAGTACTGATGGCAGAGCACTGACACTTCCAATTGGTCTTTCTTTAGGAATTGTAACCATACTTGTATACGTAGTGCGTTTCGTCAGTAATTGGTACCAGTAAACATGGGGTTACAGACATTGTTTAATGACTACCGAAAGTAAAAGGTAAATTAGTTACAATGCGTAAACAGAGGTTGTTACATTTCAAGTCCCAGTAGAACAAGCTAACTAACTCAGAGACATAGGATCCCTGAATGCAAAAGTCAAAATCCATTGGGGAGATATTAGACTCAAATGTTTGTGCGATTTGTTGTGCAATATCCATATACCTTCAGTGTTCCTACTCCCGGTTGCATTAAATAATTAGGTGTGGTCTTTTTTCACACAACATGATTTACACCGCTTCTGGGGGTCATAAAGTGACATGTAATAGGGGTTGAAGATCCACATGAATATTTCACAACACATGCAGATGATTTAACCCATATGCCGGATACCGAGGTGGATGTATAAATGTGTTGCCGGGGTTGTAAATATATAAGAGACGATGCCCTCGGAGAGTATTTTGAATACGGGAGGACACGTGAGCTTTACAAAGTGGAATACGAAGCGCACAATACCCGATCTATAGAGGAGCGGTTCAAAATAATATAGGGGCATATTCACGCAAAGGGTACCCCTTGTTAAGAGCCAAGGTCGAAGTCCATGAAAATTCGTTATGGAAACGGATGCTCTGACCACTGAGCCATTGAGGCCTATGTGATAGAACGCGGTCAACTGAGTTTAAATGCCCGTCGAGTCAAGCTTTCCATTGTTACGTCATAGGAACGCGTCCCATGTAGTAATGAGTAAGTAGGGTGACGTAGCGACTTTATATGAATGAGTGAATCAACGCTGTATTGAATAGTCGCATGAAGACCTTAGGCCATTATACCTCTAACATAGGCATAGCCCTATACTGAAAGAGGATAATTATATGAGAATGGAAAACTTAGCCTCCTGCTTGAGGCTAAGTTTTCCATTCTCATATAGAGTGACTCTACCTACTCAATATTACATGGGACGCGTTCCTATGACGTAACAATGGAAAGCTTGACTCGACAGTATTTAAGCTCAGTTGGCCGCGCTCTGTCACATAGGCCTCAATGGCTCAGTGGTCAGAGCATCCGTCTTGTATGCGGGAGGTCGCTGGTTCGAATCCTGCTTGAGGATTATATATATATATATATATATATATATGTATATATATATATATATACATATACATATACATATACATATACATATACATATATATATATACGGATTGTTGGCCAAATTATCTTCAAAAAGTGCTCTACTTAGGTGAAGGAGCAATACACAATAATTATATGACCATTAGATAGAGTTTGTTCACGTCACTTTAATTCCGACATGGTTCAACCCACCGTTTGACCTGAGAGTTAAGACAAACGTCGGACGGCAGTTCTTGAAAATTGTAACCGAAAGTTTTCCTAAAGGGCACACCCTACAGAAAATCTCTAATAGGAATACGCTTAAAATATCGTACAGCTGCATGCCAAATATGAAATCCATCGTAGATGCCCACAATAAGAAAATTCTGAAGGCCCAAATGCCCGCACCCGAAACTGACCCATGCAACTGCAGAGCTAAACAAGATTGCCCGCTAGACGGAAAGTGCAAAGCAACGAGCATTGTGTACCAAGCCACCGTAAAAAGCGACAACTACGAGGAAACGTATGTCGGTCTGACAGAGGGCAACTTCAAACTGAGGCTCGCAAACCACCAGCAGTCTTTTAATAAGGAAAGATACAGGAACCAAACAGAGCTATCTAAGCATATTTGGACTCTTAAGGACAGAAACAAGGATTTCGAAATTTCTTGGAGGATCTTAAGTCGAGCATCATCGTTCTCAAATGTTAGCAAACGGTGTAACCTATGTACAATGGAAAAATTCTTCATTATTTGCCATCCAGAGATGGCGTCTTTGAATAAGAGATCAGAGTTAGTTAGCACGTGCCGGCACGCGTCTAAGTTTCAGCTGATGAACTTTGCCGGCGTAACCTAGACAACCGCGCGCAACCATAATGCGCGCGCAAGTATTTAAACTACCTACGCACATGAGATGTTTTTTAAACCGTTTGAGAAAGCTGTAATTCCCTGATGAGAGGAGGCGGTAGTATCCACCTCTTCGAAACAAGTTTGTCGGAATTAAAGTGACGTGAACAAACCCTATCTAATGGTCATATAATTATTGTATTATTATATATATATATATATATATATATATATATATATATATATATATATATATATATATATATATATATAGAAGAGGTGGATACTACCGCCTCCTCTCATCAGGGAATTACAGCTTTCTCAAACGGTTTAAAAAAACATCTCATGTGCGTAGGTAGTTTAAATACTTGCGCTCGCATTATGGTTGCGCGCGGTTGTCTAGGTTACGCCGGCAAAGTTCATCAGCTGAAACTTAGACGCGTGCCGGCACGTGCTGACTAACTCCGATCTCTTATTCAAAGAGGCCATCTCTGGGTGGCAAATAATGAAGAATTTTTCCATTGTACACAGGTTACACCGTTTGCTAACATTTGAGAACGATGATGCTCGACTTAAGATCCTCCAAGAAATTTCGAAATCTTTGTTTCTGTCCTTAAGAGTCCAAATATGCTTAGATAGCTCTGTTTGGTTCCTGTATCTTTCCTTATTAAAAGACTGCTGGTGGTTTGCGAGCCTCAGTTTAAAGTTGCCCTCTGTCAGAACTATTTGATATTACAATGGGCTCATATGACGGGGCAGAATGTTGTGAACTAGTTGTAGTTTACCTGCTATCTCAACTGAAACCCTACTACGGAAATTCAATTGGACTTTACAGAGACGACGGCCTAGCCGTCTTTAATGAGCCGCCGAGAACAATAGAACAAATTAAGAAGAACATATGCGAAATATTCAAAAGTAACGGTCTTCGCATCACGATTGAAGCCAATAAAAGAATTGTGAATTTTCTCGACGTCACTCTCGACCTGCAATGCGGAACTTATAAACCATACCTCAAACCAGATAACACCCCACTGTATGTAAATGCCAAGAGCAACCACCCCCCGAGCGTCATCCGTACAATCCCTAGAGGCATCAATCACAGGCTTTCTAACATTTCATCGAACGAAATGAGTTCAAGAAATCCACCCAACAATACCAGGAAGCACTGAAAGAAAGCGGACACAATTACGAGCTTGAATACAAGTCAAAGGAAGAAACAAAGCGCAAGCACCGAGCCAGAAAAAGAAGCATCACATGGTTCAACCCACCGTTTGACCTGAGAGTTAAGACAAACGTCGGACGGCAGTTCTTGAAAATTGTAACCGAAAGTTTTCCTAAAGGGCACACCCCACAGAAAATCTTTCATAGGAATACGCTTAAAATATCGTACAGCTGCATGCCAAATATGAAATCCATCGTAGATGCCCACAATAAGAAAATTCTGAAGGCCCAAATGCCCGCACTTCGAAACAAGTTTGTCGGAATTAAAGTGACGTGAAGAAACTCTATCTAATGGTCATATAATTATTGTGTATTGCTCCTTCACCTAAGTAGAACACTTTTTGAAGATAATTTGGCCAACAATCCGTATATATATATATATATATATATATATATATATATATATATATATATATATATATATATATATATATACATATACATACATACTTAACAAAGTCAACCAGTCAATGGTAGAGTGTTAAACCATGAAGGGAGCTTAAATATTGAAAGGTTGTGACTATAGGGTACTACAAGGCAGCTTTACGGCACTGTTTCGTAAGGGCCCAGTGAATTAGGTCCTCATTCTTCAGAAGCCTGATGTAGAATCGTGTCAACAAAGATTTGGCATTGGTTTGTACGTGCCCGTTTTGAACCGTACATTAAATGTCGTGCTCGTCTTTTGAAGCACGGATACGACCAATCCGAGTGAGCAAAGATAAGTTACCTATTTGAATAATTGCACAGTAGATGTTTATTTCTGTGTCTGCATGAGCTTACGAGTTCGTTCCGTTTGGTAACAGCGGCTAAGGAAGGTTTGTATATAGACCCTTTTCCAAATAGCTATTACAAAGAATTGTGGGATAGGAGTTTGGTGTGCATTGTTTTATGCCACAGTAAAATGCTATTGACAAAAATGATTCACACCAAAACTCTATCCCACAATCCTTTGTAATTGCTATTTGGAAGAGGGTCTATTATGAAGAACTTTTCTTCGAGGCAGAGGTTGCAAGTTTTAGATGGTGTAGTGTAGGCACGGGCTTTGCTTATCAGTTTCCACTTCACAGTGTGCTCGACATTAGTATCCTTTAGCTTCCAAATGTATTCGCTGAGTGTAGTTGCATTTCTTTTGTCTTTGTGATTGAAGCTGGACTTGTGTGCAGTGTACCTGGTTTTGAAGGTGTTTTCTGTTAAACCAATGTATGATTCTTCTTTGTTGTTGTCGTGGCGTGTTAAGGTGGCCTGGTACACTATGTTATCGGCGAGGCAATTACCCTCGAGTGGACTCGACATTGGGTTTGCGCCCTGCAGTTGCAGTTGTTTTGCGTTGCTGGTTGCAGATTATGTTTTGCCAGTATGTGTTTGTTGTGCGCTGATATTACTTGGTCCATGTTTGCCATGCAGCTAGCTCAGTTTTCCGTGTTTCTGTTGAGTAATGGATGTAGTTTGTGTTCAGGTGGGAAGCAGTTGTTTAAGAGGTTGAAGAACTTCTTGACAATGTTGGTGGTGACATTGTCGCTGGATGGAGGGTTGAACCAGATTATGTTTCTGGTGCGCCTCCGTTTTATGGTCTTGATATGTTGACTGGTGTTAGGCGATTGAGGTCTGTACTTTAGGTGGTACCCGTAACCGCTCCTTCCTAGTGCTTTCTTATATATGGGTGCTGTGGTATTGAATGTGGTTTCGTTTGATGAGATGCTGGATAGTCTCCTATTGATACTTTCTGGAATGTTCTTTATGAAGAGTGATGGATGGTTGCTCTGTGTGTGGAGGTAAAGGGGTGGGGGTGTTATTAGGTTTCAGATATGGTTTGTATGTCCCGGTGTGGAAGTCAAGTGTTAGAACTAAGAAATTTGCTACTTTTTTGTAGGTTTCCATTTTTATTTTTAGGTTGTTGTTTGCAAATATTTTTCATATTTGCAACAAGCTATCTTTTAGTACCCTATAGTCACAACCTTTCAATATTTAAGCTCCCTTCACAGTGTGAGCACTCTACCATTGACTGGTTTACACTGTCACGAATATATATATATATATATATATATATATATATATATATATATATATATATATATATATATATATATATATATATATATAATATATATATATATATATATATATATATATATATATATATATATATTCGTCGTTACTGAATGTTCAGTCATACTCACACATGCATGATATTGCCAAGCACGTTCACAATGACAAGGTACTCGTTTCGGTAAAAGAGCCATAGCGAGTTTCATAATAAATACATTTTTTACCGGAGAGTTGAAACTCCTTCCTACTTCCACTTAGACTAAACAGATTGGTAAAAATGTTTATCTATCCGTTTGATGGCTAACTTCAATAGCTGAAATGAAGGAAAAATTGGCACACCTGCCATTATTCAAAACATAGTGATGAGTTAAGTTGAGGATCTTTAATACTTGCCATGGATATTCAGGGTGCTCTCTGACTGTTACTTACTTTCCAGAAATTTTTGAATTAAAGTCGATGGCCAACATGTACGTTTATCATTTTACCAAAATGTCTAAAAGTTTCTTTACACACAAACTGTTCAATGAAATTGGACAATACAATTTGAACTCAATTTTAACTTATCTAGTTCTGAACATAGGCGACATTACGGGGGCAAGGGGAACTTTCCCCCACTTTTTTCCAGACCTTAAAAATAATAATAAAAGAAACGAAAGGAAGCAAGACCAGAGAAATAATATGGGAATTTTTAATATTTTGGTAAAATAAAGGGGAACATTAATCTCAGGTACCATAAAATGCCACAATTTTTTGTTTGGCACGCTTCACGCGCACCTGTAATGAAAACTAACTTCTACAGTTCGGAAGCTCAAAGATGGGGAGACAAGGGGCAATTGTTATTGGAAAATTTGGTTTGGTACCTTAATTAATTTTTTTCAAAGCATGGGCGTCGGCTCCCGCCATGCGTTTGTAACTTGAAGCTCTGAAATAAGGCTCACAGATGACAGGAGGCATACTTAATGTAGGTCATTACACACACCATGGTCCTTGCATACACAATTTATGGAAACCTATCCGTGCATAGGGAATCGCAATTCTCATAAACTTTTTCGACGTGCTTTGAGTGAACACAATTTAAAAAGGTGTCACATTTGTATTGATGTCCGTGGGAAACTTAAGTAAAACTGTCTCATTAATACATCCTGTAGGATAGCTTGAGTAAATTACTATTTCCAAAACCCTTGCAACCCCTTCCCCTGTTTACTTTCCCCACCAACTACCACCATCCTCATCAAATTGACCGGTGCTTACTGTCTTAAATTTCCAATCATCGTAACAAAAATATATCATTAGCTTTTCAAATTATACCTTGGGGAAGCAGGATTTTCTCTAAAAATTGTCCAGTCTTGCCACAAAACCCATCAATTTTAAGAAAAAATTCTCGAGGAGGACTCGCGGTCCACAGCATTTGGCGCAGGCGCTTGAAGAATTCGCCGGCCACACCTTACGAAGATATAGACTCCAATGAAAATGCTTTCCCGGTACTTTTACTGCGGACGCAAATAGCCAAGTCTGTAAGAACTACTCATGATATTTTATTAATTTTGGAAGTATTACATACTCATAACCCCCAAACTTTGATAGTTCTTACAAAAGGCGCGTAGCCAGGAATTTGCCAAGGACGGGGCGAAGCCTGTAGGCAAATTATCTAAGTGTTGCGCCACCATAGGTTGGCGCGAAGCTCACAAGAAAATTTTGGCAGAAAATGTCTCCCAGATCGCTGGAAATGGCACTTCGCAGGCCTTGTAAGTTGCATCTAAACATATTTTATTTTGAGTTACTAGCAATATCAAAAACAAATCATTAAAAAAAAATACAAAAAGTATTCTCAAGGAGGGGGCCGCTGCCCACTTCGCCCCCCCCCCCGTGGCTTCCCGCCTACCTTACAAAATTATACTTATTATTCACAGAAATACAGAAATAAAAGTTAAATTTTAGGGATCCTTTGCCCCAAGCCATGCATCGACAACATGATACACAAAGGAAACAATATGTGGCTGGGGAAAGTAGGAGAAATATTTTATGTAATGGATAATATTGAATTTAAAAAATAAAGAAAAACAATAAGCTACAATAAAATGTCTCAAATAACACTGTTGTAGGCTGGCAGCCATTTTAAATATTGTTCGTTCTTAACTGTACAACATCTTCCATAGATTCGTATAAACTCTTCCATTATCATTGTAACCACCCACTAGTCAAACCATCTTCATCATAAAATGAACTGCTATACTAAGCAAGGCTGTTACTAAAATGGTCAAAATGTAATTTTTATGATCTGCTCAGTGCACATTCGATGAGATGTAAGATAGCCAAATGCTCTATTCTAATAGTTTTAATTCTTTAAATACCTCAATAATGCTCCCGGGGCATTGTCTCTGGACCCTAATGGGGCCTTGTCCCTGGACCCCACGCATTTATCGTCTGATTAATTTCATTGTTTAAATTAAGACCCTTTTCGCGATACGAGGCTATAAAATCGATTTGAAATAATTTCAGCTTTTACCCACTTGTCGCCGAGCGATATTTTTGGTGACCAGTGATGAGAAAAGAATTGCTATTTTGTAAGATCATATGATTAATCGGTCGTTAGAATATCTCATGAGAGAGGAAGAAACAGTCGCTTGTTAGTGTGAAAGGGCCGTCGACAATTTTACTGTGTCGTGTCGTATCGCGTCGTATAGCGTCGTATTGTAGTGTGGTGTAGAATGTAGTGTAGTGTCAAAGCACTGATCTTTATATATAACTAGGTAATGCTTGTGGTGATATTTTTGAAGCCACCGGTCTTCCATATTGCCACTCCCAAAATACAAGTCTTTGGCGATACGACAACACGGTACTGGATAAAATGTTAGACTTTGTATTAGATCCTCGGGAGATAAGTTGATTTTCAAGTTGTAGTAAGGTAACGTCCTGAGTTGCAATCAGTTGAGTGCATAGGCGTAGAAAGCTTTTCGAGACTGGGGCGGGGGCTGAACCTTGTTTCGGATCGCCGTCCTGGGGGAGTGGTCTAAAATTTTTTTGATATTTGAGGGTCCTCAGATGTAATTTGGTGCAACATTTTGGACAACCTGTAAGGAAAATTACTGCAAATTTTTGGCATTTCTTACAGAAGAGACAAATAAGGGGTTTTTGCCCTTAAATCTTGGGGGCGGAAGCATACTTCAGCCCCCACATTTTTGACTGGGGGGCTAAGTCTCCAAGTCCCCCCCCCCCGCTTCTTACGCCCTTGGTTGAGTGACTGTCCTTTTAATGTCCTTTTAATTCTTGCAGCTTCATAGCTAGTCATAGAGCCCATTCGTCCATTTACAATGGAAACTTGACAACCTAATCCTCAGCCCATCATGGTACCCGGGCCCTCCTTTTGGTCCTATGGTACGGGCAACAGGAATTCGCATTTGTACATCATATTTCGTAGCCCTAGTAGGCTGTGTGACCAATTAACCTGTTGGAATAGGACCAATGGCAATGGTCCTACAGCTAAACAGCCAATAAGGTGCTGGCCCACAGTCAGGGGTGAGGGGCTCCGTCTCATGGATTCCTCCCAGTTTTTTTTTTTTTGAGATAAAAAGCTAAAAAATGATCTCGCCAGCTGAAAAATAATTCTCCCCTTAACACCTTACTGACCATATGTAGCATTCCCAGGTTATGGGGCGATCATGGGGGCATCGTATGGGTCCCACAGAGGTAAGCTTACCCATATGCACCCCAATGAAATTTGCAACCAAGATTTAAGTGAGGCCAAGTGACGTTAGAGCTTGACAATGCTATCCAAGTTAGGATATTTCTAGAGCCCAATGGTCGATTTAGGCCACTACCATCTCCTCATTACGTATGTGTGGGTGATCCTTTATGGACCGGCATGGTATTTGAATCCTTTGTAGAAATCATTCACATTGCCTACAGATTTATGAATATTTTGCCTTTCTTCCTAAATTATGACAAGCAAAAATGCATCTTCTAAACTGCAAAATGCTCACGATTCCGTCCACCTGCATTGACCATATGGGCCAGCCCTCACTACACCCACATAGTATGACGCAGGTAACCCTTGCATGGAGCTTCAATAGGCCACCACGGACAGAATCCCCGCAGTAACAAAGGGTTCCCCCACATGCACCCATACGGGCCTGCCTGCACAGGTGTGATGTGAATCCATTATCGTCATACACAACCCAACCAACCAATATGCATACTGCTACGACAAACCCACTAGGCCCTTGTTGGCCCCACAATGGTAAAACGTAATGCCGATGTGGGCACTATTAAGATTTTTTACAGGGCGTTGCCCCTGTTGTCCCCACATGGGAGAGCTTGCCCATTGAAAATGCACCATGAGACTACACGCCCCCTTCGCATGCTCAGCCCATCAGTTCACCGATGACAATCTGCCTAAATAAACCAGCACTATGCCGCCACATGTGCCCAGTTATAAATGCACATTTTAACCCATACCCATGAAAAGTGCACAATGCCCACAAATAACCCATGTGGGCCCATGTTGGTATGTCAAGTTGGAGACAGGCCAGCCAACTTTATGCCTGTTTACATCATGCACTCGGTCCAGGTTTGATTTATCTTGCCCATCCAGCCATCAGATTACATGTCTTGCTAGTGTCCAGATTCTCTCCCATATTGCCCGTTTCAATTTTCCACATTTTACAGGGCGAGGCCCGCGGACCCGTATTCATATCTGATGAGGGGACATGAAATAAGTTCCACAAGTTCCCTTCAGTTGTGGTTTTCTGCGGACGGTTTGGTCAGGGAGCTGGAGGGTTTGGTGCCCATCAAATGCCAGTTAAATGTTTTATTCTAACGGCTGCTAACAAATAAATGAAGATCCCCATACTTCCCCTGCAGACGTCCCCTCCCCTTCCTTCCAATTTGAAGTCCTGAGCGATTGCTTTGTTAGCCAAAACTATCATAATCACTCAAAATGTACTGTAAGTATACTGCATGGCCTGATGGCTGCGTGGGGTGGTATGGCTGCCAGAGCTTGTTCGCGGTGGCTTTAACTCGTTGTGCGTGCTTGACATGGGTAGGCAAGGCGCCATCCAGTGTATATATATATATAGAGAGAGATCAGTGTGTCAACTGGTTTTATACTTCGTCACCTGTTGATTTTCACTGTCTTTTATAAGCGGACAACATGCAATATTCTCTTGAAAGTGTTGTTGCATCAACCCAAATATATTCAGGAAACCCCCAGGTATCTTGCCCGCCCGGCGGACGTGTATTACTCCTGCACCCTCACTGACTGCACTCGCAATACCAATTTAGAATACAATAGAATATGTACGCCAAAGAGGAGTACATATTCGACACCTGCTATGAAGGTAACCAGGTATCTCACCATAACTGGTAGCTGCAATTATATTGACAAATTCAAACCACAGCTTCAAATATTTAAGCTGCCCTGATTGTTCTGATAACTCTTGCAGATTAGTGAAGTGTGATTCAGTTTCAGATTGCAGTAACATTAAAGGAAGCAGGCAGTCACCTCAATCATGCCCTGTCACTCTTGTTCATGAATGGCTTATGTTGATCATGTGACAACATTTTTGTTAGTGAATTGTGAAATTTAAGGAGAATTTCTCCTTACTTTACCTATTGTTTGTAATAGTTATGTTCGAAACGTCTTCAGAGGTGCTCGTAATGCAATAACAGGATTTTTCAAAGAAAATTTTGGGGCGACTGTCTATTGCCTTTAAAATCACAAGTAGTATTGTTTTCAGCAAAACATGGCCTTGAACAATTTAAACTCTGAACGGGATACTGTGGGTTTGTCAAAGAGGTGCATTAGAATTTTTTTTTTAACTGGGTGACCGATTAGAAGGAAATTATTTGAGAACATTTTGATAACAAGACCTTTAATTTTAGCTGTTTGAATGTGGACGGAATTCTTGCCAATGTTTATACCAAGGAATTTAGTCGTATTAGATTGTGGCACAAGGGTACCATTACAGTTAATAGTAGTGATGGTTGGATCAAAACTCTCATTGGGGGCGTAAAGACAACTGAAGAAGTCTTATAAGCATTAACGGAGAGTTTGTTTACACAAAACTAGGTGTGTATTTTGCTGAATTCATTTTCATTTTGTACGGTGTTAAGCAGCAAATCCAAATTGAGGTGGGAACAAAAAGATTCATATCATCCAGGCGTGTAGTCGCCCCTCTCCCTCCCTTGAGCATATGTTTGGTATTTTGTAATGTTTATTTTTACAATTTTGCTACTATTTCCCCTATTTATATGCGGTAAATAGTCCTGAGAAGTGCCATTTCCAACTATCTTGGGAGAAATTTTGGGCCAAAATTTTCTTGCGCTTTGCGCCAACCCATGGTGGCGCGGAGGGCTGAGAGTCTGTCTGTGGGCTTCGCCCCGCCCCCTTGACGAGTTCCTGGCTACTCCCCTGATATCAACAGCATAAAGGATAACACGGAGAAGCTTATAGCTTTGTGTAGATCAGGGGTTGGCAAACTAGGGGTCGCGACCGTTCTGAGGGTCGCGAAAATATTTCGGAGTGTGGCAAAAGGATCCCGGAGCGAAAAATAATTGCCAAATTTCTCATTAAAACAAGCAATGGGAGTGATTCTAATCTAAGAACCAGTGCTCTGCTTTATTAACACTGCATAACCCAAGTCAGATCAAACCCCTCTTACCGTCAATTTGAGGGCCACCAAGATTCCGGAGTAGAAAGTTGGGGCCACCAAGCAAAAAAGTTTGGGGACCCCTGGTGTAGATCATTTATGTAAATTATAAACAGAAGAGGACCGAAAATAGAGCCTTGGGAGAGACCACAAGAAATCAGCCTTAGAGGAGAAGAAAAGTTGCCAATATCCCCGGGGATTTGTCCCTTTATGTATCTAATGCGAATGATGTTCATGCGTAGGCGTTATGCTGCTGAGCTATATCAGTAAAGCATGGTTTGCACATTGTGCTATACATGGTACGTACATAACACATAAATGCCCCCTCTACAACAGTTCCTGGTCGCTTTTACACCTTTCACCTGCTGTGTGGATATTACGTAAGCAGATAAGTGTGCGAATTTTACGAATTATGTTACGTATATACCTTATGCATATGTTGTTACGGAGCAGAAAGTGCTCCCTCGTTTGGAGGAAAATGGCGTATCATTGCAAGTTACACCTGTACAAATGAAGGCAGCTGATTTGTCAACCATCGTATACATGCGTATGTCTACTACACATGCGGGAGAAATCTACGCCGTTAGTGCACGTATGCTTCTTGCTTTCCTCCAAAATGACGTCAGTATGACGTCAATGCATAAGGTCTATATAGGCTATACAACAGGTGACGCGATGCCACACCACTGCTTGGTGTTCATGTCTTACGTATAATACGAACAGATATTAAGCATTTACGCACCGCGTGGATGCTTTACGGATACTACGCAGCTGTGTCTGCTGTGCTCGCTATTATAGTCTACGTGTCGATGTTACGCAGGGTGTATCCGTGCCACGTAGATTACAGACTACACACAAAACCCTCTAGGCCTGACCAGAATTCTCACCAAACAAGTATCCTAATGCCCAAGTAAGTATACAGAAGGACGGGATGTACAGAGGACTTGGCGGTTCGCTATTGTTACCCTTCAGCTGTATTACAAAGTAAAATATTGCAATAAGCAAATACTTCACATTGTCGTACATTTTCGAATCATCGCCGTTTTCTCTTTAGAAGTGTTGAGTCTGTATTGGAAATGCTCCAAATATGTCAACCCTATTTATGCATGATTGACCTGTGTGTTGTAATCGATCGGTTGTTCAAGCAAGTAGCTCTATGCAACAGCGGCAAAATCTGTGAGAATGCGCTCTGTCACTATCACATTACTGTCAGCATTGTACAGAACGACGGATCAACTCAACCTCCTAAAAGCCTGACCAACTTTCCTGTCAGTTCCCTTTAAGATGACCAAAGCAACCAATCAAAGATTTATTTCGTGAACAAAAATAGTATACCATATCTGTGTGGCTATTTTAGACCCACGTGGCAGGTGGGCTTAAGTTGAGGTTGTAAAACCGTACCGGCCATAAACAGGTGGCCGGGGTGGGGTACATCTTAGGAGTATATAAGGAGGGTACCGTATATGAGGACTTGCCCGTCCATCACTCGATTACAAATTGTAAAGTTATGGTTATAGCCTCAAGTTTATATAATTCTATTAAACTAGTGCCCAGAAAGAGAGGAGGGAGGGGGAGGATCTGTGCCAGACACTTGGGTTGCGGGCTTTCGATGTCAGTTAAGTGTAATGTATACGTAAATGTATATAAGTGCATGTCTGTATCAGAGGCAGACAAAGTCGTCTCATTGGACTATTAAGTGCGTTGGGGACGGAATTTATTCCGTTACTATCATCCAAATATGGGGGAAACATGACTTCCATCCCTTTGGATATTGATCAGAATTATAGACACATGATTATTCAAGTCATGTTGGGCTGTCTGAGAAGCTAATGAAAGCAGTTATACTATAAAGTCAGCACATCACCTCATAGTCTGTACATGTATGCGGTGTGGTAACTAAGGGGAACTTGAGGCTCAAGTGCCCCCTCCTATAGGCCCAAACAAAAGGGTCCATCACTTAACCGGAAACCCAATTAAGAGTGAAAAAGAAATGGGCCACTTACGTAATTGAAGCCTCCATGAATGGTGGAGCCCCAAATGGTCACAGTGGGAAAAATTTATCCATGGGGTACCACCTCGGAGGTGATAACTCCAAGGGCAAATTACGTCTCTTGTCGACAGTGTCTGTGTGTTTCACCTGACTTCAGTACTCAATGTGCAGTGCGTTTTGAAATAGCATTGTGATTGGTTCCCACATAGTGAATATTCTTGGCAGTAAAATATGAAACTTTTAATTAAAAGTCTTGTTCAAAATTTAAGAAGTGTCAAGAGTCTTCTGAGAGGATGTCATTTGCAGTTACTATAACCTGAAAGGAGTCTGATGAGGGGAGGGTGGACAGTATATGGAAGAGCAACGTGAAAGAGCTTGTCATTACGAAGGGAGTAGAATTCTCCGAGTCGGAGCAGTCTCAATGCAGAGTCTATGCCCTCAGTATAAGTTTTGTTTTTCATTTTGTTTGTTGTTTTAATACAGTGTTCCGTTTGGGTTTTACTGTATGTTTTGCTGACACCGTAAAACATCCATGTACTACATAAGCCTCTGTTGGCGCCGTTTTTGCTGTGACTGGGGGGCAATCATGGTAAGGACAACAGATTAATATAATATTGCCATAATTCTAACCTAGCTAAGTATTACCGAAGCTTCTTGAATCTTTTCTCTGTTCTTCCTTTGTGTTTGTGGTGTTTGTCGGGTAACCCTGAACTGTGTAATGTATCAGTTAGTATTTATACAAACTCAGAAAGTCAAGTGGTGTCATCCAAGGTTTCTCCCAGAGGGTCCCAAATGCAATAAACCTGTGAACCTTGTAAAACATACTATATAATCAAAGGAGGTTGTATGAAGACCCGGAAGTATGTCCCTTGTAACGTGAAACAATCAACTTCTCTATAAAAAAAAAGTCGACCATTCACTTGTACAGCAGTTACAGGCCTACTTTGTACAACTCTGAACTTCCCAGTTGCTCTTTGCCTGTTAAAATATTTACAAAAATACCAAACATGTAATCCAAAATTCACCACCAACAGAAAGGTTCACCCTAAACTAAAATTGTACCCTCCGGCCCTAGCTACCACTGGGTTAAACGTACTTAACTTCGGCCAAATGGCCCAAGGGAACGATGGAGGACCATTTGAAGAAATTACAGTCGACAGTGAACTATTCCAGGTCGCACCTGTTAGCGCCAAACTTAACTGTTACATTAGTCCAATTACCCGTCTGACCTATAACGCACAATCCGTTGAAGCAGTCGGCCTGGGGTACAGTATTTATGTCGTGATTATATTTTAACAGTACCTGATCCTTTCTGTGAAACAAAAGGGAGATTTGATATCAGGTTGTCAGGGAGACAAGGGAGAAAGGGGTGGCTGGGTGAATGTAGGAGATACAAGGATATGGTAAGATAGAAGGGGTTAGAGGAGGAAGGGAAAAGAAAGGGGAAGGGAAAGGGCGAGGAAAGGTAAGAGGGAAAACAAGTGCTCCTTCAGTCTATGACAGGAAATGAAACAGATGAGAAGGCATTCAATCTTATAGAACAAATGATATTGTAGAGACATACGGACCCTGAAATCCCTCGACATTATCCTATGAACCTGCACTCGATAGAATGAAAATCATACAACCCACTTGACCTGACAACTCTCCCCAGGACTTCCCACCCGGAAAATTTCCCCGTGGACAACCACCCGTCCCCAGGGACCATTCCCATCCGGACGATTCCCAACCGACAGTTCCCACGCATGACAGTTACCCCTTACCCCCTCCAGAAAATTTGAAATTTTCTAGGGTGGGGATTGTCTGGAGGAAATTGTCCGAAGCAGTCACAAAAGACATATCGTCTATGATAGAAGTGGCAGAAGTACTTTTCTTACTAGAAGGATATTAAATGGCCAACGATACCAAATGAAAAGTCAGACTTAAATATTCTATTTCATATTAAAATAAAGGGTCTCATCGTGAATTGTAGAAAAAATCTGAGAAATCTGGTCAGCGGAAGGAGGGGAGGAAGGGGAGGAAGGAGAGAGACTCATAACAAGGCGGCACTAACAGCTTCCTGGTTACTTGAAGAAAGACATGTTATTGACTTGTATTAATACAACTATTCTTCCAGTCAATGACACTAAACCGTCCAGGCCTGCACAAAAATGGTTAAACTAGATAAAAAGCGTCTTTGTATTGTATAAGCAAAAGTGGATACAGTCAAAACACAAATAAAAGTAAATTAATGTTCTTAAAATCGAGTTTTATGAAATTATTTTGAAAGAATAACAGCTGAATATTGTTCATAATAAGGTTCAGTTAGAAAACAGGTGCAGCAAGTAATTTACATTGCACTAGCAAGACAGTGCTGGACTAAGCAGCAGTGAAATCCGACCCTAGTCGGATTAGAAAGCGAACCACAAGAAAGACGCCAAATTTGAATTCAATTTATCATCTTACGTGCCAATATCTTTCAGTGTTAGTATTTTATGTCTGCAGTTAGGTATGACGTGGATGAAACTGATTGGAACTTGAGTGAGAAAACCTCGCAGTATCAAACGTAAAATGAATGTTGCACACGACATCCAGTCAAAGGTTTGTTGCACACGACATCAAGTCACTGGTTTGTTGCACACGACACCCAGTGACTGGTCAGTAAAAGTATAGGTGACATGGACTAGTGTAGAAGCGAATTGTCAGAAATGCTTAATAGAAAGGAGACGGAATGTTCACATATTTTTAATACATGGGGAAAACGGAACAAAATTCTAAACTCCATACCACAAATCTCGTTTTTTAATGCTTAGTAGAAAGGAGATGAAATGTAACTTCCCATATGTGTAATAAATGGGAAAAACGGAAAAACAAATCTTGTTTTCATTTGGTTGTAACCTAAAGTTATATGGTCATTCTTATATTTCACAATTATCTCCTTCTTCCAACCAGAGGTACTTGTGACAAGTCTGGTTGGTATCTTAGGTTAACTTCATATACCACCTTAAAGGCCGGCTCATACTTCCAAACTGTCACGTGATATAAAGCTGTAAGAACCGTATATGGTCATCCCTTGCTCCTCAGGGCCAATCATGGAAATAGCTCAGAGGTGAACAGTATTTTACTTTGATAGCTTTAAAGCGCTATACTGAAGTATGAACCGGCCTTCATGGTACCCTTAATAATTCGCAATCAAATACACCGCGGGTACAACTAACATCATAAAAGTAACCTCAGGAATGCATATGCTCACGACACCGGTTGTGTAATGTGATATATTCACAATTAAGTACATGGTCAGCTTTGTGCGGAGAGAAAATGTGAACAAAGCACAAATAAAACCAGGTGGCGATCCATGGTGTTGCAAATCTCATGTCCCACTCCTCTCATATTTTGTGGCTGGAAGGGAACATTGTGTTCACACTATATCAACATGGCGGAAAATAGAAAGAGCTTTTATCATACATTATGAAGGCTCACAAATTAATTCTAAAGATAACTTTTCTTCCCCCAAATACTATGTATTTCAAAACTTGTGGATTAGTACACTGCAGGGTGCACGAATTAGTAACTTTTCATGGTTTTACTTTTTTTCATTTTCTACTTTTGACAAGATTTTTTATCTCCCAATGCAGGTCAACTGGTGAGGGGCGGGGCACCTCCTCCCAATTTTTGAAAGTCGGGATCCCCCCCCCCACTTTTTCCAGAACCCTAATGAACAGAAGCGGATGTTTGATTCCATAACTTGCAATATAGCTGATTCAATAAAGTCAAACTCAAAAATGGTGGAAACAGCCGTTTAATGGATAAAAATCGTGGGAAACAGCTCAGATTACACCACAGATTATCTGGCTTCAAAATTTTTCCATGGAGCTTAAAGTGTACCTAAAGTCTGAAAATTCAAAAATATATATTACAGAGCATGAAAACTGAATTCCAATGGTCCAATTCCCATCTTCACAGGACTTTCTTAAGCTGAGATATAAAATGTTGAAGTTTATTCACTCGATTTAAAAAGGTAGATTGCGCAATAATTTGTGATGTCATTGTTGTACTACTCGAATTACAATCTTTGTATTTCTTTGTTTTTCTGAAAGCCACTGCACCTTGTGCCAAAATGTGATCGCGTTCTTACTGCTTTGGGGTGACTTGACTATATAAGCCCTCTCTGTACAGCATGTCATGCAAGAAAACAGGAAGTGGTCAAGGTCATGTGAACATTTTTAATTTTAAAAGAAAACAAAGCATTTAATGTGAGTTGTACAACAAGAATGTCAAAAATTATTGCGCAATGAACTGTTTGGATTTAA
Source organism: Holothuria leucospilota (assembly GCA_029531755.1). Lineage (NCBI taxonomy): Eukaryota > Metazoa > Echinodermata > Holothuroidea > Aspidochirotida > Holothuriidae > Holothuria > Holothuria leucospilota. The sequence continues at coordinate 19,206,550 of CM055981.1, read as the reverse complement.
GTGAATAAATTTTAACATTTAATATCTCAGCAATGGAATAAGCTATGACAATGGGAGTTGGACCAATAAGATTAATTTTGTAACCTCTAAAATATATATTTTTGAAATTTTAGACTTTAGGTCCACTTTAAGTTAGCCCCGGATCCCTCTCTTCTAGGGCTTTGCTATTTTGGCCTGAAGTAGTTCTAGTCAAGGCAATGCCCCCTACCTTTGTGAAGCCATTGACGCTCTTGCGTCTCTCTCACACATTAAAATTAGGTTGTCTCTGCTGGGGTTAATGTATGTATATGACTGAGGGACCCCGTCGGTCTCCACACACTTTTCAGCACTTTTGCGATATACTTTTAAGAAAGAAGAAACCGACAAATGTTGAAAGATGGATACTCTCGATAATTTTAACTTCCTGGTCATTTGCCCGAGTAAACTTTAGCCCAAAATATGAAGTCCTAACAGCCTTATTAGATGACTAATGATTATTTTACAATATGCATAATTTATATTGCATGAGTTATAGATGTCTTATGTACACATATATAACGTATGATTCAACCGACAACTTTGTTTCCTTGTGACTTCCTTCTCATTGATGCTCGTAAACATCAGTTTCGTCGATCTAAATTACTTCATGATTAAGAAACAAAGACTTTAAACAAACATATAAAACGATGCTTGTTTGATTTCATCTACATCTTAAGCTACAAAGATGACAGATTTTCTTCAAGTTTTTGAATAAGTTATTGATACAGACTGTTCAGGGAACTTTCAGTTTCCATAGCAACCCACACATCTTGTCTTCGATAAAATCATATGGCTACACGTTATATCGTCTTACCTATAATGTACGTCCTAGCTTCTACGTGCTAAACTATTGACATAGTCTTACTGTTCACTACTGAACACATGTGTATACAGTAGGCAATAAAAATATTCTCAAAGACTTTATATAAATATCTGCTTCATCTATATGTTAACTTTGAATGTCATGCATCTACCAGCCAGCTTTGTTTTCAATTTTTTATATTATTGGGAATAATTTTATTTTCGAAGAAAATGTTTTACGAAATTACGACCCATTGTTCTAACGATCCAAGAATAAATTGATAACTTTGTCAACTAAACTTGTTCAGAAGACATAGCTTAAGCAGTTGTCCCAGACCGTATTGAAACATCAGCTAAATGTGTTACAAATTGTCCAATTCACCTTTGAAGTATATTCATATTTTAGAACATAAATTTTGCATAATTATTGAAGGTAAATAAAAAAAAGACATTTCAACATAATTGAAAAATACCACTTGACCATTATATACCATTATAAGTGAATTATTCGGGTGAGAAGAGTATGCTGATTCGAACTATGAGGTGATTGCAAATCAACCTCATAGTCATGGGGCAGGAAAGGTGCACGCTAGAAGGATCCCCCAAACACACACACAGCAAGCAACTTCTCCCCCTCCCCCACCCTTGGGTACCTTGTGTGGCTATGGGCCTGTTACATATGGCTTTTAAACGGTTGTCAACAGCAAAAGAGTGTCTTCGTAGCAACTGATGGTGAAGAACTAATGGAACTTATTAATGTCCTCTGTGGTCTAGCTATTGTCCAGCTCGATGGTATACATGTAAGATTATTATATTAAACAATTTAATGTGTATTTTTACTAGTGGCATAGCCAGGTTTTCTGTCAGGGGGGCTAGAGCACCAAGATTTCCCCCATTAGTGATCAGCTTCCTAATAGTCAGTGTTCTCCGCAGGTCCCAGTTTTGTTCGGCTGCTTTCCTCTGCCCTGGCTGATGTGACTGATCGCCGTCCTGGGGGAGGGGTCTAAGGGGAGGGGGTTCCCCCTCCCCTTTGGAAAATTTTTGCTCATATAAGGTGAGCTAGATGCAAAATAGTGCAACATTTGTTGCTAAATGTAAACTGAATACATCACCAAGAATTCCTATTTTTAGTAAGCTTTTTTTTATCTTGCTTGTCTTCAGGTCTTGGTGAATTTTTCTTGTGTCCTACTGGTAGATCAGAATCACAATAGGTGAAGTACAGTAATTAAGTGAACCCTGGTACACCTTTCCCTTCATCAATTCACCACATTCACCACAATTAGTCCAAATTTTACGAGGACCTGCCCTTGTAGCAGAGTATAGCACTTGACCACTGACCCATTCTAACAAACTGCATATACTACAATGCTGCTGCTTTAATTATCAAGAAACATTGGAAGTATACAGCAAAAGGACAGAGTCCCTTGTCAGAGGTCTAGAGATCCCATGCTGTATAAAACAGATAGTAAAACATAACTAGTACAACTATAAGCATGGTGTCATCATTCCATCTCTGAAAACCTTAATGAGGACTGGTTGTGCCAGTGTGGCATATACTTTTAAATAAGTAAAGTGTACTGGTAGAGAAGTTTAAAATTTTACCAAATCATGGGCAAATTTCACCATATATTCACTTTCAAAATTTCCCCCAAGATTTTTCCAGAGGGGGCAACTCGCCCCCCCCCCGTCCCCCCCCCCCGCTACGCTACTGATTTTTACCTGTAATAAAATGTTCTTCATCCTTTCCTTGACTGCACCAATCTGCTGCTGCTCCCCTATCCCTTTTCTGCCGACCACTTTCAAAGAACGATACAAACTCTAAAAATTATAGGTCACGTTTGTCACCTGAAAAACTATTGAGTAAAGAAACTACCCACAAGATGGTCGAAAAAAAGTTCTCGTGGGGTAAAGTTTGCTCACTTTTAATCAACCTGGGTAGTTTCTTTACCCAACACTTTGTCAGTTGACACACCAGGGAGGTGATATTATCCCCTCCCTGGGCACACAGGCCCAACACTTTTTAGAGTGTACGCACTGTTCTTAGTTTTTGTGGTGACTTTTGCCTTTTAAACTTTCTGTGTTCTTAGTAAACTTGTCATTTCCGTCTTCTAACTTGTACGTATGGTTCTCTTTCATTACCCTAGATTCTCAGTAAATTTCATTGTCCTTTTTATAAAGTCCTTTACATGCAGTATTCTATTTCAGGTATTGGTGTATTGTGGAACATGTAAGCCATTTTGTATGTAAAGTCACACATATTTTGTGCATGTTTCACATCGGGTTGGTGCCAGATGGGGCTACAGCTTAACCCACCCCCACTGTCGGGAGATCTAGCGCCTCCCCTTGTCGAGGAAGAAACAGGAATTCTTCGGGGAGCCAAACTATTGTATTGTTAATATTATTTTCATTAGCATTTAGTGAAGGTGAATGTTAAGTTGATCTAGTCGATCGTGTGTGCGGAATTTCTATGGGGGAGTTACGATGAAGCGTAATCCGCGACAATAGTCAGAAGCCCCGACGGTGCAACGGGTTTTGTTCTATGCAGCAACCTCCCCCCCACCACCACCACCAAGCAACACATCAAGCCAATTTATATACATTAGTCTCGTAATAAGTGTTCCCTTGTATTTGTCGAAGGTATGCGTATGAAATGATTCGAAAAACATGTTCGTAAGACAGACAAATATTATCCTAAGGTAGACGCCGAGTGTTAGCCCCCACCCCACCTCACCCCACCCCCATTGACATCATTCACCCCGTTGGTATACTTGTTGTTACTCTTAAGAAGGGCAGGCCTTTATAAAAGAACCCAACTTGGGAGAGCTTCGAGAGCCCTAAAATGTTTTCCTGTCTCAGTTTCTTGTATATTTCGGTAAGTACAATCCTCCTTTACCACGTTACATTTAGCATATAGACGTTCCTGTAAAGGTCCACAATCATATTTGATCACATACATGTTTCCTTCTATATTTCGCACGGTACAATAAACGACTGGGGTGGCTATTTTGACCGGCAGTAGAGTTGAAATACAATACGATGGATCTTATTCCTAATATGGACTAAAGTACCGACAGCTGATCGAACTTTGCTCCTAGTGTGTAGCCTTTAGAGTTTTCTATCTGTACCTAAATATTCTTCAATAAGACTCTGTACCTAAAAATTCTTCAATAAGACCGCGACATTTTGGCGCACTTTGCGCACTGTAGTACTGCGTTTTATTTTTTTTTAGTTTGGTTTCATATAGTTAAACACTGACCCCTGACGATGTGGACCGTTTTGTTTGGTTGGGTGCCGAAACCAACTATTACCCCCGAAGGGGTTTTGCTTCTCACAGGAACTACCTGAAGGAACACCATGAATTAACGTGATCTTCTCGTCTCATCCGTCGGACTCTCACGTCATACGTGGTACTGTTTCCGACTAGCTGAAAGAAACAAGTACTTAGCCTGACCAGGGAGCTGTCTCTTACAGTTCCCTGGCCGGACCAAAAGGAATGACAAGACGTAGCTTGCACAGTATAAGGCTATTTGTTTAAGGTGGGAAACTCAGTCCTCAATCTCAAAGTTATTTTCATGCATTTGTTGATCGGTAGCCTAAGCTAAACGATTGGGTGGATATAATGCAATGCATGTTATCCCGCTTAGAGGGCAGCAGCCGCATGCAGTTGATCTATGTTGGCTCTCAATGAAGACTGGTTCTTCTTCAGTTCTTAGCACCCGTAAAATTTTTGAGAGCCCTTCGCGCGCTGTGCAGCTCTACAGCTCATTTTCCGACATCTTACAGGTCAAAAGCAGTCGCCCCAAAATTATTTTGAAACAAAAGCTAAATGTCACAAATTTCTTCTTATTTCTGTTCCAAGTATCTTTCATAATATTTTAGGACATAAATATTGCATATTCAAGGTAAACCAAGCAGTTGCTTCTTGTAAATTTTACAACTGAGTGAGAAAAATGCTGTCACATGATTCTCAAGATCCATTCAGGAAATAGGATAGTCTACTATACAATTCTTTACTGGGGTGACTGCATTCTCCCTTTAAATCAGGGAGTTGGAACTCTCTGCTTAAATCACTGCAGCATAAACTCGGTGCATCAATTTTGCAGTTTTAACCGTGCAAAATATACTTGGCACTCATGCTATGACGTCATACAGATATCAGGTATGGTTGGTCAAAAGCGGTGTTGTAAATGACGCTATCCACATACCATATTCGGGACCATTATTGTGAAAAAAAGTAGGAATATCGCTAAGAGATGAAGAAAAATTCGCATGTAGTGCAGAAAGTTTGGCGACATTTTTATCGTGTTGTATCGTTTCACGTTCTAGAAATCTTTCACTGTCTATCCAAACGGTCCTGCTGTTGTGATACATAGGTTCCAGTGCTGTAGTACTCGAGACCGGTCTCGAGTCACGATTTTCGGGACTCGGACTCGGTCTCGTACAGTCAGGACTCGTGACTCGGCTCTAAATTTCCCGAGACCGGCAGAATTTGGGAATCACTTTTGTGCAATTAATCCGTCGTCACGCTTCACCTTGTCCTCTGCAGTTTCTATACAACACCCGGTATTTACGTTTTTGCATTATGCGCTGTACAGGGTAGATGATATTATAAAAAGTCCTGTGATGAAAACGTACATGGTGGTCCTTAAGTATTTCCGCTGGAGGCCCATATGTTTAATCGGGATCGAAGATCTCACGGGCCACAGCCAGACGCGTATCCTTGATTTTGGGCCTCATTTGAAATGGTTAGCGTTTCACTTGAATGTGTGGTGTCTAGGGTCCGTCGAAAAGTCCCTGGTTCAGAGAAGCACAGAATGGAATAAAAAGGGCGTAGCCCCGGAAGCTCTGAGGGTATTTACAAAATAGTGGACATAAACTTGAATATTTATCTACGCTATCTGTAAATGACATTGAATGCGCACTCAATTGATGATCACAAGTATAACAATCTGACCATTAGGCCCAATCCAGGCCGGGTAACAAATTAAATCATGTCAGATTTAAGTGGCACATATCTTTTTTTTTTTTGAAAAACTGAGGGGAAGGTGACTATCTGTTGGCTCGTATAGCGTAACAAGAATATTTTTTGCCAAAAAAGACTCCTAGATTGTCATGAATCAGGGGCGGACTGAGCAGTCGGGCAACCGGGCACTGCCCGAGGGCCCACACAGATAGGGGGCCCACACGGTCATTCGAAAATTTTAATGAAATCGGAAAATATATTATAATAATTGTATTTAAACATATCATGTTCTGTTTACTTTAATTAAACATTAGACTTTTTATGAAAAAAGAGCTTTGTTAATGTGCCAAGACTGGTATTGAGCTGGTAACCTATGTGGGATAGGTTGTGGTCATTATAAGTAGTGTCGGTGAGGGAAAGTTGATTCAGGTTGGGAAGGAGGAGGGCCCCATACCCATGTTCCCCGAGGGCCCAGTTCATTGTCAGTCCGCCCCTGTCATGAATCGCAAGTTACCAGGCTGTAAAAAAGTTGTGCCTCGATACCGTACGTATTCTTTATTCTGAAATATCATTACTTAGAAATGCACAGTTCAAATAAGAAAAGGCAAATAAGATAAGAGGAAAGAAAATATTATTTGGCCTATATATGTTTATATCAATTGGCATATGGTCTCCTAAGATTCTGTAAGTTCATTTAAACTGGCCTGTCAGCTCCCCCTCACCACCACTGGATTACATACGTCAAACTATAAGGTCCGTCGACTTGACTGCAGCCTGAGTGAGCATGTGAGTGGGGGATTATTGGATTATGGTACGGTTGCAAACAGGGATGTAGCAGAGGAATTGGTGATGGTATGTAGAAGCTGAAATCAAGGTGGGTTTCAAGCCAGAGAATTCCAACTGTCGTAGTCCAAACAGGCCTATATATGGACTTTAATTTAACCAAGATATAGCCAGACACCTCACTTCTAGCTCACCCCGTTTTGCTTCCAAAGCCGATGTGTTTGTCGGGATATCGGCACAATTATTTTGTTAGCAAATTTTATCCCAAATATGCGCCCTCTTTACAAACGTTTAGTACTAGTCACCTTTAGGAGCGCGAAACGGTTGGAGAAATGAGGCCATTCTCGCTCTCACGTAAAGAGTACAAAAGGTACATCTGCGGGTGCAGGGCCCGTTGGGCCCGGAACATTTACAAAAAGGTGTCAAAATATTACAATTCAAATTTAATGAGCAGAGCAATGCACGCAAGGACATTTTGAGTTTGCAACAATTTTTAATAGAAAACATTATGAGATCAAACGTTTAAAAATGACAACTACCCTACCTGCAGTCACAGCTTTTCCGCCGACACTGATTTTCGCAATAGACCTATTCTTCAATTCCTGTCTTTCCGCCAATTCAAAGTAAGAAATTTAAAAAACGTAGTACCACTTTCGGCTTTAAAACAGTAACGCCGCCTGACCAATGAAAGAAGGACAATCGCGCACTGCCATGCAGACCCAGGGCCTACATCATAACACACAGGGGCGGAATTTGGTGTGTAAAAGTGGGGGTGGGGAGGCAAACCCAGTCGAAAAACCAAACGGGGCAGAAGGCGCCTCGGGCGCTCGAAGCGCACCTTTGAAGACGTTGCCAAAGGCCAGCTCTCTGGCCCTGGTGAGACGACACCCTGGTTGTGGTCCAGCGGCAACGCCCCAGAAAGCCTTGAGGTATTCAAAAAATTAAAACCATTATAATGAAGCATTTGGCTATCTTAAAACTCATCGGATGTGCACTACAAACAGATCAGAAGAGTCACATTTTGACCATTTTTATAAAAGCCTCAATCAGAATTACAGGGCTATTCTCTCTTTTTTGTTTTATTGTTGTCCATGATCTGGGACACGGGACCCTTCAAGTTTTTCATTACTTGTGAAAAATAAGATAGTTTCGAAGATACATGATAAAGCATAAATTTGTAAGGACGATGAAAGGTTGAGGGTGATGGTGTAATACTTTTCAAAATGAATGAAATGTTAAGGGTAACTCTTAAAGAGACATCGTAACGGGCTTTCACACTAAAAGATCCCAGAGAAGCAAGCCTGCACCTTCGTAAGGTGTCTCCAGCAAAGCGTTTAACTGCGAGTGCTGAAGGTGAGAAGACGGAGGGTGGGGATCCTCCCCAGAATTCTTTTTAAATGTGATGGCTTTTGGGGCCATTCTGTACCATTTCTAGAGAAGACCTCGCGTCCACAGGTATAATTTAAAATACTGACAGAACACTTTTCTTATGGTGGTTGCAAATTTCAGACAATGACTTTCGATCAATTGTATGAGGATGGTGGAAATTGGTGTGGAAAGTGAACAGCAGAAGGGGTTGTAAGGATTTTGAAATAGTAATTTACTCAAGCACTAATCCTACAGGAAGTAATAAGGACAAAATTCCACAGACAAAGGTTCCACTACGGAGTACGGACAGTAGTATTAACGATACACCTACTTCCACTAAGCTCACGCGAAAAATGCCGAAAAATTGATTGAGAATCACGATTCCCTATACAGGGGTAGGTTTCTGAATTGTGCATGCAAGAACCATGCATGGTGGGTGTATTGACGTACATTTAGTACTCTGAGTAACCCTTATTCCAGGGCTTCATGTCATAAAAGTGTGACTGGGAGCTACACGACCATGCTTTGGAAGATATGTTAATTAAGGTACCTATAAAACCTTTCACTAACAATTGCCCCTTGCTTCCCCACCTTCGAGATCTGCCATTGTATTAGTTGGTACTCATTGCGGGTGCGCGCGAAGTGCTCAAAGGCAAAAAACGGCATTGTTTGATGTTTGAAATTAATGTTTTTCCTACATATACTGCAAAAATTGACCGAAATGTTAAAAATTCTCTCATAATTTCTCTGGCCTCTCTTTCTTTCGTTCATTTTTTTAAATTATTTTCATTCATTTTAAAGGTCTAGGAACAAGTGGGAGAAAGTCCCCCCACTTGCCCCCCCCCCCTCGTTATCTCGCCTATGATAACACCCAACAACATTGTATAAAAGGCAGTGTAAATACTGATCATTTGTGAATTCCTGTTTCTTAGTGTACACTTTTCCATAGGGGGACTCGAACTCGGCAGGTGAGGACTCGGACTCGGAAGGTGGGGACTCGACTACAGCACTGATACGTTCCCACGGTTTTTAACTTGTTAGTCAATCTCTAATCGCACGAGCGTTTATTTTTTTACTGAAGGTCCAAGCTAAGTCACAGCTAAAGTTATGTAATGTATTGCCCTCAATCTGTACGTTTCTTTGTGTAACGGAAATCCGAATATGTAAACGCCTACTTCCAAATGACATGCATTACGTAAGTCTTGTATTTGAAACGTTACCGGTAGTCATACTTTACATGTGTCATTCGGCGAAATCTTTGCCAGGGAATTCCATGTCATGTAAGTCTTCAACAAACCAGGTTTGTTCCAAAAATAAATAAAATACTCTTTGTTTTGTCGTTTCATAAACAATTTAAAGGATGTAAATGTCTGTCACTTCCCATGATATTTCGACTGAATCTCCCCAGTCAACCTGCACGATCATTTTTTTATGCGTAAATATATAAATGACCAAGGCGAAGAAAACCAGTTTATTAGTACTTGCAAAACATTGGGGGTAAAGATGCGTTTCCCCAGTCGTTTTGACTTTTGTGTCACCTTGTCAGTGGTACCTCCGCTAGTCCGCTTATTGTTTAGTTGAAAGGGAATTCAATTATCCCTCCTTTTGTGATAAAGATCAACTCTAACTTTTACCAAAATGTAAACCATTTTATAATTTATTGCATGTAATAACCGTGTATCGGTGGTAGGCTGGGGTCAATAGAAAGGCATTAAGTCCCACCATCAAGGCAGTCAAGCTGTCACTGGCGTTAAAGGTATGGTTACATGCCAGCAATTCCCAATAAAAGATCCTTTGGAATTATTTCAATATCTTTAGTTCTCAAGATATACCTCTTCAAAGTTCGACGGTTTCTGAAACATCTCACTGCCCATGCAAAAATAATGATGTGGAGTGTTCCACAGTGTTACCATTTCTTTTGTTAACCCTCTATAAATTATCTCTTATTCAGTGGTCAGATAGTTTACAGTTTGGTGAGTGATAGCGATATTTTTCAAATAGACAAGTCAAACTTTCAAAATGAGTCCCTTAGGGCATACCAATGCTACAAGTGTCCTTGAAATGAAGGTTGGACAAACAAAGGTAACATTAGCCACATTTGCTAAGTCCATCTTTCGATATCAGAAATTTCATAGTTACTTGTTTATTCGTGATGTAAGTGTAAAAGAGAAATTATGCTGTAAAATGGTCAAAATTTGATAGATTTTAATCGAAACTGTGCAACTACCGTATGTCATTCTTCTTTCACCAGACCTTTGAGCTATCAAGTGTTCCTTTGAACGAGAGATATATTTCATATCTTTCCCGAAACTGCAGGCCTTAACATAATGTTAACAAAATCCTGTGGTTAACTATTACATAACAGAAGGGAACTGCTTTAGGCAACACACCAACAATTATTCCTTTATTGAGTTATACACATTAAATCTGTCCCGATTCGTGACCAATTTGTTCTTGTAATGATTTCATCAGGTACAAGCAATCCTTCATTTGCTGTCCCCCACCCCCACAACAATCCCCAAAATCTTGAATCGGTAATACGTTATGATTATCCTGAAAAACACCCGTCCCTTTCATTCTAATTTCTACCGCCGATTCTTCATACAAACCTGATTTGATCAATCTAGTAGCCTATACATTTAGGTCTAGCCCTTTTACAGAACTAATTCACTCAACTAACCTTTCGGTAATCATTTCACACCGTACTGCGGTAGGTTTAATTGTAACGATGAAGAGACATTCTTGTGTGTTAGAACTCTAGTCTATGATTATAGTAGTTATTCCAATTATCGCGGGCACACATGATCAGCTTTCGACTTACACTCAGAATTAACTGACGTGGAGTTCCTTCTCTGAGCTCCCAAGAATATTTGTTGCAATGCTTTTTACACCTCTGGGTTTCCCCTCCCCCACAGAAATTCAGTCAATCCAAAGAAACACTCCCTCCCTACAAACTTAATAGGTTGGCTAAGTGCCTGTCGTGATAGTCTGACACGATACCCCTCCTTTATATCACCAAGTGTAGTCTATATCAACTGAAAGGGTTTTAATCGCTCAAAATGTGTATGAAGGTTGTGTTTCCGTGCTTTCATGTAGGAAATAGTTCTGAAGAGTAATAACAACCGGGCTTTCATCCTTGCGATAGTCAAGTGTTTAACGTACTTCACCAGATGTAAGAGATATTTCTACTCAAAGGAATATATAGCTTTACACTCCAAGGAGGTCATAAAGCATATTCGCTTCCACGGGGCAAATTATCATGCATTTCATATTACTGTTCACAGGTTTAGAAATTCCTAAGATCAGTCACGGCCTTCGGAACACTGCCCTTCGAGCTCAGAAAAGCCCAGGGTTGGCCTACGAGTCCGGCATTTTATGGGAAATATTTACTCCCAGAAAAGAGTTTAGATGCTACTTCACACAGTGTTGACAAAGGCGTAACCAGGAACTTGTCAAGGGGAGGGGGGGGGGCGAAACCCAGGACAGACTCTCAGCGCTCCGCGCCACCATGGGTTGGCGCGGAGTGCAAGAAAATTTTGGCCCAAAATGCTTCCAACATAGCTGGAAATGGCTCTTCCAAGGCCTATTTACCGCATATAAAAAGGGGAAACACTTGCAATATCGTAAATATAAACTTTAAAAAATACCAAAAATATGCTGGGGGGGGGGGCTGCTGGGGCCTGAGTATTGATATTTTTATTCAATTCCTGTTTTGAGAGTAGAAATTCACACTGACTGAACTGTTAAGAAATGTTGATGTTATATTTTCTTCGTTTTTTTTTCTGCAGTTTTTCTTCGTTTTTTCAAGTTTTTGATTTTCCAGGGGGGCAAGTGCCCCCTTGCCCCCCTCCGGACGTCCTTACGGAAACCTCAAATACCGAAGGGTTATTCAAACAAACCAAAATGTATCAATAGTAATTGCCCCCTCTCCCTTCTTGGGCGATAAACAGATTACCCCCTACCTTGGGCGATAAACAGGATAAACAGGTGTCTAAATTTGGTGGCCATAGCCGATAGGTTATGTTATCTGACAAGTTCGCCTCCAGATGACTAGGCGTATACGGGAAGTCAATGACTCGTACAGGTTTTTCACGGACTTCCATATTGTCCAAGTTTCATCAAACCATATTTACAGCCTGGGTAACTTAATATGAAAACAAAACAACACGATGTGATTCTCCAATTCATTTCATACAAACGACGTGAGCACATCCCGTATTATATATTGTGTATACTTTATACCCCGTGTGACTTCATATGTACCGTAATTGTGCATGTCAGTCGCGATTGCATGTATTCCGACCGTGTATATCGTTGCGATTGCATAATTTTTGCGACTGTATATCAGAATTGATGAACAATCATAATGTAGTACAACCAGCAAGTACGTGAGATTTACATGCTAATTACTTTACGAATAGCGTTACATAGCCCGAATGAACTTTAATAGCCCAGGCAATCTTAGCGCACGATATTCTAGCGTAAACTCGAAACTGATCAGACGGTTGATTAAAGGTTACGATGGCACATGGTTCATAGATGATACATAGCATGTTGAATCACCATGAAAACGATCTAAAAATACTTCCGACAATAAATGTAATTATAATTTGTGCAGGTATACTAAATGCTACAAATTCAGAAGACACGTTTTGGTACTGGGGATACCACTATGGTAAAGTATGAGATAACGCCAAGCACGTTAAGTTCTTAGTTTATAAAAGGTAAAACACGATATAAACACTTGCAAATACCACATTCATCTTAAATAAGTAATAAAACTATCTTAAGTCGTATAAACCTTGTTCGTTGACAAAACGATGGTTTTCATACTTACTGTATTGACTTCTTTGTTTTAAGAGTGTAATAAATTTGTAGCTTAATAACTCAAAGGTTACTCCGGGGTAGAAAAGAACTTACATACGACGCCCTGCTGTGTATGCGTAAAGACAGGGAGTTGTAACAACTCCCTGGTGTAGGTAATATAACTGTCTGGTCTCTATAGATATAATCACTCATCCGCGGCGGAACGACTCTTGGGGATGGGGCCGAAGTCAATTCTCTTCTTAAAGGTCAATACTATCTAAGCAGAGCGCCACCATCAAATAGCCATCAGTAAGTGTGTATCTCGTCCAAACATTTTGAGTTCACTTTGTCTCCTTTTAAAAACACTTCCCAAGCTTTGTAAGATACAAATAAGACTGGTCAATGGAAATCTTTTGATACACTAAAAGTTGGGACAGATACTTCAGCTTCCCCACTTACCAGTTCGGCCGTTGCTGTAAGCACTTCCAGTTAATAATTTCACGATGTATATATTTATTATTCGCACCCATGCACTGAATGCTCTATCTACATCAATTCACTTCTGAACAATGGAAACAGGAACAGTGGCGCGGGCAGAGGGTAACCTAGGGTGTACTTACCTTACCCCTCTCTACAAGATTTTCCGATGGAAAAAAATGTACCCATGTCACAATTTTGTATATTTTGTAGAAATTATGATTTATTGTGATACATTACTTGCCCCGTAATATTAATTCCTTCACTTCCTAGTTTCCCATACTCATGACCAACCTGATTTCAAACCCTTCAACATGTAACTGCCACCTCCCTCTCCTCCCTTACTCCCAGCTTCTTCCAGAAACATAATTTGCCTAAAGTAGTCCTCGTCACACCAGAAAAAGTGTGCCCCAAAGCTCTCCTCCAAGTTGACATGAGAATGATCTTGTTTAGATATGTTTTGCTATGTTCTTATTTAAGAAGTTACTACTTGTGTGCCTCCATGATATCGGTGTTCCGAATACCCTCCTCGTTATGCCGCTGATGTTCACCATCCATCCCTAAGGCCCATGTTGGTACCAGTGTTACACCCCTCCCATTTTTCGATTTGTCCCAGTAAGCCCCCATTCTCATGTAATAATCCCTCTATGGTTGTAGATCCCTGTGGATGGCGGATATATCCCCATTCCTCAATCCCATTTGACTTAAGTAGTCCATGCAATCACCCCCACTTTTTAAAGAATTGAGATGCTACCTTGTTAGTGATACTCCTTTCGCAAACTTCACTCCCGGAGTTATCATATGAGCCCCCCCCCCCCAAAAAAAGAAAAACAAAAACCCACCCAAGTTGGATAAGGTGAAAACTTGATCCCGAATTCGTGCAAGCTATTCGGATATTGAAAAGTTTTTCCGACCCTGAGAGAGATGTATACGGGAACAGATGAATAGGACGCTGGAAATGCTAGTGAGCACCACCACACTTAATTTGTTATCAATAACAACTGTCATGTAGGCTACAATCGAGAAACTGTTACATTTTGTCCTATAACCGAGTCTGGCACTCATGAATATGCATTGCTTGACGTAAATGCCCAGCAGGTCACAGAAATTAGTAACATTTATCTTTTCCCAGCTCTTTGTAATATTTTAATGAGATTTTGAAGTTTCGGTCTCAGACTTTCACTTTACGTCTCCGTTTTGAGCCTCGTGGTCTCGATCTTGGCTTTGGATGTTGCTGTTTCGACTAAAACATCGTCACAGTGTTTATTACGTTCTCCTGACTTGCAAAAAAAGTGAGAAACTGAACGAGATGTACGAGAATTAGATCGCGGGGTGTGGTTACCCCCTCCCATCACCAGGTGACACAATCATACCCGAGCTTAACTTTCCAATACACGCATTGTTATGAAAAAGCTTGTTTGTCATGCTCCCAAAAGTGGGAGTAAGTCAGTATCTCACTCAGCGTAGCCTGCGTCGTTTAATACCATCGACGAGTACTCACCCTTGATGTGTAAATCTTTACCAAAGGAGAATTTTATCGATGAAGTTTAACACGTGGCATACGTGTTTAACATATGACACCATCAAATACGCCAATTCAGATCATCAAATGTTATTTCTAAAGCCTTCACATCAGATCCGTAAGCGCTGAAAAGTAAATGTTAGAAATTTTATCCTAGAGGTTAACTCGCGAATGATCAACGCACAATCACTTCGTCTTTAAGGTGTTCATTTTCCGTCAAAAAGTTCACATGTCAACTTTTTTATAGTTAAGGTTAGATTGGGCTAAAACGTGACTCTCGTTGGAATTTCTCGCAACATATCTTAATCATTTCCACCTGAAGCAAAGTGGTTTGAGATGTAAAGGTCATGTCAAAATTAATTGAAAGATGTCTTAGTGAAGAAGACACGTCACGTGTCCTGTTTACTGCGTCTTATAGTTCACATGTTTATGCAATAACATGTGGTCTTGAGATCCAGCATTTCCTCCAACCACATAAAATGTTAGGCCCGAATGGGGCTGCACCCCCACCCCATTCGACGCCTGATACCCCTATGACTGTAGAAATATCCTAAACTTGACAACGTAAGTGTACGATGCGGGGCAGCGCACGAGGCGGGGGTAGGGGGGACATGCCCTCCCAATTCGAGCAAAAATAGTGGAGCCATTCGGGTAAATGAGACAGCCAAGAGAACAAATTATTACCTTTTGTGGGCAAAATTCGGGCAACTTGGTCCAAAATTCTAAATTCGGGCAAAAATTATCCCTACCCACAGAAATATTGACCCCTGTGCGCCTTTGCTTGACAACCCCTTCTCAAGGGGAAACTTAAATCCTAAACGATTGAAACGAGTGGCCTACCCTCGTCACTCGTGACGGTTTCAGGTAAGCATGTGATACCATTATATAAGCCCTCTACGATATAACATGGTTCTCCGTCAATTTACAAAGCTACCATGTGGATTGCGATGTGTTGCTCGCCAGATGAGTGTAATATTCTGAAATATCTTGGATTATGACAATATTAAGAGTGGACGTTATGTAACACGAAAGAAGTCATGCTGTCAATCTGGGAAACTGTTTGTTTATCCAAAAGGAGCTCACTATCTCACATCATATGGGACTACCTTCAATTCTAAAGTGGAGATTAGCACTTTGGCCCGAATTTCTACAGAGATATTCCCGAAAATAACAGTTTCAAGAGAAATGGTGCGTTTTCTGTTCAAATGAGAATGATGGGGTATCCCCCAGACCTGCCTTGTACGCCATGGGTAACCAGAGGAGAACGTCTCCTTTATCTTTGTCAGTACCATTGTTTTTTGTGCCCGGTCCGACATTTTTATTGATTAATGTAACGTCTTACAACCCTTACTTCATCGCTTTCTTTGCACTGAAATCTTGATATTTTTTACACTTTACCATTTGTATTAAAGCCAGAGTGTTGCAACAGGTAACCTGCGTAGCGCCTCTGAGGCTGTCGCCCCCTTAAGCTGCCGCCCCTTAGTTGTTTTTTTCGTAGCGATGAGCTGAACGAAAAAACTTCGTCCGCTCTGCGGGGTATGCAACAGGCGGCGATTTTGGTCTCGTTGCTTACTATATACAGGTGCGGATCAAGGGGGAGGGGGGCTGAGCCCGAGCCCTTTTTCGTCACATCAACAATAACAAATACGCGAAAATTAGCACAATTTTAATCCAGGAGAATATTCAAGGGGGCTTTCAGCCCCCCCCCCCCTTTTCGAAATGTCTGGATCCGCGCCTGATATATATATATATATATATATATATATATATATATATATATATATATATATATATATATATATGACATATGTTAAGTGAAAAAGGATTCACAGACGCCACTAAAGTAAGCATATGTAGAATGGAAAATGTTTAGTGGCAGTCAACTACACACTAATGATGACTAGAAGAGCACCGTGCTTGGAAGCTTTCGGTTCTTTATCCAACCTTTTTTAGCCAAGTTAAACGAAACAAGCTACAAGGCAATATAAATACTCCAGTACACCAGAATTAAAAGGTAAAAGGTCAAAATAAAAAAGCACCCGGCAAGTAAGATCGTAAGACACGTGTCTTACTTGCCGGGTGCTTACACGTGCGTCAATGATGGAACACTATCCCGTCTGGTATTTGAATTAAATTGGCCAGTTTTGTCAGCAGAGTTCCGATAGCTCAGTCAGTCAGTTGGTAGAGCGTACTGCACGTTGAGCAGTAGGTCGTTGGTTCAAACTCAGCTCTGACCTCAGCTTTTCAACATTTGGTGGTATCGTCTTTCTTACTGAGGCAAAGGTTGCCGATGTTAGAAGTATATTCCACAGGTTTTAAAAAATGATGCAACTGTGTCCGCTTCCCACCATTCTTCAGTTTATATATATATATATATATATATATATATATATATATATATATATATATATATATATATATATATATATATATATCATATATAATATATATATATATATATATATATATATATATATATATATATATATATATACACACACACACTTCATTAAAAAGAGCATCACACCAGCAGTAAATAACAAATATAACAAACACTTGGCGAAACATATCCAAATTTTCGGACCACACATGGCCCTTCATCATATGAGTTGCAAAACTCGAACTTTCAACCTGCGTGGAATCTCGATCGTCAACCTTGCGTCAAGTTCATATCAGGGAGGTGATATTAAATCGAACATCACTTCTAAAAATAACTTGCCACGGTTACAGCGGCTAATACTATTCGAGTCCACGAGACAAATACCCTTGGATTTGGGCTTGAGACTGTCATGATAGTTTCCTGATTCACTTAGAATAGGAGCTTCAAGAGATCTAACAAACTGATTTTTTTTAAATCAGGCGCGGATCCAAGGGGGAGGGGCTTTCCCGGCCTCATCCCCCATTTTTGCCACATCGACAATACCAAATACGCGAAAATAAGCATAATGTTAATTTAAGAGAATATTCAAGGGGGCTTTCAGATGGTTCCCTCTATATCTCTTATCAAAATGTAGTTTTGCAAAGCGGAAGGACATGCTTAATACAAATCATAACTACGGTATGAAGTGTTTCCCGAAAGGATGTACTGCTGAAAACTTTTAGATTGCCAAATTGCCTTTTTGACCAGGCGCGTAGTCAGACCATTCGGTCCGGGGGAGGGGGAAAAATTAAAATTATCGTCCCGATTTCATGGTTTTTAAATTAATTGTGGAGGTGGTGCTTCCCCCACCTGTGTTTTTGGTCCAGCTCACCCCCTTGGGGCCGGCTGAAACCCCGGAAACTCTGGATTAGTAAGAAAATTGTGGACATTAAAATGAAGCAATTAATATTCAAATGGCCTTATCCTTATGCAAACTTTAACAAATCACAATAATCATAATTTAACCATCTTTTACAACGAAATGACGATCGACTTCCTGAGGCCGGGGTGCGGTAGGGAGGCGGTAGGGAGGCGGAGACGGGAATTTTTCCCAGAGAGGTCCATGACCATCTCATAGGCATGTTCGAGACATTATCTAAGGGGAGTGCCACTACCAGTTGGAGCGTAGCGTACCAAGAAAATTTTAGCAAAAATACCTCCTAGAATGCATGAAAGAACACTCCCTTGGCGTTGTGAGTTGCACCTAAAGTTACTACATACTTTTTATTTTAAGATCTTAGGAGGATTGTTGCCAAAGGCGGCCACCTCAGAGGGTCCCTTGAAAAAAATTTGAGTACACTGAGATAAGATTTATTACTTTCTATCCTATTTGGGAAGGCAAATATGGGTGGAGCTATTTTGTGTTTTAGGGTATGTATATGGGGTAACCTTATGACCCAACAAGCTTGAACGAAATATTTAACTGTTTCAAATGGAAGTGGATGCCGACTAAACAGACTAAAGGATCACAATTTGATCATATTTTCATAATAACGTATCGGTCGATTTGATGGTGCACTGGACAGGGTGAGTGTAGGTGGTGGAGGATAGACTATTAGAGTTGTTGCATAGGGCTTTGTAAGAATTAATACAGTCAAGTTTTCGAACAAGAAGCAATAATGAGACAATCACGTATGCCGAAAAAGAACACTTTTTAAGATAGCTGGCCTACCGAAGCATGGTTTATCTTCAATTCATTAAAATTCTTTCTTATTTTCTCGGCGTCTCCTTCCCTTTCCTATCCTTTCTTGCTTTATTTTTCAATTATTTTATTCATTTTTTCTGCCGAGGGGAGATGGGTTCCGTAGCCCCTGGATCCTCACCTGGAAGGATGGATGATGGTTGGCGAGGGATGCATGAGGCTTTGAAAAAATTCTGCTCAAACTGTCCTGTAACAAAGAGTAACGATTAATTACGATTCATGAGCTCTCGGAAAAGGCGTTTAGTGTTATGAATTTCTTGCCTCAGTTTACATTGCAAAAGTTATCCATTATATTCAAATTCACTCTTAATTTCTCTTTACTTGGCAGTTTTTCTAGACTTACTCATTGGGATTCTGATACCAAACCAGATTCCGTGGCGACGCAACTGTCTCTTTTCCGCATATTGTGTAACTATTAAAGAAAATCTTCACAGGGGCAGCCTGAGTAATTTTAAGTGTCCTCCATTGATAGTGATGAAAATTTAGGAACGGGACGGTAGCTGCCTCTCCTCCCTCTCCTCCCTCTCCTACACTCCCAGCCTCGTTTTATCCTTCCTCCTTCCCGTGCTTATCTTGCTCTCCCTACAAACTCTGCCTGCCTCCGTTCTGGTTCGTCCTTCCCGACCAAGCCTTCTAACGCTCCCTTCCCTTTCCTAGTTCCCTCATCCTTTCCTCCTTCCTTCCTTCCTTTCCTCCTTCATTCCTTTCCTCTTTCCTTCACTTTCTCAGGCCCCTCCGCCTTTCCCACCATCCCTAGCCCTGCCTGTCTCAGTACTCATCCCATTGATATTTGAACCACTCATCCCATTGATATTTGAACCAGTCTTCTACTCCATCAAGCCTTTCCTTCTCTCTGTCCTTCCCTCCCATCGGTAATAATACCCAATCTTACCATTTCTTTGCCTTTCCTTTTTTTTTTTCTCTCCTTTTATTGTTCATTTTTCTTTTCTTCTCCTTTCCTCCCTTTTCCTCCTCCCCTCTTTCTTTCGTTTGTTTTTTCTTTCATTTTCCGTCGTCCCGATTTTACTCGCATTTTTCCCCGGGGGGGGGGGGGGAGTTAAAGTTGTCTCAGGTCTTCTTGCCCGCCCGATGGAAGTGTATTACTCCTGAACTGCCGCTCTCTTAATAGTATCAACAACAGCCTATGCAGGCCCTACAAGTTGAGGCGTACTCGTACAGTAGGTGGTATGGATTGAATTGGGGGGGATCGAGAGCGTTGGTCCCTCTTCATTTCTCCACCAAAAGGAATGCCACAAGTTTTCTGTGAAACCAGCTTTTTCACCTGTAACGTCAATTTTCCATGAAAATAACCCAAGAAATTCCCCTTCAAGCTAATCCATTCGGCATTTGACAAAATACCCTGACACTGTAGCAATATGATTCACCTGTGACAATTCTCCAGGAAAATAGTGCAAGAAATAGTCCATATTTATCACCCGTAATACAGTACAGTGCAAGCACACGTAACAGGGCCTAACTTTTGCATTGTACAATCTTTCATGAGCAGTAATAGTCCGCTCGGCGGGCGTTATTACTCTTGCACCTACATTTGTCGTACTTCGGCTGCACTGGTTACAGTGTGTACGTCCAAAAGAGGTACATATTCGACATCTGCTGTAAATGTTATGGTATAACTACGTCGTTGGCTTTTGTTACAAGAATAATGTATGGGACAGTGTTGACTAATGAATGATTCGGAAGAAAAGTTGATAACTCTGTGTGATCAGCGTTAGTACGGTAGTCATTTCCGACTTGACAACCCGCAGTCCCCTTCAAGTTGTTGAAAGGTCGGCAAAAGCAACTCCGAATTTTTTCCTTTTGGAAAACCAAAAATGTCTTAAATTGCCTCCAACTGCATTTATTTATTGTGTGCAGAGACCTTCAATTCATGTACAATAGGATCTACATCACAACATGCGCATTCCTTCAGAATCATTGTCCACAGTGGTCCCCCAACAAATTTTGAGGACTTCCTTTGCCAGGAAACATTTTCAACCCAGAATTTTCTCGAAATACTGACCTACCTTCACATCTAAACAACATAAGGAGGTGAAATAGTAGAGGCATTCTCTTCTGAGACATTCACCGCTTAAAATTTCTTCTTTACCCCATTGCAGACAACACACGGTGTTACGAGAGCGGTTGCTACTAAATGAAGGTACAGACGAACAAATCGTGAGTAGCCTGTCACATGGTCACCTTTCACATTCGATGATCTTTTATGTTTTTAATTTATTTGACTGATTAAGCTCGCAGTAATTTGGGGGTTATTCATGAATTCTGCGGATGAATGCCAAAGGTAAAGGCTTTTATATAGTTAGGCAAGTAACTCTCTTCTATATTTTTGCTCAACTAAGACACCACAGAAATTGTAACATTCATGTGAAAATATTAAAGTTAACTTTTAGCTCTCAAAGTGTCAGACAAAATGTCATTGTTCAATAGTTACAGCAGAGAGGTGTTGTAAGTCAAAGTAGGCACCTCATCATCAGTAAATTTCAAGACTTTGTTACCTTCATGTACATAAAACCAGGAAAACGTTCCCAGTCTATAAACGTGTACACCCCTCTACCTACATATCAAGTACATGTGATCCATGGTGAATTGCTGAAGCAATGCGTCTCTCTTACACCAATAATCCATATTAAATGCATAAACGGGCAATTTAAGTCAGTAATAGCAACTCCCTGGTTTTAACTATTGTCTAAGGCTATGCTGACGTGCAAATCGTTGCTTATTTGAAACAGATTCACTGGGTTATGTGACGCCATGTGGGGAAAACACGACTTCCAAGTAGCAGCACCATGCATGGGTGGGGTGGATGAAAGTGGGCCGGAAGGAACTATTTTAGTCCAGGTATTTGTCATGAAGACCGTGGATATTGACTTTATTTCGGCAGACTTAATCAAACCAAATCTCCCTTATTAATCATGTTCTCTTCTCTTTTAGGAGTGCTTCGGCTATCGCCGACACCTCATACGTACAATCCTATGTATGACGCTGGGGGTACTGACCCTTGGTCTCGTCTTCCTCATCTTCCGATGGAAACCAGACTGGGGCATCAAGATGATGTATGAAAGGTGCTCACTTGGAGAAGCAGATGCTCTCTTAGTTCGGGTAAGGTTTGAAATGCACCAGGTGGAGTAATACCAAGCAATACCAAAAGGGCTTTTTGGTTCAGGGGTGGGGGGTTCAGGTTACTATTCCATGACGATAGACGCTTCTTCGGACGGCAGGACACATCCTATGAAAGTGGGATCCGAGACATGCCTCTTGGCAGTTCCTTTGTTATGAGGGTTACAGATCAGGGGGCAGGGAGTCATATCAGAATATTTTCCCCAGAAACAGGTGATTTGCGGGTATTATTACTTCGAAGTCATAAGGTCCCCCTCCTCGTAGCTGTGCAATTTTTCCGGATTTCTCAACAAAGTAGAATAGTATGTAGTTGGGTGTGATGACACTAAATGTTCGGCAGAATATGCAATAGGAGAGTTAGTAGTCTACCAAAGAATCAGAAAGGTGAGTTGATTTGCGGAATGAACCTTTTGGTGGAATAAAGACATTTCAATCAACTATAAATAGTACCTTCCGATTTCACGTTTCTAAAGGTACCTTACAAAGGGTATGAATGTAAAACACGAGGCCAATGGGGAGGGGGATTGGCAAAAGAGCATTTGGTCTCATCGAAACGTATCACATTTATTATTCGTCGTTATCAAGACTTTTGAATGGGGTGGAAGCTGTTTCATGGAAGCCATGCTGCCAATAAACCCTTTCCCCTGTTAATTTCGTCGTTATAGTTTTAAAGCTACCCCCATGAGGGATGTGCTCAGCTAAGGAAAAGTCTGTGGTTTGAAAACACTTTTACTTTTTCAAATAACAGACAAACATAAAAATAGCAAATCGTTACAGACAGTTGAGAGAGACGTGCACATTTGTGAAGATACATTTTGACTTCGATTAAGCTGAGTTGAAATTTATAGAAGCTTTGGGTTAAATCAGTGATTCTCAAACTTTTGACGGTGGGAGCCGAATGTAGAGGTAGGACTGAGTTCGAAGGCCCCAGGGATAATCCAGAGTTCGGAGAAATGAGGTACATTTGTGAGGGGGAACTCCTACTTGGCAAAACTTAAACGACATGTGGGGCAAACAGCCCCAACTACGATCGCTGGGGCTAAAGTTAGAAAATTTGACATTCCAAATGACATAGAATACAGGAAATCTTACTCTAAACCTGAAAAGTTGTCGCCGACAGTTCTTCTACCATATGTACGTGGGTCACCGATATGGACGAAAATTTGGTATTCCAAGCCACCTTGATACATTGCAGGATTTTTCTGAATTAAATGTGCTTTTCATTACAGATCTGAGTATATAATTTACTTGGATTTGCGGTGTAGGAAAAAATTTCGCAATCCAAACGTATTAGATTGTCGGAAATAGCACACTCAAACCAATTTGTCACCGCAGTTTCACAATTTCCATGTACGGTGGTCATTACGAGAGAAACTTTGGTATCCCAACCGAAGTCTAGATCAGTGGTCTCAAATCAAAGAAGAGAGGAAAGGCTGAGACCGAAGGTGGTACTTGGTATACGGAATTATCATATAGAGAGAAAGAACTCTATTGTCTTGGTGGAAGTCAAAGGTCATGTGAGGTCACCAGAGGTTATAAGCCGAAAACATTATAAACACAATATTTCTAGGTTTGAAGCATGGATACCTTTCATACTAGGCATGTGAATGCGTTTTAGTCAGAAGATGAACCCTGATGCTTTGGTAGAGGTCAAAGGTAACCTGAGGTCACCTGAGGTGAAAATATGGAATTCTTAAAAACTGCTCGTAAACACGATATCTCAAGATAGCAACAATGGATACTTTTCATACTTGGGTATATAAATTTATCATATTCAGGGGAATAACCCTATTGCTTTTGATGGGCGTCATGGGTCATTTGAGGGTCATTCAAGGTCAAAAACCGAAAACCTTGAAAAAACACGATATTTCAAGACAGAGATGATGGATACTTTCCATACTTGGTATATAAATGTGTTACTCTAAGAGAGAGGGAACCGTATGGTTTTTTTTTTTTTTGAAAGTCGAAGGTCATCTGAGGTCATCAGAGGTAAAACTACGAAAACCTCGTAAACTAAATAGACAGTGGGCGGTACCTCCAAAGTGTGTGCGGCGTCTCATGACAACGAAAAGTTAGGGCTGAATTTTTGTACCATTCGGAAGATAAATTTATAGAGAACAACATTTTATTCTCCCAAACATAAGTGTTACAGTAATAATTCGAGTTTTAATTAACCAGTTATGAACACACGTAAAGGATGCTGTGACAAAAGGATGATAAGAAATACCATACGTATAACAAGTTTGTTGATGACGTGGTGGAAAGTACTCGAATTCTCACACAAACGGCCCGGGTTCGAATCCTTCCAAGATACCTGTTTTTTTTTCTTTTCTTTTTTTATTCAATTTTTGGTAGAATTCAAGGGTCATGTGAGGTCAGCAGAGGTCAAATTGTGAGAAAATCGTAGAAAGGTCAATAGATAAGAAGGAGAATTCTGAGGGATTAACCTCAGTGCAACAATTATCCCCTTTCGATAAGGAATCACTGCCTTTGGTCTCAGTTTCTGGTTATTGATCCTGTTTATCTAAAAGATGGGGAAGGAGTAAGGGCTTGTGTAATGGATAGACGTTGCGACTCTGGGTACATATGATTTACTTTTTTTAGTAAATATTTAACCATGTTTTGCAAGGCTTCTGTTCTAAGTAATGAATACTGGTTCAATGTGATAGGAAAAACAGTTTTAGTTCGTAAAATCACCCCAAGTGGCAACGTCCGTCTTCAGAACGTGTTCAACTAGGTTACAAGAAGATAACTTTGTTACAAGTTTGGTCACTAACAAGCGAATTGAAAGGGCCGGAATCATGTAGTGACTTCAAACTACATAATTTATAATACATGTAAGCATGATTTATTTTCCTCTCCCAATTTTGTTACGAGGTCTTTTCTTCTTGTCTTTCAAAGAGATTTTTAAAAGAGTAAAATGATATCAGGTGCTGCACCGAGAGGGCTCGGGGCCTAAGAGTCACGTTTGAGAATCAAGGGGTTAAACATTTGTATTATTGTTTTCTCACAGGATGTCCATCAAAGATGGCACAAAACGCCCGTCCGAAATGAGCCCATAGAGCTGCCTCCGTAAGTTTTGTTTGTTGTTTGTTTCACATCTCTAAAACTGTTCAAGTTCTGGTATTCTCCTTTTTCCTTCCTTCAAGCTCGTTTTCAATATCCAGCAATCATGGAGACTTACCGTTCTTTCGTTGAGAACTTTTGCTGAAGCCGCAATATGTTTCCAACCTGTCGACGTATCTCTGCGGTGTTGACATCACAACAAGCTTACAACAATGATAAGACTAATTAGTTTTAAAAATTATGGATCATTTAAGAACCTCTGACAAAGACAAATGTTACGAGGTATCCAGTGGCGTAGCCAGTGGGGGTAGGAGGGCAGAATGCCCCCCTGAAATCGAGAGGGTAAATTGGGTAGGGGAAGGGGAAAAAGGAAAATGAAGGAGGAGGAAAAGAGGAAGATGGGAGAGAAGAAAAGGGAAAACGAAATAAAAAAGGGGAAGAAAAATAAATACACCTAAGGCAGCCACTCCCGGCGCCAGACCTTTCCCGAATACCCCAACACTCTGCGCTCGAGAAACTGGGGCTCCGGCGAGTCCGGGACGAAATGTCAAAATCAGTAAGAAAATTGTCCTCCCCCCCCCCCCCCCCCGACTGGGAAAGTTGGCTACGCGACTATAGGTATCAAATGGTGTTTCGTTTCCAATCGTTTAATTAGTTCATTCATGAAAACGTACACCGAATGTGCTTCTCATTCTGATTTCTTACCTTTCTGTGTCAGTATGGGTGAGGTACAGAAATACGCTTCAAAGTTTAAAGACGACCCTCATCACCCCAAGTAGAGTTTTGGTTGGGGGAAAACAAATGTCTCAAAAGGTGACTGCTTCTTGATTGACATCTAACACAAAGATGCAGAGTAGCTCACATTACACAGAATGCACAGAGTGTTCGATTACACATTAGCAGATTGTGTGCTCACCAGGACATGGCCTTAAGCAATAAACTACTAGGTTTGTGTCTGCACAAGTTTTGGGAGGGCTACAAGTACTCAGTTGGGAGAATTGGAACTGTCTGGGATGAGGAGGTTAAGTGAGGCATGAGGTAAAATGAGAACTCCAAAAGTAAACTTTTACACAAAATGAATGTAAAAATTACACATATTTCGTGCAATCAAGTAAAATTACACATGGAATTATCCTTTTCTTGAGAATTTACACAAAGTGAAGGCAATTTCTACATTAATTATGTGCAGCATTTGACTTAAAATTCTGGAGTTCTTATTTTACTTAACTGCTCTGAGAGGGTAGAAGTGATCGTCTATGACTGTGCAAGTAAAGTAAAATGACCGCCGTGCAGGCTGCTGGATTTCCTGACTTGAAGATTCATAATTTACAACTGTTTGTGACCACTCTATACCAACAAGTCGGTCAGTGATTAATCTTTCTGAAAAAGAATGTGGTATTTGCATTCCATTTATAACGTTATCACCAAATTTGATCTTCGGCCTTATGATTTAAAAAGTTAATCAGACAGCCTTCTGCCGGTGGGTGGCTCTTAACAAATTGGGACCGAACAACATAATAAGCGGCAGAGTAACCTTCTCTTACTTCAAGCCCGTTGGCCACAATTTACAAGTTACAGGGTAATTCAAATCCCGCTCAAAAGTGATAGGTTTACTAACTAATAACGTGAGACAACCACAAGGAGCGTCAGCGTGGGCTACCAAGTGAGAACCCAGGGGGAAAAGCCCCCTGAAGATCTGGGGATTTCACAAAATTGTGGGCATTAAGGATGCATTTCAGCTTCTTCAAATGACATTAGATGGGCACTTAACAGACTGAAAAAATCACAGTTTGGGTTTTCAAGTTACTCCGTATGGCTAACAGCCGGCCGGGATTGATAATGCAGAGGTTACGAGGAAGGAGGGGAAGGATGGATAATACTGAGGGTTTCCCAGGACTTTGGAACAATAATTTTACCCAAATGGGTCCACAGGAAGTAATAGTCGAAGAACTAGTACCCAGAATGGGTGGACGCAAAACTCGCCTTAAAAATCGTATTTTTTAGAAGTTTAATTGCGATATGAGTAATAAAACAAAGAACAAAATCGTCAAGTAGGGGAGGTTGCTCCCCTTCGCCTAACCCGCTTCGTTACTCGCCTGTCCCTGCCGTAAATTGCACTTTCCGTGCTTTCTAAGTTGCATCTAAATAATCTGTACTTTAAAATCTCCTGAATTTATGCAGATCGATGATCGATGTGAAGCAAATTTCCAGACGTCTGGAAGAGGCAACTTCTCCTGCTGCCCCTGCTGCCCCACCCCTCGCTGCGTTAGGTCATCCCCCCGCTTCAGGAAGACAACTTGTCCTGGCGAGGAGAATGTGCTGCAAACGAAGAGGAGCTAGTTTAAATCAGTGATTCCCAACCGATGGCGTTATCGCCCCGGGGGTGGGCGTTTGCACAAATCAGGGGGCGATGAGCGCTAAGGGGGCGGCAGGGGCGTTTTGAAAAAATGAGATACTCAGTTTAACCAAGGCTTTACAAGATTCCAAAAGCTTTTCTCTAGCTGAACTCTCAAATTGGTTCGTACAAAGAGGAGATGAATGGCGTCAACAAGTTGAGTAGGTCTAATATTCCCTTCCCAGATGCCACAAAATCGCATCTACTGTAACAGTGTTTCATTTCAATTTTTCCCGCAAGGACCCTCATGTTCCCATCAGTGACAGGGAAAGCGGTGACTGAAGGGGTCATAGTTAAAAATCGTCCTGCAAATTTAACCTTGCATGTAGTTTACTTCCTTGCAGTCCATAAACATGATATACTACTGACAGAAGTGACAATTGTAGGTAACTGTAACAAAATAGATAACTTTGGCAATGTACTACGAAGTAAAACTTTAAAGACGGATTTGCATCACCCCAAGTATGAATTTTAGTTGGGGGTAAGTAAAAGTCTCAGTTGGTGACTACTCTTTGATTGACATCAGAGTTATAAAATTCAAAAGATGCAGAGCAGCTTATATTACGCAGCATGCACAGAGAATGTTTTGATTACACATGGGGTCTTTTATGCTCACCAGGGTGTGGCCTTGAGCAGTGAACTTTGTTTGTGTCTGCACAAGGAGAAGCAGTAAGGACTATTATGGGCGGGGTTTACCACCAAGTAAAAGTCATACTTGGGGTGATGCAAATCCCTCTTTAAAATGTTTTCAAAAACGAAGTTTTTCGGTGCGTCAATTTCTGCTTTCTCATTATTTCTGCCTGTTGGACAGGTTGACTGGCACAAGTCTTTCAATTCCCCATGCCACCCCTACCATCCTTCTTCCTCCCGTGACAGGACAAGCCTTTCAGCATCAAACGGAACTCCCGTTATTTATTATTGAAATACAAACTGGGCTAAGGCTGATTTTGCAATCTTTTTAGTTCGTATTTAAGGTTATTAGGTAATCGGAAGATAGCCAAAATTGGACTGGCAGTACGTCATTCTCGTGTCAACAATATCGTAAATACTTTACAGCTTCCGGGGGCAAATCCCCTAGTCGCCCACTGAGATGTTGACCTTTGGCCTCATTTGGGGGAACAGTCCACAACTCGATGGGGCCTTGCAGCTGGCAAAGTCAGTTAAATACCAAAGACGTTTCTCAGTCCTCTCTTGACCGCGGTCAAGCCTTCCAGCTTTTGTAAATCGTGGGTTAAAGAGTCGCCATCTCAAAAGGGTATCAGTGTCTTAAGTCCCGCGTTGCTGTTTTGCTACCCTGGATCGAAGCCACACTAAAAACGATGTATGTCACGGTAGCTCTACCCTTTTATTTCAGCATGTTTTGATGTATTATCGTCCTTTCATCCATAGAAATAGTAAGCTATAGACAAGGGGGGGGGGGGCGTTTGCCCATACTCATTTAGTGAAAGGGGGCGTTTAGCTGGAAAAGGTTGGGAACCACTGGTTTAAATATTTCACTTCTATGTACATTTTTGATACCAGGAAGTTGCCATTAGATATCATATCTCCCTGTAGGTACCGTATGCTGGTAGAATGAACCACCCACAATGCAAGACTAATATACACTCAAAGTTTTAGAAAACAAGGTAGATTCCCGTTTTGAATCAGCTTCATCATATATCCAGAAGCAAGTGGCAACTCCCTGACTGTCAGCATTACATTCTACTCCTGGTATTTAAAGTATAATATTACACATGTCACTCACTGTTCCAGTTTCATTGTTCGCCTTACCAAAGTAAAGCTATTAAACAGAAGACATGACAATTGAAAAAACTCCACCCTGCCAGATTTTGTACTAATTACGTAACGTCAAACTCTGAAAGAACAAAAATGTTGCTAGTCCTAGTAACCTTTATCTCCATTGCACTACCAGCATTTCACTTACAGGATTACAAAGGTCACACTCGTTTTACAGAAGTGTATACTGAGTCGATTGTTAATAACATCTCTACACATTTTTTTTTACAATAGGTAGTGACCCCTTAAACATAGTAACCAACTGTAACATTTTATGTGGAAACACAATCTAGTTATTGTCACAAAAACTGATCCCTGCCCATGTAGGTCTCTACATAGCGTACCATAGGTCGTCGACCACAGAAAAAATCCTAAGCCTGGTTAAGTACCGTACGGTATAACCAGCAAACTTTGAAAAGTTCAAGAAAGCCATTTAATATTTCACGTTGTGAAGCCATCTACGCAAGAAACAAAGATTGATCGTCAAAGGGAGCTGAGGCAACGCACATTTTTTTTAATTATGATTCAAGGATGAGTGATGATTTTTCTATGACTTTACTCCATCGTGAAATAAATTGCCTCTAATTTACCACAGAAATGAGCAAATGCGATTTAATCTTTAGATAGTCAGACAGGATTCTTGACCGAGACATAAAAAAGATCGTGTTAATCATCAATCTCTTTGTTTTTTGACAAGGATTTTGATGATGTTCTTTGTCACGGTGGGGTCTTATACAAAGAGCAAGATTCAATTATGCTCCCTTTTTATTTGCTTGTGACTCATTGTTTTCTTTATGATTCTTCATTTTCTGTCAGTTTTTAATAATAGTTACCATTATTGTTTAATTTCTTTCTTAGTCCTTACTTAAGATGGACTTAGTCAAAATAAGGGTTTTTATTTTCATTATGAGGACCTAAAATGGCATGACTCACAAACACCAAACAAATATTTTTGCTTGTTTTGGGGGGTCAGTGTGGATGGGTTCGATCTCTATGTAGGCTGAAAATAAATTCGATGCATGTATACTTGTATCAAGTCTACATCGTCATAGTAGAAGTGGGGCAAACCTATACAATGTATATACTGTATTTGTTTTCTTTTCATACAAAGTAACAATTTATGGACTGTGTCATCTGACTAAGAAAGCTCGCAGCTTCTAGGATCTGACCAACCCATAGGTGTATGAGAAGATACGTCACATGTGGGGAAGGGGGTGTTTTACCATGAAATTTTCCCTAACTGACAAACAGTCATGACATGAATTTTACCCTAAATTCGACATTTTTTGATCTGGAGTTCTGCCGAGCCATAGAGCCTCGTCCTCATTAGCGTATGTCTCAACCTAGTTGCCCGCCCTCTTAAATTCAGGTAGTACCATCCGTGGTTGCGCTCCAAAGCCAGACTGGCTAGAAAAACGCACCCATTACTTTCAGAAGTTGCCATGGCTGTGGCCGAAGCTCGAATGGGCCATAGGCTTGCGCATTATCTTAATAAGAAAGACCGTTAAGTGATCACAGATCAGAAACTTCTCTTAAGCTATCTCCCACTGACTTTCGAAAACCTGAAACTTCTCAGGGTCCTAAATAGAGTTACAACCTAAAGGACTATTCTTAGGAAGTATACAGCAGCCACACACAAAAGATGGCGCACATCCAAGTGGAACTCAATGACCTATAGTACTATACTAGACCATACTAGTAGAGGTTGCAAACAATCCTTAATCTGGTCTTCAATTTTATTGAGTTTACTTCCAATAAACAACTTTTAACCTCAAAAAATGTCAAAAAAAAAATTCCCATAGTTTTCCTGTATCATAAAACTTTTGAATGGGTAAACCATATTTCTCGAACGTGATAAGATCACAATGATGCAACGACACGGCATTGCTTGTCGCTCCGTTTGATCCAAGTGGAAGGCGCGTGGGTGGGGAACATTTCGGCATCTTTTTATCTCATGAGGAAGAGACGGGGCGACAAGATCAAGACACAGTTGGGATAAATAATGGGAAGATGCGAAAGTAAGATAAAACACATGCCTTATTTTAATAATCTTACTGATCCACAGGGAAAAGGGACGACGTCGAGATGATAACAGTTACTGCATCAACGGAAGTCCTTCCGTCAAAGTAGTGGTCGAAAATGCAGACATTAAAGACCAGGTGGAATTTGTTCCTAATGATGTGACGTCATCAGATTGGAATAAAAACCACCCAAATCCTGGGACCGAACAGGTAGGAACAAACGACACAGTGACGCAATACTGTAAATTTGGCAGTGCTACTATTGATATCGGCGTTTCATTATCGTATCACAAGAAAAGGTTTATTTGGTTTTACATCCATGTTTATTTATAAAAAAAAAACAATTGTCAGCATCTGAATCGAGTTGTGTGTATCCATTATTTTTTTGCCAACAGCCTGACTTCAGTCCTATTGAAGAACTTAAATGTAATCCCTATATCTTGCTTTTGATTAGTCAGAGCAGGGAGCTGTAAGGGCAGCTCCCTGGTCAAAGTATTGCTTGCATAAGTGAATTGGCCTTGTGTGAATGCAGAGAGCTGTGAGCTCCCTGGTGAATGTTTTTAAGTGGATTTTTGCTTAGTTTGGATTATGTGTTTCATTCGAAGTGATCGTTTCCTGTACCTATCGACATCTTAAGGTACAGAAAGCTTTTGATCAACAGGCAGCAGGTCCATGAAGACATTTTGCGCTAATTCCTTCTGTAAACTCATGATCACTCATAATTTGCTCTATTCCTAGTCACACTCAGGGACTTATGTTGTATTTTCTTTCAGTAATCCCAAAATCATTCAAATCATTTTTCTCTGCTGTTTCCTTAAAGGAAAAACCCCACTTTGAATTAGTGTACGGTGTACCCCGTTTTTCTAATTCATGAATGGCTCAGTTTAATCCTGTGACAAGGTTGTTACTGAAATGTTCAATTCATGTAGAGTTACTACTGAGTTTACCTTGACTATGAAATATTGTTGTCTGGACACATCATGAAAGATATTTCTGAGGGAAATAAGAAGAAATTTTAGATAAGAAGGTGATGTTGTCAAATAAATTTGAGGCGGCTGCTCATTCCCTTTAATTAAATATACACAGCACACACGGTACATGTATTGAATGTGTCAAAATAGAAGGCGAATACTCAGAGGATCTAACATCTGATCTTGATGCTTATTCATCTTTAGGCTAATGTTCCTCGCCAGGTAATTAATTAGCTCTTTAGTAAATTCCTCAAAGGCAGATATGAAAGCGAGCTGAAACAGATTGCAACCCACGTGTTCAGACACACTTTGCTTCCTTCACGAGCTGTCCTTCAGGGGGAACTGGTGAGGAGCGTCTGTTTTAAAGGTTTCTACCCTTGCATCAAACAACCCTTGTAGGAAACATTTTAGATAAATTTGGTTCAGATAAAAAGAAACATCTAAAAAATACGTCTGGCGAAACAAACCTCCCATCATCATCGCCCTTTGTCTCGACCGAAGAAAGTTTGTAAGAAGAAGCGCAAATTCAGAGGCAAAGTCCAATGTCAGTACTCATTTTGATACTTGACAATGTAGTAAAGTGCCCGGATGTATCCCAGTAGACTAATACTTCTACATTTTTAAATGTTCCCTGTGTGGCTGATATTTAAAGATTGTTTCCAAGTTCAAAATCCGTCAAAACGTATTTTTCATTTGCCGTGTGACGTTAAAACTTTTCTACTAATTGATGACTTTCAACCATAACTGATGCAATGAAATTGGCAGCGGTTGATCGGCGGCTAACTTTGATTAAAAATCACGATATGACATTTTAGACGGACCTGCTTATGCAGGCTCATTCATTGACAAAGAATTTGTCCAACTGTTTGTACAATATCCATCAAACGTCTATTTTTGGTGTCAAAAGAAAAGTCGCCAGGTGATCCTCATGTAAATGAAGGCGTAATTCGCACGAGATTCCGCACGAATAGACTATTTATCTGAAACAGTGCAAACATGTTAAAACCCCCTACAAGAAGTCAAACAAGCCGTTTTTATGTATATGCGTAAGGGTGGTGATTAAACCTAGACGAGAATGAATGAAAGGTGTATGTTGCTGGAGAAAGCAGTAGCTAGGCAACAGGAAACTTGAGAATTTTTTTCTTTGAAGCATTTTTTTCTTGAAATCATTGCCAGGGATAAGGAATCGTATTGGCAAGGGAGTGGAAAGAAAGAAATATTACAGGAGAGGGTTCTGCAATGCAAACACACACACACATACACACAAAAACGTTTTTGTCTTCCTCTCTACTTTTTGAGTCAAGAGAAATACTAAAGAGTTTTTGATATTTTTCTTTCTTTTTGTTGCTTCACCAGCGTCCTGATGCTTTTATATTTTGTATTTCTTTTTGATATTGTCTTTAACAAATATTGCATTTAAACTGAACTCCTTCCAATTATATTCCACACAAGTTTAATAAACTGAATGTTATTCTCCGTGCCCTCAAAGACAAATTCTTCTGTCCCAACATCATCGCCAACAGAAGTTTCCTAAGTACAACTTCAAATCAATTGAGTCTATCCAACTTGCTTCAAGTCAATTGAACCTATACACAAGTGCCATCAAATCAATTAAAGCTATACCCAAGTAGTGTTAAATCTACCCAAGTTGCTTGCAACATATACGATGAATGAAATAAACACTTTAGTCTGATAGTACAGATGAATCTTGGAGTTACCTTCTGTAAAACCTTATTAGAGTGACAAATTTATTTAATGGAATACTTAAGAAAATTGTAAGTTAGTTTGCAATGAAACACATAAATTTTTAAATTGATTGTGTGTGTTTGTGTCATTCAAATCTGGGATTATTTCATATCATTGTAATCCTTTTTGTTGATCTTCCGACTAAGGAGTTACGCATAACTGTTGTAAGTAAAGTTCTACGGTACAGACTTATGTTTTAATTTTCTATGCAATTTCGTTTTCATTCCCAGAAGCTACTGCGCTTTTTTAATTTCCAAAAGGTCTTGTATATTTGGGATCGAGATCTTTCTCTGTTTTATAGACTTGGGTGAGTAAATGTAGGTAAACTTCTTACAATACGGTACCGGTACATTTAAATATTCTTGTATTATCATCCTAGCCTTTACTCTCGTAATGATGGTTGATACAGGTTACTTAACAAATAGCTATTTTGAAGATATTGACATTCGTAGCAGGTTTTATGAAAGGTGGATGGGGTCAAATTGAAGGCGACATTGGCGAACTCACTTATATCGTTAAAAGTGATTCCTCATGGCAGGGAGACAGCGGTGTGCAAAAAGTTAATGTTATCTGAATTCCTGACTAAGCTTCTTGCTTTGAATATGTACATTCAAGTACATTCAGCCTATAGCTGTGTGAGGCTGGGGCAGGGGGCACTGTGCCTCCCCAAAAATTTTGGACAACCTAAAATTCGAGCAGAATCTGCAGAAGTATTCGAAAAAATCCTCCTGAAAAACCCAGAGTGTTGGGCAAATAAAGCTGTGTTCCCCCAAATAAAAAAGGTCCCAAAAGCTAATGATTCGGCCCTCAGAAGGTAGTGGAAGAGTTACAACATGTGACAAGTCCACTGAGGGGCGTTCATTAAATAAGAAGCTAGAGCCAAACGCTTTGCGTAGTTAAAAATGTCACACTAAAACTTTGTTTCGATACCAAGTGTGTTAAGACATTGAACTGGTTGGAAAGGGTTGATTTGAGAAAGGGGACATTAAAAGTTGGGAATCAAAAACGTAGCTTGGGATCGAGATTTTAATTTTTGCGGAATGTTTGAAACGTAACTCCTCCTTTTATGCTACTGTAGAACACAATTACTTCTTGTGTCTTCTTTCTATTCAGTGGTCTGGACGAGAACGTACCATGCGCAGATTTCTACCTTCGTTTTACCGGCTTTACGGCTGATCAACAGGAACAAAGGTGTGTACTTGCCATAATATAAGCTAAAAAATTGAAATTTCTGAAATAAAAAATCGTAATAGTTGATGAAAAGTTTAAGTTGTGATGACATGGTGCAGTTTTATTTATATTTTTGAGGGGAAGTTCTAATCACGGCTTCATGGCCAAAACCCTCACACACAATGTTCAGTTTGTCCCCGAGTTGTCCGATTTTTCTTTGAAGCAAACCTCTCCCTTCCTTGGAAAGTCAATGAAGCAGAAAACCCTATGAAAACAAAGGCAAATTAAAAAGGTTAAAATGATGACTAAAGTTTCAAAAGAGAAATGGGGTAATATCACCTCAGTAACTAAATATTCTTTCATGAATCTTCCCTTTAAGGAAATGATATCCACCGCTTCAAAAAAGGTGATGCAAGTTTTCTGTACGAATTTAGAATCATTTTTGAGCCGATTCCATGCTACTTAATAGAAAAGTTCAGTGGTATGAGCATGGTCTGTGGAGTAGAGAGGGCGCAATTAAACATTCACGAAAATAGAAAAGTATGATAGTCTGGGAATCCAAAGTAATAAAAAGAACCTTTAATTGCAACCTAACTAAAATTAAGGTATTGCTTTTACACACGTAGGCCAATGTGGTATTAGACTTTGATTTAAAGGGAGACATATCTCACGCCAAACGGTAAATTCTCCCATCTAAGTTTACTTTCAGCCCCTCTTCCAATTTCAGAAAGAACACTCGTTTAGTGTACCTCCCAGACAAAATAATAATACCCTGTACTGCGGTTAAATTGCTCAAGGCCATATACACACAGGTTGTGTGTGAGCTGTCTGGATACACTACTGAGTGATCTGTACAAGTCATCAGTGACAGACTAATCAGAGAGATTTTTTTGAATTTATGTCAATCAAAGTGCAGTCACCAATTGTATTTAGAACTCTAGGTCTATTCTTAAATATGTTTGAAGGATGCTACAAATCCTTTAAGTCGAGATACCTTTGCTACTGTAACCAATATAACATAGATAATTATTTTAAAAGCTTGTCAAGTTTATCCCAACTTTGGACATTCACTTTAATAGCCAGTGTGATGAGATAACCTAACTTAATAAAACGGTTATATGCTGGATGATCCTATCTCTGTTCAGACAATTGAGTTTCGAGTGTGTTTTACCAAATGTGCACTCGGAACAGAACTTGCAAACATCTATATATCAAGTCACGTCAAACTTTTCAAGTTACCCCAACTCATTGAGTTTTACAGTGTATGAACTATGAAGGAATTCTTTATGACTTGTTAGTCAAAGATAAGCAGTACTAGTTTGCTTCTTCTATTATTTTGTCATTACCGTAACAAAGTTCAAAATTTTTATAGCGATGATGTTTATGCCTTATCTTAGATCTTTCTGTTTATGAATGCACTGATTACTACAAGACATCACAAATAAATGATAACCTCCAGCCCATCGGTTCACATTGTCCTTCAACTGAATCAAGAGTTTAATACATAAAGAGTCAAACACTTTACCCAATTCTTGGAGAAAAATATTACTCAGTTTATCATTGATAAGGTCATGCATTTCAACGAATTGCATTCTTATTTATTTTCAGGAGGCAGATTTATGGCCAAAATGAAATTCATGTCGAACTGAAGTCCATCCCTCTCCTTATATTTCAAGAGGTTTGTTTTAGTTTATATCTGACCCTTACCACTTTCCTGATAACCCTAATATTTCGCAAGTTTGCTGCGCAGGCTGCGAAGTTCGGAAATCATTTTGATTTGTTCACTTTCCATTCTCGAAATAAATATTTTATGACTGCCCACCAAAATCTGCTCGTCTTATCGATTCAGCTGCTATAGCATGGCGTCCTAACAGGTTTCAGAGTGAGGACATGGTAGGATTCTTGTATTGTGTTGGCCAGTTACCAGTGTTAGACAATCAAAGCTGTTTAAAATCGTATTCATTTCAAAGTTATTGAAGTCATGTCTGATGTCCTCTCCAATTTTTGTGGATACAGAGCAACTGTTCCTCGGTGATACCTCAAAATTGTTTTAAGACTGAGTATTGGGGGTCATATCCATCCTCAGAAAAATATTGATGTTTTTGTTCCTTGCATTTAAGTGTAATAGAAGCGTGGTAGTACATGAATATAGAAAAGAAAGGTTATTGTTTACATTTCGAAAGTTTTTGCATAAATCACTATTTTGTTTAACATGACTGTCTAGATGAAGACATCCCAAATTTGCAGTATGCGAAATATGGCCAGTGCAAAAGGGGTCAAAGATACTACATATGCGTGCGGCTACAATTTTCTTTTTCTCTCTTTTGTTACTACGAGCAAAAGCACTAAATCTTTATATGAAATGCAATTTCTTTGAGTGACATTACGAGTATGGAAGCACACCCACTAGTTTAAACCATTGGAGTGTTTTAACACGCAACTGAGTACGAGTATACGACCGCAATAAAACTTTCATACATAGACTCCTTTCCCAATAGGAATTACAAAGGATTGTGGGATAGAATTTTAGTGTGCATCATTTTTTGCCACGGCAAAATGCCATTGACAACAACATCGCCTACCAGAACTCTATCCCACAATCCATTGCAATTGCTATTTGGGAAAGGGTCTATGGAGGTACCTTTGCACCATTGGCTGTCAAAGCATGGTTTTGTCAAAGTCACATGATGAAGCATCAATGAAATTGTAATAATTCCCGTAAAACAGGTTTATAAATATATGGATGACAACCCGGTTTAGATATCTGCGCCAAATTTAGTCTCCGAATGTTTAAAAAGAAAACTTTTTTTCTGTTCGAAGTTCGAAAGTGTTCGGCCTGAACATACCACACTTGGGTTGAAGTCTAAAGACCAGTAAACACATGTGGCACTGCGTTAATGGGGCTGCCCGGCGGAGTAAAAATTAAGAGAGGGCGCTCTCATATGGTTCCTACCAGTTGCGCGAAACGTAATCGCGACGGCGAAGTTTGTAAACAAAACATCGCTTATTACGTCTAGGCCTACGTACTCTCATAAGTTGCTGTTGAAGGTGAATGTTAAAGCCGCGGTCACACTACAACGAATTCGGATCGGATTCCGATCCGATTTTTGTGAGTTTTTATTAAAATCTTCTCCATCTCTGGTCAGAAAGAGCTTAAAATTTGCCAACCAGTGTAAATATATGATTTGCATCAGAGGTCTATGAAAATAAAATGTTAACTGATTTTTTCGTGACGTCACACCGACAAACAGCTTTTATCGGACACGCGTAGTCCGATAAAAGCTGTCTGTCGATGTGACGTCACGAAATAATTCGTATAAATTTAATTTTCATAGCCCTGCGATAAAAATCATATAATTACACAGGTTGGCAAATTTTGGGTTCTTTCCGACCCGAAATGGAGAAGATTTTAATAAAAACTCACAAAAATCGGATCGGAATCCGATCCGAATTCGTTGTAGTGTGACCGCGGCTTAAAGAGCTCCCCGGTTTTACTGAGTACGCCTCAAAGCCTTGTTCCTGGGCAGTACCCAAAGGTAAACAAGGGATAATCAGTATTAACATACCCAGAAGAAAAGAAGACTGCATCCCTAATATGGACCTAGTATCAGTAGCGGCCTAGTAGCCAACTCACTGTAACAAGAGTCAAAGATAGGTCGCTCGGCTATAGCTCGGTAGTTGTACTAAGAAGCATCATTCCTCAATAAATTCCACTTACATGGAACACTTTTTCTCTTCTTCAAGTACTTTTGAATATGAACGCACAGTGACTGGTTTGAAGTTCACCTACTGATTGGTCTGTTTCTATGGTATCTTCACTAGCGCACTTCATAATACATGCATTTAAATTCTTACGCGCTAACAACGGACAAGCAACCAAAGCGTTCGTTTTCCAAGAGCGCAGTATTGTGAGTCAATTATTCCGGAAAATCGCCAAGAAATGTACTACGCGCGTATAGAGGGATTTCAGTCACGTGACTTTACCCAACTAGACGCAATTTTGAAGTGCAAGATCGCGCGTCTTTTTTGTTTTGACGAGCACGCGTCCATTGTGTCACAGTAGTATCTATGGTTATGCCGTGCGCGTGTGCTGTAAATACGCTTACTGCGTGTGTGTTTTGCCCTTCAGTGCCTGGAAATCCATTGCGCGTGACGTCACATGAAATCCCTCTATAGATAGTTCTCAGTGACGTCACAGCTAGGGGTTAGCAACCGCCATGTCTGAGGGCAAGCCTGTACACACACAAAGATATTACAAGCATAGATTCCAAACTTAAAATGGCGCGTTGACTCCCCATGGAGGCAAATATATCGGGGCGGAAGTGCTGATCACTGCTCAGTCGTTTTGAAAACAAACAGGCAAATGAATATCTTATAAAAGTATTAATACTTGTTATTTCGGAATGTTGTTGACTGAAGAAGTACTACGCCTCAATAAATTCCACTTCAACAAGAATAACTTATTTCTTTAACGCGGCATTCTACGTATTTACACTTGAACATGAACGCACAATGACTGGTTTTGCAAGTTCATGGACATTCATTGGTCAGTTTCTATGGTATCTTCAAGTGACGCACTTTTATATGCGCGTTCAATTACTTACGCGCTCACAACGGGAAAGCAACTAGCGCGTTTGTTTCCAGAGCGCGCAGAGCTGTGCGTCAAGTATCCCGGATAATACACAGAGGAATGTATTCTGCGCGTATAGAACGCGTTGTAAAAGTGCACCCGCGCTAACGTCTTTGAACAGTGGAATTTTCTATAACACGTTCTTATTTTTGTACGCAGATCGCGGAATAGAACGGCGCGTCTGTCAAATTCACACTTCCGCCCCGATATATGCGTCTCCACGAGGAGTCACTGAGCGTAACAGTGTAGGTATAGGAGTTTGGAATCTATGCTTATAATATCTTTGTACACACGTGCCTGGGTTGCCCTCAGACATGGCTGAAATAATACACGTGAAAAGCTCCTATGACGTCACGTGAAAACTATCTATAGAACGCGTTGTTAATGTGCACACACGTCAACTCTTTTAACAATGGAATTTTCTGTAACGCGTCCTTAGTTTTGTACGCAGATCACCGAACAGAACGACGCACATATCAAATCCACACTTCCGCCCCGAGTCAGCAGAGTCAGCGCGTCTTACAGTGTAGGTATAGAGGGATTTCATGTGACGTCACGCGAGTTGGATTCCCAGGCACTGAAGGGCAAAACACACACGCAGTAAGCGTATTTACAGCACACGCGGGCGGCATAACCATAGATACTACTGTGACACAATGGACGCGTGCCCGTCAAAACAAAAAAGACGCGCGATCTTGCCCTCCAAAATTGCGTCTAGTTGGTTAAAGTCACGTGACTGAAATCCCTCTATAGGAGTTTAATGGTATCTATGCACCAAATCCTTACGTTTTGTTCCGTTTTGTATCACATTCGCGTCTCGAGACTTGCATGTCATGCATAATATAACTTTTTTACATGATATACTGTCCGGATTGGGTGATCTATGTTTGTAATATCTTTGTAGGATAAGAGGGATTTCATTTGACGTCATGCGCAATGGATTTCCAGGCACTGAAGGGCAAAAGACACACGCGGTAAGCGAATTTACAGCTCACGCGCACGGCATAACCATAGATACTACTGTGACACAATGGATGCGTGCCCGTCAAAACCAAAGAGAAGCGTTATCTTTCCCTTCAAAACAAAAAAGACGCGCGATCTTGCCCTTCAAAATTGCGTCTAGTTGGTTAAAGTAACGTGACTGAAATCCCTCTTAAAATGGCGCGTTGACTCCCCATGGAGCCCAATCACGGACTTCTTATATACATGGACAGAGCATATTGCACTAACGTCCTATGCGTAAATTGTCGCCACCGTGTACGTACACGAATAGGCTTACCAATATGGCTGCCTGCTATAGTCTTGTGTCTAAAAGTTTGGACTTGCTCAAGTGGCTCAGTATCGACAAATTGCGTGAAAAACTTGTAATATTTTCGAAAGAATGCAAGCTCAGGTCAAATTCATCAAATAGAATGAAGGACTGT
Source organism: Holothuria leucospilota (assembly GCA_029531755.1). Taxonomy (NCBI): domain Eukaryota; kingdom Metazoa; phylum Echinodermata; class Holothuroidea; order Aspidochirotida; family Holothuriidae; genus Holothuria; species Holothuria leucospilota. Next base: position 19,165,357 of record CM055981.1, on the reverse strand, counting down.
GATATTGTTCTTCCATTCATACTGATATTTTGTCTGAAATGTTGCAGATTCATCGTCAAATTGGGCAAATGGTGGCAACCCGGCGGCCATCTTGGTTAGCCTAAATTTGTTCGAACGGTGGCGACAGTATTGATTGCGCAATCCTCTGTCCATGTATTGAAGTCCGTGAGCCCAATATATCGGGGCGGAAGTGCTGATCACTGCTCAGTCGTTTTGAAAACAAACAGGCAAATGGATGTCTTACAAAAGCATTAGCACTTGTTATTTCGGAATGTTGTTGACTGAAGAAGTACTACGCCTCAATAAATTCCACTTCAACAAGAACAACTTATTTCTTTAACGCGGCATTCCACGTATTTACACTTGAACATGAATGCACAATGACTGGTTTTGCAAGTTCATGGACATTCATTGGTCGGTTTCTATGGTATCTTCAAGTGACGCACTTTTATATGCGCGTTCAATTACTTACGCGCTCACAACGGGAAAGCACCTAGCGCGTTTGTTTCCAGAGAGCGCAGAACTGTGCGTCAAGTATTCCGGATAATACACAGAGAAATGTATTCTGCGCATATAGAACGCGTTGTAAAAGTGCACACACGCTAACCTCTTTAAACAATGAAATTTTCTATGACGCGTTCTTATTGTTGTATGCAGATCGCGGAATAGAACGGCGCGCATGTCAAATTTACACTTCCGCCCCGATAAAAGCGTCTCCATGAGGAGTCACTGAGCGTAACAGTGTAGGTATAGGAGTTTGGAATCTATGCTTATAATATCTTTGTTGGAACCCTAAGAGTATTTATTGACTAGAGACCAAGGTCAAAATGGCGGAACGTCCGACCATGGAGGCCACAGAAGATACGAATTTGCAGTGTCTCGACCAACCAGTCGTTTCTTCCTTGCGTATACTTTCTCTAACACTCGTGCTATTTATAGGGCTTGCCTGCGTATGCTGTGCACAGAATTAACCTCAACATACGCCGTATCGCGTCTCATAATCACACAGAAATATAGGCGCTTTTGAAATACAGCGCTTTAGTGCGCGCACAAACTTTATCAAGTTATCTGCAGCGCATCGGCGTGCTGTACATAGCCAGTTATATGCAGCGCGTCGACGCGCTTTACATTAGCTTGTTATGTGTAGCGCGTCGACGCGCTGTAGCAGGATAATTGTGCGTGCACACTCGCGCGTCCTTAACAAAACAAAAATACGCTTGTCTATGAAAACTGAAGTACGCGCTCACGAGCGCGCTCTGTTTTGCCACTTATAGTCTACATACAAATCATAGCAATAGTTGCGTTTGCGTTCAGATATGCTCGGCGTAAACTGTAGTTTGATCTTACAAGCAGTTGTCTACTCAGTCAGTGTGAAATTCTGTATGTTTGGCGTTTTAGATATTTAGCCTAGGATCTGTAGTTCAAGGAGACACGCAAAGGTAAGTGCCTATTATCTATTCCAGTGTATATAATCCATGTTATATAACACCTTATTTATTTCTCTACATTTGATTGGAGGATTGGGTGATTCGACACTATCATCACGGTCGTGTGTTATCCGTCGTGCAATAGTCTAGTATAATACACGGTCGTGCAATAGTCTAGTATAACACACGGCTGTGACGTCACAATCACTGCGCGTACGTACAAACTATGCCGCAACTCAATAAATCAACGCAGCTTTGGGATCGCGCATTGCATACCGTACGTAGTAGACGCGTAGCTAGCAAACGACAAACCATGGAGCTACTACACGGACAAACGCCAAAACACAACTTTAACCAACGACTAGATAAAGATAACGTTAGATAGTTATAAGGTGTTATATAAAACAAATAATGAATGTTTTTCATTCGTGCGATAGTATGAATAATTTCATTCGTTGAAAGATTTAACGTTCTATTCAACTCGGCTTTGCCTCGTTGAATAAAACGTTCAATCTTTTAAACTCATGAAATAATATACAAATAATGAATGTTTATGAGTGCGATAGTATGAATAATTTCATGAGTTGAAAGATTGAACGTTCTATTCAACGAGGCGAAGCCGAGTTGAATAGAACGTTAAAGCTTTCAACGAATGAAATTATTCATACTATCGCTCGAATGAAAAACATTCATTATTTGTTTTATATAACACCTTATAATTTTGATCTATCCGTTGGTTAAATTTGTGTTTTGAAGGTCACTATGGATTCGTGTTTGTCCGTGTAGTAGCTCCATGGTTTGTCGTTTTCTAACTGCGCGTTTATGTACCTAATATAGAGGGATTCTTTGTGACGTCAAGCGTGTTGGAATCTCAGGCACTGGAGGGCAAAACACACATACGCAGTAAGCCTATTTACAGCACACGCGCACGGGATTACCATAGATACTTCTGTGACACAATGGACGCTTGTCCATCAAAACCAAAGAGACGCGCGATCTTGCCCTTCAAAACCAAAGAGACGCGCGATCACTTGACGTAGGTGAATACAACGTACGATCCCCAGTGCTGCAGTGATTTATTGAGACGCGGCATACCTTGTACGTAGCGCGCTCAATGCATCGCTGACTCATTGCCGTGGGTTAGTATAGAGGTTTTTCACTGACGTCACTGCGTTCGCGCGTCTCTCTATTTTGACGGCCAGGCGCCCAATGTATAACAATCGTAACTAAGATCCTGCAGTCTTTTGCGCATGAGCAGTGACGGCCAGTGAGCCAAATTGAAACGCGCTGACGTCACGTGAAAAACCTCTATACAAATAATGAATGTTTATGAGTGCGATAGTATACAAATAATGAATGTTTATGAGTGCGATAGTATACAAATAATGAATGTTTATGAGTGCGATAGTATGAATAATTTCATTCGTTGAAAGACTTAACGTTCTATTCAACTCGGCTTCGCCTCGTTGAATAGAACGTTCAATCTTTCAACTCATGAAATAATATACAAATAATGAATGGTTATGAGTGCGATAGTATGAATAATTTCATGAGTTGAAAGATTGAACGTTCTATTCAACGAGGCGAAGCCGAGTTGAATAGAACGTTAAAGCTTTCAACGAATGAAATTATTCATACTATCGCTCGAATGAAAAACATTCATTATTTGTTTTATATAACACCTTATAATTTTGATCTATCCGTTGGTTAAATTTGTGTTTTGAAGGTCACTATGGATTCGTGTTTGTCCGTGTAGTAGCTCCATGGTTTGTTGTTTTCTAACTGCGCGTTTATGTACCTAATATAGAGGGATTCTTTGTGACGTCAAGCGTGTTGGAATCTCAGGCACTGGAGGGCAAAACACACATACGCAGTAAGCCTATTTACAGCACACGCGCACGGGATTACCATAGATACTTCTGTGACACAATGGACGCTTGTCCATCAAAACCAAAGAGACGCGCGATCTTGCCCTTCAAAACCAAAGAGACGCGCGATCACTTGACGTAGGTGAATACAACGTACGATCCCCAGTGCTGCAGTGATTTATTGAGACGCGGCATACCTTGTACGTAGCGCGCTCAATGCATCGCTGACTCATTGCCGTGGGTTAGTATAGAGGTTTTTCACTGACGTCACTGCGTTCGCGCGTCTCTCTATTTTGACGGCCAGGCGCCCAATGTATAACAATCGTAACTAAGATCCTGCAGTCTTTTGCGCATGAGCAGTGACGGCCAGTGAGCCAAATTGAAACGCGCTGACGTCACGTGAAAAACCTCTATACAAATAATGAATGTTTATGAGTGCGATAGTATACAAATAATGAATGTTTATGAGTGCGATAGTATACAAATAATGAATGTTTATGAGTGCGATAGTATGAATAATTTCATGAGTTGAAAGATTGAACGTTCTATTCAACGAGGCGAAGCCGAGTTGAATAGAACGTTAAAGCTTTCAACGAATGAAATTATTCATACTATCGCACGAATGAAAAACATTCATTATTTGTTTTATATAACACCTTATAATTTTGCTAGTTGTTGGTTAAATTTGTGTTTTGGCGGTCACTATGGATTCGTGTTTGTCCTTGTAGTAGCTCCATGGTTTGTCGTTTTCTAACTGCGCGTTTATGTAGGCCTGCCTGATATAAAGGGATTCTTTGTGACGTCAAGCGCTTTGGATTCTCAGGCACTGAAGGGCAAAACACACATACGCAGAAAGCGTATTTACAGCACACGCGCACGGCATTACCATAGATACTTCTGTGACACAATGGACGCTTGTCCTCCAAAACCAAAGAGACGCGCGATCACTTGACGTTGGTGAAACAATGTACGATCCCCAGTGCTGCAGTGATTTATTGAGACGCGGCATAGCTTGTACGTAGCGCGTGCAATGCATCACCGACTCATTGCCGTGGGTTAGTATATACTAACCAACGACCGTGGGTTAGTATATACTAACCAACGGTCGAGCACCGCTATCTTGATGATAGTGCCGAATCACGCATGGCATGTGACCACCAATCTTCCAATCAGATGTAGAGAAATTAATAAGGTGTTATATAATATGAATTATTTCATGAGTTGAAAGATTGAACGTTCTATTCAACGAGGCGAAGCCGAGTTGAATAGAACGTTAAATCTTTCTACGAATAAAATTATTCATACTATCGCACGAATGAAAAACATTCATTATTTGTTTTATATAACACCTTATAACTATCCAACGTTACCTTTATCTAGTCGTTGGTTAAAGTTGTGTTTTGGCGTTTGTCCGTGTAGTAGCTCCATGGTTTGTCGTTTGCTAGCTACGCGTCTACTACGTACGGTATGCAATGTGCGATACACAAAGCTGCGTTGATTTATTGAGTTGCGGCATAGTTTGTACGTACGCGCAGTGATTGTGACATCACAGCCGTGTGTTATTATACAAATAATGAATGTTTATGAGTGCGATAGTATGAATAATTTCATGAGTTGAAAGATTGAACGTTCTATTCAACGAGGCGAAGCCGAGTTGAATAGAACGTTAAAGCTTTCAACGAATGAAATTATTCATACTATCGCAAGAATGAAAAACATTCATTATTTGTTTTATATAACACCTTATAATTTTGCTAGTAGTTGGTTAAATTTGTGTTTTGGCGGTCACTATGGATTCGTGTCTGTCCTTGTAGTAGAGCTCCATGGTTTGTCGTTTTCTAACTGCGCATTTATGTAGGCCTACCTGATATAGAGGGATTCTTTGTGACGTCAAGCGCGTTGGATTCTCAGGCACTGAAGGGCAAAACACACATACGCAGTAAGCGTATTTACAGCACACGCGCACGGCATTACTATAGATACTTCTGTGACACAATGGACGTTTGTCCTTCAAAACCAAAGAGACGCGCGATCACTTGACGTTGGTGAAACAATGTACGATCCCCAGTGCTGCAGTGTTATATTGAGACGCGGCATAGCTTGAACGTAGCGCGCTCAATACATCGCTGACTCATTGCCGTGGGTTAGTATATACTAACCAACGACCGTGGGTTAGTATATACTAACCAACGGTCGAGCACCGCTATCTTGATGATAGTGCCGAATCACGCATGGCATGTGACCACCAATCTTCCAATCAGATGTAGAGAAATTAATAAGGTGTTATATAAACTAGACTATTGCACGACCGTGTGTTATACTAGACTATTGCACGATGGATAACACACGACCGTGATGATAGTGCCGAATCACCCATGGCATGTGACCACCAATCCTCCAATCAAATGTAGAGAAATAAATAAGGTGTTATATAATATGAATTATATTTCATGAGTTGAAAGATTGAACGTTCTATTCAACGAGGCGAAGCCGAGTTGAATAGAATGTTAAATCTTTCAACGAATGAAATATAATTCATATTATATAACACCTTATTAATTTCTCTACATTTGATTGGAGGACTGGTGGTCACATGCCATTGGTGATTCGGCACTATCATCAAGATTGAGGTGCTCGACCGTTGGTTAGTATATACTAACCCACGGTCGTTGGTTAGTATATACTAACCAACGGCAATGACGTCACCGATCATTGCAGTACGTACAAGCAGGGAGTTGCTATTACTCCCTGGTACAAGCTATGCCGCGACTCAAATCAGGGAGTTGCTATTTGACAAATAGCAACTCCCTGCTCAAATTGGGGACCGTACATTGCATATCGTACGTAATAGGCACGTAAACGCGTATCGAGCAAACGACAAACCATGGAGCTGCGCTACACGGGCAAACACGAACCATCGTGACCTCAAAACACAACCTTGACCAACGACTAGATCAAGGTAGATAGTTATAAGGTGTTATATAAAACAAATAATGAATGTTTTTCATTCGTGCGATAGTATGAATTATATTTCATTCGTTGAAAGATTTAACATTCTATTCAACTCGGCTTCGCCTCGTTGAATAGAACGTTCAATCTTTCAACTCATGAAATATAATTCATACTATCGCACTCATAAACATTCATTATTTGTATACTATCGCACGAATGAAAAACATTCATTATTTGTTTTATATAACACCTTAAAACTATCTACCTTGATCTAGTCGTTGGTTAAAGTTGTGTTTTGGAGGTCACGATGGTTCGTGTTTGTCCGTGTAGCGCAGCTCCATGGTTTGTCGTTTGCTCGCTACGCGTTTACGTGGCTATTACGTACGATATGCAATGTATGGTCCCCAATGCTGCGGTGATTTTATTGAGTCGCGGGATAGCTTGTACGTACCGCAATGATCGGTGACGTCATTGCCGTTGGTTAGTATTTACTAACCAACGACCGTGGGTTAGTATATACTAACCAACGGTCGAGCACCACAATCTTGATGATAGTGCCGAATCACCAATGGCATGTGACCACCAGTCCTCCAATCAAATGTAGAGAAATTAATAAGATGTTATATAATATATACTAACCAACGACCGTGGGTTAGTATATACTAACCAACGGTCGAGCACCACAATCTTGATAATAGTGCCGAATCACGCATAGCATGTGACCACCAATCTTCCAATCAGATGTAGAGAAATTAATAAGGTGTTATATAATTCATATTATATAACACCTTATTAATTTCTCTACATCTGATTGGAAGATTGGTGGTCACATGCCATGCGTGATTCGGCACTATCATCAAGATTGCGGTGCTCGACCGTTGGTTAGTATATACTAACCCACGGTCGTTGGTTAGTATATACTAACCCACGGCAATGAGGCAGCGATGCATTGAGCGCGCTACGTACAAGCTATGACGCGTCTCAATAAATCACTGCAGCACTGGGGATCGTACATTGTTTCACCGACGTCAAGTGATCGCGCGTCTCTTTGGTTTTGAAGGACAAGCGTCCATTGTGTCACAGAAGTATCTGTAGTGTGGTAATGCCGTGCGCGTGTGCTGTAAATACGCTTACTGCGTATGTGTGGTTTGCCCTTCAGTGCCTGAGAATCCAACGCGCTTGACGTCACAAAAAATCCCTCTATATCAGGCGGACCTACATAAACGCGCAGTTAGAAAACGACAAACCATGGAGCTACTACACGGACAAACACGAATCCGTAGTGACCGCCAAACTGAAACACAAAATTAACCAATGAACTACTAGAAAAATTATAAGGTGTTATATAAAACAAATAATGAATGTTTTTCATTCGAGCGATAGTATGAATAATTTCATTCGTTGAAAGCTTTAACGTTCTATTCAACTCGGCTTCGCCTCGTTGAATAGAACGTTCAATCTTTCAACTCATGAAATTATTCATACTATCGCACTCATAAACATTCATTATTTGTATACTATCGCACTCATAAACATTCATTATTTGTATAATAGACGACTAAAGCTTTCATTCGTTATCGTCGCCTAGGGTTTCGTAGTAAATCCTGTTGCTAAGGTAACGTTTTGTTATCTTAGCGTTACATTAGCGCTGTATGCGTTAGTAATGTGTCAAACATAGACAGAAGTTGACGTTAAGGATTGCACAGTCTATGCGTAAGGGAGGCGGCTCAGTAGGCAACTCGGTATCTCTTACCTTCGCTTTGCGACTCTGAAAGTTGAAAATAAATCTCAGATATTGGCGACATGCAACGAATTTGCAGCTCTCCAACTATTACATAATCAAACTAAAGGTAAAATAGTGCTCCTACAGCAACAAAACTACTGCTGTTCATTTACTCTTCGGGAATGCGAGGGAGAATATACTTCTTAAGTTACGAAAAGCACTAACATGTTGTCGCCATGTTTCGCCCACTAGATGCGCACAGCGCAACGACTGACCGTCGGAGACTAAACCATTTTGTACCTTGCTCTTGCTTTCAAATTGGCCAAAATTTTGTACAGGGCATGTATTAGACCTTGGTCTCTAGTCAATAAATACTCTTAGTAGGAACTAGAGTTCCTATATATAGGAACTCTAGTAGGAACCATATGAGAGCGCCCTCTGTCGGTAAGACGAAAACGCCGGGCAGCCCCATTGTCGCGTCGACGGTGATGAAGCAAACCTATGGGTTGAAACTGCATGGTCTCGCAGCTCCTCCAACAAGTTGACAGGAAATGAACGATTAATCCTGAAACCAAAGGAATTTTCTTCTTTTTAAATTATCGCGAATTCTGGGGGAGTGGAGCTCCATCAATATAACATTTCTACTAAAAGTAGTCTCTTGTGTTCCTTGCAGGCTTTGAATCCATTCTATGTGTTCCAAATCTACAGTGTCTGTCTCTGGATATTTGGATACAATTACGTCATTTTCTCCGTCGCCATTGTTGTGATGTCATTGATATCAATTATGGCTACCGTCTACAACACTCGAAGGGTAAATTTATATAATTGTCTCATTTTCGTTTTCATCATATACGGTAAAAATACGGTCTTGTCACATGAACTTTCCAGTATATCACTGAAATAGAAACAAAGTTTGTGGACGAAAAGATTTTCTACTACGATCTTCAGTCTATAGGTTAGTAGTTGGGTGACTTCACCTTTCTTGGCTTTAGTTTGGACTTAACATGGACGCAACCATGAATAACTAGACAGAGCCCATAACTTGAATACCTTTTAGCATTGGCGTTCAAGCCGGTGGTCTGGTTACCTTCATAGCAGGTTTCGAATATGTACTCCTCTTTGAAGTAGGATTGCGAGTGCAGTCAGTGTGGGTGCAGGAGTAATACACGTCCACCGGGCGGGCAAGTGGTCTGGAGCTGCACCACCACCCCCCCCCCCAACCACCACAGTTCTAACAAGAGCTTTTTGTTGGAAAATTTTTCGAAAAATGTGGTAATTTTTCGAGTAGGAAAGGCTTTTTCTCCGGGAAAAAACGGCCCAGAGTCCCAGAAAATAATGTCCCATACGTTATACCTTACAGCACGAATATTTAAAGCTGTTAATAGGGAGAATGACATATTAAGTTAATATATACCGTTTAAATGATTTGAGAATGTTTAGCCGTTTTGGCGTTCCATATAATGTTTTAATAATTGAGCCTATGGCAATAGCTGGTAAACGACCTATCCGACTGGCTCCATAGGCTGCTGCTCGCTCCACGTTTACGCTTAATAATTACCTTTCTCGTACTGAATTAATGAACCGATCCCTTTATACCACATTATAAGGGATAGAAATTTCCTGAAGTTTATCTTGTAACCAGGAAATACGCTTTTGACGATCGGGGACCAAACTAATTTTATCTTGCTTTAAATTAAGCATTAAATTGATATTCGCTAGCTTCTTACTTTCTGTCAAATGTTCCCTCATGCAATGATGGAGCGCAAAAATAAGATTCATTTAACCTTTGGAAAGTTCGTTTTCACAATTAATGTCAGTTAGTGGTTGAACATTAGCAGGTATAAAAATGAAGTAGTTAAAATGATAAACTCGTTAGCAAATTTCATAAGAGAAAACAGAACAAGCAAAGGGAAACCTACCTCTTTCTGTAAAATGTATTTGTGGAATTTTATAAATGATTTGATTAATTAAGAGACGGATTAATGTTTGTGTAATGTCAACGTCATAATGATGGACACACGGAAACATGGCGACTTCTCTTATTGTGTTTAATTATCCTTCTTTGTAGCAAGCTAAAACTCTGCGAAAAATGGTCAAATCGGATGGAAAAGTTAGAGTACTACGAGGAAAAAGTCACGAGGACGAAGATACAGGTAAATTATGCTAATGAAATATTATGCTAAATGTCTTCAGAACTCTAAGCGCGGGCTGAAAGGAGGTTACCAGTAATAGTAATAAATGCGCAGCTGTAATCTGATAAAAGAAGGAGTGAAATTGTTTTGCAGTAAAGAGCTGGAAGACAGTAAACCAGTAGGTATGCCTCTGCTAAAGCCCATTCTTGTTGTAATGAAATCGTATTAACGGTACAACTATCATCAAATCTTCTAGTATTAAGTACTTAGGTTTAATAATAGACGATAGACTGTCCTGGGAAGCTCATATCACTGATCTTTGTAACACTTTGGTAAAATATGTTGGTATATTCTACCACTTAAGAAACTTTCTTCCAGTAGGCATCGCTTTACAGATTTATTACTCGTTTATTTATTCTAAGTTAAGATATGCAATAGAGATTTACGGTACAGCTACACAGTCTGCCCTAAGACCACTTCAGATCCTTCAGAATAAGTTACTCAAAGTGCTTACAGGTAAACCTTGGCGTTATTCAACTCATTTATTATATAGTGAGAATAAACTCCTTATGATTAAAGATATTCATTTCTATTGTATGTGTGATTTGATTTACAAACACTGTAACAATATCTTACCTGATATTATTTCTTATGCTATATGCCCACCAAAACCTGACTGTCAACCAATTACTCGTTTAAGCAATCTTTTTATTGATACCTATCATAAAAGTTACAATGGACAATTCATTTTAAATAATTATTCATATCGTATCTGGCAGTCCCTCCCCCTAAGATAAAATCTATGATTGAATGTAATTCATTCCTTGGCAGCGTTAAAGCTGAACTTATCAGTAATTATACGTAATTTATCCCAGATGTCATGTACATTTACTTTTATTATATATGCTCTAAATCTCCTACGTATTCTTCTTTTCTAAATTCTTAGCTTTTCTCGTTCTCAGTTTCTCTCTTTTTTCCTTCTTTCCTTTCCTTGCCTTCTCTTTTGTAAATTTCTTTGGGGATCATTTTTCTTCCTTTTTTGCGTTTATAGTTTGTTTTGTACTTTTCTATGGTCACTAGCTTTGTTGACAGTTTTGTTTTTCTAGTGTCCTTCATATGTCCTTAATACTTGTTTATGTAACCTTTTACTGTGTGTCGTTGTTCATATGAGAAATAAATTTGAATTTGAATTTGAATTAATTTAAGTACTTTCCCGCGAATTTACAATTAATTAGCTGCTAAATTTGGGGGTTTCATTCCGTTATCTTTTCTTATTCCTTATATTAAGAAGACATCGGTCAAAACACTTGAAACAATGGCGGGGTAAATTTCAACTTGACCATAGGACTTTTCAGTGACGTTGTCAGAACATTGAGCGGACTGGTCTGATTGGTTAATTATTAGAACTACTCTTAACATAAAAGTTTTGATGTCAATATGTCAAATATTCTTTTGACGGTATTGCTATATAACCATCACATAGAGTTAACCATGATGTATCCTTTTGCCATAATTGTGACTTGATTTTACAGTTTTTGAGCTGATCCCCGAAACCCAGCTGGTTCCAGGTGATGTGATCCAGATACCATTGCGTGGATGTCAGATGAGTTGTGACGCTGTTTTGATCAGCGGAAACTGTATTGTCAATGAGAGTATGCTGACAGGTACGAATTAGAAGTCATTCATTCACTGAGTCATTCATTCGTTCGTTCGTTCATTCACTCACATCGTTTTCGATTAAGATAACTTTTGTGTCAGGGAAACGCAAGACAAACGACCTAGATCAGAGATTCCCAACGGGGGCGTTATCGCAATCTTGGGGGCGATGAGCGTTTAGGGGATGCAGAGATTTCAAAAATGAGATACTCAGTTTAAACTGGGGCTTTACAAGATTCTAAAAGGTTTCCTCTAGCTAAGCTCTCAAATTGATTGGCATGGATAAATGAAGTCAGCAAGTCAAGGAGGTCTAGTAATATTCCCTTCCCAGGCCCACCACAAAGTTTTTGAATTATCTTTATTGCCAGATGTCAAAAAACCGCGTCGAACAGTGTTTGATATCAATTTACTCCTGGCGAGAACCCTCACATTCCCTTCAGTGACAGCGAAAGCGGTGTTCAAAGGGACGATGAAAATTGTCCCACCCCTTTAACCTCGAATGTAGCTTTTTCCTTGTTCTCCATAAACATGGCATACTGTTAGAAGTGACAATTGTAGGTAACTGTAACATGATAGATAACTTCTGCTATGAAGTAAAACGTTGCAATTTTCAAAAATGTAATTCTTCGGTGCGCCAATTTTAGCTTTCTCATTATTTTTACCAAGCTGGTGACCCCTGCCATCCTTTTTCCTCCCACCCACAGGACAAGCCCCTGCAGTATCAAAGGGAACTGTCATTAGTTAGTATTGGAATAAAAACTGGTCTCAGAGTGATTTTGGTAATCTCTTTGGTGGGCATTTAAGGTTATTAAGTAATCTAAAGACTGTCAAAATTTGATTAACAGTGCCTCATTCTTGTGTCGACAACATATTATAGTAAATACCCCAGAGCTTCCGGGGTCTTTGGTCTTCCTCCACTGGAACGTTGCCCCTCGGCCCCATTAAAAGCCCTGGGGGAACGGTACACAACCATGAGACCCCTGGCATCTGTTAAGTTCTAAAAGAATTTTCCCCATCTGACGGCAATCAAGCCTTTCGTAAATCGTGGGTTAAAGATTCGCCATCTCAAAAAGAGAGACAGCTTTTTAAGTCCCGTGCCGCTGTTTTGCCCTTTTCAGACCCACAAGTATACACGATGTCCATGTAGGTCTACCCTACATTTCAGCACGTGTTTTATTATTGTTGTTTCGTTCATAGCAATACCATTCTATAGAAGGGGGCGTTTGCCTAACCCCATTCGGTCAAAGGGGGCAGTGAGCTGTAAAAGGTTGACAACCACTGACCTAGATGATTCTTTTCTAATTGCTTTCAGAACAAGGGAAATTTATGCAATTGATAAATTACATTAATTAAAGTGAAGTGCTTATGTCAAAGAGCGACACAGTGCTTATGTGAATTAAGCTAACAGTAACTGAAATATGCCGATGTTAGCTGAGTTTAGTTCAAACTAACGAAAAAAATCAAATCCGGCTGAAATGGAATGACAAGTGTTGTTAAAATTACAAGCAATCTTCGAGACTTTTATGTTTACACTGTTTAGGTGAGTCTGTTCCGATTACCAAGACACCTTTACCTAATCCGCCCATCCCACTGGATAGTCCGCCCATGATGTACAACCCGGAAAACCATAAAAGACATACACTCTTCTGCGGTACACAGATTATCCAAAGTAGAAGAATAGGCAAGAAATCCGTCCTCGCCGTAGTCATTCGAACAGGTAAAAATCGTTTTCGTTTAATTTTTACCCATTTTGAAGACGTTATGACAGTTTCCTTACCTCCATAACAACAATTAAAATAATGGTCTGAAACAATACCAGGACTCTGTTTCGTAAAGAGTTACGCTCAATCTTAAGCTTGACTAACGATGCAAAAAGAAAAAAAAATCTTGAAAATCAGGGAGTGTTGAAATCGAAACTTAAAATCGAGCGTAACTCTTTGTAAAAAAGGCACACGTTGGTCATGTCTGTAGCTGTGAGTTAAGCAAAAACTTTCTTCAAATCGAGTGCTCACTTCATATTGTGTTTTCAATTCTCATCATTACATTTTGTTTCTAACCAGGATTTGCGACTACGAAGGGATCTCTGGTACGATCCATTCTTTACCCTAAGCCGATGGATTTCAAACTTTACCGTGATGCAATGCGGTTTATTCTCGTCCTAGCAACTGTCGGTGGGTTAATAATTTACAAATACTCCTCTCACCTTGAGATTTCTTCATGCCACGATCTTAAAAAATATATTGTTGTACAATTGCAATAAATATATTTGTACTGTGAATAAAAAACAGTCATTTTGAATTTTGAATTCTGAATGTTTAGATTAAATACTTCCCTTTATGTGGGTAGGATATACACTTGCTTTAATTCCTTTAAATTTGATGTTCCTCAAGTTACTTTATGTCATTAGATTGGTGGAACAACTATAAATTTTGGAACTATGGAGCAAGTTAAAAGCTTTGAAGGTCATTTGTGTTTACAGACTTACGGTAGGGCTTGCATAGTTACTACTTTACCGCCCTCTACCAACTGAGCGTTCTTGCTTTTCAGAGTTGTATGGTTGTATAGGGGTGTTTTTAGACATTTGACTCATCTTATTCCAACAACTATAGTCCCCCTTTAGGAACCATACGCATTTTAATACATTCGTTCTTCCAATGCCATCAAAAGCAATGAATTTCATGCAGAAGCCTACTTCAAATTTGTTCTTCCACTTTGGGGTTTGTGTGCTGTACAGGGGTCTTGACAGTCTCACAGCGCCCTCGGTATCTACCTTGCTGGACCACCTTGCTGGACCACCTTGCTGGACCACCCTGCACTTAGAAAACATGGACTGTTACGTGGTGATAGTAGCACAATACGATTACCCCCGTCCCCAAGCTGGCGGCCTTTTCTTCCCTTTTCATCTCCGTTTATTGATCTACGTTTGCAATTATTCAATTAAATATCAAACAAAATGTGTCAATGTGTGTAGATTTACATGATTGATCACTAATCTACATATATTAGTTAACGAAAACTCATCAACAATTTGTTCCGAATATATCAAATTACTTTAACAAAATAATTGAACTAAAACCAAGCCCACATACACAATGTGTATTATATAGACAGAATGCTATTATACCTATATGCAAACCCACATTCTCACCTGTAGTAATCAAAAACAATAAGATCGTATAAAGTAGTTATAAGTTAAGCGATTGCATAAATCATCATAATGAAAGAAACGCTTGTTTTTGCTTTCGCAAAAATCTGTTTTCAGACTTTTAGTAAAAATTTCAGTTAACTAGAAAACCCATTAATAGTAGGAAGTTCGTTTCTTTGTTTACACTGAAAAACATAATACTTCAGATGCAAAATTAAGAAATTAAACGGATGCTTGATATATCTACAGTAACCAAAGAAGACGTCTTCTTTTGAAAAAGTAAATTGTCAATTTAAAAATAATGTTTTACATCTAAAATAAGAGATAATACAATGTGGCAACTCAGAAACAAATGACATAAAATTTCTTATTTTTTTTTTTTTTTTACAAAAGGTGCAAAGGGGACTATCCGTTAACTTTATTAGGAAAAGTAGTCTGTACGTACTAGGTATTCGGTATATGAAACGATATTGAAAGAACTGAAGTTAACCTCACGAACAGAATACCAAGGGCATATTGAAAACTAGAGTCCCAAGTTCTCTCGTCAACATGGAAAGAGTCGTTTCCACTTTGTGACAGCTTTGACTGTACCACCCACATTTGCAATGTATTTGTCATAAATGAACTTAGAAACCAACCAGTGATAAATAGATTTTTGGGGGCTTATTCCCCCAGATAAAATTGAAAATTGTCTGGTTAAGCTTACTAATGAAACTCTTAGGAGGGTTTGGAAGAACAAAACAGAGATAAAAGATTTGAGAAAGGCTGTACGTTTTGGCAAGAACATTTCTACCTACCGGAGTAAGATCTCTCGTAGACCATACGCGATTAGTAGAGAAAGAACCGGACCATTTGACCAGGTAACTGCAAAATCCTCAATAAATGCTGGCATACGATGATCATAGGGGCCGAACAGGAACAGAATGGACTTATAATTAATCTTTAAACCAGAGACCTTTTGAAAATTATCAAAGGTACGAATCACTTCTGTAAAAGAGTCGGTATTTCCATCTAAAAACAAAGTCGTGTAGTACGCATACTGTAAAGATTTTACTTTATTAAAAAAATAAAGCCCTTAAATTGCGTTGTTATGTCTGGTCACCTGGGCCAAAACCTTAGCACGTAAAAAAGGTAAGGACTGAGTGGACATCCCTGTCACACTCCTCTTCTCAAACTAAAATTACCTAAAGATAACCATTACTGTAAACACGACTAGGCCTCTTACCATGAAATGTCTTGAATAAAATTATTACCAAATTTAACAGTATGCAAAGTAAATGCAAGAGTAAACCTGACGTTTTCTCCAACGAGCCTCTCCTTAAGAAAACCCCTCCAAAAACTGAATAACGAAGACGAAAGAAAAAGTGTCTTAGAGGGGTTTCGAACCCTGGCCGTCTGTGTGAGAAACCGAACACTAATCAAAAAAAAAAAAAAACTCGTTATGTGTATATTTGTAATCAGGCTATAGTCACAGCATCCTTTACACGTGTTCATAATTAGGTAATTCATATTATTGCTGTAACAGTTATGCCTTTGAAAGTATAAATGTTGTTCTCTACGACCTTATCTTTGGAATGGTAGAAAAATTCAACCCTTACTTTTCATTGGTCACGAAACGCCGGATACAACTGGGAGGTACCGCCCACTGTCTACTTAGTTTCCGAGGTTTTCGTAGTTTCACCTCTGATGACCTCATATGACCTTCGACCTCCAGCAAACCCATAAGTTTCCTTCTCTCTTAAAGGCAATAGGCAGTCACCCCAATTAGAGTAAGTATGTCCCGTCACTCTAGTTATAAATGGCCTATGTTGATCATGTCACAATGTTTTCGTTAGTGAATTTGTAAAATCCAAGGAGAATTTCTCCTTGCTTTACCTATGTCACAAGGTGTTTAAAAAAGAACTCCCTTGTGTAGGGATCTTTTAAAACTCTCGCTGAGTACAGCTCTCTGGGGCAATCAAAAACCGAAGACTGGCTCAAAAAAAATCACATATACACACCGCTTGTAAATTTAGAAAGAAAAATATAATTCGGAAATTAACTGTCTAAATGTGCTTGACTTTGCACAAAGAAAATACACTCGTAAATATCTCAGAAATGGGAACGCAAATTTTGTCCTCCAGACTTAGTTTTCAGCACTTAACCCGTTACTCTTTCACACGTGTACAACCTCAATAACCCGTTACCTTAACATACACACACACACTTTAAAAACATACACCCATACACATACACTCGCACAACCACACATACATACAAAGGCCAAAAATACCTCACACTCCTCACTAATACACAATCAATACCCCCTGTCAACCTTGAACTGGTTCACTGTCACGTGGGTTGGAAATTCCCTAAAATACCACCGGTTACCCTCAGCGGTGACCCTCAGTAGTACAATATGTCACTGGGTTTTCTCTGGTCCTCCCTACGGGCCTTATAGCAGTCTTGGTCTCCGACACCTCGACTCAATAAAACGACAAACGACGTGGCCCTCGGTAGCTCACGCTGTACCCGCCGTGCCCCTCAAGTAAATGATTCCCCCTTGTCCCCATTTTGGGGGTGAGAATAGATTCATATTCCCACATTTCAGCTTGTCTCAAATCTCTCGATAAATAGGTAACCCTAATCAATACTGCAAATGTGTCTCACAGACAAAATATGAGCTGAATTGCCATTTACCGATATGCTACACGTAACTATCAAATACTCCGCACATCAAAACGGTACAAAATGCTTTCTTACAATTACTAAGAAAAATGCACAAACTTACAGGTTAGGATTCCCACATAATCACGAACCTGGTTCAAACACAGAAAAATTCATCCTACTTAGGATATAGGAGATCACGCTCCAACGAAAAACAACACAAAAACTTTAACGGCACTCTGGCCGGACTTTTCCTCCTCCTCACTCCTTCAGCGACTCGAGGCAAGTGACTTGAACCGCGCCCTTAGGCAGACTTCTTCCTAACCTCGTATTGTTAAAAGGCATGTCGAAATTTACATACTCGCCTACAAAGGACTTTCTCACAAAGCAAACTTAAGTAAAGAATTTGTACAGGTAGCAGCAGCAGGTGAGAGAACGTTTGAAACGCCACCTGTGACAACCTATTGTTTGTCAAAGTTATGTTCAAAACGTCTTCATAAGTGCTTGTAATGCAATAAGAGGAGATTTACAAGAATTTGCTGATTTTTCAAAGCACATTTTGGGGTGACTGCCTTCTGTCTTTAAAGTAACACATCTATATATATATATATATATATATATATATATATATATATATATATATATATATATATATATATATATATATATATATAACAAGTATGAAAAACATTCATTCATCCCTGTCTTAAAATATCGTGTTTTTTCAAGGCTTTCGCTTTTTGACCTCTGATGACCTCAAGTGACCTCCGCCCTCCACTGAAAACAATGTTACTTAGATATATCGTATTTTCAAGGTTTTCGGTTTTGACCTCACTTGACCTTTGACTTTACCAAAAACTATAGGAATCTTCCCCTTAATATGATAATTCCATATTCCAAGTATGAAAATTATCCGTCACAAACACACATACATACACCCTTTCTTGCGAATGGTGGAAATCGAGGTAATCGTCTAAAATGAGTAAATGCGTTCTAAATGAACTGGATAACACCCTCTAGCCACAGGAAGTGGTATTAGAATAGCAACCGTGTATTACCAGTCCAACCAAGCATTACCCCAGTTGGCGGTTTCACCTCACTTGGCAGGTGTGCAGCTTCATACACACCCTCGTTTCCCACCATGCAACACTACCTTTCACACATACACATCCACCTACCAACTGGTCACAGCAAAAACAAGTCAGTTACTCCAATGAACTTGACAACACTTCAGCCTACAGTAAATGGTCTAAATATAGCAATCACACCATTATTCCAACCGAGCAATTCCTCGGTTAGGGGTATTACCTCGTTTTGATAGTGTGTAACCTGACAAGTAACCTCGTTTTCCACCATTCGACAGCGCACACACAGACATACATACACATACCTACACGTGATTGCAGACATTCCTTTCGCCTTCGGCAATGAATAAAAAAGTACACACTCTAAATCAGAAATATGGGACATAAGTTGTCTCTTGTGCAGTCTGCTATCTGCAACTAATTTCTTATTATAAGGGATCGTTTCCATACGAACCATATACTTAAGATAATTCCATCTTTTTGAAGGATCAGCGTTTTGCGTTTTCTCCAGTACTCTAGATAAAACATTAATTAAGTGTAAATAGTTATCATAACCTAAAAGAGAAATTAATAATCTTCCAAAAACCAGTACCTCTGTTAAGGGCGCCCACCCTTAACGCTAGTAAAACAAATGAGTGATCAGAGCGAAAACCTGGAATAAAACCATCTGAACAAAAATTCAGCTTTGAAATAAAAAATTTAAGGCGCCAGAAAAAGCCAGAATAACATTGGACTTAATGTAAACGCTAGAAGGGATTGCTAAAATACGATCAAAAAAAGTGTAGGCGCAACAATATAAGCATCGTTTACGATAACAGGTAAAAGGCCTGGGCGGTGTATCATGGAATGAATTTGAATAATATCTGAGATTAATGCAAAATAACAGTGATCCTTGTCAGGAATTACTACAATTTTGATTCTAAGAAAGAACGAAGAAATTACTAACCATAAGAAACAATTACGGTAAATGAGCGTCAGTGATGAGGTGATTAAAGGAAAGAAACATAGAAAAAGAATATCATATCAACTTAGCTTGCCGTTTCTAGCGTGTCGCAGAAACTCAGATGAGAATGGGCAATGACGAGGATGCGTGTGGCCCAACCATGACAAGTAAATCACACAAAAATTCTTCCATCATGAATTTATGAAAGCTTTTAAGATGACTGAAAAGCAAACGGACGACCATCTCTGGCACTCCATCGGCCTCTGGAAAAATGTAGAAACGTAGGGCTACCTTTAGTGAAAAGTCGGTATACCTCAGCTTTCCAACGTCGTTTTTCTTTCAGATCCTTTAGGTTAAGGTTATCGACAATAAATAACTCTCATTGGCAAGGAATCTTTCTTTTCATTTTCATAACAAATAGCTTGTGCTTGAAGTAAGTGAGTTTGGCAATGATCTGTCTTGGCTTTTCGTCTCCCATCTCGAGTCAGTCCTCCAACCCGATCTTATTTAGGACGTCTAAGACAATAGCATCACAATTTTCTTGATCAGTGTCTGGAATGCCCATGATTCGAAAGTTATTCCTTCTAGAGAATTTTTCCAGCTTGTTAAGGTCCTGCGAATGCGACTCTCCCAACCTTTATTCTCCTCCAACTCCTTCACTACTTCACTTCATTCTATTCAGATCTGAGGCCACTTTCTGCAGAATTTTCTCAGTTGCCTCGTAAGGTGCTAAAGATATCTGTGACGAAGCCATTGTGGTAGGCTGGTGACTAGTTGCATCCTTGATCAGTACCATGTTCACTGTAAAAATAGACGTCTTAATTTTTTAACACATATATGGCGTTTAAGAATTAGAGAACGAACAACAAAAGGATACGCACAGTAAATGACTGAACGAATATTAACACATGATAAGGATAATGACGTCAATTAAAGTGCACTCCGCAAACACGTTTACATGATTTATATATATGTTAATTTTTCTTTATTAAAAACAACTTGATGTTTACAGTAATCATGGAATAAACGCATAAACGTGTTTACGAGATGGCGTTTAAGTGGCGTCAATGTGTTAAAGTTGGCGTTTTAGACGTTTAATTTGCTTATGTATTTTATTGTTTTTTCTGTTACATAAACGCCAAGACGCGTTTATTATCTGTTACAAAAAAGTGTTAATCAATTTTTACAGTGTTACTGCCCGTGCACGGTATTTTCATCCGTTTCTGTTGATTTTTAGTCAGATACGGGACCGTTTACGCGAATAAAATTTACAAAAATGTGATTTGAATGAGTGCGATATGAAATTAAAAACTAAATTTAAATAAACAAAAATATTTCTGAGTCTGTTATTAATATCTTGCTTTCTGATCTCTTTCAGCTTTTGTTGGCTTTGCATACGTCCTCACAATAAAGATTCTAAATCAGGTAAGTCTCGTTATTGTTTAAGTCTAGCATACGGTTTAACAGCAAATCTTGAACACCACGTAAGTCATATTTCATGGATAGCTCTATGGTAAGTCTATATGGTCAAAGCATGTTTGACTCTCAGTTACTGGATATAAGCAGCAGTGGCGGACCAAGGAATATTTCATGGGGGCTGTTCAAAAAGAGAGAGATCAAAGCCGATACCACTCACACTATGGCTGGGGTTGAGGGAGGAAAATTTTACATCTCAATGCTCGATTGCATGTAGCCCTTGTTAGGGCTATTCGGCCATTTTTGACGCATTACATGCAATGAGGACTAAATTGTACCGGCCTGCTATCTGCACTCGCTTCACTTTACCCTTTCTCCCCTTATCATTTCTCTGTTCTCTGCCTGCCAGCCTCCGTGGCGTGTGAGAGAGAATTAGTACGAGAAGCCTGGTGTAACCACTGCTACAAGTGCTCTGCTATATCGGTCGGTGATCCGACCCAACAGGGTCTAGATTGCATGGGAAAATGATTCCTTCTGCTACACGAATTTCTGGCTAGAGCATGCAACCAGGGAGGTCTAATATCACTTCCCTGATACAACCAAACGTTTACCCCGTGCGAAGAACACCAGCATGGAGGAAATTTGAGCATTCCAAACTCCAAGGCAAGGAGCAACACACAAACCATATAAGTTTACCACTCCGATTTTACGTCTACCATGCGTTGGTCGCCAGTATACGGTGTGCCCAACCAGGGTTCATAGGGACCGGCGGGCTACTTCCATCAGACCTAGGAATCCGCCACTGATATGTAAAGTGTATGTGTAGACTACTTCCAGTATGCCATCAAATGTTATTAACATCAATCAAATCTACAAATCTTACAAGCACTTGGGGGGAGGGTATTTTAGAAGTCCCAAGGACAATGGCCGAAGGGCAAACCATACGATGTTCTTCTCTGATAAAGCTACGTTCGAAGAAGGGACAGGAAACTGAACGTGTGACCGACTTCTCAGCCTTCAGACCTCTACAGCATGGATTTGTCATGCAAAGATCCGATCGAGGATGGCCGAAAAGAACGTATATGCTGCACATGATTTTAGCCACATCGACAAACAAACAAACATTTAACGTTGCCTATCTCGTCTATCAGGCCGCCTGGGATACAGCCAGCCCCTACACCAACCGAGCCCTGCTCATGAAATATATTTAGTTATTAGACCATTTGCGGTTGCGTCACTGGTTGGCACACAACATGTGACAAGAACACATTCGTGTATGTTAGATTTTGCCTGTGTAAAGCTCATGCGATTGCACTCAAAAGGTAGACCAATTAGAATCTAGTGACGACAGAGAGCGCGCGCCTTATCAACTTTTCTTTCCAACCAGCGGTGACGTCATATGTTTGTAAACTTGAACGAATCTATAGAAGTACAAGTTCATTTCTTTAGCAAGTGTTGTGCTCTACTTTTATACAGATGAAAACTTTTTCTCATTACACCTTCTTGCTCTTTTACCTTCTCCTTTCCCTTACCTGTTTTTGCCACGATTGCCCAGCTTTTACACGTTCCGGTACGTTTTTGAATTCACTCGTCAAATGAACAGATGACAGGTCTTTCTGTATTCTTTCCCCAGTCTTCTGTCAGAGATATCATCCTGAAAGCCCTCGACATTTTTACGATTGCCGTTTCACCTGCACTACCAGCAGCTCTAACCATCGGTATGGTGTTTGCTCAGCAACGGCTTAAGAAGGCTAACATCTACTGTATTAGCCCTCAGAGAATCAACTTAAGTGGGATGTTAGACCTCATCTGTTTTGACAAGGTATCTTAGCAACAAAGAAGAGGAATTTAAAAAATAAATGAAATATCTTTCTATATTGCAATAATTGTCTTTATCAAATAGGGTAGTCCACAACCGACCCCTCTTCATCGGGGAAACTACCCTTTCGGGGAACATGTTGAAGATACTGCATAGCTGGGTAAAAGGTATTGGTAATAGCAGGGAGTTTTAAAGGTCGTGTGACATGCCACCAAAGGAGCTGTTTCACCTGTCAGTTAAAGAATTAAGTCCTCCAATCAAAGATCCATTGGAATTATTTCAATATCTTTTATACCGTTCTCAAAATCTACGTCTTCAAAGTTTGATGGCTTCTGAAGAAACTAATTACCTATGCAAAAAGAATGATGGGGAGTGTTGCACAGTGTGAAGATTTCTTTTGTCAACTATATATAAATTATCTCTTAATTACTGATCATACAGATTACAGTTGGTGAGTGATATCAATATTTTTGAAGGAAAAAGTTTAACTTTTATAATAACAATGCTACCAGTGTCCTTGAAATTAAGGTTGAAAAAACAAAGACTAACGTGTGCCATATATGGTATGTCCCTCTTTTGATGTCACATATTTGCATATTTAGCTAATGTTTATTCATGATGCAAGGGTGAAATAGAAATTTACCTGTAAAATGGTCAATATTTGATGGATTTTAATGGGAAATTGTGGCTATTTGCTGGATTTTTAATGCTTTTTACATTAAATATCCAACTATGTTATTTTCATGTCACACGACCTTTAACGGAATAATAATTTAATCTGCCAGGCCCGTGCCTTTAGGTGAATCCCTATGCTCAATCCTGCTATCGTGCAAGACTTTCACGTTTCATGGCCCAGTCATTGTGAACGCCTCTGCTGGGTTCGGCAGCGTATTTTGTATTTTTTTTTGTCAAAACTAATGAAAGCTAGGAACCACCAATCCCTGACCCTAATCCTGATCACATAACTGCACCATTATGGATCAGTTTTCATGATTCTATGGAAAATTCTGAAAATTTGGCTCACACGCTCTGGTAACAAAACTACGCTGCCACGCCAGAGCTGGCCTTGTAAATGCCGACAACATGAAAAATAAAGGAACTCAGCAAGCCTGTGCTCGCACGAATTGAAATGTCCTATAAGTGAGAACCCGATGATTTAGCTGGTGCCTGGTGCGTGTATAAGGTGGGTGTGCAGTCACGTAATGTTCCATTATAAACATTCCCACGTTGGACGTCACCGGTCTGACTAGCATGCAGTTCCCGTCTTATTTCACTAATTTGACTAGTTATACCTGTAGTCGTGTACGTCAATACATATGAACACGGACCTTTGCATTGCCCTCCAGTATTGAATTCAATCCATCCGTGACCTCATGTACATGTTATTTTTACTAAACAGTAACTCTCTGCGACTTATATGTTCCTGAAGTGAATGCCCACCTTCTTTCCTTTCCTGTTGATGACGTCAAACACTACCTGCCTTATTCTTCCCTTTATATGACGGTTTGCGCTCAGGTAAAGGGTAACCAGCTTTAATGGAGGAGTGATTTTTTTACACTCTAAAAACGGTTGGGCACGTATGCCTCCTGCTAAACTGTTGGGTAAAAAATTGACCCAAGTTGGTCACAATGTACCCATTGCTGGGTAATGTGTAACCCAACAAGGGTCATTTTTTTACCCAACAGTTTAGCATGAGGCATACGTTACCAACCTGGGTAAAAGTTTACCCAACTGTTTTTAGAGTGTATCATTTACAGTAGGCTATCAAAACGGTATTTTGTTCTCTCCATCTCTCATAGACAGGCACATTGACGGAGGATCACCTTGAACTTCTCGCTGTATCACCAATCAACAAAGATCAGTAAGTGACAATTGCATCACTTCTAGCAGGGGTTCTCAAGTATTTTGAACCGATGTCCACTTTTTCGCGAGCTTTAATTTTCAGTCAATATTAGTAGCTAGAACTTAATTACATTAATTACTTTCTTAAGTTAATTTTGGGTTCCTTGCAAACTTTCAAGGTCCATTCTAGATTTCACCGGGGGCGGCCGTCCAACTTTCAAGGGCTATGTTAAAGCTCACCCCTGGCCACAAATGGCTCACAGGCCGTCACTTGAGAATCTAGGATCTATAGCTTGCCAAATATCAAACAAAGGACTGAAGACGGAGAGAGGACTAGAAAGAGACGGGAATAAACAGGGATGGAGACTAGATCTACTTATTTAAAACAGACTTGTAGTCTCGATCTTCGCAACTGTGTGTTTGTTGTTAAATATAGGGACACGGTTTTACTAGGGTGAATAATCCTTTTTGTATACTTGCACGAGCTCTGAGGATTCTGCGTCTTTCTCGCTTTCTTACTATAAAGCTACAGTTCTTTATGAGGGCGCACTCACTGTCATCCTTGGTATAGGCTTACTGCAAAGATTGTCACTCTGAAGAGTGAAGGAACAATTGCTGTAATCAACTGTGTGTGAAATTAACATCGCCTACCTTAACAGAATGTTCCGCTGCTCCTTAAAGTCGTTCAGAACAGTATCTTTGCAATCAGCGCCGTGCAAGTGCTTAGACAATTTCTTTGGTACATAGTTGACAAAAGCAGTCTGAAGCATCTGACAATTTGGCACATTAGTTTTTTGAGTGGGGGGTTGAAAAAGACAACATTTAATTAAACGGTTCTGATTTTATTCACAATTTCTTGTATAATTTATCTGTTTTAAAACTTAAAATTTAGTCTTTTATTTAGAAAACTTATTCATTCTATTGCCATGTTTGTTGATGTATTTCAATCACGGTCTTTCTTTCTTGAACTAATATACTATAAACATGAACGTTTTGAAACGCGAGCGTCAACAACGAGTGACATTTCTTTGAGATGGTAAATAATAGTAATAATTGAACCTTGACCTTCCAGGTTTGTTGTGATCAATGACCCCAGTACTCTCGACTTCGGCCCCTTCATGGCAGGGATGGCTACATGTCATTCACTGACAGTCATTGACGGAGAAATCAGAGGAGACCCTCTGGACCTGCAGATGTTCCAATCAATAAAATGGGTAAATAATTCTCTTTACTTTGATAACGATATTTGACTTCCCTGCCTCCTTCGCAGAATTTGATGATTAAGAAACTTTGTGCTACCGGTATAGTTCTTCCTCCTCTCATTGAAACTTTGTCTTCACCATCTCAGAACCGCCATCAAAATGGATACAATAAATTTTCACCATACCTAAAGGGACATCAGTTGTGTACTTAAATGTTATCAAGTGAATGTTATAATTGAAACTTGATTCATGTCATAAGTTGAAACATTAAATCTTATTTAGTTCAAAGTAAACGTCGCAGTGTGTCTGAATAAAATTAACCCTAAAAAACTAGTAGGAGCACGACACAATTGAAGACATTTTGGAGCAATTTGTATCCACTCATGTGCAGTTCAAGGCTGTGTAGTGCAGCAAAATCAACGTAACAAGTATAAAACATAAGATCAGTATGATCATTTTGTGTATTCCATTGGCATCGTAAAGGATACTTTTGACTCCTACTGTGAAAGGGCTTCATTATCTCTTTATGCCTTAACATTGTGTTCTCATTTTTGATAGATAATTACAACACCCTGTTTTTCGTTTATGATTTGACAGAATCTAGTAGAACCGTCAGAGTCAGACAGAACAGGATTTTTTAATTTTATGCCAACAATCGTGATGGATACAAGTAACGCACATAACAATAACGACACCCCATCCAAGGGAAAGGTAAAGTAAGCCCTTTAACATTTAAGCAAATTGAATAACAAAAATTTGTGATCTGTGTGACAAAATTATGTATCGATCGTTATTTCGTACATGAAAAACGAAGGTTAGTGTATGCCTATCTTTCATTACATCATAGGGTCCATGGGCGGCGATCCCGGCGGACAGGGGACATGTCCCCCCAATATTTGAGAAATCGCCCATTGACTTTGATTTTTCACACAATAAATTATTGGAAAATCTGGTCATGTCCCCCCAATATTGGGAACAAATCGCCCCTCTTGACCGGGTCACTCACAACTGATTGCCTCTCAAATTATTACAATGACTTGCTGGACTGTCATGTTATAATTGGCGTTGCGTCTTGTGTTTCCCCAATCAGGCACAGCCCATTATTCTGTTACGGTACTTACAATCACATTGGATGAACTTTGTAGCAAAAAATTCACATGACGTCATGTTTTTATCCCCCCGACATATTGAAGAGTGCATGGAGGGCTTTTGTGCGTTGAGCACACCACACGCATCGTGTACTTGAATAGTAGTGCATATTTTCGGAATCTTGCAATAGCGGCACCACAAGTTGTTGTCCATTGATTGGTCAGTTTGAGCGCATTTGTACAACTGTGTCTAGCGCATTATTCTACATGGTGGTTTTCTGCGTTGCTATGAGAAACGTGACGTAGATGAAAGTTTTCTATACTTCAGAAATATAAATTTGTGTATTTAATGTTTCACTATACTTAGAGCGATTTGCGAATACTTTAATAGTCTTAGGGAAGAATAAAAGAGCTTTTTAACAGTACGTAACATGACGCTTTGTAACGTCCTTGAAATTATTCTCTGGTGTTAGGCTATTTGATTTGAATCTGCATCACTGGTAATCATTATCAGGATATATTTTGATTGCAATCTACTTAATGAATTACATTTGTCAGCCTTAGATTGCAGAAATAGTGTGAACTAGAAAGGAGAATCAACTTTTTAAAAACCTTTAAAAGGCGGTTAGTAACATTGAAAACTAAAGTTGTGTTGTATGTCGAACTAATTTGATAGGAATTGTTCCCTTTTCCCCAGTTCTTTCAATTACTTTCCTTCCATTTTTTCTGTAGAGTGTAATTTTTTTCTGTTATATATAAGTAAATACGGCAAGTAGAAAAGCTTTCAGGACGCGAATCCATAAATTCAAGATGCGTCAACGAGTACGTCGTCGGATAACTCGAAAGTATTTGACTTCTTAACTAAAGTTATTTAATGTTTTCGTCCACATCAATTAATTTCCAGAATTTTTAGAATAGATCATCAGGGTTATTTGTTAAGCTCACCCCCCCCCCTCCCCCCGTAGCTATCTGTCAGTCTAAGTAAGGCTGTGCTAGCTGAGACGAATTTAAAGTAATACAGTAACTTTAAATTATTTGCTTACAGATACCACTTCTTCCTGATCACCAAATCGGTGTTATCCGACAATTTACTTTCTCCTCCAACCTTAAGAGGATGAGTGTCATCACCCAAACTCTCGGATCAAACAATCTCGACGTGTTCGTCAAAGGGGCACCGGAAATAGTAGCATCACTGTGTTTGGAGGAAAGCAGTAAGTTACTTCTACTACGATGATACAAATAGGGCGTCATACCATAATAAATTCTTACATTAAATGTCCTTGTCCCAAGAGTCTTGTCTTCGTCCGTAGTCATGACATGTTAGCCCCCTTTCTCCCATGAAAACTAAAACTTTGATCCACGATCCCATTACGCATTAAAATACCATATAGTAGGCTAGAATAACCTAATAGATTTTGAGCTAGTAGAGGACAGAGTTTCAGACCGTACATGCACACTCTATGAGCTATTCTTACACAGGGAACTCAGTCATGAAACACGCAACTAATGTAAATCACTTTCAAATCACTCCCAAATTGGACCCACCTTCTTTTGGATCTTCTTCATATCCATCTACCATCAACACCAAATAATTATAAAATACTGCTTGCAGAGTAACAAGAAAACGCACTATTATTGACGGGACCTTTTCGGCGAGTGAATACCATTTTAATTGTGCTGTGCTACAATAAGGTTATAGCGTGGAGCTACTGGACTAGTATTAGCTCCATGGTTAGAGCAGGTAAGAAGGTGTTATTGTAATATAATACCACCTTCCTAGTTAACCACGGATGGATAGTCTTCTGCTATTGGTTTTAAACTTTCCTTTAACCTACATGACTTACTAAACCATTCAATGGGTAAAGGCTACCCAGATGTGTTTTTATTTTTGCTATCTCTCAGTTAGTTTACATAGAAAAGTGGACATATTTTCATACATCGCATGGGTTTGCATGTCACTCAACCAAGTTGGATAATAGGCTACTTAATAACTAATCATCTCTTAGGGCCGGGTTATACTTCCAGATTTTCAACTGCTTTAAAGCTGTACGAACCATCTCTGGTCGTCCCTTGCTCTTCCGGGCCAATCACGGACAGTGCTCAATTTTCATAGCTTTATAGTACTATACTGAAGTATGAACCAGCCTTTAGAGTGTAGTACAGTTGTTCTGTTTATGTAAGTTTATCATACTTTTAAACGACCCTGATTTAAATAACAAATGCGGTTTCGGCAGGTTGAAACAAGAAGGCAATTTTATCGAGGAGGAAGCCTCCCTGGTTTCATTAAGTCCTACTGGTTCCCGTTATAATTCTAGCGATTTTGCATCCCAACTGTCGCTATAACAGTATAACAAGTTACTATAATTGGAACTGTCATCCTTTACGAAATGAATAAGGCCAATTTTCGTCTTGAAAAACTTCGATACTATGGCTGACCATTCTTACTAGTTTGTCTCCACGTTGGTTTTTCTGTCATCTTATCGAAATTAATTCTGTTAACTTTATATTTCAGTTCCCGATAACTTCAATGAGGTTCTTAAGGAACACACGATGAACGGACTAAGAGTTCTAGCAATGGCGTGGAAACCTCTTGCCCAAAACGTTACATATGAACAAGCTCAAGGCCTGGAGAGGTACGTTCAGAATTACTCTTCTTTTTAAACTAATCAAGTCTGTTAATAACTACAAATATCCATTTCAGGAAGGGTTTAAGAAAAATTTTTTATTTTTGTCATATGAAAGAAAAACGAAGTAAATGTAAGAATGTTGGTGAAAATTTCATTCAATTACTATACCGGCAGATGAAGTTTCCACGCTTGTTACCTAAAGTGAACTTGAAGCAAGCTGGGATGATGTTATCTTCTCACATTAATGAGCAGTGCGTTGTTTTCTTTGTTTTCAATCTGTTGATAATGAGTTTATGAGTTATATGAGAAAGTAACGTTTGTAAAATTTTCATACTCTTCTTGCATTCTTATTACGTAAGCATGGGATCATGGGGGAGACAATTGAATGTCAAGAATAAAATTTAAGCGTTGGCTAGCGTGAGGCTGTGATGTCTCCTGAACTTGCTTCAAGCTGACTTTAGGTAGAAAGTGGGGGAACTTCATGCATGTGGTAACACCTCGAGAACCACTCAAAAAAATTGAGCGCAAATTTCTAAGAATGCATTTAGGTCCTCTTTTACATATCAAAACAAACATTTTACTTAAACCCTTGTTTTAAAGGTAGTGGTGCGATTAATAGGGATCTGACATGACCCCATTAACACGTTTCCGTCGTCAATCTATCCTTGTGAAAACCATGCAGACAAAACAAAATAGCAGTGTCCAGTTGACCTTCACACCTTCGGTGAAATCCTTTGTCTCTCACCGACCCTCTTATGTTAGCATTTAAAAATAGCCAGCTAACGGGTTCTTCCATATGACGGATGTATCCCAGCCCCACTGTCATCCTCATCCCTGCGTACATGTTAGTGACACTTATACAAACGCAAGACTTTCTTTCAACTGAAGAGTTAAGTGACAAGTACATGCGTGATAATGACCTTGATATTTGTAACTGTGGTCAATGATGCCTTGTCTGGTTTATGTTTTTCGTAATTAAGAGGCTCAGATTAGTTGAAATTGTAAAACTACTAAGTTTCAAAACTTAATTTAATCTTTATGTTGTTGCTGTTCCTTTTTCTTCTGTTTGCTAGAAATGACATCGAAGGTGATTTACAATTACTTGGACTTCTCATTATGCAAAACACCTTGAAACCGGAGACTGCGCCTGTCATTGAGGAGCTGAATAATGCTGATATCCGCACGGTAATGGTTACAGGTAATGTACACAATATGTCCTCCTGTCAAAGACTCTGATGGTAGGAATTATAAATCAAGAGCGTAATAAGTGGATCTAAAGGGTCTGTCCGTTTACTGTCCTGGTCAAATTTACTTGAACGTCTCCCCCATACCTGTAGAAACAACGAAAAACCATCTCTTCGTTAAATCGACAAAGAGGAAAATTGATATTTCACTGCAGCCGGCCTTCCTCCTCCACTCAAGCATTAGGCTTACTAACTGGCCCATCCGACGCGGCTACAGTATAGCGTGGGGCAGATTTTGTCGGTTGTGAAACCGATTTGATGGCCATCGCAGTTCCCTTCATTGTTATAAGCTATGTATAGTCATGCACTTGAATGAGTGAGTGGACGAGTTATAAGGGATTGCGTACAGTATAACGGATATTTTAGAGGTTGCTACAAGCTTTATGATGACCTTAAGTTTCATGTGAACATTATCATACATTAATACAATATTTCATATGCCATGGGGCAATTTAAATTTTCATGAAAGTCAGCCTAAAAAAGCAATTATCCAGTCCCTGCTCACGTTAAAATTTCCAAGGTATCTCATAAGTGCCCTACAGCGTTTGGGTTGGTAAGTGTGTTTTGGAGCATTTCATAGGTAGCAGTTTGGGTTTTCATCATGATTTATAGGAGGAAGTAAAAGTCATTTCTTTTCTAACGCAGGCGACAACATTCTGACTGCGATACACGTAGCCAGACAGTGTGGAATGATTGGCCATTCAGAGGTCGTAGTGGAAGTTAACGTCACGCCTCCAACACGTGACAATGAAACCAAAGTCACCTATACGTTAAATCAGGCTGTCAATGCTGGTAGTAGACAACCGTCACCATCTCATGAATTTAGTGGAAAGGTTTGTTTTATTTGTGAAATAATTTGTAATGCACTCAAATGTCATATATTATAAGATACAACTTGTTTAAGGTTCATTTGCATCACATAAGTGGTGAATAAAGTTTGTCTCTCCAAAACTTGAGTTGGACTCAACGTTTAGTAAGTCATATAAAAGGACACGCCACCAATTATTGAATAACAGAAAAGACCCTTTTCCAAATAGCAATTACAAAGGATTATGGGGTAGAGTTTTGGCACGGGTCATTTTTGGCCACAGTAAAATGCCATTGAAAAAAACGACGCATATCAAAACTCTATTCCATAACATTTGTAATTGCTATTTGGAAAAGGGTCTCTGAATTTCTTCCATTTCAACTTCTCTGAAAGTTTTTATCAAGTTGCCTTATGTGAAAGCTCACAAGATGGCCTTTAAGGCCGTTTTAAATTAATTTATGATGCCTTCTGATAATTTGAGCTATGAGAGCATCTATGAAGGGGTGTGGTTCACTCCCATCCTCTCGATGATTTATTCGAAATATTTTGAATGAGGAAGGATAAAATGCAAGAAGTAGTTAAAATATCATTACCTTCCTTCAGTTTTGTTGCAATATCTACACCATAAATTGAGCACATCTTTTTATTCAACAGCATGGTCTTTACTGGGTCCAAAAGATTTTTAGGGACCAGTATTCTAGACTAACATTTTTGATGGAGGAATTGTCTTGAGTTAGTGTTGCCCTTCCAATCTGAATTCTCCTTTTTCATCCCAGATGGTAAATTATTTTTCATAAAAATCTTTACCTTAAAAGCTACTTTCCTAGTCGTTTCTTTCATATTAACATTGTGTTTTGGCCAAACTATGAAAATAAAAAATAACCCTCAACCAGAGTGTCTCGAAATATACGCTTAACGTGTTTCAATTTTTATCCAAGTTGCAGAACCAGGAGGAAGTGGCTTTGACGTTGGACGATTTCCAATCTGGTAATTCTAAAGGGAGTACCTACCATTTTGCCCTTGACGGCAAAACCTTCCAGGCTCTGAGAGATTATATTCCTCATCTCATTCCAAAGGTAAATATTCTATCACCTATTTATCCTTTTCATAATTTACATGTACGTCCTTGCGTCGTTGCGTATTTCGTAACCCATGCATCCCTGCAGTGGTCTGGTGCATTAGTTGTTCTCTTCATTCAAAATGTAGTGAGGTAACTTTACTGAATTCAAAATTCAAAAAGTGAGTACAAGTGAGTAAGCAAATGAGTAAACTTACGAGTACTTGGTTTTCAAAGTATTTTTTTTTCAAATGAGCAGGAGTGAGTACAGTGAGGGAAGAACAATCGCAAGCACAATGAGCTTAATTTGAGTTCAACATATTAAGATGTATGATGTAATGATATGATTACAAGCTCAAGTACAGTATAGTATCAGTAGCATATAGAACGAGCACAGTGAGACAAGCATGACCGTCAACACTCAACAGCTTTTCAAAAGTGTGGCGGCATGGTCTCGACGAGAACTACTTCATGTGCGAATGGCATAGCCCTAGAAGCGAGGGATCCGCGGCACACTTAAGGGAAAGGGGAAAAAGTTTGTAGCCCAGATGATCTGTGTTGTAATCTGAGGCATTTCCCACGATTTTAATGACTGTTTCTACTGTTTTCGAGTTTGGTTTCTTGAATCAGCTATGTTGCAAGTTATGGAATCAAACATTTACCTACGTTTTCGTTAGGGTTCTGGAAAAACTGGGGTACCCTCCCCCACATTCAAAAGCGGAGGACATTCACCCCGTTCCCCAACTGCTGACCTCATAAAGCCGGGTAAGATAATGAACTGGACAGAATTACAATGAGCTAAGTGCGAACAAAGGTTCTAGCTTAAGTGCAGCACAAATGAGCTCAATCCGAGTGGAGTGAGCTGAGGAATGACGAACCCAGTATGGTTAGGAAGAGTAGGCTTATCATGATTTGAGTGAGAGATAAGTGGTTGAAAGAGAGTAAAATGAGCTGAATATGAGTACGAACGCAAGAGTATGGGCACGGAGAGCTGAATCTGGAGTGAAGAAGCTGGATTCTACCGGAGAATAGTAGGGTTACTCATAGCAGGGAGTTGTTATTTGAATAACAACTCCCTGCTATGAGTAAGATGAGCAAAGTACAAGTGACGGGTTGAACCCACTGAAGTTATTAGCAATACAATGCATGAGCTAAGTGAGAGACAGTGTCAGTTGAAAAGGGGTAAAATGAGTTGATTGTACGTACGAATGTCTGAATGTAGGGGTATGAAAACAGGGAAAATGTGCGTAATCAGAATTCTCATTCAAGACGGGCAATTACAAGATTAGAACCCTTGGCATGTACAACTTCTATTTAACATTTCACAAAAACTCAAGAGGAAAAAAAAAAACATTTATCAGGGTGGGTTTAAATTACCCCAAAAGCCCCCCCCCCTTCCTGCCTTTGGCTATAGCCCTGACGGAGAGCTGAATCTGGTTTGAAAGAGTAAGGTTTGACCTGAGAATAGAAAGGTGGCTATTTTTATCTTACACTGATGACCCTATAGCGTTAATTGTGTCTGCTTCTAAGTTAGATATAGCCGGCCAGATTCCTGTGTTCTTGCATAATTATTGACGTCTGTGCATAGTGATCGCAGAGGTTGTTGTTCTCTACCATTAATGGGGTAAGAATAAAATGCAAGGTAACGTTTAACCACTGCATCGATGGCTTATTCCTAACATCTTCAGAAAAAAAATACCCTCAAATATCATTTAAAAACCCGTTTAAGCTTTGTCTTTAAAGAGAGATGTGTGAGGCCTTTCTGAAATCATTGAAGTAAAATAAAGTGTTGTCACCACGAATGGGACCTCGGGAGGATGTGGCCCAAACCCCTGTGCAAAACGTATGGTAAAGGGTACCATAAGAGGCTGTGTGAAGTCAAATTAAGAACTTAACAATTCTGAGAACCCCATGTCAACTACAAAGTAGGTATCAGGTAAAAAATATCTCTACGGCGTGTGCCCCACCTACCGTTCACAAATAAACACGGTCAATTTGCTTTTTGGCAGATCGCAGTTAAAGCAACAATTTTTGCAAGAATGTCGCCTGATCAAAAAGCCCAGCTGGTTGAAGTTTTTCAAGACTTGCAGTAAGTTTAACGAATGTTATTTTCAAAAGTACAGTACTGCTATTTATTCCAGTGTAACTGCACCCCATAACTTACTGAGTTGAAAAAATGGCTCTAGAATGATTTTATTTCTTTCGAAAACATATTTCTTGATGATGCTACTAAGCCATTGAAAAACAGCATTTATATAATCTCTTACAGCTATGTCCAGAATACTGTTTTGTTTCAGGGTGCAAATTTTACGTTAATTTACTTCATACTTATATTTTAGGAAATTTATGCCAGAAGGTGTATTTGTTCATTTGCTATTCGTTTGGTATTTCCTTTGTAAATTTATTTTCACATAGGTGGACATTCTTTTTGCCAGGGTGCTGAATCGTTTTAACCCGAGAAATCCTTGGGCAAACAGAGGAAAATGATCGGGTTTTTCCAATAACCTGCCAGAGAAAATGGCTTTGTCCCAGCTTGGGGGGTGCAGAGGCTAGCTCCTGGCTCGTATGCTTATGCATTCTAGAGTTCAGAGTTGCATATGTTTCTCTTACAATGCATGCAAACTATATGTATCTTATGTTAACCGGTATGTTTGCGATATCTACTAAATGCAGTTGCAGAGATAATATACTACTTTTGAAAGATGAAACTCCGGAGAAACCAGAAATAAGCAAAACTTGTCTAATCTAAGATTTATCTTACATACAAGAAAATTGCAGTGTGTGAGACGTGTATGGTAAGAAAGCATGGAATGAGAAAAAAAGTAAATAAATTATTCTACCGTGCAGAAGCAAATATCTCACCAGAGGTGTTAGCACACCCCCCCCCCCATTTTATCTTATATTCAATACGTTTAATACGAGAGATATTTTGATGCCATTGTACCCATGCATGACCGGGTGGGCGACAGAAATGGAACTCTCCGGGAGGGAAGGGTAAGGAGAACGTCACTTTAAGTTGGTATGTTGGTATGTAGTGTAACAAGGAAAATTTTGCCAAAGGGCTTCCCATATTACCGGAAACTACACTTTCCGTGCACTACAAGTCGCATCTACAATCTTCATTTTAAAAAAGGAAGTTTACATAAATCGATAACTTAAAATTTTTCCTTTGAAATTTCTGGGGTAGGCAGCAACTGTCCCTGCTGCTCCCTGTTCCTCTGTACACGTATGTACGTACAGAATACATACAAATAGCTATTTATTTGTTTACCCACTTGTTCAATAGGAACCTGTCAGCGGAACGTTGTTGTGGCAACTTCCTTACCAATGTAGTGTCTTCTTAAGAGAAGGATTTTACAGGTTTCGTCTGGAATGGGCTATAAATAATGCCTTATTGCGCAGAATGTCAGCAAATAAATGCGATGCATATTATGTGATTGATTGTTTCTTTTTGTTATTTGATCAGTAAGTAAATCCACAGTAAATTAAAACCAATGTAGTGGCTTCTTAAGAGAGGGATTTTACAGCTTTCGTCTGGAATGGGCTATAAATAATGCTTTATTATTATTATTATGTGATTGATTGTTCCTTTTTGTAATTTGATCAGTAAGTAAACCCACAGTAAATTAAAACCCGGACGTACGTAGTGACATCAACTGTAGCACTGCAACATTTTTTTCTCTCATCTAGATACTACGTGGGTATGTGTGGGGATGGTGCTAACGACTGTGGGGCTTTGAAAAGGGCACACGCAGGTATTTCACTTTCTGAAGCCGAGGCATCCGTGGCTTCACCCTTTACTTCTCAACAACAAAACGTAAAGTGCGTCTCGCGATTAATAATGTACGTACATTTACCATTTGAAATGAAACCTTTGTTTGTTATATATGTTTTGTTTGCATTTTAAACTTCATGTTGTTAACGTTAATCGTAAGTTTTGTGTAAATTTCCCAAATAACGAGCAAGAAAATATTATTTTAATAATTTCTTGTTACGTTCAAAACTTGTTTCGTGATACCAAACCTCAGACCATCTTTGTCTGCTAGTATAAAAGATTTAAATTTCGAAAGCGTTATTTTTCTAGTCTATAAAATGCTAAAAATTCCTAGCGTGTCGAATGTTTTTTGTAAACTGAAACATGCTAAATGAGATCAGCCTAAACTCGACTGTTAAACCGTCTTATGAGTCCTTTCGTAATTCATGTTAAGTGCAAATGCAATCATCGTAGTCTATGTTTGCAATAGATCCCTGGTATGCTTAATCAAGTATCGTTACTTACTTCACATGGCATGTCGGACTGTGTTAAAAAGCTGATTTTACACCCCACTATTCTTTTGTCTACGTGGGGTAAATCATGTTATTATTTTAAAGAAAACAAAACATTGCTCATTCATTGGTGTTTGGAGATGACATCATTCCATAGCCTGAGGCTGTTGCAAGGAGCTCTGAAATGCATCTCTGTGGAAGATGTTAGTGTCTTCAGTGGCATCTTCTGCGTCACTACTTCAACTTAATTGTATACTCCTGAGTAAAACTAGGAACGGAAAAGTTGACCAATTTTAGGAAAGCTAACTTGTCATGACTGTCTTTTCTGAATCAGTTATTAAAGCAGATAAATCCGATGCAATTGTTGTGTTGCGAAACATCATGAAAGATACTTAATTGAGGGGGACTCAGTGCTTGAAAGAAAACTTTAAGCGACTTGGCACTGCGCAGGTTTGTGACCTTAAATGATTAATAAGTTCAAAAAGCGATCTGGTGGTTTTCTGTTTTTAGGGAAGGCCGAGCAGCATTGGTGGCGTCCTTTGGAGTGTTCAAGTACATGGCTCTCTATAGTATGATCCAGTTTACATCTGTGATCATAATGAACACGGTAAGATCATTGACGCTTGCATTATTTTACCCAAGCATTGGCCCAATTTGACAATTAGAAGAACTTTGCGCATTTATGGTTTTTTTTTTTTTTTTTTGTATGTGCTGAATTAATTTGATAGCATACAATATACTTTCAGAAAGATTGGGTACACTAAAATATTCCTTTTGCAGAGGAATATAACATATTACTGTACTCTAATGCTTTGGAATCTTGGCACTTTTTTCGAGCTGTTCAGGTAGCTTCTGCATCAGATTTTAGTCTTAGCCATGTATTGATAACATCGGTCACTATAGATCGGTCAGACCGGCAGACATAAATCCTAAGACGGAGTCCTGATATGCTAAGAATGAAAAAAAAATTACCAAAGATGCTTACTTAAAAATGCGACAAAGAATATACAGAATATACATAATAACGATGTTAGTGACGACATTATATTTGTGTGTCAGATTTTTTTTATTCTTTACCCCAAGCAAGAGGAATCTATGCAATCATTGGTTTATGAATTTATTATATTAGGAAAAAGAATCTTTTTGTTTTTGGTGGAGGTAAGATGTCATTTGAGGTCAACAGGGTCAACAACCAAAAACGTTGTAAACACGCAGGTAGAAAGCATGGATACTTTTCATACTTGGCATGTGAATGCGTTATAGTTAGAAAATAAACCTTATTGTTTTAGTAGAAGTCAAAGATTATCTGAGGCAGGCTGAGGTGAAACTTCAAGAACCTTTGGAATAACTTGTAAACACGATATCTCAAGAAAAGAATGGTGGACACTTGTCATGTTTATTACGTGGATTTATCATATTGAGAGGGAGCACCCTATTGTTTTTGGTAGATGTCAGATGTCATGTGAGGACACCAGAGGTAAAAACTAAAAATCTCATAAACACAATATCCCAAGATGGATATAGTACGTACTTTTCATGCTTAGTGTATAAATTTATCATGTTGAGAGAAACAACTAATTTTCTGGTAGAGGTCAGAGGTCATGTGAGGTCACCAGCGGTCAAAAGCCATAAACAATGTAACTTGATATTTAGGAAGCATTGATGCTTTTCATACTTGGCGTGTGGATGAGTTATAGCTAGCAGATGAATCCTATTGTTTATGGCAGAGGTCAAAGGTTATTTTGAAGTCACCGGAAAACTTGGCACTTGCATGTAAATATAGCTCAAGATGCGAATGCTGGAAACCTTTCCTACTTTATATAAGTTTGTCATATTAAGAGGAAGAATTCTATCGTTGTGTCAGAGGTCACCAGAAGTCAAATACTGAAAACCTTGTGAACTATTTTTCTCAAGATAGGTACCATATATAGTTTATTGAATCTTGAAACTTGTCGTTTTGGAGCTTTTGAATATTTTTGCACTCAAACTTTCCGATTCTCAATGATGCAATATTGATCGTTCTTGTAACGGGTAATATTTCT
Source organism: Holothuria leucospilota (assembly GCA_029531755.1). NCBI lineage: Eukaryota > Metazoa > Echinodermata > Holothuroidea > Aspidochirotida > Holothuriidae > Holothuria > Holothuria leucospilota. The sequence goes on along the minus strand of CM055981.1, from coordinate 19,126,369 downwards.
GAGAAGTCAAGCTACTTCCAGAGTTTGTTAGGGAGAAGACATATGTGTAGGCCTAATATTATTAATGAAAAGATTTTTTACTCTCTCTGTCATGTTGATGAACTGAAAACACAAACTTTTAACTGAAATATTTAATCAACTTCCACTTTAATGTTCTTGGGAATCTAGCCATGAAACACATGGTTATTACTTCATTTACAGATTGACTCCTTTCCGAGTGATTTCATGTTCATGTATTGGGATATTGCTATAACAACAGTCGTGGCACTCTTAGGTGAGTTCACATTCAAGCCGTAAATAAGATGTTTTATGGGACATCAACCACCAAACGAATTAAGTAAAGCTTGTTGCGGTGATTAAGAGATTGATAAACAATATACAATATACGCTAAGAAACTATGTGATAATCTTCATGCTACCTCGGTGAGGCCTCTTTCTATAAATACATCTCTATTACTACCACTTCCAGTTTGCATTATGGTAAAGTGTTTTACTGTTACTGTTTTTTAAAGTGTTTTAACCATTTAAAGTGTTTTAAGAACACTCTGTAGTTTTTCGAGATAAATTTCTGGACATGGCAGTTTTTCAGAGTCGTACCTTCCACCCTATCTAATCTCAGAAATTTACCAGCCTTCCAAAATGAATGACAAAACTTCTTCTATGAAAGAAGTTGTCTCTCTACCAACGGCTCGCATGTTACAAAGGAGATAGAGTATACCGTACGCCACCAGGATTGGATCCAGGATTTCCCAAAGGGGGGCTACCTCAGTCAGGGCAAAGTTTGTACGTACGAACGTCAAATGTACGAAGGAGGGGGGAGAGTCAATGGAACTTGAAATTTAGACACTTAAATGGTATTTCGTGGCATTTGGCAATCAAAACAAGCATACATATTGTTCAACAGCTCTCTCAAGAAAAAAAGAAAGTGGTGCCGAAAAGGGGAGATTTGGGGGCCGGGAAATCCCCCCGCCTCTCTCTGGATCCGTATCTGGACACAAAAAAACCTGTTTGCAGCCGAGATTTATAAGAATTCTAAAGGTATCCTTTGCCCTTTGTCTTGCAACTTTGTTCAACCTGGAAATGACTACGGTAAAGTCCACTACCTGGATTCTACTTTGAGTTTTGAGATGATGAGCAGACGTCCTTACGGTAGCTTAACTTTGTCACACCACCTTACTTCAGCTTATCTCAACCTAAGTTTCGTCACGTTGCGTCTATACACGTAATGGTCATGCACGACTTCTCATGACTTCAACCTATTTGCCATTTGCACTAACAGTTGCCAGAAACCATGCGTACCCGAATATTGTGTCGAAGAAGCCCCTTACAAGTCTCATGGACCCTTCCCTTCTGTTTTCGGTGCTATCCAACACGCTCCTTCAATTTGCTTTCCAAGTCGGTGGCTATTTCATCCTTATAATTCAGCCGTGGTGAGTTGACATTTAAGGCAATACTTGAAATAACTTCAGAAATTAACAAAACTTGCAATAAGACACCTATACCATGCTTTGTTTGTAAAAACCTTCTAAAACGACTTTGTTTAGGTTTCGATATGCACTTGGTTTATTTACAGCTGAAAGTTTGTTCTTACAACCCACTATGTGTGTTTCTGTATGGTTTATTGTATCATTTTCATTTACATTTTTTTCTTTATATGTATAGTCATGGGCGTAGATCCCGAGGGGGATAGGGGGATATATCCCCCAACATTTGACTAGGGGGGTGGCCCATGTAATCATCCCCCCCCCAATGCTACAGTTTACAGATACGTGTATGCTGGAAAGTTCATTCAATTCTTCGTTTTCGTAAAAAATTCTTCAACCTCTGCTTCATTTTCTATCACAAATGTTTCTCAAACTATCAGAATTTTAGCAAATCCTTCGCAAACTATCAAAATTTTCGCGCGCTCGGCGCGCTTCAAACCTTACGTCAGGAGAAGCACACCGCAAAATGTTGAAAGTTTATTAACTACCAGGTAAAAGACTGGCTTATGGCAGTGGAATGTAGGTTGGGCAATTGAAAGTGTCTCGATGCAGAGCCTGAATGCAGGTTTTGTCATGGAAATCTTATTTAATGAAAAATTTCATCTCGCTTCTCGCGCAATCGTCACGATTTGCACTCCATGTCATGACCATTATTAAAGTAACAGTACTACTGTGATCACAGCACTTTCCGAAGAACAGAGATACATCTCCAAACAGATGCCGGGACATCGCATCAATATGGGATCTTCAATCTAATAATATGTAGCACGATGTGGAAGGTTGAAAGTACGTATCTGCCGTAAACAATTTTCAAATATTTACAGAGCGTTTCGCGCGCAGCCATTATCGGCATACATGGTGATTGTTAACACTCTTACGACGAAAACAGCATTCTGAAACACGCTTAATTAGTCCTTCACACGTTTTGCTACGCACCTATCAGGCAGGTCTAATATCACCTCTCTGCACCTATACTCTCCCTCCCTCTCATTTTCCATTGCCGGAAGCTGTTCGTCTGGATTTTCGTTCAAAATTAGTAAAAAAAATGTAAACATGTTTAGCGTCATACTCTACATTATCATTAGGATGTCAGGTAGTACGCATTATGTCATAATATGATTAATGCAGAGCTTCCAGGAGGTCCTATACAGGTATCTGCTAGCCTTAGATGCCCTTTCATAATGCACAATGAAGGACAGGAAATATTTCATAATAGTCCAAGAATGTTTCTGTGGACTCTACGCACTTATTTTTGCGTCAAACTTTCCCCAAACAGAAAGCACTAAAACAGACAAAAGGGAGGAGGCTTCAGGAGGTTTGTTAACAACGTATCTTTCTCTTAATAGACAACATATTCTCCTCTTTTACCTTACCAGAAATTAGCATTCACTAAATTATGGACATTTTCCAGCCATATATGATCAGTTCCAAAAGCATCCCAATGATAGCACCATTTTGCGTCTAAAAGACCTTAAATTAACAAAAATTTCTTAAAAGGGAGGAGGTACCCCTTCCCCAGGCCGGCACCTTTATGTAGTGACAAACGAAAGATCAAAACTGATGTATACAAATGCAGAGACGCATCAAAATAAAGGTGCAATTTACGCAGACTTGAGGGAACTGAGGTATTATTACGTCATCATATATGGTGCCCCCCTCCCCAATCACAAAAAACCTAGCGGCGGCACTGATCTCAAGCTAACTTGCAGGTCTTGCAATGATCTCCGAATTCAAAATCCAGTTGTCTGGGATGACCCTATATGTTGATCCCTGCTTTTCAAGCTTAACAGAAAGTTGTTGCTCTTGTACAATTTCTGTCCAGTGTGGCTTATCGATGAGTTTTGTGCTCAAAATAGCATTTTCCTAAATGTATAAATATACGGTACCACTACCCAAGAACATTTCCTCTGAAATTTACCCCTTAAAACCGTCTTCTTAAAACAGTCTTCCTGGCACTTCTGATACATTAAAACCCAGGAGCTTCCGGGGGCTTCACTCCCTGGACCCCCCGGGGCTTTGCCCCTGGACCCCACCCGTCTTTGGCTTCGCGCTTCGCGCTCGCCTAGCACGCTTAGCGTGCACATTTTCTATATTTGTGATAATCCACTCCATCCCCCCAAAGTTGAAAAGAAATCTAAACCCCTGTTTAAGGTATTGTGTGACTTATAAAGACCAAAAAGGAAACACAATCAATCAGAATCAGCAAGATATTTTCTTCATTTTTAAAATCTTTATCACTTATTGATAAAAAGACGTTAACTTGGTAATATTTATCAAGTTAGCATAAGGTAATTGTGATACAATATTTGTTTTACAGGTTTACTCCATTGGTTCCTGACAAAGAAGACATATCTAATTCTTACTGCTATGAAGCTACCTCCATATTTTTCCTGTCATCGTTCCAGTATATTATAGTTGCATTCCTGTTCTCGAAGGGTCCTCCTTTCAGGAAGCCAATCTATACGAACGGTAGGCTAGTTGTTACTTCCTAGTTGCCGAGATCATTGGGGGTTTGTAACTAAGGAAGGTTCATGGACTTTATGCTGTAAGCGATTTGCCTTTTCGACCTTCCCCAGACAAACATAAAATTATAAGTACATTTAAGGCATGATATAATTATTTCTCATTTTCCAAAGAATTGAGTCAAATTAAAACCATGTGCTTTTCTTTAGACTCTCCAAAATCATGGAACACTCCAGCTTATGACCTTTGCACATGGCAACCTCCATGGCATTGTGCTTAGACCCCTCCCAGGTTAAGGTAGGTGGACCCCTGGCCTTGATGCAAAACCTTTCTTCCAAATTCTGACTACCAACCTGGAATGGATTGGAAGCAAAATGCATGCCCGTAATTATTTGACGTATAACAAAACATTTGTAGTTTCATAAAGTTCTGAAACGCGTGCACGTAATCCTACCGTGCTTCGAAGGGTTTTGCTCGACCCTTGACCTTAGGCTGTGGGACTTTTGAAGGAAATTATTTCACAGTCATTTAGGTGCCATGCAGTATCCCAGTCAGTAGTTATCCTCGTCCCCAGCTGCCATAGATCTTTGTCTGAAGTTGTAGGATACTGTTTCTTCATGGTTGCAAAATTAATTACTCAGTTAGTGACAAAGGAATCAGAAGTTGGAAACATGTCTGTCAAATTCATTGTTGTGGATTCCCCAATGACTTTATGTGTAAGGTAAATAAAAATACTTGAAACGTCCCTTCAAATCTTATAATATTTGTTCTTTTGCAGTACTCTTCTTTGTTAGTCTGGTCATCCTAACCATTTACACAGCAAGTATGATGTTTTTCCCAATCGAAGCCGTCAACAAGTATGGGGAGGTCAGTGTAGTATAATCAAGCAAAAATTTCAAACGCATTCATGTTAATCTTAAAATTTTCTTTGATACTTGTGTTCTGCAGTTGATTGTCACGAACTAATCTGAAGTTGTGTGTATGTTGTAAGAAAATGTGACCTTTTTGTTGCAGCCCAGTTGAAGTTACGGATAAAGATAGCGATCGTTGAGTTGGTTCGGGTGGAGGCTAGGCCCAGGGGTCGGCAAACTAGGGGTCGCGACCCTTTTGAGGGTCGCGAAAATATTTCGGAGGGTCGCGAAAAGGATTCAGGAGCGAAAAATAATTTTCAAATTTCTCATTAAAAAAAAAGAAAGCAACGGGAGTGATTCTAATCTAAGAACCAGTGATCTGCTTTATTAACACTGCATAACCCAGTAAAATCAAACTCCTTTCACCGACCCGTCAATTTGACGGCCACCAAGATTCCGGAGTCGAAAATTGGGACCACCAAGCAAAAAAGTTTGGAGAGCCCTGGCTAGGCCATATTCAACCCAGTAACTTGAAAAAAGAACACCTTGGCACCTACTATATTATTAAAAGACGTGGTATTATGCTGATATTCAGACATGCACGAGGATGAAACTTCTTGAGAGTCAAAAAAAAAAGTAAAGAAGAAAAAACGGGGCGCTTCAAGCGGCTGCACCATTCACCAGATACATGTCAATAATGGATGCAAAGACAAATATATACTTACAAATGTATACATGAACTTAATGTTAACTTATACTATGAATTCACGTGTAGAGGTTCTTCACTGACGTCACAAATAAATGTGACACCAACAAAGTCAGCCATACTGAACGTCAAACTTATCGTGGGTAACATGTACCCTGTGTACAAAAGTATTGGTCAAAGCTTAAAATGTTTCGTACCTTAATTCTTATCAAAAAAATGTTTTCTGGACGATGGGAAAAGTTTGTGCGCATTCGTCAAGGAAGATCACAGGGCCTTCAATTTTATTATCCATTTTCAACAAATATGAAACGTAGAGATAGATGGGCCGGGAATTCTTTAGAAGTAGACTCTATTGAACTCTGGAGTCCACATACTAGATAGCGCAGTGCTAACTTCATATCCTGTAAGCGACCAAAGTGTTACGATAGAGTATTTTTTTCTATTTATGTGATCGTTACAAAGCATAAAACATATGTAGCCAACACGCAAGCCTACACGTATACTTACGTACAACCGATCCCTAACATTATAGTTAAGAAAATTTTTCTTTGAAAAAAAAAAGAACACAACATCTTACACTTTGACCGATACTGTGTGTACACTGTGTTGTGCGTACTTTAATAACTTTGGCTTCCAAAATGTCGGTACACGCAAAACCGGGACTTGTGACGCCACTTGAAGAATCTCTATAGCTTACACATTTCGTGTGACCCTTCCTAAGATATAGGCCTGGGTGAAGGCGATGTCTGCATCCGTCAGATGCTCCATTCGTTTGCAAATTACTCCTGTACCTGAAATAAAATATCATGTCACTTATTTTGATGTTACTTTAAGGCTTACATCATTTTTATTCTGAATGTAATTTTTTCTTACTTGAGAAATTCCTCCGCCCATCTTTCTCCACCCATCTCTTGCCTGTATTACGCATCCCTTTACAGATAAAAGACTTACCGACGCAGTTCTACTTTGTCATTCTGGGTCTTGTCGTTGCTCATTTCTTCACTGCTTTGATACTAGAGGTGAGTATTTTTTTTTAAATTTCTATACCCATCATAAGTATGTCTCATAGGCAATGTACATATATAGTTCCAAAGAGGTCCGATAGCGTTTCGCTAATATGTCGAATAGAACCATTTTGCGTGACGTCATGTTTTGTATAAACGCAGCCATGTTGGAGGCACACCTCGAAAGGTTGTCACTATAGTGTTTTGTATACTAGGCCTACATACTTTGAAATACATACCAATGCGAGGACTCTGTAATGAGATAAGTCTACGATTCACACGAGTTAATGGATTTTCGATTACTGTTAGGGCAAAAATATTCAGTAGGTCAATGTCAAGACTTCAAAAAAGCTAACATACTTATTGATTTCCGAAAGGCACGAGCACACTCCCGATACTCCTTATTCCATCTATGGGGTCGCAGGATGAAACGGGCATAGTGCTTCTATATTCAAAAAATGAGGTTCCGGACCTGGTATCTCACTTTTTCTTTTCTGTGCACCAATATCCACTTTAAAGTTGGGGTTCAAGTCTTCAAAACGTTTGATTAATTTCAATTTTTTGCCAAATTCACATATACTCCTTAAACAGACAATCCGCACGGCTCTTTGTATGTTACAGACATATTACTTCCAAGTACACTTGCATGCAACGCACAAGACATTATATAACGGCCTGGTCACCTTCCACAACAATTTTCTCTCATGCACACGACAGAAACTAGCTCAGTAAAAGTAATGTCCCCCCTTTCGTTATAATGGCCAACAAAAAAAGAGTCGTGTAACACTGTGACGTTGGTGAAAAACCCCTGACCGGGCAACTACTCCCGGACAATTGTCCCACGAAAGTTTGCCCCCCCCCCCGGGCAATTCCCACCAGGACAATTACCCCTCAGACAACTTCCCCCACCAAAAATTAGAATTTTCCTGAGAGGGAATTGCCCGAGGAGGAAATTGTCGTTGTTGGGAATTGCCCGGGTGGGAATTGTATTGGAACTAAAAAACCTTCATCCTAGAGCGGTTGCAACCTGCAATGCACGTTGCAATCGAGACGCCGTCCGGCCAGCGTGTTTACATCAAGGGCGTAGGAAGGGGAAGCTCGGGGGCTTAGCCCCCAGTCAAAAATGTGGGGGCTGAAGTATGCTTCCGCCCCCAAGATTCAAGGGCAAAAACCCCTTATTTGTCTCTTCTGTAAGAAATGTCAAAGATTTGCAGTAATTTTCCCTAAAGTTTGTCCAAAATGTTGCACCAAATTGAATCTGAGGACCCTCAAATACCCAAAAATTTTCCAAAGGGGAGAGGACATCCCCTCCCCTTAGACCGCTCCCCCAGGACGGCGATCCGAAACAAGGTTCATCCCCCCTCCCCCCGTTTCGAAAAGCTTCCAACGCCTATGGTTTACATAAACGTCCTATATTGTTTATCTGTACAAAGTGAGCCTTTGTCAAAAATGTCATTAGCAGCTATATACTTTAGGTTGTCAAGGAGCCGTCCGTGCACCATTTGCTGCCGGTATAAAAGGAAACCATTTCTTTCCTGGAAAGTATGTCCGGCCGGGCAATGTCACCGGCGAAATGCACAAAATTGGCCAGCGAAAGGTCCGAGGAGCCCAAAATGTTTATAAGAACAGGGAGTTGCAACAGAACAAAACCTTTTTAATAAAGCCCTTAATTTTATTTAATTCATTTAAGGCAAAAGCTCAAAGTGGCTAGCGGCTCAAAACACTTGAGAACCCCTAAGCTACATACTGTGCAGAACGGGTACTTTTATTCAGCATGTTTTTTCGCTGCTATAAAACTTTATCGGATTTGTGTGTGTGTGTGTATGTATGTGTGTGTGTGCCAGGTACTATCCGTTTGTGTTGGGTTTACGTTCAGATTAGTTTTTCAACTTTATCCTAACATTCGGCTAACTTAATTTAAATTTACTTGATTCGATGTAACAAGACCCACCCAATCTTACCCTCAGTGAATACGGGCACAGCATGACTTCTTTTCATGAGAACACTTACCCCGGCGTCCCCCATGCAGTGTGGGCGTCACCAAGGGGGGAACATGCCCTCTGTTGGCTGTGCCCCCGTGTGCCCCAATGAGATTTGGGGTATGAAAAAATTACGCACAAGCAAACCGTTCACGCAAACTCGATATGAAGACAAGGACCCATTGTCACTTTATCAATCGAATGAAATTGTTCAAAATGTTCTAAAAAACTACAATTTTCCTGCACGCTTCGCGCGCATCTAATTGTTTAACTGTTTGAAGGACTGCCTTTTTTAGAGATGTAATCCACAGCTATTGTTTCAACATTTATTTTCAACAGCTGTGGGACTACTGCGGCCTTGAGTCCTCACCCTTCAATACAATTTCTAAATCGATTACCTTTTAAGTAAGATTTTATGTTCAAAAACTGCAAAAAATGCAATTTCCGTTGCCTTTTTAAACACTTAGTCAACAAAAAAGAGAACAATTGAAGAACTTCACTCTCAAGGGCTAATGTCCGTTTATTTTATACACCGGTGCCTCCAAATTTCCAAGAGGGGAACTTTGCTCTCCTGAATCCTCGCAGAGGCGCAGCCAAGTACCACACCAGGGATCGTAAAGTGGTGATACCTCAGAAAGGAGTATAAGAACTTGCACGGAGTTTTCATAGATGCTCAAGACCAAAATTTTCTGGTCACTTCGAGCGTACACACGGGATGGTCTCAGAGGGCGCTAGCCACCCTTTTTCATTTATTGCTGAAGACAATGCAGGGAATGTATTCGTCTTAATTATAATTTTAAGGCACCCAAATCCATTGAAACGCATTCAAGGGATTCTCTTTCCAAATTTTCCCCGCTAGCCCCGGATCCGCAGATGCAGATGCATCTTCGATGCTCTAATGTGAAGCTTCCTCTCACTAGCATACCTGGAAGGAAGTTGTCTCAACATTAATTCCTTTTGGGTAGCATGAGTGGATTTATTTTAAAGCTCAATGCTCACCTTAACATGATCCCCACTCCCACTCGCCCCTCCACCCCTCCCATCATTAAATGGCTGGTGCGACTAAGGCTAACAAAAATGGTCAAAACTAATTTCTATCAGTCTATTTTTCTGGCCTGTTTTTATTGCGCATCCAATGCCATTTGGGAAATAGTCATAATGCTTCATTCTAATGATCACAATTTATAAATACCCCAGATCCTCCGGAGGCTTCGCCCCTGGACCCCCAATGGAGCGTTGCCACTGGGTCCCACCAGAGGCCCTACAGTTGGCCCCTGGGGCCCATCGCCTACAGGGGAGCTCCGCTCTTGGCTACGACGCCTACACTGACGCTCAGTCCTTCATTGGTGTTCCCCTCTGGGGGAACGCTTAGCTCCCTGTGCCCCCACTTTGAAAACTCTGGGGACGCTACCGCCCCCATATCTCTAGACCTCAGGGCTGTACAATTGTAAAAATTTATTTAACGAGTTGCATGGTCAAGTGGTTAGAGCATCCGAATTGCAGCCGGAGGGTCTGGGGTTCGACTCCTGGCCGGGTCATACCAAAGACTTTAAAAAGGGAACCTACTGCCATTGTGCTTGGTGCTCAACATAACCAGTGGAGTAGGGAAAACAAGCCAGTGAGCCACAACTGGAAAAAAGGCCGTGGCCGGCCCAACTTAAACTAGTTGGTTAGAAACTGAGCCATAAAACCTCATCTAACTCTAACTCTTTATTTCACAGAGCGTTCTTGCGGACACAAAAGTCGTCAAAAATTTTGCAACATGTCGCAAGCTTCGAGGGAAAGTGAAAAGTAAAAAGTATGACGAAATGATTGACGAAATAAACAACGACCCCATATGGCCACCAGTTACGTCACCTGACATGAAACTTCCCTCGTTCAAGTCACATGATGTTGGAGCGGGAAACCCAAGAATGGATCAACAGCCGTACAGAAGAAACACAACCGATTTATGAAGAGGAAATACATTTGGTGAGAACGTCATTGAGAAAGTACTATCCTTTTAACAATTCCCTTTGAGTGTTGTGTTGGTAGAAGTGTACTTGTGACGTTAATATAGAAACACTGAGTATCTTCCCAGAACCAACGTATGATTGAGACCTCCATTGTAATGGACTGTCTCTCTCATAAATCTTCGAGTTATCGCAGTCTTTAGAAGGAATTCACACGTTGCAGTCCGATAGTGGTTTGAAGTGCTACGCAACGAACTTTCCCACGGGTATGGTCGACATCTTGTGAAGGTTTTAGAGTATGTTAATTTGTCCTTGTATGTAGAAAGTAAATGACTTGTTTTGAAGTGTTTTCTGCACAAATTGCTGTATCCATACATACAGATCATATTATATACGGTAGAGATACGTGTATTCATTATTTTTTCCTTCTATAGTACGATATAGGTTTGATCTTTTCAACAAATACAATCGACAGCTTGTTCTGCTATTGTGTCGCTGACGTCAGAGTATACATTTTTCTTGTACATTATTGACATATATATAATATATGTAAATGTTGTGGTGTGTGGATACTTGAGTATTATATATTATGCATTTGAATTGTTGTAAAAAAAAGATGTAATTTGCATGAAAATATAATTTTACAATGTAGAGATTTTAAGGAAGTTTTGAAGTACTCTAACGATTGCTTATACATAAAGCCCATTTTGTTGAATATAAATATTAAAAGATGTTCAACGAAGGTTGAGAATTTTGCCGAATCAAACTACATCTAACTTTTGTTAATATATACATCAAGCAGTTGTTGACATTGACAGGTTTTCAAATTGATCCGATTAATCTACTTCAGTCCAGAACAACTGATAATATATTAACAAGAGAGAGAGTATTAAACTATCGACACCGTCAACCATCTAAACTTATAAACCTTTCCAGTTTCCTCCCGTGCCTCCAATAAGATTGCCGGCAATTTTGGACAATTGTCATAAAAAATCGGTTGCTTTAGTCACAAGATCTTTCTTATCTCACTTTACAAAAAGAACCATTTGATGATGATTTCGCCTCCAAAATTCTTATAAACAGTCGCTACTTTTCTGCTATAAAGAAAGCTTAAACAATGGTTGTCAGAATTTATAGACATGTCAGAGTTTATATTCATAAACACTACTTTAGTAAAAAAAAAAAAACTTAATGTGTGTAAAAACAAAATTGATGTCCAATAAAAAAAAAAACACCGAAAACAAACTTTGCACTTTACTCTAAATTTCTGGTGCTGTATATAATCGCCAAACATGTACCATCGTGGCGACGAAACTTGAAAACTTGAATGACGGCGTGCAATCTAATCTAAAGTCTGAAATTGTAAGCTAAGTAGACATTTTGACCGTGGTTTCTACACTGTTCAACGGTTGGAGCACTTTTCTGATAAACACTCACGCACATAGCTAACTTGTCTTCGTTCACGACCAAAAATGATTATGAAACTGAAATTCGTAAATGGAAACTCCGCTTTTTCAAGATGTGAGTGCAATGGGCCTAATATCTTTTCTATAATGTCAACTATACTGAGATATTAAATTGCACGAACACACATTTGTTGTAACTAATGGTCTACCTAATCCATAGCGACGGTGACGTGGGGCTTCACGGTAGCGTGGGAGGCTTTCCATTTCATTCAGAGATTCATATAGACTGCTGAATCGGTATGTATTTTCAGTCTTCCACTTTCCAGTGGGAGCTCCTTGGGGAGAGAACGGAAGGGGGCTTACGCAACGGAGTCCCCCCCCCCCAAGCTACACCACTGTATGGTGGTAATGTTTATCTCAGATATTAATTGACGACACACAAATTTCTCTAAAATTTCCAGATTAAAATTTCAAGTTCTCTTGAAGATATTTTTCAGCAAGACGACCTCGATGTTGGAGAGAATGATTTTCTGTAAACCTAAGATCTTACTGTTCCTTATTTCCCGTCATATTTCAAAATACGCGAGGTAAATATGTGTCTGAGCAATAACTTACTACAAATATTACACCCACTTTGTGTATTATGTCATAATGTTTGCATAATACTAAAATTGATTAGCCTAACTTTATTATGCATAGTATTTATTTAATCGAAGTTTAATTATCGATGTCATATTTAAAAAAAACGTGTACAGTAAATTTGTAACTATTCCTACTATCAATTTAATTTCATTAGTTGATTAGAGCATATCTGAATTATTTAATTGAATATAAAATTTAAATATTTCATTTTCTCTTGTAACTGTTGATCGTGCATGTTACCATGTTTCGATACCTTAGAATTTAAATACCTAAAATTTTCTAACTTGTTACCTTTTGTACTCGAAAGTTAAAGTGTAAAGTGTTTTTTGAAGTGAGTAATTTGTTAATTTGTTCAACAAGTAGTAGTATCGATATATTATTGCACTACTGTTGAAATGTTCTCTGAAATACTTTAGGCTCATTACTATTTTGTAATGGAAGGGTCCAGAGAGTTAACTTATTTGTAGATTTAAAGCTTTTCAACTCTAATTCACTGCAATGCTTATTTCGTGTAGTTTATTTTCATGAATTTTTGTGTTTTTTTGGTCTCTACAAAATGAAGCCTAAGAGTTGTAAGACAACACTAGGCCTCTACACGAATACCTTCTTGTCATACGAAAGCAACTACAAAAAGCTTACGTTTCTATTTCTCTCATATTTTTATCTCCAAAGTAGAGAGGTACTTAAAAGCATCTTTATGGTAGACTAAAATACCTTATTAGTATTCTCACTCCAATTTTTTCAACGGTATATTGTTCGAAAAACTATAGTGGAGTAAGTCATTACCATTCATACCTAGCAACGCCATTTTCCTGCACAAACTGTATCCTCAGCGTTTAAGTCATACAATTTCATTATTTCAAACTAATAGCTCTCCTAGCCAACTGGATTTGGTCAAAACACAAAAACCAGTGACTTTGTATAGAGTTGTTTTATAATCGCAAGATGCACTGAGGCTCCTGCTTCCTTGGCAACGACCTGAGCACGAATTACAAGAAACTTTATAATACATTACTTCAAACGTTTCAAAACACAACCACATTTTCAGTTTTTTTTTCACCAATCATGTAGTTGCAATTATGTCTTCTAGTTGTAGCAGGGTTTAATAACACGTCTCACAAGATTTGGGGCATTGATTTTGTTGCCTTCTCTGTAACACAAAAATAGGAAATTTATGTTAAATTGCACATTCCTGATAGACTATGGCGTCCGCAATGCTAACCAAGAGTAGTTCCACTGGTTGAAACAGGAGTCCCACCATTATACGAACAAATTAACTTTCATATAGTATGCCTGTCGTTTCAATTCCTCCCCTTCCAATGAGCTATCCATGACTTCTAAAACACAGTTCTTTTCTGGAATTCGCACAACAGAACTTCTTTGTTGTTGGAGAAAGCAAAGAGATGGAGCTCGAGAAAAATGCAGAGTAAAATAGTCTGCTTAGAACTTACAGCTTTTCAAGTTGAAAATCCTGCTGGCTTTCTCCCACTGCAGACGAAAACCTGAAACATCTCCTAAATGCAGGTACCCCTCCAAACTTTGCAAAACATGGCATGTTTACTTCAGAGAGAGTACGCTACGTGCAGCCAAGATTGCTAACGTTTTGTGTTTACTTACCTTAATTGGAATAATAAAGTGTAAACAAAAAATTAAATCCCATATGAATAATATAGTTTTTGTTGTATATTAATCTCTAGGAGATACCGGAAATGTTCATGTTTTGGAAGATAATAAATGTCTACAAATGGATAAACGTTTATGAATGATTTTTTTTTTTTTCATTTGATGTCATTATATTCATAAATGAATATTCATTACTACATAAGTGAGAACAACCGCCGAACAAGGTTTCTTCACGTTTTCACAATGAACAAACATATGGTCGCGAGGGGAAGACCAGAAAAACCTGAGAAATATTAAAAATTGGGGAGAGGTGGGCGGTAAGTTCCTTACGCAGCGGTCGGCAAACTGAGTCCCCGATCACAATTTTGAACTTGAAAATTTGGGGGTGGTTTTATTAAAGGAAGTTTGAAAGTTTTGGGTTTATTTTGATTTTTATTGAAGAATCTGTCCTCCCGCTTGAGATCAATAACAAGTAAACTATCGGGGCGTTAAATCGCCGCTGAAGATTTCATACTTAACCATACCCACGAAGATTCCCAAATGAAACTAGAATCTTTCCCCGATAGGGGGTTCCCCCAAGGGGGGCATGTCCCCCGTCACCAGCCTGGTGTCACCCCTGGGATGAAAAGTATGCATATATGTTGTGGCTTCTTAGTAACTATACAAATGCTGCTAAGACGAAAATTAAATGGGAAATGTTTAAATCGTAATGGGCTCACTGAATACCATGGGCGTGGATAATGGGGGACGGGGGACTTTTCGAAAGGGGGACATCCCCAAAAAGTCCCCCCCCCCACGTTTTCAAAAACGATGACCCCCCCCCCCCCCACACACACACATTTTCAAAAACGATGAATACTAAAACTATGATAGATTATAATATAAAATAGATTACGAATTGACACTACATTTTAAAGGTAAATTGCGCCCAAATATGGCACCATTTGCTATAAAGATACCTTCTAACTTCCTTTTTTTTTCAAAGGGGAATCCCTCCCCAGGACGGTGATTGGCAAATGGTGAAAAGTCCCCCCACCTTTGAAGATGTACCCACGCCCTTGGTTTAGATGTGAGGTAGGCCCTTGCTGAATACTTTTGTTTGCAAGGCTGTATCTGGGTGAAATCCCTAGGTGGACGTTCATGACACCATGTATGCGGAGCACTAAGTAGAGTGTATGGCAAGCTAAATGTGCAATAATTCGAAAAACAAGGTTTTTCACCGATAAACTCGGTTTTTCGACCGAAAAACACACCATTTTTCGCGATAAACTCAGTTCATCGAGCGAAAAACAGAGTTTTTCGATTAACAAGGTTTTTCGAGCGAAAAACTCAGTTTTTCGACCGAAAAGCAGAGTTTTTCGGTAAACTCAGTTTATCGAGCAAAAAACAGGGTTTATCGATAAACAAGGTTTATCGAGCGAAAAACTCAGTTTTTCGATAAACTCAGTTTTTCGACCGGAGAACAGTTTTTCGATAAACTCAGTTTATCGAGCGAAAAACAGAGTTTTTCGATACACAAGGTTTATCGAGCGAAAAACTCAGTTTTTCGATAAACTCGGTTTTTCAATCACGTGTCTCAGGCTTCCGTCAGACCGAGATGCGTTATTTTTTTCTCGTAGGACAGTGAGGGGAAAGTTATCAATTATTCATGCATCGGAGTCGTTTGTGGTGATTACTGATTCATAGCGTCTTCCTACTGTAGAGTCCATGTGTACAGCCTATTCAGTGTCACATTTCGTATAAGAAGGGAGGTTAAAGGGCTACTCGTAATGGAGATAATATAGTAAAGCTGCAACAGTAGTTGTACCGACGAAGGACCTGCTTTTACTGCCATGCTGATGACAGCGTTAACACCGTACTCATGAGCAGGCTAAAACAGGGTTACACAAGATAGGCCTACACTTTGGCTGTGGTCATAAGCTCACAACACTGGAAAGACCATGAGTTTGCCAGCTTTTAAATGATGAGTCGTGGACTGAAGTTGGAAAAACAAAAGGTCCTATACACGTAACCAAACGAATGCCCGCACTGTAGCCACCTCCGAGGGAGCATACATCAGTGGTACAGTGAGTTACCTGTAAGTTAACTCAGAACCACCATGTTACGGAGGATCTCGGAAAGTACGCCTACACATTTCATCCAGGGGCGGCCAGGCGAAGGAATGGGCACAAGTGACATCATAGTATTGGCATCCGCATCTGGTCTTAAATCATATTTAAAGCCTGCCTCTTGTCCAAGCCCAGCGAAACCGGTGGAATTCGACCCGGTGAACAACTGGGCATGTTTGTTGGATTGGTACTTTAGGTAAACCCCTCACTGACACCATTCGTCACTGACTCTCAGAGAGGTTAGCATTTTTGGGTGTGTGTGTGTCTTTTAACTGGAGCCTAGTTTGAAGTTAAAACATTCACTCAAGGCAGTTAAACTCCGAATAGTTTCAGTCAGCGTCATTCTCTGTCAGTATATATCACACCGAGTTGCCATCAACTGCTCTTCACGTTTTGGACACGATTCGTATCTCACTTGTATACAGGTATATCGTTACACAAGTCAAGTAATAACATTGCCAGGGAGCTGCAATGAAGCAAGCATTTCAGACGATGTACAAAGAAGGAAACGCCAAGAATAATAATGACAAACGACTCCGATAACATGAATAATTGATAACTTTCCCCTCACTGTCCTACGAGAAAAAATCACTCATCTCGGTCTGACGGAAGCCTAAGACACGTGATTGAAAAACCGAGTTTATCGAAAAACTGTGTTTATCGAAAAACAGAGTTTTTCGGTCGATAAACCTTGTTTATCGATAAACTCTGTTTTTCGCTCGATAAACTGAGTTTATCGAAAAAACTCTGTTTTTCGCTCGATAAACTGAGTTTTTCGAAAAACAGAGTTTTTCGCTCGATAAACCTTGTTTATCGATAAACTCTGTTTTTCGCTCGATAAACTGAGTTTATCGAAAAAACTCTGTTTTTTGATCGAAAAACTGAGTTTATTGAAAAACTCTGTTTATCGAAAAACTGAGTTTTTCGCTCGATAAACCTTGTTTATTGAAAAACTCTGTTTTTCGCTCGATAAACTGAGTTTATCGCGAAAAACTGTGTTTTTCCTTCGAAAAACCGAGTTTATCGGTGAAAAACCTTGTTTTTCGAATTATTGCACATTTAGCTTGTCATATGCGTGCCTGTAGATAGTTATTAACACCCGGGTAGACCTTTCCTTGCTATCACTCGTGCATTGGTGCCATCCTGGGGCAGGGCACTAAGGGAAGGGGTTACATTTATGTAAGGTGGATGAGGTGCAAAATGGTGCTATCTTTGGCAAAGCTTTAAACTGATTATATGTTTATAAATTGTCATGTTGGGTGATTTTTCTAATTTTTGGCTGGTGTATGGCAAGGGGAGGGGATGCTACCTGCTGGTCTTTGAGAAATTTTTGTCTATGTGAGGTGGCTTAGATGCTTAGATGCAAGCTGGTGCTATCTTTGTTAAAGCTTGGTAAAGCGCAGAATTGATTACATGCTTAGAAAATCCTCATTATTTAGTTATGATAGCTATTTTGATCGGGTTTAATTGAAGGGGATGTTGCCTAAGGGGAGGGGTGATACCCTACCCTTACAGAAATGTTGTTATTCTAAGGTTTCTTAGATCAAAATGCTGCTATCTTTGGCACGGTATGAGAAATAATACTAAAGATCTTTAGCATGCATGTGTGCTTAATTGGGTTCAACTGTGTATCATCATTGAGGAGAAAGACCAGGTTCGTTCATTAATAAGAAGACTAAACCACGTAAGATCGCTTCCATGATGGGGGTCTGGAGACCTCCCCGGGAAAATTTTGGAAAAAGGTATAAGTGATTTTTCACGTTCAAAGGGCCTTAAAACCATAATTAGGACAGTGAAATTCGCAGCATTTCAGTCTCTTTCCCCAGTACCGAAACTTTAGTTTACGGTTTGGAAGTCTCAGGGGGGCTGCTTCCCTTGCCCCTGGTTTATTTATTTGAAAAGGTGAAATATCCTAATTATTTATCACACATCGGCAAAAATTGCAGTACACACGACGAAAAATGCATTTTTATAAGGTAATAATAAATTAAAATTGCAAAGGACGATAAAAGTGATGGGTCTTAAATATTTGGGGCGTACGCCCTTTATCTGCCACCCCCTCAGATTGTAGCGATGAGCTGAACAAAGAGCTTCCCCCACTTCTTGCTCTCTACCGGTCCTCTCCATATGTTGCGGTTAAGAGGGACGAAACTAATCCAAAGAGTATCGTCTTTTTCAACTTCTTCATTTACTCGTATTATACGAATCCTCTACATTATCTTTGGTCGACACACGACCTTCCACGAAACCGTGGTGTTTTCGGGAGTGAAAGTTGGTCGTTTAACAACCTACAAACTTAAAAATTAACTTCTTTTTAATTAATATCAGTAGATAAACAAGAGACACAACCAATCTTCCTTTCACTTCTTACCCGTTCACCAGGTCTCTGCTCTTCAAGTTAAAGTTTATAGGTCGCTGATGTAAAGTCGTACGTCTGAGCATATTGTGATCGTCTTTGAAGTGAAAACGTGACATTTATGTGCACATGCAGTTTCCTATTGACATGAAATAATTTAATCCTTATCTAACTCTTTTTGAGACTAATGACTTAATCTCTTAGAGGTTATTTATCACCTCCGACAGGACAAGTTGTGGCTTCTTTTGCCAGTTTTCGTCGAACATGTTTTACACTGGAGGTGTAGCCCTTTAAAAGTTCTCAGATCAGTGCTCAGGTTTAGGCAGTGTGGTATGGATTTTACTGGTCTCTAAAACAACAGTCATTGGAGAACAGATAGCCGTGTAACTTATGTGCGGAGCGTGCCTGCAGGAGAGTTTGGTTAGCTCTCATCAAGGAGTTGCAACAGACTCCCTGCTCTCATCTTTGTCAGTCCTTCATAAATGACGTCAAAAGTTTCGTTATGGACAGACCCCCCTCAACCAGGTCCGCAGTCTTTTATGAATAGCCTAACAACCGAGCCTACTTCCTCAAGAATAAGAAGAATGTTGAAAATTAAAGAGAAAACGTGAGGACATACACCATCCAGAGGCAGTGAGTGGTTAGTTACAGGTTGGTAAGAACTTCTGTCGAAGTGATATTGCAAACTACGCTCATTATATTGTGTATCTTTAACATTTACAACATTTTTGCAGTGGTTACGTCTTTATTTTTACTTTCAACTCACCGACATTTATCAAAGCCACATGGCTTGCAAAATGACCACTCTCTAACAGGTGATATATCAGCAGAATTTCGAACAACTTAAATGTAGGAATTATGCAAAACGTGTAACACGCACAAAACAAGAAATTTGTGATTATTTACATTATAATATCCATTTTAGATAATTAACAAAAACGTCTCGACGATAAATTAGATAAGGATGTCAGCACTACACCTTTCAAGAAATCTCTTACACAAAGAAGGAAGGGTAGAACCATGTCCAAAATATAGTTTGGTAACCCCCACTCTCCTCCCAAAAACCCATGTAAGAGATTTTACCCATATCCACTGGCTCCTAAAAGCCCTCGTAAGAGATTTTGCTAAAAGCTCATGAACCTGGAAGACAGGCTCCTGATCACTTTTAAACAGTTGATCAATATTAGGTGGTTATTTTTTGTCGTCGCGTCCTACTACAGTCTAGTCTATTTAAATAATATCTTAGTTGAATCATTACGACAATTGGAATATAAATTTAAATTGTTATCATGAAAGGGTTACGAACTTAAGATTTTGTCTGTTATAAGCGGCGGTCTGGATCATTCAGTCATTAGTTTTCCCATAGCGTTTGCCTTTTGCCTAAAATGCAGCTTCATGTGTATTACTTGATCACTTGGTCAGTATGCAAAACAATTGACCTACACATTTTAAACGAGATTACTCATGAAAAACGATTCAGAACATTAAAGGGGCGGTAGTCATCCCCAGGTGTCCCGCTTTCCACCTTCCACGAATGTCAGACTCGGGCTACTGTAACAAATCTATATTTTAGAGTTATTTCCCGCAAGACAGTTTGAGGTACCCAATAAACCATTGTACGGGGCTGCTGAGATAGACTCAGCCCCAAAAGTCACCCTCCTCATTGGTAGCACACCTCTTACCTTCAAAATAAGGGGAAATTTCCCCCGAACTCCGCTTGTTTACTCAAACCTGGCAATTATGTGCCAGTTCGCTTGGAGTGTTGTTAAATTTCGCATGAGAATGAGCCTTCTGGGAATTGCCATGTGGAAACGTTCCAAATATGTCCTAATTGTGAAGATCTTGAAGGGGTCATTCATTTTTCATCATTTTCAAGCCTGACTGTACGTAACAAATGTTTTCTTAATTTCTTTAGACCCTCCCCCCCCCAACCTCCTTGAAACTCCAAAAGGGTCAAATTAGACCTCTCCTTTATAAGACATACTTTGCAAAATGTGGAAGATTATGATTTTCTGCAACAACATAATCAACGTGCAACATTCTGAGAAAGACTGCACCTTTGCGGTACCAAAGAAAGGGAACTTCTATTGCAATCAAAGAGGTTGAAGGAGGCAAACTTTTTTTGTTCTTTCTCCCTACCCCCCCCCCCCTACCCCCACACACACTTTTTTAATGTGGAATGAAAGAAATTCAGCAGTCACGCACAGCCTGTGTTTGTGCGTTTGTAAGAAAAACAAATCGCGGAATCCATCTATGTATGTACAACATTCACGGTAGGCATTATAAGTCTACACCATCGAGCTCGCTCATTCAATATTTGTTTGACTTTTTTGTATTTACTCATTTCAGAAAGGAGTCCTTTTTGCAACTTGAAATTACCATCACATACGGTAGGAGTCCAAGTGCATATATTCAGATGATACGTTCGTTACGAATACATATGTTGGGGAAGAATTTAAACATGCATGGAAGTGTCCACCAGTGACGTCAGTAACTACATGGTCATGGACAAGAACTACATGTTACCCAGTAGAGACGAAAGTTTTACTCTCTCTAAATTGCTAGTAAACCTTATCGGGCAAACGACAATTTCGCCGACATCTGGTGAACCTCAGAATGGCGTTTATTTTGTCGCTGGTCTTTCTGCAGCTTTATTTCTCTTAAGTGTGCTAATTTCGTTTATATTTACTGTCTTTTATTGCAAAAGGAAAAAAGTTGAATCCGAAATTCAAAAAACTGCATCAATGTGGTCCAATGTTGCCAGAAAACAGAATCATTTATTCCAAGTACGCCCTCCCCTAAAAGTTGAGCCAAAGGCAAGAAATACGGAAGTCATAACCGTCCATCGTGGTGCTTCAGATCAGTTTGCACCAGTGTGCACAACTTTCAGCAAAGCTGAACCGAAAGTTAAATTGAACGAGATAAGTCATCTAACAAAAGTTGATGTCCATGAAAATTTCAGCAGTGACAATGTTAATAACCCAACGAATGAGACAAGTAAGTACCTGAAGGTCAACAAGACAAACGTGAATTACGAAAGAGAGTACGAAAAGATGGACAAATCTTACGCCCAGGCTAGTCCTTGTATCTCAAAAGTTAAATATGGGCCAAATGCAGCAGTAACTTTTTGTGATGAAGAAAACTCTGTTTATGAAGAAATAACTGGTTTTAAGGACCTATCAAATAAAGACATTGAAATGAAAACCTTTGGTTCTAAGAAACTGTACAGATATATGGTACACCCACATGTGTAATAATTAATACACGCACAATACGTACAAAACCAAACGCACGCTTACGCCCATCGGCGTGGTCACAAAACCATCAAAGACACCTGTATGGCAAATTTTTGTAAGGTGGGGGCTATATCATTGCACGTTGCATATTCATAATAATATTAAACTTAGGTATTGACAGAGTAGATAGGTTGTTTTTTGCAAGATGACTTTACCCTTACCTTCCGGAACAAATTTTTGACATGCAAATATTTTGTCCTGATAATGACTGCAAGACAAACCTTGAATGCAGAGCAACCTACCATACTAGGGCCCTGAAGGCCAATTGAAAGGGGGAGGATGTCACCGAAAAGCTTCTATGGCGCCAGATAAGGCACACTTAACGAAAAAGAAAAAGAATTTTCTTCAAATACATTCTCTAGCAATCACTCAACCTAAACCACAAGACGTCCTTCTGATGTGTCAATCAATCACACTCATTCCAACAAACTATAAGAACACAATTGTGATTTGCATGAGAAGGCTTATATTCTTTTAGAATTGCATACAGAACGGACGTACACATACAGTTGTCACGGGCATGGTGGTTCCTTGTATTACGAGGCGTTCATTGTTTATGAAAATATGTGCCAAAACAACTTCTAATTTAAAGTTTTTTTGAATTGTTAAAGTCTAAATTAAGAAACCTCAAAACAGAAATTGTCTACAAACAACTCACAAGACAATGAACATGCAACTTACAAGACTATGAAAGTGGTGAAAGTGGGCGGGATGTACGGTCTAGTGCATTGGTGGGGAAGTTTTTCTTACCAAAGGTCATTTTCTTGCTTGCAAAAATCAACCGAAGGCCAAGCAAAGTGTTCAATGCCGGTCAGCTCCCTATGCATGCCATGCTGCAACGCGCTCAGCGTGTGTTGTACTTGACTCCTAATACCTGCAGCAGTATTTCGTAGGATATTAATCAATTACTGAAGTGAAATTTCAAAATTTGGAAAAAAATTTTTGGGAGCTGATCAAATGGTGGATTACAAACAAAACAATTTTTTCATGACTTCAAAAAATTGCATCGAAACTGTCTTGCGAGCCGGATGAAATTGGCTTGAGGGCCTTATATGACCCGAGGGCGAGAGGTTCCCCCACCCATGTTGTAAGGTGTTGAAGTTTGGTCACAGGGTCTACAAAATCATGATAGCCGGACTCGGGAGGAGGAAAAAGTCCAATCAGGTAGTAAAGATAAAGCGGTGTATTTTCATTACTAATAATCCAAGAAAACGTTGCTGAATCTTTCTTTACGTACAAATTAAACTTACAAAGTTAAATTTTCACCCAAAATAAATAATATAACTTTGCAAACACAGTAAGAAATTGTCAGGAACGATGCCGCGATGCAGGTTCGAAGGTTTGAGGCTTTAAAGGGCACTGGCTAAGGGGATTAGACTGTCAGTGCACCAACTGCTTACAACTTTCATCCTTGCTGGTGGAACGCGCTGTATAAGGTGTATCATATATCTTCCCAAAACATCGTTATATAAAGGCCTTTATTTGAAAAAAAAAAACTTGAAAAGGGATTCCGTTATTAGAGGTCCTAAAAAAAGAAGCTGTCCCCAAGTCTGCTAAACCTAGATAACGAAAACCATTTTAAGCCCTGAATCGAAACATGGCCTGAGGACATAGAACACATAGGCGATCACTATGAATTTAAGATTGTGCGGCCTCCCGTTACGAAATAGAAAAATTAGATTAGACATGCGGCTACGGATCATCTCTATATCGGTAAACAATTGATTTATGCACGGGTAATCCTATAATATTGTCAGTGTACCTATAGGACTGCCCAAACCAGGGATTCGGCTTACCTGCAGGGCTTCATAACTGCTCCACTACTTGCCCGCCCGGCGGACGTGTATTACTCCTGCACCTATATTGGCTGCACTCGTATGTACGCCAAAGAGGAGTACATATTCGACACCTGCTATGAAGGTAACTCCACTACTGACTCGCTAACACTCAGCACGACCATGGCCAGAGGTCGGCCTGAGTGTTGCACTATGTAAGCATCCTTTCCCCCATAATTAAAACCGTTCATGAATGCTTAATTTGGGAGTGACTGTAATCGTTTGGACAGGGGCGCGATTATGTACGCTATCTCTATAGGACCTGGGTAGCCATATATCTACTCCTCCCCCCCCCCCCCGCCGTGGCAAAGGCACCGAGTACAGAGAACGATGTTGTCATGGAAGTAAATAGAGGGGATGCAGTAGACCTAAGCAGACATTAAATGCCCGCAGGCAGACAGTGATTGGGGGAAATATGCAGTTACTCATCTTTTGATTTCAATCTGATACAACAGGATTATGGTAACATATACTATTGTCCTGTACCGCAAGCCTTGAGGCAAATATAGTTAAATTGTATCAAAGGTTTGGCCATTTCAAATGAAACGAAAATGGACAACCCAGCCATCAGGTGTAATCATTAACAAGTGAATTTGTTTTACTTTGTGTTGCAGTTCTGAATTTATTTGTTATTCTGTCGCTGATCTACTTATTGATCATTTTAATAACCCAAAATTTAAGTAAAATTAATAAAATAAGTCAGTGAACTTATCATTTCTGTCACTCGTGTTTTACACTTTTCAGGATGGAATAGAATAAAATATTCACTGCATTTCTTAAACATTGATTATTAACAGTGGCGTAGCCAGGTTTTTTGTCACGGGGGCAAGAGCACCAAGATTCCCCCCCCCCCCATTAGTGATCTGCTTGCTAATAATCAGTGTTCTCCGCAGGTCCAAATTATGTCCGGGTGCTTTCCTCTGACCTGGCTGATGGGACTGATCGCCGTCCTGGGGGAGGGGTCTAAGGGGAGGGGTGTCCCCCTCCCCTTTGGAAAATTTTTGCTCATATAAGGTGGGCTAGATGCAAAATGGTGCCACATTTTGTGCTAAATGTAAACTGAATACATCACCAAGAATTCCTATTTTTTAAGGAAGCTTTTTTTATCTTGCTTGTCTTCAGGTCTTGGTTAATTTTTCTTGAGTCCTACTGGTAGATCAGAATCACAATGGGTGAAGTACAGTAATTAAGTGAACCCTGGTACACCTTTCCCTTCATCAGTTCACCACATTCACCACAATTAGTCCAAATTTTACGAGGACCTGCCCTTGTAGCAGAGTATAGCACTTGACCACTGACCCATTCTAACAAACTGCATATACCACAATGCTGCTGCTTTAATTATCAAGAAACATTGGAAGTATACAGTAAAAGGACAGAGTCCCTTGTCAGATGTCAAGAGATCCCATGCTGTATAAAACAGATAGTAAAACATAGCTAGTACAACTATAAGCATGGTGTCATCATTCCATCTCTGAAAACCTTAATGAGGACTGGTTGTGCCAGTGTGGCATGTACTTTTAAATAAGTAAAGTGTACTGATTGAGAATTTTAAAATTTTACCAGATCATGCGCAAATTTTCGCCATATATTCACTTTCAAAATTTCCCCAAGATTTTTCCAGAGGGGGCAACTGGCCCCCTGTCCCCCCTGGCTACGCCACTGATTATTAGCGATCATCCTTTCTCGCTTTACATCTCTACCTTACCCCTCCTGATCCTCTTCCAGGCCCTAGTTGTACCCTCCTCAGCTCCCTTCTCATTCAACTCCCCTTCTCCATTCAATAAAAGTCAATGGCCAATCATACAGCTGTCCTTTGCAAGTTGCTTTCAAAAATGGAGTAAAATGATTTAAAAAATGAACAATTACAGGGCCGTTAATGGTAAGTTCTTTTAAAGTGGGCTGTCAGCATTCCATCCACCAAGGAGAGGAGCCCTGGTGAGGGTCAGTGAGGGTGAAAAGGTTAATAAAAGGCATAAAATTTATAGGACTGAATCGGACGGATTCTAGGCCTGAACGAAATTAAAATAATTTTATCCTGATCCTGGCAAAAAGTGTCGGCCATGATCGCACCTATTGCAACAGTCACGAACACACAAACTTTAAAGGTTCACACAACTCTCCCCTCTGTGTAACCCATTAGTAGCCATATACTTAAACATTAACTGGCAAAATAAAATGGATACGTTGAGGTGGCAGACTACATGATTCCGTCTGTAGGAACTTGGGAACCAGGTCAGGTGGGAGAAGGAGAAACTCTCTATGATAAATTATACATTTCCAAAGGTGATCAGTCGTCTGATGGTATATCTGTTTGAGCTTTCAAAGAGGGCGGAATTCTCCCCAAGATTTTTGGCCCCCTTCGCATACTGTTTAGAGTTTCATTGTTCAGTATCCGTCACAGTTCCTTTCCATACAGAGGGGCAGCCCCCCCCCCCTCCTAACCAAATAGCACCGTCGCCGTCGTCGACGTCGTCTCGTCATCATGATGTAAGGTTATATCTGAACCTGTTTGACCCGGGATTTAGCCATCCAATTTATATACTTGTTGCTGGGTTAAAATAGTAATTGGTTGCGACGCATCTTCTCCCCAAAACCGCCGAGTTTGCTGAATGCTTCCTGCCTCCAATCATTTGTCGACAAAAACGTATATTGTGCTAGACGATAAGCATAATATCAGTCCTTTGGAGGGAACCTCTTTCCTAAATATCCTCCCCACAACAATAGATGTAGCTGGAATTAAACAAGTATTCCCTAAGTGTGATTACTAAACACTGTCTTTATAACTCTATCAAAATGAAAGCAAGATCATATATGAATTGGTACCATATTAAAAGCCCCTCTACAAGCTTCCTTGAATTCAGCTCAACATGATATTTTTTTGAGAACTGCTATTTTATTTAAAAGATTTTTTGCAAGTAAAACCAAGTCTTGTTATGGATATGTGCCATTTTCATGTCCAAACTTGAAAACAACATCGACCGGTGTGAGAATAATTCACTGGCTTTCCAATACAGGGAAACAACTTTTAATTATATTGCTCTACAACCACAACTTATTAAAGTTTTTTTCACCAGTAAACAAAATGAATTCAATTCTTGTAACAATTACCATGAGTGCAAGTATGGGACATTTTCTAGGGGGAAGAGGGGGGCTAAGCCGTTTGCCCGTAAAACTGTAATAGTCTGACCAATGACCCAATTTTCACAAAATGTGCCAGAGAAATAGGATTTTTTTCCAAACTCCGACGGATACAGATCCCCATACCCTAACTAGTACACCTATGATTTACATTTTGTCCTATTAAAGAGAATTAATAATCAATAACATCTTTAGACCTAACAACTTTAGAAGGGAACGAAGGTGAAAAGATTACTGGACAACGACATCTACACATTGTCAAAAAAGGCACTATCAACACCTTGATAGAGCCTTTGCCCTCTCTTTTTGATATCAAAGGAGATGTTCTTAGATACTTGTGCTCGTATTAATAAACGGGGACTATTTAGTACCTAAAAAGGTAATGTTTTCAAAGAAAAAATTACAAAACTGAAAAAATCGCATAAACTGTAAAGAAGATGCTATCTCCCGGAGCGGCGAGGAGGCTAGGCCATGCATGACATTCATGCTCACTTATTTTCAAAATCACCACCCCCCCCCCCCCACACACACACAAGAAATCTAATGGCTTGGAAAACGCAGGTAACGCATTCACATATACCACATCGTGACTGTTAGTTTTCCCAAACCACCTTTTTAGCCTATATGGGAGGACAAGTGAAGTTTAACAAGATAAATTTTAATTTGTGACGGTGCGTTGGAAACAATGCACCCAATCGAGGTTTCTTAAAGAAGAGATATCAGACATAAATTTACCAAAAAAGTTGAAGACCGACTAAGTTCCTTTGCGAACAAGTTCCAACGCCCTCTCAAAAAAGATAGCAGATGAATAGTTGAAACAACTTGAAAAAAAAGGAAAAAAAAAAAGAAAGAAAAAACGTACTTTTTCAGTTTGTAACTCTAAAATGTATTAGTTGCATGCCCTCCCGAGCAAAGACACTTCCTGCCTTAATAAAATTTACCATCATGTTCGAAAACATTTAGGCAAACATTTACTGTTTTCGCATGGGATATTGCTACAACCTATCCCTTTTCACTGATCTGGTTCATGTTTGCAATGACAGAAACGCGGTAATGTATTTAATAAATAATTAAGTCAATTAATTTAGTTATGTGATTGCGGCACATTTAATCTAATCAATGCAATGGTTCCACACATCCTAACAAACAAAACTTCAGATTTCTGTAATACAGCTACAAAAGTAGCCTACATTGCATGATAGGCCTATGAATATTTTGCTTTATATCCCACTTAATTTTAAGGATTGCACCAGGCAAGTTCTCGACAGGGGAGGAGGCCATGGCCCAAAAGCAGGACAAAAGCGACTGATTATTGGGAGAATGGTAAATACACTTTTCGGCGCTATTTGGGCGGCACAAATTTAGGGCTTTTAGTGTAAAAATTTCAATAATTTGGTATTTTTATTGAAGTTAATTTAAAAATTTGTGTTTTTTTTTTGTTGAAGAAAATGTAAAAGGTGGGGTTTGCAATTTATTTTGAAAAAAAAAATGGCCTTTACCCCACCTGGCCTCACCCCGACAAAGTTGCTTTAAAACATCTGAATAAATGTTGTTTGAAGTCATACGATTTTGTGAAGGGTTCTTATAGGGAAAACGTATAATGAAGATCAAGTTTAAAAAGTGCGAACTTTAATGACCTTTGACCTTAAAACTTTGTATGTTCGGGAACTAAAGAAATATTCAAAAGTTGTATTTTAAACATCACCTGTCCATAGTTTACAGAGCATGGGATATAGTTTCTGGACGTTTTATCTTCTCCGTCGTCACCAATGGTCTAGAATTCAGAACTGAAGGTTGTTGAAAACACACCGTTCAGCTTGTCTAAGTCCGTTATTCAAATTTCTTTGTTAAGGCTACGAAAACACCCTATAAGCAGATTATAATTCTTTTATTTTTCGTTATAAATCAAGCCTTTTAAGACTGTATAAATTGTTCATTTTGACTCACAGCATTTTATAAGTCTCGTCAAATTAAAGCGTGTCAAAAATACTAAAATTTTGAAAAATTGACCTTTTTGACGTTTGACCCTGAAAATTCGCATGTTTGAAAACTTCTAAAAAGTGACAACCAACCTAAAATTTGAAGTTACATTATAAACAATAATTTTAGCATAGTCGCTATATTTTACAAATCGATACCGGGTAAGTTAATTTTTAGAGCTCTTTTTCAAATTCGCCGCTAGACTACACGGCAGTCTAGCAGTATGCGAAGTAGGCAGTTGCAGCAAATGCAACTCCCTGGCGCTGAGCGCTATTTTTTTTTTTTTTTTCGTAGGAAAAACTCGGTTTTTCAAAATTTTTAAATTTGGTTCAAAATCATGGTTATTGTTAGAATCAAGGTTAGGGTTACGTAAAAAAGAGATATGACCTGTTCTTTCATAATCCGGCGTCAGAATTACAAAAAATTAGTCGAAAAGCCTCTGTTTTGGAATTAGGGGTGTGGCTTATTTCAAAGAAGCTGATTCGTCCATTGGCATTATTCTTCCATTTCCATCCTACGAAAAAAAAAAAAAAAGCTCGCGCGCAGCGCGGCGCAATTTTTTTCTACTAGATTATGGGCAAATCATGCAAATGGACCAATCAGCTTCTTGCAAATAGGCCACACCCCTACTTCCAAAATAACAGCTTTCCAACCCTTTTATTGTAATTCTGACACCGGATTATGAAAGAACAGGCCAAGTAACGTACAACTATCCATGATTTTGAAACAAATTTGAAAATTTTTGAAAATCAAATTTACCCATAACCTCGTGGGAAAAAAAATTGAGTCGCGCAGCGCGCCAGTTTTTTTCATTTTTTTTTTAGTAGGATGGAAATGGAAGAATCATGCCAATGGACGAATCAGCTTCTTGGAAATTGGCCACACCCCTAATTCCAAAATAACAGCTTTTCGAGTATTTTTTTCTTTTGTAATTCTGACGCCGGTGAATGAAACAACAGGTCAAATATTCCTTGTACACATAACCTCAACCTTAAGGTTAACCCTACCCATGATTTTGAAACGAATTTAAAAATTTCTGAAAAACCGATTTTTCCATCGCCGTCCTGCAAAAAAAAAAAACTAGCGCGGGGCATACTTGACCTGTTCTGTCATTCATCGTCGTCAGAATTCAAAAAAAAAAAAAAAAAATGGTCGAAAAGCTGTTATTTTGGAATAAGGGGTGTGGCCAATTTGTAAGAAGCTGATTCGTCCATTGGCATGATTCTTCCATTTTCATCTTACGAAAAAAAACTCGCGCGCGGCGCACGTATTTTTTTCCCACGAGGTTATGGGCAAATCACACCAATGGACCAATCAGCTTCTAGGAAATAGGCCACACCCCTAGTTCCAAAATGGAAGCTTTTCGATCCTTTTATTGTAATTCTGACACCGGATTATGAAAGAACAGGCCAAAGGAACCACTTCTACGTGACCCTAACCCTTATTTCAACCATAACCATGATTTTGAAACAAATTTGAAAAATTTTGAGAATCAAATTTGCCTATAACCTCGTGGGAAAAAAATGAGGCGTGCGGCACAGCGCGGTCCAGACTTGCGATTTGCGACTTGCCTGCATCACGGACTTCTTATATGTATGTAGTAGTAAAAGACTCATTTACTCTGTTCCACCCGGAGGTGCTTCAGAAAGCCCGGAGGCCGGAGAAAATGAGTCACTGACATATTAATTCTCGAGACCAGAGAGAGCAAAAACACCAAGCAACCGCAACACGCCGAACCGGCAAGGGCGGAGAGAGACCGGACAGAGAGGCCCAAAGCCACCAGCTCAGTCTCCCCAAAACAACCAAGACACCCCCGAACCAGCCGACGCCCGGCCCAACACGGCGAAGTGAAGGCTACCGGAGACTTGTAGGGCCATTCTCGGTGGTAATGGGACCACGGACTTCTTATATATACGGACAGAGCATACTGCACTAACGTCCTATGCGTAAATTGTCGCCAACGCACGTACACGAGTAGGTTTACCAATACGGCTGCATGCTATGGCCTTATGTGTAAAAGTTTGGACTTGCTCAAGTGGCTCAGCATCGACAGATTGTGTGAGAAACTTGAAATATTTTCGAAAGAATGCAAGCTCATGTCAAATTCAACAAATAGAATGAAGGACTGTAATATTTTTCTTCAATTCATGTATATATTTTGTCTGAAATGTTTCTGGTTCAACTCAAATTGGGCAAATGGTGGCAACCCGGAGGCCATCTTGGTAAGCCCAAATTTGTTGGAACGGTGGCGACCGTATTGGGCACTTTATCCTCTGTCCATGTATATGGGGGAAGTCCGTGGCCTGCATGCCTAATTTTTTTTTCCCCACGAGGTTATGGGAAAATTTGATTTTCAAAATTTTTTAAATTTGTTTCAAAATCATGGTTAGGGTTGGGTTTAAGGTTAGGATTACGTGGCCAGAGGTTACTTGGCCTGTTCTTTCATAATCCGGTGTCAGATTTACAAAAAATGGGTCGGAAAGCTGTCATTTTGGAATTAGGGGTGTGGCCTATTTCCAAAAAGCTGATTGGTCCATTGGCAAGATTTGCCCATAACCTCGTGGGAAAAAAATTGCGCGGCCTGCATCAACTTGTAGCAGCCATAACAGAAATTAAAGGCAGCTCATTAGCAACTGTCACTTAGTCAGGGTAACCCTGTAATTTAAAGTTTACATTTGGCCTTTTCACTTATGCATGGAGAGTATTAGTGAAAAGGTCAGTTGCCTTTACAGGGTTACCCTGACTAACTGTCACTGTGTACATGTGAGACGAGATATCATACTTAGGCTCAGTGTTTCCACTCTTCCCGAAATTACCCGAAATTCGGGAAATCTGGGTGTCTCCGGGAAATTTTCGGGAAGTATGATTACTTCGGGAAATTTCGGGAAATCTGGAAATGGCATGTGGCGTATGGAAATGACGTATGTCTTGAAAGGGTGAAATCCTGGACCAGCCATTGAAGTTAGCATTAAACAAGCGTTACTGAAAATTTCAGGAAATACCAAACCGATTTCAGGAAATTTTAGATTTCACTTCAGGAAAAATGAATTAAGAGTGTGGAAACACTTCTTAGGCTACAAGTGTGTACGTGCTTAGCTTACAACACGTTCCTGGCAGCCGAAGCAAAAAAGCAGACGGGGTCTTTGAAGAATAAGAAAGCATCATGGCATCCGAAAGGAAATTTTTCGTAGGTGGCAATTGGAAAATGAACGGCAGCAAGGCCAGCATTGATGAAATCATAAAAAATTTGGGAGACGCAAACATGCCAGCTAACACAGGCAAGTTGTATTTGTACAGCAATGGCAGCCAACGCTGTATAGTGGGACCTGTATAGTATTACCATTAACGTTATTGGCCCTATCCAGAATCATAGTAAAACTCCTTAGGCTACTTTAATTTTCTATGCACAGAATAGACTGGAATAGGAGCCTTCGTAGCCTATTAAGTTAGCAGTAAGTAATGTTAGTATTGTTACAGAGTAAAGCCTAATAACCGCTTGCAAGTTGCAGGCCAGTTACTTTATTACTGAGTACTGTGCTATCTTACAATTTTGGCCAAAAAATAGCACATGCTTCTGCTTCTGAGGACAGGCAGGGCTGGTACAACTTAGGCCTAGGCTATGTTGGGTTTCCCCTGGATTTTAGAGAGTGTGAGGTGGTGTTAGTCCATAGGGGTGATATGCAGACCCCTAGCTTCAGTGAAAAGGGGGCAGGGGGGAGGATCATTAGGAGGGCAGAATTTGCGCGCGCGAAGCACTGCGCACCATTGGCCGGGGGTCCAGGAGCCCGCTGAAGGGCCCCTGGTGGGGTCCAGGGGCAATGCCCTGGTGGGTCCCAGGGGGCGAAGCCCCGGAAGCTCCTGGGTTTTAGCTTCTCTCTCAACCCAGAATATGGTCTTTTTTACCTTTCAACACCCATAGACTGGAAGAATCTCAGCCAGTACAGAATATGCAGATTCCAGACCCTAAGTTTTTAGCCAAGTGAAAAATGTGAATGTAAGAATGATGTATTATTTTGTCTTTACCTTTAATATTTCTTGACTGCATAATAATTACTAAATTAATACTGGGCAGTTCCAAGCAAAACAGGACATGACCCCCCAAATTTCAAATTGGTGCAATCATGACAAATTTGGTATCAAATAAAAGCTAAGAATCTCAAATTTTGCAATTTGCAAAAAATTTAATATTTTCGTGTGAGTTACATATTGGAATTTGCATAATTAATTAGGTATACATCATTTATCACATTAATGCAAGTAATAGCTAATTTTATGTACTCCTGAATACATAGAAATACATGACAAGAGTGATAAAACTGGACTGGTACATCATGTTTGAACTTTTGGGAACCAAACAATAGCCTCATTTCTTTAATAACATACTTAGTTACAGGTCATTGACCTTCGGCAATTTCCATTAAAATCTGTCACGCTGTAACAGTAAATATTGATTTTTTTTCAATTCTTCAAGAGGCATTTATTCTCAGTGAAATTATGTTTGCAAATCTAGGGCATTATAACTCATCAAATTCATGCACAATTTCAGTCCAACTGCCCTGTTCTTGTTAATTATGGCTAATTAAAATTTGTCACGCTGTAACAAAATTGTTACAGCGTGACGTTACAGCGTGACATCCCATTGCTTTACACACAAAAAATTCTGCTATGTAGTTGCTCATAATATAATCTTCTGGCATGTTTCAAAATTGTGGTATTGCCCAGTTATCTTACACACTTACAAAGAATCTCATGAAAAGGTATGATCTTTGCAGAAAAAGATGTAACTGATAAGTTAGGTGTAGTCGAACGCTCACAAATCATGAAAGTGTTGCCGGCTGCATACATGGATAGACGAGGCTGTTTCTGCTTCTCAGAACCCATTGATGTCAGCGATTAGATACAAATATGGATTGGACACTATTTTGATTAGCTGAACTTCATGAACTGCAATCAAATTGATATACTTGCTGCTGCAACCCATTTTTTTTGGGGGGGGGGGGATTTCACTTGATCACTTTTCATACTGTAGCTCGCCAAATAGACTTTGTATTAGGCCTACAGCACATTGCTTAAAGGCAAATTGCCCATTTTGAATACTACTGTACATTTATTGCATTTTTTAATACATTAAATCTTTCAATCTTGATCATCAACTGTAGCAATGCAACCCATTAATGTAATGAACTATGGAGACTATATTTTACAGTAACAATATTTTTTTAAGGACTACAGCATTTCAGTTGTTCTGTTGAATAAGTTTAATATTATTTGTACTTAAAATCTTAAATAAACAGTGTTTAAATATTGGTGGGAAACATTCAGATAGTCATAAATTTTTCAGACATTTCATGTTTGGTTTCAGGGTGAAATTGGCATTTTTCAAAATCAGGTACTTAGGTACAACACTATGTGTGTCACACTGTAACAGAATGCTTATTTCACTTTTTCTTTGAAAATGTATTTTTGAAAACAAGTATTGGGACAAAATGTCACATATCAGGGCTAAAGATGACTAAAATCATTTGTGGGTAACTTTAAAGCAACATGACATAACAAATTTAACTCATTTTCAAACATTTCTATTTCTGCTTATAATTCCTATTGACTTTGTGTTGAAGATTCGGTTGTCACGCTGTAACAGTCACGCTGTAACGCCACACTGATTGACATTTCATTTCATAATTTAATTAGCTTTAGAACAATCATCTCATGAAGGTTGTTATATTATAGCTAAAACACTACAGGATGCTATAGGAGTGTCAAAAGTATGGCTGGTGGTTTAAGTTCACAGAGTTTGGGGGATACATATTTGTTCAAAATAGTCATGTCCATTTTATGTCACGCTGTAACGCTGATGATTTATGAGTCATAAATCATAAATATGAAAGACCATAGTGATTTTTTTTCTTGTTCAGAAAGAACATAGTGTAGTTGTTATTTTGTGTTAAAGGTTTGTTGATAAATAATAAAAACTTTGGGATAGAACCATTCAAACTTTGATAAAGCCTTCTGATTGTCACGCTGTAACGCTTGGAACTGCCCTACTACAGACTACATACTGTTTGCATGGGCATGTGGTTTTGAAAGTGAAATTTATCTTACACATCCCCCTCTAATTATTGGCAAATGATGTGCAGTTTTAGTATACAAAATAACCTTACCTTACACGAAATATATGAAATCTTTTTCTTTGGAAAACAACATATTTTAATGACCTTAAAGTCATATTATTGTCAAGTGTAGCAGCATCAAACTGGAGCAGCAGCATTTGGGAATATATCAATGTTTGATAGCCAAAGTACGTAGTACATTTTGTTTTAAGGTCCTCATGTGTCTTCAGACACTGGTTGTTACTGACTTACACGTACATACGTACATTCTTGAGACAAACGAGCCCATTCAAAAATTCAACATGAAACCACTGAATTATATTTAAACCCTGTTTCACCTCTTACTAATCCCCCCTAACGTGGTGATTGTGATTAAGAAATCACCCATTAATTATCTCGATCTTACACGGCAACCCAGGTTTTACCCATGTGATCGCTGGCCCAGAAGTGTTCATTTGACAGCCTGTTTCATTTTGTGGAATGTCATATTACAGCAGTCCTACTCCTTTGCGAAACCGCAAAAGTTTTGAAAGACCAGAATTTGTTTCAGTGCATACACAGCTGAGGAAAGTGGGATCGCATCTATGACGGTCCATGATTGATACCATAATCTGTCAGTCAGTAAAATGTTGTCATTTACAGGACTGATTATTAATAACTAACTCAGTAGGTTGCTTTAGCTGAGGTTATGGCGTGCTTGTTAAAGACGATAAAAAGTGAAACTCCCACGACTCTACAGTATTTTCATACTTTTATTTTATACCAGCACTGCTGTTATAGGCTAATTGTAAACTTGGAAAATATGAGGTCAGGTAGCTGTCCACAACGTCCGCCATTTATATTTGTCAGTCACTGGTGTATACGGATTTGATGCAGTTACTGCTTTATATGAAAGTTTTCGAGTGCTGTAAAAATGCCTCGCATGTAAATTAAACTTTATACAAGAGCCCCGATGATCATGCAATTGGGCGGTCGAAGTATACATTGCATTCAACTTCTAAATTTCAGTCACATAAAACTGTTGCTCAGTTATGCCTCCATCTTATCTCCCACCATGAACGTTCTCTCCGTTATGCTGCATTCAACCTTCCCCCTACCCTAAAATGGAGGCACAAGGGGCGTATAAGTATTCGTGTTGACCCATTTGCAATGTGTGACTTTGCTATAACGGAGCAGTGTTGCGATCAAGTCACTGAATTGTTGATAATGATGTTCACCTGTGTACTATGTGTACATGTGTACCATGTAACTCAGACTACATCTGTGAGCGCCTGCGTTTGGCGAAGCCATCTTTAATACGTTTTACATGTAATGAGTAGCCTTCTGCTGGGCCCCAGCTAGCCTAGCTGCCCGCACTCATTGGATGGTTGTGGTCCGTGAGCATAGCTTTACAAACACTGAACTGGTTTACGAAACCCGCCCAGCAACTTCACTACTTCATGTCAAGCCAGTGCATACTGTATAGACCTCGCTTAGCTTCTTGCAACCTTTTCCCAGAAAATCGCGTAGATAACTTTACTAAATTATGCCATAAATATGCGAGAAGATGCTGAGTTTGGCGTCCGGCGAACAGCGGTGTGATTTGCGCAAGTGCAGTTGAGGGACTGGAGTTCGAGACAACAGGCGTTAACCTACAGTACGTACAGCACGTGAGAAAGTTCGCTCAGATGCGAGCGTTTTTCCACACTGTACGTATGGGGAATTTTTGAAGGCTGGTCGTTGAATTAGCCTGCGTAGCGGATCTCCGGGCTTCTGACACACAACATTGTCGTATTCCGTAGCTACAAGCTGAACAAACAACTTTGGGATCGCAGGTCAATGCATGGTGCCTCGATAATAGATTGCAATGCGAAGAACACGCTGTACGTTTCTATAGTAAGCATAACCACTGACATATAAACGTGTTGAGCTGTCGTTTTAATAATTTGGCGCAGTGCAGAGCGGAAAATTACAAGGGCGGCTGAAAGAAGGGGCAGGGCGGGGATAGGAAGTCAAGAGAAGGGGCAGGGCGGGTGAAAAGAGGGGCGGGGCGGGCCGCCCCTGTGAAACAGCGAAGCTAGGGCACTGATATGGTGCCAATTTTGAAGGGAGAACTAGGGCCTATCAATATTTCTAAGTTCTACAGCTAGTACAGTAGAGGTAGTAATTAGCCTATAGCAAATTTGTGTGATGTGGTGGTCAAAAACTGTGAGGAGGCCACCTCACCAAAGTAATGCCAGGGGAAACCCTGCTAGGGGCCTAGGCCTATGTGTTATTTTGTTAGGGGACCATACATTAACTTTTTGCTTCTTTGGTTTCCCCTCAACCTTTCATTTATATTAGTTACACACATTGTTGCTATCTTGAAAGCTACTCTAGATTGTATTATATTGTATCATATTCACGTATTATGTTGACTACGTATAGGCTAGGTTGGAATAACATGCCATGAAAATGCCCATAAGCCTACAATCCCGAGTAGTACCCCACAGCCCGGGAAAGTCTTATTAGTGATGGTCAGTAACTTTCACATTCTGTGGTTTTAGTCCAGCCAGTTGTATCTTCACAACCATGCTCAATCTGGACATATGATGATTATGATCCAGCCAAGCCCTAGTAGCCACTGGTACTACTTCTTAAGCACCACAAGTCATTATTTGCTTGAGCACACATTGTGCTGATAGAGCTGGAGTTCTGTTACCTTGTTATGATGCAAGCCTGATTAACTGTGGTCAGCTTCTACAAGAATTTGGACTAAAAGGACTTTCATGTCATAAAGTTCGACTAATTGAAATTTAATTGAACTGCAGTTCCTTTAAGACCGGTCTAGCACTGATACTGGAGATGCAGTAACTGCAACTGCACCTTCAATTGGAGACTCAGTGACTAAGTGACTCGGTGGACTCAGGCAATCTTCCACTTATAGTGAAGGCAACACTTATACTGTAAGCCAGATTGAGACTTTTTCATAAGGGGTGATGCACAGTGCCAAACAAGGTTCATGATGATTGATTGACCTCTTTGAATTGCATTAAATGTACTCTTTGTTAGGGTCAGGATTAGGTTAGGGATTAGGGTTAGCAGTGTTAAAAATCTTGTTCAGCTTTGCATATCAACCCTTTCATAATTTACCACTACTGTAAAAGGCATGAGCCTGCTTAATTATTAGGAAAACGAAAAGAAGAGAAGGAGAGGCCTCGTTTGGTGCATCTAAGCCAAAGTGCAGACTCTTTGTGTATTCAACTTACTGTGCTTTTACGTCAACTCATGATATGCAAATTAACAGGTGTAACATGACGAAGAATACATAAATTTAAATAACAAGTTGAAAGTGATTCTTACATCCTCCCTCCTTTGTAAATAACATTATCCTCAATTTTATCCCTAAGCAGAATTCTACCATGCAACACAACATATACAAAATGTAACCCTGACGAACTAATGCACTACTAATTAACTGACACATAAGTGTTCCTCACAAAGACACATACATGTCCACATTCAGCTTTACTACAGCCACTGCACCTACTGTATGACCGGCCCCTAAGACTGCACCTCAACTGCGGATTGGAGGCTCTAGTGGATTTGGGCATTTTTCCCCTTACGATGAACACAATTACTGTACTTAGCCTAGCTCTTGTAGAGTTATGGACTTTTAAGAGGAAGAGATCGTGTGCATGTGCGACTATGATTTTAAAGGTTGCTTTTTCGGAGGGCATTGTATTCTACAGTTACTCCACAGGGCTCAGTCCAAGAGCATATAACTTAC
This sequence comes from Holothuria leucospilota, assembly GCA_029531755.1. Classification (NCBI taxonomy): domain Eukaryota; kingdom Metazoa; phylum Echinodermata; class Holothuroidea; order Aspidochirotida; family Holothuriidae; genus Holothuria; species Holothuria leucospilota. Next base: position 19,087,685 of record CM055981.1, on the reverse strand, counting down.
CCAGGTGTGTGCAGGGGGTGCTAGTCCAAAATAAGTTCCTTGCATTTATTAGGCCTGTAGGGTAGTCCCTTCTGGTAGTTTGTTCCTCTCACTCATTGTTCTTACAGTAGGAACTAAGAGTACTGTAGCACCCCTTAGGGAGGGGCTGTAGGTTCTGCTGGGGGACAGCTGAAGGCTGACCCATTAAAGTTAGGTACAGTATATATATGACACAAAACAACAGAGATTAAAATCTAGATTATTAGAGAGGGCCATGCTTAATTTCATTAAGGTGTACTTTAAGGTCTTGTGATATATTTTGATGGTAAGGTCTCATTGGTCCAATTCCCATCTGCCTAGCTTACTGTACTTCAGACTGGAAAGTTTGTCGTGCACACGCAAAATCTGACCCATGCAGCCAGCTTTGGTACCTGGCTGTGCAAAACATTGCTAGAGACTTAGCAAGGCCATTGTGTCTGCTAAGTACTGCAGGTATGGAAGCCACACTGTACAGGATTTCTTTTCATTCAAAATAAACAAAAATGAAGCAAAATTTTTAAATTAAATCAAAACAGTTTAATAGGACAGTGCTATCCTCAATATAGAAACAAGAAATTAGAAGGTAACTTTAATCATGGACAACAAGAGCATTAATTAGTAATTACCACTATTTCATAAAAGTGCTATTGTTGTTGCACATACGTAACACTTGCACAAATGTACAATTTAGCATTTAGTTTGTTTCATTATTAGGGCTACCTCTGGTAGTCAGGAGTGACTGTGGAAGTACAGTATTTCTCCCTGTGCAACCCTAACATTAGTGTCAAGAGTTTGCCTGTGTTCAGGAATACCTGAAAAATCCTTGGTTGTAACTTTGGTTTATTTTCAAGGCAGGAAAGGCTTAAAATTTGTTCTGTTTCTTAGTCCTTTGTACTGGAAAAGTCTTGAAATATGTTGATCACATCTCATAAATGTAGATCTGTCAAATCTACTCCTTGAAATGTGAATAAATGTGATAAAACTGATAAATTTGTGGTTTACTTTCTTAGTTTTTGATTCCTTGCTGTAGGCAGGCAAGGAATCTATGCGATAGTGATGTCATGTGTGTGTGTGTGTGTATGTGTGTGTATGTTTGTGACGCTGCTTGTAATCACGATATCTCAAGATAGGATTGACCGACAGTTATCATATTTGGTACATAGATTTGTGTTGGGAGGAAGGACCCTATCTTTTTTGGAGTAGGTCGAAGGTCATCCGAGGTCACCAGAGGTCAAAAATCGAAAACCTTGTAATCGCGTTATCTCGAGATAGGGATGACCGACACTTTTCATATTTGGTATGTAGATTTGTCATGTTGAGAGGAAAAAGCTGTTGTTTTTGGTAGAGGTCAAAGGTCATTTGAGGTCACCATAGGTTAAACTGCGAAAACCTCGTAAATGGCTTGTAATCGCGCTATCTCAAGATAGCAATGACCGACACTTTTCATATTTGGTATATAGATTTGTCATGTTGAGAGGAAGAACCCTATTGTTTTTGGTGAAGGTCAAAGGTCATTTGAGGTCACTGGAGGTAAAAAGCCAAAAAGCTTGTAATCGCGATATCTCAACTCAAGGTAGGAATGACTGACACGTTTCATATTTGATATATACGTTTGTCATCTTGATAGAAAGAATGCTATTGTTTTTGGTAGAGGTCAAAGGTCATTTGAGGTCACCAGAGGTTAAAGACCGAAAACCTTGAAATCATGATATGTCAAAATAGGAGTGGCCTGTATAGATTTGTCATGTTGAGAGGAAGTACTCTATTGTTTTTGGTAGAGGTCAAAGGTCATAGAGGTCAAAAACCGAAAACCTTGTAATTGCGATATCTCGAGATAGGGATGACCGACACTTTTCTTATTTGGTACATAGATTTGTCATGTTGAGAGGAAGAACCCTATTGTTATTGGTGAAGGTTAACGGTCACTTGAGGTCACCGGAGGTAAAAAGCCGAAAAGCTCGTAATCACAATATCTCAAGATAGGAATGACCGACACTTTTCATATTTGGTATATAGATTTTTCATCTTGAGAGAAAGAATCCTATAGCTTTTGGTGGAGGTAAAAGGTCATTTGAGGTCACCAGAGGTCAAACACCGAAAACCTTGAAATCGCGATATGTCAATATAGGAATGGCCTATATAGATTTGTCATGTTAAGAGGAAGAACCCTTTTGTTTTTGGTAGAGGTCAAAGGTCATCTGAGGGTACCAGAGGTTAAACTGCGAAAACCTTGTAAACAGCTTGTAAACACAATATCTCCAGATAGCAATGACCGACACTTTTCTTATTTGGTACATAGATTTGTCATGTTGAGAGGGAGAAGCCTTTTGTTTTTGGTGAAGGTCAAAGGTCATTTGTCGTCACTGGAGGTAAAAAGCCGAAAAGCTCGTAATCAAAATATCTCAAGATAGGAATGACCGACACTTTTCATATTTGGTATATCGATTTTTCATCTTGAGAGAAAGAATCCTATAGCTTTTGGTGGAGGTAAAAGGTCATTTGAGGTCACCAGAGGTCAAACACCGAAAACCTTGAAATCGCGATAGGTCAATATAGGAATGGCCTATATAGATTTGCCATGTTAAGAGGAAGAACCCTATTGTTTTTGGTAGAGGTCAAAGATCATCTGAGGTCACCAAAGGTTAAAGTGCAAAAACCTTGTAAACAGCTTGTTAACACATTATATCAAGATAGCAATGACCGACACTTTTCTTATTTGGTACATAGATTTGTCATGTTGAGAGGAAGAAGCCTTGTGTTTTTGGTTAAGGTGAAAGGTCATTTGTTGTCACTGGAGGTAAAATGCCGAAAAGCTCGTAATCATGATATCTCAAGTTAGTAATGACCGACACTTCATATTTGGTATATAGATTTGTTATGATGTAAGGAAGAACCCTATTGTTTTGGTGGAGGTCAAAGGTCATCTTGGGTTACCAAAGGTCAAAAAGCAAAATTTCCCAAGAATTCCCAAGATTGTCATCTGAGGTCACTGGGGTCAAAAAGCAATGTTTCCCAAGAATTCCCAAGATCCACATCTGGGGTTATCAGAGGTCAAAAAGCAAAATTTGCCAAGAATTCCCAAGATTGTTATGTGGGGTCACCAGAGGTCAAAAAGCAGAATTTCCAAAGAATTCTCAAGATCATGATATGGGGTCTCCAGAGATCAAAAAGTGAAATTTCCCAAGATAGTCATCAGGAGTCACCAGAGGTCAAACAGCAAAATATCCCAAGTTTTCCCAAGATCGTCATCTGGGGTCACCAGAGGTCAAAAAGCAAAATTTTCCAAGAATTTTCAAGATCCAAGATCCATTGAAGTTGAATCCCTTTCAAGACACTTCAGATTTTCTTTTTTCGTATATTTGGTGGGGTTCAAAGGTCATGTGTGGTCAGCAGAGGTCAAATTGTTATAACATAAAATGATGTAGTCAAGAAAGGTAAATTTCAGGGATGAACCTCAGTGCAACAAAGCACCCCCATTCGGCAAGGAATCACTAAGCCTTTGGGCTTTCTGGTTAAAAACAGGTAGGACATTTTTTCTGAAAACATGCTGAAAAAAGAACTTTCTTTAAGTTCAACAAATCTCACCCCAACAGTAAAAATTCTCCCAATTACAGTAAGTTTACTTCTAGCCTCCCCTCCAATTTCAAAAAGGAAAACCTGTTTTGTGCACTCCCAGACAAAGTACATGTAGCAGTAGCTTGTACTGACTTCATATTGCTCAAGGCCATATCCACACAGGCCACAGGCTGTCATTAGTGACAGACCAATCAGAGTAATGCTATTGGTTGATTTTATGTCAATCTGAGTGTAGTCACCAGTTGTATTTAGAACTATGGGCTATTTCCAAGTGTATTGGGGGGGGGGTGCCACAGACCCTTTAAAGGGTCCTTGAGGCTGGATAATGTAATATGTACATGACCTTGAAAACTCCTTGCAAAGTCCTATAAAACATTACATCAATTTTTGTAAGAACCCTTAGTGGCTGACCAACATTGTAACAGCCCTGTTTGAACTGCTACAACAATTAATGGTCATGGTCAACAGGACCTTGCTGCTCTGCAAGAATGTTATGGTCCAAATGGCAGGGAGTGAGATACGGTGTGGAGCTCTAGAGTTACACCATGCAGTGTGCTCCTGCTCACAAACAAATTCATAGTGCTATAATCTTCTGCATTTGAGAGTTTGAAGTGCTTCCTTGTCAGCACAGGATTCAGAGCCTTGATTTAGAAACAGTTGTGGAACATTTGATTTGCTTTCTGTAAGAGGAACATAATTGCCAGCTCTGATAGTTAACAGATGGGATACAGTTATGTCACTGTCAGTCACTTCTGTGGCATTACATACTGTACTGTATTATACCATAGCACAGTGTATAAATGTTCTACTGTACTGTAGCTGAATATAATACAGGTATTGACCAAGTAGTAACCTAGGCCTACATTATGCATGGTACATATTCTTCATTTTATATGCTGTCACCAGTGTTGTAATGAGTCTTGACTCAAGTCACTAATTTTCAGTAGAGAAATGACACGAGCAATTGTATCATAATTTTCCTCGTAGAAATAATACAATGACTCGAGTCAATGACTCGACTCAAGTCACATTGAAAGTAGTAAATGACTCGACTTGACTGTAAAATTGAGTGACTCATTACAACACTGGCTGTCATTCATTTACCTACATTCTTACTCTAAGTACATGATGCTGTTACAGTCTGGGTGACCTACAGTAGTGTGAGTTTTGCAGGATATTATTGTAAGCTCAACTGCACTCTCATTGGACCACAGGCATTTGGAGCATTATACAAATGTATACATACACTACACAAGGTTCAGTAGGACACTTTGAATCCCAGGTTTTGCCACACTCACAATTCATAGCACTGAATTGCCTTGTAATTGGCTAGTGATGAAGGCTACATCTGCAAAGCAGACTTTTCTGTCTTCTGCTGTGCTTTACCTTGCATTATAGATTGTGTGAGAGAGACCATATGGATAGCTAAGCAGGTAATCACGAGTGCCATGAAGCCTGGAATTCAAAGTGTCCTACCTCATTAGTATATATGTATGTATAGTGTATGTATGTGTGTTATGTGCTGAATGCCTGTGATTGGACATGGCCATCATATCCTATAACTTAATAAAACAGATGAAAATATGCCCAAGAAGTTCAGAGCTTTTTTAATCTTTTTTAAAGAAAGAGAGAAAATATCAGATACTTAAAAAAGAATTTGAATTTGAAGACTGGTGGGTTTTAGGTGGATGGGAGAAAGGGGAGGCAGATGATGTCAGTGCAATGAGATAGTTCTTCTCCAATTTATCATCTGCTTCACTTACTGGTATATATTGAATACTTCTCTTCTTTTAACTTGTTTTTCCAGATGTTGTTGTAGCCCCAACAGCTGCCCACCTCCTGTATGTAAAAGAAAGAATAACTCCCAAGATACATGTGTCGGCTCAGAATGCCTACAAGGTATGCTACAGTCAGGGAGATGTTCTAGTAACATGCTACTCTATATACAGTACTGTACATACCATTATTGCTAGTTTAAACCCTTTGGTGAATATCCAGGTCAGCTGGGATAAAAAAGAGCCAGCCTTCTTTAAAGTGTTGGGATGGCCAAATCAAGTTTTTGTCCCTGTTTTAAGGTCCACAGGTTTTGAGTTGATATAATGCAATAATACTGTCCCCATTTACCCCAAAGGGAAGTAATCTGCCTTCCCCCCTCCTCTCCCACCCTATGACCAGGGAATGAATGGGAATGATCACAGGAATGATGTAAAGGGTTTTGGAACCCTGCAATATGGAGCTCAGTGTTTGAGCAGGCACGTCAGGTTATCCCACAAAGAAAAGAATTGTTAGGAAGTACCTAAAATGTGAAAGGTCCTGCAGTAAAAACAGCCCTGCCCAAAATATTGAAAAGCCATAGGTCCCTCTATATGATTTCATATTCCGACACAAACATTGATGGAGCTGCACAGTGGACCATGGTAGGAGTCCTGCAGGATCTGCTGAGGTGAGGGAGGGGCACACATTGTGTACTGATTCATTGGGTCTCTGAAAAAAATTTGCGAAGGAAATGATGAAATGTCAAGACATTACTATGTGAACTATGAAATTCTCTTTGGCTTGAAAACAATCAGTCATGTATTCTTTCTTCCTGTGCATTTTCCTTTTGAAAATGGGAGATGTCCTTTATTCAACCCTCTTTTCAAAACACTTGACATGCTAAATTACATAGTACTGCAAGTCATCTCCACTTCAATTTTAAGGTAAAGTCAAATGGAACTTTTGGAATTTGCTTGGCTAATGTAACACATTAAGCCAACCCAGATATTAGGAGCAATTCTGCCAGGAGATTTTAAGTCATGGGGTTGAAATCGATATATTTTAATACCACAGTCCTTTGTCATGGTCCCAAAAGGATTGCAGTTGATTTTCATTTTGTGTCATATTGGAACCATCTTCATTCCCAGTACTTTCTTACAGACCTGTATATGTAGCACTGGCTGAACAAACATCAGAGACATGCACTCACAAGCTCTTCAGGAAAACATTTGGCACTTGTCTATGGCAGTTTATTAAGTTAATAGTACAGACAAACAGTGAAGCATGCAGCCAGAGTGATGGGTGCAAACAACAAATTGCATATATGACACTGCCATAAACTGAGGGTGCACTACACAAAGGCAACAATCTTACTACAGCTGCTTTGCAGTCATGTTGTATCATGGCAGTGGAAAAGGTTTTGGTGTGAAAGTTTACAAGGAGTCATTGAGCATAGAAATTTTGCAAGTATATAGTTTACAAATTTATATTTGAAATGGTATGGCTGCAGCTGGATTCAGACTTGATGAGCATTGTGTTTTCAAAATAATGTTCAGGGTGTGCATGAGGGGTTGGTAAAGTATACTCATTTATGATTGTTTGTAGGAAATTAATATTCTCAGTAGGAAAGTAATGTTCAATTTCAAATCATGAAAAACTGACAATGATTTTAGAAGAAACAGGCACAGGCTTGTGATTTGAACCTTTATATCAGCAGTTGAGAAACCAGTTCAAGATAACAGCTAAGATGTTGCGATTTTCTCTTTTTGTATTTCAGGTAGCAAAAGGTGCTTTTACTGGTGAAATAAGTCCAGCAATATTAAAAGACTTGGGAATTAACTGGGTCATCTTAGGGCACTCAGAAAGGCGCCATGTCTTTGGTGAAAAAGATGAGGTATGGTATCGTGTGAGCTGGATTTCCTATTATGAAATACAGCAATTAAAGAGTACAGTATGTCGCTTCTTCCATTATGTGATACCGCCATTACTCAAATCGTGTTTCAATGAACAGCGTAATACCCGACCTTCTGGGGGAAAAGTCAGGATTTTACATGATGTTCACATCAACAGATTAATAGCCTAAAAATTGAAAAATCAATAAAAATATGATAAAACCTGATAAGCATCTCAAAGGCTATATAATCTGTAGGTGCGAACATCAAGTCAAATCCCGACTTTCCCCCCAGAATCGGGTTTTGCACTGTTCAGTGAAAGGCAATTTGAGTAAGGGCAATATCACGTAATTTCAATTATTTTGTCTTGAGAAATTTGAATTATTGGTAATTCATACCAGGTTAAAACTGTTTGAGCTGTTGCAATCAGCCACTGTCACTCTTACCTACCTACCTGCCTGCCCCCCCCCCCAACCACAAATCTACCTACCTGGAGCTCTACTTACCAGCTGATCTACTTACCTAAAGATCTATGTTCCTACAGGTATACCTACCTACAGATCTACCTACTTATAGATCTGTCTATTGATCTGTAGATTATCGATCAGTCTTTGACTGGCCCAACGAACCACTGACCATGCATTCATCTGGATCCATACCTCTCTCTGTCCATCTCTATCTAGTCTCTCTGCAACTTTTCAAACAGTCATTGTGTGAAGGATTTTTAATGAAACTTGGACACAACAATCAGTGGGTGTGGGGCAATGTTAGACCAACAGAAAGTGGGGATCACAGGTCAGATAGGGGTCAATACAGGCTATTATTTATGTGAAAATCTCAAAACTGGGTTTCCTTTCTCACCAAGCACATTATGTTCTTGAAAGTTGGTCTTACTGTTCCTCAGTTAGTGCTTCTGTCAGGGTGTGCACAGATTTTGGGTACAAGGTCATTAAAGGTCGGAAGAAAACCATAATTTGGAATTTCTTTGTAAGTCGGATGGAATCCAAACTTGAGGTATGCAATCGCCATTTGGTGCCAAATAATATGAAGGTCATTTTGAGGTCATGAGAGGTCACCTTTGCTGAAAATAAGTGATTTCTAATAACTTAAAAACCTAAGGATTGCACTCAAACTTGGTAGATGTAATCACAGTTTGGCTCCAACAGTTCTGAAGGACATTTTGAGGTCGTCAGAAGTCACTGGAGGTCAACTTTACTGTTATGGGTGTAGTACGTGAAACTTGGAAGACGTAGTCGACATTTAGTGCCAAAAATTTTGGAAGTCAGTTTTAGGGTCATCAGGGGTCTTTAAAGGTCAAATTGGCAAATATTGTTGGATATATCAGGGAGCTGTTAGGAAGGAGTCAACATTCTACAGACACTCTGAAAAAATGCTCATTTCTGATGGTACTCTTGCTTTTCTCCTCAACTTCTTATGACGATAACCAGGATCAGCTAGGATTTAGTGACCTATTGTTAAAATGGCAATGAATAGATCGACTCCCCACCTTACACAGTTAATTTTTGTTGCCAGTCGTCACACAAAAGTATGAAATTTTACACTGTTGCTATTGGTTGCAGTAACTGTCATTTCTCTTAATTTCACTGAAGACTTTCCACACAGCTTACATTTTGAGTTTGTCTCTAAGTGATGAGAAAATTTGCCATAATTGGGAAAAACGATTTTTAGGCTCGAACAGTGCTTAATGCAGACGATGCATCAAATTGATAGGGACACAAAGGAAGTACATTATTTATACTTTCATTGACAGTTGTTTAGTTATTGAAAATGTGGAATAAAGCTTAGTCCCTGCTGGTAACAAACCTCAAATCACAGCATGTTTTAACAAAGGCAATTGTTTCAGAATGTGAAAGGGTCAGATTGTCATTAGGAAGGGGGAAGTCAACAGGGCTAAACAATAGGAATAAAGAGACCTGTCAAAGTTTGATACCTGAATGGGAGTAAACCATTTTCAAGTACGTATTGTCTGACAGATTTGGTTGTTGTGTCTTCTTCCAAACAGCTCTCTGGATATATACATGAAAGTTAGTAGGTATATTCAGCATTTTTTGCCAAACCTTATGGAAGCACTGTGAGGGTCATTGAGGTCATTCAAAATCACATTTCAAGGATTCATAGATGTGCATATAATATTGGGTGCTAGAAATTTGATGATTATGACTTTTTGAACTTGCAGCCCATGTAAATTATCAGCCATATCTTCATTTCTTTTCATTGTTCCCTGACCCCCCACCCCCTACCCCCCAACATGCTCTGAATACCCCCATATTTATTACTCATCCAACCATAGTTACAACAGAACTCGTATGATGAATTTATAATTTGTTCAAGCCATTCTGGTGAATTCTCAAGATACTGTGCATACTGCAAATCATCCAGAATATGTTCCTTCCAAAAACCAACCTAAAGCCTGTGGGGAGCAAGGAACTACTACTGTTGCCATTCAGGTATTTACTGTTTAATGACAGCAATGTACAGTATTAAGCCATATGCTGCATAACACTGTAAAAACTGTTAAAACTCCCAGTCCTAGACAGACTAATAGCTATTTCAGTTTGTCTTGTTTAGATTGTGGTGGAAATGCCAATGAAGTTAGGGGCAACAAGGAATTTAAAAATGTCACTGAAAATTGGTGATCACTTGTCAGTTAGTAAATGTAGTTTTTGATTCATCTCTTCTCATTTAGTTAATTGCAGAGAAAGTACAACATGCTATCAGTGAGGGTCTCAGTGTCATTGCTTGTATCGGAGAACAGCTTCAAGAGAGGGAAGCGGGTCTGACAGAGGAAGTTGTCTTCAAGCAGTCAAAGGCTATTGCAGGTATAAGATTTGGGAAGGGTTGGCAATGTTCTTAGTTCCATGGAAAATTAAAAAAAAAAAAAAGGAAATTGCAATTTTCAGGCCAGCAAAATTCATGACTGACATTGTCCAGAACCTTAAGTTTGTGGAAATCAATTTTTAATTTATAAGTTGGAAGAGTATTGGATGCTCATATAGCTGTCTTGGTGTCCCTTCAAGAAACATAGCTCCTTTTAGGAGCAGAACTCCTTCAGGGATATAAGTTTAGTTTTTGCCCTTTGGGGCTTAGCCAAAGAGTCAAGGGGACTTTGGAAAAAGTATGTAGCAGATTTTGTGTCAGTCCAAGTTTTTATCAATTAAACTTTATGTACATTAGGATATTCTGTATTCAGTTTTCCTGCTGAAGATAGTTATTTAGCCTTGTCGTAGGAAAAGTCTTGGAAAGGTAATGAAATTTGTGTTTTGGAAACATGTAGGAATGCCTTTAAGACATGGTTTGGATAGTTGGATATGTTTGTATGATGTTGCAGATAGAGTAACATCCACAAAAAAGAGGGTTTGTGTGGTTAAAGGTCATGTTATTGTCATATGATAGAACTTATTTACCCTTCAACCATGTAAAATTCTTGATATTTATTCAATGAATATTAAGTGACCCTTGAGTGCATTGTAAAGCCTTTTCTGTGATTTTTGAGAAGGTGAAGTAAAGTGATAGAGTGTATGGTTCAGGTACTACCATAAACTTATGTAAATGTATACCCTGAACTAGTGCTTCCCAAAGTTTTTGATTGTAGACCTGTAATTTGGGAAGCATTTGCCCTAAACTAATTATATCCTACTGTATCTAATTCATTGAAACAAAGTAAGAATTGTTATATCAAAGTTTGCAGTATTTCTACTAGCTTACAGGTATTGCAAACATTGTGTCTATTAAACATAGTTTTGTCATATTTTCTATGAAATCCTTAGATGTTGTGTCAGACTGGAGCAAGGTGGTAATTGCATATGAACCTGTTTGGGCAATAGGTACTGGGAAGACAGCAACTCCAGAGCAAGCACAGGAGGTTCATGTTAGCCTTAGGTCCTGGCTCAGTGATAATGTCAGCCCTGCTGTTGCACAGACTACTAGGATAATCTATGGGGGTAAGTTTGCTGCTAGTAGTTTCTTCAACTTCTGTTCTGTCATTTGCAGAAGAAAAGTTTTCTGTCATGCTGAGTCAGGGTTGTAGTCTAGGTCAGTGGTCTCCAGTCTTTTTCGCTTGGTGACCCCAATGTCTACTTCGGAATCTTGGTGGCCCTCAATGACGGGGTGGTGGGAGGAGTGTGATTTGACTTGGTTATGCAGTCTAGAACTGGATTTTTCGCATCCTCATCAAAATTGCATATTGAACCACTGAAGCTAAAGCTATCTGTACAATGGATTAGTCTATCTTCAGCATTGTGCAAGTCATAGGTATAGTTGCCGGTGACTGTATCAAGAAAGTCATGACAGCTCTTCACCCAAGCAACACACTGAAACAGCCAATGACACATTGTAAGGGGAGCACCACCATAGGTTGGCGCGTAGCGTGCCAATAAAATATTCTGACAAAAATACTCCTCAGATCCCCGGACATGACCCTCCCTAGTCTTCTCACGTCTCAGTTTATTGAGAGGTAGATAGGCAACTTTAACATTTTTTCAAAGCACCTTGTTGATGTTACAAATGGTATTCTGGGCTCTCTTGGTATAAGGACCTCAAGATCAGTCTATTATAATAGCAAACACAGTTGCTTGGCCGGGAATGGAACATCAGACCAATAAGTCACTTACAAAGTATCCACGACACGAGTCAGATCACTGGCTCTTAGATTAGAATCACTCCCATTGCCTAATTTTAATGAGAAATTTGGCGATTATTTTTTCTCCCTAGGATCTTTTTCGGGACCCTCCGAAATATTTTCACGGCCCTCAAAAGGGTCCTGACCCCTAGTTTGCCAACCACAGGTCTAGGTCACTGTCTACAAGTTGGAGGTCACACACCCCTCCTAGAGGCCAAGGATGGCAAACTAAATACAAATTGTAATTCATTCAGAAATGGTGAAAAAACTTTTTCCCATCCATGTTGAGTGGTAAAATGATTCACACATGATCAAAAGTTCAATACCTGTGTCAGTGGGAAAAGATCCACAGCTGATAGTTGAGAAATAGGTTAATATATTAGTAGATGTCAGAGCAGCCTCAAACCATCCTCATTAATTTGTGAGGCCAGAGGATGCAAGGCCTTAGCATTAACTTCATTTTGCCAAGGATGACGCCAAGACCACATCCCACACTGTTAATAGTCAGCAGTATCATTCTGCTGAAGGTAAGGTCTCTAGTTCATTTGCCAGTAGCCCACTGTAAAATATCATGTGTTTCTGATCAAATTTGCTTAGATGTTGGCACCTCCTCAGTTTGCATATTATTACAATTAAGTTTTAATCAAATATGAATAAGAACTATGGTAGATGTGGTGTTTATGATTTAAATATTTTATTTCATTTCAGGTTCTGTAAATGCCAAAAATTGTCAGGATTTAGCTGCCCAAGCTGATGTTGATGGTTTCCTTGTAGGTGGTGCTTCCCTGAAACCAGAGTTTGCTCAGATTATTAATGCCAAGCAATAATGCATAATTTGATCATGTCGGAATGAATATTGAGACTAACTTATTGATCAGGGTCAATTTTGAAGTTATCAACTGCATGTGAAACTTTTGTGATAAAATGGTTCTAAACATTTAAAGAAGTTAGAGTTGAAGTTTGTGAAATGAAGTGAATTGTTAGATGTTATTTTGCAACATCAAAGCATCAGTAATGAAACATGGTTCAGGCCCTACTCCCAATCTCTGCTATGAAATATAAGTAGCTCTGTATGGCTGCATCCATGCTTTGTATAGACTTAACATTTCAAAGTGGTGATAAGTAGTTATGTGTTAAGTATTAACTGGCCTTTATAAGTAGGCTCCTGTTGAACCATGAGAATAGTTTACAACCTTGAAACAAAATAATTGGACATCATTGAATTTGATACATTTGGTGAAGTAATGAAAGACAAACTGCATAAAACAGATTTTTACAATACTTTCCTTTTGAAGAAAGATTTCCCATGAAATACAGATGTCTTTTTTTATGCCATTCAGTACACTGCTTAGTACAGTGCCAAGTTGAGAGATAAGGTGGATACCCAACCTTTTAAGTCCGAAACATACTGCTATCAAATGTTGAACACTGTTTAGGTTTGTCTTCATTATTTCTGAAATAACTTACTAACAATGGCCTCTTTAAGTTGAAGCATAGATCTATATCTTTCCTTAAAGTATGTTTTGATATGGAATACACAGTTTCATTAAACTTTTAATAAAGTTGAACAGAGTAATTCATAAATCTGCTCTTGCTAATGGTAAATCATTAAAATTACTCTTCCAAGTGTTTGTGGATGGGCATGGGTGTAAAACAGTAATTACACCCAAGGAGCAAGTCAAATTTTCTACAACTTTTTACCAGTTTCCACACATGGAACAGCCATATTTTCCTATAGTTGCCAAAATTTCCATACAAATGCAAAATTTCCTGAGAAGGGTTTTACTAGAACCACTTTTCTCCCATGGCCATCAGGTGCTGATATGGCTTACTATTTTTCTTTCTAGCAGTTACCAAATGTGCTACTTTGCTTTTGTGAAGTTTGTATTTTGACGAAATAAACTGTGAAGGACCCTCAAGTAACGAAGAAATGCTATACTACTTGCAAGATTGGAAATGTAGAGAGAATTGACATCAGGCAGCTTTCAATGAAACTCTTGTAACTTCTCCAATGGCAAGTCTGTGTGTTGAGCATTGAATAAAAATGGTGAGAATGCTAAAAATGCCAAGATGTATGATCACTTCAATGAAAAATTGTAACCCAGCAGAGGAAACAAGCAGACCTTACCTGCCTCACACCCCATCATTTAAAGTTTACTATGGTTGTTTGTTTACTAGTCTTTAAATTAATCTTCCCCTAAATATCTCTTAACCAGTTTCAGTATTTTTCAGTATCACTTCGACTCCATTTGTCAACCTTGCATGTCCCAGCAGATTGTCCGTCCATAATGGCTACTTGAAGAAATGGTTTCTCTAATACAAGTAAAACACTGCCTTGTGTGAATCAATCTCCCATCCCTTGTCACAAACCTGTTGACTCAGTTAAATAATTCCATTGTTTTTATTTAGAAATGGAATTCTGTGTTGTGCAGTAAAATATTAAGATATGACAACAAGTTGATGCAAAGCAGCTGTATACTTTCTTATGAGAACTCAAGAGATTTAAGTGCAAAGAAAAGGTGAAAATGGTATTGTCTGCAATTGCTTTGGGATTTTTGGAAAACATCATTGACTCTCATGTATTTTCTACTTCCTCAAAATGAACCATTGGCTGAAAATTTAATAAGTTGTTGAATAAAAGTTTTACCATGCGACTTGTTCAAATAGATTTGTTTTTTTGGTGTAAAATTTCACTTGTTTAGTGTTGCTAAGAGAGACAGGTTTCTTCTGTACCACATGATGAAACCTTCAAGACCAAGGTGCCATAGCCCAGGTGTTGCTTCAACCTGACCCCTTTTTCCATTATAACCTTTACTGTAATATATTCCAAACAGATCCTGGGCAACAGTAGTTCTTTCATTTTTGGTCCCCTTCCATTCATTACATAGTAGTAAGTCTAACAAATTTAAGATCAGGGAGGCACTTGCATTAAGGACCTTAACAAGTTTAAAAATTGATAAACCTTGTTGGGATGCACCTTCTGGTTTTGACTGGCACTCAGAAGGTAATGAGACAGGTGCACTAATTGCAACCCCAACCCTGCCGTTAGATCACCATTTAACATCACCATCAGCCCGACAAGTGTGTATCCTCAGTCTTTGGCCTCTTTGCCAAAGACAGGGAGGGGGTAGTATATACTTACTCTGTACCACAGCTTGACAATTGAACCAAGACTTGGAGTAGATGACTTCCTGCACCAAACCACTAGCTTCCTAAGTTAGGCAACCAAGACTTTTATTGGTTTGAACATAGAACCAATGCATTTGTGATGGAGTGTGTATGTATGTGCTGTTATGTGGCTTAGATGGTTGGATGCTATCTCTTTTGATATTTAGCATGTAAATGCATTATATGGTAAGAAGAGTCCAATTGCTTTTTTTTTGTGGGGTGGGGGAGGGGGATCATCTAAGGCCACCAGAGGTCAAACTGTGAAACCATAGGCGAGACGGGGGGGGGGGGGCTGAACCTTGTTTCAGATTGCCGTCCTGGGGAGGGGTCTAAGGGGACACCCCCTCCTCTCTGGAAAATTTTGGGGTATTTGAGGGTTCTCAGATGCATTTTGGACAAACTTTATGGAAAATTACTGCAAATTTTTGACATTTCTTACAGAAGACACAAATAAGCGGATTTTGCCCTCAGATTTTGGGGGGGGGGGGGGGGGGGGGGGAGAAGCCTATGTGAGAAACATTGTCAACAGGTCATCTCTAGATAAGAAGCATAGGTACCTTCTTACTTTGCTTGTTGTATATTGCAGATAAAAGGTCATCTGAGGTCAATCGAGTTAAAATGCTGGAACTCCATACAAGTATCTCAGTTTAGGAAGCACATTTTAGTACTAAGTGCATTTTGATGAATAGGAGAATCAGAATGTGTAGCGGGTGGAGATCAAAGGTCATCTTAGGTCACCAGAATTAAACTCAGTGAAACTTGTAAGCAGAACATCTCCAGGACCATATACATACTTCTCACACTTGATATGAAGATGTTTCACATTGACAAAACTGTTGGTCCAGTACATGTATATTGTAGGAGCTAGATCTAGTGAAAGCTGATTTAGGACTGAGTTCAACTACTTGTGGCGAAGGTATGTCACAGGCAATTGGTCAAAACTGAAACCTCGTGAAACACTATCTCATGGTAGGAAGCATGGATACTTTTCATGCGCTGCTTTTATGTAGATTTCTCACATTACCTACACATATTGTGTCATTTGTGTGGTTCAAAGGTCATTTAAGGTCACCAAAGGTCAAAGTTTGAAACGATCTGAACTGGGATGGCCTTTCATGCATTTGATGTAAGAATACAGCACATTGCATAAAATATCTAGATAGTGGTTCAGATCTTGTGCATTTTAAGCATACTTGGCAAAGTCCAGTGCCAGGAAGTTGTCTCACTGTGAACTGCCTTCACTGAACACAGAATCTTGAGCCACCAGAAAATTTCCTGGCAGATCTAGGGAGCTCTCACTCTAACTGCTGTGCCAACTCAAACACCTGTAAGATATACTTTATATTCCTGGGATTCAAGTATGTGTGAACTTGTGATACTTCAGTCTAAAACCAATTCCTTAATTTACGAATTGAACAATGTGAACTCTCTCAAAACAATCATTGGTCCTTGTAGCTTTTCAATGCAAAAGACAAAACTGAAAACAGTATTTAATTATTGGAAGACTTTATTATAAAAACTTTCATTACAATATCTTTGAAAAAAAAAACTGATTTTCTGTGTACTTATAAAAGTTTCTACCATCAACATTCCTCTAAAATGTCTACCTTTGTGACTTTCAAAAATTCACTTTTCATCAAAACCTGAAGATTCCCAGCAAACTTGGAGGCTGACAGAGAATATGTGTTGGAACAAATCACATTGGACCCTCACAACCAGACGTTCCCATCATGCTCCACAATGAGAAAATTCAAAGGGTTAGAGTTAACATTAAAACATCCCTAAACAGCCTGTAAATTAAGGTACATAGAAAAAAACAAAGAATGAAACAGTGAGAAACAGAGTGATAGGTATTATGGTTTGGTTTCTATAGTAATATTGTCATAGCAGTGGTTTGCAACATTTTACCAAGCCATTCATTTTAACTCCTGATTTATGTCTGGTAAGCACTATTTGTGCCATAATAAAATGCAAAAAACTTTGAAGAAGAAATGAGAAAATCTGATAGGTTTCACTTGATGTCTCAATACAATGTGTGGACAACTGTCTATACCCTTCAAGTTGATTCACTGTGTGATGTCTCATTTAGAATGTCCAATCAGAGTGTTCAATTAGTATTCATAAATACTAGTGAAATTGAAAATAGAATGTAAGACAATCATACTACCTACCAGTGAAGATTACAATGGCTATATGTAGGTGAATTTAGGCACCATGGTAGGGAACCTCGGTCTGCAGCTGTCTCAGCAAAGCTGCAGGGGCTGCAGCCGTGCTTTGTTCCTGTATACATTTCATTAGCAGGATTAATTTGATCCTGGTATTGTAGTGTGCACAGCAATAAAGTATGAATACTGCAGCTTTGCTATTTTGACATAGTACCTTTGGCTAAAAAGTTGCTTTGCTGTGTTAACCAACTTCTTTCAAACATAGCATACAACATAGCATACAGCATACAACAATTGTTCCTCATTCCATTAACTCACTTGTAAAATTTTAAGTTGACCAAATAGCCCTGCAATGTGTATTAAGTTACTGTAGCTTCCAAAACCCTAATATGATTTATAATTCTAAAACAAATTCTTGCCCATTCAAACATTTCCTGAAATTAATGAAAGACAGTGTAGAGGTATGTTCAACTGTGGCATTAATTATTAAAATTTCCCTAAAAGACACAACTTTCTTCAGCCTAAAATAGTATACACTTTTCCCCCTCACCTCTGTGGTCAAAGCATAAACTGAAAGTAAAAATCCAACTGAAAAAAAGGTATGAAAATACACTGCTAATGATAACTCTACAATGAACATATTCGATTCCCAAGTTTATGCAGAAGAACCACAAAAACTTTTGTCCCAATGTTTTGAAGAGAATCAAGAAAAGAATGATCAGAGGTAAACTTCTTCCATTATCAGAATGAATGGCATATGATTTCAAATAGTTTCCACTGTGACAAAAGTTGCTGAATCAGAAAAAAATTGGCAATCTCCAAAACTTGTCTAGCTTTCATCCTACCCCATCCCAAACTTTACCATGAAAGTGCTAATTATCTTCTTAGCAGTAACATCAGTTGTCAAAAATGGGTTCACCACCCAACCATACTTCCATCACCCCTGCTATAGGTATGCTATCTTCAAAAAGATAAAGCAGCAATGATTTCCCTCCTACAGCCAACATGCATTCTACTTGAGTTAAACCTACACAAGTCAAAGATGCAATGTGACATACTCTAGCACATGTATCAAACCATTCACTGGCAAGACCATATATACAATATAACATGTGCTTTGTGACCTTCATAATGTGTTGCCTATCTAATATAAAATTTACTCATTTGAAATTAAGTATTTATGATGTAAAGTGGTTCAACTTCAATCTATGCCACTACTTTGCACTTTCTGGAACTACTGAGATGGTTTGGGGGTGGGATTGGGAAGGCTTCTCTCTTTCCTGCCCTTTTTTTGCTAGGCAAGACAAAAAATTCAGAGTAAGGAAGCAAATATTAAACAGAAGGGTAATACTTAATAAACTAGCACCATGCCTTTCAATATTGCTTTACAGTCCCCGAATTTTCCAACACTGAATACTTATGTGGAGAACAGGGTTGTTCCAGCCAATAAAATAATCAACATTCACCAAAACTTTCTACTTGAAATTACTATGAAATGTACCAATAGACTTGATTCCCAATGGGAACACTGATGAACACCATTTCACAGAGAAATATCAAATGCTATAAAGTAATCATTAAACAATTCACTAATGATTTAAAAATTCTTTTCTTCCTGTTTTCCCTTCTTTGTTTGCAATAAACTACTGTAGCAGTATTAATAGAAAACTGCCTACACAGCCTCACATACTAGCTTCCTTGTGCTTGAGTGCCTGAATGAAGAGTTAACACTTTGTCAGAGAATTAGTTTCTTACATGAGGATAAAAATAAACACTTCCTTGGGACATCTGCATCTGTACAAATTATTGGAATGTCCTCACCAAACATCAGAATCTCAATATTAATTTTAGATTACTTAAAAAGACACCTTTCCAGAAGGAAGATTTCTGATAGGTAACTTTCACAACCAATTAGTACAGTAGTGCAGAAGTCTTACAGTGTACACTTAGGGTGCTGTTTTCAGAACTAATTTCACACACAACATTAGTTTATGTAAGGAATGTCTTGTTTCAAGTTAATAATTATAAGAATTTTCATAAAATGTTAAAACAAAGATACAAACATGTCTGCATCAGTAAAAACTTTAAAAATACTTAATTTCTCAGTACCATATTTGTATTTCAGGTTTTACAATGTTAAAATGCTTTTATAAAATTAAAATGCTTTTAAAAAATATGAAAATCTCATTACCCTTTACATTGGTTCCTTAAATACAGGGGAAAAACTGTCACAGGCGTATCACCCATTGTTCTCAAAAGACACACTAAAACAGTAACATTCAATCATCCATGAGCTGTGAAGTTCAGCATGTCACAATTTCTATCCCTAATATTAAAAGTAGTTCTACAGGGTTTCAAGTAGTTCAAACCAACCTCCACTTTAAATCCACCTGATGTGACCCAATACAGTACTAGATGAAAAAACTAAATCAAAACTAAAATATCAATAGCTAAAACACTTCAACATGACCAGTGACTTCTTCATTGTTTAACTGTAATAGATGATTCCCCCTGCATTTTTTTTTTCTTTTTTTTTTTTTTTGGGGGGGGGGAGGGGTATTCATATTCTACTTTCATATAGACAGACAATGCCTTCTGATTGGAGGATGCCCATATTTTAAGGATCATACACAAAAGAGAGTATTCAAGATCTTTATGACAACTGCAATCAAAAGCAACCACTTTCTGGTCTAAAAGTCTCAACACATTAGACAACATGTAGAGGACAATTCTTGAAAACTTGATTTTTGTTATAAAAATATCTTCATTAAATATTGCAGCAGCAGAATTTCAATTTTGGAAAAACATCCTTGCTCACATATTCTTCTTATCAGAAATACTTCTTATCTTTCTCCCCTTTTTCCTTTTTTCTTATTCTGAAACAGCTTCTTCTAAAATTTTGGTACATGTGTGTCTCAAATATGACAGTTACGTAAGTATAAAGCTACTATCCTACAATAAAACATGTTGTCCTACTGAAATTTCAATTTCAAACAACACAGGATATGATACTGATAATGGTTTGACATCATCTTTTCCAAATGACATTGTTTCTTTCTCTATTAAAATAACTGCTAAATTTTCTGAATCCACGTTTTTAGAGTATTTTCAAACTGAATGTCCACATGTGAGATTCATTCAGTGGTAGATTTATCCTGTCTGTAATAATTCCACTCTTGTATGAGTCGTTCACGAATGGTAACTCAAACACTTCAGTACACCCTTACACATCTTTCAAAACAAGTAAGTTCATGCTTTGGTAGCATTGTCTATGTCTACTGAATTATTATAATTGATGGTACCATCAGCTTCTGGAGACAAAAGTGGTGTCGTCTCAAGATCCCCACCACCAAGGTATCTTCTATACAACGGCATGAATACTGCATCATTATATATGAATGTACCCACCAACAGAATAAGGAAACCAATCAACTGAATCCAGTTGAAGTGCTCCCAGCCAACCATCATACTCACAACCCAGATGACAACTGTCCTCAGGCTGTCTAATACCATTCTCGTGGTGGCACTCATCTCACGAGTGACACTGATGCCAGCAAAATTGAAGAAAGCAATACTCAAAATGGTGCCTACAGTAGCAATCACAATGATTGGATTATTTTTCAACTGATGGAAAGCATCAGGAGCATCTTCTAGTCTACAGTCTGGTATATCAATGCGGATGGCACATGGTGTAATGAAATAGAAAGGAATGAGTAGAAGGGACAGGACGGTGAATCCAAATACACCTGAGGGCGACAAGAAAATCTGGAAATCATACATTTTTCAAAAGGCAATTTAGAGAAAAAGAGTTACACATAAAAATATGGCACAGGCAACATTTGTACAATATTGGACCAAGTATGAGTGTGATTGTGTAGACAGTCTTAACAGAAATTTGAAAACATCTTTCAAGAAAACAAATTGGGTGAACACCTGAATGGAAGGAGGGACTCCGACTTGCTCCAGTGACAGGTGGGTTTGCAGAAAAGGAAGGTTCCCTTTAACCCTTAAAACCTGTCCTGGTTACATACATACTATTAAATGCAGTATGCTATCTTAACAAGATTAGGTTACATTTGAACCTAAACTCAGAATGGTAGATGTGAACACTGATGCTTCACAGCAGCTGCAATAACTGAGAGTGAGCTTCAATTGTGTCAATATCCAGCCCTCAAAAGGTGGGGTGCCCAACTGCATGAGGGTAATGTTTTACGAGATGGGCAAAAGAAGAGAACAAATTGCACAACAGAACAAGCCCAAAAAGGCACCTTATTCCACCGACAAAGCCTAACCACTTTAAGCTGAAATCACAATTACAAACCTTGTAACTGTGAGGCTGAGATCCCCAAAAGTTAACACAACAAAGAATGCTTTAAGCCTCACCACTGAAACCAACTCAAAGCTAATAGTATGAGCACTTCTGTTGGTAGTAAGCCTGGTAATATGATCTGTAGGCTGAAGAAGTTGAATGTTTCAGCGAATCACAGTTATTGTTACATGATTGCATCCATTGGCAAATACTGATTGATAAACAGCAGATACACATGCAGTTTCATAGTGAATGAATGACAAAGCCTTTGCAATCTTGTAACTAGAGTTGGGATTGCCTGAAACATTCAACTTTCTACATGGCAATATAGCACAGTATAGCCCTCACAATCCTGATCAAAACATTCAAGTTTAATCTGCATTACAGAATTCATTTTTTGACTGATGATATCTTGTCATACATGTACATATTTTGGTTGGCCTAGGCCTAGCTGGAACGTAACTCCCTACCATGAACCCACCCACGCACCCCTCCCCCAATGGATGTATTTTGCACATCAACAAAGGTTAATTCTGCATCACCATGTGAAGAGTCCATAAGCTCTACAATGTGTATCTTCAGAACTTTGTCTACATATCACACACTGTTGGAAAATGCACCACTGTATCAACCACACCCACCCTGAACCACACCTCAGCTAAACAATCTTCCTATTTTGAAGTGCCATTGAAACGA
This sequence comes from Holothuria leucospilota, assembly GCA_029531755.1. Classification (NCBI taxonomy): domain Eukaryota; kingdom Metazoa; phylum Echinodermata; class Holothuroidea; order Aspidochirotida; family Holothuriidae; genus Holothuria; species Holothuria leucospilota. The sequence goes on along the minus strand of CM055981.1, from coordinate 19,065,467 downwards.
GACTGTTCAGTTTTCTTTTGATGACTGTTGAAGGGCGATGTCTAAGAATGAAGCCACAGAGGACACCAGTCATTGAAAACCATCGCCAGCATGAGGGTATGCTGGTACTAGCATGAATGGTAGGCTGGTTAAGACAAAGATATAACAGTACTGACAGACTTACCTTCCCATCCAACAGCTTGGAGTGGCTGCACATCATATTTTGACAAGAATTTCTCTTCAATGACCATTTGAGTTGCAGTGATGATTTGAGCTATGACAATGAGAAGGTCACCTTTACACAAAAAGAAAAGTAAGTGTAATTTGGCAGACAGAACATATGATTTGTTATGTTCTAACATTCATGTTGCTCAGTTGATTTATTAGACTAAATGTTCAGAATACAATGAAAATGCCTGTTCCCTTCATTCTTTGAAGGTGCTGGAGTTTACTGTTTGCCATACATCTCAACTTCAAAAACTCTCAAGCCTTTTGGCAATGACCCCTTTTCTTCTTCCAAAGCCTTCAGAATGGACCCTTCTGATTACAGTACTTTACTATCATAGTCTTTAAAATGATTTTACAATGTTTCCACTGTAAGTGCTTTCAAGGGTTGATAATTCCCTTTCAATTACAGGCTTTTTCAAGGCCTTAGAGTGACGCTTTTAATTTCAGGCACTTTCAAGGACTTGGAAATAAACCATTCAACTTCACCAGCTCTAAAGGTTTAAAGGCTACATACAAACCTTATTCATCTCTTACCTGTTATAAGATTTGTGATTGGTCTTTGACTTTGGGATGGATCTGGTTCAACTACGTCTGATATACCAACTACAATAAGTCCTACAAATACCAGGAATATTCCCCACCACTGATATGCATGTAGCCGTCGGTTCAAAAATGCTACAGAGAGAAGGCCTGTAAAGATGACCACTGCTCCACGAAGCATTTGAAATATGGATGGGTAAGTTAGGGTCAGCCCTGAAAGGTAGAGGACAAAACAAAAGATCTGTATGAGTAAATATTGCTGTATTCAGGCTGTAGTAGCAGGTTTCAAGTACAGGCTTCCAGGTAAACTGTATTGAGTGAAGCTATCCAAGCTTCCTACCTGGAGATACGTGTTAACAAGCTTTTTCAATGTTTGGCCCACGTTGACCCAAGATGACCTTTGACCTCCACCAAAAATGATTGAGTTCATATTCTCACCAAAATGCATCCACATACTACGTATACAATCTATTCAAGCTTTCTCCCATGAGATATTGTGTTAACAAGGTTTTCAGTGTTTGACCCTCGGCCACCCTAGATGACCTTTGAACTCCACCAAAAACAGTGGGGTTCATCTTCTGACTGTAACACATCAATTTACCATGTATGAAATCTATCCAAGCTTCGTACGTGGTGATATCGTGTTAACAAGATTTTCAGAGCTTAACCCCCAGTGACCCCAAATGACCTTTGACCTCCACTAAAAATGATGAGATTCTTGCTCTTACTATAAGGCATCTACATACAAAGTATCAAATTTATCCAAGCTTCCTACATCAAGATATTGTGTTAACAAGGTTTTGAGGGTTTGACCCCCAGTGACCCCAGATGACCTTTGAACCCCACCAAAAATGATAGGATTCTTCCTCTTACTATAAGGCATCTGCATACAAAGTATGAAATTTATCCAAGCTTTCTACATCGAGACATTGTGTTAACAAGGTTTTCAGGGTTTGACCCCAGGTGACCCCAGGTGACCTTTGACCCCCACCAAAAACAGTAGGGTTCATCTATGTACCATACCTTGAGATATTGTGTTAAAAAGGTTTTCAGAGTTTGACCCCCGGTGACCCCAGGTAACCTTTGACCCCCACCAAAAACAATAGGGTTCTTCCTCTAAATATGGGGCATCTATGTACCAAGTTTGAGAACCATCAGAGCTTCCCTTCTTAAGATATCGTGTTAACAAAGTTTTCAGGGTTTGACCCCCGGTGACCCCAGATGACCTTTCACCTCCACCAAAAATGATAGGGTTCTTCCTCTTACCATAACGCATCTACATACAAAGTATGAAATTCATCCAAGCTTCCTACCTCGAGATATTGTGTTAACAAGGTTTTCAGAGTTTGACCCCTGGTGACCCCAGGTGACCTTTGACCCCTACCAAAAACAATAGGGTTCTTCCTCTCAATATGGGGCATCTATGTACCAAGTTTGAAAACTGTCAGAGTTTCCCTTCTTGAGATATTGTGTTAACGAGCAAAGTGTCACAAACACACACACACACACCCGCACACCCACACATACATACACACGCCATCATGACTGCATAGGTTTCTCTTATCATCGAAACCAAAAAAGCAGTTTTTATTAGTTCTTTCAAAACTTCTCAAATCACCATATTAACTGCAGTAACGCTTCTTCAGAAATTATGCTTATGAGCAAGTTTCACATAAAAATATGGATACCTGCATGCCTGTGTGGGTGTGTTCAAGCCAATGGATGTGCGTGCATGCAGACACACACACACAAACATAATAAACCTTGTAGTATATTTACAGACAGAAAATGATGTGCTTTGATATAGCAAAATAAGAGGGCACTCAAAATATTTTTAATCAACATAAATCTATTTAATTGTAAGTGTAGGTGTGATTTTCCACAGGGAACTGTGGACATAATGTGATAGTGATGATACACACACACACGTGCAAACAAGGAAGAAACACAACACTCCCTCAATGGGAGACTCTTCCTATATACCTTTAAGACTCAAAAGACATCTTCATGGCTCCATCATATAGCCCAAAGAGGCTATTTAAAGCCATTCTTTTAATCAGGGATGGTCCCTAATTACACGTGGGTCCCTGACTGCAAGCTGTGTATTCATAAATATGTCCGCATTTCTATTGTCAATGCACACACAGACGCACACCCACTTCCCACCCCCAACTTTATATAAAGCCCCTGTACCAACAACACCTAGCAATCAAGGTGAACTTTTCATTTCTAAACAAAAGCCACAAACCAGTTGGAAAACCAGTATATCACACAACTTTTGTTACAAAAGCACAGTTACTCCCTGCAGTGGCCAGGTGGTTAGAGCATCCGACTTGCAGCCAGAAGGTCTAGGGTTCAAATCCTGGCCGGGTCATACCAAAGACTTTAAAAATGGAACCTACTGCATATGTGCTTGGTGCTCTGCATAAGCAATGGAGTAGGGAAAACAAGCCAGTGAGCCACAACTGGAAAAAAGGCTGTGGTCGTCTCGACTTGAACCAATTGGTTGGAAACTGGGACGTTAAACCTCAACTAACTAACTAACCCTGCTGGCTCTAAGTCATTCCCAGTTCACTCACAAAGCTTTATATTTGCATTACATTAGCTCCAGTAGCCCAATTTAATTTTCATCCTTGATTAGAACTACAGTTACAGCCACATGCTTATGGGACAACTTCTAATTGGGGGTGCTGCAGTGCTTTTGCCCTAAAATTCAATGCATCTCTGCCAGAAAATAGCATATCTTTTGCATGACAATGGCAAATATTCTGCCTGAATGGGAGGGCTGCAGCCCCGCTTCCCCAGTCCCCACCTCATACTGCTTACGGCCTTTACTAACAAACCAGCACTTGCTGGCAACACCTGTAAGATCATATCTGATATCTTGTTTTGAACTATACTCCAATCCCTTTGAAAATAAAGCAGGAAGTGGCTGTGGTGTGATTTATAAAGGGATTCAGCATTTAAGTGAAAAAACAACTTATCACACTATATACATGTTTCATATCACAAAAACAATTTGATGACAATGTTAATAGACTGAACATGTTATAGCCATTCTATTAATACTGAAACTACAATCCTAACAACCAACCTACTCCTTCACCCACCCAATAAATCTGTTTTAACCATACACACCCCTTTGTCTCTTGACTTCCCCAACTGAACCTTACTGATACATCCCAAAGAACATAAGCACTGTGTTTATGACAACCACCTACCTCTTTCTAACCACTTCTCCTCCCTACTTTCCTAATTGACCCCACTGATACATACCCATGTACATGAGTGATGTGGCACACATATCACACATTGCAGGAGGAAGCATCACAATTGGATTGAACTTCTGTTCTCCGATGTCTAAAGGTAATTTTCTGCACATTCTGTACAGAACAATGAGTTTGAAGGCAAGGAGGCAGGAGCTTTCTCCAATAAACATACAAACTGCCTAGAAGAGAGAAAAAAGGGTATATACCACATAAAGTTTGTCTTTAGAGTAAGAATTGGAAATAATGATTATTAACAGCAGCTGTTTCACATTCTCTGTTAGATGCCTGCCCAAAAATTACTGAACGGGAAGATTAATGCAGTCATCCAAGTAGTTTACCTTCCAGAAGTTTATTCATACATACACACACAGAATTTGGTATTTTTGAGATTGTTCCATACCAGTGAATTTATGCCAAAATGGCATCTTGGCAAAATTTTTTCATTTTCAAATTTGAAACTTATTCTCCTTAAAAATGTATATTAGTAAATTACCACAGAAAATGAGAAAATGTGTAACTTATGCTCAAAATATTCAGCAGCAGCATAAATTAATACAAGAACTTGGTCATTCATCAAAGAAAAACATGATTACAGTAATAATGCATTAATGATTTTTGCACTGCTAGATTTGTAATGCCAAAAAATTCCCATTTGGCAGGTTTTAACCACATTTGACACAAAATTTGGAAGGCTGCCTTAAAGAGAAACTGGTATTAATCCTGCTGTAGCATTAACACAAAGCCAAACATAAGCTCTCTCCTACCCACCCTGCCCCCCAATGATCACATCCCACCTACAATGACTTTTACTGTTTCTCTTTACAAGTGAAACGAGTAGCAATGCTGCAAAAGCTCAACCCTTTTGAATGGCTTAGTAAGTGCATGTGCTACATCATTCAGGTTTCAATATTCCATTTTGGAATTCCATGAAGGAGGGGGACGGTTCTTGTGGATATGCAATATTATTATGGGGGCTTTTGCTTTTGGAAGCCATCATTTCCCCTTCCACTACTTGGTTGATTGAAATCTTGTAAAAGTGTGGTCAATTCTGGCCAAATGCAAAGAATGTTGGAGGAGGGGGTGGGGAATGAGGGGTGAGACAATTTAAGGCCTGACAACATCTGGTGAGAGATCTGTGTTGTAGGATTTGCTTGGTTTTATGTTTGATATCAACTTTATAATCGATCCATGTGTGACTATGTACAGAATGAACAAACTGAGGTGTTATTATGTGGAGTGTCACTTAACAAGTCAAAGAAAAGTCCAGCTAAAGAAAGTTTGCCATTTATAGGCAGTATGCCAATGGTCTAAAGTACCAGCTCCTTTTTGGCTTCTGTAGTCCCACCCTCAGGAAGTACTTCATAATGGTCTAGATACATTGGGAACAATGTCCTAAGACAACACGTCACCACTTTCTAAAGCTGCACAAAGAAATAAAGAAATAAACGAAATATACTATTATGGTTGCTAGGGAAAAATTCCATCGCAAGATTTAGTTAAAGCCAGTATAAACACAAAATCCAAACTTCAAATTATGGAAATGCAGAATAAATGTCATTTACTTTTCAACAGAAAATACATTTATGTATGTTTATTGAATAATCATGACAAAAACATATTTTGGTTGCTAGGAAACTTTTCCTAAGCAACAGAGGTAAAAGGGCAACATAAACACAAAACCCAACTTCCAATGATGAGAATACAAAAGAAATGTCATTTGTATTTCAAACAAAAAATATGCACATTTAGTTTCTGAAATTATCACCATGGATACTCTTTTTTGGTTGCTATGGAAAAATTTCCCTAGCAATGGCAGTTAAAGCACTGTATGAATGCAAGATGCAAACTTCAATTGTAGCAGTAAAGGATAATGCCTTAACCTTTCCAAGAGAAACAACCTCAAAGGATGAGGACTCAAGACAATACACTATTTGGTTGCTAAGGATAACCTACTTTGAAAGATGAATTAAATGTTACAAATCTCATCTTACAGTATTTTTGTTGCAAGTATCTTTTATAGTGTTTCAGAACACAAATGTGGGGCATTCTTTAAAAGAGCCATTCAAGAACTAGGATTTCATGCTTAAACAATTTCACTTAGGGACGACTGCATTTTCCCTTTAACAACATTGTTATATATATTTCCATAATTTGGGATTAAGGCGAAATATTCTATGAAAAAAACGCGACTGTTGGGCAAAACCAACCATTGGGCGAAAAAATTGTTTCACCCACGCATTTTTACACAGTTTTATATGGGAAAACGTAAACGTATGGTAACATTCGTTCAACCACACAATCTATATGCCATTACTTCAAACTAGGCCAACTTACATGTATCCATCAATGTTTGCGCTAAGGAATTGAACCTGGGAGGGAATTTCCTCTCTAAAAATTTTTTGGGAGGGATTTTCAAAATCAAGGAGGGGGTTATCACTTGGTAAAGATACTATTACAATTTAATGTGTGTATTATAATTGTAGCTACAATCTCAGCTGCAGAAAAGTGTGCGGGATTTTCCCGCATAAGATTCATTTTTGTGCGGGATTTGAAAGACAAAAGCGGGATTCACGCAATCCCGTGCCTTAGCGCGAACACTGGTATCCATTAACATGCATGGCTGACAGGCCATTGAAATAGCGCATACCTATCTCTCAAAACCATAAGGGGAAATATATTCTTATGTATTTTATTGTTTTTTATTTCACCTACCCATGTGTTCATACACGGGTTTCGCCTAACAGTAGGATCTAGCGATATATATTATAGATATATCCTATATATTATAGATCCTACTGTTAGGCTTAACAAACACACAAGGGGGGGCTTCCTTGGGCTCAGCCCCCCCCCTTTTTCGCCACATCAACAATAACAAATACGCGAAAATTAGCATAATGTTAATCTAGGAGAATATTCAACTGGGCTTTCAGCCCCCCCCCCCTTTTTTGAAATGTCTGGATCCACGCCTGCACACACAGCTGGGTTAACAATAGAGAAATTTTGTGTTAGTCCCTTTTCCCCATGTTCTCCAGATGTGTATGTTTTCAGAATGCTGCTGTCATCCAGAACAGAAGAGTATCTTCAAGAGTAATTTTTTTTTTAAGGATGGTGGGGGTTGCTACTTTTCAGGTTTCCAATGCTTTTCACATCAAATGTATGGGCACAGGAGTATACCATATCCAGGTCACCAATTTAACTGTTTTATTCAGCAGCAAAATTAGTACTGTGAACTCCTATTGGATACAGAACTCTATAATAGTGTACAATACCTGAAAAAAGGGATGGTTGAAGTATCTACTTTCTGCAGGGTATTTTGGATCACCCACTGCTTTGGATACATCTGCCCAACTGTAAAGAAAAACACATACTGTATTTTGAATTGTCTATCAACTGACATTGTTGCTAAGATTACTACAACCAGAATCTTTTTTGTTTCCCTCAGCAAAACTTTAGACAAAGGAAAAAACATTCAAAGGAAGAAAAAACTGATGTGATCCAGAGAACAAGGTTTATAGAGTCCAGTTATTGATAGGTCCTACAGTAGTCTGGACTTAAAGAAATAAAAACAAACACTTAGAAAACATTAAAAAACATCAGTACCTCCTTGATACTAGAGCACAGAACTGTTACCCGACTTACCGACTATCTCCATGGCCCTGGTTAATACAGCTATAGAACATAGGGCCAATTCAGGGGCCAAACCCCACATCAGCACACACAGACATAAGTTCCACAAATACTTTACTACTATCCACTCCTTTAATGTTCCTACTTTAAGACCATTCTTCAATTTCTTTTTCATTTGCACCTGACTAAACCCTGTATACCTATGTCTGCACCCAAGCCAACAAGTTTACCATGGAGTTATCTGGGAGTATTTTCACATTTCATCAGGCATCACTATGCATCTATGAACGTGGAAGAAGAGCTGAATACACTACAAAATTTTTCAATCACTTCACACCCATGTTGTGTCATTCTCAAAAAGATAAGATCCTTTAAGGATGCCTGGAGCCCATTAGTGCTATGCATCCACCACTAAAAAACATTCCCTTAAGTGGCCCTGTATTATGTATACTCCCCTGCATCCACCATCGATATGTTTGTACTGTATTTCAAAGTGCACAATATACTAAGGCTCTCACTGGGCTACCCCTGCCTTCACTATCAGCCTGTCATGGTAGCATTCAAAACTAAGCAGGCCTTGTGTAATGATTTAGCTCTCAACAACAAGGGAAACTAGAGGCATGGTCTCACATACCCTGTTTCCTGGTGTTACCCCGTGTTAATACCAAGGGAAAACCGCAGGTTAACACAGTGATGTTTAGTGTGTGTTCTCATGTACCCCGGGTTGAGTTGATTGGGTTGTGATGGAAGCCAAAATGTGTCGCGGGAATTTTTCTCTTGGTTATCTCCAAATTGTTGGCGAAGGTATATCATTATTTACAGGTTACAGCGGGAAATGAAAACACCATTGACTGGTAGAAAATAATAATGCTACACTTACTCATGTCAACTCAAGGCACAAGCCTATGCTGCTACAATGCTGCTTTAATGGCTTAGCCTTAATGCAATATCTGAAATTTGCCTTCATCGTTTCAAACACTGTAGATGTACCCAGCTTCATCCAAATCGATCTTGGTCTTGCATTGTTCTTGCTTGCAAGTTACATCAATGCTACATACCGTAAACTGCATTCCTTATTCGACGGTAGCTTCTTCGAGTCCAAAGCAGCTGTCTTTCAAATTGTTTTGCAGCTCAGTTTACTTCTTCAAATTCGTGGCAGCAGCCACTACATGATACTTACTTCCAAGTTGTAAGGATTTCCACTGAAGCCTATAATTTTACATATACTTTCGCTAGCAATTTTGAGATAAGCATGAGAAAAATTCCCGTAAAACGCCACAAATATGATGCCTTAGCCTGTACTGTACGAAAGTGCAAGTCCAACTCGAACACTTATTTTCTTTCGACAAATAAATCTTTAGACAAGCCCTTAGCCTGGGGGGATTGAGAGGCACGGGTGGAGCCCCTCTGAAAATTTTTCTCCCCCTAGAAAATTAAACATTACCATTGCTTTATAATGCATTTTTAGTACAAGTTCTCGGCCTCTAAAACATATTTCACCCGGGCTGGAAATTATCTTGCCTTTTCAGTACCTTGTCCGGCTATGGACCTGCATTTAGAATTAGGTAGAAATTTATGAAAAATCCATCTAGAATAATTTGCCTTCTCCAAGGCAAACAGTAATGAATCTCAAGCAAGTTTTGCCACAGAACAACTAGCAGTAGTTTATTTACTGCAGTACCGGTCTGTTTAGTGTGTTCATTGCTGATGAGAAGTGGAGGTCACACAGCTCTGTACCTGTGATCTATGGCTGATTACACAAACACAGTGCTTAAAACCGCAGAACCTTCCGTTCAGATGTGGATCAAAGTTTTAACACCGACACCGAGTAAACCCATGTTCTCATGTTACTTGCGCTCAGGGTAACACGGTGTTTATACCCCGAGCGCGGGGTACGTGAGACCACACTATTCTTGTAACCTGTTAATGATACTTTATCTGTGGTTATCTAATAAAACTTACTTTGTGCTCAGGGTATTAATTGAACCTGTCACAAGCATGATAGTAGCTAATATATACTGGTAAATAGTCCAGGCCATTATTGGTTGTCAGTTGCAAGCATACAGACTTGAAGTTCCTCAATGACAATGGTGATCGTTCCACTTTAAGTGATGTTGGTCTTGCAACTCTAAATTGTTGTGGAATCTGCCAGAACAGTACAGTACCTTGCCAATGCAAGCCAAACTTGTGTCTGGGTTTCACCTACAACATGAAAAAGAGAAATTTAAAGTATCGAAAATGGTTGCTAGGCACTGTATCAGGTGACAAAAACCTATGCCACACTTTGCTGGTTTGCTGATTTGTGTGAGGTAAATTCCAATTTAATTTATCTCTTTTTTTTTGTCATTTTCTTTAGAAATATGTCAGTACTTTACTGTGTGTAAAACAACTTGTTCTTTTACATATGGTTTGTTCAACTTCATGCTTTTTTTTTCCTTTTTTTAAAATGGAAGCCAAGAAAAGTGTTTTAAGTGAGCCTATATCAGTTCAACACATTAAATGAAAAACTATCCTTACCTCCAAGTACTCAATTTTGAATACAGTATATGAAGACACAAGACATTTCAAATGACATGAAAATGATTACTTACAGGTAAATGCAAAAATGACAAAACCTACAAAAGTGGGTATTTTAGGCTATTTCCTGACAACAAAATTGAAATATATCAAAAATAATTTACTAATGGCCTTAAATATGCCTTTTTGTTCACCTATGCCTTAAATTTTTAATGAAATAGATGTCAGAAGTTTTAGGCATAAAGAATGACTTTATGTCCAACCACTTATACAAAATCATATTAAGAAAGCTCAGTACAAAAGAGAACACATCAAGGGCATTAAGACATGAAAACATAAACTTAGAGGATATTTCAGGCTTTTCAGAATTGCTTTTGGCAGAGGATACAATATAGCTTAGGCGTTATTTAGGCTATTGCAACTCTTTTTTGGTGATGTGTTAATTGCATTTGCACATCCTGCATGGGTACTGTACAGTATATACCCAAAAAAAAAGAATTGTACATAATCTTACTCTCTCAAGCACAGAAATTCAATCATTGATTACGATCAAACTTCTAAAAACACAATACACTGGTGCAGAACTTCAGGGCTGGAAATAAACGACGGCCACAGTGGCCATGGCCATTGTATTTTTTGAGAATGGCCGTGGGTGTCTTACAAAATTACCTAATAATTTACAGCCACAATGGCCATCATGCCCTAATTCCTTGGCTGCCATGTCCCTTCTCTCCAATTCCAAATGCCAGAAACCTGAGATGCCAACTCTTCCACAGAAATGGAAGCTTGTCGTCAGTAAACCAGAAAGCCCAAAGGCTTTGTAATTCCTTGCTGAAAGGAAATGAAGGTATCAATCTTTGCATCTTGAGCTACACATATTGCATTTACTAGCAATTTCCTTTTTTTACATAGCCTGTAAGGCTACGTGTACGGAATCGTATTTCCATCATTTGGGAAGGCGAACTACAACCCAAGTAGACATTTTTTTTACATTGCGCAAAAAAAGTAACCTTACAATACCGAAACTCTATGAAGCGGATGAATTCAGAGTGGAAGAACATTGTATTTTGTCTCGTCGCCATTGATGTATTTTCACCAAGATTACGCAGCTTCTAAATGTACAGGTGCAAACAGAATAAAACTTGCAAATATTTTGGAAATTTACAGCAATAGGGCAAATAAATATGAAAATTTCTGTAACGTTTTTCCACTGATCATATATTTCACAAAAATTATCACAATTAGATGTTGAACATGGCTTGTTGGGAGAAGAGACTCGTGATTTTGGCCCGCATGCACTGGCCAACTGAGTTATAAAAATGTCGTCATAAGATGTAGTGGCTTACTTGTATTTTTATAGGTCTACCTTTATAGCACGTACTGTGTAACGCACCATTGACATATATATAATTAACTAGACACATCAGACAAAGGCACACTTGTTTGTGACCTGCATAGACCAAAGTATGTACGGATCTACTTTCGAGACAAGTTGTTCGTTTTGAATTTTGGTTGACCATAATCCTTCATTTTCAAATCTCAAAGTTTTTCGTATTCTCATGGTCGCCCCTCGCCTTAAACTGAAGGATTTTAAATGCTCAAATGACTTCTTGAAACGTACGAACGGTGGGAATCTATAAAAACAAATTACGATACCAAAATAATGCATAGAAGAGACTGTCTGATATATTGAAAAAAAATATTTGATTTGCAGCTCCGCGCATGCGGGATAGTCTGAATATTTTTGAATTGACCCAATCTCAAGTGGGAATTTTAAATGATGATCAATGGTTAAGAAGTAATTCTCTGTCACGTCCGAATACAGATGCAATTTTTTTTTTCAGCACTTTGAGAAAGGTATTACCAGCTATTAGTGTCACTGGACAGCTGGAGTTGCAGAAGGTGAGTCGAGTAGCGCTAATTCCAGCAGGAGCAGGCGGGAGATCCGGCCGGGAAGCTGGTAGCGGAAAGTCTGTTTGATTTAGCAACGAGGTATTTAGACGCGGGCGATTTTCGTCGGGAAACTTGAAACTTACTAGGCTATATGCTTAATTTTGAGATAATAAATCGGCATGCCGACGTTTATTAAATTGCCAGAAGTTAGGACTTTGAGATTTGGAGGGAAAATTGGGGACCTTCCTGCCGCCGTCAATGTAAAATGAATGAATTCACATCCATCCTTCAAACAACACAGCGGTACGTGTAAGTAGCCTACCGGGGCACTAGCACTTAGATCATTAGGGTATGTACGGTGGCTCAGTACAGCAAGGGTGAGGAACCTCCGGCATTTGGGTTCGTTTAGCCTCCGGCCCGCGAGACCACTAATTCATCTGGCCTGCGAAGCAACTGATAAAAGTAAATTCAATTCACTTGAATAATAATATCTTTAATATTAATCTGTAAGTCCTCGGTACCCACTGTTTTATCATGCTTAGCTACCTGCACTTTCAGTACATTTTACGTAAAATACCTGTAACTCCATAAGTTCATGAACTCTACTGTCATGAGCTTGCTTATAAAAATTAAAATGGCTCTGGCGCACGGTTAATTAATATGCCTTATGTTCCATCTCCTTTCTCCCGATTGAAAAACAACTCCTACAGTACCTCTTTCTCGGAGAGGCTACGTCGGATTTGCCATGCAAATTCAAATTTCTAGTTTTTTTGGCTGTTTGACCTCCTCAGACCTTGTGTACCTTTGACCTCTATCAAAAGAATATGGTTCATCTTCTGAATATAAGGCCAAGTAAAATAAATAACATGTTTCCCGTCCCCACCCGCATCCTTTTTTGGGGCTGCATCCTTTTTTTTTATTATTTTTTTATTATTATTTTTGAACAGCGGAAATCACATTTTACTTCAGCACCTTCTGGACTTTTCCGCAAATTGCAGCAATATTCCTTATTGATACATAAAAAGGAACGACTGGACACAGTGACAACAGTCTGTTTTTACCAAAATTTCAACAAGTAGTGCGCAAATGTGATTTGATAACTACAAGACAAGTTTACTTTGTTTAATATATGCACTTACAGTTGTGCATGCAACTTTTTGTCTTCTTTTTCAGGCAGTTTTGACATGTGTGATAAAAAGAAAAAAAAAAGGGCCGCACACTCCTTTTTTGAAAAATTCTGGACGGGAAACATATTTTGTTTTTTTACTTGTTTTTGTTTTTTACATCTACAAGCCAAGCATGAAATGAATTAAGCTTCCTACGCTGGGATAAAGTGATTAAAGAGGATTCAGATTTTGACCTCTGGTGACCTCACATGACTTTCAACCTCCACCAAAAACTAGTGTATTCTTCCTCTTAATATGGCCCCCTGTGGGCTAGGGGTTATAGAATATGCCCATGGTATTTCCCACCTTTCGTATGAGGCGACTAAAGGGAAGGACCTGCACCATATTTAAGCTGTATTTGAAACCAAACTTGAACTTGAACCATATCTGAAACTGTATTAAAATGATACCTTTCTATCTAGTTGTCACACATTCGTGTTGGTGTGTCATTAAGTCTCAACTAACTAACTCCTCTTAATATGATAAATTTTTATACCAAGTATGTAAAGTACACCATTCCTAACTTAAGATATCATTTACAAGGGTTTCAGCTTTTGTCCTCTGGTAACCGCATATGATCTTTGACCTCTACCAAAAACAATGGGGTCATCTTCTGACTATAAAGCATCCACACACCAGGTATGAAGAGTATCCATGCTTCCTACCCTGAGATATCCTGTTTACAGGGTTTTTGATTACTGACATACTGTAGCCTCTGATCTCCTCCTAAAACAACACGGTTCTTTCTCTCGATATGATAAATCCATATATCATGAATGGAATATATCCATCATTCCTATCTTGAGATATCGTGTTTACAAGCAAGTTGCCCTCACCAAACCTTATTTCCAGCCATGGAACTGCAGATATTTTCTTAACACAAATGTTTTTGGCTTTTCTGCTAAATATTTACACTGACTGATATTCTGTGCAACACAAACACTATCTGGACTATTAATGTCCTGATAATGATATTAATGTCAATATCTTGGCGAGGAGGAGGAGGAGCATTGCATACAGTAGCTATCCACACAGATCTCTCTCACAAAACATATAATGCACAGTATCCGCTTTGCAGATAAAGACCAATAGGACTTACACATGTTAGCACTGTGTATGGCGGTCATTCAGTGATGTCAATTACAGCAAAGTGCACATTCAAAAATGTGGTGGGATGAAATTAGGAAAAAAGGACATAACAACATATATAAAAAGAATTTATAATCCTTTCTTTTTCCGAGTCAAAGCTCTTTAGTAAACACAATTAATGCACTGACAAAATGCCCAAAATACTTTCCATAAAGAAATTAAAAATAAAAATGAAAATGTCCAATTCGGTTCCACCACATTTTTTGACATTCTTTTTATTTTCAAGGGTAAAAAGTTAAAAGAATTATTAGAACTTTCCAAACTATCAACCATTCATGCAAGTGACACTTCTGTGTGCAAAAAAGTCATAATGGTATTTTGGGTAGTCTTTAATTGAACGTCATACCAATATAATGCACTGACTTACAGTATTGTTACAGCCAATTTTGTTACTAAAAATTCATCCATTCATGCATGCATCATATTTTTGGAAAAGCTTTTCCAGAACAGTGAATGGATACCAGAGGTTGCATACTGTATGTAAAGTTTGGTGAGATAATGTTGCCATTTGGGGACGTGAGAGATGACGCTCTGTGGGCGGGTGAGGTAATGAGCCAAAAATTAGTGTTAATCGTGCAAGGCCTGTGAAGTGTAGTGTAATGTGCCTAGGCCATGTAACGTAACGCACAGCCCAATTCGAGGGCTAGGCTGGGGGATGTGAAAAATTTACAGTACACAGTGCACAAGAGCTCTGTTCGAAGAGTGTAAGAGAAACACAGTCACAGAGCACCGTTCAAGGGCTAAATATAATGCCTAATGGTGCAGCTGCCTAGAAAACTCTGTGACGTCCCATGGTCTTCACGTCAGACATGCTGAACGATATTCCCATGGCTATGTCAACCATCACAAAGCTGAAACTGCAAGACTTCACTAGCACTATGTGACTAGCCTAGAGGTTAACACACAGGCACCCCTTACGTTGTATAGTATACACCAGTGATTCTCAAACTTTTTAAGACTACAGCCCCCTTTCACCACCTTGAACTGTCCAAATGCCCCCTCCTCCTACCCCTCCCCTTGTCCTACCTTTTATAGTCGGACGCCCAACAATATTTTTTCTCAGTTAACTTTTTCTATTTCCAACTTAGAAAAACAAAAACCAGCAGAAGGCAGGCATATGGTGAAACTGGTATAGAGAGCCCAGATGCACCGCTAGCTCAGTCAGTGTGTAGCATGAGTTTGGTGTAATGCTACGAGATTACGAATGTCTGGTTCCATTTTAGTGAGAAGCGGATGGGAACAGACCCCCTGGACGCCTTATTGTGTCCTAAATCGCTGCAGTGGTGTATTGTAATCACCAGGGACCCCTAAATCAGAGCCAACGCCCCCTTATTCTCGGTGTACTTGGTAGCGCCCACCTGAGACTTCCCAACGCTCCCCAGGGGCGGCAGGGCCCACTTTGAGAACCACTGGTATACACCATATACTCCAGGGTGCATTCCATGCACTCCGATCTGAAGATCTTCAGCGTGGAGTTGGCACTTACCCTATGTTTCCTATTGTTTTTTTGGCTTAACTTCGTCGTGGGTCTGACATGGAATGCACCGTACCATATACTAGGCCTATATATTATACAGATGGGTATAATGCACTTATCAATTGAATGACGCACCCCACTACCCCTGGGCATGGTCAGTCAAATGTGGGTCATTGACCAGTGACAGTGTAACTCACATGTCTGTCATTGTACCAATATTGTCCTCCACTAGAGTGACAAAAATGGTGAGTCATTTTACCTCAGATGTCAGTCACTTTACTGACTAAGGGTTGAGTCATTGTGGGTCACTTGTTATCAATTGTTCAAAGATGACAACCTTCAGCATTGCTCCTCATATACTTGCTTACTCAGTCAGTTTGGTGACGCAGTCCATGTTGGTCAAAATTGCAAACTGTTCATCAATTTGGTGACTGAGGGTGTGTCATTTTACACAAATTGTCCATCACAAAAGTGACTGAAGGGTACGTCAATGTACATGTTTTGTCAATGATGTTGTGGACAATGACTGACCATGTCCGGGGTAGTGAGGTGCGTCATTAAATTGGTAAGTGCATAATATATTGCAGGGTTCTAGCTAGGAAAACTCTCAAACCAGGTGGGAGTTTAATAATTGCCATCGCATCATTCTCACGTGATGTTGGCCATATATCAAGAACTAAAGGACATTGTCTGTGGTCAGTTGCATGATTTAAGGTTGTTTCCAATACAATATCATTCAACTGAATGTTATGTGTCTGATACTGTATAATGGGGTGACTGTCGACTGAGCGGGCCCGTCGAGTGCGCATCTAGCATTTACATACCATACAAAAAGCTTGCATTTGCAATGGTAAGGTTCCTTGAGTGCACACTCGACGGTCAACACACTACACATGCGTTTACAGTTAAGTGTGTGATGAAAATTCAAACTGGGCAGTGAGATTCAAAGTGGGTGGTAAAATTTCAAACTGGGTGCTGACTTAAAAAAGTAAATTCAAACTGGGTGCAGCACCCAGTGTGAATGGCCTGGCTAGAACCCTGTATTGTATATGGTGTATACTATACAACGTACCAGCTACCAGCTGTCCCACGTGAACACTACCTTTACCTTACAGAGCTTCCACAAGAAGAAGGGTCAAGCCTAAGCAATTTAAAGATTCCACCTGTTTTAACATAATTGAAAATCAGACCAGTAATAACAATAGAGCCCCTTAAATACATTAACTGCAGAACCCTTTAGTATAGGTCTTCTTTCTTCCCATTGACCATACTTGACTGGAATGATGATGATGAACGTGAAGGGCGCCTGTGGGTTAACGTTAATTAAATGTATCATGATGACAACGCCTTGGCACATAGGCCTACACACCAACTTAGTCACTATGCTCCATTGGACTTTGCTCAGTCTATTGAGCATAACTGTTAGTAGGCCTAACTTAAGTATAACAGTAATTAGGCACTAACTGAAGGATAGGACTAGGCCAATGCTAGCCTTAGGTACCTAGGCCTAGTTCTCACGTACACTTTGTTCCCTGAACTAGTATGGGAAGCCCCCAAAGCTTCCCAAATACTAGGTCAGCAGACTGTGAGACTGCGGACAAGGCAATGCCTAACGTTAGCCTTCTTAGTTACACAAACAGACGGAGTTTAATAAGAATCAGCACATAATGTTAACAGGCCTACTAAGTTACAAGCATGAACTTCGTTGAACTTAGCCTACGTTTTGCTGCTTCGGAAAAAAGAATTTCGGCTAGCAACTCTCTGACACAGGCGTTCGAAACATTACGTACATATACTACACACACTATATATAATGTCTTATTATAGTGTATACAGTGTGTGTAGTATAACGTTATGTTTCGAACGCCTATGCTCTCTCTGATCGGACGTCGGGGCAGAGTAGATCTTTTTTGGCAATAATGTCTTTTTCTAACAGTCCAAAGTACGACTATGATCGAGTAGAAATTTCGCTTATTTAATGAGGCCTAGGCTGATAAGTGTACTTTACCTAGCATACGATTCTCGGTCAAGCATGAAGATCACAACATCAGAATGTGTAACTGTGTCAGGAAGTCAAATGTATCTGCTGCTTGCGCGCTTAACGCAGTGCAACACACACTCGGAAGTACACATAAGTAACACAATGAAGTAAGTCATATGACAAATGTAAATTAAACCATGTGACATACACAAGGCACGCCCCCCGCAAACTTGAAAATTCATTGTTGTAGTGAGACGACAATTAATGGAAAATTTTGCATCCCACATTCCAAAGTTGTTGACATTTTAGACAATGTGGTGCTCTAAGATGAGAGAAAAATTCAAAATCGTAGACAAAAGCATTCTCAGCAGTTTTGTGCCATTAAATATTATTCTTATAAAATGTTTGCTACCTCCTATAACGTGTGGCCTGTTGGTCTAGTGGTATGATTCTCGCTTAGGGTGCGAGAGGTCCCGGGTTCAATTCCCGGATAGGCCCTTAGTTTTGCTTCCCCCTTTACTAGCTAGTCTCGTAAATAGATTTTAGCCCCTATTCTAGGCGAAATTTCCACATCCATTGCCCCCGTCCCTTAAATTTCTAGGATTTTATACTGCTGTATGTTCTTAAGAGGTAAACACACCTAGAGGATTCTCACGGTATAAAGCAGAACTGTACAAGTTTACACTGTCCAAAACATCCACAAAAAAGTGTCATACAGTCCCGGAACTCCATCTTTATATGTGTACATCACAATGCAAAAATTCAAATACAGGCAGTGGCGCTGAAACGGGGGACATGGGGCGAGTGCTCAATCAATTTCAGATTTTTTTTTTGGAAAATTTTAAAATGATCTCAAAAGGCGTTTAAGCTAACTTAGTATAGATTTCTTTGAGGGTAGGGTGAAGTGTGTTTTCGACCGAGTGATGGATCTATTTTAATCATTTTCTATCAAAATTGGTTCTCAAGCTATCAGAATTTTCTCAAATCCTTCGCAAACTATCAAAGTTTTCGTACGCTCCTTGGACTTCAAACCTTACCTCAGTATTGTTTCTCTTATGAGTATCTTCGGGTACCAACTCCAGGAGAAGCACAGCAGCAAAAGTTGAAAGCTGTTTACGAATTTTCAGGAAAAGGAAGCGTGGAGCCAGGATTTGCCCGACGGGGGGGGGGACAAGCTCCCCGACGGGAACCTAGCTCATGCCCCGACAAAGGCGATGAGTTGTCAAAAAGACGACAATCGTAAAAATTCCCCATTGCTGGAAGTTGTTCGTCTGGATTTTCGTTCAAAATTAGTAAAAAATAAGATAGTTGTAAAGTGCTCGGCGTCATACTCTATAGTATCATTTGGATGTCAAGTAATAAGCATCATGTAAGTGCCCCATTTTATATAATTAATCCAGAGATGCCAGCCTTAGAAACCTTTTATAATGCACAATGAAGCATAGGAAAATTTTCATAATAGTCGAAGAATGTTTTTGTGGACTACACGCAGGTATTTTTGCTTAAAAACTTACTCCGAATAGAAGGCAGTAAAGTAGCCAAAAGGGGGGGGGGGTTCAGGAGGTGTTGACAACATAACCTCCTCTTAGACAACATACTCTCCTCTTTCATTTACCCAAAAATTTGAATTCACTAAGATATGGACATTTTCCAGCCATGTATGATCAGTTCCAAAAATATCCCAGAGATAGTATAATTTTGCATCTAAGCAACCTTCAATTAACAAAAATTTCTCAAAGGGGAGGGGGACATCCCTTCCTCTCATACCCTTCCCCCAGGAAGGCACCTTTATGAAGTGACAAAGGAAGGATCCTCTACTGCTGTATACAATAGCAGGGGCGCATAAAAAGGTACAATTTGCGCAGACTTTGGGAGTTTAACTGAGGTGGCATTACAACGTCATCTGTGGTGCCGCCCACCCAATCACCAAATCATGGCGGCGCCACTGAATGAAGGTCCTAATTTAACTCCGTTGAGGTCCTCTCGCCTAAGAGATAATGTTAAAAATAAGCCAGTTCAGCGGACCCATCCTTTTGTGAAGTCCTAGTAACCAGGAACAATTTTGAATACATGTGACACTTTTTGCACCGTAAGCAATGTCAGTGTTTACAAAAGTCCATTACCGGTACGTGACTGATCCACCAGTGGAATGTATATGCAGTACTAGGGAGGTGAAGCAAGACTTGCAGTTGCCTATATAGGGGAAGGATAACTTGCCCCTTCACCTTTGATTTTTTTTTCTTTTTCGCTTTTAAAGGCAAACTTACCACAGCACAGTGGTGCTATCAGTTTAGCCTCCTAACCTCGCAAGTCTAAGCGAGTGATAAAAGATTCCACATCGATTGTGAATGAAAACTTGGAGTCTGACTACAAAGACATGACAACGAAAAGGATGGGACAAAGTGGCTGATCCAGGATTGTTTTATACAAGTGATTCCTAAACAAGGGCCGCTGTGCTACACCATTGCTGACAGTGTAGGTGGGGCCGAGGTCAGAAACTTTGGTATATTCTAACCAGTGCTGTAGTCGAGTCCCTACCTTCCGAGTCCGAGTCCGAGTCCTCACCTACCGAGTCCGAGTCCGAGACCGAGTCACTGGCTTCCGAGTCTGAGACCGAGTCCGAGTCACAAGCTCCGAGTCCTAGTCCTCCTATGGAAAAGTGTACACTAAGAAACAGGAATTTACAAGTGATCAATTTTTACACTGCCTTTTGTATAATGTTGCTGTGTGTTATCATAGTCGGGGTTACGAGGGGGCAAGCGGGGCACTTGCCCCACTTTTTCCTAGACTTTAAAATGAATAAAAATAATTAAAAACATGAACGGAAGAAAGAGAGACCAGAGAAATTTTCAGGGAATTTTTAATATTATGGTCAACTTTGCAATGTAAAGTGAAGGAAAACATTAATTTCAAATATCAAACAATGCCAGAATTTTTTTCCTCGGTGCACTTCGCGCACACCCGCAATGAGTACTAATACACAGGCACGTAGCCACAGGGGGGCACAGGGGGACACGTGCCCCACCCCCAAATTTTTCAATAAAAGGTCTTGCACTGAAGGAGGAAAAATTTATTAGGAGAACAGCCTTTTTGGAGTACAAATATAAGAAGAAAAATGGAAAATCCCGCACCATTTTGCATCTAGAGTCCTTAAAATAGGTAAATTTTCAAAGAGGAGGGGGACACCCCCTCCTCTTGGACTATCCCCCAGACCGGCGAAACTCCAACATCGATGTGCCCCCCCCCCAATTGGTTAGTCTGGCTACGGGCCTGCTAATACAGCGGCGATCTCAAAGGTGGGAGACAAGGAGCAATTGTTAGTGAAAGTTTATTAGGTACCTTAATTAAAATTTCTCCTAAAGCATGGTCGTGTGGCTCCCAGCCAAACTTTTACGACATCAAGCCCAGAAGTAAGGGTTACTCATGAGTTAGTAGTTAGTTAGATGAGGTTTTACGGCTTAGTTTCTAACCAATTGGTTTAAGTCGGGCCGGCCACAGCCTTTTTTCCAGTTGTGGCTCACTGGCTTGTTTTTCTAACTCAGAGTACTAAATGTACGTCATTACACCAACC
This sequence comes from Holothuria leucospilota, assembly GCA_029531755.1. Lineage (NCBI taxonomy): Eukaryota > Metazoa > Echinodermata > Holothuroidea > Aspidochirotida > Holothuriidae > Holothuria > Holothuria leucospilota. Next base: position 19,044,070 of record CM055981.1, on the reverse strand, counting down.
ATGCATGGTTCTTGCATGCACAATTCAGAAACCTACCTGCAGGGCCGTCGCGACCGGGGGGTGTGGGGGGTGTCTCACCCCCCAAAGTTCGTCAGAGCGACGATAGTCGGAAAATCTGAAATGCCAGTTGGAATTTCTGATATCTCAGTCTAGCACATTTTTCCGACTGAGCTTATGTCAACTTTGTATATATTTCCAACTAGACCAAGTGAGAATAATACCGAACGTTATTTTCCACACGTAAAATCAAACCAAAGCTGTCTTTTTTTCGCAAATTCTTCTCAAACTCTCAAAATTTTCGCGCGCTCCGCGCGCTTCAAACCTTACCTCAGTGTTGTTCTTATTATCAACATCTTCCGATAGCAACTTTCGGAGAAGCGCAGCAGCAGAAGTTGAAAGCTGTTTACAAATTACCAGGTAAAAGACTGGCTTTTTGAGTGACATGTTCTGAAAGTATCTTGATGCAGATTCTGAATGCAGGTTTTATTATGGAAATCTTACTTAAGGGAAATTTGGGCGCGCTTCGCGCGCATGCACGATTTACAAGTAATCTCATGAACATTATTAAGGTTATTGTACCAGACACAGTTCTGTAGGAACTAGGGCGCTTTAGCCCCCCTCCCCAAATTTTTCCGAGCCCCACAAAATTGCGCAAAATTTCATATAGACTAATATTGGTGAAGACATAGATCTATTCAGAAAATATTCCAAACGTCTATTTATCAGGCCCGTAGCCACTAAGTTCTGTAACGATTCTTTCTATAACTTCAAAAAAATTTCGCGCGCTACGCGCGCTTTCATCTATGGTTCTATCTAGTGGTAACGCCCCGTTTCAAGCGTATTGGATTTCAACGTTTCCACAAATGTTGTTCTTCCGTGTAGGCGTGATTCTAGAGAAACACATGGTTGCGAAGTTCTTTCCTCTTTTTCCTAACTTTTGGAAGATTCTTTCTTCAGCCTCGCCATCGTGGTAAACATATTTTGTAAGAAAAAGATCTTTCAGTTTCGTAGCAGATCCTTAGTGGGTAAGATAAAGAATGCAATCCCCGACGACGACCATGCAGTCACCCGAACAAATTTCTTGGTTTATGTCCAGATTTTTCAGTAAAAGCCCAAACTTTTTCAACTTTCCTTAATGAAAATTCAATATAACCCCAAATTTTTCGGCGCGCTTCGCCCGCCTTATATTTTGAGTTCGGTAACCCATTGCATCTGCCGGGACTTAGACTAGCTGGTCCCCAGTCAGGGCGCTCCCCCCCAGTGGCGGATCCAGGGGGGTCGCCGGCGTCCGGACCCCCCCCCCCTCAAATTTTCCAATGTGCCCTTTTTCAAAAAATGTTTTTTTTTTTTTCACACTAGCAAAAAAAAAAAAAAAAGGAGACAGTGTCACAGGTATGACAGTGTTGTCCAATTCCGAGGAGATTTTGGTTACCCACATCCAGTATCGATAAATCCACTCGTAATAGTCTAGCCATGTATCGCAGAAACTTTCGGCAATATATTTGACTACGGTAGCCTATATTGGCCGCCCCGAAACCCGAACAGTGCAATCGTTTTACAGAGAATGTGACTACAGTATGCCTGCGTGACAATCAAGCATTCTAATCACTTTTCGCTTGGAACCACGTGTGGCGTGCTTGGGCATTCAGAGTAATACAAAACACGCAGATATTACGTCATACTCACTAGCTATATGCAACGTATTACTATTGGGTTTTAATATTGATTCCAAAAGGTCCCTGCTAGTCTTTTGGTCTTACAAAATAATGATCTGTTCACACCCCTAAACGCTACATCTACGAAACCTTCCCTCCACCCTCTAGTATCCATCCTCTCGTGAACAAGAGAGAGTAGGTAGGCTAAATACGTTTCGCTATGATATTTATAGTCTGGAATTACTCGCTTCTTTTAAAGTGTTGCCCTAGTGATGGGAATAAAAAGCCAGTCTTAGGTAAAGTCCACAGCCAAGAGTTGACCAGAAGTTACAATAGACAAATCGGTGTTTGTTTCATTTTAAAATTACTATATATAATCACCACCAGGTCAAATAACGCAATGTCAGTCGGTTCAATTTTTTGACGTCTTTGGACCGATGACCGGTCTGCTGTCGCAAATGAAAAGCAAACATTCGACTTCAGTCATCTATTCTGACAGAGTGTTTTTGATAGTCGCGCCGCAACAATATAGGGAACACAACATACAGTATTTTAACCTCATCCCCCAGTCGAGATAGCGGTAGCGCCAGGTGGGGGAAGGGTTCATGCCCCCCGTCGGGGAAGGCTGGCCCCCTGTCGGAGAAGTTTTACAGTTTCGTAGGGGAGTCTTAGTCGAAAGTACGCAGTCCCTGACGACAACTAATCGACGGTTTACCTGTTTTTTTGCTCTCAAGAGGATAATTTCTGTAACAAGAACCCAAAATTTTCGGTGCGCTACGCGCGCTGTAGGGTCACTCTATTTTCTCAATAGTTCCATCCCACATAGCAGGATAGCACAAGTCCTGTCCACCTTACCAAGTAACATATGGGCAGAATACATAGTTTATGTAAAGGTCGTAACTTTCATTCCATATCGCAAAGCCTAGTTGGTGTTCTCTTGTGTGTGTCATGCGGTACAGTCAGTTGGTGAGCGACTTACGGAGCAAAGTTTGGCTATTTCATCGTGTAGTCCAGGTGGTTTCGATACAATGTATGTTACACCCGATACGGTCTACAAACCCTAAAGTTCTTTTTTTCGTTTCGTCATATATTTTATGTGTAAGCCTATCAAAAAATTTCGCCCGCTTCGCGAGCTTTTCAATTTCACGATCCAGATTCAAAGAACACTAACAGTGCGCAACTCGGATCATGAAGTATTAAGTGATATAATGCAAAATGTGCCTGCAATTGCATGGAATAATGAGGCTCCCACATTTGCCCTTCTCATCATACCCTCGAAATAGGGAATGTCGGAACTTGGGGTAGCTGACATGGCCCGGCCCCCTGTTGGAAAAATTCTGCCGCCACCCATGGTTAGTTTACTTCTTTTGGCTTTCATAGGTAATTTCTGGGATAAAACCCAAAATTTTGGGTACGCTTTGTCCACTCTTCCTCAGTTCAGTTATACTTATAGCTAAATATAGTACAAAACCTTTCCACCTTTTCAAGTTAATAAGTAGAATACATGGATTAATGTAAATGTCGGGAATTGAATCGCATTTCGCTAAACCTGGTTAACGTTCACTTGTGTCTGTCGTACGGTACGACTAGTGACTCGAGGAGGAAAGTAGGCCTACAATAAAGTTATGCCCGATAGGGCCCAACTTTCCGCTCAATTGTTATAAGCTTTAAATTAGTTCAAATTCTTATAAGTGTAGGCTTACCCAAAAAATTTCGCGCGCTTCGCGCGCTTTGTAATTTCACCGTTTAGATTCCAGGTTTTGATTCCAGTTTTTGCATGTCTCTTGGTTTATCCTTTCTTTGTCAATATGCCGTAAGTTGTGTAATCGCTGACGTTTATGGGAACCAAAATTAAAAAAAAAATGAATGTGCCCTTTTTATGCTGGACCCCCCCCCCTCAGAAAAGACCCTAGATCCGCCCCTGCCCCCCCCCATGTCGGCAAATCAAAGCAGCACCCATGGCTGAGCCTGCCTGCAGGTTTTTCATTTTGGCATTGAAGTATACCCCAAATTTCGGCGCGCTTCGCGCGCAATCCTCACGATGCACGTTTTATCACTTATGAGCATTATAAGCACAACGTACCAATGAACTTTTATAGCATAAACTAGGTGTACATTCTGAAAACGCGCTTGTTAGTCCTAAACCCCTTTTGCTATACCTGTCTGGGAGGTCTAGTATCATTTTTCTGCACCTATACTCTCCCTCCCGCCCATCTCCTTCCTGCCCATTCCCCATTGCTGGAAGCTGTTCGTCTGGATTTTCGTTCAAAATAAGTAAAAATACGACAGATGTAAAGTGCTTAGCGTCATACTCTATATTATTATTTAGATGCAAGGTAATAAGCATTATGTCATTGCCCCATTTTTATAATTGATTCAGAGCTTCCAGGAGGCCTATACAGGTATATGCTAGCATTAGATACCAGAATAGAAGGCATTAAAGTAGTCAAAGGGGGGGGGGCTGCAGGATGTTTGTTGACAACGTATTCTTCTCTTAGACAAAATACTTTCTACTTTCACCTAACCAAATCTTAGTATTCACTAAATTATGGACATTTTCCAGCCATGTATGATCAGTTCCAAAAGTATCCCAAGATAGCACCATTTTGCATCTAAGCAACCTTACCTTAGCAAAAATTTCTCACCCCCTCACCTTAGGCCCCTCCCCCAGGACGGCACCTTTATTTAGTGACAAAGGAAGGATCCCCATTGCTGTACGTAAAAGCAGGGCGCATAAAAATGGTGCAATTTACGCGCCACCATTCAGTTGGAAAAAATATCCATCCAGTTGGAATTTGGGACCTTCACACCCCCCCCCCCCAAACATATGACCCTAGCTACGGCCCTGCCTACCTGTATAGGGAATCGTGATTCTCAATAAATTTTTCGGCATAATTTGCGTGAGGTCAAGGGAAGTAGGTGTATCGTTAATACTAACTACTGTCGTTCTACGTAGTAGGACCTTTGTCGGTGGAATTGTCTCCTTATTACTTCCTGTAGGACCAGTGCTTGAGTAAATTACTATTTCAAACACTTACATCCCTCCTGCTGTTCACTTTCCCCACCAACATCCACCATCCTCACACAATTGATCGAAAATAATTATCTTAAATTTGCAACCACGATCTGACGATAGGAAAAGTATTCTGTTAGCATTTCAAATTATACCTGGGACGATGGTTTTTCTCTAGAAATGGTCCAGAATGGCCCCAAAAGCCATCAGATTTAAAAAGAATTCTAGGGAGGATCCCCACCCTCCGACTTCTTGCCCTGAACAAACCTTACGAAGGTGCAGGCTCCAATCAAGATTGCTTCTCTGGCATCTTTTAATGTGGAAGATGCATGGTCATGTCTCTGTAAGAGTTACCCATAACATTTCATTCATTTTGAAAAGAATTATACACTATCACCCTCAACCGTTCATCGTCCTTACAAATTTATGCTACAACCTTATTTTCACAAGTAATAAAAAACTTGAAGGGTCCCTTGTCCCAGACCGTCTGCCCACGTTTAGTATTTCGACAGGTTTTGCCTCCCCCCCCCCCCCCCATACTTTCACACACCAAATCCCGCCACTGTATGTTATGATATAGGCCCTGGGTCTGCATGGTAGTGCGCGATTGTCCTTCTTTTATTGGTCATTTGGTCAGTTGGTGTTACTGTATGTATGCCGAACATAGAACTGCTTTTGTTTCCTTTCTTACTTTGTATTGGCGGAATGGCAGGAATTGAAGAATATGTCTATTGGGGAAATCGGTGTTGGCGGGAAATCTGTAACTGGAGGTAGGTGGTTGACATTTTTAAATCATCGATATCTTAATAATTTCTATTAAAAAATTGTTGCAAACTGTCAAAATTTTCTTGCGTTTATTGCTTTGCTCATTAAATTTGAATCAGAATATATAGACACCATATTGTAAATGTTCCGGACCCAACGGGCCCTCTATCCGCAGATGTACCTTTGGTACTCTTTGCTTGAGAGCGAGAATGTGCCTCATTTCTCCAACCGTTTTGCGCTCATAAGGGTGACTAGTACCGAACCCTTGTAAAGAGAGCGCATTTAGGATAAAAATTTGCCAACAAAACAATTGTGCCGACAACCTGACAACACATTGGTTTTGGAAGCAAAAGGGGGGTGAGCTAAAAGTGAAGTGTCTGGAAACATCTTGGTTAAATTAAAGTCTATAGAATGACTTGTATGGACTACGTCAGTTGGAATTATCTGGCTTCAAACCCACCTTGAATTCCATCTCCTATATGCCATCACTAATCCCTCTGATACATCCCTGCGTGCGAACCATACCATAATCCAATGATCCCCCACCCACCCACTCACATGCTCACTCAGGCTGCAGTCAAATCGATGGGCCATATAGTTAGACGTATGTAATCCAGTGGTGGTGAGGGGGAAGCCTAACCCTAACACTAACCCTAACACTAAGAATAACCCTAACCCTCCCAAAAAATAAGAGTAAATTCTGATAATTTTATAAGAGGAATCGAACCCAGAACCCCGCAAATCATGGTATCATGCCTTCCTTCTTGACCACTGTACCATGTGGAGAACTCGACAGCCGTTCTCCTAAATTAATTACTTATCTGTAAATCACTCAACCGTATCGTACCATTAACAGTTCTCGTAACACGTGTTACAGTTTCTGTAACACAGATCAGTTTAAAACTGGACATGCTATGTGTATCGGGTGCTTAAACAGCACCTCTTGACTTACGCTCACGTCAAAAAAGTAGGATAGGAGTTTCAACTATCTGCATAGACTCATCACTTGGCGCTTCGCTTAGTGTCATAAACTGCCCCCTAGGGATTTCGCCCATGCAGGCTAAGGCAGTGACTTCACTTCTTGAACTCAGAGCGTCTATATGGAAGGTGACAGATTCTTCAAAATTTCACTTCTCGGAATACCATATTTATACAAGTTTTTCACAATTTGAATTCAGATGACTTTAAACGACCTTCTTCCCCCTCCCCCAACAAAACACATTTGAAGGAAACTATTAATCTCTGGACAGCTAGAGGGTTGTCAAACATTCACAAACAAACTTACCTCCCTGGCAGACCCATTTTGTGAGGAAACTGAAGTGCTCGAAACACTGCCTGAATGCAATCTAGTTTAACCATGAAAATAATGTCTTAAATGAAAAATGTCGGCGCGCTTCCCTCGCAATTGTCGCCGTTTACGCCCTATACCCGACTTATACCTTATCACATAAATAAAAGACTTATCATGACAAAACCCATTTTCTGAAAATTAAATGTGCATTTCGCGCTCCGTGCTTATGTTCATAGTTTAAAAATCGACCTCATATTCACCCTTGGACCTCACCAAGTGCCCTCATAATAATCTGTACTTAGTCCTTAACATAAAATGTCACAAAATGTGAAATAATATAAAATCTACTAACAGAGTAACCGGAGACCGTTTCCTACATTCTTATTATGTAATGTTGCCAGAGCTTCTCCCGCTGAACCTTCACCGGTCCTCTGCTCCTGAAACCCTGCAGGCCCCCGGATCCCACGCGTGCCATCTCGCGATTCGCGCTCGTGGTGCACCATTTAATTGGTGCACTAGTGACATTACCCATCATGCCCCCCGTTAAGAGTTCTGGATCCTCGCCAGTTATCTACCTGCAATTTGTCCCTCACTTTTGAAATGGTGTCCCCTCAGTGCCACTTTAATACTCCAGTGTCCACTCTCAAGACTGCCTCCATGTATGAATTCCCTCTGGACAGTAGGCTAGTTGATACAGAGGGTCTTAAGATTTTTGAGCCCTCGCGGGCGTACGGACACCTCCGTAACGCTGGCAAGTGGTCAGACTCTGAGTCACTGAAAAAATGTGCTTGAAAACGTCCCCGTCATGACAGAATTTCAGAATCCACCCGATTTCCCTTACAGATACTAAGAATGAAGCTTTTGCAGTTGAAAGTGCAGCTAGCTCGTAGCCAGACCAGGGCTCTATTTCATAAAAGTTAGGAATATTCCTATCTTGGACTTAGGAAGAATTCATTCCTATCTCCGTGCTGAAGTTGTTCCTAGGCTTAGGAGTGATGTTTGGTAGATTTAAAAATGTTCTTAATTGATTTGAAAGGAAATTCACAGATAAAAGCAATGTCACTTTTGATTTATCCCTAAATATTTGAAGAAAGGAATGATTCCGGACGAATCATTCCTAAGCAGTTTAGGAACATTAATTTTAGGAAAATTCCCAACTTTTATGAAATAGAGCCCAGGTACCGTATTGAAGGAAGAAGGGAGTAAGATATTTTTGTGTGAGACATATTTCAAGGTGCGAAAGTGTGAAATATGTTAAGTCTTAGTGCTTATATTCTGAAAAATTTTCCAGGGCGAGATTGTTAAGGACAGAGAGGCTAGCATCCGATCCCCTTCCCCCACGGGCATGTACAGTAAAAGTAGCACTAAACGAGCTATTACCAAGCTAGAAGAATGTCACCACGGGAACTCAATTTTTGTCTACAAGTGTATGCAGTCGGAATCAGGGCCGTCGCGACCGGGGGTGTCTCACCCCCCCCCCCCCTCCCAAGTTCGTCAGAGCGACGATAGTCGGAAAATCTGAAATACCAGTTGGAATTTCTGATATCTCAGTCTAGCACATTTTTCCGACTGAGCCTTTGTCAACTGTGTCTATATTTTCCAACTAGATCAAGTGAGAATAATACCAAACGTTATTTTCCTCGTAAATGTTTCTCAACTATTAACATTTTCTCAAATTCTTCCCAAACTATCAAAATTTTCGCGCGCTCCGCGGTCTTCGAACCTTACCTCAGTGTTGTTCGTATTATCAATATCTTCCGATAGCAACTTTTGCAGAAGTATAATAGCAGAAGTTGAAAGCTGTTTACGAATTGCCAGGTAAAAGACTGGCTTTTTTGAGTGGCATGTTGGTTAGTTGGGCAATTGAAAGTGTCTCGATGCAGATTCTGAATGCAGGTTTTGTCATGGAAATCTTATTTAATAAAAAAAAACTTTCGGCACGCTTAGCGCGCATGCGTCACGGTTTGCACTCCCATCTCATGACCATTATTAAGGTAATTACACCAGACGCTGCTTTTCCTAGCTCCCCCAATTGTGCGAAATTTTATATTGGCTAATACTGGTGAATACATAGATATGCTCAGAAAATATTCCAAATGGCAATTTATCACGGCCCGTAGCCAGTAAGTTCTATAACAATTCTTTCTATAATTTCAAAAAAATTTCGCGGGCTACGCGCGCTTTCATCTATAGTTCTATCTAGTGGTAAAGCCCGCCGTTTCAAACATATTGGATTATTCAATGTTTCCACAAATATTGTTCTTCCGTGTAGGCGTGATTCTAGAGAAACACGAAAATGCCTCGTTGCGAAGTTCTGTCCTCTTTTTCCTAACTTTGGGAAGATTCTTTCTCCAGCCATCGTGCAAAACACATTTTGTAAGAAAAAAGATTTTTTAGTTGCGTAGGGGAGACTTAATGGGTAAGATAAAGAATGTAATCCCCGACGACGACCATGCAGTCGCCCCAACAAATTTCATGGTTTTGCTCTTAAGTAGGGCGGATTCTTCAATAAAAACCCAAACTTTTTCAACTTTCCTTAATGAAAACAAAAATGTGAAATGTTTTTTTTTTCTGACAATAAAACCCCAAATTTTTCGGCGCACTTTCGCGCACAATGTATTTCGAGTTCGGCAACCCATTGCATCTGTCGGGGCTCAGGGTAGCTGGCCCCAGTCAGGGCGCTTGGCCCTCATGTCGGCAAACCAAAGCACCACCCCTGGCTGAGCCTGCATGCAGGTTTTTCATTTTGGCATTGAAGTATACCCCCAAATTTCGGCGCGCTTTACGCGCAATCCTCACAATCCACGTTGTATCACTTATGAACATTACAAGCACAAACGTACCAGTGAACTTTTATAGCATAAACTAGGTTTATATACTGAAACGCACTTGTTAGTCCTTCACCCCTTTTGCTATACCTATCAGGGAGGTCTAATCTCACCTCCCTGCACCTATACTCTCCCTCCCGCCCATTCCCCATTGCTGGAAGCTGTTCGTCTAATTTTCGTTCGAAATTAGTAAAATTACAATAGATATAAAGTGCTTGGCGTCATACTCTATATTATCATTTGGATGTCAGGTAATAAGCATTATACCATTGCCCCCATTTTATATAATTGATGCAGGGCTTCCAGGAGGCCCTATACAGGTATCTACCAGCCTTAGATGCCCGCCTTTTATAATGCACAATGAAGGAAAGGAAAATTTTCGTAATAGTCCAAGAAAGTTTCTGTTGACTGCATGCACGTATTTTTGCGTAAAAGCTTTGCCCTAATAGAAGGCAGTAAAGTAGCCAAAAAGGGGGCTTCAGGAGGTTTGTAAACGTTTTCTTCTCTTACACAACATACTCTCTGCTACCACCCAACCAAAAATTAGAATTCACTAAATTATGGACATTTTCCAGCCATATATGATCAATTCCAAAAATATCCCAAAGATAGCACCTTTTTGCATCTAAGCAACCTTAACTTAACAAAAATTTCTCAAAGGGGAATCCCCTTAGACCATCACCCAGGACGGCACCTTTATGTAGTGACAAAAGAAGGATCCCGACTTGTTGTAAACAAACGCAGGATGCATAAAAAAGGTGAAATTTACGCGCCGCCCCTCAGTTGGAAAAAATATCCAGTTATTCGGAAAAATTAGAATTCACTTAATTATGGACATTTCCTAGCCATATTTGATCAGCTCCAAAAATGTCCCAAAAATAGTACCATTTTGCATCTAAGCAACCTTAAATTAGCCTAACAAAAATTTCTCAAAGGGGAGGGGAACCCCCTCCCCTTAGACCCCTCCCCCCGGACGGCACTGTTATGTATTGACAAAGGAAGGATCCCCATTGCTGTATAAAACGCAGGGCGCATAAAAAATGGTGCAATTTACGCCACACCATTCAGCTGGAAAAAACATCCATCCAGTCGGAACTTGGGACCTTCACACCCCCCCCCCAACCATTTGACCCTAGCTACAGCCCTGGTCGGAATGACATTGTATGTGATGTTCAAAGTAGAGAGACTCTGGTAATAAAATGATAGACAAGAATGAGGAAGAAGGGTGTAGCCTTCTGACATGAAACAACCCCAGACCCATATGGCAAGCAGGCGCGGTTTTACGGGGGGGGGGGGCTTTGGGGGCTCAAGCCCCCCCCAAAGTTCGCTCAAGCCCCCCAAAAAATTTTCAGAGGTTGTGTTATGCTATATTTGCGTGTACTGAGAAAAACAAAATTGCCCAATACACTTGTGCACATCTTGGTCCAGTTGATTTAGTTTGTCAAGGGAAACTGTCGTCTGTATCTCGAAATCTTATATTAGGTTCACGATTTCATACAATGGAAGTTGGGTCAGATAAGTAAAATCTATGATAGTATGTACGCCTGTACGTACATGTAAATCAAGTTAACGGATTAATCATCTGTTGGAAGTTCAAAACGAGTCATTTCGTCGCTGATCTCGTCAAGCTATACTAGCAGTCCTTTTAAGTCAAATCTACAGGCCGAATCGTTATTCCCATTAAAGTGAACAGGTCAAGTTGCTCGTATCTCTCAGTAACGTTTGCTACATTCTTCCAAATAAAAAAATATATGCATGTATATACGTTACATCTATGTCATGGTCAAGGGGCGGTGTCACTCAGGGGGAAGGGAGGAGTAGGAAAAGAAGACGTAAAGGAGAAGAAAAGAGGAGGGCGGGGTAGGCCTATATCTGATCCATATAGTTAATCCAGAGCTTCCAAGAGGCCATATTCCGGTTTCTACCAGCCTTTAGATACGATTTTATAATGCAAAAATGGAGCAAGGCAAATTTTCTTAAAAGTTCGAGAATATTTCTGTGGACTCCACGCACGTATTTTTGCGTAAAACTTTCCCCGACGAGAAGGCAGTAATGTGTCCAAAAGGGGACTTCAGGAGGTTTGTTGATACATACCCTTAGACAAAAAAGGCTCCTCTTTCACCTGACCAAAAATATTAAGAATGTTTTGAACCCATATGATCGGGTCCGAAAATATCCCAAAGACAACACCATTTCTGCATCTAAGCAACCTTCGAGTAACCAAAATATCTCGAAAGGGGAGGGGGACTCCTCCCCTTAGACCTATCCCCTAGAACAGCCCTCTTTTACCCAACCAAAAATTAGAATTCACGAAGTTATGAACATTTTCCAGCCATATATCAGTCAAAACTGTCCCGAAGACCGCACCATTTTGCATCTTAGCAACCTTAAAGTAACCAAAATTTTTACAGGAGAGGGGAACACCCCTCCCTTTAGACCTCTCCCCTAGGACCGCCCTCTTTCCCCCAACCAAAAATTAGAATTCACAAAATTATGAACATTTTCCAGCCATATATATATCAGTCAAAAAATAACCCAAAGACCCCACCATTTTGCATCTTAGCAACCTTAAATTAGCAAAAATTTCTCAAAGGGAGGGGAACACCCTTCCCCTTAGACCTCTCCCCTAAGAAGGCACTCTTTCCCCCCACCAAAAATTAGAATTCACAAAGTTATGAACATTTTCCAGTCGTATAGTCAAAAAATTACCCAAAGAACGCACCATTTTGCATCTTAGCAACCTTAAATTAGCAAAAATTTCTCAAAGGGAAGGGAACACCCTTCCCCTTAGACCTCTCCCCTAAGAAGGCCCTCTTCCCCCAACCAAAAATTAGAATTCACAAAGTTATGAACATTTTCCAGTAGTATAGTCAAAAAATTACCCAAAGAACGCACCATTTTGCATCTTAGCAACCTTAAATTAGCAAAAATTTCTCAGAGGAAGGGGACACCCCTCCCCTTAGACCCCTCCCCCACGACGGCGATCACTCAACCCATGTCCCCTATCAAAATAACCTTGCGCCGTCCCTGGTTATGGTACTGTTTTTGTTATCATTGGTTTCAGCGTGCGCGTGGCCGATTTACATATTTGAGAGAAAATTTTATGATTCTTCCGTTTCAAGCCCCCCTAAGCCCCCCAAAAGTCTCGATCTAGAACCGCGCCTGATGGCAAGTGCACAAGTTCCGTCTAGTCGGACGGTGCTACAACGAACTTAATGTTGGTGCGCATACGTTCAGGCCCAAAGGTCTGGTTGGAGAGGGTGGTCGGTAAACTTGGTGAAATTCTTTACGAACAAATGTATATAAACTAAAACTAATCAATGATATTTTGTTAAAAAGTCTATTCTTTTGCTTTACTACAGACATCGTTACTTTTTTGTATCCCCAATGTCTTTTCTCGAGGCGGTACCCAAGCGTTACGAACTAATAACATCAACTAGTGTGCAACAAACCTCTCCAGATTGCGCTGGTGCAAAATATCGAAGGGCTAAAAGCCCTAGTTAATTCATGGAGCTACTACTTGGACAGGAGAAGAAACTTCAAAAATCCCTTTGAAGACGACGAGCTTGCAGCGAAGGTCAAACTCATAAAACTAGTTAACACTTTAATCCCTCTCCCTTTGTACTTCATTGAAGATTCAATGCGCTTAAAAGGTGTTAAGAACTGATCACAATAGGTACATGTCGTCTGCTACATCTTGAAGAAGACATGCTTATCACTTCAGCGTTGCCAGTCGTTTTAAATGAAAATTGAATTGCTCGTTTCGTCGCGTAGTGTCGCTTATACATAAGTGCTGCTTTGATTCCTTGTTAAAAGCTGAATATGTATAAAACCTTTTCAATATGCGCAATAATGGAGAAATTGATTAAAAGTGAACAGCAAAGTATAGACTCGTAACTAGTCCGCTCATTTGCATATGTCATTAACATTACTCCTAGCACCAGCACCTATTCTTATAAAGCAATTACCAGTCGTTTTGAATTTTTACTCTGCGTTTCTTATTTAGGTGTCGGCAAATTCCCCGGCATCAAATGATTGTACTGTTTAATCCATTTGTTAGGCTCTCAGTAGAAATGAACGTGGTTGTCAATGATAAGAAGTCTAAATTGTGAGTGCGAAACAAAAGAAATGAAAGCAGTGAGTCTCATCATCGATCGTTTTCAAGATAATCTCCTCACGTATGTCTGGGCCTAATTGGATTAGCATAAATTAAAGTCGAACTTTCTTCTCCTGTCCAAGTAGTAGCTCCATGGTTAATTGCTATTCGTTAGATATTGTTAGTAGCCTTTATCTTTGCAGGTCCGCAGTTATGGTGCGTTCACACGAAAACCGAAATCTGCTGCGTTTTGCGGGCGGGACGCGAAATTTGTTATCTCAGAACAAATGGGCCGATTTTCTAAATTTTCATTGAAGTAAAATTGCCCCTATTTGTCGTGGGAAAAAATCTCTGCGTCCCACTCGCAAAACGCAGCAGATTTCGGTTTTGGTGTCACGGTGAACGCCCTTTTATACACGGGAGTTGGGGTGTAACAAGTGTTTGTCATGGGGATCAAGTTATTTCCATGTCACATTCACTGTCAAGGTTAAGGTATATTCACACAGCATGTTGTTAACCTCGTGTCTATTCTAAACCCCTGGCTCTCCTCTCTTTATGCACAGAGCTTAACGTACAATGACTCTTATAATTAAGAGTATTGTGTCCAGGTCTGGGTGTGGTCGAACCCAGCAGACCGCAATCGTTATTGATTGAAGGCCTTTCTTTATTTTGTTTGTTGTTAAAAATTTGCTGGAGTTTTATTCTATTTTACAACTGTGTTCCTCTATTATGTGTTTAGTGCTCTAAATCACTGCGAGTAGGTGATGGTGCCTTTTCTATTGCTGGCCCTGTGTTATGGAATTCTCTGCCCTTTCACATACGGCATTCGAAATCTGTTACACTGTTCAAAAAACAACTTAAGACTTACCTATTTAATTGACTGATATTTTGTTGGCATCGATTTTTCTTGTTTTGGTAAGCGCATTGATCATATGGAATTTGCGCTATATAAAAGTCAGTATGTATGTATGTATGTATGTATGTATGTATGTATGTATGTATGTATGTATGTATGTATGTATGTATGTATGTATGTATGTATGTATGTATGTATGTATGTATGTATGTATGTATGTATGTATGTATGTATGTATGTATGTATGTATGTATGTATGTATGTATGTATGTATGTATGTATGTATGTATGTATGTATGTATGTATGTATGTAAGATTATGCCATTTTACTGTAATTCCCGTTGTTTTGGAGCTAATTTTATGGTGCTTTCGTTTTCATTTCACTACCTGTCCCATTACAACACGACATCACAGGCCAAACCCCTTCCTTTCCCAGCCTTAACGCTATCACGTTTAAACCAAATCTCCCACGTTTGTCACAATATTTTATTCGGAGCTAAAAATACTAAAATAGCACGAACTAATATTTATCTGGGACGGTCAGACAGTAACTTTTCTTGTAATGTCTAAGTCACTGGCATGCGGATCGAGGCTGGGAGGGGGCGGGGAGACCATTGGGCCATGACCCCCACAATTACCGTCCCCGCGTATGTGCACATCACGTACAGCATATGTCACTGATCCGAGTTTGTAGGAGCCACAAAGGAGGCGCTTATATGTAGGGAAACTGGGGGTACATTTTCCCTCCCTAGAATTCCTTGAAAAAGTTGTTACGCCCCGATTTACTTCTATTTTGGATGATGGAAAGTGATGAGAAACACACTTTTCAAGTAGGTATATAACTTTGGACTTAAGAAGCATTATTGCTTCCTTATGACGTAAGTTATTTGCAAAGTCTTACAATACTAATATTTATGTCTACTTCTAGTGCACCAAATATTGCCATTTATAATTTTGATCATATAAATAGAAGATAGAAGATTAAAATTCGAGCTCATTTATGCGCCTTTTCACTATTGTCTTTATACATTTCAGGTGGTCAGAGTATGAGACCATGTTTACACAGAGTGTAAGCCCGAGCGATCAAGGAAAGGAGTAGGAAAGACCTTGTAGGTCTATGCTACCAATTTACCTAACCAAATCAATATTACGTAACTTGAGTATTAGCATCATCGATGTGAAAACTTGAACCGTAACCAGTGAAATGGAGTGTGAGGCTTTACAATGTAGGCCGCGGTGATTTCATTTTGTTTGAGCCACTCACAGACAAGAGTTAAGTATTATATGCCAACACATTTGAGCCATTTTCCGTTAACAATAATCGACATTTGAGTGTCTCCATTTATACATGATTTATGTGTCCATATTTTGTTACTTTGTTATTGTGTCGATATTTGCGTCTTCCACCCTCCCCCTCTCATCTCCTCCCCACCATTTTCAAGAAATTCTCCATTAAACACAAGCATTACATTACACGATGAAAGCAAATGATACTTAACAGCATTTTAATAACTGGCGGCTTGACTTGACCGAAAAGTGACTTGCGAATGCTTAACTTGGTGAAAAGTGAGTTGCGACTTGACCTAAAACATGACTTGCTTTCAACTTTGGAAAATAGACCAATATCAATTGTGCGACCATTCACATGCAGAATTTAGGATGACCTGATAACGAGCTCGCAGGTTTAGGAAGCACATCTTGATGGCAAGTGCATTCACATGGAGGGTTTGACCATGGGTCTCGTCATCTGACAACGTATACTTTCTTCCATGAGAACACAGGGTTGATCCGACTATTTTCCTTTCGACTTGAAAATCAACACACATGAACTTTGAAAGGGAGATGTAATTTCATAGTTGCCAACATTTGAAAGTGGCAAAGTGGTAGATTTTGCTAGGGGCGAAGCGACCGAGCCTGAGCGCGCTTGCTCGCCGCGAGGGGGAGGGCATGGGAGGGGCAGTCCCCCTCCCACAGTGTGGAATCTTTTGTTCAGTTTTGATGTAAAAATATGTGATTTGGTGAATACTTTATATGGTATTTTGTATGCATAAGGAGACATATTGTTATGTATTTTATGAACTAGTTTGTAGGAATAACCATATAGAAATCAATACACACATGCATACAAAGACTGAATAGCAGCGGCAATAACTGCTGCTATTCAGCAGGTAAAAACGTCCAAGAAATAAATGATAAATTGAGGGATGATATGGCAAGTATTGAAACATGGTGTGAGAGAAATAAGATGGTGATTAATGCTAGTAAAACTAAGACTATGATCATTGGGTCAAGGCAACGTTTGTCGACGCTTGGAGCTAATGTACTTTCTATTGATATTAATGATATGACATTGCAGGATACATCGTGTGAAAAATTGCTGGGTGTTACAATTGACAAAGAGCTAACGTGGCACGATCATGTTGATAACGTGTGTAAGATTGTTAACAGTAAACTGGCGCTTTTGAGAAGAATTAAGCCATTTATAGATACAACCACTCGCATCTCTTTTATAATGGATACATTTTACCAATTTTAGATTATTGTAGTATTTTATGGGGCACTTGTAATGTTGGTGACCTCAATATGATTTTACGTTTGCAAAAAACAGCAGCAAGAGTAATTTTAGATGCTGGCTTTGAGTGCGAGTCAGACGAACTTTTCAAAACTTTAGGTTGGCAACCCTTCGACAAACGCATAAAAGCTCGAAGGTTAATCATGCTTTATAAATGTTTGAATGGATTAGCACCTCAGTATCTTCGTGATCTTTTTCAGTACACTCACAATGTCCATACGTATTGCCTTCGATCAAAAACTTTTAATCACTTATTTGTTAGTGGGGGACGCACAGAATACCACAAGAGACGTTTCACATACTTAGCTTCTCATGAATGGAATGAACTCCCTGACGAATGTAGGAACGCAAAGTCTTTGAATCATTTTAAAAGTCTTATTAACTCTTACTTATGATATTTTTACACTCATGTTTGTTATGTTTTACGCCTTAATGTTTTTATAGGGTTTATGCTTTTTTTTACTCTTCATTTCTCTGTTTTAGGCTATGTGCAATTTTGTAAATTTCCCTCTTATAATCTTGGTCATCTTCCTTTTATTCCTTTTATTTTTTTTTTCTTTTTTATTTCTCTGTTTTATGTATGCCAGCGTAATTTTCCCTTTTACTACCTTTACTTCTTTGATTGTTTCTCTTTTAATGTTTTTCTATACTTGTATATTGTAAATTTGCTTTTTATTTCCTCTTATACCTTTTTAATTTTTACGAGGGCCTCGGGTAAGATTAGCCTTTTGTGAGCTAACCGAGTTTTCCACCCTCATGTTAATGTTAAATAAATAAATAAATAAATAAATAAATAAATAAATAAATAAATAAATAAATAAATAAATAAATAAATAAATAAATAAATAAATAAATAAATAAATAAATAAATAAATAAATAAATAAATAAATAAATAAATAAATAAATAAATAAATAAACTGCTGCGCTGCCTCCAGATCGATATTTGTATGGAAGTCTATGTGTAGGTGATGGGATTATTGTCAGGCCGCTAGACCCAGCACGCTCTAATCGCAAAAGATATAAACAATGGAGTAGAGTACAGTCGGACTATATCCATGCGCGCTTGTGCCGTACTTAAGGCAGCGACGTAGCCAGGAATTTGCAAGGGA
Organism: Holothuria leucospilota; assembly: GCA_029531755.1. Lineage (NCBI taxonomy): Eukaryota > Metazoa > Echinodermata > Holothuroidea > Aspidochirotida > Holothuriidae > Holothuria > Holothuria leucospilota. The sequence goes on along the minus strand of CM055981.1, from coordinate 19,025,884 downwards.
GCAAGTTGGTGACTAATATGGGGGAGGGGTCTAAGGAGAGGGGTTCCCCCCTTTGAGGAATTTTTGAACAATTCAAGGTCCTTAGATGCAGTCTGGTGCAATGTTTTGCCAGTTTCATCATTATCATATATTATATTATCAGCAGATTTTTTTCCTGTTTGAATTAAGAACATGTTAAAAAATTCAAACAGGAAAAAAATCTGTTTGATAATATGATATCACGTGATAATGATGAAACTGGCAAAACATTGCACCTTTTACATGTTCTTTTGTCTTTGAAATTCTCTGACTAAGGAAGACTATAATGTTACCATCTGGACAAGTTGAGGCAACCCATGTTTGCAAAGTGCTTAGTACCAACCACAACAGAGTAGATTTGGGAGAAGTCGATAATTTGATAAGAGAGTAAACTTGCCAAGCTCCTTCAAAGTGGGATGGAGTTGGACCTGATCGTTACTGATTTGAATTGTCAGATATCTGGATAGGATTAGAAAACGTTGGGAGTATTCACTGGCACTCTTGCATTCCGTTAGACAACCAAATGTGCAGCCAGATGTGCAGTGGCCTAAAAAATACTGTTATCGCAGTGTGATAGTAGTATAATAATTATTCAGAGGAAGCGCGTATCACGTACGACTGCTATACGCGCGCTAGCTTAGCTTCATAAACAACGAATCATACGAACATGTGTGTTGTGATCCTTTCTTGTTAGGGTGACGCATTATGTAAAGTAGCTCAGTCAGGAGGCATGGATGTTACTACGATTATGATGGAGTTAACAGAGCTGACGAGAATTTAAGATCAAAAGAGCACTAACAACAAAAACCTCACAGTTTTAACATTTTTTCGACAAGGCCGGGAAGGGGGGGGGGGGACAGTCGCTTCCTCTGCTCACCCCTGGCTACGTCCCTGACTTAACATTAGCGACTTTTCGATTTCAGGACGGTAGAGCAACAGGACGGAGAGTTAAACGCACGCGCACCCGGCGTTCTGTCCTGACATTTAAGGCGTTTCGATTTTAAAGACGACGGTGCGGTAGAATGACAACAAAACAATGACGCGCTCATTTATTAACTAAGTTGCAATGCTTTGTTAGCATCTACACTCATCGGTAAGTTGTAACAATGACAAGCCTACACAAGATTAGAGACTTCATCGTTACAGGGTATTTTATAAAATTGTGAAAGTTTCTACCTCAAGATAGCTTTCCTTAGCTTAGCACGGAATTATTCTTTTAAATGGCTTACCAGATGTGCACTGTTGTCATGTTGGTCATGTTTATTTTCGTCAGCAGCTTGCATGTCACATGAACAAATGATGTACGTTTGCATGCAGCCAACTTCAAATTTAACGTCACAGAAACACGTACGTTATCATGGACGAGGGAATTACCATGGCAACCCCTGTACCGTCCTGTTTCTAACAGAACGTTAAATCGGTCGACGACCGTCCTGAAAATCAACAGGACGGAGAGATGCTTGCTTCTGCTCATGCGCAGTTCAGATTTTTTGCTGCGCGTTCCGTCCTCTTTGTCTACCGTCCTGAAATCGAAAACTCCGTAATTACTGCTGCAGACAGGCCCGTAGTCAGCCCGTGTGGAGGGGTGGGTCTTTTTTCCAAGATGTGGACCTTTTTCCAAATACGGAGGCGGCTGGCGCGTACCGTAGGCATGCAATTGCAAGGGGACATGCTCCCCCGGAAAATTTGAAATCTGCAGATCTCCTGCAATCTGGAGCATTTCAGTGGACTTTGGAACACAACAGGAGTCCGAGTCCTTTTTCCCCAGGAATTCCACAAAGTACACCACTTTTTGAGAAAAAATCATACATGTACTTTGGAAGTAGAATAACCTACATGTACTAGCTGTCAGACTGGCTTCAGATTATACTGATTTTGATATATTATCGGCCTCAATATGTCAAGATAAAACATATTTCCTGACCCTTCAAACACAGGGCTGGAAAAGTGGACCTCCCTCAAGTTGGGGTGGGTCGTTCGAACGCTCCGACCCCCCTGGCTACGGGCCTGGCAGACCAAAGTACTTACGTGCGCGGGTTTCGATCGATCCATACTTCTATCCCAGCTCAAGCTCGATCGATGAACGTATTTTTACCAACATTTTCTGAGCTGTTTTCGGGTGAATAACGCAAAACACGCACGCTTAAACAGCAATTACTTAAATCATACTTTCAATAAATTCTATGGTAAGTTTGCCAAAAAAATCGGTGGATTAGAGTAAAAATCAGTAGCCGGTTCAAATCTCTAACCAGAATGCAAAAATGCATTGTGGTTTCGACATGAATAACACGTACATGTGTAATTCCAAATAATGCCAAGATGTCCCGTTTCTTTCAGTCATTGGTTGAATGTAATTTTAATGTGCTGGAAAATTACAGTTTTGTGTTCATATTTGACCTTGGGAATTCTTGGGAATTTTTGCTTTTTGGCCTCTGGTGATTTCAGCTAACCTCTGACATCTGACAAAACTCATAGGGGTTTTCTGATGGATTAAATGCAGCACCATGTGAAGTATCCAAGCTTCCTAAATTGACCTATCTTGTAAATAAGGTTTTCAGAGTTTGACTCCAATCACCCCAGATGACCTTTGACTTCACCATATAACAATAGGGTACTTCCTCTCGCAATAAGTCATCCACATACTATGTATGAAATCTATCAAAGCTTCCTACCTTGCAATATCATGTTAACAAGTTTTTCAGTTTGAACCCAGTGAACCCAGATGACCTTTGACCTCCACCAAAAATGATATGGTTCCACCTCTGACCATAAGGCATATACGTACTATCTATGAAATTTATCCAAGCTTCCTACCTCGAGATACTGTGTAAACAAGGTTTTCAGACTTTCACCCCCGGGAACCCAGAGGCCCAGATGACCCTTGACCTCCACCAAAAACAATAGGGTGCTACCTCTGACCCTAAGGCATTCACATACCAATTATGAAATCTATCAAAGTTCTTCCTTGAAATATCATGTTAACAAGGTTTTCAGAGTTTCACCCCTGGTGACCCCAGATGACCTTTGACCTCCATTAATAACAATAGGGTCCTTCTTCTCACCATAATGCATCCACATACTACATATCAAATCTATCCAAGCTCCCCTAACTTGAGATATCGTGTAAACAAGGTTTTCAGAGTTTGACCCTTGGTGATCCCAAATGACCTTTGACCTCCACCAAAAATCATAGGATTCTTCCTCTCACCATAATGCATACACATACTAAGTATGAAATTTATCCAAGCTTCCTACCTTGAGATACCATGTAAACAAGGTTTTCAGAGTTTCACCCCGGTGACCCAAACTGACTTTTGACCTCCATTAAAAATAATGAGGTTCTTCTTCTGATTATAACGCATCCACATACTAAGTATGAAATCTATCAAAGCTTCCTACTTTGAGATATCATGTAAACGAGGTTTCCAGAGTTTGACCCTCTGTGACCGCAAATGACCTTTGACCTCAACCAAAAACAACACCCTTCTTCCTCTCATCATAATGCATATACATACTAACTATGAAATCTATCCAAGCTTCCTACCTTGAGATATCGTGTAAACGAGGTTTCCAGAGTTTGACCCCCTGTGACCGCAAATGACCTTTGACCTCAACCAAAAACAACACACTACTTCCTCTTATCATAATGCATATACATACTAAGTATGAAATCTATCCAAGCTTTCTACTTTGAGATATCGTGTAAACAAGGTTATCAGAGTTTGAACCCCTGTAACCCCAAATGACCTTTGACCTCCACCAAAAATCATAGGATTCTTCCTCTCACCATAATGCATACACATACTAAGTATGAAATTTATCCAAGCTTCCTACCTTGAGATACCATGTAAACAAGGTTTTCAGAGCTTCACCCCGGTGACCCAAAATGACCTTTGACCTCCATTAAAAATAATGAGGTTCTTCTTCTGATTATAACGCATCCACATACTAAGTATGAAATCTATCAAAACTTCCTACTTTGAGATATCATGTAAACGAGGTTTCCAGAGTTTGACCCTCTGTGACCGCAAATGACCTTTGACCTCAACCAAAAACAACACCCTTCTTCCTCTCATCATAATGCATATACATACTAACTATGAAATCTATCCAAGCTTCCTACCTCGAGATATCGTGTAAACGAGGTTTCCAGAGTTTGACCCCCTGTGACCGCAAATGACCTTTGACCTCAACCAAAAACAACACGCTACTTCCTCTTATCATAATGCATATACATACTAAGTATGAAATCTATCCAAGCTTTCTACTTTGAGATATCGTGTAAACAAGGTTATCAGAGTTTGAACCCCTGTAACCCCAAATGACCTTCGACCTCCATCAAAAACAATAAGATTCTTTCTCTCACCATATTGCATCCACATACTATGTATGAAAGTTATCCAAACTTCCTACCTTGAGATATCGTGTAAACAAGGTTTTCAGAGTTCGACCCCCAGTAACCTCAAATGACCTTTGACCTTCACCAAAAATGATAGGGTTCTTTCTCTCACCATATTGCATCCACATACTATGTATGAAAATTATCCAAACTTCCTACCTTGAGATATCGTGTAAACAAGGTTTTCAGAGTTTGACCCCCGGTGACCCCAAATGACCTTTGACCTCCACCAAAATGATAGGGTTCTTTCTCTTACCATAATGCATCCACATACTAAGTATGAAATATATCCAAGCTTCCTACCTTGAGATATTGTGTAAACAAAGTTTTCAGAGTTTGACCCCTGGTGACCCCAAATAACCTTTGACCCCCGCCAAAAACAATAGGGTTCTTCCTCTTAATATGGGGCATCTACCTACCAAGTTTGACAACTATCAGAGTTTCCCTTCTTGAGATATAGTGTAAACAAGAAAAGTGTCACAAATCCACACACACACACACATACGCACACACACACACGCACATACACACATACATACACACACACGCCATCATGACTGCATAGGTTTCTCTTTTCATCGAAACCAAAAAGCGGTATTCTACCGCCCAAATCGGTAGAGTTGGCTACTGTGACAACATGTACATGCAAGCCGTGTGATCATGACTTCAAAGGCAGATCCACATAATGATTCGAACATACTCATGTACACATGATTTACAGCAGTCTGCAGCCTAGTTTGTGCTGTGGACCTGAATCTGAAGACGGGGGATTGGCATTGATATACCTGAGAACATCAAGCGCAAGATGCCCCGAAACGCAGGGGCGGCGCCACAGGGGGGCAGGGCAGACATTTGCCCCCCCTATGGTTTTTTACCCAAAAATAAAATCGTCTAAATAACGTTTTAAGACACATAATTTTTGTAGGGGGTGGGGTGAGGTGTAACAGTATCATGAAATAAAGTATTGTGATACATTATCCGTCGCATATAGGACATTTCCGGTGAAAATCCTCGAAAATTTTGCGCGCTTTGCGCGCGTTGTCTTCTTTGTCTAACTCATTGTACATCCGCCCCATACTGCAATAGTCCTTCGTGCAAATATTTGGAATGTTCGAGTATACACGCATTCATCATTTGCTACATAGCCTATCTTCATCCACCTCAGAGCTTACACGTAGGCCTCTTCTACATCCCAGAAGACCCATGATTGAATTTCTCTCTGAGTTTTTTTTTTTTTTTTTTTTTTTGTCGTTTAAGGGTTAATACCTAGTAGTGTAAACAATAGGGGGGGGGGGCAACATACAGTATATCCCCTGGCGAGATTCTGTGAAAATTGTTGTCTATTCGAAAACAAGCAAAACATAGTATTCAACACTAAACTGACTGATCTGAGTGATTAAAAGTTATTCAAATCCGTATTTGACCGACATATTTATCAATATTCTGTAAATTCTCGGACTACGCGCGAGTGTGGTAACGAATTCCATGGCTACCTTCACGACCGTGGCCCACGGAGAAGTAGGCCTACATCATATTTTAGTGTGTAAATTCAGTAGGCATGGACCTACCAGCTCTAGTTGTACACTTGCACTACAAATGCAGTGACATGTCTGTAGTGCAGTATCGTATCCAACCAGGGGAGGAGGGGGGTAGGATTTTCACTTCCGTGTACATTGTTCAATCATGTCACAACAATCACAAAATGGTTAAATTGGTACGCAGGGAAGGTTATACCAGAGGAAGAGTAACAGTTCCGGGAAAGTGGGAAAATATATATAAGGCGTGTAACATATCTAGATGTCTTCAGTGCAATTTGAAAGATCTGGGAAGGGCCATTTCTTGCGATCTGGGAGCTGATTTGGCAAAAATTTTATCGACGCAGTCCGCGCCAGCCAATAGAAATCATGCCACATATCAAGATGACTTCAGTGCAATTTGAAAGGTCTGAGAAGGACCATTTTATTGCGATATAGAAGCCATTTTGGCAACATTTTAAACGATACGCTCCGGGCCAACCGTTAGTGGCGCTCCGCTTCTATACCAACGCAACCAAACGCCGTTCACACGCTCATGCCTGTCAGTCGTCACGCATCAAGTATCGTACGGTTCAAAAGTGCCTCCAAGATCCCGAGAATTGCCATTTCATGCAGTCTGGGGGGTCTGTGGGGCGAAAATTCTCTTGTACGCTTCGCACCAAACTATGATGGCGCTCCGCTTCGATGGCAACTTCCATTCTGCGCCCCTCCCCGAATAGCCAACACAAATGGCCGCCCTTGCCCGTTTGTTATGTAATCGTCGACAATAAGTGCAACAAAATTGGAAAACTGTAGTCGGCCAAAAGTAAAGAACGTTGGATTACTTACCTAGAAACTAGATTTCTCGAGAAAAATATGACTTCAAAAGATGCAAAATATTGTACCAGATTGCGTCTAAGGCTTCCCGGTAGTCGAAAAATCTTTCACACCCCCTCCCCTTAACCCCTCCCTCAGAACCGCGATCACTCATCTCATGCCTGGGGCGGATGCAGGGGGAAGGATGCAGTCGCACCCAAAAAAATTCAAGAAAAAACGGCAAAAACGTTTTTTAAGCTATACTATGAGGAGGGGACAGGATGCAAGTACGCTGCATCTTCGGTCTATGTCCGTCCCCAATAAGTTTCTTTGCCTGTGTTTTTTCGTTTTTTCAGTTAAACGTACGTTACCTATCCGTTCATTGTCAGTTCTATTCCTTTACGCTTCCGTTACTTATGCGTTAGTGTCCGTCGAACATTCGGTACAGGTACTGTACTTCTACGTTTCATCCGTTTGTTGTCCGGTAATGATCCGGTGAGCAAATAGCAATCACCGGAGACGAACGGATACTAACGGAGAAGTCCAGTATGAGAAACGCACGAAAAAATGATAAAACGGAAGCTTAACGGATAAGTACGAATACGTAAGGGGGACCTTTTTCGGTCGACGTCCGGTCCAAGGTTTGTACATGTTCAAAATCTCTCGCCGTTCATACCGGACGTTCCCGGTCATAAAACGAAGTCGGCGGAGGAGAACAGGGGACTAAACGGATACTAACGTACATGAACGGAGTGCCATTTTGGGTCTTCGTTCCTCTCCGTTATTGCAATCCGGTGAGGTGTGACAGGCGCTTAAAGGCTGTCGTGTGTTATGGTACGGTATGTCCCTCCCCCTCCCTCCTCCCTGTCCCTCCCTGGTGACGCCATCCCAACCAATTATTTATACCTCTGCCTGTGAATCCATTCTTAAGGTTTAAGTCCAAATTTTACATAAATAAATAATACTGCAATAAAATAAATTTCAATCAGTTTTGTCTCTTATCCCATACATGCATGTTTCATTTTAGGAGTTAAAAGTGGACCTAAAGTGTAGAATTATAAGAATATATATTTTAGACGTTGGAAACGAATTTCACTCATCCAACTCTCATTTTCATAGCTCACCCTGTTGCTGAGATATGAGAAGTTAAAATTTATTCACTTTATTTGAAATAGTCGATTGCGCAATAATTTGTAATGATCTTCTTGTAAAACTCACATTACTTGCTTTTGTTTCCTTTTGAAATTGAAATGTTTATATAACCTTGCAAAAATTTCTGTTGTACGGAGAGGTTTTGTATAGTCAAGTCACCCTATAACAGTGTGAAAGTGATCACATTTTGGCACAATTTGCAGATGCTTTCGAAAAAATAAAGAAAGCAAAGAATGTAATTTGAGTAGTACAAGAATGACATTACAAATTATTGCGCCATGTACCATTTTAAATTAAATAAGCACCAACATTTTATATATCTCAGCTCAGGAATTCCTGTAAAGATGGCAGTTAGACCATTTGGATTCATTTTTCAAGCTTTGTAACATATGTTTTTGAATTTTTAGCCTTTAGGTACACTTTAAATTTACCTAAAATTTGGCAGTTCTTTGTAGACAAAAAAAATGCATTTTCTATGCGTGTTTTTTTCAATATAAAAAGTTGATTTAAATGTATTTTCAAAGCAAAGTGAACTCAAAGCAAGCTGGAGTGATTTCACATTCTCACATTGATGAACAATTCTCCCTTTTCTGTGCCTTTCAATCGTTTTGACTTACAGACCCTTAAGGGTGCAATTTGTAAAATTTCAATACCTCCTATGCATATTACGTAATGATACCATACGATTATGAAGGACACTAAATCGGATTTAAATTTAACGATATACATAAATCAGTCTATCAATGTGAGGAAATGACGTCACTCCTGTTTGCGTAAAGTTTACTTTAGCTTGCAAATTTGGTTACATCATTGGTTCAAAAACTCGAAAAACTATAGGTAAAAATTTAATGTTATCTCATAAGAGATATGGTTCCTCTCCCTTTTATAAAATTCAATTTTGCGTATAACCTTCCTCAGTGATTCGGCTTTTCTATAAGCAAGGAAAAAATCACATAATGAGGATTAATTTTTTCTCATTAATTAAGAAATTGCAGACATGAGATCCATACTTCAAGGATGAATACATACAGTTTAGAACACTCGGGAAGTGCCGTTTCCGGCCATCTGGAGGGTTTGCAAAGTCAAAAATTTGCTTGAACGCTCCGCGCCAACTGATGGTGGCGCTCCGCTTAAAATATGTATTACCATTTTTCATAGATTTATTTTTTCTCCTTACTTGAGAAACTGCAGACAATGATCCATATTTCAAGGCTGGGTATACATGCAGCTTAGAACACTCGGGAAGTGCCATTTCCGGCCATCTGGAGAGTTTGTGAAGTCAAAAATTTTCTTGTACGCTCCGCGCCAACTGATGGTGGCGCTCCGGTTAGATAGTCTTGCTGCACTCAGCGCCCCCCCCCCATATTTTTTCGTTCCGCCGCGCCTGCTGCATAGTTGAAGCGTCTCATTCAGTGAGGGGCGATTTTCACTGTTTAGACAAACAACCCTTCTCACAGTTCGTATTTATTTTAGAAGAAGAAAGTTTTTTGAGAGAGAAAAATAAAGTCCAAGAAAATGAAAACGCCAAAAATGCAGGTTCTGACACAGGGCAGGGGGGGGGGGGGGTAGGGTGAGGCTCGGAAGTCTTCAATGCCTGCACCCCCCAAACAATAAAGCTGGGTCCGACCCAGCATGCTCCCCCCCCCCCCCATCGAAAAACCCTGGCGCTGCCCCTGCCGAAACGTGTATTAGAGAGAAGTACACCATTAACAGGTCAGGGGTTCAGGCGCCATGCCTTGGGCCCCTCGTGAGTCTCAGGGGTGGAGGCCCCGAAACTCTGGCTTGTAGCGTTTCAGGAGTTCCAGAAAGGGGTATTTCAAATTCAATGTTCCTGGGTTTTGGTATATTTACACACGCACCCGATTCTTATAGCCTGGCCCGATTCTCATAGCTTGTAAATTAAAACTGATAAGTGGTTGAAAAACCATTATCAGTTTTAACTGTAAAAAACTTATGTCTGATAGCAAAGATTAAACCATTATCATTAACTGTACATAAATTATGAAAGCAAAATCCGGAATAGACTTTATCGAGTTCAAAGAACCTTTATCCATTTTTAACTGCACATGGTTTAATCTGTGATATCAACCATAAGTTTTATAAAGTTTTCATTGTTAATAGTTCTTAACCATTATCAGTTTTAACTGCACAGGCTATGAGAATAGGTTGACACACAGTGTGATCCTTAGACAAAAGAAAATGGTTGTACTCGACGCGATCACCGTTTGGTTGTCCCGCCAAAAAGTTGGTGAACCCAAGGAGGGGGACAAAGGAAGTTTCCCCCAACGTTGGCTGTGCCCCTCGTGTACCCCCATGAGAGTTTGAGTATTAAAAATTATGCACAAACACACCTTATATATTTTGATTTGGACACAAGGACCCACTGTCAACTGATCAATTTATCAGTCAATCATGGGGCTAAAATTGCACGAACTGATCTCAAAACTACATTTTTGCTAGCTATACGGGCTTCGCGCTCATCTATTTTTGTGAACTTTGGAAAAACTGCCTCTCTGGGAAATATATTCCAGGGGTATCGTTTCGACATCTATTTTAACAGCTATGGGACCACTGTGCCCATAAGTCCCTTCCATTAAATACAACTCCCACATCGATTATCTTTTAGCCCAATTTTAACTTCGAAAACTATCAATATTAGGACTTTTGTTGCCTCTTTAAAGGTACATCAAAATTTCATAATGAGGATAACTAAACAGTTCCATCTCATAGGGTAAGCCCGTTTATTTTAAATAGCCTTGTCTTAAAATGTGCAAGGGGAAGTTTCCTCTCCTGAGTCCTCGCCGAGGCGGAGCAAAGGACCACACCAGGGACGATAAAATGGTGACCGCTCCATATAAACACTGGCAGGAAATTTACGTTAATACTGAGTATACCAGAATTAGGCTGCTCACTGTCGCGCGTGCATCAGGGGTGGTCTCAACGGTAGTAGCCACCTTGTCCTCATTGCTGAAGAAAATGCAGGAAGTGTATTTATCATAATTGGAATTTTAAGGCACCCAAAGCCTAATAAATCACATACAAGGGCTTCTTTAGTTTTCCAAATTTTCTTGGCGAGGACAAAGATCCGCAGCCGTAGATGCTCTAATGTGAGGGCTCCCCCAGTAGCATATCTGGTAGTGCCTATTGGGCAGCATGAGTGGATTTATTGTTCTAACGCCCAATGCAAACCTTAACATGATCCGTCGTCTCCACCCAAAACCCCTTCTCCCTCCCGAATCATTAAATTGTTAGTGAGAATTAGGCAAATAAAAATGTCAAATTGTAGTTATTTTGTGGTCTGCTAAGTTAGCATCCAGTGCCATTTAGAGATAGTCGAATGCTTCTTTCTAATGGTCACAATACCCAGAACCTCCTGGGGCCTCTCCCCCTTGACCCCCATCGGAGCGTTGTTTCAGGACCCCACCAGGGCCCTACGGTTTCCCCTGGCCCCAGTGTCTACAGGGGAGCCGCTTCGCGCCGGTCCGTGCTTCATTTTGGTGTGCCCCTCAGGCGGAACTCTGTCCCCTAGTTTCCCCACTTCGAAAAGTCTGGTGATGCCACCGACTGGGTGTATTCTTAACGTAAAATTCTTCATGTACTTAATCAGGGAGTTCAAATAGCAACTCCCTGACTTAATTGACGATCTGTATACAACACAGATCGGGGCTGGAGGATAAACTCGTCAAAAATGCAGTGGGGCGGAAGTATTCTCTCCCCCCCCCCCCCCCATTCAAGGACAAAGACTCCTTATTTGTTCCTTCTGTATAAAAATGTAAAAACAATGCAGTAATTTTTCGTAAAATTGTACAATATGTCGCAACAAATTGCATCTAAGATCCCTAAATATTCAGAAATTTCTCAAAGGCAGAGGGACACCCTCTCCCTTAGACCTGTCAAGTCTCACGCGTCCCCCCAAGTCTGTGTTTCTCACGTATCCATGTCAAAGTTGTACCTTATAAATCAAGTTACATGATTGTGTAGAGTGCCTTTGAATGGTAGCCTATAAATTATGAAAAAACTGAGTCTGAATCCACCGAGTTTGAGCAAACATAGGAGCTTAGAAGTTTACTTATATTTTAGCCCATCCTCCAGGAGTAAACTAGTTGTCTACTGCACCTCCCAGACAACGCTGGCATGTAATGTCAATTGCCCAAGGCCATATTCTGTTAAGTACACTATTGGACGTGTTTTAACGCTACTGTAATCTGACCTTTATCCTGTTTATTTCACTTTCAGCAAGAGTCCACCATTGACCAATCAGAGTGGTTTATATTTTGTTTTGAATTTGGTAAAAAAAGGCAGTTGCAAATTGCAAATGTGGATACCTGGAGGGTCCTTATTATATTTGGGTAATGCAAGAGCAGCGTTAAAGTTGGTCTTTTAGCCCTAAGCCGGTAGGCCATGAGAGGCGGCAGTGCATTCGTCCCTAAGTTTTTTTATATTTCCTGTAAGACCCCTCCTTCGAAACCCCATTTATTCAGGAGAGGCCTTAACGGACATGGCCTGATCGAGGCCTCTACTATGAGGCAACCTTTCAAAGGTCACGTGAACATACCTATGCACGTTATCCAGCATTCATGCAAGAAAGTCACTATACTGAAAATGGCCTCAGGAGCAATGGGTGAGGGGGGAGTAGGAGGCCAGGACCATATCGGGAGTAACAATTTATGTTGGCAGAAGTGAAGTCTACTTGAAGGTATAATTTAGAAAATTGTAGAGGAGTTGAGTCCTCTGTTCCCCACTCAATCTTGTGTCTTTGGCTGTGTGCAAGGCAGGATTGTTATTGGGAACTAAAGACAACTTTTTGTTGGGGTACATGAATTGAGTCTTCATGAATATATTTTTAAACATTTCCATAAAATATTACTACAAGACGAGTGACGTAAATAAAGAGATGATGCATTGCGGTCAGATTTATAACATACTTTATGAAAATGAAATGTTCCATCCGATATGATGTAATATACAGTAAGCAAGACAAATTATACTTTCATGAAGTGGTGAAGTTGAGGCTGAATTGAAACAATAAAACACAAACTCAAGAGTCTACATCAACAGTCTCAAAGTTCATAATGACTCTCTGTATTTCTGGTGCCTGTCTGCACCACACTTTCAGTCTTCAATAGAAAATATTAGCTGGGTAAAATTCTTCATAGATGAGATAAATGGCTGCATGCAGAAGGAAAATCTATGTAATGCTCATTTGAATCACAACTTTATGCTTTCTCATAAATCTTTAAAGCTTGAAAAAGAATATATGACTGTTTATGGCAACACAACTACTCCTTTACAGTGGGTCCTTGGCTAGTAATGGGTATTCAAGGCCAGGATAACACAACCATCCTCAAGATGTTCTCACATCTATAGTTTTAATAACACTGAATCCTGTGATGAATCAGTGCAAACAAAACCAACAAAAGTTTCACCAGCCAACTGCAAACCCACTTTATCAATGGTAAATATCCAGGGCCATTTACAGCCTCCACTGGCCCTACAGGAGTGACCAATTAAAATACAATTTTAAGTTAATGACAATGAGTGTTTGGAGAAGAATAATACATTAGATCTTAATTTATTGATAAAATTTCATCTGCCCTTATCCCTCTCCAGTTCTGGATGGAAAGCTGCATACAAACTGTGCCTTACACCCTGCCCTGTATTCTATAACATGAACCTATTACTATGCTGATTGTAGCTTACAACAGTTTAGTCAGAATCACTGTTATCAATCTATGCCATTCAACCCTTCCCTTCTCCACCCCTACATGCTCCCCCTCCCACCCCCACTCCAGGAAGCCCTCTGGAAAGTCATTTCTGTCATTAACTTTCACCCATGTTGCTCCTTCTTGTTCTTTTATAATCCCATCACTTGATATCTGTAAAGAATATTCTTTGCTATACTCTTTACAAACTTAATCTGTTGTTTATACCTCACTTCAGGCTTCTCACAACCTTCTTACTTAAACTTCTGTCAACAAAAAGGTAAAAGGTAGCTTTAAATTCTCGACAGGGCAATCTATTGATTAAAATAGAATGCTTGAATTCTAATCAAAAAACTTTGTAATGTAAACAAAAAAGCAACTGTGCCCATATTAACATAAACATTGAAGAATGGATCAAAGGAAGGTCCTTTATAATATTTAATAACTTAGTGAAGTGAAGAAAAGTCTGCAGCAAGGAAATAATTGTATACAGCTTGTAAGTCCCCTCCAAAGGAAAACTATTTTCAGTATCATATTATAATAAATGAAAAAAATTACAAATCATTTCTGAACTTTAATTCTACTGTTTTGTTCTAAGCATTAGTTAATGTGATAACACAATATACTTCATCCTGAGGCTTGCAATGTGAATCATTCCCTCCTGGCATAATGCAGTGTTTCATTCCTGATTTCTTCACAAGGGGGAGGGGGCTCCAGGGGACAATATATATAGAAACGAAAGAATCAGAACACTGGTAGCTTTGGTGTGCATTCCCAAATATCCCTGAATTATCCCCACCCTCACCCCACCTCTCTACATATCTCCCCCTGTTATGTACTCATTTGGGCTGGTGTTCTATCTGCATATAGTTTCCTAACTTCTCACATCTGATTCGCCTGCAGTCAGTATCATATAATTTATATGCTGTGAATGTTCTGAGCCTTCCAAAAACATTCAATAGTCTATTATTTACTTTATAACTAATCTACATCATATTAATCTGTATTCACATTTACAGATGTAAATAATAAAATTTATATTCTTCCACCTGCCTTCCAGCATTTTTCAAATTACATCCATTCTTACGTTCAGTCTCTTAGTTTCAATACAAAATATTCCCACACATTTGTTACTTCTGGATCCACAGAATGATTTACATACCACTGACCTCATTTCTACAACTGACAGTAACACATACCAAAACCACCCCCCTACTATCCCATTTACAAAATACAAATTACAATGAGTCTTCGGGCATCCACCAATCCACAATGACTTATTCAAGGACACTTCTATGCAACCCCACAACTGGGCCATAACAGCCATCACTGAAAAATCTGCTACAAAAGAAACGTAAAACGTTTTCAACTTTAATCCTGTCATATGACACACTTTCTTCAAGTTTTAACACTCTTTGGGAAAGTCAAATAGATTATACCTTTCCATATCATTACACTACACTGTAATGCATAATGCAGGCACAATTCTTTAATAGCTGTTTGGTAATTCTGTGAACTCACACATGGTGAAATTCTAGGCTAGTCACAGCAGAAGCATGGAAACTTTACTGATAACAACACATTCCTCATAATCCAAATTGCTCAATTCTGTCCACTGTTTTGTTCTATAACCCACTCTGAGCTTTGCTTGAAACTACAAATTAAGAGCTATGACAGTCATATACTAAACCACAGTGTAAAGTATAGTGCATTCCCCTATTTTGGTGCAGTACTGTTACAAAGAGCTATGGCCTACATCTAAGTTAGGCTAGCTTACTGCACAAACAATGAGTCTCCATGTGTTTCCACTTGCGTCTAGTGCATATACGCAACCTATCTGTAAGCATCCTTTTCTTCCATAAATATGACTGCACACTGATGAAATTCCAAATAACCAAAGATCCTGTTTCAAGAGGTCCATTACATTTTTGCTATTCTTCTCTAGATGATGCATTAACTGTTTTGTTTATTCTATAATCCATATACACAAAATCTTGTACTCACATGTTACACAACATTTTAATAGAAATTTGATATGAGACATGTATCCCACTTTTGCCACCAACTTGTATCGTAAGCTGATGATATACCTTAACCAACATATATGTACCTATATCACTACAAACTTGTGAGATTGTTTTTATATGGGTCCATACATGTAGCAGGCCTGCATTCCTGAAATAATTAGCTTCATAAAAGCTAATTCCATGGATTGTTTGGAAGTAATGCAATGGCAATGGCAATAACGTAAAACATTAACTCATACATAAACAAAACCTTCCTTACACCTGCTCACAACAGAACTGCTGAACTAGTACCAGTTAAATTACACCTCACGTCTGGCAGAGAAATGCAAGTAGTGTTATTCAACTCACTTTTGGACAAACAGCAGCATAACTCACTCACCAAGTGACAACATGACCATCTCATAAACAGTACTTGTCAATCAAATTTTGCAAGACAAAAACAGGTAAAAAAGGAATAGATGAGTATTTTGAAGGGAAAAATGTTCTACTGGAAAAAAAATTGTTCAATACCAGGGAAGGCTCCCTTTCATTGTATGACATCACCTGTGTCTTCTTTCCCCTTGTACTTTGTCTTTCCTCTTGTCCATGGTAAATACCTGTACTTAATCATATGCTGTAAAACAAGGAAAATGGGAAAAAATTTTTCACCAAAATGTCAAATTAATAACATCTTTGTCTATACAACAAAGAAATCTTATAAAATGAGACAGAAACTTCATGACAACAATGATGGGTAAGTGAACATGGATGTCATAACCCACTTCTTATAAACTGAATTTTAGCGGAAAATCATCGTTCCCCAAATTTCTTTCTGATTTTTTTATGTTCAAGAGGAACTTGAAGCAATCTTGACTATCTTGTACAACTTACATTAAATACACGTGTTCTGTTCTTGAGACATTACAAGCTGATTTTGCCATATTTTCTAACAAAAGTGAACTTGAAGCAAACAGGTGTGATGTCATATATTATATCTATGTTTTTTTCTTTTTATTTCCTTCCATTTTGCACTTTTGAATGCTATTTGCCATACAATTTACATATTAAGATCTTGTACATCTCTTGTGCCTCTTTGGAGGCAAAATGCAAAGTAAATTAAAAATGAAACTGGCAGAGTGGAAAAAGGCAAAGGCATTTGAAGTGATAAAGCTTGGCAAACAAGAGGTACAGTGTTTGATCCCCAAATGGGTCAAAAGTAAGGTGTGGGATTTTCATGAAAGAGAAATCTACGGTTTTCCATCTAAGCTGGTCTTTCAAAGGAAACCAAATTTGATTTAAACTGTCAAGTTGGTTGGCCACCAAAGTGAAGTTGTTTTATAAGTTAATTTATAAGCCATAGGTTTTAATGACATTTATGGTCCCTTAGACTCATAAAACAACTTCCCTTCATGGCCTGAACTATTCACAACAATGACCAAAAGTTTCTTCCATGACAAATGCTCAAGTTCCACTTTAACACTAGAAAAGAAAATTTTAATCTGGAGTTTTCTTCAAAGACTAAATAACAGTTACATTAAAGGGATGGTATGTCCGGTGCACATTAACCCATGGTTGTGTGCAGCATTTTGTCACCCACAGTCAATACTGGGATTTCAAATGTCAGATTTAACAGTCAATGATGTGGGTATCACTCCAACATTAATTCTTCTTTTCAAAATTGAGATATGAACACAGAGTTTATTGTCCCATAAAGGGGAAGAATAATGCAACCTCTAGACCAGTGGATCCCACTGTTTTACAGTCAAGTTACCCCTTTTCACTTCACATCCTACCCAGCACCCATGTCCCCTCTGACAGTATAAAAAAATCAACTTTAAAACAGAAATTTTGCACTTCTGTTTGTACTCAAAGCATATCACAATGTTGTATATATAAGGGGCATATGTTATTCCAGTTGGCACCATCGTTCTAGCCTTTTCTTCAGGGGGATACATAAGACTTAGGGAGAGGCCAAAGGCTTCATTCTCTTACCTCAATTTGCCTCCTCATTGTCAGGAAGAATAAAATGAAGAAGTACATGACCAGTATTGGCCAGAAGACAGGCACATTGAAGATGTCAAAGCAAGTACAAATAGATGCTATAACAATCGATTTAGAGGCAGAGTACCTGAAACCAAAACAAAGATAGATAAATTTCAAGCAGTTGTATACAACCATCTTCAGGTTTATAATTCTATTCCTAATTTCTACGCCTCCCGAAATAATTTGTTCAGCCATGAATACACAATTTTATGCTGCTATAAAGACATGTTTATAAGCTCATCCCTAACATTATCTGGAGTATTTCATAAATGTAATGCATGACTTTTGTATGAACCTGAAATCACTTCTGGACAACAATTCTGAACTTAGAAAAAAATCACTAAACATTATTACCAATATGTCGAAAGATAAGGTTACAATAGCTAGTCACATCTTATGTTTACGTGCATTATTCATGGTTTGCTTACAAGTTTGGGCCTTCAAACAAAACTAATGACATGCAAACAGGTATACCTTAGTGTTAGGTTTACCTAAGGTTCTGATACGTGTAAAAACTTCTTAAGTATAAAGCACACAGCAAAATCTTTGCAAGCAACCAGAAACCACAATTTTCCTTACCAAAATTTAAATTCAGGAAGTCTTCTAATGAAAGGTCTAAATTCTTCGTTGGCTTTCGTGGGTAGCGTAGGACCATCTTCTGTTGAAAAGGACATTTCAACATATAGTCATATTTGGCAGTGCGGTGATGTTAGGCAAGGCAAGGGAAAAATACTTTCTTCAGTTTCCTCTTATTACTAAATACTCATAACTGAACTTTTCAAACATGGAAATCCACAGCAACTTATAACAAAGCTAAATCTGATACTTCATTTCAAGTAAAGAATCATGTGGTTCAACCTAGGATTAGCTATGGATTTTAGGATCTTAAACCCATCTTTTGCATCAAAATTTGCACACCTATCTAGTGGCCTATAATTGTTTGGCAATTTGTATCCATTTACCCCACCACCCAACAATTTTCTTTTTCACTGCAGAAGAGCAAAAGTGTGTGCCCACCCATTTACCCACCCCGACCAAAATAAAAAAAAAAAAATGCAGCAGAGGATGCCATCTTGACACCCCTAAGCTACTGTACCTATGGGCCCAATTGTCTTGTCATACAGTATATCACAGGACCCCCTAGATAAGACGTTGACCGTTAGAGCTTGCACTCCAACAACTATTTCTTTATTGACTAACAAAGACTTAAATTTGGTTCATTCAAAGGCCTCTAAACCCCTGCTGAAGTTTTCAACAAGTATAACAGCACTCATACCAATGTTAACGCAAGGACCTTTTATGCTTTGTTTCTAATCTGTGCACCATGACCAATGAAATGGTGATCTCTAAGAGATTCCATGAGAAGATAGTGGTTCCTCCTCTGAGCTCACTCATAACACATGTTTGCACACCAGAAGGATAAACAGTAATGCTATTAAGTCCTTCATTTGCCTTAAATTTCCCTGACTTATGCATAATGAGTACTTCAACTCACTTAAAGAGAAAAAAATACTGTATGGTGGGTTAGTTACTTAGATGGGGGTTTAACGACACACCAACACGATTGTGTTATATAGTGTCAGCTAGATAAAAAAGGGTAATGGTCAGGTGAAATCACCTAAAATGAAAAAGGATTGGGCAAAATTCTACTAAAATGTCAAGGCAAAAGCAAATGTGGGAGTCATGTCAAAATTTCCTGTAAAGGTTTCTTTCTTTGAGAAAGCCCAAAATGAGAGAAGGGTCTGTGTGCTCAAATAATGTCTTCAGGTTTGGTACAGTGTAGTACTTCTGACGAATACGGGAGTATTCATAACAGTCAACGAGAATGCGGAAGTACTGTCATTAGTTTGTACAAGACTATGTTGGTTGCCTGCAACAGCAAATTCTTCACTCGGCAAATATGTGAACAAGGTACAGATTCGCCAAAAATTAGCCTCGCGGAAATTTCCCCTATACAGTACTCACAGTGACTTTGTTCTTCAGGTAAACATTTCAATAGAGGAATTCTCTTGTGTACAGTAAGTGGTGTGCTACTTACAAATGATTAAGAACCCAAGTTCTAGACAAAAAAACTTTGAATTACACCATTGTAATTCACATAATATGATGAAATCACCTATCTTAGTGATAGGTACAAACAAGGACACACTGTACTGACAAGTAGTAATTGGTCCATTACAGGTACTGCACATCTACCAATCTAGACAACTTTTATCATTTCTCTTTTTAATACCTATAATATCTTAATAATGCAAGTAGTTCTCTAAAATTGTCATGTAATTTTTAGCCTGTCATATACTGTCTGATGCAATCAATGAGAGTATTGTTATATGTCAGAGAGAATGTATAAATTCATCTACTTTATTAAAGTTGCATCAGCTTCAGTAAGGTCAACACAACAAGTTGGATCAATGTCAGCAATAAAACTGGTCAAAACTTAGGTAGTCTCAGTAAATTTGACTGTTTACTGTTTGGGGTTGCATCATGTTCAATAAGGCCCCACAGCAGGCTTAACATCCACATGTATACCTGACACGAGCTTGAATATTTAAGTCGAGATTACTGAAATGAAAATGACACAAACATTTTTCTACTTGGAGTCTTATTTTACCAAAGTATCATGTAAGTCTAAACTTTCCTCCATTTTCACAGTTTCAAAACATGACACTCTATTTTTTGACTTTGAACATTCTAAACTAGCCAGTTTAAACAGTTCAAAATATGTGCCACCCACCTGAAGAGGGTGCTGTGTTTGAATTCCTGAAAATAAAATGGACTTGGGCAAGTCTATATGCATCCCTAAACAAAAATGATTGAATAAACACTCTTACCTGTGTCCTCTGTTATTACTGGTTCCATTTTTGGTGTAAGGAATGCAATAAAGAGATTTAATTGATAGATTCCAAGAGCATATGTGACAATGTACCATCCCTGTCAAAATGAAAAGAAAAACATGAAAATCAGTAAGTCACATTATATTATGAAGTATTGCCAGAAAACACAAGGGCTGTACCTATCCTGACACTCAGCCAGCTGTGGGAGCACTTGAGCTGGCTAGTTGGCACTTGGTACAGATTAACATATTTCCAGCCAGCACAAATGAGTATTGCACAAAATGTGGATATCATGAATTTAAGAGAAAACATTTCATTATTCTGTAATCTTGTTGTTATGTTCTGAGAGACAGTATTGGTTCTTTTGTCAAAACACAAAACCAGGCTATGAGAGATCACTTTAGGTCCTGAGGACATGTGGTCCATTGAAATTTGAATTTTGAAGTGATATGGTTCATAACTATGGAAGGCAAGTGATAGGACTGAACCCTTACAAGGTAAGTTACCTGAAGCGATTTATGCTTTCAATACTGTATCTAAACTAGCCTTCTTAACACTAGGTTCTCAAATGGCAGCCTGGCAGCCATTAGTGGCCTCTGGCATACACGACAATGGTCTGTGGAATATTCCATGAATCCATAATTTAAATGGCAAAACAAATTGTTGAATTAAGTTCTGGCTACCTCAATTACAATAAAACATAAACACAGCAGTGACCCTTGGTCCAATACACTTGAGAGTTCTTGTTCTAAGTAACCAAATTGTACCCAAAAGTATTACATAGGTACTGTAAGATACCAAATATAACCCACGTCATTCACAGCCACTCACCAGTTTTGCTCAAATTTATATTCACTTAGTGTCATTAGATTTACCTTGGAGATATAAACTGAAATGATGAAACAAATGTAGAAATGAGGTTGTTACACTGAAGCTGATGATGCTTCAACATTGTTATCAACTTACTTGTAAAAAGAAAACTCTTGCTAAGTAAACAAGTTCCAGTAAAAAGGTAAATATCCATCTTGCAGCTGTGTGTGGTACTGATTTGTCTAGAATAGATTGGTATCTCTGAAGTAGAACCAGATGAGGTATTAGTTACTAAAACATTTAATACTAAATATTCACATTTGAATATTCACAGTACCAACATCATTGCAGTAATACATGTAAAGGCACAACCATACTGCATTACCTCTCTTCAACAACAGTTCTGCCTAGAGGTAATCATTTCTGCCAATTGCAGTTATACTACTGTTCTATCAAAACCATTTACCTACAATAACAGGTCCCAAATGTTTGGTGACATGAAACTGACATGTAGATATTTGATGTGAAAAAGAAGAACATTAAAAATCCAGAGAATAGCTACAATTCCCCTCAAAATTCCACAAATATTGACCATTTTACACGGTAAGTTTTATTTTAAGTTTCATCATGAATAAACATTTGTGTAGATTTTCTTGAGTGGACGGAGGGACTCAAGAAGATATAGATAGTTCTCAGTGACGTCACAACTAGGCATTCGCAACCACCATGTCTAAAGGCAGGCCTGTGCGTACATATGGGGATTGCCCTCAAACATGGCTGAAACACGCCACGTGAAAAGCTCCTACGACGTCACGTGAGAACTATCTATATGCAATGGCATGGACAACATAAAATACAAAATGTCATTATACTGAGGTCCTACAGAAAAGTGGATGTGATCAAAATTTGTCCACCTTTCAAAATCTACTACTAAGAAAGGAAATTCCAACTGAACTATGCATATTAAAACCTGCCTTTTCAAAAAGTATTGCCTCTTTGGCTACAGATAAATGAACTGTACCTGAGTGCCATCCAACTACCATTTCAAAACTTACCTGTCCAATTCCTGTAAAAAGCCTAGTTAAAAACCCAGGCTGACTGGAAACTACGTCTGAAGAATCTGCCTCCATTGCTATGATTCTGCCCCCAGTCTAGCAGCCTTTCTCACCAACCTGGAAAGTCAAGAAAAACAATTCCAAATTATTTTCACATCTGAGCTAAACACTTTGGCATTTATGTTATGAGGCAGGCAAATATAGCCCCAATGATTTATTCACTTTCAATTAATTCAACACAACACAATGCTCATGTGAATATTAGGCAACATCTAACACCTTTCCCTTTATGTAAGGCCAGCCTGTCCTTTACATCCACCTCTGTCCAATGAAGTACTAATTCACAGTAACTCCTTACCAAAACACCAGCCTCAGATTTCAGTCAGATACTGTGTATCTACTTATTAGCTAAGGGTGAATTTTATTTTTGATTCCTGGCCCAAGGCGAAAAGGAACACATAAGTATGCAGTCACGCTGGCGAAAGTATGTATGTGTGTGTATGTGCCTGAGTGTATGTATGTGTATTCATGACGCTTAGCTAGTAAACACGCTATCTTGAGATAGCAATGATGGATACTTCTCATACTTGTAACTTGTACAGTAATACGTAACTATCATCCGAAAGGAAGGACCCTATTGCTTTTGGTCATGTGAGGTCACCAAAGGTCATAAACCAAAAATACTGTAAACACAATATTTCTAGGTAAGAAGTTTTAGCCATTCACTTTTTAGGCAGTTTGAAGGAGCTACAATTGCAAAATTCTAGGTATCAGTACAATTGCACAGTACATGTTTAACATTTACATAACCATTACCATGTAGAGCCAACTGTACAAACAGTACACAAAAAGTCTAACCCTCTGTCACTTGAGGATACAGTCAGGTCCAGCCACTGTCCAGTTCTCTAAAAAAACTCCTGTCCAGTCAAGGGAAGTTTCCTCACCCAATCACAATGAAAGTTTGCATATTGCTGGTAAGTGATTTTTTTGCAGTCCTAAGGTATGCAGCTCATTTTTCTGTAACTCTGGTCAGTCCAGTTTATAAGTCCACGTACCGAGTCAGCATCTGTTTCTTGTATATACTGTGTTCCATGAATAGAAGGTACCAGATTTCTTGCCTCAAGCCTAAAAGTTTCTTCTCAAGTTGTACCATACCTGTGGGAGATGCCAAGTTTCAAGCTGCTAATGTGAAGTAACTAAGAAATAATGTATAAAGCTGGTGCTGTATAATGCACTGCAAAGAATTATTTAAGCGTTCAGAAAGACACTTCCCACAGACATTTTCACAGCAAAAGTAATGTCTCCAGAGGGGGAAAATACATTCTCTGTGAATAGATTAAGTCACATAATATGAGCAACGTGATTTGCAAATTAATTCTGTTACTTTTTATAGAATTTTACGATATATTTGTTTGTCAAATAAATGACATTATTAGCTACAGTACCTGCTCACCCCAAGTTGGATTAATTCAATGAAATACTACTGTAATTGTTCTGGAGTCAGGCTACAGTAGTAAAGGCCCAATAAGAAAGTGTTCTCCTACTGTAAAACTACAGTAAGAACTGTTCATGTGCATGAAGAAGTCCTGAATATAGAAAACACCACATGAATAGAATGATACATAATAATGTAGCTGTTAGTACTACTAAAGCCAGAGTGCATTCCATGTGCAAAATTCTATAAAAGATCTTCTAACATAAAGAACAGTCATTAGCTGACACGGTGGAGTGAGGAGTCAGTCAAGTTGGCATGTAGCTAACTTACTACCAGTCAAGGGTGAAATTAAGGTTATCTGATCCAGGCAGCAGGAGCCACTTTCAGACAAAACGTGTCTCCTGGTTCCCTGGTTTTTGGTGAAACCAGGAGACACTTTAAGTTAACCAGGAGACAGTGACCAATTTCACTGATGTATGTAATATGTCATGTTGATATTTCACACTGATATGTGGTCTATTGTGTCATGTAGATATGTACTGTATTGTACAGGCTTGATCACCATGAACCATGGTGATCAAGTTCCGGTTCCGAATTTTGGACCCGGTGCAAACACTAGAGTTACATGACTGCATTGACTGGGAAATCCAAATGTAATTCATTCACAAGAAAGCTAAATTATCTTGAAATTTCCTTATCCAATTTTTATTCCATTTATTCATCAAGCATGGTCACAATTTTTTTTGTCATATTTTTGTGAGTACTCCTGTGAATCAGGGCTGGTCATATGACCCGGGCGATCGCCCGGGCCCGCCTTATCGCCCGGCTTGGAAGCAAAAATACTTCCCAAGGCGGGCATCAAAATGCCCGCCTTAAATTGTGTGGTGGGCAACAAATAGCCCACCTTGAGAAATAGATCGCCCGTGTGAAAGAGCATTGCTAAAAACATCCGAATATATTTACATTAGTACATTTAAAAGACCTCCAAAAATTAAGAATTTTTTCCCCGATAATATTAGGCAACTTAGCGCGTGCTGCACTGACAGCCTCATGAACACGAATCGTCGAGTTCGAAGCAACGTTGTTTCTTACGATCCTTGTACTGTACACAGTAAATTACGTAGTAGCAGGCTACAGTAGCTTGCATACTAGCCACGCCGCCCGACCCATTGCAAGTTGCGATAATGTTCGGCGTGCTACAGAGCCCTGCATGTACAGTACATATTATACTACGCAATGCTGTTCCTTCAGTTCAATACGGCATGCCTCCTTGAGTATGCCAAAAAGAAAATAAAAAACCTCGCCCAACGTTCAAACGTGTCACTATTGTGCAAATCAACATCTTCCCGCCATGTGTAAACTACCTAGATACGACTATAATAATGCTGTAAATATTAAAGAAAAGTTTCAAAATTAACTGTGCTATTGTATCTAACGTTAGTTTGCACCAAAATGACGATCGTAAAAATTGCAAAACTCTACGTGCAAGCTAATGTGAGTAGCCCGGATGTCAACACAAGGATAGCTACGTAAGAACGCACGAAGCTGTCAGTGATAATGTGTACACCCTGTTGTCAGCAAGTTTCACTAGCGTGACGTCTTTTGTTTACATTCTGTAATTTCGGACGTGCAAGAGAATACTTACTTCTGAAGGCTCTGATTGGTTGACATGTTTAAATTGGTATAACCTAGACAGCTTCGAGTTAACTTGTTTTTTGAGTTGGAAAACGCCCCAAAATTCAATGCAGTAGATAGATAGAGGCCTTACGAAGTACTGCATTTATTAATTGGCTGTTTTTATCAGGTTTCTCATATTGTTAATTTTCTATTTGAAACGACACGATTTCGTTGTGAGAATTTTAGTCTTCTTGAACATGTGGTAACTACCACTCCGAGACAGGTGAAAAATCAGGCAAATGTCATTACGTGCCTTACAAAATTGCTGCTTTACTTTATTATATCGGTTATCGGTATCTAATGGATATGGTGATCGGGTACCCGGGTTACTACATTTTTGTACCCTAGCAAACACAAGTTTTATATTAGGCAAACAAACTGCAATTCACCAATTCAAAATTATCCTGGGTCCTTCAAAATAAGGCTCACCAGCAAAATCCTGTGGGCCTGGAGTGGCATTTTTTTTTTATTTTACCCCTGATGCCCAATACTTAAATTCAGACCCT
This sequence comes from Holothuria leucospilota, assembly GCA_029531755.1. Classification (NCBI taxonomy): domain Eukaryota; kingdom Metazoa; phylum Echinodermata; class Holothuroidea; order Aspidochirotida; family Holothuriidae; genus Holothuria; species Holothuria leucospilota. Next base: position 18,999,917 of record CM055981.1, on the reverse strand, counting down.
GAGGCATAACTCAACAGAAGGACAAAAAAAGCTTTGAGATTTAACTTGTCACTGCCATTTTCCCGACTGTAGGCTTCGGCCCAACTATGTGCCATGGAAGAAGGAATATTGGTACATGGATGTCAGTTAATGGTTCCTTGGACCCCTATTGGCATGCATCCATGGAGTGGCTCCGCCATATGTTACCCTGGACTTGGCCTGCTTTGTGTCCACAGTGGTGCATATGGTAGAAGGGAATAGAGCGCCAACTCTACCCTGAAGGGCGCCATGATGTTGCTGATGGGGGTTTTGTGGCAAGTTGAGATGCAGTCATTTTCATTTCTTCACTGATTTATATGATGTCAGAAAACATATGGCCCCACTGTTTGTTGGCACTGTGTCGCATGGGTAGAACACAGGGAGGGACACTCGGGGGGGGGGACACAGAGCGTAAACCGAAAAGAATGATAAATTTAAATGAAACTTGTATATTTACACAACGACCCGCCTGAAATCTTAGGTGGGCAACTAATTGCCCGCATAGAAGCACAACATCTCAAGTAAGGCGGGCAGTTGCTTGCCCTCCTGAAAAATTTTCATGAGCAGCCCTGCTGTGAATGGTACAATTAGTTTGTCCATTTGAAGTCAGCTTTAACAGAGATATTTACAACTCACGCTACCACTAACTATACCAGTCTGCTTTTCATGCACTTCCAGGGCTGAAATTTAACGGTCGTCCGATCGTCCGTGACAAGTAAAAAATGCATCGGACAGCCAGTTTCTCTCTTTGAGCTTGTCCGATGGAGGAGTAGATTTCAAACGAGTGACTAAATAATTCAAAACATTAACATCAGGCAAAACAGTACTGTAACTCCAAAAATCCCCAAAGATGTGATAGTAAGACAATGGTATCATCCGCCATTTATGATCGAACAAAGAAAATTAAAAACGAAACAATTTGGTACTTCCCGCATGGGGAGGGAGTTGTCTTAGAATTCTCATTGGTGCAACTTCAGAGAGGGCTATTCCGTTTAAAGAACCAACAATAACTCCTGCATTGTTACATGCACAGGCGCTATACTATGGACGATCTATCTACAGAACTAACAGTACTGTAGACTACATAGTTAACTGTGTGATGATCATGTAGTATACATACACGATCGGCTTGCTAGCACCACAAGGCGACGTGCAAGCCACGTAGGCTATCCTGCACATCTAGTATATTACAGGCCTAACCAAAATGCATCTTTCGACATACTGGGACAAACCAAAATAAACCTTGAAGAATGTGTTTAAATTTTTGTTGATCGTTGAAACCCACCTCTAATTAAGTGTCATACCCACAAAGACCCACACGCAAAACGCACAAGTCCACAGCCAAACATCCGCTGATTTTTTTTCGGTGGCCATTCGATACAGTAACTGTTTGTTAGTCCAGGCCTAACCTAGCCTAGCATAATTAAAGTTGAACTAGCCGCTAATGATTCTGAAGGAATCTGTCACGTGAAGATGGCAGCCAAAAGTTGATACTAAAACTTACTGCTCAACGAAATTTTGTGCTGTGCCAACAACTTTATCAGTCGTTGCATACAAAGATTCTTAAACAAATTGACTTATCGTGACTCGATGCTTGAGTTTAATCCACATAAATCCAACAGTGTGAAATGTGTATGTACGTAATGTGAACGTGCGCAACAATGCAGTTCGCGTTTGCCCGGTGCCAATGGCCAGAGAGTAAGGTCCTTCCTGCTCCTGCTTGAGGCTTGCATGTGCGCGTGTGTACCGCACCTCAAGTCTCCACGAAAGTTTCAAGCTGTTCTGTTGAGCGTACTTACGGAATTTTGGGCAGGAAAAACGATCAAAGGAAACTTCACAAAATTTATGAATGGAATGTTTTGTTTACTATGGCAGCGCAGACGATAATTGTAAATATCACACAGTGGATTCAACCATGTGATATGAGTATACAGTTTGTGCTTTGATTATTTCATAACACATTTCACTGCACGCAAAACTAGTTCAATCTCCCCATTGGTCAAGAGACAGTAAAACACCAGTGACACAGGGAACACATATTTTGTCTTTTTTTAACAGCCAAACCAATCTCCATGGGGGCAAGGAGTTAAATAAAAACACCAGACACAGTGACATGAAACACAATTTGTTTGTCTTTGTCATTTTCATTCGGACAACCAAAAATTATTTCGGACAACCAAAATTTTGTTGTCAGGTCGTCCGAAGGACGACCTGAAAATTTTCTTAAAAATCAGGCCTGACTTCAATCTGAAGATCTTCGGCATGGAGTTGGCATTTTCCTTACAGTATGTTTTCTATTGTTTTTTTGGCGTATCTTCGGCGTGGGCCTGACATGGAATGCACTTTGGCCACTACACCAATTCTAGGGCCGTGTCCATTCTTATGGGCTCTAAGGATGACAGGCGTCACTTTCGGTAAAAAAGTGGCACCTGGAAACATTCTTTTTTGGGTCCAATGGGTCCTGTTGGCATACCCTAGCATAATACTGAGAACGCCTGTGGGTGTTTCCTAGTAGTAGTGACTGAGAGTAACACACATCTCACTATGGGCAACTGCCCATGCATTTTCTCCATGGAAAGCTGCCTTGCCTAGGCCTAATTAGTAAAGTTCTGATACATGTAGGCCTAACGTTAGGTCTAACCTCATGCCTTTTAATAATAGTCAACATTGTGGCTTGTACCACCTGAATTTAGGCCTATGCTATGGTATGTAAACTAATGTTCGTTTGTAGTGTTGCACTACCAGCACTTTGGGCCTATCGTAAGGCGCAGATACTTTTGTGTAACTTGGCCTAAGCTGCTGCACATCGCTGTCAAAAGTTTCAGTTAGTTGGTACAGTGTCAGTAGTGTTAGTTTGTTACTAGTAACACTGCATTCTTCAGTGTGTCACTGTTCGCGCTTCCCTTTTGCAGAGTGTTAGTGCGACTGTGTTAGGCTAAAGTAACAGTAACGTAAGTATTATACAGGTGGTAGGCTAACACAATGTGTGTGACAAAATTGGTTGTTCCATCAAAATCGTTAGCTATTCCGTTTTTCGGTAGAACATGTGCCAAAATTTTCCCTCACATAACATTTGCGTGATTATCACTCAAACTTGCGCAAATATAGGTTTAATACCTCAGTTTGGTTGGTGGTGGTGATATTTTCTTATCCGCTCGCAGTGTAGGACCGGCTTGTTGGAAAATCAATAGAGATATTCAGTAACAAGAGTTACATTTGTAAATACTACGGAAGTACCGCAAATTTTGATCAAGAAATATTTAACTTCATCCTATCAGTCAACAAAATCACCAATAAAGGTTTATAAAATATTTAATTATTTACATCAAATACAAATTTCTACTCCGTAAAGAACAAACTATTTGTACGATTTCTTCTAAAGAATTCTTGAGTTTGAAAACGAAAGACAAATCTTTCTCCTATCTGGTTCTACGAGGTCTGTTGGATCGTCTGATGTGCTTGCTGAAGTCGTTTTTACTACGTTTACTTTGGAAATCAGTACTCATTCCACGTGCCACGTTTGCTGACCTCATTTACATACAAGCACACGGCATGACTGACTGCGTAGCTGATCGGTGGCGCTCACCAACTAACAAAACTTTTCGCAGTCTTACAGTCACCCATTCAACCCAATCGTCTGTGAGTGGGTCGGTTACAGTCGTTATGCAATCCCGTGGCGTCAAAGGGGGTGGGCCTAAGACAACACCCGCTCCCTTGTACCCTGCCAAAAAGAAATAGAAAAGGCACGAAAGAAGAGAGAATTTGTAAACACACAATTAGTTCAAAGCTCTCCCAAAGACAGCGGAAAGATGTTTGACAATGGGGGGGGGGGGGCAGACCAGACGCGATTTCTCGACCTTGACCCCCTTCCCACACCAAAACATCACATTTGATCAATTTCTGATTTTTCCGATTTTCATTTGCGCAATAAAAATAAAAACATCCAAAGAAAAATGAACAACAACAATACATGATAGACATGCATAGGTTATCACAGCGCATGCCAATTAAATAACAATCATTTGCCGTAATACTACCCTTCCATATTTATTATAGTTTGGGAAGAAGGCGTTACAATAATAATGGTTATAATCGGTGTTGCAGCCAGGATTTCTCTCAAAGAGGTGGGGACATGAATAATGTAGTGTGATCGCCGGCCTGGGGAGGGGTCTAAGCACAAGATAGGCCTCTGACGGAAAGGGTCAAAAGCAAAAAAGGTCTTCAGTTTTTGGACATACCAAATACCCGCTGAGAAGGGCAATATACCGCGTAAAATCGAACCTCGATCCCCACTGAAAAGCTGCATACGGGCCTACAGGCCGGAGCACGAGGCCCCCCCCCCCCGTGCGGACCACTGTGCCCCCTATACGGAAAATCGATCGAAAATAAAATTTTAGTACATGTAACGGTGGCCCTGGTATGAAACCAAGCGATTTGTAACCAAAAATGACCCCAAAAGGAGTTTAATAACGAACGTATTTTGTTCTCATCTGTAACATTTTTGTTCTAAAATTACAAAAATTTTCGCGCACTGCGCGCGCTTTCATCTTCAGTTTCATATAGCTTTAACACCCGTTTCAGATATGTTGGCTTAATTTATAAATGTACAGGTTCCACAATTAGGCTATTGTTCTTTCGTGTAGGCGTGATTCCCGGAAAAACACAAAATTGAATCCATAAAAAGTTCTATCCTTTCTTTCACGATCGGGAAGATTCTTAATTCAAACTCACCATCATGATAATTATTTTTGTATGAAACGTAAAGTGTCTCAATGTCCAGGGGTGGTGGAAGGGGGCATCCCCTTGCGAACAGTCGTCCGGCGTCTTGGTTTTGTTCTTAAAGACAGACATCACCCCAAATACATTTTGGTTGGGAGAAAGCAAAATTCTCAATTGGTCATAGGTGAATGCTCTTTGATTGACATCAAAGCCCACAATACACAGCATGCGCAGAGAATGTTCTGGTTACATATTATGGCCTTGTATGCCCAACAGGATATGCCCTTAAGCAATAAACTAGGTTTGTGTCTGCACAAGGAGGGACTCAACACAGTTTTGGAAGGAGTAACTTAGTCGGGAGAATTGGAACTGTCTAGGACGAAGAGGGGCAGATTCTTCCATAGAAACCCAAATTTTCTAACTTTTCCTTAATAAGAACCAAATATTTTCAATTTTTCTTCAACAGAACCCCAAATTTTTCACCGGTGGCCCAGAATTTCGCGTTTGGTATCCAATCTGTTACCCATAGCTTCTGACGGGGCTGGACGGTTGCTGGACTTCTTAGGGGAGCTTGGACCCTTCGTCGGGCTTATCTTTCCAAAGCCCCTTGCTGAGTCTGTATGCAGGTTTTACCGTGGTAAATAATTTTCCTGTAAAATTTCGGCGCTTCGCGCGCAATTCTCACAAGCGAAGTAATATCACCCATGAACATTATTAGTACAAATATTCAAGTGAACTCTTCCAGCCAAAGCTAGCTGAAGGCTCAAAGTTAGATCCCGCACATCAAGGGGCTTAATCTAGTATCTTGAGTAACATTCTCTCCGCGACGACTATACGGTTTGAAGTTAAATTTACTCGTACCAGAAATTTATTCCAAAATTTAGTTTTTCTTTTTTTTTTCATGCAAACTTTCGTTCAAAGTAAAAAAACGATAATGACCATCTGAACTGTGAACTGTGAAGACATTGGTGTGCTCTCACTGTCATTTAAAGTCCTGCTCAAAGCTCCATGCTGGTGTTCCCATATTGTTAATTTGCCACATATTCGGGGAATTTCCCTCTGGGTCCTAACAAAATCATACTGAATCACACCAAGCCTACCTAATGGCAGCCCCTGGCCCCGTCTCGCCGTTCGCAAAGTACTCAACCGGCTTCACCTGCGCTTGCTGAGCTGAAGATATATCGTGATTATAGTCTTGTTCCCTTCACTTGTGGAGAATTTCTACGTCTCTGTATTGCAAGCGGAGTGAAAAATTTCCATCAGAAGAGTGAAATTTTCTCGCCCTTCGTGCGTATGTGCACACGTAAGACCGATATCTTTAAGCTATATGTGGTAAGCTTGAGATATAATCCCCTGTAGTTCCGGCAAACTGTAATCATGTGGTGGTACTACTGACAAAAACATAATCTTCTTCGGTGCCCCTCTATGAGGTGCCGGTGCCCCCCTATATCAGAATTCCTGGCTACGGGCCTGGTCTAAGGGGAGGGGATATCCCCTCCTTTGAAAATTTTTGAAAAATTAGGTGTCCTTACATGCAATCTGATGCCACATATGCTACCTTTGAAGTAAAATTTGTGTTAAGAAATTTACGTATATCAGGTACCCTACTAAAAAACATCGACACTAGTGAGGGGGACATGGCCCAATGGCCCACCTAAATACACCACTGATAATCATAATATTGAAGTTTAACCATTAAAAACACACTGGTGAACTAATACCGAATATATACTTTGCTGGTGCAATTCAAATCAGAACTTTATTTTAATTACAGCTTACCAATTAAGTTTTTAAGTCGTTTAAAATTGGAAATTAATAATTGACTTCAAGCTAAACTTATAAATAATTTTAACTGATCTGGGTATTAGGGTTAATTATGTTTCCTGCAGGTTATTTCTCAAAGATGTCTGATTTTCTAAAAAATATCCCGAACTCGAAGTGAATTCCCGAAATTGACGGTTTTGGGGAAATTGTCTTGAAAGTTGACATACTGACTTTTTATAACAATAGTATTGACCTTTATAGATGTGTTATTGATGACTTTTTCTTGTAAAATAATCAGATTATTGTATTGGAGTATGACGCGGGCACGATTGTATTTTCATGACATCAGATATAAGCAGACGACACTGGGCCTTCTTTATTAAAGTCTGTACATTATCTACATTTCATATGTATTGAACGCTACTGTGTTTTGGGGGGCAAAAGGACATATGGCCCCCTACAAAAATTATTGAGGGGCCATGACCTCCTCCGCGTTCCTACGCCACTGAAAGATATCACCATTTTTCAATGCACCTTAGCCATCTTATATTTGGAAAACTTACAAAGAGTAGGCCTAGGTGTAGTCACCACCGCCCGGACCTTAGACAACCCCCTCCCACAAAAAATATATCAGTGACCCGAAAGAATGAGAATTCTAAACATGTTAAAGTTCAAAGCTTCACCAAAGACAGCACCAAGTTGCACTCCTAAGCGACTTTTAAGTGCCACGCCGTGCTGTACTTAGACCATGGGCGTCAATCCTAGGACACGTCCCCTCACATTTCGTTGGGTGGGGGACACATTATCAAATATCCCCCACCCCACACACACACATTTCGTAAAAGAGTAGTGTCGTGGTTCTATTTGATTATAGGGCCTACGTGTCTCAGCATTCTGCATTCATATCATCTTATATAAGAAGTTCAGTGCCATGAAAAGTGCCCGAGATTTCTCACATCGGTAGACCTGTAACGTTGTCACGACAAGCAAAACTTGAGATTGAAACGCCAAAGCGTACATCTAGTTAGAGACCCTATATAGGGTCTCTACATCTAGTTCAAGATGTCTGCCCTCTATCCAAAGAAGCGCGAAAATGAAACTTTCGAGCGATGCATATGACCATGTGGCCACGTTAACACGACCGCAGAATACGACATTAGAAAGGTAGGTGCGAGGTAGTTTCAGTTTCATTTATTACCCCTGTTATAAACTTGTTCAGGCCTTGAATTCTTTAGCGCTTTTGTGGGCACTGAATAGGCATTCTGTTCATAGGCGTAGGAGCCCAAGTTGATAGTAGGGGGATTTGGGGGGGAAGTCGTTACAATAGTAATGATAATAATCAGTGGTGTAACTTGACCAGGATTTCTCTCATGGGGGTTTGGGGACATGCATTATGTTGTTTGTGATCGCCAGGCTGGGGGAGAGCTTTAAGGAGAGGGTATGTCCCCCTCCCCTTCTTTGAAAATTTTTGAAAGATTAGGTGTCCTTATATACATGCAATCTGTTGCCGCTTATGCTACCTTTGAAGTAAAAATTGTGATAAAAAATTACGTATTTATAAAAAAAATCGGCATCAGTGAGGGGGGGGGCATGGCCCAGTGGCCCACCTATATACACCACTGATAATCATAACATAAGCTTAACCATTAAAAAAGACACTGATGAATTAATACCGAATATATAGGTGCTGGTGCAATTCAAATCAGAACTTTATTTTAATTACCAAGGAAGTTTTTTAAACTATTGATTACCTTTAGCTACATCATTGCATTATCTTTCTTCAGAAGGTGCACGAAAAATTCTCAGCATGTTGCCCGAATTTTCACCAAAATGTTTGGTTGGGGGCTGCAGTTCCAGCCTCCCCCCCCCCGTCTCCTACGCCTATGATTCTGTTATTCAACGCGATTGTAACAATGGACATGGTGTGGCATAAAACAGGTAGCTATATGGCTGATTCAGAGAGCTGGTATGCTTTTTAAGTAGCCAGGGCCGTAGCTATAGGGTCATGTTTGGGGGTATGAAGGTCCAAAATTCCGACTGGATGGATGTTTTTTTCCAACTGAATGGAGGCGCATAATTTCACCTTTTATGCGCCCTGCGTTTCTATATACAGCAGTGGGGATCCTTCCTTTGTCATTACGTAAAGGTGCCCTCCTGGGGGAGGGGTCTTAGAGGAGGGGTGTCCCCCAATAGATCCATCACATACATACATACACAAATATTCCGTGACAAACGACAGTTTTGATTCGATTTTACGTGAGGAAAATAACATTAAGTATTATTCTTACTTGATCTAGTTGGAAAATATATACAAAGTTGAAATATAGCTCAGTCGGAAAAATGTGCTGCACTGAGATATCAGAAATTCCAACTGGTATTTCACAGTTTTAGATTTTCCGACTATCGTAGCTCTGACGAGCTTTGGGGGATGAGACACCCCCGCACCCCCGGTCGCGACGGCCCTGTAAGTAGCATACCTGTTCCGCGAACTTTCGGTCCCTTAATTGTATATAGGAACGATATTCAAGTCGATGAAACCAGCGGTACGGGCTATGTTTGGTAAAGTCGAAGCTCTATTGCGGCTGCTTCTTGTCTCCTCACCAGATCCACGGACACGGAAGCCGAGAGATCTTTAGGGCGTTTGAAGACATGACTACGGAGCACAATGACTCAACAGAGGCTGAACCATGTGATGGTGTGTCACATTCACCGTGAACGTCTGGGGCAGTTAAAGCTTTTAGACTGAGCTAGCAGAGAAGTTCTTTGGTTCCTCGGATGACAGATGCCGCAGTGTGGGGCAATTACAGCTAGTAGAAAGTACTGCGCTCCAAGCCTCCACCATCATAAGGGACGTTACGTGACAGGTAGGGGTCAAAACTTGTACATATTTGTCGTGGACTTCTTCTTCCTTTCTCGGTCGTTCTTTAATATTAAGAAAATGGAATGCGGGGCATACTCTGTGGCAGCACATCTCATGTTACCCTGTTGTTGAGTGATAACGGAGTTTTCTCCCCACTGAGAACGGGTACACAGTGGTTATATATTTCGTTCGGGCTAGAATTCTCCCGATTCCCCAATCCACCCAGCAACCGAGGTAAAGTAACTTGGGTAAGGTTAAAACACTTCAACGCACAACCACTGGAATATTTTGACACCTGTACCACTTTAGTCACCCACTCACACGGGACCTTTCTATCCTTGTTTTAAATGTCAGTTTGGATAACGAAAATAGAAATGTCGACTTTTCGTACAATGTGAAAATTTTTTCTCTAAATTAACAGAAATCGATTGAAAAAAATCCCAATCGTCTAATGTTATTTTACAGACGAACTGTAAAAAGTAATTAACTGAAAAATAATGTTTTTTCACATATTTTTATAGTTAAACTTTTAAAAGCATATTCTGTAAAATAGTTTAATAGAAACCCTTCAGTTTCCCGTAACGGTATTTTGTGTGAATTTACATCCGTCCATGTTTATTTACCGTCAATATCTTTCTTTATTAACAGCTTATAGTACCATTTTACTGGTTAAAAGTTTTACATATTATTTATGAAGATTATTTTAACTATTACAAGAAATCAAAGTTAGTTGCTGCAGTCGGCATACGAGATATAGACGTTTCGACGATATTAATTCCGTAGAAATTACTCGCATATACTCAGTACTTCACTCATGTTAATAGAATGGAAGTCACTGGAAACTATAGTGCGTCAACCTACAATTTTGAAATAATGTAATTATTATTTTCAAAATAAATACTGAAAAGAATACCAATACATCAGTTGTAAACATGTTCAGGCACTATAAATAAGTAATTAATCAATTCTTTGCGAACACAAATGCGCACCGACATTATGTAAAGAAGTAACAATCGTTGTAAAGAAGTATATTGACAAAAATTAGCCACGTATACTTTATGTTTTACTTGTAAAATAGCATTTCACTCAAATGCGTAGGAGGCGGGGGCACTGGATTAGCAAGTGGTGGACTGGGTGGACAATGTCCAGGGTTAAGGGGGCCCCAACCAGATGCGCAAAAAAAAAAAAAAAATCAAAAATCGTAACTCTGCCTACCGTCTAACCACCCAGTACAGACCCGAAAGGAACCACAAAGTTATCATCAACTGCAGAACTGCTTTTGAAGAACCAGGCAAGAATGGGATACGGGATTGAACCAAGGGCGAATTTAGGGGGTTTCCTGGTTTCCCGAACCCACCCTTTTTCATTTCCAGAAAAAAAAAATAACCAAAACTTACATAACATATTAAGCAAGGTTATTCCGGTTTCTTGTTTCGTTTCGCATGTTGTGTCAGCACTGCGGTATTTGACATTTAAATATTGTGTTGTATTTGTACACTGCCGGTATGCAGGAACACTCAATTCCGTTGCTAGCAAGTGTTCGTTTTTACAAGCGACAGCCGAAAACCAGCTTTGGCTGGAGCGTCGAGTCGCCGACCAAATAAGCAAGAGAACTTAGAGAACTAAATATTTATCATACACGCCGTTAACTTTGAATATTATGGTATTGGGAAAGAATGTTTTTTAATCTCTTTGCATTCTCCTGGGTTGTTGGCTGGAGCATAGCCTGAGCGTTGCTATTAGGAGTAGCCTGTTGCAAAGCAACGAGTGTGGCCTTGGAACGCAGTAAATCTGGTTCAATTCTCCAGCTGGTCCGATCTGTTAAAAAGTATTCTGCGGTTGTTGGCTTTATGGTTCTCAGAAATTGATCTCATTTGTTCTTCATCAAAGGCCCCTAAAAAGCCTAAAATGCCAGAGCTACGGAGTAGCCTAAGAGAGACTTTGCACGCACCATATCCGGGTTCAATCCAGGGGAGATCTAGGATTCCGGGGGGCAGTTTCCAGGTGGACCGGGCGCTTAGCGATTGTTGGGTTGGACATGATTGCAGAGTCAGCGGGTAATGCAAGCGCGATAGCCAATGTGCGAGCTAATTTGCGTGGGATCCAGGGGCTTGCTTAAGGGCCCCTGGGTACCTCCCCGTGGAGATTGGAGGAAAATACATTTATGACAGGAAAATACATTTATGCGTTTATGACACTATTGGTTTAAGGCCCCTCGCTTTCTCTTGTCCATGGGCCCCCGAGGGTCTTCTACGCTGCTGTGGGGGGAGGCTGCAGCCCCCAACCAAATGATTTTGTGAAAATTCGGACAATATAATGAGATTTTGTCGTGTACCTACTGGAAGAAAAATAATGCAATGATGTAGCTAAATGTAACCAATAGTTTAAAAAAACTTCCTTGGGTAATTAAATAAAGTTCTGATTTGAATTGCACCAGCACCTATTCGGTATTAATTCACCAGTTTTTTTTTTAATGGTTAAGCTTATACGATTGTCAGTGGTGTATTTAGGGGGGACCACTGGGCGATGCCCCCTCCCTCACTGATGCCGATTTTTCAGTACCTAAAATACGTTAATTTTTTAACACAAATTTTACTTCAAAGGTAGCATAAGTGGCACCAGATTACATGTAAAGACACCTAATTTTTCAAAAATTCAAAAATTTCCAGAGCACCCTCCCCTTAGACCACTCCTCCAGGCGGGCGATCACACAACATAATGCATGTCCCCCACCTCCACGAGAGAAACCCCAGCTACACCACTGCTTACTATTATTATTGTACGACTTCCCCCAAAATTATAACCAATATGGAAGGTAGTAAAACGGCAAATGATTGTATGTAACTGGCATGCAGTGTGATAACCGATGTATGCCTATATGATATGTACATTAACATGCTGAATTAGTAACAACCCCCCTCCCCAATCAACTTGGGCTCCTACGCCCATGATTTCACTTCAGTCAAATAACCCCTGCGAAGGAAAGATATTATATTTGTAAATTACTGAAACAAAAATTTGTAATTCATTAAGAAAACTTAACAATTTTAGGACAGGTATGTATTTTGACAGACATGTGTGTTGAAAGACAAAAGAAATTAAAAGGGCGGTTTGTTTTAAAAACTGGAAATCATCACGTAAAATACCAGATTTTTACGTTGAAAAAAATTCGTTGGTCAAATAACAGAGTATTTATGTTTAACACGAAATACAGAAAATGAATGTAAAATATGACTGTAAATTTCAAGATATTTTAAAGTGTAGACATATCAAAACATTTAAACTGACACAGTTCCAGAGGAAGTGTGACATAGGGGGCATTGGCATCTCAATTTTTCTGAAATTTACATCAATAATTGAAAGTTCCACTCTGGGTAAAATTGTGGTTTACCCCAGCTGCATGCAACCATGTTTACAAACGATCCGAGGCTGCCCAAGGGACCAAGAGACAAACAGCGGCAACGCTACATATTTATAAATTTAGGCCTTAATTTACAAGGACCATTGTCCAATAGCTCTGTCTGGAAGCCGTGATCGAGTATATGTCTTTCGCATTAGTGGAGAAGGGGCGGTAGCATGAGCCCGTCCGGAGAAGCCCCTTGGCATTCCTGGGCTTCCTGGCATTTAGGAGTGTATTGCACCTATCATGTTGGTGACACACGTCCTTAAAAATGGAATGCACGTCAATGGCCCTTATTTCACTGTTGGGGCCCATGATCTCTGACAATGATCCACGCTGCTGAGTGTGGTTTCAGCTACTTTGGGACATGATGAAAATAACATCTTGAAGTAATTCCGTGGACTCTGTGTATTTCACCTGGCAGATCATCTATGATGGTCATGTTAACTTTGGAATCCTAATTCTTATTAGAATAAGACAACGTTAGTCATCATAAGAGGGGAACAGGGAAGGGCCTATAGAAAGACACCCCCTCTTCAAATCAAAGGGCTTGATTTGTGCTAAGTCATGTATTCCCCCACCCCCCGCACTTCAATACGGATTGACGCCCCTGCCTTAGACCATTTCTCTTAGACTACCTCCCTCAGGACGGCCCTGGATGACAAAGAAAGGGTCCTCCTGGGTACCAGCTATCCTTGGTACGCCACTGGAAACTGTCACAAACTGCCTCCCCCTTGGAAATTTCGCCCTAGGCTACGGCAGTGACGACATTGATAAACGACTTTTAAGAGGGATTCATTCTTGTTCATTCTTGTTTTACGGCGAGAAAAGAAGGTTCCAAGTTAGTAGCGAAGTGTCCAGGAGTCCTTTTCGACTGGTTTTTAACCACCACACCTGAGACCGAGACCGAAACCCCAAACTCTCAGACCGGAACCAAGACCATGCATGCACCTAAATCCGAGACCGTGGCCTGCAGGGTCTGACAACGAGACATTACATTTTATAGGTATAGTATGTGGAAACAACTTTTATTTCCACGAAGGTTCAGTTATTCCTTCCGAAAATGCGTTCTACAGGTGCAGCGGACGCTGAATACAGGGGAAACGTTACATTATCTACGCTTTTATCGATCCACCTTGTTTTCGTGGAGTCATATGACTTGATTGACATAACATTTACTGCAATGTTAAGGCTACTTTGTGCCATTCCTCAGTCAGTATATTAAATACTGCACTGTGCTTGCCTGAGACTGAATAGTGCATAGCCTATATCTTTATTCTTTACACTTCAATCACTGCAAGACGGGAAGAGAAATCAGGAGAATTTAATGCGAAGAGTGTCATCACTTCCGTGGCTAACTTAAACTCCTTTTTGATTCCTTACCTAAGTCAAAACAGGGATCTATGCAATCCACGCGGGCGAGTGTGTAGGTGTATGGTGTGTGTGTAAACAATACTTCGCATGTAAACACGATAGATGGCAATGATGGGTGTTTTTTCCGACTAAATGCAAGGAAGGTTCCTATTGTTTTGGGTGGAGGTCAAAGGTTATTTGAGGTCACATCGGTCAAGAACCGAAAATCTTGTAGACACGATATTCAAGATAGGAATGATGGATAATTTCAAAACTTAGCATATTGATTTGTCATATTACCAAGTAAAGTATCTTTTAGTTTTTAGTGGAGGTCAAAGTTCAGCTGAAGTCATCAAAGGTGAAATTACTGAAATATTTTAATTGGTTGTAAACACGATATCTCAAGATATAAATGATGGATATCATACTTAGTGTATACATTTTTTCATTTAAGAGAAAAGTTTCTGTTGTTTTGGTCGTGGCCAAAGGTCATTTGAGGTCACAAGAAGCTGAAAACCTTGTATACAATATATTTCAAGAAGGATACTTTTAATACTTAGTAGGTAAATTTGTCATGTTAAGAAAAAGAACCATATTGTTTTGGTGGAGGTCAAAGTTCATCAGGGGTGTAACTAAATAAACCTCGTAACTTACTAATTTTAAAAACGATATCTCAAAAAGATAACATCGATGGACCTAATTATTACTGTGTGAATGCTATGTATTGGGTTTATTGAGTGGCTGTCTGTGATGGTCAGCGTGAGAGGTCGTAGAAGGATCATCAGAGTTCAAACGGTGAAAATATCCAAAACAGTATTTCTTATAATCTTTACCTTTATGAATCTCACACTATAGTTACCATGTCAATGTTCCACAATAAGTCCAGAAGCTTGTTTTTCATGAAGGTTAAAGGTCATAGAAGGTCACCGAAAGTGAAATTGTGAAAACTTCATGAACACAATATTTCAAGGAGGGGAATGAACTTTCAGGAATTTCATACTTAGCATGTAGATGTCCTAAGTGGTCATTTGAGGTCATCAAAAGTCAAACTGTGAAAGCCTCTATACATATATAATATTTCAAGTAGCGGAACTTTGAGGGATCTTTCACTTCGTATGTAGACACTCCCACATTGAGATCAAGAAGTGTAGTCATTTTGGTGGAGTTCAAAGGTCACTTGAGGTTACCAGAGGTCAAACTTTGAAAATCGTGTAAGTATGGTATATCTCAGTACTATCAGGCCCGTAACCAGACAGTGTACTGAAGAGGACGAAATATTTTCTTGGGTGGGGGGGGGGCGGACAAACTAAACTGCAATGAATTTTCTTGGGGCAGAATTTTTTATGTGGGCGCCCCTGCCCCTTCCCCAAATTGCTACGGGCTTTTGTACTGACAAAAAACTTGACAATATTTTCTTCCGGCAAGGAATCATAGAACGGACGCTCTGGTTTGATTCCTGCCGAAGGCTTTAGGAATAGGCAATCACGAGAGCGAGGGGGAGGGTGCGTGTGTTTGATGCTTAGCTTGTAAACACGATATCTCAAGATAGGAGTAATGGATACTTTTCATACTTGGTATATTTGTTTGCAAAAAGCCCCTATCGTTTTTGGTGGATGTCAAAGATTATCTGAGGTTACCAGAGGTGAAACCATCTAGTACTAGTAAGCTACTTGTAAACACATGTATCTCAAGAAGGGTAACAGTGAGGGATTTCGTACTTACCACGTTAAAGGCCCTTATTAAGCGCAAGAACCCCGTTGGTTTTTATGGAAGTCAGAGTCATATGGGGCCACCAGAAGTCGAATGGTGAAAACCTTGTAAGCACAATATCTCATGAAGGTTAATCTCGATGGATTCGAGACAGCTGTAAATGCTCCACACAGATTTCGACAATGTTCCTGTTTTCGTGTAAGTCAAAAGTTATTGAGGGCAGCGCCGGAGGTCAAATCGTAAAAACTCATAAACACGATATCTCATAAAGGGTCACATTGAAGGTTCCCATACTTAACATGTAGATGTTCGATGTTTAATTAAAGACCCCTATCATTTTGGGGAGGTCAGAGGTCATAAGGAGCCACCAGAAGTAAAACCGCTCAAACACGTTATCTCATGAAGGGTAATTAATTTTGCACCTGAGTCATCAGGATTGACCCCCTGCCACCCCCTCATGCGGTGGCTACACTCCATCAGTGGTTTAGTCTGTAGACTGACAGTTTCTCTTTGCACTTGTCATAATCATCTGAACATGCTCGAGATGTGACATCGTCTGCATACATGCCCAACGGGCAGTGCACGAGACACAAAGAAAAATCGTTAATAACTGAAAGGTCCGTTCCCTCCAGTGCCCCCTGTCCACTAAAAAAATGTGCGGTTGTTACGCCACTGCCTAATGTATGTCGTACTGTAGGGTATCAAGGCCTATACTTGAGGCACAGTGTTAGAGGACTCGCTCATCATTTCTATTCGTTCAGAATGTTGCCCATGTCTACTTTGCCCAGCACAAAGGCTCAGGTATGCCCAGACGTTATCCATGTCAATGCATGTGTGGGCATCAGGGGCAGCGATTTGTGTTGGACACGAAGCCACGTGGGTCGGAAACCTCAAAATGATCCACACCTGTATGTGTACATATACGTTTGTGTAAACGGATAATACGTACATGTGCATATGTCAGGCCCGTATAGCCAGCCCATGTGGAGGGGTGGGTCTTTTTTCCAAGATGTGGACCTTCCAAATACGGAGGCGGCTGGGGCGTGCCGTAGGCATGCGATTGCTAGGGGTCCGGGGCATGCTCCCCTGGAATTTTTTGAAATCTGCACATCTCCTGCAATCTGGAGCATTTCAGAGGACTTTTGAATACAACAGGAGTCCTTTTTCCCCAGGAATTCTACACAGAACACCACTTTTTGAGAAAAAATCATACATTTCATAGCTGACACTTCAAACACAGGGCTGGAAAAGTGGACCTCCCTCAAGTTGGGGTGGGTCGTTCGAACGCTCCGACCCCCCCCCCCCGGCTACGGGCCTGTATGTAGACGTATACACAGACGTATCTCTATAAACAAACGTATATGGGATGTACCACAGAAAGGACATATAAAAATCGGAGGATTATATACACGCATCGTATGTCTTTGGTCTTTGTGTGATGCTTGCAAGACATAACCAGAACAAGAAACTAAAAGGGTTTGGCCAAATATACTGGTATTTTCAGGGGGCGTCCCTTAGGATCGATGAGTGAGGAGGGAGCCGAGGTGCTGGACTTTTTCCCCGACAAATATGGGTTACATTCCCGACAAAACATTTGTGTCAAAAAAGGATGATTAATAATGCTCGTTTGCTCGTTTCTATGGTGATGTTTGCAAAATGTAGAGAATGGAAATTGCGCGGACAAGATAAGCAAATGAACAAACAAACAAACAGAACAACTATCGGAAAACGCAGTGAAACAATTTGACGACGGCGCACCCGTTTTGATTTGTATGCTACAACAACAACAACAAGATCGATTTAGTCATGGAAGTACTCACTAGCTCCGAGGTAGACTTCCATCGGTAGCAGTATTAGATCGTTTTTGTCGTGGGGGGTAATTGCCTACCTCAGGGCCCACTTCTGTAATGTCCCTCTGTGGGGGACCAGGGGGGGGGGCGGAACTCCCAGAAGAAGCTCTAGGGCTTCTACAGAACTGTATGCTCAGAGTAAAGCATTTAGCTGCCTACAAATGAAATTGAATACAAAATAAACAGACAGTAAAATCGCAAGTTTGTCTATATTTTTTTTAATCAAAATCGCATAATTCGGACTAATCGCCCATTCTTCAATTCACTGAAAACCTAAACTAGTCAGGATGGTGCCTCTCCTAATTTGACTGACTAGCGTAAAAGTTAGTCGGTGGATTAGTCAGTGATCACAAACCAGTCAGTGGATTAGTCCGTGTGACACCGACTGATCACTGACTAATCCACCGACTAATTTTTACGCTAGTCAGTCAAATTAGTCAGGAGAGGCACCATCCTGACTAGTTTAGGTTTCCAGTGTTAAGATGCAGCGGGTTACTGGTGGGCAGGGTGGAGGGTCATGGAGTTTCTACGGAGTATTGAAATAATTTATATTACATTGTCATATGGGAAGACATGACTGAAGGGCAACAAGACCGCAAGGTGAATGCGCGCGAAGCCCACCGAAAAATCACACTTTTATGGACATTTTAGACATGGTTGCCTCACTGCACATAGTAAGTACTAAATGCGCACTAAACAGACTTGCAGTTTGTCCTTTTATTTCATAGCCAGAAATAACGTTCATTTCTTTATGATGCAGCAGGTTTGAGGGTTGGGAGCTAAGATGGACGAAGATTGCACAAGGTTGTGCAATTATTCAAGTCCAGCTCTGCCTTTCTTGGATAAAAATGGACAAGTACAACATATGAAGTATGCGCGAAGCGCGCTGAAAAATAGCATTTTAAAAGCATTTTAGTAACGTTATTAGGCAGTGCATCTACAGAAGGGTCGGAAAGAGAGCTTCCTTTGCAACCTTCGCAATACAATGTGTACACACTTTCAAGTGTTTACAGCGACAGTCTTCATCGTGACCACATCGTGTCATCGAATCAACTGCGACCCAGTTTATCTTTTTATGAACTTGGCAAATAAAGATTCGTTTGCGAAATCAAAGGACAGTTGCAGAAAGTCAATGTGCTCTCCCCCATGTGTGACTGATAAACAGTAGAAAGACTTTATATCAACCCCGGCAGTGTGTTGTGTAGTTACCCTACATGACGTCTATTTCATGACAGACATTTCATACGGTACTTCTATATTCCCTTAATTTGTGACTACTTCCACAACAATATATAATAATTTCCCGCCAAACAGACTAGCTTCACAATAAAGCTTAATCTGGGAGGGGTCAGTCTCTGATTAAATGTATACAAAACCAATATTTCCACCTAACTCTAATTCATTCTAAGTAAAACGTTATCATAAAATTTCCCGACATTTATCCAATTGAAAGATTTTTTTCAAACAAGGTAAACGAATTGCAAAAGTGGCAATTTTTATGCCGACAAGCCGCAAATTTTCCCAGCAGACGATACTTTAAAATTTTTTTTTTGGGGGGGGGATTTATCACTCCCACACCCCCTGAGTAACGCCCCTGTGTATTCCGTCTGCTTCAACCAAACTATGGGTAGGGGACTATGTCTCAAACTCACACATATCGCTGACCAAACTCACACATATCGCTGCTTTGGTTGAGGACGAAAGGTGTTCGTCCTCAACCAAATCATTGTAGAGACCTTGTACCCCCATCCCCTCAATGATCGCCTCCCTAGGTGGGCGTTTTCAAACCTCTGTGCTGGACATGGGCAATAAGTTGTGGCTAAGAGAAAACCACTGATCGGCACTCTCGACGAGTTACCCCTCAGGCCCTCATTAGCCTTTACTATGATCATAACTTTTAAGTTGATTTAATTATACCTCTAGAGGTTCGCGAATGTCTGAGCGGCGCGACTGCTTGCTGTAATTAAGTACGAGTGGAGTGCAAGGGGAGAAGTGGCGATGTGCGGGGGAAAAAACTCGAAATTTTCAACTGATTACTACCTTCAAATAACCAGGGGCGGCGATCCTGGGGGATGAAGATGTTTCCTCACCAAAATGGGTGTGTGGGATATGTGAAGTATTCCCCCCTCAGTAAATCTGGAGGAGGGCATTATTTGTTTCACACCTTTTGTGTGGGCCAGATGTATTCCCAGGTTCTGCAGATTTTGTTCGAAATTTCGCCAAAAATTTCCAGGTGGCTTCGCGCGCTTTAGGGATAGTTTGCATGATCTTCTGTTATAGTTTGGATTGATACAGCAAATATGAGAGAATCCCTACACCAATTAACTGTAGGCCTAATATACGTAGCCTGCACAGTTTCTGTTCGAGTTGGGAAATGGGGAATTCATCCTCAATAGCATAGTTAAAGGGGAATTTTCATCATCCCAGACAGTTCCAATTCTCCCAACTATGCAACTTCTAGCTCCTCCCATAACTGTATGAAGCTACTCCTTGTGCAGGAATAAACCTGTTTTATTGCTTAAATTAAGGCCATGTCCTGGTGAGCAAACAAGGCTATAAAATGTAATAAAAGCACTCTCTCTGCCTTGTGTGGAATGTGAGCTACTCTGCATCTTTCAAATTTTCAAACTTTGATGTCAATCAAAGAGCAGTCATTAACTGAGAATTTTCATACCCCTACACTAAAAATATACTTTGGAGTGATGACTGTCTGTCTTTAAGTTTTCTCTTCTATTCATTCAGTGATGATACGATACGAGACATTTGATCATTTCGTCCGTAGACAACAGATACGATACAATGTTAGTTAGCTCCGATAGGGGTCATCCTCCTGAGCAGTGGAGCTGTTTCTTTTCTCAGTGGTTACAAATCCTTCTTTTCATCCAACTTTTCAAATCTTACGAGTATAAACGCTAACTAAACATGGCATTGTGCCAAATATGCTATACAGGCCTGTAGCCAGACAGGATTCTGAAGGGGCGAGATAGCTTGGGAAGGGGATATTTTTAGGGGAGATTTTAGGGGAGAGAGATATACCAAAATGGTAATTTTTATTTTCTATGGGGGAGAACATATTTCTAGGGTGGAGGCGCCCCCGGCCCCTTGGCTGCGAGCTAACATATTATGTGATAGTTTTCTTTACATTCTTCCCATCCCCACCTTTCTGTCGTTTTATTTGCCCAGCCCCGACCCAACAAATTTGTACAAAATCCAAGAAAGGTTACGCACTCCTAAAAGGGCCAGCGTTAAAGGAATCCTAAACATATGCAATCGTTCATGTCCCAGACATATATACATGGTAACCAATATTTTCGCGCCCGGCAGCGTTTTGTCTTGCAGCGTTATTGGAGTAGAATATATAGACTGTTTGAATATCTTTAGTAAAGAAAGCACATAGCAGCCAGAACTTTTCGCTCGCTTGAGCTGATGATTGCTTTGTGTAGTGTTACTCTGTGGCATTACTCAGTAGGCAGGAAGTAGGCCTATATACAGAAAGATCGGACATGATATTTTGCGGTTTAGTCATGTCACTTTTTTCCTCTCTTGTAAGGCGACGTTATTTGTGCAAAATGTGTCGCTTGTAACTGAAACGTAGGGCACACTCAAACAAAATTTCGCTTTTTTTTATTTCTTTTTCCTTGAAATAGGTTTAAACTTAGTGGTGGCGCTATGTAGGAGGCATATCCCCTCCAATTTTCCTCTTTCCTTCACATGTCCCCACCCCCACTAAACCTGGTACTTTTCCAAAATATGCAGCTCTAGGCTAATCGCTTGTAATAGAAAACACCGTGCATGCAATGTATAGACTCTGGATTGTTGAAATGTATTAAAACGTGCATTTTTACTGCGCGCTTCGCCCGCACTGGTACTTCCGACATCGTTTACTCACTCCAGCGGACCAGACATGACCCACTTTTGAATACGGATTGCCTCCCATGCAAATAAAATGTTGCTACTAGGCCTATATTTCAGTTGTAATATATATGGAGCGTCGATTTTTCTTTGCAATCGGGAAATTTAACTAAAACTTAAGTGCCGTCTTGAGGAGGGCGTAAGGGGTGGAAAACCCCTCCTCTTACAAAAAAAAAATAGAAAAACTTAACGATTAGATGCAAAATGATACGTTTCAATATTTTGAGGTAGGCTACTATGAACCTTTCAAAACACATTTTTATTAGGCCTACTGTTTTGTGGGTCAGGTTACTCATGTATGAAGTGATGTTATTGAGCGTGGTACATATCACACATAGAAACGACCATCAGAATATAGGTGTCTGTAGAAAAAATGCCATCTACAACGACTTGAATCAATGGATCCAGCATTCTCGTAAGATGTGTCCGAAGAAGCCTTTCGACAGGAGCACCAAATGTACGAGGCAAGCTATATAGGTTCCTCCAAGAGAATTTCTCCGAAAATTTTGGGCTTGTACGTCTAATTCTTGACCATTTCAAGAGAAATTCCGATCCTCAATGTGTAATTTGTAAAAGTAATGAAATAATTTGCTTGAAGATGATTGCAAAGGTGCGGCGGGAAATCTACGCATTCCCCTAGACAGCGTGCAACCCAAGGTCCTCCCAAATGTTGGAAATTAGGGGAACGGGTCATGTGAAGTCCAGCAGTAAAACGTCGGAACCTGTGGGCACTACGAAATTATTGTCATTAAAATGTAGCTTTCATCTTTCTAAAAATGGAATTGACAATGAACAGGTCTAATATATCATAATTGATGACCTTTTTACTAGCAATAATAATTCAGACTAACCGTCGGTCGAGTTAAGGTGTAGGTATAGTTGGTCGGAGAATGGATAATGAGAGGGGTTCAAATGGTTTTCTAAACTATATTCCACTCTCATTTTGTAGAAAAAGGTAATAACGAGGCAATTCTTTTCAAGTTGTAGTACCGAAATCTATAGTAAATAACACAGATACTTATATTGTGCGTGGGTATATTTGGATTGCATTTACCTTTAGGTTTCCGAATGGTTCATGCAAGGACCAATGTATAGTCAATTTTCATGACCATTGATGACGATGAGCTGCAAGAGATGTAAGGTGGCCAAAACTTCCGACAGAGACTTTGAAGGGCTTGAGGGGGGGACAATCACCCCTGCCCCCTCTAACTACGCTACTGAGGGGGCCCTTCTCCCTCATGAAAGTATGTTCCCCTCCTTTCGCGATTGCTTCTATACAGAACCTTCCTTCTGAAAAAAAAAAAACGCTCGTAACTGAATTGCATATACTCTATGTGCTCAAGTGGCGGTCCGCGACGTCTATTAATGTGGCCCGCGAAAGACTGGGGGAGTTAGAACGTGTTTTCCGTACAATTCCTAGGTGCAATCTAAAGCCTTTGGATACCACATCTTCTCCCAGAAGCCAACCGGTGATTCACATATGGTTGCCTCAAGTTTTTAGTGTCAAATTAATTTATGCTTAAAGTGAGATTGATTTCCTCCAATCTTGAGCATTAACGTTGCCATTTGCTCCCGTGCTGGCGATCCCCGTATTGTAAACGTAGAGTTCTAATGACAAATTTGTGTTTTAAGAGTGCAATTTCCTACAATCAAGGGCGGTTGGGATGCTGAATTTTCTCCTGATACTGGTGACAACTGACAACGCATGGGAGACGAGGATCTACTGTTGCAAATTAACGTTGTACAGTGCTTTTGCCTCCTCTCCATAGTGTGTTTGGAATCTCAAACTTTCTCACCTCAGCCCCAACCTTGTGGGGCCAGGGCCGGGGCCGGGACCGGGGTCGGATCTGATGACCACCACCCAAATTTAGAATCCCGGCTGTCTGCTGTGTATACCTTTTTGGAGATCTTATGTATGGATTTCTTCCTCAATAATAAGCCCCCTTTTCCAAACCCTGGATTCCCCACTACAACAATTATACTCAAGAAAATGTGGCCCGCGCGAGCTGAAGTAAGCGCGTGAGAACCTTATGTACTAGGTGCATGCAATATGCGTTTTGTATTTTGCAACTACCTCAAAAGCATACGACAACCGATTTGACATGACCTAAGAAAGTGAAATCCTTGCAAAGAGAATCGCATAACAAGATACGTAGGTAGTCTGTGCTGAGTTCAACTAATCGTATACGCAGGAAGAAAGCATTTTCTCATTAGCTTCACTACGAAGTCTTTCAGAGTAATAGGTCCCTACATTTCAGTGATGACTAAAAGCCATTTGATGCCAACCTCGGAAATCAGTATGATTATCAAACATAGGCCTATTGTGTTGGTTCATTTATTTATGTACACCAGAATGTTAGTTGTGGGTGAAGTACAAAATGTACCGACGAAAGTTTCCAATAGCACTGTTAAATGTCTCACCAGGGAGCTGTTATTTCCGTTATTTCCAACAGCTCCCTGGTCTCTAAACTGCATCCGGTTGTGGAGTTTGTTAAAACGTGGGAGTAATGAGGTTACCCTTTGCCACAACTGCCTCCGGGGCACCCTTGGGCAAGGTGCACCTGTATTCAGTTGCCCAGTGCTTTTTACGTGCTGTTGCCTTTGGGCGTTGTGTTGCCATTGGGCGTGTTGTTGCCTTCGGGCGTGTGGTAGCCTTTGGGCGTGTGGTGTTGCCTTCGGGCGCGGTGACCCTTGTGGACCGTTTGGTTGATGGTTGGAACTTTGTTTTGGGGTGGTTTGTGGTTGGGTTAGGGTGTTGTTTTGGGGTTTGCTGCAGAGGCAGTTTCTGAACCTCAGTATTATCAAAGACTCTTTCGTTCCCTGTTGCATGGGGCGTATAGTTTGTTTGGCATTGTGTTTGTGATCCGACAGGGTTTTTGTTTGGGTTTGGGGTTCTTCTTTAGTTTCTCAGTGCCTGTTTCTACGTACTTAAAAAGCGCTCCCTGGTCTCACTGCAATCGCTAAGTTGCAGTTTTAAATTGAGGCTTTTGAGCAACGGTTACTTTACGTTTTCATGGTTTGTTTACTTTGGAAAGTACAATGGAAGATGAAAAAGGACAACGATAAGAGTTTTAAAACGATAGGGCCCATCTATTGACCATAACCTATTGACATTGTGACTAAGAAAAGTATCAGTGCTTCCTGCCTTGAGCTATCGTGTTTACAAAAATTCCTGTTTTAGACCTCTGGTGACCTCAAATGACTTTGACCTTCATCAAAGCAATAGGCTTCTCTCTCTCTAAATGTGATAAATCTATGTACAAAGTATAAAAAGTCAGTGGCGTACCCAGGATTTCCCTCGGGGGAGGGGCACGCAGTCTGTCACACGATCGCCGGTCTGGGGTGGGTTCTAGGGCTAGGGGCCCCTCCCTTTTGAAAATTTTTGAAAAAACAGGTGTCCTTACACGCAATTTGGTGTTACATATGCTTCCTTTAGAAGTAAAATTTGTGTTAAAAATCTTACCTATTTTAGGAGCTAAAAGAAAAGAATCGCTGGGCTGGGGGAGGGGAATAAGGGGAGGGGACTTTTCCTTTCACTTTCATGAGGGGTGTCCCCCTCCTACCCCAATTTTTGAAAAATTGAGTGTCCTCACATGCTATCTGGTGCCACATATGCTACCTTTTTGAAGTAAAATTTGTGATAAAATATTAATGTATCTTAAGGAAGAAAAAATCGCCGGTTTGGGGGAGGGGTCTAAGGGGAGGTCTCCCTCCCCTTTGGAAATTTTGGAAAAAAATTGGTGTTCTTACATGCAATCTGGTGCCACGAATGCTACCTTTCGAAGTAAAATTTGTGTTGAAAAATTTACGTATTTTTGGGAACTAAAAAAAATCGGCATCTGTGAGGGGGGGGGGGGGCATGGTTCAATGCCCCTCCCTGCGTACGCCACTGTAAAAAGTATCCATTAGTCCTATCTTGATATATCGCGTTTACAAGCTAAGCGTCACAAACACACATACATACACACACACGCATACACTCACCAGCGTGATTGCCAGGGCTGTTCCCGTTACACTTTGAAAGTAACTCGTTATAGTTACAGTTAATTCTATAAAATTGTAACTCGTTACAGCTATTAGTTACAATATTGAAAAAGTAACTAGTTACAGTTACTTTTGACTGAAAAGTAACTAGCTACAATTCAAAAGTAACTAGTTACTTCAAGGTGAATATACGGTACCTCGGTACCTGAAATGGAAGGAGGGCATAATTAGATAGTAAGAAGGGGGTACCTGACAGGACCGAACTTCACTTCTGCCGGTTATCCTTAGGTGTTCCCCAAAGAAAGTCAATTATGCCAGCTGATCTTCACTGGGAATTCAGGCAGAGGCTCCTAATGCTCATCATGAAGCAGCGAACCATGATAATGTGTCGGAGCTTACGCAAACTATTTGTTGGACGAATATGGTTGTAACCAAAACTTTTCCAGTTACGACAGTACTTCTTTGAGGGTGGAAATCTTTGTACTCCCATCACAATTTAGAGAGGTTAGCGGCTTTTTAAGGGAGAGAGCGTTGTTTTAGCAGTAGTTTAAGTCTTCACTCCTCAAGAGTATAAATATGGTAATACAATTCTCTATATTTGTTAACGGTAAAATTTTAAAACCCTACTGCTAAGGTTGGGCTAAGTGATATTTCCACATAAAGTTCAAGTTTCACATTGTGTCAATATGAAACAATGCATAGAAATGGTGACACTATGTAGTTTACACATGCAGACCATGTGCCCATAATTCACTTTCCCTTTACAATAAACAGGTGAAGCCTTAAGTCGGACACTTCTCTCCTCTTTCAATTACCTTTGTTAGGATACTTTTAACGCCATTTGATCATTTCAATGTTCTGCTGTTTTTTATATTAACCTTACTATTATTTCAGTGTAAGGAGTTACGGGCATTGAAAAGAATATGATATAGCCTAAATTCATACGTTTGCTTCATCAAATAAGGATAACATACATGTTAAATTAGATACATAAATATTTACCGACGATTGGCACCGTATAATTTACTGAGCTCCAACGAACTTGTCCGGATTCGACTAGCATAATGCCGGTCTCAAGAGCGTTTTCTAGATTAGGAATTTGCCCGGAATAGAAGGCTCCGGAATCGAAATTTTTCCGGAATGTGATGTAACTGTATTTGTACTCAGAGTTCATTCCAGCCAAGTTCTCAGATATGAAAGTTACATTAAAAGTGTTTAAAGTTCCATTGTAATTTGTGTACAATGTACAGATGTAATGTCACACATGATCAACTAAATTACTGAGGAGGCCAGGCTATGGAAGTGATGACAAACGATGACTTTATCAATGGTGGACATGTACAATAGAATTAAAACATCTGTAAGTTTGATATGCTATACTTTGCCAAAAAGACTGGTCTCGGAATTGGTGCCATTGGAATGAGAACTGGCCGGAACTTGAGTGGTACGTACCATGCTCGGAAAGATTAGGGAATCTAGAATCGCAGTTAGCTCCGACTCGCATAGGGCGGACTCGGGTCCAGCCCTAACGTCTCAAAAGGCAATGATTAAACTTTCAAAGTAAGCCTAGTATTTGAATGCCTAGAGGCCAACCTGTTTCTAAAGGTGCACTCTCTCCACTGTGTGCTCTAAAGGACAATATGAGTAAACTAAGGCCCAGATGACTTCACATAGTGTATATACTGATATGCTATTTAAAGTTAGCTGGGCCTTAGTTTGCCAGAGGACCGTTCAGTATTTTTCAACGAATCGCACAAAGATTCGATCTCATGGATAATAAGCATTGATCTGTCTAATAGGTAATTTGACACACAAATCAAATTTTAAACTTAGTTTAATCGAAAATCAAGTGACCCTGTAAGCCTGCAGCATGTGCACCTAATATCAACTCCTGATTCTAATCGTGAATAAAATTTGATGTCGGTGAGGGCGACGTCGATAATAGTGATGAATGATAAATATATCGTAAATAATTTTACCACCGAGGTGTCATCAATTTGAAAATTTTCTGTTACTACTTCGAGTAAAATGCAATTTATGGTCATTTGAACTATTTGTAACGGAAAAGTAACGGGACCAAATGTAACGCCGTTACAGTTACTTTTACACAGAATTGTAACTAGTTACTTGCTCCGTTACTGAAATGCAAATGTAACTCGTTACAGGGTTTCGTTACACAAAATGTAACTCGTTACAGTAACGGCGTTACTTGTAACTCGTTACTTCCCAACCCTGGTGATTGCATACATTGCTTTTGCCTTTGACAAGGAATTAAAAAGACATCGTGACAAACAAATGTAAGTTATCTCACTAAACGAATATGATTTGATATTTTTCACCTATCTGTGCGGTTTTTTTTCAGTTTATTTTGTTTGGAATTAAGTTTCATTTGAAGTATATTTTTTATCATGCGTAATAGGCAAAAGCGTCACCATCTTCTCAAAAAGTATGTGTGTGGGGGGGGGGGGGGGGCATGAACTTGACCAGAACTGAGCACGAATAGCGAAACCCTATAGGAGTGAGGGATCCGGGGCTCACTGGAAAATTTGGAGATCAAATGATCTGTGGTGATATCTGAGGCATTTCCCTAAGATTTGAATCCTTTAAATATCTGTTTCTACCATTTTGTTATTTGATTTCATTGATCTAGCTGTATTGTAAGCAATGGAATCAAACATGTGCCTATTACTTTTATTAGACTTCCGGAAAAGTGTGAGGGAGGGCAATCCCCTCTACTTTCAAAAGGTAGGGGGCGCCCATGTTAATGAGATTTAGCTTCAGGCTGTCACGCTCTTCTTTCCTTCCATTTTATGTTAAGTTTTTCTTCCATTGTCAGTTCAAGGTATTTTTGCAATGAAATATTAGAGTACAACATAAGTACACTAAAAAACAGACAGGTTTGGGGTGAGACCATTTTAGCTCCTAGGTTTTGTTATTTTCTAAGGTATTGCTTTTTCGGTTCTCAGGAACAGAAAATGAATAATGTTTGGTAGAAAAACTTAACACTGGTAGCGGGTGATGTATCACCACCCGTCCTCCTCTTCCTACTCCTCCTTCTCGGTCTGAACTCATGCAAGAAAAAAAAAAATAAATAAATTCAAAACCTGTGTGAATAACCAAAATGTTAGTTCAGTATTCCTTGCTGAAAAGGTAGTCCTTGTCAACTTTTTCTTCATTTTGTGTGGGGTGGGCGGTGAGGAGCGGTGCCATGTGGTACTGGGCAGTACCGCGTGGTGCTAGGCCGCATGTGGGGTGTCCACTGTTCCTATCTTGAAATATCTAGTTTACAAGGTTTTCGTTTTGTGACTTCTGGTGACCTCCAATGTCCACTAACCCCCACCAAAACAATAGGAACCTCCCTGCAAATATGACAAATCAATATCCTAGTTATGTTAAAGTGTGGTAAGGTACAGAAGACAAAAGTAACAAAACCTCAGAGATTACAGGGCCGTAGTACTGGGCAAAATCTCTGGCAGTTCATGACACTGCCTAAGCGGAGCACCAAGTGACGTGCCTATAAATAGTTGACACCCTGGCGGACCCTTCTTTTTTCACCTGTGAATGGATGTCATTCCTGGGGGGGGGGGGGATACACGTAAGGCCTGGCTTAGAGGCTTAGATGTAAAATGGTGCTATCGTTGACAAGGCATTGAACATATATCTTTACAAATTGTCATTGTTTTGCAGAAGTCTCCCTATTTTCGCTGGGCGTAAGGCAAGAGGTGCTGTCTAAGAGAAGGGGACGACACCCCTACTCTTTGAGAAATTTTTGTCTATGTGAGGTGATTTGGATGCAAAATGGTGCTACCTTTGGTAAAGCTTCGTAAAGCGTTGAAGTGATTACATGTTTAGGAATCCCCATTATTTTGTCTATTTTGGTAGGGTGTAATTGAAGGGATGTTACCTAAGGAGAGGGATGACACCTCTACTCTTTTAAGAATTTTTTCTTGTTCTTAGGCTTCCTAAATCCAAAGTGGTGTTATCTTTGGTAAAGTTTTGAAGTGATTACATGATTTGAAATTTACATATTTGTTGCCTTTTTGGCCTTGGCATTCTTTACCTTTAGATTTCATGTTTTAGAAATAAATTTAGATTTGATTTAAATTAAAAGTTCCTTTTCAAGCACATTGAGTTTAGTTTATACTTAAAGGAAATAACAGGCTATTTTATCTTTAGCCTGAGTATAATTGCAGGTATATCCAAGCTGTGTATCTTGTAAGAGGAAGAGGATAATTCCTTCGTCAGGAAGAGAAACCCACATAAAAACGTGTCCATGGCGGGGGCGGAAACCTCCCCAGTTCGGAAAAAACCGTCCCTTATATGCGATTTCCTAGGTTCTTTGGCCTTGAAATAATAATTAGAACAGTGAAAGTTTCAGCATTTCAGTATCTTTTTCTCAAATAGGCCAATTTTTCTGTACGATTTGGAAATCTCAGGGGGTAACTGCCCCTGCCCCTACGCTACGGCCCTGAGATTGGTGCCTTGGATAGGATCTGAAACCGAACCGTCAGAACAAGATACCGATCTCTTCTCACTATGCCATTAACGTACATAGGCGCGGAACCAGAGGGGAGGGGGCGTTCCCATCAGCTCCAGCATCGCCCTCCTTTGGCTCCACTTTCGTTTTTGAGACGGTCCCAGAGCTGCTGGACAATACGTATGCTTATATTGATTGTAGGTGCCAAGAAATACTTTTAGTGTCTAAATTTGAAACTTTTCCCAAGAATCCCCCTCTATCGAGGCTTCGTACAATTGACGCTCGAAGGTGCGCACTTTGCCCCCATGGAGTTAACCGCCCCCTTTTTGTGGAATCCGCCCGTGATGCACATTGATTTGACGGTATTTCTATAACTTTATGTAGTAGTCAAACAGGCTTTGAACGTGTTCATAATAAGCTAATTAAAATTAGAATTACTAATAAATTCACCAGAGTTATGTTTATGAAAAGATACTTGACATGTTGTTCTCTATTTTGGTATATTTTGTAATGGTACAAACATTCCGCCCTCTCTTTTCGGAAGTCATAAAACGAAAAATTTGGAGGTACGGCCCACTGTCTATTCAATTATAGGGGGTTTTCGTAGTTTTACCTCTGGTGATCTCACATGATCTTTGGCCTCCACCAGAACCCATTGGGTTCTCTTTCTTAATGTGGCAAATCTACATACCAAGTATGGAAAGTGCATCATCCCTATCTTCATATATCGTGTCAATACGGTTTTTGACCTCTGGTGACCTTAATTGAAGGACCCCGACCTCCACCAAAAAGGATGCGGAAGGGTATAGTTCTTAGCGTAATAAATTTATAAACCAAGGATGAGAAGTATCCATCACCTCTGTCTTGAAATATCGTGATTACAAGGCTTTTTCAGTTTTTGACCTCTGGTAACCTCACATGACCTTTGACCTCCACAAAAACAACAGCATCTCTTTTTAATCAAATAAGTCCATATACCAACTGAAGTATGAGAAGTATCCATCCTTGCTATTGTGAAATAGTGTGTAAACAAACAAGTTTCAATGTCTTTGCATTTCGCTCCGGTGACCTAGCTTAGATAACTGACTTCTAACAAAAACAATAGGGCTCATCTTCTGACTATAATGCATCGACATGCCAAGTATGAAAAGTAGCGTGTTTACATGGTTTTCGGTCTTTTTCACCTCTGGTGACCTAACATGACCTCTGGCCTCCACCAAAAACTCCCTCTGATGAATCCATATACCAAGTATGAGAATTATCATTGCTGTCTTGAGATATCGTGTTAACAAGCTTAGCGTTACACACACACGCGCACACCCCACACACACATACCTACACGCACATACATACATCCCCACGTAATTGAGTAGATTCCTTTTGCTTTCTGCAAGGAATCAAAAAGTGTAATGGTAAAGTCTTTCTTTTGTTCAGAAAACTTATTAAGACCCAGGTAAGCCTATTTTCCAATCTGGTATGACGGTATCTGTTGAATTAAATATCCTGGCAGATGGGATAGCCCAGAAATCGGAAAAGCTGGATGCACATATGAAATTACTGACCTGGTGCTTACCTTCATAGCAGGTGTACTCTTTTGACCTACATACTCGTTGGTATTACGAGTGCCTCTAAGATATTGGTGCAGGAGTAATACACGTTCGCCAAGCAGGTAAACGTGGTGCTTACATGCAGTAGAGCACGCACACGGCATGTAACACGTACTCTAGCATGCAGCTGCAGCCTTGTCCACAGTTAATTTGTTAAGTCACTTCTATCCTGCCTCCTCTGCCAGGGCTGCGTTCCAAGGCCCGAGGATACTAACACAATATCAGTTCGAGCTCATCAGGTTGCATATTATCGCAACTGAAGTCTGTAAGACGTCTGTGTGGACTGAATTCGAAATAAAAAGTAGGTTAATTGGACAAGTAAAATTACCTTCCCATGCCCAATACCAGTTGCTTCTTCGTAACGTTAGCATTGTTACTGAACGGACCGTTCGAACTGTTCCCCTAGCATAGCATTTCCACTCGCCTATAGGCCTAAGTTATAACGCTAGTTCAGGCTCCACGTAAAGCAGGCGTCAGGCCTAAACAATGGAGTTTCACTAAACTTAGCATAGGCCTAGGCCAAACACTGTAACGCCTAACAAGCATAACATTGTAACAGTTAGGCCTACAGACGATTGGTATGATCGGCAAATGTAGCTCACAAGCGTACCTTAGCATTTAGGCCAACTTAAAACTCACTTGCCAAGTGCTGTGGGCAAGCAGCCACTGAAGTCCACATGCCCTTACAATTTTCACTTGCCCCTCCTACAAAATGGCAGAATACTGTACATACTGATTTTTAGGTGTTAGCTTACCCATATAGCCTAGGCCTAATACGGTATCCAGTCAAAACGTCCCCAGACCAAAACGTCCCCGCATTTTCGCTACCAAAACGTCCCCGCACTATTATATATGGGAAGTCAAAACGTCCCCGCCATAGAGACTTTGAACATGATTTTAGGAATCCAAATTAAAACTATCGGTTGGAAACTTGAAGGAAACTTGAGACATGTTAAAAAAATTGAGTGCATGAGGATCGATTACGATAAAGTTAGGCAGGCCTAGGCCTAAGATAACGTTAGAACTTACTAACGTTAGAACTGAGATGCTATCCGACTAACGTTAGGCCTAACCTAGGCTTAACTGTTAGTTTTACAACTGACGGACGTAGAATGATTACCACAAACACTTTGGAATTTAACATAAAAGGTTAAATTTTCCAGAAAATTTCCATTTCATTCCAATAACTGTACATTAAAAAATTATTTGAACTTCAGAGTAGGCATACTGTAAGGGAAGATAAAGGCTACCAAATCCGGGGACGTTTTTGCACGGGGACGTTTTGACCTATAGCGGGGACGTTTTGGTACGGGGACGTTTTGGTCAGGGGACGTTTTGACTGGTAAGCCCTAATACAGATAGGCCTACAAGCTCACACCTATTTTTCACATACCATATGCCCTCTTACTTGGCGACCTTTAGCAACCTTTGGAGGGGCTTTACAGAGGCCAAATTTTAATAAAGATATCTGTCTCACCATCGTACTGTACTAACAGACAGTACAGGCCTAGTAAGGTGCCCGTCGACTGCACCCATCGACCGCGTGTCTAATCTTGTGTTCTATTTTACCGCAGCATCGCATTTGAACCCTAACACTTTTTACAAATTCAAGACCTGTGATTATTTTGCAGCTGATATTATCTGCAAAATGCAATTTCCCACTCATTTTTTAATAATATTGCCTACTAATTATAAGGTATCTCTTAAGTGTAGGCTAATTGAATTTCCAACCAATTTTAAAATACTGTAGATTCATGAAGAAATTACTGGAAACCTTCATTGGATGCTTCTTCTTACCATGTTTGGCAATCCTATGGTTAATTCTAACAGTTTTCTATGTTCTGGTACAAAGATTAAGCTCTGTGTTATGTTTAAGAAGTGAAATTAGGCCTAGGTCAAATTTGCAAAGTGCACGGTCGATGGACCCCTTTTGATAAGCTTAACTCCATAGGAATCGCCATTTAAAATGCTCTAAAATTTTCACTTTTGCATTCAAAATTCCATATCGTCAATTTATGACTGTACTAAAATACTGTATTGTTGATAAAAAAATACACCTTTGAGACCTCTTCGAAGGATTGCTAAGAAGTTTCATTCGTTAAACTTCTTAAGTGCGCGGTCGAAGGGCACCCCATCATACTTACAAAGGCCTAGGCCTAGGCTACACACTGCACAACACTGTGATGTGTCTAGGCCTAGGTAGTTCCAAAACCATCTTTTCCTTTGATATCTTATCATTATAATGATGTTTACTGTATTTGCCAAATCAATGACCAAATAAAGCTGTCTGTGACTCTTTATTCATAGCATATAGTCAGGGCTGGAAAAAATGTTCTTTTCCTGGGAAGGAAGTCAAATTTTCCACGATTGCTTACTGTATTTTCACATGCTAAAACAACAAATTTCCCTCCAGTTTTCAAATTTTCCCTCCAAATTCCAGAATTTCCAGGGAAGGAGCCTCCTAGCTTTCCAACTTTTTCCACCCATGGTATATAGTTACGTGATTGAATTGATTATGACCGACTTACAAATTCCCCATCAGAAAGAAAATGTTATTTTGCTCACAGAAGTAGCCCGAATCTGCTTATTACTATCAAATTGGGCTTGTCAAATTGATCCAATTTCTCAGTTTAGATGGTAATCATACTGTAGCTCAAGTATCTCACAGAATGAATGGTAAAACAGATAACGAAGCCCGCAATATTTTAATGCATGTACCTGGCTATTCCACACCATCCTGTTGTGCATCACGTATGTACATAAACAGCTCACACATTTGCTTTGTTTCATACAGCAGTACATAATGCATGCACACACTATATATCACAAGCATGTAAATAAGTATCTGCCTGGTGCATGCTGTGGGCGTGCAAGCTGGTACGAACTTGGGTAAATTCGAATGTATGAGTCAAGTAAATGTGTCAAACTCATCTCAGGGCCACATTTCAGACATCATTATTATCAACAACCCTGTTATTATCATGGATAGCTGACCAAATAATTGTGAATTGCCATGCACTCAAATGCTACATACAGTACTGTAGCTACAGTATGCCCATGCACCATTGATGATTCCAGCTATTTAAAGAGCCTATGAAGTGATTTATTACAGCCATTTGGTGTCATTCTCTGACCATATCTATCACCAAAAATAGCCCTTATGTTCTAAAATACTGCCCCATGAAAGAGAAATGCTAAAACAAAATGGTACCCCTTCCAACACAACAGCTCAAAAAGTGAAAGTACAGTACATTGACCCAAGAATGACGTCAGCTCCGGAACTCAACTTCGGAGTGGGGTGTAAGTAATGCGCTTTGAACATACCATGTACTGTTGATATTATGGAATTTTCCACGATATGTATGTGTCAGAAGCTTTATAAAGATGATGCATAGCTTACTGCTCTTGCAAAGAAAATAATTGATGTAATCATTAAAGTTATATCTCTAAGAAACCTTCGTTTGCCTCACAAGACAATCTTCATTGAGTCATCTGGTTTGGTACAAGCAGAGAGTTGCCACGGACTCTCTGGCAGTCTGGTATACAAGCAAATGGAAGTTCCCTGGTAAAAGGTTATACACACAGAACAATATCCTCCGGGGATACGAAATTGCATCCATTTCTCCTCCAGTGTCATGTAATCATTATTATTATTGGGGTGAGAAGTATTGCTTCGTTCACTAGTGTACATATGGGGGTTCATCAATACACAGGCCCATGTACAACTGTACTATTCTACATAGTGGCAAACAACTTCGGTTATACTTCGTACAAGCGGGAAAACTGGACCGAGGAAAGTAAACAGAACATAAAACAGAGGCAATTTTAGTGTGAAGGAAGACCAAAATTTTGGTTTGTCTAAGGAAGTATGGAGTATTTTTCTCAGAAGTTGACATAAAGTTACTATTTGAGTGTCAAGCATTTCAAAGTCTAGTAGGAGATCCATTGTTCGATTTTGAAACTAACGTTTGTGACAACTTGGAAAGGAAGCATTTCAAAGGAATATTGGGAGATAAATCAACCATCTTACCCAACAATCTATTTAAACGTGAGTTAAATGTTTTCTTTTTCTTTGCAAAGGGTCGCTGTCTAATTGAAGTTCAGCTAAGTAGTCTGCAAAGTCAAGGCTTAAAATATAACTTAGAAATACTCACGAAGAAGAGAGAAAATGGCTTCCGTTTGCTGCCTTAACTTGTGCTTCAATGCTTACGAGCATTTCAGAGTTATAAAATCCCATTTCAATACCAATTCTTGAAAAACTGGAGACCATCGGACACCATTGCGGATGGGCTAGCAAGATTCAGTGTATAGTCTTCTATGTACAGGGTCTGGATGTAAAGCTCGAGCGAGTAGTGACAAACATCTTTTGGGTAGAAAGAATTTCAAATTTTTATGTTATATATATTTTTTGCTTGATGCTGGCACATTCTTCAGATACGTTTTTAAGAAATTATATGGCCAGTAACGGACTCAAGCTACACAATCTGTGAGCAAAACGTTACTAGAAGTATGGAGTCTCTCTGAACTACTCGTTCGCCATCTTCCTCACACTGTCAGACTTTTTCTTGTTCTTAGACCAGCGACTTGGGATAGTTGGGCAAAATTCCACAGACTGGCTCTTCGTGTGGCCCTTTGTCATCATTCTTGTATTATCTCAGTCAAAAATGGGCGAATTAGGGCAAGTTTCTGTACATAATCGCAATGTACTTTCACTTTTTGAGCAGTTGTACTGGAAGAGGTACCATTTCAAATTTTTATGTTATATATATTATTTGCTTGATGCTGGCACATACGTTTTTAAGAAATTATATGGCCAGTAACGGACTCAAGCTACACAATCTGTGAGCAAAACGTTACTAGAAGTATGGAGTCTCTCTGAACTACTTGTTTGCCGTCTTCCTCACACTGTCAGACTTCTTCTTGTTCTTAGGCCAGCGACTTGGGATAGCTGGGCAAAATTCCACAGACTGGCCCTTCATGTGGCCCTTTGTCATCATTCTTGTATTATCTCAATCAAAAATGGGCGAATTAGGGCAAGTTTCTGTACATAATCGCAATGTACTTTCACTTTTTGAGCTGTTGTACTGGAAGAGGTACCATTTCCTTTTAGCATTTCTCTTTCATGGGGCAGTATTTTTTAACATACAGTAGGGGCTATTTTTGGTGATAGATATGGTCAGAGAATGACATCAAATGGCTGTACTTTGTCACTTCATAGGCTCTTTAAACTGGTCAACAGCATACTGTAGATCTTGTGCAATTAATTCTTGAGTCACATCGGCATGTGGTCGGGATGTAGCAGCATAACAGCTGGTGTACAAGCAATGTCAGTAGTCTGACACCCTACCAGTCCTATTTTTTTTATTTCATGGGATGACATCAGTTGTTTAGCCATTCAGGAAGCACTGTTTTTTCTTACAGAGACCATGGCATAGCAGTTTGTGATATATCCAAATGTTAGGTATCAGTGGACCGGGATATAAATATTGCGATATGCAGTGATCGAAACTATTTTGTAACTTTTTTCAATTTAGAATGAAAAGTTACTCCTACATTTATACAAGTATGTGAATAATATGGTCAGATAGGTAGACTTGTTCGCTTTCGGAAAATATGGATCTTGCGTACACTGTAGTTCTTGGAGTGATGTTATCACGATTTGAAAAAATTTGAAAAAATATTTTCTGGCGGGACCCAGGTTGTCACTCAAGCATGCTGTGACTCTGTGGTAGTTTTAACACTCCAAGTGCAGTGCGTATTGGTGAGTGGCATGTGGCGAGTTGTGATGCTATTTATAAAGACTGTGCTGAAAACCAGTTTTACGGGAAAGACCAGTTAAAACTGATTCCGGTTCGGTTAGTGGAAAAATGTAAAGCCGAAAAACCGAACTTAGGTAAATCACCTACGAATCTGTGAACTGTATGAATACAGCAATTGGTATAAATTCGTAAATTTCAGCCACTTCAACCCCAAAATTCTAAAATTAAAAATGGAAAAACAACTTTGGCACCTAGTCTGTAGTATTTATGATCATAAGTAATCATACTTTCATGCTTACGATCGTAAGACATCTCCTGCAAACTTGAATACCTCAGAGTTTACAGCTACTGTTTTCAAGAACAGTTTGCTCATAGCCTTACAAGGGTTGACTATGCCTAGGTTTTACTGCAGAGTCTAATGTTACTAGGCCATCAAACATACCAAGATTAGACTTCTTGATTTGGGATAAAATTTGTCTTTACAATGCATATCAGTCCTTTCTACAGGTATGTGACAAATTGAACAATCAAACTATTGATACTTAAACTTATTCATTACGACTTAAGGAAAAAACCGAGACTGTTAGAAGTAGCAAGCTTAGAAAAGTACCATTCGTCAAAGCTTGTGAACTAGGTTTTACCTTCACAAAATGAAACAGGGTCTGAGCTTGCCTCCGTAGCAGGCTGTACGGCATATTCCTTGTTCAGTCATATCCCTACAGCCTGCCAAAGTGAATACCGAACAAATTCTTTTGGATATTCATAGAATTATGTACTGTAGGTAAAATTTGTACCTGCTGACTGGCGGATTGCTAATGTTACTCCAATTTTCAAAAAGGGGGATCGGAGCTTGCCTTGCAATTATAGGCCAGTCAGTTTAACCAGTGTTGTGTGCAAAGTTATGGAATCTGTAATCAAGGATTGTTTGCTTAAATATCTTTTAGATAATGGGTTACTCAATCTGTCACAGCATGGTTTTTTACCGAGTAGATCTTGTGTTACTAATTTACTAAGCTTTCTTGAGGATGTTTCCTTATCTCTTGACTGTGGTCACAGTGTTGATGTCATTTACCTTGATTTTTCAAAAGCCTTTGATAAAGTTCCATTAGGTAGAGTTATGGTTAAACTGCATAGGTTAGGCATCAAGGGCAGTTGTGCTGACTGGATAAATTCATGGCTCAATGGTAGATCTCAGAGAGTTGTTGTTAATGGTAATTTCTCTTCTTGGAAAGAAGTTACAAGTGGAGTTCCACAGGGTTCTGTTCTTGGCCCGCTTCTTTTCTTAATTTTCATCAATGATATTGATAGCTCTCTCACATCTAGTATTAGTAAGTTCGCTGATGATACTAAGCTCTATAGGAAGGTTAGTGATAGGGATGATGCCTCATTACTGCAAAAAGACTTGGATAGGTTATTTTCATGGTCTCAGACTTGGCAAATGTCTTTTAATGCAGATAAGTGCAAAGTCCTTCACTTTGGTCCTAAAAATTTCAGCTATGATTATAACATGAATGGTAGTATTCTGAGTGATGTGACTTTTGAGAGGGATCTGGGTGTAGTTATTACAGGTGATTTAAAGCCATCTAGACAGTGTGCAGCTGCTGCTGCTAGGGCTAATAGGGTGCTTGGATTGATTAAGAGGAATTTCAGTAGTTTTAGTAAAGAAATTGTACTAAATCTGTATAAGCAGTTGGTAAGACCCCACCTCGACTATGCAGCCCAGGCTTGGAGTCCCTTCTATGAAAAGAACAAACTTCTTTTAGAGCAAGTTCAGAGGAGAGCCACTCGCCTTATACCCGAGGTGAGACACCTACCTTATCATGTTAGACTTAAGCATCTTGGGCTTACCACCCTGGAGTTGAGAAGGATTAGGGGGGACATGCTTCAGGTGTACAAATTTTTCTCTGAAAGGAATCCTTTGTCCTCTTGCAATTATTTAAAGGTTCAATGTAATTCTCGGGTTCGAGGCCATTGTAAGAAGCTAGTTAAGAATTTTGCAAGGCTTGACATTAGGAAGTTCAGCTTTTCTCATAGAGTTGTTAATGAGTGGAATAGTCTGCCTGAGTGGGTAGTTAACTCCACATCTGTGCACTGCTTTAAGGTTAACCTTGACAAGTTCTTCCATAAGTGTGGTAGAATCTAATTGTGCTGGGCTTGTTTGATGTTGGTTGGTTCTTTGTTTTCAGTTAAGGTTGTATGGACTTCAGGGCATCTTATGGGGCCTTAGCCCTCCTTTGCCCTTTAACCTGTTATGTTATGTTAATTCATAGTTTGCTCATAGCCTAGCAAGGGTTGACCATGCCAACAGTAGGTTTCACTGCAAAGTCTAATGTTACTAGGCCATCAAATGTACCAAGATTAGACTCCTTGATTGGGGATAAAATTTGTCTTTACAATGCATATCAGACCTTTCTACAGGTATGTGACAAATTGAACAATCAGACTATTGATACTTAAACTTATTCATTACGAGTAAGGAAAAAACCGAGACTCTGTTAGAAGTTAGCAAGCTTAGAAAAGTACCATTCGTCAAAGCTTGTGAACGACTAGGTTTTACCGTACCTTCACAAAATGAAACAGGGTCTGAGCTTGCCTCCGTAGCAGGCTGTACGGCATATTCCTTGTTCAGTCATATCCCTACAGCCTGCCAAAGTGAATACCGAACAAATTCTTTTGGATATTCATAGAAATATGTGGCCTCAAGACTGGTTGAATGTTCGTGAATACTTACAAGAAGGAAACATCTGGTCGTGTTTAAATCTTGCAGTAGCCTCTGCCACCCACAGAGTTGGTATATCATTGTAATAGCCACTCCCTGGTAGTGCCCACTGCACAGGTGGTTATGCAACACAGTAATGATAGGACTTCTCAGGTTTCAGTCTAGGATGTCAGTTTACGACTACAGGAGTATACACACTCACTCAAAAACAATAGCATGAATAATGAGAGCACATGAATAAGTCATCATATGGTAATGAAGTTACCATAGCTGAGGAGCTGAGCAAATAGAGTCCGCTCCACGGGGTAAGTCTGAGCAGGCCCACGGGCTTGTGCGTGGGTGTGTCATAGTCAATGTAGATTACGATAGTTGTGTTCGTTTAAACATTGAACTTCCCGTGCACAATGTTATTAAAAGCGTGTGCACTACTCAAAGTAACCCTTCCAGTGAGAGGGAACATGTTTACGTTTGGTCTTTTGACTCTTTTCACTTATCCCTTAGTACGGGGTTACCCTGACTGGTAAAATTGCGTGAAAGAGCATACCCTATGTGGCACCCCCTCATTTGTTAAAGCCTGAGGGATTTTTAACATCAGAACTCTTTGAATTAGGCTTTCCCATAACACCAGAAAATGTTCCTAAATTCAATTTGACAAAGTTATGGGAACTTGAAAAGCTTTCCGTTTTATACTGTACTTGACAGGCCTGAGGATTTCAGATTTCATGGTAACCATTTTTTAGGTTACGTGGTTTTTGATCGATGTAACCTAATGTAACCCATTTTGTTGAGTCTCAGAAACCCATTTTTGCGGATTCCCAATATAAAGAAAAGACAACTCTGTGACAGTTTACCACACCGAACTTCATGTAGTGTGTAGGTGTACGAGCGATCATTCGCACTTTCAACGCCACAGTGCACAACATACATGCATTCAGTTACGGAAAAACAATATTTCAAAATGACATGATGCTGTAAAAGTGTGTGTTGATGCTTTGTCGTGAGGTATCATCGTATAGTTTGGTGTACAGTAAAATCTCGTCTATGCGACACATCAGGACCGAATGTATTTCCAATATTGGTAAAATTCGGGTGAAAGGGGTTTCAACTTTTTGCCTCAAGTATATATAGGGTCCATAAGAAAGAGTGTGAACACATTCCCCAAATAATTCCCGAAAGGCTGGCAAAATTGCAGACAAAATCCCGGTTACTATTTTTTGTGACCGCTGATATGACAAATAAATTTTTAGACTTCTAAAACAGATTTTATTCCCAAAATTCTAGCCTACGCTCTTCTGAATGACCAATGCTTTCTACACACTAAATGAGTGTATGTGCTGAAGCCTAACGATCTGGTCATCTGGAGAGGTATCTAGAGTATAAATTCGGCATAAATTTCCAAAGTATTAGAGACACATGTGTAGGAGACTCTCAAACAGCAATTCGCAATGTTGTTGTAACATCTACTCTTGTTATTTTTAAGTAAGAACCTCACTAAGAAACTAACTCTTCAGATTTAGCGAAACTAGGACTTACTGTACGGTAGCCTAACGTATTTGCTAATGTATTTTAGTATACTGTAGGGAGAAATTGAGCCTATACCGACTCATTGATCCTAGCAAGGATTTCAAAACAAATATGTACGATTTTTCATCCAAATTTGACAAAGAGATAACAAATTGTTTTCTGTGCCCACATGTTGGCTCTTTTAGCCCTCCTGACATCCTAACCGCGACTTTTATAGTCCCCGGGAAATTGGTGCATTTCTGCAGAAATTTACATTAAATTTTGACTTGCACAGTAAAGCTCTGAAAACTTGTTGTATTCTACTTTAATTGGATGAATATTATTGTTGTTAAATCTGATAGCTAGTTTGGAAAAACAGGGTTTTAGTGTGCACATAGAATCATAGTAATACTGTTGAAGAACACGCTGATTTCTCTTTTATTTTGTAATCGAACAGAGTATCTAAAGCCAATATCAGTCTGACACATCCATTTTATCACCTGCAGTATCAGTTAAGTCTGATCAGTTACCCTAAACTTTGACTCCGCTTTCAAGCATCCATGCATCCACTTTAAGAGTGATATTGATGAAGTAATTCACTCTGCATCCAAGCATTGGCACATCTACTCTAGAATATCGTTTGTGGTCTCACTCTTAGCTAAAAATGGACAGCAATGAGTCGTTCTCAAAATCATTCATGTTGATCTAGCATCCCAAACTTGACTCCGCAATTGAGCAGCCCTACATCCACTCAAAAATGTTAGAGGTGAACTTCAGATTTTTTTTTGTTCTGAAAATGATATCCTTAGCGTCTGTGTGTTTTATAAAACAAGATTATGTGGCTTGTACAGTAGCTGGGACTAAAACTACATATGGGGTCATGGAATACATCCTGGCCCTTGCATAAACAATCTAGCAACCTAAATCGTGTATGGAAATCAAACTATGTACAGTAAATAAAGTTTTTAGTGCCGTTTATGCATTTCCAATAAACGTAATCCCCCCTTCAAATTTGGGGACCTAGTGCCAACACTGATCAATAGTGAAAAGTTGATACTGCAAAAACCCTACCTGCTACTGAGGCAAAAAGGCCAAGACTTGCCGTTTGATTTATCTGACATTTTTCTTCAAAGCACATCTGTCTGAGCAAAAGTGCACATGCTCACACATATGTGATTTAACAAACAAACATGGAGTTAGGAAGATAATGTTAACTTAACTGTGGAGGCTTCAAAAAGCCAGACTCTGATTATGTATGTATGAGGAACATTATTAATATTGCCATTAGCACGCAACCTGAAGTGTCACCTCATAGGCTATGGTTTACAGTACTACGTAGGTGTGCCCTATTAAGTGGTATGCAGAGTGAGAACACTTACATTGTATGAATTTTATGAAGTTCCTCAATTTACATGTACAAGTACAGACATTTGTTTGCTCTCCCAGCAGGATAGTAAAGATGCCAATAACCAAAATTCACGCACGTCAAATCTTTGACAGCCGAGGTAACCCTACGGTAGAAGTGGACCTGACCACAAACAAAGGTACAGTTTGATAGTTGTAAGCTTTGTAAACACAAGGTCCAATATTTTCTCCTTTTTGATTCCTTAAGGCAGAAGGAATCAGTGCGATGGTGATGTGGGTGTGTGAGTGCTAAGTGTGTATGTGACGCTTTGCATGTTAAACAGGATATCTCAAGAAGGGTACCTGTGAGAGATCTCATACTTGACATTGATACCCCATATTAAGTATATGATCCCTATACTATAGTTTTTGGTAGAGGTCAGAGGTCACCTGGGGTCACCAGAGGTTCAACTGTAAGTGAAACTTGCTTTTAAACACGGTTCTACAGAAGGGAATCTTCAACGAATTTCATACTTGGCTTTAGATAACTGCATATGGGGTAGATAACCCCTAACGATTTTGGTGGAGGTCAAAGGTCACTTGGGGTCACCAGAGTTTATATAGTTAAA
Source organism: Holothuria leucospilota (assembly GCA_029531755.1). NCBI lineage: Eukaryota > Metazoa > Echinodermata > Holothuroidea > Aspidochirotida > Holothuriidae > Holothuria > Holothuria leucospilota. The sequence goes on along the minus strand of CM055981.1, from coordinate 18,956,309 downwards.
ATCTTGAAAACTGCCCGTAAACAGGTTATCTATAGGGCAAGCCTGAGGGTTCTCATACTTTTTATGTTCTATATTCCATTTTGAAAAGATGATTCCTTTTGTTTTTGGTGTGGGTCAAAGGTTATCTGGGTTCACCAATTGTAAAAACCTTAAAAAATTGCTTTTAAACAGTAAACATTTGACCTCAAGATGCATAAAGCTTAAGGGATCTTATACTTTGCATGTGGATGCCCCATATTGAGTAGATGATTCCTATAATTTTTGGTGAAGGTCAAAGCTTACCTGAGGTCACCAGAGGTCAAACTTTAACCCATGAAATTGCTTGCAAACACAGTATCTCCAGAAGAGAAACTTCCATGAATTTCTTAGTTGGCATGTGGATACAGCATATTAAGTAGATGGTCCCTGTGAGTTTTGGTGGAGCTCAAATTTCATTTGGGGTCACCTGAGGTCAAATAGTGAAAACCTTAAAATTGCTTGTAAACATGGTACTGTATCTCAAGGTGGGTAAGGTTAAGGGATGCCATACTTTGCATGTACTGTAGATACTCCATGTTGAGGGGGTGAACTCTGTTGTTTTGGTGTAGCTCAAAGGTCATCTAGGGTCATCAAACTGTGGAAACATTAAAAATTGCTTGTAAACATTTACTCTCAAGACCTGTAAACTACTTGTCATGTGGATACTCCAGACTAAGGTGTAGCGGTATATCGATATTATCGATATTAGTCGATATTTGCTCCTTAGTAATATCGTCGATATGCGTTTTCAAAAGTATCGATATATAGTAAAGTCTATATATAGTACTAATATCGATATTCTACTATTCACTTGGATACCGATTCTTCTAAAATAGCAACACTCAACACAAATATCGATATTTAACAGCAGTGACTCATAACCGATACGAGTGTTTTTAAAAACCGATACCTAAGCATCGATAGAGTCAAGTTACCAACGAATCTTTGGCCTAGCTTACGTAGGTCTAGGTTCACCTCTTGTGACCTTCGTAGCACAATACTGAGCTGTTCATCACAATGCTAAGAGCATATAGGCATACTGTATGAATTATATATCTGCGGTTTGCATACGCAGTTGAATACTTCGATGTAGGCCTACTGCGTACCCAGTGGATTCGGTACAGACTGGTGATCGACTGCCAAAGTACACGTGGGGCGTAAATGGCTGAATATATGTACAGCGCTAGCTCATGAGCCGTATCAGTGACACGAAAGTTTTTTCTACAGAATTGGTTACTGCATGCAAGTTTATTCCGAGACCTTACAAGTAAACTAATTTTTCATGATATTCAGACTTACTGTAGGATGATCTATCTGAGACTATCTCACAGAGTAAAGTTCCACAAACAGAAAATAACGTAACATTTTCGCAAATACATTCGTTAGAAGTTCAGTGTTGGTACACATACTGTACTACGTATGTGATTCCATAGGCCATAGGGTTTAGTACAGCTTCGTAATTTTTCGTTGGGGAAGCTTTACGTTAATTCTGTTCACAACATGAATGTATGCAAACATGTACGAACACGCCGCAATCAGTCCGTACATGCAACACCTGTAGTACTGTAGAAAATATTTAGTTTGGACTCTTCCAAACAAACTATGCAGCCATACATAGGAGTATTGTGACCTTTGACTGGATTAGCGTACTTTGATACGAGGGCTTTTTTAACTATTTTGTGGGATATATATTTTGTTTGTTTGGGCGGAATTTTGCGAGTAGTTTCGACTGTAATATTTTTCCATACATTAAAAAAAGATCGCTGACACTACGATGGGGATGATCCTGCAAAAATAGCTGTGTAAAAGTTCTTATAGCTGCACTTGAAAGTTTCCGGAAAATTCTGACATCCCAGGTACCGGATCGGACACGTGCAAGTGCGAGAGTGCCGAGAAGCTAGCGAGCTGCAGACCTACAGCGGACTGCACGGTGCCTGGATTTTCACTACGAGCAGTACTGCATTCATAGATTATTGGAATGTCTGAATAATAGCTATAAATATCGACTGCTAGTAACTTAGTGGTTATAGTTGAGTGTAATACCGACGAATAGTTGATATCGAAAATATCGGCCGGTATTTTAGATATATAGTGACTAACTAAACAAGGCCGTTTTGATGCAGCATTGCATAGTGAACTACTTGCGAGGTATTTTACGAGAGTTAGGTGAAGAGGTACGTACTTCTTTGTGACAAACGGAGAAGGCCTCTGGCTTACGTAAGTCCAAAAGGAACACTTTTTACTTAATATCCCAAAACTTGCGAATCAAAATATGCCACATTTTGTTTGAAAGAAAAATATTTAAAACACAAGCTGTTGATAGTGGAAGGAATCGGCGTAGCGCATGCTAGTAAGGTGTGGGAATTACGCTAATGTTTGGGCCACGCGTTTTGAAAATGTTTGTATGGTCAGTGAAACCAATAATCACAGATTTTGAAATTATTTTGTAGTTATTTAGGGGAAGACCTCCTACAGATTTTTTTTTTATAGATCATGGCTGTTGCTTTAGCGAGATGGAGGGATATTTGATCGTCTGGTGTAATGCTGAAGTAACACTAAAAGCTATATAAGACATATTCCAAAAGAAGTAATTGAAAGTTACTTCGCGACTGCAACTACTCAAATGTTAAATGCAAACACAGTTTTTTTTTTTTTTTTTTAATTTTTCTGCACAAATCTTGATTTATTTTTCGCTACCAACGTAGTAAAATTCGGCATTTAAGTCGCCAGGGGCCGGGTACATGGTAATACCTTCCAATACTTCGTTTTTTCATATGTATAGTGTGCGTTTCCATTCTGCGAAAATATCGATATTATCGATATTTTCAGGTCAGTATATCGATATTTTATATTGGCAATACCGCTACACCTTACTCCAGACTGAGTAGATGATACCTTTAGTTTTTGATTCCTTGCCGAAGGCCGAAGGAATCTGTGCGATGGTGATGTCATGTGTGTGTGTGTGTATGTGACGCTTTTGCTTGTAAACATGATATCTCAAGAAGGGTAACTCTGAGGGATCTCATACTTGGCATGTAGATTGACCATATTGAGTAGATGATCCGTATTGTTTTTGGTGGAGGTCAAAGGTCATTTGGGGTCACAGGAGGTCAAAAGGTCAAAACCTTGTAAACACAATATCTCAAGAAGGGTAACTTCGAGGGATCTCATACTTGGCAGGTAGATTGCCCATATTAAGTAGATGATCCCTATTCTTTTTGGTGGAGTTCAAAGGTCGTTTGGGGTCACAAGAGGTCAAATATTAAATACCCTGGAAATTGCTTGTAAACGCGATATCTCCAGAAGGATAAATGTGAGGGATGTCATATTTACCATGTACATTGCCCATATTGATTGGATGATCCCTATTGTTTTTGGTGGAGGTCAAAGGTCATTTGGGGTCACCAGAGGTCAAAAGGTCAAAACCTTGTAAACACTATATCTCAAGAAGGGTAACTGTGAGGGATCTCATACTTAGCTTGTTAACTGCCCATTTTAAGTAGATGATTCCTCTTATTCTTGGTGGAGGTGAAAGGTCATTTGGAGTCATCATAGATCAAAATGTCAAAACCTTGTAAACACGGTATCTCCAGAAGGATAAATGTGAGGGATCTCATACTTATTTTGTTAATTGTCCATATTGAGTAGATGGTTTCTATTGTTTTTGGTGGAGGTCAAAGGTTGTTTAGGGTCACCAGTGGTCAAAAGGTCAAAATGTTGTAAACACTATAAAGGGCAACTGTGAGGGAATTCATACTTACCATGTGGATTGTCCATATTGAGTAGATGATCCCTATTGCTTTGGTGGAGGTCAAAGGTCACTTGGGGTCACCAGTGGTAAAAAGGTCAAAACCTTGTAAACACGATTTCTCAAGAAGGGTAACTTTGAAGGATCTCATACTTAACATGTTTATTGCCCATATTGAGTAGATGATCCCTATTAGTTTTGGTGGAGGTCCAAGGTCATTTGGGGTCACAAGAGGTCAAAAAGTCAAAATGTTGTAAACACTGTATCTCAAGAAGGGTAACTGAGAGGGATCTCATACGTAGCGTGTTAATTGCCCATATTGAATATTGGATACTCCAGACTGAGTAGATGATACCTGTAGTTTTTGATTCTTTGCCGAAGGCCGAAGGAATCTGTGCGATGGTGATGTCATGTGTGTGTGTATGTGTGTGTATGTGTGTGTGTATGTGACGCTTTTGCTTGTAAACATGATATCTCAAGAAGGGTAACTCTTAGGGATCTCATACTTGGCATGTAGATTGACCATATTGAGTAGATGATCCGTATTGTTTTTGGTGGAGGTCAAAGGTCATTTGGGGTCACAGGAGGTCAAAAGGTCAAAACCTTGTAAACACAATATCTCAAGAAGGGTAACTGCTAGGGATCTCATACTTGGCAGGTAGGTTGCCCATATTAAGTTAATGATCCATATTCTTTTTGGTGGTCAAAGGTCATTTGGGGTCAAATGGTAAATACCCTGGAAATTGCTTGAAAACACTATCTCCAGAAGGATAAAAGTGGGATATCATACTTACCATGTGGATTGCCCATACTAAGTAGATGATCCCTATGGTTTTTGGTGGAGGTAAAAGGTCATTGGGGTCACCAGTGGTTAAAAGGTCAATACCTTGTAAACACTATCTCAAGAAGGGTACTAACTGTGAGGGATCTCATACTTAGCGTGGTGATTGCCCATATTGAGTAGATGATCCCTATTATTTTTGGTAGAGGTGGAAGGCCATGTGGGGTCACCAGAGGTCAAAAGGTCAGAACCTAAATGATATCTCAAGAAGGGTAACTGTAAGGGGTCTCATACTTAGCTTGTGTGTTTCCTTTATTGAGTAGATGATACCTATTATTTTTATGCAGGTCAAAGGTCATTTGAGGTCACAGAGTTCAAAATCTAGTAAACATGATATTTTAAGGAGGATAACTATGAGGGATCACATACTTGGCCTGTGGATTGTTCATATTTGGTATGTAGGTCATTTTGGGCACAAGATTGCAAAAGCTTTTGACCTAACTAACATGATATCTTAAGTAGAATAACTGTAAGGGATCTCATGCTTGTCATGTGGTTGATTCATGCTTGTTACAATCTACCATATGGCAAGGAATCACTAAGCCTTTTGGCTTTCTGGTTGGTGTAGGTCAAAGGTCATTTGGGGTTGCTAGAAGTCAAAGTGTGGGAAATCATGTTAATTTGTTTGATATCTCAAGAAGGGAAATGTATATGAATCTCAAACTTCACAGTTGGGTACTCTGTATTAAGCATATGGTCTCTACAATTTTGGTGGATGTCAAAGGTCATTTTGGGTCACTAGAGGTCAAACTGTAGAAACCTTGAAAGTACTGTAACATGCATACATGATACTGAAGAAGGGTAACAGTGATGGATCTCATACTTGACATGTGGATACCTTGTATTGGTTAGATGATCTTTATTGTTTTTGGTGGGGGTAAGATGTCTTTTGATCGTATCCTGAAAACCGTGGAAAGTGTGTAAACACGATATGTCAAGAAGGGAAACTTCAGATTAATAGTTCATGAGTACCCCACATAAAGCATAACCTAAAGACTGTGGAGAAGATCAGAGGTCATTTTGGGTCACCACAGGTCAAACAGTGGAAACCTTGATAGCTGCTCCATGATACTGTGTCATCAGGAAACCATTGTACTAAAAAGAACAAAGAATTGTAGCCCTCAAATTTAAAACTAAACAACACCGGGGGCTTGGACTTGCCTCAGCAGGCTAACACCAGTATGCAAGTCCTAAAATTCTTATTATGTTTGAGGAAAACTTTGTGACAGTAGATTGCTTTTCAACATTGAGCTCAGCTGTATATGTGACATCTAGCAAAAATGCTTTTGAAGACAAATCAATCCCTCACACAAAATGTGGTATGAGGGATAATATTTCTCATGGAACTTCTTTTTCAATATTAAATGTCTACATGAAATCTTAATTGAAGGAATAGTATTATTTTCCACATCACAATATTCAATTTGCAGGTGTGTTCCGAGCGGCCGTCCCTAGTGGGGCATCCACTGGTGTCCATGAAGCCTTGGAACTCCGTGACAAAGATCCCAAAAGATTCTTGGGGAAAGGTACATTTTTGTGTTTTAACAGTTGACGTGAGACAATTTTGGTTTTGACCATGAGAATTAGAATTAATGCAGTCAAGTTGGTGTATGTGTTTACTTTGGGTGCACATGATACCCTGCATTTTGCAAGACCTCTGCATCTATAGCTTAGGAATCATGGATATTTTTCAAACTGGGAATGAAGACGTTTAATTCTGAGTGAATTGCTCTTGGATGAAAACTGTCTCCAATTGCACCAGCAAAAATAATTGAATCCCATACCTTTTAGATTCTATGTTCAGTAGCACACTGATTTAAATGTCAGCTTTCTCTTCTTCTCAGCTAGATAGCACCAATAGGTAATGCTTTCTGTATACCTTCTTTGTATACATATGACAGAGCTCAATATGGGACTCTGAGGCAGTCAGATTTACTACTGTGCCTCCTTAACTATGATATGAGTCCCCAGAGATCCTGTCTGCTGTGCCCTGTACTGATTGTCTGCCACATACAGTTGTGATAGTAGGAAGTTAATCTGATAGAGCCATACATATGCTGAAAGATACTTTCACAATTTAATGTTTAGACAGTATGAGAGCATTGACATAGGGGTAGTGTGTAAAGCCATTAAATGTTGCTTAAATGCTAAGTTAAATTTGCAGTATTTGTTAACTGAGTGGCCACCATAAATAGTTACAGAAATATATCATGGATGATATTACTGTATGTAATCGTGCAGACTAATTTAATTTATGGAATGTGAAACCTTCATGATGTAAGGATTTTAGATGTTTTTGTTGGATCACTGTAGACTAGGTGGTATGTGGTAATGCAAATGCAGCCAGCTGCAGCTCTCATTGGCAGTTGTAAGACTTTAACCTCTACAGGAGTACACTTCTGTAAAGTACTGATGAGGGTAAGAGACAGAACAAAATCATATTAGCTTTTTCAGAGTTTTGCCTCAACATTTTCATAAACTTAGACAAAAGTTTACCCCTAAAATAAGGATATTTATTTTGGTCACAGTACCATACATACTCAAGGGCAAGAGGTGTACTGTACATCCAATGGTGTGATACACATGGTTGTGGAGTACATTTTTAATACCACAAAGCTCTTGTGAACAAATAAACATTCATCTTTGAGAGGAACTACTTATTTTTAGAAGTACAACCACTCAGTTTATTTACATAGGTAATGCTAAGGGGTCAGGATTGTATAGATGGCTATATTGTGACTTTAGTCACCTGCTGGACTATTCATCATTTCTGTGCATCAATAAAAATGCTTAAAAAGCTCATAATATTTCCTTGCAGGCTTTTGCAGCCTGTACTTTGTGACAATTTGAAAGCAGAGAACTGTGATTTGATTAACTTGCTTAGGTACAGTATAAGGCCTTGTATCTTTCTTGGGTATAGCATGGAAACCTTGAAGAAGCAGAGTGGAGAGGGTAGAGCAACCCATTTTTAAACCAAAATTGGATCAGAGGTACCAAAAGGCTACATTTTACTCTGCATTTATGTCTCTTTTTGTAAGGGTGAGGGGAGGGGGAGGGAGGGGTGACAAGAAGTTTCATTGATGAGTACCCTGTAATGTACTGTGCCCGTGTTCCCCTGTAGACATGTACAATCCTTATTAGCCATTCCATGTAGATTTGAATTTACAAACTTTGTAAGAATTCCATTGCATGTGAATACCTGCAACACATGCTTTTCTCTACAAAGCCATGTAACAGGATTATTTGAATCTTGTGAGAACAGTTTGGTGATACTAATCAAATTTTAGCAGAATGTTCATCAGAGAGTAGAAAAAAAGCACAAAGAGCCCTCATAAATCATTTGTTTTAATTTCCCACATTAACATTTACAGAGAATATGTATTCAATCCAGAAGTACATTCTTTGTATTTGAGCTGTACTATGTCCATGCCATGAAAATGCCCATAAGCCTACAATCCCGAGTAGTCCCACACGGCCCAGGAAAGTATTAGTGATGGTCAGTAACTTTCACATTCTGTGGTTTTAGTCCAGTGAGTTGTATCTTAACAACCGTGCTCAATCAGGACATACGATCCGGCCAAGCCCTAGTAGTCACTGGAACTACTTATTAAGCACCACAAGTTATTAATCTCTTGAGTGCGCATTGTGCTGATAGAGCTGGAGTTTTGTTACCTTGCTATGATGCAAGTATGATTAACTGTGGTCAGCTTCTACAAGAATTTGGACTAAAAGGACTTTCATGTAATGTCAGTGGTGTACCTCTATGTTTAGTGGAGAGGGAACACAGAAACAGGAAATTTTCATGCAACATCTAATGAAGGAGTAGGAGAAGTGTGTTGTGGAAAGAAGTGGCCACAGGCCAAAAAATGAGCCCATGGATGGTGGTTTTGCTCCTAGTCTTAACTATATATCACCTGTTTTGATATAAATAGTACATTGTCTACTTCAAAGAGTTTTCTGCTCTGCATGTAAACAACAGTGTGCTACTTATGATAGTATTATTCTGTTGTGTATATAATCAATATTTCTCTTTTCTCGCAGGTGTAGAAACAGCCATTAAAAACATAAATGACATCATTGGACCAGCAATAGTGTCAAAGGTCAGTACTTGTTTGGCTAGGTATCAATAAAGAAAGTATTCTCAGCAGAAACCTGGGGTGGCCGCACAGAAGCGTTGATAGTGATGGCTTTGATAGCGCTATCAACTCTCTATCAAACCTGCCACTATCAGCAGGTGCAAAATGACCGCACAGAAGACGCTGATAGAGCTATTCACTGATAAGGTGCTGTTAGGCTCATTAGCATATTTTGAGGTAAAAGTCTTTTTACAGATGGGGGATTCCCCAGTTGCTTTGCCCGGTAATCTCTATTTGAAGGGTTTTATTGCGACCCTGCGCTAACTGCAACAAAGGATAAGCCCCTAATCACTCCCTTTAATGCAGCTAACATGGTAGGCATATAGTGAATTGATGCCTGACAGCACGAGGCAGAAGTCATTGTTTTCACATAAATCACAACTTTGCAAGCAATATGGCACCGAATAAGCAAAAAAGAGCTCGTGCTCTGGACTTCTCAGAGGAAGAAATAAGAGTAATTAGAAATCATTTCGTTCGGTAAAGCAAGACGCTTTAGGCAAAGCATACCAATGAAACTATGCAAAAACAAAGGACGAAATATACAAAAATATTACAGTAGAAGTTAATGCATTAGGGGTTGTGGAGCGGAGTCTTCAAAGCATCAAAGACAAATGACAGACTCTTAAAAAAAGTGTCAAAGATAAAGAAAACCACAGTTTACAAGAGAAGAGGAGACTGCGTAAAGTGACAGGTGGAGGGGAAACCCTGTCCTCAACGAACCCGATGTTTTAGATGGACTGCTGGAAGAGGAGAAGGAAATACTTCAAGTTATACCCCCAGAGCAAATAATTGGTGCCTTATATTTCATTTGGGATATTTTGTCTCTTCGAATATGCTGGTGGTAGCTTATGTTGTATCAGACCCCGATCTGGCACGAAGTGATAGTCCATGCACGTCGCCAACCACGGGTAGGTATCCCCCATTTGCAAAGTAGCGGAGTGCAGTACATAGTTGAAGACTGGGCTGAATAGAATCATGCCTGTGAGGTAGCAGGAATGGAAAAAATACAAAAATACAAAAACTCAAGTCAGTACCGCCTTTTTAAAAATGATCAGTGTTCGGGCCTGCCTGTAGATTGAATTTTCTTAGCATACAGCGTGTGGTGAGGCAGCCCCTCAGGGGGGATAGAAAGTATGAGGAGGGAGCATAGGTGTGATCCACATTGCACTTTGAGCCCAAAATGTTGTGTGTGAAGAAATTTTAAATAGGATATAGAACAGCCACATAGACCCAATACTTAAAAACGTCTAAAATGAAATATATTTTGTATCCAACTATGTCAGCCTCCATGCGCCACATCTTCGTCAACAATGAGAAAATTTTGTGCTATCAAAGCCACTATCGGTGCCTTGAACACTGTTAGTGGGTTGATATAACATTACCAGTAGTGATAGTTTCTGTGCGGCCTTTTACTGATAGCCTATCAGTGCTGATAGCTAATCCCCTATCAGTAAGCTTCTGTGCACCCAAAATTTTCTATCAGCGCTGTTAGTGGTGTTGATAGCGCTATCAACGCTTCTGTGCGGCCACCCCTGAAATAAGTCCAACAGTTAGTGATTCTGTCCCTAAATGCGTTTTTGAAGAATTTCTTTTTAAAGTGGCAGTGGTGCACTAAAGATCAGATGTTCAATAAAATTGTACTTTTCTCATGAAGAAAATTTCTTGTTTGAGTAAATTATTTTTCTTACATGCCCATTCCATGCTTATTCCAAAGATAACTGGTATCAGAATTGTACATGGCAAATGCCTAATACCTCAGCACTAGTATAGTTAAAGAAGAAATTGACCATAGCTGTAAGAGCTAGAGCATATAAAGAGTTGGTTTCAAATTGTGATAAATGCTGAGGTAAAAAAATTAGAAGAACGAAAAAGTCTAAGAAAGTGATGATACCTCAAATCAGACAATTTATTTACATCCAAATTTCCACCTTGCTACCCTTCCACACCTTTTGAAAAAGTTAGCTTTCTTTTAAACATATGATCTCAAATGACAGGGCCTTTAAATGTAATTAACAAGCCTTGGAAAGTGCCCTTTCCAGTGACCTGAGAGGGAAGTGTGGCAAAAAAAGTTCATTGGTATGCTACTAGCCAACCGATAGTGATGCATGCAGGGAAAGAGCCCCACCATTTTTCCTTAGTTCTGTTTATTAAAACGGTCTTGGTATTAAAGTGACCCATAGAATATGTACATTATTGTTAACTTTGGCCATATTGAGAAACTAGTGGAGAAATCCAGTTTAGTGATTCTTATCCTGTACTATGTATGATTCAGTGTCATGAGGGACCACAGTAAGTAAACTTCATCTTGAAGGTACACTGATACTATTTGTAATGGTATAAAACTGTATTACATAGTAAATGAAGCTGGGTTGTACTTCAAGATATTTCACCCACACAGACTGGAGTGTTTGTCTTTTGTGTGGGTGTTTTGTTACATTTCAGCAACCCACATGAATAGTCACAAACAGAAAGCAAAAAAGTGTATGACATGTTACAGGTATCATCACATGCCAGTATAGCTGTAACATACTACACAGAACATACTACAACTATATATGTAAGGTTGCAGGAAACCTTTCATACCATTGTGTCAATAAGCATGCATAAAGCAGGGAGGTGGGAGTGGGGCACTTAGGGGCTATTCATCCCACCTGTCCTGTGGTGCTTAGTTAGAGGAATCTGAGGAAACTGAGAGGAATTGGGGACAAAAGTGGGGTCAGTTGGGGGAAAATGGAAGTAACCGGTACTGCTACCCTCTCCCCACCCTCACTCCCACTTGTGGCAATTTCTGAAGTCCAACACTTGCCAGTGCAAGTCTTTTTGATGTATGGTAGACTCATCTTTCTTTTTAGAGCTGTGATGAGACACAACAGGCTGAAATTGACAAGATGATGTTAGCCTTAGATGGAACTGAAAACAAATGTGAGTAAAATCAAACCTTGAATTTTTTTGGCTTTTGGCTTAAATAGTACTTGGTTTCATAGAATTAACAGCTAATTGCTTCTAAATTCAAACATTTGACATAATGTACCTGTAAATTATTTGGCATGAAGCAACCCTATCCCTTTCAAATTGGCTCATTGTTGCATGATGGGTACCCCACAATTTATCTGCCCTACTTACTGTACATTGTATTGTAGCCTACGTGTGGTATGAAAAGATACATAACCAAAAAAGTTTAACAACTATGGATCTCATTTGGCATTATAATCATAAGTTGACAAACCCTTCTTGATGCTTTCTGTTCCCTTCATCTCTTCAGCTAAACTTGGTGCTAATGCTATCTTGGGTGTTTCCTTGGCTGTTTGCAAAGCAGGTGCTGCAAGTAAAGGTGTACCTCTTTACCAACATATTGCTGCACTGGCTGGAAATTCTCAGGTTATTCTTCCATGCCCTGTAAGTGTAACATTTACAGTTAAACCACATGTAGACTTTATCATATTGCTTTAGACCAGGTGACCCAAAGTGATTGTGGTTAGGACAGTTAGGGTGGCTAAGTGTTGGAAACCTTTGCATGCTTTGCTTGCAATAATTAATTTTGGGACAAATTTTGGCTTATTGGTATACTATGTACTCAAATATGGAAATAAATAATGGCATGTATGTTTCCACTTGCTTGTGGTAAGTGAACCAGTGTTATGCAAAGGATTGAGAGGCAGGGGCTATTTAATAAAATGGTTTGGAAATTTGTCTTTGTTAAAGGCATTTCTATAGCTTGTGTCTTTAAAATGGCATGTGTTTGGTGGACTTGGATTCTTAAGATGCCCAAGTGTGAGAACTTATTCAGGATAAAGTTAGACTGGGTACTTAATTTTGTAGATTTATACTAAACTTATCATGTTTTATGTTTTTTACTGTTTGGGCTATATGCAGAAAGGATTGTTAGTGGTGGTTCTGGGAGCGTCTACCTCCTCCCCATGAATTTTTAGTTCAAAGTAATACTTCCTTTATAGACAGTGAGAGCTATTTTACGTTATGTACTTATTGCTTCAAAACTGCTTTATACCTTTGCAGTGAAGAGTTCAGAAATTATCCACAGCATGGGATGTAGAAGTCCTCAGACACTCACCTTAGGTTCTACATAGCTTCAGTGTGGGAGCTTGCCTTCCATATTTTATGTTCCCCAACCCCATCCAAAAAGAAAAAGAAAAAAAAAGGAAAGTTCTGGATGTGCCAGTGTGTACTGTTTTACCTTGCATTCTAAAGCATGAGTTCACACTTTTATGTGAATCACTCTTAGTAAACATGGGATTTTGAAGCTTAGACCAGCTAAAGAGGTTCTTCACTGACATCACAAATACGTGTGACAACCACGAAGTCAGCCATATTGGGTGTCAAACTTATCACAGGCCACATGCACCCTGTGTGCAAAAGTATTGGTTAAAATGTTTAGTACGTTCTTTTGCTAAGAATCTTTCCTCAATGATGGCAAAAGTTTTTTCTGAAATCTTCACGGAAAATTACAGGGCCTGCAGTTTTATTATTGAATTCCAGCAAATATACAACATAAAGCTAATTGGGTTTCTTGGGATCTTCAGAAAAAACATTGAACTCCAGAGGACACATACTAGATTGCACAGTGCATACTGCGAAACCGGTGAGCTACTGAAGTTTTAACAACACATTATTTTTCTGTGTGGTCCTTTCAAAGCATGTAAGCCCAACACAGTAGCTTGTACAGAGGCTTACATTTATATGTACGTACAATCTATCCGTAAAGTTTTTTTAAAAAAACTTTCTTTGAAAAGAAGGAACACAACATTTTACGCTTTGACCAATTCTGTGTTTACACCAGTTTAGTTATTGCGTGTGCAGTCTTTGATTTGGAATTTCTTTGTAATGGAAACTTGGATGGAATACAAACTAGGTGTGCGTAATCACCATTTGGTGCCAAATAGGGTGAAGGTAATTTGGAGGTCATTGGGGATCTTCTGAGGTCACAAAACAATGATTTATAATATTTTGTAATCTAAAGTAGGATTGCACCTGCACTTAGTAGATGTTATTACCATTTGGCTTCAAAAAACTGAAGGCCTTTTGGGGGTCGTTAGGGGTCATTGGAGGTCAAGTTGCAAAGATTGTTGGATATGCATAAAACTTAGTAGAAGTATTCAATGTTTTGTGCCAAAACTTACTGAAGTACTGAGGGGGTCACTTCAAAGCTGATTGTTTTAGATTCATAGATACACATATAGTATTTGGTGCTGGAAATTTTGATGACAAAAAACATTCGAAGTTTCTAAATTTTCAAAGGTCACTCAGGGTCCATCAGCAAAGGGAACCTAGTGCCCTTGTTTATGATTACCCCTACATTTGAGCCGTACTTTAAATGGTTTCAGTGTTTGCTTGGGTTCATGGAATGACACATACCAAACTGCTACTAAAGGTATTACCTTTGTAGAACAGATGGTGGCTTTGTTTGAAATTTGACAGGTTTGAGCTTCTGCACAGTTGGTGCTCTAGTTTTATTTTAGTGTTGTGTTTGCCCTCTTTCCCAGGCTTTTAATGTCATCAATGGAGGTAGCCATGCAGGCAACAAGCTAGCAATGCAGGAATTTATGTTAATGCCCACTGGTAAGTTTTTGCCTAATATTTTTAATTTGCTGAATTTACAGTGTTTGACATGGTTCTTATCTAGTGGCTGTATTGTATGAATCCTATGATACCTAAGAGGTGGTGTCATTATGTAGAATCAGTGAAACCTTTAAAAGTAAGGAAGTTTGGTAATTTACTCTCGGGGCATATAAAAATTGTGAAATTATTTGGAAGTCAAAAGAACAGCAAATAATATTATAAAAGGAAAGTGCTCCCAGTTCTGGCATTCTTTACATCTGAATTTATAAACTCCTTGTTAAGTTACTGCTGGCTTAACCTTTTTGGATATCACATTTATTCAGGTATGAATGTAATATTAAAGAAGCCTTTAAAATACATACATAGGAAGAAGCATTAACAAAAAATAAATGAACAGATACATAAAATTTTACATAACAGTAGTTTAGTGCAGCTGCATGTTACCACTCATTAACCAAAGTATGAGTCATTCAACATTTTGAGATGTGGTCAAGAAAACTTTATTATTTTTCTATAAAAAATGAAGTTTTTTCAGGGGCATGTGCAGAAACTCTTTTCAGGGCAAGACACTTTGCTTGGGAGGGTTACCTGTCTGTGATCCGAAGGGTTACAACATTTTGTTATTTCTAAAATTTTGCTTGTCACATTCAGATTATTTTAAAGTTATGAATATCCACAACATATTTTTGTAATGTGCAAGTAGCTAATGAAAAAGTTGTCATGGAACGATAATTTTGACCAGGACAACAGCTTAGAGAGGAGCACAGTTAACCTGAGAGTCACACATGGTTTCAAGTTCACATAGAAGAGAACTTTACTCTTAACTTGCAGAGTGTTTTGGAGTGTTCCATGAGTTTTTGTTGACTTAAGCAAATCAGTACCACATTCCACATAGATATACCTTCTAGTTTGTACTATATTTAATTTACAGTAGTAAAATGTGTTTTATGTTATTTCTTTTGTGTTCTAAGTACTGTAAGGACTAAATACTTGGTTGTAAAACAAATTATCTTAACCTTTTACTGTATATCTGAATCTTAATTTTAGGTGCTTCCTCGTTCACTGAAGCAATGCGTATTGGAGCAGAGTGTTACCAAACTCTGAAGAAGGTCATTAAGAAAAAGTATGGCCAAGATGGTGAGTAGTTGGTAGAAGATAAAACAGAAAAGAGATTCTAAAATATAAAAAATTTATTTGTCATATTATAAAAAATAAAATGAAATATGGAAAACAGAATTGTAGGAAATGGGAATCACAGGTTGGCAGAAAATGGTACAAATGCCTTAGAAGTGTGGTTTTAGAACTTCAAGTAAGGAAAGTGAAACGTTGTTTGGGAATTAGCTAAGTAGGTTGCAGGGCTGTCTGTAAATGGGAGAAGTGGAATAAGTTGAAATTGTTGTTTTTTATGTGTTTGAAGTATTTATATAAATGGTTTGGGGGTTTGGGGTTAGAGGCCAATCTTAGATGTAATGAGAAAGTGATAAGGAGAAAAAGTTTTTATGGACCAATGTACAAATGCAACACCATCGTGCCTTTAAACTGTGTACATTAGTCTGTGACAGTCACAGGTGTGACAAATTGATGATGGCGTTCGTAATTTCATGAGTGGGACCATTTTATTCCATCCTGTTGTAACAAAGGTCATATGGAAGATGATATTTATACTTTTTCCATGACATGAGTTAATCAGGTCTTTGAGTGCTTCCATATCTTTTTACAGCTACCAATGTTGGAGATGAGGGAGGATTTGCTCCAAATATTCAAGATAACAGGGAAGGTAAGAAGGAAAATCTCTTCTCATTAGCAGTCATTGGCTAGTTTTTGGCGGTTTTTCCACACTAGTCCAATTGTGTTAACATAAACTTGCACTTGAAGTCAAACATTCAAAATTTATCGCAGAGGTTGATATATGACAAATTAGTCCAAGTGACATCTTCATTGCTTATTCAATTGTAGAGATGAAACATATTGTATGTAACATTACAACATTTTATCATAGTGAATGCAGAGAAAGTTTGCTGTAAAGAGAAAATGACTGCTACTGTGAAGGGAATCGATCGTAGCTGGTAGGTGTGTTAAACATGTCCAGAATCCAGCAGTGTACCAATATAAGGGAGGACAGTTAGTATTATCAGCACAGTTTTATGGGGTGGTCTTTTATGTAGTACAGAAAAACAGAACAAATGGTAATCTCTACAATACCTTTTACCTATTGACATGAGCAGTTCATAGTTTGTGTATCCCTAAATGTGCACATCTTTGTTTGGAGTCCCCATAGTTTCATAAGTCATAAGTTAAGCTTTCTAGCCTATAGACCCTTTTCCCAATAGGAATTACAAAGGATTGTGGGATAGAATTTTGGTGTGCATCATTTTTTGCCACAGCAAAATGCCATTGACAACAACATCACCTACCAGAACTCTATCCCACAATCCATTGCAATTGCTATTTGGAAAAGGGTCATGTACATAACTCACTGTACACTGAATTGTTTGTCCTGTGCACTTATAACCCTGTGTAATTGAACTGACTCAAAATCATATGATCGGAGGCTTGATGGACAGGTGCCATTTGAGCCAAATTTGGGCTGTGAGAATTGTAGTCCTATTAACATGTTCTCTACAGAAGATACTGATGTATTTGGTGTTGCAGGTATTTAGTGTAGTTATATTTGCTTATCACCATATTGCTAGACCCTAGATAGGTCATAGCAGATCTTGTCTCCCATGTTGTTATTGATGTCTCTTTTAGCTATGGAACTCCTTAAGACAGCAGTGGCTGAAGCTGGGTACACTGGTAAGGTAGACTTTGCAATGGATGTAGCAGCATCAGAATTTTATCAAGATGGCAAATACAACCTTGATTTCAAGAGCAAAGATGCAGATGCTTCCAAAATAGTAAGTATCGATTTCTAGTTCAGCTATAGGCAGCTACTGCCAAACTGATAAATGAACATCGCTGATTTAGACCCTTGGGTGTCTGTTTGCCAAGAGCACCCAGCTTGAAGACCTTCATGTTTTGAAAGGCTACAGTAAAAGTGGGTAAATTTGGCACCTACGATAACCTTGATAGATGGTCATAAATTGATCATCTTGTCTTATATCAACATTTTACTCTGGTGAGTTTGGTCTGTGTATTGCCTGTCAAACACCTTTTGCTTAGAGGGGACCTCATCATTATTACTCTGCCCACCACCCTGTTATTGTAATTTTGTGAAAACAGTATTTCATTGAATGAAAATGGATGTGAGAGAAATGTGTAGGGCTTCGAATTGAAACTTTATCTAGATGTCTTTCAATTTAAATATTAAAGTTTAAACTTGATTCCCCAAAATTTAGATAGTAAGTAGGGAAAACCTCAAACTGCTCACAGTCGCCTTAAAGTTTGCATGACACTTGCATTTTTGCTTCTTAGTACTTCATATTTAGATACATTTTGAAATGAAATTATCGTTTTCCATACCAAAATTGATTCATAATTACCAAAAAACAGCTCTTTGAATGTCCCTGTTAGTCTCTGTGCAGTCCATATGAAATGCAGTATGTGGAAAACAACAATTTGTTGTTCAATCAAAGTGACTTAATTGACGGCAGTATCATCCTGCACACCCTCACTCACACAGCTTAAACCAGATCCATATAATGCAAGGCTCTGGCCTAGACAGATAAGCAGTAGGCTATAGTACAATATCTATGGTATGTCTTCAGTGCTGTTTCATCATGATTAAGTTCACCCACTAACATTTTGCCATAAGTGCCTGAATGCAGTTTGATAGGCCTACAGTAACTTAAAAATACATTAGAATGGACTCTTGATAGTTATTATGTGAACGCTATTATAAGCATTGCTGATTTGAACACCGTGCTTGTCCAGAAGTCCTATCCAGTACATCACAAGAAGACAACACTCGCTCGAATGTTAGCATGGGCTTCTGCCCATGTACAAGCGCTAAGATACTACCTGGCCATTCATGCCGGCCGAGACTTGCTGTAACTACTGCTACAGCACGTAGCCTAGTATGCAGCAAGTAAGTTTTATCTTTGACATGGGGATGGAAATTAAATAGCGTAAAACACTGCAGCTCAAACTAAATGATTCTATTGTCAAAACTCCATTAGTTCGCTGAATAATTCTACTCAGTTGTGATTAATATTATTTACATTAACGAGGCTGTAAGTGAAACATCAAAAGCCGTGTACCACCAAGATTGGGTGTTTCTGTTATGGTGAATTGCATATGCTGTAACACTACAACCTTGGAACTAACATTACGAGCAGCAGCGTCAAACTAACAAAAAAGAAAGGCAACCTGAAAGGGTTTTGTGGAAGGAGATAATTACAGACAAGTTACCTTGGTGAATTCATAGTTGTGAATTATTTCCTTCTTGTATTAATCCAAGGATTTGGTCATATTAATCCAAAATTTGGTTGTAGAGTTCAGACAGCCTGGAGTCAATAATGACTGTCTGGCCATACAGTAAAATTGATTCCACACATGTGATGTGCCTGCACAGTACAGTATGTAATCATGTTCAATGTCGAAAGTTAGTATTCTGCAGTGTTGTAAGTGGTTCACGAATACTACTGCATGTCTGTAGGGCTTCTTAGCAATGAGATGAGACAGTCAGGTGAGTCTTTATGAGAAACAACAGTGTTTCATGTAGGCTAGCCTTTATAGTTCACAGTTATACAATGCCTAGCAACTGCGGACTGCCATTTACATCACATGGTCATGTGACCAGCTTGGAAATTTTTGCCAAGTGTCATTTTAAGACATTTTTGTAAAATGCCCATTGGTAGATTTTAACATGTTTTTGATATACGAGTTAATTTTACATGTATAACTGTATCCCTTATACTATATACAAATTTTATTTTGTCTGTATACTTTAAGGCTGGCACACCCTGCACCAACCCAACTACAACACCACTGAAAACCAGTCAGGTCCACAGTTGGGTCAGTGCAGTGTTTAAGTTTTTACTGACACTGCTGGAAATTAAACTCTGAATCTCCTGATTACTAGCCATTACTGACTGGGCTTATAAAGAAGGGTCTAAGCTCAAATCAAGCATTGATATATTGAGGTAATTATTCTAAGCAATCTAGTGAAATTTCCATTGAAATCCGATGTGTGGTTCTCAAGATATCAGCAGATAAAGTTGTCACATTTTCAACACAGAGTGAACTTGAAGCAAGCACATATGATGTCATACCCTCACATTAATGAGCAGTCTTTTGCTTTTCTTTAAATTTTATCACCATTTTTCTCCTCAACAGTTGAATGTTATCGCACTGTGATTGCATGAGAGGCATGGGAAATTACAAACTTCACTTTCCCCATGGGGAGTCCAGGTCCTATCCCTATTAATTGCAAGGTCAACACAACAGACTGAATAAACAAAGGAAACAAAGCATTCCTTATATGAGGAAGTGATATCAGGGAGCTGCCTGCTAATATAACTTCCACTTGTCTTTGGGTCACAAATGTTGTAACTTCTTTTGCTGATATCTCGAGTAATTCAAGTCCGATTTGAATGAAGGTTTCACCAGAATGCATAGATTTTAGTTCCTCTTTCACACACAAAAAGTAAATTTTTGCTTAAACCCTCCTTTTAACACAAGACAGGAATTATGTGTCCATTTTCTCTTGATTTTAAGATATCACAAGGTCCGGTATCTTTGAGATTTGTACATCAACGTGAGGAGATTTGGTGTCTTGGAATATCTTGCAGATAACTTGGCAAAGAAATTTTTAAGTTGTTTTGGAAAATATATGTCACATAATGATCTTGATGTGGTATTCCTCTGAAAGGGTTGTCATATTCTCCAAAGTGTGCGTGTCTGTGGTGTCAGTGGGTGCTCCTATAAAGCTTACTGGTATAACATCCTGAATGTGCCTGGTTTCAACTTATTTTCTTTCCTTAGAATTGTCCTCAGAACCTTAGTGTTCATTGCTGATGGTAGGACTACCCTTATAGAGTATATTCCACCCTAAACAATGAACATCAAATCGTAATATAAATGTATACAGTGTTGTCCTGTGCTTAAATGGGTAGTAAAGTTGAATTAAGCAAATCAAAGTAAATGAACGACAAACAGGGAAGTTCAATGTTAAGTATGCCACACATAATTAATGGAAGGTTTTTTAAAGGGAAGGTTTTTTTTTTAAAGGGAATGGTCACTTGTGAAAGGTGTCATGCCTGGACTTGAAATTTGTGGTTTCAATGAAGATTGTTGGAATGTATGCATTAGAAGTTGTGTTTGTGTATGCAAAGTCATGAATGAACTGATTTTAACATTCAGTAGTGCAGTTATAGAACAGAGGTAAAGCACCCAAGGGTCATCCAATTTTTGCATCATTTTTACAAGCACACAAAACACACCCTTTCTTTGGATTTCCACCCCCCCCTCCCGCAAGAGTGTACTTTTATATTTTGATAGAGTACATGGGTTTTGACCCATTCCTCCCCCCCCCCCCCCACCTTTCATGTTTGATTGTGAGAATGATGAGAAAATGAATTTTTTCCGTAGTAATGATATCTCTTGTATTAGTGGATAACCTGAAGCTTGTTGAAATCAGTTAATCATAATCTCAGTGCTGCTTTCGTATTCCGTTAAAAGAATTGTTAAGTAAGAACGATAAGTGGTATATTACAAAGAGTTGTCTGTCATCTTGAAATACAGAAAATTTCATTATGAATGGGACACAGGCATGGTCTGAACATAAACTCAAAAGCTTTTGCTTTGTGCCCATTTTTCTTTCCAGATTTCTGCCGATGAACTTGCTGCAATGTATCATGATTTCATCCAAAATTATCCAGGTTAGTGTCATATGCAGTATGAGAGGTTTTCTGTCCAGCGTCATTAGGGAGCATAGCTAAACTTAGTCCGTGGCAGCCAACAGGCAAGAGCACAGTGGCCCCTTACTTTGTGCATACAGGTGAAATGAGATCCACAGGCCTGCTTGAGCTCTATACAGAGTAGCAGCAGCTTGGTGCTAGGCGTGTCTAACAGGTTATCAATGCAATAATTGGCATTCATGAAGATCTGTCACTGTTTCTTGTCGTTAGGAAAGCTCATTGTTTGAAAAAGGTCTACTTACTCTCACCTGCCAGTTGCCATGGGCTAGATATGGCTATGCTCCTTACATTATTACCCATTACCACATAATTTGGTGTATAAATTATTTGGAATGGAACTTTACTTTTCAGATGAGTTTAGTCCTGTTCAGTGTTTTTAGCTGTACCCTATACAAGTAGAAGTGCATTATTGTTTGACATGACTCTGTATCTTCTATTATGTCATGCATTGGCATAACAGATAAAAGTAACATGTAGCTACAGGCACAATAATTTTAGCACTTCTCTGTGTAATTGGTGGAGTTTTATTAAACATTTATTATAATTATGTGGATATTAAGACAATGATCATGATTTTGCACACACCCATAATCACAATCTCAGTTATATTAAAGGGAAGGATTAAGCAAAAATTTATCTTTATCGTTAAAGGGGAAGTAATCTTCACATCGCGGTGAAACTTTCATTTAGTTCTGATGGATCATTCCTGAGATATTAACAGATGATTTTAACACATCTGCAATCTAAATTGAACTTGAAGGAAGCTGGAGTGATGTCAGCTCTTTACATTGATGATCAACTGGTTTTCTTTGTTTTTCAATGTTGATCAACTCATTTTCTTTGTTTTTCAATCTGTTTGTTGTTTTGTCTCTGAAACAAAGATGGACATGAGTTTCCCAGACAGACTCTAAAGTTTGCAAAATCCCCATTCCTTTCATGCATTCACATTCATACAAAAAGTATGAGAGTGTAGAGGAGAAACTGGATTGTAAAGTTTAAAGAAAACAGAACTGTTTGATCAGTGTAAGGTTATGATGTCACCTGTGCTGCTTTAAGTCCATTTTGGGGGTAAAATGTGATAACTTCATCTGTGAATACCGGGGAAACGTACATTGTTGTCCTCATTGCTTAGGTGAAGCACCCCTGTAACATATCAAAACTAATTGTTCAGTCTGGTTTATTCCTCAAGATGATTTAACTAGTGTCCATAGGGCAATGACTACTAGCAGTCTTATAACTAATGCACTATCCAGTAAATAACAATTGGCTGTGTTTGTGCTGAAAAGGATTTGTCTGACACTCACATAGTGCAATTTTATTTGTGTAAGTTTGACAGATCATGCAGGAAAGCCAGCACTTTGGTATTCTAATGTGAACTTGTAATAACTTGCGATAAGGTGAGGTTTAGCAATGAGGAGACTGCATTATTGGAACTCTTCTTTGGATGTTAATATTTGTCCATATTTTCTGTGGATAGTTGTTTCTATTGAAGATGCTTTTGATCAAGATGACTGGCCAGCATGGTCAAACTTCCAGGCCAGTACTAATATTCAGTTAGTGGGAGATGATTTGACCGTTACCAACCCCAAACGCATTGCCACTGCAGTGGCCTCCAAGGCGTGCAATTGTCTACTGTTGAAGGTCAACCAGATTGGTACTGTCACAGAGGCTATTGAAGCGTAAGTTATATATTAAAAGGAAAGAAACATTGAATATTCTTTACTGAGCCTTTGAAGTGCCAGTAGTCTAGGGTATATCCTTAGTTGTAAGCTCTCCACTGTGAAATGCAAGTTAAATTACAAAAATGTAGGTCTGTAGAGAAGCAAGCCAGCTTGTTGGTTTGGATGTCTTAATCTCATGTTAATTTTTAAATTCATTTATCAACCTTAATTTAGGATAATAAGAGGAATCTTGTCATGTATGTGTTTTCACTACTGATTGACAAATGAAATTGCTTTGATTGAGAAGTAATTCTTTGCATATTTTGCTCCCCAAGTCAAAGAGAATGTGGCAATCTAACCAAAAATATTTCCCTAGGGTAGGGTTATGGTAACAAGACAGGAGAATATTCAGAAGTAAGTTCATAAGTATTCTCAGCAAAAGCAAAAGAAAGTAGCTTCCATCAATTAATTTAAAGATTTCTGTAAATTCTGCTGATGTTGATTTAGAGAAGATTTTTGGAATGTGGTGTGATTATTTGTTACCCATGCCATAGGGTTTGTCAGGGATAAAAAGCCCTAGACTTTGATATAAGTATTTTAGGGAGGGGAAGGCTGGGCACATGTACACTGTTTATTGCATTCATCCTTTATGTTTTGTCACAGGTGCAAACTGTCCCAGAGTAATGGCTGGGGGGTCATGGTAAGCCACCGGAGTGGGGAAACAGAAGACACTTTCATTGCTGATTTGGTGGTAGGTCTATGTACTGGTCAGATAAAGACGGGAGCACCTTGCAGATCAGAGAGACTTGCCAAGTACAACCAGCTTCTCAGGTGAGGACTTTGGTAGAACTTACTGATTTCTTACCATTCTTAAAGTGTGGAAAAGATGAAAAAACTCCCCTCTCAGATATTTAAACATTCTAGCTGCTATAGGGTGTGAGAAAGGCCTGTAATTTAAGAAATCCATTTTGAAGACTGGATGTACAAACTGGATATACAAGCAAGATGGCTTTGGGAAAGATATGTAGCTCATGTCAAACATAGTATTGACATTTCAAACTCATACAAATCTGCTGAAGCATGTAGTCAGACTTTTAAACCTTCTGAAGAAGTTGCTTAGCTTTTAGGGGTTTGCTATACTAACATTTCCTTTTACCTAAGTATCTTTCTGTTCAGATTTTATTTGACAATTTGTTCCCTTCAGTATCCTGTGGTCCTTACTCACAAGAGTGAAACCTATGCCGTGAACTTTGCATTTTATCCATCTATAAACCTTTTCAACCTTCACATTAAATATAGTCTTTCACTTGTCTCAAATATATTATTTGAATGAAGGGTGGTACATTCATAGAGGACAGTTTGATATAGTAAGTCAAGCCATTTCACAAAGAAGAGGTTTGCTCTCAGTAAATTGTTGCTTTGGAGAAATGATAATAATTTGTGTAATTTTCCTTCAACTAGATGAATTTTGTACATCAAAATTTAATGCTAACATTTTTCATTTCTGCTTTGAATTTATCTGTTTTATCTGTTTATCTGTTTCTTAGGATTGAGGAAGAGCTGGGTTCAGCAGCCACATTTGCTGGAGCAAATTTCCGACACCCATTGGCTTAAATTCCTTTCAGCATAGCATGAAAGCAGTATATAAGGAAGATTCTATGAAAATCAATTGAAACGATGAGATCGTGTTGAATTTTATTTAGTTCTAAAGCTTTCTGTTTCATTATTATCATCTTGTGTCTGGTTTGATTGCAGTGCTTTTTTTTACCATATAAATGGTGGCGTTTGTGATTTGTGATTAATTAAACAGGGTATTCATTAATAGGATACAAGCCTTTAGTCTCTTTAGAAAATACACTTAAGTGTGATCCCTGTTTTAGTCTTCTCGAAACTGTAGTCTCTTAGAACACATCATGTGGTTTCAAAAAGTTCATGTGTATGTTATTAATATTAAGGTTATATAGATACTTACAATGTTAACAAGCGTACTAATAACAGCCAATCCAAACAGTTTTGCACTCTGAGAGAGTGATCATTTGCTTTAACAGGAAAATATTTGATATGATTATATTGATAGTATCTCTTCTTTTGAGCTTCCTCTTCAGATGGATGTTTGTTTGTTTGTTCTGTGAGAATGTTAACTCTCCACTCAATGCCCTTGACAATTACAAAATTTTAAGAAGTAGAAGGCTACCTATTCTGTGTCATGTATTTTCCTGAGGATAGAGTTTTGATACAAGAAAGACATTTACCCTTTGTCAGAGTTCCTCTTGTTTACATTGTTGCCAGATTTTATATTTGTAACCTTCGGTCAGTGTTATCTTGCCTCTTATTTGTAATGCCAGTCCCTGGTAGCTGTACACAGGAGTACCCTTATAGTAATAACCCAGGCCTAAGAATAAAATGACTTTAAAACACTCTCATAGCAGAGACACTCAACTTTCTAGAGTATCTTTAATATTTGAGGGTCAGGAAGCCACTTGATGAGTAGTGTCATCCTGCATCATCAGTCTTAGCTTCAAGGCATAAATTGTTGTTGTGTGTATTTTTCCATTATAGATATAGGAACAACTTTTTCTGAGTTCTGGCCTAAGTTAATATTATAAGCAGAGCCTAATTTTGCCCTGTTGCATACCAAGACATCTTATCCTTATTACCCTTGTCAGAAAACAAAAAGCAGTTCTGCTGTTATCAGGGACTGGTGACCAGCAACCTAACTTCATTATTTCTATCTACACAGTTTTTAGAGTTTCTGACTGTATGATTTCAACAATTCATGAATTATTTGTCAAGCAGGAAGGGATTTACAAATAGATGTGAAAGCAGTGGACATTTAAATCAATTTTTTAGGGCATTAGTCCATTGGGACTTATCCTACCATAAGATATCCATACCTTGTACTTCAACTTGTGTGCTAAATGTACCCAGTGGGATGACTTGTGTGTATTACTCTTCTCTGAAATATCATGGTTGTGTATCATGGATATTTGTGGTTTCAGTGAAAAGTCTTTTGAATCTCATAGAAATACTTGCAAGCTAAATGTGAATTATCTCTCTCAAGAAATATCCTTAGATATTTGATGGAGATATGTCCATGTTTCATGTAACCCATCTGCTATAAATAATAAGCAGTGATTTGAAATTGTGATGTTGGAAATAAAAGATCATTCAAGAAAAATATGCTGATGATTCTGTTTATGCTTTCCATTTTTGTGTTAAGATACCTGTTCCTTTTTCAGGCCTGTAACTGAGTTTTCCTACAGGAAGGGTCTTTTATCCACATAAATAGACCAACAATGATTGAAAAGTTGTAGCAAGTTGACTGAAATAACTGAAAACATGTTGGTAACTGCTTTTGCTCCAGAAGTTGCTACTGGGCAACATTTCTATCTCTATGAAGGTCAGGACCCTTTAAATAACATACATGTTGAATAATCATTTGCATACTAGGCCAAAAATATTTCATCTCGCACCAAAAATAGAAGGATATTCTCCTTCCTCGACTATTTTCTTGCCTGAACAATTACAACTTGTTTTAGGAGATACCTTTAAAGGGGATATGTCATCCTCCAAACCAGGGAGTTGCTGGTATATCCCTGCCCAAACATATTTAGGAATAGCTCTAGAGTTTTTAATACAGTTGATGACTGCACTTTGATTGACATTTATTCAACAGTGTAGCTCCACGCTGGTTGGTTAACAATGATTTAATTGTACAGGTGTACAGCCAGTTGTGTTCCCAATTAAGCTCACACACACTTCTGTGACAATATTGCCTCATGAAATTGAAACAGTATGTTCAAGAAAATGAAAGCCTATCATCTATCGCAGTGGTTCCCAACGGGCGTTATCGCCCCCTGGAGGCATTTTCGCAACTCATGGAGGCGATAGCTCTAAGGGAGCGACAGGGGGGGGGGGGGCGTTTTGAAAAAAAAGATACTAAGTTAAAACCCTTGCCTCACAAGATACCAAAAGGTCTCAAATTCGTTCCCTTAAAAGGGAGATAAATGACGTCAACAAGTCGAATAGGTCTAACATTCACTCCTCAGGTGCACTCAAGTAAAAAGTTGTTGAACTATCTTTATTGCTAGATTTCACGAAATCGCATCTAACAGTGATTATTTCCAAATTTTCTCGGCGAGGATCCACATGTTCGCATTGGTGGTATCCTTGTGAAAGCGGTGAGCGAAGGGCCATGGCTAAAAATAGTCCCGCCACTTCTACCATGAATGTAGGTTTTCAGTACTGTCCATCAACATGACATACTGACAGAAGTGAAAATTGCAGATAACTGTAACATAATAGATAACTTACAATGTACTAGGAAGTAAAACACAAGTAAAACGTTAAAATGTTTTTAAAAATGCAATCTTACGGTTTGCCAGTTTCGGCTTTCTCATTATTTTTGCCCGTAGGACAGCTTGAGTGGCATAAGTCTTTTAAAGCCCCACGCGACTCCTACCATCCTTCTTCATCCTTCTTCATCCATCAAAAGGAACCTTCGTTAGTAGCTCTATGTGTGATTTCTGTAATCTCTAGTGAACATTTGAGGTCTTAAATATTAGGTAATCGGAAGACAGTCAAAATTGACTTACAGTGCCTCATTCTTGTACGGTGGACAATTTTAATTTCGGTAATACCCCAGAGCTTCCGGGGCTTGGCCCCGGTCCCCTATTGAGACATTGTCCCTGCGCCCCATTAGGAGCCCTCAGAACTGTCCACACTTGGGTGGGCCTTTGGCATCTGTAAAATTCAAAAAAGTTTCTCCGTCCCTTACCCCAACTTTGTGATTCACCATCACAAAAGAAAGTCAGCTTTTGAATCCCGCACTGTTGTTTTTGCTTCCCTGTGTCGGACCTGTACGTAAAAGCAATGTTTGTGTATGTCTCCCCTTTATTTCACCATGTGTGTTTATTACAATTGTCGTTTCATTCATGGCAACAGTATGCTATAGACAGGGGGGGGGCGTTTGCCCAACGCCATTCGGTGAAAGGGGGGCGGTGAGCTGAAAAAGGTTGGGAACCACTGATCTATCGTAACGCGGCCCAAAATGCCCACAGCAGAAAAAGTGCGGGGGCTAAAGCCCCTTGCCCCCCGTCTCTGTGGTCCCTGCACCCTGTATACCATATGTAACACAGTATACCTTTTTCAGGGAAGTCAGTAATGCTTTCAGTATTTTATGGTAAATCTGTGTTTAGTTAAAAAAGAAACACTGAACTATTTGGAACAAGAACTATTACCATGAATATTTTCTTTTTCAAACTTCTGAGATGATTTGCATATTTCCAGTATCCATACATAATCTGAAATATGACACTTGCTGTCAGGGCCGTCGCGACCGGGGGTGTGGTGTCTCACCCACCCCACCCCAAGTTCGTCAGAGCGACGATAGTCGGAAAATCTGAAACGCCAGTTTGAATTTCTGATATCTCAGTCGAGCACATTTTTCCGCCCTGAGCCTGTGTCAACTTTGTATATATTTTCCAATAGATCAGTGGCTTGTGCAGGATTTCGGAGGTGGGGGGGACAACCTGTGATTCCCCCGACTGACATGGAAGAGTGTCATAAGTGCACCGAAGGTGGAAATGGTTTGTACTATATTAAGCACAGGCACGAAGCCCGAGTTTGCACGCGTGGGGTCCAGGGGCCCGCGCTAGGGTGCCTGGCGGGGTCTAGGGGCAGAGCCCCGGTGGGATCCAGGGGGGCGAAGGCCCCGGAAGCTCCTGCAATATAAGGTAATATGACCGCCTTAAATTGGTTCTAGAGGCCTTATTGATCAGGTTTCCTTTGTTCAGATTTTGTGAACTTCGATGTCAATGACGGAGAGTTCAGGTTATCCTCTATGCGTTGTAAAGCTGCAGTATGCTACAGTATGTGTCATATACATTGGTAGTGCTGTACGTTTAAGATCACGAGGCCAGTCAAGAAGGCTGCTTGAGATGATCGCAAAAGTTAACAGCACTGTTTCATCCTTAAACCTATATAGTTTTACCATTACAGATGGTTAAAGTGACTAGCGCGAAGGGCGAAGGGAACTTAATGATAGTAGGCCTACCTGAACCACGGGCCAGATATTGATATTGATAGCATTTTGTGTGATTATTCACTGAAGGGCGATTGGAAGAGCTCTATCCTTTGGTAAACGACCAAATAATGATAAAAATTCTCTCCTAATCTTACTCTGTAGGCTACTTCTAAGTTTTGAGTGCCAGGGATGGCTCCAGGATTTGCCCGACGGGTGGTCAGACAGGCGGAGGCGGCGACCCGAAGCCCCGACAGCCCCGATGTCGTCAAGGGGATGGTGAGGAGGGATCTGAAGAAAACCTGTGTGCTAAACCATGCCACTAGGGGGCATATATTTCATAAAATGTGTATATACTAGAGGAACGTAGTTTCGGCGCTGATTTAATGTTTTCCATAAAATCTAAAGTGTGAACTGCAAAGAACGCAAAGCGCGTAAAAATTTTTGGGGTTATCCTACACCTAAAAGAATCGGTACTTATTCGTAAAGCTAATAAAGGTCAATTTTCCGGGTAGTTGGTCCCTATCGGGCATAGCTTACATTGTACTTCTCTCTTCGTGTCACTATAGCCGTACCATACGACAGACCTAAGAGAATATTGACTAAATGAGGTGAAATGAGGTGAAGTTCCCAACATTTACATAAATTCATGTATTCTACTTCTTCAGTTACTTGAAAAGGTGGAAATGGTTTGTACTATATTAAGCTATAAGTAACAGAACTGAGGAAGAGTGGGCAAAGCGTACCGGAAATCTTGGTTTTCATTGCAGAAATGACCCTTTGAAAGACAAAATAAGTAAACCGATCATGGGTGGCGGCAGTTTGATTTTCCCGACAGAGGGCTGGGCCATGCCAGCGACCCCCACAGGCGCGGATCCAGACATTTCGAAAAGGGGGGGGGGCTGAAA
Source organism: Holothuria leucospilota (assembly GCA_029531755.1). Taxonomy (NCBI): domain Eukaryota; kingdom Metazoa; phylum Echinodermata; class Holothuroidea; order Aspidochirotida; family Holothuriidae; genus Holothuria; species Holothuria leucospilota. Next base: position 18,926,541 of record CM055981.1, on the reverse strand, counting down.
GCCCCCTTGAATATTCTCCTAGATTAACATTACGCTAATTTTCGCGTATTTGGTATTGTTGATGTGGCGAAAAAGGGGGGCTGAGCCCGAGGAAGTCCCCTTCCCTTGGATCCGCGCCTGCCCCAATCACTGACAGCCCCTCTATCGAAGAGTTGGTGACATGGAGATATGACTTACTATCCCATGCCATTTCAGGGCATATTTTGCATAATATCACTTAATACTTCGTGAGCCGAGTTGCTCAGTTTATATAGTGTTCTTTCGAATCTGGAACTTGAATTTGCAAAGCGCGCAAAAATTTTTGGTAGGCTTACACAAAAAAGGTATGTGATCATTAAGAACATAAAGGGAAAAAAACTGTAGGGGTTCTAGACCATATCGGGAATAACATACATTTCATCGAAACACCTGGACTACCCTATGAAATAGCCAAACTTTGGTCCGTGAGTCGCTCATAAACTGACCGTACCGCAGGACACACACAAGAGAACAGCAACTAGGCTTAGCGACATGGGATGTAATTTTCGACCTCCGCACAAACAGTGTACTCTGCCTTCATGTGTCGTGGTAATGTTGGCAGGACCCCTGGAGTGACTGTACAACGCACGAAGCGCGCCGAAAATTTTGGGTTCTTATTAGAAAAATTGTCCTCTCTCAGGTGCTGTCGGGGACTGCATAATACTCTATCGTATCGATTAAGATGGGGGCCTCCTGCCCTCACCTGGCGCCATCCCTGTTGAGTGCTCAGTGTGTCTCAGGCTCTTCAATCTTTTTCTCTTTCCCTAACCCTTAAAATCCCCCGACTAAGGGATTTTCCCCCGACTGAATTCCGAGATGGGGGAGGCCTGTGCCCCCGGCCCCCTTTGAACACGCAACTGAACATGCTGAACTAGATCAAGTGAGAATAATAGAAAACGTTATTTTTCTCACGTAGAATCGCATCAAAACTGTCCTTTGTCAAGGAATATTTGTGTATGTATATATGTGATGGATCTATTGTAATCATTTCCTATCACAAATGTTTCTCAAACTATCAAAATTTTCCCAAATTCTTCGCAAACTATCAAAATTTTCGGGCGTTCCGCGCGCTTCAAACCTTAACTCAGTGTTGTTTTTATTATCAATATCTTCCGTAGCAACTTTCGCAGAAGCATAGTAGCAGAAGTTGAAAGCTTTTTACGAATTGCCAGGTAAAAGACTTCCTTTTGAGTGGCATGTAGGCTTGTTGGGCAATCAAAAGTGTCTCGATGCAGATTCTGAATGCAGATTTTGTCATGGAAATCTTATTTAATGAAAACTTTCGGCGCGCTTAGCGCGCATGCGTCAAGACTTGCACTCCATCTCATGACCATTATTAAGGTAATTATACCAGGTGTGGTTATACGGGGGGGGGGGGAGGGCTAGGGGGCTTTAGCCCCAAAATTTTTCCTAGCTCCCCATAATTGCGCAAAATTTTATAGAGACTAGCAGTGGTGAAGACAAAGATATACTCAGAAAATATTCCAAATGGCTATTCATCAAACCTGTAGCCACTAAGTTCTGTAACAATTCTTTCTACAACTTCAAAAAATTTCTAGCGCTACACGCGCTTTCATCTTTAGTTCTATGTAGTGATAAGGCCCGTCGTTTCAAACATAGTGGATTTATTCGACATTTCCACAAATATCGTTCCTCCGTGTAGGCGTGATTCTAGAGAAACACGAAAATGCCTCGTTGCGAAGTTCTTTCCTCTTTTTCCTAACTTTTGGAAGGTTTTTCTCCAGTTTCGCCATCGTGCAAACATATTTTGTAAGAAAACAGATTTTTCAGTTTCGTAGGGGAGCCTTTATTGGTAAGATAAAGAATGTAATCCCCGACGACGACCATGCAGTCGCCCCAACAAATTCCTGGTTTTGCTCTTAAGTAGCGCACATTCTTCAATAAAAACCCATACTTTTTCAACTTTCCTTAATGAAACAAAAATGTTAAATCTTTTTCAACATAACCCCGAATTTGTGGCGCGCTTCGTGCCCTATATTTCGAGTTCAGCAACTCATTGCATTTGTCGGGGCTTAGAATAGCTTGCGCCCAGTCAAGGCGCTTCTACTCCATGTCGGCAAATCAAAGCTCCTACCCTGGCTGAGCCTGCATGCAGATTTTTTCTTGTAGCATTGAATTATACCCCCAAATTTCGGCGCGCATCCACCTTGTATCACTTATGAACATTATAAGCACAAAAGTACCAGTGAATTCTTCTAGCATGAACTAGGTTTACTCTTATGCTGACTCATCCCTGGGGCCCAATTGTGGCAGCATGGTCCCCTCCTAATACACTGAAAGTGAAAAAGAAAGGTATTCCCAAGTGAGTTTTAAAAAGAGAAGTCACTCTTCAATCAATCAGTCTTTTTAATTATCAAGGAAAACAAGCACACCCGTAGACTGAGTAAGTGTGCATCGTAAGCCAAAACCCGCAGCGGTGATGCATAAATAATGATTGTTTTACGCATTCCTGCAGTCAACATAGTAATTCTCAGTTATTACAGAGCAAAAGAAGTTATTTTATGTTACAGGAATTTGACCGAGGTTTGGCCGCTTAGAGTCTGCAGCTTTCCCAGAAGGAAGTTGGGGCAAAACTTTTAGCAGGGGTTTTTTTTTTTGAGAAAAAAAAATACCATATTTGTACACTAGTGGGTATTTTTGTTATTTATATACGTACGAAGGTCCCCCAATAAAACGGCGGGGGGGGGGGGGCAAATTCACACTCCTGACTTTGTGTTCCTATTGGGATTGACTTTGCTGTGGGCAGTGTAAGATTGGCCTATAGGACTGTGGATCTACCCTTTGCTTATATTTTTTAATTCTATTTTGGATGTGCGCCACTATTCTAGGTGCGGCCTCAACTGTCTTCAAGGAATTGTCTGTAACAAGACTAGTTATCCCTGACCTGGAGTGATGAGTGCTGCGCGTTTTATCAAAAAGTGCGTAGATGTTGACATCCTGTTTGTTGGTATAAAACATCATTACCTTATTGAGGAGGAGGAGAAGAGAAGCTTAAACTTATACTATCTGTATAAGCGCACTCAGGAACTGGGGGTCGGGGAGGGGTGAGCCCCAATAAAAATCAGGGAGGGGTAAAATATACTCCCCCCACTTTTCAAGGACCAAGAACTCAGTATTCTTCCACTGTGAAAATTGTTAATTTTTTTTAATAAAATATTAAACCTTTCCACTAAAGAAAGGCTACTTCAAAAACTGCACAAAATGTAGCATGAAATCGCAATCTAAGGTCCCTTGAATATTCAAACATTTTTTCAACAGGAGGTCCTCTCTCCTTCCCAGGGCGTTCAGCCCCCACCCCAGCTCAGTGGAGCCGCCAGGAGTTGGTCACTGGGGGAACCACAGAAGATGATGTTGTACCCCCATCCCAGAAATATGTAGCCTACTTGCGATACTTTGCACCCGGTCGGATCCTTCCTTTGTTACCTCGTGTAGGTGCCGTCCTGTGAGGCGGGGTTACCCCTCCCTTTGAGAAATTCTTGTTCATTCAAAGCATTTAGATACAAAATGGTGCTACCTTTTGCAAATTTTCGAAATGATCATGTTTTGAAAAATTCTCGTAATTTAGTTCATTCTTATTTTTTGTTGGGTGTAAGAGAAGGGTGTGTTGTCTAGGTGGCAGGGTGACATCCCCGCCCCTTGAAAGACTTTTGTTTATATCAGGTGCTTTAGATGCAAAATCTTCCTATCTTTGGCAAATCTTTGAAATAATTGAATGCTTAGAAATTCTTATTATTTAGTGATATTTTGGCTGTGATATGGCACCCCCTCCAAGGCTGGTGCAGACTGGCATGGGCCTACTGGAAGCTTTGGGTAAGTACAGGATGGGGACATTAGCATACTTTCAACATCCAAATGACACTACAGGGGAACACACCAAGCATTTCACGTGGAGTAACAAGTATGTTTTAGAGTACTTTTCCTTATAAGTGTATTAACATTTACAGTAGAAGAGATTTGTATGAAAAAATATATATGTGTGTGTGTGGGGGGGGGGGTAAAGGGCCTTTGAGGCAAAAGGTGTGAAAAAGTGAAAGGTAATGGGATCACTTCCAAAAAGTGGAGGAATACGCCTCCGAACATTTACCGTCTACCGACAAAGGATGAGTGCGAAGCTCCCCGGAAAAACTGTTTTGATAAAATGTATAACGACAAATACACAGGCGCGGTTTTACGGGGGGTTTGGGGGCTCAAGCCCCCCCCCCAAAAAAAAAAAATTCAGAGGTTGTGTTATGCTATTTTGCCTGTACTGAGAAAAACAAAATTGCCCAATACACTTGTGCACATCTTGGTCCAGTGGATTTAGTTTGTCAAGGGAAACTGTCGTCTGTGTCTCGAAATCACATGTTAGGTTCACGATTTCATACATTGGAAGTTGGGTCAGATAAGTAACATAAGTAACATCTATGATAGTATGTACGTACATGTAAATCAAGTTAACGGATTAATCATGTTGGAAGTTCGAAACGAGTCATTTCGTCGCTGATCTCGTCAAGCTATACTAGCAGTCCTTTTAAGTCAAATCTACAGGCCGAATCGTTATTCCCATTAATGTGAACAGGTCCAGTTGCTCGTATCTCTCAGTTACGTTTGCTACATTCTTCCAAATAAAAAATACATGCCTGTATATACGTTACATCTATGTCATGGTCATGGGCGGTACCACTCGGGGGGAGGGAAGCCTACCCCCCCCCCTGTAATTTGCAGGAAAAGAGAAAAAGAGTAGGAAAAGAAGACGGAAAGGAGAAGAAAAAGGGAGGGAGGGGTAGGCCTATATCTGATCCATATAGTTAATCCAGAGCTTCCAAGAGGCCATATTCCGGTTTCTACCAGCCTTAAGATACGATTTTATAATGCACAAATTAAGCAAGGCAAATTTTCTTAATAGTTCGAGAATATTTCTGTGGACTCCACGCACGCATTTTTGCGTAAAACTTTCCTCGACTAGAAGGCAGTAATGTGTCAAAAGGGGACTTCAGGAGGTTTTTTGATACATACCCTTAGACAAAAAAGGCTCCTCTTTCACCTAACCAAAAATATTAAGAATGTTTTGAAGCCATATAATCGGGTCCAAAAATATCCCAAAGACAACACCATTTTTGCATCTAAGTGACCTTCAAGTAACCAAAATTTCTCAAAAGACCCCTTCCCTTAGACCTATCCCCTAGAACAGCCCTCTTTCACCCAACCAAAAATTAGAATTGACGAAGTTATGAACATTTTCCAGCCATATATCAGTCAAAACTGTCCCGAAGACCGCACCATTTTGCATCTTAGCAACCTTAAAGTAACCAAAATTTCTCACAGGAGAGGGGAACACGCCTCCCATTAGACCTCTCCCCTAGGACCGCCCTCTTTCCCCCAACCAAAAATTAGAATTCACAAAATTATGAACATTTTCCAGCCATATATATCAGTCAAAAAATAACCCAAAGACCGCACCATTTTGCATCTTAGCACCCTTAAATTAGCAAAAATTTCTCAAAGGGAGGGGAACACCCTTCCCCTTAGACCTCTCCCCTAAGAAAGCCTTCTTTCCCCCAACTAAAAATTAGAATTCACAAAGTTATGAACATTTTCCAGTCATATAGTCAAAAAATTACCCAAAGAACGCACCATTTTGCATCTCAGCAACCTTAAATTAGCAAAAATTTCTCAGAGGAAGGAAACGACCCCTCCCCTTAGACCCCTCTCCCAGGACGGCGATCACTCAGCCCATGTCCCCTATCAAAATAACCTTGCACCGTCCCTGGTTATGGTACTGTTTTTATTATCATTGGTTTCAGCGTGCGCGTTGCCGATTTACATGTTTGAGAGAAAATTTTATGATTCTTCCGTTTCAAGCCCTCCTAAGCCCCCCCCCCCCCCCCCAAAAAAAAAGTCTCGATCTAGAACCGCGCCTGCAAATACATACATCCAATCTTTCACATCATGCTACAAATGTTACCGCAATAGCTGCTCATCATATTAATGATAATATCAATACGTTTATTTATTTCCTCTGTACATAGCCTAAAATAATGATTGACACAGTAAAGTTGCCATAACATAAAAAAACAGTAAACTGATAAATAAGTCATACATGCATAAACATTCATAGTAATAATTATAAATACAGTGGAAGAGACCTGATAAAAGCAAAGCTTATAGAGATCAGGCCACCTATAAAAAATAGTAAAAAGAAAAAAGAGAGGAAAAGCACAAGTACAAAATACTCTCTCCCTCTGCTCCTCCCTCCCAAATGCTCATCTTACCCAACCATATCCACAAAGAGTTATACCCATCCATCTAAAACATAGAAACAATCTATAAAGGACGGCAAAAAGACGGGGATGTGGCCTTGAAGGGCAGTTGTTTTACGACGCTAAGCGACCACAAGTGTGGAAACAGCTGAATGGCTTATAAATTACAACTTTACGTCGGGTGGCTAATTAACTCAACAATTTAGATCAAATTTGGTTTAGATGTATTATATTATTGCTCAATAAATAATCTTTAAAGGCTCTTTTCACAGATTTAAGGCTGGACAACGTGCAAATATTAGCATTTTAACTATTCCATAACTCAGGGCCATTTACTCTTAAATTAAGAGAAGGTATATTGATAATAAGCAACGCAATGAGGAGAGACTGGAAGCGGGAAAAATGTTGACACACTGAGAATTATATGTGATAGAATATGATTTACAAGGTTCCATCACTCATTCAGTCGAGAACATGCTTCACCCAACTCCTACAGACATCTACAGCTTAAACGCCTTTTTAGCTCATTTCAAAACTTTCTGAAATAGATTGGTGGGGGAACGCCCCCTACCCATGCTCCCCCTTGCCGGCACCACTGCCCCAGCTGAGAACAGCTTCCTACGCGGCATGGGGTTATCTACAATGATTGAGCATAAAACATGAATTCATGACAAGCAGGATTATTTTCTTCCACAAAATGGCGATTTTAAGTCCATAGTTAAAACAAATAGAATACTTCGGAAATTTTATTTTCTGTATTTTCCTTTTCACCACATGCATTTTTTTCCGCGCACTTCGATCTTTCGTGATAAAGTCGGGCGAGAATAACTTAGCATAGCCCATTTACAAAATTTTTATTCTATACATTAAAGAAACTTTTACAGAACATAGTAGGGTGTACGTACGTTTTATTGCACTCTTTTGACTTCTCAGTTGACTAGCGAGTGTCTATGATAGACACATGTATGGTGTAATGTCAATGGACTGTTAGAACACACGTTTATGCAGAACTTAATTTTGTTTGAAAATTCACCAAGCAATACCTGTTTGCAATTTACAGGAAGAGACAGATCCTTTCATTTAGCAGTATTTAATGACGTCACCTTTATTTAGAAGATCAGATCCCTAACCTTGGTCGCATGAACATCAAACTGGGCCTACATACCTTTAAAGTATTGAAGATATAAAGGCCCCCTTTCTTTATACCGAATAATCAAAAACTCTCCTACAATATTTACTTTCAGTACCTCTTCTAATCAACAACTCTCCTTGCTCCTCACACTAAGCACTTACATTCTTCAAGCATAGAGCTAATACTTGAACCAGGTATTAGATCCATGCTTCAGGCAGGGAGCTGCCACGTTAGAGTGGCAGCTACCTGCTTCAAGGTTCTTTGTAATGCTTATGACACTGTGTAACCAGGGAGCTGCCACTCTAACCAGCTCCCTGGTGTAACTTGGTAACTCTAAACAATCAACTTCATACCTTGTTGTTACGTTATTTACGTGTTATTTACGTGCACAATCTGCACCTTACTGATCTGCAAATGTAATAGACCAATCTGATTGTCTTACATATGTTTGGAGCGGACCACTCCGCTCCAAACGGGGAAAATATCGTTTGCCACAGACAGATGAGTAGCAGCAGGGAGGTCTTATCACCTCCCTGGTAGCAGGCTCTTGCCCCGGGATCTGTTATCATGCTGAAATTACGAGAGCGTAAGGTCCGGGCAACGCCTCGATTAAAAACTAAGGGACGAAGCTCTCAGAAGCGCTGAGGTAAAATATAAAAAGTGCACATTAGAGTCAAGCTCCTCATTACTTTTAAATAGCATTGGATCCACATTAAACAGATAACCACAAACATCACAATTTGACCATTATATTCATAGTAGTAAATATCTTGGTGACTTGCGGAACTGGTATAAGCCCATGCCAATTGCAGCCCTGCTCATTCGTAAGTGGAATACTGTGGAGAGGGGAGGAGGGTTTGTGATTTTGACATGACATTGAGAAACTTTCTCAGTGGTTCGCCACCCACCATTTATTGGCGCGTAGCGCACCAGGAAACTTTAACCAAGAACCCCCCCCCCACCCAAAATAAGAAAGAAAACAAAACTGCTGGAAATGGCATTGCTCGGGACTTTTAAAGTTGAATCTAATCTTAGCTTTTTGAGATCGCATATGACATAGAAATGAAAATGCACAATTGAAAGAGAAAAACATAAAAAGTTACGAGAAAAATTACTTTGGCTTAGATATTTTCAAGACATTTTTTTAAAATCAGTGAACATAAAAAGAGAATAAACCCCATCAAAATTCCTTGGGCAATGCTAACTGGCCCGATTGCCTTGCCCCTTCTGATCTGACCTGCCCTCCATTGGAACAAACGCAGATCAATTTGATGATTCAGAAGGATAATGGGTGGAAAGAGTACACGCTGTGGCCCCAGATTGCATGTAACGACAACTAATTTTTCAATAATTTTCAAAGGGGAGGGGGACACCCCTCCCCTTACACCCCTCCGCCAGGCCGGCGATCACACAACATATTGCATGCCCCCCCCCCTTTGAGACTACATTTAGCATTATATAACTTAATATGTCAAAAGCCGAGTTACGCACTGATACTGTTCTTTTGAGTCTGAATCGTGACATTGCAAAAGGCGCAAAAATTTTTGGTAGGCTGAAACAAACAAAAGAAAAACATGTTATCATTAAGAACAAAAAGAAAAACATAAAAACTGTAAGGGTTGTAGACTGTATCATGTGGTTTCTGGCATTGAGTAGGTAAATTCTGCACCAGTCGGCAAAATGAAGGAAACATGAGGAAAAGAAAGAAGAAAAGAAGTGAAAGAAAGAGCACAATTTCTGTAATTAGAACCCAAAATTTTCGACACACTTACGCGCACTGTAATGTCACTCCAGTTTCTTCAGTAGATCCATTCCACATAGCTAGATAGCATAAGTCCTGTCAACCTTACCAAGTGACATGTAGGCAGGGTACACAGGTTATGTAGAGGTCGTAAATTTCATCCGAAATCGCAAAGCCGTTCTCTAGTGTGTGTCATGCGGTATACGGTCAGTTGGTGACATCTCACGGAGCAAAGTTTGGCTATATCATCGGGTAGTCCAGGTGGTTTCGACGCAATGTATGTTGTCCCCGATACAGTCTACAGCCCTTATAGTTTTTACGTTTTTCTCTTTTTTCTTAATGATAACATGTTTTTTTTTTTTTTTGTTTTTGTTTTTTGTTTGTTTGTTTGTTTGTTTGTTTCAGCCTATCAATAATTTTCGCGCAGTTTGCAATTTCACGATTCAGACTCAAAAGAACAGTATCAGTGCGTAACTCGGCTTTTGACATATTAAGTGATATAATGCTAAATGTAAGGTACTCTACAATGGCATGGGATAGTTAGGCTCCTTCATATCCCTTTTCACCCCCTCGACATGCTGTCGGAACTTGGAGTTGGTGGCATGGCCCGGGCCCATGTCGGGAAATTCTGTCGCCACCCATGGTCGGTTTTCTTATTTTAGTTTTCAATATGGTCATTTCTGCGATAAAACCCCAAATTTTCGGTATGCTTTGCCCACTCTTCCTCAGTTTCGTTACTAATAGCTAAATATAGAACAAACCCTTTCCATCTTTTCAAGTAACTTAAGTAGAATTTATCGTTTTATGTAAATGCCGGGAATCTTATTTCATTTCGCTAAATTAAGTTAATGTTCTCTTGAGTCTGTCTTTCGGTACGGCTAGTGACTCGAAGAGGGAAGTACAATGTAAGTTGTGCCAGATAGGGTCCAACTGCCTGGACAGTTGACCTCAGTGGGGAACACGGGGGGAGCCATTGGGCCATGTCCCTTTCACGGATGCCATTTTTTCAGGTCCTAAAAACGTAAATGTTGTAACACAAATTTTACTTCCAAAGGTGGCATATGTGGCACCAGATTGCATGTAACGACACCTAATTTTTCAAAAATTTTCAAAGGGGGAGGGGGAACCCCCTCCTCTTACACCCCTCCGCCAGGCCGGCGATCACACAACATATTGCATGCCCCCCCCCCTTTGAGAGAAATCCTGGGTACGCCACTGGTTGACTTATATAAGCTTTAAATAAGTGGATTCTTTTTAGTGTAAGCTTACCCAAAATTTCGCGCGCTTGGCAGTGTCACAGTTTAGATTTCGGGAAAAACCTTAAATCGGGCGGAACTATTTTCCTCTGGTATATACACAATTTTATGCAATATAAGCCCCGCAATGACATGGTATAGTACACAGGTTTTCTTCAAATCTCTCCTCACCAACCCCTCGACGGCATCGGGACTGTCGAGGCTTCGGGTCGTTGCCCCACCCCCCGTTGGGCAAATCCTGGCGCCACCCCTGCTGGACCACTACCGGTTGGACTAACGGTTCTCAGCTCTAACTGTATCTCTTATCAACACTTTCAGTCGGCATTTCTTTCTTCTCAGTAGGAAAATACGGCACCACACCCCCCATGATAAATGCTCTGGCGACGCCCCTGCACTCGTTTCCTGGGCAATGCTAACTGGCCCGATTGCCTTGCCCCTTCTGATCTGACCTGCCCTCCATTGGAACAAACGCAGATCAATTTGATGATTCAGAAGGATAATGGGTGGAAAGAGTACACGCTGTGGCCCCAGATTGCATGTAACGACAACTAATTTTTCAATAATTTTCAAAGGGGAGGGGGACACCCCTCCCCTTACACCCCTCCGCCAGGCCGGCGATCACACAACATATTGCATGCCCCCCCCCCTTTGAGACTACATTTAGCATTATATAACTTAATATGTCAAAAGCCGAGTTACGCACTGATACTGTTCTTTTGAGTCTGAATCGTGACATTGCAAAAGGCGCAAAAATTTTTGGTAGGCTGAAACAAGCAAAAGAAAAACATGTTATCATTAAGAACAAAAAGAAAAACATAAAAACTGTAAGGGTTGTAGACTGTATCATGTGGTTTCTGGCATTGAGTAGGTAAATTCTGCACCAGTCGGCAAAATGAAGGAAACATGAGGAAAAGAAAGAAGAAAAGAAGTGAAAGAAAGAGCACAATTTTCTGTAATTAGAACCCAAAATTTTCGACACACTTACGCGCACTGTAATGTCACTCCAGTTTCTTCAGTAGATCCATTCCACATAGCTAGATAGCATAAGTCCTGTCAACCTTACCAAGTGACATGTAGGCAGGGTACACAGGTTATGTAGAGGTCGTAAATTTCATCCGAAATCGCAAAGCCGTTCTCTAGTGTGTGTCATGCGGTATACGGTCAGTTGGTGACATCTCACGGAGCAAAGTTTGGCTATATCATCGGGTAGTCCAGGTGGTTTCGACGCAATGTATGTTGTCCCCGATACAGTCTACAGCCCTTATAGTTTTTACGTTTTTCTCTTTTTTCTTAATGATAACATGTTTTTTTTTTTTTTTGTTTTTTGTTTGTTTGTTTGTTTGTTTGTTTCAGCCTATCAATAATTTTCGCGCAGTTTGCAATTTCACGATTCAGACTCAAAAGAACAGTATCAGTGCGTAACTCGGCTTTTGACATATTAAGTGATATAATGCTAAATGTAAGGTACTCTACAATGGCATGGGATAGTTAGGCTCCTTCATATCCCTTTTCACCCCCTCGACATGCTGTCGGAACTTGGAGTTGGTGGCATGGCCCGGGCCCATGTCGGGAAATTCTGTCGCCACCCATGGTCGGTTTTCTTATTTTAGTTTTCAATATGGTCATTTCTGCGATAAAACCCCAAATTTTCGGTATGCTTTGCCCACTCTTCCTCAGTTTCGTTACTAATAGCTAAATATAGAACAAACCCTTTCCATCTTTTCAAGTAACTTAAGTAGAATTTATCGTTTTATGTAAATGCCGGGAATCTTATTTCATTTCGCTAAATTAAGTTAATGTTCTCTTGAGTCTGTCTTTCGGTACGGCTAGTGACTCGAAGAGGGAAGTACAATGTAAGTTGTGCCAGATAGGGTCCAACTGCCTGGACAGTTGACCTCAGTGGGGAACACGGGGGGAGCCATTGGGCCATGTCCCTTTCACGGATGCCATTTTTTCAGGTCCTAAAAACGTAAATGTTGTAACACAAATTTTACTTCCAAAGGTGGCATATGTGGCACCAGATTGCATGTAACGACACCTAATTTTTCAAAAATTTTCAAAGGGGGAGGGGGAACCCCCTCCTCTTACACCCCTCCGCCAGGCCGGCGATCACACAACATATTGCATGCCCCCCCCCCTTTGAGAGAAATCCTGGGTACGCCACTGGTTGACTTATATAAGCTTTAAATAAGTGGATTCTTTTTAGTGTAAGCTTACCCAAAAATTTCGCGCGCTTTGCAGTGTCACAGTTTAGATTTCGGGAAAAACCTTAAATCGGGCGGAACTATTTTCCTCTGGTATATACACAATTTTATGCAATATAAGCCCCGCAATGACATGGTATAGTACACAGGTTTTCTTCAAATCTCTCCTCACCAACCCCTCGACGGCATCGGGACTGTCGAGGCTTCGGGTCGTTGCCCCACCCCCCGTTGGGCAAATCCTGGCGCCACCCCTGCTGGACCACTACCGGTTGGACTAACGGTTCTCAGCTCTAACTGTATCTCTTATCAACACTTTCAGTCGGCATTTCTTTCTTCTCAGTAGGAAAATACGGCACCACACCCCCCATGATAAATGCTCTGGCGACGCCCCTGCACTCGTTTCCCTTTCCAAGTTTGACACCACGTGTTCAGGTTACTTGGGCTTTAGGAAGGCGGGTTAACGTCATTTGTACGTCAATTCAACAGATACCGAATATGTAGTCAGCTGAGGAAAATCTGTAGTTATATGTCATCAACAGGTACCCTCGACAGATTTTGCGAAAGCCATTAGTTCAGGTGTTATTCGTCATTCTTGAATCGCTTCTTTGCCAAGCAACGAAAGTCAGGACAAGGGCGAAGAGAAGCTCTAGTATCCTGCCAAGATAAATGGGACGAATTTAGTACCTGATTCGAACGAAATGAAACACATAAAACAAAAGTGCTTTGGGAGGCAAATAATAACACAAACAAAGAAATTTGTACCAGCAGACTCAAGTGGTAGAGAACAGAGAGGGGTTTAGGCTTGAATCGAGTTTTGATATGATAGAGGGGTACTTATTCTAATCGTACTAGTGGAATTTGCATTGAAATCAGGTTTAGCTCTTGGGATATTAACCGATGGAATTGTCACATTTTCAACTCCCAAGAAACTTCAAGCAAGCACATTTGACTTCATAAATTTACATTAATGAGCTCTCTTTGTTTTTTCTTTAAACTTTTTGACCAATTTTCTCTTCTGTAATCTCATATTATCGCAATGTGAATGCATGAGAGGAAAACTTCAAGTTCCTCGTGGGGAGTTCCATAAGGTAGGAAGTCGGGGGAGGGCTTTAGTCCTCCAGTCACAAATCTGATGGGCGGAAGTATGCATCCGCTCCCTTCAATCCAAGGACGAAAAACCCTTATTTGTTTCCTCTGTAAAAAATTTGAAAAATTGCCAGTAATTTTCCTTAACTTCGGAGCTGAATGGAATTTCAACAAATTTAGTTCCTCTTTCACATATCAAAAGAAATGGTTTGCTTAAACTCTTCCTTTGATAATTATTCAGTCATTTAGAAATTAAACCACGTAGCATACAGGCTCATGACGCACAAAACTTATAGCATGCAATGTAGCACTCTAAATCTATAGTGGTACCTTACCAGGCTGCCAGGCAAGACTTATCATACAGAGCGCTAACCATATCGGACTCCCTTCGTACAAGGCTCTTACCATACATGACTCGTTAACCGTACTGGGGGGTCCTTACACCAGTACAGGATCTTACCATGCAGGGTTTTTGAACCAAACAGGACTCTTGTCTTCCAACCCCCTGCTTGTACCATACAGGGGTCTTACCACACAGGGTTGTTACCTTGCAAGGCTCTAACCGTACATGACTTATCCTGTACAAGGCTTAAGGTACCAAAAGGTATTTATGCTATACAGGGCTCTTATCATGCGGGGACAACTCGATATTCATAAGGTTTTTTAGTCATAAGGGTCACTGTACATAAGGTTATGTAGTCTAAGGGCCATTTATCATAAGGTTCGTTATTCATAATAAAAGAAAGGGTTCGCTATTCATAAGGTTCGTTTTCCGTAATAGAAAAAGGGTTTGGTATTCATAATAAAAAGGGTTGGTTATTCCTAACGGGAAAAAGGTTAGACATTCATAATGGGGGAAGGGTTCGCTATTCGTAAGTGGAAAGGGGGTTCGTTACTCATAATAAACAGGGTTTGTACTTCATAAAAAATATGTGGTTCATTATTCGTAACACACAAGAGTCAGGGGAGGAACAAGGGTTTTGAGGTGGGGGTTCCAAAATGACGAAATTTTTCTCCCGTTTTTTAGGCTAAAATGAGCTTTCTATTGCCATTAGGAATAGAGAAATCTCTCTCCTATTATGAATAGCGAACCCTTTCCCCCATTATGAATGTCGAACCTTTCCTCCTTTTATAAATATCGAACCTTTTTTGCCATTATGAGTAGCGAACTTTTTTTGTCATTATGAATAGTGACTCTTATGACTAATAAACCCTTCTTTATCTTTTTTATGAGTAACAAACCTTATGAACGTGAACCTTATTTTTGTAAAAAAAAGCACGTTATGAATAACGACCCTTATGAAAAAACGACCCTTATGACTAAAGAGCCTTTTTGAATAGTGGGTAGACCCCTATCATGCAGGGGCCTTAATTTATACATGCAGGGCCATTGTACCATCTGCATAGGGTTCTTACCTACTGTACATGCAGCGTTTTCACCATGCAGGGTCCTTACCATTCGGGGATCTGATCATGCAGAACCTCCATACAAGACTCTTAGCATACATGATTCTTAACCCATACATGGCTCTTATACCACACAGGGCTAGCGCTCTTACACTATATATGCAGGACTTTGAAAACACGGGAATTTTACCATACCGGGCTCTCACCATACTTGACCCTTGAGACACAGAACTTTTTCGTGCATGACCCTTACTATATCAGGCTACCATCCGGCAGAGCTCTAACCATGAGAAATTACTGAAAAGGGAAACTCACCTAAGAATTGTTATAAATAATAGCCAGGTTAATGGATCTGGTTCGCTCCTAGTTCCAACCAGTTGGGGATTGTAAATATAGCTTGTCCCTATGAAACCCAACAAAACTTGTGCTACTCCTAGGATGGCCGACAAAATGCCTACAATTTCAAGTTTTTTGGTAGGATTCTTCTTTCTCGTTGATATGTTTTGGCTCCTTCTCGCACCCCTTTTTCGCTTCTCGCTTAGTGTTTGTCTGCGCCCAGTTGATACTCTAGGGTTGACCCTCATTTCATGAGGTAAATCGTAGCTGCTTTTGCTCACATTACTGTTATTATCAACTTTGAGTATTTCGTCGGATTTCTGGCTCCTGGGTGTTTCTTTATTTGATTGGGATGTATTTGGAAGAGAGTTAACATTCTCGTTGGAGCCACAGTTCTCTAAAGAAGTTCGCTGTCTACCGTCAGAGATATTATAATATTTTATGCCAACAGTGTCGCCATTCGACTGTGAAATCCCCTTGCCCCCAACATGGAACTGATTGACTTCTGACTCGCTTTCAATTTTTTCTGTAGTACCCTTTGCTACCCTACACGAAGTACTAATTTCTGCCTCGTTTATCTTATTTTCGACATCTACGTTTGTAATAAAACTTGAAGTATTCGATTCCTTTTCATGAGGTCTTACACCCCTCTTCCGAAAGTCAAGTCGATAACCATTGTCTCTTTTTTTGCTACTCATTTGAGGCTCAGACCTAACTTCATCCACCGGTGAGCTAACATTCAGAATGAACGGAAAGACCTTCGCAGCTTCCATCGCAGGAATAGGCGATGATACACTTTCTTTGCTGCTGATTTCTTTGAAATCTGCTCTGTTGATGGGAAAAGCTATAGAAGCCAAGCTCTCTGTGGCTAAATTGAGTACTGGTTTGGAGAATGCCCTTGGCCTAAAAAAATCCTCCTGTTGACGGCGCATTTTGTAAAGCTTAATTGTAGCAATGAGAAGTAATACGGTGAGGATGAAGCCCCACAAGACGTTCAGTATTTGGCATGTCAAAAGTAAGATGCATGTTCCATTGTATAAACCAACTACGATGTCCACAACAACTATGAATATAAAATGAGAAACAATAACTATTGTTAGAAACACCTTGTTCTGTAATTTCCTTGACATCCGCACACTAGTTATCTCGAACATAACCCATACAATGAGGGCGTAGGCTGAAGTAAGGGCGGGGATGCTAAGATCCCCAATGAGTTGGACGAAAAAGCGAAATATGGCGTCAGCTATGTGTCCTTTAGCCATACTGGAAATCACTCGTAGAATAGCGAAACAGAGCACAAGGATATGAATTACTACTATAAAAGGGCGTCTTCTCTTGAGAGTAAAGAAAAGTTTGTAAAACATAAAAAGAACAAGTATAGCGAGACACAGATATAAGGTGCCTAGACCGTAGCCATGGATGAAAAGAAAAATTTCGAACGAGTCATCTTCCCTGTGGTCTTCTACATCGGCTATACATCGTGACTGTGAGAAAAACAAGTAAAAAATCACAGTTTTATTGATTGATTGATTGATTGATTGATTGATTCATTGATTCATTGATTCATTCATTCTTTCTTTCGTTCGTTTGTTCGTTACAGCCATCAAAGAACACTAAAACTGAAAAAGTCGATCTGTTCCTTTTCACAAAAGGAGGGAAAATGCAATTCATACTTCATAAAGTGGTACCCGACGTATTAAACAGGACATTGCAAAGTAACAGTTGCTTTGATATACACCAAGTGCATGCTGATATTCAAATATAATGAAACAATTATTAAACACCTGTGCCTATTTCTTATGATTATCACTTTTTCCATCAACTTGACTTACGCCAATTAAACATGTAAAATATTGTTGTCCCCTCCCTCATAAACCCTAGACTCTTCCAGACCTTACAACCTCACAAGATTAGGACGTGGTTTTAATTACAGGCACTGATTATGTCTAAATTCAACATTTATCCCATTTTACATTAATGTTCGTATTCGTCGGTCAATGGTGACTTCATTTTCATACACAATGTTGGCTGTGAGGTTAAGATAAATAGATATACTGTTATTAATTTCTTCTAGTATAAGTTTGCCTCCCTCAGTAGGAATACTACTTCTACCAAAATTCTTCACGCTGTGCCTCTGTATGATGATCTCTGTCGCTTATGGGCGTTTCACTTGTGCAGCTCTTGGTGTGGTGTTGCCGTCGGGCTTGATGTTGCCTTCGGGCGTGGTGTTGCCTACGGGCTTAGTGTTGCCTTCGGGCGTGGTGTTGCCGTCGGGCGTGGTGTTGCCTTCGGGCGTGGTGTTGCCTTCGGGCGTGGTGTTGCCTTCGGGCTTGGTGTTGCCGTCGGGCGTGGTGTTGTCTTTGGGTGTGTGGTCTATGTGGGGCTTTGTTTTTAGTGTGGCCAGGGGGAGGTTAGTCTGTGGGGTATCTGGGTTCTGGTCAGGTTGTGTGTGGTTCTATTGTTGTAATGAACATAATTTTCTGTTTGATTTGGTGGTGTGTGGATAGTTTTGCCTTTATGTTCCTGTCCGATCCGGTTTGAGTTTTGTTTGTATGTGCCGTTTCGATGCACTTAAAAAGCCCCCCCCCCCCCCCCACTTGTGCAGCTCTTTCGACTATGAAAGAATACTTCCAACTCAGTGCCGGGTATAGTGAGATATCACACACCTCTTTGTGACATCAACTCAATACGGCACAGTTTATTAGGGATATAATGCCACGTTAACATGGCAACCAGACTAGGGGTAACGATAGTTCTGCCGCGGGGTGGTCCCCGTCGGGAAAGGCTCCCCCGATGGGAGAAATTTTCCGATTTCGTCTGGGAGCCTTAATTAGCTAAAATAAACTAGTATCTTAACTCCGAAGGCGACCAGTCGCTTCGAAAGTCTTGTTTTACTCTCAAGGACGGCAGTTTCTTCGAAAGAACACATGTTGTAAGTTTCTTCAAAAAAAAAAAATCAAAACTTTTCTACGGCTGCCGTCTTTTCTAAAATAGGACTGGGCAAGTTCTAACTTTGTGACTTATATAGATCGAAACCACTTACGTGGGGATGGTGTCCTTGGGTAGGTGATACACTATGCATTGGCATTGTATTCTTTTCTTGATCCTCGGCCATCGCTGGAAATTTTTCATAAAACATGTCAAAGCTGGAAAATAGGAAGTAAGTTGCTTTAAATATAAACAACTGTACGATGAATTGCCAAGCTTAGGAAAAAAAGCCAAGCATGACAAACCCTTGATGTAGGTCTGAAGGGCAAGATGTCGGGAGTTACGTTTGGTTTTGTCCTTCGACTCTATGCCAGAGAGTCGAGGGGACTTTGGAAAAAGTAGCTTTGATGTGAAGAAGAAATTAGTATAAGCTATTCATGAACTATACTACGTAGTACTACGTATTATTTGCCGTTGGCGTCCATACCGGTATTATTCGCCGTTTGCGTATAACAATTCAGACCATCCGACGGCAGCGTGCTGCCTTGTCCAGTCGGATCGCCGTTGGCGACCTTCTGTCTCCATTCTCCAAAGCAACAAACCACTGCCTGGGATTAACTTTGTATGGTATTTCTAAATTAGAATTATCCATTGTTGCCATAGAGGAAAATTTTTGTACTTTTCTTTGTTTTCCGACAGACTATACCAGCAGTATTTTCTCGGTGACTTGCTACAAGGATATGATGTATTTTCTAAATTTTGGCAGTTGTCTTAGTGTCCTGCTCTTTCGAAGAAAGTCATGCAATTGCCCCCCCCCCCCCGAAAAAGTGTTTTTCCATGTCAATACATTGAACGGTAAAATACTACATCAACAATGCTTGAGAGACCGCCAGTATACCTTCAAGCTCGATCCTAGCACTTAATTGAAGTATATTACAAAACAGAAGGTACCATGGCCGCTATATTTTTCAATTACATTCCTGTCTTACGTAACAACTCATCATCAACATCACCACAAGTAAATACAATGGAAGAATGACAGAGTTTTGTTCTTGTGAGAAGAATGATATATTGCAGTATTGGAAGATATGAAGCCCCCGCCTCGGCCTTGTGGGGCGACATCTCGTCCTCGGCTTCTTACCCTCTTGCTTTAGAAATTTACCCGGGACCTGTTCATGGCAGATCCCAGTCTGGCTTTTAAGATGTACCTAAGGTCTAAATTTACAAAAATATATTTAACAAAGGTTGAAAATAAACCTCATTGAGCTAACTTCCATCTTCGCATGACAATCTAAGCGATTGGATAAGCTTATGAAGCTGGGAATAGACCTTATGTATGTGACCTCACACAACAGAAAATGCGCCCTTTGGAAGAGGTAAGCTATAAAGTTGGGAACTGAACAAATGGGTTTCATTTTCCATCCTCTGTACTGCTGTATATGTGTTATTTTAATTTTAGACTTAAAGGGGAAATGAAGTCACACCAATTTGAATTAGTGTATCACGGTATCCTAATTCATGAATGGTTCTTTTTATTCATGATGTGGCCAAATGGTTCTTACAGAATTGTAAAATCCATGCAGAATAACTCCTTATTTTACCTTTCATGTTCAATGTTTACGTTTGGAAACATGGAAAATATTTTTAAGGGGACGAGCTTCGAAGAGAGAAGATTTGTAAGATTTCGTTGATTGATGTTCCTAAATAAATTTGCCGTGACTGCTTTTTCCCTGCAAGATTGCTTATTCCCTGTGAGGGTGCCTATTCCCTGTGGGGGTGCTTATTCCCTGTAAGGGAAAGATTATACAAGCAACGTAATACCTTCCCAAAGAACCTATGCACAATGCAGGTCTCTCTCCAAGAATATTTTCATTGTTGCAAATGTTTAGGAGCACGTCTCTCACCAGGGAGTTGCTATTTGACAACTCCCTGCTCTCACCAGGGAGTTGTTACTTGACAGCAACTCCCTGCTCTCACAAACTAACATGGTTAGTCCAGAGAGTAGCAACAGAAACTCCCTGGTTAGTTCTAGGTCTATTTGCATTGTTAAAGGTCAAAAGCAGTCGCCCAAAACTTATTTTGAAACAATAGCTAAATGTCACAAATTTCTTCTTATTTCTCTTCAAGGATTTTTCATAATATTTTAGGACGTAACTATTGCATATTCAAGGTAAACCAAGCAGTTGCTCCTTGTAAATTTTACAACTGAGTGAGAAAAATACTGTCACATGACACTCAAGAGCCATTCAGGAAATAGGATAGTCTACCATACAATTCTTTATTGGGGTGACTGCATTCTCCCTTTAATCAAATCAGTAACGGTTAGCGGGCCTCGGTCACTGAGGGTGTGGCCTCTGTTTAGGCCTCGGAGGGTGAGACCTCGGCCACGGGACAGTGGTCTCGGCTACACAATGATATTTTCATCATTATACCCGCTAAGTCAAAAACAATATTTCCGTTTCATGTTGGTCTGCAGGCTTATGTCAAACTTCCATTGTATCATATGCGGTACCAACTGCGGAAACTACGGAGACTTCATGCTACAAAGAGGTTATTGTTGCTTAACAAGTTCCTTGTGGAAGTTGTTTTTACATGCAAGCGTGAATTCTAATGATAAATCAGTTTTAACTTTCCATTGTCTGTATTCAGCATATAAATAAATTTTTATGGTGTTACGATTAACTGTAAAGAACCGGACCTTCATGCCACCATGGTAACCATACATCAAAAATCCTTGCGTCATTCACTTGTGAAAGAGAGGAAATGGTTTTCCATATATATATATATATATATATATATATATATATATATATATAGTTCAAAAAAGAAGTAGTAAATAGTGCTTAAAGTTTGTGAAAAATTCCACGACGTTTCGGGTTTAAACCCTTCATCAGGTGGCAAAAATGCAACTGATTGTTGACACGGCCAAACGTACAATTTAAAAACACACATCAAAATTGGGCACGGTAAGACCGGCTAAGAACGGGGGGGGGGGGGGATTCAGGGAAATGGTCATGAATGGTCATGACGGAGGGTCTCTACATTCCTCTAAATGGCACGTAGTTACAGATGGGTGAAAGGACAGGGCCAACGGGATACGTCTGGTGGGTGTTTGGTCAGTTTTGGGGCAGACGCTCTATCAGCGTTTCAGGTCATTAGAGAGCACTCTTTGTGGAGACTGGCGTTGTTCAAAGAAAGGAATTATCTGCTTGGAAACTTTAGCGAAATCCTGGTCGTCGGAACAAATCTGTCTGGCCCGTAAAAATTGTAAGAAATCGAATTGGTACAAGATCTGGGGTAGTTGTGAGAGTCAGTGGGCTAAAAGTGGAGATTGGACTTGATTTTACGGCCGGAGATGGATAATTCCGTGTCTAAAAACACTACTGAGGAGTTGGAAATACAGTGAGTGAATTTCAAAAACGGTCAAAACGTTTCAGCAAAGTTAATGACCCTTTCCAAATCGTTTAGAGGACCCACTGCGACCCCAACAATATCGTCAATATACCTTTTATAAAGTATGGGCTTGATCCCGGTGAAACGAGAGAACATCTGCCCCCCAAAGTGACCGATGGTGAGGCAGGCCGCAGAAGGTCCCAATTTAGTGCCTACCTACTTCATAGGTGCTACGCAGTACTTTGACCTTGTGTATGTATGCATGTATGTATGTACGTACGTACGTAGGTATGTATGTATGTATGTATGTATGTATGTATGTATGTATGTATGTATGTATGTATGTATGTATGTATGTATGTATGTATGTATGTATGTATGTATGTATGTATGTATGTATGTATGTATGTATGTATGTATGTATGTATGTATGTATGTATGTATGTATGTATGTATGTATGTATGTATGATGTATGTATGTATGCATGCATGCATGCATGCATGTGTGTATATATATATTTTATATATATATATATATTTTATATATATATATATATATACATACATACATACATACATACATACATACATACATACACGGTAAAAGAAGTATCACACCATAACACAGAATATAAAAGAAAAACAAGTTAGGTGTAGTACTGGCTCTATATTTCGGCAGCAAGCTGCCTTCGTCAGGAACGTGCTAATAAAATGATAGGATAGACACAAGAGCACAGACTCAATACACGAGGAAGGAATGTACAACGCAAGAATAAAAAGTTAAAACAAAGCTAGACACAGAATAGAAAGGAATGAAAACCATCCAAGGCTAAAAGGAGACAAAGAGGCAGACTATAGGCCTAGCAAAGGCAGAAAAAAAAAGAAAAAAGAGAACCACAAGCAAGCAAACCGGAAAACCAAACCCATCAAAAAAAAAAAAAATTACAGCATCCTACACCTTTCACTTTGACTAAAAAACCATCATCTTGGTTTAACACATCCGGAGCAATGGTACCCAGATTCCAAATCCATTGTCTCTCGTTTCTGTTTAGTAGTTGATGAAGTTGTTGCCTACTAGAATTGGCTACAAGTATTGGGTTAAACCAAGATGATGGTTTTTTAGTGAAAATAAAAGGTGTAGGATGCTGTAATTTTTTTTTTTTTTTGATGGGTTTGGTTTTTCGGTTTGCTTGCTTGTGGTTCTCTTTTTTCTTTTTTTGTGCCTGAAAAGAAATATTCTTTTCAACTCTCAAGGCTATAATGGGGTTCGAGGGAAAGGTCAGGGGTTGAAGGGTCTTACCGAAGGGTCTCCAGATCCTTGTATATAGCCTAGCACGTATGATAGGGAGTACCTAGATACGCCAGATATTTTCATTTTGGGGTTCTTGTCTTCGTAGAAACGTTATTCCATGAGGTTCAGACTAAATTTTTACGTACAGTTCGTTTCCCACTCTCACTTCCGTCGCGACACCTCACGGTATTAACGTTCGTGTTCTTTCAATCTGATGCGCTGTACCATCCGTAGCATGGTTAGGAAAAAAGCCGGATTTGATCTTATTATTCAAGAGCAAGGGTCACAAACAGAACGCTAAACATAGTTGACAAAGCAAGAATACTTTAAAAACAAATTTATGTTTTAAAGTATTTGTAAATTTGTAAATTTGTTTTTAAAGTATTTCTGTTTTGTCAACTATGTTTTGCGTTCTGTTTGTTTATATATATATATATATATATATATATATATATATATATATATATATAATATAGACAGACAGACAGACAGACAAACATATAGACAGACAGAGACAGACAGACAGACAGACAGACAGACAGACAGACAGACAGACAGGCAGGCAGGCAGACAGACAGACAGATAGACAGATAGACAGACAGACAGACAGACAGACAGACAGACAGACAGATAGATAGATAGATAGGAAGAGAGACGTAGCCACTTTATTAAATAGTCGCATATGCGACTATTTAATAGTGTTGATTCGAGATACATATATGTATATGTATATATACATATGAAGTGTCCAAAGTCCATATGACAGGACTTAACAAAGAGCTCAATTTTGCTAATGAAACAGCCAGAACTATATATATATATATATATATATATATATATATATATATATATATATATATATATATATATATATATATACAAACATACATAACCAGTGGAAATTTACATGAAAAAAAAAACATTTCGGCAGTGTGCTATTAAATGTAGCTAGTTATGGAAGAGTGTCGGGCATGATATGAGTTGTGTCCAAAATGTAATCATGTGTACCGAGAACGTAATATGGAAAAATGACGTTAACATGATAACACATAGGAGAATTACACAGACATCATTTTTACGTGTGTGTGCAGAGGCGTAGGAAGCAGGTGGCTGGGGGAGGCTTGATCCCCCAAATCAAAACTGTGAGGGTAAGTATGCTGACACACACTTTTTAAGGTTGAAATCCGTTACTTTTCCCCTATGGTAAAATGTATCAAAATGCTTCCGCAAAATATCAAACTTTTTTCAAAAATGTACTTCAAAAACTACGGAAAATGTAGTATTAAATTGTTTTGTAAGGATTCACAAATATTCAATAATTCCTTAGGCCCCTTCCCCAGGACTTCGGTCTAGAATGTCCATCCCTGCAACTAAGAACAGCTTCCTATATGCTTATATGGGTGTGTATGTAGGGTGTAAAATATTTTGGTGGGATATTTTAATATTTTTGCTTTCATAAGGGGAATATTTCTCAAAAACGGGGTTGAAACTGAAGGTAAAATCCCCCAGTTTCTCCTTGCTGGTTTTTTTTTCTATTACGCAGCATTTGTTACAGGAATCGATTTGTTATTCTGTTGCAGACACTTGGACCCACGGAGCCAAAAATTTGAAAATACATGTTGTTACCTATGGGCTATGATTTACTAATACTTATGCTGCCTTGTTTATAGCTGCGAATCATAAATTAATTGCTTCAAATTTCCAATCTTTGAAGCTCAATGTTCAACCACTAGCGAAGCCAGGAGACGAGAGTGTGGGAGAGGGGAACAATTAAATATTATACATAAAGAATGCACCGACAGACGTTTTCCAACAATAGATAATCACACCATACAAAACTTTACATAGCATACCGAAGCAACGACTAAACATTTAGAGAATAAAACATGACTAACCAAGGAGAAGATAAGATATGAAAATTATGGATGCAAAATTTTCACATCTGAAGGATCATTTTGACAAGGCCCTGATGCCATTCTTTTAATTAAATTAGTCTATTTGAATGTTACCGGCAACGTCAATGTATGATCGTATGCAGCAGGGGCAGCAGAGGAGTTGCTTCCTCGCATCGCCCCCCCCCCCCAATCGAGCTCCAGCGCCTTTTGTGTAATTCAACCTGAATTCGACTGTTACTCTTAGATGCTGATCCCCGCCGGAATTTCCTGTGTACCGCCATGCTTCAATGGAAAAAAGTAATGGCAACTCTCAGGTGACTCAATTATAGGGAATCCCCGTAGACGAATAAAGAGCGCATTTATGAGCTTATATAACTCACATTATGAGCAAATACAGTTGCTCAAAGTTGATTTAAGAGACCCATCTTATTTTCGAATTGAGGGTTTTCCCATCCCTTCCCAGATAAGAAAAGTGTTTGGTCATGAACTAGGGCTGAGACTGCGGAGGGGGTGGGGGACATAGTCCCTTAATAATTTGGTGGGTGACGGACCACCTTTCATTCCCCAATATTTGGTCATCTACCATAGTTGCTCACACTGTGAGTGTAAGACAAAGTTCCCTCCAATAATTTGGTTGAAGGGGAAGGAATATCTACGATATTTTGGCAAAAGTAGTACTATTTCAGTGGCGTAGCTAAAGGGGGCAGGGGCGGCCGCCCCCACAAAGCCCCCGAAGGCCTCTATCGGAAATTTCTAGTCTCTGTCGGAAATTTTTACCACCTTAATTAAAAATTCTAACAACGGAAATTAGTAGCTAAAATCATATTCTTAGGGGTTCACTTACAACACTTCCTATGTTTTTAAGCAGAATTACACATCGAAATAGTTACTGCATACCTCCCAAGTGACCCGCATTTCGCGGGTTTTGGCCTGCATTGAACACCCAAACCGGCTGATCCGCCCAACCCTTTGAAAAACCCGCATTTCAATATATGATAGAGCCACAAAACAAAACCCTGCCTTCGGAAGTATCATACCTCCCAACCAGGGGCGGCGCCAGGGTTTTTCGATAGGGGTGGCAAAGCATGCTGGGTCGGACCCAGCTTTATTGTTTGGGGGGTGCAGGCATTGAAGACTTCCGAGCCTCATCCTACCCCCCCCCCCCTCGTGTCAGAACCTGCGTTTTGGCGTTTTCATTTTCTTGGACTTTATTTTTCTCTAGAAAAAAACTTTTTTGTCTGAAATAAATACGAACTGTGAGAAGGGTTGTTTGTCTGTCAGTGAAAATCGGCCCCTCACTGAATGAGACGCTTCAATTATGCAGCAGGTGCGGCGAAGGAAAAAATATTGGGGGGGGGGCTGAGTGCAGCAAGACTATCTAAGCGGAGCGCCACCATCGGTTGGCGCGGAGCGTACAAGAAAATTTCGGGCTTTACAAACCCTCCAGATGGCCGGAAATGGCACTTCCAGAGTGTTCTAAGCTGCATGTACCCAGCCTTGAAATATGGATCATATGTCTGCAATTTCTCAATTAAGGAGAAAAAATAAATCTATGAAAAATGGTAATACATATTTCTAAGCGGAGCGCCACCATCAGTTGGCGCGGAGCGTTCAAGAAAATTTTTTACTTTGCAAACCCTCCAGATGGCCGGAAACGGCACTTCCCGAGTTTTCTAAACTGTATGTATTCATCCTTGAAATATGGATCTCATGTCTGCAATTTCTTAATTAATGAGAAAAAATTAATCCTCATTATGTGATTTTTTTCTTGCTTATAGAAAAGCCGAATCACTGAGGAAGAGTTATACGCAAAATTGAATTTTATAAAAGGGAGAGGAATCATAACTCTTATGAGATAACATTAAATTTTTACCTATAGTTTTTCGAGTTTTTGAACCAATGATGTAACCAAATTTGCAAGCTAAAGTAAACTTTACGCAAACAGGAGTGACGTCATTTCCTCACATTAATAGACTGAATTATGTGTATCGTTAAATTTAAATCCGGTTTAGTGTCCTTCATAATCGTATGGTATCATTACGTAATATGCATAGGAGATATTGAAATTTTGCAAATTGCACCCTTAAGGGTCTGTAAGCCAAAACGATTGAAAGGCACAGAAAAGGGAGAACTGTTCATCAATGTGAGAATGTGAAATCGCTCCAGCTTGCTTTGAGTTCACTTTGCTTTAAAAATACAGTTAAATCAACTTTTTATGTTGAAAGAAACGCACATAGAAAATGCATTTTTGTGGTCTACAAAGAACTGCCAAATTTTAGCTAAATTTAAAGTGTACCTAAAGGCTAAAAATTCAAAAACATATGTTACAAAGCTTGAAAAATGAATCCAAATGGTCTAACTGCCATCTTTGCAGGAATTCCTGAGCTGAGATATATAAAATGTTGGTGCTTATTCAATTTAAAATGGTAGATGGCGCAATAATTTGTAATGTCATTCTTGTACTACTCAAATTACATTCTTTGTTTTCTTTATTTTTTCGAAAGCCTCTGCACCTTGTGCCAAAATGTGATCACTTTCTCACTGTTATAGGGTGACTTGACTATACAAAACCTCACCATACAACAGTAATTTTTGCAAGGTTATATAAACATTTCAATTTCAAAAGGAAACAAAAGCAAGTAATGTGAGTTTTACAAGAAGATCATCACAAATTGTTGCGCAATCGACTATTTCAAATAAAATGAATAAATTTTAACTTTTCATATCTCAGCAACAGGGTGAGCTATGAAAATGAGAGTTGGATGAGTAAAATTCGTTTCCAACGTCTAAAATATATATTCTTATAATTCTACACTTTAGGTCCACTTTAAACTCCTAAAATGAAACGTGCATGTATGGGATAAGAGACAAAACTGATTGCAATTTGTTTTATTGCAGTATATTATTTATGTAAAATTTGGACTTAAATCTTAACAAAGAATTCACAGGCAGAGGTATAAATAATTGGCTGGGATGGCGTCACCAGGGAGGGAGAGGGAGGAGGGAGGAGGGAGGGAGATACCGTACGGACTGCGCCGATAAAATTTTTGCCAAAACAGCTCCCAGATCGCAAGAAATGGCCCTTCCCAGATCTTTCAAATTGCACTTGTTTTCAAAAAGACAGCAATTTTCACAGAATCTCGCCAGGGATATACTGTATTTTTGGCCCCCCTATTGTTTACGCTGCTAGATATTAACCCTTAAAAAAAAAAAAAAAAAAACTCAGAGAGAAATTCAATCATGGGTCTTCTGGGATGTAGAAGGGGCCTAAGTGTAAGCTCTGCGGTGGGTACAATGAGTTAGACAGAGAAGACAACGCGCGCGAAGCGCGCAAAGTTTTCGAGGATTTACACCGAAAATGTCCTATATGCGACGGATAATGTATCACAATACTTTATTCCATGATACTGTTACACCTTACCCCACCCCCTACAAAATTATGTGTCTTAAAACTTTATTTAGACGATTTTATTTTTTGGGTCAAAAACCATAGGGGGGGCAAATGCCTGCCCTGCCCCCCCTGTGGCGCCGCCCCTGCTCCCAACTAAACCACAAATTTAGGAAATTAAATCACAGTGCATTCCGCTGCTTGCCTTGTGAAAGGGGCACTCTTTTTACGTAGACTGTAGCAACATAACTAACCTCCATAGCAGGTATCGAAAATATTCTAATGGGAGCAATCGAGTCTAAAAGCCGCGCGACGCAACTTACAAACCAAAAAAAAAAAAAATGCCCGTTTCGTGGGTTAGAGGCAGGGCTTGTCTCAGAAATTTCAACCCAACGAACGAAATGTTTTAGCCGACTTTATCATAACCACTCAGTCCTATGCAAAAATACGTAATTACCTTTGCACTATCAGGGCCGCATAAACATTCATTCAACTTACACTCATCCTGTGGTAATTCCTTTAAGATATGTACTATTTTTGTGAAAGAAACTAATTCAAGAAAAATTCCCATTTTGGAAAGGTGTGATGTCATTTCGGTGTGAATTTAACACAGGCCCGCTTCCCTTGGTATATCACTTAGCAGCAGCACGGTGTCGTTTACGCCGGACGTGCTACGTGCTACGTGATTCCTGAACTGTGCTGCTTCAGAAATTTAAGGGTAACAATAAACAACCTTTGATCGCTATCATTTGGAAAGCTTTAAATTTTGCGAGCTTGTAGTGTGAGTATAAGTGCAGATATTTTCGGCTGCAAATTAATGAAATTACGTTGACTGATTTTCCAAAAAAGTGCTACCAGTTTGCTTGTAGACACGTATAAAATTCCAAAATTTTCCAAAAGGGGAGGGGGACACCCCCTCCCCAGGCCGGCGGTCCACCATCGGACAGGTCAGAGGTAGAACCGCATCTAGCTTTTTGGAACTTGAGAGCTATGTTACTGACAAGGCCTGGAAGTGTCATTGAAGGCAATCTCGGAGATATTTTAATCTAATTTTCTCCGCGCGCTACACGCCAGATAATGGTGGCACTACGCTTAGATAGTACATCATTACTTCAAGTTAATAATCTGTCGGAAATTTTTTGCTTTTGCGCCCCCCCCCCCCCCAAAAAAAATCTAGCGTACGCCACTGTACTATTTGCTGATATTTGGGTGGTTATTAGACTTTCAATAGTCATGAAAAACGATTCGCGCGCACACTAATCAGAATGCATTCATGTTCGGTGATAAATGAGACATTCGTATACACACAGGTACATTCCCTCTAAAATTTGGTTGGGAACGTATTACTGTACCTTATGTTCAATTTTCTCGTAGAGTTGGTCCACTGCAGAGATATTTGCTAAAATTGATGTATGTGAGTCTTTTGAGACGAAGTCCCCTCCAATAATTTAATTAGGGAGGGCGGAGTAGCTTCAGTATTTTGATAAAACCTGCTATATTTGCTAATATTTGCGTGCAGACGTATTTTTAGTTAAGGAGAACGGAAACCCTTTTACCTCACTCAATTCTTTTGTAAAAGAAAATAATAGTTAGCTCTAGTAACCATGAAAAGCCAATTTTTCGGCGCCCTTCGAGCCTATGTATTGCCACATACATGACTGGTGAGTAACCGAGACACTCTTTGATCAGGGAGGTGCTAACAGCTCCCTACTTTGACGCACACAGGCAAATATTACATTCAATGGCACGTTCAGGGTCACTCCATAATTGGGAGATACATGCAGAGGCGTAGCGCAAAAATAAATTGGGATGGGTTTGAGAAGTGGTGATTGGTTGAAGGTGTAAGAGGCGTCATGCGAAAAATATTTTTGGAGGGGGGGGGGGGTGAAAAGAAGCGTAACCTAAAGCAAAGTGGTTTATTTTTCCAAAACAGTTAACTTCTCATATCAACTCGGCATATGGAGGCTTTCAAACGCATTTTCAGACAAAATCATTTGACGCCCTTGGCATTTTGGGGGGGGGGGGGTTGGCCCCAGTCCCCAATATGCACGACGCCTCTGTACCCATGCAACCCTGAAAGTTGCCCAGCGCTTTAAACAGTCTAATACCTAGAGGTACGAACCGGAATCTTGTCAAATATTTGAATAAATTGGGTTCAAAATTTACTAGCTTTCAGGTTAAAAATAATACAACTCGGTTCATTCTTAGCCAAATCTAGTGAAATATTTGACAAGATTTCGGTCCCTGTCTCTATTGATAAGATTCTTCTCAACTTTTTATGGGACATATTTATATGAATGTTTCACATGAAAACGGTTTCTTAATTTAAGCTATTACGTGGATATTGTAATATTAAAATACTTTTTTACCTAACAATTTGTGTTATTGATAGAAATACATTTCACGACGCATTGCTCTGGGCGTTCTTTGCATACAACTATCATCACTGGGTGCCTGATGAGGAGGTGGGGAGAGTGGGCTCATCACCATTCGGGCTTAAAAATGGAAATAAAGTTATTATATAAAAGCTCCTTGCATTGACCCCGTGGATTGTCTCTTCATTTCAACGCTAGTAACTTGCAAAATAATTTACTGCCATTACAGTTATGAAAACTACAACTCTTGTAGTAACTGATTGGCAGCAACTTCACAGTTAGCTAACCAAGGGAGAACTAAATTTTGTAGTCCATCTACATATTCCCCAACCCAATCGATTTCTGGGTGACTTTGATCAGGATAGTTGCAACAGACTCCCTTTTTTGATAATGAAGTTTTCAGCCCATTCCTCGCGCCAAATGCTGATGCCAGACAGCATTATTGTGAACACGTAATGTTCCAGAATTTAAATTTAAGGTCTATGAAGCCCTCTGTTCATTCAATTATAACTATCTCCATTTAGCACAATTTGGTTCTCTACCGACAAGCTTTTAGTCTAATCATTTACCAAAACAGGTAAAGCTATTCCTTCCAAACACGTTGCGCGCCATTGAACTGCATTCGGATGTTGACAACTTTTCAAACGGGCCTCTGGGGTCTTCACCATAACCGGGCATGGCGTAGTGTATCATACCATGGGCGTATACTATTTGGGATCCGGGAATCTCGCAGAATGTTGTATTACAAACTTAAATCTTCAGTGGACGATTTTTATGCTCGTTTTGCGCGCACGTTTATCCTTCTGTCAAACCATATTGTTAGGCCCTACCATCCCGGCCCAGTATCTTCTCTGTCAGCCACTCGAATCAACCGGCTGTTGGATTTAAAACTGCGTGGTAAAAGTTTTGTCGTTATTGACTTGTGAACGCACACCCAATGTTGTTCTTGCCACTAGGAAAAGGGAACAAATGTGCTCCTTCGGCGCCTCTGATGAGCACATCTCGTTACCAGGGTGACATAAACATAACTACATTTTCATATAACATCTATGTATACATGTACTTACTGGTATGTATATGCCTACGTATACATTTGCGTATACGTATACATGTAGATGTACATACATATACGCATATGTGTACATATACATATAGATCACTTTGAGATTTCCGACCCACCCTACCCCTTCCACATCCAGCACAAATAGTCGTCCTTGGTCATAAAACTAGGATAGTCTCTTGTCCGAGGCAAGACAATTTACGCCATCAGTCGTATGCGTAGCTGAAGCCATCGTTATGGCTAAACGGCTACGAAAGTTGAAAGTTTAGACTACGTAGATTTACAGGAGCCTACTGCATAACAAATTACAGAGCCGTCATAACCGAAGGACAAATAATTTTCAGTTGAAGTTTTTCTTCCAAACATTCTTAGCCTATTTCTCAACTGTGTCTTGAACGGCCAAGATAACCTTAGAAAATGGCAAAATCCAGAGGCTAAAAGGTTCAACACCTCACAACAATCTTAGAAACCTTCCGACGACCCCAAACGAAACGTTTGGTCGAGAAAATAGCTAAGGCCTGCATAAGTGCACATAAGACACGGCCGGGAGTCTAAACTGAAAAATAGCGCCCATTGCAAGCCGTAAAGTTGTGCTGCCTGAACAAACATCAGACAGGTCTCAATAATGCCATTACGTTAGCTCAAATATACACGACAATCGGCTCAGTCATGCAATAGCACTCCTTTCACTTGGTCCCCGGGGTAACTGTCTTAGCTGGTACCTACCTCACTTTTAGTGCGGCATCTGACATACCCACTAGGCTCAACTTGCGATAAGCAGAGGTTATCCAGAAACTCGGTAAAATGCCTTTTCAAAGTTTTCGCCAACCCTGTCAGGACGGTAAAATAGGTATTTTCTGCCACATGACATTTTGCTTGTAATGTTGAGATCTTGCTTTGATCGTCTTCAAAATCCTATAGTTTCTCCTCTAAGGTCGTTTAAGACTAATAGCACTTCCATTGTGGATACCAGCAGGGAGCTGGAAGACACAGGATCATCAAGCAACAGACTCCAGAAGAAGCAACCTTCTGCTGAGACTCTTGGCTCTTAGAGCTCGTGAAAAACTTGAAAATAGTATTTTAACCAGAAATTCTCTGGTTTTCGACTGGTCTTCAATAGGAGAATGGTTTTATACCTTGTAAACTACAAGAAAAACAGAAACGACTTACCCTTAGCAATTCCAGGACTAAGGAGCTCGGGAAATCTCGTTTTAATTTAAAGTCAACGTCCAGATAGTGTCATCAAATAATAATCCAAACTTTACCACTATTTGATCTAACTGTTTCCTCCATTTGATATAGCGTGCTGGGAGTACAAAGGTTGCCGAATATAAAATCGCGTCAAAGTGAATTTTCAGTGTAAACACTACATAGGCAATATATCGCAGTAAAGTGAGAACCGATCAACCGTGTTAAGAGCAAGTACGTGTTTTTATGAAAGAGGTAACGCAACGTTAAACATGAAAAGTTACTTTTAGGCCTGTATTTATCACAAGTTCATGAATATATGCCTGTGGCAGACAAACAATTGAATACTGTTTTCAAGGATGAATGTCACTAACTGTTCTGATCTACGTGTAAGGCGTACAGTTATATGGGTTCTCTAAGTGATTTCGCTTGAGTCACGGTACAGCTCTAATACAACTCCTTGCAAAAACAGTCATAAGGGTTGCAACCTCACAAGTTGTGCTCAGAAGGTATAAGCAAAGAAAGTTATACGTGTGGTAAGGTTTGTCCTCAGGTGCGTATATAGGCCTATACATGAATTCGCAGGGGTGAACTATTTTTTTGGACCAACCACATTTTTGGGAGACCGACTCCCGCTTGCATACCCGAATTTGCACTTTTTGCACTTCAAAAGTTGTTCATGTCTGGTCTACTGTTACAAAGACACACTGAACTGGACTTGAGATTTGAGACCGACTTTTGATTTTCACTGGGCCACCCCCCCCCCTATTTACGCCCTGTTTGTCTTGGGCTTCATCAGATAAAACAAAGGGTATCGGTTGTCCTACAGTTATAGGCTGATATCCTTACAATGCCATCTACAGGAGATGAAGAGTGGATGACTCCTACAGGATTTCATGCAAATAAGCCTAGAGGTTTCGTTGGCCAAAATTGTCCTCTGCTACCACTTCTCATGGACTGTGGACCTGTATTCAATCTAAAACCTGTGTTGGATGTACTGTAGTGTAGTGAAATGATGGCTTGGTGAGACTGACAAGAGTTAAAAATCGCGGAAAAGAAATTAGTAGGTAATGTAGGGAAGGGGACTTGAGCCTCAGAGTCCCTCCCCCTTCTGCAAGGGTCGAAAAACCAAAAATAAAGAAATCAACGGGAGGGGAAATTGGGACAAAGTTTTGATACAATGACAAAATTTTCAGATATAAAGCAAGGTAAACTGGTAAAGCAGTCCTGAATGTTTTATTCACATGCAGTTAGGGTCGGATTAAAAGCTAAATGACTTTCGTCTGAGCTTTGATCAGAGGACGTTTTGGATTACCAAACAATTTTTTCCAAGCAATTGCTAATTACACAAGATATTCCTTGCTACACTGCGATGCAAACCTTGTGGAACAACAGGGAGATTTCTTGTTATAGAAATTAGAAAGTTGATAGATTAAACTGACTTTTCAAACTAAGGGTAGACTTACTGTTTCGCCCTTTAATTACTATTAATACGGGGATAGCTTTACTGAAAATCTAGATTACGTTGTCTTAAAACGAAAAAAATCGATGATTTGGAGTACATTAATCTACATTTAATATTAAGTTACCTGAATATGTTTAACCTAATAGCCCAATTTTTATATGTTCGGCAAATATGTTGGTTTGGTTGTACGTTATACCAATACTACATCACTCCAGTGTCTTTGAGACACTGGAGTTTTTTACAATACTGACTTTCTGGAAAGACGGATTTGTTTCGGGCCTATTTACCATGTAACTTGAAGATATGACCATAATTAATTGATCCACTTTATATAGTGTGGCTCAGTAGCAACAGAGGGGGGACCACAAAAATACTGATTCCGTCTCAACTTTTTGTTCATAGCTGTGGTCCACTTAAAGACTGATAAAATGCCCTTCCGATATTTTTTGCCCCACCAAACATGAACAGATGGCTACGTGGTGTATTTATTTCCTACCAATGGAGACACTTTATAAAAACCTGCCGAACAGTGAAAAAAGCTCAAATTTAAAAGAGTCTAGCGCCACTGTAAGCTTTTCCAGTTCTTTCACTGTATAGGAAGATGAAGTGGCATTAGCCATTGTCCACCCTGCCCAGAAGAGGACGTGTTTACCTATAATTTCACCTACTTTCGACGTCTAGGAGCATTTACTCTGACTCTCACTGGCAGTGAAGGTGGAGCTTCGAGATACACATTTTCAAAGTCCTTTCGGCTCGATGCCCATCGGGGAGCAAAACCACAACGTTACCCCGGAGCTTGGGGTTCTGTTCCCATGGGCGGCGATCGGGGGGGGGGGGAGGGGGACATGTCCCCCTCAATATTTTTAGTGGGGGACATAACATCAAATACCCCACACACACAATATTTAGAGGTATACAGAAAAAATAAATGTTGTAACACACATTTGCGATGTGAATAATTGTGATATTAAATTATTCATGGCAGCTGCGGGGAAAAATTCAGATCAGAAATATATGATCTGTACCCTCTAGAATGCACCAAATCGCTTGGCTCCCAGGGGCTTCGCCCCTGGATCCCAACAGGGCACCTATGGTGGTTCCCTCTACCAGTGTCGTATTTAGTTGGGCCTTTGGGCCAAGGCCCCCATCACTGATGCCGATTGTTTTTAGTACCTAACAATACGTTCATTTTTTAACCCAAATTTTACTTCAAAAGGTTGCATATGTAGCACCAAAATGTATGTAAGGACACCTAATTTTTCAAAAACTTTTAAAGGGGAGGGGACACCCCACTGGGCCATGGGTTCCCATCACTGAAGCTTATTTTTTCTTTTTTTTTTCAAGTTCCTAAAAATAAGTAAATTTTTTAGCACAAATTTTACTTCAAAAGTCAGCACATGTGGCACCAGATTGCTTGGAAGGACACCTAATTTTTCAAAATTTTTTACAGGGGAGGGCACACCCCATTGGGCCATTGTCCCCCATCACTGATGCCGATTTTTTGTTTTAGTTCCTAAAAATACGTAGTTATTAACACAAATTTTACTTCAAAAGGTACCGATTGCATATGTGGCACCAGATTGCATGTAAGGACAGCTAATTTTTCAAAAATTTTCAAAAAGGAGGGGGCACCCCTCCCCTCAGATCCCTCCCCAGAACAGCGATCACACAACATACTGCATGCCCCCCTTGACAGAAATTCTGGCTACGTCACTGCCCTGTACCCCTGACCGGAGACCCAAAGTGTTCACCCAAGCAAGTGCCCCCCAATAATTTTAACAGATCGCCGCTCCTGTCTGTTCCCGAATGAGCTACGTCCCAAGAAGGGATACTACGACTGAACCGACCTACTAACAGGCCGAGGAGCAAGTTGCCACAAAGCTATCAATCAGGTTGTCTGTTTCTTCACACATATGTAGATATCGTCATTACTGTTGGTCACTCAAGGAGTTCAACCAGTAAACTTTATATCGTAGAATGTACGAGTAGTAAACGGACCAATCAAATCGCCCCAGGCAAAGTCTCCCCTCGCAAAGTCTCCCCTCGCGAAGTCGCCCCGACAATATCTCCCCTACAAAGTCGCCCGTCCATAAAGTCGCTCCTCCACAAAGTCGCACCCTCAGTTCAACAAAGTCGCCGTCATTTGAAAAACGAAGAAATGGATACAAATATTCTTCAATGATAAACGAAAAGTGAGAAACCTTAAAGCTTTCGCACACCTAGGCATGGGGAACTAGCTACGTACAGTAGTAGATCGGCTGCTATGCATATACGCAAGTGTAAAACGTATGTACGTACTGGTACCATTTCGACTTTGGAGGACCGACTGTCACGGGCGAGTTTGTAAGGGGCGAATTTGCTAAGGGGCGACTTTGTTGGCCGAGGGGGAGGCTGTCAGGGACAACTTTGTGGAAACTTTGTGAGGGGCGACTTTACTAATGAGCGACTTGACTGGCAACCGTAGTTTACACTGAAGTCAAGTTTCGGCCGTAGCATACTTATTCAAAATATTTTCGGTGTCCACCCCACAATAGTGTAGGCTTTAACCTTCAGAAAGTAATTAAATGTTATCTCCCTTTCAAGTGCTTGGCATCACGATGAGAAGAGAAGTTACTATGATTTTGTTGAAGGAAGGCTTTTTTCCATTCACGTTTTTCATTGACTTCGACTAGTTACTTTGGGGTGTTCATAAAAGTTAAGTGTTCTTATCCCTGATTGGCCCTACAGATTATTCTAGGGGTGAGTTTGTTCGTGTTTTGCTACCTGAGGTAGAGGGACAAGTGAAAGACCGCTCAAACGCACTCTCCTCGAGGCAGGGTTACCCTGATTAGTTTGACATTTCTGTGTCATTTCTATCACTTTCAAGTTCTAATGATATTTCCACACAGAAAACCTCACCGATATGAAAATGATCCTAAGCAAAGGTGCAGCACATATTAATCCATCAGAGGGGGATGAAGGATTTTTGGAGGGAGGCCTGAGTAATGAGCTAACCGTGGACAGAAAGACTGAAAAACTTTCACATGAATAGCTTTGCACATATTTCTGCAGCGTAGCAGTTACTCCCGGGAGTGAGGCTAACTTAGCTTACAGATGGCTTACTTTTCAAACGAATAACACTCGTTTTTCACTAGAGGAAGATGATTGTCAATGTTGTAGTACCCGTACTCGTATCCGAACTCGAGTACAAGTTTTCGTACTCGTACCCGTACCCGTACTCATGACCTCACGTACGGTACCCGTACCCATGCCGTGGTACCCGTGGTACCCGTACACGCTCATGGCCTTATACTCACACTCATTGTCCAACTAGCCTATTAGTGTGCACTCAACTTGAAAGGCATTTTGAAGTTTAACAGTCTTACTGTACCATATTCCTTAGTCTCTGTAGGTAAGTATACTAAACTCACAATTATGTCATAATTCACACGATAGCACTGGTTGGCAATATAACCGGCATGATATGCACTGTACATACAGGGTATCGTACAGCGCATGTTCGTACTCATATTATACAGTGGGTGGTTCACAGTTCAAACACCTCTTAAAAATGTTCATGGCCGTACGTAACTACTGTGGGGGAAGCAGGGATAGCCTTACACCCTGAAATTTTCACATTCCGATAATTTAAAGTGTCATAAAGTCTAGAATTACAAGAACATATATTTTAGAGGTTGAAACATCGATCTCATTCATCCATCCCCCTTTTTCATAGCTTACTCCATTGCTGGGATAAAAAAATGTTAAAATTTATTCACACAATTTGAAATAGTCGATTGTGCAATAATTTGTGATGCCCTTCATGTACAACTCACATTACCTGCTTTTGTTTGTGTGTGTGTGTGTTTTTTTTTTTTGAAATTAAAATGTTTATATCACCTTGAAAAATTTACTATTTTCATGCATAACATGTTGTATGCAGAGGGCTTGTATAAGTCAAGTCAACCTATAACAGTAAGACTGATCACATTTGGCACAATATGCAGAGGCTTTTGAAAAAAGAAAAACAAAGACGGTAGTCTGAGCAGTACAAGAATGACATCACAAATTATTGTGCATTCTCCCATTTTGAATTGAGTTAATAACATTCAAGATTTTATATCGCAGCCCAGAAATGTGGTGTGAAGATGGGAGTTGGACCAATTGGATTCATTTTCCAAGCTTTGTAATGTAAAACTACAAAAATACAGTCAAGAATTTCTACAAATACTCATACACGTACTCATGACTTGGTACTCGTAATCGTAAGCTCATGACCAGGGGCGTAGCCAGTATGTAGCACTGTAGGCCCGGGCCTACACTTTTTTGGCCAAGTTATCTTTTTTAACACACATAAGTCAAATCCATAAGCTTGCTGGACGAGTTTAAGAGTCTAGACAGGAAAAACTATTGAAATGAACGTAGCAAGAATATGGCTAAATTAGGTGACTTACTCTTAGATGAGTGTCCTTTAAAGCGGGGTTGCACTGTATATACATATGTTTCATATTTTTGTGCCTACAACTTTTTAAATCCTGGCTACCCCCATGATAACCCGTACCCCTGCTCAGGGTCCTGTACTCAGGCTTCAACACTGAATTGATTGTATTCATAACTGTAAGCCAGTGTCCATAAAGTGTATAAGGCGGTTTATATGTACAACTACGTAACCAAGTAAGGAAAGCCTGATTTTATTCCCGAAATGATTTCTGGTTCTTATTCTACTCAGGTAACAAGTCATTTCCAAAGGTTGATGACAGATTATTGCTTATAAGGTTCTCCAGTTGTACATGTAGAAAATGTAAGTTGTTGGAAATCCCCCCAAATCCTTCTTTTATGATTTATTCACCCTGTGTACACCGCTCAAATGTTGACAGTAGGCCAAGTTGATTCTATGTAGCCGCTGACAACGGTGTATCGCCAAGGGGATTATTGTTAAGGCACAATTGACGGAATGCGGGGTTTTCCCCATCACAAAGTTTAAGCGACTTTAACGATTTGGTGTTAATATATCACTTTTATCCCAATTTGTTGCCACACGGTAACTACCATGGTTTTCCGTGTAGATCTACCCTAGTGATTGTCAACAACACACGTTAAACACGATGGACCTACAACTGCTGGAGTAGTGAGTTCGTACAAACGTGATTATCAAAGACGTAGCAAAATCGATGTCTTTTAAATTTCTATGGAAAAAACCTCGGTGCATCTTATCTTCAAACCTAGACCGGTAGCAGTGACTGACATGCATGAAAAGAGGCCATGAGAACAAAAACTCTTTCTAACATTTTCATGTATGTCTAAGAATAATTCTTTTACCTTGTTTTCAGTATCTGTCCCATCAATCCCTTTTATATATGTTACAGGGTCCAAATCAAACTGTAATATTGTAACGCATAGGTGGGCAGCATGTTTCCCGATGTCCCCCTCTAGTTCTAGTTGCTGAGATATCTTGAACCCCCACCCTTGTGAGCCCCTTGGCTACGAAAAAAATTTAAATGGTCGCTAAAATTCCCCTTTCGGTCAGTTTTTCAAACATTTATTTTATTTTACACACATACATTATCTCATTTATCCACTGACCAATCATTGCATTAATCTATAACACAGTTTAGATCTGCTGCCCCCATAACCCTAATGTTTTGTCCTTCATGTCATTTTGTTGCTCATCTATGCAAGTATAAGGTCCACTAGAAAGAATGTCTGCTAGTTCGAAGGCCCACTTGACTGAATGTTTGCCAGTAGGATGGTCTCTTGGACCGAAGGTTGGCTAATACTCTTACGTACGTAAGCT
This sequence comes from Holothuria leucospilota, assembly GCA_029531755.1. Lineage (NCBI taxonomy): Eukaryota > Metazoa > Echinodermata > Holothuroidea > Aspidochirotida > Holothuriidae > Holothuria > Holothuria leucospilota. The sequence continues at coordinate 18,886,345 of CM055981.1, read as the reverse complement.
TAACCCTAATCCTAGCCCAATTAACAGTCCCCCCCCCCCCTCCACGCCACTTCTACAATGTGTTCAGCCAGTATCTCAACTCACTATGTCTTTTCAATAGGTAAGCTTCTTTAAAGTGAATGACTCTTTATATTATATATATATATATATATATATATATATATATATATATATATATATATATATATATATATATATATATATATATATATATATATATATATATATATATATATATATATCTTTGCTGCCTCTGCTTAGAGTTTGTGAAAGAGATCTCCGTATAGTCCACCTTACATACAGACTGTTCAATAGCTAGCTAGTCCAGTTTTGGGTTTCTGTACTCAATTTGCAGCTATTCAAAGGGATGGAAACATGTAATCAAAATAGCTGGTGTGAGCTTCTCAACAGTTATAAAGATTCCCTTATGTAAATGTTGTTAGAATTATATTGATACGGGTTACCCTTCACACCTCTTCAACATTCGACCATTTCTTAGATATTCCATTACTTACTCAATACTCAGGATACTGCAGATGCAGAATTTGCACTGAATTAGTGCTTCTTTGTTAACTCCATATTAATTATGCCTTACTTATTTGCCAGCTATATTTTTGGAAATTTGAATAATTATCTGATGGTTATATATGATGCAGTTAGAATCAAAATGTCCTCTAAAATGTGCATTGTATTTTGATGGGAGCATGAGGGTTTGATAGAATTGTGGCTAATTTTCAGGTTTGTATACTTTTATCAGTAAAGATGAGCAAGTATGATATTTACTCCAAAGAGTGTTTTACTGTCTATATATAAAGCTATTGTTCTACCCCATCTCCATTATTGTGTAATTTCATGAAGTAATGCTTCTCCATCTTTAGTTAATAGCATCTTTCTGCTTCAGAAAAGGGCCATCAGAATAGTATGTAACGCTTCTTATTATCAGCATACGACACCTTTATTCAATCAGTTAAAATTACTCACAACATTTGAAATTTTCAAGCTCCAGCTAGGAATTTTTATGTACAAATGGTGGCAAAATTTACTCCCTAGTAACTTTTCAAATCTATTTACCCTTACCAGAAGTATTCACTCATATTCTATGCGTAATAATTTATCCTTACACACACTCATCTATGGCTTGTTCTACTTTACGTTATTATGGTCCTAGATATGGGAATTTTCTTGACCCTAAAGTTGCTTCTTCCAAGTCACTTCAAAGTTTTAAAAATAACTTAAAGATACATCTTTTATGAATAAGATTAGATATTACTTCCTAGTAAGTCTGTATCTTCTGTTTCTTTCTTCTCTTTATCTTTTCCTCTTTCCTTCTGTTTACTCTTCTTACCTCTGTTTTCTGTTAGCTTTTCTCTGTTTCTTACATGTAGTTATTGTTAAGCTTTTGATGTAATCGGTTATATTTTGTGTGTCCTAATTGTGTAAGGTGGCCCGACCTCGAAAAGCTTTGCTTCTGTCGGGTCTATGAAAATCTTGTTATGTAATATTGTATATGTTGTCATGCTATCGTGGAAATAAAGAACTTCAGACTTCAAACTTAAGAGATTTTTGATGACAAAAGCTTTGTTCACTCACCCTTTGTAGGAAGAAGACGGAAGAGGTGAGAATGGGGGTAACCAAGGGAGGAGGGTAAAAAAGCTGAAACCACATGGTTAAAAGGTGAATATATTTTATATATTATAATTATGGGTAATATGGGGAACTATGGCATCATCCATCTTACACTTGTAAGACCACTCAACATTAACATGTCCCCTCTCATATCCACGATGAATCTGCAACAACTGATTATCTGAACATGAGAAATCACTTAGGTTCTTAAATTGACGGTGTACTTTGGTAATACTTTTCTCGGGAGGCTGTTTCTCTAACAGTGGTGTGCCCCTTTAAAGTTTCCACTGTCTATTCACAATGACTGGTGTAGTGCAAATTATAGAGTCGCATGAAGAAATCGACCTTGGGCTACTGTATTGTTCAAGATCGTCACCGTTAAAGTGTCTATAAAACCCTCAAATAACGTCACCTATTGATAATCATTTAGAAAAAATAGACATCGAGAAAGGTATTTTTTCATTTTGGGTAATATCCGTTCATGAATAAGGATTCCCCCATTTCCTAATCACCTGTTCAGATCGAGTATTCGTCGAGCAAACAACCATTGCCTTTCATTGCACGCAGCTTGAGTCTCTGACACTGGTTTGAGAAGGAAGGGACAGGAATCTATAACTGGTGGTTTGGGACCCATGCTGGTCAAGCAGGTCTCTTAAAAATATCTCTTTGAAACTTATTGGAAGTCTTGTCCACCACCCCACACTGTTTTGGGGCATTCTGAGTGACGCGGGACGAAAATAAAGCAGGCAGGTACCAACATTGCCTTTTTGTCACTTACCAAGTCCTCTCCCCTTGATACCCGAACTTACAACCATGGTTTATCAAATTCCCCTGACCACCCAACTTCCCAAAGGACTATGCATATAAAAGTATTACGAAACCCACTGAAATAGAATTTGGAAGTAAAAAGTAATGAGGGGGGTTAAAATAATGAGGTCTCGGGGGTTAGGGGCCACCCAACTTCCCAAAGGAAAATGTAAATAAAAGTATTAACAAACCCAGTGTAATAAGATTTGGAAGTAAAAAATGTGGTGGGGGGGATAAGAATGAGGTCTCAAATACCAAAGATATTAGGGACATATCTTTTCACCCCCTTAAAAATGAAGACTTTTGTCTCCTGAAATGACAATTGGAGGCTTTACTACGAGAGTAGTTCCAGTGATATTTCAAGATTCAGGAAGCATATTTATATTTCCCCAGAATTTGACTTTTTGAAAATTCGGAGAACTGTTAGTGAAATTTCGAGGAATTTTAATTTATTTAAAATTTTGCAGGTCTCTCAGACAAATGGGGAGTGTTAAAACTGGCCAGTATTTAGAGCACGTGGCATATTGTAGTCTACCGGATGATAAGAAAGATGGATAACTTATGACAACGATAAGACGATAAAATACCATGACGATAAAATACCATGACGATAAAATACCATGACGATAAAATACCATGACGATACAGGGAGATGGAGATAACCACCTGAAATACCAATTCCCTAGACAAAACGAATCAGAGAGGAAACATTAGTCCTGAAAAGATCAAATTCTAAATAGTTGCTTACCATCATCCTTGTGTATTGATCAAAAAGGGCTCATTTATATGTAACAAAACACCAAGGGTCTAGAACAACAAATTCTAAACGAAACACGCAGATGACGTACCTGCGATTTTTTCGAAATGCTCATATTGAATAGATTATCAAACCAGTATTGTTTATGATCCCCCTTAACACGCACATACGTACAAGTTTTCATGCGAATGTGAGTCACTAAGATCAGACAGGCTGCCTCATGTTTCTCTTTTTTCTAAAGTCCCCTCGGCTCTTTGGGTTACAGCCAACGGGCGAAACCAGACTTATATCCCCGAAGTTCTGCTCCTCAAAGTCTCCTGAAGGGACACCAAGACTTGACCAATCTCTCGGCCTTCAGACCTCTACTCTTGTCTTGAAAGCAAAGCATAGCCTATACGTAGTTTTAGAGTATAATGGCAGTGATAACTAATTTGTAATGATATATTGAAAATGTGCGGTGATAAAGGTATAACGTTGTTCCTCATGTGGCGTCCTCTTTAGGTATTTTAACAAGTGTTTTACATATGTTTACATTATACTTTCATAATTTCAAGTCAATGGACACGGAGTTAGAGTCAGATGAGGTTTTACGGATCAGTTTCTAACTATTTGGTTTAAGTCGGGCCGGCCTTTTTTCCAGTTGTGGCTCACTGGCTTATTTTACCTACTCCATTGCTTATGATGAGCACCAAGCACAATGGCAGTAGGTTCCATTTTTAAAGTCTTTGGGATCATGACCCGGCCAGGAGTCGAACCCTAGAGTCCTTCCGGCTGCAAGTCGGATGTTCTAACCACTTGACCATGCAATCGGTCAAAGGACATGGAGTGAATTCTTAGCAAACGATACTGATAAATGATATTTCATCTAACTGTAATGTATTAAGTTTTTTTTTTCAAAAATTCAAAAGATATTGAAAGTAAAACTGGAAGTATTTAATTGTTAAGTAAAAGTTAAATTTGGGCTAAGTGATAAAAAATATTAAAATTTGGTATAAGGTAAAGTATTTGTTCATGTACTGAACGGTTATGTTAGTGTGGAGAGTGTGATGGCTTAAGTCCTTAACTCTCGGCATTTACTGGTTACCGTCACTGAGCATGTATGTCGACGGAAATTGAACCTGAAACTTTCCCCGTTAATTGGGATAACAAAGGTGAGTAAACAGAAACGAGTAACTGCGGGGAGGTGTTTCTGTGAGTAATGGTCACTCATGATTCAGCTTCCCCTACCTCACCCCCATTCAACACAAATTACAATCAGAGATTGCTCAGATTGGTGCAGCATATTCCCACATGTTCCAATGTAAGCCCGTACGACCCAACTAACGATTGCTTCCTTCCAGCAGAAGCTTTATCAGTATATACCCCCAACTCAGTCCAAAAGGGACATGTAGTAAACTTAAAATCCCTGGACAAAGCATCCGAGTTCCATGTATGATCGCTAGCATACGAAGTTACAAACTTGTTTCATCACCATGGTCGCAAATTCTGCTATGATATAGTGAAAAGTCACGATTTATCCACGTATCATTGTTCGCACAGACAATGGCTTTCAAAAGGATATATTAATTCAGGGTCAAAACTCTGACTGAAGTCGCTAGAACAATCAAGGGGGATTTCCCTTACGTGTTTGCTACGTCATGTTGACGCATGTTTCGCCATGGCGACTAGTAGGGTCAATTCAAATTGGACAGCATGAAGAGAAGCGCCCATGCCCTGGTCCCCTCATGTGATAGGGAAGTACTGATATTCATTACGAAATAGCATCATATGTTTTACGACGAGGAGAAATGCAATGCAGACTGCACCATCCTTTCATTTCATATCACTCCGAAAGTCGACTAAGCCTTTCCCCCTTCCGACCCCACCACAGAACGACGATATAGGACCCCAACTTCTGGGAAGCATTCGGAAAATACAAACACTGACAACACTTTTGTTTGGATAACAATTGGTGTAGGTACAAGGTGTTTTTAATTAATCTTCTCATATTTAAATTTATAAATAATTTCAGTTATTTTCATATTTACATTTTTAGTTATAGTTAAGCGTTGATCATTTCGAAGGCAACATTCTCTTGCCGGTTTGTAACAATAAGTGAAATATATCAGAAGATATTTATCTTAGTCTGTGGCTTAGTTTCTTACCTTACCGATGCCCTAACTACGGTATCCTCCAATGGTACCCTCTGCCCAAAGGTCAATATATCGTATAAAGTTATGAAAGTTGAGCAACGCTATACAGCTATGAAAGTTGAACAGTGTTCAGCTTTGAGCTATATCCGTTATTGGCTTCAGTGAGCGAGGTATGACTATAAACGGCATGGTTCTTATAGCTTTATAGCGACTGAAAGTATGAATCGGCCTTAAAAAAAGGGTCTAAGCTCAAATCAAGTTTTGATGTGTTAGAGGGGTACTTCTTCTAATCATTCTGATGAAATTTGCATTGAAATCCGATGTGTGGTTCTCAAGATATTAGGCTAGTAGTTAAAGTTGTCACATTTTCATTAAGTAAACTTGAAGCAAGCACATATGACTGAGCAATCTTTTGTTTTTCTTTAAAGTTTATAACCAATTTTCTCCTCCACAATCACATCTTATCGGAATGTGATTGCGTAAGAGGCATAATAATTTTATAAACTTCACATTCCACATGGGGAGGTGCTATCCCTATTAACTTCAACGTCAGCACAACAGACTTAAAATAACATAGGAAACACAGGATTTCTCATCAACGTGAGGAAGTGATATTACCCCTGTTTGCCTCAAGTTCACTTTGGGTCACAAGTGCAATAACTTTATTTGCTGATATCTCGAGTACTACATGTCCAATATGAATAAAAGTTTCACCAAAATGCATAGATTTAGTTCCTTTTTCACATATGAAAATTAATTTTTTGCTTTAACCTTTCCTTTGAAGAAGTATGGTTACGTTTATAACTTGAGCAGTGTCGTCACCAAGGGGGTACCCTAGAATCAAGGCCCCCTATTTCCCCAGTCCGCACCCGTAAAAAGGTTTACAGTGTACGAGAGCAACGCGCACACGCAACTTTTGCCCCCAAATTTCTGTCTCCTCTCCCCCATTTGTCCCCTTCCTGCTTTTGATATTCTGACGGGGGGGGGGCTGTATAAAAGACATGGCAAGCTACAATATCTAGCGAGACAATGTGCAATGAAACAGAGATTGTGAAAGCATTTTGCAATGAATACATTAATATTATGACCACAGGCCAGTCAAGTTAAGGAAACACCAAGCCCGTAGCCGGGGGCCCCATAGAAAAATTTTCGTCCCTCGGAAAATCAAAAATTACCATTGCCTTAAATGCATTATAGTGTATCTCTCTCCCCGAAAAGAGTATCACCTTGTAGAAGCTACGGGCCTGGGAAAACACATAAAAGGAAACAGCCGAGGACATTCATATTACCATTAGGTGGATTATAGGAACGTCTAGGGGGGCTTGCCCTCCACTTTTCCCAGACCTTTGAAAAAAGCAAAAATGAAGGAAAGAAAACCCCCTCAAACATTGATGGCGTTGAAAAATTATACCGTAACCCATAGTTTTGAAACTACTCACACAAGTCTCACAGTAATAAAAAATGTGAGGACACTTTTTCCCAGACCTTCGTCAAATAACATAATGAAAGCATATGTGGCTATAAAAAGGAGGAGGGAATATTTATATCATGGATATTTTGCCATTAAAAATGGAAAAACAATCCAATCAAATGTCTGAATTACTGTCTTCTTCGGCACTTCGCCCGCACCCGTTTCGAAATATTTTTCCAGCTATTACTACTCCCTTTTAGCCCCGTGCAAACAGTTCCATTGTCATTGCACCTACCAATAGGCCCTTTGCATCATAAAATGTGCCTGTTATTCCCAGTAAGGGTATTATAAAAATTTCCAGTTGTAACTATGTAATCTGTGTTAATGCCCAGCTAATACCATCTTGAAGATAGCCAGCTAATACCATCTTGAAGATAGCCAAGTTCTTCGTTCTAATGGTCTTTCTTATGACCAGATCTCAGATCTTCCGATGATGGCTTTTCCCCTGTTCCCCAACCAGGGTGCTACCCCTGGAACCCACCAGAGACCCTTTAAGGGAGCATTTCGCGCTCCCTGGGCGTCTCTGGTGTCATTGGGTATACTTTGCCTAGTTTTGCCCCCCTCCCCCCTCACACACACACTTTCAGGAATCAATCCTTCCCCTGCATATGACTTCACTATTATTATATGTTACAGAAAAAAATTATTATGACACACCAAAATGTAAATACAGTGATAATGTCAATATCGTCTTTCTACTTTAACTCTTATGAATGCCAATGAGACTCGGAGGGTAGGCTTACTCCCAAACTGATCGCGTTTCCGTTCCGTGTTTGACACAACGTGCGCCCTCATTTTACTCGGGATCACAAAGGCCGATTGACCCGTCACTTCGAATCTGTAGTCAGCTGTAGTAAATCTGTGGTCACCTGTCATCGACAAACTGCAGCAATTTTCTTCAAGTGCTGCGCGTCATTTTTGGATCGCTTTTCTGCCATGCTAAGAATGTCAGGACAAGTCCAAACAGAAACTCTAGTATCCTGTCAAGAGAATGTGGATACGGTTCAGTCTCTGATTCGAACGAAACGAAATAAAAAAATCTTTGGAAGACTAATAAGCCTCGCAAACAAAGAAATTCAGAGATTTGTGCTAGTAATACAATGGTGATATCTATTTAGTCATTTGGCTGTTGAAAATCTGTACCACACATGATTTTAGCCGTACATTTACATCCTATACACGATGTCTAATTAGTCATGCGGAAAATGCCGACCACACCTAGCAGGACTATACCGGGCGCTTGCAATGCGGGACTCCGACCATGCAAACCTTTTACAGGGTTCTTACCAGACATGCAGAACTCTTATGGTACCCTAACTTTGAAGATTCCTACCATACAAAGCTCTTTCTGTGAATGGCTCTAACCATGCAGAGCACCATACAGGCCCAATTGCCATTCAGGGTCTTTACCATGCAAGTCTCTTACTGTACAAGAACAGGACTCCTACACTGATAATTTCACCATGCAGTGTTCTTACCACCACCACTATGCACAACTATTTCAATACAGCGCTTTTACCATCAGACCATGCAGGATGTTCAGTACAGTCAGGCTCTTATAGGCCATTATGCCGTATTTTCATCAATAGGCCTATCTAACCATACATATTTTACCACAAACTACTATTGCCATGTACATCAAGTAATCTTTTTAAACCGTATTCTTTATATACTGGTTTAATATACTGGTTATTTTCACACCGTGCACTTTACTATAAACCGCCCTCGATACAATGTTCCCATGTATGACGCATATATTATCTGCGCACAGTGCTCTTATCCTCTAAGAATGGGACCACACGATATTGAAGAGAAAAAGCAGACACCCCAAATTTATTTTGAAACTTCAGCTAAACCTTTTAAAATTTCTCCTCATTTCACTTTCAAGTACCCTTAATGATGTTTCTAAACATACGCATTGAATATTTAAGATGAAAGGAATTATTCCGCATGAATTTATTAATTCGGAAACAAACATATTGTCACATGATTTAACAGAGCCATTCATGAAATAGTGTACCCGGATACACTTACCCAAATTGAGGTGACTGCATTTTTCCTTAAAACTAACTTGCAAGAATCACACCATACGTATAAACTCACCTCAAAATTGTTATAAATACCAGCCACACCAATGGATTTGGCTCAATACCCGTTCCAATCAGCCAGGGATTGTAAATATAGCCTGTCCCTATGACACCCAATAAAACTTGTGCCGCTCCAAGGATCGCCGACAAAATGCCTACAGTTTCAAGTTTTCTGGTCGGATTCTTCCTTCTGGTGGACACGAATCTCGGTCTCACAGAAGTCCTTCGTATCCCGTTTAGTGACCGAGTCTGCTCCCTGGGTGACCGAGAGACGACCGCTATCTCAGGAGCCAAATCGTCGCTATTTGTGGTAATATAACAGTTACCATCAGTCTTGGGCATTTCTTCAGATATCCCGCGCGTTATTGTTCCTTTATCTGATCGGGATGGTTTTGGTAGAGCATTTTTAGTCTTTTCGGTCTCACCTTTCTCTAAAAAAGTTCCCTGTTTACCATCAGCGTCACAATCACATTTCATGCCACCGGCGTTACCATTCGATTGTGGCAAACCCTCGCCCTTAACTTGAAATTGATTGACTTTTGATCCGCTGTCAACTTTTGCCGTAACACCCTTTGCTGTAGTGTCCGAAGCACTGATTTCTACCTCGTTTATCTGATTTTCAACGTTTGTAACAATATCTGCAGTATTTGATTCATTTAAATGCGATCTTACGTCCCTTTTCAAAAAGTCAAGGTCATAATCATTGCCACATTTATCCCTATCCATTTGAAACTCAGGGACAGTTTCATTGTTTTCAACTTGAGACACGTGAGAGACCATCGGTGTTGAATGGAATGCTCCGTCATGAACATCAGCAGAGGTAGTTGACTCAGACCCGGCTTCAACCCAAAATGCACTAACATTCTTATTGAACGAAAAGATCGGCAAGTTTGGCAACGACAATCTACTTCGGAAATCTATTTTTCTAGGTGAAATTATCTCTGTACTCCGTACTCTGCTGGTTGACCAAGAAACAGACGCCGAGCTCCTCGTGGGTGACTTGGGTTTGGGAGTGGAGTGCGCGGCTGGTCTGAAAATACTTTCATGGTGACGGCGTATTTTGTAAAATTTAATTGTAGCAATGATGAACAACACAGTGAGGATCAAGCCCCACAAGACGTTGAATATTTGGCATATCAGTAACAATAAACATCTTCCTTTATTTAAACCAATCACAATGTCCACAACAACTATGAATATAAAATGAGAAACAATAACAATCGCTAGAAACGCTTTGTTGTGTAGTCTCCTTGACATCTGTATATTAGCCACCTCGAACATAACCCACACAGTAAGGGCGTAGGCTGATGTAAGGGCGGGGATGCTAAGATCCCCTATGAGCTGAACGAAAAATCCAAACGTGGTATCCAGTATGTGTCCTTTAGTCAAAATGAAAATCACTCGAAAAATGGCAAAGCAGAGGATGAGAATATCGATTACAACTATGAAAGGACTCCTTCTTTTGAGGGTAAACCAAAGTTTATAAAACATAACAAGGACAAATATGGCGAGACAAATATATAACGTGCCCAGACCGAAGCCATGCATATAAAGGAATATTTCGAACACACTGTCATCCTCTTTATGAGCTGCTACGTCGACAATGCATTTTGGCTGTGAAAAAAACAAAAAACAAACATCAAAAAGATAACAGTTTCATTCATTCCTCTCTTCGTTCATTCATTCAATTTGAACAATGGCGTGCACAACGAGGACCATTGGCAATCAGGTCACACTTTCGCAGTCACTCAGAGTCACTCAGGGAAAATAACTCTGTGAAGGGAGTGGGGGTGTAGTATAAGAAAGAATGCAGACACAGAGAAAACACTTAAAAAATGAATAACCTATTAATTTCAATTGGTTTTTAATTCTTTACTTCGTTCATTCAACACTTAGTACTGAAATCTCTCAATCCCCACCAACGAACCATCATCAGTCTGAATTCATATCCTATCAGTATCGTACTTAAAAGGTAGGAAAATTCAGATGCAGAATCGGAAGGAAAAAGAAAAAATAAAGAAAATCCACAAGACAGAAAAAAAAGAAGAAAAAGCGAAAAAAGAAAATGGAAAAAGGGAGAAACAAGGACAAAAGAAATATACCGGAGCTTCGGGGGCTATGGCCCATGCATGCACTATAGATTAACCGGTTACGATAAAAAATACCCAGTATTCCACAATTAAAATCGGGACGATCATCTTTATTTGTAACTACCTTCTCCGAGAGTCAAGGATGATTAAGGCATTAGGCTCCTTTACCCAATTATTTTCTTCCTCGCTTAATGGCGCGAGGATGACATTAGCATTTTTACGTTGCAGTTTCAACAATACTACCAATCATTTTTAAACAATGAGGCTGTTTTCTTACAAAGATAAAAAATCTCCTTGGTATGAATATCCCATCTTAGGTTCCATCCCTGAAGAGATAAGAAGCTTAAATGGAATAAGCAGTCGCCCAAACTTTGACAGATAAACTAAATGTTACAAATTTCACCCTATCTCTATCTGATATCTCTGTTGCAAGTATCTTTCATAAGGTTTCAGAGTATAAAGGTGGCATTCTCAATGTAAACAAATGGTTGTTTTGCATAAATTTAAAAATTCAATAACAATTTTTTTGTAACATTATTTAATGAATTAGGATACTTATTCAAGTTGGGGTGACTGCATCTTTCCTTTAATTAACCAACTAAATGTTTCAGCTCAAAAGTGAGAACGGTATAAACAATGTTAGGTGGTACTGAAGTCTTAGGAAACACAAAAGGTAAAACTTGATACACACCGATTAACTTATTGCTAAAATTGAAATATATGAAACATTTCATCAAAATATCTTCAGTGATCGAGACTTTCGATCCATTTGAACCTCAACTCATACTCGTAAGTCAGAAATGTGTCCCATGTTTTCGCAAGATAGTTTACGTTGAGCCTATAATGTGGTATAAGTGAGATGTAACAACCAGGCAAGGACTGAGACACGTACACTTCGGAGATGAGTGTTCCACCTTCAGCACTGGACACAGAAAATTTGAAGGAATTGAATATAATGGAATCTTCCTCCGTTTTACGAGAATTAAGTTTGTTATGTAGTCCTCTAAAAGTTACAATGCGAATTGTTGAATTGTTGTTTGGATAAGTTTTTCATAGTAACAACTTTAAATGACTAACTGCAAATACCATGTTCTCATGGGAACTAGGATTTTTCGGGTGTAGAGAAGTGTTAATTTTCTATGACGTCATTGGTTGTGGGTTGGTTCTCTCTACAATAAACATCTATAATTGTTAAACCTAAGATTACTTACAGGAGAGTGATGTTCTTGGATGGGTTGTACACTAGTCGTTTGCATTGTCTTTGTTCTATTCTCGGCCATTGTGGATGAAGAATTTTCATAAAACATGTCAAAACTGGGAGCCCTGAAAGAAATGAACGAGTAGATTTAAATACTGTGCTCACAACTATTAATTGCCCCATTGTAGATAAAACAATAGAACCATGAAGTGCACAGCGCTTAGGCCCTATACGGTTATATCAAATATCAAAATCGGAAGTCGGGATTGACCGATTTACACATACCGGCAAAACATCGGGTCATCATAATGGGTTCTATTTTCCGATGCGGCTATGCAGCTATAGGCGAAAATAAAACAATCGCCCTGGGATGTTCGTCAGCCGATGTAATATCAAATAGTATTAAAATTTTCAGCATCAAAAAGTTTCAGAACAGCAGTGGAATCGAATCGGACATCGGCCGAAGTTTTGAAAAAGACATAAAACATTTGAGGCGCCTATGGTAACCATTCCAGTTGTGCGTTAAACTAGGACTTAGGAACCGATTAATCCTAAGTCAAAACCGCTTTGAGGAACTTAGGTAGAGCTCGACCTATGTTCTAAGTTGAAGAATATTTATCCTTACGTTTCACTTTAATTAGAACCCACGTTTGTACAGGTCTGTAACCAGAGAGACGTCAAGGAAGGATGGAACAATCTACCCCCCCCCCAAAAAGAGTTCCCGCTCAGCCCAACTCTTGGACATGAACCTACTCCATAATTTTCAAAATGCTACAGTTACTAGCATTCGAGCACCTACCTTTATTGGCATATCCCAATCTAGGATCGTAGCCTGTGAGGGCAAGAGGGTATTTATCCCCCTGATATTTCCAAACCCTAAATAAAAAATGGCCAACTTGAAAAATACTAAATATGCTAAAAACTACACTGTCCTGATTATGCTTTCATGGCCCTCAGAACCTAAGAAATTGCATATAAAGATTCCGTTTCCCATTTGTCCCCCCCCCCCCCCCGACGAACTCTTCTACGGGTAACCTCTTTCCTCATGCATGATGCACAAGACAGCTGAAACCTATACGCTGAAGATATTCAGTATAGACCTTTTTCCAAATAGCAGTCACAAAGGATTGTGGGATAGTTTTTGTGTCCTTTTATTTTTGTCAATGGCATTTTACTGTGGATAAGAATGATGCAGACCAAAATGCTGTCCCACAATCCTTTGTAATTGCTATTTGGAAAAGGGTCTATTGCTTCTCACGCGGTGCCTCAGTATACTTATATAAAATAGCTTATGATTCTCTTTAATTACTTGCTAAAATGTATGGGCTTCTTAGTCTTGTTTTCTCCTACAAAGTAATTTTGCTGAATAAGTTTTTCAAGTTTAACATTTCTTCTTGAAGTCTTATAGTTTCTAAAGCATGAAGTCTCAAAAAATTTAAATGCAACTTTGGGGGTATAGAAAGTGCAATTGCCTCCAGTCTGGGAGGTATATTGACAAAAGATATAGACCTTCTCTATGCTATGAACCATCCAATGGTGGCCTCCAAGTCGCGCTCTAAAGGGGGAAATTGGTACGCAACGGGTGTCAGTCTTCGGCTGTGGCATGGCGGCCTGCCATGTCACAGCCGTAAAAAATCATTTAATAATTAGAATTTCGGAAACACATCATCAGTTCAAAGCTTTGCCAGAGATTGCACCATTCTGTATCCAAGCAACCTTACACAGGTAAAAAATTCTCAAAGGGAATGGGCCTTAGACAGTACCCCCTCCCTTACACCCAACCAAAACGAAAATAAAAAATAAAAAGTGTGAATTTCTAAACATATAACCTGTCCAAAGCTTTCCTACAAATACCAAAACTTCTCAAAGAGTATGTGGTAAGTTGAAAAATAATTTATTAAGCCAATCTTGCACTATCCTGATCACACCGACACTGCCACATTCTCCCAAAATGGGATCAGTGTCAAACGGTATCGGGATACTACAAAAGCGTCTTGACTGTAAAATGTCCTTCGTCACAAACTGCATTGTGAGAAATGCTTTACTTCCAAAGTGTTCTTGGCATTTTGATCTCAAGAGAAAACCAAACTGTTTTAGAGGAATAGCAGGCCCTTAGCTAAGGCGGGCAGGGGAGGAGCCGTCTAGAAAAACTTTCTCCTCCAAAAATTAAAATTTATTACTGACTTAATGCAGTTTAGCATATCTCGCCCCCTAAAATACAGTGGCGTAGCCAGATATTATTTTTTTGGGGGGGGGGGGGGGAGGCGCAAAAGCAAAAAAATTCCCACAGAATATTATCTTGAAGTAATGATATACTCTCTAAGCGTAGCGCCACCATCATCTGGCGTGTAGCGCGCGGAAAAAAAAATAGATTAAAATATCTCCGAGATTGCCTTAAATGACACTTCCAGGTCTTGTCAGTAACCATTTCGATGTGTAATTCTGCTTAAAAAGATATAGTGTTATAAGTAAACCCCTAAGAATATAATTTTAGCTACTAATTTCCGTTGTAAGAATTTTTAATTAAGGTGGTAAAAATTTCCGACAGAGACTAGAAATTTCCGACAGAGGCCTTCGGAGGCTTTGTGGGGGGGGGGGGCGACCGTCCCCTGCCCCCCTCTAGCTACGCTACTGCTAAAATATTTTCGCCCCATATGGAAGCTATCTCGGATCCTTCAGTACCTTGTCTGTCTCTACGGGCTTGGTGAACAGTAAACTAACGACATCATAATTTATGCAATCGACCAAATTTCAAATTTAATACTCCAGCAACGGGAAAAGTATAAAAATGAAAGTTAGAAAATGGGTTTAATTTTCAACATTTGTGAAAATTTTTTTGTAGTTGTAGATGTGTCCCTTTCAAGCTGTAACTGTGTAATGTTTTACAAATCGCTCATGTAGTTCAAACTAATTGCGCGTTATAATGAAAACCGGTAGATTGTTACAACAAAAGGAGTTGCCTGTTTTTCATCCGAGAGGGATTCTAGAAATATTTCGTTTTACATTTTCCATTTCATTTTCATCATACAAATAAGATTTTGGTAGTTACCACTAACAACAGTAACCGATCCTTCATGAAACCATGGTAACCATTTATCAGGGATACTGACGTCATCAAAATTACCCCAGACGGGACATTAGATCAACAGATAAAAGTAATATATGCAATTTCATAATCAGCGTGTCACTTCAAAAAGAGTTTTGACGTGTTTATTCATAAACTAGACTTACACTTATATCAGTTTTTCTCGCGTTGCGTTTTTTTTTGGGGGGGGGGGAGGGGGCGTCCAGGCGAGGAGTGTAAGGGAAGTGGACATTTCCCCTTTGCAAAGTTTTGGTTACGTTCGTCGGTGGCATACATGCAAAATGGTGCTTTGTTTGACGATTTGAAAGTTTTATTCCGTTCAAATTCGGCAACAGATTTCCGTTCAACCAGGGACACAGGGATATTAAAATTCGGACCCGGTGACCGCTGTATTTTACCAGCCAAAAATGTACCAGCCTTGCAAACGACAGGACCAACAACGAAAACAACTTACCTCAACACTCTCTAGGTTAAAGCTGAGCTTACTTTGTCCAGGCAAATGAAAAATTTAATCCAGCTGTCATGAACCTATAAAAGTTTTAAGATCAGCTTGATAAGCAAAACCTGTTATAGCCTACACGTGCAGCAAAATGAATTTGCAGTGAAAACACAATACAGACTTTATCGCAGGTAACTACTGACTACTGACATGACGTCACGAGCAATTGTGTATATATTCCTTCATGGTACGTTACGCAACGATACACATGAAAAGTTATTTCTGAATATATAGATTGGACAAAGAAGCAAAAACCGACCATTTATCATGCTCGAATGATACTGGAACAGTGAGTTTGTTATTTGTCAAATAGCAACTACCTGATTGGAATAGGAACTTGTCACCTGTAGTCCTCATGTATCCCCACAGGCTACACCTATACCTGAAATCTGGAAATATCTGGCCATATCATGCCACAAATAACCAGGGTTGTTCCCGTTACACTTTAAAAGTAACTCGTTATAGTTACAGTTAATTCCATAAAATTGTAACTCGTTACAGTTACCAGTTACAATGTTGAAAAAGTAACTAGTTACAGTTACTTTTAAATGAAAAGTAACTAGTTACATTTCAAAAGTAACTAGTTACTTTAAGGTGAATATACGGTACCTCGGAACCTGAAATGGAGGGGGGTGGGGCATAATTACATTGTAAGAAGGGGCACATGAGAGGACCGAACCTCATTTGTGCCGGCTATCCTTAGGTGTTCCCCAAAGAAAGTCAATGATGCCAGCTTATCTTCACTGGGGATTCAGGCAGAGGCTCCTAACGCTCATCATGAAGCATCGAATCATGATACTGTGTCGGAGCTTACGCAAACTATTTGTTAGACGAATATGGTTGTAACCAGAACTTTTCCAGTTACGACAGTACTTCTTTGAGGATGAAAATCTTTATACTCCCATCATAATTTAGAACGGTTAGCGGCTATTAAAGGGGGAGAGCTTTGTTTTAGCAGTAATTAAAGTTTTCACCCCTCAAGGGCATAAATACGGTAATACGATGCTCTATATTTATGAACGGTAAAATTTTGAAACCTCACTGCTAAGGTTGGGCTAAGTGATATTTGGGCATAAATTTCAAATTTCACATTCATTCATATAAAACAATGCAGAGAAATGGTGAGACTATGTAGTTTACACATGCAGACCATGTACCCATAATTCACTTTCTTTTTACAATAAACAGGTGAAGCTTTAAGTCGGACACTTCTGTCCACTTTCAATTAGCTTTGTTAGGATACTTTAACGCCATTTGACCATCTCAATATTCTGCTGTTATTTATATTAACCTTACCATTATTCCAGTGTAAGGAGTTATGGGCATTGAAAGAATATGATATAGCCTAAATTCATACGTTTGATTCATCAAATAAGATACCATACATGTTAAATTTGATACATAAATGGATGTACGGTGTTTGCCGACAATTGGCACCGTATAATTTACTAGGCTCCAACGCACGAGTCCGGATTCGACTAGCTTAATGCCGGT
This sequence comes from Holothuria leucospilota, assembly GCA_029531755.1. Classification (NCBI taxonomy): domain Eukaryota; kingdom Metazoa; phylum Echinodermata; class Holothuroidea; order Aspidochirotida; family Holothuriidae; genus Holothuria; species Holothuria leucospilota. Next base: position 18,869,099 of record CM055981.1, on the reverse strand, counting down.
ATCAAGAGCGTTTTTCTAGATTAGGAATTTGCCCGGGGTTCCGGAATCGAAATTTTTCCGGAATGTGATGTAACTGGACTTGTACTCGGAGCTCATTCCAGCCGAGTTCTCAAATATGAAAGTTACATTAAAAGTGTTTAAAGTCCCATTGAAATTTGTGTACAATATACAGATGTAAAGTATTGTCACACATGATCAACTACATTACCGAGGAGGCCAGGCTATGGATGTGATTACAAATGATGACGTTATTAATGGTGGACATGTACAATAGAATTAAAACATATGTAAGTTTGATATGCTATACAGTGGCAAAAAGACTGGTCTTGGAATTGGTGCCATTGGAATCAGAACTGGCCGGAACTTGAAGGGTACGTACCATGCTCGGAAAGATTAGGGAATCTAGAATAGCAGTTGCTGCGACTCGGATAGGGTGTACTCGGGTCCAGCCCTAACGTCTAAAAAGGCAATAGTTAAACTTTCAAAGTAAGCCTAGTTTTTGAATGCCTATGGACCAACCTGTTTCTCACGGTGCACTATTTCTAATGTGTCCTCTAAATGACAATATAAGTAAACTAAGGCCCAGCTGACTTCACTTTGTATATATAATAGGCTATATAAAGTCAGCTGGGCCTTAGTTTGCCAGAGGACCGTTCAGTATTTTTCAACTAATTGGACAAAGATTCGGTCTCATGGATAATAAACATTGGTCTGTCTAATAAGTAAATTGACACACAAATCAAAGTTTAAACTTAGCTTAATCGACAATCAAGTGACCCTGTAAGCATGCAGCATGTGCATCTAATATCAACTGCTGATTCTAATCGTGAATAAAATTTTATGTCGGTGAGGGCGACGTCGATAATAGAGATGAACGATAAATATATCGAAAATAATTTTACTACCAAAGTGTCATCAATTTGAAAATTTTCTGTTACTACTTCGTGTAAAATGCAATTTGTGGTCATTTTGACTATTTGTAACGGGAAAGTAACGGGACCCAAATGTAACGCCGTTACAGTTACTTTTACACAGAATTGTAACTAGTTACTTACTCCGTTACTGAAATACAAATGTAACTCGTTACAGGGTTCCGTTACACAAAATGTAACTCGTTACAGTAACGGCGTTACTTGTAACTCGTTACTTCCCAACCCTGCAAATAACTTTATGTAATTCCAAACCAGATATGCAACGACCTTTCATATAACAATGTGAAGTCAAAAATTACTTGATAGAACCCTACGCCACATCGACCCACACAAATCAAGTTTCATATGACCATATTAATCCAGCCAGAAATGACTTGACAAAACTCTTTACGAAATGATACCTATATTAAGTTTATAAGGTTATGCAGAACTTGAGAAAAGCCATTGTCAGACACAGTACAGACCAAGTTTAATATGACAATGCATATCAAACCAAAAATAAATTAATAAAACCCATGTCAGATGTACAAATCAAATTTCGTAAGGTCAAAGGAGTCGGTTCCGTTTTGTAAACTGCTGACCTGGTTAGGGGCTAGGGGGAGATACCGCGAGCAGTTGTTTACCCCCCCCCCTTGGGAACTTTAAAGGCAGTAGACAGTCACCCCAATCAGAGTGAGTGTGCCCTGTCACTCTAGTTCATGACTGGCCTATTTTGATCATGTAACAATATTTTTGTTAGTGAATTGTGAAATTCAAGGAGCATTTCTTCTTGCTTTACGTATTTTTTGTAATAGTTATGTTCAAAACATCTTCAGGGATGCTTGTAATGCAATAAGAAAGAGGAGATTTACAAGAGTTTGTTAATTTTCAAAGAAAATTTTGGGGCGACTGCCTATTGCCTTTAAAAGTATATTTAGTGCATAGTTGTTATGCATGTTTCGTAGAAGTAACGTCTATTACCTTTTAAAAGCAAGTTCTTTATAATAACTGAAAGAATAACAATACAGTTTACAATTTCTTATGGGAAAGCAACTCAAAGAGAAATGCTGCGTTTGTTGTAGCCTACAGAAAATTTTCATATTTCAAAACCAATATTTATAGATATAGGATGATATATAATTCGAAATTTTGCAGCAGGTTGGCCTTATTTCCAAGAAATAAAGTTCTCACAGAGAGAAATGCAAGTATTTGTTGCTCAAAAATAATCTGTTGGTCCAAACTTTCAAATGATGCAACATCCGCAACTCATGAAATGTACAATATTTGACGAGATAAAGCTGTTACTGCAGTTTACTTGTGAGACTGAATGACTTTATAATGATTATAGCTATTTCTTTTTATGCCATCTTGGTGCGTTTTTAAACGCAATTTATTCATTTAACGAAAGAAAACTATCACTTTGAAGGACACATTCCTATGGCAAGCAAGTACACACCTGTTGGATATGGGAAACGTTGGGTGAGTTTCGGTCTCCTACCACAGAAGGTTTTGAAATGATGCAATTTACCTGTTTTGCGGAATGTTTCCTTCAAATTTTGGGCTTAAAGATCTCCCTTAACATAAGTGAACGTAACACAAGTGGAGGAGATTGAACCAGCATCTACTTTATTAAAGTGACCCTTTTAGGGCTTCTGGTTATAAGGAAGGGGACCCAATGTACTAGAGCCCCCTTTACTCCTTATAGTGAAGGAATAATCTGAGACACCTCCTCCCGTTCGATTCAAATCGACGCCCTTGTATATGGCCATATCAAGCCAGATGTAAGTTGATAAAGACCATCCCTGATCATGCTACATATGCAAATTAGGTTCCATGCTCACACGGCCACATCAAGCCGGATAACTCTACATTATAAATTTTATGGCTAAATTACATCGATTTGGGTGTGCGTTTATGAAATTGAGCCCTTCCTAGGGTCCTTTTCATGATCAGTTTTAGCAACTGAATTACGTATACTTGTTTCGTACTATAAGACCATCAATGGACGCAACAGTACATGTAATACTGTGAGTCATTAAATGTGTAAGCATACACGTGAAAGCCTACATATTTTCTAATGCTTGTCTATATTAAGTGCATATGCAAATGATTTGTACAAGTGGGCGGATTCAGGATTTAAAACGGTAGACATTAAAGGCAGTAGGCAGTCACCCCAAACAGAGTGAGTGAATCATGTCACTCTAGTTCATGAATGGCCTATTTTGATCATGTGACAACATTTTTGTTGGTGAATTGTGGAATTCAAGGAGAATTTCGCTTTGCTTTACCTATTGTTTGTAATAGTTATGTTCAAAAAGTCTTCAGAGGTGCTTGTAATGCAATAAGAGGAGATTTGCAAGAGTTTGCTGATTTTTCAAAGAAAATTTTGGGACGACTGCCTTTCGCCTTTAAAATATAAAGTACTCTACAATCTGTGGCCTCCAAATGAAGCAAAATATGTACAGAAATCTTTAATACTTCCCCATAACATCGTATTCACACAATGAGGTACCTTATAGCATTTACTGCTCACTTCTAAGCACTGGGCTGGGGGTAGGTGGAAGGGTAGGGGGAAGGAGGTGTAGAGGGACACTCCTCTTCCTTTTGAGCTGGAGGGTAAGCACAAATGTGGCTGTCCAGCTCATATAGTCTTGGCATGATTCGTGTACACTCACCTTCCAGTTTATGTCAGTTCAGTGTGGGCTATGGTCGGGATATGCAGCTTGCCAAAGGCGCAAACTTGCCAATAGACATTCCGTTCCGTTCGCGTACAGCATCATAAAAAAGGAGGTAGTCTTATATAGCATCTCCCTGAGTAACAGCCATGGGGCCTGAATTTAGTAATTAACCTATAACTCTCTAGATATAATCATTGGCTATTTGGTCATAAGCAGGAAGAGACAAAATAACGGTTGAGAAAATCGTTTTCAAATTTTGCTGGATGAAAACCCCAGACTTCTAAGTTTTCATCAATATAATCTAAAACGTTCACATTTTGTCTTCGCCATGCTTTCCGGCAACCCATAGCCTTTGTAGGGCCCCCTCGTAGGGTAAATCCTGTCACCATCTTTACTCGCTAATATGGCAAGCTCTTCTACTCCCTATTTCTATTACAATTAATGTCTATAGGGTTGGACAGTTACGTGCCCAGCAATGACATGAATTACAGCTTAAATGTATAGAGACAGGTGATTTGACAATAACTACGAGCAGAAAAAGATGCATTTAGCTCTCAGCATCTTGCAATTGCACATGCAAATGCAAAGATGTATGCGAAGTTTTTTTGGGGGGGGGGGTCAAATTTTTTTTGCCAGACTCTCTTAGTCTTTCTAGGAAAATTTTGCCCGAATTTCTACAGATTCTGCAGAAAATTGGGGTTTTTTCCATGGGGGCACAGTGCCCCTTCCTCATACGCCTATGCAGAGGGAAATTTTTCTTTCCAATGCATTTCGTTGTAACCACTGTCTATGAGTTCAAGTTCAAACCAAATAAGTGTTACAGGTGCTGTAGCAGTTGTATTAGTATTTGTAATCTGATTGAGAAAATACAAAAGCCTTAGGTAATGGGGTTCCTAGCATGGCAATACCCTAGTAGTGCAAAAGAAAGGTGAGGATTGAAAGACAGTTCCTTTAGCTGAGTCAGGACAGCACGAGGCTTCCAGACTTAAGCAAACAATACTTTACGGGCATTTATAAAGGGATTTCTCGTCTGGTGTCTATAATGATTAAACGAAATGGCCTATAGTAACCAACGAAATCTTCTTAAAACGATAAGTGTATTTCAAAATATGACGTCCCATCAGTCCGCAGCTTTGTACAATCATATAGGCTATATTGCAAGGTCGTCACCATTGATCCTTTTCCACATAGCAATTATACAAGATTATGGGATAGAGTTTTGTGTGCGTCCTCTTTGACAATGGTATTTTACTGTGGTGAAAAACGACGCATACCAAACTTTCATCCCACGTACAATCTTTTGCACATGCTATTTGGCTGTTTGGAAAAGAATCTATTGCGGTGTCTTATCAGTAAAATCAGATAATATACTGATAATCATTCAGAAAAAATGGAAGTTATTTTTCATATCAGCGTCATTTCAATTTTTGCACGAAAGGGATTCCCCAATTCCTTTTCACCTGATCATGTGACGACCTTGAGGCCTTCAGCAAAAGTGACAAAGGCTCCAAATTACCTCTCATTGGCACGTCGATATTTACAGCCATGATTAGGCCTATCAAAGTCAAGGACCTTGTTGGTATATGGCTTACAAAAGTCACTGAATAGTTTTGGCGCTGGAAAATACTGAAATAAGGAGATTTTGGAACATGGAAGTTTCCAGTATCTAGTCAGGTGGTTGGCTTTCCCAGAAAGTTCCGAAAAGTCTCCATTTTGGGTAGGTTCACAAGTTATCTCTGTAGACTTAGAAAGTAGATTTGTGTCACCCCGATTTTCGAAAGTTCTGAGAAATGGTAGGAAAGCATTGAACTTTCGTAAAGTGTACGGCAACTCGCCGGAAGACCGAGAAGGTCGAAATTTCCGAGTTTTGAGAACAAATTTAGTCTAGTAGCTGGTGATAAGAAAACAAAAAAGATAAAGTAACATGGCAACATGAATCTAAGCTGTAAATTTTCTCGAAAAAGGCAACTTAGCCCAGGCTGAAACGAGTGCACTGTAGTTTCACCACCAACGATCAAACGTATTCCCCTGTCGTCTGTGTGTTTCAATGGATAAATGATTTCTTTCACCAGCAATTTTGCACGTGCTCGAACCCCTAACGAAGATACGAAAAGACAGGAAAATGAAAAAAATATCATATTTACCCACCAGACTGTTTAAATTTTAAATAGCATGCAAGCTCTGAAGACCGCAAGCAAGACTTGTAAATTCTGAGGTAGCAAAGTGAAGCCACGCTTGATCTACTTAACAATAGTCAACAACGTATTGTTGTTCGCACAAAGTATTTTAAAAGGAAGTAGTTTTCATGGCTTTATTGAGAAGATTCATTCTCTTGAAACAATAACGGGGATTCCCCTTACGTGTTTGTTAGGCCTTGCTGACGATAGTAATCGTCAAGGCGACGGTAGAAGGACCGGGATTCGTTACACTTACATCACGGGGTGGAATGAACGCTTTCTTATTTGGGTTTCTCTGCCTGATGAGAAAACAATCTACCTTCTATAAGATACACCCCTTGAATACACCAGCACATGCACTGGCTAAAGATGAAATAGTCAATAACTACCTTTAATTATAAGCTAAACTCAGTGAGCTTATAAAGTAACTTTTAATTTAAAGGGCATAAGCAGTCGTCGCAAACTTATTTTGAAACAACAGCTAACTCTCACAAATATCTACTTATTTCACTTCAAATATCTTTCATGATATGTTGGAGCATATGATATTGCATAACCATTCAAGGTAAACCAAGGAGTTAGTCTTTTCGTGAAGTTCTCAACTGGGTGAGAAACATATTGTAGCATTATTCTCAAGAGCCATTCATGAAATAGGATGCCCGGGTACATTAATTCAAATTATAGGGTGACGGCATTTCCCCTTTAAATCAAATCTAACTTTTCTTCTTGAAATCTCAATTTGTTTCTAAAGCATTCAATTTAAAAATAAAGAATGCTTAGATGCAACTTTAAGTTCTAAAATGTGTCATTCCCCCCCCCCCCCCATTTTCTTGCAAAGGCCTTCGCTGCGACTTCAAAACAACCGATGGTGTTTTCCCAGTGTCGTAATAAGAGCGCTAAGAAGAAGCCTGCAAAAAGGCAACTTTGCCCCAAATGAAACGAATGCATTGTCGTTTCTCCACCTATTTTCGTCACGAACAGGAAAGGCTTGCTGACATCCCACCAAACACAAAATGTTTTGGAAACATTTCTAAAACGTTGCTAACGGTTGGAGAACATTTTAGGTACGTTTTAAGAACGCTTTGTGTTTGCTGGGATGTGCCAAAACACCAAGAGACCAAAACAGTTGAACTTTCAACAAAAAACTCTAGTGACACCTTGTAGGTTAAGGTCTTTGGCTTCTTGTAGCCCTACTCGAGGGATGGCTTTGATACTGAACGACAAAACGCGTGATAACCAGAGCCCCTGGAGACACATTATAATGATATACCATTGTTGGGAAAAGTTCAATAGTGAGTAACCCTGAAGCTTCACCTTTCGGAAAAACTAAACATGAGTAAACAATATAACGTAACTGAGGGGGAAAGCCGGGAGCAATTGTCACCCACGAGTCACCCCCCCCCTCTTCTTCATCGGTGGTAAGTTGCAATAAAGAAATGCGTGCAACATCGGCCTGATCCAACGTATTCCTCTGTCGTCTGTGTGTTTCAATGGATAAATGATTTCTTTCACCAGCAATTTTGCACCTGCCCGAACCCCTAACGAAGATACGAAAAGACAGGAAAATGAAAAGTATCATATTTACCCACCTGTTTAAATTTTAATTAGCATGCAAGCTCTGAAGACCGCAAGCAAGACTTGTAAATTCTAGGATAGAAAAGTGAAGCCACGCTTGATCTACTTAATAATAGTCAACAAAGTGTTGTTGTTCGCACAAAGTATTTCAAAAGGAATTAGTTTTCATGGCTTTATTGAGAAGATTCATTCTCAGAAACAATAACGGGTGATTCCCCTTACGTGTTTGCTAGGCCTTGCTGACGATAGTAATCGTCATGGCGAAGGTAGAAGGACCGGGATTCGTTAAACTTACATCACGGGGTGGAAAGAAAGACCACATAAGCAACGAAGGGCTTGACTGGGATGGCATGAGGAGTACTTCTTCGTGTGATATGGAAGAACTGTATACAATTTTTTATCAACCACGAGCAATAAAACTCAAGAATACACAGGATACAGCAAAACATGTCATTCGACCTCCAACCACGGCTCACCCTTCCCCACTCCACCCCAAGAACGACTTCATCCCAAAATTATGGAAGGTATTATGAAAATTCAAGCACGTAACTGAGGGGAAAGCCGGGAGCAATTGTCACCCACGAGTCACCCCCCCCCCTTCCTCTTTATCGGTGGTAAGTCGCAATAAAGAAATTTGTGCAACATCAGCCCGATTAAAGGTATTCCTCTGTCGTCTGTGTGTTTCAATGGATAAATGATTTCTTTCGCCAGCAATTTTGCACCTACCCGAACCCCTAACGAAGATACGAAAAGACAGGAAAATGAAAAATATCATATTTACCCACCAGACTGTTTAAATTTTAGTTAGCATGCCGAAGCTCTGAAGACCGCAAGCAAGACTTGTAAATTCTGAGGTAGCAAAGTGAAGCCACGCTTGATCTACTTAACAATAGTCAACAACGTATTGTTGTTCGCACAAAGTATTTTAAAAGGAAGTAGATTTCATGGCTTTATTGACATTCATTCTCTAAAACAATAACGGGGGATTCCCCTTACGTGTTTGTTAGGCCTTGCTGACGATAGTAATCGTCAAGGCGACGATAGAAGGACCAGGGTTCGTTAAACTTACATCACGGGGTGGAAAGAAAGACCACATTAGCAACGAAGGGCTTGACTGGGATGGGGAGTACTTCTCCGTGTGATACGGAAGAACTGCATACAATTTTATCAATCACGAGCGATAAAATGCAAGAATACACAAGATACTGCAAAACATGTCATTCCACCTCCGAACCACGGGCTCAGTCTACCCTGTTATTTTAGTGGTTAATTGTTATACGTGAAGGTGCTTGTACGTTACATTTGTATTCACATCCAAATTCTCTTTTTTACTTACATAAATAATATTTAATCATTGATCATTTAGACAGCAACATAATATTGCTACTTCTATGAAAACAAATGAAATAAGAAAGCCAAAAGGCTTAGCGATTCCTTGCCATGCGGATTTAGTTTAAGTACCATGGTTTCAAAGTTGACACAGTTTCATGGTGAATTTAGGCCTACTGTGGTATCAAAACTTAAAATTCCTTGTGTAAAGATCATATCATGCTCATCAGCTTTTCACAGATTAACTTCTGGTGACCTCAACACCACCATAAATGATACAGATACCATTACCCAATATAGGTGGTACTCATATGCAAAGTATGCGGGTAATACATGTTTTCCTTTAAGGATATCATAGTACCAAGTTTTCACAGTTTGACAACTGGGAACCTCAAATGAGCTTTACCTAAATCCAAAGACACTATAGTGGTTATGAATTCAATATAAGGCACCTAAATGCCAAGTATGAAATTCATAGTTTTCTTCTATGAGATTATTATATTTACAGTGTTTTCACATTTTGACCCCTTGTTACATCAAATGACCTTTGCCCTCCTCTAAAGCTTACAAAGATCAACTACTTAATGTGGGGGACTTAATTGCCATATATCACATTAAAAATGTTTCCCTTCTAGAGATATCATGTTTGCAAAGTTTTCACTGTTTGGCCCCGACGACTCCAAATGACCTTTGATATCCACCAAGAACGATAGAGATCGTCAGCTAAGTATGGACATCCGCACTTACCTATAGGATCGCTTACACTTACCCTTCTTCAGATATCATGTTTACAAGATTCTAATCTTTTGACCACTCCTGATCCAAAATGATCTTTGATCTACACCATACACAATAGGGCTTATCTACATAATATGGAGTATCTACATGTCAAGTATGAAATCCCCAATGTTTACCTACCTTAGGGTACCATGTTCATGAGCAGTTTTCAAGATATTTACTCTTCGACCTCTGCTGACCCCAAAGGATCTTTGAACTCTACCAGAAATAATAGGTATCACCTACTGAATAGGGCCATCCACACGCTGAAAATGAGATCCCTCACTGTTACCCTCTTTGAGATAATATAGTCACATGTTTTTTACCTTTTGACCTTTTATGAGTACCCCAAATGACCGTTGGCTTCCACCAAAACAATAAACTTCATCTAGTGGATATGGGCCATCTACATGCTACGTATGATATGCCCCACGCTTACGCTTCTTGAGATATCATTTTTACAAGGTTTTGACCATTTGACCTCTTATGACCCCAAATGACCTTTACCCTCCGATAAAAATGACAAGCATCATCTACTTAATTTGCGCAATCCACATGCCAAGTATGAGATCATTCACAGTTACCATTTTGAGATATCGTGTTTACAAAGTTTTCACCATTTGACCCCTCATGACCCCAAATAACCTTTGACCTCCTAAAATGGCAAGCATCATCTACTCAATATGGGCAATCTACTTGCCAAATATGTGATCCCTCACAGTGACCCTTCTTGAGATATGTTTACAAGGTTTGACCTTTTGACCTCTCTTGACCCCAAATGACCTTCGACCTTCACCATAAACAATAGGCATCTTCTACTCAATATGGGCCATTCATATGTCAAGTATGAGATCCTGCAAGTTACCCTTTTGAGATATCTTGTTTACAAGGTGCTAACCTTTTAACCTCTCGCGACCTTGGGTGACCTTTGACCTCCACCAAAAATAAAAGGATCATCTACTGAATATGGACAGTCCACACGATATAAGTATGAAAACCATCAGTTTTACTCCTTGGGTAATCGTGTTTATAACGTTTTAACATTTTGCCTCATGACCCCAATGATCTTTGACCTCCACCAAAAACAATTAGAATCATCTACTCCATATGGGCTACGTACATGCTAAATATGAGATCCCTCAAAGTTACCTTTCTTGAAATATCATGCTTACGAGCAGTTTTCAAGATTTTTACTGTTTGACCTCCCTTGACTCCACATGACCTTTGACCTTCACCAAAATAATAGCGATCATCTACTAGCTATGGAACATATAGACCCTTTTCCAAATAGCAATTACAAAGGATTGTGGGATAGCATTTTGGTCTGCATCATTCTTAACCACAGTAAAATGCCATTGACAAAAATAAAAGCCTGCAAAAACTATCCCACAATCCTTTGTGACTGCTATTTGGAGAAAGGTCTATGCCAAATATGAGATCCCTCACAGTTATCTTTGTAGAGAAATAGTTTTTACAAAGTTTTTACAGTTCATGCGCGGATCCAGACATTTCGAAAAGGGGGGGGGGGGGGGCTGAAAGCCCCCTTGAATGTTCTCCTTTATTAACATTATGCTAATCTTCGCGTATTTGTTCTTGTTGATGTGGCAAAAAAGGGGGGCTGAGGCCGGGAAAGCCCCCCCCCCTTGGATCCGCGCCTGCAGTTTGACCTCTGGTGACCTCAAATAAACTTTGATCTCCACCAAAAGCAATAGAGATCACCCACTTAAAATGGCCCACCCACACACACAAGGTATGAGATCAGTCAAGGTTACCCTTCTTGAGATACCGTGTTTACAAGCAAAGCGTCTCACACAAACACCCCGTGCCCCATTACCATTGCATAAATTTTTTTTGACAAGGAATCAACTAGAGACAACTCTACAATGGTTACGATGGTACAGACTAATGTTATTTTATTATTCGTGCAATTGGACTTAAAACCAGGTCAGTGTGGTTCCAGCATAGTTGCCGGTACGTACAAGCAATTTTTGTGCCCAAAGATCCATTTGAAGGTTTCAATGTATACCGTTACATTCCACATAGCATAACCATGAAGTCTACTAAACTGGTTTATCAGCAGTGTTTTGATACTCAAATCCACTTCCATATCCACTGCTCTGTGCACACTTCAGTATCCCTACACATCAACCAGAATGCAAAATGCTTGAGGTTTCGATGATATATGTTTTGTTGCAAATAATGCCATGATGTCCCATATCTTTCAGTCACGGCTCAAATGCTATCTTAACGTGTTGGAAAATACAGTATTGTGTTCATATTTGATCTTGGGAATTGTTGGAAAAATTTGCATTTGGACCTCTGGTGAACCCAGATGACGATTTTGGGAATTCTTGACAAATTTTGCTTTTTGACCTTTGGTGACCCCAGATGACCTTTAACCTCTATCAAAAACAATAGGGTCTATCTTTTCACCATAATGCATCCACATACTATGTATTAAATCTATCCAGATATCGTGTTAACAGGGTTTTCAGTGTTTTACCGTGGTGACCCCAGATGACCTTTGACCTCCACCAAAAACAACAGCCTTTATCTTTTCATCATAACGCATCCACATACTTTGCATGAAATCTATCCAAGCTTCTTAACTGGAGATACTGTGTTAACAAGGTTTTTAGTGTTTGATTCCCGGTGACCCTAGGTGACCTTTGACCTCTTCCAAAACAATGGGGTCTATCTTCTCATCATAATGCATCTACATACCAAGTATGAAATCTATCCAAGCTTCCTACCTTGAGATATCATGTCAACAAGGCTTTTAGTGTCTGAACCCCGGTGACCACAGATGACCTTTGACCTCTACCAAAAACAAGAGGGTTTATCTTCTCATCATAATGCATTCGGACACTATTATGAAATCAATCCAAGCGACCTACCTATATCGAGTTAAGGTTTTCAGTTTTTGAGACCCAGTGGCCCCAAATGACCTTTGACCTCCACCAAAACAATAGGGTCCATCTTCCCACCATAATGTATCCACATACCCAAGTACAAAATCTTTTCAAGCTTCCTACCTGGAGACATCGTGTTAACAAGGTTTTCAGGGTTTGACCCTTGGTGACCCCAGATGACCTTTGACCTTCACTAAAAACAATAGGGCTCTTTCTCTCAACAGGGGGCATCTATGTACCAAGTTTGGGAACTGTCAGTTTCCCTTCTTGAGATATCATTTTAATGAGCAAAGTGTCACTAACACATCCACATACACACTCCAAGCTGATTGCAATGTTTGCAAAGCTGCTTCCAGCATCCTAACCAAAAGGGGAAAGGAAAGTAATTTGAGTTTGTAACTTCCTAATTACCATTTTTTGAAGTTTCGATTTATCCTATTCTCTCTGTGATGAATTATGTTAATGGCTATAACAGTTGTGACTGATTTAAATGGAGCAACCCTCAGAGATTATGTGCTTTGAGACACTGATCTCTACAGGGCTTTTCTATGAATGTTATCAGTATCATGGAAACTCGAAAAAAGAATAAATTGAGGATGCTGACAATGCTTTCATGCTTTTTTTATTTTGGGAAAAAATGAAAACAATTAAAAATACAATTGAAAAATGCTTACAACTATATTTATAATTTTAAAGTCAATACAGCTTTTACTGGTCTTATTCTAAGGGATGTCACTGAATGATGGACACCCAAAAATATACAACACACCTTCATGTGCCAAGCCCCCCTCCCCTTCATCTAAACTCTAGCTAATCTGGTCCCCACCCAGTGTTGTATCCAGAAAAATTTTCAAACACCCAGAAAATTAGAAAGCACCATTGCAGTAATGCACTTTTAGTACATCTCGTCACCCTAAAAATATTTTGCCCCCCCCCCACCCACCCTAACTGTCTCACCATCTTCAGTATGTTGTCAGGCTATGGGCCCGGGAGGGGAGAAGGGGCGCAACTAAATGGTCATGGTCGGCCACTATTTCACTCTTGCAAAGTCTCAATTCCTTGGAATCAAAAATCCTGGTAATATGCAAGAAAATCATGAAAAAAGAAATTATCACGGACAAATTTCCACCCTCTTCAATGTCCTATTGAAAGTGAGTGAGGTTGAGCACTAAAGAAAATGATGGCAGCTGCATTTTTCTCAACACTTAGGAAGGGGCAGGAAAATGCCATGAAACTCATCTGCAGGATGCAAACTGTTCCAAGAATGTTGTCCACTGAGATGAGGACTGTAACTTCCTGTAAGAAATGGGTCTAGCAGCTAATTTACATATGCTGAAAGGAAATAAACAACGGGAAGCATGTTTACATGAAGTGGAAAGGGCTGGTAGCCCTACCATAGAGGGTGTTATGTGCTGGACTGTAAAGCTGGTCCTTACATTCTTGCAAGCAGTACACAAATAACCTTGCTGCAACGGTCATTTTTGAAAAATACTTCTTACACTGATAGATAGGACAGCTATCCTACAAAAGACAAATTATCTTGTTACACATTGTCAGACACTTGTTGTAACTCTACTACAGTGCAAATCTAACAGCTTCATACGTGCCTGGGAAAAAATCCTTTTTTACACTCTTTTATCATGACAAAGTCAATAACCGAATATTCTCCCACCAGTTAAAATTTCTGTGGCGATCTGAAGACACCATAAAAATTCCTCTTCTAAAGAGATAAGCTCACAAAGACTCAATGGGGCGGGGGGGGGGGGGGGCAGGGTAATGTGAGGACCATGTTGCTGACAGTGTGCATAATCTGTGATTAAGATTTTGTTTCCAGCAAATTGAAGTTACTCATTATGAAAATATGAGAGGAATTAAAGGTGTTTTGGGGCATTTTTTGGCATTATACCTTTTTGTTTTGAATGCAGCATTCACAGATTGACAGCAGGAACCACAGACCTAAGTATCATAGCTCAAGTAGCCAAAAATTCAATGGTCATTGTACACAAATATGCAAACAACATTCAAGCCATACTTGCCAGCTTTTGTAGTTTGTACCTAAGTAAATCTGAAGTCAATGAAGGAACAATTGGCTGTATGCTACCTTTGCAAAAAAACTCTGTATAATCATATGAAATCTTTCCTTGCCACAATAATAGGATCATTAAGAGCACACAAAATTTAAAGACAAGGAACAATGTTGGCTTCAGCTATGATAGAGTAAAAACCAAGAGAGGGATACTTAAGATGTGATTACAGATCTGAGCATGCCTTCATAACCACAATTATAGTTTCGTAAGTGTTATGAACATACCATAAAAATCTACATCATAGACTGAGTTACGCTTGTCTCACTTCCATTTATACACTAAAAAGGATCAAAATGGTTTTAGGCAAATTACCCTCTACCAGATAACCTTTTGGTTTAATGGTTTTATCTACAACATTTCTGGCTGAATGTGCATTTTGAGGTCAGACTTAAACACAAAAAACATTCTAGGATAGATACGGGGCACCTTTACCAGTTCCTTTGAATCAAAAGCAGTGCTTCTTAAGAAAAGTCTTGCAGGTTATCTCCCACTTTAGGCAATACCTGAAACTATTCACACATATTGTCATGGCCCCAATGTAACACTAGACTGATCAATGCCAACTGCCCAGTCTCAGAATTAGAAATTCAAGTCAATCATGTCTGGTTCTCTTCTAGACGGGCTGAAAAAAGAAATACTACACATGGCCTTAGCCATGAAGATGAAACCAAGGGACATGAAGCTGAACTTGACCAGGAGATATGCATTGTGTCAAGTTAATTTGATGAGGACAGCCCAACAATGATCCTAACTGCCTGAAGAAATTTGTTTCATACACAAGTTTATCAAGTTGGACATTACATAAATCATTTCTAAATGTCATAAACATCACAACAGGCATCAAATGAGATCCTCTGTGAGGAATAGAGTGATTTTAAGGACCAATTTTCTCATCCCAGAGAGATGGTAAAAATTCTCTATGTTTCCAATTTTTTCCTCCTACAAATTTTCAGTACACTCCTGTGCAGACGAAGACCTGTAGCTAGGCTGCCAAGGGCTATATTTTTATATTCTATTGAGGACATTGCTGCATATAATTTTAATACCACACTCTAGTAATCTGCACACTCTCTTTACATGCTCTGCAATACAAGTCACTCTACATCTCACTGACCTGCACAAGGCACTAACAAATCAGAGTGGCTCATATTTGAAGGTATAGTTTGAATTTCCTTATTTTTTATGTCAATTAACAACAAATAAGAGTGGCTCATATTTGAAGGTATAGTTTGAATTTCCTTATTTTTTATGTCAATTAAAGTACAGTCACCAACTGCAATTCTAGTTACCCCAAATAGAAAACACATCTAGGGTGATGAGTCTCTGCCTTTAAAGTAGTCATGTTACTATTCTGAGGTAAGCTACACAAGGCTGTAGTAGGATGAAATTCACAAAACTGCCACATAAAGAACAAACCTTTTAAAATGGCTATGGTTTTTTTTTCACATTTTCCTGGTCAACTAAGGGGTTGCTCAAATTGCTTTTTAAGCATTTGCAACCAGAATAAAAAACACCTCAAGAACTTAGAACAGTGTCCATATTTAGGCTCAGTGTGTGTGTGTGTGTTTGTATGAGGGCAGCAGAAAGCCATGTGTGTGTGTGGGGGGGGGGCAGGGGAGCAGGGGGTGTGACTACAACTTTCCCTTAGAGTAATTTTGTCCAATGCTGTGAGTAGCTAGAAACCAAAGACTAACTGCCCTCTCATCTTGAAACTGGCTCTGAGTGGGTTAACATTTTTAGCAATGCAATTATTTTGAATATTCAAGAAACTATTTTCAATTCATGCTTTCTCAAAATGTTCAATTATTACTTATCTCTTTGAGATGAAGTTTCTACACTGCAAAAATGTCAAAAATGTACAAAAATAGAGCCTTTCTGACAATGCTTTTCATGATAAATCATTCATGATGTAATTTATATAGTATCAGCAAGTTTACAAAGTATTCACCATCAGGGATCTCTCAGCAACTCATATACATTTATGCAACATCATTGCAGAATAAAATATATCCCTGTTTCTTCATTTTTTTATCTCCAAAATTACATTTTGAATTGACAAAAGAATGGATTCCTTGTTTCTGAAACTGTCAAAAGGCATTTCCTTTCAAGTTATACTTAGAACACACACAAAAAAAAAAAAAAAAAAAAATGAAAAAGAAAAGAGAAAAAGGAACTTGTTCAAACTCTGCAAAATGAACAGTACAATAGTAAATTAGATTGAAATCTATAAGTTTCAAAAAAAAAAAAACATAAATTACACAATAAGACACAGAACAGCTAAAATGGAGCCATTTCAATTGTCTGGAATGTCTGGCATACAGATCTCCCACTTCACATAGCATGTGATTGAGGTGGTAGTCAGGGTTGAAATACACAGATTAGGAAGACAGTTCAAAAGGTTCAGCATTCAGACAGGAATGATGCATAAATCTGCTTTGGCAGCCAAAACCTTTATCTATGTGATATTAAATATGGGGAACATCTTAGCAACTACATTTTCCTGTGATGCCAGAGGAAAGTATTTGCCCCTTCATTCCCTTGTGGATTAATTAAGAGGAACAATTGTAATCCGAAAATCCCCTTTCCAAGGTATGCAAATACACATCACAGCCCTTCATTCAATGTTACAAAATTATCAATCAAAAGTATTTCATACTCCTATTTTTTTTACTTGATGTTCTCAAAGACATAGAATGTCGGGGAATCCTCACAACTTTCTGCGATCCTCGTTTTGGTTTTTTCTCATTTCCCTCTTCCTCTTTGACTGGAGAGATGAGATTGATGGGGCTCTCCGATGGCTCTTGCTCAGGGAGAGTCTTTCCATGACGGGACCTGTTAGGTAAAAAGGCAGTGCACAAAAATATTGGTATGATGATTACTCTGCACTTAAGACAATTCATTCTGTCATATAGGACATAAAATTTGCAAATACAGTCAGTAATTTTTGTTTGCATAATGTAATATACAATGTTTAGATCAAAGATAATACATAATAAAAACACACACAGGTGGGACACTATAATGTTGGGTTAAACAAACTGAGATTATGTTCACATTTTCAAACCATACAATTATAACCAGAAAGCCAAAAGGCTTAGTGATTCCTTGCCGAAAGGGGGTGCTTTGTTACACTGAGGTTCATCCATCAAATTTATACTTCTCTTCTACATCATTTTTTATGATGTGGTCACAATTTGACCCCTGCTCACATCAGCTCATGTCACATGACCTTTAAACCGAAACTTGAATAACCACAAAAAAATGAAACTAGAGCACCAATGGTGCTGAAGCTCATACCTTCAACTAATTAAGGGTCCCTGGCTTGTAGTCTTCGTTAGTACAAGCATCGTATGACTTTAAATGATGTCAAATGGGGAAATGACCCCAAATCTCACATACCCTGATGGCACCTTCCTGAATGTCACAAAAAATTTGTCATGACTATCTTTGCTTTGTAAGTTGTTTCATGAATACAATTTAAGAAAGCAAAAGCCCCTAGGGCCCATCTTTGGCCTTGGACCCCAAACTTTGGACCAAAATTCCACAAAACCAGAAACAGATCACTAACCAAGCATCGTTATAACAGACTTTCAACTCTGTTAAACATTAGTTAATCACTTGCAATACTATACAAAATTGACCCTATGGTCCATCTTGTGCCTTGGACCCCAACTTGTTAGACACCCTGAAGGTACCACTACCCGAATATAATTATGACAAACCATCAACATTGTACAAGAGAATCTGCAGGTGTAAGCAATTTGCAAAATGTCATAAAAAGGGCCATAGGGCTCATATGGGACCTTAGACCCAAACTTCCAGAACACCATAAACAGATCACTAACCAAGCATCATTATGACAGGCCTTCAACTCTGTTTAAACATTAACTGGAGGAGGAATTGACCATTTTGCAATATTTCACAAAATGGACCCTAGGGTACATTGGGCCTTGGACCCAAAATTTCTGTACACCCTAAAAGCACCATTAACAGAGGATCACTATGACAAACACACCCACGTGCTCTGACAATGCACACACAATGGAAATTGCCAATGGAAATCCCATTAAGCAGTTCCCTTTAAACTAACCTAAACAACTGCACAGGATTGACCTCTTCTACACAGACAGTTTTAAAGAGGTTGCAGCACAAAGAAAAATAGGTAGTAAAGTGATTTTGTGAGACTGGTAAAATAGAGGGGTGGCACAAAATTGGTTAGAAAGGTATCAAAAGTATTCTTTATGCCAAATTGGAGAAGTAATTTGTAAGGACCATTAACAGAACTTCATTATGGCAAATCATCAACACTGAACAACACAATTTGTAGGAGAAAAAGTATTATGTAAAATTTCATACAATGAGCCACTGGGGCCCACATGGGACCTTAGACCAAAATTCAAGAACACCATAATGTGATCACTAACCAAGCAATATAATGAGAGGCTGTTTCCTCTCTTTACACATTTAATAGAGAAGAAGTTAATTACTTTGCAATATTTCACAAAATGGACCCAACGGTCCATTTTGGGCCTTGGACCCAAAATTCCTGAACACCCTGAAGGGACCAATAACAGAGTAACATTATGGCATTATGACCTTTGACCTCCACCAAAAACTATACGCTTCTTCCTCGCACCATAACGCATCCACATACTTAATATGAAATCAATCCAAGCTTCCAACCTTGCGATATGGTATAAAAAAGGTTTTCAGAGTTTTATCCCTGGTGATCCCAGACGACCTTTGAACTCCACCAAAAATAACAGAAATCTTCCCCTCACCATACCACATCCACATACTTGGTATGAAATCTATCCAAGCTTCCTACCTTGAAATATCATGTAAACAAGGTTTTCAGACTTTGACCCCTGGTGACCCCAGATGACCTTTGACCTCCACCAAAAACATTAGGGTTCTTCCTCTTACCATAACACATCTACATACCAAGCAAGAAATCTATCCCAGCTTTTCTAACTTGAGATATCGTGTAAACAAGGTTTTCAGATTTTGACCCCCAGTGACCCCAGATGACCTTTGACCTCCACCAAAAACAATAGGGTTCTTCCTCTAACCTCAACGTATCTACATACCAAGCATGAAATCTATCCAAGCTTTCTAACTTGAGATATCGTGTAAACAAGGTTTTCAGATTTTGACCCCCAGTGACCCCAGATGACCTTTGACCTCCACCAAAAACAATAGGGTTCTTCCTCTAACCACAACGTATCTACATACCAAGCATGAAATCTATCCAAGCTTTCTAACTTGAGATATCGTGTAAACAAGGTTTTCAGATTTTGACCCCCGATGACCCCAGATGACCTTTGACCTCCACCAAAAACAATAGGGTTCTTCCTCTCACCACAACACATCTACATACCAAGCATGACATCTATCCAAGCTCTCTAACTTGAGATATCGTGTAAACAAGGTTTTCAGATTTTGACCCCGGGTGACCCCAGATGACCTTTGACCTCCACCAAAAACAATAGGGTTCTTCCTCTCACCACAACGCATCTACATACCAAACATGAAATCTATCCAAGCTTTCTAACTTGAGATATTGTGTAAACAAGGTTTTCAGTGTTTGACCCCTGGTGACCCCAAATGACCTCCACCAAAAACAATAGGGTTCTTCCTCTTACCATAATGCATCTACATACCAAGCATGACATCTATCCAAGCTTTCTAACTTGAGATATCGTGTAAACAAGGTTTTCAGATTTTGACCCCCAGTGACCCCAGATGACCTTTGACCTCCACCAAAAACAATAGGGTTCTTCCTCTAGCCACAACGCATCTACATACCAAGCATGAAATCTATCCAAGCTTTCTAACTTGAGATATCGTGTAAACAAGGTTTTCAGATTTTGACCCCCGGTGACCCCAGATGACCTTTGACCTCCACCAAAAATGATAGGGTTCTTCCTCTCACCACAACGCATCTACATACCACGCATGAAATCTATCCAAGCTTTCTAACTTGAGATATTGTGTAAACAAGGTTTTAAGATTTTGACCCTCAGTGACCCCAGATGACCTTTGACCTCCACCAAAAACAATAGGGTTCTTCCTCTCAATATGGGCCATCTATGTACCAAATTTGAGAACTGTCCAACTTTCCCTTCTTGAGATATCGTGTAAACAAGCTAAGCCGTCACATACGCACACACACACACACACACCCACACACACACACACACACACACACGACATCACCATCGCATAGATTCCTTGCCTGCCTTCGGCAAGGAATCAAAAAGGTACAGAAATTTACCAAATTTAAAGAACACTAGCAACCTTTTACTGTCACAGGAATCACAAAACTTTTCAAAGAAATATCAAATGAAAGACAATTTTACAGAATGACTGGTTTAATTCTACTAGTTCTTTCCGACTGTTCAATTGGGAACATGATACTTCAGTCAATTAATCTCTCATGAATGTGTATTAAACTGTAGACTTGTAACTATTTTCCTGATCTCAACATGCCTATGCACCACCATCCCTCCCTCCCCCCCCCCTGGCAACTACCTTTACTTGAGTTGAACAGTCCACCCACAATATGACCACTACCCTCTCTATGATCACTGCCTTAAGTGAATCCATACTGTTCTTGGCAACAGTAAAATGTTTTATTACTACCAATTTGGTTTCAGAGAAGGACACTAAACTTGCCATGCCTTACTTGAATCTATAAATACCATTCATTCATACTTCAACAAAGGTGTTATTAATGCCCAGTACTTGAACTCTTCTTGGACTTAGAGAAAGCTTTGGACATGGTTGATCATTCTATTCTTTTGAAAACCTGATGACATAATGGCATCCATGAAACTCAGTGTTTTTTTGAAACTATTTTATATGTATCAGGAAACAATGTGTTTATATAAATATGACCTACTCAGATTTAATTAATTTGTCGACCAGGTTAATACCTCAAGGCCCTGTGCTATGGCCTGTACTTTTTCTTATTTATTTAATGATATTCATAATGCCATTCCTTGTGTCTCCACTCGCCTGTCTGCTGATAAAGTAATGCTTTCATTTACGACAGAGACTGTTCATAGTTAACTGGCAAAGCTATGCTAACCCTGAAACTATTAATGAAACTGGTTTGCCTTCAAAAACTCTTTATGTTGGGAAAACAAATTTTAGAAATATTTATGCAAGTGCTGGTGATCATCCCTGTTAGGACAACTTTATTTTCAATGGTACAGTAATTCATAAAGTACCCAGTACAAATTATTTAGGTCTTTCCCTTGCTAACTCCCTACCTTGGAAAACTGATTAAATGCAATTGGTTTTGAGGGCTCTAACAACGACTATCCTGGCTGACCATAAGGGCATCGGATCTCCCATAAGACAAAACTTCACCAGGGAACTACTTCATAAAGATGTTTTGGTCAACATCACTCTCTCATGCCTTCCACTTTCTGCTTGATCATTTTGACTGTTAAGCAGGCATTGTACCCAGGGCATAACAGGCATTTTACTTGGCACTTCATGAGGACCCCATGTGAAAGGGGAAAAGATTCAGCCTATATCATCCAAACCAAGAAGCTAACTTCATTCCTATCTCAACATCTCATTTTAAAGATTAGTAAGTTTTATGGAGAAGTACCTCAAGTACTGTCGAAGGTCACAGAAACCAGAATGTAAAGTGGGGCCTCAGAAACCTCTTGTTATTCTTTCTAATTTAATGCCCTGTGTGTCCTTGAAATTGATACTGTTGTAATGTTTCCATGTATTGAGTAGAAAACTATGCTACATGCATGGTTTAGCAAACAAAGTTATTCAATATTCCATACAGTGGTGTTACCATCATAATAAAATCCAATACTATTTATAGTTTAATGTACCATGCTGACATCACATATTTCCCATAATGCAATGTATCTCTGAAAAAAAATCACCTTTCTTTGCAAATTAACATCTCTCAAATGCTACATGCTAGTGAGATGGGTTTTTCACCTGCAGAAAGAGTAAATTTATTGCATTTTTTTGATATAGCTGAATTTTGTCCCGGCAAATCCCTTTGATGCTACTGGATAAGAGCTGTAACAAAACCAGCATCGAGATCAGAAACATACTGAACTTTATTAAACTTTATCAAATGTCTTCCCAAATCATTTTTTTTTTTTTGTTTTTTGTTCTTGGTTCCAAGGTTGAGGATTTGAAAGACCACTGTCTGGTTGGGGTCATTAGTTTCACACCCCAGATTTAGAGACATTTGGCTGTAAAAGAATTCACAACATCCTGCATGAACTACAGAGTTCATTCACTCTGGATGGAGTTGATACTAAATCGAAAACCCAGTCACAAATTATTTCATTCTGGGTAATATGCCTTGTGTCATTCTATACAGTGTTAGTCTGCATCAAACAGTACACTAGAGAGGAGAAACAAGGACAGAAGAAATTATTTTCACCATTGTACTACATCTCCCCCTTCCCATGACAGAAAAACCTGTCTTTCTTTCACTTTTACATTAACTCAGGTACCATGGGTGAAAAAAAAAATCAGGATTCTGGGAAGCTCCTTGCTGGGAAATTTTGGAGTTTGGAGGGAAAATTTACCTTCATGTACAGGAAAACAAAGATACTGAGGGAAATTTGACTAGCTTCCCACGAATTAAACATATTTTCCAGCCCGGTACCCTACCCCCCCCCCTTCCATGGGAGACCAGAATGCAAAAATGAATTGAGGTTTGGATGAATTCATTATTCATTACACCAGGTTTCAGCTTTTTCACTAGAAATGGCTCCTGCATAACATGGTACAAGGTTTTACATACTTTATTTCTCTAGAACCTCAGATGACCTTTGAACACCACTGATAATGATAGGGCTCATCTACTTAATATAACATGTTAATGTCTGATTCTCACAGGATAAAACCACTTCCTCATTCCCTATTACAAAGATTCGCCTGCTCCTTCTATCATAAGGAACATTTCCCTACTTACACTTTCCTATGAGAAAATAAGAACCTCCCTTGACTGTTCATAACCCAGACATTTAACCCTACCCCCCTTTCCCCCTTCTATCACAAAGAACGGTTCAAATTACCATGCTCCTGTCAATAAGAGATCTCTCCTTCATGACCACCCCTCCTTCAACAATAATATCCCCAATAGTACAACCTTGCTGTTACATCTTACACTTCCTTGTCTTCAATACATTCCCCAGCCCCTTCACAGAACAGTTCCCCTCCTATAATACCCAATACAAGCACTAACCAGGATTTTCTCAAGTAGTGATGGACCACTTATCCCTCCCTATTCAATGTCAGCATCAGCCTATACTACTCATTTTCATCCTGTACTGGTATTCATAGTAAAATTTACCTAAAATGCCAATACTACTCAATACTTCTTGGATCTCAAGAATGTAAATGAACCTTCAGTTTGTGCACAACAGCTTATGCTTGTATTGTGTAGTACACTCATTTCTCAAATATTGGTACCAGACTGGTATTGGCTGCCATCGAAAATTAAAATGTCTGACATCACTCAGATGTAATATCAATACAGTGCTATCCTCAAAACTACCTTTATGCTTTCTCTCCCCTTCTGTTACTTTACAAATTTACTTGATTTTTATAGCTGGCATTCCACACAAAAAGCAATAAAAAGCACAAATATTCAAATATCTTTTGCTTTGAATTATTTTGAACAAAGAAAACAAAACCTTTTTTATTACCATGACTCACAAAGTATAATTCACTTTGAAAACAGCAACTGTGAACTGGTTGCAAATATGGCCAAACACTATCTGCCTGAATGGGTAACAATGCCCTTTCCAAGCGGGCGGAGCTGTATTCAGTGACTAATTTAAAAAAAGTATGGTCTGACATTATTTAAAAAACGTTTAAGTAAACAGCAAATATCGTGACTATCCATCCATCTAGTGTATTATACCATACAATTACTCATACAGGTCTACAATGTACTGTCAACATGCCACGGCTTTCATTAATTTCTTCTACTAAAGGGTTTTTGACTGCCAATCAAAATTACAAAGGTGTTGTGGACTACCAGTCATAATATCCAAAGGCTATTTGACTGCTACCCATAATTTTCAAAGGGTATTTGACTGGGAGTGCTACCCATAATTTTCAAAGGGTATTTGACTGGGAGTGCTACCCATAATTTTGAAAGGATATTTGACTCCCAACAAAAACTTTTAAAGCATATATACTAATATTTGCTCGTGTAACCTGTGTACCCACCCGATGTTTTGTGTTAACTGGTTCCAAATCAATTTACTGTACTTCCCGATTCCAAAAAATGCATGAGAAAAAATTATCCTGTAGTTATCATTACCCCAGATGATTGAACCATTCATTTGCTTTTTGCGGAAAAACCATGAAAGGGATTAAAATAATCACAGAGGTAATCATTTCGGAGTTTTTCTAAAGGGTATAACCTCCTGATATCGCTTTGTGATCCCCGTTCGTGATTTTCTGTGTAAGAACACAATACTGGGGGAAAAAAACGTAGTATTCCTAACTTTGGTTGGGCTTAAATGTGACTGTGACTCACAATTTCACAATTCATTTTTCACTCTGTGCTTTGGTTATATGCTGTTCTATACTTCTACAATAAAACATGTGTCTTCCCTTTTGTGTTGTGTTGGTTGGCTAACGGTTTTATGTTAGTTACGAAGACACCAAACAAGGCACCAAACCATATTTATGCACGAAAAAATGTAGTCAATAATGTAATTTGATGTGAATTGTTTATAACTATGTTGGAATCGTAATGTAACATATTTGTTGACTACTGTTTCCTAACATTTTGCAATGGGTGACTGACCACGAAAGGGTAAATGCCAACGTTACCTTGGTTATGAAGACACCAAAAGTGAGACAAAATGGTGTCTTATGTAACTAACGTAACATTTAGCACTTACCATACATGGTCAGGCATGCAAAATGTGAGGATTTCTGGTCAAGAGATGTTAATGTACAGTATCATTGCAACTTTGCAATATTAACAAATTTACAGTTAATTACAGCCAATGTCATTCTTTTAAATTTATCCTTGGTACCTAAATCTATTTTGGTGTCTTGTGTAACTAACATAACATTCCAACCAGTTATTGCAACATACAACATTACGTCATCTAAACAAACATGTTGTTTTTACATTTTGATGGAATTTCCCAGCACATTTCTCAAAAAATTACAGCAATTAAATCAATATTCATTCTTATATTTGCTTTAGACCCAAATGACAAACTTTTGTATCCTTACACTTCTACAAAACTGATCTAGGCTATGCCTATTCTGAATTCCACTTTCATTCCATTCCACTCTAACATACAACACGTCACAAGTAGTGCTCAGTATATAAACTGAGCTTGGGCCCATTCCCAAAAGCAAGCGAAATGTACGTCTTAACTGTGAAGGGCATCACAAGGTCATGATTACATAGAAGCTTGTTTACAAGAATCTGGTTGTCCTTTGGCTCTTGAAAAATGAAATACAGAACCCCGTGTAATAATTTCCCGTATGGCTGTTTTAAGTTCCCTAAATTTTTGATCAGTTAAATTAGCATTTAGAACTTCCGTAAAAAGTCAGAATTTTTCATAAAGCCCCCCGAAAAACATCTGCTCAAATAAATGGTATTTATGAAATCACATTCGCAATATATCAGCTCACCATAATTGCGAGTGCCATTAATGGCAGTCACCTCCCAATAAGGGCCTTGCGTTGTACAAAAGAAAGTTGACAACCTGTAGGAGGTGCAATAGCCTACACCAGTGCTTCTCAACCTTTTTTAACTCGAGGACCACTTTGACTCTCAGAATTTTTCTGAGGCCCACCTCACAAAAAGTTTATTCTTTTTTCTTTATTTATTTTTTATGGCAGATCTCGCAGCCCACCTGGGAGAGCTTCACGGCCCACCGGTTGAGAAGCGCTGACCTACACTATACGGGCACATTCCCTTAACACCTCAAGTACACTAAACCAGAAAGCCAAAAGGCTTAGTGATTCCTTGCCATATGGATATATTGTAACAAACATGAATCACCCACATGACAAGCATGTGATCCCTTATAGTTATCCTACTTGAGATATCATGTTAATAAGGTCAAAAGCTTTCGAAATCTTGTGACCCAAAATGACCTACATGCTAAATATAAACAATCCACTGGCTAAGAATGAGATCCCTCATAGTTACCCTCCTTTAAAATATGATGTTTACTAGGTTTTGACCTTTTGTGACCTCAAATGACCTTTGACCTGCTCAAAAAATAATAGGGATCATCTTCTCAATATGGTCAATACACAAGGTAAGTATGTGATCCCTCACAGTTACCCTTCTTGAGATATCATGTTTACAAGTTTTTTGACCTTTTGACCTCTGGTGACCCCAAATGACCTTTGACCTCCCAAAAATACTTAGGATCATCTACTCAATATGGGTAATCCACATGATAAGTATAAGATCCCTAACAGCTACCCTCATTGAGATAGTGTTTACAAGGTTTTGACCTTTTGACCTCTGGTTACTCCAAATGACCTTTGACCTCCACCAAAAATTATAGGGATCATCTACTCATTATGAGCAATCCACATGGTAAGTATGAGATCCCTCACATTTATCCCTCTGGAGATATTGTGTTTAAAGGGATTTAAACCTTTGGCCTCTGGTGACCCCAAATGACCTTTGACCTCCACCAAAAACAATAGGGATCATCTACTCATTATGGGCAATCCACATGCTACGTATGAGATCACTCACAGTTACCCTTCTTGAAATATTGTGTTTACAAGGTTTTGACCTTTTGACCTCTGGTGACCCCAAATGACCTTTGACCTCCACCAAAAACTGTAAGTATCATCTACTCATTACGGGCAATCCTCATGCTAAGTATGAGATCCCTCACTGTTACCCTCATTGAGATAAAGTGTTTAGAAAGTTTTGACCTTTTTACCTCTGGTGACCCCAAATGACCTTTGACCTCCACCAAAAACAATAGGGATCATCTACTCAATATGGGCAGTCCACATGGTAAGTATGAGATCCCTCACATTTATCCTTCTGGAGATATCGTGTTTACAAGGTTTTGACCTTTTGACCTCTGGTGACCCCAAATGACCTTTGACCTCCACCAAAAACTATAAGGATCATCTACTCATTATGGGCAGTCCACGTGGTAAGTATGAGATCCCTCAAAGTTACCCTTCTTGAAATATCGTGTTTACATTTTTACCTCTGGTGACCCCAAATGACCTTTGACCTCCACCAAAAACAATAGGGATCATCTACTCATTATGGGCAATCCAAATGCTAAGTATGAGATCCCTCACAGTTACCCTTCTTGAAATATCGTGTTTACAAGGTTTTGACCTTTTGACCTCTGGTGACCCCAAATGACCTTTGAACTCCACCAAAAACTATAAGGATTATCTACTCATTATGGGCAATCCTCACGCTAAGTATGAGATCCCTCACTGTTACCCTCATTGAGATACAGTGTTTACAAGGTTTTGACCTTTTGACCTCTGGTGACCCCAAATGACTTTTGACCTCCACCAAAAACAATAGGGATCATCTACTCAATATGGGCAGTCCACATGGTAAGTATGAGATCCCTCACATTTATCCTTCTGGAGATATCGTGTTTACAAGCAATTTCCAGCATATTTACTATTTGACCCCTTGTGACCCCAAATGACCTTTCACCTCCACCAAAAAGAATTGGGATCATCTACTCATTATGGGCAACCTACCTGTTAAGTATGAGATCCCTCGGAGTTACCCTTCTTGAGATATCGTGTTTACAAGGTTTTGACCTTTTGACCTCTTGTGACCCCAAATGACCTTTGACCTCCACCAAAAACGATATGGATCATCTACTCAATACGGGCAATCTACGTGCTGAGTATGAGATCCCTCCGAGTTACCCTTCTTGAGATATCGTGTTTACAAGCAAAGCATCACATACACACACACCCATACACACGCACACACACACACACGACATCACCATCGCATAGATTCCTTCGGCCTTCGGCAAGGAATCAAAAATACACCTAAATTAATGGTTGAATGTGTCACTACTGTGCGAATCAACCCTGTGCTGGTTGTGAAGTATTAAGATAAGACTATTGACACTGTAAATATTCATGAAAAGTTACGGGCCAAGCCATGCTATTACGTTTAGTGGGAACCAAAACGGAGCTTCAGCCTGGTGCCAGGATGTCACTCAGCTCCTTACCTACGGATATGTGGATAAGTTATGGGCATGCTGTTTGATTCAGTGCATGTCGCTGATACGTACGTGCTCTTCCAAGTGGCGAGCTATAGCATACGTTGACTTGTGCAGTTGTGTATTGCACTATTTACTGTATTGTCAGACTGACAGTATAGTACTTAAGGTACGGAAAATGTTCATGTGAAGAACAAATCAAGATAAACGTGTGTCATAATAGTCAGAATGTGCTTCCTCAGTTTGTACACGTAAGGTCCTTTGATATGCTATTACCTGAAACTCATAGGCAGAATTGTTATTACTGGAATTATGCTGTGCTGATACACCTATTTCAGTTAATACTGGTAACTTTCATTAGTTTTTAGCCTGTTTTGTATTCAAACTCTAAAACAAAGTACCATACTTTTGGGGTTTTGTAAGCATGTTTTACTGTTTTGTCAATGCCCATTTTCCTAAATGGCATAAATTATTGACAGAAAAATAGTTTTTACTCTACAGTGATGCGATTCTATCAAGTATTTCATGTACAGTAAGAGACTCCGTAATATTTTACACCGATATCTCCTAAATGTGTTGCAAATGACTTCCAAAAGACACTTTACTTTTTATAACAAAGAACAGCTCCTTTTAGGTAATTTTCCTTACATGAGGATGGTACCATTAATGAAAAAGGTTGGTCAGAGCTGTCACATAACATTAAGGTACCTACAAACATTATGCCAAGCGACAAACTGCACAGTACTAGTTAGTATTAATATTACAGTGCTGGTGGTATATGTATGCAGTAGACCTATGAACATATGGTTAAAGCTTTCTTGGAAATTGGACACTCGTCTGACTGCGAATTATCCACCACTTCAAGGTTGGTAATTTGTCAAAACTTGAAAAATATTCACAATTTCTCCTTACAATATTACAAGAAGCTACTACAAGCTCAGGCCATTAGTCTCCAAGTTAAGTTGATCCAAACCCAATGGAGTAGGAACCTCGCACCATCTCGATTAAAGATGAGTCAATAGCCATAGGGAAGGGGATAGAATTTACGAACCCCTGCCCCTTCTCCACATTCAAGGTGCCAATGAGGGCAATTTAAAGCTGCTGTATACATATGTACCCAGCCCCTCCATTCCCTTCCAAGTTTTTCAGAGTTAGAATGACCACACCATGCTTAATACTGCATTGTGTTAAACCAGTTAAATAAATGCTCTTTGTCTTACTTCCTGTCTCTTACAATTTGAATTTCTTTTACTAACTGAACAAGTATGTTAGGAGACAATTAGAGGATGCTACATGCAGGGAACAGTAGTTTCTTTGAAAAATTGAAAACAGCTCCAGACAATGGTAAAACAGCTCCAGGAAAGCTTCAAAAGGATGGTTGTCAGAAGCTGTTTTTAGTTCCAGAGAGGAAAAGCTTATTTTCAAGCCCTGCCATATGAACCACTTCATATGGCAATGTATAGAACATATTTTTCAAAGAATAGGTAAACATCTTCATTTTCAGCTTTCCCCATGGGAAGGGTAGGGGTAGGGGTTCCGACGGTGGAGAAGTGTCTAAATGCTCATATCATTGGTAATGTAACAGGAACAAGTTGGTGAGAATCACTACATTAATGTTTCAACTTATGTACCATACCGTCTTATAGCATAACCACTAAAGATATATCCTATTTCCTGACAAGTGGCCCTCAGGCGCACTCCAACTACTATTGCACAAGGTGACAACATCACGAGTAGATGACAAAATTTAAAGCTTTGAAATCAATTGTGATATCTAAAAATAAATATCACATCACAAGCAGGCACTTCCTTAATTTACATATACCAGACACGTTATTTTTTGTTGTTGTTGTTGTTGTTTTTCATTTCCTCCTTTTTTATTGCTATACCAACAATATGGTTTTACAACCACTGGGTGCAATCTTCTGAGAAAGTCCTTCTAAAAATTAACAAAAATGATTTTCCATGAAAAGACCTGAATTACCCATGCCAATGTAACATGATCCCTTCACCCTTGACCTGTAACAACTGAAATAACCTACTTCACCCATTTCTAATGAATTCCAACACTGAAATCTAATATCCAATCTAACCATACATTCTCAACTTGTTCCCAATCATTTCAATGAAAAATGACTTTGTTCCCCCAAGTTTTCTCTGAAGTAATTTTTCCAAAGTCAATGAAAATATTTCCACTTTTGTTTAATTTGTTGGTAATTTGAGGATGTTGCAACACTACCTTGCCATAAATTTACATTGAGCACAACCTTTGATCACTGTGGTATATTTAGAATCAGTCTGCATGCAAATTACACTAGCCAATTAGTTAAATTTAATGGCTAAAACTTGGTCACATGACACAACAAATGTGTAATCCCATAATGGCACTGACAACCCTCCCCCCTCCACCTATCTGGTTTTAGCTGCTTTTCTCAAATTCTCTGTCTTGGAGTATTCCATGACAGGAGAAAGGAAACTTGATTTGTCTACTTTTCCTTGAGTGGCAAGGAGCCATTCAAAAAGTTTTGTAAGACCACTTTGAAGCTTATCCATGGACAAAAACTGTGTAAAAGTTATGTATGATCCCCAGGGATTCCATCAGAAACTCATAAAAAGGGGAGGAGGGATTTATTACTGCTAAAACCTGAGCCCAAACTGATGCTGTCCTTGGCAAGTTACAAGTGGGTTCATGGGAGCAAAAGCTTGCTTCAAGGCCCCTATAAGATGCAATTTGAAGGATTTTGAAGGCAATTTATTCATGTAAGTTCAAACATTGCTGCAAAAGTGTCTTCTTAAGTAAGAAACCAAGATATTGACATTTTTTTTAAATTTTCATGGAAATGAAAAGGGGGATTTTACCCTTCTTTTGGAAAGGGGGGGGGGGACAAATCCCCCCTTTTACACCCTTGACAGAAACCCTGAGGATCCCACTTCCCTCTGTAAATCAACAATTCCCTACATTTGTACAATTCCAAAACTTTTTCCAAAATTTTGTGGAATATGTCATTACTTCTCAATGCCCAAAATTACAAGTTCGGTGACTGTACTAGATTTTACTACACTAACTCTGCTAGGTATAGGTAAACTGAAGGTTAATAACAATATTGCCCTGAATTAACTTTTAAGCAAAAGAATAACCTGCCAACTGAATGAAACAGAGGAAGTGAGGCAGCCATTCCTCCTCTGATGCCCCAGACCCTTTAATACTTTTTTTTAATACTTCAAAGAAAAAATTCCCTCATTACTTTCAATTG
This sequence comes from Holothuria leucospilota, assembly GCA_029531755.1. Classification (NCBI taxonomy): domain Eukaryota; kingdom Metazoa; phylum Echinodermata; class Holothuroidea; order Aspidochirotida; family Holothuriidae; genus Holothuria; species Holothuria leucospilota. Next base: position 18,837,174 of record CM055981.1, on the reverse strand, counting down.
GTAAAAAGAATTATCAACATCATGTTTTTTCATAAACAGAGGCAAAAGTTCTGTTGTAAGGAGATGAACTTAGTGAAACAGCCTCTGAATCCATTTAGTAAGTAAGTAAGTTGGATATAAAGTCAACTGCACATGCACACATCCTCCAAACCGTCTGGATAAACATAACACACCTGACACCTGTGTTCCAAAATTTGAGTTTACTTGAGAAATTTGTCAAATCATACATTTTTAAATCCATCACAAACATAAGGAGAGTTCTTTCATGTGGTTTTGGATACTGGACTGCATATAAACTGCCTTTTGGTATAAAAACTTGTATTATAATCTGCCATAAAGTAGGATGGACATTGATGTACCAATCTACCTCCCCTCTCCTTCCGCCCGTCATTCTTCTGTGAGAAACCAAAGTAGTGCCCTATATCCATGAATATGAGTGTAATTAATTTAGCCCCATTTTGCAAGAATTTAACTAAAATGATGACTATTATAAAGTCTAAGCAACAAAATTTGACAGAAATGACAAATAATTGGTCTTTTGCTAGGGCTCAACTGATGTAGTTTTTTGCTGCCGATCCGATGTCCGATGTTTTTATCACAACATCGGCCGATATCCGATCCGATCCGATATTTTCGCTATCAATGCTTTTACATCGTTTCACAGCGCGATCAAACATTCCTTATTCCTTGTGAGCCATGCCTATGCATGCACATCGGCTTAAACAAATTTGCTTTAAAAAATTCCCCGCCATGTTTTGCTTGTACCTTTCATTCACAAAACAATGTTTATATGACAATTCTATGACCAAATAAAGCTTCGAAAATAAGCAATCGGCGGATTATCGGTGACTCTTCATTCATAGCACATAATTCCGTGATTGAACTGACTTTCACCTACTCACAGTAAGCCTACTAATTCCCCTAACAAAATGCAATACCTTTCGTTCTCTGTTCGTAGCCCAAGTCGCTCGCACTAATGAACGTTAAAACAGAAATAAGCCCGCGATTTCAGTGCATGTACTTGGCCATTTCACACCATCATACCATGCTTTACCTACACTCAAACAGATTGTGTAGGCTTACACGTGTAAATTTGTTTTTAGTATTTCATATAGCAGTACGTAATGCATGCATGCATGTACTGTATAGCCATACGTAAATATTTGTTCCATGCTATCTAGAAAGCTTGCTGTGTGCAAAGTTATGCAGCTACGAGTTTTGGGTATCGGGGTGATGTTGCAGACATCGTTTATTACCAAAGCCATAAAAGCACATGGCACTCTTAATTTCACACAAATGAACATGCATGTCTTACATAAAAAGCATCCGCCGTAACTACTGCAAACTATGATGTAACAACTGGAAATTTAGTCGTACAAGCAGCGATCGAAAAACACCGTTATTTCCCGGACCACGCCCCATGTTCTTGCTATGTGCGTCAACGTCATTACAGAACCGGTGCGTAGCCTAATGTATGGGTGTTTGCATACAATTACGGACCTACACATGCACTGTCTTCACCGTACTTGCATGGTGCATTTCACTTGAACTTCTCTGTACAGAACACGTACATGCCTAAGGTATCCGTGTTTGCGTACATTTCAGCCCTATATCAAACATACAATTAATGGACTGCGAATTCCACACTTCGTTTCGTACATTGATAAATTTCGGTGAATTGAAACTAAAAGTGGGTGGACATGATCGCTAGACTCTACGTACAGATTTTAAAAGCTTGTGCATATTGCGAATATCACAGTGCCTGTCGATAGAGCCAGTTTACGCTGTTGATACGGAAGTTAGGAGATTAAACTGAAATTGACAGCCCTAGTTCATCACAAGGGCTATTGTCGGTCGTAATAAAATGATTAATACTATTTATCTGTTCATTTCTTTGTTGTAAGAAATCACTATCACTATACGTCCCCGATGTATGTAAATGAAATTTTCGACGCACGGAACATCGGCAAACATCGGCAAGTGCAATTTGCAATATTTCGCCGATTCGATGTTTTACCGATAGTCCTAACATCGGCCCGATCCGATATCCGATTATCGGTTGAGCCCTATCTTTTGCCAGCCCACTGAAAATTATAATACTTAAAGTCCTTCCCAATGACCGGCAAATAATATTTACTTTTGTGCTTTGGAAATTTTATATCTTTTTTCTTTTCTTCGAAACTTAAACCGGACACTGCCATGAATTTTTGAAATTAATTCCAAGAACCATACACAAAGTAGAAGTATATTAGTAGATACTGGGGAGATTTTCAAATCTTTCAAGACTACAAAACAATTTTGAGTGTCACACAAAGAACTCATTACACAGTGCATGATTTATCTATTCTACGAACAAAAGAGTTGAAGTTGCAAAAGAAGAGGGAAATCCCCAATCCACCCAAAGTGTACCATAGCTATCATAAACTGAACCCAGAACAAGCCACAATGGCAATAAATAGGATACTATAATCTATAAAGTATCTCATTCAGGGTTCCTGAACTTTGAGGACAATAAAACACTATGATTCTTCCATGACCTCTTCATGACCAAACTGTGAACTCCGTGAGTACAAAAATCAGGGAATATATATAATATGATTTGTATATGTATTAAAAATAAAATGAAGTCTTCCAAAATTCCTTGGCTCCTCTCATTTTTTACAATTTTTTTTACTTTTCCAGGAAACAAGAACCTTGTCACTACACTTTAATATGTAAACTAGTCAAATTTCTCTGCAAATGCTAACATTGGTAGGAATTTTTTGTATGTGAAACCAGAAAGTTTTCCATGGATTTTATGATAATGAAATCAATTGCTTAAAACTGCTGTGGAAAACTGTAAATAATTCTCTATCAGTATATCCTGGAAACATGGAAAACAAGCCAACTGGGCACTGATCCTTTGCAGGTGCCCATCCAGACATTTCAAAAAGGGGGGGGGGGGGGGTGGGGGGCTGAAAGCACCCTTGAATATTCTCCTAGATTAACATTATGCTAATTTTCGCATATTTGTTATTGCTGATGTGGCAAAAAAGGGGGCTGAGGCCGGGAAAGGCCCCCTTTGGATCGGCACCTGCTCTGTGGATTCTTGGAAATAATTTAATTTACTAGAGAATTGTCAAGAAAGAAATCACCAGCAATTTCATTGATTGTTAAAATGATACATGCGTAGTTCTTCATGCAAAGTTGAAAGGAGTAACATATAGGAGACCAGCATGTAAAACAGCACTGACATGTTGACCAGCTCATTGTAAGACACTTCCGATTAATGACCACGGAATGGGTTCAAATGTCTCCAAAGGTTTATTTGTCCCATTATTTTAAACAATAAGTAAACCATACATGGCACTTTTGTTGAAATAACAAATATTTAAATATGAGCAAGTGCTACGGAAAGCCAGCCGAGGTGTCGTCTGATTTATCATATTACTGTGAAGACCTTGTAAGACTCAAAGCAAGTCTATGCTGTTATTAATGAAGTTAAAATACAACAGAGCAGAATAAGTTGTTTGTATTTCATCACAGTCCCTTGATAAAAAAAAACAACTTATGGATGTACAAACCAATTTCATCTTAAACAATCAAATATTATGAATTCTTTCCTCTCAAACTTCTTAAAATGGAATATGTTGCAAAATAAAATATCACTACGAATTAGAGGTTATGGATTGCAAAATGATTCTCTCCAAATCAGGGGTGGCACCAGGATTTGCCTGCCAAGGGGGGGAGGGGGGCAGACTCCCTGATTGGGCCAGCAACCCGAAGCCCTGACGCTTTCGAGGTGTTGGTGAGGGGATATTTGAAGAAAACCTGTGTACTACACATGCCACTGCAGGGTCTATATTGCATAAAATTTGTATATAGTAGAGGGACATAGTTCCACACTAATTTAATATTTTTCCCAGAATCTAAACTGTGAATTTGCAAAGCGCGCAAAAATTTTTCGGGGAACCCACACTAAATAAAATCTGTACTTATAGGTTAATTGTTCAGGCAGTTGGACTAGCATGGATCTGGCATAACTTACATTGTACTTCCCTCCTCAAGTCACTAGCCTTACTGCATGACAGACACAAGAGGACATTAACAAGGTTCAGTGAAATGAGATGAAATTCCCGACATACACTTAAATCCATGTGTTCTACTTATTAAGTTACTTGAAAAGGGGGGAAGGGTTTGTACTATATTTAGCTATTAGTAATGGATGGGAAGAAGAGTGGGCAAATTGTACTAAACATTTTGGGTTTTACTGAAGAAATGACCCTTTTGAAAGCCAAAATAAGTAAAGCGACAGAATTTTCCCGACAGGGGTGTGGCCATGCCAGTGATCCCAAGTTCCAACAGCCCCTATATCGAGGGGGTGGTGAGAAGAGGATATGAAGGAGTCTTACTATCCCATGCCATTGCAGGACATATTTTGAATAATATCAGTTAATACTTCAAGAACAGAGTTGTGCACTGATAGTCTTCTTTTGAATCTGAATCGCAAAATTGCAAAGCGCAAGTAGCACGCGAAAATTTTTGGTACACTCACATAAAAAAACATGTAATCATTAAGAAAAAAAAGAAAAAAGACGAACTGTAGGGGTTGTAGACCATATAGGGGATAACATACACACACACACACACGAGAACAGCAACTAGGCTTTGCAATATAGGATGATATTTATGACCTCTACAGAAACTGTGTACTCTGCCTACATGTTAAATGGTACAGTGAGGTGAAAGGGACTTGTGCTATCTAGCTATGCAGAATGGAACTATTGAAGAAACTGGAGTGACTCTACGGCGCATGCCCCGAAAATTTTGGGTTCTCATAAGAGAAATTGTCCTCTTGAGAGCAAAACACAGGTAAACTGTCGGGGAGACGAGTCACCGTCGGGAACTGCATACTTCATGTTATAGACTAAGACTCCCCAACAAAACTGTAAAAATTCCCCGATGGGGGGGCCAGCCTTCCCTGATGGCCCCCTTGCCCCCACCTGGTGCCACCCCTGCTTTCAATGTGAATTCCCCACACACTGTCACTGGATTGTTCTCCTAAACTTAATGTGAGAAAAATTTAACAAAATTACCTTGTCATCCTTCTCGTGACAACTGGAGGAGTGATTTCTTCCTGGGAAATGTCCACAGTTACATCAATGACTGCAGGGCTTGTGGTGGGGGTGGCCGATCGTCGACTTCTTCTTACAGAACGAGTTTCCACAGTTAGATCTGTGACATTAGGGCTAGAAGTGGGGGTGACTGAACGTCGACCTTTCCTTACAGGAGGATGCTTAGTAGACTTGGGTAGGACTGGGGATGATGCTATCAAAGAAAGAGTCACCTATATGTCAAAGATTGACAATTTGTGAAGATTTGCAGCAACAAAATGAATCTAAGCCATTTCAGAATATACCTGACATTTCAACCACAGCTAATAAGGCAAGTGTTAATATGCCAATATAAATGAAGTATCTGAAGATTGTATTTCATGTGGGGGTGGGAGGGGGTATTGAAAGTTTCTCTACCTATCTGTTAAGGTTCAACACATCACCACCACCCCCCCCCCCCCCACACACACACACCAAAGGACCACATATATGAAATAAATCAACATAATGGATGTGGATGTGTAGGTGATTTCATTAAACCCTGCCTTCTAGTTTTAATATGCACGATACTGGCAACATAAGCATACTTCCAAGCTATGACCAATGCATCTACAAGAATGGTGCCCCCTTGGTTTTTCTTCTAGGAGTTTACCTCTTTACAAGCTTCAAATACTTTCACTTCAGGACACAAATACATACTAACTTTCTGAATGATTTTTTCAGGATCATAATAAAAAATCCCACAAGTAAATTTTACAACCAGTTTAGTTCACAGCAATGCTTTATTCAGGCTTCCACAAATTCTATTTTTCAGTACTTGCCCAAAAGGCTGTTTTCCTAACTCACTTTCTAACATGAATATCAACTTGCCAAATCCCAAACCTACTGATAATTATGAAAGACCCTAATCCCCATTTTGCTACACTTTCCAAGAAAAGAAAAGTAATCATGGATTTCTTGATAGCAATTGTAGGTGTTTCAAACAATATTTGCTTTAAAGTTTTACTTTCAAGGCTGGGGCTACTTGCCCTTCATGCTACGATATTGAATGCTGCACTTGCTGGAGTATGTTTTTGCTTGGCCTGTGCTGGTGGGCTGGGGACTTGTCAAAGACTGATTTATTCTCACAATTTTGATTGCAGGAAATAATTTATCCTGTACCACATCATACTTGGCTACACAATGTGGTCAAATTGCTACACAAATCTGTAAATGTGTAAAGCCTGGGTCACACTGCCATGACAACCCACAACACGACCGCAACCACCCACTGCGTTGGCTGTGTTCGTGGCGGTCTGGCCGGTTCCACAACTAGAGTTCCATCATGTCATAAGAAGTTGGCCTGATTGAACATGTTCAATTGTAGTTGGATGCAGTCGGTGCACCAGAATGTCTATGATTTATGCAAATTGTCTAGGACGGACTGTCACAGGTAGTCGTGGCTGTATGACCCAGGCTTTAATAACAGGTTGTTGAAGAAATTAATGTTAGGGTTTAATTCATCAATCAATAAATCTGGACACTCTAATGCAACATTTCAGCATTCAGTTTTAATTATCCCCATATGAAAAACCTGTCCTTTCATGGAATAAGTTTTCAAAATTGTGAAGCAGTTGTTAGGTTTTTCTCTTACTTTATTGTAAAATTGTTGGAAACCCTACAAGATGAGAGGTCTGCTGCACACTTTGACATTTATTTCACAATTTGACAAGCTTTTGCAGCAAAATGCATTGGGATACCAGATTGACCATCCCCTGACTTTCCAAACAGTGAGATGACCTCTTAAGCCTTCACATTCAACGAACTAAATCAACCAGCATTAATATATGAGAAAGAAAAGCAATTGGAGTGAAAGTGATGGAAAATATGAAATACAATTCCACAAACTTACCAGAAGAAAATAAAGATATGTCCCTGGCTAATGACACATGTGGCATAATGGACTCAGATGGTTGATCTCTTGGCATCTCTCGTGATATCGATGCCATGGTTTTACGTCTACTCTTGGATCGAGTAGAGGGAGGGGAGAAGATGAATGAAGGAGGGGGCTTGGCTGGTGTCTCTGAGAACAACAACACAAGCAAATATGTTAGTGCTGAACAGATCCAAGATGTAGAACTATTTTTAAGAGACATTTTTAATAAATGTCCACAAAGGACTGCATAGTAATATTGAAAAAATTTAAAACATCTCAACTGCTCTTCAAATCTACTGATTATTCAGCCCTTGACAGTGCTCCTGTATGCCAGGAAAATAATTTGAATGCTAACATGCAAAAAGCATTTGATATTTCTTCCAAAGTCTTCAAGGAATTGAGGTATAAGCAGTGACAGGGTGCAAGTGGTAGTGAAAGATTAAAGACAGCCTCCAGTGTTGAGGGTGCCCCTTTTAACACCTTCAAGAATTGGGACTGTCACCATACTATGTTTGAGATACTGTATGCACAGTAACCCCACCCTCCCAGACCCTACACACAACCTCATACATTAATGTACAACAGCTAGTAGATATATGTGATCTTTCAAAGTTTACTTGAATCTATCATACTAACCGTTCCCATAATACAGTTTACTTAGTTTCTGTCTTTCACACAGACATTAACACTGTTAACTTATATAATACGAAGAGTTTGGTTCCAAAACGCAATATATCAATTCTTTCATTTTGAGAAAAATCCCTTTTCTGGTGTGCCAAAATGAAAAAAAGATATTGAGTTTTGTTATAAATTGTATTGAATGCCTTTTAATACATAAACAGCAAGAAATTTCAAATCCACACCCCCTTTGCTGTTTTTTAATAAGAGGAAAAAATTGATTTTTTTTTTTTTTCCAAAACCTGATAAATACATATTTTCATCATTTTAAACATGCTATAAAAGTTTGTGTATTGAGTACCATTGGTTTACTATCATTCATAATGCCTGGAAGTTCAAAATACAATATTGAGATTACACCAATGACATTGGATGATCTGTCGTTGTTGGCAGGTTTAGAGTATGTACATAAAAAAGAGATCACAACTGACACCTACTACAAAGATTAAAAAATACTTTATAGGTTACTCTTTCAGAGAAAAAAAAAACTCTTCACTTATATCAGGACTACAAAACCAGTTACTAAACTGAAAATAAAATAAAGTATGAGAAACATTCTAAGAATTGTACAACAAAACATTACAATGTACTTTCTTACTTTCTGTAGGACTCTCTTTCTGCACTTTTTGTGATATCAATGGAGGGGGTTCTTTGAAGGGAGTTGCAGAAACCCTCTCATCTGTATTCCATGTTTCTTCTTCATGAACTAAAAGACAATCAAAAAAGTTATTTATGTCAACAGTATAAACAAACTTAATACTTTTAGTTAACTTGTTACATCTCTCAGCTACACTATGCTAATCAGCCTTAGCCAGCAAATTGTCTATTGGTCTGTGTTAAACCCCCAACTTTTAAGAACACATTGTTATAGCCCCTTATCATAAGTGTATAAGACCACTTTCATGTTGGTGGGGGCTGAACACTTTTCCCCCAAGCTTTAAGACTGTATGCCTGAAAGAAGAACACTGTTTGCCCCCAAAAAGCAAATTTTCAGCGAGAATGGTGCACTCCAGCCCCTCATCCCCCTTTGTATACCTATGCCTATTATGCACAAAAATGTCCATTAGAGAAACTGAGGTATGGTGCTATGGTTTAGTTGGTAGGAAGGACTGATGTTGAAGACTTAATTTTGAGGAAGTGATCTTTCTAATGAGACCAGAATAAAACAAAAACAAGAATTTGTGGCTGTACTTTTGAATTTAGCAAAACAAAATATACTCTTGACTCCAAACATTTAAGCTAATTTGTTTGGTATTCTGAACATTCTGCAAGGAATCAACAATTAGAAGGCTTCTTGTGCTGCAAATGAAACTGTACAATATATATATATATATATATATATATACCTAATTGTGGAATAGGGGGAATTTTTTGCTGAAAAAATCAACGTTAGGGGGAAAATTTGCTTTCCCCCTAACGTTTTCACACACTGTTTCTATAGGAATACGTAACTGTATGGTAAATTACATAAGGCAGCACGTAACATACGTAATTACTTCAATGTTGACCAAATTACAGACACCTATGTGTTAACATGTATGGCTGAGGGGCCATTGAATTTACGTACATGTATACTATTTTACTTAAAGGCGAAATATATGCTTATGTATTTTATTGTTTTTCTTTCCCCTTAACGTTGTCATGATATACAAATTTCCCCCTAATGTTCGATCCAGTGGAATATATATACATATATATATATATACATATACATATAGATATACATATACATATACATATATATATATATACATATAGATATACATATACATATACATATAGATATACATATACATATACATATACATATATAATATATATATATATATATATATATATATATATATATATATATATATATATATATATATATATATATATATATATATATATATATATATATATATATATATATATATATATATAAAACATCTGCCTAGAGAGTTAAGAAAAGCCAGGCCATGCTCTTCAGTCTCTAGATTATTGTGACTGCCTGAGAATACCCCACATCCAAGAATACCCAAAATAAAAATAACGCTATGCTTCACTGTAAAATTCTACTTTGACCAACTGAAGAAATTTAAAAAGCTTGTCTGTAAATTGAATCTCACCTTTGTCCTCTTGCACATCTTTGGTAGGCTCAGTAACAGGCTCTGGGACAGACAATGGGGAGGGTAAAGGGGCAGGCACAGGGGCTGGTGACTGCATCTTTGACTGTGATCTAAGGGACATATTAAATGGTGCCCTCTTCTGTGACGTCTGAGCTCGAGGGGTAAGTCCCAACCCAGGAGTTGTTTGTGATGATGCTGTGGCCATTTCATGAGGCTTCTCTTCAATCACAAATGGAGATGTCTGAATTTCAATGTTTTCTTGTCTCAAATGGGATACTCTTGTGGGTGCAGGGGGAAGGGGTAGACCACCAACAGCACTATCTTCCATTACTTCTTCATCTGTATCAGTTCTCTGAGGTGGGGTTGGGAAGGGGTGGGGTTCTCCCAGATGGAGAGAATGGTCAGGGGAAAAATGTGTGGTAGAGCTTCTAGTTGGAGAACCCCATTTTTCCTCTATTTCACGTGGAAGGGCATGAATAGGGGGTCTTGGCAGAGCATTCTTGTCATATTGGCTGTCCCCAGATTCTCTTGGTAGCAAAGGAGCAATCTCTCTTGGAAGACCTTCAGAAAAAAGGAGAATAGAAAAAAGATAAAAACATAAGGTGGAGTCAATTCTACATTTTTGAAATCTGGACTTAAATTTGATCATGTACCTAGTGCAGGGAACAGCAGTTTTGTTTTGCACCCACGCAACACAGTCTGACTGCAAGAAAACTTAGCTGATGTCACAGGTCAGTTGTACAAATTTTTACTACACAATGCTGACCCTCAACTCTTTTCTATTATCTTACATTTGATATCCTTAATACCACCAAAGAGTTACCTGATGCCCCATGCAAACAAAAGAAAAATGTTCTAAAGCACAAAAGTAGAACAGGAGAACAATGGCAATCCAGAACTCTTAAAACTATTCAATACAATCTTGGGTCATTTCACAACAGGACAGTAACTCTGGAAATATCTTTTTCATTATAAAACATGTACATTGTACATTTAAAACAGTTACTTCTTTCTACATCCATAATTCATACTTGATTGAATAAATTCTAAGGATGGTGACACAAGGACACTCTATTTGATTAAATAAATTTAGAGGCTCGTGAAACAAACTAACAGTTTAATAGCACTGACATCTGAATTTCAACTATCAATAACATCTTGAAGAAAAGCATCATGAAACCTGTGGTGTGCTAAAAACTAATGGTGGTCTGTAAAATGGTTTAGGCTATGTAAAGGCCTAATGTGGTGTGCAAAACTTTCATGGGGTAGGAAGTGGTCCCCTGGGCAAATGACATTAAGTATCACTACTGTGCAGTAATGACAGAACCATAGCACCAGGGCTCGAAATAAAGCTTAAAAAAGGGCTGAGCCAAAATGAGCAAATTGGCTATAGGTCTACGTTATTTCATAGGACATTTCTGAGGGGAACCACAGCTATCAGTAAAGGCCCGATAGCCATGGCTATCGATGCTGTCGTTTACTTCGAGCCCTGTAGCACTGTAGTATAGTACTTAAAGTGTTAGGTGCAACCAGAGAGGAACATTTTTCAAAATGACTATTTTCAATTTCTATTCTGAGAGAAAACTGCAAAAGGAGCACTCTTGATACTTGCTGAAAGAGTAGGGGGGGGGGGGGGGGGGAGGGCACATATTTTTACTGCTCCCATTTACTACCCTTGTGTAAACTATTTACTATATGTACAGCAAGCTGGCATACCATTGGTATAAAGTATCCTTTGATCTATGGTATAACTTTCAACAAAATTCATTGCATTTTAAACTTGGATGAGTTGCAGATAACTGGGCTAGAGATAAAATTAGGAAGCAGGAAGGAGGACCTCTCCAGGAAACCTCTTCCGGAGGTCACCTGGAGCCACTGTGCTGTTAAAAGCTTGCCAGGGTCTTACTGTGAGTAACTGGGGATTACAAAGTGTAAATAAGAGGTAAGGAGGGGCGAAATAGATTTTACAGTATGAATCTTTTTTGTTGAATCTCTAGTCAAACCTACTGTAAAAGTTTCACCATGATAGGACTGTTAAAATGCAACCAGCAAATAAATTATGAACACAAGCACATAGTACACCTGCAGATTAGTTTGTAGGTAGTGCACCCCTGATTCAAACTTTTGCAATGCTGAAAAGTATATACTGACAAGTTAAGTCCCTTCAAAATTTTGGGGAGCTTATTTCTGAGTGTGCAGTGTTACTTATAAAATATGATCAAGTTTTACAGTGGTTGTAGGAAATGAGCTGAAATACAGAATGCAGAATTTAAGGCAATTTGACCAATTTCAGTACCTTTTTTTTTTATTAGGTATTACTCCACTCTGTGAAGTGCCATCTTTGAGTAGTGATCAGGGCTAGACACATGTGTACTTATTACTCATGCCTTTTGTAGTTTAGAATCTCAATGGTCATGGTGTGGGAATTTGAAAGTGCCATAAAAGACAAAATTGTGAGCTTTAATCAGAGGATTGGCATGTCCATCTACATGGATCTAGGGTGTGGAGAACCAATCTTATCTAGTGTGTAAGTCAATGGGGCAATAATCAAAGTTACCTCACCTGTAGGTCAACTTTTAGGATTAAGACAAATAATTTGCACACCTACTGGACATTAACCAATTTCATTGCCCACTATCCTGCTAATGCATGTAAACTGACCCAAACAAAATATGGACAAGACTTGTCCACATAAGATACTTTGAACCAAATACTGCCAGCTTTCTTGTAGCCCAGGTCAATGATATATAAGGATGTTAAAGTGACTTTGTTTGTTCCTTCTGTCATAAAAATTGACTTCTTTGAAATGGAATGCAAATTTCCTTCAAACTTGGAACCTGATGACATCAATCAGCCATCCTGTGTGTATTTAATTTCAAAAGAGTTCACCTTTGAAGGAACTTTACTCTAAATCCCACAAAGAAGTATACAAAATGGAAAGCCTTTTCATGAAAGAGGAGTATTTAAAATTATTATCATGGAAAATAGATATTTTCATTTATCTTTGTTGTAAGTCGAGGGACTAGCTAAGGATATGTTCTCTTCTTCACAGAAACGATTCAAATGCATCAGTTCCCCTTTTAATTCTGATTTCTTTTTTAGTGAAAAATGAAGTCTTGTCCAAGAAGAGTACTCAATATAATCCTGCTGTTGTATGTGGTTGGATTTAGTTTTCAATTCCAATTTAGTCAAAATCGGAAAAGGTGGAGGGGAAGATTTATCATTAGTTATTTTCTCAAATGAAACAATTAATTCCAGCAAAAATCAACAAGAAAAAAAAACAAGAGCATCAATGATGCTGTAGCTCAACTACAATTTCACTCAAACAATTTCTTTTATGTAGCTTCATTAGTGATTCAAACCAAGGCATCATGCATGGACAGTCATGATGTAGTACCTTCAGTGCTGTCCATGTACAGTAAATGGTCACAGCAATGGCATTTCAGAGTTGCCCAGCTTGGGACATTTTTTTGTGCTTGTGGGCACAATACAGTAGGTAATTGTGCCGATGAAAATGAAGTATTTATACCTAAATTTGTCAGGCCCATCTAAAATTATTCCTTTGTCAATATATCATACAAAACCAAAACTCATATGGAAAAGCATTGGCATAAATGGCATTTAACATCAACACAAAGTACACCTATGATGAACCATCATCCATGGAACATGGACCAACTTTGATAAGATTCCAATGCAACCCCTAGTATTTAAAGGCTTTTGATTGATTCTACTGTTTGACCCCAAACAACCTTTGACCTTCAAAAGTATAACTTTAATGACCCACCATCTACTGGATTGTCTTGGCAACTTTGACAAGATTCAAACACAAACCTGTAAAGTTGAAGGCTGTTGCATGATTCCATTGTTCAACCATTTAATACCCCAAATGACCTTAAACCTTCTGCAAAAGAGCAACTATGATGACCCATCATCTACTGAACATTCTGGCCAACTTTGATAAGATTTTCATATAACCAATGGGAGTTGAAAAAGCTTTTTAGTGATTCCAATGTTTGACCTCTCTATGACCCCAAATGACCTTTGACCTACTTTAAAATACATCTTCAATGACCAATCATCTACTGAACACTGGCCAACTTTGATAACATTTGGATATAACCCCTAGGAGATGAAGATTCTGTGATTCCAGCTTTCACCTCTCTGACCCCAAATGATCTTTGATGTATTTCAATAATACATCTTTGATGACCCATTACCTACTGAATACTGGCCAACTTTTGATAAGATTTGGATATAACCCCTAGGAGATGAAGACTTGTGTGATTCCAACTTTAACCTCTCTATGACCCCCCAAATGACCTTTGACCTACTTCAAAATACATCATTGACGACCCATCATTTACTGAACACTGGCCAATTTTGATGAGATTTGGATATAACCCCTAGGTGATGAAGACTTGTGTGATTCCACCTTTGACCTCTCTAAGAGCCCAAAAGACCTTTGACATACTTCAAAAGTACAACTGGCACATGCCATCATCCACTGAACATTCCAGCCACATTTGATAAAATTTGCAGATAACCCCTAGCACTTAAAGGTTTTTGCAAGATTTCACTGTTTTGACCTTTGCATGACCCCCAAATGACCTTGACCTACTTCAAAAACATCCAGTTGATGACCTATCATCTACTGAATGCTCTTGCCAAATCTGACAAAATTCCAACACAACCCCTAGGAGTTCAAGGCTTTTGCATAATTATGCTCAGTTGGCCTTTTGTTTGACCTCTCTTTGACCCTAAATGACCCTTGCCCCACTTCAAAAGTATAAAAGTACATGGTCATGACCTCACAGGTAGTACACCATGCATGAAAATGACCACTGACCTTAAAATTCTCAACACCAGTAATAAAACAAATACACAAAAGCCAAGTTACAATGACAAACACCCAATACTGTCACTGAATCTTTAAGACACAAAGTAACATTTGTTATAAATGACCCCAAACTGACCCATAAATCTGACCTTTGAGTCCATCCTTGACCACCACTGATAACCCTTTATCCTTGTATCACTGTGCCCAAGTTTCATTAAAATTTGTCCAAGCAAATGCTCATTTGGTGAGTCTGTATTTTTTAACACTCTCGTAACAGTAACATATATGGGTTATGTACTGTAGCTCAGCCTAAAATGTGTTAGAATGATGTAAGAAGTTTACACAAGTAAATATGTAGCCTTATCTTATCGATATAAATAAGACATTCCACACATAATAAACACAATACATCAAAGAACAAGTACAACACATAAATTTCGCACCAAAAATTATCGGAAGGTTCAAAAAAGCCCTGCAGTTCTAGGCCTAGAAGTAGCTGGGCTGTAGAGACACGTGTAGCTTAGGTTCATGGTGCACATAGCCTAACATTAGGCCCATACACTGGATACTGTATGTTTAGGTAATGCCAAAAGTGCCATGCTTCTCTGGAGAAAATTGCCCCGTACAAAACCCTTCCAACTGAAAGCTGCGAGTACATTTCAGGTTATTGTATGAGGGTTTTTTGCACTTGCAGGATTCATTATTTGGGAGTTTTTCACCAATTTGGTAATGTACTTTGGCCATAACAACAGAACTTGCTTGTGTAACTGAGACATTGTCTAAAGTGTGCAGGGTGAAGGGTATCCAGTCGAAACGTCCCTTTAGCAAAACATCCCCACTTTAATTTTAGCTACCAAAACATCCCTGCCAATGAATATGTATAGCCTACATAAAATCTCTTTTTAAATTCAATAACGAGAAGTTTAATTCTAATTATTTGTTGTAGGCTAGGCCTACAGTGGGTATTAGGGAAATTGGTGAATTCTTTTGGTTTTCAGAACAGTAATACCACCACATGATGAAAAGTACTTACCACCGCGTAGGCTATAGCGTAATACAACAAATGAAACTATGATTGCAGCAGTAGGCCTAGGCCACTAGGCCTAATTTGTAATTTGTGTTTTTTTTTTTCCTTTGAAGAAACTGAAAATAGGCTAGTAGCAGTAACTTATATAGCAGCCCTACCCAGGCCGAGCCTAGCCTAGGGTACCTAGTTCTCACATACACTTTGTTCCCCTGTCCCTGAACTAGGCCTACGTAGTATTCGAAGCCCCAAGCGACCCCATATTGGAAAGTTTGTTTTTTCACCACCGAAGATTAACACCAAAGGAAAGGCAGGATAAAAATTACGCCACTATCTGCTGTAGGCTAGGTGCGACAAATAGAAACCAGGCTGACAAAATACGCCAGAAATTTGGTGTGACTGCTTGAGTGCCACGCCGAAGATCTTTGGCGTAACATAAATGTTTTCCAGACTGGAAGCGACCCAAGTACTAGGCCTAGGTCAGCAGACTGCGGACTAGGCCGAGCCTAGCCTAGGCTAGGGACTGGCTAAGGCTCGAAGTACTTTTCGCGGTATTTACTTTGACATGAAATATTCTAAAAATTGCACGGATGTTGATACTGATAATACAGAAAACAATTTCATAATATCCCGTTTAATGTGAACGTAAGCACTACGCCTGTTTCGCTCTATTTCGCTCTATATCGCAAATTAGGCCTAGGGCTAAAATTAAAAATATCTGATTACCTTTTGCTCTTTTCATGGGCCTCTCGTAATAATCGAACTTTGAGTCGAGTCCATAGAAATAAAAGTAAGGGAGAACGCTAACACAATGCATCCAACCATGTTTAACTGGTGAAGCCACTAAAATTGTGAGGGCGCTTTCGTTGTACGGCAAAAGACCGGTCGATTGATGTCTCTTCGCACGTACAGTGTGCATTCTGCTGCAGAAGTTATAGCTTATTTTATGCGTTTTTCGAAAGATTTGGAGTAATTTTCACAACAGAAATAAGTCATGGTGCCTTAAGTATTTTGCTTTATACTCCTAACTTAAAAACTTGTAGTTTCTTTGCCAATACTTGGGGCAAAAGCAATGACGTGATATTTGTATTACGCGCAGGTGCTCTGTTGCCGTACAGACTGGCCAAATCAATGGCTTCAGTCCAGATCGGCTGACGTCATTCTCCCTTACTTTTTTTCTATGGTCGAGTCTGATCATTAGTAGGACCGGTCTGATCTCTATACTAACTGGATTGGCGATGTCCGTGTCATTGTGAAGTCAGCGTCCGCCATATTGTGACTATCAAAACCGGCGAATGTGCAGTTTATTGCGTGCAATGTTCTTTTTATTTCATTATACTTTTTTAGAATTTATGCGGGAATCAAAGCGCATTCGTTGTCAAGTGTAATTTTTTAATTTGTATTGCGATTATTTTTCATGGATAACTAATTTTTACGTGTCTACGCAAAAGCACGGACACTTAGGTGTTCAACTCCCAAGGTACTTTTGTTCCACCATATATTTGCACTGCTTTTTGATCTCTCGTAAGATGGCCACTCGGCGACTTCATCACTGATTATCCAATCAATGTGTCAAAGCCAATCCAATCCAGTTAGTATAGAGATCAGTGGTACATACACGGATAGGTTGCATATTGCGGAAGATTTCGTGCGTGCGTATTACACGTATTACACAGGCTAATACGTAACCACCAAAGTTGTATACGGATGCCTGTACAAAACACTGTAATCTCTAAAGCTTGAGCATCACGCATCTACATGGAAGCACAATACGCTGACAAACAATGCACCATGGTGGTCAATTGGGAGTAACCGTAGAAAGTAGGTTTATAATTATATCTTCATTTTTCATAGAAAATGGCCATGAATTTTCCACGCCATCACAAAGCGAGTGAAAACTCAATCAGAACAACTTTTATTGTAGGTTTCAAGATCAGCCACTGTTCACTTTTAGAGTTAATCCTGTTTACCCAAAAAATCAATATTTGACCTCTGGTGACCTCAAATGACCTTTGACCTACTTCAAAAACACAACTTTGATGACCCATCATTTACTAAACACTTATGTCAAATTTGAAAAGATTTCAACATAACCACAAGGAGTTGAAGGCTTTTGCGTGATTTCACTCTTTGACCTCTCATGACCCCAAATGACCTTTGACCTACTTCCTGTTACCATAATTATCAAGCCCTTGATATGTGTTATAGCCATACCAACTTTGACAAGGAACGGTCAAAGCACCTGCAGACAGCAGCTCTTTTTCCAATGTTGACGGAGAGACAGACGGACAGACAGACAGACAGATGCATTGCCATGACAATAGCTCAACTTGTTGAGCTAAAAATAGAATGGCATGTATAGAAATACCCTTTGCAATATCCCCTATTCTTATGTGTACACACCCTTTCTTGTGAATATTGGAAATCAAAATTATCGTCTAAAATGAGTAATTGCACTATAAATGAACTGGATAACACTCTCTAGCCACTGTGAGTGGTATTAGAATGGCAACTGTGCTACCAGTCCAACGGAGCATTGGTTGGCAGTTTCACCTCACTTGGCAGGTGTGCAGCTTCATAAATGCCCTCGTTTTTCACCATGCAACACTACCTTTCACACATACTCATCCACCTACCAACTGGTCACAGCAAAAACGAGTTAGTTACTGTAATGAACTTCACAACACTTCAGCCTACAGTAAATGGTCTAAATTTAGCAACCACACCGTTACTTCAACCAAGCAATTCCTAAATTGGCAGTATTACCTCGTTTTGATAGTGTGTAACCAGGCAAATTATCTCGTTTTCCACCATTCCATCCACAATGCTGTTCTACACATTTCTTCTGTTGGGTCATGGGTTAGCTGACTTACATCAAGTAAATACGAACACATCACTGTTTGGCCTAAAACCCCCAAACCAGGTGGACGTGACATTAAGTAACATTACAAACAGTTGCCTACCTCCAACACTACTACAATACTGATATCACCACAGTACAAAAACACTGCAGACAATCCCTCAGAGAGTGTTCTTTATCTCCCTTCTTCTTGAAAGAGATGTAGTGAACATTAGAAATTAAGTAACCACTAAGTAATGTGTCAATTTGCACTTGATGTACACCAGGGCTAAACTGCTAGCCTGTAAATTTATTCTGAACTAGGGCTATGCCAGAACAAGCTTATAACATAAAACCAGTTTTGACTAAGACTCTGTTTTGGGGTTTCCAAAAACACCAGTTTCCATGTTTCAGAAAACTGAACAGCCGTATTCTGAACTCTCAGATAATTTTGCAATAAGCCGTGGACACTATTATCTGCTTTCTTCACTCTAAATGATTAACTATTTTAACCAACTTATTTTACTTTTTTCCAGTATCTATCTATTTTGTAGCTACAACTCTGGGACTAAATACATCCCCATCTGGCCAGCAACAAAACCATAACACTGCCAAAACTTCAACAGGCTACAAACAACCCAACATACCCTACATTTCCAGCTTAATTAATGTTATTTATAAATTTCAATCCATTTAACTCACCCTTTGTTTCCTGTTCTTTCAGGACAACAGCTTCAGCCTCATCTTGTTCATCATGAGTCCTTATTTTAGAGGCATCCTCCCCTACATGAAAGTTAAATGTAATTTCACTATCTTCATCATCACTACCTTCCTCCATTTTCTCAATGTCCTCACCAATATTTTTTTCAACATCAACATCCTCTTGAGATTGTACCACATCAGCACTCTCCAACAAATGATCGCTCTCTGCTGACCCTGCTAAAGGTGCTGCTATTTCCTTACTTGGTAATATAATTTCATCATCAGAAATTTTTATTCCCTTCTGTTCCTCTAATTCTTTGTCTTTCTCCTCCTCCTTCTCTCCTACCTCCTCCTGTCTCTCCTCTAAGTGTACTTCTTCCTGCATCTTAGGTGGAGATGGTTCTTCTACTTGTACAGGTCCCTCAACAGTTTCTTCAACTTTTTCCTCTGTCTCTCTCACAACTTCAGGACCAGAGGAAGGGATGGCAAGGTCTTCTGTATTTTCTACATCATGAAATACTTCCTCTCCCATATCTTCTTCTTGTTCAAGTTCCAAATCTATTACCTCATCATGTTTCTCTTCTACCACTCTTTGTTCTCTCTCTTCACTCCTTTCAGGGTCAATTTCAGCTGCCTTACTCTCTACTCCAATCATTTCCTCATCATTATCTAATGTTACTTGAGGTTCTTGGGCAAGTTTCAGTACCTGTGATTCCTCCTTAGAGTCACCTAATCTTTCCTCAAAAGTCAACTTTGGCTCATCTTGCACCTCCTCTTCTGGAACTGGGGAACCTGATGGTGGTGTCATAAATTCTGGTGAAGGACCTCTTTGTGGAGATGAAGACCCCTCCTCTGGTGAAGGCTCACTTGAACTTTCCCCCCTAAAAGAGGATAAAAATAATGTGAACTATTGTCAACAGATGCACAATGATCTAGATGAGATATTTTCAACAAAAATTTCCTGAAAATGGACTTCCTCAGTAAAAAAAAAAAAAAACAAAAACAAAAAACAAATAAAAGAGTGTACCCCTTTACCATTTTCTGCCCACCCTCTTCATAACTACAGCATTATGCCCTTTAAGAAAAACAAAAATTGAGTCCTAGAAGCAGGATATATCCAGGGAGGTCCACTACACCATCTTGGATCCAGGGAGGCCCCACTGTCCTATCAATGACTTTTCAGTGTATTTAGGCTTCGAAATTCCCATGTAGGATGAGAACTCTCAGACATGACCCTTTGTGACATCACTTCTCAGACTTCCTTTTAAAAAATCCTGGATTTGCCCCTGGAAAGTGCTGTTACTTTTCACACTATGTGAGCGTGAATATCTGGTAAGTTCATGAGGACTTGCAGGAAAGAAATGTAAAGTCGAATTTGTTCATAAACTCACTTTAAGGTTTTAAAGTTTTTGGTTAAAAAAATGAAAACTTCATACATAAAATCTAACAATCCTGAAGAGATACCGACCCACCTCACTTAAACCAAGTGGGTAAAATGAACTCTTTATCAGTATTACATTTCCAAGTTGCTAAACCACATTACTTTATGCAATGAGTAAACCTTAAACAGCCACAACACTTCTTTATTGTTAAATGCCTCTATCTTTACCATGTACCTATCAAAAAATTTATTCACTTCTAAAGACAATGAGAGATTGTTAAATATGACATCCCGACACCTCAAATTATGGAGTCACATATTGACTAAATCTGAAACCTTAGGATGGCAAACTTATCTGATCCAAATGTGTGATGATACTGATAACATTTAAACACATAATATGATGTGTAATTTCGTTTCATTTTGTTTCGTTCAAACTATTAACTTACATTTGTATAACATCTGGAGAGGGTGTGGCCCCTCTTGTATCCTCTGTGAATCTAAGGTGTTTCTGAGGTGTTGGTGGCATGGACACTTTAAGTTCACTTTCTGTTGATAATAAGTAGAGAACTTAAACAGAGAAAGGAACTCAAAATGAATTCATGCAGCAAGTCTGAGATAATCTCCAATAATAAAATTTCAACATATCTTCAAAGACAAGAACAAATAACAAGAACAAATAAGAAAAAAAAATAACCAAGTAATAAAACAGAGTTGCACCAGATTTTAATATTTACAAAATACAAATCTGAAATTTTAGGACTAACTCATCACATTCTGGGGAGTAAGTATACAAGATATTCTCAGAAAAAACAAGCCATTTATTTCTTTCATGTGATGAACTAAAATTTTTCAAATACTTCATATTGTTCTATGAAAGTAACCAAGGGTGGGAAAACAATTTTCACATGATCAAGTATCTTCTGTGGCAGTTCTCTTTTCTCCCTCACTTTCATATAAACTGAAATATATCTTGGCATGAATACAGCACCAAACATTTAAAACAAATGCTCATCTCAACATTTTGAAATAATTTTGTCAATGAGTGGGTACTTTGTTAGCTTGGCTAGATAATCAAACTTTCACAGGTAACATACCCACAAGGGGTGACTCAAACACCTGTATCATGCCGCCTTCAATTCTGTTTCACAGCCTACATCTTTTGCTCTCACTGCAAACTCATTTCTACCACAAATGCTCCTTCTTTCTATGCATGTTTCTCTCTGCTACAATTTTTTTACGTCCATTATTTACTGCCTTCACAAAAGTATGTAAAAGAACTGTAGGTGTTGATTCCACTGGCAAATCCAGGTCTAAGGCAGTTTCTACAGCCCCTTTTTTATTCTTTGCTACTAGTGTCGATTACCTGAGGTCATTATTCAAAATAGATGAAATGTCTGCTTCTGCAAACTACAACCAACAAATTTAAACCGTAAAGTGTGAGATTCTGTTCACACAAAGACGGTCACCATGAATATATAAATAACATGCTTCTAATCTTCCCACAATGCACTCTTATTTTCATTTCAGTAAATTTGTTTCAAAACAAAGTGTGGGATGAAGGACATCACAAAATTTAAACTATGGTTCAATCTTTGCCTGTTTCACATAATACGACCCTACTTTCGAAAGAAGATCATTGTCTGTACTTTTACTATTATTTTGTTTGAAATATGATTCATGATACCCAAAATTCACTGCTTTCAAAACTTACATTTCAACTTATGTTTTTCTTACATTCTATGCTTAACAGTGAATGAAAAGACACCGCAACATGTTAATCACAAAGTGCTTTATGAAATTTGAAATTACATGAAATACTTAAATATACTGCATGTAAGCCTTAAGTCACAAAAACAGACTTGTCCATACCAAGCTTTCAAAATGGTAACACACAGCATTTTGAAATTATCAGAGAAACTTCACAATTTGCAGATATACATAACGGTAAGCAGCAGCAAGCTGTGATTGGCATGTTCATTTTTGAAAGCAAACAATGCAACTTGACATATTTCATAGCTTCTATATTAAAACAAAGGCTACGATATGATTTAACATGATTTATTTGTAACAGGATGGCAGAAGGTGTTTCAATTAATTGTATACATGTTCTTTCTCTCATAAATGCCAAACATATACATCATTACAATTACACCAGCATTGTAACTGTACTGCAGGTTCTTCCGCAACTAACATGGCCCGTTACCCAGGTGTCATGTGACAAGATTACAATCCCTTCACTGAAGCATGAAATATATTCAGTAAAAGTTCAACAGGACAGAACTTACCTACCCACTATGGTCGGTAAAGGGCACTGTCCATCACCTTTCAACTTACGGGATGTTGGGTATCAGAGTGATGTGTTACTATATACCAATGTGTTTCACAAGTACAAGGGTTTGAATCCCAGACAAAGTATGAAAGTCTCTTATGCAGCATTCTAGATTTTCTTCCACTTGATAAGGCTTGCCAACAAACTCAGGAGCTCAGCTGAGTCTGTTTTGTACCAGACTGGAGCCTTGTCTGGCATGTACACTGACTTTACTTACTTGCTTGCTGGTCAACCTGTTTACATTTCAGAATTAGCATTTTTCCATACAGGGCAACTTGTATACTGTTTGGCAAGACCTTCATTAGGGAGTTTTAATGCAAATGTTAACAAATTGTTCCTAAAACTAGTGAGAGGGTTTTTTTTTTTTTTTTTTTTGGTGGTAATTGCTGGCAGCCCATGCACATATTATAGCTGTGTCATTGGGACATTAATTTGAACGAAGTTCTTTTGTATTAATGGAAGCAACAAACATTAAACCACCACCATTAGTAACACAACCACCGATATGGTTCATAAGTTCATTTAGGTAATGCAGGAAATGTTGTCAACAGGGACTGAAGTTCTCTATAGCTTTAAGACAAAACAGTTGTCTGAGTTGTTACAAATCTTAAAGGAACTCCAGGTGTTAAATTACTCCTTACCTTTGGAAGACAAAGTGCGTCGGAAAGCTGGGGGAGTGGGTAAAGTCAGATCTATAGATGAAAAACCTAAGAAATAGGTGGAGAAAATGACATCTTTTTGGTAAGCTCTCTTCAAATTAATGTTATATCACCTTCTCATTTCAACTTGAGTCCTTGTAAATGATTCTGCAAATTCATGAAAATCTTTTACCTAGATGAAATTTAATGACTTTGCAATTGCTGAAGGATCAATGAGTTATCTATGATGCAGGATGTACCTCACTTTCTCTCCAATCCCCAATTACCAGCATAAATAGAGCAAAATAAAGTGTGAATACAAGACAGCACAAGCTTATGTTTTTAAAAGTTCTCCATGTTCATTTGAATGGTTTGATACAGATGAAGTGAGGTGGACAAGCACTGATACAAACAGACAGAAAAACAGACATACAGACAGAGACAGGCAGATACACACTGACTGACAGATAAACAGTACAAACAGATGGCTTGTTACTGCAACCTTTTTTTTCACCTAAAGCACAAAACGGTGTCATGTCAAAGCATACAGACTGACAAAGTACATGAATGCCTTCATGGCACTCAACCAATACTCCAGCTCAAAAAATACCTGAGATAAAAGAAGGCTTACTTGGCAGAGGTGGAGGCAGAGGAGCCTCAGGACTTCCCTGACTTGAGGGGCTGGGGGACCTTCGCATGACCTGCCGTACCCTCAAGATAGACTGTGGGATGATGGCTGACGGAGGCCGTTCCTTTTCAGTTCTTCCTAAAGTTTTCTGGAAAATGAGTTATAAATCATTCCTAAACATGATCTGGGCACTACAACATTTGCTAGCACCAACACTTGCAATAAATATCATTTAATATCTTCCTCTAGGAAATATCTAGCCTAATGTTGAAAAAAGAAAAAAAAAAAAAACAAAAAACAAAACAGGATTGCCTGTAAATCATTGCACTTGGACATGTTGGACATTAAATGTGAGTATTCTTAAAATGAAGATTTTGTTTTTTAAAAAATAAACAGACCATATGAATCAATGGTTGAGAAGTATTTATGACTTTGCAAAAATGGAGACCAGCCAAAAGTTCTTAAGATGACGTAGCCTAATTTTGCAATGGCATATACTGCTGACCTAGTATGGGAAGCCCCAAAGCGACCCAAAACTAGGCCAGCAGACTGCAGACTAGGATATGTCATACCCACTTGTGAGTCAGAACACAAACAAAAGAGTCATATGAACAAAATGAGTTGAATTCATTGTTTTCAGCCATGGCTGTGGTGTCATTACAATCAAAAATACAATAACTTGCTTAGTCAGCCACAATGGAAAATTGTAACTGCACACTATCAAAGCAAAGGTCAGCTAACCTTTTTAAACTGTGGTGTTTGTAAAAGAGACATTGCATCAGCTCCTGTATAATCAACTCTGGTCCTGCATATGAGAAGATAGGAACATTACATCAATAAAATGCTATGTTTATGAGATGTGGAGAGTGTGGTAGGCTATTGGTTAAAGTGTCTGACTTGCGATCCAAGGTTTGCTAATTTGAGTCCTTCCAGATTCATTATGTTTTGTCCTTGGACAAGATGCTTTATCTCAACTGCCTCTCTCCACCCAGGAGTTAAACGGGTACCTGCAAGGTACCTTGTTATTGGCACTGATTCAAGCTGCAGCCAACTAGAGTGATTGTCTCTAGGATAGATTACTGCTGGCCAGGGGTAATATTTATGAAGCACTTTGAGACTTTGGTGATAAAGCACTGTATAACCAGAAAGCCAAAAGGCTTAGTGATTCCTTGACAATGAAATTTAAAAAGCAATCTTTGAAGCGCTAATTGCAAGGATATGATACGGGTGAGCACTATTTAAACATATTTTAGCATTTGCCGATGACGTTCTCTCCCTAACCTCATGTTTTAAGGTTACCCTTCTTGAGATAGCTCTAAGTGTGACATACACACACATTCATACAGCACACATGGCATCACCGTCACTTAGATTCCTCTAACTACGTCAGGGAATCAAAAGCTTTGTCTGGTCTCGACCTTTCTCACATTCACATAGTAGGCCTACCCCTATACCCATGCTGAAAAGTTTGTATGCTGTACGCCACAAATTATGTCATGCAACGGGACTTATATTTCACGGTATACCGGTATTTTTGTAAGTACCAATATGTACCAGTACCTATACGTTACCACCCATCATATGGCACCGAAGTATCGCTGAGAACCATACCCGACGGTACTGCGAAAATATTTTTTTAAAAATACAATTGAATGAAATATTACTGAAATATAAATACCATATCCACTGGATAACTGCCTTGAGTTTTTATATTAAAATATAAAATATGAAACGTTCGTTTGATAATCATTTTCACCATTCCAATCACAAATTTCACCTCGGAAATGTTAATTTTAATGTTATCCCACGTCGCTAATGAGTACCCTTGTGATCTGGGCTGGAAAAATGTTTATTTCCCGGGAAGGGTGTAAAATTTTCCTCAGTTCTTTCCATATTTTGATGTATAAAAAGGAAAATTTCCCTTCAGTTGCTAAAATTTCCCTCCAAATGCAAAAATTTCCTGGGAAGGAGCCTCCCAGCTTTTTCCACTCATGCTTGTGATGTTCGTTTTAACTTGAAGGAGAATTAAGTTTGCAAAAACAGCTTTGTGTTGTATTTGTGACTCATCTAGGCTTAAAACTATTATAGAAAATTATATTATCAACCCATGAAGGATTACAACAATATTTATGAAAAATTACATGTGAAAACATACAGCTTTGTCAAAATGAGCTCATGGCATAATGGTTTCGTAAGTATAGGCCTACACACTACTATGCATAGTATACAGTGTGCGGATATAAATTTACTAACGTACAGGAAGCATAGCACTAAGTGACTGCTCGCTGGAAGTGCAACTGAACGAAACGTAATCAGGTGGGTAAAATTTGTCACAAACCCCATTAGCAACATCATGGCACCCTTAAGGGAAGAGTTGGTGCTCTATTCCCTTCTACCATAGCACCACTGTGGACACAGTTCAGGCCAAGTCCAGGGTAACATATGGTGGAGCCACTCCATGAATGTTGCCAATAAGGGTCCAAGGAACCATTAACTGACATCCATGTACCAATATTCCATTTTCAATAGTACACAGTCGGGCCGAAGCCAACAGTCGGGAGAATGGCAGTGACATATAATGGTATCTAACAATGCTCACATCATTTTGTTCTTATTGTGAGTCAAGTCTTCACTTCTCTTAAATATCAAGAGTAAAAATATTGCTGCCACATCCCAGCCGTAATCGTAACCAAAGTCTCTCACAGAACGAACTATAAATGGAAATACTTTGAAGCCCACAGTATTGTCATGCAACTACTTGGCTATTTCACACCATCCTACCATGTATTGCATAACATAGGGTGTAGGCTTACACGTGTTTGTTTTTAAGTGTTATAGTACCATGTAGAGTGGTAGGTAATGCATGCACGCACTATATCACTACATAAATATCTGTTCAATACTGTTCGCAAATCAATGGACTGTCGATAGATCGAATGTGGCCTACTGTCTATGTGATATGCTGCAAAACTGTCATGAAAAATTTGCTGCATGAAATGTGAACTAATGTTAGGGTTGTAGCCTACTCGCTAATATTAGCGGCATATATTTGTTGTGGTTCACTGACTTGGGGTGGACCAGCGTAGCGACAACCCTGGTTGACTCTTTATCACTTAATAAGCTAAGAGCTGACAAATCAAACATTTTTGCAGGTATTTTCTTGTGTTAAAATTTGGACTTTTTTTCTCTTATGGTACCAGTATTGTGGTAGGCCTATTACCGGTACCATTTGTGGTGGTACTGACAGTAGGCTACTAAATTTCAGCGGTACCATGAAACCTTACAGGGGACTATGCCACGCCAACTCACTAACACCCCCTGTTTCAGAAAGAATAATCCTGACACTACAGTGCATTACTGTTTGTTACTGCAGACATAGGCCTAGGCATACTGTGTATTTGGCTTTGGATGCAGGCTAGGCTAACATTAGTGTTTGTTATGCCACAATCACATCACCATTGTGCACCAAAGCCAGTATGGCATACAATTCCATTTGCCACAGATCTGCATGAAAACTGTTGATCTTTCCAGTATGGGCTAGGCTACACCCCGTCTGGAAAACATGTATGTTACGTCGAAGATCTTCGGCGTGCAGTAAAGACCTTAGGCCTATAGGCCTACACCAATTGGATGGCGTGATTTTCTTGTCTTTAACAAAGGCCTACACACTGTACTTAAAACACTGTACAACAATTCGGCGTGGCGTAAAAATTGAGAAAAGAGGTGACTGGCGAAAAAATTCTGTGTAGCAGATACGAACTTTCCAGACTAGGGCTACACTCATAGGTAGGTCTACTAGACCCTAGGCCTAATCAGACATTACCTACATGCAAGCACAGGCAGTCCTAGCGTTATACAGTAAATACCCTATATAGGCTATATAATAGTGGAAAGGTAGCGCACTTCGAGGCCTTTCGGTACCAACTTCGCCTAACTGAATCACTACTTAATTCACTTATTTACCTGTTTTCGATACACATGAACGGTCCAATCTTGCGGTCCAATCATTTGAGTCGTATGACGACTCATTTGGACCACAAATGTCCTAAAAAACTGAATCGTTTCTCCGCGAAAAATTGGTTTCCTGACATCACGTTTAGTCGTTGCGATGGTGACGTCACATGCAGTGAGGGAATTTCCCTCCCTTCAAAATCCGGCCTTCCCATTGGATAGTTCGGCCTATCGTCATGAGAGCGTTATATGTCATGACAACTATCCAATGGGAGAGCCGAATACCATCAGCTCAGAGTATATCATGATCTTCTGGATACGGATGCCCATGGGGTACGGTTAAGTTTTACATAGCGTGTAGTAAGTATATGTAGATCGTTACGACATCATTGATATCAGTGGTCCATCAGAGCTACCGTAGAATAAAGACTTTGAACAAAAATGCCAATTTTGACCTCAAATGATTTTTAATCTTCATGAAATTTTAGGACAAGTATGTAATGCATAAAAGCAAGTTACACAGCAAGTTTCAAGTTAAACCAAGTTCCACATTCAAAGATATTGTGCTTGGATGATTTTGACCCTTTTCAGCTCTGGTGACCCCAAATGACCTTTGACCTCCACCAAAAACGATAGGGATCATGTTCCTAATATGGGCCATGCACATGCCAAGTATGAGATTCCTTGATGTTACACATCTTGAGATAGAGTGTTTACAAGCAATTTCCAAGGTGTTTACCATATGACCTCTGGTGACCCCAAATGACCTTTGGCCTTCACCAAAAACAATAGGGATCATCTACTCAATAAGGGGTATCAACATGCCAAGTATGAGATCCCTACAGGTTACCCTTCTTGAGATAGAGTGTTTACAAGCAAAGTGTCACATACACACATACACACACACATACACACACACACACACGGCATCACCATCGCATAGATTCCTCTGACTACGTCAAGGAATCAAAAACCAAATGATGGTCAAAAAATGATTGTACTTAGTTGAATTTCATGATACCAATTCCATTTCACAAACTGTCTAAATGTAGGTGGCACACAGGCTTTTGTCTGAGAGTAACTTCTAATTTCAAAGTAACCTGACCTTCTAAACTGCAAGAGTGCACAGACAAGTTAAATTTTCATTGTTTACTAATTGAAAAGATAATCAGTAATGTAGAGGAAGGTACTGTTCAGATTAAGACACACAACTAGGATACTAACAACACTTTTAAGAAAGAATCCAGCAAAACAAACATGTTTGTGATACAAATACCAGCTCCCTCTTTACAAGCTGAAAACTGGCAATTACACAAAAGAAAGTACAAAGTTTTAAAGCAATCAATTCGAAAGTTTGAAATTCCGCTCTAAAATTCCCTTTCACCGTCTATCATAAACAACACCATTGAGCTATTAGTATTTATGACTGTTTAGGATCATAACATAACCATAGACGGGAACATACAATAACACTTCATGGTAAACCTAACCTCATATTACAGAGGTTTTTTTACATAACATTAGCATGTTTCTATTGCCATGCCTCCAGTCATAACTCATGTACAGCAGGACAACAGATAAAATCGTGACAGGGCAACTTTCCCCAGACAATTCCAATCTTGACAATTTCCCCCTACACACCCTGACAATGTCCCCCAGGACACCCAGAATTCTCACTATGACAACCCCCCCCCCCCCCCCCCCCCCCGCCCTTTCCCATCCTGAAATTTGGAATTTGTCTAAGGTGGGAATCACCTGCAATAGACTGTCCAAGTGGGAATTGTCCATGGTTGGAATTTCCTGAGGTGGGAACTTTCCCTGGTGAAGTTGTATGGGAAGCAGACAAAGTTGTGGTACAGTGCACCCTTGAAAATCAAATATCCAACAAAGTGACACACGGCAAAGTCGTGTCAGTGAAAAACTTCTAAACCCTACCTCTTCCTAACTGTCAAACTCTTTGGTGTCTCCGTCTGTGCAAACATCCGGCTTTGTTGATTCAAGAGGTGTGAGGGGGCTGTTGAAGGGTGCCACATACTTGAAGAAAGATCAGACTGTTCTGGATACACAAATGCTGTAGAATATCTGAAGAAACGGGTGAGAAATGTTAGGTAACAAAAGAAATCAGTATTCATGACACGCTTACACTGCTCACACTTCAAACATGCTATTGAAGAGGTGAGTCTAGAAATTCGCTTTGAAATAATGGAAGTGAATTGGGACAAATTAAATCGTCTGGCATAAATTTCCATAATCTGCTGGGCCACAAGGAACCCTGGGATTCTGTTTGATTGACCTCAGGTGCTCAGTGACTCCCCTCATCCTGGAATGTGTATATGACCATAACCTGTGGTACTGAAACTTATAGGTTCAATGACAAGTCCAAACAGAGAAAACATCTTAGTTTTCTCTTAACAATTTAATTAATGACAATCAAAATTATGTTCAGTAACATATGGCTCCACAAGAAACTGCTATGCTTCAGTCCCAGCACATGTAAAATTGTTCACAAAGTTTGCTGTGCTTAAAGGTGCGTTCACACCAAAACCGAAATCTGCTGCGATTTGCGGGCGGGACGCGGAAATTTCTTTCCTAGGACAAATAGGGGCAATTTTATTTCAACGAAACCTTAGAAAATCGCCCCATTTGTTCTGAGATAAAAAATTTCCTGTCTCGCCCGCAAAACGCAGCAGATTTCGGTTTTGGTGTGAACGCACCTTAATGTTAAGAAAAACAAACCGCTGATTGTAACCTCTGTTATCACTTCAATGAAATGCCCATCACTGACATCATATGGGGAAACTCAGTCAATTCCTACAATGTCAGAATCATACATACCTTTTCCTTGTCTTTGAGCTAGGTGTTATTGGGGTACCAACAAAAGGTTCAATATCTGCTGCAGGAGATAAAAGGCTGTGAAAAAAGTTTAATAGAATAAATTCTTTTCTTAGAATGTTCAACATTGATATCTCTTATTAGAGGATACAAAGTACCAACAATCTTTTGGAATGAGATGAGCATTGCATTTTCCTGCCAAACACTTAAACATTAAGAAGGAAGGAATAATCAACATCTTAATGCTACTAACAATGGAGGATAAATGATAATTGGTAAAAGATAGAACAAAAGAAACCTTAAGTGACAGTAATAAGTTGTAACTTACATTTCATGGTGACAATTGACAAATCTAAACAAAATAACTACAGGCACAGATGGAAAATGAATACACACCACTGCATGATACCACAAGTCATGTCACCTACATAAGATTAAGCAACAAAAAGCCATTCCTCTGGCTGATGTTTCTCTGAATAGAAGGACTGATGGAGAGAATGACATATTATGGCTGAAGTTGGTTCACTTCATCTCAGTACTGACACTTTAACCGCATAGTTCACTCCCAAAGTTTGGAGGTATAACACATTTCTAGAAGTCATCTATGGGATGTGTAAAATTGGTGATATGAAATTATTCCAATAACCAACCAAAGATGTGTTTCTTCACTCGTTTTTTTTTGGGAGGGGGGGGGGGGAGGAGGAGGTGGAGGTCCTTAGGGTTACCAACCTTTTTGTTGGTGTCTCCTCTTCCTCCTTAAGACATTCTCTTGCCTCTGCAATCTTCTCCAGGACCTCAGTCATCAGAAGGGCATGTGATATCACCTGCCTGGTCTTGGCTGGATTTATCTTGGTGGATAGTGGTTTAGGTCTTGGTACTGCAGAAGGGGTAAATGGGGGAATGAATGACAGAACTTCTTTTGGGTTCCTCCTGAGTCATTTTCAGTTCTGTCATACTGTATTATGTTGATTTATTATATGTATATATCATTTTTCTGAAAAGCGACTCAAATAAATGTTGAAGAAATCAGAACAAACCATAACATTTACCACACCACAACATGAATTTTCAGTTTCCTATTATTGAAACAGCACAATTCATTTGACTTGTAAGATAAAGTGACTGTTGATCAATGTATGAAATATTTAAATACCAGCATGATGTAATGATGTAATACTTCTGAAGAGTGGATTTTATGAACATCTGAAGCTCAGGATAATTTAACAAACACACACATACAGCAATCATTTTTCACTGTTTTCACACTGGTGACACAGGTCCAAATTTGTCTCCAATTTTTCTTGAAAAGCTTACAACATATAAATCACATAAAGTACATTCTTACCTTATTTTGTACACAATTGAAATAAATTTGAAAAGCAATAACCAAAAGTGTCACAAAACAATTTTTTTCTTCTTGCCGAAGATTTGTGGTGCTAAAGTACTCCAAGAAGCACACTATCTGATGTGGTTCCTCCTCCCACATTTCAACACAAACCCACCCTTTTCCAACACTGGTCATTCCTTTCCCACTCCTCCATCACCCCACTTTCTAAGTACTTTTGATGACAAAACTTGTGTTGCCCCAGTAAAAACTAACCTTCATGTTGTATTCCCCTTGATCTGGACATGTTGACCTCTGGACTGAAGGCAAGCTTTCTCTGGACTGCTGGCATCACCTCTTGGCATTTTTCCAAGATAGTATTGCGTGCCATAGTTCGTTCGCGTGAAGCTGTATCAGTCTCCATCTGTTCCATAAAATTGTGACGACATTCGCAAAGAAAGTTATGCATTGCAGTTTCCATTTTAATTCACATCTTGAAGAGCTACTACTACACGGCACTACTTGACCCTCATTGAGGAAAAGTTCAAAAGGACATGAATTTACAACATCATGTTAACAGTATTCCACCTCAAGACTTCAAATTTAGACTCTGATACCAATAGATAGATAACACTACCTATATGCTCAGCCTTCATGAAATATCTCCTAATTATCCAAAAGCTTTAGGGGTCACACTGGCTAATTTGAACACTCTTTTCTTCCAACAACTTCCTTATTTTCTGTTAAAACAGTCCTCCACCACATGTTTCACTGTTCCTATCAATGCTTTTCCATCAACATCCACCAAAATATCTTCCTCTCAAAAGGTGACTTGATTTTTTTCTCTTAAACTGCTAATGTTAAATAACAAGTTACCATTATAACCTAGCGATAAATGCTACCATGTATTTGCACTAGAAAAGACTTGGATGCTTTACCAGCTGGCTAAACCAGGCTGGTTTAGTCATACAAACCCAACACTTCAAGACCATAATTCTGGAAAACCCATGAGGGATTTCCCTAACTCAAACACAAAATATCTTGGTACATGAGTTGGTAAAGTTGGGCAATGAGTTACCCACTTGCTTTTCTCTTATACATGAGTACTCCCAGAAGAAATCATTTTCATAGGACCATTCTGTTTCAAGTTTAGCTTGGTTTAACTACCACAATCCTTAGAATTAGTGCTTTTCAAAGTTTTTCACTGAAATGGCATAGTTTGATCCCTACAAATGGCATAATCCATTCCTATATGTATAAATACATTTTTTAAAACAATTCCCTGCATGTGCATGAACATATTTATCTGACTTTAATTAATGAGATATCAGATGGCCATCTGCTCAACAATAAAAGATATGTCTACCTTCGACAATTCTTGTATTAAAGCATTTATTAACCCGCCATTAGAACAAGTTTTACTGTTCTAATTCAGGTAGAGCCTATTTGGGTGGCATTACCTTTGACAGTGCTGGCAAGCTTTGGCTTAACCTGTGCAACCCATTTGCATGCCCCAAACATACTTTGGAAAAACTGTTCCAACTAATGTTAATAACATAAATATAATCTTTCAGGAAAACTACTGCACATATGGCAAACAGAAAGCAGTACCATCATCATCTGCTGGTTGACATTTTTATTCAGACGGGTGGCTTCCACAA
This sequence comes from Holothuria leucospilota, assembly GCA_029531755.1. NCBI lineage: Eukaryota > Metazoa > Echinodermata > Holothuroidea > Aspidochirotida > Holothuriidae > Holothuria > Holothuria leucospilota. The sequence goes on along the minus strand of CM055981.1, from coordinate 18,803,225 downwards.
ATTGCGCCCTCTGTAGTTGATGCATCACCAAGATTTCTTGCGAGTTTGGTTCTGTGCTCTCCAACAGGTATTTCCTCAAGGTAACTTCTTCCCTCTCTTGATAAGGTAGTTTCAACAACTGATCCATTGTTTTTGCTGTAGAAAAATTTAAACCCAGGTAATTTCATGACTTTTGATCCTTACATGACACCAACTGTCACTAAAGGCGGCTACGTAGAAAATAATACAACTGCTTCATAAATTACATTTTGAGGGTTTTAGAACTAACTTATATTATTTGTTCATTTATCCTGGGAGTGACATATATGACACATCACCATATTGAATGCTTAACCTCTTTTGTTCATTCTCAAAAAAAAAAGATTCTGCTCAAACCTTAAATGTTCATCAACACAAATTCTGAAATACATCTTTCATCCCTTTTACAACAAACATGTCCTGCAAGCAATGATAAGGGTTAATGACAGAGTCTGAACAAGTCAGGAAGTAATTTCATGGAATACTGCTCACAAGGATATCAGCCAGAATTTTAAGTTATTTTAAGAAAAGGCTTTTGAAAAAGGGGAAATAAACAGGTTTAATATAAATCTGTCCTTGTGAAAATGCCAGGTCAGGTCACTATAAAAATGACAATCATAATGAATTTGATTACCAAGAAAGTTAACTTACTCTGCTGTGACCCCAGGAAGAGATGATACAACAGTTCTTCAGAGGTTGTTTCATCATGATAATCTCGCTGGAAGTTAAATGCTTCTCCTGTCAAGCTTTAAATTTCAAACCAAAGTCAAATTTTAGATCAAACAAATAGGGATGTAAAGGACAAAGAACACTTGAATCCATTTTTCAAGTCTAACTGTTGTTTGCAGATTTTACATCTTCAGCGAACAAGCTTTCCAACCAACTTTCCAAATCGCACCTCCAACCCCTAGCCCCCCGCTTAGCCCCATGCCTCAGAAGCTATGTAATACTATTTCAACTCATAATACGTTGAGGGGCATTTTGAACACATTTTAGAATGCCTGTGAATCTTCAACTGAATCAACCTCCCTTAATTCAGACTGGAGAACATCCTTGTAAATGGAGTAAAGATTGGCTATGGTCACTGGATTTGAAGAAATATGTTCTGCTTGTGACTGACAGTAAAATATGACTACACGTAACTAAGATCTTGGTACAGCCAGCTATGCTGAAAATGAGACCCTCATGAGGCCTGTGATTTAATAATGCATTTGAATACAATAAATGTCTTTCAATTTCCAATTATCAGGTATGTCATCACTGCTCATAGAGAATAAGTCCTCAGAGGGCTAACCTATTCTTTCAGTACATTTGTCAAGGAACAGTTGCCTAATTTAATTTATCCTCATATCTACAAATGTGTGAGAATGGAGACTGTACTTGCTTGCTTGTCAATATCCACACTAACTGTGTGAACACTGCAAAAAGCTTGTGATGTAACAGTTATAGTTATTTTACTATGTTGAGTCTTAGAATGTCACTAAGCTCAGCTTCAACTGATCCCTTACCAAACTGAAATGATTTTCTAAAATTTTACCAAGAAATATCAGCCAGAGCTGTGAATTTTGATAGAAAAAGATGGGAGTTAAAGGATGTGGGCACCTACCCATTGGCCAGTAATACTGTAAGGTGTAACTTGATGTCATCTGGGGTTGTTAAGGGAGGCCTGACTGCTCTCACATACTGGAGGGCTTTCTGGCCTTCACCATGGTATAAAAAGGCTCGAATGATAGCTCCATGTTGCCATGACGACAAGCTGGTGTCTGTCATTGGGTCCAACAACATATTTAATGCTTCCTGTTAGAAAAGCAAATATGAACTTTAATAATAACAAGCACAATGACTTAGCAGCATCATTCTGAGCACAAAATGAAAAGAGACCAAAAACTTATTATTAATTACTTCTGCATACTTCTTTCATTTCATTTGTCCACTTTAAAATATCTGAGATCGACTAAATCACTCTGAGAGCACAATTTATTTTAGCTATGATTTTTAAGGAGAGTTAAATCTTACCAACCTGCGTAGTAACCTAGTTTCTCATGGTTTTGGTCACTGCTGGACGACCCAGTCAATAACCTACATTTCATGGTTTGTTCATGAGAAAGGTCTCTTTCAACTGACAAATTTCCAAAAACTTTCCCTACAAAACACAACTAACATTGAACATGTCTTCCACAAACTTTGAATCCCACCAGGAAAAAAAAAGGGAAACAATATCAAAAATTTTGGACAAAGACATTCTGGAATAAAATGTACAAAATATACAGAATTATACTCACTGCAAAATCTCTGTGATCGAGAAGCCAGAAGGCTTGAACAAGTTTGGTAAGTCCCAGAGGTACAGACAGTGAAGAGTCAAACTTGCGAATGTGTTCTGAGAGCTGTTAGTCCAGAAAAGTGGAAATACAACTCCATCATCTCTGAATGCATTGCACATATCTTTAGTCAATAAATCGTATCATGGAAGTAAGGTCCTGTTAAAGGGCATTCCCCAAAGCTATATATTTTGTTGCTTATATTAACCTTTTCAACGGTACTGGCTCAAAATTTTAATTTTCCTTGAACACTAACTGTTATCATACAAAATTCTCAACTGCACTGTCACTGAAGAACTTTCAACATCAACTACACATATCAATTAAAGTCCACCCAACCTCTACTGCTACCCCTCCCCCCCCCCTCCCTCCCTCATCCCTTTCCATGACAACTTCCATGACAAACAAGGAAGTTATTCCAGTCAATTCAACAATGTCATCCCAACCTAGTATGGGAGAATACCATATTTACTCTTAATAAATGCCCCCTCTCTAATAATAACGCCCCAAACTTTTCATCACATTGCATGTAGTAAAATTGTGAATTCCTGTTGTGGGGCACTTGCCGAGAGAAAAGCAGCTAATCTTCTGGTATTTTGTGAAGCATGGGGGGGGGGGGGGGAGAATCACTGTTACAATTACGGAAAAATGGAGACATAGCAAGACTGCTGGGGGATAAGAGGTCCCCTGTGAACTGACATTCTCTGGCTCACAATCTTTAATACAGCATCTGCTTAAGTTTCTGTTATGCTGACATTAAGCTTGCCAGTAAATCTGACTCTAGTAAGTGCCCCTCTTCACAAAAATTCCATGCCCCCAGGGTGTTTATTAGAGTATATATGGTAAGATTCTTTTAAGGGCTTTCCTAAATGATAACTTAAGTTGACAATAAATGTTGGAAAACAAAAGGAAAAAGACTCACCTGTTGGTCCCTGCTGTCCCCCAAGGTGGACTCAATGTCTAACAGCATGTATCCCACAATGCATTGCTTGGTGAACAATGGAACATTCTCCAGCAGGTACATGTCTAGTAAAGCCTGATGTGTAAAACACATGGAAGGAAGCAAAAAATGTCAAAGTAACACATACTGTTATAAAGAAAATTGTAACATTTGCTATTTAATCTTTGTTAGCTCAAAATATGTCATAAAATGTGACTTTATGAATCCTCACTATCTAGAGGACAAAAAGAATGCCACAATGGAAGTGGTTTCTGATACTAAGTCATTAGGAACACTGACTTCATTTGTGGTCCATGCTACACTCCCCTAATACATTCACTTTACAGGAAGAGCCTAACTTCATCTGGTAACCATGTTTCTTTACCCAGCCAAAATAATTATCCTGAATGCTTTAAACATTGAGAGAAAATTCCAAACAAGTTACAAAATGAAAATATATTTTGTTAAAAGCATATCTAGAATTTTGGAACAATGTAAACTAAAATGCCGCTTATGACATTTTGTGCAATAACGGCATTGGTGATAGAAATCACAGGTATGGACAATCAAGTTATTACTGCTCTACATCATTAGAACTACCTAGGCAGCAAAAATGACATACATGCAGGTTAGGTGGTGGGTACAGGCCATCGCTACTTTCATCACTTCTCTGCCAGAGGGCAGTAAGGTCTGATCCGGCCTCTTCTACCATGCCATCGATAAGAAGCAGACTAGAATCCAACCTGAGAAGGTTGAAAAAGAATATTAAATGTCAAACGATCACAAAAATTTTTCAAAGAATTTTCATGAGAGGTAAATTTGTCTCACTGCTAACTGAATATAAGATACACACACTGATGATATTAAATATTTCACTCCTTACCCACTCAATTTTTTCAGCTGAGCTCTCCTCTGTGTGTAAGCATGCCGTAACAGAGTGGCAGGGTAGCAAAACTGGTTCTGCCGAGCAGGGCCCTGCTTATCTGTATGACAAATTAAGGAAGAAACCTGTAACTATTGATATCTTTGTGAAAGCTAGGCTGACATCACTGACTTAACCATCGAATGTCCTAAATATACCAGCACTAGAAACAACTCAAGGTGAGCACACTGCAGACTAAAGTAGCAGTAGACAAAAGTTCAGTTCCGTGTCTGCTCTATGGGATTCTGCAACAACCAATCATGATGAAAAAGAGTGAACCAAGTTCTTACTCCCTTCTCTGACATAAATGACAGACACTGAATCTTCACTTTAACTAGCATCAAAGCTTAACACAGGAAATGTTTCATGGGAAGATTTCTTCCAACATTACATAAACACTTCTGACATTTGTTGTATGAGGTGCATACTGATAATAATACCGTAAAGAAAAATGAAAAGCAGAATGAGCGACTAATTTGGAAACTATTGAAGATACCACTAAGACTATCCTCCTTGTAAAATGCTTAACACCTAGACAAGCACACCTTCAAAAGAAATTATCAAGCCCAAACCTCACTGACAAAGTTTGTCAAGTTCCTGAACTTTCACAAACAAATATTCTCTAGTTTCCTTGATTTGAAAAGTTCTTTACTGATAAAGAAAGAATTTCCAGCAAAGACATTTGGAACAGGTTTCCTAACCCTGCTGAGCACACATTTACAACCTAATAACATTTAAACTAGTTTCCATGGTGACCAAATCTTGAATTTTACCTCATACTAAGATCATGGTATGGCACATATAAACTTGGTTAAGACACAATATAGAGAATCTGTAGTTTGTAACACAAGAGAATAGCTATAAAATTATTAATGCCAGCCTTACCTGTACATTCTGGTAGCAAGCCACTTCTTACAAACCAGAGTAAGGTGCGGAGGTGCTCTGCCAGGAGAGACAGAACAAGTAGCTTTGTGGAGAGATCTTGGACACCTAACCAGGAGATAAAGAAAAAGCCAGTTTGAAAACTGAGAGAAATGAAATCTGAATAATCATGAGGAAATTTGTGTGCTATGAGTGAATACCCTTTATGGATAAGGGCTATAAGCATGTGAAAAGGGGTTACTGATTATAACTGATGAGCAATTACATATGAATATTAAAAAAGGAGTTGATGTCAAAGTTGCACCAATCAGGATTAAAGACTAACTTTGAGTACAGAAAGATGAGTACTTGATGAGAGTGTGAAAACTTAAAATAGTCCATGTAACTTTGACTATTCATAAGTTAGAAAAGAAACCTTATCACATTCTACATGTACAGGACAGAAAAATTCTCTTGGACTTAATCTTTGCAATTTTTAATGCAAATAGACCAAACAAGCTGGTGGATGTGAAGACTGGTGTTGGTGGGTACAATGAAGAGACCAGCATAGTGTAAAATCTACTTCATACTTGCCAAATTCGAAACACCCAGTTCATATATTTTGTTTTAGAGAATGCAAAAAAAAAAGAAAAAAAAAAATGTGACTTTAAAAAGAAAATATTAATCTGACCTTGTTCTGTAGTTGTCTGTTCCTGTTCAAGAAGTGTTTTAAATATTGCAACTAAATGATCTTGTTGCTTGGAACACTGGGACAGTTTCTTCAGAGTCTGTTCACCCACAAAGGTGCCCTCACCATCAAAAAGTGGTTCACCTGAGGGAAAAAGATACATAAAAGTTAGTTTGAAATCACCCCTTAGATGGATTTTTTAAGTCTTCTATATGATGTCATCATTGCTTACCAAATACAAATCTAATATGTGTATACGAGTGCCTGATAACATAGATTTGTGCATGCAATGGTATATACATACACTGTATAATACCGTCCACTCATTACGTAAACACCAGTTGACCTCTGTAGTCAAATCACTGCAACAAACCTGCATAGCATTCACATTTTGGATGGTTTTCTAGTTTCATATATTTCCAAACCATGAATGAAGGATTCAGTGTTCTTGTTGTAGGTGATTGACTTAGGCAATTGCCTGATTCTGGCCAGCGTCTTAATTGATAGTTTTGATGGATTCATGACCATTTCCAAAGAAGGATGAATGAAGGATTTTTTGAAAATGAAATATCTCAAATAAGAGCAAAAATTTATTCCTTCATGTTTACAAAAGGGCACTTTGAAAATGACTTCAAATTCCTCACTTCTTCAAATTCTAATTCTGTTTCTCTAAATACCAATGTCACCCTTGAATGTTGCTGGTCTCTGTTTTCCAAACTATTTCAAGTAATCATCAGTAAATTGTTTTTTCATTCCTGCGCTTAGCAATCATGCATTCATAATGGCATCATAATGAAACCAGTCTCAATCCACTCCTTCCTAGTTTCCATTTCTCAGTGACCTTCTTCAACCTTTAAGTTAGCAATCTAAATCAAGGTTAAACCTTTTATAAACTCACACATGTCATCCACCAGTTGCTTTTTACTGACCACCTGTTGCCAACTCCATTCCATCAATGCCCTTAGACCAATCCCAGAAGAGAAATCTTTACAGAGAGATGAAGACAAATGATCACAAATATATTATTGTACAATGATTGTTTTCCTGAATGGTGGGGTATGCATTTTAAATACACCTGAATTACAGATTTACAGTTTCAGTTAACAAATTTCCTACTCTCACAGAGACATATAAGACATACAGAACCACATAGCCACTCACACCTCTGTATTTTATCCACTCAGACCTCTGTATTTTATCCACTCACACCTCTGTATTTTATCCACTCACACCTCTGTATTTTATCCACTCACACCTCTGTATTTTATCCTCTCAGACCTCTGTATTTTATCCACTCACACCTCTGTATTTTATCCACTCACACCTCTGTATTTTATCCACTCACACCTCTGTATTTTATCCTCTCAGACCTCTGTATTTTATCCACTCACACCTCTGTATTTTATCCTCTCACACCTCTGTATTTTATCCACTCACACCTCTGTATTTTATCCACTCACACCTCTGTATTTTATCCACTCACACCTCTGTATTTTATCCACTCACACCTCTGTATTTTATCCTCTCACACCTCTGTATTTTATCCTCTCACACCTCTGTATTTTATCCACTCACACCTCTGTATTTTATCCACTCACACCTCTGTATTTTATCCTCTCACACCTCTGTATTTTATCCACTCACACCTCTGTATTTTATCCTCTCACACCTCTGTATTTTATCCACTCACACCTCTGTATTTTATCCACTCACACCTCTGTATTTTATCCACTCACACCTCTGTATTTTATCCACTCAGACCTCTGTATTTTATCCTCTCACACCTCTGTATTTTATCCTCTCACACCTCTGTATTTCATCCACTCACACCTCTGTATTTTATCCTCTCACACCTCTGTATTTTATCCACTCACACCTCTGTATTTTATCCACTCACACCTCTGTATTTTATCCTCTCACACCTCTGTATTTTATCCACTCACACCTCTGTATTTTATCCACTCACACCTCTGTATTTTATCCACTCACACCTCTGTATTTTATCCACTCACACCCTCTGTATTTTATCCTCTCACACCTCTGTATTTTATCCACTCACACCCTTTGTATTTTATCCACTCACACCTCTGTATTTTATCCACTCACACCTCTGTATTTTATCCACTCACACCTCTGTATTTTATCCACTCACACCTCTGTATTTTATCCACTCACACCTCTGTATTTTATCCTCTCACACCTCTGTATTTTATCCTCTCACACCTCTGTATTTTATCCTCTCACACCTCTGTATTTTATCCTCTCACACCTCTGTATTTTATCCACTCACACCTCTGTATTTTATCCACTCACACCTCTGTATTTTATCCACTCACACCTCTGTATTTTATCCACTCACACCTCTGTATTTTATCCACTCACACCTCTGTATTTTATCCTCTCACACCTCTGTATTTTATCCACTCACACCTCTGTATTTTATCCACTCACACCTCTGTATTTTATCCTCTCACACCTCTGTATTTTATCCACTCACACCTCTGTATTTTATCCACTCACACCTCTGTATTTTATCCACTCACACCTCTGTGTTTTATCCTCTCACACCTCTGCATTTTCACTAAGTTAAAAATTAACACTGGAATGAAAATTACAAGGGAAGTACACAACAAAAACATCAACAAGAGGGCTTGAAACCCAATATAATGAGCGGTATTGTCACAATCTAATTTAGCTTTAATACTTGGAACACATTGTAGGTATCCTAATTTACATGACTTCAGCAGATTTGATTCCATTTATTAATATCTTCAATAAATATCAGTACGAACTAGTTACAAAATTACTACATCAATTGACAAAACAATGAAATCATATTCATGTCAACTAAAATCATCCAACAATTTTTATTTATCCTTTCTGGTTGTTTGCTTTGGACCAACTCATTTTTGGAACTGTAACCATAGTTATGGACCTGTACATATTAGGATAATGAGTTCGACACATCCATTGATCTTTGACCTCACCTCCCTGACTCCAGTTATAGATACACTGTAGAATAAAGCTGACTTGATCATTTTCAAGAGCCACTGTCAATATCGCTTCCCTCTGTTTCTCCTGTAGTAAAAACAAATACATTAGTTGGCAAGAGCTTGTAAATGGTTAGTGCTTGTAATACAGAAACTTTTACACTTTTAAAGCGATATAGCTGGGTAACTTCATCTGCAAGGAATAAGGTTCTCATATTAACAGACTTACTGTTCTGTAGCTGACAAATAATCCGTTGGTCCAAATTTTCACATGATGTAACATATTTGTAAAAATGCAAGAATTAAAGCTATAGGCAGTGTTTAGTGGTGAGAATGACTGGTTTAATAATAATCAAGAGATATTATCTGTTTGCTCCATGTGGAAGCAATGTAAACATACCATGCTCTCTTTTACAATCATCATTTTTAAAGCCAAATATAATTCTTTACACACTACAAAACATAACTTCAAAGGGCTTATAATTTTTGCACAACCTATGGTACACAATCACAAAATACACAGCAACAAAATAATATGTTTTAACCACTTAGGTCAATCGCTAATCACACCAAAGAGCAGAAAAAGACTTTGTACATATTCCTTCCACTCAAATGACAACTTACCAAAGATACTCTCCCTAGTCCTTCTTCTGAGGAGGACCTGAATATAAGCTGTGATTCCAAGCAACGGGTGTAAATGCCACTTGGCTCTCTAAGAACTATGGGACCCTGCACATTCATGTCAGCTAACACCTACATAGGAGAAAAGTCTTGAAAAAGTATGTGGACCACGAAAACATACAGCTCTTATAAAGCTGCAGATTTAAAATTGCACATATAACATTCACAGCAAAGAACTTATACTACATTCATATTAAACATGAGAAATTATAAAAAAAAAAAAACTGCATTTTCAGTAAACCACAATTTGAAAGAATTCACACAAATTCTCATTCGATTAAAGAATTTATACAGCTTCAAATCTTTAGTCACAACAATTTTGCACCTTACTTTGCAGTCAGTGTAGTGAGATTGCTAACAGCCCTACCATTTAAGACAAAACACACTTCCATGAGGACTTTTTCTTTTTATAATCTTCTTTCCCATTTCCTCTCAGAAGTCCATCAAAAGTTTTGCAAAATCAAATTCCATTTTTTAATCACACCAACCATTCTAACCCCATGAAAAAATGCTGTTCACCTTTTTCTGCATTCCAAGGATATCTGTTCTAACAATAGCTGTTTCCATCAGACAGGTTGCTTTAAAACTAAGTGATGTAGGTTGCTGGTGAAGTTCAAGCATTGCTGGAGTGGTACTCTGGTACCTTGAGATTTCAGCAGGGTTAATATGTAAGCTCTGTAAACACAACAGAATTGAAAAAAAAAACATCGAGGTGGAGGGCAAAAAAGCTGATGAAGCCAAACATGTCTACCATGGAAGTAGTAGAAATTTAAAGAGCCAGCCTAGCAGTTTGAGCTCATTTCCATAACAAAAACTTTCTCCAATTTTTATGGACCATCTTGTAAAATTACCTGATATCTATTTCAAAAATTGTATGATAAAGTAATAACAATCACACTTCCATTTAATATAGCCTTTTATGTCTGAAATCAACCTCAAACTGTTCCACATCACTGTTCCACATCAACCAGTTTCATTCTTAAATTTTCTGCCAATTCAACTTTTGTAGTTAAAGAATCACAAAATGCAGATCAAAGATGATGACAATGGTTATGGCAGCAAAACACTGTGTTTTGATTACTTATTTTGAAATTGTAATAAAAGTCTCAAATAATGAAACACTTAATGTCTTTCATCTAATTTAGCATGGAAATTCTGGGAAAATACTATCCTCTTTGATAAAATGAAATTTCTGAACTGGAATTCCTTACCAGAAGAAAGTCTGGAGCACACATCTCTTGTATAGATTCCAAAGAATAAAAGGAAAAGTATTTGCAAACATTCCTGTCCTGTTGGGACATTCTGTAGGATGAGAAAAAACACAGATGTATGCAAATATATTTACTGCATTTCAGAAGGCTTTCAAAGTAAGAATAGTCCTAAATCCTCCCTTTATGAGCATTTCCATTTTCTTCCCAAAGCATAATTTTAAATATCAAACAAATAACTTGAGAAACATTCCGTAGTATTGCTTATCACTCCTGTCCATGTTGTCATATCACACCACATAAGACAAACTAAGATATCATTCTGCTGATCAGTGTCACCTGTATAAAGACACTTCACTTAATAGGGATTTGCAACATGTTTCATTGTACACCAACTGACTGATCATGCCGCAAGCCATAAGCACTCCAAAACCTACTTTAAATGGAAGTATTGTACTTTACTACAATTTACCAACATGGCCTTCAATGAAAGTAGCTAAGACCATTAGTAAACCATTCAGTCTCACCAATAAACTTAAGCAATAGGTCCATCTCCCCCAACATATCATGCATTATAAGAGTTATGGATATCACATCATTTGAAATTTTGAGTTTCAGCCAACAAATTATTCTTGAACTGCAAACAACTCAATTTCTTTCTGCCAGAACCTTATTTCTTGAAAATAAAGCTACTTAGTGGCAATATTTTGAATTACCTATCATTCTTTATCTGTAAATAATAATTTTATTTTCTGTACCACACACCCAACATTTCCCTAAAATAATAAATGAATTTTGAAAATATTTGAGAAATGTTGAGCTTTCTCCCCCAGTTCTTTAACACTGTAAACCTTTAAACTCACTTGATCTTGGCTGGCATCTGGGCATAGTACCACTGGTTGAGGTCAAAGATTGCCAGGAAGTAGTTAGACTCCAGCTGACCATCTGGCATCTCTGGTCTACCTTCCCAGACCATGGCTATTAAAGTACGGTCACTAGCTTTATCTGTGGAGAAACAGCGACCAACAGACAAGTTGCATTTCTGTTCATGGTAAACCTATGAAGTTTAGTAACCATTTGAAGGACAATCAAGGATCATCTGCTCATTGCATAAGGTTTAACAAAAATGCTATCAATTTTATTTTCATATTCAGAAGTCTCAAATTTTATTATAAATAGGTATGTATTTGCAAGGAAATATGTTTGTGAAGATTACGTATGAGAGACTACAGAACACTTTTTATTTTTTCATAAAAAGAAAACCTATCCAATAATGAAAGCATCTGATCCAGAAATTTCAAGACAAGGTTGATTTTTTATTCATTTTTATTTGTTCCATTCAGCGCTGGAAGTTTCTGTTAAAACACTCCCTCTCCAAGTCAACAATTTACCCAGGACAGTGACCAGGTTTATCAGAAACTTGCAGAGGCTATTGAGCAATACCAGTTAAGCCGAATGCACTGGGGCTGTGAGGACTTTGGACTATATCAAATCTTTTTTCTTTCACTGATTGACAGTTTTATGAGGTACTGTGTTTTCAAAGGTTTTACAGTTTGGCTTGTAGTGACCACAAATCAATGCCATTAAAAGGAAAGAAAAACATGATGGAAAATCTAATTTTCCCACCAAGCATCACAAGTTCTCAGTTTTCCATTTTGAGATACTGGGTAAACCAAATAAGCAACAAGACACATACACCTTCCTGTATGTTTCCTTCACCCTTAACTTCACAATACATTGTCTATTGTTAGATTACAGATTCCCTTGGGAATCCTTCATTGATGTCACATGACTGAATGAAAACAAGTACACACATACACAGCTGCAGGGCCTGAATACCGTATATTCTCTTATGAATGCCCCCGGGGGCATTACATTTTTGAAAAGGGGTTCATTTATTTGAGGGTATATTTCAATTAAACAATAAGTAACTGCTAAAGCCTACACTAGTGTCTTTAAACAGGCTATGAGTTTCTTAGATGTAGCAGTGAAGGTTAACTTGCAGGGCACCTCTAATACCCCAGCTTCCTTGTCGTGTTGCCGTTTCCCTGTAACTGTTGTTGTTATAGTCCCTATGTGTTTGATAAAAAATAAAACACCTTCGATTTCTCCCAAATGACCACTGAACTACTGTTTTGCCTTTCAAAAATTTACAAGGGGGTGTTTAATAGAGGGGGAGCATTTATTAAAGAATATACGGTAGATTTTTCTTTGCCTGAAACCAAAATTATAAACATCTTACACTCATCATCGTCTTCATCTTCCATGGACTCCTCATCTTTCTGTCCCTCCTGAGACAAACTCTTCTCCAAAGTGTAACAACCAATCAAACGACTGCCTAACGATAATTCTTCATCACATAAGAAGGCGTCATGGGTCAAACTGTGATGAAATCTAGGAATACAGTTATTTAGCTCCTAGAAAGAGGAGGGAAAAACAAAGCTTTACTTTCCAGTGAATGTTTCGTTCCACAATTAATGTATGAAAATTTGAAGAACCAAAGGAAAAATTTCTGTTAAAAGCTAAGAATTCTAGTGCCTGAAGATTTTGCTAGGTTCAACTTCCAGTCAACATTTTTCTTGACAAGTGCAAATTTGTTACATTCTCCTTTTAACTAATCTCTGTTCTTAGGAAAAGGCATCACAAAAATGCACAATAGTTCTAGCATAATCCACATTTTAAATATACAGCAGCATTTATTTTCCATCCTGTAGAAGAGGCAAGAATAATAATTTCAAGTGTTTTCACCTTGAACAGATGTCCATATGTGCCATGATAGGTCTTCTCATCATAGGCAAGTTGAAAAAGATATATATCAGTTGGAACTTCTTGGCTAAAAATCAAACACAATAGAAATATTGTATTAGAAAAGATGCAAATTGTACCAGGAAATACTCAAGTGAGACATTCTGATAATATACCCAACTTACACTAAATACAATAGATCTTATGTATTGATGTCACGCGATGTCAGTTTGGAGGCAAACAATGAAGCGCAATGCACGCACGGCGTAGATTTCGCATGTCATGTGTAGTAAACTTGCGCACATATCCCACAGCGGGCAAATTAGCTGTAGTATCTGCATTTGTTGGTGTAAGTTGCAATGATACGTGCTTGGTTCCAATGGAGGATGTACTTTGTATTGTGTGACATCATATGCAAAGGTCTATTACTTCAGTCTCTTCACCTCTCTATATTGTTGTCTTGTATTTGTTTCTTGTGTGGAGAGTGTTGTCTTGTTGTGTTTTGTTAGTGTGTTACTTTTTCTTATGTTTCTTGTGTGGAGGGTGATGTCTTTCCTTGTGTTTTGTTTTATTACTGTGTTGCTGTGCCTTGTGTTATGTTTTGTTACACTGTGAGTGTGCTGTATTGTCTTGTGTTTTGTCGGAGTAAGTGTCTTGCCTTTCTTTTGTGTTTTGTGTGAGGCATTTGTTGTCCGGCCTTGGCTTTTTTAACCTCTCTTGTCTTGTAATTTGGTATAATGAGTGTATTGTGTGTGTATGTGTGTGTGTGCTTTCAGTGTATAGCATGGTCAGGTCTTGTGTGTTGCTGAGTGTGATGTTGTCTTATCATGCACTTTGTTCAGGGTTCAGCCCAGGATTGCTGGAGTGCCGGCAGCTCTTGTCCTGGGTCCGTAACAAGGATCCAAATAGAAGCTGTGGTGTAGGATGTCCTGTGCACCAAATATGTTGCAATGAGACGATAGTCTACCTTTCCAAAGATAACAAATTTTCTTCCAAATAAGGACAAGAAGATACACCAAATTAAACACATTCCCACCTACTACTGTATGGTAAACACTTTTGTGTCCTTCATCAAACTAGCTGATGGTTTCTGTCACAATGGAAAACAAGCAGAGTTGAAAGTGGTACATATCCCAGAGATTAAAACAAGCATTTCAACTAGCATGGTAATACTACTATGCCTGTCCAAAACTGTGCAGCAATTAACCTCAGATTGCATAGCAATTTTGTCAAAGGTCCTTGCTCCTCCCTGTTATGTTTGTTAACTGTTTTTTTTTTCTCTCTGCTGCCACTGACCTTCAGTGCATCATGCTCATCACATATTGCTTTGCAGTCGAAGGAAAATGCATGAAGTAGTGTTATATCAGTGTTTTCATTTAATAGGGTCTTAAATCGAAGAGCTCAAGGAAAGAACCTCAACTTCTTTTGGAAGAGACCCATATATCAAGGGCCTGAGTTTTTTTCAAGAGACCTTAAAGCACAACTGCATGTTCATAAGAAGTGGTAATGCGGTAATAGGCCACTAGATGACCATCAACCTCGGATTTCTGAACACCCTAAATGAAGCAAACTATTACCAAAGTTATATCACAAAAAAAAAAAAAAAAACCTAAGGCTGTCCTCGCAACTGCTGGAGACAAAGCTTTTTTGTGTTTTCATAAAAATGACCCTAAGTGACCCCTGGATGAATTTGACTTCAAATTCCTGACTACTACTGATAACCCACTATCTATTCATCGTTGTGTCCATGTAATATTAAAATTTGTCCATGCATGTGTTCATAGGGCAAGTTTCATTTTTTATTCCTTTCTCGTAACAGTGTTATGTATGGCCAATTTAGCCAAAAACTGTTAAAATAAATGTAAGAAATTTAGACAAAAATGATGTCATCCTGTCCATAAATTAGTCCCTCCATTCATATCACAATGTTAAGGAACAAATACTACATTTATAAACACTTTGAAACAAAATTTGTTGAAAGATTTAGTGGGTGTTGTAGCTCTTGTACAGTAAGTAGGCCATAACTTGTGCATTATATCAAGTGCAGTTACACATGTGTAGGCTAGGTTTGATTTATAACACGTTAGGCAACGGCAAAAGTTTCAAGCCTCTCTGAAGAAAGTTGCCCCGTAGAGAAAAACTTTCCAACTAAAACTTGCGTATACATTTAAGATTGTTATTTTAACGTGTTTCGCACATGTAAGTTACTTGTTCTGAGGATTCCTTGCCAGTTTGGCTATTTTGGATACTTGAATTTAGACAATGAGTTGAATCAGTTGAGACATACTAATTACAGTGCATACTGTATGAAGAGAGCTGTAGCTGGTCTGTGCAATTGAAGTATGACTTTTGGGACTAAACATTTCTCCTCTTGGGAGTCAAAATTTGTGTACATATTTACAGACTCAAAAACTACCACTGCTAGAGTACTGATGGTTTACATAATTTTTCAAGCCTTTATAAATTGAAATGGTAAACAAAACTACATTCTACCAATCCTCTAACAAACAGTCTAAGTAATAGAACAGTCCTCTGTCTTCTTAACACAATGAGCAAGAGACTACAAAACACCTTTTTGCAACTATTGTCATTATACAGACACTGCTCATAATAATTCAGCTAGCCATACAGCCTAAGACCAGGTAATTAATAAATCCCTAGACTGAGCTTTCACATCCACTTTTGCCCATAATGTAATTCTAACTGCAGTTCAAAACATAACAATCTCTGCATATTTGATAAGGAAGGCTTTCACAAAAATTACTTTGCATAGCAAGGCTTTTAACCGGATTAACTTCAAAGAAGCAAATGAAACCACTGTCACACACACACACACACACACACATACGTACACACACAACATTGCACACTGCACTCTGCTGGTAGCAAATCTTTGGATGTAAAAACATTAATTATCAAAGTGACAATATATGCTTCAGTTTCCTATAGGACAAATAAAACTTCTGCAAAATCTTCTTTCTCACTCATTGCTGATTAAACTGAAAGTCCAAGATCTAATACAAACCTAGAATCCCACGGCAGGGGTCCTCTTCCAACCCAGAGGTAGCAGAAATACTGGGGATCATCAGTGGGTTCTTGGCTGGAGAAACAGGACACAGGAGTGTACTGTGGACTGATTGGACTACTGTACCTGTTAGAAGACATAGGCAATATGAATTTACGAATAGAATATTAAGACATGCAGTTTATGTAACTAATTTAACTATTGCTATGATGTACAGTATCTGCAAGACCAAAAGTGAATTCTTTGGGGGCATTTTCCTAATGTGTTACAGTAACACTTTCTGGCGTATGCTTACAGAGTTAGGTGAGGTTTTATGGCTCAGTTTCTAACTAATTGGTTTAAATCAGGCTGGCCATGGCCTTATTTCCAGATGTGGCTCACTAACTTGTTTTTCCTACTCTATTGCTTATGCTGAGCACCAAGCACAATGGCAGTAGGTTCCATTTTTAAAGTTTTTGGTATGACCCCGCCAGGAGTCGAACCCCAGTGAAATGCAATTCAGCCGGATTCTCTCTCTAAGGATTGACATTCTTAACGATCAGATTGCTTATGACACAGCGCAACTATTGGTAATAGACATGAAGGCCACATCAAAAGTTGCCCTATTGCTAGTGTACTTGTCCTTTAAGATACTTTATATGTAAGGCTCAGGTTGGAACTATTGTGTTCACCTCAGGAATGCAGGCCATAGCTTGAACCAGAAAGCCAAAAGGCTTAGTGATTCCTTGCCATGATGGATATATTGTAACAATCACCCACATGACAAGCATGAGATCCCTCACAGTTATCCTACTTGAGATATCATGTTAATTAGGTCAAATGCTTTTGAAATCTTGTGACCCAAAATGACCTACATGTCAAATATGAACAATCCACAGGCCAAGTATGAGATCCCTCATAGTTATCATCCTTAAAATATCATGTTTACTACGTTTTGACCTTTTGTGACCCCAAATGACCTTTGACCTGCACAAAAAATAATGGGTATCATCTACTCAATACGAGCAATCCACATGTCAAGTGTGAGATCCCTCACAGTTACATTTCTAGAGGAATCGCGTTTACCTTCTGTACTCTGGTGACCCCAAATGACCTTTGACCTCAACCAAACACAATAGAGATCCTTTACTCAATATAGGAAATACAGAAGCTACATATGAGACCCCTTACAGTTACCCTTCTTGAGATATCATGTTTACAAGGTTTTGACCTTTTGACCTCTGGTGACCCTACATGACCTTCGACCTCTACCAAAAATAATACGGATCATCTACTCAATATGGGCAATCAACATGCTAAGTATGGGAACCCTCAGAGTTACCCTTCTTGACATATAGTGTTTAAAACATCTTGACCTTTTGTGACCCCAAATGACCTTTGACCTCCACCAAAAATGATAAGGAGAATCTACTCAATATGGGTAACCCACATGCTATTAAGTATGAGATCCTTCACAGTTACCCTCCTGGAGACATTGTTTACAAGTGACCTTTTGACCTCTGGTGACCCCAAATGACCTTTGACCTCCACCAAGAACAACAGGAATCATCTACTCAACATAGGCAATCTACATGCCCACTATGAGACCCCTTGGAGTTACCCTTCTTGAGATAATCATGTTTACAAGCAACGCACCTATACGCACACTCAATGCCTTACGGGGTACTGGCACAGGACCCCGCAAGGAATACAAGGGAATTTCCCAGCAGCGAACCTACCCCCGAAGGAGCCCAGAAGAAGGCGTGCTTGAGGGCAGGCTGCGCTCCAAGGCAGACATGTGCAGCTGCGCGTGACTTCTCTTTGCAGTGACAGAATTTTCAGGCAGCTACGCAGTTTCGAGCCGCATGTGAGCTAGGAAAGACATGCAAGAGCGGAGCTCTCACCTGCTGTGCTGGTACCCGCTAAGGCTACATTGGTGAGTGCACACACACACACACACACACATGACATCACCATCGCGTAGATTCCTTTGGTCTTCGGTAAGGAATAAAAAACTATGTAAGATCATTGTGTGCAAGGCTGTTTAAGGTCACCCCATTGACGTTAAAGAGAACATCATACTTACACTCTGAGCCTGCAGACTGTCATGGGCTTGGCACACCACTGAGCGTCTACCTTGCAACACTTTATGGTGTGGAAGAGAGCTTGAGGAGGTAAGCGTATTTTTGTAGCTTTTGTATTTTATGTCTTAAAACAGTGCTATCAAATTTATGATAAATTCAGCAGTTGGGAACAGATTGGGTATTTTGATGTTCCCTTATATTTTATGTTTCATAGTAATGTAGTAAACTTTAGTTAAATCATATTTTTGTACTTCATGCTTATATATATATATGTAATGGTTTATATTTTGTATATTTGCAACTTCTCACTGTAATGTAAGTGTTTATATGTACAGTTTTCACTGAGTTCGTGCAGCATAATAAAAAGAGAGGCAATCCTCCAGTAGAAACCCAAGGCTAAATGATTGCATAACCAAGTCCACTTTGGTGACTACAACCACACCACCCTCCACTATAACTAGACTGATGAAGGTCCAACACTTAATGGTATTCTCTTACTACCCCCACCAGCATTCCACACCCAAACATGCAGTATACCACCTAACACAAATGTCTCAACTCTGTTTTATCCTGGAGTTGGGATTTTTACTGAGATGAAAGTGCCTCTGCTACCCCTTTCTCATCCAACAAACCACCCCTCTTCACCCCACTCTCCACCATAGCCTCCCCTACTCACTCAGCCTTAACAGGGCTAAATACAGGTATATCACTTACTCTAGGATTGGTCCAGCCAATTGCCACAGTTGAAAGCAACCAAAATTAAATCCAACAGCTAGAGTTCCTGAGTGGGGCAAGTATGTAACATTGGAAATAAAGATATCATCAGGGCTATAATCTCGGAGTACCTCTTCATCAGCTCGCAAATAATGGAAAGCAAAGTAGGAATGAGCATTCGCTGTGGAAAGCAAGAAGGTAAAACATAAGCATCACAAGAAGCAAAATCACCTTTCAATGACACAAAAGTAAAATTACCACATTATCTAGTATCGTGTCTTGATTATCCTTCAGTGTTTGTACTTAACTGGAAGCAATAAGGTTTCCTTCGCATGACCAATATATGCTGCATGTTACATTTTGCTCCAGTGCCTCTTACATTCATACTTAAAATAGAAACTGAAAAAAATTTAAAAGATATCAATACTTCAAATCCCAGATCTATGTCAAGTAAGTTATAATTCATTTAAGGTGCAAAGATATCAAGGCCTTATTTCTTACAATTTAATTCCAAGCATAAGTGTTCTCCTTTGTGCGAGGCTCTGAGCCGTAAATTCTCAATATATTGTGTCTCTAACGTGACAATCTTTGCCTCTCTGACATGCTCTTCATCTGACGTATCATTTTCGTCCACCCTCAGGTCCAAGAGATATAAATGACCCTTCTCTGTGCCAACTGCTGCCATTCCAAAGAACTTCTGCATCTGCTGACTCATACAGAAGTTGGGAGCATTGATGCCTCCTTCAGATGTGACAGCATCAACACTTGTGACCTGATGAAATGAAAAGTTGGAAAGTGACATAATGGTCAAATACGGCAAAAGTGGTTGAGAGAAATGAGACTTTAATGTAGACGAGTTTTCCCCTTTATCCACAATACTAGTCTTCACCAAAAATGCTTTGTATAGTCTTTTTTGAGATTTACGTCAAGTAAGGCCCTAAGAATTGACCAATTATGCACCGCATTGAAAGTACACTAGTACCAAAGAATGGGGAGCTAAGAAAATAATTTAAAACACTAAACTACCTACCTCTAATGTTTCTGTAATAAATATCTCAGTTTAGAAATTTAATTGGAAACCAGAAAGCCTAAGGGCTTAGTGGTTCCTTGCCGAATGGGGATGCTTTGTTGTACTGAGGTTTATCCCTCAAATTTATCTACCGTGACTACATCATTTTACGATATTTTAACAATTTCACCTCTGCTGACCTCACATGAACTTTGAACCTCACCAAATATAACAAAAAAGAAAAACGAATGTGTCTTGAAAGGAATTCAACTCCAATGGATCTTGGATCTTGAAAATTCTTGGGAAATTTTGTTTTTTGACCTCTGGTGACCCCATATAACAATCTTGGAAATTCTTGGGAAATTTTGCTTTTTGACCCTTGGTGACCTCAGATTACGATCTTGGGAATTCTTGGGAAATTTTGCTTTTTGACCTCTGGTGACCCCATATAACGATCTTGGGAATTCTTGGGAAATTTTGCTTTCTGACCTCTGGTGACCCCATATAACAATCTTGAAAATTCTTGGGAATTTTTGCTTTTTGACCCTTGGTGACCTCAGATTACGATCTTGGGAATTCTTGGGAAATTTTGCTTTCTGACCTCTGGTGAAACCAGAGGACAATCTTGGGAATACTTGCGATATTTTGCTTTTTGACCTCTGATGACCCCATATGATGATCTTGGGAATTCTTGGGAAACTTTGCTTTTTAACCTATAGTGACCCCGGATGACAATCTTGAGAATTCTTGGGAAATGTTGCTTTTGATCCCAGTGACCGCAGATGACAATCTTGGGAAATTTGTTTCTTTACCTCTGGTAACCCTAGATGACCTTGACCTCCACCAAAACTGATAGGGTTTTCCCTCTCAACATGGCAAATTTATATACCAAATATGAAAAGTAGCTGTCACTGCTATCTTGAGATATCGTGATGACAAGCCATTTACAAGGTTTCTGTAGTTCAACCTCTGGTGACCTCAGATGACCTTTGACCTCTACCAAAAACAATAGCGTTCTTCCTCTCAACATGACAAATCTATATCTGCCATTCCTATCTTGACATATCCCAATTTCAAGGTTTTCGGTCTTTGACCTCTGGTGACCTCAAATGACCTTTGACCTCCACCAAAAACAATAGGATTCTTTCTCTCAATATGACATATCTATATACCAAATATGAAGTGTTGGTCACTCCTATCTTGAGATATAGTGATTACGAGCTTTTTGGCCTTTTACCTAAGGTGACCTCAAATGACCTCTGACCTTCACCAAAAATTTTAGGGTTCTTCCTCTCAACATGATGAATCTATATAACAAATATGAAAAGTGTCGTTCATTCCTATCTTGAGATAGCTTGATTATGAGTCTTTTCGGCTTTTTACCTGCGGTGGCCTCAAATGACCTTTAACCTCCACCAAAAACAATAGGGTTCTTCCTCTTGACATGTAAAATCTGTATACCAAATATGAAAACTGTCGGCCTTTGCTATCTTGAGATATCGTGTTTACAAGGTTTTCGCCGTTTTACCTCTGGTGACCTCAGATGACCTTTGACCTACACCAAAAACAATAGGGTTCTTCCTCCCAACATGACAAATCTATATACCAAATATGAAAAGTGTTGGTCATTGCTATCTCGAGATATCGTGTTTACAAGCCGTTTACAAGGTTTTCGCAGATTAACCTCTGGTGACTTCAGATGACCTTTGACCTCTACCAAAAACAATGTGATTCTTCCTTTTGACATGACAAATCTGTATACCAAATATGAAAAGTGTCGACCTTTGCTATCTTGAGTTATCGTGTTTACGAGGTTTTTCGCAGTTTAACCTCCGGTGACCTCAGATGACCTTTGACCTCTACCAAAAACAATAGGGTTCTTCCTCTCAACATGACAAATCTATATACCACATATGAAAAGTGTCGGTCAGTGCTATCTCGAGATATCGTGTTTACAAGCCGTTTACAAGGTTTTCGCAGATTAACCTCCGGTGACCCCGGATGACCTTTTACCTCTACCAAAAACAATAGGGTTCTTCCTCTTGACATGACAAATCTGTATACCAAATATGAAAAGTGTCGGCCTTTGCTATCTTGAGTTATCGTGTTTACGAGGTTTTTTGCAGTTTAACCTCCGGTGACCTCAGATGACCTTTGACCTCTACTAAAATCAATAGGGTTCTTCCTCTCAACATGACAAATCTATATACCAAATATGAAAAGTGTCGGTCAGTGCTATCTCGAGATATCGTGTTTACAAGCCGTTTACAAGGTTTTCGCAGATTAACCTCCGGTGACCCCGGATGACCTTTTACCTCTACCAAAAACAATAGGGTTCTTCCTCTTGACATGACAAATCTGTATACCAAATATGAAAAGTGTCGGTCATTGCTAACTTGAGATATCGTGTTTACAAAGTTTTCAGTTTTTGACCTCTGGTGACCTCAAATGACCTTTGACCTCCACCAAAAACAATAGGGTTCTTCCTCTCAACATGACAAATCTATATACCAAATATGAAAAGCGTCGGTCAGTGCTACCTCAAGATATCGTGTTTACAAGCTAGGCGTCACATACACACACACACACACACGCACACACACACATACACGCATACATACATACACACACACACGACATCACCATCGCATAGATTCCTTGCCTGCCTTCGGCAAGGAATCAAAAAGATTTCCAGTTTTGCCACCCAATTTTAGTTCACTTTGATTTGCTACTACTTCTGTATGTCATGTCCTCCAATTCTTCACTGAAACTCCTTTGGACAAAATTCTAGTAATATTACAACAAAGATACAGAAAAGAGAGTTACATTTAAGGGTGGCCCTCTTCATCTCAAATTGAAATTTTGCATGGTCTTTGCCCTTGGAAAACACCTCACTTAAACTTACCAGAGTGTGAGTGAATAAAATGTTTAGATTACTAG
Source organism: Holothuria leucospilota (assembly GCA_029531755.1). Lineage (NCBI taxonomy): Eukaryota > Metazoa > Echinodermata > Holothuroidea > Aspidochirotida > Holothuriidae > Holothuria > Holothuria leucospilota. The sequence continues at coordinate 18,780,103 of CM055981.1, read as the reverse complement.
CCAGATGTCCTCTAGCCATGTTCTCAATGTTCCACATAGTTCCTTGAACTATGCCACCTGAACTATGCCAGTCCTAAGCTCCACTCTATTTTGTACTTAATGGCAAACATTCCACAGTGTTCAACACCGTGACTGATATGCACATATGTAGACCGTCTGTGTGAACCGAGAGTGAGCATGACTATATCATAAGGAACCTGGTACATATTTATGCATGTGTTCTGCCAATTTTAGTGTCCCAACTTTATTGTGGTCCTTTGCACTGATCCAGTGTGGGAAACATTAAAGGAAAGGTTTAAGCAAGAAATTAATTTTCACATATGAAAGAGGTACTAAATCTACGCAATTTGGTCAAACTTCCATTCAAACTGGACATGAAGTACTTGAGTACCAGTAAATGAAGTTACCACACTTGTGACCCAAAGTGATCTTGGGGCAAGCAGGGGTTATATCACTTCCTCACAATGATGAGAAATGCTTTGTTTACTTTGTTTTTTCAGTCTGTTGTGCTGACCTTGAAGTTAATTGGGATAGGACCTTCCCAGGTGGAATGTGAAGTTTGTAAAAATAAATGCCTCTCATGCAATCAAGTTGCGACGTGATTGTGGAGAAAACTGGTTGTAAAGGTTAAAGAAAAATAAAAGACTGCTCATTAATGTGAGGCTATGATGTCATATGTGCTTACTTCAAGTTCACTTTGTGCTCAAAATGTGACAACTTTAACCACTAATATATTGAGAACCACCAACACGAACAGTGTAGTAGCCTAACACACTTAAACATTGGCAAACTGGAGCCTACAGTATACCGGCAAAATTTTGCTGATTTTCGTAAACGTCCTACTTCTTTTCTGATCGTAACTTCAAGGTGTTTTGATGATTTTAAGGTGAATTTGCCACATTTTAGATGGAATAATGTCTGTGTATGGCTTTGGTATATGCAGGCATTCATTTGACATAGTTCTGAAGAAAAATAACTCATTTTTTTTTTGTCAAAACTTTACATGAATTTTGAGCCTGATAGTTTTTGCTAAATTCTGTGAAATTCTGTGCAGAAAAGTAAATTCCATTTTACAAGGATCGTAGAAAATCATTAGCCCTAAATTTGTCTACCAAATACTGGCTTTTGCAAAAAAGGATGAAATCATAGCTGGAGAGCATAAATTGGTTCTTCAAATGAAATTAAGTTGATACATTCAGTGTACCACACATGAAACAAAATATGTTTATAAAGTTATGCAAATATATGAAGCTTTTATCATTATCATCATGTATTCTAGGTTCCTCACGTGACCGACTGCAGTGGCCAAGTGGTTAGAGCATCGGAAGGTCTAGGGTTCAAGTCCTGGCCGGGTCATACCAAAGACTTTCAAAATGGAACCTACTGCCTTTGTGCTTGGTGCTCAGCATAAGCAATGGAGTAGGAAAACAAGCCAGTGAGCCACAACTGGAAAAAAGGCCGTGGTCATCTCGACTTGAACCAATTGGTTGGAAACTGGGATGTTAAACCTCATCTAACTAACTTACTCCTAAAGTGACAGAGTACACTGTGCACTAAACAGCACTTACCCCATATGGCATGTTCACAGCCATCACAATCTTGCCAGTAACTACCTCAAAGACACAAACAAGACCTTTTTCAGAATCTGATTTCAGCCCCACAAGAAATGATGTCACCCCTCGGAAGACAAATTCCCTCACTGAAGTAATGTGTATTGTAGGGTCTTCTGTTGTGACATCAAAATGGTGGGCAGACACTCGTTCTCCATCAACAGTGCTTACTACTTCAAGGATTGGACCTCGAACAAGCCAGGCTTTTGTACCATCTGGACCAAGAAAAGAGAAGATTTCAAAAGACTACTACCATGGCTCTCTGCCCTAACTTTTAAAAGGATTAGCTTCTACTTACATTAAACATCTGAACTACTTGATTGAAAATGGTCTGAAACTGTTTGCATTCTGCAAGGTTGTTAAAATATAGCTACATGGAAGGTACTGTACAATTTGTGAATGATTTTAGGAAACTTCGTGCAAACCTCTCTAAATTAAAATTTATTTATGACATGACTGGCAGAACAACATCAATATCACTAGGTCAGCAGAAATACTTGAGCTTTTAAAATAGATATGCAATGTCACAATGGGAAGCAGCCTACACATATTGACACATGATCCCAACTACGTTCATTTTGGCACTGAAGCAGAAGGACTGACTGTGTTTCTCACTAAAAAAAAAAGGATAACGAAGGCAAAAAAAAAAGGATAAAGTAGGATTTCAAGAAAAAAGTAGGATATATAAGTAGAAGGAATGTTCACAAAGCTGGGAAAAGTAGGATAAGAGTCACATGAGAGCTTAGTGTATATATAGTAGCACCTGCACCTTGCAAAATCCCCCAACATGGCAACTTTTGGCATTGCTAGTAGAAATGTGTCATAGTAATAATGTGTCCATATGCAGAAAATTATTCAAATATGAAAAGTTTTAATAATAAGTACTGACCTTCAGTAAATCCACCATAAAGATTGGTTTGAACTGACTTTCCCTCGAGGCTAGAAACGGTTGCATGGTCTATGGATACTGGATGCTTTGAAGAATGAGGTAACTGAATCCCTGCCATTTTTAATTATTTTCTGTGTATTCAGACTTCAAATGATGCAGACTTTCTCCTGAAAGACAAAGACATACATACAGTTTTGCTGTTTTTAGCTGACGATGAATCAGTTTCATTTTTACTTGAAATAGTGGATGAAAACATCCTAGGCCTAGCTTGACATGAAATCTAGGTCATCTGTAGGTGTGGAATTAGGCTACAGATGAATTACACATTTTAACAAATACCCTGTAGGCTATATCTGATGACTTGTGTCCCTTTTGATATTTTCAACATTTTCAACATCAAAGTTTACTTTAGAGATCCACTGTTGGTATCCCCAGACTGTAGCCAATGCTAAGAAAAAGGGCCTTTGAAGAAACCAGAATGCAATAATTTATTGTGGTTTCGATGACACATTTTTCATTCCAAATAATGCCAAGATCAAATGCTATCTTAATGTGTTGGAAAAATAGTTTTGTGTTCATATTTGACCATGGGAATTCTTGCATTTTGACCTATGGTGACCCCATCTGACCTCTACCAAAAACAATAGGGTCCTTCCTCTTAGCATAACACATCTACACACCAAGTATGAAAATTATCCAGGCTTTCTACCTTGAAATATTGTGTAAACAAGGTTTTCAGAGTTTGGCCCTCAGTGACCCCAGATGACCTTTGACCTCCACCAAAGACAATAGGGTTCTTCCTCTTACTACAACACACCTACATACTAAATATGAAATTTATGCAAGCTTCCTACCTTGAGATATCATGTCAACAAGGTTTTCAGAGTATGACCCCCAGTGATCCCTGATCTTTGACCTCCACCGAAAACGATATAGGGCTCATCATCTTCTTACCATAAGGCATCCAACATGCTATGTCTGAAATCTATCCAAGTTTCCTACCTTGAGATATTGTGTTAACAAGGTTTTCAGTGTTTGACCCCTGGTTACTCTAGATGACTTTGACCTCCACCCAAAACAACAGGGTTCTTCTTCTCACTGTAATGTACCCACATACTAAGTATGAAATCTACCCAAGCTTCCAACCTTGAGATACTGTGTTAACAAAGTTTTCAGATTTTGACCCCTGGTGACCTCAGATGACCTTTGACCTCCACCAAAAAACAAGAAGGCTTCTTACCATAAGGCATCCACATGTTATGTATGAAATCTATCCAAGCTTCCTAACTTGAAATATTGTATTAACAAGGTTTTCAGTGTTTGACCTCTGGTGATCCCAGTTGACCTTTGATCTCCACCAAAAATGATAAGATTCTTCTCATTATAACACATCCACATACTTAGTACAAAATCTATCCAAGCTTCCTACCTCGAGATATCCTGTTAACAAGGTTTTCAGAGTTTGACCCCTGGTGACCCCAGATGACCCTTCACCCCTACCAAAACGATAGGGTTCTTCCTCTTAATATGGGGCATGTATGTACCAAGTGTGAGAACTGTCGGAGTTTTCCTTCTTTCGATATCGTGTTAAAGAGGTAAGTGTCACAAACCAAAAAAAGCACCTGACCAACATGCAGTAGACTAGGGGAGGGTGAAAAGAAATTAATTGAATGTTAAATTGTCTTCACCGCAATTGGACATTCTATGCCACATAAAACTGGCATACTGCATGTGATCAAGAACAGTATGTATACAAAAGATATGAAAACCAAGCCCTCAAACTGGCATGTTAAGCCACAATTTCATGCCCAACATACTCTGTCTGACATACTGCATGCTAGTGTTTCCACTGGGTACCCCGGGACCCGACCGATGATGTCAGGACCCGGTTCTGAAATTGCTACCCAGATCCAAAGTTTCACTAACATAGATTGCACGTGTGACAGAACACACCTAACATGTTACTTTTTCCTGGCAAAATTTATCATGCACATACCTAAGAACACTTGTCATGCCCATACGTAAGATATGTTGGTGTTATATTATATCAACGTGCAAAGAAAAATTTCTTATTATGACTTTACAACAAACTTGTAGCCTAACAGAAGTTATATTTTCAGGTACCCTGGTACCCGACCAGCCATCGACTTCGGGTACCCGGTTCCGAATTTTGGACCCCGTGCAAACACAACTGTATGCCTACTTGAAGAAGAGTCTTTGTGTTTTTCCAAGTCTTTGCTAAAATACAAATCCATTTCTCTGCTAAAATACAAATCCATTTCATCAGAAAAACATAGTTGCACTGCAGTTGTCTGTTAAAATGGCCCATACTTTAAAGGCTGAAAATTGGGAACCTACACCAGAACACATCAGTATAGGATAAGTATGTATTCTTCAAACAGCATAATACAAGAAAATACAAAAGTGGTAGGTTCTTAATTTGAACACCTTGGAAACCAAATGCCCCACTTTTACAAGAAAAAGTTATGGCACTTAATACAAGTCAATTTTGTGAGCAAAAGTAGTTGCTTTCTATTTTTTGGTCAAATCACTTCTTACTTTAACTGGTGAACAAATGGACATTGGGAAGACTTTGTGTTTGAACTTGGAACCTCTTACTATTCTCTTTTGTATGATAGTCTAGTTCTTGAACAGGGATGGGCATTACATTTCACAAACCTTCATTTGTGAAGTGTATGGCCTGTTCAAAGACTTATGGTAACAGGTAACTATGACATCAGTGCTATAGAGACTGCTTGCTTAATCCCACGTTACTGTGAGAGTAATATGCCTCTGTGTGCATTGCTGTAGAGATTGTTACATACACGTATGTCCATATATGAATGTAACCATACTGTAGCTATGGACAATGTCACAATTGAACAGCAAGGCATGCTATTTAGCATACAATAGTGTACATGTCAGTTACAAGATTTAGCAGCTTGATAGAATGTTTAAAAAACAAAACAGGATCACTTGGGCTGCAATTACTCTGCTTGAGCACAATTGCAGAATACCCGTGAGATCAAAGCCCTTTTTCTCAGGGGCTACAGGGCTACGCAGTCACTGCGTATCCTCATAGCCTCTTCAAGACACAGTTTGTATTCTGAGTTACATCATGGTAGCCTTGTAAAAGAGAACCTACAGTCTGACTGAGTATCCTTGTAGCCTTTGAAACGCAACTTTCATAGGTTAGATAACAGGAAGCTGACTCGAAATATGGACTTCGTATGCCTGTAGCACAGGAGTGGCAAGCCTCCAGCCCGCACGCATATGCGGCTGGCGAGACCAATTCATCTGGCCCACGAGGCAATTCATAAATGTAAATTCAGAATTACTTGGAAAGTAATTGACAATTTTTACCCACGGTGCCCACCGTTTATCCTGCTTACGTCTATACCAGGTGCGTAGCTATGGGGGGGAGGGGGATTGGCCCCCCAGATGTTTATTAGAACCCCCAAATTGTCTGTGTCCTAAAAAAATGTGTAAGTATTAAGCATGGTGTTCAATGATGTGACCTCCATTTGATACCTACAGTAGGTCCCCCCTAAAAATATCCTAGCTACCCCCTGGCCTAAACAGTACCCACTTTCCAGGTATACACATAAATCTGACACGAAACACTAGCCCAGTAGGCCTATATTATTAAACACTGTGGCTTTTTGCCAGACAGTCGGGCAAATTGGAAGTTAAGTTTTTTATTTTCCCGACAGCAATTGACCAATCATATCACCCCAATGAGCTTGAGACTTAAGAAATGTTAGTTGGCATGGTGCAGTGTATGTGTGTACCACATAACAATATAAATCTCCGGTGTGTATGTACGTACGTGTTTCGTTTCATCTCATTTGTTTTTCTACATCACTGAAAAGTACGGATACACAAGATCATAATTACCTATAATAATGAAGTAGATGGAAGTAAAGCTAAAAACCCTACAGTAAGTGACTTGTCGAGAGTTTTACTCCCCATGACTACTAAAAAAAAAGGGAATTGACGTAGCTGAGTCAGAAATGAAAGCATAAAGAACAAAGAATAAAAGACAAGAAGGCCAGTAAAAACAATTAACTAAAGGAAAAAGTAAAGAGCAAGATAATATGACCAGAACTTCCCTCACAGCCCCACCCCTTTGGTCTCACGGGCCTTCGGTCTCGCAGGCTGTAACCCTCCCACAGGACACAGGTTAGTCAGGTGAATCACAAATGTGGCCCCTCCACCCCAACAAACTTGCCCACACCACTGCTCCCCAGACTACCAGTAATTTGGGTGTCAGATACATCAGTGAAACTTAATTCGGCCAGCCTGAGGGCCACCTTGTACTTTTCATATGTGCTCATTCGTTATTAGTTCATACATAGGTTAAGAGACAAATGGTAATATTGAATTTCTTCTGGCTTGTGTAGCCTTGCTCATTCTATCTCATTTAAAGATGGTGGATGAGTATTCTATTGCCTACAAATTAGTACAAATTCCAGGGCTTCCAGGAGCTTCGCCGCTGTTCCTGCCTAGACTTTGCCCCTAGACCACACCAGGTCCTGTTTGGGGACCCTTTGCCTGCGCCCTATGGGGAAAGCTTATTGCAACCTCTGTGTGCGGCCCAAAAGTGGATAATGACCTTCAAAACAGCCTGCCAGAGAAAAAAGGTTCCCTACCCCTGCTGTAGCCTCTTGAAAACATATCCCTGTAAGGGGAATCAAGGGATGAAATAGTCAGGTTCGCATCACAAATTGCAACCCATAAAATTCCAGTTGTGAAGCAATTCCAATTCAGCTTTCCACACATATGAAAGGGGTTGCTTGTGGTAGCCTATTCTCCCCTGGTTCCATAGCAAGGTTTTGGGAGGCCATATCTTCAACAAGATAGACTTAATTGAAGGAGTACCGAGGAGGATTACAAAACTGATTCCCAACCTCAGTGATAAGGATTATTCAGAGAGACTTAAACACACTAATTTAATGTCATTGCAGGGAAGCAAGAAGGCACAGGGCTGAACTGATTGAAGTTTTTAAAATTATGAGAGGTTTTGACAGAATCCCTATTCATGATCTATTTCAACTAAAAGTCATCAGAAATCCCATATGATCACAAGGGGGCATGCGATGACCATTCTTAAAGTGGCTATGCCATGTGTAAATTAACGGTTTAAACCCTTTGGTATCTTTAGGAATATGTTTTCTACAACGAAAATCAACCATTCTGTTTGTTTACAAGTTCTTGTTTTACCTCTCGAAAACTGAGAAAAATACACCCTCTTCCAGCCTTGAAAAGTTATTCTTCCCAAAAACTTTCAAAATCTTGCTACGTCATGTGACGTCACTTTAGGAACTGCTCGCTGTTTGTGTGGTATCCTTCGGACATTTGATACAGTGTTTGCATTCCATTGTATTGGTTACCAAGGTTAATACAATATAAAACCTGTATGGAAATTTGTAAATTTTGGAATTGTTATCCCTTTCCTCATGCTTACCAGTTGTTTTAGTCAATTAAATGCATTTCACGCAGGTGTTTTGTCTTGGTGTCATGATAAGTAGCTGCATGTACAAACATTCACAACGCAACAGCATAGGTACAGCATGGAAGTACTACTTCCATGGGTACAGTACACAACATACTGTATCTGATACTACACAATGTACAGTATCACCAGCACTGTTTCGGAGTAGGTACCGCGTGAAATCAAATTTGATACTTTCTTTGGAATGGCGGATCTGAGCCAGCACCATACTGTTTCAGGTTGTAAAGTGGTTCTCCATCCAACCAGGGAGTTGCCATCTAATGGCAACTCCCTGATTGGACAGGAATGTTGGACTGTCGGTAAAGTGTGTTTTCTTGGATTTGAAATCAGAAAGGCGAAGGCAATACTGAACAAGACATCAGTGGTGCAGATGGGGTGAGTAATTCGTTACGGCGCATAGAACCATATCGATCTGAGGCTGTTAGGTGAGGTGAAAGTACAACAACCCAACAATTCGAACATAAGAAGCATTTGGAACAATTGAAAGGGACTTGAGCTTGGAAAGTTTTATGTAGGCAGTCAAAATATGAACTTTAGGTTACTTTCGTGCAAGTGTCAGTGGAAATTGTGGAACTAGCCTATGATCGAGTGTGCAAAGCATTTCGCTGGCTGCTGACAGTCCAAACACTGTACGTATTACTGCAGATCGCGCAGAACAGTACACTGCCGAGTTTTTCGTTCTTCAGTTACGAATCAAGAGAAGTGACGTCATGATTGTGTTGGCTTGAAATCTCATTTTCAGCAGTCTGTTTTTTGTGCAATTTTTTGAAACATTAATTTCTTTTTAATGCTCAAGGCTGTAAGGGTGATGAAAACAGTTTTGGGAAGAGCTTTTTGTGTACTTTAGGCTAAATTAGTCCCCCATTACTCCAATTTACGTGTCATGGCCACTTTAAGCAGTGACATAACCTTATGCTGAGACGTTACTACTTTTCTCAGTGTGTCATTGATGACTGGAACTCCCTGCTACCAGAAGCTGTTAAGGCCAAAACTGTCTTACAGTTCAAAGGATCACAGGACCGCTATTCAAGAAGCTTGGGGGGCATACTACTAGTACTACAGTACTAGCTTAAGGAAGCTATCTGCTCCATTAACCAACCGGGCCACTAGAGACTTTGTGCCTTACTAGGCCAAGTTCCTGGTGGATCAGGTACGTAAACCAGGTATGTTGGGGCATAATTCTGGGATTTAATAAGTAGCTGAAAATGAGTGTGCTCTTGAGGCTTAAATTCTCTCTGTTGATACCTGGGCTGGTTTTGTAAATAGGAGGGATTTTTAGCTAAAGATGGGTTGCAAAGATGGGTCAAGCATAAGCAGGGGCGGCGCCACAGGGGGGGGCAGGGCAGGCATTTGCCCCCCCTATGGTTTTTGAACCAAAAAATAAAATCGTCTAAATAACGTTTTAAGACACATAATTTTGTAGGGGGTGGGGGTGAGGTGTAACAGTTTCATGGAATAAAGTATTGTGATACATTATCCGTCGCATATAGGACATTTTTGGTGTAAATTCTCGAAAATTTTGCGCGCTTCGCGCACGTTGTCTTCTCTGTCTAACTCATTGTACATCCGCCCGTTACTGCATCCACCGCAGAGCTTACACTTAGGCCCCTTCTACATCCCAGAAGACCTATGATTGAATTTCTCTCTGAGTTTTTTTTTTTTTTTTTTGTCGTTTAAGGGTTAATACCTAGTAGCGTAAACAATAGGGGGGCCAAAAATACAGTATATCCCCTAGCGAGATTCTGTGAAAATTGCTGTCTATTTGAAAACAAGCAAAACATAGTATTCAACCCTAAACTGGCTGATTTGAGTGATTAAAAGTTAATTCAAATCCGTATTTGACCGACGTATTTATCAATATTCGGTAAATTCTCGGACTAAGTGCGAATGTGGTATCTATTTTGAATTTCATGGCTACCTTCACGACCGTGGCTCACGGAGAAGTAAGCCTACATCATATTTTAGTGTGTAAATCCAGTACGCATGGACCTACCAGCTCTAGTTGTACACTTGCCCTACGCATGCAATGACATGTCTGTAGTGCACTATCGTATCCAATCAGTGGAGGAGGGGGGGGTAGGATTTTCACTTCCGTGTACATTGTTCAATCATGTCACAACAATCACAAAATGGTTAAATTGGTACGCAGGGAAGGTTATACCAGAGGAAGCAGTTCCGTAAAAGTGGGAAAATATATGAGGCGTTTAACATATCTAGATGTCTTCAGTGCAATTCGAAAGGTCTAGGAAGGGCCATTTCTTGCGATCTGGGAGCTGTTTTGGCAAAAATTTTATCGGCGCAGTCTGCGCCAGCCAATAGAAATCATGCCAAATATCAAGATGGCTTCAGTGCAATTTGAAAGGTCTGAGAAGGACCATTTAATTGCGATACAGAAGCCATTTTGGCAACATTTTAAAAGCGTTAGTGGAGCTCCGCTTCTATACCAACGCAACCAAACCCATTCACACGCTCATCACTCATGCCTGTCAGTCGTCACTTATCAAGTATCGTACGGTTCAAAATTGCCTCCAAGATCCCGAGAAGTGCCATTTCATGCAGTCTGGGGGGTCTGTAGGGCGAAAATTCTCTTGTACGCTTCGCACAAAACTATGATGGCTCCGCTTCGATTGCAACTTCCATTCTGCGCCCCTCCCCCAACTTAGCCATCACAAATCGCCGCCCTTGCCCGTTTGTTATGTAATCGTCGACAATAAGTGCAACAAAGTTGGAAAACTGTAGTCGGCCAAAAGTAAAGAACGTTGGATTACTTACCTAGAAACTAGATTTATCGAGAAAAAATATGACTTCAAAAGATGCAAAATATTGTACCAGATTGCGTCTAAGGCTTCCCGGTAGTCGAAAAATCTTTCACACCTCCTCCCCTTAACTCCTCTCTCAGAACCGCGATCACTCATTTTTCATGCCTGGGGCGGATGCAGGGGGAAGGAATCAGTCGCACCCAAAATATTCAAGAAAAAACGGGAAAAACGTTTGTTAAGCTATAGTATGAAGAGGGGACAGGATGTAAGTACGCTGCATCTTCGGTCTATGTCAGTCCCCTATACGTTGCTTTGCCTGTGTTTCTTAGTTTCTTAGTTTCTTCAGTTAAACGTACGTTACCTAACCGTTCATTGTCAGTTCTATTCCTTTACGCTTCCGTTACTTATGCGTTAGTATCCGTCGAACATTCGGTACAGGTACTGTACTTTTACGTTTCATCCGTTTGTTGTCCGGTAATGATCCGGTGAGCAATAGCAATCACTGGAGACGAACGGATACTAACGGAGAAGTCCAGTATGAGAAACGCACGAGAAAATGATAAAACGGAAGCTTAGCGGATAAGTAACGAATACGTAAGGGGGACCTTTTTCGGTCGACGTCTGGTCCAAGTTTTGTGCATGTTAAAAATCTCTCGCCGTTCATACCGGACGTTCCCGGCGGAGGAGAACAGGAGACTAAACGGATACTAACGTACATCAACGGAGTGACATTTTGGGTCTTCGTTTCCTCTCCGTTATTTCAATTCGGTGAGGTGTGACAGGCGCTTAAAGACTGACGTGTGTTATGGTACGGTATCTCTCTCCCTCCTCCCTCCCTGGTGACGCCATCCCAACCAATTATTTATACCTCTGCCTGTGAATTCATTCTTAAGATTTAAGTCCAAATTTTACATAAATAATACTGCAATAAAACAAATTGCAATCAGTTTTGTCTCTTATCCCATACATTCACGTTTCATTTTAGGAGTTTAAAGTGGACCTAAAGTGTAGAATTATAAGAATATATATTTTAGACGTTGCAAACGAATTTCACTCATCCAGCTCCCATTTTCATAGCTCACCCTGTTGCTGAGATATGAAAAGTTAAAATTTATTCATTTTATTTGAAATAGTCGATTGCGCAATAATATGTGATGATCTTCTTGTAAAATTCACATTACTTGCTTTTGTTTCCTTTTGAAATTGAAATGTTTATATAACCTTGCAAAAATTACTGTTGTACGGTGAGGTTTTGTATAGTCAAGTCACCCTATAACAGGGAGAAAGTGATCACATTTTGGCACAAGGTGCATAGGCTTTCGAAAAAATAAAGAAAACAATGTAATTTGAATTATTAAGAATGACATTACAAATTATTGCGCCATCTACCATTTTAAATTGAATAAGCACCAACATTTTATATATCTCAGCTCAGGAATTCCTGTAAAGATGACAGTTAGACCATTTGGATTCATTTTTCAAGCTTTGTAACATATGTTTTTGAATTTTTAGCCTTTAGGTACACTTAGTTAAATTTAGCTAAAATTTGGCAGTTCTTTGTAGACCCTAAAAATGCATTTTCTATGTGCGTTTCTTTCAACATAAAAAGTTGATTTAACTGTATTTTCAAAGCAAAGTGAACTCAAAGCAAGCTGGAGCGATTTCACATTCTCACATTGATGAGCAGTTCTCTCTTTTCTGTGCCTTTCAATCGTTTTGGCTTACAGACCCTTAAGGGTGCAATTTGCAAAATTTCAATATCTCCTATGCATATTACGTAATGATACCATACGATTATGAAGGACACTAAATCGGATTTAAATTTAACGATACACATAATTCAGTCTATTAATGTGAGGAAATGACGTCACTCCTGTTTGCGTAAAGTTTACTTTAGCTTGCAAATTTGGTTTCATCATTGGTTCAAAAACTCGAAAAACTATAGGTAAAAATTTAATGTTATCTCATAAGAGTTATGATTCCTCTCCCTTTTAAAATTCAATTTTGCGTATAACTCTTCCTCATTGATTCGGCTTTTCTATAAGCAAGAAAAAAATCACATAATGAGGATTAATTTTTTCTCATTAATTAAGAAATTGCAGACATGAGATACATATTTCAAGGATGAATACATACAGTTTAGAACATTCAGGAAATGCCGTTTCCGGCCATCTGGAGGGTTTGCAAAGTCAAAAATTTTCTTGAACGCTCCGCGCCAACTGATGGTGGCGCTCCGCTTAGAAATATGTATTACCATTTTTCATAGATTAATTTTTTCTCCTTAATTGAGAAGTTGCAGACATATGATCCATATTTCAAGGCTGGGTACATGCAGCTTAGAACACTCGGGAAGTGCCATTTCCGGCCATCTGGAGGGTTTGTAAAGCCCAAAATTTTCTTGTACGCTCCGCGCCAACCGATGGTGGTGCTCCGCTTAGATAGTTGAAAGCGTCTCATTCAGTGAGGGCCCGATTTTCACTGACAGACAAACAACCCTTCTCACAGTTCGTATTTATTTCAGACAAAAAATTTTTTAGAGAAAAATAAAGTCCAAGAAAATGAAAACGCCAAAATGTAAGTTCTGACACGGGGAGGGAGGGGGGGGGGAGGGTGAGGCTCGGAAGTCTTCAATGCCTGCACCCCCCAAACAATAAAGCTGGGTCCGACCCAGCATGCTTTGCCACCCCTATCGAAAAACCCTGGCGCCGCCCCTGAGCATAAGGGCTAATGAGGTGGGTAGCCTAGGCTGATTTCTCGGGCTATTGGCTCTCAGGTGTCAAACTAAGCCTAGATTCAGGGGCAAGATCAGCCAAAAATGGGGGGGGAAGGGGGTTGCGAGTTAAATTGTGCTCAAGGTGATTTTGTTAGTAGCAAGGAGAAAACTTTATTTAGGGCAGTTTGTGGAATGAAGGTCATAGGCTTAGGCTAGTCTATTTGCTATTTGCCAATGTTCATGTACAGTACTGTACAGCCTTTAGCTTTATAAAAAGTTCAATGAGTTCCTTGTACATATTTCCATAGACTATCTAGACATGGTTGGAGAGCTGAAACTTGGCTCCATGGCGAGATAAGCAACTCTGAAATTTAGGTTCATGGGTAAAAAATTTTCAGGCATGATAGGGGCTAGCCTAGGGTACCTAGGCCTAGTTCTCATGTACACTTTGCTCCCTGAACTAGGCCTAGGCTATTGCAACACAAAGTTTTTCCCGCGTTATTACTGTGAGAGTAACATCGTCTGCGTGCGTTTCTGCAATGATTGTTGCTACATACGCGTATGTGCGTACATGATCGTAACCATAGCTATGAACTATGTCACAATTGAACAGCAGTGCGTGCTATATAGCATACAATAGTGTGAACGTCCTAGTAACAAGATTTAGAATGTTTTAAAAAACAAAACAGGATCGTTTGTACAAATCAATATTTTTGGTCTCTTTTTGGAGACTCAGTGCTAGTATCCTTAAAATGATGGGTCTTAAACATATAAATGACCCATAGAGGTCAATTACCTAGGAGGATATGTGAATTTGAGAAAGACTGAGACCATTCAAAATTTTTGAAGGTGCGGTAGCCCAATTTTGACAATGGGTATATTGATGACCTAGTATAGGAATCCCTATACTAGGTCAGCAGACTGCAGACTAGATAGGGGCCTACTTGATAGGACCAAGTTTAATAGGGCCTAGCCTAGTCCTCAGTAAAGATCCCTCTGCCCTATACACAGTTCTTACACTGACCCATTGAAAACGTGGGATCTTTGACCAGCACAGTGCTGGTCGAAATTGATTTTCGTCTTATACCTTAGCAAACCTTAGACCTTAGGCCTAAGTCAAAATTGACTACCATTCCTTTTCCTTTCTAAATCTTGCACTTATATTGCAGTTATTTTTATCACTTTAAACCTCTGAAAAGGCCTGAAAATTTGAAATAAAATCATCAACTTTGCCACTTTGTAAAATTCTACTTAAGCGTTCCAAATTGTTCTTGACATCAGAATGCCGTGTGTGTAACATTGTGATGTCACGCACAACATTTCGATTACTGTAGTTCCTACACATACACATGGAAATTGCCTCTGCAAACATTCTATACTGACGTAAAGATATAGGCCTAGCTCATTAGCATACTTAGCCTAGGCTATGCAGGGTTTTCATTAACCCGAGCTTCCGGGTCTCAGACGCACAACAAGCTGCCTAGACGCTTGGAAGAAAATCCAGTTCGTCTCGTGGACGCATGATGTTTAGCCTTATATGCACAAAAATTGTAGCTCTAAATGTTACAATATTTCTTGGCAAAAAATACCCCAAATGTGCTACAACATACCGCACACTTGCAGTCAAAGTTTCATTGCAGCTTCAAGCCTGCATATTTTACAGCGAATTTTTCAGTTTATGCCGACATATTACTGTAAGCAATGTAATGTTGTAGGTTCGTCATGCACGCCAATCATTAACACTCATATGGATGCTGTGCAGTGATGAGCATGGTATACAAACATACCGCGCTGTCAAAATAGGGAAGTAATGTACGCAAGCACCCATATATTAGGCTAGCCAAGTGTTACTTGAAGTTCAAGTGAAGAGCACACTGCACATGCACAGTAATGGCTCGAAAATTCTATGCGCCAGTAGGCTGAGGCTCGCAGCTCGCTATTCAAATGTTCGGGCTTCCAAAATTCATGATTCAAATTGCCTGTCGGGCTAAAGCCGCGAACACTGCAAAACCTCTGTAGACCCGCTACTTACGGGATGAGAAGTAAGAAAAGTAAAAATAATGCTGCTGTACCCCTAACCCTGTTGTATTTCTTCTCAATTTAAACCTTAATCATAGCCTGATTCTCGAAAAAATGAACGGTAAAACAGAAACTGAAGCACGCAGTATTTCAATGCAATTACTTGGCTTTTTCACACTATCTTATCGTGCATTATGTATGGTTGTAGAGTGTAGGTCTAACACGTTATACTTTCATACAGCAGTACGGAATGCATGATGTGATATATATCTATACGCACATGTATGTATTTGATACTGTGCAGAAATCAATGAAGCTTGTACTGTTCCGTTTGAGCATGAGTTCGAGTGTATCAAACTTTCTTGCACAGCTAGCTCATGTTTCAGGTATCATAATTTCGCAAATAATGTAAAAAGCGCAATTGCATAGGAATAAACATGCATGTTTTGTATTAAAAGCACCCACCATTATTAATGCAAAATATGACTAATAATGGCAATTTAAGCAGTACAAGCAGCGATCGAAAGCATACTCTACTCTCCTGAACCATACCCTAAGGTCATACCCACATATGTATATACGAACGTAGGTACATCCGTCAACTTCTCTACAGACCCTGTGCGTAGCCTTATGTATGCATTTAATTACGGAACTACACATGCACTACAAACTTTGCTGGCTTCGCAGTTCATTTCACTTGAATCTGGCCTAAGGTATCGGTGTTCGTGTACGCTACGGTCCTATACCAAACATACAGTAGTACGGTTTTTGACCGCAAATTCTTTTTGCTCTCTTCATGGGAAAAATGTAGTCAGAGAAAAGGACGAGCGTTGATTGATTTTACATCAGTTCAATGTAAAAAAGAATGCAATAAATGAAGAAAATATATGTTCAAGGTTATAGTACAAGTATGGGACTCTTGGAAAATTTTTGAAACCCTGGAAAAATTTTTGGGGGACGCTTGAAAAAGAAGGCTGAGAATTTCAGTACTCTTGAGATTGGAAGAACATGTCATATAAGAGCTACAATTTGCAGTTCTAATCTGAGTGTGAAGGGAGACACTCAGGCTTCGACAAATCCCCCGCCCGACAGTCCTGGACAAGTAAAAACTTACTCGGGCAAGTGCATTGTTCAATATCACAGCCGGTCGGGCAATTACCCTTGCGAAGTCTCCTCCACAAGGAGTTCAAAGGCATATTAAAAGTGGACAATTAGATATTCATGCGGACAAGTGGACTAAGAGAACAGCTAGCCCGATGGACAAGTAATGAAAAAAGAATTTGTCGAAGCCTGGAGACACTGCAGCTATTTCTGTGGCTACATATGACTAATGTGCCAGAGGCACCAGTGTTATGTGGGAATAAACTGCAGAACTGACTACGAACCTCGACACTACCCTACGTCGACCCACAGGCATTCGAAACATTTACGTACATATACTACACACTATATATATATTATAAGACAAGGTAGGACATTTCGATAGGAGAAGACTTCGGCCCAGTGACTGCACTGCCACCCAGTGCTTCCACACTCTAAATTCATTTTTCCTGAAATGGAATCTAAAATTACCTGAAAACGGCCATTTCAGGAAAAATGATTTTAAAGTGTGGAAGCACTGGCTGTGCGACTGGGCCGATGCTCTTACTTAGTTTTTATTCTTATTTTTATTTTATTTTGTCACCTTTTTTTACTGTTTAGAATTTATCTTACAGTATGCACAAAGTTGCATCCGAAGAGGTGTTGGATATTCTGCTGGAACAGATGACGTGATCGACAAAGTCTTTTGAGGTTCACAGTAAGAGTAGAGTGTAAAAATTGGCCAACATTCATGCTTCGTCCTGAGAAATGTCCTACCTTGTCTTATTATATATATATAGTGTGTGTAGTATATGTACATAATGTTTCGAACGCCTGTGCGTTGACCCACAATGGCAATAGGCCTACATAAAGCCTAAACACGTGTAGGTGAGCAGGCTTTGGAAAAGCTGCTAAGGCACTCTACAGTAGATTTCAAGGTTCCTTGAAATAGTTATATCATTCCATTCTACCAATGCAGTGTTGTGTCTCCTTTTTGTGTCTATTTTGTAAGGAGCCCCCTTAAGCAACATGGAAATACGGGTCAAATAGGTGTCCCAGGGAGGTTCAATACGGGACGCGGGACAAATGAACCAAATACGGGACAATCCCGTATTTTACGGGACGTCTAGTCACCCTGGATTAGGCGAACGACCATAGTCCTTTACTGAGGACTAAGAAGTAGGGCTTAGCCTAGCCTAGAGTACCTAGGCCTAGTTCTTACGTACACTTTGTTCCCTGAACTAGGCCTAGGCTATTGCAACACAAACTTTTGACCGCATATTACTGTGAGAGTAATATCGTCTGCGTGCGTTGCTGCAGTGATTGTTGCTATATACGCGTATGCGCGTGTATGAACGTAATATGGACTATGTCACAATTGAACAGCAATGCGTGCTATTTAGCATACAATAGTGTGAACGTCCTAGTTACACGATTTAGCAGTTTCACAGAATGTTTAAAAAACAAAACAGGATCGTTTGTGTAAATCAAAATTTTTGGTCTCTTTTTGGACACTAAGTGCAAATAATCATAGAATGAAGGTTCTTAAACATATAAAGGACCCGTAGAGGTCAACTATGTAGGAGTATACGTGAATTTGACAAAGTTCGAGACTATTTAAAATTTTTGAAGGTCCAGTAGCCCAATTTTGACAAAGGGTATATTGCTGACCTAGTATGGGAAGCCCCAAAGCTTCCCAAATACTAGGTCAGCAGACTGCGGACTAGGCTTAGCCCTGAGCCTAGGCTAAAGACCCGACTGGAAAACATGTATGTTACGCCGAAGATCTTCGGCGTGCAGTAAAGACCTTATACGCCAATTTCATGGCGTGATTTTCTTGTCTTTTACATACACACTGTACTTAAAACACAGTACGACAATTTGGCGTGGCGTAAAAGTTGAGAAAACAGGTGACTGGCGTAAAAATTCGGTGTAGGAAATACGAACTTTCCAGACTGGGCTAAAGAATAACGTTAAAGTTAGGCCTAACGATAGGCACAATCGGCCCAACGTTAAATCTGTGTAGCCTAGAGTATCTCACCCTGCGAGCATCTTCCGAAGCTTTCTTTCGCACAACATGAATCAGTCAATTGCCTGCACCTTTGACGAACGTTACAGGAAATTCTGGCTTAAAATTCTGTATGTATGCTAACAGTACTAAATGTGTAACATTAAGGTTTTTGAACAGCCTAACTGTAAGACTATAGGCTGAGAGTGAGAATTGGAAGTAGAACACAGTAACACTACACTACGCACTGACAATATAAAATGCATTAGGCCTACAGTAGGCTACATTAAATTTAGAACCATGTGTGCTCACTTTCACAGTATAGTGGTATTCGAAAGACAGGACGTTGCATTTCGCGCTATGGACTTACTGTAAGTCGTTTTCTCTAGTGTTCGTAGAGTGTCCTTTTGCAAGATCAGAACGGGCGAAAACCGAAAGGCCAGGCAGGTACCGTAACGCGACGGTGCACAAGTTGTTTTGCACTGACATGACCCAATCTGTCACTGTGCAAAGACGTTTTGTACATAGGCCTAGGTTATTGACTAAGTTCTGGTTTGCACATAGAGCAGGATGAGAAGGGGCTACAGCGATAGCAGGAGGTCAAATCTTTCAGTTGTTGAAAAATTTTATAAGTGAAGAAACCTTCCTATTAGACCTTACACAAATTCTCTCAAGAAAATGACAAAGTCCGAGACCCCCGTTGACTTTGTACACGATCCAAATCCCAAAAAATATTCTAAGTCCGATGGTCACAGGAGGTGATAACTTTGAAGTGGTCCCACGCCCCCGAAAACTAACGCAATGGCCTTATCAGCCCTCGGTCAAATCCCCAGTCGGTTCTTAACAAATCCCGACCCAGACCGGGGCTATATCCTTGGGCGAGGGGTCAGGGCGGGCATATGAAGTTTTCAAAAACGCCAATTTGTACCCCATTGACTTTGTACACGATCCAAATCTCAAAAATATTCTAAGTCCGATGGTCACAGGAGGTGATAACTTTGAAGTGGTCCCACGCCCCCGAAAACTAACGCAATGGCCTTATCAGCCCTCGGTCAAATCCCCAGTCGGTTCTTAACAAATCCCGACCCAGACCGGGGCTATATCCTTGGGCGAGGGGTCAGGGCGGGCATATGAAGTTTTCAAAAACGCCAATTTGTACCCCATTGACTTTGTACACGATCCAAATCTCAAAAATATTCTAAGTCCGATGGTCACAGGAGGTGATAACTTTGAAGTGGTCCCACGCCCCCGAAAACTAACGCAGTGGCTTTATCAGCCCTCGCTCAAATCCCCAGTCGGTTCTTAACAAATCCCGACCCAGACCGGGGCTATATCCTTGGGCGAGGGGTCAGGGCGGGTCTATGAAGTTTTCAAAAACGCCAATATGTACCCCATTGACTTTGTACACGATCCAAATCTCAAAAATATTCCAAGTCCGATGGTCACAGGAGGTGATAACTTTGAAGTGGTCCCACGCCCCCGAAAACTAACGCAATGGCCTTATCAGCCCTCGGTCAAATCCCCAGTCGGTTCTTAACAAATCCCGACCCAGACCGGGGCTATATCCTTGGGCGAGGGGTCAGGGCGGGCATATGAAGTTTTCAAAACCCCTCGCCCAAGGATATAGCCCCGGTCTGGGTCGGGATTTGTTAAGAACCGACTGGGGATTTGAGCGAGGGCTGATAAAGCCACTGCGTTAGTTTTCGGGGGCGTGGGACCACTTCAAAGTTATCACCTCCTGTGACCATCGGACTTAGAATATTTTTGAGAGTTGGATCGTGTACAAAGTCAATGGGGTACAAATTGGCGTTTTTGAAAACTTCATAGACCCGCCCTGACCCCTCGCCCAAGGATATAGCCCCGGTCTGGGTCGGGATTTGTTAAGAACCGACTGGGGATTTGACCGAGGGCTGATAAAGCCACTGCGTTAGTTTTCGGGGGCGTGGGACCACTTCAAAGTTATCACCTCCTGTGACCATCGGACTTAGAATATTTTTGAGAGTTGGATCGTGTACAAAGTCAATGGGGTACAAATTGGCGTTTTTGAAAACTTCATAGACCCGCCCTGACCCCTCGCCCAAGGATATAGCCCCGGTCTGGGTCGGGATTTGTTAAGAACCGACTGGGGATTTGAGCGAGGGCTGATAAAGCCACTGCGTTAGTTTTCGGGGGCGTGGGACCACTTCAAAGTTATCACCTCCTGTGACCATCGGACTTAGAATATTTTTGAGAGTTGGATCGTGTACAAAGTCAATGGGGTACAAATTGGCGTTTTTGAAAACTTCATAGACCCGCCCTGACCCCTCGCCCAAGGATATAGCCCCGGTCTGGGTCGGGATTTGTTAAGAACCGACTGGGGATTTGACCGAGGGCTGATAAAGCCACTGCGTTAGTTTTCGGGGGCGTGGGACCACTTCAAAGTTATCACCTCCTGTGACCATCGGACTTAGAATATTTTTGAGAGTTGGATCGTGTACAAAGTCAATGGGGTACAAATTGGCGTTTTTGAAAACTTCATAGACCCGCCCTGACCCCTCGCCCAAGGATATAGCCCCGGTCTGGGTCGGGATTTGTTAAGAACCGACTGGGGATTTGAGCGAGGGCTGATAAAGCCACTGCGTTAGTTTTCGGGGGCGTGGGACCACTTCAAAGTTATCACCTCCTGTGACCATCGGACTTAGAATATTTTTGAGAGTTGGATCGTGTACAAAGTCAATGGGGTACAAATTGGCGTTTTTGAAAACTTCATAGACCCGCCCTGACCCCTCGCCCAAGGATATAGCCCCGGTCTGGGTCGGGATTTGTTAAGAACCGACTGGGGATTTGACCGAGGGCTGATAAAGCCACTGCGTTAGTTTTCGGGGGCGTGGGACCACTTCAAAGTTATCACCTCCTGTGACCATCGGACTTAGAATATTTTTGAGAGTTGGATCGTGTACAAAGTCAATGGGGTACAAATTGGCGTTTTTGAAAACTTCATAGACCCGCCCTGACCCCTCGCCCAAGGATATAGCCCCGGTCTGGGTCGGGATTTGTTAAGAACCGACTGGGGATTTGAGCGAGGGCTGATAAAGCCACTGCGTTAGTTTTCGGGGGCGTGGGACCACTTCAAAGTTATCACCTCCTGTGACCATCGGACTTAGAATATTTTTGAGAGTTGGATCGTGTACAAAGTCAATGGGGTACAAATTGGCGTTTTTGAAAACTTCATAGACCCGCCCTGACCCCTCGCCCAAGGATATAGCCCCGGTCTGGGTCGGGATTTGTTAAGAACCGACTGGGGATTTGACCGAGGGCTGATAAAGCCACTGCGTTAGTTTTCGGGGGCGTGGGACCACTTCAAAGTTATCACCTCCTGTGACCATCGGACTTAGAATATTTTTGAGAGTTGGATCGTGTACAAAGTCAATGGGGTACAAATTGGCGTTTTTGAAAACTTCATAGACCCGCCCTGACCCCTCGCCCAAGGATATAGCCCCGGTCTGGGTCGGGATTTGTTAAGAACCGACTGGGGATTTGAGCGAGGGCTGATAAAGCCACTGCGTTAGTTTTCGGGGGCGTGGGACCACTTCAAAGTTATCACCTCCTGTGACCATCGGACTTAGAATATTTTTGAGAGTTGGATCGTGTACAAAGTCAATGGGGTACAAATTGGCGTTTTTGAAAACTTCATAGACCCGCCCTGACCCCTCGCCCAAGGATATAGCCCCGGTCTGGGTCGGGATTTGTTAAGAACCGACTGGGGATTTGACCGAGGGCTGATAAAGCCACTGCGTTAGTTTTCGGGGGCGTGGGACCACTTCAAAGTTATCACCTCCTGTGACCATCGGACTTAGAATATTTTTGAGAGTTGGATCGTGTACAAAGTCAATGGTTGATTGGAACTTAGACAATTTTTCTTTCCTCCTGTACATACGTTCAATAGGAGAAGTTTGGACTTGAACGATTTTGCCCTGTTGAGAAAAGATTTAGCATGGTACTTCGCTGTAGCCCTACCTGAGCAGGATAGAGCACCAGAGTTGGAGCACCAACACCCTCTCAACTTTGGCGAAAGTTTTTGAGAGACGAGTGCTCATAGTAATGGTAGGCCTAGTGATGAAAGTTCGACTCGCCAGGTATAGCCTATTTGGGGTTTACTTTAATCTGCAGTCTGCAGTGGTCTAGGCGTAGGCTACTAGCCTATGGCCACAGAGGAGTTTTCAGGGCTTCATCAGTAGGCTACTACAAAGTTACATTACAAGCCTAGCTAGGCCTAACGTTAGGCCTAGGTTAGCAATACTGATAATAGGCCTACTCTAGGCAACAATACATAACACAGGCCTAACTTATTGAAGTTAAAGGGCAAAGGAGGGCTAAAGCCCTGTAGACCATACGCCAAATGATCGATGAGAGGGCACTTTAGAACTGCATTCTGGGAAGGATTATTCTGTGAACAGATGACCGAAGTAGATCGTCACCATGGAGAAGGCTGTCACTATTTTATTTGGCATTAGCCTAGGCCTAGGTCTATTTATACATGCACTGATTCAGATATGCCATTGCCAAATTGGGCTAGGCTAGGCCTAATGCTAGTCCTATCTTATCCACAAAAATTTTGAAATTTTGACCCTTACGTCACAGTTTTTCTCAGATTCACATTTGCCTAGTAGTAATTATCAGATAGGCCTAGGCCTATATGCCTACGCTGCACATGGGCAGCTGTTTTGGAAAACGTAAGGCTACAGGGTCTAGAACTTAGCAAATGTAGGCTAGCCTAGGCCTAATTGAAAATGACTCATATAGCTTATGATTATTGCATTACTGTTCTTTTTGCTGTGATATCTTTCGAAGTTGCCTTTTAAGAAGCTACAAGTATACACAGTCAGTTGTCTGTTTTGTGAGAAGCCAAAGGGATAGGCCTATGCAGTAAAAAGTCAATTAGCCTATCCTCTCCGGGGATATGTTTTTAAAACCTACAAAATGACTACCTAACTTTTATACTACGGTATTTTACAAATTATGGCCTTGTGATATTTGTTATTTATTATACATTTTTTTTATTATTTATTGTACAATATTTTTGGCAGGAAAGATAATTGCATTAAGTGACCAGGGTGCATTCCATGTAAGGCCTACGCCGGAGGTACGCCGAGGTTTTTGTGATCGTACGCCGGGCCTATGTACGCGGGGCCGATGTATGCCGGGCTGATATACGCCGGGATTTCCTGTACTGTGCATATACAATGCATGTACATAGCAATCCGTAGGGGTGCGTACATATGTACAGTATACATGTACGTGATGCATACACGGTCACCATACATTGGCAATGCACGTACAGGTATATAGTACACACACGTTAGAACTAGTCAGTAGCAATCCTTAAAGTGGCTATGCCACGTGTAAATTAACGGTTTAAACCCTTTGGTATCTTTAGGAATACGTTTCCTACAACGAAAATTAACCATTCAGTTTGTTTACAACTTGTTTTTCCGCTCGAAAATTGAGAAAAAGTACACCCTCTTCCAGCCTTGAAAAGTTAGTCTTCCCGAAAATTTTCAGAATCTTGTTACGTCTTGTGACGTCACTTTAGGAACTGATCGTTGCTTGCCGTGGTATCCTTCAGACATTTGATACAGTGTTTGCATTCCATTGTACCGGTTACCAAGGTCGATACAATGTAAAACCTGCGTGGAAAGTTGTAAATTTTGGAATTGTTATCTCTTTTCTCGTGCTTACCAGTTGTTTTAGTCAATTAAATTCATTTCACGCACGTTTTTCGTCTTGGTGTCATGGTAAGTAGCTGCATACATGTACAAACATTCACAATGCAACAGCATAGGTACAGCATGGAAGTACTACTTCCATGGGTACAGTACACAACATACCTGATACTACACAATGTATCACCAGCACTGTTTCGTAGTAGGTACCATGTGAAATCAAATGTAATACTTTCTTTGGAATGGCGGACCTGAGCCAGGGAGTTGCCCTCTAATGGCAACTCCTTGATCGGACAGGAATGTTGGACTGTCGGTAAGGTGAGTTTTCTTGGATTTGAAATCAGAAAGGCGAAGGCGATACTGAACAAGACGTTAGTGGTGCAGATGGGGTGAGTAATTCCTTACGGCGCATAGGACCGTATCGATTTGAGAGTGTTAGGTGAGGTAAAAGTACAACACCACAACAATTCGAGCATGAGAGAAGCATTTGGAGCAATTGAAAGGGACTTTAGCTTGGAAAGTTTTATGTAGGCAGTCAAAATATGAACTTTAGGTTACTTTCGTGCAAGTGTCAGTGGAAATCGTGGAACTAGCCTATGATCCAGTGTGCACAGTGTTTCGCTGGCTGCTGCCAGTCCACTCACTGTACGTAATACTGCAGACCAAACCGAACAGTACACTGCCGAGTTTTTTTGTTATTCGTTTATGAATCAAGAGTATTTGTAATTATTTGTAATAGCCTACTGCAGCCCCAAAATATAACAGACCGACACCACTCTCCAAACAGACAGAATAAAGTTCAAATTCAAGACATGCCGCGAATTACAATCATTACTATCTCTTACGTACGTATAGGCTATGTTGTACGCCAGGTTCGGTATACGGAGGCTGGTGTTCCTAAAATGACGTCATCATTTTGTTGGCTTGAAATCTCATTTTCAACAGTCTATTTATTGGTGCAATTTTTTGAAACATTAATTTCTTTTTAATGCTCAAGGTTGTAAGGGTAATGAAAACAGTTTTGGAAAGATCTTTTTGTGTACTTAAGGCTAAATTTGTCTCCCGTTATTCCAATTTACGTGTCATGGCCACTTTAAACGATTGTACGTACGTATGTATACATGTACATAATGCATCGGCAATACAAGTACAGGTATATAGCATAGTACTGTACGTGATCATACGGCGGGAGTTGACCGATTCGGTACGCCAAGGTTCCGTTTGCCCGCCGCTACGCCGAGAAGAAGTCGGTGCTCACGCCGAAGATCTTCGTGTTGTAGTGCATGGAATGCAGACTGGTTAAGTGATTGTTAGACTGATTAGGCATTAAGTGTAATTGAGGTATTGTGAATTCATACGAGGTAATATCCTCACATTTTGTTTTGTATTGTCACATTGACCTCTTGTCTTAAAGAAGATATTATCCTACAGGATATTATATGATCACAAGGTTTGTTGGGAGGAGGAGGCATGGAATAAGGTCAGGGTGAGAAGTCTCAAGAAAACAGCCTACAGGATATCATGCGAGGATTGGGTCTGTGAATTACTGTAGGTGCTGTGAATTGACCCCTGTGTGAAGTTGTATGGCCTCAACATCATGCATAATAATGAGGGGTGAGGCTAAACTTTAAAATGGCATATCTCCCATTCAGGATGACTGATAAGCTTCATATTTGGCATGTTAATGCCAATAGGTTGAGGAGAGCTTTTTGGTGACAGTCTGTCATAATCATTAGTATTGGTGAGTGGGCAAGGCCATTTTTGGTTTCGATGATAAGAGAAACCTATGCATTCATGATGGCGTTTGTACATGTGTGTGGGTGTGTATGTGTGTGTGTTCGTGATGCTTAGCTCATTAACACGATATCTCAAGAAGGGAAACTCTGACAGTTCTCAAACTTGGTACATAAATGCCCTATGTTGATAGGAAGAACCCTGTTGTTTTTGGTGGAGGTCAAAGGTCATCTGGGGTCACCAGAAGTCAATCTCTGAAAAGCTTGTTAACATGATATCTCAAGATAGGAAGCTTGGATAAATTTCATACTTAGTTTGTAGATGCATATGGTAAGAGAAATAACCCTATTGTTTTTGGTAGAGGTTAAAGGTCGTCTGGGGTCACCGGCGGTCAAACCCTGAAAACCGTGTTAACACAATATCTCAAGGTAGGAAGCTTTGATAGATTTCATACTTAGTATGTAGATACATTATGGTAAGAGAAAGAACCCTGTTGTTTTTCTAGAGGTCAAAGGTCATCTGGGGTCACCCTATGCCCTGTGTTGATAGGAAGAACCCTATTGTTTTTGGTGGAGGTCAAAGGTCATCTGGGGTCACCAGAAGTCAATCCATGATGGCCAATGCAGCCCATTAAAGATTGGTCCTGAGATTCATTGAGGGTGTAACAATTTGATGCTTGATAGTAAACTAACTACCAAAAGTGCTGCCAGTAGTAGGATTTACCCTTGAATGCACACAATTGCACCAAGCCATGTGTGATTGCAGACATACTGACCAACTGTACCAGCTATTTATATGTAGTGCATTATGATGCTATTGTGACCATTTGTAGCCACTACCTTTGGAAATCAGCTGGTGGTTATCTAAGAACCAATTTTTGCAGTAGAGCATTCAATGAGGCTAATGTTACAAACTCGGGTTGATATTTAAAGGGGAAATGCAGTCACCCCAACTTGAAGTAGTGTAGTAGACTGTCCTGTTTCATGATTGGCTCTCTAGAGTCACGTGACAATATTTTTTCTCCTCAAATGTGAAATTTACTAGAAGTAACTGATTGGTTTACCTTGAATATGAAATACTGAAGTCCTAAAATATTATGAAAGTTACTTTGAAGAGAAATAAGAAGAAAATTGTGAGATTTAGTGGTTGCTTCAAAATAAGTTTGGGGCGACTGCTCTTGCCCTTTAATCTCCCGTTTTGGGCCAAAAACAGGGGTCTCGGGTGGTATTCCTTATGGGCTGAGAAGAGGCTCAATCCATAAATAAGGGGTCCAATGGGGTTTTTACTGACTTTGCCAATATAATTCTTAATTTCAAAGACATGGAATACAACAAACCAGTGTATCAGGTATTTTATTATACCTTATCCATATGGCTATCTTATGATATACACACTAAATTTTCAACGTTTAGCATTTTCTAGAAAATAGACCATTTTGCTTTGGTGTCCCCCATGATTTTTTGGTAACAGCTGTGACATACAATCATACAAATCTAATTTACCTGAAAAACATATTTATCATAGACTGAATTGCTTTATTCATTTATCATGGTAAGGATATCACCAATAATCAACATTCCCAAAATATCAGTATTACTGCTTCACCCATTTTTTCAAACAGGCACATAGAAAATTAAGTGACCAACATAATCTTTTGGTGTCCCCCTAGTTATGTTGGTTTTTTGATGTAGTTCTCATCATTTTTACAAATGTGGTCATTCTCAGGTGGCTAAAGTTCATTTTATGTAAGAATTAGGTCAAAGTCTTTTTGATAGTGGCACATTTGGAAAGAAATAATGAAAACAAACATTGTCAGGGCATCCTTCATAATCGGCAAAATTTTGGTGTCACCCCTCAGTGAGTTATGTTGGTCAACTTTGGTGCTTCACCATTTGCACAAACAGCTAAATTTTTTTGTGAATTAAGTCACATGTAAAGAATATAACAGAATGTAACTAGAAAACATATTCCCATGTCTTTTGAACCAAGTATTTTATGCTGATGGACATTTGATTTTTTGGTGTCCCCCCATGTTGCCATAGTTATGTCCGCCATTCTTGATGTATGAAAACTTATTCCCATGTCTTTTGAACCAAGTATTTTATGCTGATGGACATTTGATTTTTTGGTGTCCCCCCATGTTGCCATAGTTATGTCCGCCATTCTTGATGTATGAACAATAAAAGTTCAATGAAACTGGGGCTTTTAATGGTATCTTATTACAGCAAACAGTAGTTTCTATTCCATTAAAAGTTTCCAGGTCAACTCAACATTTAAAAATTAAACTGACAGTTTTCATGTTAGGTGTTATGGGGACACCAATTCTTGGTGTCCCTGTTACACGCGACAGTCTGAGTGGAGTAAAATGTCTTGCTATATCACACCTGTCCATAAAGAGACAGAAAATAAGATAGCAAATGGCAAGTCTAACAATGTAAAAGTATTAAAGAGGAAAATTTGAGTAGTTGAATATCATTTTCCAGTTAAAAGCAGTCAAATTAGTACAAAGTATATAAAAGTGTGACCTTTTTGACATCTTAAAGTATTGAGAATACTGAAATGACCTTTTTTTAAGTTTTGGAAAATTCTTTCAAACTTTTTCCTTGTTGTTCTTAGAAAGGGTGCTGAATCACACTCAACTGTGAATTTTCAACCATTTAGGATTTTCTTTGATCTTTTAAGAGGAGATTAAAGACTGCTTTGGTGTCCCTGTTATATTGGTCAATTTTACAGGCACGTATATGTTTGAGTGAGCCCCCTCCTCCATACATAATTCTGTATGTAAAAACATTTGTATTTTTTATAAATGCTGATAATACTCTATCACGAGTATAAATTTCAATCAGTTTAGATGATTTTTAAATTTTGACCTCACGTCACACTTTTGGACCCCTAATTTATGGATTGAGCCAAGATCGTAATGCTCTGAAAAGCTTGTTAACATGATGTCTCAAGATAGGAAGCTTGGATAAATTTCATACTTATGCAGCCGTCGATTGTAATCTTCACCTAACCCCCCTCAAGGTCCGTTGCAGATTCGACTTTGAGTCGACGTTGAGTCTTCAAGTCTCATAAACTTGAAAATGGTGAAACTTGACCGAAATATTTTCCGAGGCAGAGTGAAACTTCGCCTATAAAAAATGTTGGAAGCATCGAATCTTCAACGAACGATTTCCGTAATTATGGTGAAAATGCGTCGAACAATGTTTTTTGATGGTCGAAATTGCATCGTGTGTCTGCACATAATTTTCATCATGTCGGGAAAATTCTTTTCTGAAATGTGGAAACTTGACTGCATGCTTTGGCGTCCGCAATTAAAGCCAAATGTACATACGTATGCACACCTACTGTAATACACATGGAACATGCGTAGCGTCACAATGTGAAGACAAAACGGGTCAAACGCTAGACAACGAATGCATGGTCTGTACATGATTTCGGACCAAGTCGTCCCCATTCCGTCAAACTCAACACGAAGCCAAGTTGGCCTCAAGAATCCCCTCGCAACGTTTACAGAATTATATAAGCTTTTTCAAGGCTTTTTTATGCTATCCCTGGTACTCTGGTTTGTTTTTGTGATCTCCATCTTTTTCTCTCTCTCTGTTTTGTTTTATATTTTGAGAGTCGTCCAAATACACTTGTGTTATGATTTTTTTATGTTGGGGAGTGGGGACGACTTGGATGTTGAACGACTTGGACTGGGTACAACTTGGTTTGCTGCAGAGTTGGTTTGTGGATGACTTGGACTACCCCTCGTGTACATAACCAGAATGGCTGCTGTACATTTAAGGTACAGTTTGAATTTGCCCAGTATGTCAATGGAAGTGTAGCCACCAGTGATGAATTTATGCCACCCTGCAGTCCCAAAGATATTTCGGGTAATGCAATAGGTCCTTCAAATGTGTCATCTTTCATAATAACATGTGAAAAATTAGTCTTAAGCTTTGTAAACCAATTTTCTATTCGGTGGTGAATCTTGGGCTAACAATCATTTGCAGACTGGTGAATCTCTGCCTAAAGAAAATGAAGGCCTTGGTGAATCCTCAGCTAAAAGATTCATTGTGATTGGTGAACCTTACAATTTTCAATACAGAGGTGAATCTTTGACTAATTATTTTTCCATAAAAGGTGAAAAGAAGTGAAGGCTTGAGGGGGGTAAGGTGAAGATAACGATTGACTGCTGCATTAGTTTGTAGATGTATATGGAAAGAGAAATAACCCTATTGTTTTTGGTAGAGGTCAAAGGTCGTCTGGGTCACCGGCGGTCAAACCCTGAAAACCGTGTGAACACAATATCTCAAGATAGGAAGCTTTGATAGATTTCATACTTAGTATGTAGATGCATTATGGTAAGAGAAAGAACCCTGTTGTTTTTCTAGAGGTCAAAGGTCGTCTGGGGTCACCGGCGGTCAAACCCTGAAAACCTTTTTAACACAATATCTCAAGATAGGAAGCTTAAATAGATTTCATACTTAGTATATAGATGTGTTATGGTAAGAGAAGGAACCCTGTCATTTTTGGTGGAGGTCAAAGGTCATTTAGGGTCACTGGGGGTCAAACCTTGAAAACTTGTTAACACAATGTCTCCAGGTAGGAAGCTTGGATAGATTTCATATGTGGTATGTGGATGCGTTATGGTGAGAAGATGAACCCTGTCGTTTTTGGTGGAGGTGAAAGGTCATCTGGGGTCATGTTGGTCAAACACTGAAAACCTTGATAACACGATATCTCCAGGTTGGAAGCTTGTATAGATTTCATACATAGTATGTGGATGCGTTGTGGTGTGAAGATGAATGCTTTTGTTTTTGGTGGAGGTCAAAGGTCATTTGGGGTCAGGGGGTCAAGAAGCAAACTTTTCCAAGAATTCCCAAGCTCGTTATCTGGGGTCGCCAGAGGTCAAAATGCAAAATTTCCCAAGAATTTCCAAGATCAATTTATATGAACATAAAACCGTATTTTTCAAACACGTTAAGATAGCACTTGACCAGTGACTGAAAGATATGGGACATCATGGCATTATTTGGAATAGACCATATTTATCATGGAAACCTCAATGCATTTTTGCATTCTGGTTGAAAATGGTTTAAATGTGTACTTGGCATACTTGGTTCGTTGAAATCAGTAGTCAGTGCTGGACTACTGGTTAGTGATGGATTTGGGAACTCCAACTTTAAATTGAATTATATTGCTGTATTTGTGTATTGCTGTAAATGCATGAAGTATGTTATTCAGTCTGAAAAGAAAATGTATCCTGAATTAATGAAAAATATTCCTATTTAACTGATTCTTAAATTTACTATTAAGTTCACTTTAGTCATAGATCAATGTATGATCTTCAACTCACACGTACAGGCCATTATCATAATGTAGAGTAGCTAGATCACTTTATTTGGCTAACTGTGCTCAAATCTGAAATACAAAATTTTCCCTGGCCCGATAGGCCTAATAATTCGTATTTACATCCATACCTCATTTATAGCACAAATTGATTTCCAGTAATCTGAACTGTAATATTCGTAAACTGATTTTAATACTCACTTCTTGGCAGATTCCCATGAAAACCATTCCCACTGGAATAGTTCCAACCAGTCGTCTTACTGTTTCATAGACCCACAACTGGAATGCTAGAAATATCTGTCAGTTAATAATTTTAAACCAAGATGCCATAATGTTTGAGCTAAAGAAAAAGTAACACACAAAAGATAATTGCTCATTATATGCAACTGCAATTTTAAGTACAGGTACCTGCAAATCTACAAACCATCATGCACATGCATGTATGTCATATGAGAAATAACAAACATGTGTACAAACAATACTCATGGTAGGAAAGGTGTGCTGTGCACGATTCTTGGTAGGTATGTTTACCCTCGTGTGAAGTTGTCTCCAATGGCCCCTTTGGCAGTGGCGTGTGCAGGATTTCAAAGGTGGGGGGCACAACCTGTGATTCCCCCGACTGACATGGAGGGATGTGACAAGTGCACCGAAGGTGCACCACGAGCGCGAAGCGCGAGTTTGCACGCGTGGGGTCCAGGGGCCCGCGTCAGGGCCCCTGGCGGGGTCCAGGGGCAGAGCCCCGGTGGGGGTCCAGGGGGCCAAGCCCCCGGAAGCTCCTGCAACATAAGGTAATAAGACCGCCCTAAATTGGTTCTAGAGGCCTTATTGATCAGGTTTCGTTTGTTTCAGATTTTGTAAAATTCGATGTCAGTGACGGAGAGTTCAGGTTATCCTCTATGCGTTGAAAGCCGCAGTGTGCTACAGTATGTGTCACATACATTGACAGGTACTACGTTAAAGATCACGAGGCCAGTCAAGAAGGCTGCTTGAGATAATCGCCAAAGTTAACAGCACTGTTTCATCCTTAAACCTATATAGTTTACCATTACAGATGGTTAAAGTGACTAGCGCGAAGGGCGAAGGGAACTTAATGATAGGAGGCCTACCTGCACCATATGAGACAGATATTGATATTGATAGCATCCTGTCTGATTATTCACTGTACATGTAGGACAATTGGAAGAGCTCTATCCTTTGGTAAACGACCAAAAAATGAAAAAAAAATCTCTTCTAATATCATTCTGTAGGCTACTTCTAAGTTTTGAGTGCCAGGGATGGGGCCAGGATTTGCCCGACAGGTGGCCAGACGGGCGGAGGCAGCGACCTGAAGCCCCGACAGCCCCGATGCCGACAAGGGGATGGGGAAGATGGATCTGAAGAAAATGTGATCAAGAACATAAAGAAAACAAAAAAGAAAAACTGTAGGGGTTCTAGACCATATCGGGGATAACATACATATTATCGAAACACTTGGACTACCCTATGAAACAGCCAAACTTTGGTCCGTGAGTCGCTCACAAACTGACCGTACCGCATGACACACATTAGAGAACAGTAACTAGGCTTAGCGACATGCGATGAAATTTTCGACCTCCACATGAACAGTGTTCTCTGCCTACATGTTTTGTGGTAAGGTTGGCAGGACATGTGCTTTCTAGCAATGTGAAATGGAACTGCTGAAGATCCTGGAGTACCTATACAGCGCGCGTAGCGCGCCGAAAAATTTGGGTTCTTATTTGAGAAATTGTCCTCCCTCAGTCGCCGTCGGGGACTGCCTGCATACTCTATCGTATGATTAAGACTCCCCGATGGGGCTCCCCGCCCCCACCTGGCGCCATCCCTGTTGAGTGCTCAGTGTCTCTTCAATCTTTTTCTCTTCCCCTAACCCTTAAGTCCCCCGACTAAGAGATTTTCCCCCGACTGGCTTCAGCGGTGGGGGGGCCAGTGCCCCCCTGGCCCCCCCCCTTTGAACACGCTACTGCCCTTTGGGGACAATATCATGCATTGTTATGATGAGTGGAGCTAAAAATTTTTTTTTAAAATGGCCGCATCTCCTCATCAGGATGGCTTAGGCTGGTTAGCTTCGTATATGGCTTGAGTGTGCTAATAGGAAGAGATAACATTTTTTTTGGCAACAGTTCATCATTAATATTCATGAGTTAGCTGAGTCATGTTGTAAATGGCTGGAAATGCTTGTGCACAAGTAAGATGACATCATTTTCTGGCTTTGTAAACATTGTAAAGTTGTCACTTAATTTTTCTCTTTTTTTTTTCTTTTTGACGATAGTGTATCAATTACAGCTACAGTAGGTGTAGTACATAGTTTGTCTTCTCCTTTGTATCAGTCATTGATTGAATTTATAATTCTGACTGATTCTTTTCACTAACATAAAAAGCTATAAACTGCCTAGTGGATGATAAGTAGCAACTTGTTTTCTTTGACACTTGTCTCCTAAACAGTTCAATTTATTGAAAGATGGATCTTAAGCTGTGTGTTATTCAGTCATCAAATTCAGTGACATAGGTGGAAAAAGTTGGGAAGCTGGGAGGCTCCTTCCTGGGAAATTTGGGCATTTGGAGGGAAATTTTGGCAATTGAAGGGAAATTTCGCTTCTTTGTGCATATAAATATACAAAGAACTGCAGAAAATTTTATTCCCTTCCTGGGAAGTAACTATTTTTTCCAGCCCTGTTCAGTGAGTCAGTTAATTTCATTCATTTCATTAATTTTTGATTTATTATAACACAGATGTGACAAACAAATGATAGAAACATATATTAAATAACAAATTGTGTGAAAAAAGTGCACTAAGAAACCCTGTAGGGCTTTTAAAATCAGTCCAAGTGGACTTTCGTTATCTTTGTCTTGTTGAATTAATTTTTCAGGTTTGTGAATAAATCTGTAAGCTATAGTGAAATTCCTTCTGGTTTGAAATGGATTCTTCAAGTTTCTTCTCAAGACAGCTGCATTGCATTGTGATAGGTGCCGGAAATCGTGGTGAAACATACACATCGTATGCGCTGGATTATCCACAGAGGTTAAAGGTCAGGAAGGATTTCTGTTATTTTTATATGATTGACTTGAAAGAAAGTACAACTGCTCATTTGATATACAAACTTATGCAGAGTTATCTGAAACTTCATCATTGTGTCCCAGGGAAAAGTTTTAGACATGTCTTGATCCCCCTTTATCTCTTCCCAGGGCTCTTTAGAATATGTGGCAAATTAATTCTATTCTAAATGATAAAAGTACTTAAAAGCACTGTGTTTGTGATAAGATGAACTGGACCTATACTTATTCTTCACTTAGGATCTTGAATTAAGCTTCAAGTTAACTGAGGTATCATTCTCCACAGAGTTTACTGTGCATGTGTTGTTCACATCGGGAAAAGCTGGACACGTGACATCACAGGGGCTACTTATTCCAGAGAAGGGATTCATTTTTGTCATGTCCCTCAATTGTGTTCAGTATTACATTACTCTCCTGTGGTTTTTGGTTTCGATGATAAGAGAAACCAATGCATTCGTGATGGGGTATGTGTGTATGTATGTGTGTATGTGCGTGTGTGTGTATGTGTGTGTGTGTGGGTGTGTATGTGTGTGTGTATGTGTGTTTGTGACTTTGCTCGTTAACACGATATCTCAAGAAGGGAAACTCTGACAGTTCTCAAACTTGGTACATAGATGCCCCATATTGAGAGGAAGAACCCTATTGTTTTTGGTGGGGGTCAAAGGTTATCTGGGGTCACCGGGGGTCAAACTCCGAAAACCTTGTTAACACGATATCTCGAGATAGGAAGCTTGGATAAGTTTCATACTTAGTATGTAGATGCGTTATGGTAAGAGGAAGAACCCTATTGTTTTTGATGGAGGTCAAAGGTCATCTGGGGTCACCGGGGGTCGAATGCTGAAAACCTTGTTAACACGTTATCTCAAGTTAGGAAGCTTGGATAAATTTCATACTTAGTATGTTGATGCGTTATGGTAAGAGAAAGAAGCCTATCGTTTGTGGTGGAGGTCAAAGGTCATCTGGGGTCACCGGAGGTCAAACTCTGAAAACCTTGTTAACACGATATCTCAAGGTAGGAAGCTTGGATAAATTTCATACTTAGTATGTAGATAGGTTATGGTAAGAGGAAGAACTCTATCATTTTTGATGGAGGTCAAAGGTCATCTGGGATCACGGGGGGGGGTTGAATGCTGAAAACCTTGTTAACACGATACCTCAAGTTAGGAAGCTTGGATAAATTTCATACTTAGTATGTAGATGCGTTATGGTAAGAGGAAGAACCCTATCATTTGTGGTGGAGGTCAAAGGTCATCTGGGGTCACCGAGGGTCGAATGCTGAAAACCTTGTTAACACGTTATCTCAAGTTAGGAAGCTTGGATAAATTTCATACTTAGTATGTAGATGCGTTATGGTAAGAGGAAGAACCCTATCGTTTGTGGTGGAGGTCAAAGGTCATCTGGGGGTCACTGGAGGTCAAACTCTGAAAATCTTGTTAACACGATGTCTCAAGTTAGGAAGCTTGGATAAATTTCATACTTAGTATGTAGATAGGTTATGGTAAGAGGAAGAACCCTATCATTTTTGATGGAGGTCAAAGGTCATCTGGGGTCACGGGGGGGGTCGAATGCTGAAAACCTTGTTAACACGATATCTCAAGTTAGGAAGCTTGGATAAATTTCATACTTAGTATGTAGATCCATTATGATAAGAGGAAGAAACCTATTTTTTTTGGTGGAGGTCAAAGGTCATCTGGGGTCACCGGAGGTCAAACTCTGAAAACCTTGTTAACACAATATCTCAAGATAGGAAGCTTGGATAAATTTCATACTTAGTATGTAGATCCATTATGATAAGAGGAAGAAACCTATTTTTTTTGGTGGAGGTCAAAGGTCATCTGGGGTCACCGGAGGTCAAACTCTGAAAACCTTGTTAACACAATATCTCAAGATAGGAAGCTTGGATAAATTTCATACTTAGTATGTAGATGCGTTGCGTTATGGTTAGAGGAAGAGCCTTATTGTTTTGGGTGGAGGTCAAAGGTCATCTGGGTTCACCAGGGGTCGAATGCTGAAAACCTTGTTAACACGATATCTCAAGTTAGGAAGCTTGGATAAATTTCATACTTAGTATGTAGATGTGTAATGGTAAGAGGAAGAACCCAATCATTTTTGGTGGCGGTCAAAGGTCATCTGGGGTCACCGGAGGTCAAACTCTGAAAACCATGTTGACACGATATCTCAAGATAGGAAGCTTGGATAAATTTCATAGGTAGTATGTGGATGTGTTATGGTGGATAGATGAATGCTATCATGTTTGGTGGAAGTCAAAGGTCATGTGGGGTCACGGGGGTCAAACACTGAAAATGTTTTTAACATGATATCTCAAGATAGGAAGCTTGAATAAATTTCATACCTAGTATGTACATGCATTATGGTAAGAGGAAGAACCGTATCGTTTTTGATGGAGGTCACAGGTCATCTGGGGTCAAAAAGCAAAATTTTAAGAATTCCCAAGATCGTCTCATGAGTTCACCAGAAGGCAAAAAGCAAATTTTCCCAAGAATTCCCAAGATCATCATCTTAAGTCATCAGATGTCAAAATGCAAAATTTCCCAGGAATTCCCAAGATCAAATATGAACCTAAAATTATTTTTCCAACATGTTAAGATAGCACTTGACCAGTGACTGAAAGACATGGGACAGCATGGCATTATTTGGAATAGAACATATATCATCGAAACCTCAATGCATTTTTGCATTCTAGTTAAATTTTCTAGATGGCAGCCACCAGTAGGTATCACAGGTACTACATCTCCCCCAACCCTTGGGTTTTAACCATTCGTGCATCCTAGTTTTGCAGCCCCGAGAAAAAAGCCGATAGCCCCTGGTTTTGGGACTGCTGTTCTGCTTGATGTCAGTGTACATTAGTACATACTCTGTGGTGCTTTTATCATTTTTGGTTTCAATGATAAGCGAAACCTATGCATTCATGATGGCGTGTGTGTGTATGTATGGGTGTGTGTGCGTGTGTGTGTGTGTGTGTATGTGTGTGTTTGTGACACTTTGCTCGTTAACACGATATCTCAAGAAGGGAAACTCTGACAGTTCTCAAACTTGGTACATAGATGCCCCATATTGAGAGGAAGAACCCTATTGTTTTTGGTGGGGGTCAAAGGTCACCTGGGGTCACCAGGGGTCAAACTCTGAAAATCTTGTTAACACAATATCTTGAGGTAGGAAGCTTGGATAAATTTCATACTTTGTATGTAGATGCGTTATGGTATGAGGAAGAACCCTGTCATTTTTGGTGGAGGTCAAAGGTCATCTGGGGTCACCGGGGGTCAAACCCTAAAAACTGCGTTAACACGATATCTCAAGAAGGGAAACTCTGACAGTTCTCAAACTTGGTACATAGATGCCCCATATTGAGAGGAAGAACCCTATTGTTTTTTGGTGGGGGTCAAAGGTCACCTAGGGTCATCGGGGGTCAAAATCTGAAAATCTTGTTAACACAATATCTTGAGGTAGGAAGCTTGGATAAATTTCATACTTTGTATGTAGATGTGTTATGGTATGAGGAAGAACCCTATCATTTTTGGTGGAGGTCAAAGGTCATCTGGGGTCACCGGGGGTCAAAACCTGAAAACTTCGTTAACACGATATCTCAAGAAGGGAAACTCTGACAGTTCTCAAACTTGGTATATAGATGCCCCATATTGAGAGGAAGAACCCTATTTATTTTTGGTGGGGGTCAAAAGTCACCTGGGGTCACCGGAGGTCAAACTCTGAAAACCTTGTTAACACAATATCTTGAGGTAGGAAGCTTGGATAAATTTCATACTTTGTATGTAGATGCGTTATGGTATGAGGAAGAACCCTATCATTTTTGGTGGAGGTCAAAGGTCATCTGGGGTCACCGGGGGTCAAACCCTAAAAACTGCATTAACACGATATCTCAAGAAGGGAAACTCTGACAGTTCACAAACTTGGTACATAGATGCGCCATATTGAGAGGAAGAACCCTATTGTTTTTGGTGGGGGTCAAAGGTCACCTGGGGTCATCGGGGGTCAAACTCTGAAAACCTTGTTAACACAATATCTCAAGTTAGGAAGCTTGGATGAATTTCATACTTTGTATGTAGATGCGTTATGGTATGAGGGAGGACCCTATCATTTTTGGTGGAGGTCAAAGGTCATCTGGGGTCACCGGGGGTCAAACCCTGAAAACTTCGTTAACACGATATCTCAAGAAGGGAAACTCTGACAGTTCTCAAACTTGGTACATAGATGCCCCATATTGAGAGGAAGGACCCTATTATTTTTTTTGTGGGGGTCAAAAGTCACCTGGGGTCACCGGAGGTCAAACTCTGAAAACCTTGTTAACACAATATCTTGAGGTAGGAAGCTTGGATAAATTTCATACTTTGTATGTAGATGCGTTATGGTATGAGGAAGAACCCTATCATTTTTGGTGGAGGTCAAAGGTCATCTGGGGTCACCGGGGGTCAAACCCTAAAAACTGCATTAACACGATATCTCAAGAAGGGAAACTCTGACAGTTCACAAACTTGGTACATAGATGCGCCATATTGAGAGGAAGAACCCTATTGTTTTTGGTGGGGGTCAAAGGTCACCTGGGGTCACCGGGGGTCAAACTTTGAAAACCTTATTAACACAATATCTCGAGGTAGGAAACTTGGATAGATTTCATACTTAGTATATAGATGCGTTATAGTGAGAAGATGAATCCTATTGTTTTTGGTGGAGGTCAAAGGTCATCTGGGGTCACCAGGGGTCAATGTCTGAAAACCTTGTTAAGACGATATCTCCAGGTAGGAAGCTTGAATAGATTTCATACATGGTAAATTCGATGTGTTATAGTGAGAAGATGTTCCCCATTGTTTTTGGTGGAGTTCAAAGGTCATCTAGGGTCACCGAGGGTCAAACACTGAAAACCTTGTTAACACAATATCTCAAGGGAGAAAGCTTGGACAGATTTTATACTTAGTATGTGGATGTGTTATGGTGAAAAGATGGACCCCGATTGTTTTTGGTGGAAGTCGAAGGTCATCAAAAAGCAAAATTTCCCAAGAATTCCCAAGAATATTACATGGGTTCACCACAGGTCAAAGAGCAAAATTTCCCAAGAATTCCCAAGACTAAATAGGAATACAAAACTGTAGTTTTCCAGCATGTTAAGATAGCATTTGACCATTGACTGAAAGGTATGGGACATCATGGCTTTATTTGGAATAGAACATGTATCATCGAAACCTCAATGCATTTTTGCATTCTGGTTTGTTTTAAAAATTTTAGTTACAGTAATTGTTTCAAATACCAGGGATGATCAGTGGTTTCAATGGGGTTTAAGGGCACTAGTTGCAAACTTCTATATATATATATTTTTCAGGTAGTGTTGTCCTTGATCTTGCTTGTTTTATGTTTAAAATGATAGTAAGAGGATATCTGCCAACCCCTCCCATCTATAGAATATTTCTTTATGAAACATGTTACAATTGTTGATACTTGTTTTTATACTGCCAAGCTTTTATAAGCTGTTTTGATCTTACAGCAGGGTGTTTATTTCTCTTTGTCTTTTTGTCAAAAATGCAAAACATGTTGCCTCGTGCACATTGTTCTAATCTATGAATCTTCATAAAACTTGGACACAATGACCAATGTGTTGTAAGTTACTTAGTCTTTTATGGAATTTGAATTGACAGGTCATTTAGGGATTGGTTAAGGCCATTTAATACTTACAAAAACCCACTGCTTTTCCCACAAACAGTCATGGATAAAACTTGGCCATGGTTTATATCTTGTGCACCTTCTGGTATGAGCTCTACTGAAACACTGTATGCCAAAAAAGTAGTGGGATAATATTAGTGTAGTAAACTATAAACCAAGGGAGGCATTTCATTGAGATTGCATGGGACTAGCACTTTTAGTAAACAGATCTCCTCACTGGTTACTTTTCATCATGAACAGCTTTAAAGATGGAATGTTACTGTCAAAATTTATGAGGAATAGACATTTATACTCCCTCCTGCCACCTTCAGTCTCAAAATGGTATCCTTCTTTTGGCAACTTTGCTGTTACCTTATAAAAAGGCTTGAAACAACGTAAATTCTTCTCAGGCATTCAACATCATAGCTACAGTAGTAGATCCTTGTCTAAGCCGGTGGCTCTTTCCCAGACACCTACCATCTTCCCTCCATGGGCTACCCTGTGATCTCTCATTTGGTCAAATTGGGTCTGGAATCTAACCAAGACTTGGTCAGAGTTGAGCAGATAATTCAAGCTGACCTTACTTCTGTAGTTATAGTGGAAAGCCCTCAGCTCAAATTGCAAAGTAACACATTAGCACTAGTATGACAGGTGATTTGGTATCTTTCTACAGGTTGTAGCAGTTGCAGACCCAAAGAAGGCAGCTAGAGAACTCATGCAAAAAACACATGGTATCAACACAGAAAATGTTTATACTAACTGGCAGGATATTGTAGCCAAGGAGAAGTTTGCAGATTTTGTGATCATTACTACCCCAGATAAATTTCATAAGGTTTGTATGTACTGTATGCATGTATTCAAATTTACTTTGACAAGTTACAGGCAAATATATCGACAACGTCAACCACACCTTTGTTAAAGGTAATATAACTTCTTTTGAGTCATAAGAGCTATGCCTTAAATGCATTAAATCAAGATAATGCTTCCATTGTATCAAGAGAATTGTGGAGACCAACATGGTCAATGGTAATTTACTCTAACATATTATCTTGTCTGGGAAAGGTCAGGTGAGGAGGGTCAAGTAGACTGAAGGTTCACTGTACAGAAGATTCTAACTCTTCCCTTGACCCTATCCTGTGCTAGTCCTTATCCTAACACTAATTCTATGTCTGACCCCAGTCCAACCCTAGTTCTAGCCTTGAGTAGATTTTCAGTCTGTTTTCAGCCCTATTTTCTCAGGATGTTAGGTGGATATGATTGAGGGACAAAAGGTCTCTGATTTCAGTAATTTGTACATCATACTGTATCGAGTAGCTAGCTGATTTAACAGTAAAGTTTACAGAAACCGTGCTGCTAATGTGGTTGGTAATGAATTTGAAGGTTCCCCTATAATCAACAGTGGAATTTGGTGTGCACCTCCCACCTCACTTTACAGGTATGCACATTCTTTCATTGGCTGTGCAGTACCACACTATTTTTGGTTCCTTGCGTTAGCAAAAGGAACCTATGTAGTCAGCTTGGCGTGTGTGTGTGTGTATGTGTGGGTGTGCGTGTGTGTGTGTGTGTGTGTGACACTTGCTTCGGTACGCTGTAACTCAACAAGGGAAAGTTGGACTAAACCGAAACTTGATATATGGATCTGTCATAGTAAGAAGGTGTGCCCTATTGTTTTTGGTGGAGGTCAAAGGTCATGTGGGGTCACCAGGGGTCAAAGACCGAAAACCTTGTTTGCACGATATCTCAAGGTAGGAAGCTTGGATAAATTTCATACTTGGTATGTAGATGCATTATGGTGAGAAGATGAATGCTGTAGCTTTTGGTGGAGGTCAAAGGTCATCTGGGGTCACCAGCAGTCAAATACTGAAAACTTGTTGTTAAAACAATATCTCAAGGTAGAAAGCTTGGATAGATTTCATACTTGGTATGTGGATGACTTATGGTGAGAAGATGAATCCTTTAATTTTTGGTGGAGGTCAAAGGTCATTTGGGGTCACTGAGAGTCAAATACTGAAAACCTTGTTAATGCAATATCTCAAGGAAAAGATCTTGGATAGATTTCATACTTAGTACATAGATACACCATAGTGAGAAGCTGTGCCATATAGTTTTGGGTGGAGGTCAAAGGTCATCTGGGGTCACCGAGGGTCAAAAACTGATAACCTTGTTGTTAGCACAATATCTCAAGGTAGGAAGCTTGGATAAATTTCATACTTAGTGGATGCCTTATGGTGGGGAAAAATATTTTGTTGGAGACCAAAGGTCATCTGGGGTCACTGGAGGTCAAACTTTGCAAACCTTTTCAACTCTATATCTCAGTGTAGGAAGCTTGAATAGATCTTTGCTTTGAGGTGTTGCATTAAATCTAGCAGAAAACCCATATGAGTTTTGTTGGATGTCAGAGTTGAAATCACCAGATGCCAAAAAGCAAATTCCCAAGAATTCCTCAAGTCAAAAATATAAGCACAAAACTGTATCATTCCCTCACATTAAGATCACATTCACCCAATGACTGAAAGATGTGGGACATCTTTCAGAGATGCCAAGTATCTCAATTTTAATTGAAATTATAGTATTATGATTTTAATCCATAATTCTGCCATTATGAAAACGTGCATCAAATACTGCTTTTTAATATTGCAGAAGATTCTCTGCCCACAAAGCAGAGGACTGTTGTGAAAGTTCACTAGACAGACAACATTTGTCCTTAGATTAGGACATGTGAGCTTGCAGGAATTGGAAATTGGAATTGGTTAATTAAATGCTACTATGGGTTGTTAGTTTTATAAAGAGAACCAAGTTACTGATCATTTGGATCAGATACCACTGAGCGTGCATGAATTGTGATTACTTAATTGAATAAAACAAATTGTAACTGTATCCTGTCTGTTTTGATATCCCCTGAAGTGCCTGTAGGCTGTATTTCTTCAGAACAATTTATTTATGCTTGAATGTGTTAACACAAGATGTGCATTGTCTACAGAGCAGATTTTGTGAATCAACAGAAATACTGGTTCATTCAGTACAGTAGTTGGCTCAGTTTCATTACATTCAGCAAGGAACCACAGTGCCCATTGGGCTTTTGTTTCTTCTAAATCAATCTTCAATGTATTTTTCAAGTGGATATAATCAACAACTTAGTCCAGTCTATGTTATCATTTTAGGGGGCAAACTGGTTGGCACTTTGGGTGAACTGACATTTTGAGGGCAAACTGGTTGTATAAAGGGAAATGACTGTAAACCTTTGGCCTGTAAGCTTCCTCTGCCTCTGGCATTTTAGGCCTATGCAGTACGGTTCCCAGAGCAAAAATTTGAATTTAATTCTTTTCAACATCCCGTCCCACAGACTCAATAATTTCATCATTTTGGTTTCGATGAGAGAGAAACCTACAAAGGCCGGATGGCATGTGTATGTGTGTGTATATATGTGTGTATGTTTGTGATGCTTAGCTTGTTAACATGATATCTCACAAAGGAAAGCTCTGACAGTTCTAATACTCGGTATGTGGATGCTCCACATTGAGAGGAAGAACCCTGTTGTTTTTGGTGAAGGTCAAACTCTGAAAACCTTTTAAGCATTATATCTCCAGATAGGAGCATGGATGCTCACCATACATAGTATGTACATGTATTACATCAAGAGAAAGAACTTAAGTATTTTTGATGGATGTCAAAGGTCATCATG
Organism: Holothuria leucospilota; assembly: GCA_029531755.1. Classification (NCBI taxonomy): domain Eukaryota; kingdom Metazoa; phylum Echinodermata; class Holothuroidea; order Aspidochirotida; family Holothuriidae; genus Holothuria; species Holothuria leucospilota. Next base: position 18,736,319 of record CM055981.1, on the reverse strand, counting down.
GGTCATCAGTGATCAAACTTTGAAAACCTTGTTAACACAATATCTCAAGGTAGGAAATATGGCAACTTCATACTTAGCATGCAGGTGCATTTTATAAAGAGAAAGAACCCTAACGTTTTTGTGAAGGTCAAAGTGATCTGCAGTCACCAGAAGTCAAACTCTGAAAACCTTGTTAACATAATATCTCCAGATAGGAAGAATGGAAACTCTTCACACTTAGCATGTAGATGCATTTTGTTAAGAGGAAGAACCCTCTTGATTTTGGTGGAGGTCAAAGGTCATCTGAGGTCACCAGAGATACGCCTGCAAAAAGCTGGATGCAAACACACATTGCGTCCGTGAACATCATGCTGCAGCTACATGTACAATGTAGAAATTTTCATCTTAGGCCCGAAGTAAGTAGACCAGGTGAGCTAGAAATTTTGGTTTTCAAAGTATGTGCGCCTGCGAAGTTTTGCAAGTTTTGCAGCCGTGATCAGAGGTCAAACTCTGAAAACCTTGTTTACAGGATATCTTGAGGTAGGAAGTGTGGATACTGTCCATATTTACTGTTGCATGTGGATGCATTTCACCAAGAGGAATGAGTACTGCTTTTGGTGGAGATCAAAAGTTATCAGGGGTCTTCAGAGGTCAACCTCTGAAAAACTTGTTAACAAGATATCCCGAGACAGCAGCATGGATACTCTCCATACTTAGCATGTAGCTGCAGTATTTCAAGAGGAAGAAGCTGTTGTTTGTGGTGAAGGTCAAAGGTCATCTAGGGCCATCAAAAATGAGTTCATTTAAATCTAAATGCGTTTTTGCATTCTGGTTTAAACTTCAGAGTTGAAGAAAATGAAAAATGTATCCTAATTACAAAAGTTAATTTCCACACCAACTACATGAGGTAGAATACCCAAGGCTAGGCTTTGTAGCAGTCTAACAGCTGCACTAGTTCCAGTAATGTACCGAAAAATACTCTAATAATTGCCCCAGAGGTGCGAAATTTTTGTCAATGGGGGCGTGTATTAGAGTCAAATTTACCAGCAAGGAATCTTAAGTACCCTAATATCAGCATTACAGAAGTTTATGCAGAGGCTGTATTAAAAATTATGAGCCAGAGAATGTCAGTTCACAGGGGACCTCTAATCTGTCAGCAGTCTTGTTACTGTGTGTCTAAGTTTTTGGTTCCTTGCATTAGCAGAAGGAACCTATGTAGTCAGGTTGGAGTGTGTGTGTATGTGTGTGTGTGCATCCGTGATGCTTGCTTGGGTACACTGTAACTCAATCTGAAACTTGGTACATAGATCCGCCATAGTGAGACGGTGTGCCCTATTGTTTTTGGTGGAGGTCAAAGGTCATCTGGGGTCACCAGTGGTCAAACACCGAAAACCTTGACACAATATCTTAAGGTAGGAAGCTTTGGATAAATTTCATACTTGGGGTATGTGGATGTGTTATGGTGAGAAGACTGATCCTGTTGTTTTTGGTGGAGGTCAAAGGTCATCTGGGGTTACTGGGGCCATTTGGAGGTTATCAGAAGTCATTTTGAGGTCAAGTTGTAGACTTATAGGAAACTTGGTCTACAAATGAAGTCAACATGCACTGCCAACAACTTTAAAGGTCATGTCGTAGTCACCAGAGTCACAGGCAAACTTCACATTAGCTAATATTGTTTGTATGCACATGGCTCAGTGTCATTACATTCAGCAAGGAACCATAGTGCCCATTGGGCTCTTGTTAATGTTTGAAATGACTCCTGGGATGAAACTATGCTTTAAATAAATAAACTTTTGAAGAAATAGGAATGGATTCTGCTGTTTACATTTTCCCATCAGTGAAATTGTCAGTTTACAATATGTTTAAGATCGAGTCTCATTTAATCGATGTAACCGTAAACCTTGAACCAGTGCTCAAGATATCATACTGTATGACCAGTAGGTTTTCAGTCTATTTTCAGCCCTATTTTCTCAGGATGTTAGGTGGATATGATTGAGGGACAAAAGGTCTCTGATTTCAGTAATTTGGATTTTAAAACTGTTTTTATACAGTTTTATCTGTCGTGTTCATGCTTTGTAGATCCTTTCAGTAAACAGTGCTAACTTGGTAATGAATGATTTGTGCAACAGCCTGTTGATCCTAAACGGGACTGATTAAATGAAGTGACATTGCTCAAATGATGTACACTAGACATATACTGTCCACTCAGCCTTTCCAAGGAACTGATCTGAGAAAACTTATGTTCAATTGTACACACACAGTTTTGTATTATCTAGGGTTGGGCGATATTAATTAAAATCCATATCGATATATCGCGATAATATCGCCAAAATGTTTGTGATATATTGATATATCGCCAAAACGGATTAACCTATATTACCTGTTGTATGCAAGGCTAAATGTGCCTGAAATTAGCCTAAAAAAGGTTTACTCCTAATTTTCTAAATAAGGACAAAATCGATGCATGAATACTGACATTACAAACATTGTTTTATCTTCAAAGTTTAAATTATCAAAATTTCAGTCCCCCCTCCCCAAAGTTTTATTCTTTTTTCTATATCGTCATATCGTGATAAAGGTAATTCATATCGCATATCGGGATATGGACTTCTGGCGACAATACATCGATATATATCGTATTACGCCGAACCCTAGTATTATCACCCATGTTGTCCACCTTGCCAGTTTTGCTAGTTTTTCATACAATTGATATGTTAAGAGTCATGTTAAAAATGTGAAATTTGCTCTCATTTACAGGACCCAGCTGTAAGTTTTGCCAAAAAAGGCTACCATATTCTTCTAGAGAAGCCTATGGCAGTGAGTATTTTATTTTTCATGTTTCAAAAATTAGAAATTTAGAGATAAAGGGAGATACAGTCAAATCAGACAAGCATACAATTTATGGTTGGCATTCCAGCGTAATGGTTGACTGACATCTCTTAGAGACTGAAGCTGCCAGTTACAGTCTATCCTTGTGAGCTCTATTAGGCCATGGACTGTGTCTTAATGTAGTCACATGACACTGACACAAAGCTACTTGTTGTAGCAAATGCCAAATAGTCATTCCTACATTGACTTACCATACTATATTTGATCTGTTTCATGGCCTTTGTACTGTACCTTTAGTAGATCACAAGTGTATTAATTTAACATTATTAGCTAATTATGATTGGCTTAAGATGTTGTGTATTAAAGTAGATTTGTACTGCAAACATGATTGGCTCAGTGCATTTACTTTACAGGTATCCTGCTTACCTGTGTGGATGATTGCCACTTGTGAATGTATTTGTGAAAATTCATGTGAACTAGGCATCATTTGTGCTATTCTTTTTGGAGCCCAAGCCTAGTGGAATTCAGGAAAACAAACTTCATCAGAACTGCCAAGCAGTGTTTGCAGTAGGAAATTAAGTAACAACCCTTTAAAGAACATTTAAAATCATTTTTCATATTTTACCATAAATTTTTAAATTTTGTATGGCCCTTTGAAAAATTGACCTCGGACTACAGAAAAATTAGCAGTTAATTCTGGCATAAGGAATTTGTTGTTGCAGAATTGTGGTAGATATTATAGGAATCCTGAGACAGTAAGATTGGGATCACATACCAACACTGCTGGAAATGGAGTTTTATCCATGAATACTACATGTGAGGAGTAGACTCATTTTTTTATTGGACCAAGCCTATGTGGTAAAAAGATCATTCAGCATTATAATCAGTGCTAATGCTACTTTATTCTTTAGAAGTACTACCCTCTTAATTTGCTTTTGTTTCCTTTACTTGCCTGAAAGATGTTTATGTAATACTTTTGCCATGGGATTGGAGAACTCTAAGAGTCTTGTCTTCACCACCTAATTTAGTCATTACTCTGGATGGAGTTGTGACTCCTAACTCAGCAGGTATAAACACTCCCAGTTACTAGTCTACCAAGTAGTATAACACTAGAAGGCCTATACTACAGGCTTCTCAAAGGCTGAACAGACAAACTGCCATTGTCAGAGAATTGTTAACTGAAGAGAAAACTTCTGATCAAATGATGGAAAAAACCAAAAGAGCAAGTTAGTCACAAAACTTCATGAAAATTACCTGAAAAAATCCATATGCCTACCCTAAAATATGGTTCTTGTACATATTTTGGATAGCACTTATTGAATTTTCCCCAAGAATTGTGATTCCAATAAAAGTGAAGTTGCTACTCAACTATGGGCCAGGAATTGCAACTCTGAAGTAGAGTTGGGGAGCCTGTTCAAGTCTTTTTTGCAGCTTATTTAAATTGTAATTTTACCATCACTATTTTAGGTCTCTGAGGAAGACTGCAAAGAGATTGCTAGAGTCTGCAAGGAGAATAATGTAATGATGTGTGTTTGTCATGTATTACGCTACTCACCAGCCATGAAGAAAATTAAAGATGTGATTGAGAGTGGCATGATTGGAGAAGTGGTTAATATTCAACACCTTGAGCCTGTAAGTAGACTGGCTTGAACTAAAACCTTGTCATGTCTCACATTGTGATATGCAAATATAAACAGTATCTCTACATACTATGTATAAAGTGTTCAAGTTGTAGCATTAAAACTTACTTGAGTTGTTGTGTGCTTAAAATGAAGAATGTCTAAGCCTTGCAAATAAATGATTATGTGGCAAAGCTGTTTTTTTTACCCAGTGTTTTTGGTCATGTATTTGTAAACAGGTGGGGTATTGGCATTTTGCTCATGCATATGTACGAGGTAATTGGAGAAATGAAGCAGAGTCAACATTTTCTTTACTTGCTAAGTGTTGCCATGACGTCGACCTGATCATGTGGTGGATGGGAAACAAAAGGTATGCAAACCTTCAATCTATTTTTAACCAACTCTATTTGGTCGTTTGTTTGAAAACAGGTTGGCTTTTGGCATTTTGCTCATTCATTTGTTCGAGGTAATTGGAGAAATAAGGCAGAGTCATCTTTTTCATTACTTGCTAAGTGTTGCCATGACATTGACTTAATTATGTGGTGGATGGGAATGAAAAGGTAAGTTAAATACCATGAATACTACAAAGATTTTGTTGAATGTGTTTCTGTGTGTGAGTGTGTGTGTGTGTGTGTTTTCTTTAAAATTTAGATGCCATTTTACTTTGGTATTTGTGCTCACTTATCATGGGGGGCGGCTTTTACCCCCCCCCCCCATCAGAAATGTGAGCAGAAATGTGAGGGGGCTGAAGTATGTTTCTGCCCCCCTAGATCCAAGGACAAAAACCCCTTATTTGTCTCTTATGTAAGAAATGTCAAAAATTTGCAGTAATTTTCCTTAAAGATTGTCCAGATGTTGGACCAAATTGCATCTGAGGACCCTCAAATACCCAAAAATTTTACTGGGAGATGAGCAAACTGTACTCTTTTGAGACTGAGAGCACTCTTCTAAAGTTTAACACATTTATAAAGGTCACCCAGCATGGACAATCATTACAATCATATCATTTTTAAAGGAGAAACAGCATCTGCCATTTGTACTGTTTGCAGTACCAAGCAGATAAGCCAGACTTTCACTTACTGTTAACAGCCTAAGGAAGGAAAGTTAACTACTAAAATAGCATCCCTGCAGGTTTTCCTTACAATTTTGTAAATTCACAAACAGGGCTGGGAAAAATGTTTATTTCCCGGGAAGGCAGTCAAAATTTCCACAATTCCTCCAGTATTTTTATGTACATAAAAGGTGTAAATATCCCTCCAATGACCAAAATTTCCCTCCAAATATCCAAATTTCTCAGGAATGAGCCTCCCAGCTTCCCAGCTTTTTCCACCCAGGTTCACAAATAACCTCAATGATTTGGAGACAGACCGTTTATCCAGTTTTGCAGACTCTAATAATGCTGTAACTGAGCTTAATTTCAGGGGACCTTTTTAAGGTTAATTTTGCTCTTTCATTAGAGTTCAGTGATCTATTGCTTTTAATACAGAACTTTGTCAGCCATATTAAATTGCAACCTTAATTTTTGTAGTCACAAGAAATGCAATAATATCTTCTAGGACTTGTTAACTTGTCCTCTCATGCTTATTTTACATTTAGTCATCTTATTTAACTGCAGCATCAATTTTCAAGTACTTTTCTGTATATTCTCTCCAAATGATGTCAACACCTGGAATATTTTCCACCTTTAGATGTGAAAAAATATCATCCTTTGGCTCTCTGGTACATTTCAAAAAAGAAAATAAGGTAAGATGATCTTGCTAGACATGCTGGGGTGGGATTCAAAGTAGCCCATGCTTTAAAGTTCAGTTAAAAAATATTGTTATTTGATATGTACATGGTAATAAATAGACAGAAAGACTTTAGTAAATCCTCAAACAAGGAAATTATATGCCTGCAGTAAAATGTGTCAAACAAATAAAACAATAACCTCCACAATATAAAAGTGTAAAAGTTACAAAGATAAACAGATAAGAGTGTAGATGTACAAAAAAAAAAAAACAAAAACATACTAAGTGTAAAGACTTTTTGTCAACTTCCTGCCATAATGTAGGCCTGAATCATATGACTCCCGATGAACAATTTCCCATTTTTGATTCCTTGCCGAAGGCTGAACGAATCTATGCGATGGTGATGTTGTGTGTGTGTGTGTGTGCGTGTGTGTGTGTGTGTGTACGGGTGTGCAGGTGTGTGTATGTGTCTATGTGACGCTTTTGCTTGTAAACACGATATCTCAAGAAGGGTAACTCTGAGGGATCTCATACTTAGCCTGCAGATTGCCCGTATTGAGTAGATGATCCCTATTGTTTTTGGTGGAGGTCAAAGGTCATTTGCAGTCACAAAAGGTCAAAACCTCGTAAACACGATATCTCAAGAAGGGTAATTCCAAGGGATCTCATACGTGGCAGGTAGGTTGCCCATATTGAGTAGATGATCTCTATTCCTTTTAGTGGAGGTCAAAGGTCATTTGAGGTCACAAGAGGTTGAATGGTAAATACACTGGAAATTGCTTGCTAACACAATGTCTCCAGAAGGATAAACGTGAGGGATCTCATACTTACCAAGTAGACTGCCCATATTGAGTAAATGATCCCTATTGTTTTGTTGGAGGTCAAAGGTCATTTTGGGTCACCAGTGGTCAAAAGGTCAAAATCTTTTAAACACTATATCTCGAGAAGGGTAAGTGTGAGGGATCTCATACTTAGCTTGTGTATTGCCCATACTGAGTAGATGATACCTATTGTTTTTGGTTGAGGTCAAAGGTCATGTGGGGTCACCAGATGTCAAAAAGTCAAAACCTTGTAAACACGATATCTCCAGAAGGGTAACTGTTAAGGATCTCATACTTAGCCTGTGGATTGCCCACTATTGAGTAGATGATCCCTATTATTTTTGGTGGAGGTCAAAGGTTATTTGGGGTTACAAGAGGTCAAAAGGTCAAAACGTAAAAATTACATTTCAAGAAGGGCAACTGTGAGGGATCTCATACTTAGCATGTGGATTGCCCATATTGAGTAGATGATTGCTATTGTTTCTGGTGGAGGTCAAAGGTCATTTGGAGTCACCAGTGGTCAAAAGGTCAAAACCTTGTAAACACAATATCTCAAGAAAGGTAAGTGTGAGGGATCTCATACTTAGCCTGTGTCTTGCCTATATTGAATAGATGATCCCTATTGTTTTTGGTTGAGGTCAAAGGTCATTTGGGGTCACCAGAGGTCAAAAGGTGAAAACATCGCAGAGATGCCAACTAGTACGGTTTTCCCGTATTTTGTACGTATTTTGGTAGGAAATACGGGAATACGCTTTGCCCGGTAAAGATACGGAAAATAGGATCGCTAGTTCAGGTTCAGCTTGAACTTTGAACGACCTGCTGCCTGTAGTGCACAGTAACCAATTGATTCATTGGTTTGTTTATGGCCACCTGCTGAGTACAACCAGTTAGATACAGCGATGTTAACTTTGACTCCGTTTTGTTACTTGTATACACTGGAGACACAGTTAGGCATGTGTACAGCTAGTGCCGGCCAGCGCAGCTGTACACTGTGTAATATTGTTATGTAGCGTACCGTGATGGACTCGCAGAAATACGCCGCAACTGGAACTGCTTTTTCTCGATGAATTAGGCCATCATTGTTTGTTTCATAAACAAGAAAATAATCCCCCCCCCCCCCCCAGGCGAGGAAACAAACATTCAAGTCTGAATACATCAAAATGTGGTATTTCATTGTTAAAAGTAGTCCAAATTATGTGGGCAAAGCTGTATCTTTAGGCCTAGCCTAACGAGTAACATTAGTTGACCAACCTCAGAACCTGGCTATAGTCTAGGCCTAGGCGAGGGTAACGTATGTTAGTTTGAAGAAAATACTCTTTTGATGTCCAAAATACGCTTTTTTGATGTGAAAAATACTGGAAGCCATATATGAAAGTTGGCATCTCTGACATTGTAAACCTTATATTTCAAGAAAGGTTACTGTTAGGGGTCTCATATTTAGCATGTGGATTGCCCACATTGAGTAGATGATCCCCATTGTTTTTGGGTGGAGATCAAAGGTCATGTGGGGTCACCAGAAGTTAAAAGGTTAAAATGTTGTAAAGACAATATCTCCAGAAGGGTAACTGTGAAGGATCTCATACTTCGCATGTGGATTGCCCATATTGAGTAGATGATCCCTAGTGTTTTTGGTTGAGGTCAAAGGTCATGTCAGGTCACCAGAGATCAAAAAGTCAAAATGTTGTAAACACAATATCTCAAGAAGGGTAACTGAGGGATCTCATACTTAGTTTGTGTCTTGCCTATATTTAGTAGATGATATCTGTTGTTTTGGTGGAGATCAAGGGTCATTTGGGGTCACCAGAGGCCAAAAGGTCAAAACCTTGTAAATGCGGTATCTCAGGAAGGATATATCTGTGAGGGATCTCACACTTGACATATGGATTGTTCCTATTGAGTAGATTACCCCTATTATTTTTGTGCAGGTCAAAGGCTATTTGAGGTCACACAAGGTCAAAACCTAGTAAACATCATATTTTAAGGAGGGCAACTATGAGGGATCTCATACTTGGCCTGTGGATTGTTCATATTTAGCATGTAGGTCATTTTGGGTTACAAGATTTCAAATTAAAGCTTTTGGCCTTATTAACATGATATTTCAAGTAGGATAACTGAGGGATCTCATGCTTGTCGTGTGGGTGCTTTATGTATGTTACAATATATCCATATGGCAAGGAATCACTAACCTTTTTGCTTTCTGGTTCATTGATGGTGCAGAGCTCATCTTCAAATGCTTTATTATGTTTACATCTAAAGGGTATTAAGGAAGGGTTATTTCACACTAACTGTGATGTGCTTTAGGTTGAAAGTGATTTTAATCTTAGCCATACCTTAAAAGCTTGATGTACATTTAAACTTACAATAAGCAAAAGGAAACTTCAGATAGTTTTGAATCAGTCATACTAAGGTCTCCTTTTTCTTCTTTTTCTCTCTTTAGCCAGCAGGAGCAGGAAATCGTTGTCTTGATTGTAATATTGAGGATTCTTGCCCTTATTCAGCAAAGAAGCTATACATTGGACAGTTTAAGCAGGTTACATTTTGTGTTCAAACTTGCATTGATTTTATATAATGTGTCATGAGTTGCCATTGAAGGTTTGAATTTTTTGTACAGTGAGTGATTCATTACCTACAACTGTTCATCATGTGTAATTTGTAAGCAGTATCTCCCAATTGAGCTTCATTAGTAGTACAACTATCCACAAGGTTATGTCATGACAGATAAAGTGAAGGAATCCAAGAAAAGTCTGAAATTTGCTATGGTCTGGAAGCTCTTGGAATTATGAGTATTTGGTATTGAAAATTTGCCAGATTGTCTAGAAAGCTGTAAAATTTTACTCTTACTGTTTAGATCATGTTGCCACTTGAGGGTATAAATGTTTATGCAGAAAATTTAAATTCAGGGAAGGTATGGAAATTGTCTTAACTCTTGTACCTTACAGCCACTCGGGGTTTTTAAAAGGGGTACTGTGTCAATGCTGGTAGAATATCTATAATTTAATGATAAATACATCTGAAAAGTTGAAGGTTTTGTTCTTCCCTACATAATTGAGTTTTTGTAAAAAAAAAACATTTTGATCAAATTGGAAATGTATTGACTTTCCTTCTTTAAAAATTTTGGGAACTCCTGCAGCCATAAACATGTGGTTATTACAATACAGGTCTACTGCAAGGATTGTTCATATGAATTTATGAGGAACGTAAGTTAGCCCAGATTCATATAAACGACCATTGAAATTGGATTTCATTTTCAAAAATACTCTGGCTGGAACTACCTCCTTGGTACCTTCACAAGGACCTCGCAAACCCTTCTAAGGGTTTGATGCCCACCCCCTCATACTCTGTCATACTTGTCTCAAACTTGTCCTGCAGGTTGCAAGGATTTTTTATTATTGTCATCATAACAGGGCAACAGGGACTGGCCAGTGTCAATTATATGTAACTCTGAGGAACCCACTCTTGAGAGGGTAACAAATGCATTGAAGACAGGGCCATATGGACGATGTGCATATGAATGTGACAATGATGTCTGTGACAATCAGGTAAAATATAGGTATCTTTGTGATATTTAAAGTGTGCCTCAAGTGTAAAGTTACAACAATATGTGGTACGAAGATTGAAAAATAAACCCCATTAGTCCAACTCTCATCTTTGCTAGATATTCCTGTACTGAGATATGAAATGCTGAAGATTATTCACTCGATTGAAAATGGTAGATCACACAGTACGCTGTGATGTCTCTCTTGTAGTTTAAATTAGCATACCCCCAATAAATCCCCCATTGACGTACACACTAATTTGAAAAAGTTAAGTGACCTCTAAAACCTTGGAGAAGTTTTTGCCAGGTACAAGCTACCCCCTCACAAAGCTGACAAGTTGGCCGTTGCTATACCATGACCATGAAGATTTTTTGGTAGCCGAGCTCAAAGCTTCTGTACCTTTCATCTCAGTCAAAGCCTGATATACGACTGTCAGCTTCTCAGCCCATAATTTCCCCAAAATTGCTTCAGTTGAACCCATTTTGGCACCAGTGGTACTTCAATCTAGTCTACTTTCATGTCAGATTGAGAAAAGACCCCATCCTGTTTGGTAACATGTTATTGGTTTCGATGAAAGAGAAACCTATGCGGTCATGATGGCATATGTGTGTATGTATGTGTGTGTATGTAAGTGAGGGTGTGTGTATGTGTGTGTGTTTGTGACGCTTAGCTTGTGTGCGCGTTATCTCAAGAAGAGAAACTCCGACAGTTTTCAAACTTGGTACATAGATGCCCCATATTAAGAGGAAGAACCCTATCGTTTTTGGTGGGGGTTAAAGGTCATCTGGGGTCACCGGGGGTCAAAACCTGAAAACCTTGTGTGCATGATATCTCAAGGTAGGAAGCTTGGATGAATTTCATACTTAGTGTGTAGATGTGGTATGGTAAGAGGAAGAACCCTATTGTTTTTGGTGGAGGTCAAAGGTCATCTGGGGTCACCGGGGGTCAAAACCTGAAAACCTTGTGTGCACGATATCTCAAGGTAGGAAGCTTGGATGAATTTCATACGTAGTGTGTAGATGTGTTACGGTAAGAGGAAGAACCCTAATGATTTTGATGGAGGTCAAAGGTCATCTGGGGTCACCAGGGGTCAAACCCTGAAAAACTTGTTAACATGATATCTCAAGGTAGGAAGCTTGAATGAATTTCATACTTAGTGTGTAGATGTGTTATGGTAAGAGGAAGAACCTATCGTTTTTGGTGGAGGTCAAAGGTCATCTGGGGTCACCGGGGGGTCAAAACCTGAAAACCTTATGTGCACGATATCTCAAGGTAGGAAACTTGGATGAATTTTATACTTAGTGTGTAGATGTGTTATGAGAAGAAGAAGAACCCTATCGTTTTTGGTGGAGGTCAAAGGTCATCTGGGGTCACCGGGGGTCAAAACCTGAAAACCTTGTGTGCACTATATCTCAAGGTAGGAAGCTTGGATGAATTTCATACGTAGTGTGTAGATGTGTTATGGTAAGAGGAAGAACCCTATTGTTTTTGGTGGAGGTCAGAGGTCATCTGGGGTCACTGGGGGTCAAACTCTGAAAACCTTGTGTGCACGATATCTCAAGATAGGAAGCTTGGATGAATTTCATACTTAGAATGTAGATGCGTTATGGTACAAGGAAGAACCGTATTGTTTTTGGTGGAGGTCAAAGGTCATCTGGGGTCACAGGGGTCAAAAAGCAAAATTTTAAGAATTCCCAAGATCGTCTCATGGGTTCACCAGAAGTCAAAATGCAAATTTTCCCAAGAATTCCCAAGATCAAATATGAACCTAAAATTATTTTTCCAACATGTTAAGATAGCACTTGACCAGTGACTGAAAGATATGGGACATCATGGCATTATTTGGAATAGAACATGATTGTATCATCGAAACCTCAATGCATTTTTGCATTCTGATTATTCTAATGTCTCTTCTTGGTGTTATTTGTAAAGGAGAACAAATGGATGCATTAATATACTTTATGGGAGCTTGCTACCATAAAACTTAAGATACTCTTAAATAGTATTGCAACAATTGTTTCACTACCTTTGCAAATGGATCAAACACCAGTGGGAACATAATAGGACAGAGTTTTTCCTTTACGGACCAATAAAATAAAGTCACTCACCATTGCTGGTCAATTTGCTGTATTTTGAGGGTTAGACTATTAAAAACAGTTGGGTAACTCGCAAATTTTTGCCAAGAACTGAAATGTTGATGTATACATAATGAAGAAAAAATGTGTAACAATTGTTGATACAGTTTATTTAGGAATGCTACAAAAGCAGCGTTTTGCAGGTAGTCTGACCTACTGCTTAATTTCTACTATATCAATCAATGGGCTATCACAGTTACTGTCAGTTTTGAGTAAAAATTCATTTGTTACACAAAAAAACTTAATGCATATTTGGCCTGTTTTCCAGTTTCTGGCTTTCATTGCCTTGACTGCATAAGTTAAAATGTAAGCAGCTCTGTTTACAACCTGCACATCAAGATCAGTGGCAACTCTAATGGGAGATGCTATTGCCATCTGCTAAGAAATTTTTATCCTCCTCCCCACCCTACACACATATTTAAAACCCTGGTACCACCACTGATTATGACATTACTCTGTAGCAAAGATACAATGTATAAGTCTGAGATGTCCATTCTTTTACTTTAATACTGTTGTCTCTTCTGACAGGTGGTAAACATGTCTTTTACTGGAGGTACCACAGCAAATCTTACAATGATTGCATATACAGAGCGCATATGCAACAGACAAGTGTATGTATATGGAACAAAGGTATGTCCTTAAACTTTTGGTGCTTCAATTATTTGGCAGAAGTTCTTGTCAGTATTTTATCTGATTTTGCTGAAAGTAATATATTTTCTTATAAATAGACTTATGGCAGAGAAGAGCCCTCTTTGGTTTTAATTGAGTCATTATTGATCAAGGCTAAGAATTAATATGTGAAAGGTGAATGTCTGAGTATGAAATTTTGGTTCAAAATATATAAAAAAGTTGGAAAACCATAGATTTCAGTAGAAATCCATGTACATAGACATACCTTGAGTGTAATGTGTAACATAATTGTCTTAAGATCTACTTTAAAATTCCATCGAATTCTTTATTCACTTGACCATAGTTCCTTATTTTGCAGCAGGATAAATTTTCAAAAACTCTTTTTACTTTCCATTTTTTTCCCATGTTCCCCATGAATATTGTAATTAAGAAATTAAAATTGCATGTATATACTTTAAAAGTGATATAAATGAAACAAACATACCTCTCCCTTCTATGCATAGGGCCAACTTGCATTTATTAATGGAGTTTTGAAGTTATATGATTTTCTCACCGGAAAGACAACTCAATTTGATTTGCCGTCTGCTCCTAGAAATTCTCGTTTGACAGGACATGGAGGCTCAGATTTTTTCTTGTTTGACTCCTTCATGAAAGCAGTTGCTGTAAGTAGCAAGTAATTTGTCAGAAATGTTCTTTCATTTCTCCTGGTATTTTCAGAGCTTGTGTTTCTTCTGGTTCTTGAAGAAATTACATTTTGAGGATGTAAAGGGAGAGTTAATCTCCTTTGCCTTGCACTGTATGGACTCATTTCTTATGATAACTAGTTTGGTTTACAATGCTGTATAGGAGATCAGTACATAGAGTTAGTATGTATTAGGCATGCTCCATGCATTCATACATAGTAGTGTACACACAGTATATTTTATGAATACCAGTATCACTACATTACTTTAATTGATTTGTCAGTTTGTGGTCTCTGGTCACCATGTCTTAAAACTTGTCAAAATATTGAAATAATGTGCTTATGTATTGCTATAAAATTATCTATGAACTTTGAAATGTTAAGACTTCTACCTTTTACTATAAAAACTTATGCTGTTGTGAGAATTATCGTCTCTATTCATTGGAGTCAAATGAGCCATTGAAAATGTAAAAATTGTTAAAGCCCTGAATTTTGCAGTTGGTATGCGTGTGTCTGACAAAGGGCATCTACTTCTTCAAAGTAATATTATAGTGAAGAAAATATTGCTCAGTAATGTTGCATGCATTTGTCATGTATAACCAGGAAGTTGGGAGGGGGATGGGAGGGACAGGGTGGGGGTGGAGTCAAGGGATGTTGGAAACTTATGTACCTCATTTAATTTGAAATGGATTTTCCTGCCTAAGATTAAATCAGTTCAGTCAGTGTAGCCCCTGCTGTGTTGATTCTTTCAGACGAATGATCCATCTCTCATACTGAATGGACCAGATGATTCCCTGGCCAGTCACCTCTTGGTTTTTGCAGCTGAGAGAGCCAGAACAGAAAATAGGATTGTGGATGTATGCAAGGAATTGCCAACATGGTGATGTCAGGAATGGAATTTTCAAATCCTTTTGTGAAATATATACTTTGTTAATGTCTTCCAAAATTCAAAATATTTTATCTTTTTATGTATCACTAGGAAATATTTTGTAATTTTTTGGTTTGTTGGAAATGTTTTTATTAATAATCTTGATCAGAAAGAAAAGTACCTCGTTATTTCTTCTGCTACAGTATTACTATACTAAACCAATGATCTAGTGTGGACACACTTTTTGAATGTTTGGAATTAAACAATTAGGGAATAAAGTCAATGGTACTCATGTCTCTATATCAGATTCGAACAGGCTATGACATCACGCATATGGGCTGAGAGACCCGAGGCGCAGCTGAGGGTCGCTGCCTATATGCGTGACGTCATAGCCTGTTCGAATCTGATATAGAGACATGGGCACCATGACTTTATTCCCATTCATAAATACTTTAGTATGGAGTAGACAGAAAGTGGAAAAGCTTTCTTTTTTAACAATTTGTCATTGATCATGAATTATTCTCCCAAGCTGCCGAAGTTTGGCAGGTGTACTTATATGGCAACAATAGGACACGTACACGTACATAACATAGTTTGAATGGAGTAGCCTACTACTACTATAGTACATGCTGCCTACTACACGTAGCATGCACTAGCTAGCTAGTTATGTTACACGCTATCTTTGTTAAGTTAAAACACTGTTCTGAGATTGCCACATCTGTCTCTTTTTGAACGAGCGTTTTCGAGGAATCTTGAGCGAGGTCATATTTGAAATGAAGTTTTCTGTTTCATTCACTTTGACAAATTGAAAACATACTACGTTGACAGTTCTATTGAAATTACATTTGGAGAACATCCTTGCCTTAATTGGAGATCTGTGCTTTTGGTGCTCTTGCTCTCTGTGACATTTGACACACTAAAGTCAGGCTTGCTACGTTGTTGAAAAGAATTAGGCTAATGTTAGGTCTACGTAGCCTACCTAACGTTACATTGCTTTGAACGCTAAGTCAGTACAGTTTAGAGACAAAGCCACCTTACATGGGAGTGCCATTTGCAAGCAGTTACTGATTAAATCGAGCATCTCTCGCTTTTGTGATTCGAAGGAGTTTCTACAATATGATCTAGCCTAACAGTTGATTCGTTTCTGTGGACTGACAATATTGACAATTTTCAGATCAAAACCAGAAGGGCTAAGAAGAGTTAGACGTAGGCCTAGCATGGTTGCTTGGAACTCGAACTAATGTTAGGCATGCAATGTGAGGGCCTAACGTTAGTGGTTTCGTCATACATAATTTATATGATGCTCAAATGAGCGACCATGGCTTGGAAATGTCTTAAATCATTGTACTCTTGTTCTTTCTGAGTGGAACTTTATCGCACCAAACAGATTCTTCTTCACTTACGTTAAGCTTTCCTTTCAGAAAGAATGCATCGCAGTCTGGATGAAGTTTGTTGATGCAGAGCTTTTCAATTTCCACTACTGAATTAGT
Source organism: Holothuria leucospilota (assembly GCA_029531755.1). Classification (NCBI taxonomy): domain Eukaryota; kingdom Metazoa; phylum Echinodermata; class Holothuroidea; order Aspidochirotida; family Holothuriidae; genus Holothuria; species Holothuria leucospilota. The sequence continues at coordinate 18,720,003 of CM055981.1, read as the reverse complement.
AGCCTCCTCTCTCGATGGGGTGTATTCTAGATTGAAAATCACATCTGGATAATTTTGGTGCTAAATTTCTTTAAACTTTAGTGCACTCAATAGGTGGTCAACGTAATCTTTCTGAAATACGAAAGATTAAGGTTAGTGAGTTCTTCTTTTCTTCTGCAGAAGTGAAATCCGATACAGAACCAAACTGGTCTTTCATGAAGACATTTTTTGCAGATCGATTTCACCAATTACTTGTTTAGACCTCGAGAAATCACGATTAGGCCTATTAGGCCTAAGCCTATACGGTCTGTAGCCCCTTCTATTATGACATCATTATCAAGATCATCTCGATCAAAACACATCAAAATTTGGCAGGAAGTCATATATTTTTCATCAGCATTGATTGCCATCTCAGGGAAAAAGGCCTTTTAGTATTGCGAAGTGTGGTGTAATTTCTTCCTATCAATTACTGTATGTACCAAAACAAGCAGACGGTAGTTTTAAACTTAAATAAGACTAGCCTACTCAAAGTGATATTCCCCTGCAGTTTCTCTGAAAAGGCCAGGATTATCATTTGTAGAAGCTGATTTTTTGTTAAAGTGTGCAGTGAACATTGCTGTCAATCAAAATATTTTTGAATTTAATGTGAACAGTTACAGGATCAAAAAATTACAGTTATAAGTAATTAAGTATCATTGTACTATACCTGGTTTATTTTGAACATTCCATATATAAATAGACCAACTGTTTACTCTCACAGCTTTGTTTACAATGTTGATCGAAAAGTTGCTCTCCATACACCCTGGATTAGAACATGGGTAACTGACCAATCAGAGGTCAGCATTCTAAAAAAGTATTTATGAATTTCATTTAGAATATAGTGTGCCCACATGCCAGGTTGGTATGCACAGCATAGGAAGAGCAAGATGTGACATTGCAAGTGTAGTTAACAGATGAAAACGTAAGGTATTTCATGGTACATATTTTGACTTTTCAAATATTTTAGTAGTATAGTTTCAGTATACTGCCAGCAGATGTGATTTCATAAGTGCAATAAGTTTTCAGTACAGTTATCTTACCTATTACTTGGTAGGAGGTGACAGTCTCAAAGAAAAGGTGATTACCTTGCCAAAAATTAAGGAGGAGGGGAGGGGGGGGGGGGTGGCAGCAGGTTTGTCACTGTTATATGAATGTTTACAAAGTTTCAAGTATCTTCTCTTCCTAACACCTTCCTAGGAAAGTTTAATTTATTTGCATTATAAAATTAACTTCATTTTGCTGACTGAGTACACCCCATCATGTCCCTTCCTGAACACTAGTAGTAAAATGAATGTGAATCCATCTGTGATCATGTACTGTCAACTTGGTATAGCATCTCCAATGGGCCTAAGTGGCTTCCTGACCAAGTAAGACACTAAACTTAATGTGTGTGTACTATAATACATAAAGAACATACTTAATATTACAGTTGAGTCTACTGTAATTTGCTCTACTGCATGAGAAGTTCCATATCTAAGTATTACATGTAGGTACTCAAATAATGTGATGTTGTCATTAATGTATGTTGTTCACTGTAATAGGCATAGGAGGTGGGGGCTGGGACGCTGCAGACCCCCAACCAAATATTTTTGTGAAAATTCAGGCAATATGCTGAGAATTTTTTGGGCACCTACTGAAAGAAAAATAATGCAATGATGTAGTTAAAGGTAATCAATAATTTAAAAAGTTCCTTGGTAATTAAAATAAAGTTCTGATTTGAATTGCACCAGCACCTATATATTAGGTGTTAATTCACCAGTCTTTTTAAACATTAAACTTATATTTTGATTATCAGTGTATTTAGGGGGTGCCATTGGGCCATGCCCCCCTCACCAATTCCGATTTTTTTTTAGTACCTTAAAAAATATGTAATATAATAACATTAATTTGACTTCAAAGGTAGCATATGTGGCACCAGTTTTCATGTAAGGACACCTAATTTTTCAAAAATTTTCTTCAAAGAACTCATTACTGAGTTGACATTATTCCAGTCAGGGTTTATTTTAGTCAACCATTCACACCTACATAAAATTTGGACCATTTGAATCCACTACAGATAACCACAGAGTAGCTGGATGCTTCCTCCAGTGTACTGTCAATTTTATCACACTGAAAGCATTTAAGGCTTCTCCCTTAATAATCAGTTTCCTCAATTTTGACATCATTGGTTTTATTGACACCTGAAACTATGGCAATGTGAAATGAAAAAAAACGTACAAAGTACCCACCAAAGGATTCTAGAATTTTGTTACACTGTCTCCCATTTTTAAAATTAACGTCTTTTTCCTCAAGAGATGGTAGACCACAATTTTAAGAATGTTTTGTGTGATAAAAGGTACAACATTGCTCCTGTATCCAGTTCTGTCATTAAGAGCTTCTCATCTAATGTGAGTTGAAGACATACTGGTCTTCCTTCATGGAATGCAAAGTTAAATGGTGCTCCACCTCTTACACCCATGACTTACTGCAGAATTTGGTACTTGCAATCAAGAAGAAAAGTTTTTGTGATCAGAGATAATGTTCGTGCAACAAGGTACTGACCAGTTTTTGCATTGGGATGTCAAACTGAAGAATTGGTGAAACATCTGCAAATTTCTAAAAATAAAATTTTCCCCTGTAGGGTTCCTCCTGCCTCTTTCTAGCTAGCCTAAATTATGTACTTCAAGAAAATAAGAAGGACTTCAAAGAAATCATATCTTTGATTCTTTAGAAAGGAGAAAGAACCCCGTGACTTCCTTTTCTGTTGTAGTTGCTGACACTGACACTACAATTCTGATTATGATTTTACACTCTAAAACCTAAAGTGCTAGTTCGACAGTACTTTCAGGGTGATAAACTCAAAGCAGCACCTAAGAGGCTTTTTGAGCACTTTCATAGTTCTGATTGTACAACTCTTACATGGTGCTGACAGCTGTAAAAGGTCATGGTACTTGGGCAAAGCTAAGTTCTGTAAACAAAATATTAAAAATAATGCAGTACTAGAACAAATGTTGTATGTTTGAACTTAGCTTTTATTAGGTATTCGTCAACTAATTATTTACCATGCTTGAAAAAGTTTTTCAACCAATATAATGGTATCCTTTGTTTTAATTTATAAACAAAGATAACAGTATGTTCAAGAATTGTAGGTTGATAGTATAAGGTCTCCAAAAATACCCAAGTTAACAATATCACATTACAATTTGTATGAAGTAAACTTTTCATCGTGGGTCTTACAATGTTTTGGTGGCAAAGGGTGCCACTGAACACAGTAGCATAACAAAAAAAATTAATATCGTTAAATGCTCAAAGACATAAAATGACGTATTAATGTATTAACTGATTGCAATGAAAAAGGGCTAAGAATAACAAAAGTACTGGCATAAACAGCACTTATGGAAGTACTTTTTTTAGAGTGCTTGCTGTCCATAAGAGGGTTGTTTCTAAGGGCTACCAATAGCTCTTGAAATTCTGAGTTTTTAGAGTGTATTGCTTACTCTTTGATCTTTCTTTCAGTGTATACTTGGCTTATTTTGAGTCTTGATGAGTAACTAGTAATGTTATAAAGTTTGCCAAGATTTGCCTGACAATTTGAAAAATTTGGAAATTTGGGGGTTTTATTGAAGGAGTTTCCTAATTTAAGAGCAAAATAAAAAATTATCAGGGAGGCCGGAAATGGTTGGGGACTACATATTTGATTGTACCTATTATGGCTCCTAAACAATCTTGAAGCATTTTCCCAACGAGGGGGGGGGGGGTTGTGGCTGGGGCATTGTCCCTGCCCCCACCTGGCACCACCACTGTTAACAAGGTAGCTTTTTGAGGTTTATTGGTTACTTATTGGCATTCATGTATAAATTTTGTATCAAATATATGAATATACAGTAAAAACTATATTATAACAATATGATTTTTTTATCATGAAACATGTAATACATTCCATTCAAATATCGACTAATGCAAGTGTCTTGTTCTGTTTACTTTTTCAATTGAGGTTCTTAAAAACTTGGCTTTTAGGGAAAAAACTGCATTGCAGACAGTAGAGGAAAATAAGTGCCAAACACTATACAGAGACTTCATGAAATATGTTAATTTACAGAAGCATCATCTTTGACCTTGCAAGGTCTTTTATAGTAGGTGGATGCACCCTCAACATTTCCAGACTATTTTGTTTTCAAAATAGGTTTCATTACGTAACACTGGGTTCTGACCCCAACTTAAAATTGCCTGTTGTGATGTACCAGACTCCCATCCTCCCCCATACCTGGCCTCCACATTCCACCTACCACTTCTCTGTCCCACCCCACCTACCATGTAAAACCTATCCAAAGCCCTGCTAGACGCCGGAAACACTAGCTTCTGAAGTGTCTAGTGGGACAGAGAAAGTAGACCATGGCATAAGACAAAGAACGTTTAGTTGTTGAATTGGGTGGTAACCTGCATGAAAAGCCTTTAAAATTTAGGCAATCAGAAACACAATTTTGAAAATTTTGCTCAACATCAAATGAATAACAACGACTGTAGCTTTTCACAAGTGTTCAATTAATAGCGTAGTCGGCCTGTAGTCCCAGTTCGTTCCCTTAGTTGCCTTCTTTTATGCAAGGTTTCGTTCTGTTGAAGGAGAAATGTGTCACATCCTTGCAAGCAACGTTTGTGTGAAATTGTGTCCTGTTAAAAACTTCTTTTCGTCTTCAAAACCGTATTCACAATGCCACGTTGACGCATTGATTCTCGCCAGGAGAATGAAAAAAAGAACAGTCACAATTAATGTTTAACACATCACCGTCATTTACATTACTATACGGAAAGGTAAAAGTTTTAATTTGTGTTTCTTCATTCATTAGTCACAATGAATGATCTCATGTCACTATAGGAGTTTTCACGCATGCAAAGGTCAACTGACGCAACCCTATTCTTGAGGACAAACAAACACGCGGACGCTAGACAGTGGCGTAGCCAGGATTTTTTTGAGCAGGGGGGAACTGGAGGGTCACGAACCTTTTCTAGGGGGCACAGTTTCTGAATTATCTCCCTCTCTATAGGGCTTATATACAGAACTATGCATTCCAAAATTTCCCACGGGGAGCACTTGGGGGTGCCCCCTCATGCCCCCCGTAGCTACGCCACAGAAGCTAGCTCATGTACTGAAGCAAAGCCGGCGTGTCGCAGTGTTACTCCAGAAAAACTCCGTGCATTTACTTATTTTGGCTTTTGTCCTTTGATGCAAGCTCCCTATTACTCGTAAACAGTTTCCTCACAATCTTAACTTTTTCACCTCGTGATGCGTCAGAAATTTGCCAAAGTTGTGAGAACAGTGTTGCCACTCAACGAAAACGAAAAACCCCAGATTTGAGTCCTAAAAAAACCCAGATTGCCAAATAAAAACCCAGATCAGCTATAACTTCTGCAAAGTCCGACAAAAGACGTAATTACAGGATGCATTACCTTTACATGATGGATAAAATCAAAGGTAAACGGGCAGGTTTTTATTGCGGCGGAAAATATGCAATTTTCTTTTCTATTTTTTTCTTTTTTATTTGGTGTTTATTGGCTGAATAGGAGCAGTCCTGTTGTGTGGATCAGCTGCATATGGAGGGAAAGTCACGGTTATTTGGGGTGCGTGTATACATTCATAACGTAAGGTTAAATAAAAGGGCAAAGGAGGCTGGCTATTAAGTCCCCATAAGATGCCTTGGAGACCAAACCCTTTATTAAAAACAACCAACCAGATCAACATCAAGCGAGTCCAGTAAAATAAGAAACTTGTCAATGTTGAACTGCAAGTTCTTCCATTATTGTGGTAGAATCATGTAATTTTACTGCCTTGCTTGGTGTTGGTCCGGTACTCTGGTTGACTGTTTTTGGTAGAGTTGTCCACTCATTCGGACAATTCTACGAGAGAGCGGAACTTCCTATTAAACCTTACAAAACAATTGGCAAGCTTCATACCATGACCTCGAACCCGAGAATCACCCTGAAGCTTTAAGTATAGCTATACAAGATGACAAAGATTTATTTTCAGAGAGAAATTTGTAAACCTGGAGCAAGTTCACCCTCATCCTTCTTAACTCGCAATCATCAACAGTTGAATGGACTGTTGAACTGACAGGAAGATAGACCCCCTACATTACAGGGATGCATTGTAGGCTGCTGTAAGTCGGCTTCTCAATAAGGTTGTTTTTCCATAGCTCTTAGGTGTTAGCCTGAAGTTACCAAAAACACAGGCATATAACTCATTTGTACTGGTAGCCGCATGTTTTATCCAACATCCATCCCCTACCCAGCTCAAAGTCAGAATCACGCATGGACGGGCACATGGACAGAATCACGCATGGACGGGCACATGGACGGAATCACGCATGGACGGGCACATGAACCTGACCTGTACTGTTCCAGGGCAGCATATATTGAAGTGCAACCAATCACCGTATAGATATTTACATCTTAGGTCCTACAAGTTTATACCGTGGTTTTAAACATGTGTATCGTCTTTTGATGGAAGTGCGCATACATTTACCCAATGTAGAATATAGATACGGAAGTACGGTACCCCTCGACCGCGGCGGTGTGTTACGTTACATGCCTTGCACATGTTCTGCAACACGCAGCCCTGCTCGAGGTCATGAATACGAATATGAACTGAGAAACTGTCTTCCTCTTCCAGAATTAGCCCTTTTCAGTATATTTCAGATGTTTTATGAAGTTTATTCACATGAAACTTGTGAAATGCAATGAAATGTTCGAGTTTCAGCTACAAAGTGTAAAAAAAACCCCAGATTTGTACCTTTCTGAAAAAAATAAACCCAGAAACCCAGATGAACCTAAAAAAACATAGATCTAGTGAAAAAAACCTAGGAGTGGCAACACTGTGTGAGAAGTGTTTTAGGAGTTACAACAATGTTTTTAGGAGACTACCGGCCTGACGGCGATCGACTAGCCGCCCGAATGGTTACCCGTGTTTACTCTCAATAGGGCAGTTTCTTCAATAGGAACCACAAATAATTTGCGCGTGCTGTAAAATTATTTCAGTTTCTTTCACAGTTCCATTCCATAAATATTTCAAGCACTTTCCACCATCGCAAGAAACATGATTGAGGCAGAGCAGGCCCCACACAGTTTTAAAGTATAGGTCGGAAACTATAATCACACATTTCATAGCCTAGTTAATGTTTTCGTGTGTTGCCATGCGGCACTGTAGACGACTCCGGGTGGCATTATTTTTTTTTCCCAGGACGAACGTCACGGTGGGCAAATCGAGTTTTCAAAAAATTTTAAATTTGTTTCAAAATGAAGGTTAGGCTTAAATTTTAGGTTAGGGTTACATGGATTGGGGTTATTTGGCCCGTTCTTTCATAATCCGGCGTCAGAATTACAAAAAAAGGGTCGAAATGGTCATTTTGGAATTAGAGGTGTGGCCTATTTCCAAGAAGCTGACTGGTCCATTGGCCAGATTTTCCCTGACTCGTCCTGGGAAAAAGACTACGCCTCCGGGTGCGGGGCATCGGCCAGACGTGTTGGAGTACAGTACAATGTATGCTTACCCCTATAGGTCCCAACCTCCCTGAGAGTTGATCTATTTCTCGTAGACGTAGGCCCTAGGAAGCTGTTCGAGATAAGGGAGGGGGCTGAATGTTGTTTCGTACCGCCGTCCTGGGGGAGGGTTTTTTGAATGGGTATTTTGAAGTTCCTTAGATACCATTTGGTGCAATAAATTGGGCAAACTTTAAGGAAAATTACTGCAAATTTTGATATTTTTACAGAGAAAAGGGGTCTTTCGTCCTTGGATTGAGGGTGGAAGCATACTTCCGGCTACCACATTTTCAACTGGGGATAAAGGTCCCCCAGGTCCCCCACTTCCTACGCCCATGCTATTTCTGCTCTAAATGATTACAAATTTTTCTGTGCATAGTAAGCCTACCCAAATTTTGTCGCGCGCTCTTCAATTCCACAATTCAGATCATCAGCACGAAACTCTACCTCATGGGCGGCGATCCGGGGGGGGGGGGGAGGACGGGGGACATGTCCCCCAATATTTGAGAAGTCGCCCATTGACTTTGATTTTTCATACAGTAAATTATTGGAAAATCTGGTCCGTCATGCCCCCCCCCCCCCTCCATGTTGGGAACAAATCGGCTCTTGCTCTACCTTTCAAGCATAGGTTACACCCGATATTATGCAAAATATGTCCAGTAATATAATGGTATTGTAGCCTACATCGTTTTCTTCAAAACCCCCACCTGTTGGGGCTTTGGGACGCTCCCCCTCTTACCGGCGTCGTGGGGAAACCTGCCCCTGTGATCCTGGCGCCCCACATGAGTAGGTCTAATGTAGGAAATTTGGAGTGCCACATTCTGTCTGACATTCCGGTAGCTCGAAATTCAACACTGGAGTCCAGTCTCCGAATTAAACCCACCTCCTAGCGAAGGTCTCATAACGACAGCGACAGAGGTAAATTAATAGATACAACGAAAGAAATATTTGACCCATTAATTAATAGCCAGTTTCCTAGTTTGGTACTCGTCCGAAGAAATTAACTCGTGGCCTTTGTGTGTGCGTATGTGTGTGTGTGTGTGTGCGTGTGCGTGTGTGTTTGTTTGTTTTGTAATCAGTTAAAGCCCGGCTATAATACTGTTAACGACAAGTATACTGTACTACTGTTAGGTAAAGATTACTTGCTTCGTTGAAAAAACTGTAACTCGTTCGTTACATTTAACAGCGGTAAAAACGAACGGTGTTTCTTCCGACCTTCCCGGGACGGAGCCCTCCTCTTACAGCTGTGCAGAGTGTACCCGGTGCCCCTCTGTAGGAGGATTAGGGGATGAGAAATTTTTGTTAATTTTAGAATAGTGGTGGGGAGAGGGGCCATTCCCCCTCTGTCGGGGAAATTTTCCAGTTTCGTAGGGGAGCAGTAATGGGTGCGGTATAAAATATGAAATTCCCAACGACAGTCGCATCGACGACTTACATCATTTTGCTCTAAATTAAAGCAAATCCCTTGATAAAAAAAAAGATTTTTCAATTTTTCTTTGCAAAACCCAAAATTTACAAATTTTCCCCGCGCGAAGGTCGCCGACTGGAAAAGTTTGCTCTCGACATCCTTTTGAAAACCCGTCGCCCTCGTGAGGCTTCGGGTTGATCCCCCCCCCCCCTTGGGAAGCTTGACCTCTTTTCGGGCAAATCTTGGCGCCACGCCTGATTCAGAACTTCTCAGACGCGCAAAATTTTATCTTAGAAAAGATTTGAACTGATGGCGTATATACCTTCGACATTCTCATTATTGAAGTAAAGAGTGTTCCATTTTTATTGTTTTAGCTGTGGCATGGCTTCCCTCCCTGACAAGTATGCAGACCCCCTAACATAGAACCTCACTACACCTACCTTTCCTTGCTCCATGAGTTGGCTCGTTTAATCAACAAAATTCCCCTCGAATTTTTCAAACTCTCATTGTATCGGCCCGTACAAACGACCTATCTGACTTGACGCCCTATGCAGTACCCACAATAAGTGCTTGCTGCCATCTGTCAAGAGATCTGCGGTAACTTCTCATCGAATGTGAATTTACGCAATAGACAGTGTACCTCGGTATGGGATGGTAAATTCAAACAACCCGTTTAGAAAAAGTTAAATTGAAGTAGAGGAGAAACGGGGGAGAGGGCTGAAAAGATAAACATGATTGATACTTTTGCAAGTCAAATACAAGATGCATGCCTAACATTTCTAAAAATATTTTTTTTGGACGCCCTTCGTAAGCACCTGTCGTCGATAGGTGTGTCATTATTATTTCCGTACCAGGGTGAGAGTTCAGTGGCGGAGCTTCTATACGATGAAGGGGACGAATACCCCCTCCCTCCTCCCGATGGACTCAAACCGACTACTGGGACCCTTTTCAGCAGTGTAGTCGCCAAGGGGGCAGGGGGCACGTCCCCTTGTTCCCCCAAATGAGATTTGGGGTATGAAAAGTTACACAAACATATCGATTAGAACACAAGGATCCACTGTCAATCATGGCACTTCAAACGCACACAATGATCTCAAAAGTACATTTGCGGCACTCCGCGCGCATCTATTTTTGTGAACTTTGTAAAGCGCTGCCTTACTGGCAAATACATTCCAGAGTCATCGTTCCAACATCTATTTTAGACAGCTATAGGACCACTGTGGCCGTGGGTGACTCCTCTCATTCAAGACAATTCACACTTCGATTATCTTTTACTCAAGTTTAATGTTCAAAAACTGGTAAGATTGCGATTTTTGTTGCCGTTTTAACAGACATAAAATAACATATGAGTTAGTTAGTTAGATAAGGTTTAACGTCCCAGTTTCCAACCAATTGGTTCGAGTAGAGACGACCACGGCCTTTTTTCCAGTTGTGACATATGAGGATAACATATGAAATAACATATGAGGATAACTTAATAGCTCCACCTCATTGGCTAATGTCCGCTTTTAATTACCGGTACCTTAAAGGTTGCAAGGGGAAGTCTGCTCTCTTGAATCCTGGCCGACATGGAGCCAAGCACTACACCAGGGATGACAAAATGGTGACCCCTTCCATAAGAAGTATAAGCACTTGCACGAAATTTTCATTAATACTTAATACCAGAATTAGGCTGCATTATTCGCATGGGGTGCATTAGGGGTGTTTTCGACGGGCACTATAGCCATGGGCGTGGATCATGGGGGGGGGGACTTTTTTGGAAGGGGGACATCTCCAAAAAGTCCCCCCACTTTTTCAAAATAATGAAAACTAAAACTGTGATGAATTGTAATATAACATAGATTACGAATTGGCACTACCTTTTAAAAGCTAAATTGTGCCCAAATGTGGCACCATTTGCCATAAATAAAGACACCTTCTAATTTCATTCTTTTTCAAAGGGGAGGGGCCGCACCCCTCCCCTTAGGCCCCTCTCCCAGGACGGCGATTTGCAAGTGTTGAAAAGTCCCCCCCCCCCCACTTTTGGAGATGGATCCACGCCAATGACTATAGCCACCCCTTTTCTCATTTATTGCTGAAGAAAATGTAGGAAATCGGCTATAGTTGTCATAATTATAATTTTAAGGCACCCAGAACCTAATAAATTACGTACAAAGCTTCTTATTTCCAAATTTTCTTGGCGAGGACAAGGATCCGCCGCCACAGAATTCACACTCGATGTTCTAATGTGAGGGCTCCCCTCAGTGGCATACATCAGAGCTGTATGTACGGCTCTGGCATACATGGTAGTTGTCTCATCATTAATTCCTATTGGGCAGAGTTGGTGGATTTATCGTTCTAAAGCCCATTGCAAACCTTCACATGATCTGTCTTCCCCACTCACAACCCATTCCATCTTCCGAATCATTAAATCGTTGGTGCGAATTAGACGAACAAGAAATTGTCAAATTGTGAGTTTTATTTTTGTGGTATGCTTAGCGCGCATCCAATGTAATTTGGCGATAGTTAAATGCTTCATTCTAATGGTAACAATATTGTAAACACCACAGAACCCCAGGGGCCTCTTCCCCTGGATCTCCACAGGAACATTGTTCCTGGACCCCACCAAGGGCCCTACGGTGGCGCCTCGGTCCCAACGTCTACAGGGAACTCTGCGCGTCACCAAAACGCCTACAGCGCCGCTCTGCCCTTCACGTTAGTGTGCCGCTCCAACGGAACTCTGTGTCCCCTGGCTCTCCCCTCCATTTCGAAAAGTCTGTTTTTCAGCCTATTAACATTGTTTCTCGTTACTATCATTTAATCGTAATATTTTGAGGCGTACCGGTAGTCAACCACATGCTCAAACGACCATCAATTTCGGCAAGTGGGAAGGACCATATCCGGCAATCTAGGAGGTAGTTTAGCCCAAAATTTTCAAAACGCTACCCACCAGCCTGTGATGGCGCTACACTTAGAGCAGTGACAGAGCCATATATTAGGAAATGTATGGCTCTGAGCAGTGACTGTTTCTAAACTGGTTCCATTTTTCCGGGGGAGTGCTCACAGATACCCCCCCCCCCACACAGGGACTTTCGGCCTCTCGCACTTGCAGGTTTAATCTTCAGCCTTCCTGAAACACAAGTGAGTCCCACAATTCTGTAAATCCTGGAACCGTACCTGACTGATTTCATGAATGAGTGTATATTGTGATGTTAGCCGCACTTTCAATAGTATATGTGAAAGAAAAAATACATGGTACGTTTTGTAGAATATTTGGGGTGGGGTGAGTGGGGGAAACAGTTGTCACCCACTTGCAAGTGTGTAAATCTAAGAAAATATACCTGAAAAGCACAGGAATATAGGTATTGTCACGGGTTGTTTGAAAAACCTTGGAATAAATAAAGGTAGCTGAGACAATGAAGCCAAAAACTAAAAAACACTATTTGGTGTTTGTCTTAACAATTTTATCTTCTTCTTCGTCGGGGTCTTGCGACGTTTGGAACATATATACATACATATATAAAATAGCAGAAGTCGGTGGTGAGTTCACGCCCACGTCTGTTGTACAGTATGGAACGCCAAAAGGGCACGGATATTTTGTTGTTCATTTTGTATTTTGACTTTGTATTTTGATTTTGTATATTGAATTTGTACTTTCCTTTTGTATTCTCACTTTGTATTTTCATATTGTATTTTCATATTGTATTTTCATTTTGTATTTTCATTTTGTATTTTCATTTTGTATTCCCAGTTTGTATTCTCATTTTGTGTTTTCATTTTGTATTCTCATTTTGTATTCTGATTTCGTATTTTCATTTCGTATTTTTATTTTGTATTCTCATTTTGTATTCTCATTTTGTATTCTCATTTTGTATTCTCATTTTGTATTCTCATTTTGTATTCTCATTTTGTATTCTCATTTTGTATTCTCATTTTGTATTCTCATTTTGTATTCTCATTTTGTATTCTCATTTTGTATTCTCATTTTGTGGTAACACTGAGGCAGCCTCAAAAGTGCGCATCATATGCAAACACCGATATCTAGAGCGCCAAAGTTACATAGGCCTGATGTAAACCGAACCGTCCCGTTCGGACACGACGAAAATGTTAATCCTCTTTGATAGTGTCAAAGACTTTGCTGTTTAAACTGTATTAAACAACTTGTCATTTGAATCCAGAAGAATATATATACACTCTCGTATAAAAACTTGTGTAAATTTAGACCTAGGCCAAACTTGTTTGGGCCTAGGCCTAGCCTAACGTTAGGCCTACTTATGTTAGGCCTAGGCCTAGGCCTACGTCCTATTTTAAAGCTGATATGACAGCACTCACCCCTTCCACGGCGAACTTGTCGATGACAAGTTGTTCGTAGCCAAGATCTAGTAGAATTCTTTCCATTTTCAAATTAGTCCGAACGGGACGGTTCGGTTTACATCAGGCCTATGTAACTTTGGCGCTCTAGATATCGGTGTTTGCATATGATGCGCACTTTTGAGGCTGCCTCAGTTTTACCACAAAATGAGAATACAAAATGAGAATACAAAATGAGAATACAAAATGAGAATACAAAATGAGAATACAAAATGAGAATACAAAATAAAAATACGAAATAAAAATACGAAATGAAAATACGAAATAAGAATACAAAATGAAAATACAAAATGAAAATACAAAATAAAAATACGAAATGAAAATACGAAATGAGAATACAAAATGAGAATACAAAATGAGAATACAAAATGAAAACACAAAATGAGAATACAAACTGGGAATACAAAATGAGAATACAAAATGAGAATACCAAATGAGAATACAAAATGGGAATACAAAATGAAAATACAAAATGAAAATACAAAATGAAAATACAATATGAAAATACAAAGTGAGAATACAAAATGAAAGTACAAAATCAATATACAAAATCAAAATACAAAGTCAAAATACAAAATGAACAACAAAATATCCGTGCCCTTTTGGCGTTCCATAGTACAGTGCCTACGAATAACCAGCCTAGTTTGATGTCGGCAGGCAACCCAAATTTAGGAATAGTGCGTCTGGCCCTGAAAATCCATAAAACAACATTGTCGGTGTGGGCCACTAAATAGTTTACTCAAACATTAAATTTTGGATTCATTGTGGAAATTATCTTGTTCAAATTGGGGCTTCTAATAAAAATAATAACCAAGTACTTACAGGTACCCGATGGGAAGGATACGGCGCTATCCTGGTGAGGGAATAAACTACAGGAATACTTTTGGACACATTAACGTTTAAAATTGACTCGGCGTGAGCCCAGTCCTCAGCGACCGGTGCGAAATTCGCCCGTCTCCAAAATCCTTCAACGTTTTGCCCACAGATACGGTTCCCTCACCAGGATGCGTGTTTCCTCGTTGCAGGATGTTAGGCAACTGCCAGTTACACCCTGCCACTCTTTCCAGGCACCTAAGGTATTACGTAATAAAATATTTAGAGAATTAAACAGCTGTTAAACACGGCATGAATATTCATTAGGAGAGTTGTCCAAACTCAACTGTGACAGGTATCCACTTGCTACAGAGCGCCCCGGCCTAAACACTATTTTCGTGCCCTTTGATCGAATCCCTTGCTCCGCTTCTGCAAGGCTTACGGTAAGAAATTGTACTTGGCCCCAACCTTCCTTGGGAAAAATGCGTGACCTTGCATTGGGATTGAAAGTGACATTGTGGCCCCGAGCTACAGAGAAGGTAACTCAGTTTGGTCGCGCTTGCTTAATTAAGCACTGCCATTTGAGATATTCCATTACCTCATTCTAATGCACACCATCACTTGTCAATATCACAACGCGCCGGAGACGTTGCCACTGGATCGCAGGCGCTCGGGAGGACATGGCTGTTCCGCGTTTCGGTCGGCGGTTTTAATTTCTTTGGACTCATCATCAGGGGCGCAAATCCCGAAGGGGCAAGGGGGCCTTTGCCCCCCAAGTGAAAAAGTGGGGGGCCAAACCCTAATTTGCCCCCCCAAATGTGAATAGCAATACTCATTTTTTTCGCCGCTTGGTTCCTTTTGACATCCCTTTGATAACAACACATGACAACAATACATTTATAGGCTATAACTGACATAGTTTGAATGTCTGTTGACCAAGGCCGTATGGAATACCATCTGAAGCTGAAACCCGGCGCAGACGAATCAATTTTCAGTCGAGAACACTTAAGACATGTCTTAGTTATACCTTCACTTCTTTTCCTAATCTAGGCCAGAGCGATCTATCCCTGCATTTTGTGCCCCGGTTCGTGAAGCACATCAGTAGTATTAATTAACTTTGTGCCCTAACTAACCCTTTTGACAAGTGTTAATGTTCTAAAACCCAGGAGCCTTTACACCAAAAACTTCCGTTCGAAATAATCTTTCTGCAGCTTCTGAAATACTAAAACCCAGGAGCTTCCAGGGGTTTCGCCCCCTGGACCCCCACCAGGGGCCCTAAGACGGTCCCCTGGACCCCCACCCACGAGGGGTTCATCTTTTGACTATTACGCGTCCACATGCCAAGTATGGAAGCATCTGTGCTCCCTACATAGAGATATCGTGTTTACAAGGTTTTCGGTTTTGACCTCTGTTGACCTCACATGACCTTTGACGTCCACCAAAAACGATAGGGATCTTCCTCTTAAATGTAATAATTCTATATTCCAAGTTTGAAAATTATCCATCATTGGTATCTTGAGATATCGTGTTCACAAGTCAGACCTCACAAACACATGCACCCATACATACACACATACATACACTTGCGTGATTGCATAGATTCCTTTCGCCTTCGGCAAGGAATCAGAAACTAAAACTGAAATTTAAAGCGCACGGAGCGCCGACTGAAATTTTGATAGTTTGCTAGTTTGCGGGGGATTTACAAAAATTTTGATAGTTTGCGACCTGTTTGTGATAGAAAATGAACGGAACAGCTTAAAAAATTTCCACTGATAAAAAAGGAAATAAAAGAAATACTAAAGAGGAGATTATATAACGTTAAATTCAGGTGGCAAAGTAAGTTTGAGGCGACTGCTAATAAGTTCCTTCATGGGCGTCAATCCTGGTGGACGGGGGGACATGTTCCCCCACATTTCGATGGGTGGGGGACTCAATATCAAATACCCCCCCCCCCCACATTTGCGTTAAAGATTAGTGTCGTGGCTCTATTTGACTGGCTTTTTGAGTGGCATGTAGGTTTGTCGGGCAATTGTAAGTGTCTCGATGCAGATTCTGAATGCAGATTTCATCAGGGAAATCTTACTTAATGACAAAAAAAATTCGGAGCGCTTCGCGCGCATGCGTCACGATTTGCACTCCTTCTCATGACCATTAAAAAGTTAATTATACATGGAACTATTCTGATCACAACACTTTCCGAAAACAGACATACATCTCCAAACATCTGTAGGGGCCTTGCATCAATGTGGGATCATTCAATCAGTGGCGTACGCAGAGGGGAGGGCCATTTGGCCATGCTCCCTCACTGATTCCGATTTTTTAAGTTCCTAAAAATACGTAAATATTTTAGCACAAATTTTACTTCAAAAGGTAGCATATTTGGCACCAGAATGCATGTAAGGACACCCAATTTTTTCAAAATTTTCAAAGGGTAGGGGAATACCCCATTGGGCAATGCCCCTCACTGGTGCTTATCTTTTTAGTTCCTAAAAATACGTTAATTTTTCAACACATATTTTACTTCATATGTGGCACCAGATTGCATGTAAGGACACCTAATTTTTCAAAATTTTGAGATAAATCCTGGGTACGCCACTGCATTCAGTCTAATTTAGAGCATGATGTGGAAGGTTGAAAGTACGTTGTTGCCGTTAAACATTTTTCAAAAAAATTTTTACCGAGCGCTTCGCCGAAGCCATTATCGGTATAGATGGTGATCGTTAATACACTTACGACTAAAAAGCATTCTGAAAACGCTCTTGCTAGTCTTTCACACGTTTACTATACTACGATCAGCTCCAAAAATATCCCAAAGACAGCACCATTTTCCATCTAAGCAACCTTAAAGACAGATTTGCATCATCCCAAATATGACTTTTTGTTGGGGGTAAGCAAAAGTCTCAGTTGGTGACTACTCTCTGATTGAAACCAAAATTACAAAATTCAAAAGATGCAGAGCAGCTCATATTACACAGCACGCACAGAGAATGTTTTGATTATACATGGGGTCTTTTATGCTCACCAGGATGTGGCGTTGAGCAGCGAACTATGTTTATGTCTGCACAAGGAGAAGCAGTAAAGACTATTATGGGCGGGGCTTACCACCAAGTAAAAGTCATACTTGGGGGTGATGCAAATACCTCTTTAAATTAACAAAAAATTCTCAAAGGGGAGGGCTACTCCCCCTCCCCTTAGACCCTCCCCAGGACGACACCTTTATGCATAAAAACCAGGATGAATAAAAAAGTGCAATTTACGCGCCGCCACTGCAGTTAATAAAAACATCCAGCCAGTCGGAAAAATCAGAATTCACTAAATTATGGACATTTGCAGCCATATACGATCAGCTCCAAAAATATCCCAAAGATAGCACCGATTTGCACCTGAGCAGCCTTAAATTAACAAACATTTCTCAAAGGGGAGGGATTCCCTTCCTTTTAGACCCCTCCCCAGGACGACACATTTATGTAGTGACAAAGGAAGGATCCCCACTGCTGTATATAAAACGCATAGCGCATAACAAAGTGCAATTTACACGCCTCCACTCAGTTGGAAAAAACATCCAGCCAGTCGGAATAAGGGACCTTCACACCGCCATACATATCACCCTAGTAACGGGCCTGGTCAGGTCCATGATCTCTGACAATGTTCCACGCTGCGAATCGTGGTTTCAGCTATTTTGGGACATGATGGAAACAACATCTTGAAGTAATTCCGTAGACTCCCTGTATTTCACCTGACAGATCATCTATGATGCATGTTAACTTTGAAATGATAATTCTTATTAGAATAGGACAACGTCAGTCATCATGAGGGGGGGGGGGAGGAAAGGGCCTATAGGAAGAAACCCCCTCTTCAAAACCAAAGGGATTGGTTTGAGCTAATTCATGCCCCCCCCCCCCCACATTTGAATACAGATTGCCATTGACGCCCCTGAGTCCCTTTAAAAAGAGAAAGAACCGAATATGAAATACGGTAATTTTGTGTACTGCACTGTGCTCGGTCTCAAACCAGGGGTGGCGCCAGGATTTGCCAGACAGGGGTGGGGGGCAATCTCCCCGACAAGGGGCCAGCAACCTCATGCCCCGAAAAAGGCGGTGAGTTGCCCCAAACAGATGATAAATGTAAAATTTTTGGCCTTTTTTTCAAAAATTTGAAAATTTGGGCATGCTCATGAAGGGAATTTGAAAAACTCAGGGTCTTTTGCAAGGAAAGGAAGAATCTGCCCTTTCTATGAACAAAATCATGCAGGTCGTCGGGGCGACTGAAGGTCATTGGGATTACATATTATGTCGTATTCGGATTAAGCTCACCGAATAAACTAGAAAATTTCCCCGACAAGAGGCAGCTTTCCCGACGGGGAATGGCTCCCCTGCCCCCCCCCCCGTCGCTGGCACCACCCCAGCAGAATATGTTGCAATAGGCCTGGTGGATTTCTGGTATGCACCAGATTGCAAGATTCAAAGCCCCCAATTTGGACATCCCATCTTCTCCGTACAAGCGGGCTAATTTGAAACTGCATCGTTTCGGAACGTGACATGTAAATTTTAATATTTAACTTTTTATTGTTTCACCGCAACCTGCACTTCCAAGTGAACTGTCCTTATGTATCTGATGGTAGAGTTACAAGGGACAATTAAACACCATGAGCTGGATTGAAATCGATAATTTAGAAACACCTGCCAAATTTCAGGGTCATTGTCGCAATCTAGACACACCGTCTTGTCTCCTTGTCGCAATACCGGAAGATATGACGTCTGTCAACACAATAACAAGTCCTCCCAGGTACGCACTTTTCTCGGGGCTGTTATTCCATCCTCTTCCAACCCTTGCTATCTTGCATGCAGTCTTGTTTTGGCGTACAAACATTGCGTCATCGCTATTTATGGATCATCAACACGTACCGTTTCTAATGCTTTATGCACATTAACTTTCTAAAATAATCTTGAAAAGCTCATTTTCTTCTCTTTTAAAAGGTTCCATATTGAACAGAAAATATTTAAAATGAAGCAATCTCTGCTGTTCTATCCAAGTTTGGCAGTAATCGATATGACAGAAGGAACTCATGAAAGGAATGTCTCACCAAAAGACTAGCGTTATGCTAATGAGTTAGCGCTCTCATACAAATGACTGACACCAGAGAAGGAGCACATGTTTTCTGAAGCCGTACGTCAGGCACTCCGTCGAGGCACCCTCCGTAAGAGGGATTGACCCCGTATTCCGTAAGTAACCAGTCTTTAAGATTTTTTAAGAATTACAGTTATTTTTGCCGTTTATCCAATTTTCTGTACAAAACAATAGTGTTTATTACAACATGTAGTAATAGTCGAACGGCGTAGGCAGTACAGTAGGATACAGTGTTTACTAACTTGTGCACTGTGTTTTGCACACAATCACAAAACCAACCTTGTTTGATCTTGCTTGTTGGTTTTCGTATTTAGCAAAAAAAAAATCATACTTGATTATAAGCATCATTAGTATATGAATATTTAAAGTGGTAACCAATATTTCAGCCGCCCATTTTTTTTCTTGGATTTTCGTGTAAAATTTCCAGAAAGGTTGAAAGGTGTAGGCCTGGTTCGTATCGAATTGACTTTTTGCTCTCGAATCGGCAGCCCTCGGAAGTGACCTTTGAGCAGGGGGAATACCCTGACCTGGAATTCCTAATTTCTTCGGAGGTTCCACGCTGGAACTTTCTGCGTGTCGTCTCAGACAGTAACTCAAGGTTTTCCAAGTTTAAAACGAAAAATGAATAAATAATGTAGCTGACCACAAGAACAAGTGCTAGAGGCTATTACAGTTTCGCAAAGGTTTTGAATGTATGGGCAGTAAAAAATACTACCCTACTGTGATACAAATGGATCAGTCAGTACTGAAAATTTACATATGCTGTGATTGTATATTTAAGACTGAGAATAGACAACCAACGTTGTCATATCGTTGTGGGATCAACCACTGAACCAGTAATAACTAATATGGTTAAGGCCTAAGCCTAACCTTTGGCTTTACACCTTACAGCCCATGTCTTGCCGTTCATGTTACTGTAAAGTTACTGGATGATAAATTATCTATGCTAGCAAGCACTATTTGAAGTAACTAGCCATTGGCATTTTTGTAAATTTTTCAAGCTTAAAGGCCTATTATATCTTTTTTCAAAGTTTTTGGGATGGTCAATGCAGTGTTTAGATGGAGCATTTTGTCATCATTTGTGTGAGAGGGGTGGGGTGACAGGGCTTCATTTTTGGGGGCAAGATGATAGAGTAAATAGTATTAACAAGGGATGAAATAGGCCTAACTTAGGGGGTTCGCATTCCAATTTCTTATCCAAGAAATGCCATTTGTGAATCAACTTCAGTTTGGCTTCGCAAAAGTTGGGAAGGTTGGCTCAGATGGAGAATCGGTGCCCGGAAGTGACGTACGTGATACGCATAGGTATAGGGTTAGGGTTAGGTCACAGGCGCCCCTTAACATTGTATAGTATACCATATACTATGTATTATATAGACGGAAAGGTATGTCACAAAAATCCTAGCTCGAACAAACAACTTACGTTTCTGGCACAATTACTGCACTTTTCTCGCCAAATTTGTCTGTGTCGAGACTTTTGATCATAAGGTACCTCAAGGCAGCTCTTTTTCCCGAATGATTTCACTTGGCATTGTCTGAAGGATGAAATTTCGATGGAGTAACAGTATGAGGATGGTAGCTGCTGATAGGAGAGCATTCAGCACTTCCACACTATATAATAAAATACTCCTAAAATATTCTCTAAAGTTCTCTTAACTTTCTAAATTTCTTCCAAAATTTGTTTAATTATGATTCACTTTTATTATCGCAAATCTTGCAGGTATATATTAGCATCAATATGAACAATTTTTGAACATTAAATTTCATAAAATTTGAAAACCTTTTGAAAAGTGGAAGGGCTAGCATTTTCTACAAGCACTTGTGACAGTTGAACTGTAACTGTTGTACAGTCTTCAACTGCCACTAATGCTCATAGTAAATGCAAGCCCTTCCACTTTTCAAAAGGTTTTCAAATTTTATGAATTTCTGTGTTCAAAAATCTTGCATATTAATGCTAATATGTATCTGTAAGATTTGTAATAATCAAAGCAAAACATAACTGACAAATTTTGGAAGAAATTCAGAAAGTTAAGAGAACTTTAGAGAATATTTTAGGAGTATTGTATTATATAGTGTGGAAGTGCTTAATGCTCTCAATCAGTAGCTACCATCCTCATACTGTTACTCCATCGAAATTTCATCCTTCAGACAATGCCTAGTGAAATTATTCGGGAAAAAGAGCTGCCTAATTGAGGTACCTTATGATCAAAAGTCTCGACACAGACAAATTTGGCGAGAAAAGTGCAGTAATTGTGCCAGAAACGTAAGTTGTTTGTTCGAGCTAGGAGATTTGTGACATACCTTTCCGTCTATATATACTACATAGTATATGGTATACTATACAATGTTAAGGGGCGCCTGTGGGTTAGGTATAGGGTAAGGGTTAGGTATAGGGTTAGGGTTATATACATTAGTAGGCATACGGATAGGGTACGCATACGCATAGGGATAGGGTTACATACATAGTAGGCATACGGATAGCATACGGATAGGGATAGGGTCATACATATGGTACGCATAGAGATAAGGTTAGGGTTATACCCGTAGGGATACACGTATAGAATACGTATACATGTATAATTATAGCCTATGTATACATCTGTAAGTACTTATAATATTTAAAACCGTTTGCCGGCAGCTCGGCTCGCAGCGCTATCGGTTAGGGCATAGGATCGCTATACTGAGATTTATACCGCGTTCGTATTCTTGCAATGTTCCGTGTTCAGATCCCACTGTTGCTTTCTGTTGAACAGCTTGTCTTGTCACGTTACTGTTGGTTCTTTTAGAACTTAACTTGTCACTGATCTTTTGTAAGTTTTAAGTTATAATTTACGCAACTTCCGGTCACGGATTCTCCATTCGCACCGGAAGGTACAACTACAGAATATAGCCTAGGGCCAATCTTTAACACCACCTAGCATCTGGATGCATGCATGGGGGGTTTCCCGCTACACCAAAGGTCCGCGAGACTGAAATTGCACTCACGCATATGGGCGAAGTTGTAACTGGTTGACGTGTGATCGTACGCTCATTAAGGTTCTCGACACCGAAGGTCCACAAGACCGAAAGTGAATTAAGGTCATATTGATGTCCCATAAGTTCAATTGGGTGTCCCACAAGTTCAATAAATGTCCCATAAGTTAAGAAAAGGAGGTCCCATAAGTTCAAAAAAGGTTAGGGTTAGGGGTTAGGGTAACCCTTAACCCAAACCCTAATTCACTTTCGGTCTCGCTGACCTTCGGTCTCCCGAACCTTCGGTCTCGCGGGCGGTAACCGCATGCATGCAATGTGACAGTTTATCTTGCACCCTAAACTTTGACTCAATCCACATCTGAGCATCCGCGCATCCACTCCAAGACATGATATTGGTGAAATCATCCACTCCGTATCCAAGCATCCACACATCCACTGCAGAACATTGTTTGTTTTCATAGGTCTTTACATTAGTCGTTCTTAAATTAAACTTACCTGCTGCCTTCGTATTTCCACTTTATCATTTGTCCCTTGGTAACTGCCTTCCGCACACGAGGGGAAATTAGCTCAGCAAAATGCCTCGCGTGCCACTTTGCTCAGCAAACTTCTCATGTGTGCGGGCGTGTTTTTGTGAGATTTCAGCCTTCCGAGGCAGAAGACTCAAATTATCAAACATGTTTCTTTCTGACACGAGTGCCACTTTTCTCACCGTGTGCACCTGACCTGAGCATTTGGCTCACGTCTTTAACCCACTGCGCAAGCGTATTCTGAATCAGTAAGCCGAAAGTTAGGTCTGTTCATCAGTTCATCAATTGTGTAAACACAAGTCACAATGACCCGGTGCGATGAGGTGATATGACAGAACTTAGTCTGACCATAGTGATAATTGTGTGTGCTATTTGGCTGCGACATACTTTTGTGGATACCTTTTTCAAACTGCGACGAAAACTTTGAATGGTTTAATTAGCCTGTAAACAAAATTAATATTGCCGAAGAGAGAAAAGTGTCAGCTTTCTCATGATATCATCCCTGTTGTCGTATTCCTTCAGAATTGCAAAGAATTATGGGTTGAAAAATCCTCCAAAAAAGTTTTGCTCATTGTTTTGAAAGAAGTCACGATGTGATCCACCTACTTCATCTCTCATACAGCAGCAGTGAAAATGGTGTTGTAAGTACAGTACATGCATACAGCTAGCAACAGCAAAACTGAAAGCTTGCCTATATTCATTGCGATGCAAAATGTGGTTTTCTGAATGGAAATATTCAGCAGCTTCATTACTTGAGTCTCTGATTTATGCCCTGATGAATTTCAAGAACCTTTTATTTTTCCATGAAAAATTTCAAAAATTGGGATAGTGATTTGAGAATGGAGAGATTGATCGACTAAGAATAATGTAGAGATTGATCGATGGCAAAAAAGTTCTGCCGTTTCTAAGTATAAGCGCTTATTATTTTTTCCTCTGCTTCATTGATTGGCCTGTACATTACACGGAGGAGCTGCCTCCTTCATGCAGGCTGACTACATACCTGTATATGTAGTACATAGTGCTGATCATGTTGAAGTGCCCTTGCTTTGGATCTATAGCACGTTTATTTTATTAGGCCACAGATGTACATTTTAATGTTAAATCAATTCATTGTTCAGCTCGCATTTTCATCACGTTAAAGTTGTGGTCAAGAATGCCAAAAATGTTCATGTCACATGGCAGTCAGTAAGATATAAATTGTATGATTTACTTTCAGAGGGTTTCCTTTCAGAGTATTTTTCTGCAGAGAAGCATTGCATTTTTGTCATTGCCTAAGGTGTTAAATGTACCGTATACATGTATGAGCCTTCATTACAAACCTAATCTACAGCTGTATTTCTGAAGAAGTGATCTTCATGAATTCATACTGGTGCACAGGAGAGCAGGGCCCACCATTTTTGGTATTTTTGTTTTTGAAGTGTTACTTAGTGTTTTATTTGCTTTCTTATGTATTGTTTAAAGGGGTCAGATCTAAAACCTGTCACCCCAAACTCCAAAAATTACTTTATATATTGTGGGAAAAGTTTTTGTGTGGTGGAGTAGGATACAGATTGAAGTTTGAAGAACTATATTATTTCTAGCGAAATTGTTCCAAGTTTCAAAGATACACGCTCCGAAAATTCAAAATGGCGTCATCTAGTGCGACGGGACGGAATTTGCTCAGGTTTGATCCTATTAAAAATAAATAACTTTATAGTGAGATTTTCTTGGGCATTCTATTTATCATGTAGAAAGGTACTTCCATCAATATCAAGTTTTTTTCAAATCCCCTATGAGTTGGTGGTGGACCCTTTTTAATTGGCCCAATTCCATCCCGTCGCATTTTGACATGATTTTTTTCTATTTTACTTATGATACCGTCAATGAATCCACACAGGACTTTGTGCACTATCAATGTTTCAGGTCCTTAGGATCACCAACTAGTATGTTTTGATATAGATTATCTCATAATGTATGTCTATTTGAAATTTTCATGACGGGACGGATATTTTGTGCGATGGGACGGAAAATGGTGTGACGGGACGGAAAATTTGCAACTAGGGGTGTTTCTTATCACTGCCTAAATTGCCCTCTGTTTAATTAAACCTAGCATAGATGTTCTCTGTGATGTACCATGAAAGTTATGTGCATGTAAATTGACCATTTTAATTTACAGTTGCTTAAAGACAGACAGTCATCACCCCAAAGTATATTTTTAGTGTATGTATATCAAAATTCTCAGTTGGTGACTGCTCTTTGATTGACATCAAAGTTTGAAAATTTGAAAGATGCAGAGTAGCTCACATTCCACACAAGGCAGGGAGAGTACTTTTATTACATTTTATAGCCTTGTATGCTCACCAGGACATGGCCTTAAGCAATAAAACAGGTTTATTCTTGCACAAGGAAGAGCCTCATACAGTTATGGGAGGAGCTAGAAGATGCATAGTTGGGAGAATTGGAACTGTCTGGGATCATGAAAATTCCCCTTTAAATATTGAACTACATAATAGGATTTAGCCTACACTGTTCCCTATAATTACTGTATAATGATAATACAGTAATTGCACAATAAAATACACATAATAGTTAGTTAACACTAACATGCACCAAAATTGTTTCCAAATCATTCTCAGTTGAAATCATAAGTCAATTTTATCAACTATGATGCTTTGCAAAATTGAACACATTTATTGTAGCATCTAGTCACACCTTTTGTAAAGGCATTTAGGCCATGTTCAACTACATTACAACTCAACATAGTGTCAACATCAGCAGTATTCAGTAATTATGTGTAATTATATGTGGGTATATGTGGTTAAAAGCAGTTCTTGCATTTAATTACTAGGCCCTACAGAGGAACTTCATGTGATGTCATGTGAGTGGGATTTCCAGGCACTGAAGGGCAAAACAAAAAACGCAGTAAGCATATTTACAGCACAGGCGCACAGCTTAACCATTTTTGTGACACAATTGAAGCTTGCCCTTCAAAACCAAAGAAATGCAGGATCCTGCCCTTCAAAAACAAAGAGATGCGCTATCACCTGACATCAGTGAAACCCCTCTACAGGCCTGCTTTCTGCAGTTTTTTATCAAGATATTTGAATCACAAACAAGACAGGAAACAAAACTCAGGTAACACCATAGATGTACTAATTTTTGTGGTGTGGTGAGACACACAACTAACCCCACCCTATTCACTTGCTATAGGAAAGATATAATTTTAAAGCAAACAACAATCATCAAAAACAACCAGAAAGCCTTAGGCTTTGGTTTCCTTGCCTCTGGAGTACAGTGTTATTAATTGGTAGAGTCATTATGGAGTTGATTACTGTTGACATTATGGGCAGAATGAAAGATCCATGGAGAATTTGATATCATAAAAGCAAGTGTCAGATTTACCAAGGTTACCAAGTTCTCAAGTGACATATCTTTACAGCATAATGACATATTGACCTCTGGTGACTCAAATGACCTTTGACTTCCATTATAAACATTACAGATCATCCACACAACAGGGATCATTCTCCATTCTCGTGCTAAGTATAAGATACTTCACTGTAAGCCCTGTTGAGATGCTGTGTTGAGCCCTTTTCAAGTTTTTCTCCAACACAAAACCAGAATACAAAAATGCAGTTTTGTGTTCACATCTGACCTTGGGAATTCTTGATAAATTTTGCTTTTTGACCCCTGGTGACCCCACATGACCTTTGACCTCCACCATTAACAGTGGAATAGGGTTCTTCTTATCATTATAATGCATCTGCATACTAAGTATGAAATTTATCCAAGCTTCCCACCTTGCGGTATCGTGTTAACAAGGTTTTCAGAGTTTGAACTCTGGTGACCCCAGATGGCCTTTGACCTCCACCAGAAACAACAGGGTTCTGTCTCTCAATATGGGTTATCTATGTACCAAGTTTGAGAACTATCAGAGTTTCCCTTCTTGAGATACCATGTTACAACGAGCTAATTAAGTGTCACAAAATCCCCAAAACTATCATGCGCACATGCATACATACAGTACATACACGAACATGCCTGCATGAATGCATGGATTCCTTGACCTCATGGAAAGGATTCCAAAATCAGAATAATGATGATGCTACTCTCCTTTTAGGATATCTAGAAAAAAACAATTTCAGACAAAGAAGTTTGAATATTACACAGTAATATATTGACAAATTTCTGTCCCATCACGTTTCCGTCCCTTCGCGTGTTAATATTTTTTTTAATTAAGTATTTTATAATTAAAACAAATACCAAATTGAGATGACTCAATGTTGTAGTTACTAGGTTAGTTGTACTTTGTGTTAATATTGAAAGTTGTGTTTAACTCTAATTAGATTTGATAAAAATCAGTACTTTGTCTAAAGTGTGAATGCGTCATCATTTTATCATTCCGTCCCGTCGCGTTTTTAAGTTTCGTTCCCATGGCAACATATAAATGAGAATTGAAGTTTTCTTTGCTGCTAACTATTAAGTTTGACCTACTTGTATATAAAACAAAGAACTGTAGTATTATGTGTAAACCTTAGGAAAATATTGAAGTAAGAACTATCAATTTCCGTCCCGGCGTGCCCTAGGTAGTTTTGGATCTGACCCAAAGGGGAATTTTCATGATCCCAGACGGTTCCAATTCTCCCAACTATGCAACTTCTACAGTAGCTCCTCCCATAACTGTATGAAGCTCTTCCTTGCAGGAATATACTTGTTGTATTGCTTAAGGCCATGTCCTGGTGAGCATACAAGGCTATAAAATGTAATAAAAACTCTCTCTGCCTTGTGTGGAATGTGAGCTACTCTGCATCTTTCAAATTTTCAAACTTTGATGTCAAAGAGCAGTCACCAACTGAGAATTTTGATACCCCCACACTAAAACTATAATTTAGGGTGATGACTGTCTGTCTTTAAAGCAGAGTTTGCTTGTTGTCAACAGTAGATACATGAAAAAAAATATTTAAAGGCATACTTTCCATATAAGTTAGAGGAACAAACTCAGATTCCATGTTCATCCAACTCAAGGGAGTTGTTAGTACCTGATACAACTCCAATGGCCCCCTCAAGTGTCAATCATACTGTAGATGTACACGTACAGTCATAGTCATGGGAAAAGGGGGAAATTTAACTTGATGCCAAAGGCCAATGGCTCCCTTCCCTTCTCTGCAACCTTTCAGAATATCACTGAGGTTTCTGCTTTATTTAAGGGAGTGGGATATCATAGAAAAGTATAGAATAAATTTTTCTCCCTACGGCCCTGGGCCCCCTTCCCCACCCTTTCAGAATAAATGCCAGGGTTTGACACCACAGGGGTTATGAACAGTTCTAGTGCTTTGATATGGACTGTGATATTTATGTTCTATAGAAGGGGGAGGGGATCAGATAGGAATGCAGAGAGTAAATTTCTGTACCAAAATTCTGAAATCTCAACAATTTCACGAATCTCCCCATACAGGTAGGTACACTATAAGAGAATTAAGCCTGGAAGTGGGCTGATATATACATTCAGTTTTCTTAACTTCTGTCAAAAACAGGTATCTACTGTATAAGAGTAGTGATGTCTTGTGGCGCGCATTAGTGTGCATTGTGGACATAGTTAATGTTATGATGTTCGCATTGCGGGTTAATAAATTAAATATCTGTAGATTGAAAGCACTGGTGTTGCAACATCAGCACTACAAATTTGTAGCTTGCACGAAGGAATTCAGCTTCTCTGTGTACAGTGCAGGCCTAGTGGCCTACTAGTGGAGTTTGTACAGGGCACACATTTTGGCTTGATAGTGCTATGCACATTTCGATAAAGTGACTGTGTGGGAAGTTGTGGTGAACGTGCATGATCACCGCACTTTGCTGCAAATCTTTTGATGCAATTTTGAAAGTTCCTTGCTTGCGCAATTCCTCGAGCTGCTAAATGTAAACATCATTTCCTCAAAAGATTTGGTTGTCCCGACGGGCAACCTTACGCACCTGTTAATTGCAAAATCTGGTAGTCCTGCAGAATTTCTGGTTGTCTCAGGCGACAGGACTTCCCTTAAAATCGAACACTGACTGTGATGTGGCATACCAACTGTGGTCAGTTGCTATCACAGACCTTGACGATGGAAGTCTTAGCCTGATGATACTTCCATGCCCTGACCATATAGTTATGTACTTTGTAGCAGAAAATTTTCATGCGAGTTGAATTTGCGCCCTTCTCGCAGTTAAGCAGCCAATCGCGAATTAAAGACCCATGGGAATACCTCCATTATACTGCAGCCTTGATGCTGGACCCTCCACCATATCACGAAGGAAGGCTTGACGGATATCAAGTTTATCATCATCACAGATGAGGGTTTCTTCTGTTGTTTACTGTGCAATATATTGAAAACTTTTATTATGGCAATAATTTTTACGTGAGAAGATGTGAGAGTAAGAATTCAAAAAGTGATAATTTCTTGCAGAAAAAGTTTTCTTTATTTTGCTGTCTCCAATCAGGGAGCTGCATGGAAGACATTTATGGCATTCTTTTTACATTGAACTGATGTAAAATCAGTGAAAGCTAATGGTTTGTCTCCACAACTTTCTACCAGAGAGAGAGAGTGAAACAAATTCATAGTCTGTAAGTGTACATTTGGTCAAGGTCCGTAGCTGATCCAAACTCACCTGATACCTTAGGAATCACCCTAAACCATATTTTCAAGAGTACAGGACTACAAGAGTCTTACTTTAAGCATTTTACTTGGGTAAGTTTTCTGTATGATCTTTTTCTTCAGAGGCACATTTTTGGTAAAGCTTGCAAATTCTTTAATACACTTGCTACCTATATGAAGGCTAGGCCTATGGGTGATTAAGAAACCTTTTAAATGATGATCAGACATAGATAAGGCCGGTTCATACTTCCCAATTTCTCGCGCGATAAAGCGATCAATAACCATATATGGTCAAAATATCTTTGCCGCCAGTTCGATTCACGGTCATCGCTTGGAGTTGAACATTGTTCAACTTTTCTCGCAAGCTCTCGAGATATAGCAAAGGAAACGGCTTCTGATTGGCTGTTTGGTAGGTGAACGACCTTTTGACACGAGCTCACGATCCTACTCGACAACAATGACGGACCTTTCCAGATACCGGCTCATTACATGTAATCGGGTTCTGTGCGACTATCGGCGGCCTGATTGTGACAGTGAGAGTTGTAGGAATGGAGGGAAACAGTTATTGCTTCCCATGAATTAAGGCAAAGGTTAGTAAGGCAGGATTTTCTAGTATTCCCTAAAATTATCACGGTAATCAATAGTGTACTTTGTCGTAGAGCCGATCAAACCGCATACACATATGTACTGTACTTGGCCTTTGCATAGGCAGGTATTGGGAGACTGTGCATTGCATGGCAGTACTGCAAAAGTTGAGCTATGCGAGAAAACTGAAGTATGAATCAATTTTACATCGGCATATCGAGACCCAGCTAACATCCTTAAACACAGCTTTATAGCGCTATAATGGAGTATGAACCGGCCTGTAGAGTGCTCCAAAAGTTAGGCTATACAGTGGGCAAACATTTTTTAAAATATATATGGGGCATGTCAAAAAGACCCATAGTAAGCCACTTAATCATGGACCATATTTTATTTCATTGGAAATATGACTGAGTTTGGGACAAATTGGATTCCCCCAGTGTTTTGCTAAACTTTTAGAATCCTGTAGAGAAATCTTATGAAGGCAATTCCCTCTTCTTTATAGGAAGAGAGAGACCTCTTTTTCTTCATACAAACACTAATGGTGTCCACAGATCACATCACAAGTCAGGTAACTGGAAATGTTCGCTCTTACTGAAATAAAACACCAGACTTCCAGGATGTCCTGGTTAGACCAGTGTTGTCGCATTTTGATATTGTATGATTACTGAATGCCTGCTACAAAACATACCCTGGGAATTCCCCCATCTTTCTGATTACCTTAATTCAGACAGTATACAGGCAGGAACCTTCAAAACTAGGTAAAAAGAGGAAAGAAAAAGGAACAGTTTCCAAATGAAGTCCCTACAAGTTGGAAGGGGAAAATTCCCATTGATTTCTCGGTGTTCAATTTCTGTAACCAGTAATATTGTGATCCTGACCAGTTGCACTGATATAGTACAACTTATGATTGGCCAAGAGCAGATCCAAGAATAGACCATGTCGCTTAGTTGTCTGCAAGCTTTGAAACAGTTGAAATTAAAGGGGATGGGATGAGCCACTGGGGTTTGGGCATGGATGTTAGACTATGAAAGTACGAATGCCCCATGTGGGCCTACGAATGTAGAAGGACCTATTTATGTAGCAAGTAACGAACGTACTTTGAGCACTATGAAAGGAGAGTCAGGCCTACATTTCCCATTTACTGTATCCTAGGCATGAAACTAGGTACTGTACAGTGAGAGTGTGCAGCATAAACAATATATTTAGAGTCAATTGACCCTGGAACAGTTTGCAGAAGCAGGGTCCACTAGACTGAAAGTCTGCTAATCCAGTGGTTTGCTAGAACAAAGGCCAGCTAATTTGCTAGCAAATGTAACCTTAACCCCAACTCTGAGTGTAACTCAGTTCACAAAGAAAATGTTTGTGGACATTTGGTCTAGCCAACTTTGGATCTAGTGGACATTGATCAAACAGTGTGGTTTGCGAGTCCTTTTGTCACTAGAATATGATCATTTAATATACATGTGCATTTTCAATATCTTTTCACAGAAAGCTCTAACTGAATAGGCTACTGAAATATGTTGTGGAAGTTTGAAATTTTCAAGGTATCTGAAAGCTTGGATATATTTCAACATCATTGGCCATTGGTCTTAAATCAAGTGTCCACTCTTTGAGGTACAAATAATCAGGGGCTTTCAGTCTGATCAGTCTTTGGTCAGACTTTACTTGAATTATGATTAAAGGGAAATGTTGCTTTTGTTTTACAGAAAATTATCATATTTTTAAAACCAATATTTATAGATGCAGAATGATTGATAGTTCAAAATAAGGCAGGACAGTACTTTAGCTTTCTTTTCAAGAAATAAGGTTCTCACAGAAAGAAATTCAATTATTTGTTGCTAAAGAATAATTTGTTGGCCCAAACTTTCAACAATTCAAATGATGCCTCTTCCGTAACTCTTGAAATGCATGATATCTTGAGGAGATAAAGCTGTTAAATTGGAGTTGAGTGGTGAAAAGGATTGTTTTAATAGTGATTAAATCTATTTTCTGTGCATGCCATGTTGGCACATTTTAAACGCAATATTTTCCTTTAAGTACAACAGAAATGTTCATTTCAAGCCAATCTTTCTAAAGGAAACCTCTTGACTTACATTCACTCCTTTTCCTCAGTGTACATTCTTGCACTGCACAAGGAGTAGTTAGAAAGGAAAGGATTTCTCAATAATACAGGAATTGTAGATGACTTCCTGTTTGTTAGACTTGTACAAACATGTTTTCAAATTACTGAGTAAGGTTTTCCAGACTGTTACATACACTTTACAGTGGCTGTACTTTACAACAGTGCCAGAGACTTGTGTGAAAAATGAGGGGGATGGGGAGGGACTCGGGGGATATGAAGCAAAATTTACTGTGTGAAAATGGTAGCTTCTCTAGATAGTGGAGAATTTATTCTCATCTTTCTAGGAAATCTGCCTATGCTGTACAATGTACTGTACTGTTTGAAGTTAATTTTTTGCTTATTAAGTTACAAATAAATATTGCAGTGAACACTACTGTTTTGTGACCACCTTTTAGTTCATTAATTGTACATGTATCATTGGTTAAGAAAAATAAAAATACCTTCCTTTCTGTGCTTTAACAGCCTTCCTGTAACTCAGACCAACTCTTACCCACCTACCTTATCATGTTAGACTTAAGCATCTTGGCTTACCACAGGCATAAGTTATGTTGATGTTTTAATTAAGTGTTATTTATGTTGTAAGAATGGAAATAAGTGGAACAAACAAACAATGGGTAGGAGAGGGTAGGGGTATAGGGATCTAGGGAGACAAGTCACAATAAAGAAAACTTACAGTGGAGGGCTTGAATATATCAGAGTAAGATACGTCTGCAAACATATTTGTGCTTGCATTGGCTTCTACTGACATCTATTCATGGTAAGCCAATTGCCCAGTAATTTGGAAAACTTAGTTTATCGATCGATAAACCAAGCAGTTTTATTGACTAAGTTTATTGAGAGATAAATTTGGTTAACAGACTGAAAAACTTGGTTTATTGGGCGATAAACCTGGTGTTCACTTGATAAACTTAGTGTTTTGACTAATAAACCAAGCTACCAAAACCAAGTTTATTGGTACATAAACCAAGTTTCTTGAATTATTGGGCATTTTGCACTGATATACCAAGTTCATTGATCAATAAGCCAAGTTTTTTGATGAACTTGGTTTATCAACTGGTTATCAATCCTATAAACCAAGTTATCGCTAGAAAAAATGATAAACCTGCTTTATTGAAATGAAAAACCAGGTTTATCAGTTGAAAACCAGGTTTACTGTATCAATGCCAGATGCTCAATTATTTGAAAAATCAGGTTTATCGTATTGAAAAACCAGGTTTATCGACTTTTGACAGAAAAAATATGATAAACCTGGTTTATCGAGAGATAAACCCAATCTGTCAAGGTGAAAAGTTAGCCTATAGATGCCGAATGCCCCATAATTTGTAAAACCTGTCAACACCCAATGAAGTCGATTTATCAATATCGTATCATATGAGAAACGGTATGAATTGGTCACTGGTATTATATCTAGCTTATTAATTTAGGACTGTGCCAGCACTTTGATACTTTGTCATACGTACCGCTGCATGCTGAAGAAAAAGGCTTGCTAACATGAATAAAGGAAAACCGATTAACCAGTTTTATTAATGTGGTGTGAATAAACAACTTGGCTCATTGGTCGATAAACTTGGTTTATTCACACCAAATTTTATTCAAATGCCCAATAATGTGATTAACCTGGTTTATCAAATTATTGGGTATTTGCTGTCGACCAGGTTTATCAACTGATAAGCCAAGTGTTTTGATAATGTTGGTATATCGAATTGATATACCAGGTTTATCAATTCAATAAACCAAGTTTATTCCCGGTAAAATGATAAACTTGGTTTATCCAATCAAAGAACCAGGTTTATCAGTCGATAAACCAGGTTAATCGATTGATAAACCAGGTTTGTCGGTCGATAATCCAAGTTTCTCAAATAATTGGGCATTTGGCTTGCCATAGACATATCACATACTGCACCTGTCGGTCATCAGAGAGCAAACTGGTACAGTATACCCACATTCCATACAGGATATCTAAAGGAAGGTGGCATAAGTTTGTTTGGTTTGTCACTTGTCAGATCATGTAAGCTTAGGTCACCCGCTGTCAATTCTGAAAAGTTTTTGGCACCTCCTTTTTAGTATTAATGGACACTTTATTTTCATGGTATGCAAATTTGCTATGTATGCATTCAAGACTCCTGTTAAACTTGTAGGCCAATGTGGTGAATCAAACATCTAACTCTAAAGACCTTGTTTCAATGTATTTGAAGGTTGGTTTCATGGTTGCAGTTTATTTCACATAATTTTCCACTTTAGGCAATTTGATTGTGTGTGATCCCACACCCGCACGATATTTCATGCAAAGGAAATATTTGTCTCCAGGAAGTTTCCACACCCTTTTCTTCCATACGTGAGCTTTTCATCCACACATACTGTAGTCAAAATTAAAGTGTTGGGAGTTGGGGATGACGGAAGGCCAAATTTAGGGTTTGGGCATAAGGTGGGGTAGCGTTACATCAATTGAGGCCCTGATTCTACTGGAATTTTTTTTGGGGGGGGGAGGAGGGTAAAGATTTGTCCAAGAAGCAAGACTATAGTTTGCATTTTGGATACATCTTGGACAGTTTTGGAGATCCCCTTCTTGAAAAGAAAACCTTCATCCTCTTCCCCCTGTCAAGAAAAGCAAATTTGGACAGGGAACTCTCCCCTTCCACCCCAGATTCCTAGTTGAGTCCTAGCAGTAAATGATTTCACATACTTGATGTATGGATGCAAAGCTCATATTGTTTTGGTGAAGGTGCTGATTTCAGTGCAACAGCTAGTGACCAATTAAATGATGCAGTGTCATTCAGCCTCAGTATAATGATTCAAGACCATATATCTGGTAAATAAGTATGAAGTCATCTAAACATTTACTTCATGTTTGCATTCTATTTATTCTACTGAAAGTGTCAATAACACAATTACTGGCAAATGTGCAAGCCTCTCTAACAGTCTGACTTAATGCCATCTACAGTACTAGTGACATGGGAGGTCATGATTTGTCCCTTTCTCAGCTTTGTTTATCTGTATGAAGTTTTATTTACTTATTTTTGTACATGGCATATGGCACCTTTCATTTGAACCTCATAATTCAAACCAGTCTTCTCGTTGGCTATTCCTCTGATTGTACAGTTGTCTATTGTTTATTTTGCTTTCTGGGTACATCACAGCCACTGAGGAGCAACAAATCTTAGAAATATGATAACTTTTAAGTTTAGCCAGAACTGTAAAGATATTCTTTGACTTAACTTCTGGTATATTCATCACTGAAAGGGTCAAAATAAAAGTGTCAAGTAGCGCTACTGTACTGTATGTAGGCCAACCAGTTTGCTGCCTAAAATGACCAAAATCTCTCCTGATGTTCTCATTCTTTTAAGCAAAACATTCTTAAGATTCCATTGCCTAAGGTGAAAGCAAAGCTGAAATAAGTTACACACATACATGTACTTTATTTTTGGTGTTTTGGGGATATTTTCTATAATTTTGAGAGTCAAAGTTCAAAGCATGCCTGGACTTGAAGTATACACTTTATTCACTAGGCTATTTCAGCTTTTTTGTTCAAAATGCACAAGTCGGAGTTTGTCAATATTTTTCTTTTTAAGGGTCAGGGTTAGGAAAAAGAGAAGAAAAATGACCACCATAAAAACTTCATAAACTAGTTCACCAGCTCAGCTGCATTTTTGCGCTGAGGTTGTGTTATGATGCCAGCTCTAGTCAGTGCAAGACGAGGTTGTAAGATCAAGTTCAGTGCTTATGTAGTCAAAATTAAAGGTTTCCTCCTGTAGTTATTGGAAAACCTCTGACTTCTGAAATTTTTAGTTTCTCTGGGTCAGGTATATGGAATTTATCCCTCATTACTTTGGAGATTTCTGCCATATCAGTCAACATTTTTACAGTGCACTGGATAATACTGAATGCACAGCACAGAATAGGTTATTAGGACTTAAAATACAGTGAGAATAAGCAAGCTGTAATAGATATGTTCGGATGGACTTTGACTCTCCCAGTTTATTCTGCAGCAGCACAGAGCATAAGGAGCAGTACGTGCAGTATATTAGCATCCTCTAGCAGAAAGGGAAGTACAAGAAAAAATCCATTGTAGCTGCTTTTACCTGGAGATATTAATAAATGCACAGGTAAGACATTTTCATCCTATAGAAAGGAGGGAGGCGGAACCTTTATTTGAAACCAGTCCAATCTGTACTTTAACTGTTTTGCCTGAACAACGTCACTTTATCTGTCACCTCGACTTTGCCCCATTTGGACTCGATCCAGAAATGGGATGATTTTGTTGGATGCCTTTGAATATGAACATTGGCTCAATCTCTCTGACTGTGGAGGATGTGGTGTTTCTATTATCCAGACTTTTCCTTATTTTGATTTGTGCAGGAATTGAAGAAATTTTTTTCACTAACATGAGATGTTTTGACAGTGGAGTGTTCAATTTTGAAGCCTTTGTGACAAACTAGGAAAAATTTGAAAACAGGTGGTGATGTTTAATTAGAAAGTCATTATAGCTACATATGTACTTCACAGCCTGTTCACTTTGTGAACATTCTACATGGAAAGTCAGTGTGAATTCTTGCATTTGTGTGTTAAGTTGAGCCTGTGATGATGTCGTGAAAGTGAAAGGTAAGAGAATTTGAGATGGGTTAGGCAATAGGTAGCAGAAAGTCTTTCTGTTGTGAACTGAACTCCCTGGTACAGTAACACTATCTGAAGAAAACAGCACATGCTGTTTACATAGGTCGACATTGTTGGTTTAGTTTCAGGCAAGTTTGCAGCAGAAACTCTGCTTTGGTTTAAAAGCTTACTTCAGTCAAGAAGGTACTGTAGATTTGTCATCATTCAGAAATTCAGATTATCAAAATACACAAAGGTTGCTGTCATCAGTGCGCATTTGTACAAATCTTGGATTCTGAAAAACTAGGTAAAAAAATAACCTTTAGCAGTATACTGCTATTGAAGTGTGCCATATTCTTATCAAAATGCAACCTGATGCACTGTGCTAGTATGCATATAATGGAAGAAAGTACATAGCTGTATGTTAATTTCCTTAAAGTAGTTAATGGAGAGCCTTGCTGTTGAATGCTTTTGAAGCATACATCAATGATCTTATGAAGAGCCAAAAGTGAACATGAGTTTGCCCTCTTTTTCTTGATTATAATAAAAATTATTTTTGAGGCAAACAAACTTGGACAGATGACTAAGTTTCAGCAAACCTGGATCATCTCAAACATACCTTTTGTGTTTAGGTTAATGTGAATTTGTTCTAAGTTGTCAAATGTACTGTAGCAGAAATGTCTTTTAAGTTATTGAAATTAATTACTTAGACAATCAAATCAAATTTTTAATGGGGGCTGCATGTCATCTGGGGCCATTTTTGCTCATACCAGCGAAGCATTGGTTGTCTATCTGTATTCACAATGCAGACATACCTGTTGCTAAATTCAATTTGCATGAATCTTGTATGCTGCGCCCATCTTGGAGTAGTTTTGACACCACGCCCCCAATGTCCACCATTTGGGCTAGCAATTCATTCACTCTTTTTGCTACAAAGCTGTTGCTTGTTAGGTTTCTGGGCCTCATAGTCAAAGTTACAGACTTTTGTCAAGTTTTGTGACAATTAAGGATTCATGCTCATTTCGTATTTTTGTAACAATCATTTATACTCCCTTTAAAGCCTGTTGCCAACTCTTCATGAGGTTCGGTCATAGGTATTTTAAGGGCAAAAGTTGTCCACTTGTGTGGATTCTCATAGTTCTAGCTTAGGCTTTAAGCCTATCATAACCGTATTAGTTTAGCCTCGTGCTGTGGCATGCGCTACACATTGTTTTCCCCAGTGAAAGTGTTGGTCAAATGTTATCCTTGTATTGATTACTACCTGTATGTATTTCCACTGTTCACCCATGTCTTAGCCCTGTATTGTGTAGGTATTTCCCTACTACCTACTGGCCCCGGTTGCTTAGCTTCCTGTTGTTATTATTCATTGTATTCATCTCTGTTCTGGAATTGTTTGTATTTATTTTTCTGTGAATTGCATTGCTAAGCATTAGTGTTCTTCAAGCCTAGTATCCTGCCTTGTTGTTATAGAGTTATAGAGGATGGTCCTCGATTCTGGCTGGGGATGGACTGGGACCCACATTCCGTTTGCCCGGCTTGCAGAACTTGCAAGCTGCTCGACATACGCAAGAGATTTATGGGCTTCTCTGAGGACAAGTAGGGGAGATCGACTCCTGGCTGCAGACCAGCAGAGATAGGGTGCATCGGTATGAACCAAACCAAATTACCGATATAGCGGTTGGCATATACCTAGTATTATCAGGTATATCAGAAAATTTTGCACCAGTTCTTCACACATTAACTGCATTATCAGTCAAATGTAGCACGCACTCTCCCCAAGGCCAACGAATATATTCACTCTTTCCTGACAGTGATTTTTTCCTATCTGTCTTTTCTTCTTTTGCAACAAGATATTTCCAAAATTTGAATAAAAGTTCATTTAAAAAGAAAAACAAAAGTAAAATACATGAAAAACCTGTGTGTCTTACGTGTCTTTCATTTCGAGCTAGAAACCATTAAAAATATTAGCCCATACACTTACACTTGGATCCAACACTCCCCCAGTAATTGAAATGCCGTCTTCACTTCAAACATCACTATAAGTATTCTATTTGATCGAGAAAAGACCCATTGCAATGGGAACTTGTAGGTCTTAGTTTTTATTCCTGGATCTCTGTTCTTCTGAAATGTCAGCAGGTCTTTAGACATTAAGGCTACCAAAAGAAACAAGCAAAGTTTATACTATGCACTGCAATGCAAGTGTGGCGTGGAAATCTACTGTAGCCTGCTGCATGTCTGTGCTAGCTAGCTGTATTCATGAACGCTGCATGTACAGTTAACAGCACTAGCTGGGTCGATCTGACCACATACTGTATGCTAGTAGTAGCATTATAATCAGTGTGGTATGCACTATGCATTGGATTTACCAGGTAAGAATTCCAACCGCAATGCACAGAATCGGCATTAGAACAAGCACCAGGTAAAGTGTATACTAAGAGGCCTTGTATGAGTAATCAGGATACTTACCAGAATCTGCAAGTCCCTGTTCGTGCCGCCTACTAACAGTTACCAGGTACGAACGTACGTATCACACAGAATCAGTTTCTGCCAAGTTTTCAGTGTATTGGACGAACTGTAAACAGTTACGTGCATGAAAGGAATTATTTGAGCTTGGAAACTTGGTGGGATAGTGCGCTGCTCTTACTGTGGTAAAGTTTATAAGCCATTAGTCATAGGATGTTACAGGTATTTATATTGAACAAACATGACCAGGAAGTGGCTTAAATTTACCAACTTGTGGTTTTTCAGTACACCTGCTAAGATTGTGTGGATAGCAGTTAGTGTCTGGGATTTTACAGTAACGTTCAAAGGGTAAACAATGAGAAGCAGTAACAATAATGAGTTTGTGTTCGGTGTTTCTATCGGGTATGATTTTTACCAGGTACTTAAGCATGTTTTCCGGGATACTGTATAGCGAGAAATCTCTGCGAGGCAAATTTTTGGCGAATCTGTACCTTGTTCACATATTTGCGGAGTGAAGAATTTGCTGTTGCAGGCAACCAACATAGTCTTGTACAAACTAACAACAGTACTTTCGCGGGTCTTAAATTCGGGATTAGATACTTGGTCGCGAAAAGCACGAAAATTTAACCTCCATGAAAAATTTCCCACTAACAGTACCTAGTATTTTGGGTATATTTGTTTTCAACAAATTTCAGTACTGCTAGTATGGGTATGAGTGAAATACCAGGTATACCTGGTACATCGATATACCGAAGCACCCGTAGCAGAGATAAGCTCCAGTCTTGGCTGGATGTGCTCCCAGACCCCCTAGCCCTGGGACCCTCCAGGATGTTTCCCCCACTTCTGGGAAGGGTAAGGGAAACGTAAAAGGTAAGCCTCAGCCAAACAGTCGGGGAAGGTTTCTAAGGCAGGATCTGATAGGCCCCAGAGGTAGAAGAAGAGTGGGAGTGGTTTCCTTGCAAGTCTGGTTGATGCTGTGCCCCTCTGATGTCTGCACATGAGGCCACTTCAGTTCCATTTACTGACCCTCTTCAACCTGGCATCCAGGGACCTCCAGGTCCTGGTCCCGATGGCTGACCATGTCCCCCCCACCTCCTCTGGTGTATAAAGGACGACCACCTCTTTGAGGGGGAACCTCCTCTGGGATCTTTTGCCATAGCTCCACATCAGTGTCCTTGAACTTGAAGCGGTTTTAAGGGTTGTAAAGACCCATTGGAACCATGTGCAAAGCAGAAGCCTGTCTGTCTTCTTGGACAACACTACATCAACCAGCTATGGCG
The DNA here is from genome assembly GCA_029531755.1 of Holothuria leucospilota. Taxonomy (NCBI): domain Eukaryota; kingdom Metazoa; phylum Echinodermata; class Holothuroidea; order Aspidochirotida; family Holothuriidae; genus Holothuria; species Holothuria leucospilota. The sequence goes on along the minus strand of CM055981.1, from coordinate 18,679,630 downwards.
GGACACATTCCCCCAGCTGTGCCTGAAGGTGTGGTCCCTCCTCCACTGGTACCAGAAGCACAACATCATGCTAAGGGCTTCCCACATAGTGGGGAGGGATGACTTGCTTGTAGACACATTGTCCAGAGGTGGTGCAAGTCAAGGTGAGTGGAAACTTGCATTCAGATTGGCACAATGGCTGTACAAAAAGATCACTGGCGCATCCTAGACCTGCTTGCAGCAACGTGGGATGTCAGACAGCTGACCTTCTGCCTGGGGACCTCACATTCTCAGGCACAGGTGGTGGATAGGATGATCCATCCTCCATGTGCAGGGTCCAGTGGGGTGCTGCTGGTGACCCCTATGTGGCCCCAGCAACCATGATTTCCACTCCACCTGGTGGACCACTGGGTGGTACTCCCTTGTGACCTGGACCTGGTGTCTCAGGACAGAGGCATGGTGTTACACCCACAGGCCTAGGACCTGCACTTGAGTGCATAGAGGCTGTCAGGAATTCCTACAGCACAGGTTTTTCAGTTCTTGATGGCTCTGTATGACGAAGGGAAGCAGGTACGGTAAACACATCAAGAACTACCATTTGGCCATCTCGGTGGTCTACAGGGATTTCCCTGATGGGACCATGGTAGGCTCATTTCAGGTCATCCACCAGCTCCTCAAAGGGATGAGCAACACCAGACCCATGGTGTGGGCCCTTGCACCTTTGTGGTCCATCAGTGGAGTCCTGTGGGCCCTTGCAGGTGAGCCATTCAAGCCACTGCCCCTAAGCTTCTGACTCACAAGACTGTTCTTGATTGCAGTGGCCATGGCCAGATGACCAAGCTGCGTTCACGTACTTTCAGTGAAGTAGGGCCACATACGGTTTGAGACCACTGGGTCTGTTTCACTCCTCATAACTGACAATTTTATATGTGGATACCCTGTCTCTATCATTTGATGGGCTGGAGACCTAGATACCTTCCCGCTGTGGTGGTAAACAGAGTTCTCCTAAAGGTCCGGGAGTCACAGACCTCAGTCCTGCTCATAGCTCCCACGTAGCTGAATCAGCAGTGGCTCCTGCTACTACTACTGCTCCTGGTGGACCTTCCTTACCAGTTCCCACACAACTGTCACAGAACAGGCAGACGTTGGCACCAGAATGCTGCAAGACTGACTTCTTTCTGCCTGGAAGCTGTCGGGGAGACCTCGAAAAGGAGAGGCTGCGGAGGTTGCAGTCAAGGGAAAGTGACCCTTGACAATTGCCACGTATGATTCTTGTCTACAACTGTTCTGCAGTGGTTAATGGACAGAACTCTCGATCACTTGGCGATATCCAAAGTTGGTAGCTCCAGTAGGTCAGACATACAGTATTTGTGCATTCTGTGCCAACTGAGTTGGTGCAGTTACATTACAGGGTGGTATGCCACTGTAAGTTTGATTCATATAGTGGGATAAAGGGTTGCACTTCTAGGATCATCTTGTTCATTTGTGAAAAGACTGTAGAGACAGACTTTTCCTTAAATGTTATCTGGAATGAGCTTCTGCACCTTTTGGTGCTACAGTTTTTTCTTCTGGCCCTCATTCCCCACAGATGCTCACCCTGTTATGACTTTATAAGGCCCCCCTCTCTTAAATGCTGGTATCACCCTCAGCTCCACTTACAGTACACTTAAAGGCAGTAGGCAGTCACCCCAAACAGAGTGAGTGTATCCTGTCACTCTAGTTCATGAATGGTCTATTTTGATCATGTGACAGTATTTTTGTTAGTGAATTGTGGAATTCAAGGAGAATTTCACCTTGCTTTACCTATTGTTTGTGATAGTTATGTTCAAAACGTCTTCAGAGGTGCTTGTAATGCAATAAGAGGAGATTTGCAAGAGTTTGCTGATTTTGCAAAGAAAATTTTGGGGCGACTGCCTATTGCCTTTAATGCATTTACAATAGTACAGCAAGTAATAACATTCACTTTGAAGACGAACCAATAGGTTGTAGGCCATGTACATTTTAAAGTCCTATGACTGACATTCTTACTCTGTGTTGGTGAAGGAGACGTCCTGTTATATGAGGTTTAGTAGCCTTTTTACAGGTATATGCAACTTATTGTATGGTGTAACATGGTGTACTACAATCCTACACTGGGACGATGTGTGTGACACATACATACATCAGTCAACCTTTAGATCACGTACTGGAAAAGATTGTATGGTTCTATCCGTCATGTGTTTGTCCTTGCATCATACTGCTACATTCTGCATTTTCCGTAATTATTCTTTGGTCTAATGAGCATTTGCAATTGAACATGGGCCAAAGATGCATACAAGGTCAAAGGTCATAGTATGTCAAGTTTAAAAGAAAAACTGACAGTGTTAACTTGTAATTGGTTGAAAAGTTGAATCCTAATTGCAAGCAAACTTGAATCATAGGGATGTATGCAACATGGCTACATTCACTTCATATAGAGGTCAAAGGTGAAAGTTCACATATCCAAGGCCATATGAAGTTGGATGATAAAATAGCCTGAAAATTTATGGATCACCTGTTTAGGTTCTTGACTCCATTTCTCAGTTTCCTGTGTGGAATTATATTCCCATAATTAGTAAGTAAATAACTACCATTAGGGCTAGAGTTGTAATCATGTTTCATGCTTTAAGGTCTAATATGTATGTACTATACTTGCTGAAAATTTGCTCACAAAACTTTCTTACCAGTTGGAACCCTGTATTGATCAAAATCCAATAAAACCTGTATATGTGGAACTTTATAAGATAAAAAGCAGGCCCATTTGTTCTTTCTCTTTTATTTAAAACAGTCTGCAAAGATTCTAAAATATAGTAACATACCTGTACGACAGTCTTTGCGTCTGTTTTCTGATTTGCAACTGTATTCCATGAATGGCTGTCGACTGCTTCATTTATTGTTCTTCAAAAGTCCCATTCCTTTGTTTGGACTCTCTGTAGGTTCTTTAATTAAATTTGCTGTTTACAAACCTCAGCAGTGAATTATTTTAGGCATTCTGTTAGTACTCTGTCAAGGTTAATCAACTATATATTATCTAAAGACCCTGTGAAGAAATGAAGATTAACCCATAGCAACAATGAGTAAGTAAACACCCATGCAGGTCATTTTTGTAGACAATTATTGTTGTCTGCAAAGAAGTTTAGTTGGTAACAACACCATTCAAAGGACAAGTTACAGTACTGCATATTGAAGAATAAAGGACTTTGATGGATTCAAAAGAGTGTGTCCCACCCAGTAAAGGTCACTTTGCAAAGTTTATGACTATCTGTACTTTTGTATTTACAAAGCTTGTAAAAATCATAATTAAGTCAACTTGTTTTGAAGATTCTTTAACAGTTCCTTGTTTATTTTATTGATAGGACGAGTGTGAAACTAGGCAGGTTTACTGCCAGGAACATTTGAAAGCAGGAGATGTTAAACAAAAAAATATGCCAATCAGTGATTCCAAAATAGAAAAATTGCCGAGTTGGTCATTCTTGGTTTTGTTTTACACTTTTGTTATGTTCAACATTAACCTATCAAGCTAGATATATTACCTGTGAGTCTGTGACATTCACTTTTGTACAGTATTGTTATTTTTATAAAGGCAAATTTACTTTGTATTTTGACAATATGCTCTAAGTCATTGACTTATGCCTCAGTGCTACATCTAAATGTATAGTGGCCAGAGAATATAAGGCAATAATGTTGAAACAGTGAGAGATTTGGGGTATTGTTCCTGGTAGAGTCAATAAAGTAGGGTGCTAGGTGGGGTGATTCAGTCAGGTTCAGTTTGGGTTGGACCATCTCACTATCTGACAGTGCATGAGAAATAAAAAGCCAATGGCTTCTGGGCTCACGATAGTCAATATGAGAAATAACTGCACTAGGGCCCATGGCACATAGTTCAAGAAATCCCTTGTAGGCTGCAGCAAGGAGCTGGTCTTCCATCTGCCTGCTTGTAGGAACAACAGACAAAAATATAATTGCACTCAACTGAAACTCTTGGAGGGATTTGTATTCTTGGAAAAGCTTGAGAATATTTAAGGAGTATTAACATTTTACTTTACACTTTTTACTTGGACTAGAAGACTTCTAGTCGAAGTAATGCTATCGCCACAGCAGTTTTTGGCGAGATGTTCAGAGATTTTGTCTTTGAATTGCATTTTTTGGCCTTTTTGTAAGCTATGGATCTGAAATTTGGAGAGGATGTGTAACATGTTATGTAAATTTTACCACTAAATTTTGTGTTGATCGATGGCTATATGACATCTCTAGAGCTTATTTTTCAGTGTTTGGCCATTAAACCTATCTTCCTCAAGGGATTTTGATATTTGTGCCTGAAATTTTGCAGACTAGTTCATGGGTCGCCCACGTTCATATCTTCAGGAATAATCGATATTACCAGAAACGATGTTTGTAGGGGGCAATTTTGTCATGAAAATAGACCGTTCCGCGTTGGCAGGATTTATTCCTGATTGGAACAAAAAAATAAAAAATTGGCTGGTGCCAGTTGCTTTAAAATCTTGTTGGTAATCTTCTCTGCAAATTTCATTTCATTTCATGGAAGTATATTGGAGAAAATCCGAAATAAATTTGCCTTCTTTTTGTCGAAAAAGTGCAAACACTTTGCGAAGCCAAGACCGCCAAGACAACGCCAAGTGAAATCATTTGGCATTCAGTTTCGCCGTATATTTTGTGCAGGAATTTGCCAAATGAACATCTTTCTTGCCAATGTACCAATGATAAAAACACAGGACTCGCTGGAGTAATCTGTCTGTTTACATACAAAGCAGAGCTACACAAAGCTATGCATTGCGTGCAGTTTCGCTAGTGTTTGCACAAGGCAGGGAGTTGTTACGTAATAACTCCCTGCAGAGTAATTCGAACCAGGGAGCTGTCACAGAGTATAGCAGCTCCCTGTTCGGACAATGAAAATAGTACCCCACGAAGTGTACTCTCTTTGCTCATCTCGTCTTTGGGGCTTCCCAAATATAATTACGACTGAACAACGAATATGTGGTGCAGCCTCCTACATATGCAATGGCAATAGTCAATAATGAAGGAGGCTGTTTCGTTGCCCAGGTTGCTTAAAAGGATTCAATTTCCTTTCGAGTATTGTCTTTGCTTTAAATTGCTGTATCGATTTAAAATAAAGGATTTTTACAACATTTGCGCGTAATCTTTCTTTCAGTATGTAATTTATACAATCAAATCAGGAATTACAAAGCTGTCACAGAGTATAGCAGCTCCCTGTTCGGACAATGAAAATAGTACCCCACGAAGTGTACTCTCTTTGCTCATCTCGTCTTTGGGGCTTCCCAAATATAATTACGACTGAACAACGAATATGTGGTGCAGCCTCCTACATATGCAATGGCAATAGTCAATAATGAAGGAGGCTGTTTCGTTGCCCAGGTTGCTTAAAAGGATTCAATTTCCTTTCGAGTATTGTCTTTGCTTTAAATTGCTGTATCGATTTAAAATAAAGGATTTTTACAACATTTGCGCGTAATCTTTCTTTCAGTATGTAATTTATACAATCAAATCAGGAATTACAAAAATTCACATCTTTTTAATAAACTCAGGGTTTTGGACTGCCTGCAAAATCACTACCCAAAGATCAACCCATGAATGAGATGCCATTGAAGGGCAGTAAATGGCTGTTGACAAGAAGTGTTTTCACATTTAGGCATTTTGGGTGGATTGCCCAAGCGAAAGTCTCCGTGTTGAGAATATATTGTCCCGTTTTCAAATGTCACCAAGTTAGAATTGTCCAGATGTTGTTGTCCAATCATCTTCCAATATGTTTATTTACTAAAATTGCACTTACACTGAGTCGCAGATCCAGAGGGGGCTTTCCCAGCTGTAGCTGGCCCCTTTTTCGACACCACCTTTTTTAGACGGTCCTAAAGCTGCTTGACAATACATGGTGTTCATTTTAATTGCCAGATGTCAGAAATACCTACCAAGTGCATAAATTTCAAGTTCTTTTCCACAGACCACCCCACTCCCTCTTTCGAGGCTTCGTACAATTGGTGCTTGTAGCTGCAGAATTTGTCCTCATGGCGTTAGTCCCCTCACTTTCGTGCTTGAAATCCTGAATCGGCCGAAGTCGAAGTTTACACCATTGGTGGTCTAGTTAAGTAACAGGAATAGTTTGCTTTCAAATACTGTGTGGTATGTCTCATGTCCCAAGATATAACTTTGGTCTCGCCATTGTGGTAAAATTATTACTGATGTAACAGTCAAATGGTGTTAAAAATAAAATTGGTTGGTAAAGTTGCAAGAGCACGCAAAATGTATTTAAAACCATCTCTTACTGTGCCTTAATTAGCTTTGGACAGTAAAATATTCTAAGATGAACTTTGCTGATGAGCAAGTATTTAAAGATTAGTTAAAGTGTTGTTGAAATTTTATTTCTATTTATTTTCTTTCTTTAATCCAGTTTATGATACTTAGCTCAGCAACAAAGAATTGCTTGCCCATGGAGCGAACTCTGTTTGCTCAGCCCCTCTTTAAGACCTCCCTCCTAAGCTGGGAACAGACTAAACAAGGAATATTTATCCCATACAGCCTTCTATGCAGGCAAAGAAATCGCCAGAAACTTGCGACATTGTAGCACACAATATGTACAGTACAGTGCTTTTAGTGGGTACAATCATTCTCATGACGATCTCAAAATTCAAAACCAAAACATCCCAAACCATTCACAGTAGAGGACAGTTGCCAACATTTTCATAATATTGCTCATTTAGACATACAGTATTTTGAACTAGGGTACGTCGGTATGAATAAAACCAGATACCGATATACCAGTTGGCAAATACCTGGTATTACCAGGTATACCGGAAAATTTCGCAGAACCAGTACTTCACACATTAACTGCACTGTCGATCAAACGTTAGCATGCACTCTCCTCAAGGCCAACGAATATATTCACTCTTTCATTACGGCGATTTTTTCCTATCTATTTTCTCTTCTTTGCAGCAAGATAATTCCAAGATTTGAAATAAAGTTAGTAAAGTATGAAAGACCGAGTTTCTTACATGTCTTTCATTTCAAGCACCATAGAACCCATTAAAAAGCAATGCAAGTATAGCGTGGAAATGTACTGTAGCCTCTCTTTCGTCTGTGCTAGCTAGCTAGCTGTACTGTATCTATAAACTCTGTGTGTACAGTTCACAGCACTTGCTGGGTTGGTCTGACTACAGCTGTACTGTATGCTAAGTAATAGCATTATAATCGGTATGCACTATGCATGGGATTTTCCAGGTAAGAATTCCAGCCGCAGTGCGCAGAATCGGTATCGGAACGAGCACCAGGTAAAGTTTATACACACTAAGAGGCCTTGTATGAGTAATCGGTATACATAGCAGTATCTGCACCTCCCTGCTTGTGCCGCCTACTAACAGTTACCAGGTACTAGCATACGTACTGCGCAGAACCAAGTTTCGAAGTATTTGACAAACTCTAAACAGTTATGTGTGTGAAAGTATTCGAGATTGGAAACTTCGTGGGATAGTGCACTGCTCTTAGGCCTTCTATGGTAAAGTTTTTAAGCCATTAGTCATAGCATGTTGTTCGTTAAATTTACCAACTTGTGGTTTTTCAGTACACATGCTAAGATTGTGTACATGGATAGCAGTTAGTGCCTGGGATTTCACCGTAACGTGCACAGGATAAACAGTGAGAAGCAGTAATAGTAAGGAGTTTGTGTTCAGTATTTCTATTGGGTATGATTTTTACCAGGTACTTGGGCATGTTTTCAGGGATACCTGTTATTTGCGGTATATTTGTTTTCAACAAATGTCAATACTGCCAGTATGGGTATGAGCGAAATACCAGGTTATATCGATAAACCGACGCAACCTATTTTGAACTTTCAACATTCCAACAGTAAATTTGTCAGAATGTTTCAGGTATGGAGCAAATTTTAATGTATTTGTTGTCAAAGATTTTTCTCTCACTTATGTTATCAAGACAAGCAAAAGTTTTCATACAAGTCATGTGGTCATGTGACACAACTTCACAAGTGCCAAGAATAATACTCTAGTATTGCAGACTTATAAGCAGGATTACTGAGAGCTCTAGTGAAGACCATGGCTCAACGACAGATAATTAGCAGAATAATATATAAAATGTCCTTTTTATTGATTCTGAGGCATTTGTTTTCCACCAAATTGTACAAGCTTTTTACAATTTCTGGCTACATTTCTTTAAGTGATCAGTTCTTTGTTTCAAAAGCATATAGAAAGTTCCACAATGGGAAAATGTTGCACACATGTGGTGCTATGCTTTCTTTGTAATGACATTTTTCATGAAGGTGTGAAGAGGAAATCTCCCATTCTTTTGTATTTTATTGTTTGATAATGTCACAAGAGCTCCAGAAGTAGAGTACAGTAACAGAAGTTTACTATCATAAGCTCCAAAAAAGAAAAAAGAAAATTCAATCCAATTTTTGACCTTAAGTTTTCAGTGAAGCCCCACCTGATGTTCATTTGGCATTGATGGTCACTTTAGCAGTGTAAAATGACTGTTTCGCTGGGAGGTGGCCTGAAATTGAAGGCTTGAAGGTTAGTTCAAAGTATTTAGTCAACAATAGTGTATGTTAATTCACTAAATCCTTGCCTTTAATGGGGGGTCTTGCAGGGCTAACTTGAACATTGTTTGAGTTGGGTGGCTCACAGAAGAAAGTCACTGAAGACACCCTTGTCACCCTGTGTTTTACATCTGCCTAGTTTTGGGCCTGGAGTGAGACCAGTGCAATTAAGGCCTTTTTACACTACTGTACAGTAGATGGGATGCAATGTGAATTGATGGGATATGTTTGTTACTTGGAAGCTTTTGCAGCAGGCATGATACAATGCAATGGAACATGATAATGTAAGGTTGAAATAATTTCAGCTTTCATCCATCTGTCACTGAGCAATGGATTGTGGGATCATTGAGGAGACATAGTTGGATGAGAGTTGATGAAAATGTTGCTTATTGTGTGAAAGGCCTGGGGACATTTTTGTCACACCAAATTGAATCTTAGGTGAGTTTCACCACACAAAAAGCAGTGGTACAGTACTGTATGTGCTGCAATACCACTAAAAAGTCTGTTTATAGTGTGTACTGTACATATTTTAGTAGGAAGTGGAGGTCACACAGCTCTGTAGACAGTCCACTCTGTGATCTATGTTTGATATTAAACACATCCAGTGTATAAAATCGCAGAACACTTCCGTTTGGAGGAAGATATAAATTTTAATACAGAGTAAACCAGGCCTTGAATTTTGACACATGTGAGTGCAATCGCACCCCATCACTTGCCTCAACTTATTGTGAGAAGTGCGATTTTTTGCACACCTAGATAAAGATTGGAAACTCCGGTAAATCTATTAAAGTTTAATAAAACAGCACACCTACCACACTCCTTAATTTCCTGAGGTGTGTGATTTGTAGCAGGCCTTGAGTTCTAGATTTTCCAGGTGTGGTAAACATGGGTTGTCATGTTACTTGCATGTGGGGAGGAGTGTGAGACCACAGTATTGTTCAAGTCTTAGTGGTGCCTGGAAGTTTTATCTGACCTCTCCAGTGAAGTAGCTGTTTGCAAACTGAAAATTCAATAGGTCTTGAAGTTGCATCACACCTTGAAATGCAGATTACAAGTACCACAAGTGTAACATATACTTCTTTAAAAATTGACATACCTGGACTTTTTTACTTTGTGACCTCTGGTATTGGGAAATCCCCAGAAATGCATGGTTACAAAATTAAAATAACAGAGACAAGCATATTGCATACTTTTGGAAATTCCAGACGGTGACTTTGCTATCGAAATAGTTTATCAAAGTCTCGCATAAAGGTTAGTGCAAACAGAACAATAGAAAAGTCAATAGGGAGGTTGAAGTGCGATTATTGATCAGATTCCGTGGTATGCCAGACAAAATAGTTCTGTTTGTCTTGGTTGACGTGTTTTAATCTTTAGTATTTTTATTCTAGCTGTAAGAATACTACCAAAGTAGGTCCACCCAGCTGTGCCTTAGATTAGAACATTGCTTTCTGAATTTCCAAACGATTGCATCAGGTACAGTACTGTACATGCAGTCATGATGGTATGTGTATGTACAGGTGTGTGTGTGTGTGTGTGTGTGTATATATTTGCATGTTTTGTGGTGGTATCTCGTTAACACATCTCAAAAAGGGAAACTCCAACAGTTGTCATACTTGGTATGTGGATGCCACATAATAAAAGGAACAGCCCTACCATTTTTCTATACAGAGGTTTAAGGTCATCAGGTTACCAGAGGTCAAACTCTAAAAGCCTTGATAGCATGATATCTCAAGATAGGCAGCGTGGATACTCTCTGTACCTTAGCATGTGGATTTATTTTACAAAGAGGGTGAACTGTAAATTGTTTTTGGTGAAAGTCAAATGTCATCAGAGGTCAGTCTGAGAACCTTTTTAACATAATATCTCCAGATTGGAAGCATGGAAACTCATCATACTTAGCATGAAGATGCCTAATATTAAGAGGAACAACCATGTGGTTTTGGTGGGGGTCAAAGGTGAGACTGAGGTCACCAGAGGTCAAACCTTGAAAACATTAATATGATATCTCAAGGTGGAGCATTGAAACTCATCAAACTTAGCATGAAAATGCATTATATGAAGAGGAACAATCCTGTGATCTTTGGTGGAGGTCGAAGGTCATCTGAGGTCACTAGCTCACTCTGAAAACATTAACAAATTTCAAGGTAGGAAGCATGGATATTCTTCATACTTACCATGTAGATGCATTATATGAAGAGGAACACTTGCAGTCTTTTTTGATTGATGTCCAAGGTCATCAGTGGTCAAACTCTGAAAGTGTTAATCTGATATTTGGAGATTGGAAGCATGGAAACTTGTCGTACTTAGCATGCATATCTATGCATTTTATCAAGAGGAAGAACTCTGTTTTTTTAAGTGGGATCAAAGGTCATGTCATCTCATGTCACCAGATGTCAAACTGAATATCTTGTTACCACAGTTATCTTAAAAAATGGAGCATGTATTCTTACCGTACTTAGCCATGTAGATGCATTATATTGAATGACAGTGCGCTACTGTATTTGGTAGAGGTCAAAGGTCATCTGAGGTCACTAAATGTCAACATCTGAAGAACTCAGATATCTCACGCTTTATAGTCATAAAACTTTTACACAATGGTGTTTATGTGCTGCACTTATTACAAAAATGCTGAAGATGTTTTTGTGTTCAGTTAAAGGTCATTTCAGGTGACCAGAGGTCAAAGTCAGAAATTTTTAGTAGCATGATATTTCAAGGTAGGAATCATGTCAGATTGGTCCAGATCATTTACATTGTACAGCCTTTGTAGTTCTGGATAAAGGTTAAGTCTACTGAAATGAATTGATGGAAACTGCATTTTTGCATTCTGGTTGATTCCTTGCTGAAAGCAAAGGGATCTTTGCAATCAAGATGGCATGTGTGTTTGTTTGGCTGTCAGTTTGAGGACCTAAACAATGGACCTCTAGGTCCTCAGAAGGGAATGCAGTAGATTTCTCAAGTCCTTAGAAGTTTAACATTAGCCAGTCTGTTGTTAAAGTTTGGATTTAGGAAGCAAACGCAATGGAGACAACAACAACAAGGTCCTTGGTAAGTGTGTGATACAAAGTGTGTGTGTTTCTGTTTGTGGTGCTTGCATTGTAAACACATTATCTCAAGATCAGAATGATGGATACTTTTCATACTTTGCGTATGCAGGGAATAATTTAGTATTTCAATTTTGAATGGCATTTTTGAGGATATTTTTCAGTTCTTAAGTGTACATCAGTGAAAACCCTATGGTTATATGTACACAAAAAGTGCTACACACATTTGCATTTGTATAGCAATTTTGCCAACTTGTATAGCAAATTGCAATGCGATACCGGATAAATTATTCCCTGGTATGGATTTTGTGTTGACCAGTTTTCTATGATCATACAGTACAGATCTCAGTTTTTGAAATTTCAAAAATGTATATATGTACTGTAAGGTCCAGTTCGATGACCTTTGGGAAACAAAATACTGTCCACTTCAGAAGTCACTGTCCTGAAAAGATTGGATTTAAACAGAATTGTGGGGATTAAACCAACTCAAACATCATCTGCACTTGCCCCAAGATCAAGTCAGGTGGTATGGTCAAGTTAAGTCCAAGGGTTTTATGTTTCTTGCAACAGACTGGAGTTTGCTTAGGGGATTTACCTTGCAACCTAAGAATGCAAAACAAAACTGTTAACTGCATACTTAGTTTTGTGAATGTCACATACATTTATGGCACAAACTGTTGTTTTGTAAATTGCTGGTACACAGTTCACAGTTGTTTTTCTTTGGAATGAGAAGAGGGCCTAGAAGTAAACTAGAGGAGAAACTATGGAGAATTTCTACTGTCTGGGGCAACATTTAATGCCCTTTAAATTTTGGTTTTATGCAGGATGGGATCCTGACAATGGAAATTTTGCTTTTGGGAGCAGTCAAAATATTTCTTACTTTGAATGTATTGATTATCGAGTGACTATTTGTCTCCAGTATAATGCATACTGTACATAATAGACCATTAAGTGCTGCTTCATTGAGATGGTAGCGCTAACAGAGAATACAACCAAATACACAAACACGAACAATAAAGAAATACAGTAAACAATAGAAAATAAGAATCTTACGAAGTAGAGTACCGGTAAGTCTTTAAAGTTCTCTTGAAAGTAGATAAGAATTCTGATTCCCTAATTCTAGATGGCAAATTATTCCAAATGCGAGGTGCAGCATAACAAAAGGTCTAGCAGGCAGCTGAATGAAGAAGTTTCCGAATGTTGTGTTCAGCCAGGAATGAGGTGTCACAAGCAGAACATAAACTTGCTTAAGCAGGGCAATAAGGCAGTACACTTGATGCACTTAAAAACAATCATGAGTAATTTAAAAGGTACCCTTTTGTGCACTAGGAGCCATTGAAGGTGGTGTAAGAAAGGAGAAGCAAGGTCAAACTATTGGATTATTGGCAAACCAGCTTGGCTACTCAATTCTGGATGCATTGAAGCCAAATACATATAATACATGTCATGTTTTGAATCTACACACCTTATCAAATTATCAGTATTATGTGCATACCACAGTATTTACTGCTGGTGTCAACTCCGAAGTTATAGCAATATGTGTATAAAATGAACATGTCAATGTTTTTGAATTTTGCTTCTAGGGACAAATGTAAAAAATTGTTTTCATGTAGTGTTTCTATAATTTTTCCTTCCCCTAATGTTGTGAGCCACAGTCGTAGTCCCATCTCAAGATTGCAACTCAAACTTGATGAAACAGGGCTCTGCTGCACAAAGAGTCCCATTTGATTTTAAGATCTTCATCGCCCCTCTCATACCTACCTATGTAATCCCCACTTACTAGCAACTAACCCCTGGTAAACAACTAGCACAGTGGCTAGGGAGGGTGCCCTCCAATGGAGGCTGATCTCCCACTTCCTCATCTGGCTTACCACCAGACGGGTTTTAACGCAACTTTGGCCTCAGTTTTTTCTCAATCCAGTGAGTTTGGGGGATTCAGTTTCAATAGTCTTCATGATAGATTAAACTCAAGTTTGAGTGTAATTCTTTATGAAATAGGACCTCAGAGCGAAATGCAGAGGGAGTTAGCCTGGGGGAAAAATCATGGTGGAGCAAAGAGGAAAGCTTTGAGAAGTATCTGGCAACTATACAGAATTCTAAGATGACTCAGTGTTGGGTCAGGACACATTGAGTGTTGTTAGTATAATGCTGTATGCATGGGTGGGTGGTTGTGTGATCTATAGATAAGTGTAATTTCATGTGCATGTCTTTGCTATTATGTACCTGTGAAATTAAAATTTCATCTTTTATCTTTGTTGTACAGAAAGTTTAAGGGATTCATCTGACATAACTTCCCACAAATTTTGCCCCAGTAATTTTTGTGGAAAGTGGACTATCTTCTACAGTAGACCCCATCATGAGCCAGTCAAGTCAGACACCACAGGATGTTTTCCAACATTTGTGGAACCAAGCAGTGGACGAAGTGTAAGTTAAGATTTAACTTGATTAAAGGTGTGTGTCATACATGTATATGCAAACAAACCAATTACTGTTGGGAAGACAGCCCCCTGGAGTTGGGGGAAAGTAAATTGTGATGCAGATTACTACAAAAACTCAAGTAATTTGTTCCCAGAAGTGATTCATTTCAGGTTTTTATCCAGCAAAGGGTGGTTTAGCCCACTTTCCTTTCCTTGTACAAAAATATTCCATACACCTATATAGCCATGTATTGCAAAGTAACCTTGCATTATTCCCCACAGTAAGTGAAGTAGGAGGCGTAGAAGACAAGTTTATACCTAGGATGATGTTAAGTAGAATGTTAATAACTATGTACCATAGAAATAAAAGTAAAGGAGAATGACATCAGCCGATCTGGACTGAAGCCATTGATTTGGCTTGGTTGTACGGCAACAGAGCATCTGCGCGTATTGCAAATATCACATCATTGCTTTTACCCCAAGTAGTGGCAAAGAAACTACAAGTTTTCAAGTTAGGAGTATAAAACAAAATACTTAAGGCACCATGACTTATTTCTGTTGTGAAAATTACTCCTAATCTTTGGAAAAACGGATAAAATAAGCTATAACTTCTGCAGCAGAATGCACACTGTACGTACGGAGACACATCAATCAACCGGTCTTTTGCCGTACAACGAAAGCGCCCTCACAATTTTCGTTGCTTCACCGGTTGAACATGCATGGATGCATTGTGTTAGCATTCTCCCTTACTTTTATTTCTATGCTATGTACCCTTTGACACACTACTCTACCCAGCCCTCTAATGATTGAACTCAATGTGATGAATTATTGTTGCAGAAGTACTGCCTGCAGTATTCCCTGATTGAACACTAGCACGATTAACGATTTTTAAAATTTTCTTTGCAGAAGCATAAATCCACAGTTTGAAATTAGAGAGCTCAATGAGGGTGATTTTTGTGATGAGACATTTGATCTCGAAGTCAATGAATTGGAATTAACTTTTCCGAACGTGATGCCAAACCTACCAAGCCTACCATCTCAGGTGAGTTTGTCATTAAACAGTCATGGTATAACCCCATCAGTCGCATAGAATTTTATAAAGCAGTACTGCAAAGCTCAGATTTATTGCAGTATAGATGAAGTGGTCAGACTTGATGTTGTTAACTTGATGCCCTCTTTCTGTACATATATCCATAGTGACAAAATAGCCTCTTTTGGCATGTATCACTGCAAGACTTGAAGGATACGTACATATTTACAAGAATAAAAGAAAAAAATAATTAAAATATGAACGCAAAGACCACACAACTTTTCATTTCAATAAACCTTTGTATTGTTTAGTATGTATAGAGTTAGTTCTTACAGTCCTTACAGTAAATCAGATGTAGTGCATAATAGCTGGCTGGTGCTGTCATGAGACTGGGAGGTCTACCATTTGAAAATTTTTGAAAAATTCCCTTGTGCTAGAAGTCAGTGAAATGAATTAATTGTCCCAAAAAATATTAGGGCAAAGGGAAAATAAGCCCAGTGTAAACCACCAGGCTTTATGCAGTCCTCAAATTTTACTTTTGTTTGGTCCAATTTAAATCTGCAACGGTCTTATGATGAAAGTTTGCAAGAGTTTTTGTCTTGTTTTCATTATAATGTGCAGTTTAGTGCTTTGTCATGTCATACAGGTAGGTGTGCCAAATGATTTTCAGTCATGCAGTTTCAACCCCCCCCCCCAGTCTATTTCACTCCTGCTTACCTCCAATTTATACTATTATTGCCTGCAATAACCGTTTGGCAAAAAACTAATAGCACTGTGGGAACCCCTAACAACAGAGGGCACCATAGAGCCTAACTGTTGCTTTATCATTTTTGCCACTCCGAGTAAATAGGAAGTAAGTATCAGAGCTCATAGACTCCCAAACCAGCAGATTTTTGGGGATTATGAGGAGACAGAAGAACTTGAAGAGGTGGACCCCTGTTCACCTTGTGTTTTTAAAAACGCATTGGTTACACCTTCGGCAGGCCCTCATCTTGGCAGGAATGTGTGTATCCTGGTTTTTGTGTGAGTCTATGTGTATGGTAGAGAGAACACAATGTAAAGCTATTTTTAACTATTTTCCTATGACCCATATTGGAATTGTTGGGACAAAAAATTTACGTTGGTGTTTTTAGTAAGGTGCAATAACTAAATATTGAACGATACTGCTTGAGTTGATTTCATTGTTAAGCTACCAAAGTTCAAGTTGGAAAGGTTCATGAAAAATGTTATGTGCTCACTTCTTGAGTTTAAACTTCCTTAAGATCTTAAAGGTATATTAAGAACTTGAAGCATTTTATCAAACTTTATGTTCATTCTTTCTGGGCAAACTAGCAACTTTAACCAATCCAATGTTTAAAAAAGTTTGAAGAATGAGGAATGTAGCAAAATGTTGTTCATCAATGTAAAGCCATGACTTCCAGGTCACTGCTTGGTAGAAGATGTGATATCTCAAACTGCTTGTATTTGAAAAGCTGATTATAAAAAGTGAATGAAAGTTTTTCCAGAATTGAAGTAATTTCCCCTGCTTCACATCAAAAAAAAAAAAAAAAGATGATGTGAAGCATAAGGGGCATAACTAAACACCTAGCTTTATAATGGAGGTAAGGTACTTGTGCATACAAAGTGCTGTGCTCTTACATTTTGTAGCCTACATAGCAAAACATGGCTTTTGACTCTTATAGTATAGTGCTTGCATGTAATCACCATCTGGTTGATCATGGCAGTCAAACCAACCATTAATTTTACACCATTGTCTACTGGGTATGCTCTCTCTATACTCTAATCACATGTGACACTGAGGTATGTCCGATTGCTTGCAGCACTGCCGGATTAGTGCCTGTACGCAGAGAAGGTGTGTATGTTTGCATGCCAAGACAATAGATCAATTGCTAGATGGCCAAAACTTGTCCCACAGTCAGGTAGGTTGCATGTTGCAAACGGCTTTTTACAGTAATTTATGATAGGACTCTAAATAATTTATGACTTTTTCAATCACCTGTTTCTTGGAAGTAATTTAGTCTGATGGGAACAATGTGATCTTAGAGCCAGAGCAATGTTATAGTCATGTCTCTAAGGGTTAATTGCAACAAATTATGTGTTGTATCAGTTGTTTTTATCATACATTTACTTTATACTGTAAATTCATTGGTATGATTGCTTTTAAGGTAAGTGATTGGTGTTTTTGGCACCCTATTACTACTGTATAGCGGGAAATTTCCGCGAGGCTAATTTTTAGTGAATCTGTACCTTGTTCACATATTTGTGGAGTGAAAAATTCGCTGTTGCAGGCAACCAACATAGTCTTGTACAAACTAACGACAGTACTTTCGTGGGTCTTAAATTCGCAATTAAATACTTGGTTGCAAAAAGCGCGAAAATTAAACCCCCGTGAAAATTTCCCACTATACAGTATAGCACTAATCCATATGTGAAACAATAACCGATAAATGATCTCAAAGTTTGGGCAGAGCTTTTTGTGGTATTTCTGTATTTAGTAAAGATTGTTAATTGTGAGAAATATGGCCTTAGAGCCATTAAATTCTTGCACAACGTATTGTACAGTATATGTGTATCTTGTAGTATTATTGCTTTCAACTTCCAGAGATTTGCATTGGCTGGGCCCCATGTACAAGAACTATAACTCCACTTATCCCCCTGAGAAGCTTGGTGTCTAAAAATAATATACATGGCTTGTCATAACACTCTGGATCCTGTTTGCAGGACTAGCAGATCTTTGGTTAGAGTTTACACATCGTTTATCTTCTTTGGCACTTTGAAGTCATTGAGCCATGAAATGGTGAAAACATACTTTCATTGGATTGAAGTTTGGAAGAATCCATGATGGATAGCTTAATTATTACTTCCTAAAAGCAACAATTTTTCATATGAAATCAAGTAGGCTGGCCCCAGTATGATAGATTTTCAGGATTGTTGAGGTACCACCATGCTAAAGTGGTGACTGTTCCCTTTGTAGCTTTATCGTTATAGCGTGTCTGCGTGTGTCTCTCTCTCCAAGAAAAATTAATTCATTTTGCAATTTGACAGCAGTCTGCATCACATGATACTTTGGCACAGACAATGTTCACATACAACACACAAGTGTTACTGCACCTCATTTACAGTGAATTTGAGTCATTTTGTGAGCATGATGGTTGTATTTGTAAAGTATTGTAAGTGCCTCTTTCATTTTGTTGTTTGTACCATGCGAAAACTTTTGAAGATTGAACAGTTTGTCCATATTTAGTGCATATCTTTGATGAAATTGGAATTGAGCAGGCTTAGTGTGAGGTCAGGAATCCAGTCTGATGTATAGGGAATTCCCTTTTCTCAAATTATTTGCAGTCAAGTGTAGTGAGGTGAAATTTTGCAGTTCCTGTGACTAGAATAAAACTGATATGTTACTCTAGATCACACAATCAGTCTATCCTTGTTTGATTAAATTTATATCAGTTATATCCAAATTAGCTCGGTAGGAACAGTAAACAAGGCACAAAGTTTCACCCTGTCTCAGTGTGGTTTTATTGTTAGTTCTATGGAGGTACACTATCCAGAGTGCCCAGCTTACAGCCCTCTTGCAATGTAGCTATTCTGTGCACATAATAAGTTGACCCATTTCTCTGCTTTATCTTAACTTGATCCACTGGATAAAGATACCCACAGCATTCCTATAGGCCTAACCATGCTGTTAATACACACAATGCTAATTCCTTTCTTGTATTGATTACTAAAACCCAAACTTGCTGCCTTTTCATCTCATGGATGTCACACACACATACCTCCCTATTGTACAAGCACAACACAAAACAGCCTTTCCATTTTCTGTTTACAATCTTGGGGAGCTGTCTGCGCAATCAGCTGATCTAGCCTATAAACAAGTCTGGACATGTTTCTATTTTGGATTATAGCTGTGCAGGGGAAGCCCCTGGATGCTCATATTGTGTAGTTTTATTTGCCCACCTGATTGGCTGCTGTGCAACCTTATCCAGCTATAGACTAATATCATTGGTTTATCATCATCCTGATAGGTGTGGTTCTCATTGTTGATATGCATTATTCATAAGGTTAAAATGAAGTTGAAATACATTTACTATTACTGTACAGTTGCTATGTGTACACATATTTTGGAAGTATTTGGGTTGCAGTGATTACCAGAGAAAGATGGTGTGCACCGGAGAAAATTGCTTCATGTTAAGTTTTGTAATGTTTTGGGGTAGAGTGACATAGCACTGTTCAGGTAAGGAAGCATGCATTGGATTGTTTTTTTAAGTGACTTTTATCAAACATGTTTTAGGGTGAGGTTAAAAGAAAATGAAAGGGTGTGTTTATGACAGCATGTCAAACAGGCTTGGGTTAATTTATCTGTGTCCTGCAGAGGACATTTAAATGGCAGGATAGGTGAAGCTATACTTTTGTGTAGGTAAATACTGTGTCTAGGGTAGAAGCTAGTTGTATGGTTGCTTGTAAGCAAAGAAACTAACCTTGTGACAATATGTCAATTGCATTGTGAACTTGTGATGGTACAGCCTATAGTCAAAATTAAAAGGAAGTTCATTTAAACATACCTCAGCTTCAAAAATAATGCATGTCTCATTGTGAATCAGTGCCAATATGCTAAAGGATTTTAGTCCAAGGCCTTCCAAATTAATGGCAGGGAGCAGTAAGGGGCATGGCATTTTTTTCCATTTCCAAAATATTTTGGGGTTCTTTCATTACAGATTAAGCTTTCACCAGGAGGACAACAGCTCAGTGAGTTGTGAATGTTGTGTGTTGCAGGGGTATGGGGATTTAGGGGGAGGAGTGTGTGGGGAAGGGTAAGTACAGTGGTGAATTAAGTTATGTCCTCCAGCTTCTTTGTTCTTCAAGGCTCTTTGCGGTAAATATCGTGAGCATTAGTGACTAGTGAGCATATTTAGTGAAAAGTTTTATCACTGAAATTTGGAAGTGAAATTGGAAGGCCTACCTTAAGTTGGTAGCAGCTTCCAGTTGGTTGCACTTCCATTACTAGGCTGTGAGACCTACACATTTTGAGTTGCTAGACTTCTTAAAGTGTCAGAGAATATTGGTTTATTCAAAGAGAATTTAGGCCATGGGGAGTTGTGCTGGGGGTGGAAGTTGAACTAAACAGGCCCACACTGGCTTGTACTATGAAGGTTGTTTTATTTTTGGTGTAAAGGAGCAATTAACAGAGGGAGTGACAAACAAAAAGGTCTTTATTTCACTCTGTTAAAACATTTGGCACAAATTACCCTCCTCCCTTCCAGAGTAAGGAAAGTTTTTGTGTCATTCCACACTGTGATCCACAAAAGTGTTGCAACCACTTCAGGATTTTCATAATTAGCATATTGTTGATATCTCAGTGATCATAAATTCGCAACAATATCTTGGACAAATTGCAAGTCATGACAGAAGACATATGTGCATGAAATGCATGAACCTCAAATTGTAGTTATCATGTTCACATATATATACTTGCACATATCCTGGTGTGAGTTCAATTTGCTGGTATATTGAAAGACATTGGACAAGAATAAACATTGTATCCAACGAAGGAACAAGTGCAGATATGTAGAAGTTCAATAGGTGACTTGTCAGATATAACACAGTAAAATATATGCATGAAGAATATATCTAATGCAATGTATAGAAGACTTGTCATAGGTGCAAGGCTTTTCTTTAAGCAGTAACAGTACTTATGCATCAGTTATGCAATTATAACTTCTCATATTTTAAAGAAATTCATAGAAAATAAATTCCAATGTGGAGAAGATCTTTCTGTAACTGCTGTTTGTTACAAGTTGGACCCCTAAATGCTATAAAATTGTGTAAGAGGCATAAAATTTGAAACAAGTTTGGTCATCACATTAATGTGGTAAAATCAAAATTTTTAAAAGTTTTAAGATTATCTCGGACAGAATTTACAACATCCCTTTCAGAAACTGTCACAGTTTCTGCAGTGTCATGATCAGTGGGGTCATTGTTTATCAAGATAGAGTGAAATAAATGACATTAGATGAATATAGCAAAGAAAGCTGTTGATGGAATGATTTATTGAATTTTACATCAGATCACATAAAATGATCAAAACATCAGGAAAAAGTGGCAAATCAAATCACAAATAAAATTCACATAAGAAGGTGGAGGACCTTTACTGGTCTCATGAATTCGCCATGTAAGAATTGTGTGAGGGAGGTCCCAAAAGTACTGTCCTGGTTACATCAGGGAGCTCCCTGGTTACATCATGTCCTTAAATTCAGTGCAGTACTGGAAAAGTGCTATGAACTCTAGTTCTAATAGTTTACCACTTAAGGATTTTTGACCTGTTACTCATTGAAGCTGACAAATAGAATTGTTTTGTCAATTGTACTGCATTCGATGGACCATTTATAGGAATCAGTTTTTGGTTATCATTTCCTGATATGGTGTTAAGCAAATCCAGAAGTTTTGCTCTGTGACATATTTTCCCAGGTACCCATTTATGATCCCCTTTCCTATGTTTGTGTTGCCTGTCATGTCCATATCTATTCCCCATTCCTCAATATACACACACACATCTGTGATAGTACATTCAAGTTATGAGATTCTCATTCTTAAACATACAGACATTTAATGAGTGATAGGTCTGGTTATGCATGTCAGCCAATGGGATGAAGATTTTCAAGGTGAATGTATGAGCAACTGTGCTGCAATTTATTGGTTGCTTGCAGGTTCACATACATTTGAAGAGCTGAGAAAAAACTGACAGGGTGGTGAATAGCACAATTTTGAAGAGTTTCCTTATTTGAAAAATGTGCAGTAGTATTAAGGCAAGCCCGTAGCCAGGGAGGGATCTAAGGGAAGGGGGTGGCCCCCTCCCCTTTGAATATTTTTGCCTATTTCAAGGTCTCTAGATGCTTTCCTCCTTCAGTGCAAGACCTTTTATTGAAAAGTTTTGGGGGGTGCCCCCCCCGGCTACGAGCCTAATTAAGGGGGTATGTAGTAGATGGCAAAATAAAGAATTTCAGGGGATGTTGATCTCCAAGGGAATTAATTGGTAAATTGACCCGACAGACATATTTATTGTATGCCTTAGTAATTAATTCAATTGCAGTCTATTCTAATCTTCCAATATCTCCCATGTTTACACATGTATTTCTGTAATTGCCTCAAATTCATCTGGCTAAATATGTCAAAATTTCCAGAAAAATTTAATTTAATGGGAGTCGCCCAAATTTGAATTGAAAATGTTGCCCCCTCCCTTTCCCCATCCTTATTTTTGTATTCTTGTAAGAATTGTTAGGTCAAACGAACTGCTTTTTAAATATGGATGCTGCAGCTTACATGACATGCATGTCTGTACTTTTGGCTGGCATGTTCATGTGCATTTTATTCCACAGAAAACATTGGCAGACATAATTGGGTATTGAAAGAAACATAAGACTTACATTGCCACTGTAGGGAAGCAGTATTCTGTGATGGGATGGAGATTACTTTTGTGCAGTTTAGGCTAGCCCAAAATAGATGCATGCTTTAGGCTGTATGTGTGTATTGCACCAAAGATAGGGGATTCACGAAAATATTAAATGAAGTTATACGTGTAGAAAGTGAGAGGCATATTTTGAAATTTTAAGGTGGTAAGCTGATTTTGGAGTCAAGCTATTTTGGCCCTGGATTTCATGTGTACTGGTTTGTTTAGTCCTGGGTCAATGTCCACTGTTGGTATTAGTGACAAATGTGTGATAACTGAATGCTTTTACCGAGTGTGTAGTTTTCCAATTGCAAGGAGAAAAAAGCTTGGTTCACACCACAGTTTGCAACCCAAGAAACCCCAATCTGAAACCTATTTTAGTTTGGCTTTGCAAATGCTTTGAATCAATATTTTCTCATGCTTTGCCTACATGCGTATGTTTGAACTGTCAATTTTAGTGCTGGTGTAACCGATATCAAGATGGAGTGAACTTTTCATCAATGAAAGCATTGATTAGCAAATTTATTGCCAATAGATTTTTTTCACATCATTCCATCCCTTGAAATGGTATATGTAGTGAAGGGGAGGGGGGTTGGGTGAGTGGGCAACGTGGTTCAATAAAATTAAATGTAATCGCAGACTGTTTTATAGTATAAGCTTGAAGGAAATATGATACAGTAGACTAATATATTTACAGGTAAGTGCAGTAATATATACATGTAAGACAATGGCAAAACATGGAGTGTTAATGTAAAATTTGTCTTCTACTTCAATGTAAGTGCCTTGTTTGGTAGACTGTAGATTTGTATTTGTATATGTATTTTTCATTAGTGGTAAATAGTTGTGAAGGGAAACTCCCAACACTTTACCTTCACCCTTAAGTCATTTCCCCATCCTTCCTGTCACTTTATCAGAATTGCATAGTTGTTTGTTTCAATTTTTCAACAGCCCACAGAGTATATGGCTCAACCACAACGATATCCCTCTATTGATAGTGGGGCACCACCATCAGAACATATGTCCGAGCTGACAAGATCTCCCGGGACAAATAGTGTGAGATCTCCGGTTCCAGGCCCACAAAATGGGGCAGCATCCCAGACGTTGCCATCAAAGTAAGCCATATTATAGAATAGACCTATTGCACCTGGAACAGGGTAGTCCTATGTCTGTAAAGACCTGCACTAAAAACCAATTCCTACAACTGTATTTCTGACTGTGATCTTCATGAATTCATACTGGTGCACAAGAGAAAAGAGTCCACCGTTTTCAGATATTTTTGGTTTCGATGATAAGAGAAACCTATGCATTCATAATGGCGTGTGTATATGTGCATATGTGCGTGTGTGTGTGTTTGTGACACCTTGCTCAGGTATGATATCTCAAGAAGGGAATCTCTGACAGTTCTCATACTTGGTACATAGATGCCCCATATTGAGAGGAAGAATCCTACTATTTTTGGTGGGGGTGAAAGGTCACATGGGGTCACCAGGGGTCAAACTCTGAAAACCTTGTTAACACGTTATCTTGAGGTAGGAAGCTTGGATGGATTTCATACTTAGTATGTAAATGCGTTGTGGCAAGAGGAAGATCGCTATTGTTTTTGGTGGGGGTCAAAGGTCACCTGGGGTTACTGTGGTCAAACTCTGAAAACCTTGATAACACGATATCTCAAGGTAGCAAGCTTGGATGAATTTCATACTTTGTAGATGTGTTATGGTAAGAGGAAGAACCCTATTGTTTTGGTAGGGGCCAAAGGTCACCTGGGTTCATGAGGAGTCAAACTCTGAAAACTTTGTTAACAGGATATCTCGAGTTAGGAAGCTTGGATTTCATACTTAGTGTGTAGATGCGTTATGGTAAGCAGAAGAATCCTATTGTTTTTGGTGGGTGTCAATGTTCACTTGGGGTCACTGGGGGTCAAACTCCGAAAACCTTGTTAACAGGATCTCGAGGTAGGAAGCTTAGATGAATTTCATACTTAGTATGTAGATGGGTTATGGTAAAGGAGAAATCCTATTGTTTTTGGTAGGGGTCAAAGGTCACTTGGGGTCACCGGGAGTCAAACTGTGAAAACCTTGTTAACAGGATATCTCGAGTTAGGAAGCTTGGATGAATTTCATACTTAGTATGTAGATGCGTTATGGTAAGGGGAAAATTCTTATTGTTTGTGGTGGAGTTCAAAGGTCACCTGGGGTCAACGGGGGTAAAAGCCGGAAAACCTTGTTAATGCGATATCTCGTGGTAGGAAGCTTGGATAAATTTCATACTTGTATGTTGATACCTTATAGTGGTAGGAAGAAGCCTATTGTTTTTGGGTGCTGGTCAAAGGTTATTTGGGGTCACTGGGGGTCAAACTCTGAAAACCTTGTTAACATGATATCTCGAGGTAGGAAGCTTGGATAAATTTCATACATTTGTATGTAGATCCTTTATGAAAAGGGGAAGAATCCTAGTGGTTTTGGTGGGGTTCAGAGGTCATCTGGGGTCACAGGGGGTCAAAGCCTGAAAACCTTGTTAACACGATATCTCAAGGTAGGAAGCTATGATAAATTTCACATATTGTATGAAGATGCATTATAGTGAGAGGAAAAAATCCTATTGTTTTTGTTGGAGGTCAAAGGTCATCTCTGGTCACTGAGGGTCAAAGTCTGAAAACCTTGTCGACAGGATATCTCGAGGTAGATAGCTTAGATAAGTTCATACTTTGTATGTAGATATGTTGTGGTTAGACAAAGAATTGTATTGTTTTTGGTGGAGGTCAGAGGTCATCTGGGGCCACCAGGGGTCAAACCCTGAAAACATTGTTAACACCATATCTTGAGGTAGGAAGCTTGGATAGATTTCATACTTAGGATGCAGATGCCTTACGGTGAGACTAAGAAGTTTGTTGTTTTTGGTGGGGGCCAAAGTCATCTAGGGTCACCAGGGGTCAAAGTCTGAAAAACCAAGATTGTCATCTGGGGTCACCTAAGGTTAAAGTGCAGAGTTTCACAAGAATTTTCAAGATCAAATGTGAACACAAAACTGTGTTTTTCCAATATTTTAAGATAGCATTTGACCAGTGAGTGAAAGAAATGGGACATGGCATTATTTGGAATAAAACATGTATCATTGAAACCTCAATGCATTTGTGCATTCTGGTTGTTTTAAAGTGTTAGTTTAGTTAATGTTTTAGTTGTATTCTTATGTGTTGTTAAGCAGGGTTTAGTTGTCAACAGGTGATACATTAAAATAGATTAAGAGCATTTTTCCATATATACTGTAAATTAGTATTATGAGAGAGTTAACACAAGCTTTAAAATTCCATGTCCAGCCAAAGGATCTTTTGGAACCTGATCCAACTCTAATGGCCTGCTCAAACCCCAACATAGAGGTACACATAGTCAGGGGAGTAGGGGCAACCTTTCAAAATACCAGTGTCTTCAAACCAGCATTTATATTACATGGATTTGAACCTATACACTTGGAATAGTCTAATTACAGGGTACATTTTAGTTCTGTGTGACCACTGCTTAACATTTTAATATTGCTTGCAAGTTTACACTGTGAGTCCCCATGGATTGATACACATTTCCCAAACTCTCTGAATGTACAGTAGCATATGTGTTGCCAGATATGTAAAGTTCTCTTTCTCTCCTTAAATGACACACAGTATTCAGTACAGTACTAAATTCATATCTTGAAAATAACAAAGCAGTTTGTTGTTCTTCACATTGACAGGTCTATTATGTAGAAAAATGATTGTTTAAATGAAATTCGTTTCAGTACCGTGTGGCCTGGTGAATTCAACTTTCAGATCAGCTTGGAACATTGTGGGGAAAATGCTGAAAAGTCAATTTCTTGGACCGTAAGTATTCATTTTCCTCCATATTTAAAATTTTTACTGTCTCCATATTCCTCCCATGTCAAATAATTGTATTTTAATAGATAATGGAATATCACCTGAAGGATTTATATCTTTCGGTGTGTAGATCTGTTGCTTTTTACCTGTAGTATGATTATTGACTATCAACTGTTTGAATAGGGTCATTAACCTTTGCCCATTCTTTTGCAGGGATGAACTTAGTAGTTACATTTTCCAAACTTAAAGGTGTGGGTTTTACACCCTAGGCAAAATATTAAAGACCCTGAGATTTGCAAGATAATGGGCATTTAATGCAACCTTGTGTTCCACTGATTGGTCATTTCATTGGTGCAATCAATTCAGTGTTGCATATACATGATTTAGTACCCCATTGGTGACCAATCAGAACAAAGATATCCCATAGTTGTGTAGGAGGGCATTGTGGGAATGTTCTCACAGCAAAAGCTTTTTTGACTCTTGAGTAAAAATCATGTTCATCTTATGTCCATTTCATTGCTAAGATGGATGTATGATTACTGGCTCATCTGATTTGAATCATGTGAGTAATAACTGAGAAGTTTGTATAGAGTGACAAAGATTTTAGTAGACACAAGCAGTTTTTCATGGTTTGTGAGGATAGCTGCATGGCCCTTGGCATTAGTCTTCATTTTGCTATCAGTTATGGTGTTTTCTCTTGTTTTTTTTCTGCAGTATTCCTCTTCACTCAAAAAACTATATGTGGATCGAGAGAAGGTGTGTCCAATCAATATGAAAACAGATGCCACACCTCCAGAAGGCACAAGAATCAGGGTGATGCCAATCTTCCAGAAAGTGTCATTTATGCAAGACATTGTGAAATGTTGCCCACATCATGTTGGAAAGGGTAAAAACTAATATTTTGTAAGAATTGAAACCACTAGGAGAAGAATGATCAGACTTTAATATTTCATTAAAATTGAAGTCTTATTAGTTGTCAGATTCTTTCCACTTTCTCTCTAGTAAATGTGTTTGCTGGATTAAAGCATTTTATTCCCATCAGCAAATGTTAATTGCATAAACTCATTTTACCAAAGTCTTGCTGTTCATGTGTAAAATAAAGTGACAGATTCATAAGTCGGGCAATTGTGCCATTGATACAGGTACAATACAGGATGCAAAACAAAAACAAGGTCTTAGTGTTTTATTCAAACATGGCAGCAAAAGTAGACTAAACATCATGTGAAATGGATTCTTGTAGTATGCCTGTAGAAAAATGTGTAATGCTTGCAGCACATTTCTAGCCATACATAGATACTTGTCAGACTTTGGTAGGCTTTGTACAGTGAATGGATGTAATATTCTCACAGCTTTTTATCTTGTCATTGTAAATAAAATTCGATTTTTGCAAATTGATAGGTAGGTTTCAGGGTTCTAGCTAAGCCAGTCAACACTGTTTTGTACAGTATGGGTTTGTTGTGTTAAAGCACAATTGTCTCCACATGGGAAGTTGGAGGCTGGCTATGTCCATTGTCATTTTTTGATCCAACTTTTGTGGAATAAATATTTGAGCAAAACTGTTAAACTGGAAAGGATAACTAAATGTTGTTAATTAACAGTCCTTGAATGCCTTAAGTATCAGTTTTCACTATTACTTAAAGATCCATTTGCTGGTGGATCGAGCAAACCCTCAAAGACATGGTATGGGAACAAAAGTGTTCCCCCACCCCCATCCCAACCCCAAAACGGTTGGGGTGGGGGTATCTAACCAGTAGATTGTAATTGATCAATTATGCAGTGATTTGGGGTTAATTGAAGGAATCCTTGAATGTATGCATATCAACCATGCATTTAGGCACACTAGTAATATGGCTTGCTATTTAAGCGTAACCTCAAGACTCATTCTGTACTTGTTCCTTTGATTGTAGTCATTAATTTGTGTTTTTGCTAAGCACCTAGAGCAGCTACACTTTTGTTCCCGGTTTGCCACTGTGAGGTCCAATGTATTATTATTACTTGGATAGGCAAGCTGACAACTGTGGCAGTTGGTTTTGATCGAAGAAAGTTGGAGTACCCTATCTCTTAGATGTGTAGGCCACACTTTGGACAGCTCCTTACCCATCACTACTTATAAAACTATGTGTAATATGAGACTCATACCAGAGTCAGACTGTAGTCATACAATTTAATAAATACCTCAAAATTGCTATCAGTCTATCCAACAGGATTAAAAATTTTTACTCTTTTGGTATTATATTCTTGATGTAATTTGAATACATTTTTCATTTTTGTAGAGGACGAGCCTGATGCAAACCATGTTGTGGTTTGTAAGGATCCAGGTACGATTTATGAAGCAGACCCGAACACTGGCCGCTATAGTCTAACTATTCCTCTGTTAGCTCCCCAAGCTGGGAATAACTTTATACAGTATCTATTTATGTTTAAGTGTTTCACCTCCTGTGTTGGTGGACTGAATCGCCGTCCTATTCAGCTGATATTTACTCTTGAAAACAAGTAAGTCAATTTCTATCTCTGTTAGACCATAGTATGTTAATCATAACTGTGGAAATCCCTTTGAATATGTCAGGTGACCCAACCCAGTACTGGACCATGCACATAAATGAAATACTCTCCGTGAAATACTCTCTCAGCTGAAAATAAGTTAAGAAATCAAACCTGACTGAGGTCTGGCTGGAACAGTTATTACAAAGTAAAATCTCAGGTTGAAGGTCTGGTGACATGAAAATTATGTTATTGGATATTTGATGTAAGAAGCATTGAAATTTAAAAAAAACCCCACAATTTCCATCAAAATCCATTAAATATTGACCATTTTACAGGCTTATTTCTATTTCACACTTGTTTCTTGAATAAACATGAGCTAAATATGCAAATCTGTGGCATTGAGAGATGGTCTTACCAAATATGGCTTATATTAGCTTTTGTTTTTCTAACCCTCATTTCAAGGACACTTGCAGCATTTTTAAATCCTGAGGGATTCGTTATGGAAGTAAAACTCATTTTCTTGAAAAATATTGATATCACTCACCAAACTGTAAACTGTCTGATTAGTAATTAAGAGATCATTTATAAAGGGGTTAACAAAAGAAATGCTTTCTCAGTGCAAGACTCTACATCATTATTTTTGCATAGGCAACAAGTTACTTCAAAAACCATCAAACTTTCAAGCGATACATCTTGAGAGCAGTAAAAGATATTGAAATAATTCTAAAGAATCTTTTAGTATGGGACCTTATTCTGTAACTGCCAAGTAAAAATTGTCTTTTTGGTGGTATGTCACACAAACTTTTGTCAGTAACTGCAGTCCAGTAACACATGAGCACCCCTTACATAGAAGGATTGCAACATTTAGGTGACATGCAGTTTTGTGTTTTATGAAATTTGAGTCCAAAAAAATGAAATAAATTTAGAGAAATAATGTGAAATTTAGAGATCATTTCCTCCTTCTGTTTTGCATACTATCAGTTGCTTACTTTAATTAAATGCTGTGTTAGACTGCTAGCCTAACAATTGTACCAGTTTCACGATATTACTGTGTAGGCTGCTGCCATGTTTCTGTGAAACCATCTCAGCACATTTTTACTTAAAAAAAAAACAGTTGCTTAGAAGCCTTACCATCCTCAAAACAGCAGACTGTCATTCTCTAAAGAGCTATTAAGAGCCTGATGAGTCCTGTGGTTTCATGGGGAAACCACACAATAAATGGAGAGTATGTTATGTGATTTCACAGCAAAACCATACCTAGCCATATGTAGAGAACGGCTTAAGTGCAGCATCTCTTTGCAAAACTTAAAAAATGAAACCTACTGCCATTGTGCTTGGTGCTCAGCATAAGCAATGGAGTAGCAAAAACAAGCCAGCGAGCCACAACTGGAAAAAAGGCTGTGGCTGGCCCGACTTAAACCAGTTGGTTAGAAACTGAGCCATAAAACCTTATCTAACTAACTGCATAAACTCTAAGTATTGCTGGAACTGTTCTCCACTGAGAGGTTACCTATTGGTTATTCTTGGTATGGCCAGTGGGAGAAAATTGCAGAGACAGACATCAAGTGCTGTGTACAAGTGTATCATATTGTAAGTGAGGTACCTATAGAGTGTTGAAAATTAAGAGTCTAAACGTGTTGTGAAGAAAGAATGAGTAAATGTGACTTTTGATTTAGAATAGTATAAACTTTTGTAATAACACATTTAAAGCAGTGTATTGGAAGGTTAGGTATTATCAACAACATCTCTTGGTCTGGTAGGAATTGTAGATAACATCATACTCGCATTTCAAAAATAAACTTTTTTCCAAGTTAGTTTTGTACCTGTCTGTTCTGTAAATATTTTTGTAGAAATTTCACAACCCTGCCTGGTCTCAGTTAATGGTGAAAGTTGGAACTTGAGGATTTGTATAAACCATTGGCCAAATTAAGGCTGTTGTATTCATCTTATATACTTACATCATCAAGCTCCTTCATGAGTTCACCTGTTGTAACAATTGCATAATGTCAGTTTGTCTTTATTTTTGTCTCATTTACAGTGGTGAAATTCTGGGAAGACAAGTGCTGGATACTCGTATCTGCGCTTGCCCGGGAAGGGACAGGAAGTCAGATGAAAGAAATAAAGAGA
This sequence comes from Holothuria leucospilota, assembly GCA_029531755.1. Taxonomy (NCBI): domain Eukaryota; kingdom Metazoa; phylum Echinodermata; class Holothuroidea; order Aspidochirotida; family Holothuriidae; genus Holothuria; species Holothuria leucospilota. Next base: position 18,648,671 of record CM055981.1, on the reverse strand, counting down.
AACCTAAAAAAGGTTCTAAGAGAAGTAAGCAGTCACAAAACTTTATGTTTATCATTCATGGTCTACAAAAACATGTGTCCGTAATGATGAACATAGTTGTGCACCTTAGGTCTACCCATTATGAATTAATGGCCTTTTTATGAAACAGGATCATCTAAACCCCCTTAGTACATATCATGTTGCTGGCAAAGTTTGTCAAGTTGAACATTCAATAACTAGTTCTTGTCTAATCAATTATTTGGATCATATGCTCAAGGAGTGAGATACTTCCAGGAAAGTAATAAGTCTATTTCATTTCTGTTCACCTCCTGTTTACATAAGTAATGCCACAACTTGCCTACAAGTACCATTTGGCATAAATTGCTAGCATGGGGAGGGCGCTCTCCCACAACTGGAGGGCATTGTGGTAGAATCACTTCCTCCCTTCATCTTGCCCTGCTTCGAGGTAGACGTGCTTTGCAACTGTCTGGCAGTTAGAGAGTTTCAGTGTTTGCACTTTCAGGAGTTTCCAAAAGTCAGTTATCACCATAGAAGAGTATTCTTGATAAGTATTTTCTGTTTTTTGAGGAATTGTAGCTTTAAGCTAGATTTGCTTTCCTCTCATGTGGCCTGTCTGCCACATAGTATTGGGAGGGTTCCATGAAATTTTGGAACTCTTGGTTCTCGCTAGAGTTTTTGGTTTCGATGAAGGAGAAACGTATGCAGTCAGGATGGTGTGTGTGGGTGTGCATGTGTGTGTATGTGTGTCTGTAATGCTTAGCTCATTAACACCATATCTCACAAAGGGAAACTCCGACAGTTCTTATACTTGATATGTCGATGCCCCATATTGAGAGGAAGAACCCTATTGTTTTTGGTGAAGGTCAAAGGTCACCAGGGACCATTGTAGGTCAAACACTGAAAACCTTGTTACCACAATACATCCAGATAGGAAGCATGGAAACTTCATACTTAACATGTAACTGTATTTTATGGAGAGAAAGAACCCTTTTAATTTTGGTGGAGGTCAGCAGTCATCTGAGGTCACCTGTGCGCAAACTCTGAAATAACGGGATGTCTTGAGATAGGAAGTATGGATACTCTCCATACTCAGCATGTGAATGCATTTCTTTGCAAGCAAGGACTGTATCGTTGTGTTGGAGGTCAAAGGTCATCCAGGGTCATCGGAGGTCAAACTTTGAAGACCTTGTTAACACTATCTAGAGATAGGCAGCATGGATATTCTCCATACTTAGCCTGTGGGTGCATTATATACATGAAGAGAAGGTTTTTTGTAGGAGGTCAAATGTCATAGGAAGTCACCACAGATCAAATTCTGACAACCTTGTCAACAGGATATTTTCAGATATGACTCATGGATACTCTTCATATTTAGCATTTAGATGCATTATATCAAAAGGAAAGACCGTTTTATTTGGTGGAGGTGAAGGCACCCTCTGAGAGATCAAACTCTGAAAACATTTTTAAGACCATATGTCACAGTAGGAAGCATATATACTCTTCATTATTAGCATGTTTATACAGATTATTAAAACAAAGGCATCCTATTGGTTTCTGTGGATCAAAGGTCAAACTCTGAAAAACTTGTAAACACAATCTTCGTAAGAAAGGGAGCATATATACTTTCCATACTTAGCCATGTAGATGCATTATATGGAGTGAAAGTGCCCTACTGTATTTGGGTTAGGTCAAAGGTTCATCTGAGGTCACTAGATGTTAACTTTTGAAGAACTTCCATAACAGTATATTTTATGCTTTGAAACTCAAAAAATGCATTTTTGCATTTTGGTTCTTATTGTAGGCTGGTAGCCTTTTGTATGCAAAAGTTATGTTATGTCTCATAGATGGGCAAGAGGAGAGAGGAAGTGTATCTACCACAACGCCCTCTAGTAGTGAGAGGGCGTCATCCTAGTGATAACAGTTTTTATGTCACATTGTACTTGCAGACACGTTAGGGAATTACATATATGTGAATATGAGGTGATTATGGGAGCTCATAGACTCTGAAACCAGGTAAGTTTTGAGGAGTGTGGACTACACCTGCTAGCCTTGCCTCAAAAATATTATATTTTCTGCATCGCTGATCATGTCTACCTCTAATTCATATTCCAACAGCAAAACAAATTACACAGACTCTCGAAGTAACAACTTTAAAGAAGAAGCCGAAATTAGATAAAGAAGTTTTCACCATCAGGGTAGGTTTGTAGCTTTCACAGGACTCATATGTGGACTAAGAATCACGAAAATCACAATTGACAAAAAGCCTTAATAATTATAATAATAATAACAACAACAGCAGTTCAGGCCTTGAAGGGCAGCACAAAAAAGGTAGCACATTCTAATATTTTTAAGTTGCTGTCATGGATAAAGGCAAGCTAAGTCTTACCAAAAATGATAGAATCCTTGATATACAATGCTTATTGTGGTATATTCATGAGCTGTGTGCTTTAAAGTTAAAGGAGTTTTGAGTAAAGCATAAAAACTGTTTTTTTAGCAAGTCACTAAATTATTTTACTAAATATGATATAAAGTCTTTGTTGTAATTTCTGAAGAAGAGGTGGATGGCAAACTTTCACATCCTTTAAGCTTTTTCAACATTTGGTCATTGTGCTCGAAAACTGAATATCACAAGATTTCAAATGAAGCTCATATTGCATTGTGAAATACTCATTGTACCCATGCCATAATGCAAAGTAATGTATCAGCTTCCTTAATAAACATTAGAATATTACATTTTGGGGCAAATGAGATCAAAGTCTTACCGGTGCATCATCTGTTTGTTATGTCGAAATTTGTTGTCACAGATAGAATCTGTGATACCTTATTGTTAATCTGCTTCTTTAACATTGTTATGCAAACAATGAAATCCAACCCTGCTTAAGAAAGTTTTGAACAGTACAGTTATCATTTTTGACCTAAATACTTTAGTGATTTAGTATTGCTTTGTATTTTCAAGAGAAATTTATGCTTCATAAGGACTGGTAAAGGTATAACTTTTGGATACTTACATTCCAAGGGTTTCAGCAGTAAATATGGCTAATCTTTAAAAATGAAGCTTTTTGTGGCAACCACCTTTTGTTTTTCAGGTGGAAGGGAGAGAAAAATATGAAATTCTGCTTAAAATTAAGGAAGCTTTGGATTTAAAGGACCATGTTTCCGAGGAGACAAAAGAGGCATACTTCAAAAGAGAAGAGCAACTGACTCAACTGTAAGTACACCTAGGAATTATCTCTTTCTTTTTAAATACCTGCTGTTGCCGAGTGTCAAGGATATAATGTAGGTGAGCCATAGCTAGACACAGACATTGTGCAAGGCAGTGATTGGCTGGACATGGAAACATATCTTTGAATTGCTTGGATCTAAAATGCAGACAAGTGCAAGAGAAGGTCATTTTGGAATGTAAACCTGAACATCATGAAGTAAATGTTAGAGTAGGATGGTTTTATGGCAGTGATTATCCATGGCAGAGATAAGGCCTGTTTCTCCTCCTCCTTTAGTCTCAACCCCCAAACAGGAAATGAAAATAGAAAATACAGATATTTATGAAATTCAGTAAAGAATCTATCACATCAAAAAATTTTGTCTTGATAGTCCTTGCCATTGCTTCCTGCCCCCTCCTACATACCATAGAAATTGAAATCTGCAAATAAGCTCTGAAAACCATCCAGTACCCATTCTTGATACACTATGAAGCCAAAGGCTTTCAACTTCTTTAATTATGCATGACTGCCACCTTTATCACAACTTATGGCTGTGGTAATGGTGACCACCAACTTTAATCAATTTGAACTCTCCAAGTGGAAATGAGAAACTTACTATCAAGGTTCTTAGGGAAGTGAGAAAAATTAATTTTAATTTGTATGGTCATGGAAAAGTCAGAGAACATGCAAAATATGAAGGTAAGTAGAATGGTAAAAAGGGAGATGTGGTCTTGCTGTTGAAGAATACATGCATCTTATGTCATGTGATGATGTTGTGTACATTGATGGTCTAGGTACAGTGTCTTGGTGGGAAATCAGGTCTCCAAGAGTGGCTTAAAGTACAAAGTATCATGAAATATGGGTAAAAATGGGCTGAAGCATAAAAAAGCATAAAATGAGAGGAAAAGCATAAGAAATCATACATTTTTGTGATAAAAGTATGATATCACATGCTCTTGAAGGAACGTGTGTCAACCAAAATTGGTGTACTGTCTTATAGCACTAAACCATGTCTGCATGTGTTTATACACATTGTAAATGCATCATTTAATCATATTTGGTTAAAAGTGCATGAACTTGTGGCTTACATGTTCTGTAATTGATATATTTACTTTGCCTTACAAGACCTGTAAATACAAAAAAGGCTGCTGTATTTGTGCAAAGGTATGCTCAAAGTATGTATCCTTGTTCCTTGCATATTAGCAAGAAAGGAAACTCAGATTGGTGTCACACTTAGTATGTGGATGCACCAAATTCAAGTAAATTTGTTTTTGGTGGAGGTTAAGGGTCATATGGGGTCACCAGAGGTCAAATACTGAAAAGTTTGTTATTACATTTTAAGAAATGAAACTCAGACAAGTCTGATACTTAGAATGTGGGTGCAGTGTATTGAACAGAATTACCATATCTTTTGTGGAGGTCAAAGGTTGTATGAGGTCGTCAGAAGTCAAACAATGAAAACCTTGTTAACGTGATACCTTAAAAATAGGAAACCCAGATTGCTATCATATGTGGTATGTAAACGTTCCCTATTAAGCCTATTAAGAGGTCAAACTGTAATAACCTTGTAAATGTGATATCTCAAGATAGAAAGCAAGAATGCTTTTCATACTTTGTGTGTAGGTGCATTATGTAGAGAGAACAAGTGCCCTAGTGTTTTTGGTAGAGGGTAAAGGTCATTTGAGGTCACCAGAGGTCAAACTCTGGAAACCTTGTGAACACAATATCTCGAAATATGTCGAAAGACATGTTTTATCTACTGTTTTTAGTGGAGGTCAAAGATCCTTTTGGTTACCAGAGGTCAAATGCTGAAATACGATGTAGTTGGCTTTCACCTTTCAGAGTATACCGTCAAATTCAGTTACACAATAAAGTTGGTTTCACTCCTGGTCTGAAACCCTTGTTCAGATCAGTTAAGTGGCTGACATTGCTTGCTTTTGTTGAAGCTGTGTAATGCCAGTGTTGATTCACACCCTGTAGGAGCCATTCAAGTCAGATCTTGCTCTCACCATTGCCAGGCACTCTGATGGGTAGTTCTTGTTCTTTCTTGTGTCAAGTCAGGGTTGTAACTCCTTTTGGGAGAAGTGTCAGGGTTTTGCCTTTAGTGAGAGTTGGTTAGTGGAGTTAGGAGGATTTTTCTTAAAGAGCACTTGATGATCAAAATGTCAATTTGAACTTGGAAAGTGAACGTACTTAAACATATTTTCAGAGGCAAGGAGTCTCTAAGCCTTTTGGCTTCCTGGTTTATTGAAAGTCCTTCTTTATCCTGCTTTTTGCCATCTAAAAAAGTGTGTTATTTCCCTTCATACAGATATTCCTAGTTTTGCAGAGTTTCTGTGTGTGTATTAGGATACTTATGCCAACCTTACTGTTCTCTAGGAAATACACCCAAATGTCACAGAATCATGATCAAATATTGTAACAAGTCATTTCTGTCTCTAACAAAAGTCCTGTGATTTGTATTCTTTTGCCTTTGTACCCAGAAAGTGCAGAGAAATGTGTAAAGGAAATTTTTGTCCTAAGAGCTCATTTCTTGCTATTTAGGCAACTCCCAAATTAAAAAAATGTTCTCACTTCAGCCCCAACCATAGTGGGGCTGAGGTGGACTGCATCTGCCCATGTACTCTAGAAATTTGAACAGCTCACCTTGGCAGCTCTACTAACATTTAATTGTTTCTTTGTGTCCTACAACCCAAATGCAAAAGCTAAGGTGTAGAAGTTGTAGGTAGCCATTGTTAGTATGAAAAGATGTGCTCAAGCTTGATTACTGACATACACCCTGCATGCTGTTAACATAAGTTCTGAGGAAAACTGCCTGTTAAAAGCCTTTGAAGCCCTTCGTTAAATCAAGCCTACTTTTCTCCTATTTGAGTTTTTATCTTACTATTGTCCTTTCTAAACTGGTTTCATTTGATAGCCTGGGTGTACAATAATCCCTTCAGTGTAGAGTATTTTCACTTTTGCATGTGAAAATAATTTTGTGGTATAACTTTGCTTATTTCTTTCATCCTTTGGCTCCTAGGCTGGTTCATTACAATTATAAACTCTTCCATTGACTTACATTGTTAAATCAACTCCCATTGGAGAGTCTACTGTGCCCAGCAGAAGTTTTGGCTAGAAATAACTCATTGTCTTAAAGCTGACAAGTTGTTCCTCTATGACACTTGATTGTTTTTGGGGGACGACCATCATTGTTTTTTGGGGACCGTCACTGTTTTCATTTTCTGCAAATACAGCTCAGAGCTTCCATGTGTGATTAAGATATTGAGCACCTCCACTAGAACATCTTTTCTGTCTCTCTCAGCTTTGAAAATTTTAAAATGATCAAAATCTAGCTGCACTCCCACCTAAGTCACATCATTATTGCTTGTAGGTATTCAAAGTCAACATATCCAGTCCAAAATAGATTGAGAAAAGATGGACCTCTAAAAGTTAAGGACACTGGCTTTGAGGGGGCATGCACCAAGTCTAATGGTACCATAGTGCATCAAAATACACCTAAACACCATACACAAAGTTGCTTCAGTTTTAGCCAGTACTCTGTAAAATGTTCTGGAAAGTGAATTTTCCCTCAGATTACGTATTCTGGTGTAAAGATTCCTCAGCAGTCAGTTTATTGAAATACAAAAGTCCAGCTAATGCTTTGTTTCTAGAGAAGAATGAAGTAAAACTTAGATCTTTTTCTCTGGAGGACATTTTATGAGAATGTAACATGCTGTCTTGGAAGTAAGGATACATTTATGACAAAGGAAACTTGCTTTCAACTGACAGAGACCTAACTGATGTAATCCAGGCTAGGGATACATTAAGAAGGCAAGATTACAGCTGTCAGCTTAATTCTTACTGCCCAAGAGCATGTTCCTGAAATTTTGGTGGAATGGGATGAGGTATAGAGTTACAAATGTGGGGGTGGGATGGGAAGGATTGAAGTATATGCAATGGAATGGTGGTAGAGAGTTACGAATGTGGAGCTGGGATGGAAGGGATGGGGGTATAGAGTTACAGATGTGGGGGGTGGGATGGGGAGGCATGAAAGTATATGCCTGTTACCTTATGTAGAAGTAGACTGTGGTGATTATGTCCTTTACAAATTTTTATTTGAAGAAAATGAAAACTACAACAAAAACCAAAACTTCCAGAACTGACTCCTCTTTTTTTTTTATATTTTCTTATCACTGCAGACTACTTCTTACAAGTAAGAGGCCGAGACAAACCAAAAACCGCAGGACCAAACGGGAATAGAAATCCCAGATTCCCCATTCTGAAAACCCCTCAACATATGCTGGGACATCCCTTACTCAACTGCTGGCTATTTGGACTTAAAAAATCAACAGTGTTCCTGTCACAATCTTTAGTAGATCATTACACATTAGTGGATTAATATAATGAGAATTTGGTGGTATTCATAGTTTAGGTGTCATAAGTGTGGTGAGGGGAGGATATGAAGGGGCAAATTATGAGACAGATGGGATGAGTTATGAAAAATTAGTTATGAAGAAAGAATGAGCAATTAACTTATAATATCAGATCCAAAAATATCTTTCTTTTGGTTGTCTTAGATTAAAACTCTTAATTGTGGGTACTGTTTAGAGATTAGGCATCAAAAATAATCAGCTAACAGAACAAAGTGACTTTTGCTGGTCAGTGAGACTAGACTTTTATTTAATGCATTTTGTTTGTCCCTACACCTGTGCACTATTCAAACATCATAAACCTGAAATATTTTAAAGTTATGGTCAAATTTATTCGTCTTACCCTTTGAAAAAATGCATGTAACCCTGACTTGCCAAAGTATAGTTTTAGTAAGACTATGTATCAAACATAAAATGAGAAATAGAAATGCAGATTGATCCTAGTTAAGACTTTTAGTAATGTTAGTGTTTCCTGAGAACATGGGCATTGAAAACCTACCATAATGTGCTGCTTAACATCAATAATACAAGTTTCCTTAGTAGTAAATATTTATACATCTTATGAAAAGTTTCCTTTCAGTAAAGAAGTGAGCTAAAGTTAATGTATCCTGTCACACATATATAGTTCCCAGTTGTTGTGTATTACAATAAGTTGTATATTAAGAAGTCTGTGTTAGTAGTTAATGAACAAAGTTGGAATTAGAGTAAGCAGAAGTTAAGGGGAAGGATAGGATGGAAGGGGAAAGACAAGGATGGGGGAATGGTTCAGTCAGGGGTAAGGGTGGTATGATCAGACATTGCATTGAGGTGCAGTTATCTTTCTCTTCACAGCATTTTGGAATTTCCTAATACATTGGAATTGCTTGCTTGGGTTAAAATGTATAGTATCTGTATTAGAACAAACATGAGTTTCTTCTTTATGTAGGGAAAATTTGAAGTTACTTGGAAACTGTACATAAAGGTGTAGTCACATAAACATACCTTATTTTAAAACACTTTGTTGATGTAAGACTTGTAATATCTTTATTTTCTTTTAGCAAGTGTTTTAGCACTCAAGATGTAGGTCTTCCAGTATTTTTTAAAGTTTCAAAAAGTAGAAGAGAAAATATTGGTGTAAATATTATGATATTGTATTGCAATAAGGAAGTTGAGTTATGCTGTAAACTACTGCAATCTTTTAGGGAAGAAACAAAAGTCCAGAAAAAGAAATGGTGAAAGTGGGAAAGTAAAATTGGAAGGAAACTTTGAAGTGAAGTAAAGTACATCTTAGAAAGGAAGTTAACCTTCAATGGTATATCTAGTGAACCAGGTGTGCCCAGAGGTGGTGCAAGGATTTGCCAGATGGGGCCAAGCTCCCCAATAAGAGGGGGCCCCTAGCATCCTGTGCCCCAAGAAAGGCAATAGGTTTCCAAAAGGATGGCGAACAGAAAATGTTTGTCGTTCAAAGATTGCCAAAATTTTGGGTTTCTACTGCAGAAAATTTGAGGAAACTTGGGGTTTCGTTGAAGAACCTGCTTCTCCTCTGAAAGCTAAATCAAGTTAATTGTTGGGGTGACTGGTCGTCATTATAAGGGATTATGTACTTTATTGTACCCATTAAGGCTTCTCAATAACTTAAAAATGTGCTCAGCAGGGGCCATGGCCCCTCACATGTTAGCCCTCACCCCTGGGTGTGCCTGTTGAAAGCAGTCTGCTTTATGGGCAGTATATGTCTCCTCTCAGAGGTCCCAAGAGATACAGGAGATGTTCTAATGACATGCAAGTTAGTTATTCTACTATATTCATACATATTCATGGTAGACCATGTCTTTACAGGATTTACAAATATCTCATCTGTTTAATTGGGATCGAACTGCATCTACCCTTAAGCGGCAACTGTATGTGTGCTAGATAGTGTTGTATTGTAAGTCATTAAACTTGCACATTTGAGCAATTATGCATCAATAAAAAGTGATGCTAATTGATTAAATAGAGGCTTACCTTGATATTTGAAAGTAAACAAGAAGGATTGAAGCATAGGATAGTTTGTCACAGGATAATTTTACAGAAAACAATGTTGGAAGGTTGAAGCTAGAAGGAAACCTTGTCTAGTAAGAGTAATTTTTCAATCATGACATCACATTTAAATTGTTTGGGGGTCTTTAAAGAGAATTAGAACTTAAAAATGTTTAATAAAGTTGCAATAAATTTTTCTCTTGTAAATTATTTAAAGAAGTTTGATTACCTATAAATTTTCCATCTTGTTGCAAAATCTGTGCAGGTTGAATAGTCATGGGAGGTTAGGAGGTTATATTTTTGACAAAAAGGGATCGAACAGAAATTCATTAGTTGGAGTTGTTTTATTTGCAGGTGTTTATAACCATGAGCACAACAACCCTGTCATGTCACAGGCTTGAATTAGACCAGTTTGAATCTGTTAGTCATAGAAGAAGTGAACATAGACCATAGGTGGTAGGTTAGTTAGTTAGTTAGTTAGATGGAGTTTTACGGCCCAGTTTCCAACCAATTGGTTCAAGTCGAGCCGGCCACTGCCTTTTTTCCAGTTGTGGCTCACTGGCTTGTTTTCCCTACTCCATTGCTTATGCAGAGCATTATGCACAACAGCAGTAGGTTCCATTTTTAGAGTCTTTGGTAAACATAGGTGGTAGGGTGCATTGTAGTATTATATGTGAGATGTGCTTTGGTCTTAACCAAGAATTCCCTGTGCTGTTTCATGGAGCCTTTCTGGTGTTGTGTATTTCTAAGTTTAATGTGATGGCAGTGTATCATCTTTACAGTACTGATAATATGCATTCCTGTTTGCTGCCACCAGTTAGGCTCTCATCGTGATATTTAATTGTATTAGGACAGCTGTTGTATTGCTTGTGAGGATGACCTTCATAAATGGAATTTTGTCATGTATAAAACATTTTCCGTCCGGTTTTGTTTCCTTTCATCCTTAGATCACCATGGTTGCATTACATTCTACCCTGGCACTGTTCAGTGTAGAATAATTAATCTTTCAATAGTGCAGGTCAGATTCAATTTTCTGACGTGTTCATGCGCAATAAGTCTGGTTCTCTTTGTTCTGTTAATATCGTAGTGATACTTGCCAACTGTTCCATACCAGGGCTGGATACATTTCTCACTGTTAAACATCCCTACCCTGAGGTTATGGAAACCATCCTTTTTCCCCTCAATGAAAGTGTCCAGCTGTCACAGTGTCCTTAGTTTGTGCATGCCTCCCGTCTGGGTCTCTTTATCAAAGGATAGTTCACTGCTGTTGTACAAAGTAGCCTACTGTGTCTTGCCGGCTTGGTTTGATGGGATATTTTAATGCTTGCTGTTGCAAAAATTGTTGTGTCCCATCAGGTTACTGAAAGACATTCAAAGGTTCTGCATCAAAATCTTTGAAAACATGTTGTATGTGCTGACATGCAGTATCCATATATATGCTGATACCAGGATTGTTGATAATACTGGTTGCCTACTGATAGGACAGCAATGCTTCTAGCACAGTCAGAAAAAGAGAACTTACATTTTCTTACAGAAAGTCTACTTTCCTGTTCTTTGTTACAAATCCTTTTATCTTGCTGGGACTGCAGTATGGATATTTATGTTGGCACAGCAATAACACAGACCATGCAGCTGATAATGTACTTGGTATCTTGAACAAAATATGAAATCTACAGTACTCTTCACCTACCAGGTCTTCAGCTTGGACTGGTTATAAACAAATGCTTCACTGGGGATGTTAGTTAGGATGAGGGCAGTATTACTTATCAGAGAGTACCAGGAGTGTAAGTGACTGCATTCAATTTTTCCAGTGGAATGTGGGGAGTGGAAATTTATGTGGAGACAGGCAAACTCATATCTTGTTCATTACTAAAGTTTGAGGAAACATACAGCAGCATGTCAGTGAATCAGCAAAGCTAGTCAAAACACTTGAGAGCAATAAAATCTTGTTAACATATCCAACATACATGGTAGAACAAAAGTTCGAAAAGGTCATTCGTCGCCAGAGAACAAATTGCTTGTAATATGAAGCCTTTCAATATTGTCCAGGACCACAAAAATACAGGGTAATATTTAGAAATTGATACTTTGTACTGTGCCACTCCCACCTCACAAATATGGTACTCAAGTATTATTTCACGTACATGTGATTCATGCACACTATGGCAAACTGTTGGTATTCTGAAGTATTTTACTCTTTACCCATTATATAACTGATCAAAGATAATGCAGAGAGCACACAGGCATTACAGTAAACCCATTCCTTGTACACTTGCAGTGCTGGTTTTCAATAATGTTTGTATGCTACCATTTGTTTGTTTGTTCATTATTTCTGGTGGTCATTGGAGTATAGGAAATGTTTTTTGTGATTGTTCAATATTAAAGGTCTTGGGATTTGTTTGTTCACTCAACCCCTCCATTCCTGCTTTCATAACTTGATCGCTCCACCGTAATAACCGGCCTGAAGTGAGGAATCGAATGGCTGTTTGAAGAGTGAGATACTTTCTAGGGGGCAGGAGATATTTTCCAGGGAGCAAGATCTTTTTAAAATGTGTTAAGGCAATAATAATTTTTTCCCTCAAAATTTTTCTAGGGAGCCTAAAATTTTTCTTGGTGGATGCTGCCCCACATTCCCCCTTTGACTAGGGACCTCTTAAACTGTGTATTGAAGTTTAATAGTTGTGTCTTCCATTAGATTAAGGGTAAAAATATTGTATTTGGTACATTCTGAAGATTTTTCAGAATGGGATAAGAGTATTTTGAAATATTGCATGCATTCAACTTTGACACTTTATGCAAAACCACATTCTTTCTGCAACCAAGTCTGATCTTTTGTAAATAAAGCGACGTTTTTGTATAGCCAAATAAAGCAGTACTATACACTGGAGAAGTGTGATTTTTATTTTATTTACTTTTGTCATACTTTAAAGGTGCTGGATGTGGGGTAGGGGGAGGGGTTTATAAAATGCAAGGAAAGGTCAACAGCTGAGCCATCCTGCAGTAACATCAAGGACAGTCAGCAATGTCTACCATTCTCAGGACATTGTGGCATTCACTTGAGGGGCAGGTTCCTGGCTTTTGAATTGGTTGCCCCTCCCAAGCTATCCCCAGGCATGAGCTTGATTAGGAGTATTGTGATTGGGCAGCAAACTAATGTCATGCCCAGTGAAGTGTTACCCTCTTAGTATTCCTACTTTTGGATGGTTTTCATTTGAAGATTGCTTTACTTACTCTGATTGCAACTCTACATGCACCTTGTCAAGGTTTTCTGTGGATCTGTCTTTGGCTTCATTTGCCAAAATTAATGATTCTCAAGTTTTGTGACAGCTGCAAATTTGTTAGCTTGCAAGGTGAGGATTGGTGTTGTAAAGTCTACTACACCATTGTTGCTCTAGTTAAACATTGTGAAATTCTTTGAAAACCTTATTTGAAAGATCTTTCATAAAAGTACATGTATTACCTCTATGTAATAGTAAAACACACACACACACATCAATACCCATAAACACTCACCTGCACTCATAAACACAAAAGTGTGGACATATATTAAGGAAACAATAGTATGCATAACATACTTGTCTGTAGCTCTGTCCTGTTGTGGGTGCCCCCTCCTCCAGTTTTCAAGCAAGGCAGTGTTCACCAATTCTCTTGAACAAACCTTATTAATTTTATTTAACAAAATAAAGAATAGCTTAAAAATACTTTTAAACTACTGCTAGTGCTATTTAAGAAGACACTTCAGAACTCTCAGGGGAATAGTCCTCCCCTCCTCCATTCCCTGTTGGTCAGTAGGGTAATTTTGGTTCAGGGTGCCCAGTGGGGGAGGGGAGTGGACTTGGATGGCACTGACCAAGGGTGTGCATGGTGCAGCACTGCTGCAAGCTATTTTGGTTATGCAAAGTTGTGTCGAAAGGGTATCCAGGCCTTGTTACCCCTTAGCTCGGGTGGCCAGGGCCCCCTCTAGAGGACGTAGGAGTTACACCCCAGCTGTAGTACCCCTGCCCATGACACTTAGGAGAAGTCTCCCTAGACAACAAATCTGGGATTCGGAATGTCTGGCTCAACATACCTTTCCATTTTGTATCAGGGCATTTCAGTTTCTATATCACTGCCCAGTCAGCAGTGGTTTAACAGTTATGCATTGATAGATTAAAGTATTTCAGGGACAGCTCTCTGTTCGTCTCTATGTTCCGACAAGTCTGTATGAGGTTAGTTTTAGGATAAGGGTTAGGATAGACCTAAACCTTATCTTTACACTGATCTCAATGTAGATGTCAACTTGTCAGAATATAGAGACGTCAGAACAAAGAGATGTCAGAATATAGAAGTGTAACCAAGTATTTCATAGGCACTGTGCTTGCTAGGGCTTGGAGATTAACATTTCCAAACACTTGTTTACACCTTTATTTTATTCATGGGCCCCCATGGAGACTGCTCCCTTATAGTCCTACAGCCCATTAGTCCTGCAGTATACTTTCTTATAAAACACGTCTTTTCGTTGCCATGTCATATGCAGTTAGTTTTAGAAATGTGAAGCTTGCACATTACATAAGATTGCAGCAGGAAAAAAATATCAACTGAGCTTGGAAAAATTATTCTTTTGAATTGTGAGGTGTACCTCTCAAGTCCAGTTAGCAAATTGTGATTTTATTCAGAGGGGGGCTCTTTGCACCATAAAAATAGTTCTATGCAGGGGCTATTTCTTGGTTTTTGTTGGAATTATTTTTATAACATTGGTCATTTATCACCGTCACTCCTTTATGGGGGCAGTTTTGGCTGTTTCAGGGCCAAATTGCCTTTCACCCATGTGTATTTTGTATGCTGCTCTAGATCATTCATATCATATTTTCAGAGACAACAGAGTGAATCAGCCTCTTTGTAGCTTAACAAATTGATGGAAAACAGTTTACAGGTGAATTGTGTAAATGCAGTGACATTGGTCACAATAAGCATGGTTATAGGGCATTTAGTATTTACCTTTTGAAAGGTCACTGATGAGTGTCAATGATGAAAACCTGATGTTTGCTGCTAACTTTTTGGACAGATTTCATGTTATTAGCTCAACCCATGAAGTGTGCATAGAGTGCAAAGACCAAATCCCAACTCTCTAACATTCTTAGACTAACACTCCAGCTAGACCAGGGAAACAACTGGTGGAGAGCAATAAACCCTTTGTATGCAATGTCCCCACAACCAACAAGGAAGGCTGTGTTATAGATACTAAAGTTGCTATCTGGGAACTCTGCCATCATGGTACATTAGCTTTGTACACAGTGAACACTGGGTACTACAGGAAATACAAATAATGCCTAAGAGTGCTTTTTACACTTGATCTCAAGCAAGGGATCAGATCGGGATCTGATCCACCACTGGAGATCAACTTTGTAGTGTGAAAGCTCTTGCACTCCAGATCAGATCTCGAGATTTTGATCCACCCATGGGGGCGGATTACATCTGGAGTGGGGGATCAAAAATCTGTGTGTACAAGCTAAGCTCACAGTGAATCAAGGTGGCCTGAGATCAAGATGACGTATGGCGCAAAGTCCTTTCTATTACCCTGAAATACACAAATGGCACAGCACAGGTAGCTGTAAATTTTCTGTACTGTACAGGGTATAATACTGTGCTATCCAGTAGCACATGGCTTACACAATAATTCTCACAAAGCAAATCAACTGTTCCATTACAAATGATCTACCATTTGTTGCACTTTATGTTGTGACAAACTTAGTTTTTAAAAATAATCAGGATTATTTTTGCTTACTACCAAGATCTTGCACAATGTGAATTTGGTATGATCCAAGATTGGGAAGTCAGTCTTCAAGGGGAATGCAAAGAGTTTTGTCACCCTGTCGTTAGTTCTGCATTCATTGACAGTGCCAGAAACTTTCAAGATTTAGGGAGAGGGGATGGGGGGCTGAGACCTCTTGCTCATGGATTTTGCTATTTTCTAAAGTAATATGTGGCCATTCTCTGGCATGCTAATAATAATTTTCTGAAGAAAAACTTCAAGCTGAAAATGATTAGGATCAAGGAAACTTCCCCCTAGTTCTCGGCCAGGCACGTAGTTCCTGGCTGGCCCAAATGGCCCTGCTTAAAGGAAGCAAACTTCCATGTCACCATCATAGATAACTCAACAAGGTTTTCTTTACTCCATAACTTTACGAGAGCATTGTTTCAATCCCTATTTTTTCAATTGTAAGCAATTTGTGAGGTAAGGATGGGAGATGTAGGTCTGAGGGCGAATACACATCTTTTTAGCAGTGTGTCGTCTGAGTATTGTCAAAATAAATTCCTGTTTGTCAGTCTCTTTCTTGGGGTCTGATTCACTGCAGGGGATCAAGTGTGAAAGCACAACCCTTGATCTCAAGCACAGGATCAATATCCGGATCTGATTCCCCGCTCATGCTCAGCTCCCTAGTGTGAAAGTGGTCTAAGAATAACAGTCAAAAAAAGTAATTGAAAACTTGTCTTTCACAGGCTTTTAGACTTGAGAGTGAGCATGTCCCTCTAGATAAAGGTCGCTTAAGCTCACTACCTTGTAATAAAACCAAAATATCAAGGGATTGAGACTCAAAAAGAATGAAGGCTTCTAAAACACCAGGAAAATGATAAAAAAAAATAGCCAAAAATCACCACTTCCCTTTGTCCAACCATATAGTTTGGAACACCCTTTATTGCCATCCCAACATAGCACATTCACTGGAAATCTCAGAAAAATCCAACAATTATGGGCCGTGTAATATAGGGGCACAAATTAGCTAAGATTTATCTCTGACACAGTCCAACTGTGAAAATTAATTGCAAGGTCAACAGTGTTGAAGTGTTGGCCAGCCCAATATGAGTATGTGTATGAATCACTTATGGACCATGATTGTGTTCAAAGTGAATTCAAAACTGGACAGTGCCTAACATCAGAAGGGTTGAGTTACTGCAGCACCGCAGCTCAAGTTAAAAATTGGTAGGTCATTCGTGTTACTCATAATTTCTGTCAACATCTTCACAGCTTTTTGTGTAATATTTTATTTGGCAAAATATATTTAAGAAAAAAATCAGCTAGATATGACACAATTTTATGGTCTTTATTCATTACCAATATGACCTTTGACTGTTTCCTCTTTTATCTTGTTACAGAGCAATGCTTCAAAGTCAGTCATCAAGTGGCTCATCAGTAGGGGGTAGCCAGTCTGGTTCAATGGCTCAGACCCAGCCACACCCGTGTCTGTCCCAGCAGCCCTCACTCCAGCAGATGCAGCCCATGGTACAGCAACAAGTCCTAATGGCCCAGCAGTGCCCACAGTCTTCACAAAGTGTTCCCATGAATCACCAGCCCCTTTCTACTGTCAGTAGCACTAGTTTTTCAGATTTGCTGTCCCAGCCCATGTTCCCAACGACATCTCAACCATTTGATGTGGAGGCCCCTGTCAGCACCCAGGAGTCAGACCCAGGCTTCACCACGCTTCAGTCCTTACCTTCTTTGAGTAGAGGAGATACCCTTCCTGTCTTGACTAATGTATCACCCTCCCTTCACCACTATCTTATTGCAGACCATCCTGACGGCCCCACAGCAATGGACCAGTCTCAGTCGGATCCCTCTACTGTACAGGGTTGCCAAGTGACTTCTAGCATACAAGAAAAGAGCATACAGGGGTAAGTAGTTGGAAGAATCAGAAAGAAACCCCCGGGGGCCAAGGGGATGGGAGACATTTAGCAGGACACATTACAAAGTAATGCAGCAGGTTCCATTGAGAATCATTTTCTCCAGCACTGAGTCTTGTTTGTCCTTCCATTGTCCCACATGATTAATTATGTTAATAGTGAGTGGATGAATCTATGTTTTACCTGGGTTAGTCGACCTCATTTATATTCATAAGCGGATAACACGATGGATACATCAAAATAGAGGAAAGATTTACTAGACCAATAAAAAGAAGAAAGTAGGGCTGACACCTCAGTGAGGAGATACTTAAAATTGTTTGAAATGGTGCAGTACTGTGTCCTTTTGTGTCATGCATAGTTATGACCAGGTGGGGCTTAACTAACAAAAAAAAAATATGTCAATAACCCTCTACCTAAGAAGGAGGGCAGCATTTGAATTGGAGCAACATTAGTGTAGTGACAAAGTACTTAATTTGTACGGTATCCATGGATATGGAAGTATGGTAATGTACCAAAGTGTTTCAGTTAATATGTTAATTTTACAGAAAGTTTTGGATGTGGTTCCTTTGTTTTCAAATGTATGTTTTACCTTCTGCTTCTCTTTCAGTTGGCTGGATGGTATCGGTTGTGGTCAGTATGGAAGAATATTTCAAGAGAAAGGCTTTAACACAATTGATTCTTTAGAGGACATACAGTATGAGGTAGGTCTCATTTTAACATATTTTTGGAGGGCATTGACATCATAGATTGCATAGAAGTGCATTGTTGTGTGTGGTTACACTATGAAAAATAAGTTACATGAGTTTGTAATGAAAGCAAGCTTGTATTGGTTTGTGAGGTCAGGGTAGACAGGACACTGTAGATGGGGAAGGGATTAAAAATGGGTATAGGAGAGGAATATAACTTACAGATGGACTTTTTTGGGTGGCTCATTCAAACGTTACTTCTGAGTATGGTATCATACTTTGAAAATTAAAACCTGTAGTAGATGCCCCAGTCTCAGTTTGAAAGTTCACTTCAACCAATCTGATTTCATTTTTTTCTCACCAAGTACAATTCATTATGTTTTACGAAAAACATAGGTCATACCACACAGTGCTTGAAATAACGGGGGCCTGTGGGCCCGATGCTCTAGAAATTTGCTCGGGCTCGTGCTTCTACAGGGAAAGGGGCCGGGTTGGCTCCTAAATATTTCAAGTCTAATTGTACAGTCTGCACATGAACTTCTCCATTCACATTCACGATCTTATATCTCGCACAGCCTGTGTATTTTGTATACTGACTGTCAGTCAATAAAAACCTGCGAAACATGAATTATATCTGAAATCACTTCACATTGCTCATAAATAGTCTGCTTTATGACAATTACATGGAACATCACTGACGCAGGCATACACCGATGTCAGTCATGACTAATGTAGGCGGAGCCTCACTAGGGTGGCCATTAGTCAGGCTTTTCGCCGGACAGTCTGGCTTTCGAGCACCCTGTCGTCCATTTGGGTTCACAGGGTGCCAGACGTTGAATATTCCTCCATTCTGAAAATTCTACCCTAAACCTCCCTCATGCACAAATTTTCAGAGATAATTTCATTTTTAGACACAACAATAAATTCACAGCTCTAACTATGCAGCTTAGAACACTGGAAAGGGCCGTTTCAGGCCATCAGAGGAGTTTGTGAAGTCAAAAATTTTCTGGTACGCTACACGTGAACTCATGGTGGCGCTCTGCTTAGAAAGTAGTTAGAATACCTTTATAGTACTCTAATAGTAGTTAAGGTTGTCCTCCTTTTCTGTCATTGGGATGTGGTCACCCTAAGCCGCACAAGATTAACTGATGACAATCTCCTTTTCATCCTCCGTACCTACAGTCTGGCATTTGCACCACTTAATTTACACTGTGCTGTAATGCATAGACTTGCGCTGGAAACAGTACGAGTATGCCATCGCTATACTGTAATGCAAATGCTATGCAATACATTCAGTAGACTATGCAAAGGTGGGAAGTACAGTCTTCAATGATCGACGTAAACAGGAAAGGGTGGAATTAAACTCTTGGTACACTTGCATGGATTTTTTTCACGAAGAGCACACTGTATAGTACATCACACGCAACTTTGAAGTCTTTTAATTTTTGGAAGAATGTGAACTATTTATGGAATGTTTACTATTACAAAACTCAGGGAACGTAGTAAACTATTGGTACGGCAAAAGCCATGCACACCACACATAGGTGTACACAGTCGAAAATCTATCACACGTAATGCAGTAGTGTACAGTTCTAATATCACAAGATGGTTTCAGGTCTCTGTCACTGTTACGTACACACTCAGTGTAGGCCTAGATCATTGACTGCACTATGAATGATGTCAGATTTATCCAATCATATTACAATAAATGATAATATGAGTGGCTGAGAGGATTTGCAAAACCGTTCTATGGCTAGGCCACTCAGGCAAATGGTTAGCGTTCATGACTGACTGGTTGGCGGGAATTTCAGTGCCCTTTGTTTTACCGGTCCCGGGGAATAACTTCTGGAGGTATCAACGAGATTTTAAAATACCTTCAGTGTAAACTTTCTCTGTCATGAAAATGTACATTGTATGCAACATGTACGGTTGTTAAGTACTGGTCTCAGAGGGTGTGGACAGATTGGTTTCAGACTAGTTTCAGCCTCAACTTACCTTAATTATACCTATACTTCACTACACGTAAAAAGCACCTGTTCACTTTAAGTAATATTTTATTTGTTAGCTTTGGGCCCCTTGATTTCTCATTTGGCCCCTAGATTCCATGAGCGAGGCCCCCAAAGTTTGAAGGCTTATTTCAGCCCCTGCCACAGGTGAACTAAAAGATATTTCTTGCATACATTAAACAATTCATTCCTGAAAGTTTGTCCTTTGAAAAAGAACCTTCCTTTACCCTAAGATTAGCAAATAGGTGTCATAAATCAAAAGCTGTTGCTTTCGTGTGGCTTGTTAATCTCTTCTGTTTTAAAATTTAATAGTTGTCTTAAAATGCCAAGCCTCCTTCACTCAGTAGTACCATTCCAAACAGAAAGTCCTTCAAGGGACATTTCAGTGTGGAACATTTCTAACTGACAAGAATTTTAAAAAGTTATCTGTTGTTTTTAAATTGAAATAAGCAGTGTTATTGTGAAGAATCAGTTAGATTGAGTCAAATCTCTGGTCTTGTTTTTCTTGTAGTTCTTCAATGAGTTCAGTATATCGCAGCAAGACAGGGAAACAATCTGGAAGAGTATCATTGAACACAGAAACAGTCAGCAACATTTAAAAAGTACACCACCTATGACTCGAGAAAGGAGTAACGCTTCGACAATCAGCCACCATAGTCCCATGACAAGCTCTCAGGGACAGGTTGTCAGGGCAACCAGATATACTCTACGTCAGACGTTCTCATTCAAGGTTAAAGATGAGGAGGATGAGTAGAATGTCACCTTTGACCTTTGTACATACAGGTTTTGAACAGTGTTACATGTTTTAAGGGAACAAACTTCTTACGAGACTTACCAACAGAGAACAAAACTCGATCTTATTGGCTGCTGTTTAGTGTCGGATGTACACGTATTAACACAAACTGAAAGCAGGACAAATTTGTGTGTATGGTTATCTTAGAAACATTTGGATTGTTGTTGGAATGGCCATCAGAACTCTCTTTGTAATGAACAAACTGACAAGTGCAAAGTTATAGTTTAGCTGAGCTGTTTCTAGGGGTTGTTTTACCACTGCATTTTATTGCCTCTCACGAAACTGTAATTTAAAAACTTCAGATGCAGAAATTTGCCTAGTTTAATATCATACACAAAGTGTGGTGTTACAGAATTTCCATCTATGGTTGTTTGTCAAGGAGGTGAAAATGACTAATTTTACAGCTTTCAAACATTTTTTGAGAAGTCTTAGGTTGCTGGCAGATGGATAACTGTCATGAACAAGGCTGTTGACAGCCCTCACTCAAAGGTGTAACTGTATTTCACCATCCCCTCGTATTGTTCAGCTGTACATTATTAATTAGATCAACCCAACTGATCACTCACTGACCAGCCTGTTGGTCAATCACCGATCATGTCATTTTTCATGGATCTTGGACAAATTTTTTTGTGACAACATTTTTCAGAAATTGATTGAATTATCCAGATGGCTTAAAAACATTTGACTGTAGAGCTTGGCAGTCTTCATAAACCTCTCCTGCTAATGATGTTTAATCACTGATAAATGTGAAACAACTTTATGAGATTTAGTGCTTTTCATGTGCCTATGTTGAAAACCTGGATGTGGTCAGATACCCTTTTGCATTAAAGGTTTCATCAGGTGCTATGAAGGATGATTGCCTGGAATATCTGCCATTTTGTGTGGCAACCAAGCCTTGATTCAATGTTTATGTGAGTGTGTCATAAAACCTCTGTCAAGACTAGTCAATTAACAGGGCTTCCCAACATGTGGGTATAGGTCATGGATGTTCAATGGTTCCAAACTAGTTTTCAAAGCAATTTTAGGAGGACTGTGCCCCTCCCCTTCCCTTCCAATCTACTTCTGGTCCCCACTGTTTTTTATGCTTTTTCTTGGCCACTGAATTTCTCCCTCTCCTTTCATATGGACACTTCCCCCCCCCCCCCCCCCCCCCCCCCCCCGCATCTCAATGCTACTTTGGAGGCCTTGTTAAATTTGCATGTCTGTCACAGAGGTAGATGCTGCCAACAGACCGTATCAGTATTGGTGTTCTTGATCTTGTGAAATGAAAAGTTTTGAAAGTTGTGTCTAATTATGCAATTTTTCTGTGATTGTGTAAAAAGCTTTTCAAAGTGTCCGCAATTTTTCAGCTTTGAGAGAAAGATTGAAAGCCTTTCACTTCTCAGATCAAGACTGCTTGTCTTCCATGCAAGTCCATGCCACCAAATAGACTTGCGAGTATTAAGTGTGGAGAAAAGTGTGTGATAAAGATTTAAAAACTTTCTGATTTAGTAAAGCAATTATCTGTGTCAGCAACTAAGTCTTATATGTCAGCATAGCTGTCTGTGTCACTGTTAACCAGCTGTCTATTCTTTCAAACAAGGCAAGATGAGAAAAATGCTGCAGACATGTTTCATTCTGAATTATTTTTCCTTAATTGTAAAAAGCACATTCCATTATAAATAGTTGCTTCAAGCTTGATCTAATCATGCTTTAATAGGTGGCTTGAAACTGATTTGTGGATAGGCTCTGTTTAAGGAGTAATTTTGCAATATGTTAAAATGTTTACTGGGCTATTCTGGGGAGTAATTCTTTCAATTGATTTGTAAAGCTTGTTATTGAATGCTCAGAATAACCTTGCTTCTAGTAATATTTTTAGTGATTGGTAAAAAATGTGTTCTAGAAATGTTTAGATTAGTCTTGTTTGGGTTAGAGACATAAAAAGAAAACCATAGTTGTTGTCAGCTGATGTATTATGTAAACTTGTAGATTAAAGGAAAGCTTAACTTTAGGAAATCTTGGAATTTCAGTTAAACAGGTAGTACTTCCTGTTTCCAATTGCAAGATGGGAAACTTCATCTCTGATTGTTTAAAAAAAATTTGCATTATGAAAAGTCCCTTTTGTTTGCTAGTTTATGCAGTTTTAATTGTAAATTTTAAATTATTACAATGACATGATGGAACCAATGAAAAGGTTTAAAGCAGCATAAACTTCAAAAGATAATGATTGCACAGGATGAGTTCTATCATCTAAATATGATGTTAAAAGCAATGTGGGATAAGCCTTCAATGGATCACAGCTCCATTAGGGTGGTCAACATTTTAAAATTTGGAATTTGGAATCATTTCAGTTTAGGAGTTTTTCAGATGGGATAATCATTAATTACTGTTGGTGAAAAGAAAAAAATAGGACCCTACTGTGATCCGGCTGGGGTTGGAACCCAGTACCTTGAGAGTACTAAATCTCATTGGCATCAGATGCCACTGTCTTTACCCACTCTGCAATAGCTTCTTTTGAAGAATCAATTAGGTTTTTGTGGAAGGTAATTCTTTTCCATACCTGGATTGTGTTTGTTTATATAGCATCTCATTTGCAAATTAACTATGATATAATATACTGGCAAGGTGTAAGCATCCTCAGCTATTTTGCCCTCCCCCTCATGTGTAAAATACCCCCCCCCCCCACCCACTCCCCATTTTCAGTAGCTCTCAGGCTTGATGTTACTGACCTTATACTGTAGATAGGTTGAATGTTTTGGGCCTGGTTGGAGTGATTGTTACTGAATTAGGAAAGCAATAGGTTGAGGTGTCTTTGTTGATTAGTTTATTTAAGTGGGGATATCATGAAAGTGCCTTGGAGAACTGTTGTCAGGGATGCTCAGGTTGAATTATCAGAGAAATTTAGTGGCCTTTATATAGAGAGAAACTTAGTTGTTTGGGAAGAATCAGGCAAGGATATTATTTGGCATGAGGATATATTTTGAATGCATTTATTTCCAAGAAGCAGAGAGCCTAGGATGAATCATTGATTTAAGTGTAAAAGGAAAGCCTAAGATGCTTTCACTGCAACCTGAGACAGGTTGATGAAAGGGAATAACACAAACCTGTGTGTGTAGTTTGGTCGTTTGAAATTTTCCGTAGATCAAAATATTGCAGAGAAAGTCAAGTTGCCTCACTTGACGGCGAGGCAACCTTGCATTATTTATGCTTTGTGGTCGGCAGTTGCAAACAACAGATTGTGTTATATGTCATGGTTGCTATGATGACGGCGATACCTGCATTCATAGTTTCTATGGCAACTGCAATTAGTGCTATGAGTATTTATAATGGGCATTAAGTAGCTACAGGTGTTGCATAAAGACATAGCGTATGATCAGATATTGTTTATCAGGTTTGTGCTTTTGAAGCAAGGATTTTAAAATACTTGCTTAAACTCCCCAACATTTATGTATCTTTTGACCCTTTCACTACATATGGTTCGGTCATGAAACCATATTTAACTTTCCTTTATCTATACATGTGATTTCACTGGGAAACAAAATGTATCAGGCTATTTAAAGGCTCATAATTTGGCTGCTACAGTCCTGGTGGGGACTGTTAGTTGTCAATCATTTTACAGGTATACACCCACTGAAGGTGGGTTGCTCACTGTCACAATATGGCAGCCACAGAATATGCACATTAGACTTGACAGTTACCTTAAAACTTCCTGTAACTTCTCAAATTTGTTTTGGGGACTCAAATTTCATAAAAGATAAGATTTTCACATCATAAGATCATTTACAGCATCTCTTTCAATATGGTTCAGTGTGAGGGGTGTGGGCTCACTTATGGTAGTGAAAGGGTCAACCTGTCAAAGATGTTTTTAGCAAGGAAGATTGCTAAACTTCATAAATTGGCCTTTTTTCCTATCATCTTTGGTATGTGTAAAGGCCAAATGAGAGTGGAAGTACCCTCGAGTGAAACCTATGCATTTCAAATGAGTGTACTGTCTTAATAATGCTCACCATTTTTGTGACCAATAAACTGCTTTCAATGTTCGAAGTCCTGGATCTGATTAGCAGCAGGTGCATGACTGTTGTTACGATCGGTGTCTCCTTTTTCAATTGCAAACTATCAGTGTGTGATGTATTAAGTGCTATACATTTTCAAGAGGCAGTGAAGTATTGAGATATTGTTGAACAGTAATGCTTAGAAAGTGATGAGTTGGATTAAGATGTAACTTGTATTTTTCTTGGTATAGCTTTAGTTTCTAGTTAATTCCAGATGTCTAAAAATGATCTGAGATCTTTTGAGTACAAGGATGTGTTATGCATGGTTCAAGTTCACTGGAAAAATTATTTGTAAATAGACAGTGATTTGTAAGCAGGAAAATGTTTCAGACTAAGAAAAAGGAATCTAATTAAAACTTGATTGACAGAATAAGTGAATAGCATGCCCTGTGTTTGCTTTGCAGGCATTTTCCTGCTAGTATGAACCAGCTATGCATGACTTGAAATTCACACAAAGGACTGGTAGATAGCTTGCCATGCCAAGTGGTACTAGATAATATTCTTTTATTATATTTGGATTCATGCATTCAATTTTTTTTTTTCATTGGAATACTAGCTACTTATGGAATTATCACCAGGGGCTTAGATTTAGTGGGATAGAGGTAAGGTTTGAAGGGGACCCCTGTGGCAATTGCTGATAAAAACTGGGGAAGGGAAATGAAATAGGGAGGTGTATATCTCCCTCCCTTCCCCCTTCCCAATTTCCAGTCACTTGTTTATTATAGTAACAGTCCTGTTGCTAGTTAGTTCATAGTTGTTAGGAGCTAGAGTGAGATAATAGCAGTTTGTATTAAACATCAAAAAGTTGTGCATTAAATTCCATTCACATCTTTTCACCATAGCATAAAACTTAAAAGACTCACTAAACTACCTTTGCCATCAGAGACACATATAAAACAGCAACTAGTGTAGGCATGAGATAACCTTTTACAGTACTTTTCAGTCTCGAGTTAATATTTCTGCACGATATACAAGTTTGCTTCTTTAAAAAATCACTGCTCTTCTTGCTGTCATACAAAAATTCCTTGTAAATACTTCTCAGGAAATGAGATAGATGACTGTTCCATTTACGGATGGTAACCCTACTCAAGTATGTAAAACGGGTAGTATTTTTGTATTTTTTTCTTGTATATGTCAAAATACGAGAGCACTCTCTTTATATGTTTGCCATACGCATGGATGCACAGCATGATGGCTAAGGAACACTTTTAAAAGTCCCTTGCCTAGTTTACACAAGTGTCTGTGTTAGCTGGAAATATATTTTTAATGTAACTATGGAAACCACAGTGAAATATAACATTGTCAGAAAATGTCATAAGAAGTTCATTTCATGTAAACTGTTATGGACCTTGATCCTATATATCACCCCTCCTGGTATATTTGTATGTGAATTAAAAAGGGATTTGCATCACCCCAAGTATAACTTTTACTTGGTGGTAAGCCCCGCCCATAATTGTCTTTACTGTTCCACCTTGTGCAGACACAAACATAGTTCACTGCTCAAGGCCACATCCTGGTGAGCATAAATGACCCCAATGTGTAATCAAAAAATTCTCTTTGCATGCTGTGAAATATGAACTGCTCTGCATCTTTTGAATTTTGTAACTCTGATGTCAATCAAAGAGTAGTCACCAATTGAGACTTTTGCTTACCCCCATCTAAAAGGCATACTTGGGGTGATGCAAATCTGTGTTTAAGAGAAAAACTGTTAAAAGTATTGAAAGGGCATAATAATTCTTATTACAGAAAATTAATTAACTTCATTTATAGCTTGACTATGGGTTGCATCAGTAAATTCTCAAGTAAGGTAAAAAGGGAGGCAATAGTTTGGAATTATTTAAGTTGTAACAACTAAAATGGGTTTGAATGCTTAGAATGTTTGTGACTGAAAGATTGACGAAAGGCTGTCAGGAGCTCTTGGTAGAAAAGTCACAAGATGGCCTGAAGTTGGTTTGAATTTGAAGTAAAAACTTTAATATATGACCTGGTAGCACCAGGCTTTGTATGACAGAGAGCTGGGCTTTCCAAGACAGATGGTAGCTGGCAGAGTGGGTACAGAGGATGAGCTGAGTTGGTGCCAATATGCATAAAATAACAGCTTAGTGATGGTTTCATCACTCCCCCCATCCCTGATACCCTCCTCATCCACTCTGCTGGCAGTATACCCCTGGACAGTATAAACCTGGTCATAATGGGCTATGCAGACTAAGGTTTTGGTAGGGCATGTTTTGTTTGTCATGGCTGACATAGGGACAATACTGTTTGGCAGTAATTAAACCGTATGTGAAAAGGATTCACCCTCAGCTGAGTCATAAAAATGTCATGTATAAGAGGACAAGCAATTTACCAGCAGGAGGGAAATTTTTGGTTCAAATGCAATACCCTTTTACCTCTAGAAAAAATTGCCAAGCAAGCTATGAACATTATAGAACTTTTTATCTTTTAAAAGTAAATTTTCAAGTATACACCATTTTAAGGTAACATAAGTGTGGAATATGTCAGAGTTTATGATCATGTAAATTAACCGTTAAGTTGTATGGTGTTTGAAGGCCAACATGTCGGGGGAAGGGGTGGTTGGGGGAGGGGGATTAAAAATGGTCTGTTCTTTGGAAGTATTCAGCTTTAACCACCATTGTATTTGAATTTAAAAAAAAGTCAATCAAATATGAAAATAACAACATATGTAGATCTGAATCTTTCCAAGTTCATACATTGCATCACATGGTACAAACAGGTGAAAAACATTTTTCCGTTTAAAGTCTGTTTGATGTAGTATCCCTCATTGCTCATTTTCATGAACTTTATCAATATAGGAAACGTCTTACTGCCCATCCATCAGATTGTGTGTGTCAATAAAGCTACAAAATTCACTTTATTCTGTAAAAAAGAAAAAAAAAACGAAAAGATTTTCTAGGTCTTAGGATGTCCTTAAGAAGGACCTTTGTCATTTTCACATTCTTACTTGTCACTTGTAAATAGTGTCTTGGTCTTAGATTACAAGAGTATGTATATAATGATGTCAAGTCTGCTGTGGTTATTTCTTTGTCATAATTTTTTGAATGCTGTTTTTTATTATCACAACCAAACAAAAGTGCAGTGCCTATAAACTGCAAAGGCTACATAGTACTAGTATGCAAATGAAGTGTGCAGGCCAAAAGTTTTGTGGAAAGTGTAGTAACAATACACCTAGATCTTTGCCTGTGACCATGCATGAGGGGGTGCCAGGACACAGCCAATATGGGCTATTTATCTTATTAGTATAGGGCTAACAAATGAGGGCAGTATAAACTCAGAACAGCCCTTGCATTATTGTGTCTTGGCATGAGGGCTTGAGAATGTCATGGAAGGGTCATTGTAGCTTCCCACTACAGTGAGCTATTAAATATCTAAAGAAGATGGTTACATATTGGTAGGAAGGTGTAAAAATCGAGTGGGAAGGGGGTGGTGGTGGGAAGTGGCCCACTGAAAGATGTAGAAGTGACAGATGAAATATCTGCTGACTCAGAAACTATGCACGTTGTCACATCACTATTTTCACCACAACTGTCTTATGACTTCTATGCTATATGTATCATGATACAGTAACTATTATGCTCATTTGCAACTTTTGATGTGAAAGATATGAAAGGTGCCCTTGACCCATACCTAAACTTCAAAATTCAGCGTTAGGGTCAAAGACTCTAGATGAAATAAACATTACACTAATTGGTCATAGCAAATAGATTTGTATGAATTACTGAAGGTGAAAAAGTTTTCTGGTACACATTTGGCTATAAGTTAAGTAAAGGTAGAGAGCTGTTCTTGTAATCCCAGTACGCCCTTCAAACCGGAGGATATTTATCATATCTTAAACGTTACACATTGACTTGCAACGGCAAGGAATCAATACTCGTGAAATAGTGTCAATATAATATAATTATGACAGGAACGCTCCTCCAAAATGCATAGTAGTGCACGTTCCCGGTTAAATTCAGTGCCTTATACTTTGTTTTATACAGTATACGGCTGTATACTCAACATCTTTATCATATACTACCCACTCAAGACGCGCAATTTGTTGTCAACGACCATAATTGCATGTTCAGCTCTATTGACCATGAAAGGCCAATTTTTCGGCCCGTCTCGCCTGGTGATTAATTTAATGAGACGTGCACACTCAGGAAAACATTACATTCAACTTCATATTCAGGGTCTTCAGATAAATTCACTAAATTGGGATATTTCCATACAACCTTGCGAGTTACCCCAGCCCTCCAAAACAATCTAATCATAGGGGAACGAAACGGAGGCTTGGCAAATATTTGACTACATTTGATTCAAAATTTACAAGATTTGGTAAAAAATGAAACAAAGTTGTAAAATGCATCTCACTGCGGAGCTTTCGTCTCTCTGTTCAGATTTCTTCAGCGTGACTGTACAAAGCAAGTTAACGCAATTATACATCAGAACGGTAAAAGCATAGAAACAGGTTGTCAAAACACGTAAAAATTCAGTAACCAAGCAACTAACGTAAAAGCCTTAACCTTAAATCATTATAAAACCTATTGACAAATACCCTAGCTGGAATGGGTGAATAAAAGTACCAATGCGGAAGTCCTGTAGAGAGCGCCCAAAGAAGTCCAAGAGAAGTAAACATAAGTCTGCGTAGTCGCTCCACCTTTTTGGCAGGATGCCTACCCAAACTAAACTTGAGAAAGCTAAACTATAAAATATGCCTAAAAGCAATCAAAACGCAGACTGACTGGTGACTTAAAGCTATAACTTACAAAAAAAAAGAAATCCAGTCGATAAAATGAATTGAAAACCTAAAACTGTAATACAAGCTAAAACACTGTAAATCTAAGTGGGTAACAAGCTTACTCTTTTTGTTAGAGATTGTTGAGCCCTAACGGATGAGCCGATTGCAACTTGGCTAGCCAGTACCCTTCTCTTTTAGTTGACATGTTTTCAATGTTATTTTTGCTAAAAATTTGTTCAATAATCATGAATTGTATATCTTTTGGATTATGATGAGAATCTTTAAAGTGAACTGCTAATTCACACGTATTTTTTCTATGCAGCATATTTGACTTATGATTTCTAAAAACGAATGTTAAACTGATTGGTAGGCCCGACATATTGCACGTTACATTTACAGCAAGTGGCCAGGTAAATAACTTTACAACTAGTGCATGAAACTTAAGCATTCAGATGATATGATTTTACCCTTGACAGCACTGGTGAAGTGAGATGCTTTCTTAAGAAAATTTTGACACAACTCACACCGCACTCACCTGTCACATTTGAAACGCCTTCCTTCTTTAACAGCCCCTGCATTTTGGGTTTTGGACAGAAGACTTTAAACTGTTAAAGTGATTTGCATTTCCGATACGCTGTAAAAATAGAACGCTCTTGGAAAAGTGTCATAAGTTTAGAAGAGCTATGTAAAAGAGGTAGGTGCTTACTTATGATGCTCCCTACATTTGGAATTATAGGGTTGTAGTCCAAAATTAAGGGGAACTTGCGTGCTTTTTTTTTTTCCCTTTTTTTTCTTCTTCTTCTCTCTGCAATTAAATTAAAGCTAAAAGCTTTCTTTTGTGACTTGATTAAAGAAGCTCACCTTTAGAAACTTTGTCGGCCCTTTCAAATCCATGGTTCAACGGAAAGCAGCAGAGCACGCCAGACATCACTCTCCTTTTGTTAATAAAGTTGCCTTTTCAAAAAGCAGCTGGCACGTGTAGGTCTTTCCATGTATTTTTGTGGGCAGTTGCTTAACATCTTGCAGCACGGACGGAATGGCAGTGAGGGGCCAAAAACTGACCAACTCTTGGGTGTGTCATTGAGGGTACATAAATATAGCCAAAATGTGCTATTGAGAACATATGTAGTTCACGGAGGACGTGAAGTGGTAAAGCTGGTATTCTGAGGACCGGGAGCGTAATTTCTTAAAGATGTCCAGGACGACTGTATTTTCGGCGCCGAGGTCGGAGGTTGTTTGACAGTATTTTATACCGTAGTTGCCGGTGTAAAAGGAAATGGTGTCTCTCCTGGAAAATGTGTCCGATCAGACATATTTTCCAAAAAAATATGTCCTAACGGACAATATTTCTGAGGAAATATTGTCCTCCCGCCACAGGAAAATGTGTCTGGGGGACACAATTTTACGAGGAAATAATGTCTGCATATAAGCAACAGGAAAATCTGTCCTTCGAAACGCGGTTACGGAGGAAGTCGCCTTGAACATGTATGGCCCTGGGGAGTTGGGAAGCGACTTTTCAACATTTTGTTATTTATTGCAGGAGAACGAAAGTGAACTTATGGGATGTCAAAGTGAACTGAGGGAGACCGTAAGTTAACTTCGACATAAGTGGACTCGGCGGAGTGTCAAAAGATATACTAGTACAAACTCAAGAATAAGTCCCAAACTTTGACCAAAAATGCGTAAAATTACTTTCCAAGATTCAAGGCAAGGCCATGTCCTTTGCAGGCGCGGATCCAGGGGGGGCCTGGGGGGCCCGGCCCCCCCCCCCCCCTCGCCACGAAAAAAAAACGAAAGGAGAAAAAAAAAGAAGAAAAAGAAAAAAAAAGAAAAGGAGAAAGAAAAATTAAGAGCAAAAATGAATAAAAGTGTCTAAGAACGTATTCAAAGTATATATTTCTGTAGGGGTTGGGTGGAGCTATCGCTGGATTATCTCTTTATATATCTTTCAAAGTGGTTGGCGACGAAAGGAGCGCTACAATGTTCGAAAACAGGTGAATAGCTGAGTAATGATCCTTGACTTAAAGGCAATTGGCAGTCGCCCCAAAATTTTCTTTGAAAAATCAGCAAACTCTTGCAAATCTCCTCTTACTGCATTACAAGCACCTCTGAAGACGTTTTGAACATAGCAATTACAAACAATAGGTAAAGCAAGGCGAAATTCTCCTTGAATTCCACAATTTACTAACAAAAATAGTGTCACATGATCAAAATAGGCCATTCATGAACTAGAGTGACAGGATACACTCACTCTGTTTGAGGTGACTGCCTACTGCCTTTAAGATCTAAATAAGTAAACATCGTGACATATGTAGTACGGGCTCGATCGGCTAGCTGCACTAAAATTTAGTAACAATTTTGTGTTAAAGAGTGAAATTTTTTGTAAGCTAGAGGGATTGCGAGGCAAAGTTTTCGCCATACAGACCTTGCAGAATGAATACAGAAGACAAGCTGTTAGGTGACGTGCTATTGTGCACAGTGGCACCAGCTGTTGGAGGCAAAGTAGCGGCGTGTATACCCTATTCGATTTTGAAACTGTCTGAAAAGTTTTAAAATGAACTCAAAAGGCTTTTAAGCTACAGACAGTGGCGTCGGCACAGTGGGCAATGGGTGACGTGTGTCCCCTCCCCCATTGATTCTTGAAAATTTTTAAAATGGTCCCAAAAGTCGTTTAAGCTACAGATTTCTGTGGAGGGTGTAGGGTGAGATGTATTTTTGATGACTGGTTTATTTGTTCTAACCATTTTCTTTCACAAACTGTTCTCAAACTATCATAAGTTTTGGAAATTCTTGACAAATTCCAAATTTTTGCACCGCTCCGCTAGCGTCAAGTCTTGTGTCAGAGTTGTCCTTATTATCAATAGCTTTCGGTAACTACTCACGGGGGAACAAAGGAGCAAAAGTGCTTTTTCAGAATTCTCAGTCAGAAGATTCGTTTCTGAATAGCATAGGTTGGTGGGAAAGTGACAGTGTCCGATGCATGTTCTGAAATGCAGGTTTTGTCATGGACTAATATTTTATTCAAAATTTCGGCGCGCTTTGCGCGCATACGACACAATTTACACCCTATTTTATATACCATTGACAAAGCTATGACGCAAGAAATTATTCCAATGCAACATTTTTCTAAATAGTACATCTCCTTCTCTGTAGGGCCCTCATCATTATGGGATCTTTGACTAATCTAGTCTAGCACATGATCTGAAAGACTGAAAATACGTAATTGCCGTTGCTTATTTTCCAAACATTTTAACGCGACGTTCAATAATGACGAAAATCTTTTCTGAAACGAATTTTGCCTGTCCACCATCCCTCTTGCTATACCTAAAAAGAAGGTGATATATCATATCTCCTCCCATATGGTTGTCGGGTAGTGAGAATCCCATTGGTCCCTCTTTTGTATACTGTAACTAATTTAGAGCTCCCGGGAGGCTCTATACTGTTCTCTGTCAACCTTGTGTATCCTTTTAAAATGTAAAGGAAAAATTTTATTATAGTCCAAGAATGTTTCTCTGGACTCCACGCAGGTATAATTGCGTGCACAATTTTCCCATGGGCGTGGATCATGGGGGACGGGGGGACGCGTCCCCCTCACTTTTTTGGAAGGGGGGCCATCGTCAAAACGTCCCCCTCACTTTTTCAAAATGTTGGAACAGACTGCAATTATGCCTAGGAAAAGGAAATTTTTAGAAGAAAAATAACCTAAAAACCGTACACTTTTGTTGCACCAAATCGGATCTGATTGCATTCAGTTCTGGAAAAATTTCCCTTAGAGCTCCTACCCCATGCCGAAGATCACAAAACTTATTGCCTCCCCGTGACGCAAATTCTGGCTACCACCAACTGCTTCTTCCACACCACCAGGACGTCGATTCACAAATGTGAAAAAGCCCCCCCACACACACACACCTTTGGAGATGGATCCACGCTCATGATTTTTCCTGGGACTTAAGGAGGTTTGAAGACAATATGTTAACCGTCTCTTACTCCACTTTTTCACCCGAACAAAAGTTAGAATTCACTACATTGTGGACATTTTCTAAACATACAATCACATTAGAAAGACCCAAAGATACCACCATTTTGCATATAGGCCCCCTAAAATTAACAAAAATTTCTCAAAGGGGAGGGTAAACCCCTTCCTGGGATTGCACTCTCATGAACTAATAAGAAAAGGCTCTTCCACTCTTGTATATAGCGTATACAAAATCCCACTGCCTAAAAAGGCACGGTTTAACAGTTATCTGCGGTTCCCCAAATCACCAACTCCCGCCGGCACCATCGGTCATAGAAGTCCATAAAGAATGTGATATATCATCTCTCCTCCCATATGGATGTAAGGTTGTGAGAGTCCTGTTGGTCCCCCTTTTCAGTGTACAATTAATGCAGCTCCCGGGAGGCTCCATACCGAAAATTTTCGGCGCGCTTCGCGCGCAATTGTTTACGCTCACGGAGAGAGGTACGTTTTTATTGAGTGATGGATTTATTTTTGTCACTTTTTACCAAAAATCATTTGAAATCTTTCACGATTTTTGCAAATTCTTCTCAATATTTCTTGAATTTTGCTTGATCTGTGCACTTTTAGCCTTGAATTGCTCCTTCCAAACGTATTCGCATTACTCATCGGTGGGGTTCTACCATAAGCCAATTATTCGTGTGCATAAACGTGATAAACGTCAGCATTGTAAGGATGTAAAACAACTGATATTCATTTTTTCACCCTCCTCTTCTTATGAAAACTGAAAACTTAGTATCGAACCCACCTTCCAATTGATAGACACACATAAAGGGAATTGACACCGTTAGTCATAGCAATGGTTTTAAATGTAAATTCAAATTTTCGGCGCGCTTCGCGCGCAATTGTTTCATCTGACGTCCTATACCCGAATACCGTATAACGAAAATAAAACACTCATTATGGCAAAAATCATTTCAAGTTACCTACACGGGCTCATAATGTTGGCATGTAAGTTTTAAGATAACTTAGATTCTCCGTAATTTCTGCAGGTACATATAGTAACTTATACTGAGCCATACACATCAAATTCCATGCAACATGAAAAGGTATAAAATCTCACTGACATAAGAACTGGAGCCGATTTCTGTGCTCTTAAAATGCAATATTGCGAGAGCTTCCGGGGGCTTCGCCCCCTGGACCCCCACCGGGGCTCCGCCCTTGGACCCCGCCAGGGGCCCTAACGCGGGCCCCTGGACCCCACGCGTAGGGACTCGCGCTTCGCGCTCGTGGTGCACCTTCGGTGCACATGAGGTTTTCCATCTTGGGCCCCCCCCCTCAACATTTCTGGATCCGCGCCTGGTCCTTTGGATCAAATAATACTTTTGTCCGTGAGCACTTGTTTGGCAAAATTTCGCAATTTTTGAAGGTCATGAAGGGTGGTTGTCGAGATCTGACATCATTTAAGCCTCAGTCAAACAGACACGATCAAACATCTTTCCTTTCTTATTAAGTCTCTGGGTCACTACCATGGTGTCATACAAAGATGAATCAGTACCACACTGTTATAAGGAGCTACTAATTTTCAAAAGGAGATTGCATTTTTCATTAAAAATTGCATCCTGGATCAGTAGCGTAGCCAGAGGGGGGCAGGGGGAGCAGACTGCCCCCGGGCGAAAAATCGAAGTAAAATCGGGACGACGGAAAAATAAAAAAAAATATATACGAAGGGGAAAAGAGGGAGGAGGAAAGGGGAAGGGGAAGAGGAAAGGGGAAGAAGGGAGAAAAAGAGAAAAAAGGGAAAAAACAGGATAAAAGAGAAATAAAATAATAACAATAGGAATCATTATCGATGGAAGGAAAGGATGGAGAGAAGGAAATGGGCTTTATAAGGTAGAGCACTGGTTCAGATATCGACGGGATGAGTATACTGATACAGGTAGGGCTAGGGACCGTGGAAAAGACCAAAGGGAATGAGAAAGAGAAGGGCTAAGAAGGCAGAAACGGGACGAGGGATGAAGCGAGGCAGATTGTGCATGAGAAAGAGGAAAAGATGAACTAGGAAAGGGAATAGAGAGCGTTAGACGACTAGGGAGTCCGGAAGGACAGACTATGAAGCAGAGCAGTCAGAGTAAGGGGATAGAAAAATGGACGTAAAGCAAGGCCGTCAGTGTGGGAGCTATAGGGATAGTAGCTACCGTCCCGATTTTTATTTTTAATCACTATCAAAAAGGGATACTTAAAATAAATGTCCCGGTGCAGATTTTCTTTCAAAGTCACACAATGAGTGGAAAGTATCCAGTTGCGTTGCCATTTATTGGGGTTTGGTGTCAGAACCCTAATGAGTGATCAAGAAAAATTGCCAAGAGAAACTATAAGCATGAGTTTGAATATAACATGGGCAAGCTCCACCCATATTTTGCTTTCCCAGCTGACTAGATATAAAGTGATAAATCTTAGCTCTATGCACTTACATTTTATTTTGTTCTCAGGGGACCTCCTGGTGTGGCTGACTTTGGCAGC
Organism: Holothuria leucospilota; assembly: GCA_029531755.1. Classification (NCBI taxonomy): domain Eukaryota; kingdom Metazoa; phylum Echinodermata; class Holothuroidea; order Aspidochirotida; family Holothuriidae; genus Holothuria; species Holothuria leucospilota. The sequence goes on along the minus strand of CM055981.1, from coordinate 18,612,673 downwards.
AATCCTCCTAACATCTTAAAACCCAAAATATGTAGTAATTTTGGAGTGTAACGTAGTAGCAAGCGCAATGGGGGCCGGGGCCATGGCCCCCGCCGTTGTAAGAAGTCGGGGGAAAATCAGCTAGTCGGGGGAAACCGGAAGCAGTCTGACCGAGACTGGCCGAGCATCAGGCGCACTCTCCCTTCCCCAATTGGCCGTTATGGGTGTTTTAACATGCTGCAAAATGTGTCAAATATAGCACCATTTTTCATCTCAGCGAGCTTCTAAAAGCAAAAATTCCCCTCCCTCGGGACGGCAAACAATCAATTTTTGTCTCTCTATTATAACAATAATCACTAAACAAATAGCAGTCTGAAGAATGGTCATTCATCTAGTTATAAAGATGACTACCTTTATACTGGTCATTAGGCAAGCGTGAAGCCAGGGGTGGAGGAAGGGGTAACCGCCCACCTTATTTTTAGTATTTTATTATGTTTACTTTTTACAATAGTGCTAGTGTTTCCCCTTTTTATATGCGATAAATAGGCCCGGGAAGTGCCATTTCCAGCCATCTGGGAGGCATTTTGGACCAAAATTTCCTTGCGCTCCGCGCCACCATCGACTGGCGCGGAGCGCTGAGAGACTTTCTATGAGCTGCGTCCCTCCCACTTCCTTGACATTTTTTTGCTACGCCCCTGTTAATAGTTTGCGTCTAGCCAGTTGGACTTTTCTCTGTGCCAGTCGGTGGAATTCACAGTCTACCCCCACCTCACAAATCCTGCGCACGCCACTGGTGTAACGTACAACACCAAAATATTCCCTGTACGCTTCGCGCCAACTGGTGGTGGCGCTCCGCGATGATAAAGTCTCAAAGGGTCTCTCTGAAGAAAGGCATTGATCCCTCAAGAATGATTCCTCTTCGATCTTACACCGAGTTTACCACTGACAGTTCACCCCGGCTTCATCAAATCGAGTTATGGTAAATAGTTAAATTGTGATCATCGTGACTATAAGTTCGCATACTGATAAGGCCATTTGAATAATTATATCAAGTCGATAATTTATTCTCATGCCCCCAATTCTATTCCGAAGCTTCCGGACTTGTCCCGGGGTGATAAAGTGGACCCAAAAGAAACGGTGGGGAGGGGGACTCACCTCTACAATTAGTTTGAAAAATCATGAAATCGGGACGAAAATTTTCATTTTGCCCCCCCCCCCCGGGCCGAAGACCCTGGCTACGCGCCTGTCCTGGATCTGCTTTCAGTCAGCCGTATTATACAATTGCTTCTCCGTTCTCGAGACCGGCCTAGTCGAGGCCCAGAATACGGTCCCGGGCCTCGTCATAGGCAGTGGCGTATCCAGCGGGGAGTGCAGCAGGCCATGCCCCCCCCCCCATTGAAAAATGAGGAAAAATAAAAAAACGAACAGGGGAGAAAAAATGTAGAGAGAACAGAAAAAGAGGGGTGAGAAAAGTGGAGAATTTTTTTTTAAATGATCCAAAACGGCGTTTAAGCTATAGATTTCTGTAGGCGGTATACGGCTGAGGTGTGCATTCGACCGACTGATGGATATTGTAATCATTTTCTATCACACACGTTTCTCAAACTATTAAAATTTTCTCAAATCTTTCGCAACGTAAAAAAAAAAAAAAAAATTCGCGCACTCCGCGCGCTTCAAACCTTGCCTCATTGTTGGTCTTGTTATCAGTGTCTTCCCATAGCAACTTTCGGAGCAGCCCAACACCAAAAGTTGAAAGCTGTTTAAGAATTACCAGGTAAAAGACTGGCTTCTCGAGTGACATGTAGATTTGTTGGGTAATTGAAAGCGTCTCGATCCAGGGTCTGAATGCAGGCTTTGTCATGGTGCGCGCTTTGTGCGCATTCCTCACTGTTTGCACTCCGTCTCATGACAATCATTAAGGTAATAATACATGAAACTACTCTAACCACAACACTTCCTGAAAAAAACAGATATACATGTCCAAAGATCTGTAGGGGCCTCACATCAACACGGGACTTTTCAGTCCAATATGTAGCATGATATGGAAAGTTGTACTTGGCGTTATACATTTTCCAAAAAATAGAAAAAAAATACGGAGCTTCGTGCACAGCCATTATCGGTATAGATGGTGATTGATAATACGTTTACGAGTTACAACGAAAAAGCATTCTGAAACGCGCTTGTCAGTCCTTCACCCCGTTCAGGGCGCAAATCCTGGGGGGCAAGGGGGCCTTTGCCCTCTCAAGTGAAAAAGTGGGGGGGGGGGCAAACCCTAATTTGGCCCCCCAATTTTTTTTTTTTTGGCCGCTTGGTCACTTTTGACATCCCTTTGATAACAACACATGACAACAATACAATTATAGGCTATAACTGACATAGTATTTGAATGTCTGTTGATCAAGGCCGTATGGAATATCATCTGAAGCTGAAACCCGGCGCAGACGAATCAATTTTCAGTCGAAAACACTTAAGACATGTCTTAGTTATACCTTCACTTCAATCTAGGCCAGAGCGATCTATCTCTGCATTTTGTGCCCCGGTTCGGCAAGAGAGCCCTACCTACCGTAACACTACAATAATATGAATGCTGCCTATTCTGAAGCTGTAAATGTGATTAATGCCACGCATAAAAGCCCTTGATGCGTACGTAGCGCAGACAACTGCACATCATGATGAATCTAGTACACACACACGCAAAAAAGTAATAATAAGAGAATATTCGCGGCATTGGTAGTTTGTCTTTGAAAATTTATCAACTGAAGCTCCTCTTTCTAGGGTGTGACTGATAGTGCTACAGCCTATTGATGAGACTTTTTGACATTTTGTCTTGTGGAGCAAAATTTGGTCAGGTGAGCCACAGAAAGTGACAGATTTGCTAATTATAAACTCAACTTTGCAAAATCAAAACCGCGATATTATTTTACATCAAAAAACTAGCCATTATGCAGGGTTGACAATTTCCAAACGAACGCACAACCTAACGAAAACGAGTCACGGCCTTTCCTAGGACCGTACGTAGGAGAAAAATCTGTGTTCCTTACAAAGAACCATTTAGATTTATTGTCAGTTAAGTAAGTCAATCTGTGGTTGTCTCGAATAATGATTAAACATTGTCCTGCTTTTTGTACATTTCAGAAAATCCCAGCTCTTTCAAAACTTTAATCTAGTGAAGCACATCAGTAGTATTAATTAACTTTGTGCCCTAACTAACCCTTTTGACAAGTGTTAATGTTCTAAAACCCAGGAGCCTTTACAATAAAAAACTTCCGTTCGAGACAATCTTTCTGCAGCTTCTGAAATACTAAACCCAGGAGCTTCCCGGGGCTTCTCCCCCTGGACCCCCACGGGGGCTTGCACCTAGACCCCACCCACGAGGGCTTCGCGCTTCGCTCGCGGTGCACGCTACGCGTGCACAGTTTCAAATCCACGCGTACACCATATTCGTTTTCGCCCCCTCACTCTCAAACAGAGATTTGCGCCCCTGACCCCGTTTGCTACATACCATTCAGGTAGGTCTACTATCACCCCCTCCCCTCCCACAAACTCACACACACACACACAAACACCTGCATCCCTTCGATGACGGTCTGTTGATCTTCACTGCGATATAACAGTTTTCTGCAATCCTTGAACGCCAGCTGCTCACCACCTGGGCGAAACAGGTGTACGGATGCCTCAGTTTATCGTTGCCAAAATCATTTGCGGATAATCAAAACACTGTGTGTTTCTAGCGGACAGTGGCAAAAAAGGACAGTATTTAATAGTGGGATTTGTTTGTAATTACTGTCCGGAAAAGATGGTAACAGTAAAATGTGTCTGACGGGACACAATTTCTTAATGTGGTGGGAAAAACTGTCTCTCCAGACACTGTTTCCAGGACTTAACCTGGAAATATCGTCCGGTGGGACACAGACTAATTTTTCAGGGTTGATTTTCAGAGCTTATGGCATAAATTCAGTCTTTCCACTTTTTATCATTGTCTCTGATAAAAAAAATGAAATTACTGTACATGTTTAGGCCTATAATTAAATCCTATATTATATTTCATACAAGTTTTCGTGAAGTGATGGTTATTAAAGAAAATTATTTGTCTTTCACCGCTGTAATGATGATTTTAACAAGGTTGTCTTGGGTAGAGACAGTAACAGTGTGATACCAAACTTGAGTATGTTGACATTCTCTCACGTTAAACGAGTAGACTGACATGATCCCCCCGTTGTCACTAGTTAAAAAATGGGCAGGTATATACCCTCAAAATGTTTAATCCTGTTAGTTAGTTATTCCCTATGAAGACTGTGACAATACTATGTACCATACTTGATGGTCTTCAGTACATGGATTTTGTTTTGTGGAGGTACTGCTAAGAGGACTCTTTTTACACGGGAGACACATCTTCCCGCTACACCGGCGCCTGGCGTAACCATTGATGGCAATAACGTAAAATATTAAACGTAAGTTGATCTTTTAAAGTTATAGGACGAAATGTTAAAACCTCTATGCAGCGTTTTATGAAGAGCATAATTATGTATGGTTCACAGTATATTTCTGTAGGGACACTAAAACCGTTGAACATGTAAAATGAGTAAATTGTGCAACCTTTGAATAAAATGTATTTGCTGGAGTAGTTTGAATATGTAAATATTATTTATTAATGAACAAAAGACTAGTTTTAAGATTTACGGGAAAATTGTCATGTTTTTCGTTGTCTCGTGAGACATTGGAAGGTTTGAAATAGGTGAAAATGAGTAAGGATCTACAGGGAGTATAAAAAGTGTTTATGTTTGTGAAAAAAATTTGAAATGTGTGGACAAAAAGAGAAATTTGGCAAGAGACGTTTAGTGGATTGTCATTTCGGATATAGTCCCGAACAAATGGTGTGTTAAGTGTAAAAGGAGTGCATTTGAAGTTGATAGGCGGTGCTTTAAAAGGCAATTTCATTTTCAATTAATCTACTATGGGAAACTGGGGTAGAGAGTTTATTGTTCAAAATGTATGATAAGGGCAAGGGGTTATTTGTGAAGTGTATTTTAAAGTTTCCCCAGAGTCATGACTATCGTATGGGCCATTGGCCCAGTTTTGACTTAAGGAACGTGGCTGACCTGTGTCACCTATCTCAAATAGGCCTACCTGAATTGTGTGAACTGTCTAGCCTTTGGAGCAGCTTCCGGCACAACTTTCGAACGCCAGCACTTCATACCGCGCCATATGACGTAAATGAACATACGCGAGCGTATCTCTCGTGGAAGCCGTAGCAGGAAACTCAGAATCGCGAGCCCAAAGATACAGTGGAAAGCAAGCTTTTGTGCAAGCAAGCATTTTTTTGTAAGTTTATGTATGTTTGCAGATTTACATTTCCTTTTGCTGAACGTAAGTAGATAATATCCTGAGCTGCGCTACTTGGGTTCCTCAGTTGATTTGTTCTCGGTGTTGCTTCTTTGTCTCCAATCAAAGAACGCGTAATTCACCCTCCGCCTTCTCTTTTACGGCCCGTGACACCTTGTAGGGACTGCGCTTCAAGAGCGGACCATAGAGCAATGTAATATCAGAGAGTCGCTGCCACTGGTAATATCAAGATTAGGCTACGGTATTATTTGTATCATGATGTGAAAAGCAGGAAGTATGCATTTATCGTTGCACATTTTTCAAAGCATTTTCACGGTGCGCTTTACGCACATTATCGGGAAAAGCGAATGTGAAATACATTTACCAAGGAAACATTCCCCGCCTTTTGGCTGTTCCTACCCCACTCTCACTAACTCTTTATTGCACGCTGATCATCTAAATTTTCATTGCTCATATCATTATCGCCATTTCGTAATTATCACATTACTTCCAGGTCTTCGCCAACTGGACTTCAACTGGATATTATTCCTGAAGATCCTGACACATAGCCTCTGGATGGCGCTTTTCGGAAAACGCTCCTCGCGAAAAAAAAGACCAGCATTATAATTCCGTTCATTTGTGGAGCGTCTCTACCATGCAGTGAACTTAAACGTAAAATTTCTAAATCACGAAATTGCAAAAACAGAAATAGCCAGTTTTGATGCAAGTTCATGGGGGAAAACCTGGGTGGAATACCAACCGACGCCAAAGGCGCCTCGGGAGCGCGAAGCCCTCCACTGAAGGCATTAAGTTGGGCCCAGGGTAAACAAAACCGTTAAGCGCTGGTCACACTACAGCGATTTCCGTTCGGATTACGATCCGATTTTTTTTAGTTTTAGTTAAAATCTTCTCCATCTCTGGTCGGAAATTAAAGAACCAAAAATTTGCCACTTTGTGCAAATATATGATTTGTGTCACATGACTATGAAAACGAAATGTATACTAATTGTTCCGTGACGTCACATCGATAGACAGCTTTTATCGGACACGTGTAGTCCGATAATAGCTGGCTATCGATGTGACGTCACGAAATAATTAGGTTACATTTCATTTACATACTCCTCTGATACAAATCAAATATTTACACAGGTTGGCAAATTTTTGGTTCTTTCCGACCAGAGATGGAGAAGATTCTAGCTAAAAATAAAAAAATCGGACCGTATTACGATCCGAAATCGCTGTAGTGTGACCCACGCCTTAGAATGAAGCACTTGGCTATCTTAAAACTCATCGGATGTGCACTAAAAAGATCAGAAGAATCACATTTTGACCATTGTTTAATAGCCTCACTCAGAATACACAGGTTAATTTTATGATGAAGGAGGTGTAGCTTGTGGGTGGTTGCTATGATGATAAAAGAATTTGTTCGAATATGGAAGTCGCAAGATGTTCGACAAGAAGTAATCACGAACAATAATTAAAACGGGTGCGCGTGAAGCACACCGAAGGAAACAGCATTTGATAGCAGTCTTTTATTTTTAGAGTGCAATATTACAGATTACATCAAAGATTCCTTCTTTTCCCAGCTACCTATTTTTTTTTTCTTTCATGTATGTTTTATTTTTGCCGATGGTATGGTAAAAGACACCTCAACTTTTCCATGGATAGGGTTACAGTTAATTCAGAAAATGAGTGGATGGGGTTGCGAACTTAATGAATAAGGTTAGGGTTAATTTATGAAACGCATGGACAGGGTTTGCGAACTTTATGGATAGGTTGAGGGTTAAAATATGAAATAAATGGATAGGGTTTGCGAGTTTAATGGATAGGGTTCGGGTTAATTTATGAAATGCATGGACAGGGTTTGCGAACTTAATGGATAGGGTTAGGGTTAATCCATGGAATACATGAATAGGGTTTGCGAACTTAATGGATAGGATTTAGGTTAATCCATGGAATATATAGATAGTATTTGCGAATTTAATGGGTAGGGTTAGGGTTAATTCATGGAATACATGGATAGGGTTTGCGAACTTAACGAATAGGGTTACGGTTAGTGCATGGGATGCATGGATAGGGTTTGCTAACTTAATGGATAGGGTTAGGATTAATTCATGAAATGCATGGATAGGGTTTTCGAACATTATGGAAAGGGCTAGGGTATGGGTTAGGGTTAAATCATGAAAGGCATCGATGGCGTTCGCAAACTAAATGGATAGGGTTAGTGTTAATTCATGGAATACATGGATAGGGTTTGCGAACGTAATGGATAGGGTTAGGGTTAATGCGTGGAATGCATGGATAGGAGCTGCAACCTTAATGGATAGAGTTAGCGTTAATTCATGAAATGCATGAATAGGGTTTTCGAACATAATGGAAAGGGCTAGGGTATGGGTTAGGGTTAAATCATGAAAGGCATCGATGGCGTTGGCAAACTAAATGGATAGGGTTAGTGTTAATTTATGGAATACATGGATAGGGTTTGCGAACGTAATGGATAGGGTTAGGGTTAATTCATGGAATGTATGGATCACGTTTGCAAACTTAATGGATAGGGTTACGATAAATTTATGAAATGCATGGGTAGGGTTTGCGAACTTAATGGATAGGGTTAAGGTTAATCCATGGAATACATGGATAGGTTTTGCGAACTTTTTGGATAGGATTAGGGTTAATTCATGCAATGCATGGATAGGGTTTGTAACCTTAATGGATAGGGTTAGGGTCAATCCATGCAATACATGGATAGGGTTTGCGAACTTAATGGATAGGGTTAGGGTGAATTCATGAAATGCATGGATAGGGTTTGTAACCTTAATGGATAGGGTTAGGGTCAATCCATGCAATACATGGATAGGGTTTGCGAACTTAATGGATAGGTTTAGGGTTCATTCATGAAATGCATGGATAGGGTTTGCGAACTTAATGGACAGGATTAGGGTTAATTCATGCAATGCATGGATAGGGTTTGTAACCTTAATGGATAGGGTTAGGGTTAATCCATGCAATGCATGGATAGGGTTTGTAACCTAATGGATAGGGTTAGGGTTAATCCATGCAATACATGAATAGGGTGTGCGAACTTAATGGATAGGGTTAGGGTTAATTCATGAAATGCATGGACAGGGTTTGCGAACTTAATGGACAGGATTAGGGTTAATTCATGCAATGCATGGATAGGGTTTGTAACCTTAATGGATAGGGTTAGGGTTAATCCATGCAATGCATGGATAGGGTTTGTAGCCCTAATGGATAGGGTTAGGGTTAATCCATGCAATTCATGAATAGGGTGTGCGAACGTAATGGATAGGGTTAGGGTTAATTCATGAAATGCATGGATAGGGTTTGTAACCTTAATGGATAGGGTTAGGGTTAATCCATGCAATACATGGATAGGGTTTGCGAACTTAATGGATAGGGTGAGGGTGAATTCATGAAATGCATGGATAGGGTTTTCGATCTTTATGGATAGGGCGAGGGTTAATTCATGGAATGTATGGATAACGTCTGCAAACTTAATGGAAAACCCTAACCCTAATCCATTAAGTTTGCAAACCTTATCCATGCATTTCATGAATTAACCCTAACCCTATTCATTAAGTTCGCAAACCCTATCCATGTATTCCATGAACGAACACTAACCCTATCCATTAACTTAGCAAACCCTATCCATGTATTCCATGAATTAACCCTAACCCTATCCATTAACTTAGCAAACCCTATCCATGTATTCCATGCATTAACCCTAACCCTATCCATTAAGTTCGCAAACCCTATCCATGTATTCCATGAATTAACCCTAACCCTATCAATTCAGTTTGCAAACCTTATCCATGTATTCCATGAATTAACCCTAACCCTATCCATTAACTTAGCAAACCCTATCCATGTATTCCATGAATTAACCCTAACCCTATTCATTAAGTTCGCAAACCCTATCCATATATATTCCATGAACGAACCCTAACCCTATCCATTAACTTAGCAAACCCTATCCATGTATTTCATGAATTAACCCTAACCCTATCCATTAACTTAGCAAACCCTATCCATGTATTCCATGCATTAACCCTAACCCTATCCATTAAGTTCGCAAACCCTATCCATGTATTCCATGAATTAACCCTAACCCTATCAATTCAGTTTGCAAACCTTATCCATGTATTCCATGAATTAACCCTAACCCTATCCATTAACTTAGCAAACCCTATCCATGTATTCCATGAATTAACCCTAACCCTATTCATTAAGTTCGCAAACCCTATCCATGTATTCCATGAACGAACCCTAACCCTATCCATTAACTTAGCAAACCCTATCCATGTATTCCATGAATTAACCCTAACCCTATCCAATAACTTAGCAAACCCTATCCATGTATTCCATGAATTAACCCTAACCCTGTCCATTAAGTTCGCAAACCCTATCCATGTATTCCATGAATTAACCCTAACCCTATCAATTCAGTTTGCAAACCTTATCCATGCATTTCATGAATTAACCCTAACCCTATCCATTAACTTAGAAAACCCTATCCATGTATTCCATGAATTAACCCTAACCCTATCCATTAAGTTTGCAAACCTTATCCATGCATTTCATGAATTAACCATAACCCTATCCATTAAGTTCGCAAACCCTATTCATGTATCCCATGAATGGACCCTAACCCTATCCATTAACTTAGAAAACCCTATCCAGGTATCCCATGAATTAACCCTAACCCTATCCATTAACTTAGAAAACCCTATCCATGTATTCCATGAATTAACCCTAACCCTATCCATTAAGTTCACAAACCCTATCCATGTATTCCATGAATTAACCCTAACCCTATCCATTAACTTAGCAAACCCTATCCATGTATTCCATGAATTAACCCTAACCCTATCCATTAAGTTCGCAAACCCTATCCATGTATTCCATGAACGAACCCTAACCCTATCCATTAACTTAGCAAACCCTATCCATGTATTCCATGAATTAACCCTAACCCTATCCATTAACTTAGCAAACCCTATCCATGTATTTCATGAATTAACCCTAACCCTATCCATTAAGTTCGCAAATCCTATCCATGTATTCCATGAATTAACCTTAACCCTTTCCATTAAGTTCGCAAACCCTATTCATGTATCCCATGAATTAACCCTAACCCTATCCATTAAGTTCGCAAACCCTATCCATGTATCCCATGAATTAACCCTAACCCTATCCATTAAGTTTGCAAACCCTATCCATGTATTCCATGAATTAACCCTAACCCTATCCATTAAGTTTGCAAACCTTATCCATGCATTTCATGAATTAACCCTAACCCTATCCATTAAGTTCGCAAACCCTATTCATGTATCCCATGAGTTAACCCTAACCCTATCCATTAACTTAGAAAACCCTATCCATGTATTCCATGAATTAACCCTAACCCTATCCATTAAGTTTGCAAACCTTATCCATGCATTTCATGAATTAACCATAACCCTATCCATTAAGTTCGCAAACCCTATTCATGTATCCCATGAATTAACCCTAACCCTATCCATTAAGTTCGCAAACCTTATCCATGTATTCCATGAAGTAACCCTAGCCGTTTCCATTAAGTTTGCAAACCCTATCCATGCATTTCATGAATGGACCCAAACCCCATCCATGCATTTTATTAATTATTTCTAAACATTTTATTATCATGACACAAACTGTGCCCGGGAAACGACAATTGTTTTGCCTCGAAATTGCTCTCTATTTGCTTCTGGGGAGGGGTTCCTCTCAGACCCCTACCTCCCACGCCCACGGTGTTACACCCAACGTTAAATTAAAAAAGAATTAATGTTTTTTGTCAGCCTTTCCAAAATTTACGCCACAGGTATGTTTTAAAACTAATTTATTCGTCTTACTCCCACGGCTGGCAGTGGAACCTAGGCCCTATATTCTCTGTGCGTGTTTGGTCTACTGGTAGAGCATCCGCCTCTCACGCGGGACCCGGGTTCGATTCCCAGGTCGAGTCATACGAAAGACTTTAAAAATGACTTCTGCCGTTGTGCGTGATGCTCTGCATAAGCAGTGGAGTAAGGGAAAACAAGCCAGTGAGCCACAACTGGAAAAAAGGCCGTGGCCGGCTCGACGTGAACCAGTTGGTTGGAAACTGGGCCGTTAAGCCTCATCTAACTAACTAATGTATGAAAAAGTTACACGAAATCTGACATAATTTCCCTAGAAATTCTCAGATTACCGTTTGTTATTTTCTGTTTCTTTCATTTGCTGAATGCATCTTCTTCCAAAATGTGATCATGTCTCTAAAATATATTGCTGTTTAATGACTGCACTGCGAAAGCCGCCGGGGCTCCAAGCCAAATAGCTGTGAAAGCAATGGCCTTACTATAAATAAACATTTTTATTTAAAACAAAGTAAAGACAGGAGCAAACTTATTTACCACCGAAATCGACAACGATAAGAAATAGGATTGAATAGGACTTTTCCTCAGTTTATAGACTTGCATGTACATGAGTTATCTACATTAGTTGCGTACGCCGGCCTCTCAATGAACACGCGTTGATTTCCTTGATGATAGAAGACAAGCTCACTATATGTTTCCAACAATGAACTTGAAATAACAAGAGTTCACATTTTCAAATTACCCCCTCTATTTTGCGTTTATAAATGTCATTATTTGTCCAACAGTTCTCCTTCCTCTGTTTTTTTTTTCAGTTTGTCTACTATCAAAGATATAGCATCTGCTGTTTTGTTGCCAGTCGTAGCAAAATTAGCATGCAAACAGTGTAGTCGTGGTCAATTTTTAAATGTTTAGCAAAAATTCATACTCACGCAACGACAAAATAGTGCACAAATATTTTTTTCTAAAAAATCACATTATTTTTGGTAGAAAATCGCAGGTAACCTCGTCGCCTGTGATAAATTTTCATGGATTTAAATACATTCATTCAGATACAACGACAAGGTTGCGTACGCCAAGTCGCACGCAACCAGTATCGCATGTGATCTTGCCCTCTCGTGTGGAATAGCCTGTAAGTCATTTCCCCGTCACAGATTTTCATGCAGGCTATGCACCAAGACAATTCCAGTTCCATAACAAAATATACGTGCGAATTACAGGGCCGTAGCCTGGGCGAAATCTTTAGGGGGCAGTTCATGACACTATCTAAGTGGAACACCGGGTGGCGTGTCTACAGATAGTTGACACCCAGGCGGACCCTTCTTTTTTCACCTGTGCTCGAGTGCCATCTTGGGAAGGGTGCTGAGAGGAGTACAAGTAAGGCCTGGCTTAGATGCAAAATTATGCTACAGGTGGCAAAGCTTTGAACTGATTATTTGTTTACAAATTGTCATTATTTTGTGATAATCTTCCTATTTTTTTAGTTGGACGTAAGTCAAGAGGAGCCGTGACTAAGAGAAGTGAATGAGAGTGTATACTCTTTGAGATATTTTTGTTTCTGTGTGGTGGACTGGATGCCAAATGTTGCTATCTTTGGTGGTCTTAAGCAATAAAACAGGTTTATTCCTGCACAAGGAAGAGCTTCATACAGTTATGGGAGGAGCTAGAAGTTGCATAGTTGGGAGAATTGGAACTGTCTGGGATCATGAAAATTCCCCTTTAAATTGTGTTGCAATTTTCTTCAATAAAAGGCCCAACGTTTCATTTTTACTAGAAACTTCCCTGCGAGCGAAGCGCATCGAACTTCTGCGTTCATTCCGGCAACGTGACTCTCTTTAAGGGGATTTGGGTTGCTCCTCCCCCCCATGGGAAGGTTGCCCCCCTCCCCTTCTGGCAAACTTTGTCGCCAGTCGCCACCGCTGGATTTCGGGTGTAAATAATTCCAAGGGCTAGCACATGTACGTAATATAGTACTACGCAAGGATACCCTGAAACCTGTATCTTTCGCTGGAAGAAGCTATTTCGTTAGTGTTACCCGAGTTTGATTCGATGTATACGTTTTTGTTTCGTATAACTTACGAAGGTAACCGACAAATTATCAATGGACAGGGAAGGTAAAATAGGTTGTCTTGACTGTAGATTATAAAAACTATCATATGCACGTAAGAATATGTTTCTAATGTGCATTGTATTTATATCCTTTAATTTTATTTACCCTGTTTAATTCCTTCTTGTAATCGTATTTTTATTATGTTACAATCATGTAATTTTGCAATATCCTCTAAAATGTAAGACAGCCTACTTATGGTTCGGATAAATGTAGTTCACCCACACTACGTGATTTAGCTCTATCAGTGTCGTTTGTTGATTACATGATTCAATATCATACTTGTCTGATGCGTATTTGTTACTTAGGCCTATTTATCTTATTGAAGTTGCAATGAAATTTTAACTCCTAATGAACTTATTCAAAGATATTTAGCCCATAATACACTATTTCATGTAGTTTATTTTTAAAATTTTCTTTACAGTTACTCATCAGATTACAAATGACCGGTTCATGCTGTCGATCCAGATCTGCGTAGGTTTAAATATAAGTCTTGTAAATCTTGATAATTGTTGATCGGCGATTGTGTTTTGACCATAGACCATAGGCGGATCCGGGGGGGGGGGGCAACTAGGGTCAACTGCCCCCCTATGACCAGTCTAGCGCCCCTCAATACAAGAAAAATGCGTCCCCTGCGTCCTTAAAAGTTAAGTAAAAACTGCCCAAAAAGTAAAAAAAAAAAAAAAGAAAAGGTCCCCAGAATTTCATGTAGTCGGTCAAATTCAAGAGTATGCGGCCCCTGCATGATGTTGGCGCCCCCTTTTCAAACTGCCCCCCCCCTTCAGCTAGGGGCTGGATCCGCCCTTGCCATAGACGTCCTCTGTTTTAATTCCCCGTGTGGAATGGTCCCATGGGTACAACAAAACAGGATCATTCTGTTATTCATAATATGCCCTGTACTTACAGAGACTCACGATGATGTGACTACTAGAGTGATAAAATGGACCTAGGCCAACAGCATCGAATCTGATGTGATGAAAAGGGAAAACACATCCCTCCTCCCTCAAATCCCGAGTTTTCCCCGGTTTTACATACTTTTCTGTAAATTTCCCGAGTTTTCACAGTCTACAACGACAACAACGACAACAGCAACAAAAATAAAAAAAACACTTTTTCCTGATTTCCTTTAGTGGGTGGGACCCATGTCCTTTAAGCTTTGCCTCAGTTCAAACTTGGAATTTAAATAGGAACAGCTGGCAAACCGTCCTCTCCAGGAAGTCATGCGAAGACATAAAAACAGCTGAGACTTGTGGTAATAAGGTTGGTGTATTCATTTCATTATGCTTTATTCTGCTGAATATCACAGAAATGTCCAATCACAGGTCACCAACAACTTTAATTTTACAAGACATGACAGTGAAACAGTACCATGTAACGGTTGGCTATTTAATTTAACACACAAAATTTACACGGAGGGATCAATACCTCTCAGTAGACGACATCTTTAACCCATAATAAATTTATCTGTGATATACAATTTTATGATTTACCTTCTTCTAAAATAAATTTCATCTTTTGTTTTCTCTTTATCAGCCTGAATTAAAATAATGCCACCTGAAATTAATTCATCCTAGGACTCCCACAGCCATGAGAAAGATGGGGTTGATAACTTCCAAACATACCTCATCAATCAACACAGGTCATGGTCTCTTTACCAAGTATGGTCACTGCCACCATGACTAACCCTCCCCATCTCAAACACACCGTACCATACACACCACCACCATACCCTATATATAAACTTCACCTATTTTTACCACAGCTACAGCATACATAACAAATTTTTCAGAATGGTTTCACATTTTCATTGAACAATGTTAATGTTGTAAAATGGATAAATTCTCAAAAGTTACAACTTGCTAAGACAATGCAGATAGTCATGAATGTACTTCACTCTTATATAAAATTATGTTTTTCTTAAAAATCGAGTAAAGCTAAGGAGAGAAAACATTTCTGACAGAACGATGGCAGCATAAATAAGGAGAAAAGTGACATTACTAGGGATGCCAAATTACCACAATATTAATAAAATCTCACATTAAAATAATCCATTGCTAAATGGAGGAAACAGTAAGCATGTTCATAGCTTCTTACTGAAAAGTAGAACATTAACAAATAAAAATTAGAAAATGGACTATTTTGAGTGGAAAAAGCAAAGTTGTTGTTCCAAACTCACAACACCTCCTACCTTTACATTTTAAATGAGGATAAAATATGTACCACAGTTTCATGTTCTTATTTACAACCCATTCCACAAAGTGGTTAAATAAAATTAAACAGCATTCCACCATTCCTTAACATAGACTTATCAAAAGCCCTTGGTCCTGCAAAATGTTATCTGAATAATTTCACAATATTTGACAGCTTTTTTTCTTCATTCTCCAATTGTAATTTCATGAATTACACCAGCTACTAGGTCTGCATAGCTAAGAATGAAAAAGACTCCTAACCAACAAAATTATCCCATGTGATTGAAATATATTGATTCATACCAAGGGAGCATATCTGCTACTTCAGTATGGGTAAGTTACAGGAGAATGCAAAGCTGGATTTACAATCAGCTGCCTACAAAGAATCTTAGTTGAGAGTATTTTCCTTTGAAAAAAAATAAATAAGAAGGATATGAAATCCCTCACTGTGAACCCTAAGAAAGAAGAAAACATCACTAGAAAAGACAAGAAAGAAGGAAAAGTCAACTCCTTTTGCTGGCTTAAAATAGGAATCCAAGAACTCTGGAACACACAGTTTTACACTTTTACTTCCATTCAGTCTTTGATTTTTGTCTTAATAAATTTTCTTGCCATATGAAATCCTTTTGATCCTTATGGTTCTACACATTCTAATTCTCAAAGACTGAATGATAACATATCTTCTACTTATTTTCTTCATCTGCAGAATATCCACAGTGACTATGAAACAAACTAATGCCCTAAACTTGCCAAGACCACACTCACTTGATCATTCCTAAAATGAAATACTATTTTACCAGATAAGACCCTGCAATCTTGTTCAAAAGTTTCATGAATTTAAGCAAGTCAGTAAGGGTGGTTTCTGTTGCTCACACCATTCCCAGTTTTATGTCAGTGTCACAACAGAATTGACAGTAGCTGACAATTTCAGAACATTTAAAAATGTACAATTTCACCACCTGGAATTCAAACAAAACAAAACCAAAGCAAATCCTCAGGAAGTAAAGACCTTAAATAGAAATTTTTGTCATGTGTTTGTACTTTAAGAATTATTTTTAAGGTAACTACCAATATTATTCATAAAAATTGTTTCTTCCTTCCCACTCACTAAATAGTATTTAGAACTGTTTACAAATATGGTACATGCACATACTGATAATATGGCACTTTTACCTACACTCAACCTTGTGAGAATTAATTTATCTGCATAAAGCATTCATGTTTAAGTATAATTTCATACTCATATACAAAGCAAACTTCCTATACAAATTCTTGAGTGACTAAAGTATCTTTACAACATAATACCTATCAGACTTGTAGTATAGCTTCATCCTCACCCTTAGGTACACTTTCCTGTACTTGTATTCCTACTCATACTCACACATTCTAAAAGTTAGGCAATGATGCTGAAGCAATATTTTGTATTAAACCTCATTGAGCTGATAGATTATTTTGTGATGAGTTCACACAAAATTATTGCATGGCAATTCTTCTAATTAGCCTCATTAGTCATGTATCATTCTTAAAATTACCACAAAACTGAAAAACTAGTTTTATGACCTTGCTTGCTTGTCCAAGTCCTTGACAGGCCCGCCTCTCTTCAATATACCACATATATACACAGCTGAGTTCTGATCACATCAGTTATATGTATGAGGGGTTGCAAGCCTGTCAATCAAGTTTGCAAGCTTCACTCATTTGTTGTCTTTGAAAAGGGGTAGTATATGATAAATACTAACTTTAAAAAGTGTCTGGTCATGAATTTAAATGGATGATTTTAATGGTTCACCACCCTATCATTACCATTTCAGTCTTGTGCAGAATCACTTTGTTTGACCATTTACTACCAAGATGTGAGTAAAACTAAACAGGTGTGACAACAAAATTACAAAATTCATGAACTAACTCAATAAGTCCTTTTAATGATCATGGCATGTACTTGTAGTCTTACACAAAACAGAAACACTACGCTTGTACTACACAAGTCTGCTTACTACCTATGCCAAAGAATTATGTAACTGTTTATGTTACCATACATGTGTACTAACAATCAGGGTCAAATATGTACTCATACTCATGTTATCACATGACATGCTTGGTTCATACATAATCTGCTGCAGAGTCAGCACTAAGTTCCACTACAGAGCTGAGCTACGTTGACTTCAAAAAGTTGACCTGCTTCACAAACTTGTCAACCTCAAATACTTCTTTATCATTGATCTGTATGGCAACTTTAAATGTTGAAGGCATCCTTATTTTAAGAATATTCACATTAGCAATCCTGTTTTGTTCATCAACATTTTTCCATGCTGCTCAATCTTGTTACCAGGAAGTTCACACCATTGCATGCTAACCAGAACAGTGTTGATCATTTGTGACCTAGTCAAATGTTTTAGGTTATATATGCACACTACATACATATGGCAACAATCCTGTGACATTTCTCAAACTGTATGCTGACTGGCTGCAGTACTCTGAAGTCAAAATACAGTATTAGCTGGCTGTAGCACTGTTCAAGAAAAAAGTGTGCTGTAAGAAGGAGGCCTGAAGATATGGCCAGTTCATACCTAAGCTACATACATAAGCAACTATCTATGCTACCACAATTACCACATACTCACAATCAGGGTCACACATGTACTCACACCAATGACCTACATGCTAGTGCCAAAGGGGATTGATACATGACTTGAGTGCTAAACATGAAACCACCATATAAGAGCTGAAATACAGCAAACCATCCAATTTACTGTGACATTACACATGCAGCATGTACAGGGCATATGCACATGTAGACACATGGCAAAGAGAAATCCAGAGCAGCCATCTAGCAATCTTTAGCTTAGTGGAACATGTACCTATATACCTAATACTGCCTTCTTTGTACAGATTTACAATGTTGGTTCACGGTATAACTGTTCTCCTGAACTGGTAGCTCTGACAAGCTTCAAGTGTCATGACAGCCTCTGTGTCACCATCACAGTGAGTTTGACAGTATCCTGATGTATAAGTCACTTAACTAGGGCCTTCGACACTAGCATGTACCTACTCATAACATTAAACTCACAGCCAAAGTCTGGCTACTGTCTATGCTGCACACATGTGCAACTCTGTTTACGTCATCATCTGATCCAAGATGAATTCAAAATTCTTTAATTCCTTTTCTAACATTTTTTTCTCAACAGTCTTCCTTTGGTCAATTGCTATTGCTATGATCTTAAAAAACAAAGAAATTAAATATGTTTGACACACACTACTTGTGACCATATGTATGTAAATCCTATATACATATGGAGAATTTTTGGATGACTGCCTTTGTGAATCTCACAAATATGATTGCAAAATAAAGGTACGTTAACCATTTTGTGAACCTCACAAAATGTTTCCAGACAAAAAAAATATTTTTCAAAAATTGACAGGTAACTGTCCAGCAATATGAGTGTTATTATTAGTAAATAAAATAAAAATATCCAGCATTGTATGCTTACATATAATACAGGTAGCTAATATACAGAACACAGTGAAAGCTTCTACAGGAAAATGGGACAGCACCAAAATATAATCATAAGCCTCTTTTTCATAGGAAATCAAAGTCCCCACCATCTCTGAGAGGCTTTAAGCAATCAAAACATCATCTAATAAGTTTTACTTTTTGATTTTTTGTTAAAAGATTGTCTCCAGGGTTGTGACCAAAGGAAAGATCTCATCATGACAGTAATAATTTGCATATACCCATTTCATCTCTTTTTCATAATTTTAGAGGATATTTCTTGAAGTCCCAAGTAACGATGAATATAAGTATGCAACCATTATCCTGTTGACTGAGACCCACAAAATATTGACACAGGTTTACCCAAATCAAATATTTTGTGCTTAACCTTAATCTTCCAGTTGGTACATATAACAGTTGGACATCCATAGGTGGATGGGCACACATTTTAAGAGGTAGGAGGCAAATAATCAAAACTAATGTCCTGCAAATCAAAATTTCTGTCCAATCTCATTGACATATATTCTATAAACTAGAGGGATCTTTTCAAACAGTGAAATTGAGGGGGATAAGCAAGGTCACATGACCTATTCCAGATATCTAAGATGCCACACAGAGACGGTGCCTATTCAGTGCAAACATCTGAATGCAAATTCACTGTGTTCACCATGTGCTGTGACCTGCAGCGCCACAGTTATCACGGACACTATTGTTGCTAACTGTGCATACTCTTTACCAGTACAAGCAGTATGCAAACCTGCCGTCATGTTGCATTTAGTCTCAGTCCAATTGTCAGGCTTCTTAGCTTTCAGTATTTTCAGTTTAAATAAAATGAGAAAGCAAGAAAGGTAGTCAATAAATATACCACAGACGGCCCAAGCTATCCTCAGTGAGGAACATTACCACTTTTTCCTTTACCGATCTGATTGGCCATGTTTTAATATAGAACTTCTTGTTGCAGATGAGAAGACTAGTAAGCGCATTAGGTCAATGAGGTCACCCCTTTCTTAATGCTTCACATTCAGTGTGTCTTTTACATTGACACGATCCATCTAGTTCCATATAGAATGTCTATGTCCAATCCATAGTGAGGTGTCATCACTGTCATGCAAAGCAGTTTGCTTCTTGGAGCAAGACTGCACAAATTCACAGCTTAACCATTAAACTTCAATTTATTCAATACCAGACTCATAATAGAACTCAAGGATATACATTATTCTTCCATAGAATATCTTACAAGATACACAATGTTCACTTTGGAATCTGGTAGTAAATGATGTTTGCTTCTGCAACAAAGATTTTCTTTTTTTTTTGAACATGAATTCTTGTATCACACAAGTCATATGCATATTAGCTCTGATGTTGCAGTAAGCAACACATCGTACTAAAACATCATATCCTTGGCTGGGGCCAGGTGTACAGTCTTCAACTATTGTTTTCATCTTGACTGTCAGAACGAGACTTTCTGAATCTATTGGAATGTTCCACTGCTTGACGGATCTGAAACAAATCAAAACAATCAGTGTATTGTTAAACTTCCTTTACAACTTTCTCCATCAATGTTATGTAATCATTCACTTCCTGAAACACTTGAAATACAGGTTTCACACAAATTTCATTAGACCAGCTTTCACTGGTTTCCCAATAGGGGAAGCTTTAAAGTTGTTCAAGAATGACCTCAGCAAAACAATGGTAACTCTCTCAGTTTCAGTACCATTATGGTGTAGTTTTACTGTACAGAAGATGGATGCAGCCACATGCAGATTAAGCACCACATAAAAATAACACAGCTGAATCTCCCTCAGCAAAACTGCAGGGGCTGCAGCCATGCTTTGCTGTTATACACATTGCAATAACAGGGTAAGTTCAAACCTCCTATTGTAATGTGTGTAGCAACAAAGCAGCTGCAGCCCATGCAGCTTGGCTGAGATAGCTGCAGCCTGATGTTTAGACATAGTGCCTTACCTACAAGAGGTCAATCACCTAAGGTTTTGCTGTTTTGATCTCTTGGTGTTTTGTTTTCATTTCGGAAAGCCATCACTGAACCATTGTTTAACATTACACAAAAGGAGCAATGCACTCATAGCATCTTGAGGCTAAGTTAACTTCCTACGCTTCTTAGGAAACCATTAGTATTATAGTTTGTTTCCAAATTGCTTACCATTTCTGATATTTCTAATCCTAGGTGAATGGAAGTTCTGCACCAGACACCAATGCAGTCATTTTACCAGTGTGAAATTTCCAATCAATTTTTGTTGTTGGGTGGTAAAATGAAGGAGAATGGGGAGGATAGTACTCTGAGAAGTCAGATGTTTTACTGTAAATTAATACAAACTTGTCACCCAACACATTGGAAAGAGTGACTCAAACTGCATATCAATAAGGAGGTTGTTCATGTAGGACTGTTAGGGTTTCCTTAGTAAAATGTAGCCTACAAAATGGAAAAACCTGACTTTTTCCAAAATTTTTGATTTCTACTGCATGTGTGAACCTTGCACACCACATAAGTTCCAACTACACAGAGATAGCCTGAGTGTAGTATTACTTGACTACAAGATATTCAGGTAACTCTGTAATGGTTGGTTAATGATACTTGGTTTAAAACTTGTCAGAGGTCTGATAAAAATGTGAGCAGTGGCACTTACTTCTTTCAAAGCAACAATCCCCACCAGTCTCCCCAGGGTGGTGACATAAGCATGACTCAGACCCAGGAGAGAAAACAATGAATGGACCTGTTAAATGAAAAGAAATTTATTCAAACATACAAAGCATTTTATTTTGCTGTGTACAGCTACCCGTAGCCCATGCCACACAGCTGAAATTTGGCTACCATTATTGTTCACTGAATTATTTTCACAAAGGCAGTCTTTTGTCGTTTCACGGTACCTTCACAGTAACATCTCCTAAATTTCCAATTCCTAGGAGAAGTTTGATTGACATGACAATGAGGCAAATTCAAATTGTACCTTCAAATTTACATAAGCCACTCTGATTGGATAATATGTGCAGATCAGTGAAATGTCCTATACCATGCACTATAGAGTGAATGGCTCAACAAAGTGGCAACACATTCCAAAATTACAACACAGTACACAGATTGTTTGAAAGTGATTAGCAGCAACTTTCATCAGCAGAAGAGACTGGCAATTATCAATAATAAAGCTGCACGGTCGGGGGGTGCTGAAAACAGGTAATGACATTGGAGGATTTGAGTACACTTTGTGGGGAGAACTTCAACCATGTGGTATATGTGAGTCAGCCATAAAGCCAGTTAGATTCTCAAACATTTTCACACCACATCCCACTCTTGGGGACCACCCACACACACTGCTAGACTAAAGGAATCCAAGCTGGTATTTCATTACCAAATGATAAATGTGAAGGTTTGAACAAAAATATCTACACTCTAAAAATGTCCTAGTCAAATTTGAATAGAATCTAATCAATAGGGACACAAACCGGAATCTTGTCAAATCTTTGACTAGATTCGGCTAATAAATGAAACGAATAGTTTCATTTTTGCACCATTTCTAGTCAATTTTGAAACAAATCTTGTCAAATATTTGACAAGCTTCCGGTTCGTGCCCCAATTGACTAGATGTTTTTTAGAGTGTATAGTCCTCTTCAATTTCTCAGCAACTTTGGATCTAGACCCATACTTTGAGAGTAAAGTGTTTGAATGCTTTACCTAAGGCAAATATTGGTGTGAGCTTGATGTACTGTACTAATGTTAAATGAATTTACACCAAATTTCCTTTTAGTAAGAACATGAAGCTGCAACCTCTTTTACAGTCAGACTGTTTAGGGTATGTACATACAGCTGTGACATAATGAATACTTGATGGGTAAAATGTCCAAATACAGAGAGATGTGCAACCAGTGCCCTGTTTCATAAAAGAAGTTACACACAAACTAAAAGTTTGATTACATATTACGATATTGCACGATAAATCAAGATCCAGCATAACTCTTTATGAAACTGCTCAGTTATTAAAGGTCTGTGATACATTTCTATACGCCCAACTCATTTCTCCACACAAGATTGGTTTACGTCCTTACTATGTTGCATTTACCAATTTTCAGCATTTACCTTATGTAATGATGTTCTTTCCACAAGCTGGAAGGGTGCAGGGTCTATGTGACTATCCTTTAAGTCAAGTTGATCCTTTAGTTCTTCTGCTTCCCACACCTCTTGCTGTTGACAAAAAATTAAAATTCTGTCAAGCCTTAACCTACTGAAAGTACTAATTTAACAGAATTTTATTTCATTCCAAAGGAATACTGTTTTTTTGTCAGATTTGGTTCAACAGAACGAGTCACTGGTAAGATATCCTAGGAACTATAAATATTTATCCACTTTTCACAGACGGAAATAAGGTCTTCTATTTTTCAACTTGGGTATTTCTTTGGTCCTGGAATAGGGAACTATAAGACAAAGAATGATATTAAAGTTCTAACCTCTTCCACTGTCATGTCTTCAAACTCACCAAATGGCTGTGAAGAAAAGATTAAAGAAAGTGACCATTTGTGCAACAGAATTGTGGGAAGCTTTCAACAAGGAGGGTACAACCCTAGAAGGACAGTTCCCAATAAAATTTTCAAAAAGGGCAATTTTGATATTACAGTTCTTTTCATTTGCACAAAGGACACTTAAGTCAATTTTTCTGGGTTTTTATTGGGGGTGGGGGGGGGGGGGATAAGGGGGTGGGAGATAGGGGACAGTGGTGTGCACATGCTTACATGCTTACAGTTCTAGTAAAAGGAGAGGAGGTCCATCAACTGAGATACTTTTAATCCTGCTTCATGCCAGGATGTATGTGTATTTCAACTGATGTATAATCCAGTCATCTGTGTTTTCAAGTCCTTAACCAATAAACCGCAGAATTAAAATATTGTAACTTTCATCCCACTGCGAAACTAAGTACGTTGCTATATAAACAATACGAAGTAGCGTGAAGTTAGGACATGACGGACACATCCGTCATATGCAGTTGACTAGTTAAAGGATCCAGATTTAAGATAAAATGTATAACAATGACCCTTCATGCAGTCTAACGGTAAAACCTACCAGGTTTAATCAATTATAGTCAATTAGAGTTGTACCATGATGTCTTCAAAAATTAATATGTTGCAACTTGGTCTTGCATTTCTATCCTTCTTAATGTTACATTTCTTGATGTAATCTTTTTCTTGCACCTGTTATCTCACTTGCCCATTCCTTTCTGTATATTAATTCTTCTGATCATTGCCTTTGTTAAGTTTTGGCAATCTTCCAAGGTATATCAACTTGAGGCACCATTCAAAAACATCTAAAATCAAATCTTACATAAACTATAAATCTTATATGTGGGAATACTACGGTCAAATACTCTTTCAGTTCCCAATTCCCTCTCTGCTACATGTTGACCAATTTTACACTTTTCCTGGGTTGGTCTATTCACAAATTAGGTAAAACTGTGCACTGCTCATGAAAAGTACTTCTTCTGGATTCATGGTGTCATATTTCACCTTTATGGTAATTACAATGGCATATCTCTCAACAACTGACCATTATACCTCTGACTACAATTATCTTAGGAATGGAAAGCTTGTTCTGCTTCACAAATTTCTGGATATATGTATGCCATATACAGTGAGTGTGGGGAACTACTTGCAAATATGAAAGTTGCAGTGATTTTGTATTAAGGTTACTAAACATCATCACACACACACATGCTGTGCTTGCAATTTATACATACAAAGTGCACAAATAAGCTTTTCTATTTTATACGATTTTCTAACAAAGTAACTATAAATGCATTTTCACAAGTTTGCAAATTCCTTGACATACTTTTACACAAGAATAATGCCTTCAATACTCATATGTTCAGAATACTGCCCATATGTATGAAGGATGTAACAAATAGGTCATTTTGGTTTCCTGTGTTCGTTTCCGTCGTGTCTGGGTTTCCGGTACGTATAGTCCCCTCCTCGCTTCCTGATTCCTGCTTCATTACTGCTACCGGCTTCTCTAGTCAGATATGCGGCGAAACCCGCCCCTAAGGAAAAAAAATACGGACAGAAAATCGCAGCTGCGTGTTAATATGTATGTATCGGACAAAAAAATAAATGAAAATAAATGAAATAAAATGAATGAAATATATTATCATTCTATACAAAATTATGATAGTGTTTTTTTTTTGGTATTATCAGCTAACGAAGGATAGTGTTTCCGTTGAAAATACATTATGGGGAAGGGTTCACTAGATCGAAGGTTCACTAGACCGAACTTTCCACTACTTTAAAATCCTAACCCTAACCATAATCCTTCCTCAAACCCTAATCCGACCCGAGGCTAAGTACGTTAGGCCTAGTCCTAAATTTTATTCTGTGATTAATCTGAATCCTACCCCTACTTCTAACCCGGCGAAGTAGATTTCGTTGAAGCTGATCTTCGGTCTAGCGAAGCTTGGATATCATATAGTGAACCTTCGGTCCGAGTGGGTAGTAGCTCCCATGGAGCAGGATATAGGAACTACCCCAACAATAAAGGTAGGGGTTGTCTCAGGTTAGTGGCAACTCCTTGATTATATAGGGCATGATGGGGAGTTGTTACTTCCAATTGACAGCTCCTGGTGGAACCAACTACATCTCTATAAGTAGATCCAAGCCCGTAGCCAAGAGCCTATAAGGGGCCAGGTTAAGGGGGCGACCTCCTAGAAAAGGGGGCGGCCTCCTAGAAAATCAAAAATTACCATTTCTTTAATGCGTGTTAGTGTATAGTTTCAAACCCTAAATATATTTCGCCCTTGAATGCTATATTCACCCCCTTCAGTAATTGTCTGGCTACAGGCCTGACTGGATATGTCTAGTGCAAAGATTACAACTGTCCCTGTTTGACCGGGACTGTCCCGATTTGGACTATGTCGTCCCGGTTTCCAAAAAGTTGTTGTGTCACTACACCGATGCTCTTCCGTACCGTGAATGTGGCCTGTTGAGAGGGGATGATTCGATTCTGAATGCGAGCTTCAAGCTGATCTTGCTTTTAGAACGGGAAAAATGCCAGTAACAGGAAGGTGTTATTAGCTAATAACACCTCCCTGCCAATAAGTAGGCCTCATGTTCCAAATGGATGTATTATTCTGAGTTGAGCGCCAAGCAAGAACTCCACACTGTCCCATATGGAAGTGTAGTGTAGCTGTAGCGTAGCCAGAGGGGGGCAGGGGGCAGACTGCCCCCCCCCCCGGGCGAAAAATCGAAGTAAAATCGGGACGACGGAAAAATGAAAAAAAAATAAACGAAGGGAAAAAGAGGGAGGAGGAAAAGGGAAGGGGAAGAGGAAGGGGGAAGAAGGGAGAAAAAGAGAAAAAAGGGAAAATAACAGGAGAAAAGGGAAATAAAATAATAACAATAAGAATCATTATCGATGGAAAGAAAGGATGGAGAGAGAAGGAAACGGGCTTGATAAGGTAGAGCACTGGTTCAAATATCGATGGGACGAGTATACTGATACAGGTAGGGCTAGGGACCGTTGAAAAGACCAAAGGGAATGAGAAAGAGAAGGGCTAAGAAGGCAGAAACGGGACGAGGGATGAAGCGAGGCAGATTGTGCATGAGAAAGAAGAAAAGATGATCTAGGAAAGGGATTAGAGAGCGTTAGACGACTAGGGAGTCCGGAAGGACAGACTATGAAGCAGAGCAGTCAGAGTAAGGGGATAGAAAAATGGACGTAAAGCAAGGCTGTCAGTGTGGTGTGCTTCAGTGTGCTTCAAAATGTGTCAAATATAGCACCATTTTTCATCTCAGCGAGCTTCTAAAAGCAAAAATTCCCCTCCCCCGGGACGGCGAACAATCAATTTTTGGTCTCTATATTATAACAATAATCACTAAACAAATAGCAGTCTGAAGAACGGTCAATCATCTAGTTATAAAGATGACTACCTTTATGCTGGTCATTGGGCAAGCGTGAAACCAGGGGGTGGAGGAAGAGGGCAGCCGCCCACCTTATGTTTAGTATTTTATTATGTTTACTTTTTACAATAGTGCTAGTGTTTCCCCTTTTTATATGCGATAAATAGGCCCGGGAAGTGCCATTTCCAGCCATCTGGGAGGCATTTTGGACCAAAATTTCCTTGCGCTCCGCGCCACCATCGGTTGGCGCGGAGCGCTGAGAGACTTTCTATGAGCTGCGTCCCTCCCACTTCCTGGACATTTTTTTGCTACGCCCCTGTTAATAGTTTGCGTCTAGCCAGTCGGACTTTTCTCTGTGCCAGTCGGTGGAATTCACAGTCTACCCCCACCTCACAAATCCTGCGCACGCCACTGGTGTAACGTACAACACCCCGGGAGGGATCATTTCCTCAGTGTAGTTTGAGAAGGCATTTTGGCCAAAATATTCCCTGTACGCTTCGCGCCAACTGGTGGTGGCGCTCCGCGATGATAAAGTCTCAAAGGGTCTCTCTGAAAAAAGGCTTTGATCCCTCAAGAATGATTCCTCCTCGATCAGTGGCGTAGTCAGCGGGGGAGAGGGGGACGAGTTGCCCCTGTGGAAAAATCTTGGGGAAAATTTTGAAAGTGAATATATGGTGAAATTTGCGCATTATCTGGTAAAATTTTAAATTTCTCAACCAGTGCACTTTACTTATTTAAAAGTATATGCCACACTTGCACAACCAGTCCTCATTAAGGTTTTCAGAGATGGAATGATGACACCATGCTTATAGTTGTACCAGTTATGTTTTACTATCTGTTTTATACAGCATGGGATCTCTGGACCTCTGACAAGGGACTCTGTCCTTTTACTGTATACTTCCAATGTTTCTTG
This sequence comes from Holothuria leucospilota, assembly GCA_029531755.1. Taxonomy (NCBI): domain Eukaryota; kingdom Metazoa; phylum Echinodermata; class Holothuroidea; order Aspidochirotida; family Holothuriidae; genus Holothuria; species Holothuria leucospilota. Next base: position 18,584,892 of record CM055981.1, on the reverse strand, counting down.
ATAATTAAAGCAGCAGTATTGTGGTATATGCAGTTTGTTAGAATGGGTCAGTGGTCAAATGCTATACTCTGGTACAAGGGCAGGTCCTCGTAAAATTTGGACTGATTGTGGTGAATGTGGTGAACTGATGAAGGGAAAGGTGTACCAGGGTTCACTTAATTACTGTACTTCACCCATTGTGATTTTGATCTACCAGTTGAAGCAAAATTCACCAAGACCTGAAGACAAGCAAGATAAAAAAGCTTCCTAAAAAAATAGGAATTCTTGGTGATGTATTCAGTTTACATTTAGCACCAAATGTGGCACCATTTTGCATCTAGCCCACCTTATATGAGTAAAAATTTTCCAAAGGGGAGGGGGACCCCCCTTAGACCCGTCCCCCAGGACGGCGATCAGTCACATCAGCCAGGTCAGAGGAAAGCACCCGGACAAAATTTGGACCTGCGGAGAACACTGATTATTAGGAAGCAGATCACTAATTGGGGGAAATCTTGGTGCTCTTGCCCCCCCCCCCCCCGACAAAAATCCTGGCTACGCCACTGTCCTCGATCTTACACCGAGTTTACCACTGACAGTTCACCCCGGCTTCATCAAATCGAGTTATGGTAAATAGTTAAATTGTGATCATCGTGACTATAAGTTCGCATACTGACAAGGCCATTTGAATATCAAGTAGATAATTTATTCTCATGCCCCCAATTCTATTCCAAAGCTTCCGTGATAAACTGGACCCAAAAGAAACGGTGGGGGGGGGGGGACCCACCTCTACAGTTAGTTTGAAAAATCATGAAATCGGGACGAAAATTTTCATTTTGCCCCCCCCCCCCGGGCCGAAGACCCTGGCTACGGGCCTGTAGTGTAGGATAGGTTGGAGTTTAGATGAATAGATCACATCAGGGAAAGCGCCAGGTGGGGAAGGAGTAGAGGCCATGGCATCGCCGTCGGGGACATTTTCCACGCCGTGTCAGGGAGCAACGAGCACAATCAAGCATGTTATCCCTGACTTCACACAGTCGCGCCCCCAACAATTTATCTGAATTTGCTCAAGAAAGGCAGATGTCTTTCAATCAAAACCCCAGTTATCAATTTGTTACAATAAAAACCCGAATGTTTCAAACTTTGCTAATAGTACTTCACTGAGAATTTAAGAATTTTCTCATAGAAACCCAAATTTTCAGTTAAAATCCGAAATTTTGGCGTGTTCCCCATGCCGAAAATGCCAAAAATGTTTGCTTTCGTCATGCATCTAGCAACCCACACCTTTTTAAGGGGCTTCGGGTTGCTGGCACCCCGTCGGGGAGGTTAACCCTCCCCCATTCCGCCGGGCAGCCACCAACTGCAAATTATGAACACGTGTAATTAGTACAAAGCTTATGTTATTCGCATTACAAATAATATGCTTGTTTGTTGTTTGCGATGGTCTCCTCTTGTCTATATAAAATATTTCCAAGTCAACTATCACACTGGTACATTGTGTGATACATGCATATCTCGGAATCAAGGGTGCAAGCTTTGAAATTGTCCCGGTTTGAACGTCCAAGGGTTGGAAATTGGAATGTCTGCTAGTGGGTTGCAAATAGCACAAAGTGCATTCGCTTAATTCAGGATTATATCACTACCCAAGCCGGTAGCCAAGAGAGGACGCAGCTGCAGGGAGACCGGACGTCCAGTAAAATACAGGATTGGCCCTTATTTGGTTAATATGTCCCTCGCCCGTACTGAACTTCTACGGGGCACCTATTTGTCCAGTATTTTCCACATTGCTTAAAACGGTTCCTTATGAAATAGAATCAAATATGCCTAGGCCTAGCTAAAGGAAAAACGATTTTGCAGGGGTATAATGAACGGATACAACCACTGCAAACAACACAGAAATGTACGGTAGAGGTGCCTTATGGAACGCCAAAAGGGCACGGATATTTTGTTGTTCATTTTGTATTTTGACTTTGTATTTTGATTTTGTATATTGATTTTGTACTTTCATTTTGTATTCTCACTTTGTATTTTCATATTGTATTTTCATTTTGTATTTTCATTTTGTATTTTCATTTTGTATTCCCATTTTGTATTCTCATTTGGTATTCTCATTTTGTATTCTCATTTGGTATTCTCATTTTGTATTCTCATTTTGTATTCCCAGTTTGTATTCTCATTTTGTGTTTTCATTTTGTATTCTCATTTTGTATTCTCATTTCGTATTTTCATTTCGTATTTTCATTTCGTATTTTTATTTTGTATTTTCATTTTGTATTTTCATTTTGTATTTTCATTTCGTATTTTCATTTCGTATTTTTATTTTGTATTTTTATTTTGTATTCTCATTTTGTATTCTCATTTTGTATTCTCATTTTGTATTCTCATTTTGTATTCTCATTTTGTGGTAACACTGAGGCAGCCTCAAAAGTACGCATCATATGCAAACACCGATATATCTAGCACGCCAAAGTTACATAGGCCTGATGTAAACCGAACCGTCCCGTTCGGACTAATTTGAAAATGGAAAGAATTCTACTAAATCTTGGCTACGAACAACTTGTCATCGACAAGTTTGCCGTGGAAGGGGTGAGTGCTGTCAGTTGCTAAGTGCTTTGCACTTCGCGCTCGACCTGCACACTATGAGTGTACACAACGCTACTTTCAGCTAGTGTCCTGTATTTCAGTTTTCAAAATCTGGTCACGGGGGGCCCTCCCCTAGGAAAATTTTCGCCCCTAGAAAATTTCAAGTAACCTTTGCCTTAATACATTTTAACACATTTCACACCCTTAAAGGGGAAATGCAGTCACCCCAACTTGAAGTAGTGTAGTAGACTGTCCTGTTTCATGATTGGCTCTTTAGAGTCATGTGACAATATTTTTTCTCCTCAAATGTGAAATTTACTAGAAGTAACTGATTGGTTTACCTTGACTATGAAATACTGAAGTCCTAAAATATTATGAAAGATACTTTGAAGAGAAATAAGAAGAAAATTGTGAGATTTAGCTGTTGCTTCAAAATAAGTTTGGGGGCGACTGCTCTTGACCTTTAAAGACAGACAGTCATCACCCCAAAGTATATTTTTAGTGTATGTATATCAAAATTCTCAGTTGGTCACTGCTCTTTGATTGACATCAAAGTTTGAAAATTTGAAAGATGCAGAGTAGCTCACATTCCACACAAGGCAGAGAGAGTACTTTTATTACATTTTATAGCCTTGTATGCTCACCAGGACATGGCCTTAAGCAATAAAACAGGTTTATTCTTGCACAAGGAAGAGCCTCATACAGCTATGGGAGGAGCTAGAAGATGCATAGTTGGGAGAATTGGAACTGTCTGGGATCATGAAAATTCCCCTTTAAATATATTCGCTCCCCTTGGAAGCTGTCTCGCCCCTTCAGTAAGCCTACCTTGTCTGGCTATACGGTCCTGTCCTTGCCCTGTAGATCCCACTCAGGCTACGTGTGTCAATTACCACTTATTCACGTCGGCAATTTCTTTTTTAGTCGACAAAACATGACACCGACCTCCCCCGATCAGTGCAACTGCCACGCCCTTGCCTGCATGCTTGGTACAGGATATTTATGAAGTGACAAATCATACGGAACACGCCAGCCCGATCGACACCGCAATGTTTACCCACACATCTTCGCAACTGACTGTTGAGCTGTATAGTCACAGCTAGTAGAGTTCAGCCACACGGGCAGTTTTTCGTGGCAATGAGCTGAACGAAAAATTTCGTTCACTCCATGGGGGTAGACCAGGTCCAGGTATGAAGCAGATCAGGGAGTTGCGGTAACAACCACAGTCTGCATTAGTTGAGTGAAGGTTCTCACATTTCTTCATACTCATCCTGTTCAATTGTGGGTCCATATACTTACTATTAATGTCCGACCGATATCACATGGGTGTAAAGAAAACGCCTTAAACTTAGAAGCCCAGAACTCAATTTGTTTCTTCAACCAGTTTTCAAATCAATGGTTTGGCAGTTTGGAGAGTCGAGGTGGATTCAGAACATAAGCAATAACATTACAGTTGCCGAGAAGGACCTTAAACATTCCAACGTAAAGACTTACCTTAATAAGTAGGTTGGTCCTTTATAATTAAGTGTACTCTTGGACAAAAGCAGTGGCGCCGGCACGGGGGCATGGGAGGCGAATGCCCCCCCCCCCCCCATCGATTTCTGAAAAAAAAGTCTGAAAATTTTAAAATGATCCCAAAAGCCGTTGAAGCTATAGATTTCTGTAGGGGGGTAGAGTGACATGACAGGTATCTTCCATTACTTACGCTAACCCTATCTGCCAGTGGTGTAATATTAGACCTCCTTATTGATCTGTTTGCTTTGTGGTTCCTTCTCACAGCTGTTGGGGAGGCTCTCCCATTCAGTCCCAGCAGAGCTATTCAGTGTGTCATGCATGAGTGACTTTCAACAATACAAGCTCTCAGGAGTCAAGATGAGGTTCATGCCTGCCAGGAAGTTGAGCTGCACAGTTTATTTGCTAAGGGAATTAGTTGTGGTTAGAGTTTTTCTCAATCCTGGCTAATGGATATTCCCTCTAATGAGGTGTGTTTTCGACCGAGTGATGGATCTATTGTAATCTTTTTCTATCACAAATGATTCTCAAACCATCAGAATTTTTGCATATCCTTCATGCACCAACTATCCAAATTTTCGCGCGCTCCGCGCACTTCAAACCTTACCTCCATACACTGGCGTAGGCAGGATTTTTGTCTGGACGGCTAGCTGCAGCCTGATCGCCGGCCTGGGGAGGGTGTAGGGGGAAGGGGTTCCCTTTGAGAAATTTTTGAATATTTAAGTACCCTCAGATGCAATCTGGTGCAACATTTAGCATCATTTGAAGTCGATTTTTTGTTCCATTACAAAAAATAAATAGCTCTGCAGAGAATAGGAGGCGCACCCTGGATCCGACTCTGAAGTGTCATAAGAAAAATTATGCTATGCAAATCAAAGGTTGTCAGTACATTGGTGTAGTCTTGTAGTCAGGTGTTTTTCCCAGGGGTAGGCACTAGCCTATCCAGATTTTTCCCCAGGGGTGTTGGTGGAACTCAGTCATAAGAAGGTGTCAAATAAATTACCAAAAGGCATTAGCATTATAACTGAACGTGGCCAATAGTTTCGGCTCCAGAACATTGATGAAGCCATGGGTTGAGCACTGGCATAGGATTAATAACGCTATCTGCAATAAGACAAATTTTGCAATGCAAACAAAGACGCAATGGCGTAGTCATAATTATTTACCACGTGTACGAGGAATGGAGAGGTTAGTGGTATATGGAATAATTCCTTGCGCAAAATTACAAACTTCCGAAGGAGTTAGAAAAATGAATTTGTGCGTGTCATTACAAATTTAACTGCGGGTGTCAATGCTGAATGTGATACTTCAGTAATTTGTATAAATAAATCATTAAGCCTGTCATCCATTCATACATGATCCGTGCGTTTCCGTGTCCGTGTATGCGTGAAGTGAACATCCATTTATACGTGAAAACTTGTCCGTGACCGCCCCCGTTGCAAGCTAGAATGTCATTTTCTGTTGCCCCTCTTTTACTAACACCATGATAACTTGCTAACACGATCTCGAGTTCGCTGCGTCCCAAGTTAGAGGAACACAATCATTTCCTGCTACTGGCCAGTATTCCTGTAGGAAACGGCAAAATGACAGAAGGTGAAAGCATAGATGGTATGTTCAACTCCTAAGCAATAGACTTCCGAGTCCACGATTTGCCAATGAATACGGCGTCTATGCGCTGGGGCAATGTAGCGTCCCATATGCCGGAATGTTTCTCACCATTTCTATTAGTTTTTCACATGTAATTTGCTCTGTCAACCTGACTGCCTTGTGTTTCGACTTCGTGCTGGTCTGTGGTAAAGTACGATCCAGTGTGAAAGTCATGCATATCACGCATCCGTGTCCGTGAAAAATTGCTCCTTGAGCGATTCCTCCAGGATGCTGACACGGACACGGAACGCATGAATGGGATGGCTCCTAATGTTTTTACTATGTGAGTGATTTTGCATTGACACGGACACGCACGCGGACGCGGACACGGATCACGTATGAATGGATGGCAGGCTTTAGCAAAAGGGCGCCATCTTTATGGAACAGCTAGCTTGGAAAGTGCTCGTGACTGAGATAATTGACGACAGTATTATTGCCAAATTTTGGGAAATAAGTCAAAAATCGAATTGATTTGCAAATGATTTTTTTTTAATTAAAAATAAAAATAGTTAATAACTCAAGTAATTAACGTTGAGGAATGATTTGCACTACCTTCAGGTGTGTATGGGCAACACGTATAGGTGTATTTTTCCAGAATTCGATTGGGGGCATGGCCCCCTGGCTCCCCTCTGGCTACGCCAATGCCTCAGTGTTATTCTTATTATCGATATCCCGGAGAAGCGCAACAGCAAAAGTTGAGAGCTGTTTATGAATTCCGAGGTAAAAGAGCGGCTTTCTGATTGGCATATAGGTTTGTTTGGGGAACTGAAAGCGTCTCTATGCAGAGAAAGAATGCAGGTTTTGTCATGAAAATCTTATTTAATGAAAAATTTTGGCGCGGTTCGAGGGCTTCCGTCACGGGTTGCACTCCATCTCATGACCATTATTACATGGAACTATTCTTATCATAACACTTTTCCGAAAAACACTAGGTACATCTCCAACCTCTGTAGGCGCCTCGCATCGATATGAAATCTTTCAATCTGATATGTAGCATGATCATGGGCGTAGGAGCCCAAGTTGATTTTTATTTTTTTTTTGGGGGGGGGGGATGTAAAGACTTGCCAGAAAGATATAACCAAAAATTTCCTTGCGCTTTACGGGCATTCAATATGTTAATGTACATATCATATAGGCATGCATCGATCATCAGACCGCATGCCAATTATATACAATCATTTGCTGTGTTACTCCCCTTCCATGTTGATTATAATGTTGGGGATTTCTCTCATGGGGGTGGGGGCATGCATTTTGTTGTGGGATCGCCGGCCAGGAGGATGGGTCAAAGGGGAGGGAGCCCCCCTCCCCTTTCAAAGTTTTCGAAACTTGACCTTACTTGCGATCTGATGCCACATATGCTACCTTGGAATTAAAATTTGCAGGCGCGGATCCAAGGGGGGCTTTCCCGACCTGAGCTCCCCCTTTTTTCGCCACATCAACAATAACAAATACGGGAAAATTAGCAAAATGTTAATCTAGGAGAATATTCAAGGGGGTTTTTAGCCCCCCCCCCTTTTCGAAATGTCTGGATCCGCGACTGATTTGAGTCAAAAAATGTACGCATTTTAGTACTAAAAGAATCGGCATCAGTAAAGGAGCATGGCCCAATTCCCCCCTAAATTATAGGTGTAGGAAGGGGGGCTGGGGGATTTATCCCCCAGTCAAAAATTTGGGGGCTGAAGTATGCTTCCGCCCCCAAAGATCCAAGGAAAAAACCCTTGTCTCTTCTGTAAGAAATTTCAAAAATTTGCAGTAATATTCCTTGAAGTTTGTCCAAAATTTTGCACCAAATTTCATCCGAGGACCCTCAAATACCCAAAAATTTTCCAACGGGGAGGGGGACACCCCTCCCCTTAGACCCTTCCCCCAGGACGGCGATCCGAAACAAGGTTCAGCCTCCAGTCTAGAAAAGCTTCCTACGCCTATACCCTAAATACACCACTGATAATCATAAGTTTAACCATTATTAAAAAAGCACACTGGTGAATTAATACCGAATATATAGGTGCTGGTAGATTCAAATCATAACTTTATTTTAATTACCACGGAAGTTTTTTAAACTACTGATAACTTTCAGCTACATCGTTCAAAATAAGTAAAAATACAATAGTTGTAAAGTGCTCGGCGTCATACTCTATAGTATCATTTGGTAGTCAGATAATACGCACCGTGTTAATGCCCCAATTTATGTAATTAATCCAGAACCAGGGGCGGCGCCAGGGTATTTCGATAGGGGGAGCAAAGCGTGAGATGAGTGATTGCCGTCCTGGGGGAGGGGTCTAAGGGGAAGGGGTATCCCCCTCCCCACCGGGAAATTTTTTGTTAATTTAAGGTTGCTTAGATACAAAATGATGATGTCTTTGTTACATATTTTCAACTGATCATATATGGCTGGAAAGTTTATAATAAGGTAATTTTAATTTTTGTTATGGGAAAGATGCTTTTCTGGGGTGGGGTGTCCCCTCCCCTTTGAGAAATTTTTATCAATTTAAGATTGCTTAGATGCAAAATGGTGATGTCTTTGGTATTTTTTGAGCTGTCATATATAACTGAAAAATGTTAATAATTTTATTGAATTTTAAGTTTTGGTTTAGTGAAAGAGGAGAGTAGCCTTTGTTGTCCAAGAGAAGGGTGTATAGTCAACAAACCTTCTGAAGCCACCCCCGTTTTATGTATGGGTATGTTTTCACTCAAAAATACGTGCGTTGAGTCGACAGAAACACGAAGTATTACGAATATTTTCGTTGCTTCATATATGCATTATACAAGGTATCTAAAGGCTGGCAGACACAGGAATAGGGCCTCCTGGAAGCTCTGGACTAATTATATGGATCAAATATATGCCTACCCCACCCTCCTCCTTTCTTCTTTCTCCTTCGCTTCCCCATCTTCTCTTTCGTTTTCTCCTTTTCTTTTTTCCTGTTCTTTTCCTTCTCTCTTTCCCCTGTTCTTGCAAATGATAGGAGGCGGTTGCCCTGCCCCATGTGGCATCGCCCTGTTTTCCTTTGCTCGTTTTCTGATTGACTCAAGATTTCTTCATACAGTAAAGATTGTGTTGTGTACGGTGATAAACCTACTATTTAAAATTCGTTTTCTATGGATTACTCTGTCGAGACAACACCAAATTAAAGCACAATAAGGCATAGGCGTAGGTAACTTTTCGAGACTGGGAGCTGAACCTTGTTTCGGATGGCTGTCCTGGGGAGGGGTTTAAAGGGAGGGGTGTCCCCTCCCCCTTTGGAAAATTTCTGGGTATTTGAGGGTCCTCATGATGCAATTTGGTGCAACATTTTGGGCAAATTTTGAGGAAAATTGCTGCAAACGTTTTACAGTTTTTACTGAGGAGACAAATAAGGGGCTTTTGACCTTGGATATAGTATGCGTCTGCCCCCAGATTTTTGACTGGGACTTTAGCCCCCAGCCCTTCGCTTCCTACGCGTATGCAATAAGGGAGACATATAATATGATTTCAAAGTTTAATTCGTTTTATGAAATGTTTTTTGTATTTTTATTGTCAAAATGTTCGTTAAGTGATTGACTCATGATACCCTCAATATATATGTTCACGTTCTAAATTTTAAATGGTCACATGCTGGAAATGGAGAGGCAGTAAATGTTTGAGATTGCCAAACATTACATAATCCGGACGGGGGGAATACCCATAGACGGAAGGTTCACTGGGTCGAAGGTTCACTAAAGACCGAAGATTCCCCGAACGAAAATATATTCCGAGTTACGGGTAGGGTTGGGGTTTTGGTTAGACAGACATTCATGGATCAGGCGTATCCCCTGATGCACAAATTAGCTGTCTGTATTTTTTGGTGTAGCTTGCAATGATACGCACCTTTTCTCCGAGAGAGGGAAAACTTTTTGCTCTGTGACACCATATGTGTAAGGTCTCACAATAACTTGGCTTGAGGGTATACTACTGTATTGTTTTAGCTTTACTCTCGGTTCCTATGCCCTTTTTGTTTGCGTGTTATGTATAATGGCCTTAGTGTTTATGTAATACTTAACCTGCATTCATGTAAACAATGGAGAAAACAGAAAACATTATCCGTGCGGCGATTGCAAGTTTCAGGCATTTGTAACGAACAATTTAACCAATATTGTGATGGATAGGTGACATACTGTAACACCTCACCCCACCCCTTACAAAATTATGTGTCTTAAAACGTTTTTTAGACGATTTTATTTTTTGGGTTGAAAAACCATAGGTGGGGCAAATGCCTGCCCTGCCCCCCCCCCCCTGTGGCGCCGCGCCTGTCCAGAACTTCCAGGAAGCCATTTACCAGTGGCGTAGCTACAGGGGGGAGGGGGAAATTGCTCTCCCCCAACTCTGGAAAATGAAAAATTCGGAAATTTACGATAAAGTATGCAGTCCCTGAGGACGACTAGTCGCCCCAACAGTTTACCTATTTTTGGTCTCAAGAAGACATTTTCTCTAATATGAACCCAAAATTTTCGGCGCGCTACGCGTTGTAGAGTCACTCCAGTTTTTTCATTAGTTTCATTCCACATAGCTAGACAGAACAAGTCCTGTCCACCTTACCAAGTAACATGTAGACAGAGTACACAGTTTATGTAGAGGTCGTTAATTCCATCCCATGTTGCAAAGCCTAGTTGCTGTGCTCTTGTGTGTGTCATGCGTAGGGTCAGTTGGTGAGCGACTCACGGAGCAAAGTTTGGCTATTTCATCGGGTAGTCCAGGTATGTATGTTATCCCCGATACGGTCTACAACCTCTACGGTTTTTCTTTTTTTTTTTCTTTTTGTTAACCCCTACGGTTTTTCCTTTTTTTTTTCTTTTTGTTCTTTATGACTACATATGGTTTTTGTGTAAGCCTATCAAAAATTTTCTCGCGCTTCGCGCGCTTTGCAATTTCACGGTTCAGATTTAAAAGAACACTGTCAGGGCACAACTCGGCTCTTGAAGAATAAAGTGACGTTATGCAAAATATGCCGTGGCGGCCAGGGCACATTTTGCATAATGTCACTTATGTGTTTTGTATTTGTTAAATGTAATCCGTATGTTTGTAACCTACATTGCAGAATGCAGAACGTGCCCTAATATAGTAATGCTCACACTTTAAAAAAAAATCGGAAAATTAAGGTAATTGCCCCCCCCCCCCCGGAAAAAAGTCCAGCTATACGCCACTGCCCTTTACCTATGTCTGCCAGCCTGAGATACCCTTTTATAAAGCACAATGAAGCAAAGGAAAATTTTCGTCAAAGTCCAAGAATACTTCTGTGGACTCAAAGCACGTATTTTTGGGTGAAAACTTTATCCGAATAGAAGGCAGTAAAGTAGCCAAAGGGGGGCTTCAGGAGGTTTGTTGACAACATACCCTTCTCTTATACAACATACTCTCCTCTTTCACCCAACCAAAAATTATAATTCACTAGACTATGGACATTTTTCACCCATATATGATTAGTTCCAAAAATATTCCAAAGATAGCACCATTTTTGCCTCTTAGCAACCTTAAATTGACTAAAATTTCACCCCTCCCCCAGGACGGCACCTTTATTTAGTGCCAAAGGAAGGGTCCCCACGGCTGTATACAACCACATAGGGACGCATAAAAAGGTACAATTAACACAGACTTTGGGGGTTGAGTAGGCATTACGACGTGCCCCCAATTACCAAATCCTGGCGGTGCCACTGGACGAAGGCCTATCTCATTTTCATGAAGGGATCTGCCATGAAAATTGGAATGGATCATTGCTGAGAATGCATTATCATTTTCGACCAGTAAATGTTCCAAGGATAACAAGGCAGGCACGTTAATTAATCAATTGCGAATCCCGTTGTAGGAGCCGCCTTCCACCATGGACACTGACTAGATGGAATACAACCTCGCTCATTGCATGCACAGTTTATGAAGTAAACAGGATAACAGGATAACAGGCTTTGCCCCCGGAAGCTCTGAGTTTTTAGCATAATCTCTTGGTAAAAATTAAGTCTCATGCAGGATTGCTATATTTTGGTTGATGCATTATCCAGTGCAAAGAATACGGTTAATTCTAATGTGTTAGGCTATTCTTCCCGTCATGCCACTATACTTCAGGAGCTGAACCTGTCGTTCAGAACTGGAACACTATGTGTTCAGCATTTGAACACTAGACGCGTCAGCCGTTCAAAAAGGGAGAAAAAGTGTTCAGAATCTTAACACAAGCGTTCAAAATATGCTTTGAACGCCAGGATCTGAAGATGGGTTCTGTATCTGTTTCATTTTGGTGTTCAAAAGTTAAAAGCCTGAGATTGCAGTGAAGGGAAGACACGCGCCGCACGCATTATTTTTTTTCCCAGGATGTTTGCAGAATGTGTTTGAAGTCAAGGTTAGGGTTTAGAAGACGGGCTAAGGATACCCTCTCCATAGGTAATCGGGTGCTGCTCCCCATGGTGATGATAAAATTGAGGAATAATGTGCAGAAAGTGGTTTTTCAAGAATGTCATATGACCCGAAATAGTGCACCTATACGGAAGCCGTTAATTCCCTTTCTTTTCCCGAGTTCCCGACGGACTCAGTCACTCGTCCAATTACACCGACGGCCGTTGATACGGCCGTATAAGGCCGTCACATGCATAATCAATTTGCCGACGGGCCTTCAACTTGAACGGGCCAATTAGATGACGAGCCGAAAATGGAAATAGCCGATAACAGACTGGCCGTTCTCTTTCTCTTATTTCTTTTCATTCTCCGTCTTCCCTTTCCCTCCCTTCCTTTCCCTTCGTGGCCTTTCTTTTTCCTTCTTCTCTCTTCTTTTCCTCCTCTCCTCTTTTCCTCTTCTTTTCCTTTCCCTCTCCTCTTTTTGCCGACAGACCGAAAATTTGCCGACGGGCGACCAAATATTGGGGGGGTGGGGTGGCGACACCCCCACCCTACCCCCTCCGCTCGCTACGGCCCGGGGCATCAGGAGCAACTTCCAAGTTCTGCTTAGGGTGAGATACCCCAAGAAGTCTGCAGTATTAGGTTGTAATAAACGTTACGTCTGAGGCGGGTGAGATGAAGTTTTAGGACATTCATTTTGGTGTCTACAATATTCTACATGATAGAAGTAACCATCCGGGCTTCGTTCCTACCCCAACTTGACCCCACCAATGACCTTATTGACTGGCCCTGAGGATGTGTGGGTGCATTTTTCACGACCAACCTTTTGAATAATAATTGCTCCAAATTTCGAGGTCCTTTAAAGGGAGAAAGCAGTGGCCCCAAGTTAATTTTCAAAAATCTGCTAAATCTTACAGATCTCCTCTGATTTTACTCACAAGTATCTCTCATTATGTTTCTGTACAAAAACATTGAATATTGAAGGTGAACCAAAGTATTATTCTGCATGAATTTAACAAATAAGACACAAAAATGTTGTGACATGATTGATAGAAATCATTCCTGAATTACTAATTCAAATGAGGGGACTTACCTTTTCCCTTCAACCTTAACCACCCAACCACTAAATATATTTGAAGATAAATGTGTTTTCAAGTTAATTGCTCAATTTGATTAATCAATATGTCCCTGATTTAACATTGCTTGAACTTGAAGGCAATGCATGATTGTCCGCAGGGTTTTGACTATGTTCTGACACTCTGGTCATCACATAGCTTTAGATTCGTAAGGAAAAGTTCGCCTCTTTGTTTTGGGTGAACTTAAGCAGGTTCCATTAGGTGTCAAGAATTTGGTACCAAGTTTACTTTGAAAGTAGCACCCTAGAGCTAATAATGAGACAATTTGGTACAAAGTTTGCTCCAACAAGATCTTCAAATGTGTCAAAATTTGAAGCAATTTATCCAATTCGTAATCACCTTGTCAGGTTAACGTCTTCTTGCTAAGCACAACTTTTCGTTGGCAAGGGTAATATGTTTGGAATGAAATCGCATAGGCTTGAGTCAGGGGGACTGGGGATCGGCAAAACATTGTCGATTTCATGGCAAAATTTATGTTATGATTGTTTGCCAATTAGAGAAAATGTTCGTTACAAACACGTCCCCTTATGCTCCCCATGCGTCTGTGTAAATTATTAAATACACATCTTGAAATTACATTGAGACTACCTCATATCCTCTGACTTCAAAGAAAACTTTCTACACTTCTTTTTAAGTAATTCTGTGCACTTACCACGTTATTCAAGAATAATCGAGGTCCCACAAAGTGTTACAAAGTGTTTAGTGTGCATGTTCAGGACTTTCTTTTAAACAACCGAAATTTCAATTGGGAACAAACTTAGAGGGAGCGGAAAAAAATTGTGTTCATGTCCCCTAAACCACTGGTATGGGCTACGCCATTGTTCAAGCCCCACGATCCAAAGGGCGATAATTTTATCTTCCCCCAAGGACTTGGTACAACAGACATATTGGTTGCCGTGTTTTCTGTACATTGCATACAATCCATCACTGTTCGGTGTTCGAGTTTGAGAAATTACTTAGAGGGCGGTATACACAATCCTTATTTTACTTGGGATAACACATTTCAAAATTTAGAGAGAAATGAAAAGAGCCTCGGCATTGAAAGACTATAATCACGTGCCGAAGGTGCCGTGGTAGTGCACAGTATTTCATTGCAGGGTCCAAACGCCCTTTTTACAGCCCCTGTGTCTTAAAGGTTAGGGAAATTAGCAGTGGTGGATTAAGAAGGGACCAACTATGCCATGCCATTAGGCTCCGGATACGCAGAGGTCCCTCGCACTAGAGGTATAGACATCCACGTATGCAGGATATTTTTTAACCCGGGGTGTGACTTAAATCTGACAAACGCCGAGTGTAACGACTTATGAGAGAGTGTAGCAATTTCTTCTTTCAACCCGGGGCCCCTGGATACGCGCCTGTGCATCGATCATCGATACAATTCTTTGCAAATACATGGTATTATCAAATATATTCGTCAAGACTGTGAAAGGCCTTGAAGTTTTATGTTCGAACACTGCTGCATTACATAGAATGTATTCTAGGAATTAAATTACAACGTAACTCCAAAGTGGGAAAAATTCAAATTAAAGGTGGCTCCCAGGTTGGGGAAGGGGTAATGGCCCCAGTCGGGGGAAGGCTGGCAGCTCGTCAAATATTCGATTCCATCTAATGGGCACGATAAGTATGTAATCCCCGTCGAACATGCACCAGTCGCCCCGATAGTTTTCTTGTTTTTGCTCTCAATGAGAGCAGATTGTTCAATTAAAAAAACCCTAATTTTTCAAATTTTCATTGGAAGTAATCCAAAATTCCAAACTGAACTAGTACATATTTAGGACCCTGCGTTCCTAGCGATACGTACCTTCCCTGACGAAATCTACATTCAGAATCTGCACCGAGACACTTAACAATTGCCCAACAAACCTACTTGCCACTCAAAAAGCCAGTCAAATAGAGCCACGACACTACTCTTTTGCGCAAATGTGGGGGGACATTTGATATTGTGTCCCCCACCCATCGAAATGTGGGGGGACTTGTCCCCCCGTCCTCCCCCCCCCCCCAGGATTGACGCCCATGTGACCGGATAATCTTGAGGAAATGGGAATGGCTAGACACCATAAAGTGGACAGGATTTTTAGTCAGGGCAAAGTTCGTAAACCTGTAAAATTCAAAGCCATATTCCATGACCTCAAACACCTCGGTAGGCCTGCGTGTTTACATTATTCAGATATTAAGGGTACTTACTTATTTGAGTACATTTTTACCAATTTCAGGGATTACGTAACAACAACAACAAAAACCACATGAACTCTTTATAAATCAGCGGCGTAGGAAGATGTTTGACATGGGGGGGGGCAGTCCAGATGTGACTTCTCGACCTTGAACCCCTTCCCACACTAAAACACATTTGCTCAATGTGATTTTTCCGATTTTAATTTGAGCAAAATAAAATATTCAAAGCAAAAGGAAACAAAAAACAACATCATGCAGGAGTGATTTTTTGTTTAGGAGGCTCTGGAGGACTGGGGATTTTGTGGGACTCCTGTTTACTATCTAAGCGGAGCGCCACCATAGGTTGGCGCGGAGCGTACCAAGAAAATTTGAGATTTGAATACGTCCCAGATCGCCGGAATTAATGGCACTTGTCAGCAGCCATCAAGATGTGCAATTTTTGTGAAAAAATGTAAAGCTTGATTTGATTTTTTTTATAAAACACATTTCTGTGAGGACAGACTAGTTGAGCTGGCCTGGACTTGGGGTCCGAGGATTGGAAGTTTGAACCCCATTTACTATCTAAGCAAAGCGCCACCATAGGTTTGCGTGGACGGAGCGTACCGAGAAAATCTGAGATTTTAATACACCCCAAATCACCGGAAGTGGCGCTTGCCAGGATTTCTGAAGCCATCAAGATGTGTCCTTGTTGTGCAAATTTTGTAAAGTTTGATTTGAATTTAACACTTTAAGTCTGTTACAATCTATCCGACTTCATTCAAAATTATTCAGCGTTGAGTTATTCCCCCATGGATTTCAGTGGATTAGTTGGAACTGAGAGTTTCTACAGCCAGAGTCTGTTAACTTATTATTAAGTTGAGTGGAGGTAGCCCCACGATTTGCCCGGCGAACGGCCAACGACCCGAAGCTCCGACACCCCCAATGCCGTCGAGTATTGGTGAGGTGGGATTTGAAGAAAGCCTGTGTACTAGCCTCCATTTCATTCGGGTCATTTATTGCATAAAATTTGTATATACTAGAGAAGCTAAGTTCCGAGTTGATTAAATGTTTTTTCCAGAATCTAAACCGTAAAACTGCAAAGCGCGCGAAAATTTTTCGGGTCATTTTTCACAAAAAAACATAGGCCTATGTAATTATTAAAAACAATAAGAAAAAAAGCTGTAGGGGTTCTAGACCGTATAGGAGATAATATGCATTGTATCGAAACTACCTTGACTATCCGATGAAATAGCCAAATATTGCTCGGTGAGTCCTTCACCAACTGGCTGTACCGCATGACACACAAGACAACAGTAGCTAGGTTTTGCAATATGGGATGAAATTTACGACCTCTACATAAACTGTGTACTTTTCCTACGTGTTATGGTAAGGGTGAAAGGACTTTCGCTATCTAGTGATGTAGAATGAAACTATTGAAGAAACCAGAATATATCTCCTGCGCGCGTAGCGCGCCGGAAATTTTAGGTTTTTATTAGAGAAATTGTCCTCTTAAGAGCAAAAGTGGGTAAAATGAAACTGTAAACTGTCGCAATTATTGGGGGGCCAAAATGACATTTGGCCCCCCTCAAATCATATTTGGGGGCCATGGCCCCCTTGCCCCCCCCCCCCCCCCGTTCCTACGCCTCTGTAAATTTCTTAGGAAAACAGAACGTTTAAAGACATCAAAGGTAATTACGAGGCATCACTAAATCTTAACTTCAATTTTCAAAAACTTCAATTTTGGAAGACGCATGGCGTAAAGAAGGCGGAATAGTGAATAAGTTTAAAAGGAAAATACTGGGTTTAAAATGCACCAACATGGCATAGCCTACAAATAAAATAACCGTAACCATCATTAAACCATTCAGTCTCACCAATCCACTCCATCAATAGCTGTATCTCCTCAAAATATTATGCATTACAAGAGTTACGGTACGAAAGTTCCATCGTTTGAATTTTGGAAATTTTAATTATTCATGAGCAACAAATAATTGAATTTCTTTCTGTACGAACCTTATTTCTTGAAATAAAAGCTACTGTAGTATGCTGCCTTATTTTATTACTTATTCTGTAAATATTGGTTTTAAAAAGAATGAAAATTTAGCTACTGTAAAACAAACGCAGTATTTCCCAGCGCACCTTTTTATAACGGAACTTACACTATACATGCATGCTAACTCAACCGTAAACCAATTAATTAATTCGTTCTTATACAAAGAGACCCCGAAACTGGAACTTGACTATTACTTTTTGTAATTGCATTAGTACCAAAGGCCGGTGCATTTGACGGTGCAAGGGGATTTTGGGTGGGGAGGTGGACGGTGGTATAGGATTTGCATTAAAACGAACCATCTACGATGTGTGCGCGTGAAACGCGCCAAAACAGCATTTTTAAAGACAGTGCAGAATGTTTTACATCATCCCGCATTACAAAAGTGTTCCAAGTTACATTAAAATCCTTCTTGCCATTTCTTCTTCCATTCACTCTGCCCTTTCAGCAGTCGGTAACTTGAGCAATCATTCCCGGTCAAAACTGTCAAGGGCTTTATCCAGCAGATACGCTACCACTTGTGATTTTAGAGGACAGGGCCATGGTAGCAGGAGCTCCATGGGGCGTTGGAAAAATAATCTCTCTCAAGCTGACATGTAATAATGCGACAACAAAGCACGATGTGCGCGAAGCGCGTCGAAAAACAGCATTTTTAAAGTCATTTACGTTAACTAATGGTTTACTGTATTTCACTCTATTCGAAAGCTATCAGTTTGATAATCAAAAATAATAACACAGAGCACACTATTTTGTACCATTTTTGAAAACCTTGGGGGATTTTTGTGAAGGCCAACTCCCCCTCTTATCAAAAAGTGGGAAGGATGTAACCCCCATCCATCCCTGGGATTTCTCCCTATGCATCCACTTATCTAAATATCCACATGCCTTTGCCAGATTCAATGTCCCTGGGTCAGATCCAATTTGCAAAATAAAGTTACTATGATCTTTGTGACAAAGGGCATGTCAGTGTTGAATCATAATTTTTTTCACAATTAATACATGCCGTACTTACTCTATTAAACATCCTGGAGGTGTGAAATTTTCCAAAAGGGTGTGTTTATTTGGGTGGAATTTTCAATTCAAATTTTTACCATACATAGTACATATTGCCATATGCATATTGGATTAATGGTGCTAAAGCTACATTTGAACAAGGTCAGATTTAACTTTTTCAACTCTACAGCCTACATGAACAACATTGACGACCAATGGAAGGACATGAATAAAACAATTTGATAGTTTGTTTATCTGGCTTGGTGCTGTCAGCCGTTGTGAGTATGAGGGGTGATTGCGTGAGCCAGGAATTGAATACAATGCACCAAGGTTTGAAGCTGGAAAGTTAAGCAGGGTGCAGTGGCATATTTGGGGGGCATTGAGCCATGGCCAACCCCCCTCACTGATGGTTTTTTTTTCTTTCTTTAGTACCTAAAATACGTAAATGTTTGAACACAAATTTTACTTTTAAAACGGATAGCATATCTGGCACCAGATTGCATGTAAGGACACATAATTTTTCAAAAAAATTTCTACGGAGAGCGGGACACCCCCTCCCCAGGCTGACAATCACACAACATGAGACAAATTCTGGCTATGTCACTGCCAGGTGCTTATGGTAATGGATTTTCCACCTGGTGAAAACATTTCGTTTATTGAACATTTTTAAAATGAAAAGTGTTAGGGGTGGGGGTATTAGAGAGGGAACATATACTAGAGTAAATATTCATTACCTTCATGTTGCCTTAACCAGTCATGTTAGAAGCCATAATGGAAAATTCCCAGTTGGAGCGACAGCAAGAAGTCTCAGATATCTTAAAGCAGGTTTGAAACACTAATTCAAGATGAATTTTTTAACAGCCCTCAGCGTGGAAAAAGTGTTCAATTTTCCAAGGTAGGTCAAGTTTTCTGAAATTTTCACAAAAAGAAAAATCTCCATCCAAATAGCAAAACTTCCATGTACAAAATGTCCAAGATTCCCAATTGTCCCTACCTCAGACAGTCTTTACACCATTAATTCTAACACACAAATATTAAAATACTATAGATTTGCCGAGACTAAACAACAAAAGAAGAAAGGATGTTAGACTTGGAAAATATGTGTTTCATGCTTTATGATTTAATTGTCCTTTCTGTATGGCTGTGTCATCTCTTCTATAACTGCTTTTTTGAATATTACTTTTACAAGCAACTAAATTCTTATTTCCTTTCTGTGAGTCATAGTAAAACCCTATCAATGATTTTAAGACAGAGACACAGCCAGAAGAACATGAGGGGTGAAAGGCAACTTCCCCCTATAATCACTAGCAGTTCCTAAATTCTGTTCCTTATCCTTGCAGAGTAGCTGCCACAACCCCCCCCCCCCACTTGCCCCTCCACCTCCACCACCATTGGGCGTGAATCCTGGGGGGACAGGGGGACACGTCCCCCCCCCCCCACATTTTGGAAAAATGCCCATTGACTTAAGATTTTTACACAGTAAATTTTTGACAGAAGTGGCCATGTCCCCCCCCCCCCACGTTCGAGTAAAGATTGACGCCCATGTCCACCACCAATACCACTAAAATATAATTGTGCTATGTGCCTATAAAAATCTGTTAGAATATCATATAGTATGCACCAGGAGTATGAAGCACACCTGAACTGAGTCACCAAGGCCTTATATTCACCCAGCTGTACTGTTCACATCCTTTCAATTGTCCCAATCATGGATTCCCAGGTCTCGCATCAGACCAACTTGACTTCTCACGAGTGTATGCTCTTCAGAACAGTACTTTCTGAGATGCACCTCAAATTGTCAGTAGGATTTCAGTTTCTTCTTGTTCCTGTGACTGGTAACTTCAGTAGTATAAGATTCATTATCATTCATTGCTTCGTTTTGAATATTATGAAGTACCTAATCCAAGGCCCACTGAATCCCAAGTGCTTTTCAAAACACCTCACAGCCTTCACTAGTGTGTTATATGAAAATTCTTGTGGGCCACCTCCCACTGCAGGTGAAGGAGTTACAGATCTGAAGGGACAAATACTTGCAATTTTTTTAATTCCTTTTTGAGACTAAGTCATTGAATAAATCTTTTTTGACCACATTTTTGAGAGCCATCCAAAACCTGCAGTAACATCCCAGATATCTGAAAAGAGCATCACTTCATTGCCATGGGCGGCGATCCGGGGGGGGGGATGG
The DNA here is from genome assembly GCA_029531755.1 of Holothuria leucospilota. NCBI lineage: Eukaryota > Metazoa > Echinodermata > Holothuroidea > Aspidochirotida > Holothuriidae > Holothuria > Holothuria leucospilota. Next base: position 18,564,328 of record CM055981.1, on the reverse strand, counting down.
GGGGATATATCCCCCCCCCCAATATTTGAGAAATCGCCCATTGACTTTGATTTTTTACAGAGTAAATTATTGGAAATTCTGGTCATATCCCCCCAATATTGAGAACATATCGCCGCTCTTGTTCATTGCTCGAAGACTTTAATACATTATAAGACTTCCTCATGAATATGCATAACATTAATCAAGTAAGCAATGATAACAAATATTCACATACAAACATACAATTACAAATATGAAGTACATCAGATCTACTGATTACAGAAATGTTGACCAACTTTCATATTCAGCTTCACCTGTTGATAAATATGAATAAGAAAAATCAGCACACCACCAAATCCTTGCAATTTTTTTTTGTAAGGTGTCACATTCATGTCTTGAGACAAGCATATTATGCCTGATACCATGTCTCCAGGTTAGGCTAGGATTAGAGACATGAAATAATGTTAGGGTTACAAGTCTCGAGAATCATTATCATGCATGATATGTGAAGGGTTGGGTGAGTACAAAGCGTAGAAATATTTAGGCCACTTTTAATTCACCATTAATTTAAAGGGAAAATGCAGTCACCCCCAATCAGAGTTAGTATGCCCTGTCACTCTAGTTCATGAATGGCCTATTTTGATCATGTGACAATGTTTTTATTAATGAATTGTGAAATTCAAGGAGAACTTCTCCTTGCTTTAACTATTGTTTGTAATAGTTATACTCTAAATGTCTTCAGAGGTGCTTGAAATGCAATAAGAGGAGATTTGCAAGAGTTTGCTGATGATTTTTCAAAGTATATTTTGGGGTGACTGCCTACTGCCTTTAAATTAATGTACAGTGTAAGAGAGGCCCAGGCTGTTGTATTCAAGCAGTTTGTGAACATTCCTTTGAAGGTATCTGTAGACAGAACCCAGGTGTAGCTAAAACTGGCACTATGTTGTGTGATCGCCGGCCTGGGGGAGGGGTCTAAGGGGAGGAAAAATTAGGTGTCCATACATGCAATCTGGTGCCACATATGCTACCTTTGAAGTAAAATTTTGTGTTTTAGTTTAGGTACAAAAAAAAATCGGCATCAGTGACGGGGGCATGGCCTAATGGCTCCTTAAATACACCACTGATAATCATAATATATAAGTTTAACCATTAAAAACACACTGGTGAATTAATACCGAATATATAGGTACTGGTGCAATCCAAATCAGAACTATGTTTTAATTACCAAGGAAGTTTATTTAAAGTATCGACTTCCGTTAAGCCACATATTGCATTATTTTTCTTTCAGTAGGTGCCCGAAAAATTCTCAGAATATTGCCCGAATTTTCACAAAATATTTTGTTGGGGGAGCTGCAGCCCCCAGCCCCCTGCCTCCTACGCCTATGGGAGTATGGTTATCATTATTATGTATTACAGCGATGCCCCATGTAGTTTTCAAAAGCTCTTCACAAACCATTTCAGGCAGTTAGTCATGAGAAGACTACTTTAAAAATAAATACAACCATATAAACCTGTCGCTACCGTACTACCATAGGGGTGTAGTAAGAGCCAGGTGAAATGGGCAAAGCGGCTTAATCCATTTGTATAAAATGAGCCCCACCTTTAAATATTTTATTGTTTCTTTCATTGTGTCACAATATGTTTCAGCTTTGCCAAGAAGCCATAAAATGTTGGTTTTCTGGATTTTTGTCATAAACTAACGAAAATTTCGAGCGTGAAGACACTTGAAAACGATGAAATGATAGCACTAGTATTTTGGATCACAGTACCGTTCCGAAACGAATTTTTTACAGGGGGAGGGGAATTCTCCTAACTCAGAACGACGTCTCATCCTATATACAAATAGCTAGGCCACTAGTCAAAAGTCTCATCACACTGAGCTTAGATTGACTGTTTGGTGTGTTTATTTTAAATCAATTGAAACGGTATATACTTTAGCACAGAGGTGGAAAACCTTTTGCTTATAACAGGCGATTTGACAGTCATTTCATAAGACCGCTTGTGGGCCAACGGCGCTGTCAGGGGGTGGCGCCAGGATTTCCCCGGCAGGGGGGCCAAGCTCCCCGACGGGGGGGGGGGGGCCAGCAACCCAAAGTCTCAACGAAGGAAATAAAGTGCCGAAAAGATGTTTGAAGGAAAATTTTGGCGCGCCAAGCGCACCGAAAATTTTGGGCTCTTTTTGGAGAAAATTTGAAAAAATTGCCGGCATTTTCCATGGAAAATTTGAAAAAAATGGGACTTTGAAGAAGAAAATTGGAAAATTTGGGGTTTTTATTGAAGAATTTGCCCTAATTTAGACCAAAATTAAGTAAATCGTCGGGGCGACTGGGCGATGTCGGGGACTACATATTTTATCGTATACATAACAGCTCCCCGACGAAACCGAAAAATTTCCCCGACGGGGGGGGGGCAGCCTTCCCCGACGGGGGGCCATGGCCCCCCTGCCCCCCCCCCGCTGGCGCCACCCTTGGGCGCTGTCAATTTGGGCAAGGGAAGGGAAACCTCTCCTTCTATGGGAAACACAATACTTTTAGACTTCATGCCTGTTACAACTTTTTGTAGACAGATACCTATGCTAATCTGGCCAGGTGACACCCTGGCAAAACTGCTTTTAGTCGTGGATGATAATCAACACGGCTAACACTGTAAAAATTGATCAACACTTTTTGTAACAGATAATAAACGCGTCTTGGCGTTTATGTAACAGAAAAAACAATAAAATACATAAGCAAATTAAACGTCTAAAACGCCAACTTTAACACATTGACGCCACTTTAACGCCATCTCGTAAACACGTTTATGCGTTTATTTCATGATTATTGTAAACATCAAGTTGTTTTTAATAAAGAAAAATTAACATATATATAAATCCTGTAAACTTGTTTGCGGAGTGCACTTTAATTGACGTCATTATCCTTATCATGTGTTAATATTCGTTCAGTCATTTACGGTGCGTATCCATTTTGTTGTTCGTTTTCTAATTCTTAAACGCCATATATGTGTTAAAAAATGAAGACGTCTATTTTTACAGTGAATGGGTTGTGTATCTAATGACCCCGAAAGCTCTGAAGTGTCTGCAAAACTATGGGCATTTAACTCCAGCATTACCGTTACACTCTGTAAATGATGTTATGATGCCTAAGCTAATCAGATTACAAATATCACAAAGTGATCATTTGTTTTGTTTACCTTAGCTCGCACTAACGACAGGTCCATTTGTGATGTCTGAAGTATATATACGGTAGTAGCAAACAAGCAACTGAAAATATGCCCGCGAACCGCGCCGAAAAATGGCGTTTTGAAAGCACTTTATTAATGTTTAACCTTCGCATTGCATTGGAAAGTTATTCACTCCTTTAATCTTAAGCCCACTCAAGGACAAGGGAGGGCCTAACCCATCTCGAATTACATGTTTTTTTATTTATTATTTTTATTTTTGAAAATTGAAGACCATGCTCTGCAAACTTTTTTTTGGGGGGGGGGCAAGTGCCCCCGTGCCCCTATGGCGAGCCGCTAATGGTTTTGATGCGCTCTTAACACACCACAGAAGTAATAATTCGAACAGTTTCTTATGCTAGTGGGATCGAGTGGCAACACCCTAGAAGGGCCCTGGGTAAAATCCCCTGGAAGCTCTAGGGAAGTATTTGCAAAATGCTGAGCGTTAGAATGAAAAGTTTCCAAAATGAAAACTGAATGCGTGAATTGCCCACAAAAATGATAGTTTTACGATACATCTAGTTGGCCTTAGTCGTTTGATCATTCAAAGGGCTTATGGGCAGTGGTATATATAGGCTAGGGCAAACGTTTTGTTTCCCGATGAACACTGTACCGACCAGGTTCGAATACGTTACACTCAGAAAAGGCGCATGGAATTTATCTTTATAAGGCCTGTAGCTACAGAATGTTATCATAGGGGAGGTTTCAAGTTGAAATGACCCAACAGTTCAGGACAGTGGCGTAGCTAGGATTTTTTTGTTTGGGGAGCTATAGGGGCTGGAGGTTTTTGTGGGGGGCTCCCGTTTACTATCTAAGCGGAGCGCCACCATTGGTTAGCGCGAAGCGTACCAAGAAAATTTGAGATTTTAATACATCTCAGATCGCCGGACATGGCACTTGCCAGGCTTGATAGCAGCCATCAAGATGTGCAATTTTTGTAAAAAAAAAAAATGTAAAGTTTGATTTTACTTTATTCTCAAAAACATTTCTGTGAGCACGGATTAGCTCAGCTGGCCGGATTTTGGGGATCCGAGGATTGGAAGTTTGAATCCCGTTAACTACCGGGTATCTAAGCGGAGCGCCACCGTAAGTGTTAAAATTCGAGATTTTAGTACATCTCAGATCGCCGGACATGGCACTTGCCAGGTTTGATAGCAGCCATTAAGATGTGCAGTCTTTGTAAAAAAAAATGTAAACTTTGATTTTACTTTTTTCTCAAAAACATTTCTGTGGGCACGGATTAGCTCAGCTGGCCGGAATTTGGGGATCCGAGGATTGGAAGTTTGAATCCCGTTTACTACCGGGTATCTGAGCGGAGCGCCACCATACGTGTTAAAATTCGAGATTTTAATACATCCCAGATCGTCGGAGACGGCACTTGCCAGGCTTGGTAGCAGCCATTAAGATGTGCATTTTTGGTGACAAAATGTAAAGTTTGATTTTATTTTATTCTCAAACACATTAAGTTTGTCACAATCTATCCGAATTTATTGAAATTTATTCAGAGTGGATGAAATTTTTTTGGCCCAAATCGCCAGTGGGGGGACGCTTGGGGCGCGACGATTTTGTGTGTGGGGGGCTCAAGGCCCCCATATCTACGCCACTGGTATAGGCGCTGCGGGAACGTGGTGAACTCCCGCGGGTGTGAATCATTTTGCTATCTGAAAATGGCATGGAATTCGTTCTAATATAGCTTAAAGAGACCCCGAAACTGGAACTTAACTATTACTTTTTGTAATTGCATTAGTACCAAAGGCCGGTGAATTTGACGGTGCAAGGGGATTTTGGGTAGGGAGGTGGACGGTCGTATAGGATTTGCATTTAAACAAACTATCTACGATATGTGCGCGTGAAACGCGCCAAAAAACAGCATTTTTAAAGACAGTGCAAAATGTTTTGCATCATCCCGCATTACAAAAGTGTTCCAAGTTACATTAAAATCCTTCTTGCCGTTTCTTCTTCCATTCTCTCTGCCCTTTCAGCAGTCGGTAATTTGAGCAATCATTCCCGGTCAAAATTGTCAAGGGCTTTCCCCGGCAGATACGCTACCACTTGTGGTTTTAGAGGACAGGTGGTTGTAGGAGCTCCATGGGGCGTTGGAAAAATAATCTCGCTCAAGCTGACATGTAATAATGCGACAACAAAGCACGATGTGCACGAAGTGCGTCGAAAAACAGCATTTTTAAAGTCATTTACGTTAACTAATGATTTACTGTATTTCACACTGTTCGAAAGCTATCAGTTTGATAATCAAAAATAATAACACAGAGCACACTACTTTGTACCATTTTTGAAAACCTGGGGGGATTTTTGTGAAGGCCAACTCCCCCTCTTATCAAAAAGTGGGAAGGATGTAACCCCCATCCATCCCTGGGATTTCTGCCTATGCATCCACTTATCTAAATATCCACATGCCTTTGCCAGGTTCAATGTCCCTGGGTCAGATCCAGTTTGCAAAATAAAGTTACTATGATCTTTGTGACAAAGGGCATGTCAGTGTTTAATCATGTTTTTCACAACATGCTGTACTTACTCTATTAAACATCCTGGAGGTGTGAAATTTTCCAAAAGGGTGTGTTTATTAGGGTGGAATTTTCAATTCAAATTTTTACCATACATAGTACATATTGCCATATGCATATTGGATTAATGGTGCTAAAGCTACATTTGAACAAGGTCAGATTTAACTTTTTCAACTCTACAGCCTACATGAACAACATTGACGACCAATGGAAGGACATGAATAAAACAATTTGATAGTTTGTTTATCTGGCTTGGTGCTGTCAGCCGTTGTGAGTATGAGGGGTGATTGCGTGAGCCAGGAATTGAATACATTGCACCAAGGTTTGAAGCTGGAAAGTTAAGCAGGGTGCAGTGGCATATTTGGGGGCATTGAGCCATGGCCAACCACCCTCACTGATGGGTTTTTTCTTTAGTACCTAAAATATGTAAATGTTTGAACACAAATTTTACTTTTAAAACGGATAGCATATCTGGCACCTGATTGCATGTAAGGACACATAATTTTTCAAAAAAATTTCTACGGAGAGCGGGACACCCCTCCCCGGGCTGACAATCACACAACATGAGACAAATTCTGGCTATGTCACTGCCAGGTGCTTATGGTAATGGATTTTCCACCTGGTGAAAACATTTCGTTTATTGAGCATTTTTAAAATGAAAAGTGTTAGGGGGTGGGGGGTATTAGAGAGGGAACATATACTAGAGTAAATATTCATTACCTTCATGTTGCCTTAACCAGTCATGTTAGAAGCCATAATGGAAAATTCCCAGTTGGAATGACAGCAAGAAGTCTCAGATATCTTAAAGCAGGTTTGAAACACTAATTCAAGATGAATTTTTTAACAGCCCTCAGCGTGGAAAAAGTGTTCATTTTTCCAAGGCAGGTCAAGTTTTCTGAAATTTTCACAAAAAGAAAAATCTCCATCCAAATAGCAAAACTTCCATGTACAAAACGTCCACTGGTAAGATTCCCAATTTTCCCTACCTCATACAGTCTTTACATCATTAATTCTAACACACAAATATTAAAATACTATAGATTTGTCGAGACTAAACAACAAAAGAAGAAAGGATGTTAGACTTGGAAAACACGTATTTCATGCTTTATGATTTAATTGTCCTTTCTGTATGGCTGTGTCATCTCTTCTATAACTGCTTTTTTGAATATTACTTTTACAAGCAACTAAATTCTTATTTCCTTTCTGTGAGTCATAGTAAAACCCTATCAATGATTTTTAAGACAGAGACACAGCCAGAAGAACATGAGGGGTGAAAGGCAACTTCCCCCTATAATCACCAGCAGTTCCTAAATTCTATTCCTTACCCTTGTGGAGTAGCTGCCACAACCCCCTTGCCCCTCCACCTCCACCACCAATATCACTAAAATATAATTGTGCTATGTGCCTATAAAAGTCTCTTAGAATATCACGTAATATGCACTAGGAGTATTAAGCACACCTGAACTGAATCACCACCAAGTCCTAATATTCACCCAGCTGTACTGTTCACATCCTTTCAATTGCCCAATCCTGGATTCCCAGGTCTCACATAAGACCAACTAGACTTCTCACAAGTGCATGCTCTTCAAAACAGTACTTTCTGAGATGCACCTCAAATTGTCAGTAGGATTTCAGTTCTTCTTGTTCCTGTGACTGGTAACTTCAGTAGTATAAGATTCATTATCATTCATTGCTTCGTTTTGAATATTATGAAGTAACTAATCCAAGGCCCAATGAATCCCAAGTGCTTTTCAAAACACCTGACAGCCTTCACTAGTATGTTATATGAAAATTCTTGCGGGCCACCTCCCACTGCAGCTGAAGGAGTTACAGATCTGAAGGGACTCCAGACTGTCACCAAAGGCACTCAGACTTGACCTTGTGATAGTGCAAGCAGAAACTGTCTTAGGAAGCTTGAACACATGATCCTAGTCAAAAGGCCAAAGTGATCACTTAGATACTGTAGATAAAAATGGATGTTCCTGCCAAGATGTCCTACTGCCCAGAGACTTGATTCAAAGGTTTCAAGTTGGTCATCTTGTAAGTAGCCTGTATGTATATAATGAGGCTGGACTTTCCAATACTTGCAATTTTTTTAATTTCTTATTGAGACTAAGTCATTGAATAAATCTTTTTGACCACATTTTTGAGAGCCAACCAAAACCTGCAGTAACATCCCAGATATCTGAAAAGAGCATCAATTCATTGCTCGAAGACTTAAATACATTACAAGACTTCCTCATGAATATGCATAACATTAATCAAGTAAGCAATGACAACAAATGTTCACATACAAACATACAATTACAAATACGACGTATATCAGATCAACTGATTACAGAAATATTGACCAACTTTCATATGCAGCTTCACCTGTTGATAAATATGAATAGGAAAAATCAGCACAACACCAAATCCTTGCGTTTTTTTCGTAAGGTGTTATATTTGTGTCTCGAGACAAGCATATTATGCCTGATACGATGTCTCCAGGTTAGGTAAGGGTTAGAGACAGGAAATAAGGTTAGGGTTACAAGTCTCCGGAATCATTATCATGCATGATATCATGTGGAGGATTGGGTGAGTACAAAGTGTAATATTTCTGCCACTTCTGATTCACCATGAATTTAAAGGGAAAATGCAGTCACCCCCAATCAGAGTTAGTATGCCCTGTCACTCTAGTTCATGAATGGCCTATTTTGATCATGTGACAATGTTTTTATTAGTGAATTGTAAAAATCAAGGAGAATTTCTCCTTGCTTTACCCATTGTTTGTAACAGTTATATTCAAAATGTCCTCAGAGGTGCTTGTAATGCAATAACACGAGATTTGCAAGAGTTTGCTCCTGATTTTTCAAAGCAAATTTTGGGGCGACTGCCTATTGCCTTTAAATTAATGTACAGTGTTAGCGAGGCCCAGGTTGTTGTGTTCAAGCAGTTTGTGAACATTCCTTCGAAGGTATCTGTAGACAGAACCCAGGTGGCCTTGTGTAGCTAAAACTGTTGAGGACTTAAAAGTAAATTGATGCTAGGGATTATATACTATCAGAGGGTTCCCCTTTTGCTTGACTTTATACGTGTAAATAACCTCACAGACTCTGGTTGGCACAGTCTCCAGTGTGAAAGAATATTATCACACAAACATGGAGCTAAGGAAACTTTACCTACAAGAGGGCACTCATCTGAAGTTTTGCTGTTTGGTCTCTTGGTGTTTTGTAATATTTTAGTAAGCCTTTATTTAATCTTATGACGGACTTGCACATATTCTCTGTAAGGAGGTTAACAACCATTTGATGACATTGTACACACATTTCATGCAGGCGCGGTTTTACGGGGGGGCTTTGGGGACTCAAGCCCCCCCAAAATTCGCTCAAGCCCCCCAAAAAATTTCTGAGGTTGAGTGTTATCTTCATGCTTTATTTGCGTGTATTGAGAAAAACAAAATTGTCCGATACATTTGTGCACATCTCAGTCCAGTGGATTTAGTTTCTCAAATGTGTCATGCAAGATAGGCATGTGATTACGTTTCTTGTATCCACGTCCACGTACGTACACCGTTGTTTTGACTGCATGTAGTACGACAGCCACGCTTCGCCTTAGTACTGTATTACGATGGTAGGCATAGTGCGGGCGCCTACTAGCTTACCCAGCTGCATTCTTACGTTCGACGCCAGTCCCAGGGGCGTAAATACAGGTGTGTGTGTGTGGAGGGGGGGGGCCGTGAAAATCAAAAGTCGGTCTCTGAGCGCCAAAAAGTCGGTCTCAAATCCAGTGATTGCTCAAATCCAGTTCAGTATGCCTTTGTAACAGTAGACCAGACATGAACAACATTTGATACCTTACTCAAACTGAAATTCCGGCAGAGATGAAGTAAAAGTGAAAAGATTGCGCTAATTTTCTACTGAGTTCCCGAATTTTTGATCGAATGCCCGAAAAATGTGCAAAAATTTTCGCGCGCTTTGCGCGCCTGTAGTGGTTCAGTGGGTTTAGTGGTCTGTTTCATGCACCTGAACTGCAACGGAATTCTGGCAACTTTTTGAGAAGTTCGGGCAAAAATTTTCTGGACCCCAAACTGTAAGAGTCCCATACGCCTACGATTATTACTATCAGTGGCGTACGCAGGGGGGCCATGCCCCCTCCCTGATGCCAATTTTTTTTTAGTTCCTAAAATACGTAAATTTTTTTAACACAAATTCTGCTTCAAAATGTAGCGTATGTGGCACCAAATTGCATGTAAGTACATCTAATTTTTCAAAAATTTTCAAAGGGGAGGGACACCCCCTCCCCTTAGACCCTTCCCCCAGGCCGGCGATCACACAACATACTGCATGCCCCCCCCCCGTGAGAGAAATCCTGGGTACGCCACTGATTGAGTCCTCCTTAGCATCATTCCCCAATGTCGGTATTGATAATGACAGAAAATTTTATTCTTCCGTTTGAAGCCCCCGCTAAGCCCCCCTAAAAATCTCGGTCTAGAACCGCGCCTGATTTCATGGCTTCCAAATGTAGGAAAGGCAGTCATGTACCCTATAATAAAAACTTCAAAGCTATCCAAAAGAGACATCAGTTCTCCCCATTGCACAGTCAGCATTTCTGATTTTGTCTATATAGCAAGAAATAATTTTTCTGTTATTTTTCTTTAGCTTGAGAGGGAAATTTTTCCTTTTCTGTAGGCTGCATATGTTCAAGAGTCATTTCAAAAAGGTGGTACAAGTTCCCTGACCTTTGACACACTTGATAAGGAGTGTCATTACCATCATTGATAACAAAAGGATCAATCCACCTGTTCATTAGCAACAGCTGCAAAACTTCTTTGGCATTTTGATTTGATGCAGCCAAATGTAGTGGTGTCTGCTTTCCTTTAGTAAGACAGTTAACATCACTTCCAGCTTGTAACAGGAGAGAAGCCACACCCACCTGGTTCCAACGACAAGCACAATGTAATGGGGTCCACCCATCACTGGTGCGTGCATGGACATCTGCTCCGTATCTTAGCAAGAGTTCACACAATGCAACATGCCCATTATAAGAAGCTCTATGAAGTGGAGTATAACAATCCTCATCCACAGAGTGAACTAAAGCTGGGTCTTGTTCTAAAATTTCTTTCACAACATCAATATTACTATTTTCAGCAGCCCAAAGAATTTTTTTCCCAGGATCATTCTTGATAGCCTCTAAATCCTCAGTCTGTATATCTTCATCAACATCTCCCTCCCACTGACTCCTATAAGCCTGCTCATATTTCTTCTTTTGCTCCAAAACAGTATCTAATAGCTTCCTTGAATCTTTGGATTGTTCCTCTCCTTCGTAGCATGACCTAAGCATATTTTCCACCGCCTGAGCTTTCCGTTCCCCTGTTGGATCTTCTGGATCATAAACACCGCCCTCCACACGAGGTACTTCTTCCCGCTGATGTTCAGAGTTGTCTGAGCACTTATCTTTTTCAGATTCTGTGTTTGTTGTTGCAGCATCCTCCATGTTTGTTGTAATACTAAACTACACCCAACAGGAATAGTTCCAGCAATGACCAGCTAGTACCAAAAATGACTGAAAATGATAGAAAAAAATGTTTTATTTAGTCACAAAATCTAGAGCAACAATATGTGCAATAAAGCTTAGCAGAGAATAGGTTGTGTCTTTTCCCCTGCCTCTGCCCATTTTCACTCTCATTTAATCAGTGGCGTAGCCAGGGGAGGGCATGGGGGGGCCCAGCCCCCCATGAAAGCTTGTCGCCCCCAGTCGCCCCCCCAGTCGTCCCCCCAGTCGTCCCCCCAATGGCGACCTGGACCAAAAAAAATTCACTCAACTCACTACTCAACTTGATAATAATATACGATATACCTATTTTTTTTTTGCTCTGAAGAGGGCAATTTCTCTTATAAATGACCCAAAATTTTCGGCGCGCTTCGCGCGCTGTGAATTACTCTTGTTTCTCCCATATATTGTAAGTTCCATTCCACATAGCTAGATAGCATAAGTCCTGTTCACTTTACAAGTTACACGGTAGGTAGAGTACACAGTTTATATAGAGATGATAGTAAATATCATCCCAAGATCGCAAAGCCTATAGTTGCTGTTATCTTGTGTGTGTCATACGGTACGGTCGGTTGCTGCGCTACTCACTGAGCAAAGTTTGGCTATTTCATCTGGTAGTCCAGGCATGGCCGTACGGGCCGGGGGAGGGGGGGGGGCAGCCGCCCCCAAATGTCAGAAACCTGACTAAATCAGGCAGATATTTTGTCTCAGTCGGGCGGAAAATTGGACATTTAAATTCTATACTTTAGACTTTGAGGCAGGGGTGGCACCAGGGTGGTGGGGGGGGGGGGGGTGGGGGGGGGGGGGGGTGTGGGGGGGGGGGGGTGGGGGGGGGGGGGGGGGGGGGGGGGGGGGGGTGGGGGTGGGCGGGTGCGGGCGGGGGGGGGGGGTGGTGGGGTGTGGGGGGGGGGTGGGGGTGGGGGGGGGTGGGGGGTGCCCGTGCGCGGGGGGGTGGGGGGGCGGGGTCGGGGTGGGGGGGGGGGGGGGTGGTGGTGTGGGGGGGGGGTGCGTGCGGGGGGGGGTGGGGGGGGGTGGGGGGTGTGGGGGGGGGGGTGTGGGGGGGGGGGGGGTGGGGGTGTGGGGGGGGGGCGGGTGGGTGGGGGTGAGGGGGGTCGTGGGTGGTGGGGGTGGGGGGGGGGGGGGGTGGGGGGGGGGGGTGGGGGGGTGGGGATGGGTGTGGGGGGGGGGGGGGTGGGGGGGGGGGGGGGCGGGGTGGGGGGGGGGTGGTGGGGTGCGGGGGTGGGGTGGTGCGGGGGGGAGGATGGGGGGGGGGTAGGGGGGTGGGGGGGGGGGGGGTGTTGGGGGGGGGGGGGGGGAGAAGAAATATGAGCAGGCTTATAGGAGTCAGTGGGAGGGAGATGTGGATGAAGATATACAGACTGAGGATTTAGAGGCTATCAAGAATGATCCCGGGAAAAAAATTCTTTGGGCTGCTGAAAATAGTAATATTGATGTTGTGAAAGAAATTTTAGAACAAGACCCAGATTTAGTTCACTCTGTGGATGAGGATTGTTATACTCCACTTCATAGAGCTTCTTATAATGGACATGTTGCATTGTGTGAACTCTTGCTAACATACGGAGCAGATGTCCATGCACGCACCAGTGATGGGTGGACCCCATTACATTGTGCTTGTCGATGGAACCAGGTGGGTGTGGCTTCTCTCCTGTTACAAGCTGGAAGTGATGTGAACTGTCTTACTAAAGGAAAGCAGACACCACTACATTTGGCTGCATCAAATCAAAATGCCAAAGAAGTTTTGCAGCTGTTGCTAATGAACAGGTGGATTGATCCCTTTGTTATCAATGATGGTAATGACACAGCTTATCAAGTGTGTCAAAGGTCAGGGAACTTGTACCACCTTTTTGAAATGACTCTTGAACATATGCAGCCTACAGAAAAGGGAAAATTTCCCTCTCATGATAAAGAAAAATAACAGAAAAATTATTTCTTGCTATATAGACAAAATCAGAAATGCTGACTGTGCAATGGGGAGAACTGATGTCTCTTTTGGAAAGCTTTGAAGTTTTTATTATAAGGTACATGACTGCCTTTCATGCATTTGGAAGCCATGAAATGTGTGTACAATGTCATCAAATGGTTGTTAACCTCCTTACAGAGAATATGTAAGTCAGTCATAAGATTAAATAAAGGCTTACTGAAATGTTACAAAACACGAAGAGACCAAAACAGCAAAACTTCAGATGAGTGCCTTCTTGTAGGTAAAGTTTCTTTAGCTCCATGTTTGTGTGATGTTTTTTCATATTGTAGACTGTGTCAACCAGAGTCTGTGAAATTATTTGCACTTATAAAAGTCAAGCAAAAGGGGAACCCACTGATGGTATATAATCCCTAGCATCAATTTACTTATAAGTCTTCAACAGTTTTAGCTACACAAGGCCACCTGGGTTCTGTGTATGGATACCTTCAAAGGAATGTTCAGTGTTGAACACAACAACCTGGGCCTCTCTAACACTGTACATTAATTTAAAGGCAATAGGCAGTCGCCCCAAAATATGCTTTGAAAAATCAGGAGCAAACTCTTGCAAATCTCCTCTTATTGCATTACAAGCACCTCTGAGGACATTTTGAATATAACTATTACAAACAATAGGTAAAGCAAGGAGAAATTCTCCTTGAATTTCGCAATTCAGTAATAAAAACGTCACATGATCAAAATAGGCCATTCATGAACTAGAGTGACAGGGCATACTAACTCTGATTGGGGGTGACTGCATGTTCCTTTTAAATTCATGGTGAATTAAAAGTGGCAGAAATATTTCTACACTTTGTACTCACCCAATCCTCCACATGATATCATGCATGATAATGATTCCAGAGACTTGTAACCGTAACCTTATTTCATGTCTCTAACCCTTACCTAACCTGGAGACATGGTGTCAGGCATACTATGCTTGTCTCAAGACATGAATGTGACACCTTACAAAAAAAAAAAAAAAAAAGCAAGGATTTGGTGGTGTGCTGATTTTTCTTATTCATATTTATCAACAGGTGAAGCTGAATATGAAAGTTGGTCAACATTTCTGTAATCAGTAGATCTGATGTACTTCATATTTGTAATTGTATGTTTGTATGTGAACATTTGTTGTCATTGCTTACTTGATTAATGTTGTGTATATTCATGAGGAAGTCTTATAATGTATTTAAGTCTTCAAGCAATGAATTGATGCTCTTTTCAGATATCTGGGATGTTACTGCAGGTTTTGGTTGGCTCTCAAAAATGTGGTCAAAAAAGATTTATTCAATGACTTAGTCTCAATAAGAAATTAAAAAAATTGCAAGTATTGGAAAGTCCAGCCTCATGATATCATGGAAGTACTCCGAGGTAGTACTTCCATGATTATATACATACAGGCTACTTACAAGATGACCAACTTGAAACCTTTGAGTCAAGTCTCTGGGCAGTAGGACATCTTGGTAGGAACATCGATTTTTGATTCCTTGCCGTAGGCAGGCAAGGAATCTATGTGATGGTGATGTCTGTGTGTGTGTGTGTGTATGTTGTGGGTGTGTGTGACACTCATTGTAGTCGCGATTTCTCAAGATAGGAATGACCGATACTTTTCATAGTTGGTATGTAGGTTTGTCATGTTTTTGGTAGAGGTCAAAGGTCATTCGAGGTCACCAGAGGTCAAAGTTCAAAAACCTTGTAATTGCGATATTTCAAGATAGGAATGACTGGTACTTTTCGTAGTTGGTATGTAGGTTTGTCATGTTGAGAGAAAGAACCCTATTGTTTTTGGCAGAGGTCAAAGGTCATTCGAGGTCACCAAAGGTCAAAGTCCAAAACCTTGTAATCGCAATATCTCAAGATAGGAATGACTGATACTTTTCGTAGTTGGTATGTAGGTTTGTCATGTAGAGAGAAAGAACCCTATTGTTTTTGGCAGAGGTCAAAGGTCATTCGAGGTCACCAGAGGTCAAAGTCCAAAAACCTTGTAATCGCAATATCTCAAGGTAGGAATGACCGATACTTTTCATAGTTGGTATGTAGATTTGCCATGTCAAGGGGGAGAACCCTATTGTTTTTGGCAGAGGTCAAAGGTCATTCAAGGTCACCAGAGGTTGAAGTCCAAAAACCTTGTAATAGTGATATCTTGAGATAGGAATGACAGACAGTTTTCATAGTTGGGTGTGTGGATTTGTCATGTTGAGAGGAAGAACCCTATTGTTTTTGACAGAGGTCAAAGGTCATTCAAGTTCACCTGAGTTCAGAGTCCAAAAACCTTGTAATCGTGATATTTTGAAGTAGGAATGACCGATACTTTTCATAGTTGGTATGTACATTTGTCATGTCAAGGGGGAGAACGCTATTGTTTTTGGCAGAGGTCAAAGGTCATTCAAGGTCACCAGAGGTCGAAGTCCAAAAACCTTTTTTTTTTTCATTTTTTTGGTTATTCAAGTTTTGGTTCAAAGGTCATGTGGCATGAGCTGATGTGAGCAGGGGAGAAATTGTGACCACATCATAAAAAATGATGAAGTAGAGAAGTATAAATTTGATGGATGAACCTCAGTGTAACAAAGCACCCCCCTTGGGCAAGGAATCACGAAGTCTTTTGGCTTTCTGGTTATCTACAGTATCTAAGTGATCACTTTGGCCTTTTGACTAGGATCATGTGTTCAAGCTTCCTAAGACAGTTTCTGCTTGCACTATCACAAGGTCAAGTCTGAGTGCCTTTGGTGACAGTCTGGAGTCCCTTCAGATCTGTAACTCCTTCACCTGCAGTGGGAGGTGGCCCGCAGGACTTTTCATATAAGATACTAGTGAAGGCTGTCAGGTGTTTTGAAAAGCACTTGGGATTCAGTGAGCCTTGGATTAGTTACTTCATAATATTCAAAATGAAACAATGAATGATAATGGATCTTACGCTACTGAAGTTACCAGTCACAGGAACAAGAGGAAACTTAAATCCTACTGACAGTTTGAGGTGCATCTCAGAAAGTACTATTTTGAAGAGCATACACTCGTGAGAAGTTGAGTTGGTCTGATGTGAGACCTGGGAATCCAGGATTGGGACAATTGAAAGGATGTGAACAGTACAGCAGGGTGAATATTAGGACTTGGTGACTCAGTTCAGGTGTGCTTAATACTCCTATTGCATACTACATGATATTCTAACATACTTTTATAGGCACATAGCACAATTATATTTTAGTGGTATTGGTGGTGGAGGTGGAGGGGTAAGTGGGGGGTTGTGGCAGCTATTCCGCAAGGATAAGGAACAGAATTTAGGAACTGCTGGTGATTATAGGGGGAAGTTGCCTTTCACCCCTCATGTCCTCCTGGCTGTGTCTCTGTCTTAAAAATCATTGATAGGGTTTTACTATGACTCACAGAAAGGAAATAAGAATTTAGTTGCTTGTAAAAGTAATATTCAAAAGAGCAGTTATATAAGAGATGACACAGCCATACAGAAAGGACAATTAAATCATAAAGCATGAAATACATGTTTTCCAAGTCTAACATCCTTTCTTCTTTTGTTATTTAGTCTCGACAAATCTATAGTATTTTAATATTTGTGTGTTAGAATTAATGATGTAAAGACTGTCTGAGGTAGGGAAAATTGGGAATCTTGGACATTTTGTACATGGAAGTTTTGCTATTTGGATGGAGATTTTTTCTTTTTGTAAAAATTTCAGAAAATCTGACCTGCCTTGGAAAATTGAACACTTTTTCCACCCTGAGGGCTATTAAAGGTGATCGGTCGTCTTGAAATATTCGTTGTGACGTCAGCCTTTTCTTGACATGTTTCTGTAGACGTCACTGTTCAACGGATACACCGTACAAGTAGCTATGATGACATCGGTATAGCTAGTAGGTATACAGCTACAAGCCGTCTCTTCTTGCTTACCGATTAGCTATACCATGCTTGTACGGTGTATCCGTTGAACAGTGACGACTACAGAAAAATGTCAAGAAAAGGCTGACGTCACAAAGAATATTTTAAGACGACCGATCACCTTTAAAAAAAATATCATCTTGAATTAGTGTTTCAAACCTGCTCTAATATATCTGAGACTTCTTGCTGTCATTCAAACTGGGAGGGGCACTGTTTTCCTTTGTGGCCCCCTAAAATGACAGGTTAAGGCAATATGAAGGTAATGAATATTTACTCTAGTATATGTTCCCTGTCTAATACCCCCACCCCCTAACACTTTTCATTGTAAAAATGCTCAATAAACGAAATGTTTTCACCAGGTGGAAAATCCATTACCATAAGCACCTGGCAGTGACATAGCCAGAATTTGTCTCATGTTGTGTGATTGTCAGCCAGGGGGGAGGGGGTGCCCCTCTCTCCTTTGAACATTTATTGAAAAATTAAGTGTCCTTACATGCAATCTGGTGCCACATATGCTACGTTTTTAAAGTAAACTTTGTGTTCATACATTTATGTATTTTAGTACTAAAAAAAATCAGTGAGGGGGGTTGACCATGGCTCAATGCCCCCCAAATACTCCACTGGCACCTGGCTGTAACTTTCCAGCTTCTAACCTCAGTGCATTGTATTTAATTCCTGGCTCATGCAATCACCCCTCATATTCACAACGGCTCAGGCCTGTAGTCCAGGAGGGCTGGGGAGGGGGAAAATCCCCCTAAAATTTGTTTTGCTCCCTAGAGAGTTTGAATCTTACCATTGACTTAATACATTTGTACACATTTGGCACCCCCTGAAAAAATTTTCGCCCCCCTGGAAACATTCTGGCCCCCCTGACCCAGTACCTTGTCTGGCTACAGGCCTGCAATGGCTGACAGCACAAAGCCAGATAAACAAACTGTCAAAATGTTTTATTCATGTCCTTCCATTGGTCGTCAATGTTGTTCATGTAGGCTGTAGAGTTGAAAGAGTTTATTAAATTTGACCTTGTCCAAGTGAAGCTTTAGCACCATTAATCCAAAATGCATATGGCAATATGTACTATGTATGGTAAAAATTTGAATTGAAAATTCCACCCTAAAAACACACCCTTTTGGAAAATTTCACACCTCCAGGATGTTTAATAGAGTAATATGGTATGTATTAATTGTGAAAAAAATTATGATTCAACACTGACATGCCCTCCCCCCCTCCCCCCCCCCCACATGAAACTGGGTATTACCTTAAGTCACAGAAGATAGTAACTTTGTTTTTGCAAATTGGATCTGACCCAGGGACATTGAATCTGGCAAAGACACGTGGATATTTAGATAAGTGGATGCATAGGCAGAAATCCCAGGGATGGATGGGGTTACATCCTTCCCACTTTTTGATAAGAGGGAGTTGGCCTACAGAAAAATCCCCAGATTTTCAAAAATGTTACAAAATAGTGTGCCCTGTGTTATTATTTTTGGTTATCAAAATGGTAGCTTTCGAATAGTGTGAAATACAGTAAACCATTAGTTAACGTAAATGACTTTAAAAATGCTGTTTTTCGACGCACTTCGCGCACATCGTGCTTTGTTGTCGCATTATTACATGTCAGCTTGAGCGAGATTATTTTTCCAACGCCCCATGGAGCTCCTACAACCACCTGTCCTCTAAAACCACAAGTGGTAGCGTATCTGCCGGAGAAAGCCCTTGACAATTTTGACCGGGAATGATTGCTCAAATTACCGACTGCTGAAAGGGCAGAGAGAATGGAAGAAGAAACGGCAAGAAGGATTTTAATGTAACTTGGAACACTTTTGTAATGCGGGATGATGCAAAACATTTTGCACTGTCTTTAAAAATGCTGTTTTTTTGGCGCGTTTCACGCGCACACATCGTAGATAGTTGTTTTAATGCAAATCCTATTCCACCGTCCACCCCCCCCCCCACACCCAAAATCCCCTCGCACCGTCAAATTCACCGGCCTTTGGTACTAATGCAATTACAAAAAGTAATAGTCAAGTTCCAGTTTCGGGGTCTCTTTAGGCTATATTAGAACGAATTCCATGCCATTTTCAGATAGCAAAATGATTCACACCCGCGGGAGTTCACCACGTTCCCGCAGCGCCTATACCAGTGGCGTAGATATGGGGGGCTTGAGCCCCCCACACACAAAATCGTCGCGCCCCAAGCGTCCCCCCACTGGCGATTTGGGCCAAAAAAATTTCACCCACTCTGAATAAATTTCAATAAATTCGGATAGATTGTGACAAACTTAATGTGTTTGAGAATAAAATAAAATCAAACTCTACATTTTGTCACCAAAATTGCACATCTTAATGGCTGCTATCAAGCCTGGCAAGTGCCGTCTCCGACAATCTGGGATGTACTAAAATCTCGAATTTTAACACCTATGGTGGCGCTCCGCTTAGATACCCGGTAGTAAACGGGATTCAAACTTCCAATCCTCGGATCCCCAAATTCCGGCCAGCTGAGCTAATCCCTGCTCACAGAAATGTTTTTGAGAATAAAGTAAAATCAAACTTTACATTTCTTTTTTTACAAAAATTGCACATCTTAATGGCTGCTATCAAACCTGGCAAGTGCCATGTCCGGCGATCTGAGATGTATTAAAATCTCGAATTTTAACACGTATGGTGGCGCTCCGCTTAGATACCCGGTAGTTAACGGGATTCAAACTTCCAATCCTCGGATCCCCAAAGTCCGGCCAGCTGAGCTAATCCGTGCTCACAGAAATGTTTTTGAGAATAAAGTAAAATCAAAATTTACATTTTTTTTACAAAAATTGCACATCTTGATGGCTGCTATCAAGCCTGGCAAGTGCCATGTCCGGCGATCTGAGATGTATTAAAATCTCAAATTTTCTTGGTACGCTTCGCGCTAACCAATGGTGGCGCTCCGCTTGGATAGTAAACGGGAGCCCCCCCCCCCCCCCCACAAAAACCTCCAGCCCCTATAGCTCCCCAAACAAAAAAATCCTAGCTACGCCACTGTCCTGAACTGTTGGGTCATTTCAACTTGAAACCTCCCCTATGATAACATTCTGTAGCTACAGGCCTTATAAAGATAAATTCCATGCGCCTTTTCTGAGTGTAACGTATTCGAACCTGGTCGGTACAGTGTTCATTGGGAAACAAAACATTTTCCCCCTGACAATTAACCTTAGCCTATATATACCACTGCCCATAAGCCCTTTGAATCATCAAACGACTAAGGCCAACAAGACGTATAGTAAAACTATGATTTTTGTGGGCAATTCACGCATTCAGTTTTCATTTTGGAAACTTTTCATTCTAACGCTCAGAATTTTGCAAATACTTCCCTAGAGCTTCCAGGGGATTTTACCCAGGGCCCTTCCAGGGAGTTGCCACTCTATTCCACTAGAATTACTACTTCTGTGGTCTGTTGAGAGCGTATCAAAACTGTACATTAAAAGTAGCGAAATGCTTCACTCTAATGCTCACTATTTTGTAAATAGTCCAGGGCTTCCAGGGGCTTCTCCTCCTCGACACCCACCGGGCGGGGGTATTGTCCATGGACCCCACCAGGGGTCCTAAGGATGGCCCCACGCCGTTAGAGGGCGCTTCCACCCTCCCGCGGCTCCTTCGACGTCGTTGGCTGGTTCCATCCCCCAGGTTTGAGAATGAATCTCTGCCAGTGAGTTGATGAGTACCAGTGATTTTGTTTTCGTAAACTTTTTCGTATTAATAATCCGTTTACGGTTTAGTTAGCATGCATGTATAGTGTAAATTCCAGGGGCGCAAATCCCGGGGGGCAAGGGGGGCCTTTGCCTCCTCAAGTGAAAAAGTGGGGGCCAAACCCTAATTTGGCCCCCCAAAAATGTGAATAGCAATACTCATTTTTTTCGCCGCTTGGTCACTTTTGACATCCCTTTGATAACAACTCATGACAACAATACAATTATAGGCTATAAGTGACATAGTATTCAATGTCTGTTGACCAAGGCCGTATGGAATATCATTTGAAGCTGACACCCGGCGCAGACGAATCAATTTTCAGTCGAAAACACTTAAGACATGTCTTAGTTATACCTTCACTTCGTTTTCTAATCTAGGCCAGAGCGATCTATCTCTGCATTTTGTGCTCCGGTTCGTGAAGCACATCAGTAGTATTAATTAACTTTGTGTCCTAACTAACCCTTTTGGCAAGTGTAAATGTTCTAAAACCCAGGAGCCTTTACACTAAAACACTTCCGTTCGAAATAATCTTTCTGCAGCTTCTGAAATACTAAAAGCCAGGACCTTCCGGGGTCTTCGCCCCCTGGACCCCCACCGGGGATTTGTCCCTACACCCCACCAGGGGCCCAAAGGCGGGCCCCTGGACCCCACCCACGAGGGCTTCACGCTTCCTCTCGCGGTGCAAGCTACGCGTGCACAGTTTCAAATCCACGCGTACACCTTTTTGGTTTTCGCCCCCCCCCCCCCCACTCTCAAACAGAGATTTGCGCCCCTGGTAAGTTCCGTTATAAAAAGGTACGCTGGGAAATATTGCGTTTGTTTTACAGGTAGCCAAATTTTCATTCCTTTTAAAACCAATATATATTTACAGAATAAATAATAAAATAATGCAGCATACTACAGTAGCTTTCATTTCAAGAAATAAGGTTCGTACAGAAAGAAATTCAGTTATTTGTTGCTCAAGAATAATTAAAATTTCCAAAATTCAAACAATGCAACTTTCGTACGTAACTCTTGTAATGCATAACATTTTGAGGAGATACAGCTTTTGCTGGAGTGGATTGGTGAGACTGAATGGTTTAATGATGGTTACGGTTATTTTATTTGTATGCCATGTTGATGCATTTTTAAACCCAGTATTTTCCTTTTAAACTTATTCACTATTCCGCCTTCTTTACGCCATGCGTCTTCCAAAATTGAAGTTTTTGAAAATTGAAGTTAAGATTTAGTTATGCCTCGTAATTACCTTTAATGTCCTTAAACGTTCTGTTTTCATAAGAAATTTATAAAGAGTTCATGTCAAATTGTTGTTGTTGTTGTTACGTAATCCCTGAAATTGGTAAAAATATACTCAAGTAAGTACCCTTAATAACCAAATAATGTAAACACGCATACACGAATAATGTACAACCCCCAGCCTACAGGGGGCGTTTTCGATGGGTCTGTTCCTCTCTCAAGCTTTGAACAACCCTGACGGTTGAGGCCAAAGTAGGAATTCTCAATCCTTGTCCACATGTTACTTGGTAAGGTGAACAGGACTTGTGCGATCTATAGCTAAATGGAGTCGCCCGCATCGGGGTAGTCTTGTGTTAAGACGATGGTAGTTCTCTTCTTCAGTCTTCAGTCTAGTAAGTTATTGTATCCTTATATTTCCAAAAACGAAACATACAGCGCGCCCTGATTCCGATGTCCGATTGTCATTGTTCACCATCGTCTTGTCATATTGTTCAGAACGTATCTATTATTGTTATTGGGCTACGGGACAACATTCGCTTCACACGATCATCCCCATCAATGTTTTTCTTTGGTGTTGTAAAGGAAGGCTGCAAATTCTCTTTGTTTCCTGTCCCATTTGTGGCAATGTACTGTTCTTTCAACTCGACTCTCAGTGCTGATGATGTTTCAATTCTCTGAGTTTTACGAAAACACACTCTGCAGATATGTTGCGATTTACTTCCTTCAACATTTTGACCAACGCAATCTGTGATGACTTTACAAAGGTCCTTCTTTTGTTTGAGTGAATAGTAAGTTTTACATGTAACTAGATCTTGACTGCAAATAAGACACCATCTCCGTAATGAAGTTGCGGGTTTAGGTCTACCCTCCATCACTTTTACTGAGTACTGTTGGTTGACTGGCTATATCGGTACTCAGGTCAGTTACTAATCATATTTTGCACATCACATGCTAGTTAGGCCTGCGCCTTTACGAAGCTCAAGTAGTATCTTTAATCTTAGAGTCGCATTTAATAAAATAAAAGTATAAATCGTAAAGAAGTGTAAGCAACGAGCCGTAGGCTAGTCTCAGAATGAGAGTACACGGTGAGCCTACTTTAGGCCATAGACTGGTCGTACTAGGCCTAACTAGGCCCAGGGTAGTTTTGTGATTGAAAGTACCGTACGCTTCACGCTTCTGCGAAGTTTAGACTAGACACAGCCTTTCACCATTTTCATGTCCACTAATACACTCGAAAGATTAATAGTACGGCACTTTTTTGCCTGCTTATCTCTGTAAATAGCAATGCATGTCTAGCTTATTCAGATGGATAAAATCTTGAAGCTTGTTGGAAAATCCCTCGTACTAAATTTAGACACGTACGTATTTACAACTTGTTGACAGTGATTGACACAGTGTGGATGTGAATAGTGAACATATGGGCGGTGCTTCTTTTCGTTACGTACACGCCTACGGGACAGGAGTTATCCAAGACTTAGTGGACGAAAGCAATCAGAGAGTATGTACAGTTCAGAGGAATAGCGCCATCAACACAAAGTGTGTGTGGGACAGTGGGAATTGGGAAGGGTAAAGAAAGATTCACTAAGTCTTGACCAAGACTAGCATCGGGGACGAGTCGTACTTTATGGTATCGACTGAGACTCACCGACGAAACTGAGTCCCCGACGGGGGAACCAGTCTTCCTCGACGGGTGGATGGCCCCCTGTCCCCCACCTGGCGTCACCCTGACTTCGAGTCGCAGACAGAAGTGTCATATGTGTATAACCCAGATCTGAAAGCCCTTCGATTTAGGATGCTTAAGGCCGTACACCGCTAGGAGTTAGATGAGGTTTTATGGCTCAGTTTCTAACCAATTGGTTTATAACGCAAGGAACGCAGGGTCCTAAATATGTACTAGTTCAGTTTGGAACTTTGGATTACTTCCAATGAAAATTTGAAAAATTAGGTTTTTTTTTTTTTTTTAAATTGAACAATCTGCTCTCATTGAGAGCAAAAGCAAGAAAACTGTCGGGGCGACTGGTGCATGGTCGACGGGGATTACATACTTATCGTGCCCATTAGATGGAATCGAAATATTTCCCTGACGGGCTGCCAGCCTTCCCCCGATTGGGGCCATTACCCCTTCCCCAACCTGGGAGCCACCTTTAATTTGAATTTTTCCCACTTCGAAGTTACGTTATAATCAGGGTTGGGAAGTAACGAGTTACAAGTAACGCCGTTACTGTAACGAGTTACATTTTGTGTAACGGAACCTTGTAACGAGTTACATTTGCATTTCAGTAACGGAGCAAGTAACTAGTTACAATTCTTGGTAAATGTAACTGTAACGGCATTACATTTGGGTCCCGTTACTTTCCCGTTACAAATAGTGAATGACCACAAGTTGCATTTTACTCGAAGTAGTAACAGAAAATTTTCAAATTGATGACACTATGGTAGTAAAATTACTTTCGATATATTTATCATTCAAATCTATTATCGACGTCGCCCTCACTAACATCAAATTTTATTCACGATCAGAATCAGAAGTTGATAATGCACATGCTGCAGACTTACAGAGTCACTTGACTGTCGATTAAAACAAGTTTAAAATTTGATTTGTGTGTCAAATTACTTATTAGACAGATCAATGCTTATTATCCATGAGACCGAATTTTTGTGCGATTCGTTGAAAATGCGGAATGGTCCTCTGGCAAAGTAAGGCCCAGCTGACTTTATATAGTATATATATACTAAGTGAAGTCAGCTGGGCCTTAGTTTACTCATATTGTCATTTAGGACACAGTGGAGATAGTGCACCGTGAGAAACAGGTTGGCCCATAGGCATTCAAATACTAAGCTTACTTTGAAAGCTTAATTATTGACTTTTGAGGCATTAGGGCTGACCCCGAGTCCACTCTACCCGAGTCGGAGCTAACTGCGATTCTAGATTCCCTAATCTTTCCGAGCATAGTACGTACCCCTCAAGTTCCGGCCAGTTCTGGTTCCAATGGCACCCATTCCGAGACCAGTGTTTTTGCCAGTGTATAGCATATCAAACTTACAGTTGTTTTAATTCTATTGTACATGCCCACCATTAATAAAGTCATCGCTTGTAATCACTTCCATAGCTTGGCCTCCTCAGTAATTTAGTTGATCATGTGTGACAGTAATTTACATCTGTGCACTGAGCACAAATTACAATGGAACTTTAAACCCTTTTAATGTAACTTTCACATTTGAAGAACTCGGCTAGAATGAACTCCGAGTTCAAGTCCAGTTACATCACATTCCGGAAAAATTTCACTTCCGGAACCTTCTATTCCGGGGGCAAATTCCTAATCTAGAAAAACGCCCTTGAGACCGGCTTTTAGGCTATTTGAATCCAGACTCGTGCGTTGGAGCGCAGTAAATTACACGGTGCCAATCGTCGGTAAAGACCGTGCATCCATTTATGTATCTAATTTAACATGTATGGTATCCTTATTTGATAAATCAAACGTATGAAGTTAGGCTATATCAAATTCTTTTCAATGCCCGTAACTCCTTACACCAGAATAATAGTAAGGCTAATATAAAAAAAAAACAGTAGAATATTGAAATGGTCAAATGGCTTTATAAGTGTCCTAACAAAGCTAATTGAGAGAGGAGCGAAGTGTCCGACTTAAAGCTTCGCCTATTTATTGTAAAGGGAAGGTGAATTATAGGCACATGGTCTGCATATGTAGTCTCATCATTTCTATACATTGTTTTATATCGACACAATGTGAAACTTGAAATTTATGCGGAAATATCACTTAGCCCAACCTTAGCGGTGAGGTTTTAATATTTTACCGTGAACAAATATAGAGCATCGTATTACCATATTTATGTTCTTGAGGGGTGAAGACTTTAATTACTGCTAAAACAACGCTCTCCCCAGTCAATAGCCGCTAACCTCTCTAAATTGTGATGGGAGTATAAAGATTTCCACCCTCAAAGAAGTACTGTCGTAACTGGAAAAGGTTTGGTTACAAACATATTTGTCTATAACAAATAGTTTGAGTAAGCTCCGACACAGTATCATGATTCGGTGCTTCATGATGAGTGTTAGGAGCCTCTGACTGAATTTCCAGTGAAGATCAGCTGGCATCATTGACTTTCTTTGGGAAACACCTTAGGATAACCCGCTCAAATGAGGTTCGGTCCTCTCATATGCCCCCTTCTTACTATCTAATTACCCCCCCCCCTTCCATTTCATGTACGGAGGTACCGTATATTCACCTTGAAGTAACTAGTTACTTTTGAAATGTAGCTAGTTATTTTTCAGTCAAAAGTAACTATAACTAGTTACTTTTTCAACATTGTAACTAGTAACTGTAACGAGTTACACTTTTATGGAATTAACTGTAACTATAACGAGTTACTTTCAAAGTGTAACGGGAACAACCCTGGTTATAATTCCTAGAATACATTTTATTTAATGCAGCAGTGTTCGAACATGGAACTTCAAGGCCTTTCACAGTCTTGACGAATATATTTGATAACACGATGTATTTGCAAAGCATTGTATTGATGATCAATGCACAGTCGCGTATCCAGGGGCCCCGGGTTGAAAGAAGAAATTGCTTCACTCTCTCATAAGTCGTTACACTCGGCGTTTGTCAAAACGAAGTCACACCCCGGGTTAAAAAATATCCTGCATACGTGGATGCCTATACCTCTAGTGCGAGGGGCCTCTGCGTACCCGGAGCCTAATGGCATGGCCTAGTCAGTCCCTTCTTAATCCACCACTGCTAATTTCCCTAACCTTTAAGACACAGGGGCTGTAAAAAGGGCGTTTGGACCCTACAATGAGATACTGTGCACTACCACGGCACCTTCGGCACGCGATTATAGTCTTTCAATTTCCAGGCTCTTTTCATTTCTCTCTCAATTTTGAAATGCGTTATCCCGAATAAAATAAGGATTGTGTATATCGCCCTCTAAAAGTCACTTCTCAAACTGCCGAACACCGAACAGTGATGGATTGTATGCAATGTACAGAAAACACGGCAACCTCTTGAGGGAAGGTAAAATTATCGCCCTTTGGATCGTGGGGCTTGAACAATGGCGTAGCCCATACCAGTGGTTTAGGGGACATGAACATAATTTTTTCCGCTCCCTCTAAGTTTGTTCTCAAGTGAAATTTCGGTTGTTTAAAAAAGTCCTGGGCATACACATGCACTAAATACTTTGTGGGACCTCGACTCTTCACCTTAATAACGTGTTTAGTGCACAGAATTTCAAGTTTTCTTTGAAGTCAGAGGATATGACGTAGTCTCAATGTAATTTCAAGATGTGTATTTAATAATTTACACAGCATAAGGGGACGTGTTTGTAACATTTTCTCCAACTGGCAAACAATCATAACATAAATTTTGCCATGAAATCGACAATGTTTTGCCGATCCCCAGTACCCCTGACTCAAGCCTATGCGATTTCATTCCAAACATATTACCCTTGCCAACGAAAAGTTGTGCTTAGCAAGAAGACGTCAACCTGAAAAGGTGATTACGAATTGGATAAATTGCTTCAAATTTTGACACATTTGAAGATCTTGTTGGAGCAAACTTTGTACCAAATTGTCTCATTATTAGCTCTAGGGTGCTACTTTCAAAGTAAACTGGAGCCTGCTTAAGTTTACCCAAAACAAAGAGGCGAACTTTTCCTTACGAATCTAAAGTTATGTGATGAACAGTGTCAGAACATAGTCAAAACCCTGCGGACAATCATGCATTGCCTTTAAGTTCAAAGCAAAGTTAAATCAGGGATCTGTTGATTAATCAAATTGAGCAATTAACTTGAAAACACATTTATCTTCAAATATATTAAGTGGTTGGGTGGTTAAGTTTAAAGGGGGAAATTAGTCCCCTCATTTGAATTAGTAATTCAGGAATGATTCCTATCAATCATGTCACAACATTTTTGTGTCTTATTTGTTAAATTCATGCAGAATAACTCTTTGGTTCACCTTCAATATTCAATGTTTTTGTACAGAAACATAATGAGAGATACTTGTGAGTAAAATCAAACGAGATCTGTAAGATTTAGCAGATTTTTGAAAATACCCTGCCATCCTGCCATCCTGGGGGCGGGTGAAATTTTCTAAGAGGCAAAATGGTGCTATCTTTGGAATATTTTTGGAACTAATCATATATGGGTGAAAAATATCCATAGTCTAGTGAATTATTATTTTTGGTTGGGTGAAAGAGGAGAGTATGTTGTCTAAGAGAAGTGCATGTTGTCAACAAACCTCCTGAAGCTCCCCCCCCCCCCTTTGGCTACTATACTGCCTTCTATTTCGGATAGTTTTCACGCAAAAATACGTGCTTAGAGTCCACAGAAACATTCTTGGACTATTACGAAAACTTTCCTTTGCTTCATTGTGCTTTATAAAAGGGTATCTAAGGCTGGCAGACATAGGTAAAGGGCAGTGGCGTATAGCTAGACTATTTTCCAGGGGGAAGGGGGTCAAGCACCTTAATTTTCCGATTTTTTTTAAAATGTGAGCATCACTGTATTAGGGCACGTTCTGCATTCTGCAATGTAGGTTACAAAAATACGGATTACATACAACACATACAAAACACGTAAGTGACATTATGCAAAATGTGCCCTGGCCGCCAGGGCATATTTTGCATAACGTCACTTAATACTTCAAGAGTCGAGTTGTGCGCTGACAGTGTTCTTTTACATCTGAATCGTGAAACTGCAAAGTGCGCGAAGCGCGAGAAAATTTTTGATAGGCTTACACAAAAACCATATGTAATCATAAAGAAAAAAATAGAAAAAACTGTAGGGGTTGTACGCCGTATCGGGGATAACATACAACCTGGACTACCCGATGAAATAGCCAAACTTTGCTCCGTGACTCACCAACTGACCCTACGCATGACACACACAAGAGCACAGCAACTAGGCTTTGCGACGGGATAAAATTAACGACCTCTACATAAACTGTGTACTCTGTCTACATGTTAGTTGGTAAGGTGGACAGGACTTGTTCTATCTAGCTATGTGGAATGGAACTAATGAAGAAACTGGAGTGACTCTACAGCGCGTAGCGTGCCGAAAATTTTGGGTTCATATTAGAGAAAATGTCTTCTTGAGACCAAAAATAGGTAAACTGTTGGGGCGACTAGTCGTCCTCAGGGACTGCATACTTTATCGTAAATTTCCGAATTTTTCATTTTCCAGAGTTGGGGGGGGGGAGCAATTGCCCCCTTCCCCCTGTAGCTACGCCGCTGGTAAAGGGCCTCCTGGAAGATCTGGATTAATTGGGGCATTAACATGATGCGTATTCACTGACTACCAAATGATACTATAGAGTATGACGCCGAGCACTTTACAACTATTGTATTTTTACTTATTCTGAACGATGAAGCTAAAGGTTATCAGTAGTTTAAAAAACTTCCGTGGTAATTAAAATAAAGTTTTGATTTGAATCTACCAGCACCTATATATGCGGTATTAATTCACCAGTGTGCTTTTTAATGGTTAAACTTATGATTATCAATGGTGTATTTAGGGCATAGACGTAAGAAGCTTTTCGAGTCTGGGGGCTGAACCTTGTTTCGGATCGCCGTCCCGGGGGGAAAGGTCTAAGGGGAGGGGTGTCCCCCTCCGCGTTGGAAAATTTTTGGGTATTTGAGGGTCCTCGGATGAAATTTGGTGCAAAATTTTGGACAAACTTACAGGAATATTACTGCAAATTTTTGAAATTTCTTACAGAAGAGACAAATAAGGGTTTTTTCCTTGGATCTTGGGGGGGGGGGGGCGGAAGCATACTTCAGCCCCCACATTTTGACTGGAGGATAAAGCCCCCAGCCCCCCGCTTCCTACGCCTTTGATTTAGGGGGATTGGGCCATGCTCCTTTACTGATGCCGATTCTTTTAGTACTTAAATGCGTACATTTTTTTTACTCAAATCAGTCGCGGATCCAGACATTTCGAAAAGGGGGGGGGGGAGCTAAAAGCCCCCTTGAATATTCTCCTAGATTAACAGTTTGCTAATTTTCGCGTATTTGTTATTGTTGATGTGGCAAAAAAGGGGGAGCTGAGGCCGGGAAAGCCCCCCTTGGATCCGCGCATGCAAATTTTAATTCTAAGGTAGCATATGTGGCACCAGATCACAAGAAAGGACACCTAATTTTTCGAAAACTTTCAAAGGGGAGGGGGACTCCCTCCTACTCCCTCCCCTTAGACCCATCCCCCTGGCCGGCGATCCCACAACAAAATGCATACCACCACCCCCATGAGAGAAATCCCCCAAATTATAATCAATATGGAAGGGTAGTAACACGGCAAATGATTGTATGTAATTGACATGGGGTGTCGGTGATAATCGATGCATGCCTATATGATATGTATATTAACATGTTGAATGCGCGTAAAGCGTAAGGAAATTTTTGGCTATATCTTTCTGGCAAGTCTTTACATTCCCCCCCCCCCCCCAAAAAAATCAACTTGGGCTCCTACGCCCATCATCATGCTACATATTAGATTGAAAGATTTCATATCGATGCGAGGCGCCTACAGAGGTTGGAGATGTACCTAGTGTTTTTCGGAAAAGTGTTATGATAAGAATAGTTCCATGTAATAATGGTCAGGAGATGGAGTGCAACCCGTGACGAATGCCCTCGAACCGCGCCAAAATTTTTCATTAAATAAGATTTTCATGACAAAACCTGCATTCATTCTCTGCATAGAGACGCTTTCAGTTCCCCAAACAAACCTACATGCCAATCAAAAAGCCGCTCTTTTACCTGGGAATTCATAAACAGCTCCCAACTTTTGCTGTTGCGCTTCTCCGGGAATTGCGATCAGAAGATATCGATAATAAGAATAACATTGAGGCATTGGCATAGCCAGAGGGGAGCCAGGGGGCCATGCCCCCCTCCCTCGAATTCTGAAAAAAATACACCTATACGTATTGCCCATACACACCTGAAGGAAGTGCAAATCATCCCTCAACGTTAATTACTTGAGTTGTTAATGTAAGATGTGAAAGGTTAATTTATGTTGGAATTCAGTTGGATGCTTAGGGTAATTAAGTTATGTCATGTTACGTAAATTCTTTTATAGTAGTGCTGTGTTCAGTCATTCTGTTTGTCATGCTTGTTAGTCTTGGTTTTGGTTGTCGTCCGGAGTGGACGCGGTGTTAGCTAGTCGTCGTGTATGTGTCCGTCGTAAATAAATGTTATCTGGAGCAAGTAATTGGACTTTGGAAGTATGCCTTTCTCTGCTGCCTAGTCTTCATCTCCATCTCCAGCCTAATCCCTTTCCATGACCGCATCGAACTTACCAGCCATGCTCATATCGAACCCGTTCCCCCACGCTACATTAACTATTTTTATTTTTAATTAAAAAAAAAACAAAATCATTTGTAAATCAATTCGATTTTTTACTTATTTCCCAAAATTTGGCAAGAATATTTTCGTCAGTTATCTCAGTCACGAGCACTTTCCAAGCTAGCTGTTCCATACGAGATGGTGCCCTTTTGCTAAAGCATGCCATCCATTCATACGTGATCCGTGTCCGCGTCCGCGTGCGTGTCCGTGTCAATGCAAAATCGCTCACATAGTAAAAACATTACGAGCCATCCCATTCATGCGTTCCGTGTCCGTGTCCGCATC
Source organism: Holothuria leucospilota (assembly GCA_029531755.1). Taxonomy (NCBI): domain Eukaryota; kingdom Metazoa; phylum Echinodermata; class Holothuroidea; order Aspidochirotida; family Holothuriidae; genus Holothuria; species Holothuria leucospilota. Next base: position 18,532,622 of record CM055981.1, on the reverse strand, counting down.
CGGGAGGAATCGCTCAAGGAGCAATTTTTCACGGACACGGATGCGTGATATGCATGACTCTCACACTGGATCTTACTTTACCAGTTTACCACAGACCAGCACGACGTCGAAACACAAGGCAGTCAGGTTGACAGAGCAAATTACATGTGAAAAGCTAATAGAAATGGTGAGAAACATTCCGGCATATGGGACGCTACATTGCCCCATCGCATAGACGCCGTATTCATTGGCAACTCGTGGACTCGGAAGTCTATTGCTAAGGAGTTGAACATACCATCTATGCTTTCGCCTTCTGTCATTTTGCCGTTTCCTAATGGGAATACTGCCCAGTAGCAGGAAATGATTGTGTTCCTCTAACTTGGGACGCAGCGAACTCGAGATCGTGTTAGCAAGTTATCGTGGTGTAAGTACAGGTAAAAGAGGGGCAACAGAAAATGACATTCTAGCTTGCAACGGGGGCGGTCACGGACAAGTTTTCAGGTATGAATGGATGTTCACTTCACGGATACACGGACACAGAAACGCACGGATCACGGATCACGTATGAATGGATGACAGGCTTAATGATTTATTTATACAAATTACTGAAGTACCACATTCAGCATTGACACCCGCAGTTAAATTTGTAATGACACGCACAGATTTATTTTTCTAACTCCTTCGGAAGTTTGTAATTTTGCGCAAGGAATTATTCCATATACCACTAACCTCTCCATTCCTCGTACACGTGGTAAATAATTATGACTACGCCATTGCGTCTTTGTTTGCATTGCAAAATTTGTCTTATTGCAGATAGCCCCGTTATTAATCCTGACTATGCCAGTGCTTAGCCCATGGCTTTATCTATATTCTGGAGCCGAAACTATTGGCCACGTTCAGTTATAATGCTAATGCCTTTTGGTAATTTATTTGACACTTTCTTATGACTAAGTTACACCAACACCCCTGGAAAAATCTGGATAGGCTAGTGCCTACCCCTGGGAAAAACACCTGACTACACGACTACACCAATGTACTGACAACCTTTGATTTGCATAGCATAATTTTTCTTATGACAGTTCAGAGTCGGATCCAGGGTGCGTACCCCTCCTATTCTCTGCAGAGATAATGGAACAAAAAATCGACTTCAGATGATGCTAAATGTTGCACCAGATTGCATCTGAGGGTACTTAAATATTCAAAAATTTCTCAAAGGGAACCCCTTCCCTTAGACCCTTCCCAGGCTGACGATCAGGCTGCAGTTAGCCGCCCAAACGAAAATCCTGCCTACGCCAGTGTATGGAGGTAAGGTCTGAAGTGCGCGGAGCGCGCGAAAATTTGGGTGGTTGGCGAAGGATATGCGAAAATTCTGATGGTTTGAAAATCATTTGTGATAGAAAAAGATTACAATAGATCGATCACTCGGTCGAAAACACACCAGTCACTCTACCCCCCCTACAGAAATCTATAGCTTCAACGGTTTTTGGGATCATTTTGAAATTTTCAGACTTAATTTCAGAAATCGATGGGGGGGGGGGAATTCACCTCCCATGCCCCCCGTGCAGGCGCCACTGCTTTTGTCCAAGAGTACACTTACTTATAAAGGACCAACCTACTTATAAAGGTAAGTCTTTACGTTGGAATTTTTAAGGTCCTTCTCGGCAACTGCAATGTTATTGCTTATGTTCTGAATCCACCTCGAGTCTCCAAACCACTGATTTGAAAACAGGTTGAAGAAACAAATTGAGTTCTGGGCTTCTAAGTTTAAGGCGTTTTCTTTACACCCATGTGACATCGGTCGGACATTAATAGTATGTACCCACAATTGAACAGGATGAGTATGAAGAAATGTGAGAATCTTCACTCAACTAATACAGACTGTGGTTGTTACCGTAACTCCCTGATCTGCTTCACACCTGGACCCAGTGTCGAAATTCTGAAGACCTTTTTTTTTTTTTTTCATTTTTTTTCCGGGCAACTTGAGGTCGACTTTTGATTTTCACGTTGACATATCGATGTGTAATTCTGCTCAAAAACGTAAGAAGTGTTGTAAGTGTTTCAAATGGATTGTTTTTATTTATTTCCGACAGAGACTAGAAATTTCCGACAGAGGCCTTCGGAGGCTTTGTAAGGGGGGCGACCGCCCCCTGACCCCTATAGCTACGCCACTGCATTTGGGTCCCGTTACTTTCCCGCTACAAATATAGTCAAAATGACCACAAACTGCATTTTACTCGAAGGAGTAACAGAAAATTTTCAAATTGATGACACTTTGATATTAAAATTATTTTCGATATATTTACCATTCATCTCTATTATCGACGTCGTCCTCACTAACATCAAATTTTATTCACTATTAGAATCAGAAGTTGATATAGATGCACATGCTGCAGGCTTACAGGGTCACTTGATTGTCGATTAACCAAGTTTAAAATTTGATTTGTTTGACAAATTACTTATTAGACAGATCAATGCTTATTATCCATGAAACCGAATCTTTGGGCGATTCGTTAAAAAATACTGAATGGTCCTCTGGCAAACTAAGCTGACTTTATATGGAATATATACAAAGTGAAGTCAGCTGGGCCTTAATTTGCTCATATTGTCCTTTAGAGGACACAGTGGAGACTGTGCACCGAGAAAAACAGGTTGGCCCATAGGCATTCAAATACTAGGCTTACTTTGAAAGTTTAATTATTGCCTTTTGAGTCATTAGGGCTGGACCCGAGTCCACCCTATCCGAGTCGGAGCTAACTGCGATTCTAGATTCCCTAATCTTTCCGAGCATGGTACGTACCCCTCAAGTTCCGGCCAGTTCTGGTTCCAATAGCACCGATTCCGAAACCAGTCTTTTTGCCAGTGTATAGCATATCAAAATTACAGTTGTTTTAATTATATTGTACATGCCCGCTATTAATAAAGTCATCGTTTGTAATCACTTCCAAAGCCTGGCCTCCTCAGTAATTTAGTTGATTGTGTGTGACAATACTTTACATCTGTACATTGTGCACAAATTACAATGGAACTTTAAACACTTTCAATGTAACTTTCATGTTTTAAGAACTTGGCTGGAATGAACTCCGAGTACAAGTCCAGTTACATCACATTCCGGAAAAATTCGATTCCAGAATCTTCTATTCCGGGTAAATTCCTAATCTAGAAAAACGCCCTTGAGACCGGCTTTAAGTTAGTCGAATCCGGACTCGTGCGTTGGAGCCAAGTAAATTACACGGTGCCAATCGTCGGTAAACACCGTGCACCCATTTATGTATCTAATTTAACATGTATAGGTATGATCCTTATTTGATAAATCAAATGTTTGAATTTAGGCTATATAATATTCTTTTCAAAGCCCGTAACTCCTTACACTAGAATAATACTAAGGTTAACAAAAAAAGCAGCAGAATATTGAAATGGTCAAATGGCGTTAAAAGTGTCCTAACTAAGCTAATTGAAAAAGGAGCGAAGTTTCCGACTTAAAGGGGCATACTGAGTTGATATCGATAACTTAACGAGGTTGTTGAAGGGTACTACCACATGACAATGATTATTATAAGCACAATGAGTCAAGTTTCACATCCAGTAGTTACGCATAAAGCTAAAATTTTGAATTTTTTGTTATCCTGGCTTGTAACGGTCTTGTCCATAATTTGAAAAAGCGTCTGGTCACAAATTTTTGAAAACCAAATTGAATTGTTTATTACTCACTTATGAAACATTTATTTGTTTGCAAGATGTGTGGATTGTTTAAGTTTGACCATTTGTCATTAGTATGTGAAGAAAAACTTAACAGGTTTGGCAAAATTTTTTGAATTTCATGAACCAACTCAATGTGCCGCTTTAAAGCACCTATTTATTGTAAAGGGAAAGTGAACTATGGGCACATGGTCAGCATGTGTCAACTACGTAGTCTCATCATGCATTGTTTTATATCGACACAATGTGAAACTTGAATTTTATGCGGAAATATCACTTAGCCTAACCTTAGCGGTGAGGTTTCAATATTTTAACGTTAAAGCTAAAATGCAGTCATCCCAGTTTGAATTAGTCTAGTAGTCTATCCTATTTCATGAATGGCTCTTGAGAATTATGTGACAATATTTTTCTCACTGAATTAAATTTATGGGGAGTAACTCATTGGTTTACCTTGGATATGCAAAATTAAAGTCCTTAATTATCATGAAAGGTAATTGAAAGAGTAATAAGAAGAAATTAGTGAAAATTAGCTGTTGTTTCAAAATAAGTTGGGGGGGGGGGACTGCTCTTGCCCTTTAAATAGAGCATATCGTATTACCATATTTTTGTCCTCGGGGTGAAGACTTTAATTACTGCTAAAACTTCAACGCTCTCCCCCTTTAATAGCCACTAACCTCTCTAAATTGTGATGGGAGTATAAAGATTTCCACCCCCAAAAGAAGTAGTGTCGTAACTGGAAAAGTTTTGGTCACAACCATATTCGTCTAACAAATAGTAGTTTGCGCAAGCTCGGACACAGTATCATGATTCGCTGCTTCATGATGAGCGTTAGCAGCCTCTGCGAGAATGCTCATTGAAGATCAGCTAGCATCATTGACTTTCTTTGGGAAACACCTTATGGATAACCGGCAAAAATAAGGTGTCGGTCGTCTCGTGTGCCCCTTCTTACTATGTAATTATTTATGCCCCCTCCATTTCAGGTACCGATCGAGGTACCGTACATGGGCGTCCGGAGGGGGAAAGGGGGCACTTGTCTCCCCCCGGAAAATCAAAAACTTGAAAAAACGAAGAAAAAATAAAGAAAAAACGAAGAAAATATAACATCAACATTTCTTAACAGTTCACTTAGTGTTAATTCCTACTCTCAAAACAGGAATTGAATAAAAGTATCAACACTCAGACCCCAGCACCCCCCCCCCCCACCCCAGCATATCATTGTATTTTTTACAGTTTATATTTTTACGATATTGCAAGTGTTTCCCCTTTTTATATGCAGTAAATAGGCCTTAGAAGTGCCATATCCAGCGATCTGGGAAGCATTTTGGGCGAAAATTTTCTTGCGCTTGGGTGGCGCGGAGCACTGAGAGTCTTTCCTGGGCTTCCCCCTCCCCCTCCCCTTGACAAGTTCCTGGTTACGCCTTTGTCAACACTGTGTGAAAGTAGCCTCTAAACTCTTTTCTTGGAGTAAAATATTTCCCATGAAAAATGTGGGGGCCCCCAAAGAATTTTTGCCCCCCTTGAATTTTTTCTGCGGACGCTCATGGTACCGTATATTCACCTTGAAGTAATTACAGTAGTTACTTTTGAAATGTATCTAGTTACTTTTCAGTCAAAAGTAACTGTAACTAGTTACTTTTTCAACAATGTAACTAGTAACTGTAACGAGTTACAATTTTATGGAATTAACTGTAACTATAACGAGTTACTTCAAAGTGTAACGGGAACAACCCTGTGGACATGTGCAGGGATGACACAGGAAAGTCTGACAGACTTATTTCCACTGTGGTCCCTAAAAACACTAAATACTACATAAAAAACACAGCACAATACACACAGTAAATCTCAGCTTGAACACCATTCACCTCTAACCCTGGAAAGAAGCACAACCACCGCAAGTACAGTGTACATACGTGCATGTACTTGCGGGAAAAATAACCCGCCAGCTTGTTGACATCATCATAAGCCAATGAAAGTACAGTTCGTAAGTGACGTATTCACTCAGGCCTTGGAAACCTTCTGGTTGTTTACAGGCAACCAGAATAAGGCACGGTTACTTGACTTGGCAATTGCTGAATTTTGTTGTTTTTGAGTAGAAATGGATTGTGTTTGAGGATTAATATGTGAAATAGTAAGTTCTTATGTTTCTGCCACTACTGCATCACTTTATCACATCTGGCAGTGTATATTTGTAGAGTTACAAGTGTTTCACTCAGTTATGCTATTGGCTAGGCTATTCCCGTTAGGCCTGTATCATTGTATGTTTACTAAAACGTGAACGTTGTTGTTAGTGTTTATAAACGTACTGGCAATGGTCAATGGGATTCGTTGTCGAGTCCGTGTTGCCTTGTACTTTGTTGTACTTGTAGGCTTGTTCTTTACACTGACTCACTCAGCTTATCATGCATACATGTATGAACAAGTTGTATATTAAGGCTTTTTGTGTAGGCTATGTGTATCATGAATTCAGTTAGTTTCCGCCCTCGGTAGTTTCCGCCCCTACAAAATGTTGTTTTCCGCCCTTGATTTTTGAGGGCGGAAAATACCGGTTTTAGGGGCGGAAAGTAACGAAATGAAGTGAGAATACCTGTGGGAATTGGAGACCAAATAAACACAAGTTAGGTCGAATATGGTCCAAATAATGAATTAACGGTTGTGATATTGATGGTAAAAGTTGTTGTACTGTTGTTCAGCAAAGCATACGACAAGCTTTAAAATGTGAAAATCTCTAGTGAGGGCGCTATTGAAGAATTATTACCTTGAACAAGTGAAACTGTGTTATGTTGCATAAAATATATAGATGATTGGATATACAATATGATCTGTGAAAAAACATGGTTGAGCGCACTTGGGAACTGCCCCCAAGGCCCTGCCCATGCCCTCTTTTCTCCCCGTAGGGACAGGCGAGGAGTTAGTTCCTGCTAATTACTTGCCAGTAATTTATCTACTTCTGTAGTGTGTAACTACACGTCCATGCTGGCGTCCATATTGCCGAGCAACCTGGCACAAGCTCTGAGTAATCTGTCAGTAGACCTGGCCCCATCCTCAAACTCTCCCCAGTAGCGAAAGAGACGTGCCTCAAGGGTTTGCATACGGCGCCTCCGAAGCCTCCTTAGTTTCCCTTCCGACACGAGTAGGACTTGCACCTGCACAAATTTAGCAGCGTCGTGGAGGACGTCTAGTAGCAAATAAAACGGACTCTTTGCACCGGCTTCTTTGTTGAGCGCATGATGCCAACCTGGAAAAGAAATAAAACAGCGGTATGTCATTGTCAATTCCTTGTTTTCAGGTGGTGGTTACAGTTCAAATTTCACTAAGCAAAATTAAAGAACTATATACATAATTACCACTTTGAGTTATTTTTTTTTCCTCATATTTTACCACTCCCATTCCATCTATTTTCCTGTTACAATGAAACATGTCTTCCGTGATTTTTTGTTTTCTTATTTTATTCGTGATTTTCTGTGTTTTTCTTTTTCCGTGCACGGAAAAAGAACTTTGAACAAAAACATACCTTCAACATCGTTGTTGGTCCGTATGGATTTCCGGAACACACACCATGCCTGAGGAGCCCACAGTCCATCCGTCATCCATGTGTCCCGTATGTAACGGCATAGCTCCTGTGTGCTTTCGGTGGCTGCCTCTCCCATCATCACGTCAAAGCTTTTCCTAACAATTGACGTATACTATGATTTCCAACTAGAATAGATGCGCTTTGGATAAATGATTTTTATGACACCACATTTGTGTCAGTCACCGTGGGCGTGGATCATGGGGGACGGGGGGACGCGGGGACGCGGGATGGGGGGATTTTTTTATGGCCCGACATTTGTGACACTACATTCGGATATGGCCCGCGATTGATTTTCCAACAATAAATAATATGCTTATTCAATGGCATAGGTAGGATATTTTCCGGGGGGGGGGGCAAAGGTCGAAAATTATATATACCCTTATAACCTGCAGATTAAAAATCTGCCTCAGGGTTAGGAGAAGGGGGGTGGCGCGTAACCAGAGTAACCAATTTTGGGGAATTTTTCGCATTTTTAAGTAGCATAGAAGCAGATTTCGTTATGGTTTTTTCTGGGTTAATGATTTTTAACAGGCCAGTGAGCTGTAACATGGAAAAAAAGGCAGTGCCCGACCCGACTTAAACCAATTAGTTACAAACTGAGCCATAAAACCTCATCTCACGTCACCCCAAAATTTTTATCCCTCAGTGCAAACCTTGCTATTGCATTTGGGGGCAGAAGGTCACGTGCCCTTTCGTGCCCCTCCCTCTTGATCTGCATATACGTACCACAGAAAATAAAAAGTGAGTCACTATCCTAAAACGGAGTAAATTTGTCCCCTTAGTGACTCACTTATGTAAAGTGAGTAAGCACGGGGACAAATCGACTCGCTTTCAGGACATGACAGTGACTCACTCATTTTCCGTGTAATGATAGAGCAGTATATATACCCCTGTTTTGCCCGAGGGAGGGTCAAAGGGGCCATGGCCTCCCTTCCCCCTTCAACCCCGTTGGTGCTATTTCTGTTTGATCTCAATTGATCTGTTAATCTGTTTCGTCTTAGCTAACAATATCATAAAAAAGATCGCACTTGATTTCCCACTTTTTTCAATATCGGCCATCCCGTCCCCGATGTGTGGGTTAAATCAGTCGCGTTTCATTGCTCTGAAGTTTATTTTTTAATCAGTGACTACATATATATGGCAATGGGGATGAGCCACTGTAGGCCTGTCTTCGGTGCCGAGGTGTGGGGTTAAATAAAGATCACAGCCAGAATTCATTGCTTCCATATTTATTTATGAATCAATGACCAAATGTGTTGCTTCATATGTGTAAAATGTTCGACATATGGGCTACAGAGGAATTCCTAGAAGAGGAAGAGGGGCCTATATGTCGTGAAAGAAGTAACGGCCGGGCAATTCCACCACTCATTATCAGTTGTTTAAGTGTCCCTTTTTGATATATTAAAATTAAGATCGGAACTATAGCTGCCTAACCCAAACTCACAACTTCAATTCTTTCGTACGCGTGTTTATGCATGTCTTCCCGGCGGCCCTTCACTTTCTAGGTCCATCCGTCTTTCCTACCTTTTCCTAGTCTTGTCTGTTTCAGTGACTGAGTTCCAGCGATATTTGAACGAATACTCTGTTTGAACCGGTCTTTTCATTTATCCATTCGTTTTCTCTCTCCCTCCCATCATCATTTATTATTATGCCTAATCCAAACTCACAACTTCAATTCTTTCTTATGCGCCTTCATGCATGTCTTCCGGGCGGCTCTTCTCTTTCTTAGGGCCATCCGTCTTTCCCACCCTTCCCTTCAGTGACTGAGTTCCAGCGATATTTGAACGAATACTCTATTTGAACAGGCCTTTTTATTTCATCCATTCGTTTTCTCTCTCCCTCCCATCACCATTTATTACAATACCTCTAGTTATCAGAACCAATGCTTACTTCGTTTTAATCAAGCCTTTCACTTCAATCCCATTTCCATCTATCCTTTCTATCGCCATTAATCCCCATCTTTTTTATCCTACCTCTTTTTTAACACAGTCAGTACCTATTTCATACAACCCTAATTGTTCTCTTTATGGATCAATGAACGCCTCATGGTTTATATCATACATTTTATGTGTATACACCCAATAACTGGTCTGTACGTACTGCCATGCAGAGCTAGCGTTTGCCCGAGTAGCATACTCGTTACAGTTCTTTTATCCACTCCAGAGTAATACTGTACACAATCCACTCTTCCTAACGAGATTCCCGATAAAGATTCCACATCTCCTTGAAATTGGTCCTCTAAACTGAAAAAGAAATAGAAACACTTGTAAGTTCATGATAATTTTACACTTTATGTTTCCGCCCTTTAAACGTTACTTTCCGCCCTTAATTTTTAGGGGCGGAAAGTAACGGGCGGAAACTACCGAGGGCGGAAACTAACAGACCCCGTGTAGATACTGCAACTTCGGCTAATCCTGCAGGCTAGCCGAGGCAAAAGTGAAGTTTTACTTTGTGTTGGCCTATGGGGCCTTAACTTAGTTGACACTGACATTGGTATCAAATTAAAATTATGTAGCGTAACGCAGTGTTCGAAATAGAGGGGTTTTACATGCACAGATGCATGTTACATTGGCACTGTGCATGTAAAATTCTGGCTGTGCATGCGAAACTTTTCTGTTTTACAGCCATTCTCAAAGGAAAATTTTAGTTGTGCATGTAACTTTCAATTTCCAATTCGATCTCTGGCGTAACGTTAGGTCTAATGTAGTCCGCAGTCTGCTGACCTTGGCCTAGTAGGCTAGGTCAGCAATATAGGCCTACACCATTTGCAAAATTGGGCAAGGGCTGGTGCATTTTCAAAAATTTTGACTTGGTCTCAATCTTTGTCAAATTCACATAGCCTAGGCCTAACTTAGGCCTAAAAGGCTAGACCTTGGTAATTGACCTCTAGGACAAGGCCTTCTGCAGATCATTAATATATTTAGGCCTAAGACCCTTCATTCTAAGAATAGGCCCTAGCCCACAGGCGTTCGAAACATTACGTACATAGGCTATACTACACCTATATATATATATATATATATATATATATATAATATATATATATATATATATATATATATATATATAATAAGACAAGGTATGACATTTCTCAGGACGAAGCACAAATGTTGGCCTATATTTACACTCTTACTGCGAACCTCAAAAGACTTGGTCGATCACATCATCTGTTCCAGTAGAATATCCAACACCTTCGGATGCAACTTTGTGCATAAGATAAATTCTAAACAATAAAAAAAGGTGGCAAAATAAAATAAAAATAAGAGTAAAAACTAAGCAAGAGTAGGCCCAAGTCACACAGCCAGTGCTTCCACACTCTAAAATCATTTTTCCTGAAATGGCCGATTTCAGGTAATTTTAGATTCCATTCAGGAAAAATGAATTTAGAGTGAGGAAGCACTGGGTGGCAGTGCAGCCACTGGGCTTACTTCTTCTCTTATCGAAATGTCATACCTTGTCTTGTTATATATATATAGTGTGTAGTATATGTACGTAATGTTTCGAACGCCTGTGCCCTAGCCTAGCCTACTTGCACTAACTGTCCAAAAATGACCAAAAACTTTGATTTATACTAGGCTAGGCCTAATGCTCCAGTTTTGTTTTCAAACATTCTATCAAGGTGGGCCTGTTGTTTCGGCTAGCGGGTCCCCAGCTTTCCTTATATACCCAGCTCAGATATCAACCAAGCAGCGCATCCCGCGGCAAAATCGCTGAGATGTTGAGAAACAGTCCAACATTGCTAGTTCTAGTAGCATAGTACAGTAGAGCAGCGCTTCTCAACCGGTGAGCCGCGGCCCACTAGTGGGCCGCGAAGCTCTTACAGGTGGGCCGCGAGATCCGTCATAAAAAATAAAAAAAATAAGAAAAAAGAATAAACTTTTTGTAAGGTGGGCCTCAGAAAAATTCTAAGAGTGAAAGTGGTCCCCAAGTTAGAAAAGGATGAGAAGCGCTGCAGTAGAGTATACAATATGTGTGTGCTAGCATAGTACAGTAGAGTGTATGCATGCATATGAGTGCATGTGGCATTGGCTAGCATAGTACAGAAGGCTACTCTGCAAGTTAGAGTATGCATTCGTGTGCACTTACATCGGTTTAGCCTTTACTTTCAACATGAAAACTTGTAAAGAAGGATATTACTGGAGTAGAATCCAACTCGTTTTATAACCTTAATAAGGCGATAGAAGATTACTCAAAGAAACAATAGGCCTACTTTCGTCTTTGTTATCGAAGATTGCAGATTAGTTGAAAATTTGTGCTGCAGTTTGCAGCCGGACCAATAACGTATACATGTACTATTGATCCCTGGCAGCCAGGTCAATAGCCACTACCTTCTATCGAGCTGCTAAAACTTGCTACTAGGATATTCACACTATTGTATGCTAAATAGCACTCATTGCTGTTCAATTTTGACACAGTAGGCCTAGACCTACGTAGCCTAGCTATGGTTACCTTCATACACACGCAACTACTGCAGCAAAGCACGCAGACACGTTGCTGTCACAGTAAAATGCGTGAAAAACTTTTGAATGTGAATAGCCAAGGCCTAGTTCATGGAACAAACTGGTACATGAGAAATAGGCCAAGGTCCCAAGGCTAGGTCTAATGCTGCATGTTGTTAGTGAATGGGAAGAAAGAATAACTGAAATTTGAAGGGGAACTATAGGTCTAAGTTGGGCCTGGTATGGCTATAGAATACAGGGCCACTTTTGAATGACACCTGTTCCTAACATCTGGATATGCAGAAGCAATGTGATACTGTTTATCTTGCACCCTAAACTTTGACTCTGCATCTGAGCATCCGCTCATCCACTGCAATATAAAACTGATATTGATGAAATTATTCACTCCACACCCAAGCATCCACCATCCACCCCAGATTATTGGTCTTGGTCATAGTAAAAAATGGACAACAATGAGTCATTCTCAAATTAAACTTATTTATATACAGTACCTAGTCTGTACCCATTTTATAATACCTGTATTAGCTCATACCAGCGAAGCTACGTAGTGTGAACTTATGTCATCGTGCGGCCGCTACCTATTTGTCTGTCTATACAAAATTGCATAAAAATTGCATAAAAGGTTAGTATCTTGGACAGTATTTGACAACTTTTTCTGAAAGTTGGTCACATTTATCTTAGGGTGAGGGGGGTGTGAAAAATTTAAGTCAAGGTCATCTAAGTGTCATTTTGTGCCCTAGTTTTGTAAATTTTACTACAAATGGTTTCTCCTCCTAGAAACATTAACAAATTATCATCTGAGTTGCTCTGAAGTATGAATCACATATGAAGATTAAAAATTGAATCACTAATTTTAGATCAAAGATAACCTTGAGAAATTTTTTACTGTCTTTGTTCCTGCCCACCCATTTTACCAATTTCACAAAATCTTTCTTGTGCATTGCTATAGAACTAGGCCTTTATGTGAAAGAAAGGTCAACTCTGGGAGTTTGTTGAGACTGGAGTGTGAGTTTGCTTACATTAGGTTAAAGCAATAGTCTATGATTGGTATTTTGATTCTGCCACTAGTGCCACTACTGAACTAATCTCAATTTTGGGGTGGAATTGACTGGTGGTTTGAGTGTACAGCCTTTCAAGAGTGAAATTAAATGGGTGCCAGGCTCTATTTGGCACTCGTTTCCTGCCAAAAAGCACCCATTTGACCCCAGAAAGAATGACACCAGGCACCACTCTTTTACCAAAAGTGGCACCCTCATCTTAAAGTCCCCAAGTATGGACACGACTCCAAAACTGGTGAAGCAGCCGTTGCAAATCTCCCCGTAATAGCCGAATTCAAATGGACAACATAATTGTATAATTTACAAAAATATTCAGAAACATGTGACAAAATGAAAATTTGTGACCAGCTTGAGGAAAAAAATGGAATAAACATCATGAAATGAAGTAAATTCATTACAAGATACAGTAGCTTCCTTGTGAATGAATTACATTTGAATTTCCCAGTCAATGCAATCATGTAACACCAACTGTGATTGGCTGAAACATTCAAAGAGGAGCTAGAAGTAACTAAGTTCCAGGGGGAAATTTTAGCTGTCTGATAAGAAAAAATACAGTACAGTACAGTAAGTTGCTGATCACAGAAATCAACTATCTCCTTACACAAACAGAAAGATTTTGTAAAAGTAACAATCATACATTTCTTTCTCAATCTTGAAAGAAGAAAATTAAGAATAGAAGAAACTATGAGAGGCAGGCAGTCACATTTAATGGAACTATCACCATAATTTTTGTAAGATTTTTATGGGATGGTCTAATTTCTTAACCACTTAATCCCAAGCCTCTTTTTACCTTAGTTAAATTTAACAATCAAAAAGTTGTCATGTGAGTAAAAACATGTACTCCTGAATTAGAATTTAACCAGTGCAGGCCTTAAAACATGAAGGACAAGTGATAGTGGTGCAGAGCCTTTACTCACCTAAACTGCCATCCAGGTGAGCTGTAAACCACTTGCTGTTAATAATACATGAGAACACTTGTGGTAGTATTTTGATACTTGTCCACATTTTCCACATTATGGATACAGCTTGGAATAAAGGGGGGAGGGGGGGGGTGGGAGTGGAGAGTGTGGTTGTGGAAGGGAATAAGAAAAGGCCAGGGGATGGGTGTTTTCAAAAAAAAATAAAAGGAGTTCAAATAACTGATGGCTCTGTCCTGGGATCTCTTTGATGGGATTTCTATTTTGTGAGAGGCTTTGGGTATGGTCCCCAGAAAATTGTTTGAAGAGAACATCAAACCATGCTATGATCCGATCGATGCATTTAAAATGCCTCAAAATGTATAAAGCTCAAATTTACACTTAATGTTGCAAGGTTAATGAAATATTGGGGAGTTATGGTGGAAAAGCCTCCCCCTTGCTCCCACTACTATGCCCTTGCAAGGTGTGGAAAGTGGCATTAAATTACAGTAGCTTGATTGAACTGATGCTACTGAATGTTGCAGCCTGTGTAAACAGCAAGTTGGGTATTCATCTCCTATTCAGTTCAAGGTAAACACTTTAAAAAGCTGCTTAGGTACTGCCCTAAACTTGCTTAGGAACCCCCGGGTATGTACTGTATATTCACAACTGGTGGCTGTCCTTTTACTTACAACTTCCATGATCAAACTACAGTCCCTTCGGTTACCGCCCGGGAGACCGAAGGTCCGCGAGACCGAAAGGAAATTAGGGTTCACGAGGCTGATACGTAAGGAATCTGTGCGACGGTGATATCTTGTGTGTTTGTCTGTGGGTGTGTGTGTGTATGTGAGGCTTAGCTTCTAAACATGTTTTCTCAAGATAGCAATGATGGACACTGACCCTGACCCTTTCAATTTTCTGCCCGAAATGAGGACTCTTGAACAAAAATTAATGTCACTTTATAGGAATGGGTTAAGGAAGTCATATTTTGATGACGTAATTTCTGTGACCCCATGACCTCTGAACAATAATGACCTTCGTGACGTTTCATTTCATTAGTACACTTTTAAGTTCCAAAAGTTAAAAAAAGTTCAAAATCCCATAAGTTCATAGTGATATCCCATAAATTCATAGTGATATCCCACAAGTTAATATCAGTGTCTCGCAAGTTCAAACGAGGTGTCATAAGTTCAGAAAGGGGTCCCATGAGTTCAAGGGTCCTAAGCCTGATTCGGTCTCGCGGACCTTATTTCACTTTCGGTCTCGCGGACCTTATTTCACTTTCGGTCTCGCGGACCTTCGGTCTCGTGGACCTAAATGACGGTACGATCGCACGTCAGCCCAGTTCAGCTTCGCCTATATGCTTCAATGCAATTTTGGTCTCCTGGACCTTCGGTCTCGCAGGAAACCCCCATTCCCTTCATATACAAGCCACTTTTATTGGCCAGTGATGACATGTTCACATCAGTGCAGTGTGATTGAGTGTAGTCTGCACTACATAGCAGGCAAGTCATGTTACAGGATGGTGGTATAGTAGACCACCCTGCACTACACAGCAGGCAGCTTAGATATCAGGAGGATGGTACATAGCAGGCAAGTCATGTTACAGGATGGTGGTATAGTAGACCACCCTGCACTACATAGCAGGCAACTTAGATATCAGGAGGAAGTACAGTAGACCACCTCGGCCTGCCTGCACGACATAGCAGGCAGGTTAGATTACAGGAGGATGGGACAGTAGATCACTCCCAGTAGTCTACTCAGCAGAAGATGGTCTTGAGTGATCAAAGGGGCTGTTTCATCACCCCAAATGTTTTAGCAATAACCCTGTATACTTATCTCTATAAAAAATTGGTGACTGCACTTTGATTGACTGACATTTATTCACACAATACTGTAGCTTGACCCATGCATGATTGGTTATTTCTGACTTTTATAGTCAGCTGTTCTGACCCAATGCATAGCAGGCAGCTCACACACAGAAGTATGCAGATGTGGCCTTGAACAATTTAAGCTCACTACAGGCCAGTGTTGTTTTATCTGGGACGTGCACTAGGCAGCTGTTTTCTTTTAAGTTTTAACTTGGGGAGGGGCTAGAAGTAAACTTAGTAGGGAGAATATTTACTTACTGGGTAAAAGTTGTTGCCTAGCAATGGGCTATATATACATCACATTACACTGATCTGAACAAGTCATCATAGATGCCAGTTAGAGCTATGGCTTATTAAGTAATTTTCTGAATCTGAATCTGATTTAAGCTATTTTCTGAATCTGAGCAGTAATTTGCTGCTTGTGAACAGTGTTTCTGCTAAGCCGCTATGACGTGATTTTGACGCAATGACTTGTCCATTTGACGCACTGATTTTCGTGGCAAAAAATAAAAAAGAGGGTTTCATTTGTTCCTAAAGTTGATGCAGTGTGAATGCATGGCATTGAAATTTCTAGTGAGTCAAATTTTCTCATATTGGGTATATTGACCAAACAGATAATGTCTAAGAGGAAACACTGCTTGTGAACATAGATTCCCAGGGGTTCCGTAATATTTTGGGGACAATACGACAGCCCCTTTAACGCCCTATCACAGTATTGAAAGGAACAGTTGATTTCAAAGCAGGCAGATCTCTTTTTTGATTCCTTGCCGAAGGCAGGCAAGGAATCTATGCGATGGTGATGTCGTGTGTGTGTGTGTGTGTGTGTGTGCGTGCGTATGTGACGGCTTAGCTTGTTTACACGATATCTCAAGAAGGGAATGTTGGACAGTTCTCAAACTTGGTACATAGATGGCCCATATTGAGAGGAAGAACCGTATCGTTTTTGGTGGAGGTCAAAGGTCATCTGGGGTCACTGGGGGTCAAAATCTGAAAACTTTGTTTACACAATATCTCAAGTTAGAAAGCTTGGATAGATTTCATGCTTGGTATGTAGATGCGTTGTGGTGAGAGGAAGAACCCTATCATTTTTGGTGGAGGTCAAAGGTCATCTGGGGTCACCGGGGGTTAAAATCTGAAAACCTTGTTTACACGATATCTCAAGTTAGAAAGCTTGGATAGATTTCATGCTTGGTATGTAGATGCGTTGTGGTGAGAGGAAGAACCCTATTGTTTTTGGTGGAGGTCAAAGGTCATCTGGGGTCACTGGGGGTCAAAATCTGAAAACCTTGTTTACACAATATCTCAAGTTAGAAAGCTTGGATAGATTTCATGCTTGGTATCTAGATGCGTTGTGGTGAGAGGAAGAACCCTATCATTTTTGGTGGAGGTCAAAGGTCATCTGGGGTCACCGGGGGTCAAAATCTGAAAACCTTGTTTACACGATATCTCAAGTTAGAAAGCTTGGATAGATTTCATGCTTGGTATGTAGATACGTTGTGGTGAGAGGAAGAACCCTATTGTTTTTGGTGGAGGTCAAAGGTCATCTGGGGTCACCAGGGGTCAAAATCTGAAAACCTTGTTTACACGATATCTCAAGTTAGAAAGCTTGGATAGATTTCATGCTTGGTATGTAGATGTGTTATGGTAAGAGGAAGAACCCTATTGTTTTTGGTGGAGGTCAAAGGTCATCTGGGGTCACCGGGGGTCAAAATCTGAAAACCTTGTTTACATGATATTTCAAGGTAGGAAGCTTGGATAGATTTCATACCAAGTATGTGGATGTGGTATGGTGAGAGGAAGATTTCTGTTATAAGCTCAACAAGTTGAGCTATTGTCATGGCAATGCGTCTGTCTGTCTGTCTGTCTGTCTGTCTGTCCGTCTGTCTGTCAACATTGGAAAAAAGGCTGCTGTCTGCAGCTGCTTTGACCGTTCCTTCTCAAAGTTGGTGTGGGTATAACACATGTCAAGGGCTTGATAATTATGGTAACAGGAAGTAGGTCAAAGGTCATTGGGGGTCGTGAGAGGTCAAAGAGTGAAATCACACAAAAGCCTTCAACTCCTTGTGGTTTTGTTGGAATCTTTTCAAATTTGACAGGAATATTCAGTAAATGATTGGTCATCAAAGTTGTTCTTTTGAAGTAGATCAAAGGTCATTTGGGGTCAAAGAGAGGTCAAGCAAAAGGAGGTCAAACAGTGTAATCACGCAAAAGCCTTCAACTCCTATGGGTTATGTCTGAATTTTATCAAATTTGGCAAGAGTGTTAAGAAGATAATGGGTCATCAATGTTGTACTTTTGAAGTAGGTCAAAGGTCATTTGGGGTCATGCAGGGGTCAAACAGTGAAACCACTCAAAAGCCTTCAACTCCTAGGGGTTATATCCATATGTTATCATAATTGGTCAGGGTGTTTAGTAGATAACAGGTCATCAAAGTTGTACTTTTAAAGTTGGTCAAAGGTCATCTGGGGTCAAGCAGGGGTCAAACAGTGAAATCAATCAAAAGCCTTCAACTCCTAAGGGTTATATCCAAATCTTATCAAAGTTAGCCAGGGTGTTCAGTAGATGACAAGCTGTCAAAGTTGTACTTTTGAAGTAGGTTAAAGGTCATTTGGGGTCAAAGAAAGGTCAAAAAGTGAAATGTTGTAAATGTCTTCAATTCTTAAGGGTTATATCCAAATCTTATCAACGTTAGCCAGAGGGTTCAATTGATGATAGGTCATCAGAGTTGTACTTATGAAGTAGGTCAAAGGTCATCTGGGGTCAGAGAGGTCAAACCGTGAAATCACTCAAAACCCTTCAACCACTAGGGGTTATATCCAAACCTTATCAAAGTTGGCCAGAGTGTACAGTACAGTAGATGACAGGTCTTCAAAGTTGTACTTTTGAAGTAGGTCAAAGGTCATTTGGGGTCAAGGAGAGGTCAAACACTGGAATTGTGCAAATGCCTTCAGCTCCTAGGGGTTGTGTCTGACTTTTATCAAAGTTGACAAGAGTATGCAGTAGATGAATTGATGGGTCATCAAGAGTTTTACTTTTGAAGAAGTTTAAAGTTGTTTGGGGTCAAAGAGCTAGGGCAAACAGTAGAATCAAGCAAAAGCCTTGAAATACTCATGGTTGTGTCGGAATCTTATCAAAGTTGGCCAGAGTGTTCAGTGGATGATGCATAGGTGTACTTTGTGTTGATGTTAATTAGTGTTTGCACTGGGTACCCAGTAGGGCTGTCACGTTTAAACGTTTAAACGGTCGATCAGCCGTTTAAACGACGCATAATTCAGCTAAACGTTTAAACGGTTTTCCTTTTAAAAATACAACAAAAGTTTTAGCAGTTTTCTTCCCCAATGTTTTCTTTGATATCTCTCATTTAACAACGATGTTTATTTGCAAATTCAATGACCAAATAAAGCTTCAAAAATAAACTGTCCGTGTCTCTCCATTCATAGTACATAATTCTGTGACTGAATTGACTTCCACCTACTCACAGTAAGCCTACTAATCCCCCAAACAATACAAAGCACCCGCATCCCCAATCGAAGCAGTAGCCCAAATCTGCTTATAAGGACGCGTACACAATATCGGCTTAACCACAATTCACTCTCTCAGTTTACATCGTATTTGCAGCTCAAGGTGCTCACAGAACGAACGTTAAAACAGACTTACTTAAAAGCCCTAAAATTGCCGCAGTATTTCAATGCAGCATTCACACCATCCTACCATGCTTTACCTATACGTAAACAGACAGTGTAGGCTCGCACACGTGTTTGTTTTGAGTGTTTCATATAGCAGTACATAATTCATGCACGCACTATATATCCATACGTAAATATCTGTTTGAGTCGTGTTAGCGGCCCGCTTGCTATGTGCAACTCAATGGAGCTATAGTACGTAGCATGGGACGAATCTATCATAAACTTTCGTTCATTGGGGTAATGTTCT
This sequence comes from Holothuria leucospilota, assembly GCA_029531755.1. NCBI lineage: Eukaryota > Metazoa > Echinodermata > Holothuroidea > Aspidochirotida > Holothuriidae > Holothuria > Holothuria leucospilota. The sequence goes on along the minus strand of CM055981.1, from coordinate 18,513,158 downwards.
AGACATCGTTTTTGTTTAAATCACAAAAATAAAAGGCACACGTTTATTTCACACAAATTAACATGCATTATAAACATAAAAGTACCTATCGTAAACTACTGCAAAGGACGATGAAACAACCGCTAATTTAGCGGTACAAGCAGCGATCGAAAAATGTTGTTATTTTCCATACCATGCCCAATGTTGTTGCGATGTACGTCAACTTTTGTACAGAGCAGGTGCGTAGCCTAATGTGTTACTGTTTGCATGTAATAACGGACCTATACACGTGCTTTAACTCTCGACTTTTTTCTTGCGTGTCACTTGAAATTCTGCATTTGCACAGTGTACGGACATGGCCTAATATTATGTACGTCGGTATTTGCGTACATTGCGGCCTGATATCAAACGTATGGTCCTGTATCAAACTTATGATCATTGAATGCGAATTTAATGCTTGCGGGTTTCGTTCATTGGCAAATTTGGGTGAATTAAAAAGAAATCGCTGAAATGATCGCTAGATTTTTACGTACAGATTTTAAAAGCTTGCACGTACTGTGAATATCGTAAGTGAATGATCGATGAGGCCATTAATGCATTACACTGTTGGTTCAGAATAAAGATACCGTTTAAACGGTAAACGAATGTTTATTCCGACCGTTTAAACGTTTAGGAGATTAAACGGAAATTGACAGCCCTAGTACCCAGGTACCCGACCGATGATGTCAGGACCCTGTTCTCAAATTGCTACCTGGATCCAAAGTTTCACTAACATAGATTGCATGTGTGACAGAACACCTAACATGTTACTTTTTCCTGGCAAAATTTATCACAGACACGCGTAAGAACACTTGTCATGCCCATACGTAAGATATGTTGGTGTAATATTATATCAACTTGCAAAGCAAAATTTCTCATTATGACTTTTATGACTTTAGAACAAACTTGTAGCCTAACATAGGGTACCTAGTTCCGAATTTTGGACTCGGTGCAAACACTAATGTTAATTGCCATTTGGGGTCACAAAACATCATATGGTGAAATGCATGCTAGTGCTTCTCCATAAGGGTTTATGTTTTGTACGATGTATACTATAGGAATCATTTTTTGACAGACCTGACAAATTGGGGTATAAGTAGCCTAATTTTTGTCAGCAGAATTACCTACAGTACTGTGCCCACAAACACTTAACAAAAAGTCGCAAGCCGGACAACTCTAGCAGATATACCACAAATATGTATATTTACATCTATAGCACTGAAGTTCCTAGATCATGACAGTCTATGACTCCTTGATTTGGATCCCTAGTGAAACTATATAACATTAACTGTGTGAGAGAAATTGTAGTTGAGCTACAGCATCATTGATGCTCTTGTTTTTGGTGGAGGTCAAAGGTCGTCTGGGATCACCAGGGGTCAAACTCTGAAAACCTTTTTGGTTTCGATGATAAGAGAAACCAATGCATTCGTGATGGCGTATGTGTGTATGTATGTGTGTATGTGCGTGTGTGTGTATGTGTGTGTGTGTGTGTATGGGTGTATGTGTGTGTGTATGTGTGTTTGTGACACTTTGCTCGTTAACACGATATCTCAAGAAGGGAAACTCTGACAGTTCTCAAACTTGGTACATAGATGCCCCATATTGAGAGGAAGAACCCTATTGTTTTTGGTGGGGGTCAAAGGTCATCTGGGGTCACCGGGGTCAAACTCCGAAAACCTTGTTAACACGATATCTCGAGATAGGATGCTTGGATAAGTTTCATACGTAGTCTGTAGATGCGTTATGGTAAGAGGAAGAACCCTATTGTTTTTGATGGAGGTCAAAGGTCATCTGGGGTCACCGGGGGTCAAATGCTGAAAACCTTGTTAACACGTTATCTCAAGTTAGGAAGCTTGGATAAATTTCATACTTAGTATGTAGATGCGTTATGGTAAGAGGAAGAACCCTATCGTTTGTGGTGGAGGTCAAAGGTCATCTGGGGTCACCGGAGGTCAAACTCTGAAAACCTTGTTAACACCATATCTCAAGGTAGGAAGCTTGGATAAATTTCATACTTAGTATGTAGATGCGATATGGTAAGAGGAAGAACCCTTTCATTTTTGATGGAGGTCAAAGGTCATCTGGGGTCACCGGGGGTCCAATGCTGAAAACCTTGGTAACATGATATCTCCAGTTAGGAAGCTTGGATAAATTTCATACTTAGTATGTAGATGCGTTATGGTAAGAGAAAGAACCCTATCGTTTGTGGTGGAGGTCAAAGGTCATCTAGGGTCACCGGAGGTCAAACTCCGAAAACCTTGTTGACACGATATCTCGAGATAGGAAGCTTGGATAAATTTCATACTTAGTATGTAGATGCGATATGGTAAGAGGAAGAACCTTTTCATTTTTGATGGAGGTCAAAGGTCATCTGGGGTCACCGGGGGTCGAATGCTGAAAACCTTGTTTACACGATATTTCAAGTTAGGAAGCTTGGATAAATTTCATACTTAGTATGTAGATGCATTATGGTAAGAGGAAGAACCCTATCGTTTGTGGTGGAGGTCAAAGGTCATCTGGGGTCACCGGAGGTCAAACTCTGAAAACCTTGTTAACACGATATCTCAAGATAGGAAGCTTGGATGAATTTCATACTTAGTATGTAGATGCGTTATGCTAAGAGAAATAACCCTATCATTTTTAGTGGAGGTCAAAGGTCATCTGGGGTCACCGGGGGTCTAATGCTGAAAACCTTATTAACATGATATCTCAAGTTAGGAAGCTTGGATAAATTTCACACTTAGTATGTAGATGCGTTATGGTAAGAGGAAGAACTCTGTTGTTTTTGGTGGAGGTCAAAGGTCATCTGGGGTCACCGGAGGTCAAACTCTGAAAATCTTGTTAACACAATATCTCAAGATAGGAAGCTTGGATAAATTTCATACTTAGTATGTAGATGCGTTATGGTAAGAGGAAGAGCCTTATTGTTTTGGGTGGAGGTCAAAGGTCATCTGGGGTCACCAGGGGTTGAATGCTGAAAACCTTGTTAACACGATATCTCAAGTTAGGAAGCTTGGATAAATTTCATACTTAGTATGTAGATGTGTTATGGTAAGAGGAAGAACCCAATCATTTTTGGTGGCGGTCAAAGGTCATCTGGGGTCACCGGAGGTCAAACTCTGAAAACCATGTTGACACGATATCTCAAGATAGGAAGCTTGGATAGATTTCATAGGTAGTATGTGGATGTGTTATGGTGGGAAGATGAATGCTATCATGTTTGGTGGAGGTCAAAGGTCATGTAGGGTCACGGGGTCAAACACTGAAAATGTTTTTAACATGATATCTCAAGATAGGAAGCTTGAATAAATTTCATACCTAGTATGTACATGCATTATGGTAAGAGGAAGAACCCTAGCTATCGTTTTTGATGGAGGTCAAAGGTCATCTGGGGTCAAAAAGCAAAATTTTAAGAATTCCCAAGATCGTCTCATGAGTTCACCAGAAGGCAAAAAGCAAATTTTCCCAAGAATTCCCAAGATCATCATCTTGAGTCATCAGATGTCAAAATGCAAAATTTCCCAGGAATTCCCAAGATCAAATATGAACCTAAAATTATTTTTCCAGCATGTTAAGATAGCACTTGACCAGTGACTGAAAGACATGGGACAGCATGGCATTATTTGGAATAGAACATATATCATCGAAACCTCAATGCATTTTTGCATTCTGGTTTATACCATATCGCAAGGTAGGAAGCTTGGATTGATTTCATATTAAGTATGTGGATGCGTTATGGTGCGAGGAAGAAGCGTATAGTTTTTGGTGGAGGTCAAAGGTCATTTGGGGTCACCAGGGGTCAAAGTCTGAAAACCTTGTTTACACAGTATCTCAAGGTAGGAAGCTTGGATAGATTTCATACTAAGTATGTGGATGTGTTATGGTGCGAGGAAAAACCCTGTTGTTTTTTGTGGAGGTCACAAGCCATTTGAGGTCACCAGAGGTCAAAAACTGAAACTTTGTAAACATGTCATTACAAGGGAGGAAGCGCAGATAAATCCCTTCTCATACGTTTTATTTATTTTTTTTTTTTTTCATTTTTTTGTGGTTATTCAAGTTTCGGTTTAAAGGTCATGTGACATGAGCTGATGTGAGCAGGGGTCAAATTGTGGCCACATCATAAAAAATGATGTAGAAGAGAAGTATAAATTTGATGGATGAACCTCAGTGTAACAATGCACCCCCTTTCGGCAAGGAATCACTAAGCCTTTTGGCTTTCTGGTTATTATTACATTCATTTCTTTGTAATGGAGGGGGGGGGGGGCATTCATTTCTTTAGAAGGAGGGGGGGGGGGAGAACAGTAACTTTCTAAAATGTCTTTTCCTTCAATTTTCTACCTAGCTATTATGACTGCTACTACACTCATATTCCATGGGGAAGTCCCTTGAAACTCCTGCTGCTTTATCTTAAAATCCTTGACTGTTGATAAAATGGTGTTTCAATGTTCAACATCCTGCCCTCTAAAGAAGAGAAGAAATTATCCAACTTGAATGCTTCCTGTGTGACAGTACTTCAGTCTTTGTGTTGGGAGACCAAAGTAGCAAATAATTCCCTTCCACACCACCTTTCCTCCTTTGATCTCCACTCCTATTTCTGTTAACTGTTATTTGTCAAATCCCATTCATGCCCCTATCTACACATTGTGTTTGTGTATCCAAGTGGACACTCTCCATCCTATAACAACCACACACTATCAGCCGCTACCAATTCATCCATCCCTCTCTCAGATTTTAGTAGAGAAGAGTGGTAAGCTCCTCATCAAAACAAACTCTTCCTTTGCAATACTTTCACACTGAGTCACCACAGTGCTGTTATTAGGAAGGGATAACAGGAGTCAAATTGCATTTGTCATTGAGCTGTAGGCTACCCAACAGGTACTTTACCGCCAGATGTCATATCTAGAAACCAGACATGTCCTGGTAGTAGCGTCAGCTACCGAGAAAATCGACCAGGGTCTTTGGTAGTTCAGACTTTTCATTCTCAGCACGGTCTGGTTTCGATTTTGCCATTACTTTACATCTTGAAGTAAATTTGGCTGCAATAAAATGTGAATAGCTGCAGATAGAACTTGTTTATGTTGGTGTTGTATTTCATCTTGATGACAGTACTGCTTTGAGAGAGGTAGGCTTCAGAGTCAAGTCTGTACAGAGAGAAGAGGACTAATGTAACATGCAAGGATAGTAGTGTCAGGAAGGTGTAAGGAAATCAGTAGATAGTGTCGTGTATTACTCAAAGAACTGGACAGTGGCCTGAGTTGGGATTGTAATTTCTGTGTGGAATTTTAGAGGTTTCATTGTGTGTAATATCCTCAGCCATGTTGTTTCAAAGGACAGTTTTATTTTTGAGGTAAAAGTGTATCCTTCTCAGGCCCTCCAGGATGGTTTAATTTCACATTATTTTGGACTAAAACTGTTGGATTTTTTTGTGTGAGTATACGTAAGGGAACTAAGTGATATGTTTTGTATACTACATTGTACAACTTATGTAGTGCTACTGTAAAGTATTTGGATATGTTGTTTTTGTACGGTTGGTTAGTTTATATAAATAAACACTGTGTACATGGAATACAGTGGACTTGTGTATATTAAATAATTAAATTAATCATGTAGAAAGAAAGAGATGTTCTTACCTGTAATAATGGTAGAGAAAATGTATTTATCTATTGAATCTTGGTTTAATGAGTAAAGTATTTGGCAAATTCTGACATAACATTATTTGTGCTAATTTATTGCTCAATTGTATGTAGAGTAGACAGATTCCATAAGAGTAAAAATTTCTTTTTGAGATCCTGAACGGAAAGTTCAGTGTTAGTGTTTATGAATTTATTTTTACATGAAGGCAGCTTTTGTGGTATAGGACTAATGCAAGAATTTTTTTTGGACTTAAGATCTTGTAAGAACAGTTAAGTTAAAGACTGCTTTGGAGCAGTTTCCATAGAAATTTTGTGTGTCAATGTGTTAAATGTGAGGCAAAAACTTGAAATTTTACTCCTCACTCAGTTCTCCACTACCTAGGCATTGCAAGTAGTATATACTGTAGGTCTAAATGGTCTCAGTTTCCGATGTTGTTATATTCTCATCCTGACCCTATAAGTAGTGCCACTCCCTAAGCTGAGGCCTCCTGTCTACAGGGGACAGCCCGATATTCATAAGGCATTTTATTCGTAAGGTTCATTGTTCATGAGGGTTGTTATTCATAACATGATGAATGGCAAAAATAAGGTTCATTGTTCATTAGGTTCGTTATTCATAAAAATAAATGATATAAGGTTTATTATTCATAAGGTTCACTATTTCATAATCGAGAATAAGGTTTGTTGTTCATAATCGAAAAAAAAAGGTTCAATGTTCATAATCAAAAAAGGTTTTATATATTCATAATAAAAAAGGGTATAAAAGTTTCAATACTTGTAATCGCAAAAAGGTTCGCTATGCATAATCCAAAAAATTCGACTGGTCTCTCTGAAACGACATTTACAGCCAGTCTAAATAGACCACATAAAATGCTGTCAACATGTTGTAGACAACACATTGGCTATCATCCCTGCAATTTTAAAGGGTGTGCCCCCTGCCATGAGATACTGGAAGTCTTTTTAAAAGCTGGAAAAAAGCCTTTTTCAAATATTGTGAATATTGAACCTTTTTTCCTATTATGAATATCAAACCTTTCCTCCGATTATGAATATCGAACCTTTTTTCTTATTTATGAATAACGAACCTTTTTCCTATTATGAATATTGAACCTTTTTTTTATTATGAATAACAAACCTTTTTCCTATTATGAATAACAAACGTTATGAACAATGAACCTTTTTTACAATTATGAATAATGAGCCTTATGAATAATAAACCTTATGACCTAAGAACCTTATGAACATTATCCCTTACGAATAAAAAACCTTTAATATTGGGGAGACCCTACCCCAGATATATTTAAGTTGATATACAAAATGATCACTGGTTCTTTTGCCCCATGTAATTGCATAATGGTAGCTTCATGGTGACAATTGTCTGTGACCATGGAATTACAGTACCAGTTTCCAAAGTGGTAGGTAACCATTCTGTGACGTACTGATCACGACGTCATTTGTATATTGGTAATACAGGCTGATGAGCCAATGTGCAGACAACATCTGTTACCGGGTTTACACAAGGAACATAAAGAGTGGTCCAAATTTCCAATGCAAAAGGTGCTGACAAAGTTTATCAAAACAAAACATATTCAGAATCATTTCTTTCAGTAGGCATATTCTCATTCATTCCAAAGTTATTTTCTTTCCCGTAAAATTCCTGGATCCACTGCTCTCTCCCTCCAACCCTTCTCCCCATTTTAGAAGTATTATAAAAAGGCCTATTAAATCACTTTCTATGATTTTTTGAGACATTTGTCTTGTTGCTAATATTGTGATGTTACAATCACTGGATTAATGAAAACTGGAGGGAGAAGGCCAGATCTGTTGTGGTATGACTCTTTATTTGGGATTAAAATTGAATATTGTGGTATTTTTGAAATTGGATATTGTGGTATTTTTGAAATTGATTATTGTGGTATTTTTGTACCCCAGACATAGATAATTGACTTATGCATACTTTGTAAGTAATCATACGTTCTGGTTCTTTAACTTAAAATGAAGTAAAGAGTTGAATACTGTACAAACTCTCCCTTTCTATTCCACCTCTAGGTAAAGTCAGTGCAAAAGGACTGCAGAAGGAGTCACACACTAACCCCTCCCCATCAAAGATTTCTCGCCGATTTCTTGTATTGTGTGGGCCGTCCTCCCATGTAGATTTCCCAGTCTTGGCCATTCAAAAAATTCTTGTTTAGCTCAACCATGTGATTCTGCATGGCTTCCAAGCAGATTCTTTCTAGCAAACGTGGTCCTCCAGCCCCCCTTAGTAGTTTCAGTTCATCTTCAGAGGGGGAGGGGTCAGACCACGAGGACATTCCAGCATCACCATGTAGCAGCACAGCTAGTGGTCCCACATATGAGAGACCTCCAGGATTTAAGTTTCATGGACAGGAAATAGTAGCAACCAAGCCTCGCAATGTTTCCACTAAATTTAAGAAGCGGGTAAAACGACACCCTGTGGAAAATGGCAGCTTGCTGACTGGTGCAAACAAAAGTGAGGAAACTTCACTACCAACAACAACATCTAAAGCAAAACCGAAAAAAGGTAAGTGTTTTGTAACTTTTGGATTTGAGGTCTATGTTGCTGTATCAGAAACAAGGGTCACCAGCAGTGGTGGAGCATCCATTTAGTCTGGGGGTGGTTGCCCCCTTAACGGACTCAAATCGCCTGTCGGTGGCCCTTTTTAGCTTTTTATGGTGTTGAGGCACAGGGTATCTACCTACTTTAAAGTGCCCCTACCAGCCATTCTCGCCCCTTCTGACCGAATTCCCTTGCCCCATTCAGTATCACTTCCAATAAGTTAAAATCATGCACCATCTCTTTTGTGCAGGTAGACACCTCTCAAAGTCAACCCTTTTTTCACAAGCCCCCCTCTCCAGTCTCCTTACACTCTCTCCCAGGTCAATTACCATTAAGAATTTCACACTGGAGAAGTTTGGAGGCGAAGTCACTGGGAGCATGATACTGTAATCATTTTGGTTAGGGCTAGGAACAAAGTACTGGAACCATTTGGATGCATAGAGTTATTTGCTGTAGTCCTGATACAGCTGGTCAGTTATATCTTAAATGCAATGATTACAGCACTTGAATTCCAAGTGAACCCACTTTTTAACTGTAAGTTTGAAAATATGTTCAGCAAATTGTTTTTGAATGTGTCAATTCTCCACTTAAAATATCTTCATTGGTTAATGTTTAGTGTAGAGTGTACATGTGCAATTGTAATACTAAGTCCTATGCAGTACCACCTAAAGGCAGTGCATGTACTTGTTGTGGAGCTAAATCATACAGTATGCTGCATTTGATACAGTACAACCCAGGTGAGATACTGTACCTAGTACATAACACAAGTTTGTTATTGCTTGTAAAACATTGATAATTGAAAAACTTTATATGAAACACCTGTACAGTATCAAGTAAATGTTACAAGGTTTCAGTTCATTAAATGTAAAATTTAGAATAAAGTACAAGCAGGAAGTTGTTATTTGGAAGGAGATGCATCGCTTTGAAGCAAGGTTTGACACCACCAAGGTCATACAGTAATCTGTCTCTTGTTTTTGTCTTGGCATTTCTATACAGGGCTTAGGGATTAGGTAGTTCATACAATACACATTTGTTGTCTGCTACATCTATTGTAAGACTGTGGGTTTTTTGACACTGTCACAGCATTACCAGTCGCTAGAAAATTAAATATTGCATGTTTGGACACTCTTTGACGTGGATGAGAGTATACCAGTGAGGTTTTATGTACAAATGTGAACAGGATTCTATACCTGGTATTTCCAGAAACTTCGGGAAACTTTTGAGATTGTTGTGACAAAAATTAGACTTCTCCCTCTTCAGCTCATTTGCATGAGGTTCGTTCTATTGGAAGGGGCAAACCTGATTGGCTTATTTCAATTAAACAGTCGTTTCTAGTTTTGAAGCACCTGCCCCTAGATTGGTGGCGGTTTCAACCTACGCATCAAAGCATTGTTCTGAGAAGGTCAATTGTGACAGGATTACTAGAAGTGAATGATGTTGCTAGCATATTGATATCAAATTGAAGCCAACAAATAAAAGAAAAAAGCCCTTTAGCCGAATACATTGCTTATCATTGATAATCTTCTCAGGATAAAGTGGGTCTTAGGGTATTAGCATAAATTGAAATGATCTGTTGTATCTCCTCCCAAATAACAACTCCCTAGTACAAGTTACTGTATAGATGCATTGCTTTCTTTCACAAGATAAATGTCTGATGGAAAAACTGTTCAGAGACATTTAATCACAATTTAGCAGACTTAAAGGGGATGACAACAATAACCACTTCAGTAACATAATTGAAAAGAAAACAAAATTCTCAGCACAATGCAAAAAACCCCATCTTCATAGCTTATTCAGTTCTTGAGATATCGACATTCTTATCATTTACATTGGAGTTGCCATTTTCCAAACAAACTGACTTGTAGCAAGTTGATTTTGACCTTTCAGGGTCACTTTGTAATTGAGATGTTATTGTTTTCCTTTGTATTTTGTTTCATTGTTTCTCTCCACACAGTTTTAGCATGTTCTTGTTGGTATCAGATTTCAAAATTACAGGACTCGCTCTCTGCATTTCTGAAATGATCTTTTAAATGGTAGCTGGACCTTTGAAAAAAATTGAATTTAATTATAAAGAAATACATAACTTTTGAAAATCAAGTGAGCCTGTGACATCATAATAGACTAGAGTTACAAGTTTGTTATGGCAGTGCCCATGTAAGGGATGAGAATTGTGGTATTTCGAGAACCAAATAAGCTATGAAGATGGTTTTTTGCATTGGGTTCAGAATGTTATATATATATATACTTTCTGATTATGTTCCTGAAATGGTCATTATTGTCATCTCCTTTAAGCAATGTGTAACTTCTTACCATTTGCAATGAAGAAAGTTCAAATTTCTGAACATTCCTTTCATTTAAAAGCTTTCTTTGTTTGAAAAATTTGTATTGTTATTTGTATATAATTTCTTAATAGGGCTTTCCTGTAAAGCAGTTATGCACTTATCAATTGAATGATGCCCCACTACCCCCAGGCATTGTCAGTCAAATGTGGGTCATTGACCAATGACAGTGTGATGCACATGTCAGTCATTGAACCACTATTGTCAGCCACCAGCATGACTGAGGGGTGTGTCACATTACCTCAATTGTCAGTGACTGTTGTGACCAAGGGGTGGGTCATTGTGAGTCAATTGTTACACTTTGTGCAGGGATACCAATTGCCATCCTCAATTTTTCAGTCAATATGGTGACCCACATATGAGTACAGTCAGTCAAAATTACAGATTGTGCATCAATTTTGTGACTGAGATGTGAGTCATTTTACATTAAGTTGTCAGTCACAGAAGTGACTGAGGGGTACGTCACTGTACAAGTTTTGTCAACACTGTTGTGGACAATGACTGACCATGTCCGGGGGTAGTGTGGTGTGTCATTCAATTGATAAGTGCATTAGAGGTATATGCAGGAGACAAAATTGTAAAATGTTTGTAAGCTTCAGGGTTTTATGGTCCTTATCGAAATGCCAGAAAATAAAATGACTTGAATGGTTACATATTTTAGAAAAACAAGGAGAGGAAAGCTAGAACATATTGTTTTTACAGTAGATGAATAAAACAATACGTGTCTACTACAGTATTTTAGTGGCAGTATTAGTACAGTAGTATGGCAGCATCTATTTTGCTCATTGCAGTTCACAACTTCATGTTGTGTGTTTAAAATGCAGATTTTTCTGTAAAATTAGAGGCCTTACTGTACTGCAGCAATGACATGAATACTCTAAGTTTATACTGTAACTTGCTTTTGAAGCAATGAGGAGAAATCTATGTGGAGTATTTGGGCCTATAGGATGTAGTATTAAAGTTTAATCATGAAATGGAACATTACCAAATTATCTGGATGTAAACTATAGATTACAGCTCGGCAAGATACTTTTCTGAGATGGATCTATAGTTTAGTCAATGCTCTCAGGCAAAGCATGCCATAGTTTCAGGGGCTGTTGACCTCTCTGTGAGAAAATCAATCTGTAGGATTATGTTTAATTTCTCACTCAGCCCTTAACTGTCTGGGTTTTGAGGCATTCCTGCTTTTCCGTACAGCATGACATTGGGTTTCATTTAATGGAAAGTTTGTAGGAGCAGCTTGTACAGTATGTCATCTAGATTATTTCTCGGTTTTAATAATCTCCTGTGCAACGTTTTTATGATACTTTCACGGTTTTCTGTTACGTTGGCAGCTGATGAAGCTGCAACTCATGTGTTTTCTGATGTGAGTTGAAAGCAGTAAGAATGAGGTGAAAGCAGAAGGTATGGGCCTCATTCATGGCTCTGTGTTAAGGATCAAAATGACGGCTTAATCTCTCTCAAACATCCTCTGCAGGAATCTTCAATACATTTGCTCATGAATAGCACAGTCAAGTAGTAAACTCACTGAGTCTGCTTGAGCTGTTGGGGCAAAACTTCATTTACACAGTACATTACTGTAGTTACAATAGTGTGCAGCATTGCATCAGAATTTGCATGCAGACTGTGCACTGTTCATGCTAGTACTGTATGTTGTAAACTATTGTATAGTAAATATATGCCAAATTCTTAGAGCCAGGGCAGAATTTCCTACAGTATACACTGTAGTTCATTAACTGCAAATTAATGACGATTGCAGTGTTTATTTAAATAAATTTGAGCAAATCTCTGAAGGATTGTTTCTTTTTGGTTTTCTTACAATGTGTCATGTTTAAAGGGGAAATGCAGTCACCCCAACTTGAAGTAGTGTAGTAGACTGTCCTGTTTCATGATTGGCTCTTTAGAGTCATGTGACAATATTTTTTCTCCTCAAATGTGAAATTTACTAGAAGTAACTGATTGGTTTACCTTGAATATGAAATATTGAAGTCCTAAAATATTATGAAAGATACTTTGAAGAGAAAGAAGAAGAAAATTGTGAGATTTAGCTGTTGCTTCAAAATAAGTTTGGGGCGACTGCTCTTGCCCTTTAAAGAAATAAAAGAATTGCTATAAAATTCATACTCAACAAGTTAAAAGTGCAGGCTTTGATCCCAGGACCTGAGAGAACAGAATGTTCAATAGTTTAAGGTCTATGGACATGTAAATGGTACACCTGCCTTTTAGATGTGAAAAGCATTAAAAATGTTAAAATAGCCATAATTCCTATCAAAATCCATCAAATATTGACCATTTTCAATGGCCACTATTTTTGCAATTAGGTCATTTTTAAATAAACATGAGCTACATATATACTGTGTATGCAGATTTGTGACATGGAAGGAGGGACGTACAGTAACAAGAACATGTGTTATGTTATCCTTTGTGTGTTTAACCTTCAATCCAAGGACATTAATGGTGGCTTGCCCTGAGGGGCTTATTTTGGAAGGAGCTATTTGCTACTTTAAAAATGTCCACATTAAAATATAATTTGTTACAGTAATTCTATGCTACCAGCTAGTTTCTAGATACAGTAGGTTTTTAATGTGGACATTTTCAAAGCAGTAAATAGCTACTTATTTATGAAGGAGTAACAAAAGAAATACAGACACGTGACTGTGTAGCACTCAACATCATATCATTTGCATACTGTAGCTAATGAGAAGTCTCAGAAATGTTAAAACTTTGAAGAGGTACAGTACAGTATATCTTGGGAACAGTAAAAGATGTTCAAATATTCCAACCCATTTTTCATCAGGGGATCTTAATCTGTCATTGTTGAGTAAAACAGGTGTTTTGGTAACAGATCCATAGACCGTTAAGTTTCCCTTGGACTTTGGTATATTCCATTGTTATATTTATATGATACAGTATATACATTGTTGGTATTGGGACTTCCCTGACTTATAATGGCCTTTCCCATGGTACAAGGAAATATTTTAACAGTCTGCCATTACTTCAGTACAGCTTACACAGGGAAGTTTCATTAAACAGAAGTTGAGTATCATCACTGCTATTAACCAAATAGTTTTTCTGTACATAAATCAACCACAATAGGGATTGTGGAAAAAAAATTGCCAAAAACATCCACCTCCAGATTAGCATACTAGGTATAACAAGTCTGCATGAAATTTGCAGTCTTTCACATGTGTACAGTCCTTGCAGGACCTATAGTTTGTATCCTTTGTTTATGGTCAAAAGAGACAAGGAAAAGTTTTGTGCAAGACACACAATATACACAGCACTGTGCACTGTATTATGTACCTGCCAGTGGTGGAACTAGCCATGCAGTAGGCAAGGGGTGCGATTCTTTGCAAAGACAATTCAAAGGGGAAGGGGGAGGGGGCTAGCTAGTGCCCACAGGATTAATTATTCTCAGCAATCTAAAGAGGGGCTTAGTTGGCCTCCCCTCCCCCAGCACTGATGCAACCAGTTCACTGTTCATGCAAGTTTGTTCTAAAGTCTGCTGAACTGTTGGCCATAGCCACTTTTCACTAACACATCTAGGTAGCCAATCATAATGTTGTGTGCCACAACAGAACTTCCTACTGTACTGTACCAATTTCACTCTTGAATTCAGTTATATCTCAGATTTAAAGGGAAAAGGCAGTCCCCCAAATTTAAAAATTTGATTTAGTGTACCATAATATTGTGTGCCACAACAGAACTTCCTTCTGTACTGTACCAATATCACTCTTGAATTAAGTTTTGTCTCAGTTTAAAGGGAAAATGCAGTCCCCCAAATTTTAATTAATGTACCCCTTCATCCTAATTCAGGAATGGCTCGTATCAATCATGTGACAATATTTTGTTGCTTGTTAATTTCATGCAGAATAACTTCTTGGTTTACCATCAGTATTCAATGTTTTGATACAGAAACAGATACTTGTGAGCAAAATAAGAGGAAATTTGTAAGATTTTAAAAGCAGATTTTTGAAAATAATTTGCTTTCTCCCTTTACCTTAAAAAAGATGGTAGGGTCATGTAATTTTGCAGTATGTTTTATCAATGCCAACTCTGATAATCAGTTAAAATCTGAAAAAGTGCATTTAAATAAAAATAAAATTAAAAACATTGCTGTACAGTATTATCTGAAATACAAAATAGTATGCTTCCCTTCTTAGCTTAAACACTCAGAGCTACTACAATGTTCTTAAACAAGTCAATAATTAAACATTAACCTTTATTATGTACATGCAGGTATCTGTGCTGGTAACTTATTTATTCAACAATTGAACCTGGGAGAAATATTCTATTTGGGGCTTGTAAATTTATTTTATGATAGGCCAGTAGAGTCGTACCATTGTGCAACATCAATCACAGTTTTAAGTCTTGACAAGCAGCGACTTAAATCTCTCTCATGAATTTGTAGAATCTTCTCAATTCATCTCCATATAGTAATAACACACCATTGCCATTTGAGTTGTCAGGAGCAACGATGATTGTCCCGGTAACCATTCCTTTCATTGAAAGCTTAGTTGCCATGGTAATATCCCAGAGCTCTGTGTTGGTGGGATGAGCTGCATGAAGCATCTAATGGATTCAAATTTGAGAAATTTATTCAGGAGGAAAACTAAAAGGCTGTGTAATCATTGACAAATTGCGTTGTGGAGTGGATTTTGAAAAATATATACCATATAAAAGGGAAGCTGAGTAGCACAGTATGTTTGTGAATGAGTTCTCAATATAAACTGGATTGTGGTGATTCTGTTACATGTATTTAGTTGAGTTAGCTCACAAAGGCAGTAAAAATTAAGTTACTGTTCAGGTTATTAAATGTGTGCCTGTAGATGACTGTATTTTGTGTGTAAAAAAGTTGAGATATTTTAAGAAAAGACAAACAAAACATTTTATTGATACAGATAAGGGAGTTTTAGCTATGGAAATTATTATACAGTATTTTATCCAGAAAAATAGGGTACAGATGAAGCTTTAAATTAATGCAGAGAGAATTTGTTGATGATATTTTTGTGTAGACCTTTTTTGAGCCTATCCTATGTCATATTGTCATACAAATTAAAAAAAAAAAAAACACACACACTCAAACTATACATACTTTTTCTTCCACAGTCTCACAGCCTCACAGTGTCTTTTTACAGGCAACTGTCATTTCAAACAAAATTTGTGTGACACTTTGTGTACATTTTAATTTTTCATTTTTATTTTTCTAAGTTGCAATCTTCTTCAATACAGTGCTTTTTGAGATACTGTAGGCCTACCGTGTACATATGCCTCAGTCACAATCAGGGTGAAAGGTACATTGCACATACCCCCAAAAATGAAGATCCTGGAACAAACCTGATTTCTCTGTCTTTTCAAAGTATGATATCTCTTTGATATATCACTGAAATATCTCTGTACATTCTGTTTTAGTTTTGTAGATATCCTGAATCACAAATGACTGTTGTTTTCAGGGGTACAGACAGGACATGTCAATAATTCACAAAAACAGAGGGGTCACCTTTTTCTTATTTATGGATTTTCATGCTATTATTTATTGCAATCACTACTTCTTAAATCAGACATATTTCAAGTTGTAAATGATACTGCAGCGGTGTATAACATCCTTTTCTTAGTCCTCACCACCTTAAATTATAGAAATATTGTTGTCAACAACCATAAGAAAAAATACAAATGAGTTGAGTAAAAAATTGTTCTTGTCAGTAACAGGAGTACCATGTAAAAATGCAGAAACTTTCAAATTGTGGAAACTTGGCATGTAAAAGTAACATAATGACTTAAATGTAGGTAATACGCAACCATATCAGGTGGGGTACGGACAGGACACATTACCCAAACAATTTGTCTTCCATTTTCTATAATGAAATTGAGAGACTTGTTCATAGAATTCAGGGCCAAGAAATAGGACTACAAAGATAATGGAACAATTTAAAACATTAAAAGAATTCTTCCTTTTCATATGTTCCTATTTCTGTACACTTCTAATTTGAAAAAGGTTAAAATTTCACTTTGGAAGACCTAGGTACAGTAGCATTATAACAACATGTGTAAATTTTTCATACAAGTTAAAATAAACAGGAAATTCCCTTGACACAAAAATGAATTATTTATTGTGAAATTTCCCACGCTTGATGATGACTTCACGCAGATCACATTACATTACATGGGAACCCAGTAGGATCAGGGGGTACAAACAGGACACATTGACAAAGCCAGTTTTAAGTGCAAAGTTGATCAGGTCCTTTAGCTTGCCTCTGCACTTTCATGACAGCACAATTGTGTACAGTATGTATGTACATACATCTGACAAATAACTGCTTTGCTTTAGCTGTACTGCATCACAAATTAAAGTTTTTCTAACCCCCACAATAATTTGAGAACCTGTTTGAACCTGCTGGATTGTCAGTATAATACTAGTATGTGACATCAAATAGTCTTACTAAGGTCCCAGTCTCCCAGGTCCATGGGAAGAGTTGGAATGTGGGAGAAGAGAGATTTACTTCTTTTGACCTGTGATCACTCAATGAGGAAATATTAATTTTGAGGATCACTGCAATGTATTTAGTGTAAATGATGTTGAACAAGAATATCTTGTCCCAGCCGTACCCCCTTGTCCTGTCCGTACCCCCAGTACTCTTTTAAGTGGTGTGGTTCATTAAGGGTCACAGTCTACATGATTCCTTTTGAAAGGTGCTTGTCATCCATGATTCAATGGCTCTGGCATTGATTCCAAGACCTTTTCAAAAGGTAGGTTGTTTGGTAAACATAAAAAATGTAGTTTCTGATGAGACCAACTGGGGATCATACTTTAAGTTTCGTAAATGACATGTATTTAAGTAGATTAACTCTCTAAATTAAGCAAAACATACCTCTTAACTACCATGTGCTACTCCTTCAGAGTGTTGTACACAGTTTGTAACACATAAAATGATTTTAAGCACATCTCATGTGAAATTACTGTTCTTAATTAAATGAGGGGGTACGGACTGGACAAGGGTACGGACAAGACAATTTTGACAAACTTTTTCTTGTAGCTTTTAGAAAACCTTAATAAAGTTATTGTTATTGTGGTTCACAAAAGTACTTGTGATGTTTTCAACATGTGGTAGAAAAACAGCCACATGTCTTGCTTAGTTCTGATGTTTATACAAGGGGGTACGGACAGGACAAATATTAGGAACATGCCATCTAGCAAGTTTTGAGTGCTAATTATTCAGAATATGCTAAAATTACCAGTACAGAAAAACTGTTCAGCAGATCTTGCTCAAATTTGCAGTATCGAAAGTTCCTAATATCTTTTATTAAAAGGTAAGATGATAATGGCTGTAAGGCTAGCCATCTTCATGTATTTAACTTGTAACACATGTGTTTGGAAGTGGCACCCCTGATTGTGACTGAGGCGATAACATTCCATTCAGATTTTACATTCCATTCAGATTTTTTTTTATTTGTGGTGCCTGTAACTGCATACTTACAGGCAATAGGCAGTTACCCCAAAATTGCTTTGAAAAACATTTGCAAACTCCTGCAAATCTGCTCTTATTTGCCTTTACCTGTGAAGATGTTTTTCAACATAACTATTACAAACAAATGGTGAAAAAAGCAGTAATTCTCCATGAATTTAACAATTCAGTAATAAAAATGTTGTCACATGATCAGAATAAGCCATTTATGATGGGTATACTATTTCTGATTGGGGTGACTACACCATTTTTCCTTTAAAGACTATTAGCAGTACATGAAGTGTTTTGATGTAGTGATATGTGATGTTGATATCAAATGAAACCATAAAAGAGGGTTTCACAGTCAGAAGGACAAACACAGGTACCAAATATCTACCAAAAATTCAAAAAGTGCTTCAGTGATGTCAAATATTGGTCAGAAGACACCTGAGTAAGTAACCTTTAATGACATGATTCATTTAGACCTGCCAAACAAAGGTTGTACACAAGCCTTACATTTCTTTTTTTCAGTGGTTACGTATCTATCCAACTGCACTGACCCGTCTTTGCTTTCAACCATTTGTAAAGTCACTTACCCACAGTATGTCGCACAGTTATATCTTCATAATGAAGACTCCTACATCTCACATTAAGATTAGACGATCGCAGCAAAGTAAATAAAATACAGTCATCCCAAGTTGCATTTTATTTCTTTTTGACCAGTATATAACTTACAGTATTTGGACACAATTTCTGGGTTAACATTATGTGTCAAACCATGTGTGCTTCACTTACACACAGTCTTATCAATTTGTGACGTCACTTACTGCAAGAAATATTAATTTACGGCTGGTAAGTTGGTAAGCGTTATATATGAGCCTTGGTATTGCAGATTTTTCTGAGTCTAATTTTAAACATAGTAACGTATTGACGTATAAATCCACCCACCTCCCTCAAACCTCATGGAACCAAGATTGAATGATTACCACAGTGTGTATTAGAAAATAAAAATGTATGTCTTAGAATCCAACTCATGCTATTGAAGCAGAAGTTTGCCCACCCCCTAATTTTTCGATGAAAGGTCTTGCACTGAAGGAGGAAAAATTTATTACGAGACCAGCATTTTTGGAATACAAATATAAGAAGAAAAAATGGAAAATCTTGCACTATTTTGCATCTAGAGTCCTTGAAATAGGCAAAAGTGGGTTATTTTGGCTATGTGTCCTGCTGCCTATACTCATGGACTCAAGAACTTAATCTTGATTTCATATTTATTTCTCATATGATTGTACTGTGCAAATTACTGTATACACAATATAGCAGTAATACTATTGTCAAGAAAACATACAGCATGAAGATGGAAGAGCATAAAGCTCAAGTGACCATTCATATACAGTAAAAGGATAGCCTGAAAGTACACTTTGGAGGACTCAGCTTGGCTGCTCTAGCCATTTTAGGTTTGTCATGTTGCAGATGGTGAACTCAGGTACAGTAGAGTACAAATCTTACTCTCCTTAGGGTTGAGCGGTTTACCAGTATTTGTGTAAGTACTCATGGTACAGGAAATACAAATGCTGAATGCATGTAAGTGCATTGATAATGTTACCATGTGTGGGAAAATTACCAGTTATTTCTTTTCATTAATTTTGTATTTCTCTTTTTTTCATTTCAAGCAAAAAGAAGAGACAATTAAATGCATCTTTTTCTCTCTCATGAGATTGTATCATCACTAAAGTATTGCACACCTGTGAAACTGAAATTAAGTTTCCATGCTTCCATTTCCGTTATTGGCTCTCAAAATTGCCCCAAGTTTTCGTGCGAGTAACACATAGTTAGTACCCATGGCAATTTTGTAAGGGTTGAAAAAACCTGGTGCAGTCCTGCTGTCCTTTCCTGGCTGTATTTTTGTTGGAAATATTCCTATTTTTTAATGTATTTTTGAACCTACTATTCTAACTTCTTACATTTATGATTACATCAACAGTTTTACTATTGAACAAATTCTTTGTAAAATTTCCTTCCAATCAAGTTGATAAATAATCAACTCTCAGCTGAGAGCCAGTACTACAGTACCATACTTAAAGTACCCATTCTTTGTAACAAATGGTACCATACCTTGATATCAGTCGAAATATTTCAGTACCACCCATCCCAACTCTCTCTACAAAGCTCTCACAGAAGTGTTGTAATCGTTTGCTCATCTTCAGTTTGTGATCCAGAAGCTAGGAAAAATCATCTCAATTTCATCTCCTAGCAAACTCCAACCTACCGATTAACCATTATCCTGAGTGCATCTAATCAATAAAACCTTTTATGCAAAATATATGTTAATAAATGTTGGTTGCCATGGCAGTACAGGTAAATATTTTCGTTCAGTACAAAATGTACACTGTAAGCTATGTAATCACAAATGGAAGGATTTAATTTCACAAGAATATGAAAAGAGTTTATCTGAAATTCTGAATGATACAAAACCTGTAAGTAAGAAGTTATGAATATTTTACTCTGTAAACTAAAAACTCACATGACTCAGTGTTTACACTACTGTAGGGTAGGTTAAGATTGTGAATTTTTGAGTGGAATTCAGGGAACAGTCTTCACTTAAAACTGTTGTTAAAAACAATAAACCTTATTGCAACGTGAGAATTCAGAAATAATGGGGTTAGTAGACATTCAAAAGTGTGGTACTTATTGTACTAGTTTGTCAATTAATTTCATTTGAAAATTTCCATACTTCCATTTTGTCTTGCTAAAAATCAATAAATTAATTCCAGGATGTACCCATTGTGGCAGTGTTGTGAAAAAAACACCTGCCTTCTGTGGGTTTACTCATCGTACACTAATAGGAGTCACATCTCTGGATATCTTGTACATTGACTCTTGAATAAAGCCATTTGGCAAAAACAGTATTAAAAGCCTTGTAATATAGGTACAGTCACAGGTTACCACCCAACTGGGAGTCTCCTCTGTGTAAAGTCATCTCGCTGTCATACAGACACTTCCTTCTAGGTCTTGTTTCAAATGTATGATTCAATTAATTAAGCTGGAGGAAAGAAATACGCATAAAATACTCCACCCAAGCAAGTGCTCCTTAAAATGCAGTGACACTATTTCTACATCAATTTTAATTAGATATATATATATCCTTTTATTTCATAACACGAGTCTCTGTCACTTATATACTGTTCTGTTATATTCATAATGATTCACTTGTATCGTGGACAGCCTGCATCGTTGATGTAAGGTCCGCATGCATTGTTCCAATGTTGACTGTCAGATGACGTGCAAGTGACACTTACATCAGTAAAGAACAAAGACAAAATTTATCATCCAATTAGTTTCTCTTCATTTACTCTGTAGACACAAGCATTAGATGTGACAGTGTGTTACGTAAATTTAATGTTAAGGGCTGTTTTGAAGGTAAGATAAAAAAAGAATGCAAATGAAATGACAAATACTGCTAAAAGAGTAGTTAGTTTAATGGCCTTACATAGTTATAATGAACCTTTTTGGAAAATTTTAATTATGATGAATTTAAGGATTGGAGATTTCCTCTGAGATGCGTGTACCTTACTGCATACAACAGACACACTTATTGTAGAGCACAGTATTTGTTGCCAAATAAAAACTCTGTTTTATTAATTTGGGGAAAGTTTATTTTTGAAACTGCTGTACTCTTCCAACATTTAGCAGAATTTGGTATGGTTTTGTCTATGGTAAGTGAATGTTCCAAAATTTGTAGTAACAGTCATATTGCTGTGTTTGCATTTTAATTTAATTTTTATAACCTCCTGAAGCAAAGATGCTAAGTTTTGTCAGTGACAGAGTTACAGGTACTGTACTGGAACATTCAAACATGTTTTTGTACAGTTTTCATGTATGTATTGTAAATGGGCTCTTCAAGAGCCACCATGTCCTAGGGCTGCCATGATAATCATTTTACATTTATCGATATCGCGCCAACATTTCCACGATGATATTGCGATATCATGTACCTAACACTGTAGCCTTAACATTTGCCATGACCATGCTAATAATCGTATTGTCCATATCAAAGACGTATGTACATAGTACATTGAACAGACTAACAGAGTTCAATTTCAAGCTCAAAGTTTCATAAAAAATTCAAGACCTATAGGCCTTTGCAAAAGTAATTAAACTGAAACATAAACTACTGTTTTTCATTTCTTGTAACAATTTGAATGATTACCATTTTATGATAACGACCAAAAAAGGAGAAACCAGAGAAATAAGAGATTGCAGAGAGTTTTAGTCCTTTATTAATTGATTCTGTTGCAATATCACATCATTAAAAAACTGAAGTCAATATCATCAGGGCAAAAGTATATTGACAATATCGCGATATCGTGATTATCGTGGCAACTCAACCATGTCCCCTGCAATTAGTACTCTGTACAGTATCTTTGTTCACCACCATAAAGTTAACATTATATACAGTATATGTATGTAGGTGAATGAAGCATTATAAGGGGGAACAGGAGCTGCAACCACCCATTCAAGCAGAAAATTTTGTTTCTTTGGGGTAAAAACATAATGCTACGGTAATTATTGGGCAAATATCATAAATTTGGGGGCTTAAGTGCTGTGCCGTATATGGAAGTGTTGTACTGAACCCAAATCCTGTATATAATGTTTATTTTACAGTAGTCTATACTGTATTTTCTGTGTAACAGTTCAGGCAGTAGTACTGTACATACATTTCTATTCTCTAAAACTGTACATACAGAAATTTACAGATACTTAACTGTTGTAATCAGACACTCAATACTGCTTATTCTTTGTTTAAAAACTTTTTGCTTAAATTCAAAAAGACTCCTCAGATTATAAATTTTCTATTTATACTGGTTTGCTCATACAAGTGGTTTTTCCTTTAACTCACATTTCAAATTGTGTAAAAAGTAAATGCTGTACTTTGCCAATCAGCGACTTGAAGCACTCTAAATTCCCTAGGGCTTTAGATTTGTTTGCCTTCTGAAGCCTCTCTTCATCAGAAGAGCAAGTGAGCCTAGGGCTGTATTGATGATGATGAGCAAAATTATTAGAAAAACAAAAGCATAAAGAATATATGAAGGATGAAAATTCTGATTTGACCAGAGTTATTGGGTACACTGGCACCGCATGCCGCTCATAGGCATGACAGAGTCGGTCAACGAAAAGGTGTGAGGGCTTTAAGAACAGAGCAAATATTTCCACTTGAGGCGATGTGAAAATAATATTTCGAAGAGAGATGAGAGGAGTTAGCAAAATGACCAAAGGCAGCCGCAAGCTGGAGTAATAAAGAGTGTCAGGTTTGGTTGTTTGGTCAGGATTGGTGTGGAAGAGTTGTTATAAGGGGATAAAATATTTCCACTTGATTAAAGATCTCCATACAGATGAATAACCAGGTCACTACATGCAAATATTATGAATATCATTTTCATGCACAGTATGGTTAGAAGCACACTTGGCACAGTGTGGATCACAGTAGGCATTTAGCCTGTTGAATGTGAAATTTGCCATTTTTGGTTTCGATGATAAGAGAAACCTATGCATTCATGATGGCGTGTGTGTGTATGTATGTGTGTATGTACGTGTGTGTGTGTATGTGTGTGTGTATGTGTGTGTGTGTATGTGTGTGTGTATGTGTGTGTGTTTGTGACACTTTCCTCGTTAACACGATATCTCAAGAAGGGAAACTCTGACAGTTCTCAAACTTGGTACATAGATGCCCCATATTGAGAGGAAGAACCCTATTGTTTTTGGTGGGGGTCAAAGGTCACCTGGGGTCACCGGGGGTCAAACTCTGAAAACCTTGTTAACACAATATCTTGAGGTAGGAAGCTTGGATGAATTTCATACTTTGTATGTAGATGCGTTATGGTATGAGGAAGAACCCTATCATTTTTGGTGGAGGTGAAAGGTCATCTGGGGTCACCGGGGGTCAAACCTTGAAAACTTCGTTAACACGATATCTCAAGAAGGGAAACTCTGACAGTTCTCAAACGTGGTACATAGATGCCCCATATTGAGAGGAAGAACCCTATTGTTTTTGGTGGGGGTCAAAGGTCACCTGGGGTCACCGGGGGTCAAACTCTGAAAACCTTGTTAACACAATATCTTGAGGGAGGAAGCTTGGATGAATTTCATACTTTATATGTAGATGCGTTATGGTATGAGGAAGGACCCTATCATTTTTGGTGGAGGTGAAAGGTCATCTGGGGTCACCCGGGGGCATACCCTGAAAACTTTGTTAACATGATATCTCAAGAAGGGAAACTCTGACAGTTCTCAAACTTGGTACATAGATGCCCCATATTGAGAGGAAGAACCCTATTGTTTTTTGGTGGGGGTCAAAGGTCACTGGGGGTCAAACTCTGAAAACATCGTTAACACAATATCTTGAGGTAGGAAGCTTGGATGAATTTCATACTTTGTATGTAGATGCGTTATGGTATGAGGAAGAACCCTATCATTTTTGGTGGAGGTGAAAGGTCATCTGGGGTCACCGGGGGTCAAACTTTGAAAACTTCGTTAACATGATATCTCAAGAAGGGAAACTCTGACAGTTCTCAAACTTGGTACATAGATGCTCCATATTGAGAGGAAGAACCCTATTGTTTTTTGGTGGGGGTCAAAGGTCACCTGGGGTCACCGGGGGTCAAACTCTGAAAACCTTGTTAACACAATATCTTGAGGTAGGAAGCTTGGATGAATTTCATACTTTGTATGTAGATGCGTTATGGTATGAGGAAGAACCCTATCATTTTTGGTGGAGGTGAAAGGTCATCTGGGGTCACCCTTGGTCATACCCTGAAAACTTTGTTAACATGATATCTCAAGAAGGGAAGCTCTGACAGTTCTCAAACTTGGTACATAGATGCCCCATATTGAGAGGAAGAACCCTATTGTTTTTGGTGGGGGTCAAAGGTCACCTGGGGTCACCGGGGGTCAAACTCTGAAAACCTTGTTAACACAATATCTTGAGGGAGGAAGCTTGGATGAATTTCATACTTTATATGTAGATGCGTTATGGTATGAGGAAGGACCCTATCATTTTTGGTGGAGGTGAAAGGTCATCTGGGGTCACCCGGGGGCATACCCTGAAAACTTTGTTAACATGATATCTCAAGAAGGGAAACTCTGACAGTTCTCAAACTTGGTACATAGATGCCCCATATTGAGAGGAAGAACCCTATTGTTTTTTGGTGGGGGTCAAAGGTCACCTGGGGTCACTGGGGGTCAAACTCTGAAAACATCGTTAACACAATATCTTGAGGTAGGAAGCTTGGATGAATTTCATACTTTGTATGTAGATGCGTTATGGTATGAGGAAGAACCCTATCATTTTTGGTGGAGGTGAAAGGTCATCTGGGGTCACCGGGGGTCAAACTTTGAAAACTTCGTTAACATGATATCTCAAGAAGGGAAACTCTGACAGTTCTCAAACTTGGTACATAGATGCTCCATATTGAGAGGAAGAACCCTATTGTTTTTTGGTGGGGGTCAAAGGTCACCTGGGGTCACCGGGGGTCAAACTCTGAAAACCTTGTTAACACAATATCTTGAGGTAGGAAGCTTGGATGAATTTCATACTTTGTATGTAGATGCGTTATGGTATGAGGAAGAACCCTATCATTTTTGGTGGAGGTGAAAGGTCATCTGGGGTCACCCTTGGTCATACCCTGAAAACTTTGTTAACATGATATCTCAAGAAGGGAAGCTCTGACAGTTCTCAAACTTGGTACATAGATGCCCCATATTGAGAGGAAGAACCCTATTGTTTTTGGTGGGGGTCAAAGGTCATCTGGGGTCACTGGAGGTCAAACTCTGAAAACCTTGTTAACACAATATCTTGAGGTAGGAAGCTTGGATGAATTTCATACTTTATATGTAGATGCGTTATGGTATGAGGAAGAACCCTATCATTTCTGGTGGAGGTGAAAGGTCATCTGGGGTCACCCGTGGTCATACCCTGAAAACTTCGTTAACACGATATCTCAAGAAGGGAAGCCCTGACAGTTCTCAAACTTGGTACATAGATGCCCCATATTGAGAGGAAGAACCCTATTGTTTTTTGGTGGGGGTCAAAGGTCACCTGGGGTCACTGGAGGTCAAACTCTGAAAACCTTGTTAACACAATATCATGAGGTAGGAAGCTTGGATGAATTTCATACTTTATATGTAGATGCGTTATGGTATGAGGAAGAACCCTATCATTTTTGGTGGAGGTGAAAGGTCATCTGGGGTCACCGGGGGTCATACCCTGAAAACTTTAACACGATATCTCAAGAAGGGAAGCTCTGACAGTACTCAAACTTGGTACATAGATGCCTTATATTAAGAGGAAGTACCCTTTCGTTTTTGGTGGGGGTCAAAGGTCACCTGGGGTCACAGGGGGTCAAACTTTGAAAACCTTGTTAACACAATATCTTGAGGTAGGAAGCCTGGATGAATTTCATACTTTGTACGTAGATGCGTTATGGTAAGAGGAAGAACCCTATTATTTTTGGTGGAGGTGAAAGGTCATCTGGGGTCACCGGGGATCAAACCCTGAAAATCTTGTTAACACAATATCTTGAGTTACAAAGCTTGGATGAATTTCATACTTTATATGTAAGTGGGTTATGGTAAGAGGAAGAGCCCTATTTCTTTTGGTGGAGGTCAAAGGTCATTTGGGGTCACCAGGGGTCAGACCCTGAAAACCTTGTTAACCTGCTATCTCCAGGTAGGAAGCTTAGATAAATTTCATACTTTGTTTGTAGATGCCTTATAGGTAGAGAAAGAACCCTATTATTTTTGGTGGGGTTCAAAGGCCATCTGGGGTCACCGGGGGTGAAACCCTGAAAACCTGGTTAACACAATATCTCAAGGTAGGAAGCTTGAATAAGTTTCATACTTTGTATGTAGATGTGTTATAGTAAGAGGAAGAATCCTATCATTTTTGGTGGAGGTCAAAGTTCATTTGGGGTCACGGGGGTTAAACTCTGAAAACTTGTTAACACGATATCTCCAGGTAGGAAGCTTAGATAGATTTCATACGTAGTATGTAGATGCATTATAGTGAGAAGATGAATCCTATTGTTTTTAGTGGAGGTCAAAGGTCATCTGGGGTCACCAGAGGTCAATGTCTGAAAACCCTGTCAAGACGATATCTCCAGGTAGGAAGCTTGAATAGATTTCATACTTGGTAAATTGATGTGTTATAGTGAGAAGATGTACCCCATTGTTTTTGGTGGAGTTGAAGGGTCATCTAGGGTCACCAGGGGTCAAACACTGAAAACCTTGTTAACACAGTTTCTCAAGGGAGAAAGCTTGGATAGATTTTATACTTAGTATGTGGATGTGTTATGGTGAAAAGATGGACCCTATTGTTTTTGGTGGAGGTCAAAGGTCATCTAGGGTCACCAGAAGTAAAAAAAGCAAAATTTCCCAAGAATTCCCAAGACTAAATAGGAATGCAAAACTGTATTTTTCCAACATGTTAAGATAGCATTTGACCATTGACTGAAAGATATGGGACATCATATGGCTTTATATGGAATAGAACATATATCATCGAAACCTCAATGCATTTTTGCATTCTGGTTAAGTTTTCCTTTTTATTATTCACAGGAATAGTTTAACACAAATAGAAATGACCAGTATGGGATTGTTGGCATTGGCCGGGGGCAGGGGGGGAGCATTACAGTTTGAGGGAGGGGCACATAACAACTTGAAAGATTACTCTTAAAGAGGTACAGTAGAAATGAAACATTATTTCCTCATTCATTGCCTTCTGTCAAATTGTTGGACAAAGTGCCAAGAGCTGATAGAGTACTATTGTGCACCCTTTTTCACTCTTAATTCCTATCCTGTACCCTTGCTTGGAAGCAGGGGCATTGTCAAGGAGAGGGGCAAGGGGTTTGTTTGCCTGACTCATTGATGCCTTGTCCCCTGCTTCCTACTGTAGTCTCCTCCTGTACAAAGGCGCACAGTTTATAGGTGTTATACTTGTAAGCACTTATAGCTTTTTGGTACCACATGCTGCTAGAATTGAACAGGACATTTTAGCCAATATTACCTGAGAAAAAGGCTTTTTCCCAGGTGAAGCTATCTCTATAATTACAACAGTTAATCCCTTTTACAAACAAACTTGCTATATTGACCAAACAGTCTTTAAAGGGGTTCAAACCCCTTTAACTTTATTGATCTCAAGATACCTGAACAGGAAGTTCTCTGATAGATTCTGGATTAAAAGTGGTCAACTAGAGATGGCTAAAACTTGCTAGCATCATGAACATTTCTGCCCCCCCACCACTTCACCTTCCTTCTCTCCCAATTTTTAAATCCAGGTGGTACCACTGTTAAGATGTGTGTTCAGATATTGTGGTCCTGTAATCATTTAATCCAATTCCTTCTCGCTGGACCTCTTGTTTCCATATGATAGACAAGACTGCTCTGCAGTTATTTTTCTGTATGGTGGATTGGGTGGACACAAGTATAGGCTTTAACATGCTTTTCTTTTTGGTCAAACTTGCAAAAGGCAGGGCTTGACAAATCTTTGCAAGCATTTTTGCCATGTTTGAAAGCAGTGTGGTAAATCATATCAAAAGGTACTATACATATTGAGTATTGTTTTCCCAGGTACCACAGTTATACGTAAGAAAGGGTGCTCTAGGGCATTTGAGATCCCTCTTTTTCAAGCCTTTCACTATAATTGGAATTCCATGCGCTGTCATACACAGCTGAGTTTCCCGACACAAAGAAGGAAACTGCAATAAAAAACAACACCACCTTTTAAATTAAATCTGAAGTCAGTGAAAACCTACAGTACAGCAGCCTTAAAATGATTCAGTTAGTATATGTTTAAATACGTAACATGTTACACTAAAACAATAATGTACAGTATATTTGGGAATTTAATCTCATTGAGAGTTGTAGTTCTGATAGGAGCTGCTGTAATTCTTAGTAAAAAGTTCTTTTTTAATCACAAAAAGCCTACAGTGAGGGATCTTTAGTCTTGATGTCATCACTGAATTTCATTGAAAGACTAGAAAGAAAACCAAAGTTGGGGCTTACTGTATAATACCTTAATGCTCAATACAGCAAAAGCTAAAATGACGTGCACAGTTTCAAGGAATCCACATTCACAAGTCTCCCAAAAAATTTCAGTGACACAAGACAGTTTGGCCCTCAGTTTCCATCGAGGATGGAAAGTGTACTGCTTTTTCAGTCATGCACAGATCTGTAAAAGACTACAATAAATAGTATGAGTTTATGGATGGTTACAGTTCTGGAGAAAAAAAAAAGGATAGAGCAAATCATTCACAAATTTACAATCTTAGAATAAGTAGGAAAACTTCCCCCATAAAGTCATTTACAGAAGCAAAAGTTGCCACATGGGAATTGAGGTAGGTTCAGTACTTGGTAATGTTGAGAATGAACTGTACTGCACAGTGTGCACTCCAGTGCTACAATCATACATTTAGTAGATTTGCTTGGTTGGATATAAATTGTATGAATTCATGCTTTGATTGTGGAAATTAAACAGAGGACCATCCAATGGAGCTGGTGACTATCTCAAGCTCCTTACATTACCATGTACAGTGTTTATTGATATCAACTTTGTATTTACTTTATTGTACACTCAATAATGATGAATTTAAAAATCTGTAAGGGAATAACAGGTGATCTTCAGGAAGGAAAATCTTTAACAAAATGAATTTGATTTGATTTGTGAGTGCCAGTGTATACTATATACAGTGTGTTTAATAAGTGCCTTTTGCTTCAAGAAGCCCAGTTTGTAATATATGATGGAAGTAGCACTGTATGTAGGAGTACAAGACTGACATGGCTACATGTTGATTATTTAAATCAGGATATTACAAACACAGGTATTTTTGGTACTGTTGTATATATATATATATAACGCTAATTCGACCTGTTAGGCGAAATCAGTATACCGCCAATACAACCGGCGAAGAAAAAAACAATAAAATACATAAGATTATATTTTCCCTTTTGGTTCTGAGATATATATGCACGTTATTTCAATGGCCCGTAAGTCCTTAGTGTTAACGGATACATGCACGTAAGTTGGTGTGCAGCTAAGTAATTGCATAAACGTGGTAAATCGGACTTGCGTATAGAGTTATGCATTCCTATATAAAACAGTGTGTAAAACGTTAAGCCAAAACGATTTTTCGCCTAAGGGTCGAGTTCTCCCAACAGTCGCGTTTTTTCATACGGTTTTTCGCCTAAATCCCAAATTAGCAATATATATATATATATATATATATATATATATATATATATATACTTTAATGCTGTGAGACTACTGTGTAAAAGAACATCATCAAATTCCAAAGAATTGACTTCATTTTTTGTTAAATTTGAGCTTTTACTCATGTATCTTCTTAAGATAACCCTAAAATTTTAAATTTTATTCAAATATCCCTATTAAGTGACATTATAAAACTTTCTCCAATATAGTGACATACATTAGAAATTAGAGGCTTTGACTTGTGAAGCCATTAGGCCTAATTAATGTGCATAGTGAGCACAAGATACTGTGTTGTCTGGATTTCCTTAAAGAGAAACTGTAGTCACTCCAATCTGAGGTAATGTAACCCGGTATATTCTAATTCATGAATGGCTCTGTTTAAGTATGTGATGTTATTTTTGTTACAGAAATGTTTAATTCATGCAGAATAACTACTTATTTAACCTTAAATATGAAGTATTTTGCATGGATAATCATGAAAGATATTTTAAAAGAAAATATGGAATTTGTAAGATTTAGCTGATGGCCTGATTCTTCGAATTTCCAAATAAATTTGGGGCTCTTTCCCTTTAATCTCTGAAGAAAAATACATATGTCTAGGAATTTTTAAATTTAGCATGAATAGCTCACTTGTGTATCTCAGATACATGGTGTGAACTGTCTGCAGCATCAAATGAATCTGCAGAGGGTTTGAAGAGATGGCAGAATGAAAAGGCATTATATTGTTCGGACTGTGAGCATTTCAAAACAATATACACAAGGTGCATGTATGCATTTGGAGTTTATTGCAGCTAGTATTCAAAGGAAGTTGTTATTGACCACACAACCATGTGCTTAACTATTTTAGTATTAGAGTTCACATGATGAACTAACAATTTTTGTACTTTTTCTTACTTTTGTTTTAACAGATCCACTTCCTATGAAATTAAGGGCACTACCACAATCTTTCTGGCAGCAGCCCAACTCAGTGAACACAATGCCCCCAGGCAACATGTACTTGCCTGTCTTGCCCCCTCTCTTCAAATCAGAACATTCCAATGTCGATCCTTCAGGTAAGAAACCAGATTAATTATCCTGTGGTTACAGTATGGTGTGTTATTTTTTTTTCTGTGGATGGGGTGGGGAGACAGTGAATGTTTATTTGTACATGAGCAGTTTCTCTTATAATAAACTTTGGCATGTTGATGCTAGAAGTCTTGCAGTGTGTCATTGGAAGTAGTGCCTCTGACCAGTAGCTTCATGTCAGAGGTAGGTTCAAGACAATTGTGGCTGGGGGGAGGGGTTAGGTATGGAGGGAGAACAGGCAGGGTGGGGAGACCATATTTGTTTGTGGGGGTAATGACCAGTGTTGGTAAATTAAAGTTGTATGAAAAGAATTGCTTTGAAAAATGTTTAAATGTCGTGTCTCTCAGAAGGCCCAGCCCTCCTCTGGTGTCAAAACCACTATTGCAGAGCTGAGTTTGTTCACACTTTCCTGACTTAACAAAGAACTCACATATGGACAGACCTATATTGCCAGGTATGCAGGCAGCAGGCTAACACCTGCCGTATTTAGGCCGAATTACATGGACAACCTCTCCCACCAGAAGTTTAATTCTGTCTCTGTACTTCAGGAGTACCCATCCTTCTTTGGAAAAAGATCTGGTCTCACAAAACTGCTGGGGTAGGGCACTTCAGTATTTTTGGAGTACTGTACTTGTGGTCCTAAAAGTCATAACTCTGAATGGAGTCGCAAATCTTATGATGGTGTGATAACTGATGGAGGAACATTAGCAGCTAAAAATGTTGATTACTATGCCTGCCAATAAGTAATTAAATACACTAGTAATGCAGTAGGCTTACACTACAGGCTTCTCAACTGCTGAAGTGCTTTACTACAAATGTCAGAGAATTAAAAAAAAAAAAAAATTTAGCCAACTTGTGACTGACTACAGAAAAAGATAAAAAAGTGACAGTGCTAAAATTCTTAACTCAAACCTATAAAATCTTACTTTATGTAGACTTAAAATAATGATTTGTGGTGCATACATGTATGATAGTATTGAAAATTCCCAAGGAGACTGGATTCTAAATGGAATCTCTACTTGACTCCCGAACAGGGGTCGTGACTCTGAAGTAGAGTCAAATTACCTTCCCAAGCCTAGACACTACCAGTCTGCTGAGATCTACCAGTAAGCCCACTATATAAGGGGAGCACCATCATCATTTAGGGCTTAGTGTACCAAGAAACTGCCAAAAATGCCATCCAATTAGCAACATAAATTATGGCACCTCTTATTCATTACATTGGAACATTTTTTATGTTAGGATGTCATGTTTTAGAAAGTTATATTTTAAAAGGGAAATACAAAGTTTTTTTTTGTAAAATTAACTAGGCTTCTTCATATTGACTGGAAATCAGTTTGGGATGGATCAGTCATGATCGTGATTAGAGGTTGAGTCCTTTTGGGGCTGGCTGTATACACTGCCCAGGACAAAAGTCTTCCCTGATAAAAGAAATCTTTGATCTGTATGTATTGCTCTGTAATTTCCTCTTTCATCCAACCTTCTCATACTATACCCTTTATTTTTCCAGTAAAACTCTGCTTTATTTGAAAGAAGCCATTTTTGACAAGCCGACTGTTTTTATTAATATTCTTGAGCAAGTCCTGCAGAACATCACTACTATCATAGATAAAACCTGCAAGACAATTAGTGGGATGCGTACAGTTTCATAATGTCACAGAATTATCCCTGTCACATGATGTGAATCTTACCATCAATCTATTCAAAGTGATAATCACCACGGTCTTTAAAACTGTAATATCTGCCAAATACAAAAACAAAGTCATACATGTCTTGTTAGATTGCCTGATGGATTGGAACTATAAAAGTGTCATGTTTTTCTCAGTGAATGGTTGTTTTTGATGACTGTTGTATACTGAAACCTTAGAAGAGCTGCAAACTCAAGCAACACATGCAAAATGTTAGACTAGTATAGGAGATGACAATTTCTATCAACATGGACTTTAATACTCATTCGTCTTTATTCAGACTTTGATAGTTGTTGTGAATTATAGATCTATACCCAACAGGGCAATCAAATGAGTCATTAGCACTCTTAGGTCCAGTTTTTATGTTCAGTCTCTTCCTCAATTCATTCCACTTTGAAGAGTGAAGGGATCATAAACTTGAGACAGATACGTTATCAGTTATTACAACAGAAGTACAAATGAACTGTTGACAAAATCATGTCACCAGGAAAGTGGAAGTTTAAGTATTTATTAAAAAAATTTGTTCATCTCAGAATATACAGTACTGTGCAAAAGTTGCCAACAGTATCATGTGGGATGTACAGAGGTAAATTATGCAAATAATTCTGTGCATGTAGTGTGACCAGATAGTTCTAGTTTATTTTATCCTGACAGCTATTAAAAATAGCTCAAACCAAACAAAAAAAAAAAAAAGAAAAAAATCTTTAAATTCAAAAGACTGAATTTAGTGACCAGTCGATGATTTCGATTGGAATATTCAGTCTAACAGATTGAGAATAAATCTTAATCGCTTTAAAATTTTCAATCCAAATGTAGAGTTGTCCCTCATCCCACTCTTTTAGATTGATTTTTCAATGTAAGAATTTAGAGAGTATGCATTCGCACAACTTGTATCACACTGTGAGATCGACTGCATGGTCAAGTGGTTAGAGCATCCGACTTGCAGCCAGAAGGTCTGGGGTTCAACTCCTGGTGAGGTCATATCAAAGACTTTAAAAATGGAACCTACTGCCATTGTGCTTGGTGCTCAGCATAAGCAATGGAGGTAGGAAAAACAAGCGAGTGAGTCACAACTGGAAAAAAGGCCGCGGCTGGCACGACTTAAACCAATTGGTTTGAAACTGAGCCATAAAACCTCATCTAACTAACCAAAATTTATCACACTGTGTTGTCTACTGAAGATTACGTCTACAGTACAGTACTAATTCGTTTGCTTTATTATGTAAAACTGCATGATCATTGTTCAATCAATGAAAGTTGAGGCCAACCGCACTTACTTCTAAGTATTGTCTTGAGTGCTGAGATACACCAACACACGACGCATGCATATTAGCTTCTGGAAGCAATTCTTGTCACAAAATTATGTGTAACTAGAGATGAAAGCTGAAAGATGCGACCCGTAATTAATCAAATTAAATAACCCCTTTTATGCTGATTCTGAACAACTCTCAAATTGCCTGACAGTTCGACGTCATTAACAATTAACTTATGACTGCAGATGGAGTTTGGTGATGATGTTGATGATGTGCTTGTGGTTTTGAAGCAAGATACTTGAAATTTGTCATTTTTTTTCTCTTCAGAAATAAGACCAATATCTCCCACCTCTGATGAAGATGCTGACAAACCAAAGATGGAAAAAGAAAGCAACCTTTTGACAGATGGTCTAACTTCTGTACTGAACAATAACAATAATTGTAAAATAAAAGATAAAAATAGTGAATCTCATTCTATGGATGGTACTGTGAAGACACTTTTAAACAGTCCAAGAGACAGGGAAACAATATTGACAAAAGATATGCAGCAGCAGCAGGAAGTTGCATCTCCTGTTGTTGTGAGGAGAAAAAATCATCATCCAACAAGACCAGCAGCGAGGATTGTCAAAGTATCCCCCGCAAGCCATGAGATGCTACTGAAATTATTTGAAGGGGTAGAGGGGAGTGATAAAGGAACCAAGAAGGTCACTGCTGCAACTGGTCCACGAAAAATAAGGTTGGTTTAGTAGCTAGCTAGTCTCTAGTATAGACAATGCAACTGCTTGAACTGAAAAAAAATGGGACATTTTTGGAAGGAAGGTTTGAGTTCCCAAGGGAAAAGAAGTGGGGAAGGGGCTTGCTGTATAGAGTGTGTGGCTGTGTGTATGTTGGGGGGGGGGCGTGTATATTAGTACCCAGAAACATTTGAAAAAGTAGTAATTTAAAGTTGTATGTCTCAACTGTATTCGTAGTCTGGAGGGATACATATGTGTGCAATTTAGTTGTTTTGTGTGAAATTATACTGGAATTATGTGAGTATGGTAGCGTCAAGCTGGAAAGTTTTGAATGTTGAGTTGGTAAATAGTAATTGGCTATAAGGTTATGTGAGTGTCTGTCTTTTGGAATAGGCATAAAAGACTTAAACACTATGACGTAACAGTCTGTTCATGTGAATCAAATTTATGTACTGTACCTTTTCTTTATGACCATCTATCTTGGCAGTTGAGACTTTTGAAAAGAAAATACTGTAATACTTAATGCCAAACTTAAAACGGTGATATGATTTTGAATATTTGTTTTGAACATTTTGAGGCCAGGAATCCTAATATTGTTTGTATTTTATCCAAATATTTTTAGATTCTAGTTGTTTTGATACATATTCAAGATATTCCATGCATGTTATTGAGTGAATCCATATCAGAATTGCTACCTGTTTGTTAATGACATTTTCACTGCAGTGAGAAATGATAGTGCTGAAGTGATCTTAAATTAGTTGCAACTTTTCTACAGTAACTAGTGCAACATTATCATGTTTGTTCCATGTCCCCGTCAAATATTCATAAGGAATAAGGTCAGTTTATAAAATTTCAAATTACAAACTTAGATTTAAAGCAGTACAGTGCAAAAGCAGTTTGCTCATTATGAATTTACATTATGTGCCTCTTTGGGGTTGAATCCTTGGAGTTGTTTTGGGTTTTTATCTGCAATGGAAAATAGTAAGTATGTAAGGCTTTTCGTAATCAAAACTTGTGAAATGCTTCTGAAAGGTTGCTGGAATGAGAATTGTCATAGACACTTCTTTTCCAAACTGGCAATATTTGAGTCGTAAAACTGTCTCCCTCCCAAACAGTCGTACATCTCAACTTCAGTACAGTAGCTACTGCATATCTATTGGAAAGTGACAGGTACATATAGCTTCATGATTAGTAGAGCTGAAATGGTACTCCAAAGCAAAACCACAGGTGGAGCTAATGCACACCAATAAATGACCTGTAGGATGCGGAAGGAATAAAGCTTTTCATTCAGCCCTTCACTATCACCAGCAGACTGACTGTACAGTAAATGGCTGGGAAGCCACCACCCAAAAGCTGCTGTGCAGACTAGCACTTGGAAAAAGTGTCAAAAAGTAGCGTCTGCTTCAAGTACTGTACAGGGTAGGGGAAGGTGTAATGACCAGAATCACTGCTGAAACTGAAATGCACAAACCTACATTCATTTTATCAGGTCAGCGTAGAGTGAGTACATAGGTATTCCTTTTGGGAATCAAAAATGTAGAAATGTGGAGGCAGAAACAGAAAGACTGAATCAGTATTTAAGGGAACAGAGGAACAGTAAAATTGGGCTAAGTATTCATACTAAAGATTTTTAGAAATGGAACCCACTGCCATTGTACTGGGTGCCCAGTATAAGCAATAGAGTAGGGAAAACAAGCCAGTGAGCCACAACTGGAAAAAAGGCTGTGGCCAGCCCACCCTCTATTGACCAGTCACCCTCTTTAGTTTGTGTGCACCTTGACCTAAAAAAAAAGAATGGTTCAGATATTCATTTGGGTTGTATTATTTAAGAGACTATATAGCTGCGTGTGTTTTACAATGGCTCTCATATTTTGTTCAGTGCTGCTTTATATTGTCTACATTTTGCAAGTTTGACCTATAAGGGAATGCTTGTATAAAACTGGCCAACAGCAGTTGATGCATGTTATTTCAAATAACATACATCGAAGTCAACAGTTTATTGGTGTGTTGTTATGGTCAGTATGAAATGCTCTTTTGTCTTTTCCAGACCAAGACAAGATTCCAAATTAACGGTGGCGACAACGAACAAACACCTCATCAAGGACCCATACATGATCAATGCTGTCACAGATGGCCTGCTGCCGATGCTCTCCTTAGAGACGAGCAAGCAGAGCACTGCGCCAACCTCACAACTGTCCCTGGTTGCTCTGAAAGCCGGGGACAAAACATTGACACTACCATCGTTAAGCGTAGAACAGAACTACCCCGCTGTTTTATCAGAATTGGTAAAAGCTTTGTGATGATCTGCAAGGATATACTCTTTGCCTGGGGAAGGAATGGTTCACTATGATGATGCGGGCACTCTGGACTGGTGTTAAGCCTAGAAGGAAATAGCAGAAGAAATGAGAAAACGTGGATTACAGGAGCC
This sequence comes from Holothuria leucospilota, assembly GCA_029531755.1. Classification (NCBI taxonomy): domain Eukaryota; kingdom Metazoa; phylum Echinodermata; class Holothuroidea; order Aspidochirotida; family Holothuriidae; genus Holothuria; species Holothuria leucospilota. Next base: position 18,475,718 of record CM055981.1, on the reverse strand, counting down.
TTTAGATGAGGCTTTTGAAACATGTGCCAAATTAAGTAAAATTTTCTGTAAGTATTGGTAATCTCTGTTGGCTGACCACCTCTTTTATAGGATGTGAAGAAATGTGGATGCCACAGTGTTATGAAGAGCAGGGAGGTATATACTGTACATGTCATATTAGAATGAAGTTATTTATAAAGATTTATGATCCTGTCAAGGAAGGTATTGTACATAATTTGTGTAGGAAAGTCTCCATGGTGAATTAGCGGGTTGTACAGTAAGAGGGTGCATGATTTGTGTCATTCCAAAAAGCTCTTCAGTATCATCACATATTTTATTGAACTTCCAATGTCTAAAATAATCAACATTTTAGTGGACTAAAATTGTCATTTTTACCCGAATTAGAAACCAAACAGACATATTTTGTAACCATCCCACACATCTGGGAAGTTTTGCAGAATTTTTGAAAATGTTAGCTTAAAGTTTAGAAGTGAGGAGGATTGAATAAAATGTAAGAGTGGGAGGAAGGTCTGTGTCAGGATAAAAAAGAAGAGTATTACTATATGTGTTTGTCTCACCCACGTTGATTTGACTGTTCATGAGCAGATAAAACTGTTGTGGAGATGTATTTGAAAGATTGAAGTAGATCCTGACCAGAAGGAAGACTTCAACTAGGAGATTTGATTATGGCGGGAGAACGAAAAGAATGAAAAAAGGAAAAGGTTCAATGTTGTTAAGAGTCTTGAGATGTCCTAATCCCATCCCAGATTTAATTCTTTTCTACCTTGTAATTAAGTTTTGGTTCTGAGGGCCAGAACAAATTGCTTGCCTGTTTGGTTTGAGTTGCTCAATGTGATTTGTCTTGTGCGCTTCGGTGGTTTTTAAGATGTGATTAGAGTGACAAACTCTCTGTGCTTTTGCCTTGTTATTCATATCTGACGGGCAGACTGAGTTGGTTTGTTTAGATTCTGCACAATAGGTGTCGGGAACAAATTTTTATTTTTGGGAGATGTCTTTCATTCACCATTACCACTGATGAACCGTTAAATTGAAGCAATTTTCTTTGTTGCTTGTCTAATCTGAAATGGCGAGCAGTTTTTGATGTTTTGATATCCTAGCAACAGTTCTGGGTTGTTGGATAAGTTAAGCGTTGTGATCCTCATGAGTCTGCCTTGAGTTCTAACAATGGCAGGCTGTGAAAGGAGCTATCTTGGGTACTTACGTCATGAAACAAAACTATATACAACCTGAAAGTGGCATAGAGTAATCATTCAATCTTGCTTAAAGTTCAAAATTTGACATTTTGAGCTAAGGGGAAAGTACCAAAGGGATTTTTTTACTTCAGTTAAGACTAAAATAAAAAAATGATAGAGTTTATGCTTGGCATTCTATGAGAGCTTGTGAACTTTCTCAAGTTTTTCAGTGTGGAATCACTCAAAAGTGTTTTGCTTTAATACTTCAGTTGTTGTGAGTACCATTGGTGATTATCAGTACTCTGTATGATTTTTGGCCAAAATTCCCCATTTTCGTCCTGTATCAGCATCGGTACAATTTCCCAATATTTCCTGTCCTTTGTAAAAATGTTAGGTTATTTTAGTGTATTTGAACATGAATCCCATTATTTAACCTGATGAAAATGAAACAGCAGTTATTGGTAGTTGCCAATAGTCTATGATGTAGTGTATATCTCAGATATCTGTATCGGATTGGTATCAACCGATACTGAGAATTGAAACATTGCTTTAGTAATATCTACTACTTGTAATGTCAGTACAGCAGTTGTCATGAGTACACTGGTGCTTTACTTTTATAGTCAGTATTGTAGAGAGTGCAAATCTGTAGAGGTTTTACACTGACGAAGTCCCTGTGTCACATGTCTCTCTACTTGTGAGACATTTTGCCTAATAAGTGTTCACTGTATCAAAGTTGTATCTATAGGGTCAAGCTGTATGCACATAAACAAACCTTCAGCACATGGGGTACTACCACCAAAGTGGTGATTGGAACTCACTGAAGTCACCTTGAAGACCTCTCTACTAACGACTATGATAAGTACTGATAGATGTATCATAAACTTGAGCATGACTTCTACATAAAACTTATAATGCCAACAATGTTTACAATATGTTTAATTAACACAGACGCTTCACATACAACAATCACTGTGAGACTTATTGCAGACTTATACCAAGTCTTTGTTTATTATGTGGCATGCAGTAGTCAAATCAGAGCTCATAAATGTAAATTCATTTGTTAAAGAGGGGTACTTAAGATTGGACAAACTTTTTACTATTCCCATGTAACTCCTGAAAAAGCTGACAGTAACATGCACAATGCTTTTCCTTTGAATATTTTAAATGATCAAGGTGGGCTTTTAAGAATCTGACCCCCCCCCCCCCTGCATTTACTTTGTCTTTCATTTGCAATTGTACTAAATCCATCCATACATACTATGGTCTAATATCAAAGCAGTTGTTTCTGTGGCAAGTTTTTTGAGATATAAGTAACCATGACAACAAAACCTTGATGTGCATTCAGTGGGAACAAATTGCAAAATAATGCTTCAAACAAGTCTATAATAGTAAAGATGTTTGAAGTTAAACTTAATCAGCAACTGTAATTTGTTTATGTTTAAGAAAGCATCCATTGGCTGTTTTGTTTTACCAGTGAAATGTTTGTAAATAAATGTCTTGAAAAGACAGCTTTCTTTGAAGGTTCTCCATAGATTTATGTTGTCAAAACGTAATCAGTAGTCGGTATTATGAGAAAAGTCATGGCTGCATTGTAACTGAGTTAGTTTGGTTAGTAGAAACATACTTTTTAAGTCGGTCATAAGGACTTATAGAGCTAGGTAAACTGTGGGAAATGTGTTAAGGAAGCCATTTTCATGATACTTTAGGTTTATGCTACAAAACTGTTGAAGATACAGAATTTTGTTGAAAGTGCAGCGGTTTGGAAATCTTTTTGTCCTGAAAAGACAGGAGAATCATTATTGTGTAGAGCTATTAAAGTGAAGCAAACTGGTTTTAGCATGTCTTTGCCTTGACAATACTTTTCTGTGTGAGTGAATAACTTCAGGTTTTGAAGTCAGTATGATAATTTGTCTATCCTCATTGCTTAGTGCAAGTTTGAGGGAGGGATATTTGCTTGATATTTTGTGCTTCATTAGTCTCTGGATTTGTAACTGTTTCACACAAGGCTCAGATATGATTGCTGACCTCTGTTTGAACACACATTTATGAATATTCATGTAATGACATTGCTTTGTCATTACAATATGTATCATATGTATGGTTTTTCATGTAACATATTTTAAGTATTTTTTTGCTTTATTAAGTCTGTCCAGTTGTAAGTTTACCTTGAAAGATTTCAACAGCTTGAGAGGACATATCGTCACTGTTACACCTTGAAACCGCAGTGTGCTTGTTTACAACTCCAACACGTATCATGTGATGAGTTGGTGGAGTGCAAATTGTTATAATTTTATGTAGCATTCTCTTTGTGGTCATTTATGTTAACTGGTTGGAAAATCGGTTATCATTATGACTTGTGGCAAAAATTTTTTGCTTTAGAATTAACTGTATTGCGATAAATGGCATAGTTAACCATGTGAGTTTTTCGCTTACGTAGGGCAAATTTAGAAGACTTGGTGGAGCAAAGTTGCTGCATTTAGGAAGATACAGGGAAAACTGATTCATGAGGTATTTTCCTTTTAAACTTGCTTCTATGCAGTACCTTATTTTGTGGCATCATTGTGGTTGTGTTTCATAAAAATTTATGATGCCAAAGCCTAGTGTATTCACAGCGAAATGTGGCTTTGTATTCCCTAAGTAGAGCTAGCTGGGAAAAGTGGCAGTTTATACTTATTGGCATTAAGTATTAATGAAAAATATACTTCAGAGGATTGATGCAGAAGTGAAGGCCAACAGTTAATGCTTGCAAGGGGAATAGCTTAGGGGAAGGAAGAAAGAGGAAGATGGAGTTGTGAACAAACCCCCTTGGACAATATACCCTTAAGTTTTATGAGCCCTTGCTGGGAGTAAGATTCTAGGGTACAGTCATGTTTTGAATCCCCTTTTGGACAATTCTACCTGCACCTCTGCTAGCAGATAGAAGTATTGATATGCCAGGTGTAACAAAACTGGGGTTTTTGAACTTTTTGTCAGATACCCAGTCGCTAGTCACCCTCACTGGAGAAGATACCCAGTTCTCCTGCAACTGTACTGGTGGAGGATGAAGATTTGATTGTAATTGAAAGATGAAAATAGTTTTATGAATTGAATGCTGGGATGGCACATAGAGTGAATGCTTCCAATCAAGGAGGCATGAATGGAATGTAGGAGGCCATTGTGACATTAAGGTCTCATATGTTTTAATGGACCATAGAAAGCATGCCCCATAAGGGCTTCATCACTTAATTGTAAATTGTTCGGATAAAGGGTACTTGAATGCAGGGTAAGTGTTCTCAAGTCAGCACTGCAAGGTTGTGAAGTATTACTACTTATGTAAATTGTTAGATGTGTGTCAAATATAGAAGGGTGGGTTAGGGTATTGCAGAGTAGATAAGGGTTGTAGCAGGGAAATCCTGTCCTGCCTTCCTTGTGCTGTCACATCTTTGTTAATGTGAAAATGAAGACTGCTTACATTTTCTTCCTCATTCCAGTCCCCAAAAGTTTATCTACAGAAGAATACTGGTGAATGATGTCTGGCCTGATGGTCAATAAGTTTGCCCTATGCCTCAGGCAAGATGCCAAATTTGTAAAGAAACATAAAAATGGATTGATATAACTATCATGTTTTCTGATGTACTTTCAAATCACTCAACAACCATCTTTCGCTGAATGCTGTCTCTTTTCTGGCTTTTGGGTAGTGTAACCTTGTCTGGATTCTGAGGATGGTCATAATGAGTGGAGAATGAAGTCAAGTTAGGTTGCTCCTCTCCCCTTCCGGACCTTCCCACCTGACCTCTCCACCCTTTGGTTGGTAGTTTTTAAGACTGCATTAAAAGAAATGGTTACACATATGTTAGTGATAATTTTCAGGTTGTAGAAAGAGTTAAGTTTCAAGAGACCATCACACTGTGAGGACATTGCAAAATATTGTAACAGTGTTATCCCTTTTAATGTACCTCATAAAGGATGTACAAGAATTCTGTTACTTTAACAAGTAGGTCACATGACTAAGTCTCATGTGGAGAGTGACTTTGAAAGCTAACAACTTAGTGTCACCTCCTGGTAAGATCATGTAAGCAGTTATCTGTAGCATAGTTAATACTGACAGTACACTGAGGATGGCATTTTGTGGGACACTATAACAGAGTCACAGTAGTGTCCCATTGCCAAATAGCTTGGTGGTCTGTGATTCGAAGTTAATTCATTGTCATTTTTAAATCAGCTGAAGACAAGATTACAGAAATGTGTTTGCCCCTTATTAGCAAGTTTAAGGTCACTTGAAGGTGTGGCAGTGTTTTCATTTTGTTGAAGTTAAAAGATAGTAGTTGAATGATAGTGAACAAAGGAACAAGATTACCATGTTGTGGATGATGTGTGCAGGTACTGTGGGGTGTTTGTTCCACACACTTCCCCACCCTGTACACTCACCTCTCCCACAACCCCTTCCCCTCACTAAAAATCTTTTGAATATGTGAAACTTAGACCAAACTACTGTCACTGCAAAGTTTTGGGTTTGGAAAGGGATGAAACCAGGGGAGTTTGAGTAAACAAAGGAGGAGAGTAGGAGGTGGGATTGACTTATAGCTTTGTGAAGTTAGTGAGGGGGATAAAGATCCCCTGGGTAAGTAAGTGCCTAACTTGTTGTTTTGTCCTTCACAGGTTGATGGAAATGTGGAATTTATAGTGACATTAAATAGCCTAAGTGTGATTTTTGTTTTATAAGAGTAAAAATATCACTTTATCACCACATTGAAGTATTCAGTTGTATTTATTATTCAAGGATAAAAGATATTTATGAAGAAAATATTTAAAGCATTATAAAAGTTGCTAAGAGTAGTTGTAAATAAAATCACATTAAATATTGTAAAATATGCACACTGGAAAGAATTTATTGCTTGTAAATGGATGTTGTTGTTGCTTTATGTCAAATAACTAGATTGGCAGGAATTTTGCTGGCTTTAAGCAGAGATTTTGTAGTTTTTGCAACCTCTGTAGAACAGTTGAGAATCTTATGTTTGGATACCTCGTCCCTGTATCATATTTTCCGGGCATATTTGGGATTTAGGGGAGGATTCAGTGTGGAAACAATCAATTGGCATATTAGACAATCTGTTACTTTCAACTCTTGTATAAAGAAAGGGGTCTTATGAAGATAACTTGATAGACCCAGCTTTGAAGAAATAGTTTTAAAATTAATAAGACTCATAATTATTTGCTAAAGATCAAACTTTTAATTCTAACTTGTGCACTGGTTATGTCATTTATCCAGTTTTCTTTAAAAGTTGTGGGTATTTGCTCCCATTTCACTCTTACCCTAACCACGTTTGGTTGTAAAACTTTTAGAATATGTGTTGGCTTTGTGCAAATGCCAAAATGTGGTCTTCAAGATTTTCCTACAATTTTCTTGCTCCTCCTTTACATATTTGTATATATTTTGTAATAGGCATTGATTCATTAAGTTATTATCAGCTTGCTCCAAGCACACCTCATAACTCTGTATTTTCAATGTAGTTGTATGGAATATATTTACTCTAAAAATTCCCAACAAAGAACTAGTTTAGCATTAAGTAGCATCCTTTTTTTAGAATCTGCATATCTACAGACAAATATAACCTGTGGGTATTCCATAGTGCTATGTTTCATTCATTTTGTTTCATACTTTTTAAGATTTCTTCAGATGATTAAATGCTAATCTTTCACCAAGAAGTGCATGTACCTTTGAAGTTTATGTGATAGAAATAACATCTGGGGAGGAATTAAAATCAGAAGTGGCTTTGTCTTCAGGAAATCTTCACATGGTGGGACTTGTAACCCAGACTGCAGGCAGTCATACCGTATTGTTATGTCATTCTTTTATATTTGAAATCAGGATTTACTAACATTCCAAAATTTCATAATTGGCTTCAGTTTTGTTTGAAATGTTTTTTATGTTTTTCTCTTCAGTGGCTGTTTCATTTTCTTGAAATCCATTTTACATTTGGTTTCATTAAGTTGTATCTTTTCCTTAGGTGTTAGACTTCAGTGTACACAAGTTGCCATGGCAACTGGCATGGAACTCCTAGCTAATAATTTGATTCTGTAGGTGTGGTCATTTAATTTTGTACTTTAAGCAGAAGCAAATCTTATTTTGTAGGGTAATTGTAAAGTTGTCTAATCTTAAAACTATTTTTTAGCATTGACAGTTAGAAAAAGGAAACCTTTTTATGGGACATATTATAAAGGTTGTCTAATTCAAACCTAGGTTTTAATATTGACAACTGGTGGAAGGAAACTTAATTTGTGGGAATGGTAATGTTTTATTCTGTAAACTTGGGTTTAGCCTTGAAAAGGACATTTTCCTGCTAGTTTGTAACAGGTATCAGGCTTCAAGGAATTTTTGTTGTCATCTTTACAACAGACAAAGGGACAACTGAGATGATGAGCTCACATGGTGATTCATTAGTAGCCAAACATTCACATACTTAACATACAGAAGTACTACTCACCTTAATAAATGTTTGATAATAAGTGTGCTGTATTTACACCTTGAGGTATCTTTCAATATATCACTTGGCCAAAAACTCATTGCTCCATCCAGTGAAAACATAGGAGCCATGAGAATTTTGACTTTTTCATCAAAGTTGGCTCACAATGAATTTGTTGTTTATCCATTAAGAATGATGACATTTGCATATTGTATTCTTCAGAAATGGAATTGCTTTCGTTGGCTAATACTACCTTGAGTTGAACTGGTCCAGCAGTATTGCTTTCAATGGTTTATACTACCTTGAGTTAAACCGGTCCAGCATTATTGTTCACCTATGGGACTGTATTCAAAAACAAATCCATGCATATTTCTATTCATGAAAACTTTTATTTTGTGATGTCAACTTTCTTTGCATAATATAGCAGTTTCATACAAACTTTTGTTTTATTTAGCAGTGTTGTGTTAGTGTCCGTCCCCTTATGAATATGAATTCTTTTTCTTGCCAAGAGCAGTGTGACTCTGTAAGCTGCCTGGGCAATTTAGCTATAACATGAAGTATATGTGTACATATGTTAAGATATTTTGTGTTTGATGTGTGTTAATTTCAGAGAGTACATAGTAAAACTTACAACAGTGGAACCCACTGAAAACAATGTCTTGTCATGTTTCTAAAGCCTTTTTGGTTTGTGTCATCTTCAGAAAAACAATTTCTTCTCTTTTGAATTCAAGTGTGGCTATATTATCGAAGTCCATAGCCAGTTCTGATTACTTCATCTTAAAGTAATATTCAGTCTCCCGACATTTATTTTGATGCATCAGCTATATGTTATGGTTTTTTTTTGCTGTACAAAAGTTTCCTTATTTCTGAGCAAAAATATTGTATTTTATGGGTAACCCACATAAATAGTTTGCATGTATTCAACAACTTTGTAACACAGATATTGTCACATGATTAAACCAGAAAGTCCAAGGGCTTAGTAATTCCTTGACGAAAAGAAATAATTGGTATCAACCTTTGCATTTTACTACCAGTTTCCAAGGATTTTGCTGTTTCACCTGCAGAAACCCTGTATAACCTTTGACCTCTCTCAAAATGAATAAGATCCGTTGGCCAACTATAACACATCCACAAGCCAAGCATGAAAAGTATAAACACTTCCTACCTTGGGATATTGTGTTTAAAAAGGATTTGGTTTCTGACCTCTGACGACCTCCAACCTCAACCAAAACCTATAGTATTCTTAATATGATAAATTTGTATCCCTAGTATGAAAAGCACCCACCACTCCTTACTTGAGATATTGTGTCTGCAAAGGTTTCAGTTTTCATCCTCTGGTAACCTCAGATGACCTTTGACCTCTACCAAAAACAATTGGGGTCATCTTCTATCTTCTGTTAATAAAGCACCCCCATGCCAGGTATGGAAATATCCATGCTTCCTACATTGAGATATTCTGTTTACAAAGTTTTTTGACTTTTGACCTCTACTGACCTGACATGACCTCTGACCTTCACCAAAAACGATAATGTTCTTTCTTTTAATATAATAAATTTATATACCAAGTTATAAAAGTATCCATCACTCCTACACTGAGATACTGTTTTTACAAGCAATTCCCAAGGTTTTTGAAGTTTTAGATTCTGTGACCTTAGATAACCTTTGACCAAAAACAATGGCATTCATCTTCTGACTATAATGCATGGAAAGGCCAAGTATGGAAAGTATCCATCCTTTCTACCTTGAGAGATCATGTTTACAAAGTTTTTGACCTCTGATGACCTGACATGACCTTTGACCTCCACCTAAAACAATAATGTTCCTCCTCTCAATATGGTAAATCTATACACCAAGTATGAAAAGTATCCATCATTTCTATCTTGAGGAACCATGTTTACAAGCAATTCACAAAGTTTATTTTTCAATAAAAGGTCTTGCACTGAAGGAGGAAAAATTTATTACCACACCAGCATTTTTGGAATACAAATATAAGAAGAAATAATGGAAAATCTTGCACCATTTTGCATCTAGAGTCAAATCGGCAAAAATTTTCAGTGGCGATGGTAGAATATAAATGTTGCATAATTAGAACTTCAAGAAATTGAAATATTGTCGTCATTAAAAAGAACCACACGAGTCAGTATGGTGGTGGTGGTGGGGGGTGGTATGTTAGTTCACTTTTGGGGGGGGGGGTGACTGTACTTGTCCTTTCAGTGCAACTATGGGTATAGTAACAAGGCCGTATGAGATGGGGGGCTGGGGTCCAACTGGCCACCCAATAATTTTCAGTTTGAACTTTTTCTTCCAAAAACTATTACTAGCTGTACCTGAGCAAAATTACCTATGAAAATGCTAATATCCAAGAGAATTAACCATCTCAGCCCCTATCCCCAATCACAGAACTTCAACCTGCTGACGGCCCTGAGTACAACTACATATATCCACAAGGTCTTTCATGATAATCTTATTATGGTGCACAGTGCTCTTCACATATTTGCAACATGACATGAAATAAAATTTCTTGAACATGTTTTGATAACATCAGAAGTTACAAAAGTCTGGTCATACCAACTAACATCACACGCTTATTATGAGATGATGATCTGCTTACATCCACATAGTCAAATGTGAACACCATCACAAATCTTACAGCTTTTTAGATATGCCCCAGGGTATTAATTAGATAGATTATCAGAGATATTTTTATAGCCATGAATTGTCAGCAGAAGTGAAGTAGCAAGGTCAAACTGATCTCCCATCCACTGGCCAATCTTCAGGAAATCAGCAGGGGTTACTGTCATAAAATCTTTACTACTATACTTAACATGGTGCCATGAATGGGTACATCGAGGGCCTGTTTTAAGCTTGAACTTTCTGTTTTTTAGCTGGGGTTAGGTTTGATTTTTCTGCCATGGAGTGTGAACTGAACTGGAAGGCAAGCTATAGGTATTGATAGCAATCTCTTTATGCATTGGTTGTGTGATAACCAAGTAGTAACCTAAGTAGTGTGACCAGAACTTATTTGTTTTGGAAAGGGTCTCTAGTGGTATTCCCAGAGGTTAGTCTGTTCTCAATTCCTCTCATTTGTAGTTTGATCCTGAATCACATGTTCTCTGTCTTCTTCAGGCTGATCATCCACTTACGCCCTTTCAAAGTTGCCTACTTATAGCAGGCTGTATGGCATATTCCTTGTTCAGTCATATCCCTCCCTTAAAGAGGTGCTGAGCAAACTGAGTCCACTCTGCAGGGCTTTTTCCAAGCTGGTCTTAATACAGTCCTTTGCCTGGGATTGGCAGATGCTTTTCAAGAGGTCACAATTTATTTTTCACTCCACACTGAAAATACGATTGAACAGAACATTATGTCAACATGAAAAACAATGCAATTACTGATTATTCAGTCTAGCTAACCTTTGATCTAGTGAACCTTCGATCGGTCTCATGCTAAGCAGGGCCGGAGTCAAGTCCACCCAATCCGAGTCAGAGTCCTAAGGCCCGAGTCCCAGAGTCCCTGTGTAAATTGAACTTGCTTGTTTTGAGTGCAAGACATCGAGAACTATGAAATGGTCTTATTCTAACCTTTATTCCTTCCCCTAATACAAAAGATGGCCATAGATCCAAACAATAAGTAAACTTAAAACAAAAGACCACTGAATTCCTCTTATGAACATAGATGGATAAGACAAGGATCTACAATTTCCAAAAAGGGGCCGACCAAATAATAGAAAGAGCACAGCAATGCTTCACCGCACACGTAGTTTACAACAGAAAAATAAGCTTTTCAAGCTTTCCAGAGTTCTATGTTACCATATATGAAATTGAATTATTTACTACTGAGTTTCAACACCACAAATTAACTAGTTTAAGATTCATGGCTATGAAGAGAAGGGACCTAAGTCTCGCCTAGCTCTGCCCAGATCTGTGTGTGGTATATAAAAGACTGTAGTGGTTACCTGAATGCACCTCTGCTACATCCCCCAATGACCCATATAACTTCACTCCCTATCGGAAGTGGTTTGGGGAAATTCCAGGACAGTTCACAAAATTTGTTCTTTGCTGAGATTTCCCCACAGCAACCCCAAAACTTTCCTTAGTTATTGCCAAAATCTCATGGACCAGGGGTACTTTTTTCCTCAAAATAACCTGTGGGTTTGATTTCTTCAGACTTAGACCGAGTTGCCCCAAGTAATACTTCAGGTATCAAGAGCTATGCAACAGGAGCACATGGTGAATGCTGAATGCTTATTAGATTACGATGTTGAAATACATGATTTGTCACTATATCAAGTTAATCAGCCTGAAGTTTCCTGAAAATTGCCTCAGGTCCAAAGCAAAGCTTGAGTACTAGGGCCCTAGACGCCAATATCTTATTTCGACCCCCATCTGGTGCATGTTTTTGGATACAAATAACATTAAACCATGCTCATACCTGAAGGTAAACTCTCCAAACATTTGATCACTAAACGCTTACTACGGGTTCACAAGTGCAATCCCATGAACATTGTGTTTAACATTTTTCAAGCTGGACCCGTGCTTTCTTCAACTAGCCTTAAAGGCCTGAGATTGAGAAGATATATTCCGAGTGTTCACTGTTCATACACACTGACTAATGCACTGTACGTAACATGTAGCAACGATATCGTACACACACGTAGTGTGCGCAATGCTATTTTCAGCAAAAATGTTTTTGCACAGTTCTGTCCTGAGTTTTATGGTCGAGGGGAGAAAAATGGTTGGTCTCGTACCTGGTCTTGGCCCGAGTCCCTGAGTCATGTTGGTCAGGTCCGAGTCCTGAGTCCCGAGTTATGACAATCAGGACTCGAGATCAGCCTCGAGACCAAGACCAGTCTCGAGTCATCCAGCACTGATGCTAAGCACTGAAGACACAATGAGAAAAGTTGGGGCATCGAAGTCGTTACACTCTGTTGGATGCAGTTTAATCGTCCTACTAAGCATAGCAATGTGCTACATATTTGTGTTTATACACAGGTTGCTGTATTCGATTGTTCCGTCATATTGCGTGTAGCTATATTGAATCACGTGTAAACATTTTGTTGGATCCTTACAGCACAGTCCCGAGGCGGTAACTGTATGTTTTTGACCTTTGAGCAAGTTTTTGGACATTATTAATGGCTTCATCACTTGCCTACATAGCAGGCAGTATGGCATATTCCTTATTCAGTCATAGGTGTTTGGAAAGCATTGAAGAGGAGCTGAGCAAACAGAGTGCACTCACTGGCTACTTAATCATGCTAAGCACTAAAGACACAGTGAGGAACATGGCTGCACATCAAATAAGGCAGCTAAATGTGTTCATATCACACTGTCATGTCAGATTTACTACATCGAAATCATAGCATAGTTTTATTGAATAACGTGCATACACTTTCTCAGATGAGGGGTGTTTTCAGAAAAGTTACTTTGTCTTTTGTTTTGCACATGCTCCATTATTATGTCATATCGCATCAAACTCACTGTGTAATTGAATTGAATAATTTGCATACACTGTCAGAAGTAGGAAGTATTGAGGACATTACTACCTGACATTGATTTAGATAGCGTTTTGCAAATCATTGAGTTTTGCAATGGTCCTTGTTCAAACTCTTTCAAGTAACTAGCCAAAGAAAGATGCATTATTGAGGTTAAGGGTGGCATTGTATAACTGAACCAAAGTGTTACTTCAAGGGAGCAAAATGGTAGGAGCATGATTCATGCACAGGGGCTGATCTATGGTGGGGGAACAAGACATGATGACCCAACAGAGCTTTTGGGGCAACAGGAGCTTAAAGTGATTTTACAGAGAATGCGGTGTCCATGTGCAAGGGGGGCCATTTTTATCTGCTGCAAATGTGAAAGATAAAATTTACACAAATGGGGAGGTTGAGGCAGTATCCATAGATGCTTCAAACATACATACATTGAAAAACAAATCAACACAATTTTTTGAACTTTTTATCATCTGTGTTACCATCTTTTAAGTTTTTACTTGAACATGGTTTATTCATAAAACATTAATCAGTTCAGGCTGCACTACTATACTATGACTCATGGCCATGTGCAACCCAAGAATAACTGACTGAACAGTTAAATTATAAACCCAATGCTCCCCTCCCACAACATTTAACATATCTGTAGGCTACTGTTCATTTCATCCTTGCAACAATGGTGTGGATTTCACTTCTTCAAATGCTAACTCACAAATGACAATGGGGAACATGAGCTTTAAAACTGGTGTATCTCCCAGTGTAAGGCACTGTCAGTAGGACAATTTTGGTCTCCCCTACCCCCAACCTACTGTCTCTCCAAGATGTGAAAAAAATGTGTGCAAATGACAGTCTTCAAAGAAGGCATACAGCAGCAGCCAGCTTCATATTACATAGTTACACATGATACTTAAAGGGATGGTGACATTATTGTAAGAGAGGCCCCTCCCAATAACAATATGGTGCAATGTTGTATTACACTTTTGGGAACATATAGCATACAATGGGAATTCCTAACACACACCTCAAATTGTGGGCTTGGCTTGTAAGTTAGCACTTGTTTTCTTCTGATTGTCACCTCAATGAAAAAGATAAATTAATATTCGCCACTCATTGCCTTCATAGCAGATGTCAAATACGTACTCCTCTTTTGACTTACATACTCTAACACTGGCAAACAATGACGGAGATCATACAATTTTGCTATATTCATGAGCCTAATTTGATGTTACCTCTCAACTACTGATTGGTTTTGATATATAAATATTCATATTGCACAACAAAGCTTCAACTGTAATGTTGCTGTACTACTTACTCACTTTTATGCAGTAAGTCAATGGGACTTCTCCACTGTGTGAGCCTTAATAAGGAAAAAACACACACTAAAGCCCACTGACTTTGGTTGTCTGAACAGGATGGTAATCAGACTGCTTTAGTCTATTTTTCATTGAATATTTATGATTTGTGGTTGTTGTGATCATATATATGAATAGTAATAGCACATTTTTTTTGCAGTTCAACGAAGGATTCTTGCAAAACTTCGTGGACATTGGTATTATGAGTGCAGTCAATATAGGTGAAGGATTAATGCACGTCCACCAAGCAGGCAATGCCACTAACTGCTTGGTGTAAAGTGACCACTCAAGAGCTGGCAGACCATACTGCTTTAAGAACACTACACAGCTTCTGTAAGAATGTCTGTGTAACCAAGAGATTAGATTATGAGATGTCCTTAGGCCAAGATAATCAACGACCAACATTTTCACCCATTCCTTTAGAGACAAGCTCCTTCAATAAATCAATGATGAATAATTCAGTTAATTACTGTATTTTTGTGAGCTCAGTCCAAACCTATGATCTCTGTAAGTCAACATTAACACCACTGCTGAAAGCTGGACCTAAGGTTGTCAGAGTTACTGAAGTCTTATGTCTCAGGTTGTGAAAAGTATGGTCCCTTTGAAGCACTGGCACATACATAATAAGCCTGATATTGATGAAAGGGTAAAGTTTCCTTCACCTGATGGCCTTTATTTTGAAATCCCTGATTCATCAGAACTACTCCTAGTCAATTCCAAGAGTAGCCAGACCTCACCAACTTTTCAAGTTTTCCAGGTCTACGTTTTCTTTGTTTGGATCATGTCCTTTTTTCCAGTTTTCATGGTGTCTTTATTTTATTCTTCTTTCCCCTAAATGGACCTTTTGACTTACCCTTTCCTCCAAAGCTTTTTGGTCTCCTACCTTCCTTTCCATGTCGTCGGAATTTCCTTTTCTTTGCCAACATAGCTTTATTTTTTGGGGTAGATTTGTCTCCTAATCTCTCAGGAGTGATATCATCATCCTTCTTTAACCTGTTATATTTGTTGGTTTGTCCTCCATGTTTTCTTGCAATATCTCCTACCTTTTCATTAGCTTGGCTTTTAGTGTCTTCTTTATCCCCCTCAGAGAAACCAGATGTATTTTCCTCAACCTGTCTCATGTGTGCACCTTCTTTTTGCTTATCATGACCTTTCTTCTTCCGATTTTGTTTTTGCTGTATTCTGTTTCCTTTCTGGCTCTGTTGGGGTTTATTTTCTTGACCCTCCTTTGTTATCCCGACCTCTCCACTCTTGCCTTTCTTCTGCTTCTTTTTACTCCTCCCTTCCCCTTCTGGATTTGAACTTTCCTCCTGATCTTGCTCTGGATGAGATCTTTTCTTTCCTCCTTTTTTTGGTCCAATATCTGCCTCTCCTGTAGTTTCTCCACTTTTTTCATCCTCAGGTTCAGCTGAAGAAATAAATGAAGACAATCAAAGATCCAGTTTAAGCACAAAGATTATAGATTAAAGGTAAATTAACTTGCTCACAATTGAGCACTATCAAGCAATTAATACCATCTAAAACTTCACTTTTTCTATAAATATTCAAGAAGAAAGGTCTTTAGGTACCATGGCAGCATAACATATAGCTTATACCTGCTTATTCCACTAACCACTTGAGACTTTGAAATTCTGCCCACTCATTATTATACATTCTACTAGCAACAGAACATAATTTCAAATGATGTACAAATACCTACATACACCCAAACACACCCACACACACACATATATATAAATATATACACTCACACTAGACTAGGGATGGGCACTATACCAATATTCTCATAAGCACCAATACTCATAATACCGGGCATACAAATACAGAAGTCATATAAGTGCATAACTTTTACTGGTATTTGACAAAAGCACTGGTATTTGATAAAATTACCAGTATTTTTTTGCATTAATTTTTTTTTTCCTCTTTATTCATTCCAAACAAAAAGAATGGACATGATTTAAATACTGGACACCTGTGAAACTGAACCATACTTCCATTTTTTTATCAACATGCAAAATCTTCTGAAGTTTTCATGCTGTGGAAACACAAATAATAGTACATATGGCAATTTTGCAAGGGTTGAAAAAGCCTTGGTGCAGTTCCACTGAGCAGTTCACTGTGCGGTCCTTTCCTGACCATGATGAAATGATTCTCACTTTTGAATGTTCATTGTGTTATAACATTTATGATTTCCAGAGCAGTGGGGACATATCAACAAGTTAACTTCTAGACAAATATGTTGTAAAATTTCCTTACAATCAAGTTGATTGGTATATCAGCTTACAGCTGACAGCCGGTACTACCTATAATGCTGGATCTGTGTAAAACATAGTACAGGTACCATAACATCACAGTACTGCCCAACCCTAATGTATGCCTACGATCTGAAGCGGGTAATACACAATTAAGTGCAAAGCACACCTAGGTTTGCACAAATAACTTAATATGTCTTCTCTTTTCTCTATGTCTCTATTATTGTAACTCTTATAAACTGAGTTAACCTTCTCCACTCCTGACTATTATCTACAACAGATTTCAAATAATCTTATACATGGCCGCACTTCAAAGCATTTTTACAAGTCTCTTTCAATCTCAGATTCTGATGGCCAACAGGTTGACATCCATGAATTAATTTAATTATCTACACAGGAAAGTGCCCTTCTCACACTCCTTTGAATAGTTTCCTTACTTCAATTTTCTCAACCATTTTCATACATCGTTAATAACATGATAAACTGATACCATATAAATATTTCTTTTACTTGCCAACATATGTAGTATGAAGCAAATGGGACCAAAAGCTTGAAAGAAATTGACAGTTTTGAGATTGTACATTAAGCACCAGCCAATAGATATTATGAATGATATTAGCAACGTAAGTGACAACCAATAGACAATGCACCTACCTCTCATGTTGCCCACCTAACTTTCCTTCAGAGAATTGTCAGTTTATGGACTTTTGCAACCACTTCTATACATTCCACCCAATCCGTAACATGATATCAGGCAAATAAGAAGTCTCGATCCTTCTAACCCTATACCTTTCCTGATTGCTTTAACCCTAACCTAACCTGGAGACATGATATCATGCATATATGCATGTCTTGAGACACAAATGTGTCACCTTACAAAACAAAACGTCCGGATTTGGTGATACATTCAAACCTACTCATGAATATTAATTTATTCAAATGATACCACAGAAATTTACTTATTCCATCTTAAACATGCTCCATCTAACATGCTCTTCCAGATATGGAACAAACTAAGGACCTACCATTTAGAAGATAGCCCTGCCGACTCATTACTATTCATTTTACTGGCCACAAATACATGGTAGTACAACTACCTTAATACCAAGTATATCACACACCAGACCTATCATCCAATGAGCTTGCCTGCTTAAAGGATAGCACACCAAATACACATAAACAGGCACATGTCAACATGAATTCCAAAATCATGCTGCCCTTGGCATAACAATCTCAAAATTAACTTTCTTTTTCTTCAGTAATCAGTCATGTTACTGACTAGAAGACAGAAGGTAGGTGGGAGGGTAGTTAGGAGGGTAGGGCTTCACCCCTAATTTCAGCCATATGAAAAAGGATCCATTTACAAACACAATAAGAATATAGAAAGCTTTCATGGAATATTTGTTAATAATGGTCCAACTTTGTGTCAAAGATGACTTATCTTAAAAGTCAACTCACATTCTATTCACTAACTTTTACAAACTTATGTCACTATCATTAAGACAGAACATTCAACAATCAGACCTCTAATGTAAACAACAATACAATAAATGTATTTATCTATCATTTTAGAAAGAAAATCAGTCATTTATTTCTTCCAACTCCAACTCAGAGCAGATAAAACCAAACAACACCTAATATATAAATATTTCAAATTCTCTCAAAGTGAATACTGACCATGTTTGGGTATGACATTGGAAAACTTTTTAAGCTTAGCCACAAAGAAACCATCCATATTATGGGTATGTGCATAGAACCTTCTGGATTCCTTTAAACTAGGGTGAAATTGTCTGAATCCCATACTGTGAAGAGAGAAAAACAAAAGGCTTTAAAGGCAAAATGAAGTTAATATTAAATATTACATTACAGGCCATACCACAGTGTGAAAACTGGTACACAAATATGCTCAGTAAGGCAGGTGCCACAGGCACTCAAAAAACTGTAAAACTGTTTAATGAAAATGTTCCATTCTGGAGGGTTCTGCATTCTTTCCCCTTGATATACATGTTTGGGGTTGGTAGTATAGACTTTTTGCTCAACTAACTATGCTTAGTCATAAAAAGCCTGACTTTCAGGGCCTATCTGATGGCCAAACATCACCCACATAGATTACTTCTTATAATGTAACTGTCACAAAGTAAGGCAAGATTGGAATTTATCAGCAGTTAGTCTGAAAGTCATAAGCACTTGGTCAAAAATTTATCTGTAACACATTTCAACAAATATATCAGTGGAATTCATTTTATTCACCAGAATTTGATCAAACAGGATCTCATTCCAATGCTCTAGCACATCTTCACCTTGTTGCTTCAACTTTATTTAACAAACTCACTCTGCCTCATAACCACATTGCTTCACATGCATTTCACATCCATGGCTCACACTAAGAAGGTAAAGGTATACTCACTTAGTAAAGCCTGGTTTTCCAAAATCAAGTCCGGTTGGAACCAGCTTGACACATCGTTTTTTCAGGGCATAGTCAACAACCCACTCGTTCTCTTCCACCTGAATAAGAACATTTAGGATTGCAGATGAACAGGATAATCACAATAAGACCATCTAAGACTGCGTTGACTTTCATGAGGAATTATATGAACCAGAAATTCACATAAAAACAAATCATAAGAATTCACACAATCTTCCAGATTTTCAATCATTTCTGAATTGTACCTTCTCTCAGCTTACACAAAATAAAAATGATGGAATATTAAAGGGATATATTGTGTTTGAAAAAATACCACAACAAGACTCTAATTTGAACCCATTGTGGTCTTTTACCCTTTCCAAACATGGAACACAAATAACATGCAGCAGATCAACACTAATCTCATGAAATCTGGAAAGAAAGAAGCAGCAATTTTTGTATCTAACAGGTTCATTATAGAACGATAAGTCTCGCCCAACCTACTGTAATATAACGGTAGTTCCGTTAGCTTGTCAAATAGAAACTCCCTGGTTTAGTAATACAGACCTAATGTAGTAATAATTCCCACTTTTTGTACATGCTGTAGAAGGCCTTTGTTATTATCTGACTTAATGTGATAGAAATGACTTGATTGGTGGATTCAAATCAGGGGTGATGAAGGTGTGGTTTTGCATGCATAATTGTTTGGGTGAACAAATCTATCAGTTACAGAATAGAATGTTTTCTTAGTTACCTCTCTTTCATCAAACGACCCGATTCAAAACTCATTTCAAAACGAGAACCATGGCAACATAACCAGTTGTAACCGTAAATACATTTCATACAACTAACACAGAATCAACTGACTCACCAAGATGGAGCACGTGGAATACACGATGTAACCACCTGTCTTGGAACTGGCATTAACAGAGTCAATGGCTGCTAACAGGAGTTCCTTCTGTAGCTTGGCACATTTATGGATGTCTTCTAGTGATTTATTTGTTTTGACACTTTCATCTTTGCTCACAACTCCTGAACCACTGCAAGGGGCATCCAGGAGAACCCTGTCAAAACCACCTCGGATCTATCAGAGACAAATGATGAGAGGTAAAAGCTAGTGTTTGCATGGTTACAAAAGCTAGTAACCAGGTAACTGGTTGCTGTACCTGTGGGGTACCTGGGTACTGATATCACTATAACAGCTCATTTCTAACGTGCACACTAACTTCATAACACACGTTTGATATGTAAACCTGTATCGGAGAGGTAACGACCATTTCAAGGAGACTGGCACTGTCACCAAAAATTTGTTCTGTTTCCTTACAACATGAAAACTGCCAATATAAAAAGCATCCTACAACTTTCTAAGATTGATTTTAGGGACATTTTCTGGCACTAAGTGTAAATCTAATGCAAACGTGATGAGACATTAGAGCATGTTCCTTTCTACCAATCGGGGCCAGAACATGTGGAATTTTCTAACATGTCCACAATCATGTAAACAAACTTGTGGTTCTTGTGCAGCTTGCTATTAATTCTATAAACTTTGGTCATGCTTCATGTTGTAAAACTTCCTTTGAAAAGCTTTGTGTAGTACGTACTGGTAATTGCTAGTGTTATCAGCAAGCATGCAGTGTAGCATCTCCCTGCATGCAGAGCCAGGAATATGCGAAAGGTCCTGCCTGCATAATTTTAGTATATACTCAAACATCTGTTTACAATGTAAACCCTACATCATCCATTCATACAGGCGATGCATACTACTGCCTTTTGTAGAAGCTTCTATATCCCACAGCAGGCCCACCAATCTCGGTACTAATGTAACTAGCCCTGCCCTGCTTTTGTAATTCGGGCACCCTTCAGTCTATCAAAGGTTCACAGGAATACCATTTTGGTGCTCATTAGTTGTAATAGTATGGCTCTGTCCGTAACTTTTCATGAATATTTACAGTATCAATTGTCTCATTTGATACTGCACACATGGCATAGGATTGATTCACATTATAGTAGCAAATTAACAGTTAATCAAAGTGACTTCTTTTGGTATACTCAAGGTGTGTAGTAGCAGAGTGTGCTGTATAGCCTAGGCCTACTTCAGGCTAGGCTATGTGTCAACTACTTTTGTATGTTGTAGGCCTATATCCTGAGGCAACTGTTTTTAATGTCACTCTTTCAAGCATGGGGGGGGGGGAGGGGTGAGAGGGGTGATAGCTTGCAAATGTGATTTCATAACTACTATTAATTTTAGCAGATGTTTTGGGCGTTATGAAAAAGTCTGACTATTTTACGAAGATATGAACGGTGAAACACTTATTCACAGTTTTGGAAAGTTATAAAAAAGGGTTTTCTACTTTATTTTTCATGAGCCACAGAGCCAATGGCTGACGAGAATCCTTAAAACAAGCTGCTACGTAATGATAACCTAGTGATGCTTTTCACAGACAACGCTAATGTTACACTTGGGGAACTGGCTCTAAGCTCAGTTTTGTATACTGAGCATTAGTGTGGTAACATGACATACGTTTGTGGCACACAATGGTGGTAGAACTCGGACTAGGAGATCAGTTTTGTAGAAAATAAACAAATCCGGAGTCGCAAAGCTACCTCATGAGGATATAACTCCACTGCACGAAAAGGAAGTTAGAAAAATTCTGAAATGATTAATTTTGTGGTTATTTTATTCTCTTTCACGGTTGGCATTTAGCAAAAAAGCAAATGAATGGTTCAATCATCTGTGGAAATGATATATTGGAAATGATTTTTTACTCATGCAACAGTTTTTCAAGGAGCTGGGTTAGGGTGGCAAATTTGGAACCAGGTTACAGAACATCGGGCTGGTACCCAGGTACATGTGTTACTCATGCAAACACTAGTAAAAGCAATCACATGATTACTAAATATTCTTCTTACAAGCAACCTAAGCATGGCAATGGTATCACTAGCAACTTTCATGTAAATATCACAATTTGCAACAACATACCCTCTAATAGGTACAATTTTCAAGGATGGAACCAAACTCAATTATGACACCAAGAGAGACTTGACCCATAGCCACAAGAGTATTTTAAGGCAATGCTCCTTCCACCATTATTTCATATCAATTGCATGAACAACCAAACTATATGGTGTATCCATACTGACCCCCTCCCCCCACCCAAAAACAAATTGCCCTTGCAAACGAATATACTGTATGGCAAACTTTTTTGAGTTTCAGCATTTTATTAGCAGTTTTTATAACGGGCGAACACAATTTCATAACGGGTGTAACACCTACAGAGAAATATTTTTTCAAAATTGAGGTAGCAAGATGAAAATTTTTACGCTATCTCTGTACATCTAAAGATTAGCCCTGTTGACCACATCCCATTCCTACAAACTTGACACGATAGATGAGGACACAAGAGAGACATCATAATATCATCCACTAGTAGCATACCTTTGGAAATGATCTGCCATCTTCATTCAGTACGACCACATTGGTGATTCCACATCGATGAATGTTCCCCACAATTGCCTTCACTCTTTCCTTGTTAGCATCGTTAGCTATGACTTTACCAGTATTTTTCATTAATGCAGCTGACAGTAAAAAAATTGACAGTTGAAAAAACTTGCTACTATTGAAAAGCAGACTGAAGAGTAGGTATGTGACATATTTGATAATAGATCCTTTTTCAAGTAGCAATTACAACAGATTGTGGGATTAACTTTTGGTATGCATCCTTTTCCACAACACAAAAATACCCTTTGCACTTGCTATTTGGAAGAGGGTCTATGGACAGGTGTCCTCTGATGTTGAAGTACATGGTAGCACATTGTAGACCAGACTTGCAGTTGACAACAATATCAATGATACACTATGACCATACACACTGTGGATTGTTTTTTACTTTGAGCTAGCACCATGTTACCTAATACCGTGTCCTGGGATCAATGCTAGAATACCAAAGAGTGTAGGAAATATTGGTCTCTGTGATATAAGCATGACTTAGATGACTTAAGACTAGCTACATGGAAGACAAAGGGTTTCTAAGAAGAAGGTATCTCTCTGATTTCGGTAGAGAAAGTACGGCCAGCTACACAGGCTACTAACAAAGAAGACTCTCCAAATTATGCTACAGCTGGGAGCATATTTCACTTTGTACCTTGCGGAGCCTATAAACTGATTCTGATCCAACAACACTTCAGCAAAGAATCTTGTAACTTAAAGGTAGGCATAAACGACATTCCTACATTCTGATTATTACAAGGAAGGTATAAATTTAAGTTAACAAACTTGGATGAATACCACTAAATAGCAGGGCTCAAGATTGTAAGCCTCCCCTTATTCTTCCTGCAGAAAACTTTTGAATAATGAAGGCTTCAAACGGAAAAATAGTTTAAGTACTACTTCCAACCTGAAAATGCCTCCAAAGCCTTTTGAAACTTGAATTTGTTTGTCGCCTAATATCTCTATCTTCATTTCACATTTTTCTCCTAAAGGCAGCTATACTGTCAAACAAAGAGCCAAATGTTAATTTTTCCCAAGTTTTGGCATTTTTTTTAGTAAAATTTCAACTCACCAACGTAGGTAACCTTCCCTCCTGGTGCTGAGCACATGTCCAGAATAGTTTCATGCTCCTGTGGGGCAAGTGCCATGACAGGTAGAAAGCTGGAAGCACCCTGAATTACATAGTGACCAGACAGATATTCAGGGGTAGCACCTATTTAATGAAAGGTTAATTGTCAGGAATAAATCTCAAAATGATACAATCTTTGAAACATGCATTATCATTTTGGCACTGGGCATTCTGGGGCAGTGCCTCTTTCTCTCATATTCTGACTATGCCCATTCATTTTTCTTGAAAAGTATGGTTGAAATAACATATCCCTATGGTGGACCATCACCAGTGTAACTGGCCCCACCCTCCACAAATACTACCCCTTCTAAACAAGCACTGTGCCACTTAAAAAGATTAAGAACCTACGTACTTGAATGATTTCATTCAAACAAGTCTTTACACAAGATCTATACTGTTCCCCTTCAATACTGCTACTTGCAACATCACATTTCTTTCTCACCAATAAGAGCCAGATTCTCTGGTTTGCTTCTTCTAGCCTCTAAATTTTACTAAAAATTCATGACAGTTATAAGGCAAATCATATAATCAGAGAGTACATACTGCCACTACAACTCCTGCCATTGATTTACAACAATAGAGACACTTTGTTCTGCAAAACTTAATATTATACCATGGTTAAAAATAAACTTTTCACTTGTTTCCTTAAACAGACAGCAACCACTATCATCACATGGCAGAGCAACAAATACTTGATCAGATCTCATTAACTGCTAATCATTATCTACTTTGGGGGTAATTTAAATTTGAATATTGACCCATAACAAACTTCTGATAAGATGTCTATAAGACAATTTCTTTGGTTTTCACTTCATGTCTGAGATATTTGTATTTAATTTCCCATTTGCTCTCCACATAAAGATATCCTGTTATTGTCAGTAAAAGGTTTCAACAGTGTTGTGCTCAACAAAGGCATTTCCAAAATTATTATTGACATGGTTATTAGTACAACTGAGACATGATAATAGACTACAAAGAATAATATATAGCTAGAAAAAAAGCTTATGATGTCACATAGACTTGTAACAAGTCAGAAAATTTGACGACTGGCAGCTACCAAGTGAGACAACAACACATGAAGATGCTCTTCTTCCATACACTTCACTAAAACCTGGAATTTTTCATCTTATCTGACCATTTCAGGCAGACAAGTTCATTCTCCAACAGTGTTTCTGCTGGGACAGTTAACTCAATAATTAAACAAAAAGTCAAGGTTCTGATGTTTTGATAAACTTGGTAGATGCAACAACATCACTCACCAATAGGGACAGAAGACTCAAAGACAACTAATCCAACTTTTGACCATTTGCCAACAGGGTCTAGGTTCACTCCTCTGTTGATAAGAGCCTGTTAAAGTGGAACAAAGAGGGCAAAGAGTTCACTCCTTAATAACTTTATTAGCAATGAATAAGACATAAAAATAATAAAATGCAACATCTGAGCATGTGCAAAAGTCTTGCTCAGCAGATCCTACTCAAAGGCATTGCACTTCAAGTTCAGTGCTAAGACCAAGTGGATAACAGCAAAGGTATACATAGCAATGAAGCTTAGGAATGATGAGGTTTGTGTTTGATCCCCCACCAGCAAAGATGAAGGCAGGCCCTTTCATCCAAGATGATTTACCCATCTGAACTAATATTCTAAATTCACAAGAGACCAAATCTGGGCTAAAATATGGAAATGAAAGCCAACCTGATGCCTATGTGATGATGCTGCCCCCCACCACTGCAACATAACAGCCCTTTAAGACCTGTCAATAGTACCAGGTCAAATACTAAAGGTGATGTCTCCTGTATCTGGCTGCAGTCAAACTGCAACGCAGTCAAACTGCAACTGAATAGCAAGTTACTACACCAAGCATTAAGTTCCCAAATTAACACCACAGTGGAAAGGCAAAGAAGTCTAAGTATCCTGCCTATGGACATAATACTTTACAGGCCAGGAACTGAACCTTGAACTGTAAGTCAAGCTCTTGTATCACTAGCCTTTATTGAAACAAAACATTTTAGTGGAAGAGGATTTCAATCAATTTTATTTTCATTTTTCCTGAAACCCTCTTTCCTGGTTAAATGGTGGACACATTAATTTAAGTGAAGTTACCAAGGACAACTTCATACTATATTAACATACAGTGCAGGGCTAATCAAACCTTCCCTTTGATCTGCATGCATGTTTAGAAACTTTTCTTCTAACATTTTAATTCTTCTAACATTTTAATAAAGACACCCTCTTTTGTCTCAGAAAGAGAATAATGGATGACCAAAAATTCCTAAAAATTGAGTCTAAATACTCACTGCTAGATGGTACACAGATGACTGTCCCCTCCAAGTACAAAAATACTTTACCGCTGACACTCATGACAGAGGTACTGACAGGGGTATACACATTGACAGAATGATGTGTAAAATGGGAATTATGCAGGATAGATCCTAAGAAACGGAAGACACAAGTCACCAATGACATCTAAATGACTATTTTAAACCTCTGTATAATGTACACTGGCAGATATCCTGAGGGGATATACCCCCCAAACATCTCCCAATGGCCCTTCATTCCCCCTTCCCACTTTTTCACCCAAATCTCTACTACTGGTTAAATATCTTCCTTACTTTATACTATAGGCCCTTTTTAACAAACGTTCAAAACTACATTTGATGACAAAATTACCCACTTATACCCAAACTTTACTAGATTATAATGTATAAAATTACTTGTTACCTGAGCAAGATCTCTCCTTCTTGTCTTTAAGGTGTTTGTCCTGATAGTCAGAGGTCTAGGTACTTCATTAGCTTCTAAGACATCATTCAGCTGAAAAATTCCAAACGACATATTTAAGTAAAATACACCACTGTTTTATTCCATTTTCTTTTATGCAGAGATACTGACACTTCTTGAAAAATATGACTTTTTGTGACTTTCAATGATCAAGTTACAAACAAAAAAATTTGTTCAGCTTAAATGCCAAAAATTTCCAATTTGCTACCAAAAATGTGATAAACACTAAATTCCTATGCCAGGTTGTAGAAGCACAACAGTGTTTGGGAGTAATGGATATAATGTAAAAATATGATCTCATGGGGCAACTTTGAATTTAAAATCGGCCGTCCTGGGTCGGAGGTAATTGCTCTTAACAATTGCTCTTTAAAAAAGGAAAAAAAAAAAAAACTAATCTGAGTTGTTGTGTATACTTCTTTCTAATATATCCTGAAGTTTGTGTTTCAATTGATTATGTAGTTCTGGATGAAATGCAGTTTAATATCTGGGTTGAAACATGCATCTAAAGCAATCAGGTATCCTAAAACGATTTTGCCCTGATGTGTTTCACTAATGTTATGGAGCAATGGTACATCCAGATAAGCAGGCATGGGAGAATACATAGACTTTCTCTGTTCTCAAAATTGTTCAAGATAACGGGGAGGCGGGCTGGAGATAGTGAATAATTCATATAGATAATACCAATTAGCAGCCTTCAGAAACCATTAAAATGGGATGAAGGCTGTGATGACATTGTATACAGAGTCTACAAAAAAAGAAAAAAAAAACAGTTGTTAGGGGGAAATTATTACAATAGGGGGTTCATAAATCCGTTTGGCATGACATTTAGGTTACAGAGCTATTCTTTGTACACACCATGGAGCTAATACATTCCAGCAGGGTTAAAACTACAAGGCTGAACACTAGCAGAACCTGCCACTAAGCCTGGTCTTTCCAGAGAGCTGCCACTTGGAGTAGAGAGGTTGGCTGGGTTTTTTCTGAAGTACAGTTAGTGTTCCATTTTAATTACTTCTGGATGGGGAAGGGGATAGGGGAGGGGGAGGGGGAGGGAGTGAGATCAAATTTGCTGACAATCACAAGACAAATTGTACTGATTAATGGTGCAGCAGTGCATGCTTTAGGATTCAATGTTAACTGTAAGTGAACCTCTTCGGAAAGACACCATGTCTGCAGGTAACTGAATGAAAAATTCTTATTTTTCAAATTGGTTTAAAATGCATTTGTCTCCAGTCCAATTTTGTGTTGTTGAAACTTAAATTCTTAACACTTGATGTCCACCACAAGATAAATGCCAGGATTTGTATGTTTTAATTTGTCCCTTATCACATTTTGAAAATTGTAAAATTCAAATGAAGATCACGCAAACACTAGAATTGCAAAAGGTTTTTTGCTTGGATTTTTTGCCTGTCAAGTTATACCAAAATCAATCTACCATAACTGAGGACTCAAATTCATTTCAATTCCATCCATATAACTATAAAAACTTTCTTACTGTTCTGCGTTTACCATGAGTATGTCAGTTCAATGAACTGATCATCACCAAAGTTTGTTTCACATGAAAAGGAAATCTGTTTCATGCAGCAATGTTCAATTCACAGAAAATTGAACAAACGTTTGTATCTACACATATGTACCACAATGAAAGAAATAACAGCATGTTGTCATGCTATCCTGTCACATATAATCTTGTATGTGTTAATATTTCTGTGAAACCATCACAAACTCCATACCAACTCTTTTGTAGTAACATTTATCTTGGACACTTTGCAACAAATCTATTAAATATTATTCTTACATTGAACCCCACACAGGATTTCCCATTTATTTCATAGTTTTCAGTTAAGGACTTTGGGGGAAGGAGAATCAATGTCTCATGTATGCTTTTTCAAACTAAAATTTACAATGATTTTTTACCCAAAACTTACCATTTCTCACATTTTTCAAAGCATGCTCTGGGAAGGGGAGGGGCAGGGGGCACAAAGGAAGAACATGTTTTGAACTCTTAAAAAAATGAAAAGAAAACTGTGTGACCCTAAACTTCACTTAACTTTTCATTACTAGTAAATATTTGAGTAATCCTTACCTCTGCCATTGGAAATATCTCCAACAGTTTTTCTACCATGAATTCATTGTAACCATAAAAATTCATAAGATCTCTCTTCAACACATCTAAGTACTCTTGTCTTGACCTGTGAAAAAAAAAGAAAAACATTCCTTGAACATGTTAACATGAAAATCTTCTTCAACTTCACTGTTGATGATTGATTTAAGTCAAAACTAAAAGCTTGACAAACTAAAAAAAAAAAATCAGCAAAACTCTGAGGCTAGTCTATTCTTTCAAAAATGTAATCAAAATTAAATTCACATGTGTTGCTTGAAAAGAACACCACATGACATATAAATCTTGAAATTTGTGAATTTGATGAAACCTTTCTTTAACTGTTCCTCACCATTCTCCATCCATAGTAACATACACATCAGCCATAATAATCTAATACAGCCTGCAAACTTGACATTGCTTCTACTCACCCATATGAACATATGAAGGAAGTAAAGTGAATTGCAACTACAGTGCTTGGGCACAAACAGCCCTTCCACTGCCATGCGAGCTAATTAATCAAGAGCTTAAATGCTCAACTTATCTAAAACCACATGAAGAAATCATGTGAATTAAACTTAACTTCACAAAATGTGAAAAGCTAACCTGTCCTTCTCTCTTTTATTTTTGAAGTCACCCAACACTCCCATAACTTCTTTTATACGATGACTGATTAAGGTCAGATCTGGAGGTCGCAATGGTTCTCAGATGTCAAGGTAAATTTCAGTCAGTGAGTTTAAAACACTCCTTTACTAAAGCAAATCTCAGTTAAAGTTCCTTTACATGTGCACGTTGAGAGAGTTTGAAATATCTACAACATATCACTAAGTACCAATGAGAATCAAACATGTCTATCAGATCACCACCAAAATGAGTTACCTGCATATAATGTACATATACACACCAACAGGAGTACCTTGTATGTATAAATATATGTATAAAATGTGAAATGGTTAACATGACATACCAAAGGGTTTGGACAGTATACCCAAATTAAAGCCATTAGTATGTGATGTTTCTGAAAATTATATCTTCAACACTTGACCAGAGGCTTAATACAAGGCGTGTTGGTCAAACCTTTACATAAACTGTAATAATACATTGCACAATAGCTACATAAGTAAATCTGAACCTTGTACAGCTTTGAAAAGCAACATTAATGTAACCTGTACCTACTATTACCTAGAACCTGTCAACTCTACACAAACATCTTGATCATTTTATTATCTTAAAGAGCTACACTAAAATTACCTTTGTACTTCAAAGCAGGGAGTATAATATCTAGTGCCTTTTTAAAGACAATTCAGGCTCTGTTTCAAACCAGTAAAGGGACAGCATACCTTCTTCTGAAATCAAGGACCTTTACAACTTATCATCTTCAAAATCTTTTAGTACAAGCCAAAATTATTTTAACCAAGATTATTTCTGCAAAAACCTGGTTTCCATTTCTGCCTAACCTGACACATGAACATACAAATTATAAGTAAAATAGGCATGCACTTTTCTGAATTTTGCTGAAGTGCCCAAATTTTGTAATTTCAAGCAAGAAATGATTTTCCCTGCTTCAAACCCACCCCCTCCCCTTCCTTCTGTACACCTGTACCACGGACAAGATAATGGTATCAGCTGCTGGTCAGAGTAAAATTAGTGGAATCTACTACCTGGTGAAGTTTCTTGCCCTACCCAATTATTCCCCAGAATAAAAACATATGTAGCCAACATGCTTTTGCCCCCAATAATTTGTTTTCCCCCTCATTCCCTTCCCTACCCAAGCACATTCACAACCATGCTAATGGAACCATATACACCCATCTTAGTCTTTCCTTGAAAAGGATATCTTCCTGTTGTATCTCCTGCCCACTTGGAAGATGAAATGTTTCAACTTCAGCAATATTTGTCTTTAACTCCTCCTCTGCCATTTTCCTGAAAAATGGAAAAATTGCATGTGAGATACGAAAAGGGGTCATATCACTCTCTAAGTTCACATTATCAATTTTATATTTTCACTTACACTTTCACATTGCGGTCATTTACATGTTGTTATACTGAAAGGCATGGTGTTTGCTTCTCCATGTCCTAATGAATGGAGGGGGTAATAATACAGACACAAGAAATGTAATGGAGGGAGGTGGTCTGTTAACGTAATCTGGGAATATGAGTCATCCATACTGAAAGCTTTTGAGAAAAATAACTTTTCAATATGTGATTGGAGTAAACAAATAACCTTGATCTTGGTATGATACCCATCGCCTTGTTACATGCAAAGGTATCCATGCTCCATTTATGAACCAAATTTGTTTGCAACTGGTCATTGGAGCAAAGAGATATGGACAAGGTAAGAAGTGTGTACTACAAGTTAGATACCCACCCACACACACGACATAAGGTCTCTACTGATGGATGACATAATAAAGTAACTTGCCTACTATGTTTATTAAACTTTAAGGTACATGAAACTTATTTACTGAAAACTACGTCAAAATGCTTATATCTGAAACTCTGGGTCAGAAAAATTTTTTAGGAAATTGCTGTCTTCTTTTCAATGAACTTTGAGGGAAAATTTGGTTTTATCATGTGAAAGATTAATTACATCTACTCAGTCTAGTGAAATTTTCATTCAATTCCAATGTGACGTTCTGTAGATATTAACAGATGAACTTATTACATTTGTAGCCTACAGTGAACTTGGAGCAAGTGGAAGTGTTGTCATTTCCTCACATTTGGGTGCAGTTCTTTGTTTGTTTGTTTTGGTTTTGAAATAGACAGGAATGAGTTTCTCCATGGGTAAATGTAAAGTTTGCAAAATAACCTCATACACTAAAATTACAAAAGGAGAAGAATATTGGTTGAAAAGTTTTAAGAAAAACAAAACACTGTTGATTAATGTGGAGTAAAGATGTCACACATGCTTGCATCAAGTTCACTTTGGAATGAAAAAGGTGGTAACTTAATCTGTTAATATCTCAAGAACTGCGTATTGGAAGCCAATAAAACATTCACCAGCAAGAATGCTTGAATTTAGTTTTGTTTTCACAAGTTAAATATAAATTTTGCTATAACTGTTCTTTCCAATCTTAAAAGGAGGGTTTAGGCTTGAATCAAGATTTGATTTGTTAAAGGGGTACTTATTGTAAGCATTCTGGTGAAATTTGCATGGAAATCTGATATGTGTTTCTGGAGATCTTAGCACATGAAGCTGTCGCATTTTCAACCCAAAGTGAACTTGAAGCAAGTACATGTGTCGTCATAAGCTTAGATTACTGAGCTCTCTTTTGCTTTTCTTTTTACTCAACAACCAATTTCTCCTCCATAATCTCATGTTATTGTCATGTGAATGCATGAGAAGCATGGCAATTCTACAGACCTCAAATTCCCCATGGGAAGCTCATATCCCTATAAGCAAGGTCAAAATGACAGATTGAATGACAGAGAAGACAAAACACTGGTCATCAATGTGAGGAGATGATACAACCCCAATTTACTTTAAGCTCATGTCAGGTCAAGACGGTAGTAACTTTATTTTGCTAATATCTCGAACTACACATCGGAACTGAATGAAAATTTCACCGGGATGCTTATGCTTACTTCCTTTTTCACCTATCAAAATATTCTTTGGCTGTAACCCTTCCTTTAACTTACATTTCTTTCTTTCGTTTTGCTTCCAATTTCTTGGAAGCTTTCTCAATTGGTAGAAGGTCATCTTGGTCTTCTTTGTCACTTTCTTCCGATTCAGAATCTTCATCTTCTGATTCGGACCCAATGACTGCCCCAAAATCATCTGCAGGCTGGGGAAAAATTTTGCTGTCATGCTTTAAGTTTAAACAAGAACCAACACTGGCATTCTAGCTAAGGGTTCTGTCAGGATTTGACACACAAAGGTGAGGAAGGGGCTATTTGCTGCCATTACAAACTTGACAATACCTTTTATAACCCCTTTTGGTTGCAACCTGTGAAAGTGACTTCACAAACTACCAAACACTTGTAGAGACACAAGTTGAGAGTATTTACACCTAAGACATAAGTCACTGTCAACTGACTTATTTCAACACACCAAGTGACCACCACAACTGATAAAAGGTAAGCACATAGTGTGCTGCAAAAAGGCCTTCCTGGGATTGCGAAGTGTTGGGAAAGTCTTATTCATTTAAACATCAGTACAGTATCCCTACCACCAAATATGACAAGATCCTAGAACAGCATACATCTAAATCTGAGCGCAGAATAATGTATAGCCTGCTTCTTAGACAATTCATATCATAGAAATCTTCTTGCTTTTTGAGAACACATTGCAAGAGTTTGATACGTTCTGCTGTTACACAAAAAACACCATGCAATGCTCTTGCAATCTTTTAACAATTCCTTCATCTAAAAGAAAGAAATCTCTTTTAAGGGTATTTTCTTGCTAATAAAACTAATGCAACACAATAAAATTCAGGGAACAGTACCAGATCTGCATCTCCATCATCATCACTCTCTTCTTCTTCATCTGAGCCGAGGTCCAACTTCTTCTTTTGTGATGAAGGAGTCAGCCATTGTTTGTTATCATCAGTAAAACCTTTGGCATCTCCTTTGGTCTCTGTTCAATTAAAAAAGGAAATCTGAGTATCATGTAATGAACAATAAAGTTGCTGGAAAATGTGAATTACGAGACATAGCAGAATGCAGATAACTGTAACCTCTTAAATCTTAAATTTATCCTTAGAGTGGTTCAAATGCTAAAATTACACAGTCAAGATTCTAAACAGTAGCTCTGAAGAATAGTCTGACCTATATGGAAAAAAAGATGAATATTATTGTTTATGAAGTAATAATAAACCTGGGATTCATTAATTTACACTACAGAAACCAGATTTATAGTGTGAGTACAATGTCATGAATGCAAGTAGAACTGTGTTGTCTATGGTTGGGAGTACAAGTGCAAGTCTAGATCTTTTCTTCAGGACTTCTTTGTAGTATAACATATTGCCCTATTTTTGTGTGTGACATCATCATCTACAATATTTGTGTAGTACACATATGCATCATTTAGCCTTCATCTATTTTACACTAATTTTACACTAGCCTAATTGCATGACAATACAGGTCAACATCCCTCTGCACATAATTTGGTATGAGCACCCATGCGAAACTTCATAATCTGTTTGTATGAAAGCAAGTGCAAACTCCATTCACGAGTATAAAAAAAACGAGCAAATGTGTTAAACCATGAGCACACTCATACTGGATACAAGTCTGACAGAACCACTAAATACAAATGTATCCATACCACATTCACAACATGGCAGGTTGCCAAGTTTTTGCCAACATAATATCCTTTCTACTTCACCAATGTAAATCATGACCTAACTGTTCCCTGAAATATCTTTCAACCAGACCTCCATGTACCTTCTATCTCAACATCCTCCAGTCCACTGTCATGACTGAAATCTTCATCCTCTGATGAAGAACCTCTTTCAACTTCCCTGATGAGGGGAGCTTTTTTCCATTTAGCACCCTTTGGAACCTGAGTCTCCTTCTTTTTGGCCAATCGCTTTGCAGCTCTACAAGAAGGAAAGACAAATGCTAACACTGCTTAACTGTTAAATACTTGCAACGTATCCACTTGAAGTGGCCTTTCCAGCTTTTAAACCTTCATTAGAAGAAAACTTTTCATCAAAGAGAATGCAGAAGTACATCATGTCTTGATGATAAATATTCACTGAAATCAATTCTTATACAGTACTGGCTCGGCTCCTCACAAATATCTCAACAGTGAGGAGGTCACATTTTATCTACATTTCCAACAACACCCTCCCCAAAGTCAGCCAAAGTCCATTTATGTACCATTTATCAGTATGGAATTATCTTACCTCTGACGAGCTCTATGGCCTAGTGTCTTCTCAGGGTCAGCTGTAAAATGTTGCAAAGAAAACAGAAAACCATAAATACTAAAAATATAAAACACAAACTTAAAACCAAAATATCACGATATGTTACAAAAGTATATGATGGAAAAGGAATCAATCAATTATAAAGACAGAGATCTTTTTAGCTTGAAAAGAACATGGGACAGGAAAAAAATAATGTCGTCAACCATCCTTCACATAAGAGTAAGGGAAATTGAAGAATACAGTCAGTGATGAACTTCATGGAAATAATTACTGGTTCAGCAGATCTGACTACACTGAAACACAACAGGGTATTATTTTTGTCCTCAAATCACAGCTTTATAAGGGAACTACTAGAGACTAAATTCAATGACTTCAAAAAAGGAAGAAAATTTTTCTGTTTTATGATAATAGTGAAGCAAGTTTTTAATTTCTAGTCTTGCTGTTTTTCAAATACATTTAGAATAAAAAGATCGTATCTGTGTCTCAAAATACAAAGCAATGAAGTACCATGAAAACAAGCTTTTTGTACACATGGGCCCTGATTCTCAAGAATGCCACTGCTGTTATAATCTCCATTTTGAATTATTATCAGTTTTTATTAGTGCTATTTAATGACACAAACCTTGATTTTTATTTCCACATTTATTAAATATTGGACAACTTAGGTTGTAAGGCCCCTCAGCTACAGTAAAAGCATGCATTCCCAGGGCCCAAGATGGTACTTGACACCACTCTTACTTCTTAGACCTAGCCTAGGCTTGGTTAATTTGTCACTGACTGTTGATTTTGACACTGACTTTATCTACCTAGGCCAGGGATTAGTTTAAGACACATAACCTAGGCCTGCCATGCTTGATTCACAGCCAAACTGGAAAGTATGTAGGTTTATATGCAGAATATCATCAGCATGTGGTTAATATGACTTTATACAGCATACTGATCGTGTAATGTTGCTTCAGTTTTGCATACAACTGCAGCATACAAGATACATCGGTGGCTACAAGTGATGTCACTAGGTAAACATCCTGTGAAAACCTGCTGAGAAGGTATGAACAGATTTTAACACACCAAGTTGGTGCACATAAGGCAGGTAACTGGAAACAATTAGTACAATATAAACAGGTTTCAATCAGGTTTCAGCGGGTATCAACAGGAACATGCTAATTTCATAGGAGCTACCTGATGATACCACTACAATAGGTAAACAGAAAATTGCCACTTTACACTTGTTAATACCAGTTCAGACCTGTTGGTATTTTTTTTTCAACAGGAATTTTTCTGGGTCTGACCCTACAGCAACTAAGATTGTGCCCAGGAAGACAGTGAGGAGGGAAAAATGACAAATCTTACCCAGCTGCTCTCTTCCCTCCTAAATAATTGCCAACAAAAACAAAAAACTTCCCTGTGCAACCTACACTCCCTGCTGTAAATGTTTTAGGGGAGATATTTTTGCCCAAAACATTTGACAGGAACCCCTCTGAAAGACATTACAAGACATTAAAGAAAGTGAACAAAAAATCTAAAGCTCAACCTCCTTCCCCTCTATACAACTGCCAACATCAAATATTTGTCTTTGGAAACCCCATAGACTCACTAAACTTTTGTTTTTTTTTTTCAGTTTTTTTTTACTGAAAAATATGATAGCTCGGGATTTCCAAATGCAGAACTGGTTCTTCTGATGGAATTTTTTATCCCCCCTGGTAATAACACACACAGGAAAACTGAGGACATCTAATGAAAGGAATGGATTTAAGGGGACTGTCAATACATATGATGTAACAGGAAATCCCTATCAAGCAGTGACACACTGACCAGTAAAGTTCAACTTCACATTCTTCATGACTTTCAGAGTCAAATTGAAGTGTTCTATGCCTCAAATGATTTAGAAAACATTGTTGGAACATTCCTGAGTATCTGAAAGTGGAAAACTTCAGGTCAAAGCCACAAAATAAGGATTTTTGTTAATAAAGTTGGTGCTAAAAATTTAAAATGAAGTTAAGTGGTATACCTTGTCTCGTTACCTAAGTAGCTTTAAGTATACCTGGCCACTGTTCCCAAAAACAATAGCATTCTCCCTCTCAACATGACAAATCTATATCAGTCATTCCTATCTTGACATATCCCGATTTCAAGGTTTTTGGTCTTTGACCTCTGGTCACCTCAGATGACCTTTGAACTCCACCACAAACAACAGGATTCCTTCTCTCAACATAACAAATTCTATATACCAAGTATAAAAAAGTGTCAGGCATTCCCATCTTGAGATATCGTGATTACAAGCTTTTTGGCTTTTAACCTCCAGTGACCTCAAATGACCTTTCACCTTCACCACAAACAATAGGGTTCTTCCTTTCAACATGACAAATCTATATACCAAACATGAAAAGTGTCGGTCATTCTATCTTGAGATATCGTTTACAAGCCATTTACGAGGTTTTCGCAGTTTAACCTCTGGCGACCTCAAATGACCTTTGATCAAAGTTTGACCTCCACCAAAAACAACAAGAAACAACATTTTGGGGGGCAGAAATACTGGTATGAGAGGCGGAAAGTAGAATGGAATACCTGTGCAAGCTGAAGGCCACTTAAACTTTCAACATTGTATGTCTCTTCAGTAAACATCAATACATTGATGCCTTTTACACAACAATCCACAGCCAGCACTTATGCTGACTTTTCTTTCTCACTGCAGTGAGTATGCGAATTGCACATACACATACACGTAAAACGTATACAGTATGATGTGAATAAATTCTTTACACATACAACACTATTGCTAGATCATACAATCTATTCTTCTCCATTCTTCTCTACATAATTTCCGAAAAAGGTCCTACAATTTCATCATCGCATGCTTTGGTCAGATTCACTAACGTAGGCTACACTTGTAAACAGTAACTACGGAGGGAAACAAGTTTGTACATGCACATATGCTATATACCTGTAAATAATGACCAATGAAAAATGAATTATGAAAAATAACAGTACCTGTTTTCAATATTTCCAGGAGGCAAATCTATGGGCTCTAATTTAGAATCAGTGCCCGGAAGTAACGTAACCTGGTACGCATAGGGATAGGGTTATATACGTGGTAGGCCTATGGGTAGGGTTATATATGTGGTACGCACAGAGATAAGGTTAGGGTATGTGATACGCATACGGATAGGGTTATAAACGTGGTAAGCATAGAAATAAGGTTAACTTATACCCGTAGGGATGTATACGTAGAGGTATAATATAAGTATAGACATGTATATATGCAATGGAGTTGGCCTAGTGTCTACTTATAATATTTAAAATCATTTGCGGACAGCTTGGCTCTCAGCGCTATCGGTTAGGGCATGGACTCTTGATACAGCTATATATATCATGTTCGTATTCTTGAAGTGTTCTGCATTCGAATCTCACTGTCACCTTTCTTTCCACACCTTCTTTTCTTGTGTCTTAATTGTTACGCTACTTCATAGCCAGGGTGCATTCCATGTAAGGCCTACGCAGGAGGTACGCCGAGGTTTTTGTGATCATACGCCGGGCCTATGTACGCCGGGCCGATGTACGCTGGGATTTCCTGTACTGTGCATATACAATGCATGTACATAGCAATCCGTAGGCATGCGTACGTACGTACAGTATACATGCACGTGATGCATACACGGTCACCAAACATTGGCAATGCACATACAGGTATATAGTACACACACGTTAGAACTAGTCAGTAGGGCTGTGACCGTTTAGCGATTAATCGCTAAACGATCGCATGTGTAATAAACGTTTAGTACAAAGCTACCAGCGATTAATCGCAAAACCCGTTTTTCCGTAGGAAATTAAAAAAAAGCTGCAGTCATTACAGAAAATTAGATGTTCACTTTAAATTTTTTAGTGAAAAGTGAAATACAGCATCAAAGTTAAGCTTCTATGAGGATCCGTGTTTGATGTTCATGGAACTGATGTTCACGTCACTAACACATTTTACATATTCATCATGTTCAAGAGCATGTTTAAAGTCTCTATGTTGATCATAGGTACTTGCGATTAATCGCTAAACGATCGCAAAATTTTGCGATTAAACGTTTAGTAATTTTGCTAAACGTTCACAGCCCTACTAGTCAGTGGCAATCCTTAAGCGATTGCACGTACGTATGTACACATGTACGTAGTGCATCGGCAATACAATTACAGGTATATAGCACAGTACTGTACGTGATCATACGGCAGTTGACTGATTCGGCCCGCCAGGTACGCCGGGAGTTCCGTTTGCCCGCCGCTACGCCGAGGAGGAGTCGGTGCTCACACCGAAGATCTTCGTGTTGTAGTGCATGGAATGCTGACTGGCTTCATAGTAGGTCTTTTGCCAGGGTGCATTCCATGCACTCTGATCTGAAGATCTTTGCCATGGAGTTGGCATTATCCTTATGTTTTCTATTGTTTATCTTGGCGTAACTTCGGTGTGGGCCTGACATGGAACTGGAAATGCACTGTGGGTCTTTTGGAACTTGACTTCATTACTGATATTTTAATTTTGAAATGTAAGTTTTAAGTTCAAGTTAATGCTATGTCACTTCCGGGCACTGATTCTAAATTAGTACCAATCTATGAGTATGACTTTCATTCTCTTTGGCCTAACAGTAATGTTCAGGCTTAACATTAGGCTTAGGCCTAAGCCTATATAATATAACGTTACGGCCTATATAATATAACGTTACACTGAGTACAGTAACACTGGCTAGGCTACGTCTTAACGAACGAACATGTGTTGAACAAGTCTGCCTGGAACTGGGGATCTTTCTGCTTTTTTGCCTTTCGACCAGGGCCACGTTTCCCTAAGTCTGATTTGTCCTTCTTCCTCCCCATCGTACACTTCTTTCAGATCCAGAGACGAGCTTGAACTTGGAAGTTTGAAGATACTGAGGCTAGTAATTCTACACTAACCTACTAACAGTATAGTACCATTTGTACGTTGTCGAAAAATCAGCATGGGTATCACAATTTCCACGTTTCTAATAGTAATTTCCTGAAATTAGCCTCAAAATTGATTATTTTTTTATATTTTTTTATTACAGATTTCCATACAATCAGATTTAAAACCCAAATATGTTTCAAGATCTATTGCAGCAAGCTAGAGATATTTCCCTTTGCACACAGAACAATACCTCAGTTGAAAAATAATTTATTTGCATCCCAGTAACAATACTTTCATTGGCTGCTAAGGCCTTTCAGTCAGTACAAACGGAGGTTGGTTCCCAAAATGCAGAGTGAATTTCTAATTTCTATCATATTTTCCATGAATTATTTAAATTACCAATTTCCATTTTTACTGATTTTCTGATATTTTCCTTGAGTTTCTGAACTTTTGAAGTTTCTCAAACCTCATTTCAGAACTCCCACACTTTCTTTAAAATCAGGAAATTTCCTTGAAAGTGGAAGCTCTCATTGTTGCTCATGTTGCAACTTTGCCAGAAGAGTCACTCTGATCTTACCACAGAGCAGGATATAGGAACTATCCTGCTCTATGGTTCTTACGAATGTAATTCAGAATTTATGAAGTTGATTAAATATATCTTTTTCAGAAAAAAATTATTTTATTTTCTAGGACATAATCAAAACTTTTTAAGAAATAAAAGACAAAGTTTCACGTAAATTTGACCGACACCCTCAGTTCAATTGGCATTTATCACGGACTTCTTACATATCTGATATGAGAATCCACCGTCCGTGGCATTACGCATAAACCATAAATCGCATGTCATGGTGTAGTCACAGTCACCCTGTCGTTGGTTGAAGTATTTTGGTCCTGAGCACTGATCTCTACAAATATATAACTGGATAGTCTTACCTGTCCAAGCCCGTATATCCCAGTTGAAGCCACCGCGAACAAGCGCTGGCAGCCATACCACTCCCATTTTTACGCATGTCTGCAACAGAGCATTTTTTACATTTGTGTGCAGATTGTGATTTTGTTTGCTCCGCCTCGGAACGAAGTGGAGGGAAAAATTAACACGGGAAGTTTTGGAATATTTTTTAAATTGTACGTTAGCGTAAGGGCGCTAATCCGTACGAAAGTAGGGATTAAAGTGGGACTTATTATAATTCTATGTTTTCACATCAGGACTCTGCCGAACAGATACAACTACGGAGGTCCTCGAGCCTCTCTCTCTTAAAGGGCAAGAGCAGTCGTCCCAAACTTATTTTGAAACAACAGCAATTCTCACTAATATCTCCTCCTCTTCCATGTACCTTCCTTTATACTTTAATTAGGAGTTATATATTGCATATCCAAGGTAAAGCAATGAGTTACACCCCATAAATTTCACCATTCAGTGAGAAAAATATTGTCACATGATTCTCAACAGCCATTCATGGAATAGGATAGACTACTAGACTGTTACAATTTGGGGGGACTGCTCTTTCCCTTTAATTAATGTGGACTG
Source organism: Holothuria leucospilota (assembly GCA_029531755.1). Classification (NCBI taxonomy): domain Eukaryota; kingdom Metazoa; phylum Echinodermata; class Holothuroidea; order Aspidochirotida; family Holothuriidae; genus Holothuria; species Holothuria leucospilota. Next base: position 18,434,823 of record CM055981.1, on the reverse strand, counting down.
TGGAACATATAAACCTGAAACAAGGGAGAGATCTGGATAGAGTTATGGGCAAGACATGCAATCTGATGCCTGGATGGGCGAGATGGGGAAAACTGGACCAAGTGCAGGTCTGGCTGGTCCATCTCAGAATGGACATATGTATGTTAATTCAGAGTAGGCTAGGCATGATGCCCAGACAGAAAACAATAATGTTGGACCAACAATGGGAAACTGGTTGGCCACGGGTTGGGAAAATGTACGTCTGAATGGGTGGGTGTTCATCGTGCTATAGTCGAGTCCCCACCTTCCGAGTCTGAGTCCTCACCTGTCGATCGAGTCACTTTCGTTCGAGTCCAAGACTGAGTCCGGGTCCGAAAAGCTCCAAGTACGAATTCCCCCGTATGGAAAAGTGTACACCAAGAACATGAAATTTACAGGTCCTTTTTTACACTACCTTTATTATTTGATGTTGTTGTGTGTTACAGTATGATATAGGCAGCTGTGTCTGAATGGCAGTGCAGGATTGTTCTTCTTTTACTAGTCATGTGGTATTACTGTATGTGACGTGGTACTGCTTTTGTTTCCTTTCTTATATACTTCGTCAGTATTGGCGGAAAGGCATGGCTGGAGGTAGGGTGGTTGTCCGATTTTAAACGATCGATCTTTAATGTTTTCAATTAAAAGTTGTTGCAAACTGTCAAAATTTTCTTGCGTTCATCGCTCTTCTCGTTAAATTTGAAATTTGAATTTTTTGTAAATGTTCCCGACCCAACTGGCCCTGCACCCGCACATTTACCTTTCAAGCTGGTACTCCTTACGTGAAAGCGTATAAGTTCCTTTCGAATATGCTCGGCATCTCTGCAACCGTTTCCGCTCCTGGTAGTACCGAACGCTTGTTAATAGGGCGCATTTGGGATACAAATTCAGTTTGCCAACAAAACAATTGTGCCGACAACCTGACAACACATCAGTTTTGGAAGCAAGGAGGGCGTTAGAAGTGAGGTGTCTGGCTACATCTTGGTTAAATTGAAGTCTATGATTAGTGTGTAGATTGGTGTGTATAGAGTACGGTAGTAAGAATTCTCAGGCTTCAAACCCACCTTGAATTTCAGCTTCTACATATCATCACCAATCACTCTGAGACATCCTTGCGTGCAAACCGTAACTTAATTCAATAATTCCTCACCCGCCCACCCATATGCCCACTGCAGTCAAATTGACGGGCCATATAGTTTGACGTATGTAATCCAGTGGTGGTGAGAGGGAGCTAGGCAGGCCAGTTGAACGAATAAAGTTACGAAATCTTAGGAGACCATAGCCTATGATAGAAACATATAGGCCAAATATTATTTTCTTTCCCCTTATTTGCCTTTATATGCATTTCTAAATAATGACATTTCAGAATAATCAAGACGGTATTAATATACAACTTTTGCAGCCTTGTAAGTTGTCACTCAAGGCAATTTAGGAGACTTTTTGGGAAAAAATATTCTTGTTACGCTACATAAGCTAACAGATAGTGACGCTCCTTCAGATAAAGTCAAGCCAAACCATGCACCTTCCCCACCCATACATTTTTCAAAAAAAGATTTGCGCTACTTAACCTGACATGATTTCTATTTGTTACCTGCTCTGCCAGGCCTGGATTTGGGCCTAATAGTCAAATTGTGATACTTGTGATCATTAATTGAGTTCGCATTCGATATCATTTACAGACAGCGTAGATAACTCTTCAGGCTTATGTGCACTATTTTGTTAATACCCTCACAGCTTCCCGGGCTACACCCTTTTTATTCTTTTCGGTGCTGCTCTGAACCGAAGGACCGCTAGACACCACAAATTCAGGTGGAACGCGCCAGAAATTTCAAAATGAGGCCTAAAGGCAAAATCATGGATACATTAAACATGTGGCCACCAGCGAAAAAAAAACTTAAGGCCCACGTACTTTTTTACCTTAGGAATTTTAAAATACCATCTACACTATACGTACAGCGCATATTGTAAAGACGTAAATATCTTGTGGAGTCAGGGAGGTCTAATAATACCTCCCTGGTGGAGTTGTATAGAAACTGCAGAGGACAGGTTAAAGCTATGTGACGACGGATTGCATAAAAGTGACTCCCAAGTTATGGCGGTCTCGAGCCCGGTCTTGGGAAATCTACACGAGTCCGGACTGTACGAGACCGAGACCGAGTCCGAGTCCTTTCCTTCCGAGGCCGAGTCCTCAAAATCATGACTCGAGACTGGACTCAAGTACGAGACAGGTCTCGAGAACTACAACACTTGTGCTAACTGGAAAAAGGTTAGACCAAAAACGCTTTTGTAATGCAGACGCGGATCCAAGGGAGGTGGGGGCTTTCCCGGTCTCAGCCCCATCCCCTTTTTCGCCACATCAATTATAAAAAATACGCGAAAATTAGCATAATGTTAATCCAGGAGAATCTTCAAGGGGGCTATTAGCCCCCCCCTTTTAAATGCCTGGATCCCTTTGCCTACCTAAGATTATGTTATTGGGCCAACGTTGACAAATAGGTCGCACCAACTGTTAGTTCCAACATTTGGTCACCGTTGGTTAATGAGTGGTGTCAACTGTTAGTTCTAACATTTGGCCAAAGGCCCAACAGTTCTGTCATTATATATGGTAACACTGAGAATGGCTGGCACAATGTTGCACCAACTTAACTTTGCCTTGCTTTTTTTTAAAACTTCTCCATAATTTACTGCTTATTAGGGGAACCCATAATTATATAACTTAGAGAAGATTTAAGTTAGAATTTCAAAGAATCCGGTTGACCTCGGATAGAGTCCTTACTGATATAGGTTTAGATATAGTTGCAGCCATTCCGACTTTAAGTGTAACACCAAAGAAAAGGAATAAAGTGTTAAGATTCATTTTTCCTTTTCCTGGGTATATTTTAAATTTTCGTTCTGTCCATGACCATCATCATCAGAATACAACTTGTATTGAGGACGGTATTCGCCGAAGGGCGAAACCAAACGTTACTTCAGAAGGATTTCTGCTCCCTAAATTAAAGGAGCTACGTCCCCTTAAGGGCACAAGCTTAAGATGGGGCCATCTTCGATTGCAGTAAAATGTGGAAGTTTATATGTGATATTTTGCATGTTAGTACTGCTATTACATATCCTGTGAGATTCATTTGTAATTATTAGCGATTATTAATACAATTTCAAAATGAAAGTTCAGATACTCATTTTTTGTGTTGTTTTGTAGAACTAAGAGACATGATCCCCTGCCTGCGAGAAATGTCAATTGCTTGCCACAATTTATTTCAATTAGACCTTAGTGCATTAAGTGCATTCGAAATTTCGAAATTGAGATGAAAGGTGGTAATCTGGTGTTTCAATAGAATTTCACAGCATTTTAAACATATTTCTCAAATTTCTTAGCACGTGTGGTATAGATGCTTACGCGCGTATACGATTGATTGACAAATCGGCTATCTGCATTTGTTGGTGTAACTTGCAGTGATACCCGCTTTTCCTCCAAACAAGGGAGCACTTTCTGCTCTGTGACATCATATGCATAAGGTCTATACTCAGAAATGTACTCATAATCGTACTCTTACTCGAGTACATTTTTCTGTACTCGTACTCATGACTTTGGATTCGTATACTCGTACTCGTGCTCATGGCTTAATTTGTACTCGTACTCGGCTTGAATTCGAAAATCAGGTATAGCCTACTCGTATACTCGTACTCAAGGCCCCTTTTAATCGTACTCGTGAGTTTGTACTAGCACTACACGTCTGGTATGAAAACATTTGCAAGAGATTCATTTCCTATTTGTTTTCAAAACGACTTAACAGTCAGTCCTCAGCATGGGCTTAGATCCCGGGGGATAGGGGGATATATCCCCATTTGACTAGGGGGATGGCTTATGTACCCATGACCCCCAATGTTACAGTCTACAGATACGTGTATTCTGGAAAGTACATTCTTCATTTTCGTAGAAATTCTTCAATCTCTGTCTCATTTTCTACCGACACAAAAAAATGTTTCTCAAACTATCAGAATTTTAGCAAATCCTTCGCAAACTTTCAAAATTTTCGAGCGCTCCGAGCGCTTCAAACCTTACATCAATGTTATTCTTATTATCAATATCTTCCGACAGCAACTTTCGGAGGCTGAGCACAGCAGCAAAAAGTTGAAAGTTTACGAATTAACAGGTAAAAGACCTGGCTTTTTGGCAGTGGTATGTAGGTTTGTTGGGCTACTGAAAGTGTCTCGATGCAGAGCCTGAATGTAGGTTTTGTCAGTAATGGAAATCTTATTTAATGAAAAATTTCGGCCCGCTTCTCCCGCGTTCGTCACGGTTTGCCCTCCATGTCATGACCATTATTAAGGTAATAATACATGAAACTATTCTGATCACAACACTTTCTGAAACAGAGATACCTCTCCAAACGGCTTTGGGGACCTCCCATCAATATGGGATCTTTTAATCTAATATGTAGCATGATGTGGAAGGTTGAAAGTATATACGGTATCTGCCGTTATACATTTTCAAATATTTTTACCGAGCGCTTCGCTTTAGCGGTATACATGGTGATTACTTATACACTTTACGACGAAAGCAGCATTCTGAAACGCGCTTATTAGTCCTTCAACCCTTTTGCTATATACCTATCAGTGAGGTCTGATATCACCTCTCTGCACCTATATTCTCCCTCCCTCTCATTCCCCACTGCTGGAAGCTGTTCGTCTGGATATTCGTTCAAAATTAGTAAAAATACGATAGTTGTAAAGTGTTCGGCGTCATACTCTATATTATCATTTGGATGTCAGGTAGTACTTTCCGATGACATGATTAATGTCATTGTCCCCATTTAATATGATCAGTGCAGAGCTTCTAGGAGGTCCTATACACTTATCTGCTAGCCTTAGATGCCCTTTCATAATGCACAATGACGGAAAGGAAATATTTCGTAATAGTCCAATAATGTTTCTGTGGACTCCACGTACGTATTTTTGTGTAAAAACTTTCCCCAAATAGAAAGCAGTAAAATATCGGACAAAAGGGAAGAGGCTTCCATCAGGAGGTTTGTTGACAACGTATCTTTCTCTTAATAGATAACATTTCCCCTCTTTTACCTTACCAAAAATTATCATTCACTAAATTATGAACATTTTCCAGCCATATATGATTAGTTCTAAAAACATCCCAAAGGTAGCACCATTTTTCGTCTAGCAAAAGACCTTAAATTCACAAAAATTTAGTTCTTCAAGTTAAAGGAGAGGGGGTTCTTTCCCAGGCCGGCACCTTTATGTAGTGACAAACGAAAGAAAACTGCTGTATAGAGGGATTTCATGTGACGTCACGCTCAATGGATCCCACGCACTGAAGAGCAAAACACCCACGCATGCAGTAAGCGAACTTACAACTCACGCGCACGGCATAACCATATAGATACTACTGTGACACAATAGACGCGTGCCCGTCAAAACCAAAAAGACGAGCGATCTTGCCCTTCAAAATTGCGTCTAGTTGGTTAAAGTCACGTGACTGAAATGTCGACCTTATGCATATGATGTCACAATGGAGAAAGTGCTCCCTCTTAGGAAAATGGAGGAAAAGCGTGCATCATTGCAAGTTACACCAGTAAATGCAGACAGCTGATTCGTCAACCAATATACGCGCGTAAGTCTACTACGTGTGCGGCGAAATCCACGCCGTTCGTGCACTTGTGCTCCATTTTTTTTCACAAAATGACGTCAGTGTGATGTCAATGCATAATAGGTCAGAGAAATCCTAAGCTTAGGATTTCTCTGTAATAGGTCTATATACAAACAGTCTCGTCGTCTGATACGCTATTTCGCCGTTTGTCGGCACTGCGCCGCATTACCACTTAAGATTGCTCTCCACATCCTTCTGTCACTTGCAAGTTCTGCCAAGATGTAGATCCGGTCTAATGTTTTTGAGGTTGCTGTTGACTCTACTGCAGGGGCGGCGCCAGGGTTTTTCGATAGGGGGGCAAAGCATGCTTGGTCGGACCCAGCTTTATTGTTTGGGGGTGCAGGCATTGAAAACTTCCGAGCCTTACCCTAAACCCCCCCCCCCCGTGTCAGAACCTGCATTTTTTGCGTTTTCATTTTCTTGGACTTTATTTTTCTCTCTCAAAAAACTTTCATGTTTCTAAAATAAACAGGAACTGTGAGAAGGGTTGGTTGTCTGTCAGTGAAAATCAGCCCCTCACTGAACGCGACGCTTTCAACTATGCAGCAGGCGCGGCCGAACGAAAAATATTTGGGGGGGGGGGGGGCTGAGGCAGCAAGACTATCTAAGCGGAGCGCCACCATCATTTGGCGAGGAGCGTACAAGAAAATTTTTGGCTTCACAAACCCTCCAGATGGCCGGAAATGGCCTTCCCCTAGTGTTCTAAGCTGCATGTACCCAGCCTTGAAATATGGATCATATGTCTGCAATTTCTCAATTAAGGAGAAAAAATAAATCTATGAAAAATGGTAACACATATTTCTAAGCGGAGCGCCACCATTAGTTGACGCGGAACGTTCAAGAAAATTTTTGACTTTGCAAACCCTCCAGATGGCCGGAAACGGCACTTTCCGAGTGTTCTAAACTGTATGTATTCATCCTTGAAATATGGATCTCATGTCTGCAATTTCTTAATTAATGAGAAAAAAATAATCCTCATCATGTGATTTTTTTTCTTGCTTATAGAAAAGCAGAATCACTGAGGAAGGGTTATACGCAAAATTGAATTTTATAAAAGGGAGAGGAATCATACTCTTATGAGATAACATTAAATTTTTACCTATAGTTTTTCGAGTTTTTGAACCAATGATGTAACCAAATTTGCAAGCTAAAGTAAACTTTACGCAAACAGGAGTGACGTCATTTCCTCACATTAATAGACTGATTTATGTGTATCGTTAAATTTAAATCCGATTTAATGTCCTTCATAAATTTGACTGTGATTTTTGTCTTTCTCATCATGTGACTTTTTTCTTGCTTATAGAAAAGCCGAATCACTGAGGAAGGGTTATACGTAAAATTGAAGTTTATAAAAGGGAGAGGAATCATAACTCTTATGAGATAACATTAAACTTTTACCTATAGTTTTTCGAGTTTTTGAAACAATGATGTAACCAAATTTGCAAGCTAAAGTAAACTTTACGCAAACAGGAGTGACGTCATTTCCTCACAATAATAGACTGATTTATGTATATCATTAAATTTCAATCCGATTTAGTGTCCTTCATAATCGTATGGTATCATTACGTAATATGCATAGGAGGTATTGAATTGCAAATTGCACCCTTAAGGGTCTGTAAGTCAAAGGCACAGAAAAGGGAGAACTGCTCATCAATGTGAGAATGTGAGATCACTCCAGCTTGCTTTGAGTTCACTTTGCTTTGAAAATACAGTTAAATCAACTTTTTATGTTGAAAGAAACGCGCATAGAAAATGCATTTTTTTTTTTGTTTACAAAGAACTGCCAAATTTTGGCTAAATTTAAAGTGTACCTAAAGGCTAAAAATTCAAAAACATATGTTACAAAGCTTAAAAAATGAATCCAAATGGTCTAACTACCATCTTTACAGGAATTTCTGGGCTGAGATATATAAAATGTCGGTGCTTATTCAATTTAAAATGGTAGATGGCGCAATAATTTGTAATGTCATTCTTGTACTACTCAAATTACTTTCTTTGTTTTCATTATTTTTTCGAAAGCCTTTGCACCTTGTGCCAAAATGTGATCACTTTCTCACTGTTATAGGGTGACTTGACTATACAAAACCTCATCGTACAACAGTAATTTTTGCAAGGTTATGTAAACATTTCAATTTCAAAAGGAAACAAAAGCAAGTAAGCAAGTAATGTGAGTTTTATACAAGATGATCATCACAAATTATTGCGCAATCGACTATTTCAAAAAAAGTGAATAAATTTTAACTTTTCATATCTCAGCAACAGGGTGAGCTATGAAAATGAGAGTTGGAGTGAAATTCGTTTCCAACGTCTAAAATATGTATTCTTATAATTCTACACTTTAGGTCCACTTTAAACTCCTAAAATGAAACGTGTATGTATGGGATAAGAAACAAATCTGATTGAAATTTATTTTATTGCAGTATTATTTATGTAAAATTTGGACTTAAACCTTAAGAATGGATTCACAGGCAGAGGTATAAATAATTGGTTGGAATGGCGTCACAAGGGAGAGAGAGGGAGGAGGGAGGGAGATACCGTACCATAACTCACGTCAGTCTTAAAGCGCTTGTCACACCTCACCGGATTGCAATAACGGAGAGGAAACGAAGACCCAAAATGGCACTCCGTTGATGTACGTTAGTATCCGTTTAGTCTCCTGTTCTCCTCCGCCGACTTCGTTTCATGACCGGGAACGTCCGGTATGAACGGCGAGAGATTTTGAACATGCACAAAACTTGGACCGGACGTCGACCGAAAAAGGTCCCCCTTACGTATTCGTTACTTATCCGTTAAGCTTCGTTTTATCATTTTCTCGTGCGTTTCTCATACTGGACTTCTCCGTTAGTATCCGTTCGTCTCCGGTGATTGCTATTTGCTCACCGGATCATTACCGGACAACAAACGGATGAAACGTAGAAGTACAGTACCTGTACCGAATGTTCGACGGACACTAACGCATAAGTAACGGAAGCGTAAAGGAATAGAACTGACAATGAACGGATATAGGTAACGTACGTTTAACTGAAGAAAAAAACACAGGCAAAGAAACGTATAGGGGACGGACATAGACCGAAGATGCAGCGTACTTGCATCCTGTCCCCTCCTCATACTATAGCTTAAAAAACGTTTTTGTTGTTTTTTCTTGAATTTTTTGGGTACGACTGCATCCTTCCCCCTGCATCCTTCCCAGGCATGAGATGATTGATCGCGGTTTTGAGGGAGGGGTTAAGGGGAGGGGTTGTGAAAGATTTTTCGACTACCGGGAAGCCTTAGACGCAATCTGGTACAATATTTTGCATCTTTTGAAGTGATGTCATATTTTTTCTCGAGAAATCTTGTTTCTAGGAAAGTAATCCAACGTTCTTTACTTTTGGCCGACTACAGTTTTCCAGTTTTGTTGCACTTATTGTCGACGATTACATAACAAATGGGCAAGGGCAGCGATTTGTGTTGGCTAGTGGGGGAGGGGCGCAGAATGGAAGTTGCCATCGAAGCGAAGCGCCACCATAGTTTGGTGCGACTGACAGGCATGAGCGTGTGAACGGCGTTTGGTTGCGTTGGTATAGAAGCGGAGCGCCACTAACGGTTGGCACAGAGCGTACCGTTTAAAATGTTGCCAAAATGGCTTCTATATCGCAATTAAATGGTCCTTCTCAGACCTTTCAAATTACACTGAAGCCATCTTGATATGTGGCATGATTTCTGCGCCGATAAAATTTTTGCCAAAACAGCTCCCAGATCGCAAGAAATGGCCCTTCCCAGATCTTTCAAATTGCACTGAAGACATCTAGGTATGTTGCACGCCTTATATATATTTTCCCACTTTCACGGAACTGTTACTCTTCCTCTGGTATAACCTTCCCTGCGTACCAATTTAACCATTTTGTGATTGTTGTGACATGATTGAACAATGTACACGGAAGTGAAAATCCTCCCCCCTCCTCCCCTGGTTGGATACGATACTGCACTACAGACATGTCACTGCTTGTGTAGGGCATGTGTACAACTAGAGCTAGTAGGTCCATGCGTACTGGATTTAAACACTAAAATATGATGTAGGCCTTCTTCTCCGTGAGCCACGGTCGTGAAGGTAGCCATGGAATTCGTAATAGATACCACATTCGCGCGTAGTCCGAGAATTTACAGAATATTGATAAATACGTCGGTCAAATACGGATTTGAATTAATCACTCAAATCAGCCAGTTTAGTGTTGAATACTATGTTTTGCTTGTTTTCCGATAAACAGCAATTTTCACAGAATCTCGCCAGGGGATATACTGTATTTTTGTATTTTGCCCCCCCCCCCCTATTGTTTACGCTACTAGGTATTAACCCTTAAACGACAAAAAAAAAAAAAAAAATCACTCAGAGAGAAATTCAATATGGGTCTTCTGGAATGTAGAAGAGGCCTGAGTGTAAGCACTGAGGTGGATGAAGATAGACTGTATAGCAAATGATGAATGCGTGTATACTCGAACATTCCAAATATTTGCACGAAGGACTATTGCAGTATGGGGCGGATGTACAATGAGTTAGACAGAGAAGACAACGCGCGCGAAACGCGCAAAATTTTCGAGGATTTACACCGAAAATGTCCTATATGCGACGGCTAATGTATCACAATACTTTATTCCATGATACTGTTACACCTCACCTCACCCCCTACAAAAATTATGTGTCTCAAAACGTTATTTAGACGATTTTATTTTTTGGGTCAAAAACCATAGGGGGGGGGGGCAAATGCCTGCCCTGCCCCCCCCCCCCCTGTGGCGCCGCCCCTGCTCTACTGTACCAAGTTGTTATCGGTCTCCCTCTCGATTTTCCGGGACGCATAAAAAATAAAGGTGAAGTTTACCCATGCAGACTTCAGTGGGGGAACTGAGGTATTACATCATCATCTACGGTGCCCCCACAATCACAAAAAACCTAGCGGCGCCACTGATCTCAAGCCCACTTGCAGGTCTTGTAATGATCTCCGAATTCGAAATCCAGTTGTCTGGGATGACCTTTAAGTTGATCCCTGCCATTTAAGCTTAACAGGACTTGCTGCTCTTGTACAATTTCAATCTAGTGCAGCAATTTCAATCTAGTGCAGCTTATCAATGAGTTTTCTCAAAATATTCCTACATGTAACAATATACCCAAGAACATTACCTACGAAATTTACCCCTTAAAACAGTCTTCCTGGCTCTTCCGAGCCAGCTTCTGAGGCTTCGCCCCCTTGACCACCACCGGGGTTTTGCCCCTGCATTGACTCCACCAGGGGCCCTAAGGCGGGCCCCCTATATCCCACCCGCCATGGGCTTCGCGCTTCGCGCTCGCCGTACACGCGGCTTCGCTTGCACATTTTCTAGGTCTGCGATAATTCACCCCATCCCCCCAAAGTTGAAGAAAATCTATGCCCCTGGTCCTCAGCACTTCCGCCCCGATATTCTGGCTCCATACTTGGGAAGTTCAACTGCATGGGTTTGGTATCTATGCTTATAGTATCTCTGAAGACCAAAAGAAAGCGCGTCCATTTAACCAGAGGGTTACCCTGACTTGGCGTTTCAACATATGTGGAAATAGTCATTACCTGGCAGGCTGGCAGACGCTCAACACTTTCTACAGTACTTTGTTCCGTGAAACACCAGAAACAGACTGTGTCATTATACATTTCTGATCTTGCATCCTAAAGGGTTAGAGAGGACCAGTGAAAACGGACGGTGGGCCTTTGACAGTTCCAAGGTTTTCTAGTGTTAGACTAAGTCATGTTACACATCAGCAAATAGGCCTGTGTATTAATCTACCACAGTGGCCAACAGTGTAATACCAGTTGTGCGAAACTGCCACTATGACTGTATTCGACACCCTGTTCTTGGCTGTTCAGGAACATGACGAGAACATGGGAACTCGTTCTGCAGTGTTGAACACGAACCCGTGGCACTTACAGTTACCACGGATACACGGACTGTACACTTTAGTCAAACTTCATAGTACCTGCCATGGAGTATAGAATACCCTCATCTGTGGCTCGATATTGTCTGATTCTGAAATTGTTACCTTTTCAGGGTTTTTCCACCGGAGTGAAATTTTTAGACAAAATCATACTGTACCTAAATAGGCTACCCTAGGTAATACCCCGCACATTGATAGCTCCACCTCGTAGCCAACTGCAAGGTCGCAAAATCTGACCTCACTCACTAGTGCTTATTCTAACAAAGAAGCATAGCAGGCAGCGTGAAATTTTCTAAGTCTTACCTCTCTTCCATATCAAGCGGCTACATGGATATGGAGTCAAAGCCAGGGTATCCATGTAATCCTTCAATATGCACACGTTATGTAAAATCTTTTGTGGAAAAAAATTAAGTTCTACCTATCTTTCCAGGGGTTGAAATGCCCGCTGTTCTGCTGTTCTGAGAACAGTAGTTTTAGTGCCAGAACAGTAACTTTTGAAAAGCCACTGTTCCGTGGAACAGTGTTTCCCACAAGGCGCAAATTGCAGATGTATGAATACATGCACACACATCCTTATCTATGATAAAGTAATCACACCGTGAAAATAAGAAATCACTGTAAATTTTGGCTTAAGTATGAAATGCAATCTCATTCCAGCCGTGATCAATTGAAGCTGGTTACACTTGCATGTGTTATTTCACTATGCTGCATGGTAAACCTCTATTGTGGAAATGCACATACTGAAGCAACTTTGTGGCAAAGGATAAGACGACTATTTCACGTAAATCTGCGGCGCAAAAATAACATCAGTATGTGCATTCCCATACAGTATGTTGGAGAATCCACTCATTGCTTTAGCTATAGCAATAAACTGCAATACAGTGTAACTTTTTTGCCATCACTCGAATCCCACTTGCTGTGCTGTGTTCTGCATCAACTCTGAGCATTTTTCGTTCAAAGTCTCGGGAATGGAAGATTATATACTAACAATAAACTTATGCTTAAAAAAAACATGAACAAGAAGAAAATCAGGCCATCCCACTGGTTAATTCCCATTGAATTTGAAAATTCACGTCCCCCCCCCACATTTTGGTCCAGTCGGGCAGTCATACAACTTGAGTGCATTAAACAGCAATTTGTACCTCTGTTCGTGTGCACAAACCCTATGTATGCCGAGGTACTGTGGAACAGTAAAATCTGATCCGGAACAGTAGTTTTGGAAAAAGTGCTGTTCAGTTCCGTGGAACAGTGGCAAGAAAATTCAATTTCGACCCTTGCTTTCTACTAGTGGCTATGTGGATATGGAGTCAAGGATAAATCTGTGACCAAAAACATACCTAAAGCTAACCCCTAACACAAGACTAGCATTGCAAGCAGCCTGAAAATATTCTAAGTCCTTCATACCTTTCATGAAGTGGCTATGTGGATATGGTAGTCAAAGTCAAAAGTATTACTATTACTATTTTTCAGTGTGCACGGTATATATTACAAGGCATGTGGGCATCTAGTGTAGGCTAGGTCCAGTGTGCGACCTCGTAGCCGGCTACCAGGTGATACTGTCGATGTGGGGGGTATTCTGTAATTGTACCCCTGCCATTTTCAGGCACCTCAAATGAGTACATGCATGATATCTATAACCATCCTGTCGGCGCACCAGTGCTTTAAGAAAGTGATGGACAATACTGTTTAGCTTATGTACAGTATTTGGTCTAACGTGGACGTCACTCTACCTGTACATACATAGGTACTACACACATGCTACTATGTGCATAGCCCTACCGTGCCACTGTACTATTTCATACTTTCACTGTTAACTCCATTTATTTTTCATAAGCCCGCAAGGCTGTTGCTAGGTCATTTCCTCCTGCACATGTTCTGCTTAAATTGTTGTCTTTTGGAAAAATAGCATAAGTACACTTTCGAAGGGCATTGTGCTGCAATTTCCCTAGCATTTCTTTCGTGGGAAGACATGGGTGCAAGAACAGTTCGCGAACGTGTTCTTTTGTGATTGACTCGTACGAGAAAACTGTTCTCTATTCGAGAACAGGGTGTCAAATACAGCCCAAGCATAGACCTTATGCCAAATAGCAGAAGCACCATGGGAAGGATAACATAACAGGTTAAAGGGCAAAGGAGGGCTAAGGCCCCATAAGATGCCCTGAAGTCCATACAACCTTAACCGAAAACAAACAACCAACCAACACCAAACGAGCCTAGCCCAACTAGACTCTACCACAGTTATGGAAGAACTTGTCGAAGTTAACCTTAAAGCAGTGCACCGATGTGGAGTTAACTACCCACTCAGGCAGACTATTCCACTCGTTAACAACTCTATGAGAGAAGCTGAACTTCCTAATGTTGAGCCTTGCAAAACACTTACCTAGCTTCTTACAATGGCCTCGAACCCGAGAATTACTTTGAACCTTTAAATAATTGCAAGATGACAAAGGATTCCTTTCAGAGAGAAATTTTTTTGGATAATTCCAAAATGGCAAGCTTCAGTATTGTGACAATCAACCTTCTCCATGGTGGTGATCTACTTCGGTTGTCTGTTCATGGAATAATCCTTCCAAGGATGCAGTTTCTATTTGGCATAAGATCTATGGTTTGGGTGGGATCTATCGACCCGGCTGCCGGGTCCCAAGCCAGCTTTCCTTATTTATCCGGCTCAGATATCAACCAGTCAGCGCATCCCGGGGCAAAATCAGGGAGACATTGGCAAACAGTCCTACAGTGCTACAGTAGTTCTAGTAGCATTGTACAGTAGAGCATACATGCATGCATAAGTGTGCGCATGCTAGCATAGTACAGCAGAGGATATTGTGCGTGTGGCATTGGCTAGCACAGTAAAGTACTCAGCAAGAGTATAAATATAATGTATGCACCCGCACTGACTAATGGCTCTAGCCTTTACTTTCAACATGACACTTATAAAGATGGATGATGAGTCAAATTTAAGTCGTTCTGTAGCCTTAATAAGGCTATAGAAGATTATTCAGAAAAGTGTACTTTCGTTTTGTTATTGGTGATTGCAGATTAGTTGAAAATTTGTGCTGCAGTTTGCAGCCGGACCAATAACGTACAGTGTGTACTATTGGTCCCTGGCAGCCGGGTCAGTAGCCACTGCCCATGGTTTGTGTGTGTTAAGCCTTGGCCTAGTGTCCTTTGACCCGGCTGGCTGGCCTAATTAGTACTTACTCCTTTGTCTCATTTACATGGTGTAAGCTGTGTGTATGTCCATTGAGGGATATAGGCTACAGTATGTATTTGATCCCCATACCAGGCCTGCTTTTTCAGAAAATTTCAGGTTGTCCATTGGACAACCTTAAAGGTCATTTTGCTCCACTGCCAGATTGCCCCAAGTCGTTTTGTCCCCAAGTACCTACCAGTTCGCCCCCTCAAGTTTACTAAGCCAATTTTCAAACACAGTTTTGAGTGTTCGGATTTGTTCCAACTCAAATGGAAATTCCAGCAAAAAGAGATCTGCTGAAAAAATGATCAGCATTCTGGAGAAAAAAAGATAGTCTATGTTGAATTGGAAAAAAAGTACAAAATTGAAAGGCATTTCAAAAAAGAAACTGAATGGAGTGGTAAAAGAAAGATAAAATTCTACAAAGTTGGTAGACTTTTCAAGAAAAAAATTCAACAAAATGTTTTTCTGTTTGAAATTTTAGTACATTGCTCAAAAAATCTTATTATTCGCAACAGCTTTCATTGTATGAAAAAGTTTTTATTATGGTGTCTAACTTGTATAGACAAACAACAACAAAGGAGTCTTTTGCAGCTGGCAGATGTGAGCACCTATAAGTATAGAATGAAATTTTTCAAAATAGATTATCTTCTGGAATCAATGGTGAGACTATGTCCTGCACAGAAGGAGAGAGAAACATCAATTTGAACCTCTAAATCAATGTTCTATGCATTTTTGACATAATCAGTAGACATTCTCAAGAGGCTCCTGGTAACATTTTAGGAGGCAAACTGGTCAGCACTTGGTTGCGAAGATCTTTGGGGGCAAACTGGTCACCACATTGGGGCAAACTGGCCTTTTGGGGGCAAACTGGAAGTGGGGCAAAACGACCGCAAATCCTTAAAGGCTTAGGCAGTAAGCCAAATTTTGGTTGTCTGTAAAATTTTTTGGTAGTCCAAGTGGAAGTGACAAACAGAAGATGAACATTGCTAGTATGTTGCAGAAACCTGCAGGGCATAAACACAAATGCAATGAACAGTTGCATTCATGTCACCGCCATAGTACAAAAACTTTTGTGTATTTAAATTCTGTAGGCTATGCTTTTCAATGATCTTTTCTCTTTTTTTTATGTTTCAATGATGAATGACAGTCCATACCATTGTTTTAATACCACTTCTTTAATCTTAAGGAGACATTGTGACATAATTTCTTGCTGATGTAGTGGACTGTTCAATTAAAAATAAAATCTACTGTAGGGCCTAGTTGTCCTTTTGATGAGCTCAAAGAGAGGAAGTGGTTGTCTGGTCACTCTGGTGCAGTTTGTTTTTTTGTATGTTTTGGCATAATTACTATGTGTAGGAGCACAGGCAAAGAAGGGAAATTCTTTTTGCCTTTCCCTTCTTTTGAAAAGAAATATTTTATGCAAAAACGAAAGCTTTACTAGTCAGCAAGACTTGCCTCTGTACTGGCATACTATTTATTAGGGAATTAAAAGTGTCTGCATGCAACTTTTGTCATGTACGTGATTTTAATGCAAAATTTTGGCATACTTGGTGTGTCTTTAGTTAAGGTTCCCCACTCAATATGTCAAGAGCATTATTAGGGCAATAATATGGGATTATTCTGGCCTAAACACTTTTCCAAAAATTAGGTGTACATTTTCAACCTTTGTAGAGACAACGCATCAAGAGGCAGGGGATCATGAAGTCATCTAACATCATGAGTGGTCACCCACTGTTCAACTTGTAGCATGATGTGACAGAATAGAAATATGCATTTGTCATTATACATTTTTAAAGGCAATTTAAGAGGCATTCTGAAACATTTTGTTAAGTCCCAGACCCTATGGTTGTTATTACTCCCCTCGGCCTTCTCGCTCACTTCTTATTGGGCGAACACGCTGATCATCGGAATTCGTATAGGTTATATTAGCATCACTATTTTGTAATTATTTACCACAGAGCTTCCAGGTCTTCCTCCACTGGAAAGTGGACACTCACGTAGATGTTACCCCTGAGGAACCCTGCACAGGGTCACCGGATCCCACAACTTTCGGAGAGCACTCCTCGCAGAGCAAAAAAGTTCATACTTTTGTTCATTTGTGGAGACTTTTTCTCATGCAGAGTCACTTTTAACCTAAAGTGTAAATTTCTAAAACATGAGATTACAAATTAAGAAATGTTTCAAATTTGATGGGACTAGAGGCCTGGGAAGTGCCATTTCCTGCGAGGCATTTTGATAACAATTTTCCCATACACTATGGTGTGCCAACCGTAGTTTTGGTGCTCCGCTAGCTAGTGTGGTGATGGTACTTTTGGACAAACTCCCCCTTCTAATTAAAATTTTCCTTTGAAAAGTCCCTGCTCTCTATGCCTCTGTCTGGAATGATGGAATTTGCCATAAGGGAGACCCAAAAAGTTTTTTGCACAGTTTGTGTGCATGTGCACACTTTAAGCCTTTAGCCCCTCAATAGCCAGCTCCTGGCACCCCTGTGAAGTGGATCATGAGGTTTTCTTTCATCAAAATTGCAGGGACCCTGTTTAATGCCACTACATGCTGTCCAGTTTGCATGTGGACACCTTTCTTCGAAACCTATTTGTTTCAGAGGAGATGGGGTTTCACTTCCATGGTTTCCCCTCTTACCCTACTGAATTAGGTGATTGGTGAAGTCCTCCTTTTACAGAAACAAAAAACGGTAACCCTAGTCCATGTCATCACTCCATTATAGGTGTTGGCTATGGACACACATGTACATGCACATGTCAGTTAACAATGCATTTGTTGTTCCACCACTGGTGACCTCAGATGACCTTTGAACACTACCGGAAACAACAGAAATTTAGTTTGCCCTTTACAAGTCAACTAGTCTCAGCTTCCACTTTGCAACTTTTTCACTAATTGTAATTTCTGCCGAACTTAAAATTTCCTTTTAAATGTCTAGAATAACAACAAACCACCACTTGTACCGCACACTACAATGAAATGTATTTGCAAGCAAATACAGTTATTCTACTTGTAAGCTGTTTTTAATTATAATTTAGTCACAGCATCCTTCACTCAAATCCCTCAATAGAAAGTTAAAAATGAAATTACTTATGAATTTACCAGAGGTATGCTTTTGAATAATATGTTGTTCTCCATAATTTTATCCTTTGAATGGTACGAATATTCAGCCATCCATTTTGTTTGGCCACAAAACAACACATTTTGGAGGTATGGTCACTGTCCTTTCTAGAGGTGTCATGTTTATAAGCAGTTTACAAGAATTTTGTAGTTCCTCATCTGGTGACCTCAGATGACCTTAGAACTCCACCAAAACCAACAGGGATTTTTTTCTTAATATGACAAATCTGTATACCAAGTCTGAAAAGTAACCATCATTCATACGGTACTGTATCTTGAAATATTGTGTTTTTGACCTCATTGACCACTGTCCTCCAGTAAAAACAATAGGAACCTTCCTTGCAGTATTACAATCTACATACCCAGTATGGAAAGTATCCCATCATTGCTATCTTGAGATAACATGTTTTCAAGTGATTTACAAGGTTTGTGTACAGTAGTTTCGTCTCTGATGACCTTTGATCTCCACCAAAAGAATAAGGTTTTTCCTTGTGAGATGTCAGATCTATATGCCAAGTATTAAATTGTGCATCCATCCTATCTTGAAATATCTTGTTCACAAGGTGTTTAGTTTCTGACCTCTGGTGACCTCAACTGAATTCAGTTCTTGCCATAAAAATAAAAGGGTTCTGTCTCTTAGTATGAAAGTATGAAATGTATCTGTGCTTTTTACCTTGAGATATCTTGTTAACAAGATTTTAGGTTTATGACCTCTGGTGACCTCAAATGCTTGACCTCCACTAAAAACAATAGGGTTTTTCTCAATATGATAAATCTTTAAAACAAGTATGATAAGAATCCATCATTGCTATCTTGAGATATCGTGTTTACAAGCGAAGCATCACAAGCACACATACATACACCCACATATATGCAACCCCCACCAAAAAAAAAAACACAAACTAGCCAGTGTGATTGCATCTAGATTCCTTTTGCAGGCAAGGAATCAAAAACTTTTTTTTCACAAAGGGGTAAAGCAAAGAAACAAAACTGAGATGACAGGGAAATAAACTGCGGAAATGGTATCGTCTTTCAACTGGAAGATAACTGTAGGAGTTAAAACATCTTTCTTAAGGTCCAACCAGCTTTACCTGTAGTGATATTAAGTGTGCAAGACAATCTACCCATCAATTTTGTCAAGAGCAGGGATGAATAGCATAGTCAATGATACAGTATGTCCAGGCTACTGCAATGCCATGACACTCGTCATAACAACTGACCATTTAGATTGTCTCAAGTGGCAATGTAGGAAAGAGATCCAGGTAAAAAACACAGTTGTGAAAAATATATTTGATCACAAAGTTGGTTTTGCAAAAGTCATTTATCCTTTGAGGAGACTCTGAAATTGGTGGACATGTAGCATGGAACAAACTTAATACAAAAGCAACTGGAAATATTGTCCAAACACAGAACGTTTAGTACATGTTCTGTAGAGAAACATATAAAGTGGTGATGATAAGTACCGAACAATGTCAAATTGGTGTGATGAAGGCAAATTGGTCAGATTGATGATAGTAAAATTAAAAAACGTAAATATTTCAAAGGACATAAGGTAGAAGGACAGTGAATGTTGTAAATGTCTCACTATATGAGTATAAACTGTGTCAGTTAAACATAGCTTATTTAGATGTGTGAATAAACCAAGGAAATATCATTTATAAATTTAAGAAGTCTAAGCCTTGTAGTAGAGCAGGGTTGGGCACAGGGCCAATAAATTTTGGGGTGAAGCTTGGGGACTTCAGATCTGAATTTTACCAAAATAAAATGTAAAGTTTGAAAACTTACGAGGAGTGAGATTTAAAACACACTCTTTGCAATCAGAGCCAAGGGGACTGCATGAGTGGGGGTTTTATATATCTTGGGATAGTGGGCAACACAGACAAAGGTATTGGGATGTATTTAATCTGAAAACTGCACTTCGTCCTTATAGTGCATGCAGTAGAGTGAGTTCTTTTTCATTAGTTTATGTTGTCACAGCTGCAGTCTATTTCTTCTGCATGCCAACAGAGTCCAGATCAATAAGGCTCGCAAACTGCTATTAATCTGTCTGCTGTCAGTCTGCTTTAGAATATGTTCTATTTGTACTTATATATCTTGTCATTTTTCTGCCCTACAGATTTGAGATCATTAATATGGCAGGCAAACTTGAACAAGTATCGGTTGCTTTAAAAGAAGGAAGAAGAGAACTTGTCCTTAAAGGGTCAGATGTTAGTGAAGTGATTTCAAAACATGGACTTGACCAACGTATTTTTCAGGTCAAACTTCTGAACTTCTTAGAAATATCAGATGCCTCTCTTGAGGAACTTGGAGATGAAATCGAGCAACTACAACAACTGAAAAACCTTATCTTGAGAGGAAATTTGTTACAGACAATACCAGAAACACTTGGTGAACTCAGTGTTCTTAGAACATTAGATTTGTCAAGAAATAAGATAGATGCATTGCCTGATAGCATTGGGAATCTGTCAGAACTGTACTACTGTGATGTTAGTGGTAACCAACTCACAGAATTACCTGAGACTATGTCTAAGTTGGAGCACCTTACAGTGTTGGATGTATCCAACAACAAACTAAGTAGTTTGTCATGTGTCTGTCTCCCAGAACTAACACATCTCAATGAGCTACTTGCCTCTCAGAACGAAATAGAAAGTCTGGATCACAACATCCGAAATTTATCTGCCTTGAAAAAATTGGATTTGTGCAATAACAAGTTAACAGTGATACCTGCTGATTTGGCTTCCTGTAGTAAGCTAAAGGAACTCCTTCTGAAAGGCAACCCATTGAAAGATTCCAGGTTATCAAAATTAGTCAAACAAAACCATTCTATTAAACCAATTCTGGAAAACATTCGCACGAGAGGTGAAAAAAGTACAAGAAGTGTTCCATCAGAAGAGCAAGGGAAGAAAAAGAAAGGCAAACAAAAAAAGAAAATATCATCCAAAAATGATCAAGTTGATGAACTTCCAAAACTCATTATAAAGATTTTACATTTTAAGGAATCTTCATCTGGAACTGAGGTGAAGATAACTGAATCTGTTGCAGATGTGAGACCTTACATCGTCTGTTGTGTAGTAGAAAATATCAACCTTCAGAAAGGAAACATGTTCAAGCAATTTATCAAGCTACAGGTATGAAGCGCTCTACAAGAAAAGTCCTGAACTATACTTTTTTTTAAGGAGAAATGAGTTTAGTTACACTCCAAAACACTCATTCAGTATTAATGTACAAAGACTGCAGACAATGTTACCTGACTTTGAGAAGCAGGGGTGGGGGACGGGGAGGGGGGAGGTTTCGGGTGAAGGTAGAGCTACTTGGAAGTTCGATATTGGCTTCAAAGGGTCAATTTCTTCATGCCAAATGGTTCAAATTCTGTTTAAAAGTTTATTTGTATCCCAGCTATCAATCTCAGCATCCTTTACAAAACAGTTTCATTGCCTTAGGCCAATAGTTTTTATACCAGTACTGCTACAGATACTTAGCTTGGTGACCCTTTCCAAACAATCTACTATATAACCTCCTTTTATTTTCAGCATTTTAATGTGTTTTATCACTGAGCAACCACTTAAGTGTGCAGTCTACATCTTGCAGATCTGCATGTGTCATTGACAAATCAAAGTGACTTACATATTTGTAGGTGTAGTTTGAATTTACCCATCATTTTAAGTCAATCAGGTGAAGCCTTCATTGTAGTGACCAATCACAAAGCTTAAAGACCTTACCATTAAGGATGATAAGAGGGTGCCATAACAGTGGAGGACTCATTCTATCTTAATGGCTATGTCAGATATAGTCAAACTTATATGTCAAATCTTATTTTTTTAACAGATCGTTTTCTTGACTCTTGTGATTTTTGTTCTTTGTACATTGCCATTGAGTGTGGTACACAGTAATGTGCACCACAAGTTTTTCAACCTTAACCTTATACAAAACTGCTTGGATATCTTTTTTGCAGACAAAATTTCATGATGGTCCTTTGTGTATGAAAAGAACTGTAGCTACCATAGCAACCCATGACATGCAAGCCATCCATTCTCCTTTGTTATATGATGCCAGGTTGCCACAACTTATTGAGGTGAGTTCTCTTTAGATAATGATAAAGACAATGGCGACAGGGACAGTTATAGCCACAGCAATGACAGTAGTTGTGGTCACTGGCAGTGATGATAATTTAGGTTTATAAAGCCCAGTCTAGAAAAAGAAGTAAAAAAGGCAACTGCTCAATGGGGCATTACAAAAAGTAAAGTGAAAGCACAGAAAAAAATGAGAGTATAGTGAGCTAATACAGGTGTAAGTTGATATATATTTGAACAAGTTCAGAAATGATTAGGTACTTGGCTCCACACTTTGCAATTCATAAGTCTTCAGAGAAGGATTTGATGCAAGTAAAGTAGGATATGTTGTATAGACCTTATACACATGAGCCACAAGTTCATAGAAACAGAAGTGCCCCCTCAGCCAGAGGACAACCTCTTCATACATTTTCTATACATGTGATGATATTACACTTAGACTTCTTTTGCCAGAAAAAGTTATATATTGAGGAAGTTTTATTATGGCATAGTTTAATTTACCTTTGTGCTGTAACCTCTCACTTTTGGATTATTAAGACAAAGCCAACAGCAATCATTACACTTTACCAAGTTGATGTTCATTCAACCTACAGTTGTTGGTCTACCAATATGTGAAGTTTCAATTTTTGTTTTTGATAAAGCTGTCTTTACTGTTGATTCTAAAATGGTAGGTTTATATATATATATGTTTTGGTAGCTTGTTTGTTTTGTTTTTTTCCGGCCATCTTGGTTGACCTAGATCTGGATAGAACAGTTTAGAAAAACAATTTTAGAATATTAATGATAGAATAAGAACAGGGTTCAGGAGAAATTCTGTCAAAAATATGGTTAATGATTATTTTGTGCATTATGGTATATATTATTAGTATTATAACATTGGTGAACATTTTGTTTTTGATTCCTTGACCGAAGAAAGCTATGCGATGGTGATGTTGTGTGTGTGATGCTTTTGCTTGTAAACACGATATCTCAAGAGGGGTCACTCCGAGGGATCTCATACTTGGCATGTAGATTGCCCATATGGAGTAGATGATCCTTGTTTTTAGGTGGAGGTCAAAGGTCATTTGGGGTCACCAGAGGTCAAAAGGTTATAACCTTGTAAACACGATATGTCAAGAAGGGTAATGTTGAGGGATCTCATACTACCATGTGGATTGCCATATGGAGTAGATGATCCCTTTTGTTTTTGGTGGAGGTCAAAGGTCATTTGTGGTCACAAGAGGTCAAAAGGTCAAAATGTGGTAAACATTATATCTCAAAAAGGGTAACTCTGAGGGATCTCATACTTAGCATGTGAATTGCCCATTCTAAGTAGATTATGCCTATTATTTTTGGCTGAGGTCAAAGGTCATTTGGGGTCACCAGAGGTCAAAAGCTTAAATCCTTGTAGACACGATATCTCAAGAAGGGAAACTGAGCGATCTCATACCTAGAATGTGGATTGCCCATATTGACTAGATGATTCCTGTTATTTTTGATGGAGGTCAAGGGTCATTTGGGGTCACCAGTGGTTAAAAGGTGAAAACCTTGTAAACACAATATCTCAGGAAGGGTAACTGTGAAAGATCTCATACTTACCATGTCTATTGCCCACATTGAGCAAATCATCTCTTTCATTTTTGATGGAGGTCAAGGGTCATTTCGGGTCACCAGTGGTCAAAAGGTCAAAACCTTGTAAACATTATATCTCAAGAAGGGTAACCATGAGGGATCTCATACTTACCTTGTGTATTACCCATATTAAGTAGATGATCCCTATTTTTGGTGGAGGTCAAATGTCATTTAGGGTCACCAGAGGTCAAAAAGTCAAAACCTTGTAAAGACAATATCTCCAGAAGGGTAACTGTGAGGGATCTCATTTATAGCATGTGGATTGTGCATATTGATTAGATGATCCCTATTATTTTTGGTGGAGGTCAAAGGTCATATTGGTTCACCAGAGGTTAATAGGTTAAAAATGTTGTAAAATACTATATCTCAAGAAGGGTAACTGCGAGGGATCTCATACGTAGCTTGTATATTACCCATATTGAGCAGATGATCTCTATCATTTTTGGTGGAGGTCAAAGATCATTTGGGGTCACCAGAGACCAAAAGGTCAAAACCTTGTAAACACAAATTCACAAGAAGGATAAGTGTGAGGGATCTCACACTTGACATGTGGATTGTTCATATTGAGTAGATGATCCCTATTAATTGTTGTGCAGATCAAAGGTTATTTGAGGTCACAAAAGGTCAAAACCTAGTAAACATGATATTTAAAGGAGGATAACTACAGTATGAGGGATCTCACACTTGGTCTGTGAATTGTTCATATTTAAATATGTAGGTCATTTTGGGTCACAAGATTTCAAAAGGTTTTGACCTTATTAACATGATATCTCAAGTAGGATTTTAGGATCTTATGCTTGTCATGTGGGTGATTCATGTTTGTTGCAATATATCCATATGGCAAGGAATCACTAAGCCTTTTGGCTTTCTGGTTACAGCCATCTTAGTTGAGCTGAATCCTGACAGAAAAGTTAAAAATCAAAAGGAGCATTGAATATTCCTCATAAACTATAGACACATATCAAGAGCAATTGTGTCAAAAATATTTGTAATAAATATTTTCTCTGTTATTATTTTTTTTTATGATATTGAATCATTACAATATTGGCAGCCATTTTGCTTTTTCCATTGATCTGCATGGACCTTTATTTAAAAAAATAGCTTTGAAACATTTCCCATAAAATATGAACAAAAATTAAGAGAAATTGTGTAAGAAATATGTTTAGTAAATTATTTTTTCTATTATTTATATGGTAGTATTAAAATATTGGCAGCCATGTTGGTTTTAGCTCACACACTTACGTGTGTGAGGTTATGGTATGAGGTTTTTGCCGTCAGCTTTTAGAAACAGCATGCATTTCTTCATCTTTTGAAATATGCTGCTGGAATTTTGTCAGTGTGTTTTTTGCCAAAATGATATTTTTTTGTTGGGAGCACTTTTGGATATCATGTATGAAAATTGATTTATAAGCCATTTTCTTGATGTTTTCTTGGTATTTTACAGTATCAAGTCAGCTTTGCACACATCACACAACCCTACTCTAGTAATAGGAAAGTGGGCACTGCTTGTTGACATAGTGGATCATGTTTCTCTCACCAAGATCTTGAGTAGAGCTTATTATCATGGTTCATTAAATGTAGCAGCCACTTTGTTTTCCACTTGACTTATTCCTTGAAAAACGCTGTCTCTGTTGATAAGAAGTGAATTCAATAGGAGTGGATAACAAGCAAGCTTGTGGGGAATCTCCTTCAGTTCCATAGACGAGGGAATTGCCCCTGGGCCTAACAGTAGATGTATGCAGCGCTTGTTTGAATGCTAGTCATTTTGGCCATATGTGTAGGAAACTACTTTTGTGAAAGAAGAGCATGAAATATAAATTCACCGAAACAGAGTAAAGGAGACCATTCTGTTTCAATAAAAACATAGTTTTTCATGACTCCTATTTCTGGAAAATGAGGCTTTGCAAAAGTTGCAGCATATTCTGTTCCTGAAGTTTAATGAACAACCATGTAGGCCCTAAGTGTCAAGATTTTTGACTTGTTACCTTGCTTGATTACTTTGTATTTTTCCTCACTCTTATGGCTATCATGCATGCATATTAAGAACATCTTCTTAACCTACCTATTCATGCTGTACAATTAAAGCAGTTTGCTCTTTTCTCTCCCTCCTTCCCATAAAGACCCTTTTGTGATATAAAAGCTAAAGAAAATACCTTCAATTTTTTTACATCAAACCTTGTAAAAGTTAAAAAGTATAAAACAAATATACAAGAAGACGTGCAAAGAGAGACATGTATAAATTTTGTACGAAGACCAAAGTGCAAAACATCACTCTCTGTCATATAGCAGAACAAATGAAGTGGTTGCTTGAACAAAATAGCAGTTGCCAGTGTGTCCAAAATTAAATAGTTGCATTGTGCAGTGGCACTATGTGTTTCATTATGTTTAGTGTTTCAGGAATCTGTGGCGTAATACTGTAAGATTTATACTCGGAGAAGATCTAGCCCTGAAAATCTGTTTCCACATGCACATTCCTTTTCCTAAATTCATTTTGAGTTTTCTTTCATTTTGATGGTAATTCAAGGTGTATTAGTGGATAACTCAGACTAGAGTAAGAGGAAAAATGTGAGAACTTTGCCAGTGTATAAATAATTGCCAATTCTGATCACATGACACATTTGTGTGAGCACAGCAGCATTGCTGCTCTAGTTTCAGCCATCTTGGTTGACCTGAATCTCAACACAACGTCTGTAAAAGTAAACTTTCAATAGTCACAATAAAATATGAACAACTGTTAAGAGCAGTTGTGTCAAAATTACTTTGTTAATTTAATGATTAGTTTTGGCTGCCATTTTGAATTTTGTTGCTAGGGAAAAATGCTCAGTTCTGCTACCATGTCAGTAGGCAGAAATGCCCTGTTTAGGTCAAGAATGCATGAATCAGCCTTAAAAAAACTGAACCTCAGATCTGGGTGCAGTGCAAGTACTGTCAGAATACTCATCAGATTTGGCTGAATTGCAGCTGGGTTGACACTGTTGACATTGTTTAGGAATGAGAGACAGTGACAGATGTTTTTACTTCAAATATTTATAGGCATTGTTACAAAAAATAGTACTAAATACATATGAAGTGGAAACTTGATCACAGCTGTCAGAACTTTAAGTACCATGTTATTAAAATGTTTTTCTTGGGAATTGGAATTTTTAGAACAAAGGACACTCTTTAGGAGACAGTAGCCTCTGATTCTCTGTTCCTTTATTTAATTCCTCATTTTTGGTTTCGATGATAAGAGAAACCTATGCAACTGTGCTGGCGTGTGTATGTATGTATGTATGTGTGTGTGTGTGTGTGTGTATGTGTGTATGTGTGTTTGTGACACTTGCTCGTTAACACGATATCTCAAGAAGGGAAACTCTGACACTTCTCAAACTTGGTACATAGGTGCCCCATATTGAGAGGAAGAACCCTATTGTTTTTGGTGGGGGTCGAAGGTCATCTGGGGTCACCAGGGGTCAAACTCTGAAAACCTTGTTAACACAATATCTCAAGGTAGAAAACTTGGACGAATTTCATACTTAGTAGGTAGATGCGTTATGGGAAGAGGAAGAAGCCTATTGATTTTGGTGGAGGTCAAAGGTCATTTGGGGTCACCAGGGGTCAAACTCTGAAAACCTTGTTAACACGATATCTCCATGTAGGAAGCTTGGATAAATTTCATACTTAGTATGTAGATGTATTATAGAAAGAGGAAGAACCCTATCGATTTTAGTTCAGGTCAAAGGTCATTTGGGGTCATCGGGGGTCAAACACTGAAAACCTTGTTAACACAATATCTCGATGTAGGAAGCTTGGATAAATTTCATACATAGTATGTAGATGCCTTATGGTAAGGCAGAGAATTCTATTTCTTTTGGTGGAGGTCAAAAGTCATCTGGGGTCACCAGGGGTCAAATGCTGAAAACCTTGTTAACAGTATATCTCGATGTAGGAAGCTTGGATAAAATTCATACTTAGTATGTAGATGTGTTATATAAAGGGGAAGTACTTTATCGATTTTAGTGGAGGTCAAAGGTCATTTGGGGTCATCGGGGGTCAAACTCTGAAAAACTTGTTAACACAATATCTCAAGGTAGAAAGCTTGGATGAATGTCATACTAAGTATGTAGATGCATTATGGGAAGAGGAAGAACCCTATTGTTTTTAGTGGAGGTCAAAGGTCATCTGAGGTCACTGGGGGTCGAACACTGAAAACCTTGTTAGCACAATATCTCAAGGTAGAAAGCTTGGATGAATTTCATACTTAGTATGTAGATGCATTATGGGAGGAGGAAGAACCCTGTTGTTTTTGGTGGAGGTCAAAGGTCATTTGGGGTTACTGGGGTCAAACTGAAGACCTTGTTAACATACTATCTTGATGCAGGAAGCATGGATAAATTTTGTGCATAGTATATAGATGAGTTATGGAAAGACAAAGAATGCTATTGTTTTTGGTGGAGGTCAAAGGTCATCTGGAGTCACCGGGGGTTAAACCCTGAAAACCCTGGTAACATGATATCTTGACATAGGAAGTTGGATGAATTTCATACTTAGTATGTAGATGCCTACTGGTGAGAGGAAGAACCCTATCACTTTTGGTGGAGGTCAAAGGTCATTTGGGGTCATCAGGGGTCTGGCCTTAAAAAGTTTGCAGTCACTTCATACTACTGTAATTCCATGATACTGTAGGTGTGTATGAATCATCGAAACCACAATGCATTTTTGCATTCTGGTGTTGTAATACTTCAGTGACCCTTGGTTGTGGCCCCTGTTTTACCCAGACTATCTATAAAGCACAGACATTTTTCACAAGTGGGCCCCTGGTCCTTGGATCCTTTCTTTCACCCTTGTATGTCTGTCTTTATTTATTCGCACAGATTATTCCCCTAATGAAAACCAAACCTGTCACAGCAGCTGCTCTCATGTCAGAACTACTCAAGGAAGCTGACGAACAACGTAAGGCCCAGAAACGAAACACAGTGTCTGGTGTTCATAAGTGAGTGTTGCTTGTTTGACACAGTTTCAGGCCAGGCTTCACAAGTAGGATCAAGGACATTAACTTTTAAGCAAAGTCTCTCTGCTCAAATTTGTAAAGATTATTGTATTTGCTACCAGTGTTACAGTACAAGGTAAATTGTAGTGTGCCTGGAGCTGTTGAAATGCATGTCATGTGTATGCACACTTCTACCAAAGTTTGAGATTGTTAATGAACTGAATCAGGAAATTATGTATAAGATTCAACTTGAACCTTCAAATTGCTTCAATTTGATCCATCCTATGTATATTTCAAAAGGATATGCTTCAGTAATGTAGTATATATTTTGTCTTTAGTCAACAGTTACGTGGTAACTTGTCAGTATGTAGTTCTGTGTGTGGTTTGGGGAGGGGTCTACATTTAGTGAAAAGGTACACTCAAAGCCTACATAGTTTTTGTCCATGGCATTCAGACTGAATGTATCTTTAGAGACCTTGAAAAAGGAAAGTGAATGTCCATGGTTTTTAATTTTGAATCTCTGCCTTACTCCTATAATGCCTTTACTATAGAAATTTGAACATTTAGGTATTGTACCACACATTCATATAAATCTGTGTATAAGATCACAGAAACAGGCCTGCCTAGTGTAAAAGGTACCCTATATTGGATATTATTAGTGGTAATCTATCATCTATAAGTTGGTATAATTGGAAACAATATCCACTAATTACTGTCACTGATAGCGAATATTGATATAAAAGTTGCTCCGTCATCTGATTCTTTGGTTACATGTAGGGAAAAGGTCATACATTTCACAATTTTGTATGTATTTGTTTACATTTGAAATTCAAAAATAGGAACTTCACTTGTGACACAGATGTGTACACGGATGTGCATGATATGTGCTTTCTTAAAGTTTCAGGGAAAGTGCAGTCACCCCAGTATAAATCAGAAGACTGCCCTCTTCCCTATTAACTGAAGATATGTTTGATAAAATATAAAATGTGCTGGATAACTCTTTATATCTTTAATAAGCAATATTTTTGTTTTGAAACTTCAAGGGAAGAAAGGGTTTTGTAAGATTTATCTGTTGCGTCTTAATAAAGTGGGGATGACTGCTTGTGTCTTTGAAACCTTTTTCCTTCCAGATATTTGGATCTCCTTTCAGGGCATGAAAGGTATCCATGTCTCATGAATAAAGATGGCAGTGTGATATCTTTTCCTCCAATTACAAATGCTGATATCACCAAGGTAGGTAGTTGTTTATTACCGGGGAATTTTGGCTGACAAATGAGAAAACGAGTAAGTGAAGAAAGGGAAACCTTAGCTTCTTCCTTTATTGGTGACTGTCAGTGCTATAAATCTTGTTCTTAAAGGGGACCTAAGGTCTAATATTAGTTTCAAAAGATTATTATTGAGTTTGGGAAATGACACTCATTGGTCAAAGTCTCATCATCATAACTTATTTCATCGCCAAGATTAAAGTGTTGAAATGAACTCACTTCGTTAACGTAAAGGGATTATGTACTACTTTGCTTTCATTCTTGTACTACCTGCCTTTGTTTTTGAAATGATTAAATGACTTTGGAAAATCACCCATCACATGGAAATAGCTAAAGGAAAATCAAACAAAAGCAAATGTAGGTAATGTTAACACAGTAGTTCATAAATATCACAAATTATTATGCCATCTGCTTGTGGGTACTATATCTCAACACTGGAATAAGCTATTCGAAAAGGAGATGGACCAATGGCTTTCGTTTTGCAACCTGTAGAATATATATTTTTGAAATGGTAGACTTTCTTTCCTGTATAATGTCAAAAGATGTGAATGTGGAAGTACATGATGCTTACAGCACAGAAACCTGCTGAAGAAAAAGTCAGGTGAGCCCCATGCATACATGATTAGACCTACTATGGGGGAGAGGGAGGTAGGGAGCTGTTGCTACCCCTCCCCCCCCCCAAAAAAAAAAAAAAAAAAACGGAAGGGCTTTTTGCTTTTTTAATAAAGTCCTTTCTGAAATATCATTGCCACTGACAAGTGTTCTGATTCTCATTGCCACTGCAGTGGTCAACTGGTTAGAGCATCCGACTTGCAGCCGGGAGGTCTAGGGTTCAAATCCTGGCCGGGTCATACCAAAGACTTTAAAAATGGAACCTACTGCCTTTGTGCTTGGTGCTCAGCATAAACAATGGAGTAGGGAAAACAAGCCAGTGAGCCACAACTGGAAAAAAGGCCGTGGTCATCTCGACTTGAACCAATTGGTTGGAAACTGGGACGTTAAACCTCATCTAACCTAACCTCATTGCCATCAGTGAAGGATGGCCTGTTGTGATTATGCCGTATAGTGAAATTCCAAAAGTGGATATGCATAGTCATTACCATGACAACCTCAAGGTTGGGAGATCGATTAGGCATTCAAAATCTATATTGATAGACCATGGCATAATATTCCTTGAAATATCATAATAGTCAATTGTACAAAATCTTGAAATAAATTATGAGCAATATGGTGCTTTTTCACATTGGTATCTGAAGATAATTTCAGGAAACAAGTATTTGTTTTAATACCCCTTTAGTTGACCTATCTCTGATGCATTTAATAAATCACAGGAAATGCTATCACAGTAGTAGCAATTTAAAAGGACAGTGAGACATTCCACCCTTATTCATTTAATGTTTTTTGTTTGTTTGTTCATTCATTTGTTTGTTCGGAAAAGAAAGGGCTTGCTATTGAAATAACTTACCGGTTACGTGTTATAGCAAGTTTCTCCCCATTCTTCACACCTGCCATTATCCATACTTCTCTTAAATTTGACTTAGCTATAATAATCAACTCAAATAATGACATTCTGGAAAGCAAGGGTTGAAAGTTTCCAGCAGGTCTGATATGTTTGCTGTCATCCATTTTGAAGGGCAAACAATCTCGCTCAGACAGTAACTATTCACTGTGCTATGTTTATTTCCGACCCTTGTCCCTAGCCCCTCCCCTCATCAACAAAAAGAAAAAAACTTAGCCACCTCACCTTCCAGATAATGCCACAGTAATGTGTACTGAGTTTAAATTGTTTAAGGCTATCAGGCCTCAATTTTAAGAAAGTTGTCTGCCATTTTTGGGTGTCCAAAAGAAAATTGAGAAGTCCACAAAGAAATTTGCAGTAACCCTAGAAGCAGTCTGTTAACTTGTTGCATGGACTTTGGTTGTCCAATGGACAACCAACCCATCATTTTTTGGGTGTCCATCACAAATTTTGGTCGTCACGGGCGATCAGACGACTGTTAAAGTCAAGCCCTGGCTATATCCATACACTATTGTGAGTGAGCTGTCGGCAAGGCACTGAGTACACCACTGTCTTGTACAAGTCATCATTGACCAATCATAGTGGTGCAGTTGTTGTTATTCTTGGATGTCAATCAAAATTGCAGTCACATTTGTTAATAGAGATATCTGGAGATTCCCAAATACGCTTGTGGTGATGCATCGACCCCTTTAAAACTTTTATGGGCAAATGAAATAAAGACATGGCGCATCATTTTGAGATTATTACAACATACTTGTTTGTTTTAGTTTCACAAGGGTATTATTTTCTAACTTCATACACTAATGGTAGGATAACCACTCAGGAATTGAATGCTTTATTTTGTCAGAGTGCTGGAGAAACCTTTAGAAATTGAAAGTACATTATGAATGTTTTCATTGGATGTGGGTAATGTACTTTTTTGTAAATGAGTATAATTTCATCATGAAGGTATATTTATGTGCCTGTATTTCCTTTATCAAGAGGTTCATTAGTACACAGCAGTTTACAGCAATATAAAATAATCACCAGTCCAAACCAGTTTAATTAACTAAATACACTACAGTTATAGAAAGACTTATTGATAGGAGCAAACGAATTAAAATGCACATGTCAGAATAGAAAATACAACATCAATTTGTACAAAAGGATAAGGTCTTACCAAAAATGGATCTCTGTTTCGAGCATTTGATCTTTAGTTATAGAATAATCATTGCAATCATGCACAGTAGATAAAAGAATGCTTGAACAATTGTGTTCTGTGTTTTGAAACTGACTGGTATTTCTTACTTTATGTTTTGAATGACTCCTTAGAGAGGCATGGCGAGGATGATCTATCTTCCACTATGATAAAGTTATAACAATTACTGTTGCCAAGGAGTCTGCTAACATCTGTGTTTTCCATGTCATTATTCATGAATCAGCATTACATTTCAAATTAATCCTTCAGGATAGAGTATCCGTGGTTTCAGTGTGAACTGTAACTTTATGAAATCAAGTGGTCTAATATTTCATGGAAAGTTTATAATTTACTTGTAAAGAAAGTATGTAGTGGTGACATAGTCCTCTTGAAATTTACCACAAAGTTAATTTCCAATTTGATAAGAGACAGAATCAATTTCAGATACTTGACAACAGCTTCATCAAAGAGTAGATTCCTCTTCAGAAGTCACAAAGTGCCATGTTCACGGTTTTGATTCTTCCAGATCAAATAAGTACTGTGCGTGCACTTTCACATTTGCTTTAATCTGAGACAGTGTTTCTATACCTTTCCCTTACAATCATGTCAACCTTTCTCTGGGGAAATAAAATCAAGCTCTCATAGTGTAATCCTTTGTAACTATGATAGTTCATAGCTATTCATATTCTGTTTCACCTTGTTTCACTTCCTCATTCAGGAGTATCTAAGTTTGGTATTTGTGACACACACGAATAACAAAGTTTATATCCAGACCATTACTTCTCCCACTTTTGTGTTAGAGTTATTTAGACGGTGGGCCGAAGCCCAAAATTCACTTGTTTCGTGATCCCTCTCAGGGAAGTACTTGTAAAATTGCTCAAAAATCGTAAAAATATGTAACTAAGATGAAATTACGTGTTACCACGTGCAAAAGTTGCACATTTTGTAGATATTAAGTGAAATATCAGCCAAAATTTTTAAACATTGCTGTTCACGAACGTGCCATGAGATTGCGCAAGAATTCGTGTCAGCAACCAATAGCAGATCAACTAGAGCCCCACATGACCTTGATGAAACGTAAACATTACGGAATTATGTATATGCACCCGCAATATCACAGTTACTGAACTCTCCTAGTTCGCGAGATTCTGTGCGTAAAACCATTAAAAAATGGATGCATGGAGCTTACTTTTGAAGGTTAACTGTGCCTATTTCCAAGCCTTCTAGAAAAAGTCGAGCATTGCATTTCTGTTTGGAAGGAGCTGACCAGCAGTGAGACCGTAGCAGCTCAGAACATGATGCAGCAATAGTCATGTTCGCCAGTCATTTCGCTAAACCAGTGCGTAACGTTACACCTATTGCTAAGACACGCTTTGTTTACGACAGTATGACTATGACACACTATTATACAGTGTAACGTTCAGACTCGGAGGGCAGCGGAGAGAAAAGCAGAGACACATCCTATTAAGTTAAGTAATTTGACTTTCTCAGTGTATTTTAATGGGAGTAATTGCAGAATACCCTGCATATAAGCTCTGGGAAAAGGTAAGGTGACGGATTCTAGGCAAAATGAAATTTGGAAATGACTCACCTATGTTTCTAAGTAACTTACTTCAAAATGACAAGACCCTATGATAATACAAAGTCAGAAGTCAAATTGTTTTTGTTTGAGGCTACAGGGATACACAATAAAATAAAATTGAGTTAACTTCATATTGTGTAGCCTATGAAGGTTAACTTGTCTTTGAGAGGCTCAAAGATACATAGTCAGAATTGTGGTTACTTTTAGAAACTACATAGATATGCAGTCAAGAATTCAAATTGTGTCTCATAGGGGCTACAATCTACGGGGATGCACACTGACTGTGTAGCCAGTGAAAAAACAGAGCTTACATCTCACAGGGTATTCTGTAAATGTTTTAATTTTTTTGAAATGTATAATTGATTAAGTATTCAAGACTGTTTAAGGATAGGCTGTGCTAAGCTAGTCTGAAAGGACGACATCATGATAGCTGGATGCCCCCAGCTTCCTAAGCCTGTGCCTTAATGTGACAATCTTGAAACATGTAATGCAAGGTCCTGTCAGAGGGCTGTACTGCCATAAAGGTCTAGGAAGATGCAAATTTTTAGCTTCATTTTTCATTAGTCCATTTTTATTTACAATGCAATGGAATTTTGCAGGCTGAGGATGGGTTACCAGACAGTAGGTATTACTTCTTTAGGCAGACCCAGTATTTCCAGTAACTCCATGGAAATGTAACTGTGTTAAACATTGCATTGTAAAGTGCACAAAGACTAGGTTTTCTGAAAGACCCACTCCTAGTTCAATCCTGCATAGAGGTGTACATTGTTACCCTTTTCAAAATACTAATGAGTGCCCCTGGGTTGCACAATACAGTATATAGCAAATTATGATTATTCTTAATCACATTATTTAAAACTAATGACAATTATTAATCAGCATGTTTGTTATTGTCTTTTATTGAGACATATAAAGTTGGTCAAAGTAAACACCGATCAGTGATGGTGAATTTTGCTTGCAGGTTATACTGAAGTGTTACATGGATTCATAGGCATGCTGTATACCATTTGTACAGTATGCAGAGTGTGCAACTAGCCCTTAACTGTTTCCATGCTATGAACAACAAAAGATAGCAGCATTGTCAGAAAATTTTTGTGGGCTGGGGGTGGGGGGTTGTTAAGTGGGGAGATGTCTAACATTCCACTAGGGGGATTCAAAAACATGTTTGGTTCATCATTTAATTTTCCATTTTGAGGCTCCTGGTGGGAGGGGCATAAAACTTGCATGGGACACAACCCCCTTTGCAATGCACCTAGCTCAAGCCATTACTCACCAGCTGCTTTCTGACAGATACCAATTCAAATAGGTGTACATTTAACTGTTGCAGTTCGAGAAATGTGGTATATCAAGAGTCAAATAAATTTTAATCATATGGTTATGGGCCCATTTTATTTGGGAGATGGGGGCACAGTTTCTTTTGCCCAAATCTCTGGGCCTTTAAAGCAGAATTGTGCCAGAAGTACTACAAAATCAGCCTAAATTTTGGGATTTTTGAAAAACTTTTAGGGCACAGTGACCCCCCTCCCTCTCATGTGTCATACCATATGCATATGATTGCAACAATTCCTTAAAGCTGCAGATTCTTTTTGATGTTGATATTCAGTACACATAAAATGTCAAAAACATATCTTGTCTGCAAGTAACTGTAGTTTGGAAACTGACATTTGGCAATTTTTTAATTGCAGCCTCAGAAGCCAAGACACCTGCTGGGAGTGAGATGTCTAGTGTAGCAAGACAGCAACCAGCTAAGAGTTTAAGAAGGAGGGCTAGTCATGATCTATTTAAATACTCCTACATTTCATCCTTTTGTATCCACTTTGAGATTTGAAGAGGAACAATTTTCCATCAAATATTGGGGACTCTAGGGACTCAAAGATTCCATGATATAGTGACATACCTGTACTTCTGAAGACGATGTGAAAACGTGATACTTTCAATTCTTGAAATATGAAACAATGCAAAAACAATAAAAACCCTCTCAAGACTGGTGGTGCATTTCAACTGATGTGGTTTAGACCTAGAATTTACCAACTTCTGTGAAATGGCACCCACAGGTACTCATGTATCTGTGAAAAAACTGCTGTTTGTACAAAACAGGAGAGTATCTTTCAGCAAAACTTGCTAGACTGGAAAATATTAGGCAACAGTCAACAGTTTATTGTTACATGATCTTTTTAACTCTATGATCTTGTTTAAAAAGACACATGGTCGACCATCATGTTGGTTTGGATGAATAAGAATTGTATCTACAAAATCTACTGTAATGTGAATGTTAGTTAAATACATTACAGAATGCTACCGTTTGTATGTAAGTTATTAATTGCATGTTCACTGGGCAGTCTTTTTATAATTAAAGGGTGTGTGGAGTTGAGGTTGGATATCTGTAGGAGTACTCCATAAATCTAGTACTTAATCAATTTTCATGGCATGGGGAGGGTAAAGTGTAATGTTAATCATGGGTGAGCTGTCATTTCTGCTAGAAGCTCTGCTTTTTTATGTTTTAGGAAGGGTCAGCATTAGGATGGAAGTAGGCAGCCTCTGAAGAAACTAGAGTGGAATAGCACAGTGAGTAAGAGGATGTTTGGGGGAGCATATTTACCCTCGTTTTGGTATTATACCCTCTGCACTTAATGGGTTACAACTAAGCGTCAGTCTGATTGTCTGAAGGTCTTTCAAGCTTGATCATTTTCATTAAGAAGTATATAAAAGGGGGCTGCTGAAATACTAGTAGGTAACTGACATAGAACAATGTTGTTAAGTGATTATTGGTAAAATTTTTATGTTCCTACCATAATTTGTGTAGTGCATCAGATATTCAACCTGATTATAAGAGATGTTGATATTTTCAAATTTCAGTGAACTAACACTGTTTATCAACATCAGTCCCAATTTGTTTTTATCCTGTAAGTACTGTAACTTCAGTTACCATGGAAAATTATGTCCACCAACCAGAACATTGAGTTTCTCTGAATTCTCAACATTTTGTCAGATTTCTCCTTAAGAGTCTTAAAAATGTTATTCTTTATTCCCTGAAATACCTGTTTGCATAATCTGAAGCTTTCACTTTGTCTTTATTCTGTGCTTACACTTTTGTTGCTAGGGAAAGTTATCCTTAGCAACTAGTTAATGAATTGTCATTGAGACATTGTCATTTGAAGGTTTTTCTCTTAATTTTCTGTGGAAAAGGTAAAGACATTTATCTTTCACTCCTACAACTGGAAGTGTTTGGGTACTGTTGCAAGGGAAAAATTTCCTGAGCAATGAAAAAAGTGAACTCTCCATGATAATTTTCAAAACAATGTGCATAAATTGTTTTCATGTTGAAAGGGAAATTACATTTCTTCTGTATTTTCGTAATTGGAAGTTTAGATTTTGTGTTTCTTCTGCTTTTTGCATACTGTTGCTAGGGAAAATACTCCTTAGCAATGAAAAAAGTGTACATTTCATGATAATTTCCAAAACATGTGAATAAATTATTTTCATGTTTAAAGGGAAATGACATTATTTCTGTATTTACATAATTTGAAGTTTAGATTTTGTTTCTTCTGCTTTTTGAGTACTGTTGCTAGGGAAAGTACTCCTTAGCAACGAAAAAAGTGTACCATTTCGTGATAATTTTCAAAACATGTGAATAAATTATTTTCATGTTAAAAGGGAAATGACATTTCTTCTGTATTCACATAATTTGAAGTTTAAATTTTGTGTATATTCTGCTTTTTGACTGCTGTTGCTAAGGAAAATTTCCTTTAGCAAACCAAAAATGTGGTTTTTTGCTACAAAATCAAAAAATATATGTAAATGAGAATTGTTTTGAAAAGCAAATGACATTTTATCTGTATTCCCATCATTAGAAGTTTGGATATTGTGTTTGTTTTGCGCATAAACTACCGTTGCTAGGGAAATTGCAACCAAAATAGTGTATTTTCCGTAATTACTCATAAATGTGCAACTTTGGAAAGTGGTAACATGTAAAATATGTCTTAGGAAATCGTTCCCAATGTATCTAGGCCATTTTTAAGTACTTCCCTGGGGGGACTACGGAAGTCAAGAAATAGAGCACTTTTAGACCATTGGCCCACTGCCTAATTACAGTTATTACAGTTTATAGATTGCACAATGAGTTGTCAGTGTGAAAAGGTCCCTCCCTTTTTTTAATAACCCTCCTTGTCCCAATTTTTAACACCTGTGTTGTTAGAGTCAGTACATTTCTATACATCTATACACAAAAAATTGCACTGGTAGCTATTTTGTTAGTGTGGAAAATTTGTTATCCCCCTCCTCCCTCCTTTCCCCTCCTTCTTTCCCCCTCCCACCCCACGTACTTCTCCCCTATACACTACACAATTACAGCTTAATACTGTGTGTGAGGTGAGTTTTTGAAGCTGTGACACAGGACTATAATCGTGGAATTGCAGACTTGAGGTAAGTATTTATACGTGCATGTACCAGTTGTCCTGTGCACATGTTTGTACTGTATAGAAGGAAATTTTCACGGGGGTTAAAGTTTTGCGCTTTTTGCGATCAAGTATTCAACCGCAAATTTTAGACCTGCGAAAGTACTTTTGTTAGTTTGTACAAGACTATGTTGGTTGCCTGCAACAGCGAATTCTCCACTCCGCAAGTATGTGAACAAGGTACAGATTTGCCAAAAATTAGCCTCGCGGAAATTTCCCGCTATACAGTAGTTCATTTGTGCACACTCATATTGGTGACACAGACGACATGCCAGAGGGGCTGGGATTTGAGATGCAGTCCCCTGGGAGTTTGGGCAAAACCCATTTCTTGGGTAGTTTATATGGCAAAATCAGGCTATTTTCTTTGGACTAATAAACACCTTACTTGGGCAAAAATGGCTCATTCCCCCCCCCCCCTGCCCCCAAGAAAGAAATGTCCTATATGCCTATGTTGGTGAGAATAGATTTGAACTTATAGATTTTGGAAGTTTGATGCAAGCTTTATACTCCTACTAATGTAAAAGAGATGTGTATTTTTTACTGAAAAGTACGGACACTACAGCATGACATGTGCAGTCATACTCATGACATGGTACTCACACTCCAAACCTTTGAACGATGGCAGCATGCTTGGAAGCATTTTCATCAGAAGCTAACAATGTGTTGCAAGTTATTTAAAGAAATGTGGCTGCCAAGTTTCCAATGCCAGTACTCAAAAAAATATTATAAACTTTTGGATTTCTCTCTTTTGGTTGAACAAAGTTGTAATTTACACATTTATTCTTCTACCTCATGTTGCAAGTCCATAACAGAATTACAGTGTGAGTTCAATGTCATGAGTTCAAGTACAAGTGTAATTTTTGTTTGTGTGTGTGTATAGGTAGGAGCAGGTATATATTTTTCGTGAATACAACAGTTTGCATTTGCGTTCAAGTGGCGATGTATAACATTAGAAATCTGTGAATAATAGTACACATCCAATCTCACAAAACAGCATGTCAAGCAAATGTTACAAAGTTGAGTATTAAATACAGTATCTTTACTACCAGATCTCAACATGTGTATGACTTGGAACCTTTGTGTAACAGCGCCCTCTTTATCTTAATTTAATGAAGAAATTCTAGCAACCAGTATGTATTCATTGTGACAGGCTGATTTACTTGGTGATATCAGCTTTGTAATGGAAGAAATGCATTTATACCCAATCCAGGCATATATATACCCTATTCATGGCAGCTGGCCCCTTGCTATGTCTCCCTTTTCTGTGTGTATAGGGAGCTCCATGGCAGCTGGCCCCTTGCTCTGTCTCCCTGTTCTGTGTGTATTGGGAGCTCCATGGCAGCTGGTCCCTTGCTCTGTCTCCCTGTTCTGTGTATATAGGGAGCTCCATGGCAGCTGGCCCCTTGCTATGTCTCCCTGTTATGTGTGTATAGGGAGCTCCATGGCAGCTGGCACCTTGCTCTATCTCCCTGTTCTGTGTTTTAGCTCTCCATTTACTGTTAGATCAGAGACTTTTGCCAGCAGCACTCAGTCCATGTGTCAATCGTGTCAACCCACAATTGTTTAAGTGCTCACAAACTTTCATTTATCAATGGATTTTTGTGATACTTGAACACAGTTGTCATCCAGTGTGGGGCTTCTGCCTACATGTACCACAGTAAGTCAAGGGCAAGGTCATTTAGGGGTGCATGAAAGCCATTATGTGAAACCTGGATAGGTACCTTATCATGAAAACTTGGGCATGTGTAATTGATGATGACATAGGTCAAAGGTCAAATTGTGCTAAAATGGATATTTTTTAATTGCCATTATTTGCCAATCAGTATGTTAGAAAAAATAATAGAACAGCATGATATGTTAGGACTGATAAGAAAATTTTTAAGAGAGTGCTTTTGGTTTCTAAGGGTGGGATTAATGGTCAAAATGAAGGTTAAAGGTCAAATGTGCCTAAATTTTGCAAAAAGGTGTTGCAAACTCTTCTTAAAACAGAAAGTCAGATGAAGTTCAAACTTCGTGGGTAGGTACCTGACCATGAAAATATTTGCATTCATTATTGATGATGTGATAGATCAAAAGTGATATTTGCTCAAAAATGGTTTTTCACCATTATTTGCACATATTCTGTTGCAAGTTTAAAGGTCAAAATGTAGTTAAATGGTCAACTTTGCCAAAGTTTTGCAAAAAAGTCCAATGTCAACTCCTAAGCCACATCTTACCAATTTCAAATTTAGTGGAAAGTATGTGACCATGTAAAGTTTTGCATGTCACTGTTGGCGGCATAGTTGGAAAATCAAGAAGTCAAAAGTTCAAATGAGCTAAAATTGGTTTTTATCCATTATTTGCATAAAACCATGTGATATGTAAAGAGTAATGGCTGATATTTAAATAGTACATTCTTGTTGCTTGAGTTCGAGATCCAAGTTTTAATGACCTAAAAGTGGTCCTCTGTCATGATTTGCATATCAGTATGTTGGGAAATTTCTTTCCATGTTGAGGATTGGATGGTTTATTATTAAGCAAGGAACATTAATATTTCATTCATGGTGTAATGGGGAATCCCCACATTGGGTTTACTGTATTCACTTGATATTGCGAGAAGTGTATAGTTTAAAATTTTCACCAAGAATGGAAAAAGAAGTCTAGAGAATATCAATTGCCAAGGTTATTATAAACTGCACAGTGTATAATCTTCCTTCAAATCTTTCTTGCATTTTTCATTTTTTTCAGTTGAATGTTATGAGAAACAACTTTATGTCAATTTCACATCAGTTAGTTTCACTTTAGCTTGCACTTTTATTCATGTTATTTTTATAATACAATTTCAAGTTCTTACTGACCTATACTGTAATTACAAAAAGTATAGAGTCAGAAAAAAGCAAAGGCCATGTGGACAAATCCATCTTAAAGAGAAAGGAAAAGAGAATTTTAATATATTAACATAATATTGAAAGAAAGCCTCTCCTGTAAGCCCAAGTGAAAAAGAAAAAGCCATAAGCCCAAATGAAAAAAAGATGAGGTGATCCTGGAGATTATCAGACAAAATGAGCAATTTGTGTTTCTTTGTCTTGCATTTAAATGTATTAGCATCTGGCAGTGGTTTGAACTGATGTGGGGATGGGATTATTTGAGAATAAAGGTCCCAGTGTTCTTTCTGTTGATTCTTTCCTTGCAGTTTTACATAGAAAGGGATACTGAAGCAGTCTCTCTTGTGATATGTTTTCCTTAACCACAATAGGTATCAAAGACTGTTTAAAATTATGTAGTATTCTTGCAAGAAACGTAAAAATGTATTTGACAGAGCAGCAAAAACGGAAATGGGTGTGGACAATCACCTGTGATGTTTATTTGTTCAAGGTGTTATATATACAGAACACAGGAAGCGTACCTGTAAAATTTCAAAGTGAATACTTCACCTGCAATGAAACGTGATTTTCTCAATAACTTTGTTATACAGTACATTAGCATTGTGCTTCGGTGACCTTTATAAAGTATTCTTGATTCTCTGAGGTTATATGAGGTAAAAGTTCTGTTTTTATTTGCCAAGCTTAGTCATGAACAAGAGTTGGAGCATTTTTATGGGTATTTCCTTTCAAGTGACACTAGGGAAAGTGCACGATTTGTATTCAATTAATCGGTGGATTTTGTCGCATTAGAGAATGATGGTGAAGGAAAGATTAGAATGATATCAGGAAGCTATGGACAGTGAATCCTTAGAGTATTACTGGCCAGTCAAACCATTTCTATTAGGCAAGGCATTGCTCTCTTGTATTCCCCTGGTTTGCCCCCTGGCAATTTGGAAGTAGTTCAAACACATGTGAAGATACTGCAATAGTCGGCGGTGGCGGCAACTGAGCCTAACTTGATGGGGATATTATTGATGAGGTCATTGTGCTTTGGATATTTTTAATATCCTGACAATTCACGCTGACAAGTGGTGGCAAATTGCAACACATCTTTGCCGGTTAGATCTAGAAATAGATAAATCTGTTATGAATAAATTGGTATTATGAGGAATTTGGTTCTGCTTTAGTTTTAAATTTTGTGACAATTCAAGTACGCTCAATTCTTGTTTGACCATGTAGCTACTGTACAGTTACCAAGCCTTGAATAAGTGTAGCTGCTGTTGTTGTGGAAACATTGGGAAAGAAAGGGTTTGGGAGATTAGGGGGATGAGATTGTACAGAAGGTTGTAAATCTCTACATGGAGATGATGGCACAGCATTTATAGTATGCAAGATAACATTGTCATCACAGCTGACACAGAATGAACCTTTCTAATGCGTTAATTTAAATATTTTGTTTGCAGTAGTTTACATTAGCTAGGCACCTCAGAGTTGAGAAATATATAGTGTAAATAAATCATGGTAAAATAATGTGCCTCAGCTTTGTAATCAAGTATACCTTAACTTTGGAAGTGATTGGTTGAAACTTGCCCATTTCAATAAAAATGGCTATTTGTAATCTGTTGGCAACTTTAAAAATACAAAAGAGATATAATTTAAAATGTATGAAATGAAATATGGGCGTGGATCATGGAGGACAGGGGCATGTGGCCCCTCACTCTTGGAAGGGGGACATCTCCAATAAGTCCCCCCCCCCACTTTTTCAATAATGTAAGATAAATTACAAAGTGACACTACATTTTAAAAGCTAAATTGTGCCCAGATATGGCACCATTTGCTATATAGACGCCTTCCAATTTCCATTTTTCCCCAGGACGGTGAAAAGTCCCCCCACCTTTGGAGATGGATCCATGCCCTTGAAATGAAATCTTTCAAAAATATTCAAAAAGCATAGATTAGTAATAAAGAGAAAAGTTCTAAAATGGTTATGAAAAAGAGGTTAAAATCAAGTAAACAAAGGAAAGTTTTGTAGGCATATGGGGAAAACATTTTACAAGGAGGGGAGGAGAGCCAAGGTGTTTGCCTATTAGTCAACAGATCATGACATGGATTTATACCCTGGAAATGGCAATGTTAGTTTTGAGATCAAATTTTTATTGGGTGGGAGGGGGAGGGGACTCAAGTTGTCTCTGTGCCCTCTCCCAGTGATATGCCTGTGTTAAAAGTAAAGTGTTTATGTACAGCTCAACAGTACTAACAAATACATGTAAAACTGCAGACACTAATGCTTTGACAAAAGAATCATGCAAATGAATTGCATCAGTTGTATTAATCAACAGACAGTGTCTGTCATGCTTTGTTTGAGGCAGTCATAGCTCAATATTTTTACTTATTTTCACATATTTATTTTGCAGGTGTTTTCTCCTTAGCAGTGAACAAACTTTGAAAACATTTTTACTGTTCTAACACAGTGTACCCCTACATTCCCTGTAAATGTGAGCCTAATGACAGTATTGCTAAACTGCTACCAGTATTATTCCACTTGAGATCCCAACATGTTCATAACAGAACTAAAGAAAGTACTCTGACCTTATGATACAGGGAAAAATTAGCCATCATATCTGGAAGTAGATAGGTGTTTTTTGTTCTTTAGTCGGCCGCTGATTCCTTATTGAAAGAACCTATACATAAAGTGCATTAACTTTCTTTGCCCAAACTGGATTCGATTGCTGTGATCACTTTACATTTAATTCTTTGGAGTGATTGTTTTGAAAG
This sequence comes from Holothuria leucospilota, assembly GCA_029531755.1. NCBI lineage: Eukaryota > Metazoa > Echinodermata > Holothuroidea > Aspidochirotida > Holothuriidae > Holothuria > Holothuria leucospilota. The sequence goes on along the minus strand of CM055981.1, from coordinate 18,390,633 downwards.
TACATTGACACATTCTTGGCAAAGCTTGGTTTTGTTTAAATGGTTTTTGTTAGTGATTGTTGAGAGAAACCAAAAAAAAAAAAAAAAATAAAACATAACATTGTTGCAGCAGTCATAGTGAATGAAAAATGAATGAGCAAAGTCAAACAAAGGTTCCTTAACTGTAGAGCAAGATTTTTCATCTTAATTGATTATAAGATGGTTGAACAGTGCTCACAGTATCATAAAAAACTAAGCAGAGGTAGAAATCATCAAGGCATCCGTGTAGTGTGTTTACAGTGATGGGAGTGCAGTTCCCTTTAAAGGGAAATAGTTTACACTGCATCAACTTAGCACCAACAAAAATAGCTGATGTCTGTATTAAACCATTCAGTCTCACCAGTTAAGTGTATTAATAGTTTTTCTTCCCCCAAAATGTTACATTTATCAAAAGTTATGGATGTTGCATCATTTGAAAGTATGGGTGAATAAATTATTCTTGAGCTATGAAAATGCTGTAAATTTCTTTCTCAGAGAAGCTCATATCTTGAAAGTAAAGGTACCCAGCTACCCTGTTTTGAATTGACTATCTTAATTCTATATCTATACATCATGATTTTTAAAGCTTTAAAAACTTCTTTACCGTAGATACAAAATTTCCCTTTTAAAAAGGGCTCGGGTTAAACATATTTTTGAGGCTCTGCAGAATAGGAGTGAAGTTACCACATTTTCAACCCAAAGTGAACTTAAAATACCAGGGTTGATATCATAACCTCACATGAATCATCTCTGCTTGTCTTTTGTTGAACTAAACAGCGTGTACTACTTTTTTTCACTATCACAATCTCAAGCTTTTATAATGTGAATGCAAATGAGCTGTGGGAATGAAACAAACTTACAGGGATAAAGCAGTTGCTCCAAGTTTATTTTCAAAAAATCTGCAAAATCTTACAGATTATCTCTTGTTTCACTCTCAAGTATCTTTCATTATATTTCTATATAAAAACATTGAATATTGAAAGTAAACCAAGAGTTACTCTGCATAAATTGAACAAATAAGTTACAAAAATAGTGTCACATGATTGATAGGAGCCATTCGTGAATTAGGATGATGGGGTAAACTAATTCAAAATGGAGGGAGTGCATTTTCCCTTTAACAACCCTTTTACAACAACTTTGATATGCCATACTGCTATGCTTTTGAACTGTTTGAATTTTTGAATGGATTCACTAAAAGGAGTCCTTGGTTGAATACATGAATCCATATATTTGGAAGCATAATGCTCTTCTTCCTACACATTTTTACTCTAGCCATCAAAGTATTAGACAGTGGCACCTCCAAGGGGTGAGCATGGGGGCATTTCCCCCATCACAGTGAATGCCTTTGCCCCTTCACTTGTCTCTCCCCCAGCCCACTTCTGTACAAAGGCATACATTGTGCAGAAGCAATGCACATGCAAAAATTTTCCTCTCCTAAAATTTTTTGCTTGCCTCCACTTTCCCCCACCCCCTTTTGACATTCTGGTAGCACCACTGATTTGATATATTGCAGAATCAAAAGGTATGATAGTACTTTTTACTGTATCAGACTCCCTGAAAGGATGATGGATTACCTAAATACATACTTTTTTCAGTTACTGCAGTATCTGTAACTGCTAAAAAGAAGGTATTGTTACAACATATTGGCAAGACTGTACTCCAGCTCAGGGACTGATACTTTTACAATGAAGGTCTTCAGCACCAAGCATCGATCATATTAAGGCTCCCCCCCTTGCATTTTACTTCTTTCCAGCTTTCAATTGCTTTGCCTCCAGTAGAAAATTATCAGTGGCCCCTGAAGGGGCCACTGTAGCCATCCCAAAAATAATCCCTTACTGTTGCTTCAGCACAATTTTTTCAGAGGTATTCTCAGTTTTGATGTATACATGATTGCTTTATATGTTTCAGATTGGACGAGATACAACTAGTCTCTTCATAGAAGTTACCAGTTCTAAGGACTTAGCATCCTGCAAGGCAGTGATGGATGAACTTCTGAGAGATATGCTCCAAATGGAAATGGGTGAACCACCAGCCAAAGTTGCAGGTACCAGCTCTGACTCTGATGAAAGCAGTGATGATGAAGCAGCATTGAGGGCATCCTCACAAGAGGGAGCGAAACATTTGTGTGTTAGACAGGTCAAGATTCTTGATGAGAATGGGACCATGAAGGTGGTGTACCCATCCAGGACTGATTTGAATTATCCAGGTATACACGTCATCAGAGACTGAAGTTAAGATGTCATCAGAGACTGAAGTAAAGAGAGAAGTGAAAGGTATGATGAGATGGATTGGATATGTTAAGAAAGAAAGCAAACTGATCACCAGAGACGTGGAGGTATCTTTGATTCAAATAGTATATACAAGTACACATCAGAAATTAAAGTAAAGAGAGAAGTCTGTGAGCAATAGGTAGAAAGGATATGTTAGTAAAGAAAGCAGTTTGAGATATCATTGATTAAAATAGTTTAATGTACAACTACATATCTGTTATTAGAAAGTCCAGATGGTAGATTGTTTCTTTTCTATAACAGTACTTGGACTAGACAACCTTAACCCTTTCCTTACATATGGCATTGCCTTCTTTTACCGTTCATTCATTTATATGTGTGGTTTTACCTAGAAACTATGAAACATATCAGGCTCTTACTTCTTTAAGGACAGTCTGCTATCCTGCTTTTGGGACAGTTAGGCATGTGGGTAATTGTTTAGTATACCTGCTGATGTGGGCATAGACAAACAATATGGCAGCCTACACAGTATAATCATGAAACTGGTACCAGTGTTAGGCTAGGTACCTAACACATTGTTGAACTAAAGGTACTCATTTTAACTAATATGTGAAATTGAGCAGAAAGTCTTCTTTAAATTTTATCTTCTCTTTAACATCCTTTTGAAAAAAAAAAGTTGTAAACTTGGAAAAAAACATTTGCACTTGTGTGAGGAATATATTTATCGTGCCTCATCCTTATATTGGCTCATTGATGGTGAAAGTAATTGTCTTTTTCATGTAATGAAAATTTGATTATTATGGGACAGTTGTCTTCAAGGTGTTCTTACAAGTCATCTTAATTTGACCTTTGTAAGTGGCGCTTATTGAAAAGGAAGAAATTGCTTATTTATAAATTTGTTGTTATGGTAACAGTGGAGATGACCATCATTGTTTTCAAGTGTGTTCTCTGTCTATGCAAAACAGCAGTGTTAAAGTACATGTAAATGATACGTTGAAGGACATCTGACCATGTAAAATGGTATTTATACTGATTGGCAATATATCTCTGGTATGGAACATTAAAACTTACTCTCAAGTACACTTTGAATCCTCCTTGAGTATTTTTGCATAAGTGGTGAATTGTTGGAAGTTTGGAATTTAGGATGGGTAGAATAAGGAAGCTCACCTTGAGTCTTTCTTTGTATATTACATTGCTTTATCATGAACATTGGGTCAATTTTGTTTCAACATGTGAAAGACTACAAATGATAACCCTGAATATGATTTTTGTTAATGTTTATGTCATATTTAAAAACATAGGCATACGGGGGGGGGGGGGGGGACAAAATCACATCCTTTGGAGTCATAAGCATATGAGGCGGGGGGGGGAGGGGGCATATGTCCTCCCAATTCGGGCAAAAACAGTGGATCCAGTCCGGCAAATGAGACAGCCAAGAAAATAAATTATGCCCTTTTTGTGGGCCATGACAACCAACACAGCAGTATCAAAATTCCAGCAACTTGGTCGAAAACTGTAAATTCGAGCAAAAATTATCCCTGCCCCCAGAAATTTTGCCCCCCCCTCCCCGTATGCCTATGTTTGGGGTCACAGCTTTGGGTGAATTTTAAATATGACATACACATTAACAAAAATCATATTCAGGGTTATCAGCAGAGACAGTGAGTGTATACTTTTTGGTTCCTTGCGTTAGCAAAAGGAACCTATGTAGTCAGCTTGGCGTGTTTGGGTGTGTGTATGTGTGTGTGTGCGTGTGTGTGTGTGTGACACTTGCTTCGGTACGCTGTATCTCAACAAGGGAAAGTTGGACTAAACTGAAACTTGGTATATGGATCTGTCATAGTGAGAAGGTGTGCCCTATTGTTTTTTTGTGGAGGTCAAAGGTCATGTGGGGTCACCAGGGGTCAAAGACCGAAAAGCTTGTTTGTGCGATATCTCAAGGTAGGAAGCTTGGATAAATTTCATACTTGGTTTGTGGATGCATTATGGTGAGAAGATGAATGCTGTAGCTTTTGGTGGAGGTTAAAGGTCATCTGGGGTCACCAGGGGTCAAACACTGAAAACTTGTTGTTAGCACAGTATCTCAAGGTAGGAAGCTTGGATAGATTTCATACTTGGTATGTGGATGACTTATGGTGAGAAGATAAATCCTGTCATTTTTGGTGGAGGTCAAAGGTCATTTGGGGTCACTGAGAGTCAAATACTGAAGACCTTGTTAACACAATATCTCAGGGAAAGAATCTTGGATAGATTTCATACTTGGTGTATAGATCCACCACAGTGAGAAGCTGTGCCATACAGTTTTTGGTGGAGGTCAAAGGTCATCTGGGGTCACCAAGGGTCAAAAACTGATAACCTTGTTGTTAGCACAATATCTCAAGGTAGGAAGCTTGGATTAATTTCATACTTAGTGTGTGGATGCCTTATGGTGGGGAAAATATTTTTTTGGTGGAGACCAAAGGTTATCTGGGGTCACTGGAGGTCAAACTCTGCAAACCTTTTCAACTCTATATCTCAGTGTAGGAAGCTTGAATAGATTTATGCTTTGAGGTGTTGCATTAAATCCAGCAGAAAACCCATATGAGTTTTGTCAGATGTCAGAGGTGAAATCACCAGATGCCAAAAAGCAAATTCCCAAGAATTCCTAAAGTCAAATATAAGCACAAAACTGTATCATTCCAGCACATTAAGATCACATTCACCCAATGACTGAAAGATGTGGGACATCTTTCAGAGATGCCAAGTATCTCAATTTTAGTTGAAATTATAGTATTACGATTTTAATCCATAATTCTGCCATTATGAAAACCTGCATCAAATACCGCTTTTTAATATTGCAGAAGATTCTCTGCCCACAAAGCAGAGGACTTGTGAAAGTTCACTAGACAGACATTTGTCCTTAGATTAGGACATGTGAGCTTGCAGAAATTGGAAATTGGAATTGATTAATTAAATGCTACTATGGGTTGTTAGTTTTATAAAGAGAACTAAGGTACTGATCATTTGGATCAGATACCATTGAGCGTGCATGAATTGTGATTGCTTAATTGAATAAAACAAATTGTAACTGTATACTCTCTGTGTTGATATCCCTTGAAGTGCCTGTATTTCTTCAGAGCAATTTATTTATGCTTGAATGTGTTAACACAAGATGTGCATTGTCTACAGAGCAGATTTTGTGCATCTACAGAAATACTGGTTCATTCAGTAGTTGGCTCAGTTTCATTACATTCAGCAAGGAACCACAGTGCCCATTGGGTTCTTGTTACAATTTGAGGATACTGCACAGCTGGTGTATGGTGTAGCAAATTACAGAAAGCTACAAGAGTATTACTATAAGATTATTCAAGCACAGTAACTTTCGAATCTAGACATGAAACTAGAAAGTCCCTCTCTTGCTATTACATGGCCTTTGCGTCTCCTTTGGTACCAGAATCAAAAGGTTTTCTGTCTTTGACCTAAAACATCTTACTTTATTAAGGTTGTGCATGTAATAAGAATTCCATATTTCAGCTTTTCAGGATTATTTATGGTTTTTTGTTTAAACTTAAAAGTTTTGCATGTTTCTTTTTTGTCTTGTGTCAGTGTTTGAATGTCAGATTATTCATTTCCATCATAATATTTAGACCAGTTTAATTGTAATTGCCTTGAAGCAATGATGCTTTGCATCTGATAGATTTGGGTTTAATTCTTGCTATGTTACAGTAAAGAATCCTTGATTTCCTCATCTGAACTGATTTATAACTGACTTGCAGCTCTCAAGGAGGCAAAATGTGTTTGAGTGTTGAGTTGGTCAGCCACCAGACATGAAGTTGTATGCCATAGGCTTCCCTCATGTTCATGGTTTGTTAGTGTCATAAAATAACAGCCTTTCAAAGTTGAATCATTAATTGTACTTGCACAGGCTATAAATACTGTACTTGTATATCAAACCTACACTGCACTTGCTCCTCGCAAGAAAACCTTTCTTGTTGCTCTTATCAGAGTTCCTTAGTTTGGCGTGTGTCTAAAAGTGAGATCAGTTTTACCGTTACATGTAAGTCCCTCAATATCATGATTTGGTATTTTTTTAATATCTTATAGGATATAGAAGACTAGTAGTAAGGGAAAACATAACAATTCATACTGTCTATCACGCATTCAGCATATTATACAAGATACCGACAGGAAAAAGTTAGACAAAAATTGAATAGCAACTATTAAAATTTATCACCTAGACTTACTCTTAACAGTTTTTCTTTTTTTGTTCTATGTGGAACATAGAATCAGTTGAAGTTTCCTCATTTCTATCATGGTAGTCATTGCTTGAAATGTGTTTCAGGTCAATATTTATGCAGACTTGGTCTTTTATAGGTACTCACAAGTCATGGATTTCAGTCTTGGTGGAGGGGGTGGGATAGTAGAAAACAGGAGAATGTTCCATCCCCACTTTTTGTGCCACTGCTTAAAATTCTATTACCCTTAAAATTTTTAGAGGGAACTAACAGTTTACCATTTGAAGTGGTTTTTAAACATACCTATCAGTCTAATTGACAAAGTGAAGTGTATTCTCCTGTACAATGTCTATAGGTTTAACAGGTTTGAGTCCTACGTGGGGGGTGTGGAGATTTCTTGGCATACTTTTGTATTTCTCCCACCTGGCTGATAAAGTCAATTGGATGTGAAACTAAGGTAACCTTTGCAGGTATCTATTTCTAATATACATCTTAATAACCTGGTGCACCCATGTGATTTCTGTCCTTACTCAGCTTTTACCAAATCAAAAGTGTTGCAGCAGCTCTGTACCACACCACTGTCCAAACATCTGTGCACTGTGTTTTTGTTATTTTATTATTCAATTCATACAGGATGACTTCATATTTGGGATTAATTTGTGAAATTTACATATGATATATGTGAAATTAACATAATATGTGAAATTTACATCATGAAAGATACTTTAAGGGGAAATTAGAAAAGATTGTAAGATTTAGCTGATCTCTCACAGTAAGGGTTTGGTAACTGCTTATTCCTTTTTAAGTTTGATGAATGGCTCAACCTTGTGAAAGAGGATGTAGGATGGAAGCAATAAAAGCTGCAGTTTGCCACTTTAGTTGGTACAAGAGGTGGAATTTAATTTTTTGGGGGTGGGGTGGGATGGGGGGATGACAAAATTACCCCTTCAATAAAAATAATTAAAGGGTCGAGATGTTTGCTTTGGAGAGCAGTTTTGTAGACTCCAGGGCCACATAGGAAAATTTATGTTAAGCCAAATATCTTCCATGCGAGATTATGTTTTACATGCCAATCAGATAGTGTGATTTTGTTGCTTTTTGCATACACACTTGATTTTAATACACAGTGCACCAATTTGGTGTCGTTTGGAAATTAAGAAAAGAGGTTACTGGCGTAAGAGTTCGGTGGGTCAGAAACAAAATTTCCAGTATGGCTTCCTGGGGTGAATCATCTTTTGCCCTCGCTTATTTTCAATACTGGGTGATACATTCTGGTTTTTTTTTTGAAGAAAAAATGTTTTCTGCACCACCGTTTTTTGTTGTTAGTCACTTCATCTCATCCGCACAACCTCCTAATTTATGCCATATTCATATTTGCAATGTGTAGACTACATTAGTGTTCTGTATCCTATGCAGGCAGTTTGGTTAGTGTCAAATTAAATGAACAAAATGTGCCTTGCAATTAAATGATTCTGAGCGTTTTTGTTGTCGTTTCATTACCATGTAAGTTCATTGCACCATGACAGCCAGTGTAGGAATGGGACTTCCACTTTAATTAGCTACACTCATCTAAACTTGAACACAAAATTAGTTTAGCAGTTGCAATTACATGACAGGAATAAAACTTGTAATGGCCCTGCCTGTTCCCAGTCTCCCCCGGTCCTGTTATGTCAGTTTTGCCATTTCAATTAAGTAGTTTAACAGTGGTAATATTATTCATTGTAGTTATGTTTTGGAAAGTTTGAGAAGAGCAACTCCTTTACATCACATTCAGAGAAGTATACCAAGTGTACCATAACTTCATTAAATCATGCGTCAAATTCATGGCAGTATACTTACTGTTAATTTCATTGTCATTTATATCTCTAAATACAAGAAGGAAACTAACAGTGATGACAAACTAGTGCATCACGGTACATTAAGAGAAGTGTAATTTTATTCTATTCAATCTTTACATCTCATTCCAATGGAGTTGACAAAGAAAATCTCCAAGGTATCAACTTCAGAGGACTTGCTCAGCAGTAACTTCATATTGTTCATATTCTGAGGGTAGCACAAAGCAATTACTACATAACCATGCGTGCCCGGGGGGGGGGGGGCAAGGGGAACCCTCCTGGAAAACCAAAAACTTGAAAAAACAAAGAAAAAATAAAGAAAAAAACAAAGAAAATATAACATCAACATTTCTTAACAGTTTACTCAGTGTGAATTTCTACTCTCAAAACAGGAATTGAATAAAAATATTAACACTCTGACCCCAGCAGCCCCCCCCCCCAAGCATATTTTTGGTATTTTTTAAAGTTTATATTTACGGTATTGCTAGTATTTCCCCTCTTTATATGCGGCAAATAGGCCTTGGAAGTGCCATTTCCAGCGATCTGGGAAGCATTTTGGGCCAAAATTGTCTTGCACTCCGCGCCAACCCATGAGTTGGCCTGAGAGTCTGTCTATGGGCTTCGCCCCCCCCCCCCTTGACAAATTCCTGGCTATGCCTTTGTCAACACTGTGTGAAAGTAGCATCTAAACTCTTTTCTGGGAGTAAAATATTTCCCATGAAAAAAGTTTGACCCCCCTTGAATTTTTTTCTGCAGACGCCCATGTACATAAAAAGTGAGATAGAAGTATACTAAGCAGCCACTTTATAATCGATCCACACATCCGTTCGTACTAACATATTCCATACAATATTGCTAAGCAAACTCCAATTGAATGTGTTACATTCAAGGAAGGTGAGGTAAAAAGTAATCTACACATACATTTAATCGGAGGCGTACCACGAAGCCATGACTTTATAACAAATACATGTGAGCATACTAAGCACTAACTTCATAATTAGTCCATTAATCAGGTCATAGGAATATACTTCTAACATTTACATGAGTCTTTTCCATATTAGGTTACTAGACAAACTGTGTCATGGTCATTGGGAACTGGCCCATACTTGCTGTAAACAGTAACTTAATCGTCGATCCAGGAATTTGTACTAAGCATAAGCTTCATAAGCAACCTCATACATGAGTTCTAGAAGTGACAGGCATGTGGGAAAAATTGCACATAAGCGTTGCAAAGTATTTGCGTATTTTATTTTTAAATTTACAACCAGTTATGACATAAATTTTGCCATGAAACGACAGCTTTTTACCCGAAATTGACATTTTTTTGGCTGGGGGGGGGGGCGGGAGGGGGATAGACCCAAGACCCACACGCCTATGAGTAGAGGTATGTACCAAAGGCCTTGCATAATATTTTGTACGCGTTTAGTACGCATAAACTTAATCCCATGTGTGTATGTAGCACGCCCAATGCATGGTGTATACGATGCATAGACTTTATAAAGTTCGTAAAGGCGTACGAACAGTGACTTCATAATTGTCCCAGTCATCAATATTTGAGGACTTTGCTTAGCAGTAACTTCATAATTGATCCTTATAGATCAATGTCATAAGGGTTTACGAAGCTGCTATCCATAAATCATTTTCAGAGTAATTTGATGACGGTCTTATCTTGAAAACGACTACCAGCATTTCAGCTAGATGATAAGTGGAGTTAATAAATTCTTCCCAATTCACGATTCCCATACTTCATTCGCTGCCTTTAACAAAGACAAATGTTAACAGCATCCGCATTGTTTTAACAACAGAAAACTTCTATATTTCAAAACATCGGGCTACGTGTCAGTAATCGTAATACCTTTGATTGAGGCAGAGCGCCCTCGGAAAGTAGGCATTTTAATAATGGCCATTTTGTATTCAAAATAACATATAGAGACAGCGAGCGGTGATATCCTAGTTTTGCTTTTCAAGCGCAGAACAATGTTATCTTGTCAGCTCAATTTCACATACTCATTGCACATACTCCACAGTGCATCGCAACCCTAAGTATAAACTGTACCATACATGCAGTGAAAGCATCCGTATACGGTTCGTTTATACTTTACAACGACGATTAATGGAACAATAGATTAGCCTTCAGGCATAGGCTAACGGGATATTTTTCGGGTGGGAGGGGATAAGCCATGTTTTACCCGTGGAAAGCCTGGATTGCACGAGAAAACCGCTCGATTTTTTTTAAAACACTGCCCGAGAAATAGGTTATGCCTGAACTTGGGGGGGGGGGGGGGGACTACACCCCACTCCAGTTCCCGCTCGTACGCCTGTACATACGAGTAGGGGGCCACTTTCAATTAACTTTTCACTTTTGATCTTTCTCTTGTAGCCAGGACGACTTACTACAATTTTTGGGCTCAAAGTTAATCTTCAGCGGCCCATTTTATGGTTAAGTCCCGCGCCGCAATTGGCCTGCGGGCTGCACTTGAGAACTAAGGGCAATCGACATTTCTTTTATCAAGTGACTCTCAGTAAATGAAAGCTGGAATCTGATATTACGAAGGGTGCATTTTGTTTTGTATGTAAAGCTTCTGGTCTGTGGATAGTAGTGAATGTTATAGGAGCCACCGAAAAAAAAAAAAAGGAAAAAAAAAAAGGATGTATAGGCTACATTAAAGGCTGCGGAGAAATATACTATTTCAGTTAGTTGACGATGTAAGCGATTTTGAAAGTGTGCGAAAACTCTGCAAGGGCTTAATAATTATTGTTGCAGGTTCACCTGTTCACGTAGTCGGGTGGTTTACATTGTAAAATATTTGCTCTAATTTGGATTCTTTATCAATTCGAGCTCTGAAAAACCGTAGAAAGCTTTTGGTGACAAACTAACCGTATTTTAATGCGACCGGGATATGATCCGCGACTGAAGGGGAACAGAAACTGCAGGTTGAACGGTAGGCAGCTAGATCCCGTCTGCATCGGAACAAAATATACCCTATTCATTACACATGTCCCCCAGAAGTGGCTAACATGGGTACTGCTTTTGTCCCATGATAGACATAGGGAGCCTCACCCCTCCTGAAAACTACAGCCGTCCTGACAACGATGTAGAGTAAGTTGCTAACCCTCGGGCCATTGGTACGTTTTCCAGTTTTACCATGCCCACATATAAGACGGACGGCTCGGAGGGCAACAACACCCCCTCTCCCATTTTCGAGCAACGGGTGGGGGTTGTTGAACTGTTTTGCGCGAGAAGAGCCGGAGAGAGTTGCCAGTTTTTTTTTTTTTCAAAATCTGCCGGAAATGTGTTTTGCGGCCCCCATACCACCCGACTCATACTGATATGGCCAAACCTCGGCAATTACGGTAACAGATCAAAGTCCCCGCGTGTGCACGAGAAGTTGCCGGAGATGAGCTGTTTTCCCAGGAAAGTTCATTCCGTGCGCGCGTTCCTTGTTTACCACACTTTTGCTTGCGCCTTATTTAGTGAGAGTAAAATTCGGACAAGCTTTGAAAATTCTCTGCCCCACCCTCATTTGGAATGTTGCCATACGCTTATGGTCACCCCTTCCCCTAGGCTCCTCATCCAGTACCCATGGCGGATAACAGGACGCGCCCTTCAGAGAAAATAGTCGTAAGCTATGATCTGGAACAAATTTGCGTTGAGTTCAGTAACAGAATAACGAAGTAGAGCACATACGGTGAGACATTGAGACACTGTACTGATATCCGGGTGTTCCAATTCCTGCAACAAGACAAAATAGTGTTATCTATCGTTTTACATCGTTCATTCTTTTCGTTCTTTTTTCAGCAGGTCATATATATTTTTCTTTTCCAAAACACCAACTGCGACCTTCATCAAACGGTCGAGTGGCAATATTCAGCTGCCCGGAGGGTTAACCCCAACATATCTCTTTCCATCTCCCCTTTAATATTCGAGTCATTCTTGCAGGCAGCAGCGGCGGCCAGATGAAGGTTAAAAGTGCGTAGTCACCACCCATTCTCCGCTCGCTTTATCAAACCCGTTGATGGAGGCATAAAACTGCTAAAGCTGACGCTCTTGCCAGCTTCTGTTACGGTCATTAAGAAACGTTTTCACCTGATCACAAAGGGAACACCTTTGTACCTATTTATTCTTCATGTTCTTTAGCCGTTTGGCTTCCTTTCTTTTCGTTCACCTGTACTTTTACGGAGATTACACTTCACTAGTTTCTGTCTCTCTCATGAACATCGAGTATAGAGTCACGGAGAGAACGGGAGATATGCCCACAAGGCTCGAGTGAATTTCAAGGAAAATGACACCTTGAAAAAAAGCCATCCTCTTGAGCGTTTAACAATAGTGCGATCACCTTGTGCGAGCCATCTCAATAAAGCATCGCCTGATTAACTATCCAATTTGACTCGTCAACCTTTTCTGACTACGTATTTGTACTTTCAACACATACCCGGATGTGTCAGAACAACGAGCGCCACCTTTATTGAATAGTACATAATTCGGTCCCAACTGAAACGTGCATGAAACTTGTCAACGGTTAAGGTTCGACTATGGTTCAAACTCAACGTCTTTCCCAGTGCTTCCGATCATGTTCGTAGGTTCGAGGGTTTTATTTTTGTGGGCTTTCGGTTTTGTCTTCTTTGCAGGTCACGGTGTACTTTTAAGGGGTTTTTGATGATCAAGTTCAATGAAAACCTAGGCACATTGAAAAGAACACGGTAGGATAACGCACAACTGGGTTTAAAAAGGAACCGTGAAAGAAGATTCATAGAAATTACTGAACAAAACAAAATTGTATCAAGAAATCCCACACGCGTATGTGGGATGATGCCTTATGATTGATTATGCTGGCAAAGTGCAAACGCAGGTTAAATAGTACAGTACACTTGAAAATTCCATGTGGAGAGTACTTGAGATTACCGCCGGGATACGAGTTCAGTGCTCCCTCGCTCAAAGAGTGATTCGTTTCGGAGGTACTGGTTTGAGCTTCTCAATTATAAAATCAATTTGAAGCAGTTAGTCAGCTGCGTTCACCCACCAGATTGCCAAATTACGCGTCATATTAAGGAGTTAAAAAGAATTCGCCTGTATTTGTCGATGAAGCTGATGATTTTGTCAAGTTTTCTGTAAATACCAAAAGGACAGAGTCTAAGGTCTAAAGGTTGAAGGAAATTTGTAAGTGAACAATGTGCTACAAAGAAAAAGGTGCAGTGTTTCCGTCAACTGATAAGGTAGATATCAAGCTCAGCATAATGTAATGAGATATTCAGACGATTCCGGATTCAAATTTTTCTGGAAAAGTCGAAGTGAGCTGCAGAAAAAAAAAGAAAACTTTGGGCGTTCAGTATTCCCGTCCCATCTAATCATAGGGCTGAAATAGATGAAATAATGGGAGATATTCGAACAACTTAGGAGTAATAGTCACTCTCCGAGGGGGAACTATAGTAGTAAGTGGCTGAGGTAATCCCTGACCTCTTTCCCACCACGCTGGCTCTCCTCGCGTTGAAGAGGCAGAACTGAGGGACAAATTTGTGCTGTAGCCTGTAGGTGGTGCAATATGCAGGTTACGTGGGATTTCTCAGTCCAAGGAAGCTGCATGGAGCAGCCCCGATAAAAACTTCCTGGGGCCAACATAGTCAATTCAGGACGAACTCCCCCTCAAGCTAACAAGGCGGAGGGGTGGGGGCTGTCATTTAGACTACGTAACTTAGTCGACAGAGCAGAAATTCTCAATACTGAACACCTGACACTGTTCAGCCTGGCGCGGATCCCGGTCTCACCCCCTCCCCCTTTTGGCCACATCAACAATAACAAATACGCGAAAATTAGCATAATGTTTTTCTAGGAGAATATTCAAGGGGGCTTTCAGCCCCTCCCCCTTTTCGAAATTTCTGGATCCACTCCTGCTGTTTGCATTCTAAAAAGGGAAAACCTGTCTAGATCTGGGGCCTTCTTTCTTTGCAAGTTCTGACTTCCCTGTTACCAGATTTATATACTTCCTGAGTTCGATCCCCATTAGTGCCAAAGTAATACTTTTCACATTGAAGGGAAGTAGGTGCTTTCCCCTAACTGATATTCTTTACTATAAAGAAGCCAAATCAATGGTGTCTTCCACATTCGTAATCGGCCAGCGTCATTACATAATTGTTATTCCAAGAACAAACTTGCACTCTAAACCACTTGGATCACGAGGGGGCTGAGCTAAAATTTTGGGTCTAATTTTGACCCCATTTGGGTCATATGAAGCCCTACTTGAATCATTATTTGACCCAATAATTTTAATCGGTTCCACCTTGACCCATGTTGGGTCAATTTGACCCGTGTTTTTACAATGTGGTAACATGTTTTAATTTACTGTTGTGACTTATTACCACGTGTTCGTTCATGACGTCTCTATACGAATTTTCTCTGACCGAGAAGGAGGTACCTGTTGGCATAGGCTGGGTCGGACCAGGTTGTTCCCATCAAGACTAACAGTAACACATTGAGCCACAGCCGATAAAAATGCCTTTATGATGTCACATTTTCAGGTAGAAGCGGTTAGTGGGAGACGGGACGAACATTCTCAGGACAAGTGTTGTACCCCCGTCCCCTTTACCTACAACCCTACCTTGACTTCACCTCCCTTGCACATTTATGTCAGTGAATGCTGGCCAGACCGCCTCTCCCTTTACCAGTGATATACTTATGGGGCCAATAATGTTCCACATGTTAGGTATTCATGCGTTCTTAATTCGCAATGCTGGTGAGAATACCATTACCGTCATTACCGGTAATATGACAGAGGCGTATACTTCGATATGAAGATATTTCTTTGTTGTTACTCTGTGAAATTTCCGTTTCGGTTTTCATCATGGAAACAGTGGCGGAATTCAAATGGGGGCAAGCAATTTCTATGGGGGGGGGGGGTGGGTAAGATTAGAGCAATGTTCCTGTGAGCTGCATACCTTTGTGCAGGAGCGTACTGGGGAGCAAAGTGGGGGAAGACCATGACTAGGGGTGCAAGTGCACCCTCCATCCCCCTTTTGGTGGCGCCGCTGCATGGAAATACTATATGTTTTCACGATGTATTGAAATTTATCAATTAAGGAAAGTAATGAAGGATAAAAAGAACCCCAGGATAACGTACATGGTGGGACAAAATAAAGTTTCATGTTATGTGCAAACTGTGTAGAGAAAAGATGTAACAAGTTTCAGACGGATGTTCGAATATGGAAGTACTTCCTTAGTTCCAAATTCCCGTTCAGTGACACACATAGAATCATACGCAGATTCATAACGATCTAGACAGCTATTTCAAGGTATCTTCAATCTAGGGAGTATGGTAGTTGCATTGCAAGTTGCGAGGAGAAATTCGTAAAACTTCACTCTTTACAAATTTGAAAATTAGGTCTATCTGTTTTATCCGGACACGAGCTGCAATCTTGTTTAATAGTTGACTTGACAAAGTTCTGAAATGACTTAAATTTGTTCATTTTTGAACCAATTTTAGATAATTTTGAACACATGTGCTCGTATATTTGACAACAGGCGGATCCAGGTGGGGGCGCACCCGGCGCACGCCCCCTTTTTTCGATGACCAACGATTTTTGGACCAACAATTTAAATACTCCGAAAAATGAGCAAATAGATATGAAAAATATGCTTCCCAGAGCTAGGAAATCGCATGTAAGCGCATCTAGAATTCAAATTTTCTTTGGGGAAGACCCTAAACCCCCCGCCGTGGCTTCGCTCCTTCGGTCGACGGTGTGTGCGCCCCCTTTCTCAAAATCCTGGATCCGCGCCTGTGCCTCTGAACTGTGGGAAAAAAAGCGTATATTTGATACGGCTAGAGTAAATTTTCCTGATTTCGTGATCGTTAATAAAACTCATCAAGTTGCATATCTCTCATCCAATACATTGAACGTAACAACTGCATAATCCCCGTAAAACCTATTAAGCTGAACTAGCCCACGCCTCATGCCAGGTCTGAAGCCGAACTATCCTACTTCTTTTGCCTAGGTCCCGGCTGTTTTACAAACATTTACATTACATTTGATTTCAATAGAACTATTGCATGACATATTCCACTCAGGATCGATTGTAACTCTTCATGAAACGTGGCCCGGGTCTTTACTTCGTATGACGCTCGTACCTCAAGTCCGGATTTAGACTTGACCTGAGGCTCTTATGCCGTGTACAGCTTGGAGGTTCCCTTAAAATAGCTTACACCAAGAGTATTTACAAAACTTGGTAATATTCATGTTTATGCATTTTTTGAGGACCATGAGTTTGCAAGGCCACACTAACCTCTAGCTATAACTGAACTTATGTCTAACTGTGGCACTTTCTCTCAGAAGAGTCAGACTTCCGCTGTAACAGTGGTAGGGAAAACATTATACCGAGGCTAATTGCTTACCATTTGTAAGTCCCATTCCCTATACCAGATACCTTTACAACGTTAAGTATCACAAACTAATGCTTACCTTTAGCAACGTGTCGGCTGCTAAGAGGTCAAAGCCGCAGTTTTGTGGTCAAACTGGCATTTCGGGTGCCAAAGTGGGCCAGGGTTACATTTGCGAGAGCGAGTAGGGGAGTTGAAACAATTTCACTTTTTTGTCAATTCATTTAGGGAACCATGGGAAATGCCCTTAGTCCCCTCTGGCTACTTAGTACGGTACCTTGTGAAAACTCTAGTCCAGAGGTGGGGAACCTACGGCCCGCGAGACCAATTCATCCGGCCCGAGAGGCAATTCATAAATGTAAATTCAGAATCACTTAGAAAGTAATTGAAAATAAAATTTTTAGTCCATGGTGCCCATTGTTTTATCCTTTTTTCATCTAGGTACACAGTACCACTAAACCACTAACCGGGTACTTCACGTAAATCTGCGGCGAAACACCACCAGTAGGCCTATATAACTAGGGAGTTGCTATCAGATAGCTGATATTACTAAAATAATAACTGATGTTACTAAAATCCCTGCACAATGTAACATGCCAACCTTTCGTTAGACGTAATTCAGGCGCAGAACCCTTGTAGGCTACTTCTGGAGGTAACGGAAGCTCAAGTTGCGTTGGAGATAGGCTACATAACATTATACAGAATTATATTATCACATGTGTAGGTCTATCTATTAGAGTACGAAACTCAGCGAGCATTGTATGTATTCCCTTAGATTTGGAAAGGCTTGTCGGTTTAGAACTCTCCCTCCGAAGAGTGAATTAAACCTTAGAAAATTGGCAATTTTACAATGAAAATTAGGAAAACATAAAGTTGGTTTATAAAAACGCAATTTTGTCCACGCGCTTCTCGCGCACTTTCATATGTGCTCATTCATTACTAGTACATACATAAGTAAAAAGACAAATGTTCATATTGTTATACTTCTAGTCTGTGCAGCCTTGCATATTCTATCTCATTTAAAGATAGTGAATATTATTCTATTGCCTACAAATTAGTACAAATTCCAGGGCTTCCAGGGTCTTCGCCCCTGTTCTTGCCTAGACTTTGCCTCTAGACCCCACCAGGTCCTGGTTGGGGACCATGCCTGCGCCCTATGGGGAAAGCTTATTGCAACCTCTCTGGGTGCGGCCCGCGAGTGGATAATGGCCTTCAAAACGGCCCGTCAGAGAAAAAAGGTTCTCCACCCCTGCCCTAGTCCCTCGTCCAAAGTCCAACTAAACAACTTTCACCAAACGATCATTTACCATTGAAGTACTGATGGAGGGGTGGGGGCTGTATCCCCCAAAGTTTTCAAAAGATAGTGTCAACACGCTCAACTTTAAGGCAAATATTTTATAGATCATGGCTGCCTTCTTTATTTTACCCTTACACGGGTAGGTATACCACAATTCATTGATCCTTGTAAAAATAATTCATTTAAAAATCAGTTCAGCGCCCCCAACTATTTCAGCCTATAGTCCACTGCCACTTACCATTAAACTCATCAATTACTCAACAACGTAACTTTGAGAGGGAGTCTCACAAGTCCATTAACCATACCAGGGACGTGTAAGGTCTCCCTGCCTATACTTACTCCAAGCTAACATTATGAACAACAACTAGCAACATGGCCAGTCTCTACTACCTCTTTTGAGGGAGTTGAGTCCCACCAGATAAACTCTTAATTATTTCGATATTTAGAGAAGGCTAAGACAATTTTTAAATTTGGCAACATTTTCCAATATGAAAACAACTCTCCTAGTAAATTATGGAATATGAAGATATTATACGTAGCTAAAAATTAATAAGCTCTATGGTCATCTGACCTCTTCCCACCAAGCGATCGTTCACCCCTACATATGCGGTCTGTGTAGGTAAAATAAATCAACTTATTTTACAGAAATTGAACCTAAATTAGAAATACTTATCTACGAGTGATTTTTCTTTTAAATTGATAACCAGGTGAAAGCCACTAATGACTAAAGTGATAACTTAAGATGAAGGACGCTCAGGATATATTGAGTATGCACCCTCTCACAAGGTGACTGTACTCTTACTACGATACAATAAAATGCAATTTTCACAGTTGAATAGCGAAGTTTACAACAAAGGGAAGTATGCACTTTAGAAATTACACAAAAACAAAGTATAAAATGGTATATAATGAAGAACAAGCCGATGATTTATGGTATTGCACAAGGTCGTATATATCAAAGAATTTAATAGAAAAACTGGAGAGTGCAACCGCTCAATGATTAAAACTGCCATTTAAGTGATAGTATGTACTTTGTAGTGACAGTCCTCGTGTTCAACCTTTATCCTGGCAACCCTTTAAAACGTTGTCTGTCACCTTTTACCGCAGTGATATGTTAGGGGTTGAAGCACTTTGCAAGGTATGAAGTAACTGAAGCCAAAGCTTCATTTTGACTCAAACCAAAATGAGATTAGAATAATACGAGCCTTCCCTGTCTTTTTAAGCTTTTTCACTTCTAAGAATGTTTTTACGTATTTAAGGTGTCATCTGCACAGACCGTATCAAATCACAACTCTAAGATTGTGGTGTTGTTTCTATTCCCTGTCATTTTACTGGTAATTCTTCCGGCTGAATAAGGATAAATTGTTAAAATGTGATATGAGAGGAAGCCCAAATGTTTTCTTGGCAAAATAATATTTTTTTCAAGGAGTAAAATATTAGCAGTCAATTACAAGGATAAAACTGCTTCCATATATTTTTAAGAGATGAACCCTGAGCCAGATACAAAATCTCCAAAGTGATGTTTTTCTCAAATACGATCTTCCTATCAGTTTCATATTAAAGATTTAGAATGCTAAGCAATTCTTAAAAGGGAATAGAAAAAGTCTGAGACCATCAAAGCCATTTCTTAGCGTAGCTATGATTTTTGCAATTAACCGATGTAAATATATATATATATATATATATATATATATATATATATATATATATATATATATATATATATAATAAATATATAGTAAAATACACGATTTCTCCCCAAAAGTTGTCGCAATGAGAGTTTTATGCGCGCCTCTAAATACAATGTCAGTACCAAAATGGATCTCTTTTCTGCACTGTTTTCTGATAATTCCGGCTTCATTCTTATTAGTGGTTGAGAGGTTATCATTTTAGGTTTCAGGTTTTAGTTTACGATCTCATAAACAACAGGCTACAAGTAATACTAAATTATTAGGTTCAGTAGAATGCAGGAGGCCTGAGCAAACAAAGCTTGCTCAACTATACCACCTAAAAAGAAACAAACACACGAACAAGAAAACAAGCGCACGAAAAACAAACAAACAAAACAAACCACATACAACGCATTAAGCCAAGTTCTCCAGGTCATTTTCCTTGTCAATATTTGGCCTAAGATACTCTATTTTTGAAACGGATTACTACGAAACAAAATGAAAGTGATTTATTGGGGAATAAGATGTGCAATTTACAAACAGGGAATTTCGTGTCATGATGTTAAATTTCCTAAATCTTCATTCCTTAATAATCTGACTTTCGGTAAAGTTATTCTTTGTGTAAGCAAATTATGTTTTTTTTAAATGGACAAATGCAATTGAAGGTGAAGGATTCTTTACTGCAGTGTACTTGCTCATAGTGAGTACGTACTCTTTCACATGCTGTGAAAGGTACTACACAGGTCTGACTCTTTGCAAGGTACATACTACATATGCCTGAGTCAGTCATGCGTATGAAACCGGATTTGTACATGTTGGCACCAAGGCAAAGTTTGTACCCGCACCGATGAAATGAGTTTGTTCGTCAAATGCCTATACATAGGACAACTTTCAACAGGGGGTGGGGTGGGGCGGGTGGGGGAAGTTAGGATGAGATGAGTACTCTGCCCGAAATTTAAAGTAGTTTGCCGGTAAATAGCAAATATTTCCCCGGAATGGGCGGGGTGACTGCAGCCCCTTCCACTCCACAGGTAGGGGTATGGTACTTATACTTACAAAACTTACAAAACGGAGATACTGCACTTGTATTCGTACTCGGTATGATATGAACACTCTCAATGGCGTTCTACTGTGGCCTAAAACGACACATACAAAAACTTAATCACATAATCCTTTGTAATTGCTATTTTGAAAAGGGTCTATGCTTGCAAACTGACTATAGTCAGGCGCGTAGCCGGGATTTTGTCAAGGGGGTGGGCAACTCGTTTTGAAAGACGGCACCACGCTCCCTTAACCGGGTGAGGTCTATGGGCTACTCTTCGGTGGGGGTCCAGGAGGCAAGTCAGTCCCCTGAAGCTCTGGGGTATTTACGGTATTGTGGGTATTAGAATGATGCATTTCGCCTTCTCCAAATGACATTAGGTTGGGTACTAAACAGACCACAAAAATCACACTATCACGCTCTTTTAAATTATACCCTTACAGTTTTTCAGTTATATCCTTACTCCGATTATAACTACCGACAGAGATTGTTGATGCAGAGGGATTGACTGTGTAAGAGAGGATGCGTGATGGAGAGGGTTTCCTTCTGTTTTGGAAATATAATTTCACCCAAGCTGTCCTTGGAGGGGCTGTGTCCCCTTGCCACCCTTGCTACATGCCGGCCTATAGTATCAGTTTAGTTCACATTATTTTATTCAATGTACCGTAACTCGTACGGTGCACACATTAGAAAGAATATATATTTACAGAGGTCCAACAATTGAGTTTAACCATAAACTTCAAGCAGGCAAAGTTATTTTGAGGGGACATTTTTGGCACAGGATGAACCCAATAAGGACACGGATCACGACCTGTTTTAAAAGCACTCTGTACTTCTGCAATAGTTCATAAGAATGTGCAGTTAAGTTTCTCTTTAGAGAAGTGTCTTAATCCCCTTATTGTGCTTGCCAATTAGAGCACGGGCGACGAAAGTACAGAAAGGGTCAAACGCCTACCCTTTGAAAGAAAAACAAAGTAGTGTAGGTTCGGAGGAAGCAGCTACAAATCTGTGCCGAGATTGTAGGGCAATGTGATGGAGCCTGCATAGCCTGAAGCGACGCACGCGCAGGCTTTCACTCCCTCGTCATCCACGCATGATCGACTGGCATGTATGGAATCATTAATAGAGTTCGTTCGGTGTTATATTGAGTTCAAGTTTCAACGCAGTCAAAGAACAAATACGCAGTCTTTGCGTTATCGGGGTGACAAGACGTCAAATTACAACTGGAGCAATCATAGTATGTTTCAAAAATCCTTCAAAGCGGTTAGATGAGTTTCGTTAATGTTTTTCGAAATGAGAAAGAACGAGGGTTATTATGGCGGAAAAGGAATCTTGGGTTTCCTTCAAAGGGGTTGAATAATGCACCGAAATTGGCAAAGGGCCTCCATCTGGTCTGATGTCCTGATTCGGGGACCTTCATTTAAGGTTCACGTGCGACGGGCAAGAGTGCAATCCTATGGTAGTCTGAGTCTAAATTCAGTCTACAATTACAAGGAAAATGGACTTTAGAAAATCAATCTCGTTGGTTCCATTCACATCTTCAAAGCTTCTTCAGTTCAAGGCGGAGATATAAAATGTTGCAAATTATTTTCCTTATTTTAAATAGTCGGTTGCGCAATAATTTGTGATGCTGAAGAATTCACATTACCTGCGTTTGTTCTCTTTCTGAAATTAAACTGTTTATCAATAGAGCTTGTCAAAATCACGCTTTTCTGGCATAGCCGGTTGTGATGAGAAAGCTTCAAAGCAAATCACTTTTAAAACAATGAGGCAGTAATCACATTTTGGAACAAGGTGTGGTGGCTTCAGGAAAGGCAAAGAAAAACAAAACGTTACTATGTGCAATTAGCCATTTTTATTTTGGTAAGAAAACTTCAGCATTATATCAGTAAAGGAATGGCCTGTGAGGAGGACGGGAGTCAGGCCAAGGAAATAGGACTCGTTTGTCAAACTTTGCAAACACACCCTCACGCGACTCATGTCACACATATATATATATATATATATATATATATATATATATATATATATATATATATATATATATATATATATATATATATATATATATATATATATATATAGACTTTAAGGAACACTTTAAAAAGGAGAAGGCAAGCCCAAATCATACATGCAGTTATAGTCGTGCTAGCTAAAATAATAATTAAACAGTTTCAAACCAATTGACCTATAAACTATTGTTCTGAAGAGGCTAACTGCATGATAGAAGTGAAGTGTTCAGTAACTAGTACAAAATTCAAGGGCACTCCTCACTCAAAGTTTTCTCGTAAAGCATAATCTTAATATGTGACGGAGGTTTTTCACATCTATACATTTAATTAACCTCAACATTTTAAAGTGCATGACCCAGTGACGTAAGAAGATACACGTGTATTAAAAATGGTATGACACAATAGCAAACAAATGACGATAGTATAGAACAATTTTGCCTCCTCCTCCCACTGCTGAGTGGATTGCCAAACTAACGTTGGCTTTAAAAGTAAACCTGGTCTTTGCTGTGCAGGCTTACTTCTCCGGCCCCTCCATTCCTCCATTCACCTCTTTCTGGTATGCAAGTAAGCCTAGTAGTCTATACAAATAAAGCCTGTTGAGGGTTATATTTCAAGGTCGCCTGCGTAGCGGATCATTCATTCATCTACTCATAGAAGCTAAACCTGCACCGTCGTTCCTGAAAAGCAAAAAACTGAGGGTTGGGTGAAGAAATGGAGTGTGTTTTTTAGCATAAACTTTATGATGCCCTATTGAGGCCCTTTGCTTTTTGACTTGACGATGATAGGCTTTCCAAGAGCCATGTCACTGAAAAGCTAAACAAATCGGACACAAGTGTGGGCGTGAACAATTAGGTCTTATACTGTAGATTATAGTACACTTATATGACAACCAAGACGCCGCAGAGCCATCCCGTCCCTTACAAAAAGTCAGAAAGATTTCCTGCCTAGCATTATACATTATAGTCTATGACTAAACTTATATTTTCACTCATACAGACCTACAATTAGACACCGTCATAACTCGTCATTGCTGAAACAATTTTTTCTACAACACCGTGACAGGGCGCCAGTTGCCCAGGTAAAAACGAATTCTTTTAACCCACAGATCAATTTGACAAATGTATTAAACCGAAGAATATATTTGCCTTTAAATTCACCATTTATATCAAAGCGTACATGAGTAAGGAATGTAAGCTTTGCGGGTGGGTTGTATAAAGTAAGGATTCCTCCTAGCACTTTTGATCGTCTTTTCATTGTAATTTATCGTATTTTTTTCATTAAGGTTCTGGCTTTTTACTACACACAATTTAGCACTTTTCATGTAGTCATATGTAAGACGCCCAAGGCAGGGAACGTTTTGTATCGCCTTTATTTATGCAAAAAACTCGGTAAATTCCATCTCTTTCGGAAACATATCCTGCTCGGATCTATTACTTGACATGAAAGAAACCTCCATTCTCAAGTAATGAGGAAAAGTGCACAGCAAATTGCGAGAAAAAGTTCAGAAGCATTCACTCGCTACAAAAGATTGATTCAATACTGAGCTTAAATATGAAATATTAAACAGGTCATTTCATTTTGTCGCTTAGAAAGTACACATACAGGTCAGAGTGATTGAAATGAAAGTTGGCAATTATATTCTATTTGTCAAACTAAGTACATAAAGCTCATGACACGTGCACTTACATTCACATGTTAAACCATTAATTAATTAAAAATATGTCGGGGGTATCAGTGAGTTCCAAGATTTCTCTGGTAGGTGATAATTATTTTAATTAGGCCGCTGACGCCTGCAAGAAAGGGGTAAATTATTGTTCCCTCTGTGAGCAATTTCGGAAAAGCCTTCGCTGTCGTCTCTGACTTAGTAACGACGTAAGTGTTGGTATTGGAAGCCAGGTGTGAGTGGGGAGATTACCTCGGTTACGCAGTGATCTTTCCTCACTATCATATAACCCTGCTGGCACTGGACCACTTAGGCGGGGGAGGGGGTTGCTCGCAGCCAGACCAGGTCACCGTTTAATAGTGTCACATATATACACATCTCATGCACAGCCCGCCAAATTTGAGGATTTGAGGGTTGAACCCCTCAGTTACATCCGCGCAGGCCATTACCAGCTGGTATAGGCAGACCATTAAACTGTGTTTTTATACGGAAAGCTTGTACACCTCTGACATTCGCAATGATTATATTTCCCCATTTTTGTCTCTTTGTGTCTCTCTCTATAGACATACCCAGTGCACTGGACATACCTGACAAACGGTACAAAATGGGGAGAAAGCTTATTAAAAGTTTTTACAGAACAGACCAAATCAGACTTTATTAAAGTCGTTTTTTCCTCGATAATTGGCTAGTCAACCAATTATAAACTTTATCTTTCGAAGGTAACGGTCCCTGCAGGAAGGGGTTATTATGCAAAGTCTTGTTCCATAACAGCATATAATATGCATTTTCAAAGCAAAATCGCCTTATCCTTTTTCCTTTCCTTTTTTAGAAGGGGCGGGAGGGGGCAACGCAACGTTAACGGAAGCGTTATAGTAAAAGACCAAACATCTTTCAAAAATGGATGGATCATTTTATATATAACATGTGCTTATGGGCTGATAGGCTTGCAGTGGTAATCTGCACGTTTGCATTATATCTTTTAAAAGCTGTCCCACAAAATGACATGACTTACTATGACGTCAGTGGTAGTGACAAGTACGGTAGGGCCACTCAGTATTAACACATTTAATCCATCCGCCTCCGTCAGGTTCAGTTTCAGACCTCTATATACTGCATCTTATATTTTGAGGATAATCATCCTTGACGTAAAGATTTGCAGGACAAAGTAAGGCTGTGATGCTTCAAGCGTGGCGAATAATAATATATCATAATTTAAACGATATTACTATTATTGTCACTTGTAAGGAATGCAAATAGTGCAACTTCACATAATGTGGTTTATTACCATACATTGTACTGGTATAAGCTTGCAGTACGTGAATTACAGTGTATTGTCCCACTTTTCGTCCTTCGGTCTTGCCCGTTGTGACTTTTGGAAGAAAAGTATTGTCCCACATTTGCAAATCATGATGAAAATTTAAGGAGCATGGGGGTGGGGGGATGGGGATAAGCCCCAGTAAAAATCTGGGGGATAAAATATGAATCCCCCATTTTTTCAAAAACGAATACCCCTTATTCGTCCACTCTGTGAAATTTATCGGGCATTTTCAATGAAAGATCAAAAATTTTCAATAAATGTACTTCAAAATATGCCCACAATGTAGCATCAAATTGTATCTAAGGAGTAAGGACCCCCCCCCCCAAAAAAAAAATGCAATACCCTTTTAGACCTTCCTCAGGAGGAAGGTCTTGCTGTACAGGCCCCAAATGAAAACAGCTTCCTACGGGCAATGTTAGGAACAAGCTAAAACTTGTTTTATAGCAGAAAATCAGAAACAGTAATAGTAATTTGTAAGTGATGCTGACAATGTACGTATAATTGATATAAGAAATAAATTCTTTCATTTTCGTAGACATATTGTATTTCTTACAACAATTCTTTATGCTTTTTATTAAAAGTGTGTAATTTAACGAAACTGAGGCTCCATTCATCTTTTTGAATCTTTTTTTTTTTTATCTCCATCAGCTTCGCCCAGGGCCCGGGCGGGAATCGAAACCCTACTGGAATTGCTTGATTTTTTCTCATTTGTGAATTTCATCTACAGTGGCAGACATTTGTGTAAGAGTGTGTGTGTGTGTGGGGGGGGGGGGTGGAGAGGTAAAAGGCCCTTTGGGCAAAATTCACTGGTGGAAAAGTGAAAGTCAATGGTAACATCTCCGAAAAACCTTGTGGGGGGTATATCCCCATATCCTCCCAGGAATTTTCGCCTATGGTTGTCTACAGGAAGGGGTGGGGGCTGAAAGGTCTTTGAAGGGTTTCAGCCAGTGGCGTTGCCAGACTTTTCGAAGTGGGAGGACACTGGGGGGCCAAGGAGTCCGCCGGAGGAGCACACCAAAATGAAGGACTGGGAGTCACTGTAGGCATCTTAGTGACGCGCAGCGCTCCCCTGTAGGCTTTAGGCCCCAGGAGCCACTGTAGGTTCCTGGTGGGGTCCAGGGACAACATCCTATTGGGGTCCAGCCCATGCAGAGGCTCTGGGGCATTTATAAAAATGTGATGAAGAATTAGATTAGATGAAGCATTTGATTATCTCCAAAATGTCATTGCAGCGCACTCAAACAGGCCACAAAAATAGAAAGCACAATTTGACCATAGTGCTAGCCTTACTCGCACGAACGATAATGATGGGGCGTCTTAGTGTGGATGGGACAGCCGATCATGTTAATGTTTGCACTGAGCTTAAATTTAAATCCATTCACTGATGCTCATTAGCAATTAATTGAGACAACTACCTTCCAGGAAATCTTCAAACTGGAGCAACCAAGGTACATCTGAAGGCTGCATATCCGGGGCTATCGGGGAAAAATGCGGAAAAGAAGCCCGCTTGAATGCAGCTCAGTGGGTTTTGGGTGCCCCAAACTTATAATTATGATCAATATACATTTTTGCATTTTCTTCAGCAATAAATGGAAAAGGGTGGGTAGCTCCTGCTGAGACCATCCCCGGTGCACACGCCAAGTGGCCTGAAAATTCTTGTTTTGAGCATCTATGAAAATTTTGTGCTACTCCTTTTACTCCTTTCAGAGGTATCACCACTTTATGACCCCTGATGTGGTGCTTGACTGCACCTCGGCGAGGATACAGGAGAGCAAAGTTTCGCCATGCAAATTTGAAAGCACCGGTATCTAAAATAAACATACGTTAGCCTTTGAGAGTAAAGCTATTTAATTATCTTTATATTTATTGGATGAGCGTTGAAAAAGGCAATGAAAATTGCATTTTTTACAGTTTTCGAAAATAAGATCTGACTAAAAGATAATCGATGTGGGAATTGTATCGAAGGGAGAGGACTCAAGGCTTCAGTAGTCTCATAGCTTTTGAAAATAAAGGTTGAAACAATAGCTATGGATTGCATCTCCCAATAAGGTAGTCCTTCGCACAGTTTAACAAATAGATGCGCGCGAAGCGTGCTGCAAAGTTGCAGTTTTGAGAACATTTTGTGCAGTTTTAGTCGTATGTTTGAATGATTAAGTGACAGTGGGTCCTCCTGTTCTTATCGACATATGCATAAATGGTGTGTTTGTGCATAATTTTTTCATACCCAAAATCCCATAGGGGGCACACGGGGGAACAGCCAATCTTTGGGGGGCACGTGCCCCTCCCCCCTTGGCGACGTCCTTGGTTTCAACGGGCCATTATAGTGTGACGAATAAGTCCTAATTTCGCCAACTTATTTCATTACTGTAAAAAGTGGGCAAATCATATGAAAGAAAAAGTACGTCATTTTTGAACATGTTATTGGACACGTCAAGCAGGGCGCAAGTCATGTTATGTATAACAAAGGTTTTGCACTTGGTAATTTCCCACGTCAAAGGTAAGTTATTTCTCGGTTTGTAACGATTTGATATTTCCTTGCGACGGCATTGAGGACCACAAGAAGGGATTTCCTGACATAAGTCCATTTATAGTTCATAGTTTGTTCATTCTATACTTTAATTGGTTAAATGACAGACTGTCAGGCGTAAAGCGCCAGGACAAGCCAAACCACGTTCCATCACATTTAAGTAAATCAAAAGAATTAAGAGTATCGCCGTATCTCATGAACAAACTAGACTGAAAGGTACTTGATGAAAGGTATAACAGACCCAGAATGTAGAAAGAGAAGAATCGTAGTAGTATAATGGAGTGTCAAAGAAACAATTTATTATGAGACTACGGTTTTAGGGCATTAACCCGAAAATAAACTATTTATGTAAAAATATAAAAAGAAAACTTGCTGCTTTGCAAGAACAGGTCAGCTTGACAATGTCGTAGATATTTCTATTTTTAAGTCAGAACTCCCCAATCGCCCGTATTTCTCCCTCAAGATTTTCTTTAAAATCATCCCTATTGTTATTTTACAAGGCTGGAGTTGAGTCCAGCTGATCAAGACCTATTTAAGAATGGTCCGAGTCCAGTGCTACTCCAAGTTCAGAAGGCCTCAAGTCCAAGCCAACTGCAAGCCCACCGGAGTCCGAATCCGAGTCAATTGTTAAGCCTCTTTTGTGATGAGGCATGGGGATCGTGAGGGGCTCACTAGGCCAACCTATGGTGTAATCTGCTTCAACTTTTCAACATGCAAGAAAAGGGGTGGGAAGGAATTATGTATAGTACAAGCACGTAGCAACATAATTATCTAAGTATGGGGACCGCGGGGGGATAGATTCCACCCCAGCTCAATTCAATTGACAGTTTTCTATTAAATGAGAGCCTCTTCTTAAACGAAATCATACGGATAGTAATGTAAAATCCTCACAAAATACTAAAGAACCCCAAAGGACTAATGGTATAGAAAGGTTCTTGATTATAGTGAGACTCAATGACACTCGATCTATTTTTCTTCCTTTTAACTCACTCCGAGACAGAGCAAGCTGAAGTTTTTCCAGTTCCGATTCTTTCATATAATCCTAGGAATCAATGAATTATTTATTCAAAATGAGAAAAAGTGACGATATACTTTGGGCCTTTTGCAGCATGGAGAATGAGACAATTTAATATTTATTTTGGCACTGTAATGTGACCGTCTACTGACGTGGAACTTACGGTGCTTGATGAGCAATTTCCTTTTCTCAAAGGAGGACATTTTCTTTGGTTACATAGATTACTTCAGACGTGACCCATCCTTATATTTTTTTTTTAATTTGTCACTTAAAAGGTATTCATTTCCAGACAATATTAAGCAACGAAGCCCTGTTCCGACCAGATTTCTCCACAATTTTAAATTATTTTAAGCGTGCTGCAAATGGAAAATCTTTAACATTTTTATTCCATATACGGAATGACTTCAAGTGTTAGGGCTCTCTAGTATACCGGATGTAATTACCTGTGCAATCTGCCAATCCTTAAACCACGATGATGCAAAACACTAAACAAAAGCATCACCTAGTGATTACCTGGAAGGCCGACAGGGGAGCGCTTCACGATATTTCCTCTAAAATTCTGTTTGTCCCTGGCCAGTCAATGACATTT
Source organism: Holothuria leucospilota (assembly GCA_029531755.1). Classification (NCBI taxonomy): domain Eukaryota; kingdom Metazoa; phylum Echinodermata; class Holothuroidea; order Aspidochirotida; family Holothuriidae; genus Holothuria; species Holothuria leucospilota. The sequence continues at coordinate 18,360,839 of CM055981.1, read as the reverse complement.
CATTTTTGATATCACGCTGAAATCAGGGAGGGACAACAAAATCCTCTCCCCAAGTGGTGCAGTAGGGGACCGCAGATTTATAGTGTGATTATGATAATATAGGTCATACGAGATGCTTAAAACCGTGACGAAAGAGATTATTTTAAAATATGTCTTTGCCGTTTACCGTGGGAAAAGTTTAAATTGGTAACTATAAGCAGCGTTAAAACTAAGCAAAAATCAAATGTGGAACTTAATGTTTCGTCACCTTATATTATTATACACACACACACACACACACACACATATATATATATATATATATATATATATATATATATTTACATATGGCACGAGAGCTGTAGGGACTTTTACATGAATGAGTGGATCAACGATATATTAAATAGTCGCATAGAGACCTTAGGCCATTTTACCTCTAAAATAGGCACTTGCCTTATACTGAAAGAGGAGTTTTATTTTTTGAATGGAAAACTTAGCTTCAAGCAGAGTTCGAACCAGCGACCTCCCGCGTACCGAGCGGGTCTGTTTATATATATATATATATATATATATATAGACATACATACATACATACATACATACATACATACATACTTAGATACTTAGATACATACATACATACATACTTAGATACTTAGATACATACATACATACATACATACATACATACATACATACATACATACATACATACATACATACATACATACATACATACATACATACATATTTGTTCCGTCACTATACCACTTTAATTAATTCAAAACATTCTTTCTCGATAATGTATATGTATTAAAATCAATTGCTTGAAATTTTAATTATAAAGGAGATGATTTTAATACCTGTCTTTGCTGCTTACCCGGAGAAAGAAACTTAAATTTCTAACATTAAAGAACATACTAACAGTACAAACTCTCAATGTGGCGTCCCAGTAAACCCTTGTCCCAGGGGAAAGCCCCTCTTTTCCTTAACACACCACTAGGTCCAACCACCGTAATTATATGATTCTCCTTTCTTGGTAAGTCGTACCTCAATTTCCCGAGCTACTGAAACCGTACTATACACATACATGAAAGTGATTTACTCAATGTTTAAGTTATAAATTAATTAACATAAAATTTCTTCAGATTTTTTCCAGTATTAATGATTTATCACTATTTTCTATGAAAATCCTAACTATTTATTGAAGACCATCTATAATTCAACTGAAGGTCGCTTCATTTACTTTTTAAGCCTTTTTTGTCAAGACACATTTGCTACCTCTGTCATCAGACAGCTAACTCTTCAGGAAGTAAAGGCCTACAAAATAAGAAAGAAATTTTTCGCTTCCAAATTTACTTTCCATTGAATTATAACAAGTACAACATCCAGCAAAAGAAGGCCTTTAAAAGTGCAGTCTAGAGTTTGCTTCATGTTTACTCTTAAACATAAGCAGTTTGTTAATAGTTAATTACGTGCTTGGGTTGTCAACATGCTGAATAATGATCCTTCTTGTTATGATTGTTACTGTGCCATCACATGTTCACGAGAGATGATCCGATTAAAGACGATGGATAAACAGTTTGGATTTAAAGCGTGGTTCAAAGCCATTCAAATAACAGAAGTGCAATCACCTCTGCATCGTTTTCTCCTTATGTACATTTAATAATAACTAACCGTGACGTTGGTATGTTTCCAGGAGACCACGACTCCCACGCGGTAAAACCAAGAAATCATGCCCAATTGCTTCAAATGTAATATACAGGTAGAATGATCTTACTAGAGTCTGAAAAATTATTTCATGAAATGTAATTAAAATGGAGCCAAAGCCCAGTATTCATATCGATGACCAGAAGTCATTATGGGGACGTTCATGGCTTTCAATGACCACAGTGGGGTAAAACGTGTGGGTTTTCATTACCTACGTGAAGATACGTTTGATGATTTATAGCTAACCTTCAATTAATTGCAGATTTCCTATACTTAAATTTAAGAAATTAGCGGTACGCTAAGAGATCTATATAATAAGTTTTCTCCATCTTAATTTTTCATTACTTTCATGCCATATCTCTTTGTCATTGAGTCCATTTTGGCAACATACTTTCTTTAATTACTGACATTATTTACGTACTTTTCGTAAGAATTACCTTTACCTTAGGGCAAAACTAGCCTTGAAAGCGCTTGAAGGCGAGAGGGGGGGGGGGGGTGTCTGAAAACAATCCAAAGGGATCTAACGTATAGACTTGATTATTCTAAACAACTGGTTGAGAGGGTCTACGTGACTTTGGAAGGGAACCATGGGCGGTGTCACACTGTCCCAATCCTTATATCACCACTCCCTTGGCATTCCTGGATTGTAATTATAGTGACGTCAAGCGCTTACATAAATCGTTTTTGGTGAAATGCTTGTCTGTACGCCTTTTAAGTTGAAGTACATTATACCGTCACACTTTATTTGTTAACAAACGCCTACCTTCAAAAGAAGCAAAGATGCCTTTTACCAGGCGCGGATCCAGGTGGGGCGCATCCGGTGCACGCACCCCTTTTTTCCATGACCAAAGATTTTTTTTATAAATACTCCGAAAAAATGAGCAAATAGATATGGAAAATATGCTTCCCAGATGCTGGAAAATCGCTTCTAAGTGCATCTAGAATTCAAATTTTCTTGGGGAAGGATCCCCCAAACCCCCCGCCGTGGCTTCGTGCCTTCGGCCCTCGCTCGTCGGTCTTCGACCGACGGTGTGTGCGCCCCTTTTCTCAATATCCTGGATCCGCGACTGTTTACATAGTAAATTTCTTTCTTATAAGTATAAATATAACCACATAATAGAAACGAAAACTTTTAATTAACGTAATGAAACAGATCTGGATAACTTTTGACAGGCTAGCCTATATTGATAATCATCCAATGTAACACATTGGTGACTTTTTAAAGATGGTTCACTACTTGCAAATGATATTATTTCAAGAAGTCTTCAAGTTTAGTACTGTTACTTCTCAGTAAAACACACAAACCAGCAACAGAGAAAAATGCAAAAGAATGAGATGAAAAGTTTCCAAACTGCTTATTGTTATATACTCGATTTTGCTTAAATCTTACAATATCTACAAAGTTAAACTAAGCTAGACCTGTAGGCTAATTTACAATATCCACAGGATGTGTACTTAGCTGATAGGTCTTGGCTGGGCTATAGGACTCGCGCAGTGACGAATTCTCCAAAGATCGCGGCGATGAAGATACACTGGAATGGTATTGTCTCTCGCGGATCTCGTTTATAGGGCTCTTTTACACAGCTGGACAGCGGTTAATGGCAGCTGTGACAGGCACAACGTTGTTAAGAGTTTGACTCAATCGGTGATTCTCTCTGCAAAAAGCTCGAGTCTGGTATCTATTTATTGATGCCTACAGAGGATTTTTATGTGACGTCACGCGAGTGGGATTCCCAGGCACTGAATGGTAAAACACACACGAAGTAAGCGTATTTACAGCATACGCGCGCGACATAACCATAGATACTACTGTGACACAATGGGAGCATGCCCCAGAGAAATCCCCCTTCAAAAACAAAGAGACGCGAGATCACGTGACGTCGGTGAAAGCTTAGGATTTGTCTGAGAAGATCTTCACTGACGTCACAAATACATGTGACAACAACAAAGTCAGCCATATTGTACGTCAAACTTATCACGCGCAACATGTACGCTGTGTACAAACGTATTGGTCAAATTAAGGTTAAAAAGTTTAGTATATGTTTTGTAAAAATGTTTTGTAAAAATGTTTTCTTGATGATGTCGAAAGTTTGTTGCGTAATCGTCAAGGAAAATCACAGGGCCAACAGTTTTAATATCGATTTTCAACAAATCTACAACGTACAACTGGATGGGTTCCTGTAATTCTTCAGAAGAACGTGGACTCGGGAGTCCACATAATAAATTGTCTAGTGCTCACTTCATATCCGGTGGGCGACTAAAGATATTTCGATAGGCAGGAGTGCCCAACCAGTCGATCGCAGTCTACTGGTAGACCACGGATTGATCCCAAGTCGACCGCGATGGGTGTAGGAAAAATGAAAAAATAAAAATTTTCTATGTGTAATTGTATGACAGTGTATGTTTTGTAGATCTCGGGAGGGTGGCTACTTGAAAACTAGACCTTGGGTCACAAAAGTTTGGGCACCCCTGCGATAGAGTGATCGTTATGAAGCATTCGAGCCAAACACATGTAGCCCACAGTCAGGCCTATACGTACAACATAAGTACAATCAATCGTTAATAGATAAGAAAATATTCTTTGAAAAAGAGGGACAAATCATTTCACGCTTTGGCCGATACTGTGTGTACACAGTGTAGGTCTTGCGCGTGCACTCAGTTTGACGTCCAAAATGGTGGTACAGGTAAAATTGAGCCCATTATGACGTCACGTGAAGAACCTCTACAGCAGGACATCTAGGTTGTTGAACAGAATCTCTGCGTTCTTGTATATAGGGCCTCTCGCTGTTTCTCTCTGCAGCTCATCTTTTATGCTGACCCTAATATTTCTCCATAAATATCGCAAATACCGGGTGCACGAAACTATGAGAATATTGAAGTAGTTTTCTCACTGTAGTGTTCATAAAATAGAATCATGACGTAATCAGTTTCATATGTACACAGACTCGAGATTCGCGTAAAGAATTTCAGTACTTCCATCGCAGGATCGGAGTTAGGTTCCTTATTATGTCGCGACCTTCTGGTGTTCTTGTTAGCGCCTCGTAACACTCCCACCCTTGAAGAAAAGTTTGGACATCTTGGACAACACTTTATGTTAGTTATTATTTACAACATTAAGGTACCAACTATAGTATACACTTAGATGTAACTGAAGATACAGTAACAATAGCCTACTCAACAAGTGTATACAATATGGACTATATGAATAATGTTAACCACAAGTTCTAAAAATCTTCAAAAACTATTTCTCAGACCCAACTGCCTCCTGCACCTGATACAGAATTACAAACTCTTAAACACAAGATGAATCTCAACACTGGAAATCAAACTCGAGACAAAGTGTCAGGGATGACATTATCTTTCTCTTTAACATGCTTAATACACCTATCAAAAGAATGTAAAAAAAGCTCCATCTCATTAATTTCTGATTTTTGTTTTTCATTTTGACAGAAGTGTCAGGGGATTATGATCAGTATAAACAACTATAGGAAAATTAGTGGTTTCCAACTGTACATCAAAATGGTGCAGTCCAAGTAACAAACCCACTGTTTCTTTCTCAATTGTTGAATTTTTTTTGGATGTTTGCCAAATTTCTTTGAATAATAACAAACAGGTTAATCACAATCTTCATCAGTTTGTAGCAAACACCTCACATTCCGTTATCACTGGCATTTACAAACAACTTAAATTGTTTGTCAAAATCTAAAGCCATCAGAAACAGGTGAATTCATAAACATGTTTTTCAGCGGTTCAAAGGCTATTTTGCAACAACCATCAGTCCAAACAAACTTTTCATTTTTCTTCATCAGTTTCGTCAAAGGCGCACATATATTAGAATAATTAGGGCAAAAGCGCCCATGGTAAGTGGCCAGCCAAGGAAACTCATAAAACTGTTTTTTATCAGTTGGAGTAGGAAACTAATTGTCAATGCCCTCAACATTGACTTAATTTAGTTGGCTTAACTTCACCTTGACCAACCACATGACCAAAATATATCACACGAGCACAAGCAATTCGACTTTTAACCAAGTTGAAAGTTACTTTTGCTTCAGTGAGCTTGTCAAACAGTGCCTTAGTATATTTTACATGCTCATCCCATGAGTTGCTATTCACAATGAGGTCATCTATAAATACTTCACAATTTTACAAGAATGAGGTATGGCTATTTACCAGGCGTTGGGATGTCATCGGTGAATTTTTCATACCAAACGGCATAACCTTATTATTGGTACAAACCATTGTGGTTTTACATAAGCCGTCACTCTCTTTGCCCTTTCAGTGAGTGCATGGTATTACCCAGTAACCCTTCAGTAAACCAAACTTCGACAAATAGGCCTATTTTGTTTCCAATCTTATCAATGAAATCGTCAATACGAGAGATTGGATAAGAAGCTGTTTTGTTGTTTGCATTTACCTTGCGGTAGTCGGTATCAAACTTGTACCTACTGTCTGGTTTAGGAACTAATACACATGGGGAAGACCACTCACTGCTACTTGGTCCTATATAATGTCATTTTTTTAATGCGTAACTGACCTGGTCAAGAGATGTTGTCTTTTCCGAGGATTCACTAGATAAAGTTGTTGTTTTATTGGTGCAGCATCCCCCACATCGACGTCATGTTAAATCAAACTTTCTCTGGTAAGATTATCTGAAAACAAGCTCTTGTACATAATGATTTGTGATTCCATTTTTGATTTTCGTTGACACTTGTTAATCGGCGACCACACATCGGATCGGGGACCCGTCCCCCAAAATTGGGGACGTCTGTTCGCCCTTAGTTAAATATATAGGTAAGTAGTAAAGGATATCTTCAAGTATGAATGAAGGTATTTTTAATTCGGATTCAAGAAATTTCTAAATAAAATTAAATACACCTGTAATTTGAAGTAAACTTGTCACTTATTTGAGCTGAGGTTAATTCTAATAATGTAATATATCTGACCTTATTCGATTCTATGACATTCCCTATTTAAAGTCCGATTCTGTTAGAAATATCTTTAAGTTTAATTTACAAATATCATTAACTCAATTTAAATGTTTTCAATTCATTTTTAAGTTAATTTACTTCAAATTACACATACTCTCATCTGGAAGTAGAGTTATCTTCACCTCAAATTAGAGATATCCTTAATTTATTCAAAATGTATTTAGTTCATTTTGGGGAAAATGGGCTCTTTCGTTAAATTTCAAGAAATTTGTGATAAGTTTTGGAGATACATGAAATTCATATAAATTGCCACATCTATAAAGAACTGGAGATATCTGAAATGTCTCGGAAGACATCTCAAATGATTTTCAAAGACTTTAATCTATCGAATTTAGTTTTAAATATGTATAAATATTTTGAAGATATCTGACGTATTGAATTACCTTAATGTTAAATATCTTTAACTGTTGAAAATTATTTGGAATACATGAAAGGCATCTTTCAGATATCAAGTATTTTAAAGTTACGGTTATTGCATATTTACGTTATTACAGATAACTATCATTAATACTGTAATAAGAGATACGTCTAGACAAATACAGATATACTTAGGTATGAGATCTGAAATTAATTTAAGGTAAATCTTAACAAATAAAGATATCTCCAGCTTGGGAGTAATAGCTAAACTGGCTTGCCACACGACTAAATCACGCTTTAAAATATTACAGAATGTTTACAACTCAATGAGCATTTCGCTCTTAGGTTGGTCGAGCAATATTTCGATTGTTATGCTTAAATCTGCATCTCTTCATAAGCTTTAATGTCACCTACACCTGAAGGGTTTGCAATCATCAGTACCGTGATTGGCATTTAGAGGAAGTGCAGTTACATCGTCAGCCTTGTGTACATGAACACACTGGGCGGCATTCCCACACTGAAATTCGCAATTGTCGTAAATATTACATTATGTAACAGTATATAAGTTTGTAAAGTACTTAAGTGAACGTGAAAATGCCAATAATGTATAGAAACCTTTGTGTATATGCAATACGAAGCCGTTTCCGTTGAACTTTACGCCCAGCCTATCATAAGTTTTTGCACCGCTTGCAAAGATGACACTGTCGCTCTTTACTTTACTACTTGGGTTTTTGAACTTCAAGCGTTAACCGTAAAATGTGATAATTATTGTATTCGAGGGTATTTGTATGTCTAGTGATCAACAAATTTAATGCAGCAGAAACAGTGCATAAATAACAGAGCAATATTTCCGGGAAGGAGACAAAGTAAATTTTATCTACAAGTTTGAATTTTGAACCAGTTTGGCGTCTCGATTGTTTTAAAATAAACATTAAATACCGTATGGCCTAGTTGATCAAATCCGTGGTGAGACTTCTGACAAACTTATTTGTACAGTGACAAATCTCCATTCTGAGGCAGGGGTGTCTCCTACTCATATCAAGCAAAATGTACTTCGGAAGATGTTGAGGTACAATATGGTGCTATTTTTATTGTTTTAAAGACAGACAGTCATCACCCCCAAAGTATATTTTTAGTGTAGGGGTATGAAAATTCTCAGTTGGTGACTGCTCTTTGATTGACATCAAAGTTTGAAAATTTGAAAGATGCACAGTAGCTGACATTCCACACAAGGCAGAGAGAGTGCTTTTATTACATTTTATAGCCTTGTATGCTCACCAGGACTTGGCCTCAAGCAATAAAACAGGTTTGTTCCTGCACAAGGAGTAGCTTCATACAGTTATGGGAGGTGATAGAAGTTGCATAGTTGGGAGAATTGGAACTGTCTGGGATGATGAAAATTCCCCTTTAAATCATGGTTTTGTTTGAAATATCCTAATTATTTTGAAGAAACAATCTAAAAACCGAGATGTTTGATGATTCCTTGGCAAAGGTAAAATACTTAGAACAATGAAAGAACATGATTTTGAAGGCTGGAGCTGGCTTGAAGGTTGAGTGAACTGCTTTGTATGCCTATTCGAGAGGTCCCTGGATCAGATCCCAGTGAAAGCACCTGGAAATTTTCCTGGTGGCTCGAAACATTGCTGTTGTCAATTCGCTGTTTGCAGTGATGTGGTTTCTGTTTGTCCGTATTAGGAAGTTGTACAATGAAATACTCCCTTCAGCTCTCCGGACAGTAGTGTAGGACAAAGATTGTCCAGTCGTGTCCAGTATGGGCGTAGATTATGGGGGGACGGGGGACGCACCCCCTCACTTTTTTGGAAGGGGGACATCTCCAAAAAGTCCCCCCACTTTTGCAAAATGATGAAAGCTAAACTGTGATGAATTGTATTATAACATAGAGTACGAATTGACACTACATTTTAAAATCTAAATTTCGCCCAAATATAGCACCATTTGCCATGAAGACACCTTCTAATTTCCTTTTTTTCCAAAGAGGAGGGGAATACCCCTCCCCCAGGACGGCGATTCGCAAATGGTGAAAAGTCCCCCCACACCTTTGGGGATGGATCCACACCACTGGTGTCCAGTTCCCCCCCCCCCCCATCGGTCTTTAGAAAAGGGGTTTAAGACTGGTGATGCCCCAGTCCGTCCTTCGTCCTTAGGGACGTTAAATGACGATTCCGGGAGTAGGATTGGAAGCAATTTGAGCTTTCTGGCTTTTTACCCTCTGAGCACTAGTGGATAAGAGAAGGCGAATATCACTGGTGTACATCCACGATCACAATGGAGTAGACCCCCATTAACCCACGTGGCTTCCTGGTCCTAAAACGTTCAACCTGAGTCTATTGTGAGGAGCGTAATTTACATAGGAGTAGGAAGCTGTTCGAGACGGGGAGGGGGCTGAACGTTCATTCGGACTACCGTCTTGGGGGAGGGGCAGTGGCGTAAAAGGAGGGGGCAGGGGAGGGCTGGAGCCCCCAGGCAAATGCCTTGCCCCCACTTTCCCCCAAATGAAATTCAGAGGTAAAAAAATATTGGGCAAAATTTGTATAAGACAAAAATGAAGAATACTTTGCTGAAACTCACAAGGCTAGAGAGACTGGGAAGTGCCATCTCCAGCAATCTGAGAGGCATTTTTATCAACAAATTTTCTCTGTAAGCTAACAACAACAACAACAACAACAATGGTGGGGCTCCGCTTTGATAGTGATTTACTGCTTCCCCCCCCCCACTTCAACCTTTGCCCCCCTCAGCCGCACCAGATGAACGTCCGGTTATGTCACTGGGGAGGGGTCTAAGGGGAGGGTGTTTCCCTTCCCCTTTGGAAAATTTTTGACTATTTTGAGGGTACTTAAATGCAACTTGGTAAAAATTTTAAGAAAAATTACTGCATATGCTTGACATTTTTTACAGTCGAAATAAATAAAGGAGGGGTTCTCGTCCTTGGATTGAAGGGGGCGGACCACATTTTTGACCAAGGGAGGTTAAAGACCCCCAGCCCCGCTCCCTACGCCTATGATAATTTATCATTTTTACTGCCTCATTTTAACTGAATGGATCAAGCGTTTCAAGTTGTAGTATAAGTTCCCCTCTCCCCTCCTCTTGAGCCCATATAGTAGCGGATATTGCCTGCTGTTTATAGTTTTACTTATTCTTAGAAGATCGTGGTATATTAGCTACAGGGTATTACTGACTCCTCGGGTGGTTTTGGAGAGCTTTTGTGAGCTATATGGAACATCATCAAAACTCCAGAAGCCCCACCACACTACTCACTTACTATCCGAGGGGACATGGATATTGTCGAGGAGGTTCTTCCGAACCCCCCTCCTGATACGGGCCTGCATTAGGACAAAATTCATTCATCCTTTTTCGCCAATGGGGAGAAATTTCAGGGTAAATTACCTTCCGTGCCATCTGTAGGATGTCTTCCCGCTCAGTTCGTTGGTTGTGTTCTGTATTTTATACCACTCGGATAACTGGGCAATGGCGTCCTCACACTTTTCGAAGTGGGGGAGGGGGCAGTGGGGCACAACATTTCGCCGTAAGAACACACCAACATTAAGGATTGAACGGCGCTGGGCTGTCGGGGTGACGAGAAACGCTCCCTTGTAGGATTTGGAGCCCCCTGTAGACAGCGGCCAGCCAGAGGCCCGCCAGAGACAGCACCCAGTGGGGTACAGGGGAGAAGCCCCCAGATGCATTGATGTATTTGAAAAAAATGTGGCCATTAGAAAGAAGCATTTTAACTATCCGCAAATGGTATTGCATGCGCACTACACAACAAAAATATAAAAAATTGAAAAATTGATCATTTTTGTTACCGGTACCCTAACTCGCACTGACTATTAAATGATTGGGGGTGGGGTGTGAGTGGGGACTACAGACCATGTTAACTTGGGTTTGCTTTGGGCTTTTGAACGATAAATTCACTCATGCTGCCCAATAGAAATTAATGTAGGTGCAACTACATTCCAGGTATGCCACTGAAGAAAAGCCCTCAGTGCATCGAATAACTACGGTGACGAATCCGGGGCCTCCCTGGGAAAGTTTGGAAAAAAGAAGCTCTTACATGTGATTTAGTGGGTTTTTGGTAGCCTGAAAATTATGATTATGAAAAATAAATTTCTTGTATTTTCTGCAGTAATAGATGAGAAAAGTGGTGACTAGTTTCCTCCGAAACCATCTCTGGTGGCAGGTGCACCCGCGAAGTGCGCAAAAATGTTGGTATTTAGTGTTAAAGAAATTTTCATGAAGGCATTTATACTCCTTATGAGGATATCAGTACTTTGTGAATCCTCATACGTTATTGAATGCGCGTTAATAAAAAGGCAACGAAAAACGGGATCTTAACAGTTTTTGAACATAAAATTGGGCTAAAAGATAATCGATGTGGGAATTGTATTGAATTTAGACAAATTTTTAGTCCATTAAAGTAAACAGCTAGGCCTCTCAAACAAGTAAGCGACAATTTGAGTCACCAGAAATATTCTAAGTGGTTCCAACGACACTTTATCCAGGAACCTTTAGTATTCAAGGAAGTACAAGCCATCCCCACCTATCTCCTGCCCAATGGTATGGTTGCTGTAATTATATTCTGATTGACAGATGGGTCTGTCTTCAAAAAGTTCCTTAGTTTTAACTGCTAACCATCCAGTTTCAAACCACTTCTAATTTCTACCTGGTTACCCGCTGGAGTTGTTGACATTGTTCCCCGTAAAGATATTCTTATTACTGTATTTTGATCTCACGTTTCTCGAATACCATGGCACATTTGCTTCATATTGTCCGTAATCTTAATTTTTCGAAAGTTATTTACGAGGATCCAGAGATGTGGTTTGTTTTATAAATTATGCTCCTGGATTAGCAAACGGCATAATTTCATCGAGGACCGTTGCCGAGAACATCGAGATAAATTCCTTCGAGTAGAGATTCTCTTGAAAAACATCAGATTTAAATGTATAGTTCAAGTCCTTACTCTTTTTTACGGTTACCTTACACCTGCGTTAATTACATAAAATGTTCTTTATGAATGAAGTCACAAACTTATAAATTCCGGTACAACAATTCTGTTGTCATATTCGTTACCAATAAACTGAAACCGATCAACTGCTACAAGAAAGGCGCCATCTCTTGGAGAGTCTAAACTCTGCAGAGTTTGTGTGGAGAGTTTTACTCCCTCTGTAATAAGATCTCTACTTGCTGCTCTTCTATGGAATTGTTCACCTCCCTTCCTGGCTGTCCTCCTCACGAATCTAAGCACGGGAACAGATTCGAGGCAAATTTCGAGAGTTGTTTTCGAGGTAGAAACAAAAAGAAACGAATTAACTTCTTCAAGAATTTGAAAGCTTTTTCAAAGTACAAACATAGCTGTTTCTTACGTCCAGTTGTTTCTCGAGACCACCAGCAGATTGCCTTTTCTTTTTTGATGGGAACTCACTGATATGGTCGACTAGAGATCCACTATAGGGTCTCTATGGTCGACTAAGAAGGGACTCAGTTCATATCAATTCGGATGCCTCAAAAGAACGGTCCAGGCGCAAATGTATACGTATATGCAGTGTTTGGTTAAATATGCCCTACATAGCAGGAAACGACCCTTCCCAGACCTTCTACAGATAAATCCTTGTGGAAAGTTGAAACGGGCGTCAGCCGTTCATTCGAGTACATCTGAGGGAGGTGCTGCCCACACGGGATTATATGGGAGCACTGCTACTTGCCTTTCTACTAAGACACATCAGATAGAATATTTAAGTCTCGTTTTTTCTTAGACCTTGTCTATTTCGACTTTATATCTAGGACACATGACATCACACCTGTTTGTATGAAGCTCATAAGTTACCTTTGCTAGAAAATATTATAACTTCAACCAGGAAGGTGGTATTAGCTTCAGTTTCAGTTTATTTCTCCATGTCACCTCGTGGAGGCATAAGAGACTTACACTGTACAAACAACGAGAAAACAAATAAAAAGGTAATAACAAAACAAAAGAAAAACAAATTCATAGCCTTAGTGCAAGATGACAAATAAAAAAGGTAATAACATCACAAACCAAAACCAATTTCGCAGCCTTAGTACCATAGGCGTACAAGGCGGGGGTCTGGGGGCTGCAGCCCTCCCAGAGCAGGGAAAATGCTTATTTCAGGGCACTGCACTTGTATTTTCAGGGCAAGGGGCAGTGCAGTGGGCAGTGCGGCGTTTGCCAACAGGGCAAAATGCTTATTAGTTGTACAACGAAATAATATCTCCCGAAATAATATCTTTCTTTATAGTTTGTGGGTGGGGGACTCATCCATACCCGCCCTGAGTGCTATCGTGGTAAAAGGGGAAAATCAGGGCAATTTTCAAAACTTTCAGGGCAACCCCCCCCCTCCCTGTGAAATGTCTTCCCGTACGCCTGTGCTTAGTACAGTAATACGGAGAGATGAATGAGAGTTGGGAAGAAAGACTTTTTACAGGTCTGGCACCAGATACCGTACAGTTTATAAAGGGGTAATCACAAATTCTACTTCACTAGGAGGCAAAAGTTTCCAGTATTTTTTAACAAAATTTAGTCAACTTAATAAGGACATTTTTACTTGATGATTGAAAAAGGTGCTTCATTTTGATACAGCTCGGTCTTTTTTAATGTAGGATTTCAGGAACTCAGATCTCTCATTGGTAAAATAAGAACACTCAAAAATGTAGTGGAATTCGCCTCCTAACATATGTCTGTCACATAACTCACACATTCTATCATGAAACTCAATATTGGCAAACTTTCCTACAAAGATGGGGAGTATATTATTTACACAACGGAATTTACACAAGTTGACTCGGTGAGAAAAATGTAGCTTAATCAAATAATTTTCAAATTCAGGTTTCTCCTTATACATTCTATAAATTTTACACTGAGAGTTACTGTTTACATCACCCAGCCAGTCTTGCTCATAGATATCACTTAAAGGTCAAGAGCAGTCGCCCCAAACTTATTTTGAAGCAACAGCTAAATCTCACAATTTTCTTCTTATTTCTCTTCAAAGTATCTTTCATAATATTTTAGGACTTCAGTATTTCATATTCAAGGTTAACCAATCAGTTACTTCTAGTAAATTTCACATTTGAGGAGAAAAAATATTGTCACATGACTCTAAAGAGCCAATCATGAAACAGGACAGTCTACTACACTACTTCAAGTTGGGGTGACTGCATTTCCCCTTTAAGCGTTGATTAAGGGTCTTCTTAAGCTAAATCTTAGATATAACGGGGCTTTGTCTGGGAGGGGTAAGTGTAAGGGGAAGACCGTCATCAGCTAATATTATGGGCGGTGATCCTTAGGGATGGGGGCTATATCCCCCATATTGGAGGGGGATACTGTATACTATATCCCCCCTCCATGAAATCAACCCGGCAGATTCGGAAGTCATGTCAAAAAGTTAAGTTAGTTATTAAGAAAAATTCTTTTAGGAAATGCTTCTGACAATTGTCATAGTTTCACGTTGCAAAGCCTGGAAAGGGCCATTTCCGGTGATCTTGGGGGTATTTTTGACCAAAATTTTCTTTGTATGCTCTGTCCTAACTGATGGTGGCGCTCTGTTTAGATAGTGCCACTAACTATATCCCACTCCCCCACTTTCAAGGACGGATCGCTGCCGATGGCCAATATCACCCCCCTGCTCCAACTCATATCTTGAGACCCGAATGTAATAATGGAAGGAAAGTTTGGCTAGCGTGACGTATCAACAAAAAATCTAGGTCTGAACCATTCTTTTTAACTGTACAACCGTGTATCCCTCCTGCAGAGATCTTATCGTAAAAACGATACCAGAGCCAGTAATGACGTCATTATGGTACAGGTCATTCTCCATAAAAAAGGAGTAAAGCTGTTGAGTAATTTCGGAAGATGTATCTAATCTACCTTAAATATGAATTTGCTGGTGGTATATTTTGTTGCCAATTGCAAAGTTAATGCGATCTTCCCAACATTTATAGAAAAAAAACCCTTTTATTGGCTAAAAGCACACTTTAAAACGATAACTCAACTAATTCATCTACTGAATAAATTTGATAATTTAGAAAGGAAAAAAATCGGAAAAATTGTTTATGGAAGTGAAAACCACATCTCAATATCATGTTGCGTTTCACAGTGAAATAAACTAATTTTCAACAAGATGTTATTTTTCAAGAATGCAGCAAATGACGTCATGTGCTTTAGTCTATGAAATACCGCGAGGGCTACATTGGTTATAGACGTAAGTTTCTGAGGTACTGGCACTTTTGTACAGAATATTTAATAATCTTGTTTAAATCTTTTTTGCCCTTAACATCTTCCAGTTTCGAGATCAATGTCAAATATGTCTCACATCGGCATCCTTCCTGTGACAGAATGAACCTAGCCAAGGAGTCGATTATGATTCATTCAGTTATATCATATTAATTCATTTTGGTAAAGATTAGTAATCTTTATTTGATTCTTAAGGGAGCAACCACTAGATCTATGAACGTTACACCTCGTCCACACACCTTCTGGTTAAATAAGTGTGTTTTATTTCACCACCGAACAAAAGCGCCCTCAGTCGAAATGTAAACAGTGAGGTTCTTGTGTGCCCCTGTATTTACATGCAGGTTTAACCTCAGTTGGCCTTTTTCATTTACATTTCTTTTTAACAAGGATGTTTTTATTCTTTCTGCATGAGAAGACTTGCTGATTAACGCCTCGTGGGTAAATATGCATTATTAAAGGGGTGATGCGTGTAAAAATTATGATACCATTAACGTGTATAAGGAGTAGTTATGATAATCTACCAGATAAAGCTGACTGCCCCCACTCTCATAGCAAAAAGAGGAGGAGACATAATACTACACAAAGTGTGAAACGTCTAAAGTTAGGTGTGAGAACATCAAATTGTAGTTTGTCAAACTTTGCGTTGTTTCGTTTGTTAGGTACAATTTTAAGAGTTTAGCGTTTTATTTTGGTTCATTTGTAGCGATATAGATCAGTTGATGTTGGTAAAGTTATGCTGATATGCATTGGTAGTGGGAATAGTTGGAAAAAACTTGGTCAAAGTGTTTAAGTTTTCATCCTACTTGTAAAATTTCACTCTATTTATAACCCATAAGTCCTCGGACTTTTAAGTTATATACTCTAATGATGCTCATCGAGGTACACAAACACAATTAAAATAAGTACGTCATAATTCATGAAACATAAAAAAGAAAGACCAACATTAGTCCTCAAATCGATGAATGAAAGAAACAAAACCAAAGGAAAAAAAAAGAACATCCAAATTTTGAATTCCTTGAAACAAGTCAGTTTATCATCATTTTGGCACTACCATAAACAAATACATAAACAGTGACATTAAAAGACAAAAGTCTGGCGCTAACAGGTTAAGGAGGATGTGATTATGGACTGAAACTGGCTTAAAAGAAGATCATGGACTTTTTTAAAGACCAACAATCAGGGCTGTAATCGAGTCCATCTACCCAATTCCGCCTCCAGTTGCCAACATTCCGAGCCCCAAACCCTCTGATCCGAGCAAATTCTGATTCCGGTGTCCCCGACTCCGGGCCAATTTAGAGTCGGGCCATTTGAAAATAAAGATCATAAAAATGTCTTTCATTCTATTTTTTAATTACATTTAATTTTAAAGGCCATTTTGGGGAGTCACTTTCAGTCTGGCCAATCTTATAATTTAGTTGTCGGTGTGTGACCATGATTCACATATTAAAGTGTGCAACATTAAAAATGTAGCCTTAAGTTACGTTTATGTACCTTCATTTTTGTGGACTCGGCTGGAATCGGCTTCGAGTTCGAATGCAGCTGAAGTCCTTTCCAGGCCAATTCCGATCCCGGGACCTCAAATTCCGGGCAAATTTCGAGTCCAGTAAAAACTGGACTCGAGTCCGGACACAGGCATTACAGCCCTGCTAACAATTTGTTTTGACAGTTACCCAACTGCCCAAGCTAGACATCAATATCCATTGTAGAAGTAAACCGATACTGAATTGATTATGATCAGTGCTGAACTTTTTGATAAGATTTAATATTAAAGGTATCGGAAGAGAGAAAGTTAAAGAGTTGTAAGAAGTAACTGCGAGCTATCACGCTCTTTTTATTTTCTCCTAACTCGTACATAGCCATGAAAATGTTGTGTAGACTTAGTCATACTCGATGCGCAGAACCATAGACATATACTCATCTCATAACAACCCCAACAACACACCACATTGGGTCCAAATTGGGGCCAAACTGGGCTACCGATTGGGGCCCAATCTGTTTTGTTACAGGAATTTTCATCAGGCTCCAATTGGGCTAACTTAGCTCAATTAATCCCAACTGGTTTCCATCTTGGCCCAAATGAGTTAACAGCATCTCTCTCATAAGCCCAGTTGGGCCCTAGTTGGGACCCGAGGTAAACACCATGCAACCTCAGCCCAAAACCAATTAAGCCCAAGCTTCCTACGTAAAACCCAATTGGGACCAATGGGGCTTGCTTGCTGGGAATGTGTAGGGTCCTTCAGGTGGCATAGCAGATGTATTTAATACGCTCACGCATCAATGTGTCAGTTCAAAAAGGAGTTGGTTCGAATCCCACCCAAGGTTAATTAGCTTTTCTCCAGCTACTCTCCCTCACACTTTGCATAGGTTGCAATAAAAGTAGACTGCCCAGTCGACGAAGTCGGCAAGTTTGAATTCAAAGTGCGGCATGGACTGAAACGCCCTCTGCATACCAGTTGTGAACTAGCCCACTTTAGCTATTTTGACGTGACACTGTACCCATTCTTTCAGTCTCCTTCACATATTCTTTTTCTACGCTAACCACAGTTTGCTCGCATCCCTTCCATTGCAGACAACGATCTTTATTTCTAGACACCATGAAACTTCATAGTATGGGAGCCTACATATGTTTAGAAACCATGCGATCTCTTAAATCCATCTCATCATCAGATTTGTGAATTTTTCACATTTAATCCTTCCTTTCAGACTTGCTATTTGATAGCGAGAGAGAAAAAAAGCAACTTATTACACAAGTGATCGGGCCAAACTTTTGAGTTTGACATGTCTGGATTGTCGTCTAGTAGGCCTAAAGATGCTGAGATGAAATAAAGACAGCGTCAAACGGAAAGCTTGACTCTGGGATTGGTCCCTTTTAGTAGAACAAGATGGAGGCAGTGTTACTTTTTACCGAGGTGAGATTGATGATACAAACTTTTACTTCAAAGAATTAAAATTATCTCAATGGAACACAAGGGGAAGTGTCGAGTTTTCTTCATTATTTCATTTTTTATACTTCGTGGTTTCTTTCCTGATTCATTCATGAATCCCTATAACGAAATAACATGAAAGTCATGATTACATTACATAGAACTGTTTTGAAAATATCTCCCGGGGAATATGACTGTCGGCAAGGAGGTCTGAAATCAGCCTTATTAATGAACACAATGAAGTTAAGTTTCGACAAAAATCTTCCTATTGAGCAGAACTATTGGTAAAAATCTTACTGGTGAACAGATAAAAAACACTAGATAGTGACCAGAACGAGGTAAGGACACAAAGATTAGAATCTTAGTGCTAACGGAATGATGTAATGTTGATGATAATCTTAGTACTCGACAGATCACTTCTGTTGACAAGAGTATTGCTCGTGAACAGAACCAGGGTGTCGACGGGGATCTTACTGGTGAACAGATAAAAAACACTAGATAGTGACTAGAACGAGGTAAGGACACAAAGATTAGAATCTTAGTGCTAACGGAATGATGTAATGTTGATGATAATCTTAGTACTGAACAGATCACTTCTGTTGACAAGAGTATTGCTCGTGAACAGAACCAGGGTGTCGACGGGGATCTTACTGGTGAACAGATAAAAAACACTAGATAGTGACTAGAACGAGGTAAGGACACAAAGATTAGAATCTTAGTGCTAACGGAATGATGTAATGTTGATGATAATCTTAGTACTGAACAGATCACTTCTGTTGACAAGAGTATTGCTCGTGAACAGAACAAAGGTGTCGACGGGAATCTTACTCGTGAACGGAAACACTCGAAGATCTTCACAAAAATATCACTATAAAACAGAACGAAGCTGTTGACCAAACTTTTACTATTGAACCGAACGAGGGTGTTGACAAAAATCTAATTCGCGAACAGAACGAGGTTGTTGACAACAATCTTACTACTACTGAGCTTAACGATTATATTGTTGACAAAACTAGACAAGTAAACAGAGCGAGGGTGTTGACAACAATCTTACTGTCTTGTAAACAGAACGAGAATGTTGACAAATGTCGTACCAGTGAAGAGAACAATTTTTGACAAATATTTGAATTCTAAACAGACAATAATAACAATTTATTTTCAGTAATCTTGCTGTAAATTGGAACGAGGTTAGGGAAGATAATCCTATACTCGTTAGAGAGTGTTGAGAAGAACCTTATTACAATCAAATGACAAGTGTATTGACGAGAATCTTCCTACTGAAAAGAACGAAGTTGTTGAAAGAATTTCTATCAAAATTAATTCTCATCAAAATTATTGACCCCTACCTTATATCAATTCCGAAAACATATTCTATTTATGACTAATGACAGAAACATACGTAACAACAAATATTTGTGTTATTTCATTGTGGCCTCTGCACCCCATTTAGTGGTACTTGAAATGTACGTCTCATACCTCAGGGACTCATTGAAAGAAATGATGGTGGTAAGTCGAACACTTAAAATCTCATTGTATGACAATCAATTAACATGTAAATCATGTCATTTACATACAAGGCTCTACATTAGACGCAAAAGTACATTGTTCGCCAGTAACTTCATACAGCATGTGAGGTCCTAACAAATGTTTGACAAGACAAGCTAAAAGGGGGTATCATAAAAATATAGGACACTGGGTTAGATTTACCACATATGGATATATTTTTTAAATTAAGAGTTATAACTATGGGTCAGCTGAAGGTCAATGGGACAGTATAAGTTTTCTTGTTGACCGTAAGCATTAAGCATATATTAGTTCAAATAT
Organism: Holothuria leucospilota; assembly: GCA_029531755.1. Classification (NCBI taxonomy): domain Eukaryota; kingdom Metazoa; phylum Echinodermata; class Holothuroidea; order Aspidochirotida; family Holothuriidae; genus Holothuria; species Holothuria leucospilota. The sequence goes on along the minus strand of CM055981.1, from coordinate 18,340,794 downwards.
CATGAAGAGACTCGATTGCCTTATTTTCTATTTTAAGTAATTTTTGATGTTTAGAAAGAGATAGAAACATTCGCCAATGACCTCGATAAATTGTGCGCAGGGCTTGAGTGTCGTTAAAGGCTCTTTTCAACACACTCATCGTTCTGAAACATTTCAGCATAACCCATAAAGCCGAAACCATTTTGGGCCGGTTTCCTGGATTTTTTGCCGAATTACTTGTCACAATAAATGGATGCACCAAGCATGTAGCCAGACAATGATTTGAGGAAGGGACGAGATAGCATTTTTTTCCAGAGGAGGGATAATTTCAGTCTGTAATTTTGTTTACCAAACATGGGTAGGGGCAATGCAATTGCTCCCCCTTCAGTCCCTAGTCCCCCTTCAGTACGAGCCTGATATACAGTAGCAGTACCTATCAATAGTAACACTCTTAAGAAACGACAGCTTTAGTTTTGATAACCTGTCATCCCATGCAACCTTTAACCCTTTATTTGCTTTTCTTTTAAAGCTCATCTTAGACAGAGGAAGGGATGGAGTTCTGGATTGAAATAAATTGAAAAAATTTGAAAAATTGATCACTAGGTGCAGTTGCAAGGGTTTATATAAATCTCCCTGTCACATAACAGCTATCATTCATATATTTCCGATGTACCGCTTGTCATTTCGGCATTCCATTTTAGGGTACAAAATCAATTTGCATGTCAGTTTTTTGGTACATATAACATAAAAACAACCGTTCCAGATAAACTAAATGTCAGAGTGGTGAGATCATACTTTTTAAATTAAATCAAAAGAAATCCCAGGGGTAAATTTGCCTCCATGACGGACAACTACGTACCAGGAGAAAGCCTCAAGACTTTGAGTTTAGTTTTTCTTTACGCTGATCACAGAATGAGAAACATGTTAATTTGGTTTCAGTTCTTGGATCCAGATAAGCAATTCAAGATTACTTATTTCGGAAAGTTTATTTTCAAGACATAAAGCTCTCACATACAGACAGACAGACAGACAGACAGACAGGCAGACAGACAGACAGACAGACAGACAAAGAAACAGACAGAGATACGCTGTTTTAGCTCAATAATCATTTGTTGGCTCGAACTGTCAAATTTCCAAATGATGAAATACCAATAACAGTTGTAATTTGGCTTACTGACAGGCTTGTTGGTAAGTCTGAAATGTTAATCATAATTAAATATTTTTGTCGGTGCTATAATTATGCAATGTTATCACACTGTCAACTACATAAAAATTCAATGTGTACAATAAGAAAATAGATGAAACAGACTACCGGTATAGATTCTGCAATGTCCTTCTCTTTTATGTCTTGTAATCCTTTTATGTCTATTTTGTTTTAAATATTTAGATATGGGATTAGTATATCCACTGTTCTTCTTCATTTGAAGAACAGCCGTATAATGTCGATATGCCTTGTTTGAGAAAGTATATCTCGAATACAGAAAAAGATATTTACATAATTCCATCGAAATTTTCGTCATGGGATTTTCACATATACAACGGTCCTGTTATTACATGTCCACATACTTTCATAGAAGAACATGACAGTATTAGAAAGCTAGAATATCTTTTTGTATTGCAACGCCTACTATTCATCCTTCCTATTTATATCCTGACTGACCAATAAGGCTGTATCCGAGTCCACCTAATCCAATTTCGGGCCTGTTGGGCCAATTCCTAGTCCAGTACTCTCCAATTCCAAGTCAGTTCGGATTCCACATTCCTCAATTCCGGACTGTTTCCGAGTCTATCATTTAAAACATAGCATCTCAGACAAACGCTTTTTGTACTATTTTTAATATTAAGTAAAACAGGCGTTTTAGGAGTCAATTTTATGCCCTGACTTACCCTGTTGTTTAGTTGACTGTATTTGACCATTCGTGAATTACACTGTGCACCAATAACAATACAGCCTATATAAGTATGGTAATATTTATGAACTTCTATTTTCATGGACTCGGATGGAATCGGCTCCGAGTCTCAGTCCAGCTGCAGCCCATTTTAAGGTCTAAAGGCAGAGGTCCCCTTTTGGATTTTTTTTTTTTTTTTTTTTTTGATATTTGGGGGTCCTTAGATGCAGTTTGGTGCAATGTTGGGAAAATTTTAAGGAAAATTACTGCCAAATTTTGACTTTTTGCAGAAGAAACATATAAAGAGGGGTTTTCGTCCTTGGATTGAGGGGGGGGCAGAAGCATACTTCTGCCCACCATTTTTGACTGGGGGCTAAATCCCCCAGCCCCCGGCTTTCTACGCCTATGAATTATACAATGAATTTACCCTTATAACAATCTAAATAAAGTTTCTAAAGATTTTCCATAGACTTTTATAGAACTTCTATACAATACAAGTTAATTTGAGAATTTGACACATAAGTTTTACATTAAGTCTTCGGGCAACTTAAATTGTATAGAAAATAGCCTGTGTAGATTCCATTGAGATCTATTTAAGGTTCCTTAGTTATTTCATAGTTTTCACAAAGAAGTATTTTGTTTGAAAGTCATAATATTTCTATAGAAATTCAATAGAATCTCTAAAGAGATTTGTATACATGCTCAGGCATTTTTATGTTGAATTATATAGATAATTTTTATAAGGGTATGAAAATGCTTAAAAATGCCCGCCTTAGGGACTCTGCTAGGGTCAAGAGGGCGAAGCCCCTGGAGGCTCTGAGGTTTTAGCATATCTCTGGGTAGGTATGTTTTGGTTCATAATGCATCATTCAATGCAAAGATTCCAAATGATTTTAATGTTTAAGGCTATTCCACTATACTTCAGGAGCTGGGGGGGGGGGGCAACTGTGGGGAAGAGGGTATGACTGAGGAAATGCCCCCATGTCCCCCCTGGTGCCGCCACTGCAATTAAGCTCTATGAGGTAAAATGCTTATAACTGTTTTATTTATATTTCATTTGTATTGATTTTTTATTTGTTTATTTTTTGTGCTTTTCATTTTATTTTATGACTTTTGGTTTAAAAATCTTTCATGTTATCGAGCCACTGCTTGGTTTTCGATGTTTTAGTATGTCCTCGCCTAATTTGTTATTTCCATTGTATAAGTACACAATTAACGAATAACGGCTAATGTTAAGGTGGTGATTACGTATTATCTCATATTTTGTTGTTGCAAATTTTCATGCACATTACTATTTCATTCTGGTGTCTGCTGACTATCTTTACCTGAAATTTAATACAAAAATGTCACAAGTGTCTCAAAAGTAGCATTTTTTCTCGAAAATAAATAAGAATATCATCCCGAATGGAGGGGGCAGCCCCTGTCTCCTCAGTTATTCAGACACATCTCAGACAAAAAATTATGTTCTAATGTCAGAAAACCAGACAACGACAATGAAAATAGCTATCCAACGGCTGAGGAAAAGACTAGCTTGCACGGAATAATGAATGACTCGCTTGCTATTTCCGATACTTAAAATGGTGCAGAGAATTTATTATGATCTTTTCACTCGGCAAAATGGACGAAAAACTCACCAACATGTGTTTATTTGAATGGCTTTAACATTTGATTAATGAAACATAACACACATAGGCCAGCATACCTCTAATAAAGAATTTGTTTATAATGGAAAGCAAATGCGTGTTGCTTGTTTTATCCTCCAGGCATTTTATTGACCTAATTACAAGAATGAGGCTAATAGACTTATAAATAAAAACTCAGGTTTTTGTTGGGAGTTAGATTTAGCAGTTCAAAAGCCGAATTTTGCATTTTCTATAGTTGCTCATTTGCCAATTAATTAAAGTAATTGTTTCCTAACAAGAGCAAAATCATTGGCTATGCAAATACACTTAGGGAATGAATAACATTGTGCTCCCTGTTTACTTTTGGTTACATCAGGGAGGCACCTTCCGGGTCAGATTCACTGCAGAGAAAATGTACAACCCTGTTATGCTACGAAGTGGACAATTCTTTAAAGTTCACAACAAAGTCTGAAACTTTGATTAAATGCCTAAAATCACAGGATTGGGAAGTAACGAGTTACAAGTGTAACGCCATTCAGTACTGTAACGAGTTACATTTTCTGTAACGGAACCGTGTCACGAGTTACATTCACAACCCATAGGCTAAAGCTGTTTGTAACAGGGGGTGGACGTTTTTTCCGAAACAACTTGGGACAGCCATCTTGAACGGAGGGGTATAAGGGAACGGGTTGTCCTTCTTTTTAAAGTTTTTGAATATATTAAGGTCCAAAGATTCAATTTGGGGCAACATATTGGGCAAATTTTAAGGAAAATTACTGCAAATATTTGACATATTTTATACAGAGAAAACAAGTAAGGGGTTTCTTCTTTGAACTGAGGGGGCGGAATCATACTTCGGCCCACCGAATTTTTGAGTGGTGGGCTTTAGCCCTCAGCCCCCGCTTCCTACGCCTATGCAGTCAACCCTGTAACGGAGGAAGTAACTAATTAAAATTTTGCATAAAAATATCCATGACTTTGTCGTTACACTTAGTCTAAATCACCACAAACTATATTTTATTTAGATAAGAAACAGAACATTTTCGAACTGATGACACTTTGGTAGTATTGATTTATATTCGATACATTTATTATTCATCTTTCGACATGCGTGTTCGTTCATACAGGGAGGTATTAGGAAGAAGAACCAAGATTATATAGACTCTTTCAAGCGATGTTCGTTTCCGACGGTAATCTCGCTTTTCTACTAAAAAAAATCTTATCTCAATACCAACATCAACTAAGAGCAGTGAGGCGCTTTGTCAAAATTACCATGACAAGAATCCATCTCAGACGAGAAACCCGTATGATCAAGTTGAAGTAACTAATTACTTTTGAAATGTAACTTGGTACTTTTTAGTCAAGAGTAACTGTAAATAGTTAGTTTTCCAACATTGTAACTATATTAACTGTAACGAGTTACAATTTTATGGAAATATCTGTAACTCTAATCAGTTACTTTGAAAATGTAACGGGAAATCCCTGATGGTAAATGATGTAGAACATCTTACTAAGTCAGACACTATGGTGCATGTTTCATAAGCTATTCCCAAAATTATTAATAAAACTAAAGAACTTAACAATGATAAAAGCAGTTTTGTTTTGTCCATACCATGTTGATGTAGGGACATGGTGTAGACACACAATTTCCCTTGAGGCCAGAGGTCACGCTGAACCAATATGGCATTTTTATATTTTAATTAGCTGCTCTGGCTTTGGAAAACAACGAAGAAAAACAAAGGCAGGTATTCCGTGTGGAGTAAAAATGACATCACAGATTAATGTGTTATACACTGCCCCGATTTACTCTTCAGATGGGAGTTGTAGAGATAACTTTTGCCATCCTTTGGAAGTCATATTTTGTACGGTAATTTTAGATTTTACATATCTTAAAATGACAATTAGCCATTTGAAAATTATCCATGGCAAGCGTAACGAACGTAATTGATCTTAAAAGTGGAAAAGGTGTGAGGCTATACAGGTTTGGGTAGGCACGTAGCCAGTTCAAAATATTGAAGGGGTGCGAGATAACTTTCACGGAGCAAGACCAGCAATATATTTTCAAGGCGCGAGAAGTGTCAAGTCAACAGTGATTTTTTTTTCACAAATTCATTAGGGGGAGGGGTTGCAGCTCCCCCACCCACGACTGTGGGCTTGGTTTATCGTTTCTAGAGTTTCAAGTTCTCTCACGTATAGTTTCATGTTGATCTATCGTTGCGAGTAACGTTCTATGACGTAAGCATAATCAACCTTCCACAGACCCGATAGAGGATCTATAATAAAAGTACAAAATTGTTTGGGAAAGGGTAAAAATGTAGATCACCCAGAGTAATATGTATACTAAAATGTGAAGTCCTTCATTTCTCAGGCCTATACTCATAATTCCCTTAGTTAAATAAGTTTGAAAATGTCTCCGCCCTCCTCAACCTATTGAACTTAGCCTATATATTTCTCACTACCTTATAAAGCCGTGTCCTCCATTCATTAAATTTTTACAACCAAATTTTTCGCCAGGATTCTCCCTTTAACCACGAAGGAGGATTACCCTCCGAGTGAGAGGTGAATGACCTCTCGAGTGTTGTCGGTCTGGAGAGAATAGAGTGAAGAAACAACACAGTTAGAGTCACTCCCAAACAACTACCTATCTCGCTGAGAAGCTCTCACACCTTCTTGTCACATTCAGCGGCAGCCTAACTCCAGCTCGAGGGTACCCGGGGCTGATCCGTCCTCGGCAACATCTTCCGACCGTAAGGAGAAATAGAGAGAGCCAGTGGTAATTTGGAGCCCTGATAATAAGTTCAATTTCGGGTAAGGATGGTCTTAAAACAGCCCCAGGGCTATCTTTGTCAACATAAGGGACTAGTAGCAATAGAGTCCTTAGCGTAGAATTGTGTGTATGGATGATTGGATGTGACGTACAGTATACAGGACCTCCCCTGAAAATTAAACACACTCGTAGATGGCATATGTACAGTACGTTTTACGATATACATAATGTATTAGAATGATATACTAGTTTTAATGGAGACTGATTCTACGTAATAAAAGTGGACCAGTTAATAAAAATGCGTATTTTATTTCAAAAAAGATAATCATCTTATCATCAGTGAAGGAGATTCTAGATGCAATTGCTTCAATCAGAAATAGTTTTTATCCGAACATATATGATATGATTAGATTTCGTCGCCTCTGCCTGGGTATGCATGTGCGGAATGGTGGATTCTTTCTTTATATATAAGCGCTGCACTTGTGTTAATATTCGAGAAAGGAAATGAGAACTCTAGAAAGTAAGCTGTATTTAGTCTGCCTAATTTATTTTCAAATAAAGTCATTGTTTACATATCGTCATGTGAGCATTCACCGGTCGTTGTTTAAAATGCAACAAATGCAACATCAAATTTGCAAAAGAGGATAGCTCAATGCTTAAATAATGCCACTTTCTGTTTTCTTTCGATGACAAGAAAATAATAATTTAATGAATGACGGAAATGCCATATTCATTACTGTCACCTAATTATAAAGTTTGGTTTCACTAAACGTTATCCTGAATTAAGGACTCGACGAAATGAAATTATTTTAAATTTAATTTTCTTATTTACACCTTCTGGTAATCGTATTCGGGCTAAACAGAGACAAAAAGAAACAAAATCTTAAAAAAGAAACTACCTTCCATTTGTCTTCCAGTTACAGTTATCTTCAATTGATCGTTTCAGATTTTCACTCTCATCTCTCCCAACTCTCGTGACATTTTGTTTCAATTGTAATCGTAAGATTTATCATTCTTTTTAGCTAGTGGTCTGTTATCAATTGTACGAGCTGTAACAATTGACTTTCCAAAAAATGTTACAACTTGATCAAATCCAAATAAATTAGCTTCTTTTTTAAGAAAATTACTAGTATTATTCCCACGTCAAGTTATCACAGTATTGGACTCTTTTATCGATTTAGTCTCCTCTTTCTCACCGGCATTAGGGCTTAAGATGGTGTTATCGTTAGAAAAACATACTGCTAGTTTACAGTGACATGCAAATGCTTATACAAATATTTGATACTGCGATTTTAACGACTCTCGAACGTTGCTTCTGTGATCAATATGTAGATTTAAGATATTTCAACACTACCGTACATATTTCATACCAATAACTCTAATGGCGGGTATTTACGAACTTTAACAACAATTCGAGAAGAAAGCGACGGATTGAACGTCGGAAAGAAGAAGAAGGTGAACGATCGCTAGTTGCCCCTAGCAACGATCCAGATTATAAAGTCGATGACCGGACGAGACATAATTAAACTGCACAACGACAGGCATATTTCCTGCACTCATACGAAAGACCACTCACCAATAGCAGAGCCGTTTCTGGCGGTAACGAGTAATTATTTAGGTAAATTGCGTCTAACGATGCATTTTATCTTATGGATTGGTATAAAAAACAACTGTTTCAACTTGTTATCGACGGGTTTTAGCGGTCGAGTTGATGTTTGACATACGTGACACAAGCTCACCTGGGAAAAGTGAAATTAAAAAGAAACAACGGATGAAGGAAAATCATATAAAGTGAATAATGCATGGACATCTCACCTTCACAGGGATAAAGATAAACCCTCTGAATTATTTGAGAGAATGGCAGCCGGGAGTGTAGGGTAACACAGACAAATTTGGAAAGTCATTGCTCAAATGGTGAAAAAAAGTGTAAGCGAACCAACAATCTAAGAAAAATTTTAGTATACCTGGCAGTGACAAGGAGGCCTACGGTATATAATTTTCTGCACGAAACTGTAGTCATCGAGCTACTTGTTACTGTTATGTGATTGTGTGGTGTATATAAAATTAAAGTTTGTTTGCATACAGTCTCGAACAAAACTATGAATACACTGGTCTGATAACAATTCCTTCATTTGAAAAACAGCCTAACTTTAGGTACACTTAAAGCTATGAATTTTTTCGTTATATAGCATAAGTTTCATGAACTGTTTATGTCGATGAACAATTTAGTGAAGGTTCCATGATCCGAGACGGGGAGGGAGTGGTGGGGAGGGAGAGGTGGGAAGGGGGAGGTGGGTACCGAGAACCTTTATGTCCTTGATTCTGGGAAGTAATTTTTGGCCGTTCTAAGGCACAGCTAATGATAAATTTTGGAGAAAATCTTCACACTTTTGTAGTTTTATTAATTATCAAATTGAAGTTTCTCAAATGGGTCTGATTCATCAGTCAATAGGAAACACGTATTCTGCTCTTGTGATGTCCTTGGGTTGGGAAAATTTTTCTGATTATAACGTTTATGTCCTCTCAGAGCCAGGCTGATCTGAGACCTGCATGGATACGGTAAACCGAAAAATACGAATAAAGTCGGTATTGCCTGAAGCTTTCCGGTGAATGCAGAAATATAGGACTGTCGGTATTACTTAAAATACCGATATCGTACTCATTTTATGTGTACATGTGTTTATCTTCGACATTTTTAAGCACTTGTAATTAAACAAGTACGATTTTTTTTACTTGAATCGTGTTTTCAAGATCTTTAGATTCTTTTACAAATTTCCTGCCTGGGAAGTACTATATATTCGGTATTATCGATGTTTGCTTTTGCCATATCGTGGGATCCTGCACCAGAGACCCGATCGCAAGAGTAAATTCGTGACAAACAGGTGTCAATGTACTGCGTAATGAAACGATCGTTAGATACATTATCATCAGTCCGAGTAACGTATTGCTTACTTGCCATGGGCAACAAATGTTAAAAAATATATTTACAACATTACCAGAGCAACATTATTTAGGCACAAGTTTGTTTACCTCAAATATTCTGATCCCAAAAATTTGTTACGAGTATCTTCCTCCCTAGTTTGCTTGGTCTATGATCGTGGAAGACTGATTAACATAGTGGGAGGGACTTGCCGGGAAAGAGACAGGACTTAAGCGGGGGGGGGGGGGAGGATAAACTGATCTTTTGAAGTAATGAATGGACGAAAAATTGTGTTTCTCTTACGAAATAAACTATGGATTCGGTAAAGGCGTTCCGTTTAGGGAGGGGTAAACTGAAATGTATCGAAGCCAGAAAGAAACTGAATGTGATGATAAAATGGACTGTTAAAGCTAGTCAGGAACTTATTACAAATTTAACATTTTCAAAGCTGATTGTTTTTTCAACCCAAAGTGACGCTAGGTGGGGGCAAGGGAGGGACATGGTCCCCACCGCGAGGCTGCCCCGGTGAAGACATTTCTAATTTTGCCGGGGAGTCTTACTGGGAACGATAAAATTTTCAAATGCTTTTCCATAAACCCCACCAACTTTCAAATTTTCCCCGATAGCCTACATTACCCCAAATTTCCAACTAAAAAAAAATGCAAAAAGTTTTGTCTAGCAAATATTGCGTTTGCCATCTTTTCGGCAAACCGTTGCTTTCATGGGGGCGTCGGGTTGCTGCCCCAGGCGTCGAACGTGACCCCCCGTTTGACAAATCAGGATGCCACTCCTGTTCAGCCCTTTGACTTCTTTAGATTTGACGAGATGGCATACACTTTAAGTTCGCAGCAAGTCATGTACAATTCCTCTTGATCTGTTTGATTATCGCCATGACTCTTCATTCACAAAATATTATATGGCCAAGCAATAAGGGGACCACGCAGAGGGTAAGAAAAGTCCCCCAATTCAACCTATTACCACATACACTCAATTAAATGGGCACGGCAAACGTTCTTTCGCGCACACTAGACTGTTCAGTGCATAATTATTTACAAAGCACTAAGGTATGTACTAAAGTATTGTCTGATTTAACTGGTCTTTCGGCTGCTTGGAGCACAAATTACGAACAGATCATATGTGATTTTTTCGGACGTCTTACATATTAGGTTCGGTCCTGAAACTTCTTTCATAAAGGTCTCGGAAACCTTGCTCTCATCTGTCCTCCTTATTCATCATCCCAATCTCTCCCCAAATCATGTAACTGCATATACTGATTATCATTAAAATTTTGGTAAAAAAGTGTCAATTTGTGACCTCCATTCTCCTCCAATTCATAACAATTAAAAGCTTCATTTTTACACTAACTCGATTTTCAGTGGGCTCCTGTTCAGTTGTTTTTAGTTCACTAGCTATGCATGCTAATTATGATATAGGTCTATTCTACAGTTGCCGATCGAGCAATGTCATAATCTTCCAATTGCGTATGCAAAAACTCTCCTATACGTTCAAACTAGTTTTCTCATTCCTCATCCGATAGAAAGATTAAGTCCTTTCTTTATGGACATTTGGACATAAATGGGAAGGGGGGGGGGGGGGTAGATACGTAGCGAGATTATTTGTTGACAGGTTGAGATAGGGCAGCTCTGAGTGCGGGAAATTTTCAAAGGGGAGAGATATGGTGAGATGTACTATGGAAACAGTTATTTTTGTTCTCGGAAATTTTTAGTGGGTAGAAAATTTTCGAGCGGAACCCTTGGTCCCACTGACTTAGCGCCTGGAAGAGGGTTCAACTGCCCATATTGTTACGCCACTGATTCAGTCCTGATTCATGATGCGTTGGGAGCCGTGTAGCAAGCTGCTCAGATAAGGAGGGTGACTTGCGGGAATGTGAAACTGCAATCTGTTCTGTAACATTGTGAGTGGAATGGGTATAATAAGTGTACGAATGAAGGGGAAATGATGAAAACTGTGGTTTACTGGGGAAATACCATCCAGTTATGCAACTTACCTTTGGGAGTCGATAATCTATGGTTTCAAAATAAATCGAATTTTAGACCAAAACCAGCAGCAGAAAGCTTTATCTTTATTGTTGTGCAAACAGGACATGGAAACCATTTATAGGTATAAAATAATATCTACCAATAACGGTAAATTATGAAAGGTGTGTTAACTTGTATATACCTGTGAACTGTGTAAGGCAAACTTTCACTTCAAATAGGAGTTGAGGCAAAAGATTTACTTGTGGTATCTGAAAAAAGAAATAAATCTTAGAATTTTGTTAAAATTTCCATTCCATTCCGATGTGTTGTTTTCGAGATATTAGCAAACGAAGTTACTACATTTCTAACCTAAACTGAACTTGATGCTAGCAGGGGCGATCTCATCTTCACATTGATGAGCAATGTTCTGTTTTCTTTGTTTTAAATTATTGGTTTGACCTTGCAAAAAGATAGGGATATGAGCTTCTCTTCGGGAATGTAAAATTTTAAACATTCCCATGTCTCTCACGCATTCACTGTTTCTTAGCAAATATGGGGTTATAGAGGAGAAAACAATTGAAGATTGGGAATAGAAAATCCAAGACAGAGTTGATAAATGTCTAGTTGTCACTGAAATGTCACATGTTATGTTTCAAGTTCGCCCTAGGCTGAAACTGTGATGACTTTATTTATTAGTATTGCCAGAACCACAGAACTAGGAACAGAATGTAGACTTCAGCAGAATGATTACAATAAAGACATCACCAACACATCAAAAATAAATTTAAGCATAAACCCTTTTTTTATCTCCAGGTTTGTGTAGTTTTTAGTAGTTTGCATAAATACTTAGACAAATGTCGTAAGTGGAGTTGAAGCCAGAGCCTTTGTGTTTGTTCGAAGACACAGTTTGCTGTTGTTCAAAACAAAAAGGCATTTCCTAGTTGCTAAGGACCCATTATTCGTATTACGATTGCATATTGACCCACCCGATGCTGTACGCTATGCGTATTTGTTAGGCCAGATAAAGCTTTTGGTTGCCCTAAAAATTCAATTTTATTTCGAAACATTTTCGAACACAAGATGTCAAATAAAAATAAGTTACAAGTTTGTCTTTTCCTTACGTTATCATAAAATGTAAAAAGCATTTCCATATGGGTTTCATTACCATACATAAATAATACGTAACTTACTAACTCTACTTATCTTCCCCATTGTAGCGAGTGACGTTACTTCCAAAATACAAAGATAGTGAAAAAAGCACCCTTAGGTAAATTAATTTTCTCTCAACCTGTTAAAAGAGAGGACTTGAGCAAGTCCAATGTTATACACTTGCAAAATACAATGATCCCTGCAAAGCAGTTTTGATAAGAAAGAAAAACCTTAAGAAGAAAACCGTTCTCACACATTCCAGGACGCATTGGGATCAATGGTATAGGGACGGTTTTACTTTGCATTACAAGATGAATGGATGTTTGGCTCTCGTGAAATATAAGAAAACTAACATACAAGTTATAAATATCAGTTTCGTCTACGATGTATTCAGTATAAAAGGATGCGCACCAATAAAAACATATCACTCTCTATAGGTTTGCTATTTATTCAGCTATATAATTCTATGTCTCCAATATTTGCGAACACCGTTCGAACAAACGTATGCAAATTGCCCAGAGGTGGTGACAGCTGAATCAATTATTAGAATTTAAAGCCTTTGAGCTTTTTTCGTAGCTAGCTAGAATAATACTAAAATTCAAAAGCATTCCGATTTCTTCACTCAAGCCAACGACCGCTCGGTCATTGAGAGTAAGGATTGAGGGCAGCAAACCTCGACAACATTAATCTGTGCACCTGTTCGTCGCCCTCCATTTCTCCTTTATGAACTTAGTCTGGTTTTGAGTAGAAGAAATTAGACCATGTGGGCATATGTGATTGTCTTATTAGGGATAAGAATGAAGCTCGAATTTATTCCCAATTAGATTTCTTTATCGGAAATGCGAAAAGGATAATCAGAGGATCCCCTTTCTCGCCTGAGGCTAAGATGGTCTTGGAGAGGTTTTATAAGAATGTCTGCCGGTGAAAAGGAGGTCTTAATTATACTTGGAGATTTAACAGCTAGGTAAGTCCAGCTGCCAATGCAGTATTAACAGGCACAAGGGCTCTCAAGTGTCTTTCCGCGTCATTAGGCGGTCACCGAAAACATGAGTGAGGACGATCGGCAACCTACGCCCTACTTTCTACCGTGGATGAATATGTTAACACCTGCCCCACTTCCAAGACTACATGTAGCACGTATTGGACTTACTCTTAAGCAAGGCGTCTCACGAATGATAAAGTGAAGTGATCTCACGAACTGGGGCGCCATTCGTACCCTCCTGTAGTCTGTCCATTATCGATTGAAAAGTTTTCCTGAATGATGTAAGGACTCGAACTCCTTAACAACAAGCTCCTCTAGCTATGTCGGATATTCCGTCCATCTGATCGCTAAAGCTCTTTGATCGCTGAAAACGTTTGTCTCGAAAAAAGAGGAAACCCTCGTGTACGGCACTGTAGTGGTTAAAAACAATTTTCAACAGAATCATTTACATGCATGATACAGGAAAGAGCTTTTCCTCTGAAATACGGTATTAAAATTTTCGACACTGTTCAAATCAATCTTGTCAGCATTTTCTCGTGTATGCTTGACGCTCAGTGAACACTGAATAAGAGCAGACACCATTTTGGTTCACAGTTACCATGGAAAAGGCAAAATGAAATCTACAAATCAAATAGGAAAAAATACATCATCATATGTCAAAAATTGGTAGCGCTCGTTTCCAAAATTCCAAATTTTGAACTGAAAAATTCTTCCGTACTTATGTATGGATTGTGTACGTGGGAGAAATCTTCAGTTCTTTGAAAATCGTGTAGCTTACACTAAAACAAATGTAATGCTTAGTTAACTTTTCGTTCTTTCTTCATAAATTCGCCAGACAAATAAGTTTTTTGCAGTTACTTGCCTTCCACAAACGTAAAGCATTGTTAGGTTTGCAGATGCCAATGCTACTCATGTTTACCGTCACGGTATTGACAATGAATCAAAGTCACAACCAACGTGAAAATCACTGCATGCATACCTTTGGTCGTATCTTATCACCCAACAGGACGGGCCACCTATAGGAACGTAGAAATTTTCCGACATAACCCGCCACCCGTGAGTATTTCCCTGAACCACCAATCACAGCAATCAAAATGGGAAAAAGTCTCTCTGGTCACTTGGTTAGGGCCTCTCACCCCAACCATCTATGCCCGACCCCCGGGATCTTTTCTTGCAACCGCTTGAGATGCAATGCTTGTCCAGTAGTCAGTAATGATCCGTTCTTTCAATAGACGAGTAGAGAATTTTAAGATTTTGCTGTACCATGTGGTACCACAGATCAAGTCCACGGACATTTTCGCACAGGTAAGAAGGCTTTGAGCGACTGTTGTTTTTGTCTTACACAAGTTACCGTCATTCGGTCCAACCTTTTCGGTCCAAGATAAGGAGATTTACTTCAAAGAGAACTTTTCCGCTAAGGAAAATCCTCTTTGACCCGTGACTGATGTCCAGAAAACCATAGTTTTAAACTCCAAAATTGTGCTTGATTACATAAAAATATCTGTCTTGCACATGCAGTCTCTGTTATGGTATACTTTCCTTCCCAGAATGCATTGCATATCGAAGTTTCCCAACTCGTCTATTGTGGGTCCAAACAACAACTGCTTCAACCTGTCAACATTAACCAGCATTTTACTTGCACATCCACTATTGTTTTGTACATATTGACTTATGAAAGCTGTGCCATTTCGTATGTGGGCGGAATGAAACGTCGCCTGACTGATCGAATTACCGAACACTGAAGGTCCATCAAGCAAAAGCTTCATGGATAGTCGGTAGCTAATCACTTCAACCCCCCCCCCCCCGTCAATTTGCTCAGTGCGGGACTTGAAGGTCACGGCAGCCATCTCATGCCGACCTCGATCGTTTAATCGCCTAAAACCATTACTATTTTCCAATATTACTCAGTTGACCGCTTTCTCAGTGGTAAGAGGTACGGTACGTGGAAGGTCGCTGGTTCGAGTCCCGCTTGGGGTTAAGTTTTCCATTCCGACAACATATCCTCTTTCAGTATAGGGCAAGTGTCTATGTTAGAGGTATATATATATATATATATATATATATATATATATATATATATATATATATATATATATATATATATATTATGTACATGTGACGTATTTAACCCCACGCACCCCCACATAACAGGTTTTCCCCGCAGCTTCCCGCGTTTGTATGTTTGTTAAACATTTTACTGACAAGCGTTCATTATTTCACCTCTGTATCTAGGTTTCTTCTGTTAGTAACACACCTACTGCGCATTAGCTGTGACCAACAGCATGACACCTGGAAACGAGCTGCTGTCACGTGAAGTATCCTAGACCGGTTACAGGCAGAAGAATATTCAAAGATGCTAGTTGTAAAAATCCCTACCTTCCATCCCACTAACTTTGTATCTTCGGGTTTGTCATTCCAATGATGAACTGCCTCTTAAGCAGATCATACTCAATTTTCAAAGATTGTATAGAGAAGGGCTTCACATTGTACACCGTTATTTGCTTTATATTTAGTGAGTGGGGAGGTGTATTTCCACGTTTATTAAGTTTGAATTGATATTAATCAAATATGAAATATGAGTTTCTGATATTTAACGCAGAGAACGAGTGTGGGATAAAATAGTCTTGACAAGATCAATTGTTCTTAACTCCAACTTGTCTTAAGTAATGATAACAAGTGGTATGTGATGAATCACGTATTAAAAATCTGCAGACATTAATCCTGTAATAAATTGATAATCATTCTAACATCTCTTCAGTTGATTAATTTTTATCACATAAGTCGTGAGACTTAGCTGGGTGCCGTTAATATAAACTGATTTGTACCAACCATGATAAGGTAACGTAAAATTGAAATACAGATGCACAGGCTTTTGCGCTGAGTCAATTATACATTCTCACTTATTAGCATCATGTTTGTGTAAGTTGAAGGTATTTATTTGATAGTGTCTTTAAATAAATGGTGAATTTACTTTGTTGATAAAAAAGTAATCCGAAACGCAAGGATTCGGTGTAAGAAGGATTTGATTTTGAGAGATTGCGTGAAGTACTTCTGGGAAATATAACCTGCATTGTGTTACTTTTTAATCAGAATATTCATGTTCAAGTTTGTGCAAATTTCGGCCTTTTAAGTGAGACGACGAATTTTCCATTCTCTCAAGACAAAATAGTGATGTCACCCGTTTTTATGTTGTAAAACTCGTCAGCAAATTCAGATAAGCTACCGACTGAAGGAATCAATGCTGTATACTGTCTGACAGGAACATCACGGGGCGATTTACTAATAAATGGGCAGACTTTCCCAATACGCTTCTTGCATAGACGTCATGGTTACCTTAGAAACAATGCTTCACGCGAAACAGGGGCACAAAGCGTGGTCTGCTGTCGTTGAAATATTTTCCACGTAACGGGTACAAGATGCCCTGACCCCTTACCATTTTTATGACATGCCCTGCACGTATGGTTAGTTTCCAACACCATGGGTCTTAGTAAGGATGAGAAAGTGTCTGAGGATAATTTTAATAGAATAAATCAATCCATACTATATTCACCAAATGGCAACTTTTAAAATCAGACGGCCGTGAATAAAATTGAAAGGTTACAACCTTTGTAGTTTGCATTTTTTGCATAGAAATTTTGTTTTGGTGTCAGTTTCGACGTGAGTTCGTTTGTGCGAGAGCAACTGGTCAAAGAGGACGGGTTGGGGAGGGGGAGGAGGGGTAAATGAAAAGTAAAAACTTACCTTCATAAAATTAAGGTGACAAAAAAAAAACGTAAGAGGATTACATTTCTTCCTTACAATCTTCTGTGGGGCAGGTAGGGGGAAATTGTATGGTGATTATCAGATCCTTAGGCCTAATTCTTTAACCCAAATGGAGGTGACCATGTTAAAACGTCACGAAAATCTGATTTAGCACGGACCGACGGAATTTAATAAACAGGATTACAGACTAAAGTTATAACCGGAAGCGTTACTTCTCTGCAAAGTCTATATTTGTGACTGATAATACACTCAACCTACTAACCGGTGATTTTTCATTTAGGAGTATGATTCAAACGATTGAAGCATTAAATGCCACTCTTGTCGGAAAAGGTCGTTGCCTCCTCTCAATAAGTTTTCATCTGGCAATTAAATTTGCCAAAAAGAACATATGATGACCAAATAGAAGGACGAAAGGAAGTAAGAAAGTGTACTATCAGCTTATCATTAATTCCAGAGAGATAATGCTTGGTCCAGAAAACAGCTCGCTTTTAATACCAAGCTGCTGTCCTCAATACTCAAAGGAGACGCTTCCCTTACAAAGTTTGTCTGAACACGATATGACGTAATGGTAGCAAATATATATATATATATATATATATATATATATATGGGCAATTACACAGTAAACCAACACAGAATTATTATATGTGCGTATTTTTTTTTTTTTTTGGTAATTAGTTTCATATGTTTTATAATGTTCAGGGCTAATCCTTAGATGTACAGAGATAGCCTAAACATTTTCATCTTGCTACCTCAATTTTGAAAAAAAATATTTCTATGTAGGTCCTATGGAAAATATAACGGACGAACATTGACAAACATAAAAATATATAGAATGGAAATTAACCCTTATGTGATGCTACCGTGTTGGTTTACTGCGTAATTGCCCATATATATATTTATATATATCCTTCTTTTCATTTATTTGTTTTATCACAAACTCAAGGAGTACAGTAAGGTATAAAAATATTTACATTATGCATTACATGAACGTAAGTCTTCAAGAAATTGTGAAGGGAAGCATTTTAGGAAACCCTAAGGGCTTAGCTAGTAGAGTGCTCCCCATGAAATAAACAGTAGCAGACAAAATAAATTAAAGCAATAACCAACCACCCACCAACACATCCCCAACCACCATTCCCCTACCAACCCACATATATACGGTATTTTTTATACGTTCTATTTATATATATATATATACACATATATATATGGGGGCATGTGATGTAATGTTTATATATATATATATATATATTATATATATATATATATATATATATATATATATATATATATATATATATATATATTATATATATATATATATATAACAGACAAAGCAAACTAAGGGAACTGGAAAGAAAACCTGAAAACTTAAAATCTAGATAACAAAAGACTAGAATTCCAAAACGCGAGAGACAAGGATACAACCTTGAAAGGAGTCTGGAAACTCAGCAACACCTAAAAGCCTAGGGGAGGCCAAAACAGAAAGGATAGTTGGACACCATTAAAGACATATAAATTATTAAAAAATAAAGATGGAAATTAAAATAACAAGCAAAAGAAAGAACAAAGGAAGCAAAAAAAAAAGAAAAAAGACAAGCAAAGTAAAATGAATAAAAAATTTAAAAGGAATGTAAAACCTGACGACGAAAAAAGATAAAAAAGTGAAAGCAAATAGGAATGAAATAACAGCAGGTTAAGAGCACAGCTTAACGAACTTTCCTAAAATGCTTGTTTTCTTGTCTGTAATGGTGTCCATATCTCCTTTCTTAACATAGTCTTAGCCTTTACACCCGTTCTTCTTCCTGTTGTATGTTTCTTAGAACCATTGATTCAGTATTATATTACACGTGAACAAGAAAAGTTTACCGTTTCGAAACGTCGTGCCACCAGTATGCTCACTTGCTTTTTTACGCTTTAACCAGTTTTTACCATTTATTTCACTGAAAATTTTAATGTTCTAGTTGCCATACATGGATTGTTCTTAACATGTAATGCGTCTGGTGGCTTCATATACATACATACATGCATACATACATACATACATACATACATACATACATACATACATACATACACACATACATACACACATACTACATACATACATACACACATACATACATACATACATACATACATACATACATACATACATACATACATACATACATATTGAAGCTTCAACTGATGTGAGGACGCATGTATAAACCATGGATACTTGTGTATGGAATTGCATGATTTCTATATCAATGTGAGGACAGTGTATGACAATCTGAGGACAAACTTATATATTTGCATATCAACATGAGCATATTTCTATACACCCTACCCATATTGGATTTCACATCAATTTGAGCTTATTCACCATATTTACTGTGGTGGCCCATGGTGAAGTTTCACAACTGTTAAAGCATTAAAAAAGTGAGGACCGAGATTAGGTCCTCACATTGGCTTTCCTGTCCTCACATTGCTAGTATTTTCCCTAAAATTGTCCCCACATGGGTTGGTTCTCAAGTACATAAATACATACATACATACATACATACATACATACATACATACATACAAACATACATACATACATACATACATGCATACATACATACATACATACATACATACATACATACATGCATGCATGCATGCATGCATACACACATACATACATACATACATACATACATACATACATATCGTAGGGCATGGCAAAATGTGACAAATGCAGAACACAATCAAATTAGGCACGACCAAACTGGCCAGGAAACCAGTTTGTGTAAAGTAGTTTACACAAGTACCAACAAGGCAGGAATGGCCGATTTATAAAAGTTCAAGTCTCACGTTCAGACCATGTGGGGAGAGGGTTTCAGCTTCACAATAAGACGGTTTGCGACGGTTAAGCGATCACGGTCAGAACATCGACACGAGATGGCAGCCGTAACCATCAAGTCAGGAATCGAGCAGGTTGACGGGGGATTGAAGTGTGTGGCTACGGGAAACCTTGGGAGTTGTTTGATCGACCTCAGGTGCTCAATGATTCGGTCAGCAAGACGGCGTTTGGTTTCTCCCACATACAGTACACTACAGCGTTTGCATACGAGGACGTGAACAATATTTTCAGAAGTACATTCAAAGTGCTGGTTGATGCAAAGACGGTCAGTGTTGTTAGGACCCACAATGGAGAGGATTTTGTCCTTGCTGACCACGGTACAAGTCAGGGATGGCAGTTTTTGCCACAGGCGGTTTTTACCGGTAAAAACCATCCCGTTAAAAACAGGTTTTTGCCGAAAAATGGAAAAAACGGAAAAAACCCTATTCTGCGAAACTGAATAAAATGTTGTTAACAAGTAATTTTAGGCATTTTTCAAAGTCTAAGGATGAAAGTAATTTTGTTGCATCAAGATTAATCATTTAAGGCAACAATATATACCATGCCAGAATGCGAATGTGATATGTTCAGTTATTTTGGCCACATTTTGCCAGATTTACACTGTTTTTGTGTTAAGTGTTCATACGTACACTATACATGTACTTTTAAATGCAGAAAATGGGAGGATACTCAAGTAATAATTAAAGGATTTATTTTCAGTTAGATAAGCTTTTTTCTTTTACTTATGAATGTAAAATGAAGAGCTGGCTATCCTTTTAAATTTCTTTCATTCATACATTGCTGTTGGGTTTTATCAAGTTTTTCAAAAGGAAGATAATAGTCTCTTTTTATTTGGTTGGTCATCTATATAACTTCTTACTTAAGTATTTCTGAGTACAGTGGACTTGACATATTCAGAGAAGCTCCCTTGATGAAACTCATCAAGTTGCTGCTTACTCAACATTTATCATTATGACACTGTAATTTGCTTCTCTGCTGTGTCAAACTGAAGTTTCTGACATGATAAAGAAAGTTGCTTTTCCACTCCATTCTCCTGCTCTTTCTTATGTGTAACAGATATGCCCTACCAACTTGGTGATTGAACTTTCATATCTAGAACTTTCATAAAAACACATTTCATTAATCCTCATTCTGTAAACTTTTTCTTGATATTCAGTCATTTTGCAAACCAACTTTAATTTTCAGGCTATTCCTGTTGCCCTTTAGTTGCTTTGTTTGTGGTTAAACTTGAGATGTTATGGCTTACAGTACTATTGTAACAACAGTATATTTCACTCTTTTTCTGTTTGGCAACTTGTAGTGCTCACTTTTTAGGCAAAATAGAAAGTTTAATAAATGTAAATAATTTATCTCAACTGGTTTATTCACAATGTGTAATGGGGTGCAACGACTGCACTCCCTTAACTGCCAGAAGAGGTTTTTTCCTTTTTATCCCGGTTTTACCTGCAATAACCAGTTATTACCAGTTTTTACCGCTGTCCCGGTAGGAACAGGTTTTTTCCGGCTAAAACCCAACCCTGGAACAATTATTGCATCTCTTACGGTTGCAAGGAAAGTTCATTGGGAGTTTGGCACTATGGTCTAGGCTAAGGCTGGAAGGCACGCCCCATGTGGTTTTTACGGCGTATCCCAGTAGTCTCTCAAAGACAGATCAGCAATTGAACATTTACTGAGTATCCTTGTAGCCTCACGCAGAAACAAATTGAATTCTGAATGGTATCCTCGTAGTGTCTTAAAGTAAGTTACTTAGATGCCTCATTCATAGCCAAAGAATAGCCAAAGAATCTAGTCAGATTCAAAGGTAAGTCGTTTTCAAATAACAATTTTGCCTAGAATCCGTCATCTTACCTTTTTCCAAACAGTTTCATGTGCGGGATATTCTGCAATAATTCCCATTTAAATACACTGAGAAATGTCAAATTACTTAAGTTAATAGGATGTTTCTCGGCCTCCCTCTCTACTGCCCTGTGAACGTTACACTTAATAGTGAAGGGTGTATCGCACTCTCTGTAGACTGTAGGCTGTGGAAAACAAAGCATGTCCTAGCAAATAGGTGTAACGTTACGTACTGGTTTAGCGAAATGACTGGCGAACATGACTATTGCTGCATCATGTTCTTAGCTGCTACGGTCTCTCTGCAGGTCGGATCCTTCCAAACAGAAAGATAATGCTTGACTTTTTCTAGCAGACTTTGGAAATACCCAGTTAACCCTCAATAGTAAGCTCCATACACCCAATTTTTAACCTTTTAAAGTACAGAATCCTGAGAGCTAGGAGAGTTCAGACACTTATTGCGGGTGTGTATACATAAGTCCGAAATGTTTACGTACCATCAAGGTCGTGTGATTACTCTAGTTGATCTGCTATTGGTTGCTGACACGAATTTTGTAGTACGTTTGTGAACAGCAATGTTTAAAAAATTTTGGCTGATATTTTTAATGTGCAACTTTTGCCCGTGGGAACATGTAATTTCATCTTAATTATATATTTTTACGATTTTTGAGGAAGTTTTACAAGTACTTTCCTGAGCAGGATCACGAAACAAGTGCCGGAATTTTGGGCTTCGGCCCACCCTCTACAATTGTAAGTTTAAGTTTAAAAGGTCAGGATCAATGCTGTAAGATTAGTTGTGACATTAAATAATGAAGCCAAATAAAAAAAAAACTCCACTTATCCTTGGAATTAAAAATTTACCAGGAGTTCTTACGCAAATAAGTTGGAAGATAGTAATAAACTGCATCAACTAATTGGTCATGGAAGTGAAAGTAGATAATTAGCCTGATAAAAGTGTTAAAACTGTTCAATTAATTAAAAAATGTAATCTGCCTTGAACATGATGACATCCAAAAATATACTTTTTCTTTTTCAGATGGACAATCTACAAGAAATAATACAGGTGTAGCATCTTTGACAGTTTTTGATAAGTACTTCCGTATAAACCCGGGGCTTATCTAACTCCTCTTTTAATTTTTAGAGGGGTTTCTTTCAAGTGTCGTGAAAAATCGCCTCCTAAAAGTTAAAGGAGGCTGGTTCCAAAACGGCTTTATTTTTCTATTCCTTGTGATGGCAACTACAAATGAGAAAGGATGGCGATTTTAGTAACACGTGGTATTCTTCGCTCTCCTCGACGTCTTTGTGGGGATAATTTTGTTTGCTGTATTTAATATGCTGCTTTGTGGATAGATTTATCCACCCGTTTCTGCATACAAGACTCATGCAACAGCTGTATTTATAACTCAGTTTCTACTTACTGTCTTCACTGTGCAGTCTCCCTTGGCAATGAATTCAAATCTTTATGCCTTTATCTTTCTCTTTATATAACTCCCACAGTTTTGACTTCACATTCAACTTGTCCATTTCTTCTGGGATCCTTTGCTTCTAGAGAAGAAACATCCCATGGGAGTATGATCAGTTTATGGAAGAGCAATTACCAAAGCCTGTTATTATTAGGAGAGTTAAGTTCTTCCAGTACACTCTGCAGTCTCAGAGCCTAAGCATCCCTTAAAGGGCAAATGCAGTCAACCTGATTTTTAATAAGCATATATACTCTGTTCTGTTTTATTCGATTCTATTCTGTCCCTTTTCTGTTCTTTCTATTCTGAGACTTCTTTTATTTCTTATCATTTGACAATATGTTTGCTACGAAACTACGAAATTATTTGATGATTTCAGCTATGTAAGATAACTCATAGGTTTATGTTTAAAGTGTAATATTTATCTAAACCATCGTGAAAGATACGGTATGCTTTGAAAGAAAATAAGGAGGTTCGAAATATTGAGCTGACCTTTCAAAATAAGTCTGGGGTGAAAATGCCAGTGTTCTCTCTGAAGAAACAGCTTTCGCTTACCCCTCAGGTAACTGACACACTGTGACGTAACTTAATATCTTGAACAGGATGATCTTACATCGTATACGGCCATAGTCACACTCCTGGAAGAGTCTACGATATAAGGCAAATTGAGCAGTCGATCAAACAGCTTTTTATTTTGAAGTAAATTGACGTTGTGACCTTCAGCAATCCATCAAATAAAATGTCAACCGCAAAACAACGCATCTTAATCGTTCAAACCGCTCTCAATAACGTCCCGTTTGTGACGATCTCATGAATATTAATGAGAAGAAAGGTTTATCATTGCTATTTAAAACCCGAAGGTGTAAACTTTTTTCAAATACAAAAGATAAGCAACAATTTATTTACAATTTGACATTGTTGATCACAAAAGCCATGCACGTTGACTTGGAAGCATTGAAATTCATTTAGAAAGGTGAATAACCTATCGCACAGTGTTCCTTGATCCGAAAATCGCTAAGTGACCATAAAAGTAATTTACACGCAGGCGTTCAGATGCGATCTAGCCATTTCCCGGTCAACGGCCCTTTGGGGGAAAAATTGAAGAACGAAGACATAGGGAACATCCATAAAGGGATGATTGACAGTCTTAAAAAGTAGAAATAAAAACATTGATACTTCTTGGTTTTGAGTTTCAATGTAGTTGTCAAATATCTCTATCCGACCAGATGACAACACGGAATAAATTTTCTCGACGCTGTTTGGCACTGTAGTAATTATTTCCACGTAGTGAATGCTCTAAAAGAGAGAATGAGAAGAAGAAAAAAATCTTAATAGAGGAAAGAAAATAACGAATAGGAGAGATAAGAGATGAAAAAGTAGAGACAAAAGGTTGATTTATTGAGAGCGACAGGTAATTTTATTTTATTCCAATGATTTAATTTTTTACCGCATAATCTGAGCATACAGACAACAGAAGGGAAGCGTAAGTACAAATCAGGTGTGAATTTTCTTTTAAACATAAATCTCTTTATAAGCTTAGCAAAGAAGAACATTTTCTGCATAAAGACAAAAAAAAAAAAAAAAAAAAAAACCGGAAAGTAGTGTAGAACCAGCCATCTATCCGAAATACACACAGTACAATGATACCTTGCCATTCAGCCGCATTTATGAACACAGTAAAACATAGGTCTAAGCTGGCTTATGCAGTATTAAGAATTGTTTACTTCACTTCTACTGCTGGCTAATACAACTCGTTGGAAGGCATTTTGGCCAATACAATGATTTTTAAGACATTTCTAGTACTTATTAATATTATAAATTTGAAAACATTCATCACATTGGGAGGGATACTTATTAATTAAAATAACACAAACAATTCCAAGAGAGGTATAGCTCATCAGCTAAGGCTGACCTATTCGAAGTCACCTTAACACGAGCAATGTGCAAAGTGAGGCCCATTGTGCCTGTCCCCTGCCAAGATTACAAGGGAGAGATTCGAATATTCCGTTTGAGAATTTTTGCTCTCGTTGTGTTTACGGAACGGCTTTTGCTTCTGTTTGCCAATACCATTTTTAAAAGATAAGTTTTGCCAAACCAGTGAGGATTGTCACCACCAGTCCCCCACCCCTTCCACCACCAAGGGTGTTTTGAAGCTATTTTAATCAGGAATTGCGTGCCAACCCCCTTCTTAATGTTACTAGTGTTTCATTTGTCCAGAACTTGAAACTGCTAAATGCTTTGACTTAAAATATTTTGATTACATATAGACATATTGTGCTGCCAGATGGAGAATCAGATCGATGCCCAGATCATACCTAAATAGGTCCATAGCTAGGGTATGGGGTTCAATAGCTTCTAGGAGCCTAATATATTTTCAGAGGGTGGGGAGGGGGGTGCGAGATGTGTTGAGATGTTTTTAAGGTTACAGTAATTTCAAATTTTCTAGGTGTGTTAAGTTTTTCTAGGAGGTGCCGCCCCGGCCCCCTTGACTTCAGGACTGTACCTACACCTGTATACATGTGTTGGGGAAGTTATAAAAGCCGGTTGCATGTGTGACTGATTCCTATGTTTATTCAGTGCTAAACCGCACTCCTCCTGCCCGCCCCACCTTCGAGGGGAAGTTGTGTGTCTTCAAAGAAAACATCTGGAAGTTCACTAAAAACATCACAAGTTATAAAATCTTCTGTTGACAGGAAAACTGACTTAAAAAACTCTAAATTTTTCATTTCATGCACAACTTTTATGTCTATCTAGTTTCAGTCCTCTGGAGCAGAATGATGAATGAGATGGTGACCATTTTCACCTATAACTTCATTTTTGTAATCGAATGAAATAATGCTTAGTCGATCTCTTTGTTTTCCACATTCAAGGACAGCCCTTGATGTTGAACATTGGAGTGTGGCACGGGTCGTTCACAAGGTTGTGTATGAATAAAACTTATAAGGATACACGTGTACGTACATTAATATACCTAAGCGAATACGTGCACGCATACATATAGGTTATGAGTGCAGTTTTCTGTTCAAACTTGTCGGTGCATATAGCAGTATAGGGTTGCCGTACATTTTGTAAGAGGTGCGTATGAATTACGCCGGGGGAGAAAGTCGTTCTGTGGAAGTGATGACAAAGTTGTTTCGTACTCCTAAATACTAGCAAAATGATGCTGTTGTTGACCAAGTATTGGAAGGGGGCGGGCGATAGTTGTTCCTTTTACTTCAACCAATAACTTGAGGACTGTGTCTTTGCCCCAGTAGAGGTCTGTGCAGGGCCGGATTTAACTTGTTGGGGGCCCGGGCCAGAATAGTTTGGGAGGCCCATTCAAGATTATAGGCCCACTATCGAAGCGGAGCGCCAACATAGATTGGCGCGTAGCGTGAAAGAAAATTTTGGCAGAAAATGCTTCCCAGATAGCTGGAAATGGCACTTCCCAGGCCTTGCAAGTTGCATCTAAACATTTTCAATTTTGAAATCTCATGTACTAGAAATTGACTATTGTCACAATTAATATGTAAGTTGTTCTTTTTTGTTTTGTTTTGTTTTTACGTTGTTTCTTCTAATGCCCCTCCGGGAACTTTTTAATTCCTCGGACCGAATGGTGACTTTAAATTTTAACTACATGAAAATTCAAATGGGCTTTTTATATTTACCGATTGTTCGATGATTATGGAAACAGGGTTTCACGAGCTGAAGACTTCCTCGATTGGTCACAATGAAGTGAGCATGGATCACATGATCGGTGGTTGATAGCTAGAATGTCATCCAAATATCTATAGGGTTGACCATTTGTTTTGTGCAAAACCGACAGAATTTACATTTGTAAACGCTGAACTTGGGGTTTGTGGTGTCACGTGTGTGACAAGTTAGGCAAATGCCGCAGAATAAAGACCATGCATCCTTACAGGCCCCATGTATTTATGGACAGACAACTTTTGTGCAATGTGGAGTTCCGAACAAAGGCCCATATTTTACATGTTGACCATCAACGGACGGACGCTAAGGCATTTTATGCCTCCATTTTTGACACCCAAATGTGGGGGCACCTAAATGAGGGGAGCCGGGGTCTGGGCCCCGGTGGGTCCCGCCGTAAATCTAGCACTGGGTCTGTGGACATAAAAATGTCGTACCTGCCTTGTGATGAAGAAAGAGGGACTTATGAGATATGTTTTGTGTTATCCTTTGTTTGTTAAAACCTTCATTCCAAGGACAATTGTAATGTTGGTATTCCCTAAAGGGTTTGTTTTGGAAGTAGCTGTTGACTTCTTTGAAAATGTCCGCATTGCACACCAAGCAAAAATTAAAAACTAGCTGATAAGTAATTAACAGATAATTTGTAAAGAATTCACAAAAGAAATACAAATACCTGAATACTGCCCAACAATCCACATCGTAATTTTTGCACAGGTAATAAGAAATCTCAGAAACTGTCAACTTTTGAAGAGGTATTTATAAAAAATATAACGGAACAAAGTTTTCTAATTAGCCTTGATACTGTGGACAAGGGCGGTGAACATGGGAGGGGATTCCTGCTTTGCCTTCATGTCTTATAGTATAACGTCAGAGGACAGAACTCTAAACGTTACCTTTTGTTGCCCTTTGTCCTTATGGTAATAACTAGGGCATGACGTTTCCATAAGGTTCATTATACTTTTTTGTTTTCATCTAGACGTTCTTATTGAAATCTGTGAGGGCTATTCAACTGTAGCTGGGGGCGTATTTTGTATTTCGGTCAGTAAAGTTCATTGATTTTCACCAAGCCAAGGGAGGCCTACTCTGCTAGCTCATCCGCTTCTCATATCGCGATATTGCTTGGACTTAATTGCTTCTTATAGAATCGAAATTATAGAATGCCTAGCACAGGCGGTCTTTTAAAAGATGGAAGTAAATTAGATTTCCTTTACCGCTTTATGAAATGAACATTCGGGACGAAATTGCCCTTTTAACATTTGTCTACAAAGATAACCTACGTCTGTTATACCAGGTTTACTGTGTCTTTACAATCCTGGTTTGGTGGGATGTATAAGTCAATTAAAGTGTGGGTACGCCCAGCGATATTGAAGAGCCATTAGTTTAACCATAATGTATACTCTCTGGGAAACATTTTGTGTTTATGCCATAGGAGAAAAGTTTTCAAAATGGCGGCTGCTGGCAATGCCTCTCACTAAAGTGATTAGAGATTGCATCTCTATGCTATCAATCTAAGGGTACTACATATCTTGAACGTAAGGAAATATGTTGAGAGAAGAGCAGCATCAAAGATGTCAAATACATGAAAAAAACTAAAACCTGTAATTTCAGAAAGCGGCAAACAAGTACCAGAACTGGTGTAAATACTTGGAAAGAGACAGTGGAACTTATTCGCCCCAAAAGTCATACGTCACACAAAGGTCACTTCTGACTAATCTTGCCGTAACGGCGTAAATAGAAATGGCTTGCATGTTTTTTCACCATTTCTTCTCCATCTTCTAAAGCAATGAACAAAATGGGCACTCTGGTATGCAGGAATTTTGAACCCGGGTGGGGTGGGGCGGGGAGGGGGCGTGACCTCAATTTGACAAACAACTAGTGTAGAGACCTAAGAGGGAGTCCGAAAAGGATAACGAACCTTATTTGTACAATCGATGTGCCTGCCAAAATGACATTTACATATTAGCCACCTGAAATATCATTGTCTTTTAAATATGGACGCTCTGTTCTCACTTACTCCGCCATTATTAACAAGTGGGAGGGGAGGGGTAGTGTAAATGTTGGGGAAAAACTTGTGAGTGCTCATCACCGCATCGCGTATGTAAACTGTGTACCTTGTACAGGAGAGGACTTTTAGCAAGTGGGAGAAAAGTCATTGACTGGGGGCATATGCCCCCGTTCCCAACTGGCGTTGCCCCTGTCTGCCTTAAAATAAACCAACTTTTCAATATCGTCTCTTTTGAGATAATGTGTCAAATCGTCTGCATCCTGAGGTTTTACATTGGTAATTATCAATAAAGCTTAGTAAGCTCTTATCAATTACTTATTAATGAAGTAACGTAAGCTCAGTGGAAAAGCTGAGTTTATGTCAAAATTTTCAGAAGACGAGAGCATCACCGTATAAAAACGCAACTTCTCCCCAATGTCTGTTCTGGCCTAATGTGACGAAGTTTCTTAAGCTTAGATGGTTAACATTGGCATAAAATTTTGACGCAAGTTCTTAAATAAGGTCAAGTTTTACATTACTTAAGTCCATGAACACAAGCCGAGTTTATGTCAATAAATTCTTCAAGATTTCTAATCACGAAGTATGGCATAGTAATGATGAATAATTGATAAAACATTTGGGATTCAAGCCAAGTTGATAACAAGAAAAAACAGTAAATTAAAGCAAGTTGTGATTCCTCAGGTAAGGGCACCAGGAGAGTTGGTGTCCATCCCTAAATTGTGGTATATTTCACCTTCAAATCGGCAGTATACATTACAGCACTGAAATAGTGGGAGATAGTTTTAATCACAAGTTTTGCAATATTTTATAATATTCTCATAAATCCACTAAATGTTTCAGTAACTTGTTAAATATTATGTGCAAAACAAGCAAGCAAACAAACAAACAAACAGTGAACTGGCCAACATAACAATTTTTTAAATGCAGAATGCACTTTTGGAAGCATTTTTAGAGTACTGTGGAAATTCGTAGCTTAACTTCACCTGATACTGCAAGATGCAATGCCACTCTAAACAAAGTGCAGCCACGTGTGAGTTAATTTTTGGTGCCCCATACACGAATAGTTTTTGCTACAGTTTAACTGCTTAATAGCACTTAACTGAAATGGCTAACAGCGGCTGGTCTGATGCCAATCGTTCTTTTTGTCATATCATCGCATGATGCACGCACCCTGTCCGATTCCAATGTTTCGTACTTCCGTGAAGTTTGAGAATGTCCGTTATTTGATACAGCACTGCCTGAAGTACGGTCCAAAAATGATTTTTTTATCACTAAGAGATTTATAAAGTCAGAGGGAAATGTAGATTTCGTTAATGTATTAAATTTGGTGTTAAGTTTTTTACCATGGATTTTAGCTGCTGTTGCGTAGTACAATAGTAAAGGTTAATATAGAAATTGAAGCAAAATATTCTGATGCAAATTGAGTCATTTTTCAAAATTCGTCAATGATGTCGACGAATACACCCTGCTCTCCCCGATCCAATGTTTTGACGACGTTTGTAATAACAGCCAATCTCAACGATCGATTGCAATGATCGGTTAAGCCCTATAATTCGACTTTTCTGAACTTTTTTCAACAGAAAACTGTACATCAGTCACTACTGAAAATTCTTTCCTTCACAATTCAAATCAACGTGCATAATTAATTTTGAAACACAAATTTTCCCCTTTTAAACGGGAAATTACGAGAGGTGTCCTTCTTTTAATGAGTGTATTCTTCAAGTATAATCCAGTCTCTCCATAGTAAATGTGTTTCTTTCCCTTAGAAGATCTATCTACAATGATGTACACCTTTTTTCTCAGGCAATAAGTGATGTCTTAAGTGTTGTATATAAAATCTCTGATAAGAGTTCCATTTGAAAAAACCGATCCTATTTTAAACAACAGCTATTCCAAGAATATTTGGTTTTAAACTTTTCACGTCATTTACCTTTCACTCTATGTCTATATAATCTGAAATGGGGCCATTTCTTACCAGCCTTTAAATTCTGAAATTCAAAATTTTCTAAGTGTCACATGTTGGGCCCCGTTTTTACGGAACCACCTACAAGCAGCTTATTCCGGTGAAAAAGACTCAATACTTAGAATTTTGCAGATTTACAAGTACTCAGTAAAATGATATCATTCCTCGCAGTGCTTATCCGACATACAAGAAAACTTTACTCCGTGGGAATTGAGTCATTTGATACGTGTTCATTCTCGTCTGAATGTTGCAAAATGTCTTCATACCTCGTGACACATATATGTCATGCGGCTGGGGAGATTGACGCGTAACGTATTTTGATAAAATCAACTTATTGCAAGGAAATCGTTGGGAAACATACTTTCACAAACTCAGCAAGAAAAACGACCTCCATTTGTGTTCTATTTACATACCTAGTATAATTCGGTGTCGCGAGCCACATTAATAAGACTAGGAACGAAGCTGGGAGTTAAAGTGTGACATTTAACGTGACAACATGTATGACACACAAATACAAACCCAGATAACATTACAAGATATCTTAACATGAAAAGGTTGACCTAAATCGAGCAATTCTGCCAAAGTTGAGTCAAATTGATTTTTTATCCTAAATACGCCTAAAAGTCCAAAGGGAACGTGATGCTTTTAAGAGAAAATTGATCTTCCCGGTGAGGGTTAAAATCTTTTCAAAAGGCTGTGAAAAGGAAAACGGAGAATCGAATGGAATAAATTGAAATCAAAGTTTCTATAGGGAAACTAAACATTTTAAAAAAAGTACCAAAACGTACATTGGAAATTTGAAACGCACGATTTAGGCAAAATACGAAGGCGTTACATCAATATTAACTTGCAGAAGATATCCCCTGATCAATAGAGTGGTACTAGCACGTGTGTACGTCATGGCCGGTCACCGACCTGATTGTTTGGCAAGGGGGATATTATAAACAGAGGTTAAAGCAATACAAAAGTTGTAATTTTAGGTTAAGGTTATTCTTCATATCTCCTAAAAGAGGTACAAGACAGGCGCGGATCCAAGGGGGGGGGGGGACTTTCCCGGCCTCAGCTCCCCTTTTTCGCCACATCAACAATAACAAATACGCGAAAATTATCATAATGTTAATCTAGGAGAATATTCAAGGGGGATTTCAGCCCCCACCCTTTTCCAAATGTCTGGATCCGCCCCTGCAAGAGACTAATATAGAACTATTAAACAAATAGACAATAACAGTACGGGATAGCACAAAGCATAATGGAAATATAAGACTGAACGTAGAAGAAGGAATCAAGTAAGTTACACTGTGCCCAAACAAAAAGCAGTGATTGTGTAAAGGAACGACTGTTTATTGCAGGCTATACAAACACTTTATTGTAGTGTAAGTTGAGCCAGGGAAGCAAATTTTGAAACTTGGTCACTTTACACCTCGACCCTGAATATATTTGCAGGTAAAACGTTAGTGTGTGTCCGGGGGTAGGGTCAATGTATCGTGCATATGCCTTATTTGTTACAAAGGTTTAGAAATCTGTAGTTTCCAAACTGCCAGTGAAGTCACATACTCTGCTATTTTTCCACCGGCTGGGAGATACTTCAATACCGGGGATACTTGTAAACTAAATTTATAGAATTAAAAATGACTCCACTTTTGGAAGAACTGAACATTTTTAAAAGTTCAAAGGGAAGACACAGTCACCCAAATTTTAAATTAGGATGCTTCTATCCTAATTAAACCATTTTTTCTTTAGTCATGTGACAGAAAATTTTGTGACTGTATTGTTAAATTGATGTACAACAAATCTTAGTTAAATTTAATATTTTTGTTCTGAAACGTCATGATAGCTATTTATAAGTAAAATCATAAACTCTTAAGATTTAAAAGATTTTTCTTATTATTTCAAATTAAGTTGGGGTGAAACCATAATCAGATAATAGAAACGACAAACTTCTGGCCGAAATACAAAGATAAAAACATTGATGTTCAGCAGTTGGGTTGATTAGGCCCTATTTAGGGTGTAAGACCTGGGCGATGTGACAACTATTACAACGAAAACGTAATAGGTCACAAGACAACTTCAAGTTGTGAGCTGTGCCCTTGTAAAACAGGACTTTTACATCAAGTATGACACGTGTAGGTCTTGTTACAGCCTTTTGCTAGCTTCCTAGCGAATATATTGCTTTAATGCTCAGCAGAGGCGAAAGTAGGATTTCGAAAGAGAACATCGTGGATTGAAGATGTCGGGAACCATCGGGTATTGGCCATGATTGAATGGTCTGCCCGATTATACAAAAAGGTAAACAGTCTAGTCTCCATTTCTACATAATCATGACGTAGCGAACAGTGACGATCGTGTTTTTCCTTGACAAGCCGATTACATGCTATCCAGATTTTGACATTGAGTAGGCCTGTGGGGGAAAAATGACATTTGAACAAAAAAGCAGGGAACAACCGAGTTGACAAAAACAGTAACTTTAAATCAAAGAATGAAAGGATGAGAGTACATAAGACGATCCATCTGTTAGCAGTGAATTTTATTTGTTTAATGAAATAACAATTTTCAGATTAAGAAGCCAGTGGCTCTCTTCTGAGTGACGTATCAAAACGTCTCCAAGCGAAAAAGTGGTTGACACTAAATCTTGGATAACGAATAAACGTTTTCTTTTGTAACAATTGTATGATCAAAGCTACTCTTGACTTAAACATGAGGTAGATTTATACTGTTCTTATACACTAAACAAGGACGTCGATCCGGAAGAAGACATGATGGAAACGTGGTCCCCTGATATTTTGGTCAGGGATGAAATTTTCTTCGTCCCCGCGCCACCAATTCAATACTTGGTCAACAAACGTACTATTTGCAATAGATAAATGACGAATTGCCCGTTAGAAATGGTCAGCGGTTACTTTTTTAGTGTTGTCCATGTGTGTACAGTTTATGTGAAGCATTCAGCTAGAAGAAACAATAAATTTATCAAACATCTTCAACAGAATAGCCTTTCAGCGCTACTTATATTAGCAACGACCTTAGGTAACAGGGTAAGTTACATGATATACCCCACTTGGATCATACAATGGAGGGGCATGAAGATCAGTTTTTAGCGCAGTCAGTACAACATGATGAGCGCTAGACCACTTTGCCAACCTTTGATGATCATTGAAAAGTTTGAATCTTTTCTTTCCTTTTTCATTTTGTTTAGCGGCCTGCTTTGCGCTCATCTAAGTTGCCAAGTGGATAGTACCATGCAAACCTTATCCTCTGCAGCCTAATTATAAAGCTAGTCTCTCATCGATTATGGACGAGGACAAAAGTTGTTTTTCCCATCATGAGCCTTCCTCCTCCCACTGTATTTTTGTGTAACACACGAGCACACATATTTTTGATATATCCATAAATAACTCTATGTTTGCACAAAAATTATTTAAAAAGCTGTTTTCCATCGGGTGCTCAGCGCCTACCCCTTGCTGAAGTATGCTATCATGTTGGACGGTTTAACTGAAATGATTGTTTCGAAAACTATTTGTAAGAGCCATTACACCTTCAGTCATTCATGAACCACTGTCAATACTCAATTCAGCTGTTCATTTATTTCACTTTACGTATAAAAGCAAAATGGCAGGGTAAGGTGACATGTAACAGGACTTTTTTACTCAGCAATAAAGAATAAAATCCTCTAATGAAAAATCAATTGGAATTATTTCAATTTATTTTTACCATTTTCAAAATATACCTATTTAAAGTATAAAGTTTCTGAAGTATCTCATTACCCAGTCTTGCATATTTCTTTTTTTTTCACCTTATATATATATTATTTCTTCATTGCTTGTCCTGTGGTCAACAGTTTGGTAAGTGATATTGTCATTGTTTCGAAGAAGACAACTTAAATTTCTAAAATAAAACCCCACAGTGCACATTAATGTTACATCTGTCCTTTTAAGGAAAGTTGAAAAAGCAAAGTATAACTTAAGGCATATTATTTTAATACATCCCCACGTCAAAAATTTGCACATTAAGTACGGAATGTTTATTCATGACGAAGGTGAAAAATAGAAATTTAGCTCTAAAGTAGTCAATATTTGATGGGAGCTGTACATTTGTTTATATCAAATAACCAACTATTTTATTTTCATGTCACCAGACCTTTAAGTCATAAGATAACTACAGTGCAGCAAAACATGTTTAAGATTTTCACAGTTCCACCAAAAAAGGCCAACCCCAGAGTTTTCAGAATGTCCCAGAGTTCCCAGAATTTCGGTGATCTTTGCCACCTACCTGAGGCGCCGAACGGACAATGTTACTCTCATTAACTTTCCTCCACAATCATATATTAATTGTTCAAGCTTAATGGGGATTGCCGTTATGCCAAAATTGATACCTTGTTGAACAAATTCATTAAAAAAGAAACAAAACATAAAACTGCAACACCTGTGCATGACATGAGGGTATACGAGTGATGTTCATTAAAACTACTTTAATTATCACCATTTTCTTAGTCCGAAACCTTATAATGCAAATATCGCCTGTGAAGCTTAAAATGTGTTTAACATTAATGTAACAGCGTTTCTCAATATTGTGTACACATTTCCCTAAACAAGTACTGAATAGCAGTTGGAGCATCATTTAATGTTTGATTTCATTACGTGCACTACGCTCAGTTTTGGAAGATTTGCGAACTACTCTAAAGTATTTTGTAATAGGTTAATACATCTTTAATTGCGACCTTCAGGGGAAAATTTTGGTTCCCATACGTAAAACTCCGAAACAGCATATCGATGCATACTAAGGATCACTTGGTCTTTTACCTGATATACTGCCCATGGAAGCTTATTTTTTATTGAACAAAAAGACATTTTGCAATAGGAAGAAAACATATTAAGAAATATTAAAAAGGTAACCAAAAAGCTACTTAAAATATTTAACTACATGAATCTGCTAGCAGTTGTTCAATTATTTAAAAAGCCACAAGGCTTTGCTGTTTGCAGGAAAAATTTGTTTCGAACAATCCAACGCCCGTGTTTCTTCATGCGTTTCATGTTTGTTAGTGTGAATGAGTATCTTTTTATGCATGGGTCATTAACATTTAAAATTATCCAGGGTCTACAATTAAAGCATTGTAAGCTATGTCACAGAAGTCAAAAATTGACATTTGTCGTCTGAATTCAGTATGTCAAAGCAGTGGTGAATTGCGAGATCAGAATTTGCAAATAAAAGTCAAATCAGTTATTAACGATTTATATCCTAACACTGTAAGAAGCTACGAAGACGGAGTTTAGGCCAATGACTTCCAGTTTGTGACGTCATGTAGTGGCGGCTGGAATATCAGTATGCAGCGTAAGTAGATGGAGGGTGGATATCCAGTGAGTGAGATAAGTATAGATGGAAGCAAGACTTCAAATATGCGACGTCACTATGGATACTACCAATGTGTGACATAGGAGATGGATGCTATAGGCTACCAATATGTGACTTCAGTAGTTGGAAGGTGGATATCCAATGAGTGACGTACGTAGTTGGAAGCTATACTTCCAATAAACAACGTCAGTAGATGGATGTTGGATGTCCAGTAGGTGACGTAAGAAGTTGAAGGTTGAACTTCCAATATGTGACGTCAGTATATAGAGTTTAGATATCCAATAGTAAATGAAAGTTGGACTTCCAGTATGTGACATCAGTAGATGGATTATGGAATACCAGTGTGTTACGTCAGAAGATGGATGCTGGATACCCAATACGTTAACCCTGATAGGATACTGCATTTTCCGTGTGTGACGTCAGTAGCTGGAGAATGAAAATCGAGTATGTAACCTAAGTAGATGGAGACTGGGCTGTTAACATCCCAAGGGTGAGGTCGGTAGATGGAGCTTCTGAGTATTTCATGGTGTGACGTCAGCAGATGGAAGCTGGACCAATTACGTCTAACATGTGACTTCAGTGACGTGATTTTCTAGTTTCAGATTTAGGTTCCCCTTACCTGCGTCTGCGTGGGTAAAATTACGAACAATACAACGCTTGATTCGTTGTAAGTATTACTTGACACGACAACAGGTTCGCTATACTGTATTTTTTTAACTTCATCTTTCCATAATCCTCGACCTTTCTGCGACCTTTCGTACAAAGTGTAGCCTATGCATCCTTCGTAAAACGTGGGTAAACAGACAACACTAAAACACAGCATTTCCATACTTATAAATTTTAATGCGATAAATTGCTTATTTTTGGTTTTAAAAAGCGTGCAGAAGAAATGAAAAGCTCATCTAATTATTAAGATAATGTTTATAATTTTGGATAGAGAATGCAACCGAAATATATAACTTATTACCTATATTAAGTAAA
Source organism: Holothuria leucospilota (assembly GCA_029531755.1). Taxonomy (NCBI): domain Eukaryota; kingdom Metazoa; phylum Echinodermata; class Holothuroidea; order Aspidochirotida; family Holothuriidae; genus Holothuria; species Holothuria leucospilota. Next base: position 18,303,580 of record CM055981.1, on the reverse strand, counting down.
TCTTTTAATATTTTTAAATCCTCTTAGGCGACATAACGGATGATAAATCATATTTGTGATAATGGTTCTTCAATCATTCAAATACATGAAAACAGAATTAAGAGAAATATTGGCAGCATTATCTATCCATTTCCTTTCAAAGTATACTAATTGCAGCAAATTAGTAAAAAATGAAACAAACTTTTGACGGATAACGACCTTTTTGAAATGAGTTAATAACTTTTCTACACACCGTACTATTTCAATCCAAACCCACTTGGACTTAAACGATGCGGGTTTGGATCCTCATATAGGCGCACCAACAGGCAAGTGCATATGCTAAAATTGTGCCATTCCAAGCAAAATTACTATCGTATGAAACCGAGTTCAACGACCATACGACCGAGTACCTCGCTTTTCCTCCAGCGTTCAGTTATTTCTTAAGTATTTTAGTCACTTTCTTCTCATCCGGAACTACAGTTTCTGAACACCTTACAGTGTTCGTCTTTGAAAATAAATCGACGAGCACAAGTTGCCGATAGCGCAGAACCGCCGGCGTGTGCGTCGGTCGACTCATACATCAACCCATTAGAGGTATAGTGTAATAATTAACGCTAGGCTAAGCACAGAGACAAGATCGCCGAATATATTTTAAGGGCACTCAACCCGCCAGATAACAGTGATCATTGACCCTGCTCCATATGTCGTCAAACAGGGTACTACGAACACTAAATCCTCAAACAGTCCGAGGGATTGTGCTTTGGTCGGTGACCCAAACTCGTTTTATTCTGAGGTCCAGTGGTCTCTACACTATTTAACCATATTTACATTTTCAGCTGAACTGTTCAATTTGTTTTTCTTTCATCATTAACTCAATAACTGTCGTGAGGTCCAGTAGATTTCATCCGTGTGAATGTTACAGTCGTCATATTAGACTACAAAGATGCATTTGTCAGGATTGTAGATTCTGATGGCATATTCTGTTCAAGGCTAAATTGTAAACGATATTTATCATAGTTAGGAGTCTTGTTTGATGCAGAAGTAAGACATCTCATGAGCTACATGCTAGCCCTATGGCATTCCTCAAAAAACTAAAAATACATAAATAAAAAAGTATTTCTCTTTTAAATTTTTTGGATATTATAATAAATTTACCAGTGTCTATGCAACAAAGTGTACGTTCTACTATTCACAATAAAGATTACGAAATTCACATGGGGGCGAGTGGACCCTTAACCACATTTTGAGGTAATGAACCCACCCAATTTTTCATCATTCATCGATTTGTTCCCAACTATCTCTACGATCTGCATAGTCCTTTAAAGGAAGGGCTTAAAGCAAAATGTAATTTTAATATTTAAAAATGAAAGTAAATGAACCCATTCTGGTAAAATTTTCAATCAGCTCCAATGTGTAGTTCCTGATTATTGACAGATGAATTTATACCACATTTCCAAAATGAAGAAATGTCCTCACACTGATGTGAAATGATTTGCTTCCTTTGTTTTAAATCTACGTGGTTTTGACCTTGAACTAGATAGGTATAGGAATTTCCCCATGGGGAATATAAAGTGTGCAAAATCCACCTGCCTTTCATGTTTTCATATTATGTAAGGGTGAGATCATCGAGGAGAAAATTGGTTGTAGGGTTTTGAACAAATACAAAACAGTATTCAATAATGTTAGGTTATGATATCACTTGAACTTGAGTCACGTTCACTTTGGGTTGAAGATGTGTTAAGGTTGTCTAACTCATTATTTCGAGAACCACGAATAGGAATTGAATGCAAATTTCACCAGAATGCTTAGATTGAGTAACCAACCATCTTGCATGTCAAAACTAAATTTATATTCAAACCCTTCTTTTAAGATGACTTAGTTTGCAGTTGCCCCTCATAAAGCAAGTCATCCCATAGTCTTGCTTTTAGCTACAGCTTCAGACAGAGTGATATGAAATTATTAATTATAATTCATTATATTTAATTGTGCTGTTGTATTTGAAAATATTCTGCTTTCATATTTTTTATTGTGTAATAGAAGAACTTTACTTCTTGTAAGAATTAATTTAGAAACCATGTATGTTATCTGTGCCTAGTACCAATTAAAACGTCGTTTGAACCAGATTGTTGAAGGAGAGTTCCCTTGTACAACGCAAATTTGTACTGTGAGTACAATGCCATGAGTGTGAGTACAAGTACACTGTCTGAATACAGGTACGAATGAGTACTCTGTACACATCTGTTATTAGGACTAGGCGTACTAGTACAAAACATCGCATTAACATTAATGCCTAACTATCCAAATTTATGTCAACAAACACAAATCAATTCTCACGTGTACGAGTACAATAAAGTATGTTAAAGTATGAGCACCAGTACATATACGTACTACAAGGTGGGTACAATACGCAGCTAAGTTCACCATGAGAGATAAAATAATATGTAAATTGGCGAAACCTTTCATTTCACTTACAATTTCAAGTTTAGTTTCCCTTTAACTTAAATCTGCCTATCAAAACCTGACATATATTTCAAAAGCTTCGTGAAAAGCAGTCGCTCGTTATCTGCTGATGGTCTTGTTAAATTATTTGCTGCAGGGATCTCAAGTTCGGGGAGAAAGAATGGAACCCGTATAATCAAGATGTCAAGTAGATATTTTGAACAGTTTGAGGTCCGAAAAGGGGGCTTTGTTTAGGATTTTTGATCAAGAATTTAGGTGAATAAAATATAAACGGCTTTGTTTATCTTGAAGCTTTCATTGCGATGCACAGCTGCTAACTTTGTAAGTTCTTGATAGAAATGGATCAGCAATTAGACAAAAGAGTCCGGCGGTGTATCGATATTTTAGAATATAATTAGTATATAATTATTCGAAAATAATTAGTTGGCGCAATTATACCTACGATACAGGCATTTCATAAATATCGGTATTTTACATATTACCGATGGCATAACGTCACGTGAGTAACCCCGGATCACTAGAATTTCTGAAGAGTATGTGAATAAATGCAATTAGATGCTTGATGGACAGTCCCCTAGCTCGTTCATGAGCATAGGGATGGAGCTAGGATTTGTCCAATGGGGCCAAGCTCCCCGACTGGGAGAGGGGTAGAAATTGTGGGCTTTTGCTGAAGAAAATTTTAAAATGTGGGGTTTGTTGAGGAATTTGCGTTCCTTGAGAGCGAAATCATGTAACACGTTGTGCGACTGTTCACCGTCAGGGATTACATGTCTTATCGTACCCATCACGGCTGCCCGACGAAATTGGAATTTTTTCCAATGGGAGCCCGTGGAGGGGGGGGGGGGCTGGGGCATGGCCCCTTTCCCCCATCTGGCGTCAACCCCCGTGCATCATTAGCACTACCTTGGTAAATTTTCTGTTTGGAAAACTCTTGATAGATTCGATATTATCGATGTTCATCGGGCAGTTATATTTGTTTTGCGTCGTGCAACCGTACACTATACATCGAACGATTGAAGGGGTCTCAGTTTGAAGTTTGAAGATCAATTGGGCCACAGATGTTTTGATTTACTGACAAATTTTATTCCTACTTCTGAGCCTTTTCGCAGGTACAATTGCCTCAAGGAATTGTGGGATGCATGGAAGATAAAAAAAAACCGCGCTCAGCAAACACAGGGTGCGAAATACACGTAATTTGGGACAGATTATAAGAACAATTTGCTGCAATGAGACGGATTTATTAGACCAAGAAGACAATGTTCATTCTGTTGAAGACACAAAATCACAGGTAAGAATCCTTCTTACACTCTGGTCTGATCTAGAAAGGGAATTTCTTGAATATCTTCTAAAACAAACGCATTTTCTTGGCACGTATTGTAGGTACGGCAGTGTGTTTGCTTATCCACAGATTTTCAACATGTGCCCATGATCGTCGAAATAGGGAAAAGGTTTATTGTTACAGATGCATTGAAATTTGTTGAATAAATTCTAATATCCCATATGAAATAACATGTACGGTTGAAATCATTTATGTAAACAATAGCAAATCTTTGTGTTGGTTCAGTTTGATGATGAGAGGAACACATGAAATGGTTTCTCTGAAATTTATTTCATGCACTACTGTGATAATAATGGTCTCCCATCTTTCCACACAGGCCTATTATCCTCTTCCTTACCTATTGCAGAAGACCGGACAGTGTGTGCTGCCTGTCACTCGCCACAACCAAGGTTGTAGTTTCTCTTGCCCAGCCGTTCTGGTTAAGCATGAAGTATTATTTTATCTCTGGAATCGGTAGATAACAGCTAAGAGCTCTGCCACTGGGACAAGCCTTCTAAACATAGCCATGTTCCTAACAGCTCTTTGCACGTGTGTGACTGTGTGTGTGTTTGTGAGGTTTCTTGGTGGATGTTCTTTTTAGAGGGTGGTTTTTCTATTATCAACCATGTCAGCATCGTGAGTTCAGGGTTAAGAAACCATTGGGCTCATCATAGCCACTGTACCACGTTCACCATGGACTAAGTAAGGCAGTGCTCAGAGGGTCACACTTGCTTTGCAATTAAGATACCAAATGATTCAAGTCCGGGCGAGTTTCCTGAAACTTTCCTGAAAATTGACATTCAAAATTAACATAATTGCTAGTCTCGGCTTCAACTCTCAAGCACAGCATAGTAATTGTTTTTAAGGAAAGGAATATGGCGGATATATGGGGCTAGATTGCATTCGTTGTTACATATGTCATTTCTGTAGGCCCAACTTGTAAGGTAGGTTATTGCATGGGTGGCATAATGTTCTTTGAATGACCATTAAAGTGAAATATTGCGTTCGTGGTACATAAATTTCATAAATTTATTGGTATAGAATCAAAAATTAAAAACAAGGTAGCTGGGTAACTTTCTTTTCAAGAAAAATGATTCTCAGAGGAAACATTCACTGCTTCATAACTCATCAATAATTTGTAAACTGAAACCTTTCACTTCCTTAAATGTGTTCATACCTCTTGCAGTGTGAGAAATTTGGGGCAATTAAAGCTATTTCCAACGTTTACTGGTGAGACTGGAAGGATTAATAATAATGACAAAAGATATTTTTGTCCGTATAATGTTGATACCATACAAACAAAATACTTTCCGTTTAGTTCAGATCCTGAAGAATAGTTAATTCATGAAGGGAAACAACCACAAACTGGAAAACTGATGGCTTAAAAACTTTCTTTCTCATTAAATTGATGACCAACGTTGTGTCTTTCTTTCAAATTTATATCTTGTTTGATACTACAAAACTTCATACTTGAATTATGGAAACTGGAATTCTGTCAAATGCAGATACTCTTTTGGGAAGCTAGCAAACCCTAACCGATCCAAGGTCAAAAAAGGGGGTTGAAAAATAAAAAAGTGGAAGCACTGGTGATCAAGTGAAGCCATGACACCTGCTTGCCCGCCCGACGGACGTGTATCACCCCTGCACTTATAATGACTGCATTCATGTATGTTAGAAAGGGGTATACATATTTGAACACCTGCTGCGAAGGTTAGACACCTGCTTGCTTCAGATTTGCTTTTGGTAGAAAATGTTATACTTTAAATTCTAATATCTCGAGAATCTAACTTAGCAACTGGATGAAAACTCAGCTAGTTTGCTCTTCTGTATAACAAAGTAAAATATTCAGTAAAGGTCTGGACCATGTTGGTAAGGTTTTTCTCCTGTAAGGGCATTATTTTAGTCAATGAATTTTAGGGCTGGCAGTAGGGGACAAGTTCGCATCTCAAAGTTCACTCCACTTTTAATCAGCCATCGCCTGGCGCCATTCTTCAGGTCACATATCTCGATCGAGCATACCACACATAATATCCAGTTTCATGTAGGGGTTAATGAGATCCTTATCGGGTAGGGGCTATATCTAGACTTCTTTGTTTTCCTTCCTGCGTTCTTTTTTATTATGAACTCTCTTTCTGTAGGATGTATTTAATATTTACAACGCTACTAGTATTCCACATGTTGCTTTGACCTCCATTTTATTATTTTTAACTATTTCAACCAAATATTCATTTTTTACTTCAATAATTTGCTGTCTCCTTCTTTCACAACGTTTACGCCCACTCTGGTTTTTTGCTTTTTACTTTCCTTTTATTTAAATCGTTGCCGCTTTCCTGCCTTTAACCAGGCTTTGGGTCATACTCTGACCGCCCTAGATTCCTAGGCCACCAGTCATTTTGATGGATGAGCAGGCCATTACGTTTCTTGTTTTATTTTGGCGCCAAAGCTGCTGAATGCATTCATTCGCTTGATGTATACAATCCGCCCCCTGCTAAGATGAAATTCGCTGAGTGTTTGGAAAATATTCTGTTGCACCAACGTCGTCGTAATAAAAATGGCGAAGATATGCCGGGCAGAAAATGCCTTTTATTTAATATTCTTTATGCCAGTTTCCGCTCGATGAAATGAAGCGTTAACCTTTCTTTGGGATCAGCCAGCCTTTCTATGCAAGTTAACGTGACCGGTAGAGCGCAGTTGCATACATCCGCCTTGTCAAGTGTATGGGCCGAGAAAAAGGATTTTCACTGTGTAAGAGAAACGAATTAAACAATCTGAAGTGAATAAGTTGATTAATAACTTTGAAATTGTGAAAATATTTGAGGTTAGATCTGTCAGCATCGTAGGGGCTACCATTACAATTGAATATTATCATAACAGTGAGCAATAAATGTCAACCCTTAACTTCCCACCTGATATTTCCTCCTATAATCCTCCATAATAATATGAAAATAACAAGTTCAGCATTTTTAACGTAAAACAGTATAAAAGGACAAAAATTCGCCCACTTTTCCCATTGCAAGCCTAACAGGCCTATAACCACTCACGGCTTGAAATATTAATCAAATAATAGTGTATACTTTACCTGAAAACAGTTTTGGGATAAGTTAATTAAGTTGCCAGAAATTACTATAATCAAATTAAATTTCTAGCTAAAAATTACTCTGGTCTACAATATATTGCAAACTTAGATAACTTATTTTCAATCAGTACACAAGTAGCCTAGTGTTAAAAATCACTGTGTTTTTGCAGTGGTAAGTAGGGCCAATTGTGAAGTCATGTCAGAAATATGCATGCATTGCGTATTTCTACTATTGGTTAGCAAAGATGCCCTAGTGTTAGGGCGTCTTCGCTAACCATCATTCATCACAGCATATCACAGTATTGTGGGTGAATAGGAAATCGCGATCTCTTTGAATACTTAACGTATAATCGTCTTCTATTGCATACAACAACCCTGGCATCTTGAAACTATGAATAATATTGAAGAAACATTTCCGTACCTAAGTTTCCCTTGGATGGCAAACAGGGTAAAAAACATGTAAGATTAAACGAGCTAGATTATTTTAAAAGGAAACGTCATTCGACAGTTTAAATTAAGATTCTAAAAACCTGCAGTTTAAGTCTGGAACAACTGATATCACTTACACAAAGATTTACGACATTTTTAACAATGTTCCGATCATTACCAGGGAAAATGGTTGTATTTAACCAGTACTGAAGCAGAAAGACGTACCAGTAACGCCTGTAATTTGGTTGGGACCAAAGAGGACCAGTAAGGAAGATGGGATGGTTTCCATGGTGACAACCGAGATCACAATTTTGAAATGATTTTTCTTGAAATATTTCGAACCTCTTATTTATAATATCACCCACTTCGTTATTTACTAAAAGGTATTTTTTCTAATTGCCAAGGATGTTGTAGATTTATACAGATCTATGAAAGGCGGGTGGGTGGTTATGGATTTTAACGTCTTGATTATTTCAGGAGTATTTCGAGGGACAAGGTATAAAAAAAAACAACAACAACAACAACAACAACAACAACAACAACAACAACAACAACAACAACAACAACAACAACAACAACAAAAGAAGGGTAATACTGCGCACTGAGTACTGGAAGAATCTTTGTGACCTCCAAAAGGCAGCAAGCCTTTGCCACAACACCAACTAAAATATGTGTGGAATAACGGTAACTTACATCAAATACACACTTCACATTCAACCTTTTACGCGAAATATGCTGTATTAATCGAGGATTTCATTTTAGTAAAATTTTCATTCATTAATAAGTCATCTGACCTTGAGCCAGCCAGACGTAAACACACGACCTGCATCAACCTTTTCAAGGGCATATTTGGTGCTTTACGCAAATTACTAACAATATACTTAGTCAGCCAGACACTGTGCTTGCTTGCAAGTAGTAGTAAAACTTTGCAATGAATCAGCAAGTCAAACCTTCCATTTAACATACAATTGTTCCAACTTCCTCGAAATCTTTGCTATTCTGTATTTCGTTGCATGGTGGGTAATTTATTTCAGGTAATTCTCTTTCAATATGTAATATGAAGCTAAGCGGAAAAAGACACCAAGGTTGGAATGATAAAAGTAAAATAAATTCCCATTAAGGAGGATGTCGATGTTTTTAGTCATATTTGTATATTTATGAAACGATATATCCATGCAACACAAATATAATGTAAAATCACTTTAATTAAGGTCCATGCGTGTAGAAATGAAACGTTAATTTGAGTTTGTGATGAGTTTATTGATCCATTAAAATCAATTTGCTGACAATTATATGACAAATTTATCTCATAATACTTTTTAGTATAAAGCAGAAGTAGTGTTCAGTCGGAGGGGAGACTGTATTAATTTACAAGAATAAAAAAGAAATATAGAAATAATTAAGCGTGATTGTGATTGTAAAGGAAAAAAACTAACAGTCTACCAGTTCCATGCACGGAATGGAGCATCGCCAACAACAACATGTTTCTGCAATACAACTCCCTGCAGGAAAGTATATAGCTAATCGCAAAATATTCCAACCATTTATGAAGATTTATCTGAATACTCTTAAAACAATCATTCAAAACCAAATGTCTATGAAATGGGGTGTTAGGGAGGTAGCGCCCTCCTCAAGCAAAAAAATAAACTTGTCAATTTTAAGCCATTAAACGTCGTTTGTTATTTCAAACCTTACGAAATACTTGTTTGCCTGTTACGAGAATGTCTTCCTGACAAACACCTGTCACCACTTGTAAAATGTCTTCTCAAACGCTTGTAATGAAAAAATCTAACTTAGTTGCACGAGATATGATTTAAGCATAATCATGTCAAAATGATGTCACAATGACTAACCATAATCGTTTTGACTAATCTATTTTAACAGTGAACAGACTTTACTGTTAAATCCAAAGAATACACATTTGCCTTAGTTAGTCACTGGGTTTAGTTTTTACAGTTACAGCACAGAGGAATCACTTCTGTCAAGCTGCATACCAAATGAAGTCCCCTAAATGTAACATAATCTTTGAATAATTTTCAAAATTATCTTCACCATCTTTCGAAATTTTTGGTACAATTTTAAAGCACTTGTCTTACTGTGACGGTAAAATAAGATGGAGGAAGGATATTCCATTTCTTTTTTAATATTTCACTTTTAGCCTTTTTCCTCACGGTCACGTAATATACAAGGTTCTATTTATCATTATCTCTGGCGTCTCCTTTCTCTTCGAATCTCGTCAATCAATATGTCACTCTAACCGTCGGCATCTTGGATTCGTGGCATCTTCATCACAGATGAATTTTCCGCCGCCTTTGCTTATGATCATTGAAACTCTAACCAATAAATTTTATTTTAAATATCTATCATTCTTATGGTGAATTAGAAAGATTTTGTCATCATTTATGAGATGATTGACAATGTTTTTAGACAGAGAGAATTACAATAAGCTGATGTCGTTGTCAACTTTGGTGCGAGTCAGCAATTGATGCAACCATCAGAGTAGGTTCGTTTACGTTAGAATGTATCATTATTACTGTCACTTTTTCATTTATTCTTAATTCATCACCTACCTTTTGTTTCAATGTTTTTTCAGCTTCATCCTGTTGTCTTTTTCAGAGTTGTTGACTTCATTGTCATCGGAGAACTCTGTCACCACTATCACGCCATATCTTTTTACATTGAAAGTTGTCACAATTAGTACGGCCATCATCATCATTATCATCGTCATCGTCACCGTCACCATAACTACCAATCTCTCAATCACAATCACCTCTCACAATTACATTCATAACCACGTCCACCACTACCATCATTGCCAGGCCATCATCATCACCATAATTACCAACAGCACCATCATTACCTACCACAACTACCACCATCTCAATTAAAATCACTATCTTTATCACCATTATCACCACCACCATCATCCTAATCGTCAACACCACGGTCATTGCCATTGCCATGGTCATCGGGCATTGTCATCATCGTCGTCACTCATTATCATAACTATCGTTATCGTTATCGTCATATTTATCGTCATCGTCATCATCATTATAGTCATCATTCTCATCATCGTCATCATCGTAGTCATGATCGTCATCATAAGGTCATCATCGTCATCACTATCATCACTTTGGGAGGACGAAAGTATGCTTTTCGTTTGCGATTATTTTCGAACCATTCTATGGAGGTTGGAGACATTGTGTTCTTATAGACCTTATGCATTGACATCACACTGACGTCATTTTGGGTGAAAACAATGAAGCGCACGTGCACGAACTGCGTGGATTTCGCCGCACGTGTAGTAGACGTACGCGCGTATATGATTGGTTGACAAACAGCTGTCTGCATTTGTTGGGGTAACTTGCAATGATACGCGCTTTTCCGTCATTTTCGTCCAAAAGAGGGAGCACTTTCTCCATTGTGACATCATATGCATAAGGTCTATAGGCCTACTGTTCATGTTCCACATTCCTGACTTGTGTAAAGATGCATACTCTCGTACTACTCTTTGATACATTTTGCTTGCACTCATACGAATTGATGAGAACTTGTCAGCTCTTACAATTGTAAAAGACGTGTAGCCTTCTTGTCTTCGCAACTGGACACCCTTAAATTGTGCCCGTACCCATAACATTGTGCTTACAACTAAACGGCATCAACTTTAAATGATTAAGACTATTTTGTATCTCACAATGTGAGTTTTCCGACCTTCAGGGACAGTAACCTGGAAATAAGAGTTAATCTTCGAAACCTGTTCGACTAATTATTTAGATGAAAAAAGATCAATCTGTGAAATTTCCAGTACCATATCCTTTCTCCTGTTTTAAAGGTAAATATACTGCGTTTGTTCACAGAAATATGTCATATTTTTTAAACCAATATTAACAGATACAGAATGAGAGACAATTCAAAATACGGCAGTATCGTAGCCTTCTTTTTAAGAAATAAGGCTCTCACAGGAAGTAATGCGGTTATTTGTTGCACAAAAGTAATTTGTTCACCCAAACTTTCAAGGATTCAAATGATGCAACATCCGTTAGTCTTGTAATGCATAGTACTTTGAGGAGATAAAGCTGTAGTTAGAGTTTATTGGTGAGATGGAATGGTTTAATAATGATTTAAGGTATTTTCTTTGTATGCCATGTTGATTTATTTAAAACGCAATATTTCCCTTTAAAGTGCATTTTAATGATACCAGCACATTCAAGCTACTAAGCAGCCCTGACAATACTTCGAGATATGTAGGGCAACGGCTAGACTTTACAAACCCTTTCTCGGAGAATTTTCATTCAGCATAAGCGTAATGGTAGGCTAGTAGCCTTCGTGTCGAGAAACGTCTATCAATTTTGACGGCGAAGTTCAAGCTAAATATGAGGCAAAGTCATTGCTCATGTGCACTAATCCTTGCAACTTAAGCGCAGGTCACACTAGAGTGATTTGGATAGGATTACGGTCTGATTTTTGTGAGTTTTAGTTAAAATCTTCTCCATCCCTGGTCGGAAAGAGCCAAAAATTTGCCAACCTGTGTAAATATATGATTTGCATCAGAGGACTACGAAAATGAAATGTAAACTAATTATTTCGTGACGTCACATCGGCTAACAGCGTTTATCGGATACGCGTGCAAAAATCGGATTGATTTTCGAACAAATACCGCTCTGTTGAGCGGTATAAATTATATAATGGTAGCAGAACAGTTTATTGTGAGACGTGAGACAAACTAGAATCAGTTATCGATATAGGGTGACCATCCTTAGAACAAAGTCTGAATAAAAAACTATCGGTCCGATTTAAAAATTCGGATCGGATTTCGGATTGGAAATCGCTGTAGTGTGACCCGTCCTTAAGGCAACCACTCAGGCATTTTATCCTATTACCTCTTTGATTAAAATCAACTAAAACTGGTGCCATGTTATACCAAATTTTTATAATCAGTACTGTTTATCGCAAAGAAGACAAAGAGCCAATATGCTAAAGCCGTCGGGAGTATCATTACCGTAAGTCATTTGGGTTCATAAAATATGTCTTTATGAAGTTATTCCTTAGACAAAATGAATATCATGAGATACTGAACATCAACAAACATCAAAATTACATTTAAAGGTCAAAAGCAGTCGCCCCAAACTTATTTTGAAACAAGAGCTAAATGTCACAAATTTCTTCTTATTTCTCTTCCAAGTATCTTTCATAATATTTTAAGACATAAATATTGCATATTCAAGGTAAACCAAGCAGTCGCTCCTTGTAAATTTTACAACTGAGTGAGAAAAATACTGTCACATGATTCTCAAGAGCCATTCAGGAAATAGGATAGTCTACTATACAATTCTTTATTGGGGTGACTGCATTCTCCCTTTAAATCACACAACATCAAATTGCCCGACAAACTATATTTGATAGAAACTACAACACAGAATAGATAAAATCTCTCTGTCAGTGCAGGATCACAACAACCACATCAAGGTTTCTAGTGTGATTTATATCAAACAAAGATAACACTATATACATTTCTTCATAATTTCTTCTGAAATATATAGATAATTTCCTACCATTAAATTTGCGATTAGATCATTTTATATTCAGGGAAGAAGTATCGACAAGAAAGGGGTTACTTTGTTCGTAAAAGTGCAGAATTAGAGCAATTGCTTTTTATCTTCCTGAAATTACAGCTAGAGAAGAATTTCCTTAACATGTCCGCCTGTTTACCTGTTTGTGGATTCGGACTAAGTGCCCAATGAAAGCACTTTTGAAAATCCCAGTACCCCACGCAACGGACGTGACTTATTTACGAGCCTTATTAAGCTTTACAAACCAATATCTATTTTAATTTGCAGTCTACTTACCGTATCCATTCGAACTGAGGAGGTCGAGTGCACTCTGAAAATGTCCAACGCAAATTTGAAAAGAATCTAATCAGAAGGGGGCACGGACCGGAATCTTATAAAGTATGTGTTAAGCCTTGGTTCAAAAGTGGACTGAATTCGTTAAAATTTTGAACCAAATCTGGTCAAATATTTGACAAGATCGTGGTTATTGTCCCTATTGACTAGATAGTTTATAGAGTGTGTTATATGATACTCCCTCTAACTATGATTTGCAACAGCCTCACTTGCAGTTGCCGTCTGACCGTGGCAGTCAAAGTTATCAATAGATGGCTTCGATCTAATTCTTTTCTCAGTCTTTTCCACTTCTCTCTCTGCAATTAAGAGGATGTTTGTGCTTCGGCCCACTAAGACCACTAGATAGGCTCCAAACGATTTTGACCCCTTTCAGCCCCTCATACTTACTCCTCTTTGCTGTCTAATCTCAAAATGACTTTCCAACACTGACTGCCAAAATAAAACCCTTCGGGCACAAATAGACACAGCAACAGTCCTTGAAAAATGTTCGTAGAATAAATAAAAGACCGTATTCATAAGATACTTGGAATGTTCTTTTTGCTTTCTCGCAGCAATGTTTGGCAAATTTATCTCATTATTTTTCCCAACTACACTATTCGTACTGTAGAATGGTTCGGATGGTTTGCTAATGGCAATTGTTACTGTAATTCATCACATTTCAATGTTTTACAACAAGCAGACAGGTATTCTACATTCAGTCAATACGAAGACTAACATATAGAATTTATTATAAGACTCCAGACAATTTAACAAAGTAATCATACTTCAGTGACATAAACAAAAGGAGAGCAACATTCTGGGTCCAGTACAACACACATCTTCATAACATTTTTGTGGTGGAGATACCGCAGTTATAAACATTCTTCACCTGGGCACTGAAGCTTTAAATCTTGTTCACATATTACAATGCATAATATGCAAACGTTGTAGGGTATTTACAACAGGAAACTGTCACCATTTTCCAAACATACTGACTTGTGGCAAGTCTGTTTTGATTTTTCAAGCTCACTTTGTGTCAGACCTCTCGTTGTTTTATGTTTATTTCACTTTTCCTCTTTATAACAATGATAGAATAAGAATGTGCTTGTTGGTATCAGATTGCAACATTGTAGCATACTCAGTCTATTTACTCCTGAAATCATTTTCTGAATGGTAGATGGACCTCTAAAATAAATTGAAATAAATTTTAAGAAAACTAAAAAACATCTGGGAAAAAGAAGACCCTGTGACAGCATAATGAACTTGCTACAAGTGGAAAATGGCCGCGCCATTGTCAATGATGAGAACGGCGATATCTCAGTTACCGAACAAGATATCAAGGTGTGGTTTTTGTATCGGGTTTAGAATTGTCATCTGCTTCTATTTGTAGTACTATAACTTCACCTGGGAACTGAAGCTTTAAATCTTGTTCACATATTACAATGCATAATATGAAATCGTTGTAGGGTATTTACAACAGGAAACTGTCACTCCCGATTACAAGTCTCCGATTTAAGGAGTTTTAGACTTCAGATGTTTTGATCAGTTTAACGGCACACGACAGTGGAACACTTCGCTGCATATCTGAACGTCAATAGAAACATCTTTAGTATAATAAAGATCCCTGTAAGAATCTCTTCCAGTGACTTGACCTGTGGATGGAGATTTGTATTGGATTTGGGAAGGGGAAGTGGGCTGACCATTTACAATCATGTATACGCAAGCGTATACGTACATTTATACAATGTAAGGGATGGATATCATACCAGGTGCGTAGCCAGCCTTCTTAGTGTGGAGGTGGAGAAAGCCGCCGGTCAACAAAATATTGGGGAAGGGGGGAAAAGTAGTTTTAATAGCTTGTGGGGATCATCCACTCCCCCGTGGTTGTCTTCTTCGACTAGACCATCGTACATTATAGGCAATCTATGAATTTTGTCAATGAAAAATTATTTCATAAACAGATATAGGTCTGCTTATGGGTTAAGGACGGGTTTAGGATGGGGGTGGGGCCAACATAGCTCTGGGGTGTGTAGGAAATGACCATACGAGAATGCCATTATGATGTAGGTATCAAGTTTTTACATGTTATCTGTCTTGAGTCTTCTTTTAGCATTTTGTTAATCTCTGATTTCAATAAACTAAACAACGACATCATGAGCTTGACGACAATTACTTGACTTCTGTGGAATTTTGCTGCCTGTTCACAGGCTACCCCCCCCTCCATCGTCCCTCTGATACCTCTGTCGGGATCACCACGGGCTGAAGTAATTCTACAGTCGCAACTGTCAGAAGATCTTCTGCTTGGATCGTGTTAGTAGCCTTACATGCTAAGTGGTATGCAGTGGCGTAGCTAGACGTCTTTTTTTTTCTTCCGGGGGGGGGGGAGGGAGGGGGAAAACGTTTCCTGCAGATTAAAAAATTCAAATATTATTTGGCTACAAATTCCGTTGTGAGAATTTTAGTAAGGGTGCCAATAATTTCCCACAGATACTATCCAGGCTTTGTTGGAGCAATCTCTCCATGCCTACCTCTCATTAAGCTACGCCACTGAGTCTATTATACATACGAACTGATGAATTTGTTTTCCTGAGGTAAGTAATGACTTCTGCATGTATATCCTGATTAACTGTGTGGCCTCCGTGGACGTTATATTTCCTGATACTATATCGTCTTACTATGGGCATTTTGTTAGTTTGAATTATTTCATTATAATACCTTTCAGTCTTTTCTTCGTGCAGGTTTTGAGAGATTCTTGAGCGTTTGAGAAAAATTTTTCTTTATATCTACTTCGCGTATTGGAACACATTTCCAGATTTCAGGATGACATGCTAAATAGTGTTCCCGAGCAACTCCCCGGACAAAAACCCATGCGGACAACCCCCCGGGAAACTCCCCAGGGACAAATCATACCCGGACGACTTCCACCTGGACAATTCCCACCCTGACAATTTTTCCCTGATGGCTAGGAATTGTCCACGGGGAATGACCCTGGTGGGAATTATCGGAGGTGGGGGTAACTGTACCGGTTGTCCGATAACGGCTAAGTAGGTGCAATAAAAGTAGGTCTAGACCCTTTCAGCTTGGAAGATTGCTTCTACCAAGGCTTTTATAAATTTCACACGCCCCTGAGTGGAGATCACGGAGATTACTTGCACTCCTGAATCCACACAGAAGCCTTATCCTACAGAGTCCAGAGGGGGGGGGGGGGTGTTACGATGGCCCAGTTATTATTATGAGTTTTAGTGATTTGCGTCTCTTGTTGCGAGACCAGCGTCCCCTATCCACGTCAAGCTCTTTCCCCGGAATCTGCTATCTTGTTTATCCTATATACAGTGGTCTGGCTATGTATATGTCAGTTTACAAGGTCAGTGGCGTAACTTGGGGGGGTGGGTCCGGGTTCCGGAAGAGCAACAGGCCCGACCCTGCCCCCAAGCCCAAAGTGAAAATCTGCATTTACCCATTCCCCTAATGTGTGAAGCACAGGTAATGAGTTTTCTTTTCTGACCGGTTGTTTATAAATGAGGACAGGACTTTTGAAATGGATACTAGCCATTTTGCTGACCTAAATCCTGCTTCAGTGGAGAAGGATATATTGTAGTTTAGTGATACTTTTCAAGGCCCTTTTCTGCAGCACCCGCTGTGACAGTGCGCCAGCCGCACAGGTCCACAGCTCAGCCTGCATGCTGCAAGTATTCCGAACGTTACAAATAACTTGGGAGTAATCAAGACTGCCCTTTTCTTCATTTCAGCGTTACTGTAGTAACAGAAATCATCTATACTTAATAAGATTGAAAAATACAAAATTCGGTCTAGGAGTGTTTGCTCGTGTCACAAACAGTCCTTGGTTTATTCGCTTGACCGATAATAACCTCGACGATCTCGCCTGGCTGCCTTCCAATGGACATGTGCACTGCCCTCACTTTTCTAGAAGCATTGTGAACTTGTTATAATGTACCGACCGTTCTGTGTGTAAAGCCCTCATTTCTATTTTCTCTGCATGGTCAAGGTGAGCATATTTCTAGAAACAGTCAAATATAAAAGGAACTCACCGACAGTGGCGGACAATCTCTGCTCTCAGAATTGGACGTCTTCAGTCAAGCGAAAAACTTCCTAGCTCACTCTGATCTATACGTTCAATATTATTCTGTTTCTTGTGCCGTGTGCTGTGTTTGGGTGATTTTGACTGAACTGACACAAGGCCATGTTGTCAAGCGGTGGAAGTTGTTTGTGAGACCAAAGAAGACTGCCTATAGAGGTGGTAACAGTCAAAACATATGTGGTACAATTTTCCTTTTCTATGAATTCTCTGATTGCTATACTTTTTGAGATTTCAATTATACCGTCGTGTGAAATTGGCTTTATCCACGGAGAAATAATTGGAATAGATCCACCACGTTAACAGACTTCAAGACGGCCAAGTTCCATGATATGTAAGTATAAACTAATCTGTGACATATTGCTACCGTAATCAAGAGTATGATACTTTGCAAAGAGCTTTGAAAGTTAATTACCTCCGTGACTGGCTCAAAGTTATGAACAATTGTGTGTTTGTTTTACTATCAAGCAATACATAGTAACAACAAAGAAGTCTCTTAAAAATTATGGCTATAAGTAGAAAGCATCATCGTGAAGGGTAGAAATAAAGCTGCCTCGTAGGCTGTATGAAGGAGTGTTAGTATCGGTAAGGTTATCTTTGGTGAACGAATGTCGTTCATGGAAACACATATGATGACTACAAGGGCGTCCGCAGAAAGAAGTTCAGGGGCGATTTTTAGGGGGGCCAAACTTTTTTCATGGGAAATATTTTACTCCCAGAAAAATTTTTAGATGCTACTTCACACAGTGTTGACAAAGGCGTAGCCAGGAATTTGTCAAGGGGGGGGGGGGGCGAAGCCCAAAGACGCGTGGAGGGCAAGAAAATTTTGGTCCAAAATGCTTCCCGGATCGCTGGAAATGGCTCTTCCAAGGCCTATTTACCGCATATAAAAAGGGGAAACACTAGCAATACCGTAAATATAAACTTTAAAAAATACCAAAAATATGCTGGCGGGGGGGGGGGGGGGAGCTGCTGGGGTCTGAGTGTTGATATTTTTATTCAACTCCTGTTTTGAGAGTAGAAATTCACACTGAGGAAATGTTGATGTTATATTTTCTTCGTTTTTTTTCTTTATTTTTTTCTTCCTTTTTTCAAGTTTTGATTTTCGGGGGGGGGGGAGCAAGTGCCCCCTTGCCCCCCTCCGGACGCCCATGGATGGCATATATGTGTACAATCTACTAGCTACCAATCTCAATTTATGTGTTTATGTTTGACGAACTTACAACACCTTGCTCTTTTATGCCGCGTGATTTATACAGAGATTAAAAGAACAGTAACAGTACCCCCTGATCCTATTTTCTGCATAGTCTTAGTCCTATGGGGGATATAGTTGCAATATTCTGCCCCTCCACAACAAAGAATTTTCGTGGTTATTCTGTTTGCCCCCTTTATTTCACGAGGGGGGGGGGCATAATATGGTGTAAATACTTCCCAACCTACCAGGCGTCTGGTATTAGGATGGGTCAACTGGTCATGTGGAGGTAATAAGGGTAACAGAAACGACTTAGGTAAGTTTAATACTGTGCTGAGGAGGGGAAGGGGTGCCTTGAAATAAGGTTAAGTTGATTTCATTCTGTTTCCACTTTCAGACCTTCTTATTCTTGTTTCTAAGTCTGTACTCTATTTGGATAACGGGTTCGATCTACTGCTAGTGGCACCTTCATCCAATACAAGATGAGATGTTATAGCCCTTCAGGTGCGCTTGTTAAGCTTTGTAGCTAAGACAGACAGACAGAATTTCACGCCTCCGTTAGATTGGGGAAATGTATTTGAAGCGAGGGTTGACTAGGGACTGTAGAAGGATACAATACTTTCCTATTAGGCTATATACCAGCGCCCCTTGGGCTGTTTTACAGAACTCATTCGATTAGTACGATTATGGTTATACATGTTACATAATTTTTCAATGTACTATATTGTAATTCTTTGAATAGGTCTATGTTGCGAATAGAGGTCGTCTTTCGCGACTACCGGTGCCCTGAGTAGCTCTATTAATTTTGATCAGTACTCTATTTGGGTACGTTCGTTTACTGGGAGGGTGGACCGTCGGTTCGTTTAGTGGGTGGGTAGACGGGGTAACTTACACATTTCTCAATAACCCTATCTCACCAGTTTTCATAATGTTTGGTTGAAAAATTAAGGCCTAATCAGCTAGTCGGTTTGGATCCGGCGGTAAGGACAAGTATAAGTACCGTTGGTACCGATTGCTTCGGTACAACTATTCCAACAATATCGGCTACATTCGAATATACCGATATTCGCCTGACAATCGTATTACCCCCCCCCCCTCCGGCGGGCCCGGGAAGGTCTCCCTTTTTGGAGAAAATTTATCTTTCAATTGACTCAGTCTTTGTTTTACAGCCCCACAATAGTCATGTGACCTTAAGGAACTGAAACTATGAGTCGCAATTCATTGCGTGAAAACAACGACAGCGACGCAAGTACATAGGCCTAATGACCACCTCATCCCATCCACCTTTAGTGTACGTAAATCATGTCCGTCTCAAACATGCACAGGTATTTTTTCAATAAGGAAGTGGAGATAATTTCAATTATCTGTAATTAAAGAGTTGCCAAATATCATACTTGCAACGCTACATGAAAAAACCTTTCCACTTATAATCTCCACAATGCATTAAACTTAAGTACATCCGGGATTCTTTTCGTCGCAATGGCAACCAGAGACACATGCGTCGTTTCCTGCACTCTTATTTGTTTACAGGTAACATTACACCTTTTCAGTTCTAACGATCTGCCCAGAGTTGTAACGTGTAAAGCGTAATGAGACTTAGCCAAGTACTGGTGAATATGGGCCTTACTCTTAGTAAAGTATTGCATGGACAAGTTTTTCTGTTTTATGCTGTATAGACTGTCCTAACAATGCTGTTTTATCAAACCCCACCATTCTTTTGTTCAAGTGGGGTATCATATCTACAACCGAAGGTCGTTGCAAATGCAAAGAGCTCTGAAATGCATTGCTTTGTGAAATGTTTTTGTCATATGTGTCTTCCAGCCTACTGCGTCCTCTTAACTATACACCCATAACCAAAACTAGAAGAGTAATAGCTAACCATTTTTAGGAGGTAAAGCCTTCATGTAGCGGAGTTTTGCCCTCAGCTAAGGATGGGGGAGGGGCGCAGCCCCTTAAAATTCCCACTGAAAACTGTTTCAGAACCATAAGTTACTATTGCTTCAACATATTCCGACCCTGAAAAATATATTTCCTCCTTCAACAAATTGTTGTCTTCAAGCATGTTTCTTGTTCTGGTTTTTAATGGGATTTGTTATCCAACCTAAAAGCAGAGACGTACAAAGGAGGGCAGATCTGTAGAGGCCCTAGTCCCGAAATAATGCAGCACCACTCTTCAGTTCAATGAATCAGACTGTAAGCAACGAATAGCATACATTAACAAGAAATCTAGTTAGCCCAATTGTTCCCAGGGACTTCATCCTAATTTTTACTAGACTACCAGGGTTTGGAAAGCAGGTCAAACTTCCCATAATTATTTACATCTTTTTCTGTGCAAAAACCCAATTTTTCCTCTAATTGCCACAAAAGTTTTTCCAAGTACCAAATGTTTCCAGTAGGGAGCCAGCAGGAAGCAAGTTGTCAGGTTCAAACATTTGTCCACCTATGCTATATTACGAAAGTGGAAAAGTTAAAATAAGCTATCTTCTGCCATTAACCATGGAGCTATATTACTGAAAAGAAACACATCCCAAAACATGACACACTCTGTATTTCGAACTATCAGTTTGAAAAACAGTTCCCCAACTGCCCAAAGGGTTTGCATATTGCTCAATCTCTTGACATTTGCAAACGAATGCTCGATCTCGGAGGACTGCTGTTACATTCATATATATATATATATATATATATATATATATATATATATATATATATATATATATATATATATACACACACATATATTCACAGGCCTCAATGGCTCAGTGGTCAGAGCATCCGCCTTTTGTGCGGGAGGTGGCTGGTTCAAATCCTGCTTGAAGCCAAATTTTCCATTCATAATTAAAAGTCCTCTTTTAGTATAAGGCAAGTGCCTATGTTAGAGGTAAAATGGCCTAAGGTCTCTATGCGACTATTTAATACAGCGTTGATTCGACTCATTCATATACAGGGTAAAAAACAACGTGGCAAAATAACACATCCGCGGGTAAAACCACGCAAGTGCGTGAAATAACTAAAAACTGCCATAACGCCATCCAAAACAAATTACGCAAAGCAGTCATGTTAAAATGAGCACGCGTTTGGCAAGAAATACAAAAGCGTCTGGAATGGGCACGACCAATCGTGAAAAAAAGAAAACATTTATATACATATATACATATATAAATCGACAAAGCTGGAAAATCTGAAATCTGAATGGGTTAGTTAGATGGTTTTAACGACACACCAACACGAATGTGTTACATAGTGTCAGCAAGATAGAAAAGGGAATGGTGGAGTAAAAATCAACTTAAAAAGAAAGATGGGGTAAAATTGTACTAAAATGTCTAGGCAAAAGCAAATGAGGGAGCCATGTCAAAAATTCCTGTAAAGCCATCTTTCACTGAGAAAGCCCAGGAAAATCTGAATGGGGTGAAAAGCAAAAGTGAACAACCTGTTCAATTTTGCAAACAAAACAAAGGAGGAAAGTGAAAAAAAAAACAAAAAAGAAACACAGAAACAAACAAACGAAAACAAAGAAACAAAGAAAGAAAAAAGAAAGAAAGAAGCAAAGAGAGAACAAACAACAGGTTGTGACACACTCTGAACCAGGGAGCTGAACTAAGGGTGAGGGTAGGGTCCTCCGTGTCATCAACCTCAGTCTGCCAATGTATCCACTTCCTAAATTAGGATGACTAACTTAAAGATATTTGCAATGGTGTGTTATCCTAGTCTAAATGGTAAATTAAATCCGACAGCAGCCACAAAGATCAGAGTGTGAAAGGAAGTCAAGGCCTCATATTCAATAAGGTGACACCTCTACACAGATTTAGCTACGTAGTTGGCCACACTGTCTCTGTACTAGCTGCTGAAAAACTTAACAACCATGAACGCATTGTGGTGCATAGTCGGCCACTTAGGTACTGCCAGTCCAGATCATGGAGGCAACTTGCTTTTTGGACCCTCGGTGATTAAAAGAATTGTTGGCATAGTGGTGTGTCATGCGGCCACGTGTCCCTTGTATTTATCCTATCCTATCTGTCCATGTAAAAAATTTTTTTTGATGAACTGCTCTGGCTTAATAAAATCGCGTATTTCATACTACATTATTTGTGTGCCTTGTATAGCTTGCGCAACTTCACAAAAATCTCATCTGAATACGAGCACACGCAGATTCGAAATTGACTGCAAATGATTCCATTTTGATCATGTGATTAAAGCAAATCAAGTTTGGCTTTGGTGTGAAAACTACTCTCGATCTGTGTATGTGGGGGGGGGGGAGGGGGAGGGCTGAATGCGTTTCCCCGTAGCATACAGGCTAAAGGTAGTTCATTCCTTTTTAACTTTATACTTTTTACCGTCTACTGATCAACAAATCACCAAAACCCTAGTACCGCGTCGTATTTTACTCTTCATATTGATCGCAAACCCTCATAGTATCATATATACATTAATAGGTTTATCACGAGATGCCACTTTCTATTCTGCACGTATAGCTGATGTCAGATGTCCTTTCCATATTTCTCCAATCCTCAGTGACCCCTCTAGAACATAGCCGTCATTGTCTCGAAACGTGACACTACTTTCAAAAGTCTGAACTTCGAAATATTTTTCAACTTGATAGCCGTTTTAAAGCCCATCGATCCTAGGCAGGTTACCTCGTAAAATCCCTTCCGTAGAAGATAATGCTTCTACCAGATAGCTTTAAAAAGATCTGGCGTATTGGTTATTTTCCTGTGGAAAAACAAGGGAAACGATAACGATGAATGTCACAGGTCAAAGGTCTAGTCGTGATGCAAGCTGGAGACACACGGCGATACGATGTGGTGTTTTCAGATTATGGCGGGCAGTGCCCCCACTCCCCGTCGGGTAGAATCGTACACTACGGACTCGTCACCCTTTGAGGTCCGTTGAATCATGCCAGCACACGGGGCGAGAAAGCAAATTAAATCACCCGGAAATATTTTCACAGAAAGAAGTGAGGTACGGTGAGATTTGGGTGCCATTTCACTTAGCGCGGTATCTTTGTGAAATACTTCGAACAGAGCTATGCTAATTAAGTGTTCCGCATGCGAAGGAAACCATTAGATTAAATTTGTATACATCATGGTTGGAATATGTGCTGATTGAGCTTTAGTGGTTGATCTCTCTGAAGTAAGCATTAATATTCCAGAAATTAGAAAATTTGCTTAATACCTCAAGCTTGATTTTTACTGATTCGAAACAGTCAAAGTCGACAATCTCTTGAGAAGATTTAGGAACAAAATGAAGGCTTGATCGTTCTTAAAACTATAGTCCCTTTCAAATTTACTAAATTTCGTTATTTTCTCTTTTATCGGAATACGTACGTTAAACTGTGCTAATGTCAAACATGGTTTACATTTTGAGCTAGCCTGCATGTCTGGCGACAGTTTTGCCTATAAAGCTTAGCTTTTATGAACAAATTATCTCTGCCATGCAGGGTAAATTTTCTAGGGCCCCATCTTTAATATACTTACGCTTTTCACAGGCACCGTGTTAATTTTAACCTCAGACCGAATCTGAACCGGGTCAGTTTAGCTTGTATAACCACCCATTTTCTGCTTGAGGTCGGAAAGCAAAGACAAAATCTGACGTCGCACTAAGACAAACGGGACTGAAAGCACGGAAAAATGAACGAACGAACGAACGCAGACATGAATTATGTAAAGGATGTCTCCTCGTGCTCATTATATTTACGTGGGAAGGTAATGCCTTCTCAAGGCCTCCGTTGTTTTGGTGTTCCCATTGCCTCTATGTTTCACGTGAGGTTGTCGGTTACTGAACCCGTCCGAGCCATATTTGGTTTCCACCAATTATATTAGAGTCGTCGAACTTTTGTCGCTCCTTGGTACCGGTGGGACGTCCATCTTGCGGTTGAACAAATAGATACATATTTCTGCGTGTTTTGTCATTTTTGGTAAACTACAATTAAAGATAGGAATTTTATAAGGGTAGGATTGCATACAGATAGGCTTTTTTCGGAGCAGTAAGTAGGCCTATTACTAATTTTTCACCAGACAGAATTTTCTCCTACTTTTATCGTAACCTTGACCTAAGTGACCCAATCTTATACCATGGAGGAATTTGAGAAGTGATACTTCTGAAAGATTTTCTTTTTCTATCCACTTGCAGAGATAAATGTTTTCTGTTACATTCGTAAAAGTCAATACACCAGCATAGTTTCCTCAAAGAAATTAGAAAAATTAAGGAACTCTGGTTTGTGACTGCAAGATATGATACAGGTATGCACAGAAAATGGTGGGAATGTACACTAACCCAATAAACATAGTAATAACAAGATTCAAGTATTCACAGAGATTTGGTTGAGTATTTGTTTTTACAAAAATTTTCGATTAAACTGATGTTATGAAATGCCGGTTCAGTCTGGGACACCACACCACCTTGCAACATGTCAAAGGCTGGCTTATCTACTAGAGAAGAAAACGTAAGTAGCCTAGGGTTTTGTCCCGAAATCGATTAAAAAACAAGAATACTTGAATTGGGTAAATGTCAATCCTGAATTAAGAATTTCTAAGATGCTATTGATTTTATGGGACACATATTTTTAAAGAAGTTAACGCTCAATTATCAATACTTTGCAAGGTACTGAAGTACTGAAGTACTGAAGTACTGAAGTACTGAAGTACTGAAGTACCCAACGTACACTACAAACTACTGGGTATAAAGAATGCAGTTTGCAGTAGTACTAAACTTGTACCGCCCCAGCAAGATAAACGCTGGAAAAAAATTAAGAAGTGGTGGATAGTGTTTTGGACCAACTTCACATCGCTATTCACATTCTCAAAACGAAATATTTTGACACTTTGAATTGTATTGATTAAACCGCCAACCCCTTGATCTGTTGATTTATGCTGCCCCTGCTAGACAGGAAGACATAACTTTGCCGCTACGCTAAGCCCTTCGTTACCAGGATAGCCCTGCACAGGGGTTTTGGTGGGGGTGGTGGATGGAAAGTGATTTTTGATGACAATGGCTTCGTCAGACGCACAATTACTGTATCACTGAGGAATAACGGTGACAAGGGGGTGCAAAAAAATTTCACTGAAGGGGCACATGTCCCCCCTTTCCACTCTAGCCACACTGTAACTGGAACGATAGACACTGTGTATTTAAAAATAAAGTGATTTCGGAATATTAACTTCCTGCGTTATTTCATGCTATAACATTCATGAATATTCAGTATCAAACACGAGGCCAACTCCTTGCCATGAATCATGTAAAGTTCTCTCGGGTCGCACACGGCTTTCATACTTAGGCGTTAAATATTCGATGGCTCAGGATTTGAGAGACACGTCATTCTCCCACTGCTGTGCCATATAAACATTAAAGAAGTATACGGTTACTTACTGTTTTTGTGTCAGATTGAGAAGCCAAAAAATTATTAGAGAGGATCTGACCGTAAACTATTGCCTTCATTTAAGGTTATTTTTTTGTTTCAGTTCCCCTTTTACATTCACAGCTTCTCGGCCTTTGGCTAAGATCATGTGCAGCCTATCTGTTCTTTTCAGCCGGTCAAGAACGGGACCACACATGTCAGACCCTTAATGTAAAGGTCTGAGGGTCGAGAGGTTGGTCAGTTAAGTTTGTTGTCCTCTTGGAGACATAGCTCCTGGGTGGGGGCAGAACTCCTCCGGGTGTAGCGTTTGGTTTCGCCCCTCGCCAGAGAGCAGTGCGGTAATAACGCAGGGGCAGGGAGGGGCAGCTGCCCTTCCCTACACGGACCATGGGCGCAAAATGAAGGCAGACGAAAAACGAAAAATAGAGAAAAAGATAGGAAAACAAAGAATAAGGAAAAATGGAAAGAGAAGGAAAAGGAAGATGAAAGCGTGTGTACCGGTACTTTTCGCGCCCCTTCGCCTCTGATGAAATGTTAATTCGTGACGGCAAGAGCACTTAAATCACTTAAATTATATTGGGCGGTATGATGCGGTCATGTTCTTTTGTTGCAAGGATGACACCCCCAGCTGGGCCTTAAATAAGAGTTTGCTGAGTTCCCACAGGGACGATCGAACCCGCAGGTAGTTCGGGCCCCGGGCACTGGAGGCGAACGTCGAGTCACTTGACCCTTGTGAAAACTTGGCTCAGCCAAAATGGCGTCACAACCCTTGAGACGCCACTGCAGAGAGTCGAGGGTACTTTGTAAAAAAAGTACATTCACAGCAAAAGTACAATACAGCTTCATCCGACCCCCTGTATACTGAGGACTCATTTGTGTCAATAATTAGCCTGTTTTCAGCTGACGTTGTCTTACAGATCTGTGACTGTGTACAGGGGCGTATATTCTTGAATTTGCTCGGGAGGGGGGTGAACTTTTGGGGCTGACTGCATTTGTTGGAGACCAACTCCCATTGCCATAGTTGTTCAAACCGAAATTCTGGTGACCCTTTTTTTTGCTTTTCGGGCAAACTTTTCACTTCAAATGTTGTTCATGTCTGGTCTACTGTTACAACGGCATACTGAACTGGCTTTGAGACCGACTTTTTGGAGCTCAGAGACCGACTTTTGATTTTCACGGGGGGGATCACACCCCCACACACCCCCCTTTTTACGCCCCTGACTGTGTATTACTATCATACAAAACGCGAAAATATTCGTGATTGTTACAGTTTTATAGATCCATGCAGTGTGGCTGAGCGGAAGAGGGCCGTGGCATTTGAAGCAATGGAGCTTTTTACAAACCTTTCAAACATTTCTACAACTTTTTGTATATCTGTTACACTTCAAATTTCTTCCGCGACATAGCTAAAAGTCAGTGGGACTTAAGATAGTGTTTCATGCAAGAAAACGACAAACTTACCTATGTCACCTGTGACGAATTACTCCTATAACTAGACCAACTGTGGAAATCTGAAAATTTCTGGCAGCCGCCTTTTTTAAATGAAAAAGCCCTTACAGAAATTTGGACAATTGTACTATTTATCTAGCAAAATGCAAGCTTGCTCTTTTCGCTGGCGGTCGGAAGCCAGTGCGCCTGTTTGTAAGATGACGTCATGAACCAACGATCTCAAAATTGAATAAAACAGGTTTGGTATGAAATAAATTCATACCGGCTGCTGAAGTGTAAGGGTTTATACCATGTTAGGTATAGAGATATTTCATACTTGGCGCCGTGCTATGGCAGACGCATGTAAGCATTGCCAAGAGATTTATAGGTGCATGTTTAATGTGTTCATCACAGACAGTCAGATTTCCTTTCCTCTCCGTCTTCGTGACTAAAAATTGATTGTGTACTTCTACAGTTTTAGTTTTCCTCTTCACTTAATCAATTGAATTGTCAATTTTCTCTCAATAAAAGTTAAGAGAGGGTTGACGATAAACTAGGAAGAAGATTTTCTTGCATTTTAAACTTCAAGGTCGTTTGCTGCACGAAATCCAGGAACGTACGGCTTGAAAATTCGTGCATTTGTGGATGTCACCAAAAGTACGATTAACTGCTTGGCGTGAAATAACCCAAGCGTGGTACTTTCAGGGCATACATGACCAGTCCAGCATTTTATGAGGGAGAAAAATAAGGAGCTAACAAAATATCTCAAACTTTGAATTTTACAGGCAAAAATTTATACATCTGCTACCCTGCTATGGCGCTGAGCAGGTTTAATTTGTAGTCATGATTTGGCCAGGCAGCGCATACATCATTTAAATTAATGTGGTTATCGACAACGCTTGACATTTCTCACATTTCAGGAAGAAAACGTAAACATTATTTGAAAAGAAAATGAAAGTAAGAATACTATTCTGGCAAGAGGCATTTCACCTTATAGTGTATTCAAGTCAAGCAAGACCCCAGCCAAGGCGGGAGAAGGGGGAGGGACAGCAGGCGTCCCTGAAAATTATACATATTGTCTCAATGCATTTTAGCATATCTCAACCCTTAAAGTTTTTTCGGCCCCTGGAGCTATTTCGCCCTCCTTAAGAACCTTGTCAGTCTACGGGTCTGTGTCAATTGTTTTCATATATGTCTGAGTGCCTTTATATTCTTAGAGAAAGATCTAGGTTTTTGCCGCATGGATCTTTCTTACACAGATACACTTAGTGGGAACAAACCAACAGACTTGAGAGTACATAGAGAAGGGCCACTCACATGAAACAATACTTCAGGTGCCGTTCCCAGTACAAGCCCGTATAGCCAAACAATGTGTTAAAAAGGAGGAGGGGATATTTTTGAAGCGGAGGCAGATATTTGAAAGATATTTTAACTTTGTGTTCTCAAGAATTTCTACGGGTTCCGAGCGAGAATATTTCGAGCTGGGCGGCCCCTTTGGGTATTGGCCTGTTTCAATATAACATTTCACATAGTTAGCAATACTGATCTATCTTGCAAATTGTAGTTATGGAGTATAAATGTGACCAGGACGGGTAGGCTTGCGTACGGGTTCCACATGAAATTCGTCAAATAATATACTGTATGAATTTGCTGCTACGGACTTTCACAGTGCGATACTGTAACGTATGAATACACACAGAGTAAAAACAACATTGTAGGCCCTATATAGTGTAAACTTAGTGTGAATTAACATCTGTGAGCTTAGCATAAATGTACTATCATGGACTTAGACTCAAAAGCATAATGACTGAATGAGTACACACGCAATATTGTAGGACACACCGGAACGAGTCAATAAGATACTATGAATGTTCATAGGCGCAAGAGATGCCTTTTTCTGGGGGGCTGGGCCATCTTTGCCCCGAAAAACTCAGGAAAACGGAGCATATTTCCTAAGAAAACTGATTGTGCAGCAGATTCGGGAGAATGGGAAAGGCTGCAGCCCCTAGCCCCTGGCTCGTTTACAGATGCGGCCATGGATTTTCCTAGTGCGATACTGTATCATGTGAGTAAACATCCGAGAGAGTAGATACGATACTGCATAAATATCCTACACTTCGGTGGTACCGCAAGTCGGTCTAACACTTTGCATCAAATTTAAGTTCTCATCCCTAAGTCAATCAGTGCTTCGTTAAACACGCTCACAGCTTACTTCAATTAGTATAATTCAGTATTGAATGTATGCATTTTCATACTTTTGTGACCATCGCGTGTTTCTATTTTTCCGTACGCAAAAGTAAAAGCCTTCTCTTGCCACAAGGAGCAGCTTGATTCAATATATCAATCAAAAAACTTACACACTTATTTTTTTACGTAGATTTACTGATTTACTAAGGTTCAATGCTGATACGCAATAACTCATGTCTGAAGTACTAAATGACTAAGGAGAAGAAACACAGTTTGGCCATCTACATAAGACTGACTCAGGGGCCCATCCTGCGAGTTCATGTGGACTTGTCCCCTGGCAAGACTTCTAGTGACAGGAAATCTAACAGAAAATTACCCTTCACTCTATTTGCTTCAGAGAACCATCGAAAATGCCCTTACCCATCAATAAGACTGCCAGACCAGAGAAATTATTCAAAAGAAAAAAAAAGGTACAAAAAATACAAAAATCAAATAGTGTGGTTTGATTGTGAAACACCTCAATGTGTATAACAGTACTTCGGTTTAGCGAACTCCTGTCCCCGTTAGCACAACCTTACCCTCTCTACACCACTACATGCCCCTCACATCTGAAAATTGATAGGACCCCCCGAAGACTGAATTACCAAATTATCGAAATTAGCCCAAAATATTGAAAGTACAACGTAAGTCAACTGACAAGGTATTTGCATTCTTTATTACGTGTATTATGATTTCGTAGTTAGAGACTTAACGCAAAATATTGTAGGTAGGCCTATGTTCTTCACGAAAAATTAAACAGTAGGCCTAACCTTAACAAAAAAGAGCGTGATATATGGTGAGACTATAAAGTATGAAAAACACTCAAATATTCAAGTTGTAATTATACTGGATTACACAATGAAGAGCTTTACTCGCTTGCACGCAAACATATCAAAATATATGTCATTTTGTTACCTTAAATTTACAACGTCGATTTGATACTTGTGATTATGTTAAATTACATTAGCCTCCTCAGATATTGGAGAATTAACTTTGCATAATGCTGTGTTTGTATACAGACCGAGTTCACAACTGCCGTTTCTGTCCCTGTCTTGGTAGCCTGTATGCAAAAGTATGGAATGTATAATCATCTGCACTTTAAAGAACATACGCCATCCTTCTTAGTGATTAAATAAATAGATTAATCAATAAAACTGTTAAAAGCAGGACCGTCTGAATGGGGGATGGGGGTTTGAAGACCCCCAATAAAATTCAAATTGAAAATCTTTTGTCTCAAAACGTCCAAAATAACCTTAAAAATGTGAAAACTCTGGAGTTAAACATTCTTAGAAACCTTGCGACGGCACTGCAAAGGAAAATAATGTACGTCCATAATCAAAGAAGTTTTGCAATTAACGATGAGATTCCACCTACGTCCCTTTGCTACACAAAAGAAACAGCTGGATAAATGGTTATGGGGTGATGAAACATTCTTTAAATTTTGAGATGAAACAAAAAGGAGAACTTTTATGGAAAGATTCACTCATTAATACGTGATAAATCGACGTACCGTAGTCATACACACTGACCTACATGCACAGATGTATATGTTCCTCACGTGCCGCTACTGCGGTCGCATAATTCACCTCGATACTAGATTAGTATGGCAACATGAGCCACCCCGCGCCTTCATGGCACCGAGAGAAGCCTGTTCACACGTTTATGCGTGCCCATGTATACTATACTGCTATAGTGCAGAGGGCTCATATGAAACCTTTCCGCAAATCTCGTAGATCAGCCTCGTGCCCTGCTTTCGTAGTTGACGTTTGTCGTACGTTTTCTTGTCGAGGCTGCCAGCTACAGTCATATTTTGAAACTGCAGACGAGGCCCACGGCTAAATGCAAAGAATAATTTTGAATCCGAACACACCACACTCCTCACACGAGCTTGTTTAGGTCACGGTTTTGTCTCTTCGGCAGGTTTCTCTGCGGTGTGGAATACCTCACCAAGGTATATGCCGGCGGGGCCCTGGAAAGGGTGTTACAGTGAACGACAATATTATTGCAGCTCTCCTTTACATTATCTCTCTCTTACTACTTTCCATTCAGCAGTCTTAGCTAGCTTCTTCCTTCATTACTGCATATTTTGATTGTTATGAAAAGTTGTATACACGGGCAATAACCGCATGTAGCCCGAAATAGGAATCCTTTAGCTGTGTAAAGACACCGCCAAAGTTATGTGTTCCTTATACCAGGGAGGTGTTACCAATATAATTAACTTCACAAGAATCAGTAGATCAGTTCTAGAACCGTCAATGTTGTGTCAAGCCATCGATCTAGTCACTTCTGTCAAGGGAAGTAAGGAAAACTGTTGAGTCAACCGATTCTCATAGCCTGTACAGTTAAAACCGATAATGGTTAAGAACCATTATCAATAAAAACTGTGCAAAACTTATGGTTGATATCATAGATTAAATCATGTGCAGTTAGAACTGGCTAACGTTTCTTTGAACTATTTGTTTTTTATGTTTTACTGTCATCATTTATGTACAGTTAAAACTGATCCTGGTTTATTCTAAGTTATCAACCATAAGTTTTGTACAGTTAAATTGATAATGGTTCTTAAACCATTATAAGTTGTAAAGGTGGTCGAGTACATCTCCTATAGGTGCGTTCACACCAAAACCGAAATCTGCTGCGTTCTGCGGGCGGGGGCGGAAATTTTTTCCGAGGACAAATAGGCAAATTTATTTCTATAAAAATGTAGAAAATCGCCCCATTTGTTCTGAGATAACAAATTTCGCGTCCCGCCCGCAAAACGCAGCAGATTTCGGTTTTGGTGTGAACGCACCTTAGCATTGAAGTACGAGGCGCGTTGCTGAGGGCTACAGCTCACCTCCGCCCATTCGGACTGAGAAGTTGTTATTTTTCGGGCAAACAAAATTTTGGGCAAAAGTGTTGCTTCCACTGCCCTAAATGGAAGTGGCCCCGTACGCTTATGCACCTTAGTTTTAGATTCCAAATAGGGTTTGACGATATGAAAAAGATCCATATCGATATATCGCGATAATATTGCCAAAATTTTTCGCGATATATCCTTATATCGCCAAAACGGATTAACCTGTTGTAAACAAGGCTAAATGTGCCTGAAATAATCGTAAGTTTTACAGCTAATTTTCTAAATCAGGACGATATCGATGAGTGGATACAAAAATTACAAACAGTGTTTCATCTTTAAAATTTAAATTATTGAAATTTCAGTCCCCAGAAGTTTTATCTTTCTCTATATCGTCATACCGTGTAAGGGTATTTTACATCACGTAAGGCGATATGAACTTCCAGCGTTATATATCGATAAATACCGTATATCGCCAAACCCTAATTCCAAACCATTCGAAACATCAGCGACGTGTTCAGACTGATGACATTTGTGTGAAATTCTTCAAAGACCGATTTTATTGTTTTTGTACGATTTATAAATACGATGAACCGAAACAGTTCCAGGATCCTGGAAATTTCTGTATCTCTTAACCCGCAAGCAGCTACTCTGTATACTGTAAATATGACGGACTGGCAATAAATGTCAGAAAAACTAAATCAGGAGTCAAATTTGATCTATTTCTTTTATTAGAACAGGTAAGCTGTGTTTGTATGTGTCTGAAAGATTACAGACTTGCTCTTAAAACTTATACTTTGTGACCTCAATTCTTTAAATGGGGACAAGAAATCTCTCTCAGATTTATTTTAAAGCAGATAAATGCTGCATATCTACCCTTATTTCCATTACAAATATCTTAGCTAGGAGTTAGAGTACGTAAATTCAACAAATCAATAACAAAAATTCGTCACCTGATTAAAAAGAGTTCATACCACTGTAAAGTAATTCAAATTGTGATGACCAAACGTTCCCTTTAAATAAAAAATGTAACTCCTAAGCTTATATGCTTTTGAAAACTGGGTTCCACAGAAAACACATACTAAGACCATATACTTATATGTAACCCAGTTCCTTAAATGTTATATGTGCTACCTACCCTCAGTTCTTTGATGATTAGGAGCTTGATCGCTTCTCAGTCCTTTCAGCCAGTCTAGAACGAGGCCACTAATGACAGACCCATGACGTAGAGGTCTGAAGATCAAGAGTTTGGCCATGTTAAGTCTGGGTGTCCCTGGGGACGTAGCTCCTTTGGGGGAGCAGTACACTTTCCAAAGAAACTTTTGGTTTTCTCCCTTTGGCTCTCCACCAAAGAGTTGAAGGGACTTTCGAAGTAGTTATTTGATAATTAGATGTACGATACTACTCTAGATATATCTCTTGTATACAAACTGAGACGTGCAGTGCCTCAGATGGTAGGTGCACCACAAAAGCTACAGTTCCTTAAATAGGATGTGTACTTCCCAAGCCTAATTTTGTAAACTCCCTTCCCTTAATGGTGTAGATGTGTCACTCAGTCCATGGTAGATATACTACTCATTTCTTGTTAGACCTACTACACTGAAGCACATCTGCCAAGCTTAGAAAACCGTACTTCCTCTTTATCACAATTTTACTGATTTGTCAGTGTCACCATAGATAGGTGTTACCACTGATTAATATCTGGACTGGGGTAGGGAGTTGCAACTTCCTGATTGGAGTAAGTCCTTAGCCTCTCATATGGCTCGATGAATGTGGTGGATTTATTGTAGACAGTCTTGTCTCCCCAAGCTCAAACAAGGTAACAAGGCTAAACCTGCGCTTCAAAATTTTTTAACATTAAACATTTATGGACCAATCCGACCGCTGGGGTCAGACCCCCTGCCCCTAAAAGCCCCTCCCCCAAGAAAAAAGGCTGAATCTTATCGGAGATAACATGCATTGTATTGTATATGGAGCTCTTCCATGATTGTATCCACAATATTTGTTCTATAAAATGTAAAATCCCTTGCATTCCACTTAACGTACGATCATAGATGAATTCTGTATTAGTCGGGTGTCTAGGGGAGGCATCCCCCTTGGGAGAAACGTGCTGATTTCTGGGAAAGCGGTGGATTTTTAGATCAAAATTCATGATTGCTTACCAGCTAAGAAAAGTTCCTTGGCAAACACAATTCACCTCCTCGTGAAATGTTTTCCCGTAAGTCTATGCGTAGGGCAGATACGGAGAACAGCTATGTCATTATAGGGTGAAATCCCCTAGCTCTTTAGAAAACGGTGTAGATGGTGACATATAGGCTTGGCAGGGGAAAAGAGGATGGTCAGGGGAGGTGGACGAGGTCGACTCGTACTATTTTATTATATGAAACGGAGCTGTGAAAGATACCAAAACAACAGAACGGTTAGTTCTCTTCGGTAACTAAAGCAGGTGAATCGTAAGGGTGTCCCAGAGCTCCCGGGATTTCATACTTTATTGTATCTGCTGAGGTGTCCCAACAAAAATAAAATAAAAAAAATATCACCGGGGAGGTCATCCACGTCTGGTAGTAATCTTTGGCCTTCCCCTCATCTAGCACTATCGCTGCTATTGAATGGGATCTGCAAAATCCCCCCTTAGGGTGTGCTTCGATTTGATACCCTTTTGTTTTAACCTTTCATGCAAATCCGTAGAGCAAAGCAGTGGAGAATAGTATATGTACTTCATTAACGAACTGACACTTTCTATGAACCCTTAGCCTAGTATACTTTAAACGAAAGTAAAAACTATAAGTTACATTCTAGATGCTTCGTTAGTAGTTTTCAAAGATCTTCTCTGCCGAAGTTTCCTTTACAATGAATGATTCAAAAAAAAAAAAAAAAAAAACCACAGAACCTAATTCTGAACAAGGGGTGGCACGCTTACAGTGAAGTAAATGTTAAGTTTCGCTCGCCGTGTGCTTTATTCCTTTCCTTTGATTATAACTGCTGGAGTACACACCGTGAATAATTGGGCGTGGGCTGACATATACACTTACCGTCTGTTGTCGCTGCAAAATGGCGATAAGGTCAAGGCTACTGCATATGTCAGTTACGAAAGATATGAAAAAAGTACATTGATAACCCTCTTGGGAAAGACAAACCAATGTCATACCTAACTTTAATATACGTTTGAATAAAACGGTGATAATCTGGAACAAATAGACAACCTAGCATCAGTAAAATTATAACAGGCCTTGATATAAGCTTTTGATATCATGAAAAGTATTCACTAAAGTAATGCAAGGTCGCTAAGAGGACAAAATGTCCCACTGAATGTACAAATCTGTTTTCTCTCCTTTCAAAATAGCTTTGCATAATGCCATTCGAAGGTTTTCAAATTAAAGTTTTGAAATTTGCCTCGCAAATTAAGGAGATATAATCACCAAAAGATGTTACTAATGCAAAATACTTCAGCTTACAGTTTTTTAACCAATCCATGAACTGTGTTCGATTTGTTTGGCTTTGGAAAAGGGGTAAGTAGCTTAACAAATCGAGATTTCACCGTCTCTAATCTAGGTGGCCTTCTGGTTTATCGTTGTTCCTTTCTTTTTGAACCAATTGCTAGTTTATTTTACATACAAGGAAATAAATAAGCAAACTTTATCCCTCCCTGCAGGTATAATTAACCTTCCTCTAAGTAGTTTAGTGCTTTGTATACTTCTGTATAAAATATTATGCATGATTCGATACTTTGTATGTAACTGATACACATTTCACCCCAATTGCTACTTTACGCGAAAAATTTGACTAACTTATTAATGGAGGTCATGAGGGAGAGCGGGTATTAAAAAAATCCCTGTTAATGGAAACTATGCCACCAGTAAATTTATTCGGATCTTTAAGGGAAATTTGCTCGGAAGAATGAGAATCATACTACATTTACCATGTTGTAGTTCGCATTTGTTGGGAGTGGTTCAATTCTGCCTTTCTGTTCAAGATTGTTGTGATAACAACTGTGAAAAGGCATCCCAAAGTTGCCAATTAAAGCAAATATTTACTGATATTTTTTTCTTCAAAATTAGGACGGTCATACACACCTTCTGTGATTATTCTATTCGGCCATAATTCCAAACTAAGGTAAAATATTTAAATAATGCACTCATTTGAACTATAACATTCCAGAAAAGATGGCATATTTAACATTTGCATTAACAAAGTATACTCTTAAAACATCGGGGTGGATCGGTGTTGTATTTCCGCCCAACAATCCTGGTTAAACTTTCCATGAAATCCTGCTTAAATTAACAAAAATCCTAGTTAGTTTAACCAGGATCTGAGTTAGTTTAACCAGGATTACGTCAAAGAGTTAACCATGATTGTGTAGGCGGAAATACAAAACCGACCTGGTTAAATTTAACCACGGTGTTTTAAGAGTGAAGGCGCTCAGACACAACCAAATCTATTTTGAAAAAAAAAATTCATAAAAGTGCCAAAGTTCCCTTATCAACCAATCTTTTCCTCTGAAGGCTTCGATATTGCTTTCATAAAATAAAGGAAACTGAGGCATTCTTACTGCAGGAAGCTTGTAATATCTCCTCTTCACCTTTATGCGCGACTAACAGCAACGAGCCATCCTCATAAGATATCTCTGGGTGAATTTTCAGTCATATTGTAAGCCTACAATCTTGTATAAGAAATTCGATACTGCTTCTACTGAAGTTTTCCCCTTGTTTTCCTAGCACCTTGAAATTTTCGTGTCGCAATGGGTTTTCTGACCTTGGATAAAACTTTTCTACATTAAGCAGACTCATTTACCACTCTGATTTTTATGGAATACTTATCAGCAGATGCGACGTAAAATAAAGAGAACGCAAAGTCTTGAAATGGGGGCACATCGTAGGATGTCAAACTTCAGCGAGGTTTCTCTTGAACTGGAACAAGTTAAATTTTATTTGCCAAGGTTCGGCTTAGCATTTATTTTACGGATTATGCTTAGTTATAGGGGGAGACATAAAGGTAACTTGAATTCATTAGTTTTAATATAACTCCCACTAAGTTGTAAGAGTTATCTCCATCCGTGACAATCTTCTCTGCAAGTCGGATCTCGTTTTCATGGTAAGCAGTTCGACCTTGACTACTAAGCCCTCCATTTAATAACTGATGTCCTGTTTTTTTAAATACATTAACATAGAAATGATGCTCTTTAATTTACGGATTAAGTACTTAGCGTCGGGAAAGACGCGAGGCCTCAAGTATAGCATACGTTGCAGTAATGACAACCTTACATTTTTAGGGCGAATAATTCGTTGCTAATGTCGTGTTGTACGACACGGTCAAAGGACATTTATATTGCTTATGATAAAAATTTCCTTGACTTGAAAAATTGAAGTGACTATAAATCATCTTTACGCTGACATTGACTCAGTTCGGGTTGTAATTATTCGTTACGAGGAGTTTTGTTTC
Source organism: Holothuria leucospilota (assembly GCA_029531755.1). Classification (NCBI taxonomy): domain Eukaryota; kingdom Metazoa; phylum Echinodermata; class Holothuroidea; order Aspidochirotida; family Holothuriidae; genus Holothuria; species Holothuria leucospilota. The sequence continues at coordinate 18,265,865 of CM055981.1, read as the reverse complement.
TACCAACTCATGAAACCTGTACCTCTGTAAAAGAAGTTAAGCGTTTGGTAAATTTTTGAGTGCTCCAGAGTTAGGAGAAATTAGATTCAAAAATAAAATTTGTATCTTGTGGTGTAATCAAATGTCTAATTCAGAAACGCCGTGATGTGATTCGCACATAAGCGAAAAGTACCTATCTCAGCTCGGTAGTCTTTCTTTTTCAGGGAAATACAAAATTTACATGAAGCTTGAAAGGAATTTCTTTCGTTTTTTAATGTAAAACTCGTCAAGCACAATTATCGGTGGATAAGTAAATTCTGGTAAGTAGAAACTTGATAAAGATTTTTACGAAATATTACCTCAGTCATTTACAACTACCTCTAGTGTGCATATTCTGTGTCACCAATCGAACAGGCGCATAATGAAGTCTAAACTCTCTACATGTTAGTATGTTTTGAATTTGGATTTGCTACAACGCTGGCACTTCGACATAAAAAAAACGAACATCATGTGTGTGATATTTCAGCATGACTGTTTGACAAAACTCGGGATTTTCTTTATAGACTGTCTTTCCAAATGAAGATATTTTCTTAAAGTTTAGCGTCAGCATGCATAAGTGAGGTGAAGTGCTTGTAAGGTGTGGAAATATAGTCAACAGACAAACTATGCTAAAGGGCAACTTATTGTATTTTGAAGAAATCAAATGTTACCAAAGAAACCGTAAACTTTCCAGCTGATACAATCAAAAGAAAAAAAAAACCCGCTTGTTAGATGAGAGTATGTAATGTAATTCCAATTTACAAAGCATGTTATAAATGTTTGTTAACCGTTTTTAAATAAAAACGTATTATGTTAAATGTATAGTTTAGTCAAATAATTAATATTTTGGTTAAGATGAAGATAAACTTTGAAAAGATTCCTGCTTCAACTCACTATATTTTCAAACTATTCATAGGTATAAAGATATGGTAGTATATATTTACAGATGTTTAGTTGCATGTAGTTTTAAACATTGCAAATGATTTTCAGGCTGTGAAAAGATAAGTCTTTCAATTTACTTCAGTCCCAAATTATATATAGTTATATAATTAAAGTAGCATACAATAATAAAGATACAATTCCGTGTAGTTTTATACCTTAACATCATAACAGACTATATCATACTAGAAAAAGGTGAGTCTTTCATTCACTAAATTCTCAATTACAGTTAAAGAAATATACAGATAAGCATTTAATTCGGTACACAGTTTTACATTGACGACATTTTAAGTAACGATTATACGGGAAAATGATTATTCTCTTATAAAGCACTTGTAAGACGTCATTCTTAAGCTATTCATATACTTATGTGTAGTTTTAGCAGTTTTCATTGTTATTGCATTATATACAGGTATACATAGCCATATAAATTTATACAGATAACATCATTATAAATGATGGCAATCTTTTCAGTGATTACATACACATTCATCTCTTTTCTAAGACAGTTTTTTTTCCATATATACATATATATATATATATATATATAATATATATATATATATATATATATGTTGAACTTGTTTCCGAAGAAGGGACCGGAGGACCCGAAAGCTAAAAGATTCTTCATGATTTACCAGTCTTTTTGTGTATTCCTTTTATATTTTTACTGGGTTGGTGCTTCTTCTCACGGTATATATATATATATATATATATATATATATATATATATATATATATATATATATATATATATATATATACATATAGACCGTAGTTATTGAGTAATACTAGCATATAATAAATATGATTATCTAGTAGTGTGTTATTGCAAGGTACCGTCATTTTGTCGTCATCGTTATCAATAACGATTGATCTACAAAAGACTACAGTCTCTTTCAGTTGACTTGTGAAACACTACCCCCCAACTATATGTAGTTTTAAAGCTACATACAGCTGTTTACAGTTAAATGTACTTAAACAGTACTTCATATACGTATAGAGTTGATGTAGATTTTTCTAATAGTGTTATAGTAGTTTATTAGTCAATTCACATATCAGACAACATTTTCAGACCTCATATCGCGTGAGAAACCAAACCGGAAGTAGTTTGTACACAATTTGTTCGATAGTTTGGAATGAAAATAGCAAAACTTGAAAACACAAATTAACACAAAAGCAACTATACCTTACAAAAGTTGGAATGAATGCCGGTGAAAGTGTTTTACTAACGCTAATATTATTTTATCGAAAGAATATACCGGCAGTTTATCACTAGAAGCACTCATGGCTGTATTATCTCGTCGTGTTATTTTCAACCTCTTGGTCTTTTGCCGACCTAACGAAGAAATCAGCCTCTTTCGAGCCGACTTGGTGAGAGACAAGCTGCCGCGATATTACGATAAAGCCTCTTGCTTCATAAATTATTGTTTGTTTTGTCCATTTGATATTCCTAAAAATCCGTTGTAACGAGATTTGTTATTTAGACTGCACGTGATCTTCACAGGAATTGAAATACTTTAATAATCCAGGTATCCTGGGACTCTTTGTGAAAGTGTCATATTTACCTGATCGCTTGGTTCGTTCTCGAAGGTGTAAACAGGTAAAATAATATCGCTTTTCATTTATGATTCAAAGAGAACTACATATGCTTCCTGTTGCAATATTCAAGTCATTTCATTTATTAATTGAACGTTGCAGTAAACGATAATAAAAGAGAAACATAAAAAATGTTGAAATTATTGAACATTTGGACTACGGAGAAAGAAATTTTAAAAACGTATTTGAGGCTCAACAAAGAAAGAAGATATTGGGGAAGAGATTGGGGAAGAAATTATCGTAAAGAATTTTGCACTGTTGGTTTCATTCTAAGTCTTCTGTTGTTAAACTTGTTTTTCGAAATTATTACAATTATTTCGAAGGAAAACATTCCGTGCACTGTTGACACGAACTAATTAAACAGTACTGAGACTATGGAAGGAGAAGCCAACCACCGAACAAATCCAAAACTGTGACAATAATAGCGGAAAGGGACTAAAGAGGGGTCCGCCGAAGGGTTGTACGTCCCTACCTTATTCTTGGTCTAAAATTTAGAATTAAAAAATAAGAATATAGCAATTGCGGTGATACCATTTACAGGGGATACGTTAATCATATGGCTCATTCGTGTTTTGTCAGTTTTTAAGCCATTCCTTTTCGAGTTCTCCGCAATTGGCTAAGATCATGCAATGTAGTTTATGTTCCTTTTCATTGAGTGTAAAACGGAGTTAGGCCCAACAGACTCATGATGTAAGGGTTTCAGGGCTGAGCGGTTGGCCACACGTTCAGCTATGAGTGCCTTCTATGAGAGCCCATGTCATAGTCTGATCCACCCGGTTGATTTTGCGTGACAAGTCATACATAACACTGTGCACCAATAACAACTAAGCCTTATAAGAAATGCAATTTTCATTTTTGTGGAGTCGGCTGGAATCGGCTCCGACACAACTGCTCAAAGTCCAGTTGCAGGCAATTCCGGCAAATTCTGATTTCATCACCTCCCATTCCGGGCCACTTCTGAGTTCAGTGAAGGAGGGCTCGAGTACGAAACTGATTCTGCGCCCAGACTATAATTTCTATAAAATTGGGAAGAATTGTGCCTCACAGAACTTTGCTCATTGTCAATTGTCCCTTTTTACATATTTATTCATCTACCATTAAGTCAGTGTTTTCAACCAGGGGGCCACGGCCTCTATGGAGATCCGTCTTGTAGGCCGCGCGCCGAAAAAATAATCGTATAAAATGGATGAGTTGTTATTTTCATGAATATTTTTAATATGGTTTATCTTATCAGACACAGACACGTTGCTAAGGACTGGAACTTGTCTCGTATACATGGTTAAGATTTAAACAGGCCTTTAGTAGAACTTCCTTTTTCAGTTAATGATGCGAGGTGGTCCTTGGGTAATTTCAATTCAAAAGTGGGCCTCGAGATAAAAAAGTTTAGAATCCCTGCATTTAGTGACCTAGCGGTCTGTCCTTATATATGCTTGTCATGAGGTAACGGGGCTACTTTCAACTGGGGAGCTGGCAGAGCAAATTTTTTCTGAAGTTTTACCGCATGTTTGTCCGAAACTAAGCTGCAAAGGGGTTGGGGAGCCTGCACGTACAGCCTCCTACGTCTACGATGCTAGAGCATTGGTGAACTGAGGGTTGATACAGTCGTAAAGTCAGATAATTATTGCTTAGCAAGAAATGAAAGCAACTTAATTTTCGTTGCAGGACTGTGTCAGTTCAAAATGAACTGCAAGACATTAGCTGCAAAGAATAACTGATACCATTTCTCCTCCAAAAGTTCTTTCCCTGTAGTAATGTTTTATGCAAATCAAATCAGTACACGGCACGAATGGTCATCAGCTTTCTGCGTCGTAATATTCTCAGATGTTATCAGTGTGTTATACTGTTTCGAGTTTCTGGGTCATATTGGAACCTCTGGTCAGAGGCATGCGGTATGTAGGTCTAGTATTATAGACGTGCGACATGAAGGCGGCATTTTGGGTAGTCCCCTACACGATCGACAATATCCGGAGGTCGATAAATAGCAACAGGGAGCCAAGCCTGTGTGATGTGGCGCGTTTAAGTAATAAAAGTTTTCAACGATGAATATGCAGAAACAATCGCCAGGAGTGATCAAACTTAGTATCACCTTTGATGACAGTTGTTTGTCTATTGCACTCTTTACAAATCGATGAATATTCATTACCTGGGTTAATGTTCGCGGATTTAATGTTGAATTGATGTGATATGAAAGTGAAGATAGATAAATTGACTGCATGGATGAGATGAGAGATAAAGGGTGCAGGGAGTAATGATGTTGAAAGATTGCTATGCACACAGACAGAAAACTTTTAATTAAAACATGAACCACAACGCGTTGTTATGTTGATAGTATCTGTGTTTAAATGAACAATAAGAGAGGTCGATCACCTAGGAAACCCCTCGAGAATCAATTCAAACAATAAAACTAAAGAAAATGTTTCAGTAATGATCTTTCCGTCCTAGCAGCACTTTGACTGCAATTAACATGTGTGTAGAATGGTTTGAGTGTACAGGCATCCAGGTCATCGACGTATGGCTTTCCCTGAGAGAAAGCGCGTTCAGTTTTCACTTTGTTCCATGGGCTTGGAATCCGATCAAAGGGGAAGGGACACGTCCACCTCAACTGCTTGAAGAGGAGGGAAAACACCACTAGGTCCAAATGAGCCGTGATATAAAATACAAAGAAGAGACAAGAGAAATAAGTAGGGAATTATCAATGTAATGGATAATTTGGCAGAGGCGCGCCTCCCGCATACCTATTGTATTTTATGCTCTCTCCTTCCCGCTTCCCGTGTGACAGCTTGGGTGGAATAATTTTTCCGAAGCCATATGCAACCCTATCTTCAGTCCAGGCGCGTAGCCAGGAATTGCCAAGGAGGGGGCGAACCTGTAGGCAAATTATCTAAGCCTAGCGCCACCATAGGTTGGTGTGAACCGTGCAAGAAAATTTTGGCAGAAAATGCCTCCAAGATCGCTGGAAATGGCAACCAAAAGTCTGTTAGTAGTCTTCTGTAGAAAAAAGTGGTCAAATTGTGACTTTTTTAGTCTGTTTAACTTAAGCAAGTGTCCAGTGATATCTTAATATCGTTAAATACTTCATTCTAATACCAACAACTTTGTTAATATCCAAAGGCTTTCAAAGTTTTGCCCCTGGACACCCATCAGGGTGTTGCCATTGGAACCTGGCCTTTACTAGGGCTATGGGTCCTTACGTGGACCACTGGATGTCGAAGACTCCGAAGGAGAGCCCTGCGGGCTCTAGCAGGGCCTTCGATGATAGTGGAGTAGTCCAATCCGAAACAACACGACGATTTCCAGATTGCTCGCCTCTTATGGTTCCCCACTTTTCAGGACGCATACATGTCCATCCTATGCATTCATAGGCGTACGACACGGACCGACAGAGGAGCTGTAGCTTCCGAGTTCGGGAAAGCTATTTTTGCAGATTGTTGGATAAAAATTGGACAATTTTCTTGGCTAATAAAGGTTTTCACGGGCAAGAACGGCTCAGGCTACTAGAAAAATCTACTGTCCGCCTATATGGGCAGTTGCTGTTATTCGAGCATGCTTGCAGGATGCTTATCTGGAAAAGCTTACTAATGGCAAAGATAATCAAGGGAGGGGGCGTTGTTTGATCCCTTTCCCCTTTTCTCCTCCCATCCTACGTCAACAAACAGGAAGTTTTCCTCTTCAGCCTAGCAAAATACTTGGAAGGATAGGGTTGTCATCACAGGCCACCCCCGCCATAGACATTTATTAGGGAAGAAAACTGATAAATACCGTACATATTTACGATTGACTCTCGAGGTAAGTTTGTCCAGAAAAAGTTAATTGGTCTTTGAAGATATTTTGATTCTTATAATATCTCATATAACTAACCTGTATTGGCTACACTTCATGTTAAGAATAAAGGAACCGTACAGACAGAATCCGCATTAGTGTCAAAGTTTTGTATAGCAATTTCTGGTGTCGTTTTGGCCAAATGGAATTCTGCATATCGTTTTGTGTACAAAAACTGCTATTCATTTCAGAAATTGTGTAGCATTCACACTCATATGAGGAACATTTCTCCGATAAATGCATTTGTACTTCTAGAAGCACTTTGATCGTTTTGTGCCGATACGAAGGTCTCCGACTGATGCGTACATGTTTCATTAGAGAGTTCTAAGTCTTTGTTCGAACAGTAAGGTCTGATGACATGATGGGACTCTGACATGGCACTAGCCATGCATTGCTAACCGTACGAAGGTGCAATCAAAGAAAACTACAGTTCGGAGTGATAGTCATACCTCCGAGGTAGTACTTCCAAGGTAATCATGCTGAAATTTTAGCCAAGCATGGAAGTACTTCTATATCCCGAGGTATATAGTACTTCCTTGGGTCTATTTTTCTCATCTTATAGTAGTCTATTATGTTTTGTCGTTTTAGTCCTGAAATAGTTAGATTTTAAGAGATTTTAACATTTTAAGAATCAGGCTCCTCTTCCTCCTGAACCAGAGTAGTAACCTAGATTAACAGGTTCCGTTGCGAATACGACCAACCGATACTGTCCCCTAGTGTTCACTGGAGTAACCCCTTTCATCCTCCATAAAAGCTGTTAGTTGGTTCGTCGCTCTGGAACTCCTGCGCGGTCAAAGAGCGCGCTGCTGGACAGTTGAGGTGTGCAAAATGCAATCTGCATAGCAAGGTTAGGCTTGTCTTCGTGGTACCTGGTGCAAGACGGTTGGAATCAGTTTTGTAATGGCATAGTACCATGCATTTCTGTTTGCGTACCTTAGTTAGCCTTGTAGTCAATCCACCGAAGCTTCGAAAATAAAAAAACACACTCTTTGGACGTTGAGGATTTACAATCATGGTGTAAATCGAGTTACGACCGTCAGTTATCGTCCTTGGTAAAGTAATGCACCGTGCACCATAAGAAAGACCTAAAAAGAAAATGAAATACTACAGAAAGAGTGCAATGGACGATGTTAAAGATTCTGTGCCTGGCCATTTACGTCCATGATGAAGGTTTCAGGGTATTTAATGTCATTTCCTTATATTACGTAGGGTTTTGCATAGGTATCAAGTACATTGACTGCATACTAAGCTGTTGTGTCATACAAGAACGACCCAATTAACTTGGTAGTGGATTGCTGTTTTATTCGAATGTTTAGATGATTTCAAGAACCCAAAACATAAACTGAAAAGTATTCAGTGCATTGTAACTTTTTGACTGAAATGGATATGTACCGAATGCATATGCTAATCAAGAATATTTCGCTAAGGTTTGCTGAAATGCACCAAATCATCAGTTCTTTGGTTTTCGCCCTTTGGATTTTCGTCAATGAGTCGAGGGGACTTTGGAAAAAGTAATGATCCTTTGTTTAAAGGTAGAATGCAGTCACCCCAATCAGAGTGTGCATGCCCGGTTACTCTAGTTTATGATTGGCCTGTTTTGATCATGTGACAATATTTTTGTTTGTGAATTGTGAAATTCAAGGAGAATTTCTCCTTGCTTTACCTATTGTTTGTAATAGTTATGTTCAAAATGTTGTCAGAGTTGCTTGTAATGCAATAAGAGGAGATTTGTAGGAGTTTGCTGATTTTTCAAAGAAAACTTTGGGGCGACTGCCTATTGCCTTTAAGCTGCTCAAAACAATTCTTGTCTGCACTGTGTGACAATAGCTGTCTAGGGGTTTCTCGTTAGTTTCGTAATCGAAACTCCTTTTTGGAGTTATTTCAGGTTTTTGCTTACAGTAGAAAATCATGCCTGCAGGATATTTGTAAAAGCCAGTTCTGAGATGAAAGTACGGAATGGGTGACTTCTTCTGGGTGTCTCTTCCATTTTGGAAAGATCGTGAGCCTACTCCACATGCTACTTTTCCGGAAGCCCAAAGAAGTGCTTAAAACAAAGGATTGTCGATTTTTCAACGAGCTTATGGATCCAGCTCAACGCACGAAATGGCTAATCTCATAATAAAACGCAAGGCAATGTGAAAACATAATTGAAGAATGCTATCCGCATGTTGTAACAGCCAAGTGGCGTAAATTCGAAGGGAGCGTCGAAGTACTTTTGCGCAGGCAGACGTCTATCAGAGGAACTCTTTCTCAATTAATGGTTTTTATTTTAAGATTCAGATGCCGTTGCATCTGCGAAGTACTTTCTTCCTAGGTAACTGAACTGTGTTTCAACTCTGAAACTACACTGAATAGGATGGGACGACGCCGGTAAATCGAGCAGCGATATGAATATAACCGGAATGTAGGTGAAAGCCCTCTACACCGTAACAATATGGTTTGCAAATGATTTTAATTTACGCTCTTGGGGGTATTCGCGTAACTAGACAATCAGACGACTAAAGAACCTCTTCTCCGAGGACACAGTATTTGAGTTTTGTTTTTGCCGTTTGACCGAGCTTGATACCCGCAGTGATTTGGAGTGTAACTATGAAAGTACTAGCTCGACTTTCTACGGCGTTTTACCCAGCCAGATAGCCTACATAAAACCAAGGCGTCAATCTTGTATAGACAGATAGATCAACATCTTTCCTATGCGTTCTCGAAGTTAAATTTGAATCGAAAACCCCGGAGCAGTTTTGAAATACGTTTGCATGTGACGTCATAAAATGTAAAGAAATGTTCTCCTATTTCTTATTCTTTTCGATGTGTTTTAAGAACGTTTCTACTTTCATAGATTTTAAAATGATGGTATCGCTATTCTGTGCATTATAATAGAGACCAAAATCTGAATTTTTATGAAATCCAGAACCAATTTGTCTTAACTTTGGTTTGTTGTTTTATTATAGTGTCATGAAAACGACGTTTGTTACTACTTGCGTGAATATGACACATTCCTAAGTTATTTAGTTAGGTCCCTTCTTTTAATAGGATCAGAAAGGCACCCGGGCTCATAATGAATCTTATGTCGACTAGATAATTCGATGAACACTGGCAGGTTCGCATTCTACTTATTTCTGACCATATCGAAGCAGAGGTGTACTAATCGCTCCATACCCGCCCTTGGGACCTTCATATCACAAGGGGGTACCCTGGCCTGTAGCCCGTAATTCTAACATGGGGAGGGGGCACCGACGGATATGTTTGTAGCCAGTGGTGCCACCAGATGATGACAGTTTGCGGGAAATACAGAGAATGATATCTCAAGCCCACCAAAAATAGCTTATAGAAACCGGTCGTTTGTTATGAGTATGCGCGCGAAGCGAGCAAAATTTCCCTTCCCTGGTGGCAATTTCCCCTCCTCTTGCAATAGAGAGACGGGGAAATTCTTAACAAGTGAATGGAACAAGGTTATGATTATACTGATTATACTTCTTCAGCTCCGCAAGCGCAGAAGATGAGCTGAGTGCTTTGCGAATTATGAAGGGACCAATTGGCTGCCATAAGGCTCTGGTGTGGTCCAGTGTAACATTGGTGGGATCCAAAGGAAAAGTCCCCGAAACTTTTGAGACACTGACAAAATGGAAACAGTAGCATGGAGCTTTGAGCTGACTTCCGAGTGACACTGAAAGCTCACCAAACTCCTCCCAGGTTACAATTCAGTTCACAATTATCACGGTTATCGTATGTTAATTTTGCATGAACAGCCTGCAACAGGATGAAATGTACAGTCACCATGGACAGAAAAAGTAATTTTGTGAATATATTTGTGTCTGTGTGGTACGAGTAAATTTAGCCTCAAACCATATAGTCATCACTAGCCCTTACGAATATTACTCAAGACATTAGATCGCTTCATGGAAACCCCTTGATTCCGGCCTTCTAACTCTGGGGGTACACCTAGTTTAGGCTAGGACATTTCACTTGTATTTGTGTGCTAATAATGTCCATAAGTCATACAGCGTCAATTATTAGCACTGGGAAATTATTGATTATGGCAAAAACAGCGGGGCCAAGCTTCCCCACGGAGCGGCCATCAACTTTAAGACCCGAAAAATGTGACGGGTTACCGAAGGGATGGTGAACGCGAAATTTAAGGAGCGCCAAGAGCGGCAAAAAAATTGGTAGATGATCCTTGTTGCTTTTTGTGGAGATCAAAGTTCATTTGGGATCACTAGATGTCAAAAGGTCAAAATCTTGTTAACGTGATATTTCAAGCAGGGAAACTTTGATGAATCTTATACTTAGCATGCATGTGGATGGCCCATATATTGAGTAAATTGTCCTCATCATTTTTGGTGGAGGTCAAAGGTTATTAGAGGTCACCAGAGGTCAAAAGCTTAAAACATTGTAAACATGATATCTCAAGTAGGGTAACTTTGATGAATTTCATACTTGATATGTGAATGACCCGTACAGATTAAATGACCCCTCTTGTTTTTGGTGGAGGTTTGATGTAATTTGGTGTCACCAAAGGTCAGAAGGTGGAAACTTTGAAAACACTTTGAACACTTTAGCAGAGACACGTTGATGAATCACATACTTGACATGTGGATGGCGGATATTAAGTGAAGGTCAAAAGTCATTTGAGGTCATTGGAGGTCAAAGGGTTTGTTAATATGGTTTTATTTATGTGTTTGATCTGTGCCAATGGATCCTAGACATTCTGTGCCAAAATTGTAAAGATAGTAATTTATGAAACACTGTCAATTTGAAAACATAGTAATAGACTTACCTTTCGTTGACAAGGAATCACTAAGTTTTTTGGCTTTCTGGTTGTTAAGGAAAGTTGGAAATGTTGGTATTTTCTTTGAAGAATTTGCCCTTCTCAAGAGCAACTCCAAGAAATTCTTCTAGGCGACTAGTCGACGTCGGGGATTGCATACAGGTACTTTATCTTACCCCTTGAGTCTCCCGAAGAAAATGAAAAACTTCCCCAATGGGGGCAGCCACCCCCAACTTATCGCCACCTCTGGGCTCAGCTTTGAGACACTTTTCACACTTTTTCTTACAAAATATGTTTGCCACTATGAAGAGTCTTAATTAAGAATCTTCCAAAAGGTTGGTAAAGGGGAGAGGGGAGTTGAACTTTGCATCTATGCAATTTCTTGTTTCGCCAGATCACGCCTTCAATGAAGAACAATAATTGTGGAATCCTTACCTAGTATGAATGACACCAACATGTTTGAAACGGCGGGCATGAAAGCAAAATTGACTGAAGATGGAAACGGGCGTAGCGCGCGAAAATTTTTGTAGTTATAAAAATTGTTACAGAACGAAAAGTATATTCAACTTTAAACGCCTTCATTTTAAATCTTGCTCACTAATTGCTTGGAGGTCTGCGGGTGTCACTGTGCACAGGAAGAAAAATTTCATTGTCGATCGATTTGCCAAATGGGGGCACAATAGTCGGCACCCGGGGCGCGGCCCCCGCTTGGTTACGGGCCTGGGTGTACCGAAAATTTTTCCCCACAAGAATGTTTTGGGAAGATTTCTGATTCATTCTTCAGTATAGCGCTATAAAGTTGTAAAAATTTTATACTGTTCAAATGTAAGCTACGTCCGTGATTGCGGCCTAGAAGAGCAAGTGGTCAGACCATTTATGGGTCTTATAGCTTTATAGCGCCTGAAAATTTGGAAGCATAAACTGGCTACAATAAATGTCTCTGTACCAAATTACTCCAAGCATAGCTAATAATAAAATTGTACTGATCCTCCCATGTTTATCAGCACAGGGACATGATTGTCCATGAATCAACTGGACCTTCACAATTCTCACAAACAGGCCCCATTTTAAAACAACATGATCAGTAAATCATCTTAAGATCGATGCACTCACTCAGCACTGATTAAAATATGTGACCTTTTACTAAAGATTACTGTCCCCGCTTACTTCCGTAGTATAGTTCACGGTGTGTACACTTAATAATGTCATTTATGCACGTAAGCTGTTCCGATAACCTTCTAGTCATTTGTACTTTTTGTCCAAACTCTTCTATTCGGCACTATTTTTCAAAGAAACTAACAAGCGGTTATAATAAACCAGAATCCTGTGTGAAGCATTAGACGAGCCTATCTTGATGTATGTGGGTTTTGACGATACCTGAACAAACTTCGTAGCCCATTGGCTACTGTACTACGTTGCCCATTTGGCTACTGTACTACGTTTTCAGCTCATAGGTACCTGGATTTTTTGCGCAGGTCTCTTTCCTAAATAGTTGCCCACCAAGTGGTTTTTATGTAATGTCAGCAATTGTCGCGTTTTACCCCGTATACCCAGTTGCCTTACATTGCCTTAAAGTTCTTTTTACGGTTTTTTAAGTAGAGGTATCCTGACCTAGGAACGGCATTGTTCGTCTAGGGGAAAACCCATTTACTGTACTACGCTTCAGACTTGTAGTGGAGTACAAACTTGAGAGTACAAGTACGAGTACATAGCCCAGAGGACGAGTATGAGTACGAATACATGATACATGAGTACGAGTACACAATTTTGTGAGGACAAGTGTATGAGTACGAGTACTAGTACAAAAGACCTGAGTACAAGTACGAGTACACAGCTCACGAGTACGAGTACTATTTTACAGATTGTTAGTATGAATTGATCACAGCTTCATTATCACCCTATTGTTACATATGTGGAACAACAAGGACTGCATGTACTCAAGGACTGCATGTACACAATGTTAGATGCCTCTGTAACAGGTAGGCCTTCACCTCGAACTCAACAACCTCCAACCAGAACACCGACTGACGCAGATCATGATAGCAAAAATAGTCCAGAGATCGCATATCTACAGTGAACCGACATTTATCTGATTTGGTGGATATCTTTTTGACTTGAGGCTTAAACTGCCCCGAAAGCATGGCGAAGGAATTAATCCACCCGCCAAGCCTGACCACCACAATAGCCTGCATGATCTTGCTTGTTCCCTTAAAACAGGGATGGGGAACCTTTTCCTTCAGACGGGCCGTTTTGATAGTCATAATCCACCCGCGGGCAGCAGACAGCGAGGGCGCAACAAGCTTTCCCCATACGACGCAGACCAAGAGGCCTCAGACGGACTCTGGTCGGATCAAAGGGACAAACCCATGTAAGAAATAAGAGCGAAGCCCCGGAAACTCTAGAGATTGTACAGATTTGTAGGCATTGAATGTGCAAGGCTACGCAGACCAGATGTATTACAATACGGCCAGTTGTCTTTCTTTTTATGTTTGAAGTAATAATGAATGAGCACAAACCAAAAATGCGCGCGAAGCGCGCAGAAAAAATCAACCAACTTGATCTTTTCTTCCCTTTACATTGCAAAATTATTAACTTTTAAACGTTAAGTGCTTATTTCGGAGAGACAGTTCTAACCCCTCTCCCCCCGAATATCCCAGGATAAATACAGTACCCACTGAGTTTCGTACTGTTATAGATAGACCTAGACATGTGATATCGCAATTCTGTTCAATGCTATGTAGCCTCCCACACAAAGCTTCAGTATCACCATTGGTACAAGGATTCTGCAACTGGTTCATGTATAGCGAAACGGTTGACATGCCGCACTGTGCATACAAGAATTAAGTAATATACAGTACTGGATGTGTTTGAGCTGTGTTACGTAAAATACCCGGAAAGAGGTACAAGCAGGATAAAAGACTGGCGCCGTGGACTAAGACATATTATCAATCACTTTTCACAAGTGATTCTAACTTAACCTTTATGAATTGCCTCGCGGGCCGGATAAAATGGTCTTGCGGGCCGTATACGGCCCGCGGGCCGGAAGTTCCCAACCCCTGCCTTAAAAAGTGGAAGCATTTTCTGAGTCAACCTCTGTTGAGAGGGAGGGTTACCAGTTTGATAAAACTGAATTTTTGGCCAATTGATTAAACCAATTGAGAATAATAAATTGAAGTAAATTTATGGAATAATTGAATTTAAGTGCAGCAGTTAATATGCAGGAGAGTTATTGTACTCGAGTACAAGTACGAGTACAGACATGTCGATTACGAGTACCAGTGCGAGTACGCAGATCCAGAGTGCGAGTACGCGGTACCGGAGTACGAGTACGAGTACCGAGACCAGGTACTCGACTATGAGTACGAGTAGCCTACAGAAATTTGTACTCGAGTATATGGACTCGAGTACGAATACGTACTCGAGTACTACAAGCCTGCTACGATTACCAGGCAAAGGTCCACTTTGTTAGGAAGATATTCAATACATGTCCAGTAGAATATGTTTCTGTAGTTTGCGCAGATGGTCGTGCGGTTTCTCCGTAAGTCAGTGAGACGGCCAGGTTTGTGAAGCCAGGAATGTGACAGACAGTTTACGAAAGTCTTCCCCGCAGAGCTGGAAGTGCGTTCTATCCCTACCACAAGGATATCTCTTGTGAACATAGTAAGGTATAGAACATTAACGTGCCACTTAGCTTCTCCTGACACGTAGATACGTGTTATCACTGAAGTACATGTGTTATCAGCCCGGCACAACAGTTAACGAATACACTCTAAAAACAGTTGGGTAAAATTTTACCCAAGGTTGGGTCTGTATGCCACCGCCTAAAAAGTTGGGTAAAAAACTGCCCAAAGTTGGTCAGAAGGACTCCCATGGTGGGTGAATTTTCCCCAAGTAAAGGGTAATTTTTGACCAACTTGGGTAGTTTCTTACCCAACAGTTTAGGAGGTGGCATACGGACCCAACGTTGGGTAAAAGTTCACCCAACTGTTTTCTGAGAGTGTACTATTTTCCCTTATATATACTTGTTAATTTTGTCTAAATTACTGACATCGGCTTCATATACTGTGCAGTTATGTTACTGCATGGTTTAGAGTGGGCAAACTACAAGTCCCTGATGAAACTTGGGGCTACAATCATGAAACTTCTCTCATTATCCACATCATTGTCACTGAAAAGCTACTTCGTAGTTTTGCCTTTCGGGAAAGAAGAAACTTCCGAACCCAGGTATCTGACCTTAATTAAAGCTATGGGCAACATTATAGTGTACGTTAAGGCATACGGTTTTATATAACTAATTCAACAGCAATATGATTCACTCTTCCGTCTTTGTCAACCGCTGACGACAGTACATTGAAGGTGGCAATACTAACGGCAGCGACTGAACGTATTAGGGATATATACATGCCTAATTTTACTATGCTGTAGTTCTCTATTATAGAGGAATCGGAGACACAACTCCCTTGTAGCAGTGTCATACGATCCATTTGGTGCCCATTCTCTGTTCCTACCTGAAAGAGCTTATTTACCACCGTGTTCACAGGTTGGTGTGTACTCAAGCAAAATACCCCATTGGAAGCAAATATTTGTGACTTTGTAATCCGTTGTGGGAAGCCATTGCCAAGTTAGGTGCCTCAGGTGCTAGCAACCATTGCTTTCACACGAGGTGACGGAAAATTGTTTTGAGAGATTTGGGCTCCTTACGTTTTATGGAGCAAAAGTTGTTCATTCGACCTATTGGTTCGAGCTTTATTCATGTGGAAAGTACAGCCGTGGGTGGACTGTGTCCTATAACAGGTAGGTCAGAATACGAAGCTGATTCGAAAGAAGCTTGAAAAGTCAATCGTGGAACAAAAGTCGACCTCATCGCTTGACGAAAGTACTTGAAGTTCAGAATCTACACTATGTCAACAAACTGAAGATTGGAAGTTTCTTCCATACATGCCTGTGTTAGACTTGTAGACGGTCAATGAACTAGGAAATAATTGCACACATTTGTAAGTGAAAATTGCCGACGTCGCAACTTACACTTTTCATCAAGGTGTTATCGCCCTTTTAACTTGCATTGGATCTAATTCGAGGCATTTCGACACTTCCTGAGGAAACTGAATGTTTGAAAACAATGTTGCACGTATTTAACACATCACCCAACCTATAGTATTTGATTTTGTAAAAGTGCAATGATAGAATGAACACATTCATTTGAAAATTATCGAATGGAATTTTTGTTTAAATGGAAACAGCTGGTTTCAAAGGCTGCCGCCTATATAAACATGTTTCTCTTCCACTTATCGCTTAACTATACATACAGCCTCCCGTCTGGTCTGCAGAATACATCATTAGTACCGAAGTATTCATCGTAATCCACATAGAGAATCGAGGAGTCTAAAGCTTCGGCTATTTATATCATGATTGAAACAATAGTAAAACTACCGAAATTCTCAAACTCTGACACGATGACGTCATCAATAACTTATTCTCTATAATATCAGATGGTTATAGTGTTCGAATTATTACTAATTATTTATTGATGTATTTATTACTTACTACAGGCTAATCATCACAACAGTTCTTTCATGCAGCTACGGCATATGTAGGTGTAACAACTTTTCAAGTCATCGTATGCCGCTCTCTCTCTTAGCCAAGCGGTGGGTGGGCGGATAGTCTGCGCAGGGAGGTGATATTAGATGGAGATCCATTGAAAACTATTTCATTGAACCCTGCCGTTGTAGTTACCGACAATAACATCTATTTGTGTTGGTCTTGAAGATTCAATACGCTTAAAAGGTGTTAGGAACTAAACTGCACAAGTGGGGCAAGTCGTTTGCTAGCCTACATCTCGACTGAAGAGCCATTCGTAGTGATGAGCTGAACAAAAACTTCGTAGGCTCCTCGGCTAGAGCAGAGGGAAGGAAATTGCAACAGTAGATTGAAATAAAGTAATCCATAAACAAATAGTCAGTGCATTATTGCAGTATGTCTTATTTTGAAGGCGATTCATAACGCAGGAAATCAGTTTGATTTTAAATGCTAAGTCGTTACTAACTTGTTTAGGATTTACACTGAGTCTTTTCATAAACCATATCAACGTTGAAATAGTAAAATCAGAAGGGACGTTTTTCATCCAAATGGGAACAAGGAGATTTTAATTGATGAAACATAAGAAAAAAAATTGCACGAACTAAGGGATTAATAAAAGAAAGAACATGAATGTATGGAAACATAATAAAATACTTCGACTTCTGCATGGAGTCAATTTACATCTTTATATAAATCTGTGCGGGCAGTATATGGACCGTAATCAAACTAATGTTACATGGAAGCCACGAGGTCAATGGTGAGTAAACAGTCGCGGTTATTGGGGCAGAAAGATCCAATTATTCGGCTTGTTTTGTTTTCTCTATTGACCCAGTTCGTCCGGTCGATTGCCGCGCTAATTTGCATACTGAAACTTCTTGCCAATTTAGATGGTTGGTAACATATTGTCAAGTGCATAATGGGGCATCGATGCGGACACATTACAGGAGGCTCTGGTGAAACTAGATTTTAGTCAAAATCTGTTAAAAGTTCAGCTGCCGCGCACCCAACTGAAGATCTAGGAAGATGATTATGTCACGTGACGTCAGAAAGCGAAGGTCTTAATTGTGCAAGATTCAACAGTCGCATATATTAGTGTGTACATAAGAACAAGAAGCATGTGCTTTGACGATTGATTCCTAGCAGGAAATTCACTTCAGTATAAAGGCCCAGTATCATGAGGAGGGGAGGGGGAGGTGGAGGGGAGGGGGAGGGCAGGGGGGAGGGGAGGCTAGGCACTTTTAAGCACGTACTGCTATGCCCGAAAATAGAGCAATTACAGGTATTTTGCCCGAATGGTTGGGGGCACATCTATGCCATTTCGTAGCTTCTCCTTTCCTTCCTCCTTTTAACAAAAGTACTCAGATATAAAGACGGTTCCTTGAGCCTTATAGAAGCAAAGATTTAAAGAAGACTGTCGTGACTCAGCAGTTTACCTTACAAGTTGAGTTATCTCATCGCTCATTATCAAAATATTGGCACATGTGGCACATTCAATTTGTTACAGGGTACAAGTTTTACATTTTACTCTCAACAGTTATTGAAACTGTGTTAACGACAGACCTTGCTTGCAGTATCACACCCGGACTTTCTTGTATAGGTCTCTTGTCACTCTCCGCATGGTCGTCACTTCTTTGGGGACTTGTTTCAGGTTTTCGTCTGCGGTGGGAGATAGCCCACAGGACTTTTCTTAGAAACAACTTCCACGACATCCTCGAAAAAGTGAAGCTATTTGAAGTATATGGATACTGTAAGGAAGTTTAAAAACAGCAGGTTCTTAAATCAGGAAGTTAATGTTTCAGAGCGCACAAGCCAACCAACGTTATCTGATTGGATCTGAACAGCCCTTTGATACTATGATGTAACGAAAAGACGTTCGATTTGTGGGTCACGAGTTGGTTACAGGATACATCCAATTTAAAACCCATCTGAGACTCACCGTTTCGAGATAGCTGTCCACTGTTTCCGACGGTGTTTTTGATATTACGCCAGGGAATGTTTATTGGTACCTCACTGGTTATATGCGGAGTCGCCGCCCATACGCAACTTCTTGAAGTTTCTTGCCTTCTGTGTTGTGGCGAATAAATTCAGAGTACTCAGCTAGAATGATCATTTTCGTAGTGAAAAATGATCGTGATCTCCATTTTTCTTTTTCGACCAAATTAACCGTTATTAAGTAGACTTGACCTGAAAAACAACGGAATGAAAACCTAATGAAGCCATTTGACCATGAAAACGGACCAGTGTAAATAAATTAAATCACCTTTCGATCAGTACATTATAGATCACATTTCATTCACGGTGTATTGATCATGTCAATTCACTTTGTATTGACCCTGTCAACTCACGGTGTATTGACCATGTCAACTCACAGTGTATTGACCATGTCAAAACATTTTTAGGGAGACCAAATCGTCATGTGGTGTTTGTTTCTGTTTTTCAGGAGGAAACCGTGATGTAGAAAATAAGGGAATTATTGACAATGAACTTCAGAAAACTGTCTCGTATAGTCCTAGTGGAAGAAATAGTAGTAATGGTAATGGTAGTGGTAGTGGTAGTGGTAGCGGTAGCGGTAGTGGTAGTAGGAGTGGTAGTGGTAGTAGTAGTGGTAGTAGTAGTAGTAGCAGTAGCAGTAGTAGTAGTAGTAAAGTAGTAGCAGTAGCAGTAGCAGTGGCAGTGGCAGTGGCAGTGGCAGTGGTAGTAGTAGTAGTGGTAGTGGTAGTAGTAGTAGTAGTAGTAGCAGTAGCAGTAGCAGTAGTAGTAATAGTAGTAGTAGTAGTAATAGTAGTAGTAGTAGCAGTAGCAGTAGCAGTAGCAGTAGCAGTAGCAGTAGTAGTAGTAGTAATAGTAGTAGTAGTAGTAGTAGTAGTAGTGGTAGTAGTAGTAGTAGTAGCAGTAGCAGTAGCAGTAGTAGTAATAGTAGTAGTAGTAGTAATAGTAGTAGTAGTAGTAGCAGTAGCAGTAGCAGTAGTAGTAATAGTAGTAGTAGTAGTAATAGTAGTAGTAGTAGTAGCAGTAGCAGTAGCAGTAGTAGTAATAGTAGTAGTAGTAGTAATAGTAGTAGTAGTAGTAGTAGCAGTAGCAGTAGCAGTAGTAGTAGTAGTAGTAGTAGTAGTAGTAGTAGCAGTAGCAGTAGTAGTAGTAGTAGTGGTAGTAGTAGTAGTGGTAGTGGTAGAAGTAGTAGTAGTAGTAGTGGTGGTGGTAGTATTTCTTTGCTTCACCTTTAGGAATCTAAAAGCTCGGAATTGTTTAAAAGTTCATGCTCACCATGATTGATAAGTAAGTTTTAGAACTCTTTGGTGATGTCTTCGTTGCCACACAATTAAATGAAAAAATAATGATATAAACTTCATAAACATATTAGTCCCGTGGAAGCTTTATTGGAAGCTAAATGAGCTGCACAACTTTAACAGAAGTTACAGCTTCAAAACGATAGCTTCATTTGAAGCTGTATAGTTGTATTTGGCAGCTTCAATACTGTAACTTCAATGAGATGGGGGGCTGGGCAAAGCGTTGTGTATGTTCATTACTCCTCAGGCTGTAAACTATATACTTTCGTATAGGAGCTGACTGAAAGGCAAGCAGCTGAAAGGCATTGGCGGGGAAAATGCCCCCATCTCCCTTTCTTGGCGGCGCCATTGATTTTCCTCTGGAGTCGTCGCTTCGATTGCTGACAAACAGTATAGTTAGCTCTTCGCCGAAGATCAAAGTCTATTCTATTGCATCAGTCTTTCCGCGTGACTATTTTTTGTCAGCAACTAGTCTGAAATGAGTCTCACTGGCAAGTTTACAATAGTCGCACAACCACGAATTGATAGCTCCTGATCATACGACAACACAGAAACATCTTTCGATTTGTGAGGATAGAGGCTAACGTACTTTTAATAGTAGGAGAGCTCTACTTATATATCCCGCACACTCAAGGAAATGTTTGTATTCGAGTGTTAATATAGAAGTAGCTGGACTATTTTTCATTGAGTAAACTTAACTGCAATTTCAATGAAGAATTAATATTTAGATTGCAGCTCAGGACGTATTGGTAACTATGGTAACCTCATTGTTTTTCTTGCATATTAGTGTACGAGTAGCTTTGCCGTTAAAGTACATTTAATATCAGAAAAACAAAATTTCCATTAGAAAGTGCAATTGAAAGTATTTTGTGTGCATTTTAAGAACTCTGTAGCGGAGACTGCTAATACATCCAGCGCCCCATGATGCAATCAATCCCCCCCCCCCCCACAAACAATATAGATTCCGGCCGCCGAAAAAAAAACTGGGATGTTGTCTCCATATGCTGTCACAAATGAAGAACGGCATTGTAGGGCTATATAAAGATGGTATAATAAATAATGATGAATTTGTCAGAAAATAACACTAACCGCAGCATGTTTTCATTCTCTATTGGAAACCAGAAAGTTAGTGTGGGCTACGCAGTACATTTGCTCCCAAACATAGGAATTACTTTTTCGAAGAAAATAAAATGAAACCTCCCTGGCTAGTCACTTTAGTTCCAATTTCCACAAAGAACTATCTTTAAGAGTAAAGATTTTCACCAAAGAATGCTGCCAGTTGATATTCCTTTAGCTAGTCTACTCAGATTTAATCCCAATCCTTAGTATCGTTCCACACGTACCTAAGGGAAACTATTGATCTCGGTCTGCCTTTCATGAGGTTTGATGATTCGTAATACGAGAGTGTTCGACTGGTATTAACAGAGTATATCTAGACCTAAACTAAATTATATATCCTCTTTTGTCAGTATTGTGCAGGCTGGGGCATGACAAGTCCTTCGTTTACTGTAGGCTAACCTGACGTAATATAATATGCAGAGTAGCACAAGACGTTCACATTGCTTATACGCTGTAGAAATTTTAAAGGCATTGTCTGGTGGCATTTTGTTGGGGCTTATACGTAAGAGAAAACTGTTTCATTACATGTCATTTAAACCCCATATCAAAACTCCTTTCCTAACTTAAGATATCTCTTCTTGAAGACTGGTCACTTTGGTCAAGGTTTCCTTAAGGTTACAGAATGTGATGCCAAGTGGGCAAATTACCCGTAGATTCCTTTTGTTATTCTTAACAATTGGATACCTTGTTTGTCATTGAAATTAGATACCGGTACTGTTGAAACGTTTAAATATTTTCCGTGTATATGTAGTGTAAAACTGTTCCATACTTATGTACAGCAAATAAAGTAATGAAATATTCAGTACAGTGGTATCAACATTATAAAGAAATACAAAAGCTACATCTAGTCAATTTGCCCAAATGATATCACAGGTTTCCCATCATGCATTTTAGAAGCTGAAAATAGCATTTCTTCAAATATAAATATCTTCTAAATGCAAGGTGCCACTGAGATGGGGTGTTCACTCCCTAATACAGAAATTTTTTTCTGCATTTTTTAAAGCATCAAATTTCGTCATCAGAACGTGCTTTTTAATGACGAAAGCGCCCTTTGCGTTCCCATCTGTCTCCATGTAATATTCCACTGCATGACATATCAATTTTCTGGGTTTCCCTTTTCTTAGAGCAGGAAGTTTTTACTCCTTTCTTCACTTTTACCGACTACTTCGTAGCTGTCGGAGTCTGTTTTCGTGTATCTTTACTCTGGAGCATTCTAATGGGAAGAGTAAACTGATTCCGCAGCCCAGGTGGGTCTTGAGTGATGTAGTGTAATTAAGGTACTTCCCCGAAACGATACCCACTCCCCGTAACTTGCATTTAAAAGAGATAGTACGTTAACCTGCAATTTTTAAATGAAGCAATGCAAATAAATAGACGCAAAGTACACATTACGATACCTAATTAATCATTGCTTGATACAATGAAAGGTAATTGTACTATAGCTGCGGTTTACCTTTACAATTTATCAAAACCAGTCCACATTCTCAACTTGGCCACAAATTGGAGGGCGTTGTTTATTTACAATGATAACAGTGCATTGCCGTCGCACATTACAAAAGTGCGATCATATGAACCTGACTTCAAACGATATTGTATTATGGCAAGCTGTATCACTGAGATTTCTTATTCATAATTTATGTTCACTTCAACCCTTGAATGAAATCAATCACTGTTGCAACGCCCAAACAATAATTTTATCTCAAAACTCTCTGCTTCTAAGGCACAATGTAAGCGACACACGTTCATCATAAAATGAGATGTCTCCTCGAAAGAGCCAAGTATTACTGATAGTGGAGGATTTATAATTGTTTGTGGGAGACCTAGCGTGTATGCTCGCGACTGCAGTCACGGTAAATGAGTAGGCCTATAAACTTTAAATTCACATTGCACCTAGTACTGTTACTGGAAACACAGAATTTCAAACCTTATATATCAATTCATTAAGGCCTTTGCAAGCAGAGAACTTAAAAAAAGGCCGGTTATTCGAGTCTTCAATTTTCTGTTCGATTTTACGGAGATGACGCCTTGGGTTAGGTTTAAAAGGAAATAAGCTGCTCCAGCATTACTTTGCAGAATAGTGAGTGACCAGTCTGTTCAATCATAACCTACACGTCAGTCCCACCTCCCCCCTCTCTACCTCCATGACATGTTTTTACTGGTACTAACGTCAAATCCCGTCGGTGTAGTTTATGCATGTCTTCAAGCTGAAATGACTGTATATCTTTTTTTTTTCATATTGTATGAACTATGATTTTTTTACATCCAGTGGTCTGTATGTGGTAAATTGGAGTATTCATAGCCACATAAGCTGGGGGTAGGGAGGGGTAAGCTTTTGTACAGACTTTGCCTTCTACTCATAACTCAAGTTTTGATATTAAAAAAAGAAACTTGTAAAACTTAACAACTTGAAAGTATTTTTCAATGTTATGTCAAGTAAAGTACTGAGACTGCTCTCCAGAAAGATTAAGATCTTTACCATTACTTTTTATTCTGTATACATACACTGAATTCACCACGCAGATAGCTATAAGACAAATTATGAATGAACTTATATTATCTCACGTGTTA
Source organism: Holothuria leucospilota (assembly GCA_029531755.1). Lineage (NCBI taxonomy): Eukaryota > Metazoa > Echinodermata > Holothuroidea > Aspidochirotida > Holothuriidae > Holothuria > Holothuria leucospilota. The sequence continues at coordinate 18,242,174 of CM055981.1, read as the reverse complement.
CTTTACACAGTTATTATAAAAAAAAAATAGCATAAATAATTTTATGGACACAAAGGCAAGTTGATAATTTTTAATCAAAAAATACAATGTGTTATCTTTTATTCTTTAGTTAGCCGTGTTTGATTTGTGCTCAGTTTATATAGCAGTGTAGCTCTAACGGCTAAATTAAATCAGCGACATTGAGTATTTCAATGTAGGAGGTGAAAATGGAATCAATTTGTGACCGCGTTAAGTTTACAGAGGAATAGATGAAACGAATAAAAGGAAAAACGGCCTTTTTAGAACTGTACGTTGGGAATACAAAGAAAGAATAATTGGCTTGACACCGTGTACTTCTTATAAGGTATTGTTTGCATTCACGGTCGACGCACTATTAGTGCAGTTATACTTCATCAAGTATATAAGTGTGTTGACTTTAAACGTACCGTTATTAAATATTAAGCTCAACGAGCTAGCGTGTGATACATGGGATACGACACAAAACCTTAAATCGCAGTAAAAGTGCAGTGTTCGGGTTGAAAAAATTCAACTCAAATAGAAAACGAACGCCGCTGAAGATTGAATATGTATGTCATTGTTTTAACTGGTTCATTTGTCCTTTCCCGATCTGATCTTAAACTGATAGCTTGCCAGGAGTGTACTTTTAGCTATCAATCACATTGTTAAAACGAATAGTACAATGATGGGCTACAGAAAAGTAAGTCAGTTGAAGGGAAAGATTTAGTAGGCGACACTCGTAAATCCAAGAACGGAAATGTTCCTTCATATTTAGCTTGGAAGGCTTTTCGAGAAGTCTTTCTTTAACGGGAGTTAGAGAAATAAGTATGTTTCTGTAAAACATTGCCAATCCCTGCAACAGTATAGGCCTGCGTCAGGTATCCATTTCAACTTATAGTACACAGTGAGAGTATTTGTAAGTACTACGGAAAATCGAAGGTTACCATCCCTTTCTGGGGATACATTCTGATAAGGTGAGTTGTTCGTGAAGTGTATGTTTTCTGATCAAGAGCTGCCAACTTAGTTCACTCTGTCTTAGTTTTTCTGTTTTGTTTTCCAATATAATGAACATCCAATTTTATACTAGAAAAATGTGATGCATTTTTAGTAAATACATCCTAAGGATTGGAGTTTTGTTAACCGTATCTTTTGGGTAAAGAAACAGCCATCCAACTTGGGTCAAAACAATAAGTTGAAATGTAAAGAAAAACAAAACATTGGACGTCAGTATGAAGCCATAACATCACAATTGTCAAATTTGCTCCGCATCTGGGAGTTCAATTTTGTGGAAAATTTGCTTCTCTCACTGACAGCCAGTCAACAGGATGGGACATTCTTTTCTAGGGGTTGAGCCGCCGGCTTTGCCCAACTAAAACCTGGGCAAAAGCAACATAATTGTCCGAGTTATGCCAATGACTTGCCAGAGACATTGGTTTGGGTCCAAGTCCAAGGGCCTGTAGCCCCATTAGATCTCTTAATAATATACCTATGGTCAGGAGATAATAATCCGAAAACCAACTGACCAAAGTGGGATTGAATGAACGCTTCACATATCAGAAGTAAGTCTGGGTTTAGACTATAGTTATTAAGCCATGGTCATTCCAAAAACGTTACATTTATGTTGTCACAGAAAACGTACGTAGTTAGTCTTGCAGTGAAGGAAGAACACTCTACCAACAAAGAAAGTGTGCTCTATGTTTGCTTCTGTATCTAAACCACTCAACTAAAGTACCCGATGGAAAGATAATGAATTGAACAAGTGTCGCCTTCAGATTGCCATTTTACTCAAGCTACAGCCCTAGGAGTCGTTTGCCAGCCGTTGCTAAGGCTGTTTACAAAGTTTGAAGTGATTTGTCCAAAATAGTTCTGTTTAAAAATGATAATTATAACAGTTTAAGATATTTTACAAGTCCAATTACGAACCTTCTGGGTTTATTAGGTAACGTTTACTCTTACTTTCATGCAAATACAATGAACAGCGACTAAATGGACTTACCAAAACGGCCGTGTGAGAGGGCTTCCGGCTTTATTCACTGCGTGTGTTGTGTATTACCCATGCTCTTTCCACGTTATCTTAGTTCAGTGGTCTGAACTGAGTCATACTTATTATTCCACGTCCACGACCATTGCTGTTATTCTTTGACAACCTGATTTCATTCACAACCTGGCCCCCAGGTTTGACTCCTTTAACAGTACTTTGTATAATATGTGCATGATACTGTTGATGGCCTAATAAGCTGGTATATCGACTGATGGTGCTCAGTGTAATTGCCAGCTCCATATCCGGTAACATACGAAGAAACAGTCAGGATGCAATATTTTAGTTCTCTCTAATATTCATTAGGGATATTAGCCCAATTACAGGTTTGGCGGACTTTCATTGAACTTGTGTTCAAATAATGGAGATAAAACAACAGACCCCAATAAAAGCGTTACGTCTGTCTGCCCTCTTTCCAACACCATCAACAAGGCTTGTCCTTCCACGTACAGAAGTAAAACACTTTGAAGCCGTAGTAATTCATAGGCCGTAGGAAGCTCTTCTCAGCTGGATTTTCAATATTTGTAGGCCACTGTCCGGGGGTCCTAGGGGAGTGTGTGTTCCCCCTTTGAAGAAAGGAATATTCGAGGGTCCTTAAATGCAATTTCATACTACATTTTTTGCGCACTGTTGTTTTTGAGGTATACCCTTATTGAAAAAAGGCATGTTTTGGAAGTGCGTTTATTGAAAGTTTGATGCTTTTGGCTATTAAAAAGTTTAACACTGATTTTACAGAATGAATAAATAAGGGGGATTTTTTTCTGTAAAAGTGGAGGGGGATCATACTTATGCCCTCCACATTTTTGGCTGGGGGCTTTATCCCCCAGCCTCAACTTCCTAAGAATTCTACTCCCGCTATCATAACATCTCTGTCTCCAGCTGTCCATTCATATCCGTGCTCCATTCCAGGAACAATTCCCCCATCAGACATCCTCACAGGATGGACACAGGTTCGGGGTAAAGCTCAAATTGTAGGATCGCTTAAGATGACATAGACAAAAGATCACATAGGTTTTACCGAAATGACTTTTCAAAGTCAATTCTCCATTATGTTGCCTTGCCTCCATTGTATCGCCCTGCCTATTGACAAACGAACCTAAGGAGGCAATTAAAAACCTTGTCATGTAACACAGAATGAATTTAGTAAAGCAGTATGAATTTAATAACGCAGTTGCGGCTTTGCTGGAGAACAACACTACATTTTTTCATGGTGGTAAAAAATATATTTATATATTGAGATGACAAGTGAACTTTTCATAACGATCTGAGCTGCCTTGACACGTTTGTACCGAAGGCTATTTTTTCACCTCTGTGGAGTATGACACATGTATTCGTGTTGCACTAACCGAGATTTTCTCTTTTTGTTATAAACTTTCAAACTGGACACTTGCGAATACGTCAAAAATAACTGTTAAAAGTAATTGAGAATCAAAAAGTGTTTCTCAAACTTCTGGGCAATTACCCTGATCCTTGGTTTGATTATCGTGCAATGGGTTTGTGAAAATCAGACTTGAGATTGAGCGGTCGCCAATGGTCGCCACATTTTTTTTTTGGCAAGAAGGGGGAAATTTCTACATTTGGTGACAAAACTCCAGCAACGATTGCCTCTGAATTGTAACGAAAATAAAGATGTATGTTCTCGCACCCACGCTTTATTGATCATTGATTATGTGGTTTGGCAAGTTTAGGTAGCCTTTGGGTTAAAACTGAGTCCACCTCCCGAGTGCAAAACATAACATTTACGTGCTAGATAAAGCTTTGAGGATGGGAGTCGAACCAACGAGGCTCATTTCGTTACCCTTCAAATGTATGCCTTTGTAATTTAAACTTACTTTAAACTTAATTTACATTCAGTTTTCCCGCGAGGTGTTAGAGGAGGGACTTTATTACTGTATACGGCACATCTCCTGGCATGTACGCAAGTGGGCCCTGGACATGGGCTTGACATCTTATGTTAAGGTCTGAAACACCTCTAACCATGGACGTCAATAGGTGAACGGCGAGGGAACATAATGCCTACTTTTGAAAGTGGGGAGATATATCGTTTGCCTGTCACTTTTATCCAAAAACCTTATGAAAATAGAACGAACATAATTGATTCCATAGCTGATCCAATGACAACAGATTCGAAAATGGTGGAAAAAGCCATTTAATGGATGGAAATCGTGGAAAAATGCCGTAGACTGCACCCCAGGTCATCTCCAATTCCAAGTTTTCCAGGGCCTCTAAGAGGGCCCCAGGTCACATGCTGCTATAGGGCTTCGCGGTTCGCGCTTGAATTAATTCTGGTCGACGTCATGTTCCCATTCCCCCAACTTTTGATAATTTGTTGGAACTCTTGCTTCTAACCGACCCGAATTTTAAATAATTTAATTTTTTTGCCCTCCTGTCTGTATAACTTTTACCAATAACAATCTGGTGAAGCCAAAACATTTTTCGGGCCTTCCTTCGAGGATTAGATTACGTCAATGTAACGGTGATGTAGCTATGTAATTCATTTATGACGCTAAATGACCACCTACGGGATCGAATCCAATTAAAATTTGGGGTCTACCAGTCAAAGCAAAAACCCACCTCACAACGAACCCACCTGGGGATCGAACCCCAAATGTCCCGGTTGCTAGGTCTCATTGCTTCAACCAGCATTATCCACCTGGCCATGTGACACCGGTATCATCTATGTCTATGCTCCATATCTAAACTGGTTTGTAAGTTACATGCAGTATCGACATGCCAGTGCGAATTAAGTCAAAGGTCAAAACAGTTTTCAAGACAGTCCTCAGCTATAATCCACACCTTCCTGTGAAAGGCTCAGATCTTCTCAGTGAACGAATCAACTCTTATGGTAAGTTCATTACTTAATATCGGCCTCAGAGTCATGATAGCAGAGGATCTCCGAATTTTCATCCATCACCTCAATTTACAACAGACGCTTTGTCAACATTGTCATCTCTGTAAGTAAATATTTGAGAACCAGCCATGGTAAGACACGACTTACAGTCTCAAAGCTGATTAGAAGATCAAGAAGCAAGGTGTATGAAAGAATGAAAAAATAGAATACACCCAAATAATCCTATAACCCTCTCATGAAAGTACATTTACATCGCGAGAGGAAACGTGGGTATATCGCAAGGCGGTACTTCTTCGTTTCTCCTTCGCGCCTTACCGTTATACTAGGACAACGAACTTTAAACAGTTCACTAGGTGCCAATATTTCCACACTTGTCCGGTAGGCGTCTGTCAGTAATATCCCAACAAGCACTTGTCACTCGCGAACCAACAGTTCAATATCTAGATTTTCTATATACGCAAACATACATCGGAGTGGTTTGCCATTGAGGGTAATACGCATGCACTCTTATTCAGGTAGAAACGAAAAAGTGCAAAGCACAGTTCAATAGGAAGATGATTTACCAATTCTTGTTTTAAAGGCCCATGGGACCTAAAAAGGTGTAACGTGGTTTTAGGAGCCAACTGAGCATCTAAGAAAAGACCTTACGGGAAGAATTGAGCACGTTTCTGGATAAGAGGGAATCACAAAAGAAGATGCAGCTTAACAGCTTCAAGGTTTATGAAAAGCTGAGTGAGAAGTGTTCCTGAAAATGCATTTAGCTGGCGGAGCTTTTATTTTCGTTCTTCACTAGCCTCACGTTTGGGATTATAAATACTTGAGAAAGAAAGACACCTTACGACACAGGAAGGAACTGGAAAATGAGAGACAAGTGAAGGGAAAACGAAAGCGTGATCGACACGAGTGGTCCACAAGCATTGTATTAGAGTAATGGGGTGCAATGCATTTTTCCATGTTTATGGCCGTAATTTTGTACTAGTTTGCAGCCTTTATTGTTACACATCGTAGTTGTTGGTTGACAATCGAGTTGATTCTCCCACCGAAAATAGGCCTATATGAAGATAATGAAGAAAAAATCAAACCCGGGTCCAAAATGTTGGCCACAACTTTGCCGAAGGACCGCGCAAAGTCATTAACTGATAGCACGATCTGTCAGTGTAAGTCAGAAAGGTGCCACTGTGGGGGAAAAAACCATTCTGTTGTCGTTGCAGTATAGAGTTACCTGCTTGGTATTGGAAGTGATGAATTTGTTTCTAAGTTGAAAAGTGGCACAGGCTTAAGTATTCCAGTTATGATCGCTACTCTCGGCGGTATGGAAATAAATTGCCAATACTGGTGGTTTAAACAAATTACCAGTTTTTGCCTTCATGTACTGAGCTTAAATAATTCGAGTGATGTGATAACAGTCTCTAAAAGTGGTGTTTTGCGGCATTAAATTAGCATTTAGATTTGAGGTACGTTCAAAGTATTCTCCTTGACGTCTAGAAATTTTCTCAGTCTAAGTTAAGTTGAGAAATGATTCAGGTTAGTCCTTACTTGAGCACATCATTGCAGCCTAATACTCTCTGCACTCTTGTTTAATAATGCTATCTGAATGGCCAGTCTGCCCCATAAAACCACTAGCATATCTAGAGATATCAGCTGTAGTGCTATAGCCTATTTGAAAAATGGTTGTCAACTCACCATGACAAACTTAATGTGAGGCGAAAATGGGTAAATCCTGACCAGGCTTACGCAGCCTGTGCTTGAACAGGCCAATCACTGGCGAGGATTAACCTTACTACCATGAATAAACTATGAATAACCTTGGTCACCTGCGTATGCACAATGTAATCTCAATTTCAAGGGGAAATGCGGTCACTCCATTTTGAATTAGTATGCCACTAACCAATTCAATTTTTAATCATGTGACAATAATTTTGTCTCTAAATCAGTACTTTCCTGCAGAGTAACTACTTTGTTTACTTTAAACATGCAAATAGTATTTTCATGAATGTCATGAAAGATTCTCATAAGGGAAATAAGAAACTTGCAAAAATTAGCAAATGTAACTAAATAATTTGGGGTGACTGCTTATTCCCTTTAGGACGACAATTTTCATTGAAAAGTAACGAACTATTGCGGATAGCTATACTGTATGATAGAATTACCCTTTTGGTCACTAAAAATAATTATGAGAACAGGTCAAAAAACATTTTCCGCAAACTAACCCATAGTTCAAATCGAAATCGTGTTGTGATGAGGCAAAATTGCCGGAACGTTCGATGGTATTCTCTGTGACGTCTCGAATTTAAAATTGAAAATATGGTGAAGAATAATTTTAATCAATACCGTACTTTAACACAGAGATGCAGTCATGAGCCGATTCTCTCGGCACATCTTGTTCAGATAAAAAGATATCTGAATTATTAACCTAATGTCAACAGAAGCATATTTACAGATAGGCATCAGCACTTATGTTTGAAAAGATTGCCAACATTTACGATGAAGTTAACGGTGAGCTTGACAGCCTGAACCTACTTAGATAAAACTGTATTAGGCTAGACCGCTCACTGCTGTGGATTCTTCCTGCCATGTCTAAAACCGTCAAAGAACCTTAAGCAGTAGCATTTGCACAATGAAATTCAACGTTGTCATATTGAAAACCAGTCTCCATCACTGCTAACCCGTTAGGTCGGTCTGTACTACCAGAACATGTTATCAAGCGCACAGAACGGTAGAACACTAACCGACTAGCTTCAGAGAGTGTGTACGCGAAGGGCAACGACCTGAATAGGTCATACTAAACACCGTAGAAATCCTTGCCACTGCAAGCAATATGAAATTATGCAAAAGGAGCAACTTCGATTGCCGGGTTATGCCACAGGAATATAGGGTTGTTTATGACTGTAAAAATATTGCATGTTGTTTGAACGTTAGAAGTACTACATCGGAGGTTAGTTTATCTATGGTTTGAATATAAAAACAATTTTAAAATTCTTTTCTGCAATTGGGGCGAGATTTTCTGTAATGATCAATATGATAAGATAATGCGAAGATGTATGGAAAGATAAACAAAACAAAAGCAATGTATACAAGATTTTCGTTTTCCGATAGGTTTGAGACTGCTTTTCAAGTTGAATTTCTTACTTTCATACGGAGTCTGGTAACCTTCTTAGCACATGCACTGATGGCTTTCATTTGTAACTCACTGTAAAGTGATTAGGCATATAGCATTTCCATCATTTGATGTATGCCGTTAGAGTCTTGTAATTTTTCATTGGATTGCTTTGCAATATTGAGGTGAAATGCTACTGTTGTTTCCCCAGTTTGACCATATTAACCATGAGATAAATCCATCTTTGACGAAAAATAAGAGCAACTTAATTTTGTATAAAAAACCCCGATTAGCCTGCCCATGAGAAGCTGACCGTTCTATTTGAAAACTTTTTATCCGACATATGTCTCACAGCAATATTCTAAAGTTTGGAGATGTGAGAAAAGGGGACGGTATACTCCACCCAGAATTTCAAAAGTAAATTTGCATTAAAATTTTAATGATAGTGTTATATGTATTTCACAAAACACACCCTTAAGTGTCTATGTAAGTATGTAGTCTAGTGGAAATACCTATACTGTCGAAATGACCTTTCTAAAGAGCTTATAGTCTTGTTGAAGAGGGTAATGTTGTTGCTTAAAGGCCTTCAGTCTGGGCCAGAACGGGTAAAAAATTCCCTCTAACATGGTTTCAACTGGCCCCTCATCCAGTTTACATAAAACACCAGTCTAGTAAACCTCCCCTACAAAGGTACAGCACGGGCTGCACTGAGTTTAAATTGCTCAAGGCCATTGCCACACAATTCTGTGTGTGAGCTTATTTGAGAACACTACTAACTGCTCCGCACAGGTATTCTTTGACCAACCCAGTGCCGGATTAACCCCATGGCAGAACCGGCATATGCCGGGGCCCCGCGCTTTTGGGGCCCCCGCGGGAATTGAGACCCACATTATTTTGATTTACTGGTTGTAGGGCCTACGTTTTCATGTGTGTGCACTTTTGCCATGCCTTAGCACTATCTGGCATATAATGTCATGTATCACTGTATAATGTGTAAAAGCAACTATTAGTTATTAGCGGTTAAAAGCTAAAATTTAATCTGTTGAGTGTTATTAATTTTGTGTAAGCGGGTGGGCGAGGGGAAAGGACTGTTAAACTTGTAAAAGGGGCCCCGCTATAGAAAGTGCCGGGGGCCCCACACAACGCTAATCCGGCCCTGGACCAACCCACGGCTCCATGACCAACGAAAGTCAAGCTATTGTTTGAATTAATGTTAATCAAAGTGCTGTCAAAAATTGTATTAAGATATATAGGAGTATTCCTAAATATGTTTGGAGTGATGCAATACCCCTTTTAATGTGGATGTGAGGGAGCGCTTAAATTTCAATGTGACAAAGCACGTTTACATTTGAATTACTTATCAAGTTTGCATCTGCTTTGGCCACTCGTGTAGGGGCAATTCTTAATGATACTGTTAATGCCTAAACTTTCATAAGTTATTGAGAGCAGATGGTATTACTCGTGGCTGGAAATTCAATTGGCTTCGTATCTAAATTATTGACTCTTTTAATTATAATTATTACATAAATTTTCCGTTTAACAAAAACGTAACATGAAACATAGAGTCAAAAATAAAACGATTGAGGTTATAAATATCTGTCATAAATACTTTACATTTATTTAAGTTGTAATTTTCCATTTGTCTTTGTACACCAGTTTTATGTAAGCAAATGGGTGCCTACCTCAAGAAACAGGAGTTTCTTGACCGCACAGACAAAAAAGATAAGCACAGTTGATCTAGTGATTTTTTTCTTTGTTTTATCTCCTTTTTTGAAATATCTTTTAAAATAAAAATTGTCGGCATATCTTTTTTTTAAATTTATGGTTTAACCTTTTGAAATATAAGGGTATAAGGCACTTCAGGCGAAAAGTTCAAACTACCCCAAATTGTGTAATATGCCTCAGAGGGACACGAACTAAACGAGACAACTGCAAACCGATTATGCCTGCAAATTTTTTTATTTCTAGTCTGTCATGAAAAAAATATGAAAGAGCTTATTAAATCAATTAAAATTATTCAAACAAGTCATTACTAGCTAAATACCTTGTGATCATTATTTGTAAATACATTAGTCGGGCTCCTTTCACTGTATACTATAAAACTAAAATAAACTTAAAATAAATTTAAATGTATAAATGTGGAAGAAATTCAAATCTATAAATTTTGAGGACTGAATTAATTACATTTTCTAAGATTCTATCAATTTATGAAATATCCATCCTTCATAAATGTTACTAACGTTGCTCAAAACTTGACAACCTAAATGTGATTAAGCAGCATTAAATTGTTAGTGTAACAAAGTGCTTTTGCATTTATGATCAATCTATTTATTAATCCAAGACTCTTTACACAGATTCCAGACTACATTTTTGTCAATAAAGTAATTTAATGCTTCTGATTCACTGATTTTATAACTGTTTCACAAAGAACAACCTGTATTTCATTTGAGAAAAAAAAAACATTAAATTGACAATAACATAAGAAAGTCAACTGTCTACATTTTCAATGTATGACTAAATCTATCGACATTTATTTTACTACCAAACACGTGATACAAAAGAGCTTGCACTTCTTTGCATATCAGTGTGAATGACTTACCAATGAAATTTTAGAATATAATATAGTAATTACTACAACAGTCGGTTGTAAGATATTTGCAACATTCTTACATTCCGAAGTAAACCTTTTCAAATGTAGGAAGTAATAAACTTACACAAGTGTGATTTACTCTAATTAAATGAAATGCAAAATAAATTGAAAATTTGAGTAAAATCTGACAAGTTTTGTTTGTCTTTGGAATTTATGCATGAAACAAAATGAGTAATTACTAAAAAGGGAATGCAAGTATTCTGTATTAGAATTAATGTTGTACATTAGTATGTTCTATTCGCTACAATCAGGGAGTTGCCATACCCGTTTAAAAATCTAGAAAGTCTAATTTAAATATGCACTGGGTTCACACAAATATTTTGTTTTTATGTCTTAGTGAATGAATGGGCGTATAGCAGATATATGACTTATAATGCCATGTATCCATCAATTACGGTACTTCTACATCCCATTTCTTCAAATAAATAGTCTAAATAACTAAGTAACATCTTTCCCTTCTTCAAAGGAAATATATTTCTTACCGGGTCAATATCAATCAAGATTTTTGTTCCGTGGCTGAATATACTTCACCTAGCTCTAATGGTTACTATGTTGAAAACACGATAGGCCTACTCCTAATGTCCTAATGTAAGCTTTAACCAAGCGACAAGACCAAGTTAACTCTTTGGGGTCGCAATTCTTCTTTATGCATTTGCCTAATTTCTTTATTTTCTACAATGCATTTTCTTGTGGACGCCCTTTAGGTGACTAAAAATCTGAAAACATTTTCAGCATAGGTGTAGGATAGAATCGAATTACATCTTGACGTCGCTGGGCAATGTCAACACCCTTTTTATTTTTTAAGAAAGGATGAAAATTTACAGTATCTTTAATAATAATAATCTTGTACATTTTGTGACATCCTAAACAAGTATTTGTGCACAGTCTAGTCGGCTTGTGTCCAGTTATAACATCGGTCTCAAATTCAGCAGCGTTATAGACCGGTTCTGTAATTCTCTGCAAGCTTATTCTTTTGTCATGTCGATACCTCATTATGTAACATATTAAATTGAAAGCCGTGCAGCCGTCTATTAGCGTTATATTCAGTCAGAGCTAGATGTCAACAAACAGCCGTCATGCATAGTTTCTTAAAAGACGGGTTTAATCTGAATATTACTTATAATATGTAGAAGGGAAACTGAATCTAATAACTTTGGTAACCTTTCCATTCAATTCCGACATGTAGTAATATCTTGCGATATCAGCAAATCAAGCTAATACCTTAGTGACCTAGGGTAAGCTTGAAGCAAGCAGGGCTGATATACCATCTACTCACAGTGATGAGCAATGTTTTTTCTTTGTTTTTCAATATGTTGTTTTGACCTTGAAGTTAATAGAGGTATAAGATATTTCCAAGGAGAATTTGAAGTTTTCAAATGTATCTCATGCATTCATATTCTGATATCATGATATATGAATTTAAATTGGTTGTCAAACTTTGTAAGAAAGTAAAAGAGAGTTCATTAATCTGTTAATGTGTCCTATGTGCTTGCTTCAATTAGTTCACTGTTGATTGAAAAACAAACTTTACTACAATGCTTAGAATAAATACTCCTCTAACATATCAAATCTTGATTTAATGTTAAACCCTTCTTGTAAGGGGAATTGTATAGAACTCAACACAAACTCCTGAACTTAGTTTATACTTAGCCTACACGTTCTGACGTTAACCTCTTGTAACTAAGTTGAACGTTTTCAAGCTACGAAGTTTAAGTTTGAAAGTAAGCATGGCCGTCCCAATGTGTATCAGTGATGTTCAGACTTATTCAGATTTGTTCAAACTTGAAATATTTTTTTGTGAAGTTTTCAGTCACTATTTTATTCGTTTGCGGAATGGAGGTTATCTATTGTACATATTAGTGTTACCAACATATAATAGAGAAAAACAATTGTATAATGATGGTTCTGCAGGCTTTTTTGTCACCATCCACTAGTAAAGCCAAAACAACCCTAAACAGTCCTATCAGACATCAATTTGATTGCATTAGTCAAAATCTCATATGATTAATGAACATTGTTTTGACCAAACAGAGTTGAGGGCAGTAGTGATGTTTGGGACGTTCTAGATTCAACAACTGCTATCGAGACAGCTACCTTTGCCTATCTGTTTAAACCGCACGTCACAGCGCGGTCGCAAAGATCTTTTATTGAGGAGAGCGGGAGACCTAGACCAAATCCAAGGTTGTGTTCATTTGAGTAGTAAGCTTTGACTGGTACGGTACTTGTTAGTACGCTTGGTTCACAAAAGAAATAGTGGGAGGATAACAGTACTTATTGCGGTAGTCACCCTTCGGGCGGCAGGGCCAATTTGCTCTGCACAGTAGGAGCACATGTTGTTGTAAACCTTAAACATTTAGAAATCGCTGTTCGTTTCACGGACGGACTCATCACAAAGTTAGCCGTCGTTGTGTATCATTTTAACAATATAAGATATACAAACATCACAGTGTATGTGCGCACTACCCAAGGCCTCTGTTTCATCATCGCAAGTTCACTTCGAACCCTTGTTGACAACAGTTAACGGATTTTATATTTGGAAATAAAAAAGAAAATATTCCTTTTCTGGATAACTAGCTAATGGAATGGTAAGTTTTGTCAAAGGAAGTCTTTTGTAATCGTTATTTAAGTTAATAATCAAAGACAATTTAAGAGGGATAATGAAGTATAGCCTAGATACGAAACCATTCTTCAGTGTTCCACAGAATAGTACATCTCAATTATACTAACAAATTATAGAAAAAGTATCAACTTTGTTAAGGTCCGTTAAAAATAAATCGTTTCACGTCCTGACGGCATGAACAATGCCGTCGGAATTCTTGTAAGGTTAGGAGCGGAGCCTCAGCCTAGCTTTGACATAGGCCTATCCTAAGGAAATATTTTCGGCCATCATTCTTAGGCACAACTTCTTAATAATCAAACTGAAATGATTGGGGGTGTTGTCACCCTTCTCTACCCCTCCCAGGCTCCGACGGTTCGGTTCTCAACCTTTAGTTTGAATCTCTCAGGAGCGCCTCTTATCACGGTATATTAGGATAAACGTAATTTTACGGTGTGTTGAGAAATTGCAGCTCGTCGTTTATAGGCTTATAGAAATCAAATTGTTGTAAGTGGGCTTCTTATCAAAAGCGGTTTCCCGTTATTGTTCCTGTAAATTTATCGCTTCAAGATATTTATGTAACCCTCAGATTTACTGTTTTCGTTTGCAAGATGTTCCTTAACAAAAAGAATGAAGTTAGGAATTCGGTCGTTGTCTGAAAATGGGACGTAACCATACGTATGACACATAAAGATTTGCTTGGAACTTCATGGTTTCGCTTTTTATGCCGTGTTCGGAATAGGAAACTTCTGAAGACGCAAGGTCTAGCCTAGATAATTTTAGGTTGAATTTCGATTGTCCAATATCGTGTCACAATCGACCAGAAATCCAACTGCCACATAACCCTCTAGGCCTAATTAGGTACCACAGCAGCACAGTCAGCAGTATGTGCTACCAACCTCTATAGCAGAATTGCAAAATTGTATTTAAGGGGCGGGGTGAGCAGGCGAAAGGTGTGGATAATCAGGGAGTTCCTCGAGCCCCTAACCACAATGTTCCCCCCGCATTTTAATTACGCCCCAGTTTTTACTCCATTGGTCGTTTACAATTAACGAACTCCTTGAATGGATGCATGCATCTCACTCCCTCCCCTAGTCAAAATTCCCCCTTCATAAAAACACTCTACCTTCCATATTGACAAACTTTTTACGGGCTCGGTCCCGCCACCCTAAGGCATCGATACTGTTGTAAGATGATATTAAGAACCTACATCAGTAACAAGGTGGAATAATGTTAGCATTTGCCTTTATTCCGTAAAGTCTGCAGCCGAAGATGTTGGTTAATTGTAGCGATACTGTAAGTGGGTCACAGTTTTGAGGTTAGATAAAGTAAGCCGTGTAACCCCATATGTTAGGGAACCGCTGCAGTAACCCGATACGTTGACATAATGTTCTAGTTAGGCCTACCCACGATCTAGGGTACCGTGCCTGTAACGAGGAGATTACAATTGATCAGAAGGAAAAGAACAAGAAATTGAGTCATGATAAGAAATGGAAAGAGCGTATTTGTGCTTCCGTTCATCCTTTACTCTGCGCAGTGTGGGGGTGGGGTGGGGTAGGGTGGGGTGGGTACGGCACTTTGAAATGTGGTGTAGAGGGGCTGTCTGAATATCCTGCCTTAATCATTACCAGATGTACTGTAGTAAGATGAGTGGGGTGATAGGCCTATTGGTGTGTTAGCCTTGGGGGAGGGGGAGGGGACGTATAACATCCACAAAGGTACTTGTCACGGCTACGTAGATCGGTAAATCTGTAATTACTAGGCTACAGTACCTTCTTGCATTTGTATCTTTTTACGTCTTTAGATTACCTTCACTCGCTTCACTGCAAAATTTATCAAACATCGCACATAATTTAAGCATCAGCAATGCATCTGTATGTGTCGGGCAGCTTATCAAAGAAAATGGTTTTAAAGTTATACCGTCAATATTAGTAACCACAAGCTGTGTACCTAGAATTATTTCTTGCATCATATTTTGTACTTTTATAATACCCTTGAAATTTTTTCCTACAATGCATATGAAATACATCCATATCGTCAGTAACGAAGCCAGTGAGTTAGCTTGACCCTTACCTAGGGTGACAACATGCTTATCCGGTGAGTCGTTGTCACCATGTACGTTCGAAGTCCCACCTATTGTTATGTTATGTTGCCTTTTGGGTTTTGACCCGACGCGCCGCTTCTTTAGCTCCCGTTCTGCCCTGGCCACCAATCATACATTGGGTGCATCTTTGCTGTAGAGGTCAGTGGTATTCTTTTTGAAGGTCCCTCTCTACAGTATGTAAGGTAATGTTATATGTCTTCAGTTAACTAACAAGTTTCCTCACGTCCTCAGGTGGACTACATGTCTACATATCTATATTTAACCTGGACTATAACTCCCCCTTCGCAAGACATGGAAGCAGATTTCCCGTTCATGTCAGTCTCCATAATTACT
Source organism: Holothuria leucospilota (assembly GCA_029531755.1). NCBI lineage: Eukaryota > Metazoa > Echinodermata > Holothuroidea > Aspidochirotida > Holothuriidae > Holothuria > Holothuria leucospilota. Next base: position 18,226,508 of record CM055981.1, on the reverse strand, counting down.
CTTTTCGGACAATTTTACCTTTTTAAGCCGATTATTCGATTGGTTTACATTTACAATTAACCGATAGACAATGGCACAATCACTGCAGATAATTTCAGTGACCGGTTGGAGAACATTTCTGTGGTGAATTTTCAGCTCGTTTCTGTGAATGAGTTTCGATTTTGTTTGCCATGTGTGATTGTAGTAAATAGTTTTTAAATATAAGTTATGACAAATAAAATAATTTCGATTTCATTTCCGACTCACCACACATTCAAAAAATGTTTTATATAAAAGTATGCAACTAATACTACTTCAGGCCTGTGAAACCACGTCAAACTCTTGGTCAGAGGATTGTGAAAATTCTGAAGTTTTTAAAGAAAAGTCTGCTAACTATCTCAAACTACAGACGGAAAACTGAAACTACTCTGAATTGGAGTTGAGACCCCAAAAGGACACGACACTTCACGAGAAGCCTTTGGACAGCTTTGTGCGTCATGCCAGTGCAAGTACTATTCAATTAGAGTGGTATCATTAATTCCTATATGAGCTAATCCATGTGCCCTTTAACCATTTTAGTATTATCACTCGAAGAATGGAGCAGTTGTGAAGTGAAGGCCCTGAGAACAAACCGGCTGGATAAGGTATGTGACGTCATTGCTGCCTGATTACTTGATTAGACACTTAGAGAGAGCAGGTGGAATTCAAACAGTTAACAATTAAATCAGAAACGTTGCCATCTGTTCAGGTTTGGAGGGTGGGGGAAAGGGGTGAGGCAACCTGTTTGGAGGGATATTGTTAGAGATCCATTATTAGTGCCTGAAACAGAAATTATCACTCCAGAATGCCCTCATGGTTTTTGCCCATTGAAATATTCCAGCACATACGCACAAATGACAGTACACCCGTGAACATTTACTCACTAGGGCATTATAAAGGTTTACTTATGAGGCAACCAGTAGAGACTGCGCTGACTCAGTTAAATCTTACTTATTCTCATACATAGATTACATTAACTTTTACCTAGACTGCAGGTCTGAACATAGCGACATGCATATAACTTTTTTCTTTGACATGGTTCCGCGTTATCATAGATGAATGGCCTACAGAATTACTCATTCAGTGTATCAAAACGAAAGTCAGGAGAACCTATTATATTGGACCCTGTGGGCTGCTCAACGCTTCATCATCTCTGGGACGTTGCCTTGATATGTCTTCTCGAATATCGCCTTTTTCTAGTATGTTTTTGGTTTTCGACTCTTCCAACTTGCCTCGGCCGTTCAATAATATTATTTCTCATTTTTCCCTTCAAATTAAGTGAAACCTTTGTTGACATTTATGTATACAGATCTGGTAACATGAGTTGATGTATGTCACTAAATTATCACAGAGAACATTGCTCTTCAAACCTTTGGGAATCACCTCAAGGTCTTTCAACACTACTGCTACAAAGGTGGCATAATCATGTCAATACGACCAAACCTCTTTGGTATCCGTTTTCCTTCTGGAAACCAGCGTTTTTTTTTTTTTATCTCAAAAGACATTCTAAATTTCATTTTAAAATTCATGATGTCTTTTCGAAGCTATATCTATGCGGAACTTGTTTTATTGACGCAAGGCTCCGCACAAACCTGCAGTAACGCAGCCGATAGCCGAGTAGAGCGATACAATAATTAAGCGCTGGTGTTGTAAGGCCAACGAATTCATTTACATGTAAAGCACCACGCTGGCTTCTGAGATAAATGTGATTAAAATTTTCCTGGTCGTGGAAGCGCACATGATTGGTGGTGTTAATATATTAAAGTGGTAATATGGAATTTGCCTAGCGTTGGACAATCTCTCTAAGTGTGGCAGGATATGCATTATAAGAAGTTATCATCTCAAAACTTAGTTTTAGCCATATTTTTCCCTCTCTTTTTGTGGCAAAATGTAAAATGAGCTGTTGAATTGAACGAAATATAAAGCAAAATGACATAGCGTAAGCATTGATTTGCTATCGATAAATCCGTTGTTGTAAGTCCTGGCTATGCCTCTTACATCCTTCATGTGTAATTCGCCAAAATACAATTGCAATATGGACACACTAGTACTGCTTTAAACAAGGTGGTGGCGCTAGACATATATAGCTTACACATTAGCCTATTATGAGTTTCAAGTATTGCCGTCAGTTAGGAAATATTGGGTGGTATCATTTAAATAATCAACTTTAATGGTAATCATCAAAATATTGTTTGTTTGAACAATAAACTTAAACCTGTACATATCAAATGATCACATGACATAGGTTATATTCCCATCCATGCCCGAAAAATGTCAGACGGTCAGAAAGTTACGTTCTTGGTTACAGCCAAACGGTAGGCGACAAAAAAGGGGGGGGGGGGAGGGAGGTTGTGAAAAGCATCGTTTACTGTGGTAATGGCTACTTTTATTTACTGGAAGACAAATTTAGGAGACGACTTTCAAATGAGATATTTTAGTGAAAGAGGAAGTATGATAGGCCACATTTAAGCCTGTATACTTCATGATGATTGACACCAAGAAGGTGCTCCTGCTACATCTCGAAATGCCATAATTAAACTGAAAAAGTTCTGAAAAATCAAGCATAATTGTTTTGAACATTTTGAATAAATTAGAAAACTCCCCAAAAGAACATTTTGAGGTTTGGAAACACTGAGACAAACGACTTCCTGTTCTTACCTATTTAGCAAATGACGTTATCAGGAAGTCCCGTTGACGTCTTTAGTTTACCGTGGCATGTTTGTACTAGTTCCGGGTAAATTAAAACTTGAAACAACTACTACCACATGTGATTACCTTCGAAAAGTTCACTTCATACATAATGTGGTTGAGTATATTTGACGTAAATAAACAAGAGGGCTACTGTAGAATCCAGATGGGTGACCCGTCCCCCTCAATTGTCAATGCCAGACATGTACAGACTGATATAAATGTCGAAAGATAAGAGGAAACCATTCCCACCTTTTCCCTTCCTTCCCGATCCTAACATATTCTACAATCAGATCTATGAAGACTTCTACTATTAAAATGACGTAAAACTTATTTTGGAAGATCGTCTACAATACGTTTTAATTATGTGAGTGCTTCATCATACTTTCAAAAAAAAAAAAAAAACACCATTCCTGTGCCGTTATACCGTATGGCATTGTCATAAAATGGAGTTATACCAAGAAACCGCCAGACAGTTAACAAATAGATGAGTTAATATTGTTGGTATAGTCTATCTGCATTTTGTCTTTACATCTGTTTACTCAAGATTTAGCTTTTCCGTGACCTTCTACGACTTTCAGTTCAATATGCGTTAAGTAGATTTTACTGTTTGCTTACTAAACCTGATGTAGCCTACGTGGCCGACTCTCTGGTATTATAATCAAGTGACTGTGTGGATGACTTTAATATCTTTTCGGTAGTACCGGTTGGTTTGTATAATCAAATGTTGACCATCTACAGATGCCGTCCAGCCGGAAATTAAATTGATTACAGTGGAATGAAACTCAATGTCAAATGTGTGATTAATCAATACTAGCAAAAGTATAAATCTAAGGGGGTCTTATATTTTATCCGTAACTCACACATAGACATATACTGGTGCCAGCTTGAAGTCGGAACATGCTCCACTTTTCGAAGGCCCATCCCGCACACTCAGTCCCTTTTATCAAATTGCATGTTACTTTCGTCCGTGTGATATACATTATTTTGCTTCTTTTGTATTAATAAATGATTTGATTCATCTTAATGGCAACATCATCAGGACGTAGCCCTGTGTGTGTCTAACCAGGTACAGCAGTTGCCACCAGCTAAATAGAGCTTGATTTCTGTCATTCAAAATTAAATGTTCAATAGCTGGATCTCTCAGATCGTTTCGAACCTTTCCGCAGTATAGGTTGGTCCTGAGGTCTCTTGATCCCCTTTATCTTGTTTGATTATTAATCTTAGTAAGATGTAATCTATGTTTCGCTTAAGGGAGCATATTCTTGTTGATACGTATAGCCAAAGGCCCATGGGAAGGATTTCCACAGGGGTGGGGATAACAATCATGACATGTATTTTGCCCTTAACATAGAGTGTCGGTGCGAGGAGGTGATACCCGCCCTGGTCAGTGCTCAGAAAAGATTTAATTTTTTGCCCTGAAACTGACATTCTTTTTGCTCTACGCGGGGAGGGGAGAGGCTCCCACCCCAAGCCCCCGCATCCAACGCCTGTGCGTTTGGTGTGCGATCAGACAATAAACTTCCCCATTTTGAGTGTTACATTGATTGGCGGGGAGTTTTTGCCAAAGTTCATTCTTCCGAAGTTTTCTCCATAAATCTTATCCATCTATACCAAAGGATCTTCATGGGTCTGCAAAATTTAAATGTGTATCGTAAAGAGAATAAGTTTGAGCATTCAGCCCGAGTAATATTCCAGATACAGTGTATAGTGTCACTCTTTAGCCCTGAGAATATCGGGTTTTTTTATGAAGTGGTCTCTTTAAATTTTCTGTCGCATTATTTAACTTGAAATGCAAAAAGCTAGAGAACGTTAATTAACTCGGTCGAGCGTTTGTTGTAACATAGTTTTGCTAAAATTTGGAGTCAAGTTAATTCCAACAAAATTGAGAAACAATTTGGCGGTCGGTATCAGGCGCGGATCCAGACATTTCGAAAAGGGGAGCTGAAAGTCCCCTTGAATATTCTCCTAGATTAACGTTATGCTAATTTTCGCGTACCGGTATTTGTTATTGTTGATGTGGCGAAAAGGGGGAGGGGGCGAAGCCGGGGGTGCCCCTCCACGCCTGGGTATTGTACATCTAAATATCCAGGTGCAAAGCCCTCCAACTGCTCTACTTGTCAGAAGTTTGGTTGTTTTGAAGTCCTATTTGCTGTTACCAACCTTACCAGCATAATAAAGACCACTAACCAGTGCTAGTACAGTAACCTTGTCCTTGATATATGAATAAAAGAAACTCGTTTACAAAGAAACCACCGTTTCCTCAAGTATGGTAAGGTTATTAACATAATGTGTCATGAAAAAGTACTCCAAGTTGATGACCTCTGCAGACGAAGTGTATTGTACTGACCGTATAATTGTGACTCTGCTGAGTCAGAAAAAGTATGTGTTGGCAACCTTAACATGTAAGGAAAAAGGAATCTCTTAGATGGAATGCCACTTCTGACGTAGTTAATGTGATAGGAGCGAATACACTCATGTAGGCTACTTTTTTACCTCTAACCGATTGGTTTTATTTACATGACAGAAGATATCCACAGTATATGTTGTGAAGTTATTATTTCATCCCTGAGTGACGGTCAGATTTCCGCCTTCCCATTTGCCCCAAGTGTTGTGTGTTTTGTTCAATCAGGGAGTTCGTTAAATTAACGATGTATCCGTTCCGCGGAAATTGTAGCAAGTTTAAGGTAAACTAACACATCCTTAGCACCATTCACTGTGGGGGTTCAGGTGAACTGACCTATATGGGTCAATCTACTATGGATGGTCATCTGAAATAAGAAGGTACAGGTTTTGCTTGCTTGGCGAAGCATATGACCTCTTTCCTATTTTCTGACTAGTTAAGGAAACAGAAAAGCGGGCATAAGTTAACCACCGATGACTGTTTGCTTTCCGACGTATGTAGGGAGGAGACCCCGTTCTTGGAAACTCAAACATCTGGGAAAAGATAGTACACACTCAACAGTTTTGAAAGGATATATAAATCCTACATTGAAGTCATCTTCGATTCAAGATAAAATACGATCTTCAAAAGAGCAAAAAGGAAATGTTCTAAGGCTATCAAAGTATCGGCATTCAGAATTCACTGGTAGACTGATGGAGGACTTGAAGCAAGTCCAGTATGGCTTTAAGAAGGACAACTTACGATGCATAACTTCATTTTGTATGATGAAATTTATACTTGATTGAAAGATATGGAACGGTTGATGATTTCTCAAACTTATCAACGTGAAAAATAACTAAATTTGAAGGAAACTTCACAGTTTTTAGTGAATGAAAGAAAATAATGGAGATCGATTATAAACACAGTTTACAAAGAAAATGAACAAATGGTTGTGTCTCTTTGACATCATTAAAGACTTACTACAAATCATCATTTCTCAAAATGGCGGCCTCTGTTTCAGCCAGAAAACGACATCTCGAAGACAAAATGAGAGATGAAGTCATTTTGTTGTCGTGTATTTCATAATTTGTTGCTTTATCATATGCATCTACTGAGTAGTTAGGGTTTGCTTGTTCTACAAGCTGGGAGCGTTTTCTTCATTCCATGAGGCATAACTTCTCCAGTTTACCTGCTTACGTGTCAAAAAGTGGTTTGAACAAGTTCCCCATTCCCAGCAGTCTCACCAACAAACGAATGCTCATTTCAAATGTTTTATCATTTTCCTGCTACACTTAAGAATATATTTGATCTGCGGGATTTCCCCGCTAGTGATATGGGCGATTGTGCCTGCATGCACGCAGGGTGATATTCATATTGGACTTCTCCATTATGCTTTCTTATATTTAAATTAACAAAGTTAAAACAACATCACGACGTGACATTAAATATCAGCACATCATATCTTGTCATTGATAACAGATTTTTTTATCATTGTTAAGTCATTCATTTTCCCCAACAGACCCTGACAATTACACTTTACATCCCCAAAATATTGTACATAACCTTATGCATATGACGTCATACAGGAGAAAGTGCTCCTTCTTTTGGAGGAAAAGCGCGTATCATTGCAAGTTACACCAACAAATGCAGACAGCTGATTTGTCAGTCCATCGTATACGCGCGTAAGTCTACTACACGCTCGTGCAAATCTACACCGTTCGTGCACGTATGTGCTTAATTGTTTTCCTCCACCCTGATGTCGCGTGACGTCAATTCATAAGGTCTATTTTACATTACAAAAGTTATAAATGTTGCATCAAAAATAAAAATTTAGATGAAGAAATTATTCGTTAGCGTCAAAACAACTAATTTCTTTTTGTGTAAACTTTTGTTCTTGAAAATAAAGTTACCCAGCTGCCAAATTTTGAGTTGCGTAAATATTCCAGTGTCTGGGGAAATTTAATTGATTTTGTGGCGTCTGGTAAGTTATAAAAATTTTATGCTGTAACAGTCTTGATATACCGTTTTGTAGAAATTAAGGAAACTTCTCCGGATGTTTAAGTTAACATTCGCAAAAAGTAAGTAATTATAGGGAAATACCGCGTTTGTAAGACACAAAATGTTCTTATCTTTAACATCAAGATTTGTAGATGAAGAATGAAACGCAATATAAAATGATGTAGGTGGCGCTACTTAATTTTGCGTGAAAGGAGGTAATCACAGACAGAAGTTCACTGCTTTGTATCCCATGTATAATTTGTTCACCCAAACTTTCAAAGCTTCAAATGATATCACAATCATTAGTCTAGAAATGTGTAGTATTTTGGGGAGGTATTCACTACCCTATAAATGTGTAATATCTTTGGGAGTTAAAGATATTGCCAGAGTATTGAAGTGGTGAGACTGAATGGTTTAATAATGATAAAGCCATATTCTCGTCTGTGTCATGTTACCGTAATGCAAAGCAAACAATAATTCCCTTAAAGTAAGCAATACGCGATCATCTCAAAGACGTTTATAAGCTAGGAGCGCACTGTATTGGAGCATAGTTAATAGACACATATGATTGGAGATATGGTTGTAATCGGTTGTTTTGTAATAGTTATTAGTGATTCAGTAAATGACTTAGAGTTGCCAATTGCCTTGCCTTGTTCATGTATGCTGTCATGAGACACGGAGGTTTAACTCTTTCTCCACAAACTTGGTATTGACAGGTTGACTTGTCATTAAATATAGTTGGCATATTGTCACCTGCATCTTTAGTTGGACCCGTCAAATCTGTAATTAGTCGGCAATTACCTTTAATTAGATACAAAGTTCTTGTTTTACCATGTGACTGATGTTCTGGCTCCTTAGATCGCCAAGAAGTGTCAAAGTTCTTGTGTTTTATCTTGATGTTACAATTAATTCGACACATGTCTCCTACTGTTCAAGAACACGACGGTCGTTTTCCTTTTCCATAAGTTCATTTAGGGAGCAGTAGAGTATTTTGATAAACTCTGCATGGACATATCACCTCAAACGTTAAGTCAGGGTCGATGTGGAAATCTTTTTTGACCCCAAATTTCGTCCCTTCAGTTACTTTAGTTAAAAGTCCACACCTGTAAATGCACAAGTTAAGGTTTTAAGGCTTACTTTGTGAAAGTTAGACTGCAGCCATGGCTATTATGTTTTCAGATAGTCCTTTCGAAAACTCAACTACTAATGAAAAATGCAGTGTTTGTTAAAGATACGTCTATTCAAAAGACGCATGTATGTAAAGTAATTTTATGACAACAAGTACTGTATCACTATTGCCTAACTTCATTTTGCAACCATTTCTTAAATGCTACCGAACGTTTCTACGACAACTGCCAACCATTATCAGAGATCTTAATCTTGTTGTGTGAATAGCTTTCTTATTTGGCAAATGGGCAAGTCACCCATAAAGAGCAAGCCGACCACAGCAAGGTACGCTTGAATGAATTCAGCACTTTTGCAAATAACTCTGTACAGGAACGTATAAGGTATGTTTTTCATGGAAAGCCAAAAGTTTAATAAATATAGGTATTAGGCTTCGCATGATTCGTCCATACTGTAGAGGTTACTCCAAAAGTAAAGGACAGAAATCAGTCAGTAAACCTAAATTCAACCTCAAGCAATCAACGCGCATATGACAGCACGGTCGGAGTTTTCACTTTTCTGTTATGAAGTGCAGATCTGTATATACACCCAACTGTTTCTGTTTTAGGTCTGTTCTATTTACTACCACTTCCGTTCAAAAACTATTTTTACAGTTTCTTTCGGCGCCCTGTTGCGATTTCCCATCGCACCTGCTTATTAACAGCACATACAGCTAGAGCTCGACCTGTGTATCAAACATGATCTTCAAAATTTCCTTCCACGTCATGATCTGGTGAACAACAAACCTGCGACCTCATCTAAGTCGTAGTTTTCAAAAATAAACCTTTAGTATCGGGTGTTTGCAAAGCCATTTTACGATTGTTGGTTGGCAGAAAGGCTCCATACGGTATAAATGTCTTAAATGGTGTAGGGGCGATATGGTATGTGCATAAATATTAAAGTATTAAAAGATGGGGAAATGTCATTACGGCCATAGACACGAGGGCCATTGACCCGAGTGAACCCATTTCTTCCTTTTGTTGTGACAGTTATTCATAAAACAAAGTGAAACAACCACCAGAACAACAAATTGTGGTAAAACCATCTTTTTTTCTCACACACCGTGAACGGAAGTAACCAATACAAAAAGAGGTGACGGTTAAAGTTGAACCATATGCACCTGGCCACTCTATGTCACTGGACGCCAGTTTCCTGCTGTACCAATAAGGTGCGAAAATAATGGTGCGGATGGTTTTGTAATCAGTTCTGTATTCGTGGCTTCACAGTCTGACTCGATTACCGTCGGTATAAAAAGTAAAGGGTAATAATGCAGTGGCCTCTGATAACCTCAACCTACCAAGAAGAGATATGAATCCGTGGACCAGTTTTGATCGGTCGGTTTGACTTATCTAGAGTAGCAATGAGCAGTAAAATTGCTTGTACAGATGCTTGTTTCTTGTCTTACATGTTATTATTTTGCGCTTGTCGTATAATTTGAAACCAGAATTGGTCTGGTAATGACATGTTTGAGGTCATTGGAAAATTTCAGCACAGCTTATTAATTAGGTCTGCGCTTCTTCACATGGTCGACGTTTCAAGAATTAATAATTGAGACATACCTAAATTAAAGTATTTGGAATAAACAAACAAGATTGCTACTCGCTTGCGTTTAACATGTGTACAGAAACAAACGGAAGAAGAAACCTTACCATGATAAAGGGCTTTGATACTACTCAAAAGCGTGGAATGAAACGTCAGAGTCGTGATTTTGTAGTACATTAACAGTAAACAATCCGTCCTGCCAGATTGCCGGAAAGTACATTTCGAAACTTTAGAAAGAATCACAAGGAAAAAGACGTTTCTGTTTCATTGCAATAGCATTATAGTGAATTGCTTTAAAAAGGGGTAGGCCTACACCATTCTGTTACACTAAGATTATCAAATGCCTGTTGCAAGATCTCATGTCTACTTCTGTTTCCACTTTCGCCAGCTTTTCGCTTATTTCTGGCTAATATTACAGACTTGGGATTGATTAAATTATGAAGAGCTGGTAATTCTTGGGTATACCTACCCCCTTTTCTTTCGTCGATTTACAGTGATAAAGCTTTAGGTCCTAGTGACCGTAGGTTTAGTTCATTTGCTTCTCTGCCCACGATGAGCTGCTCTGTACAGCGTACTCGAAAAAGAACATCCATGTCAATTGTTCTTCCATTAACTGACCATACCCTTAATCAGACGTTTCTGGCGCACAAGAACGGATCCCAAGATGGGCTAAAATTTGAACTTAAGAGAAGCTTTAGTAAGCCATTTAAAGAGAGAGAGAGAAAAACGAAATTGATGTAAACAATTCACCGAGAAAGGCTTTGCAAAGTCAACTGATAGTTCAACTAGTACTGTGATGTAAGGTGGTTTGCCGAAAATCAACTTGAACCTTATACTTTCTTGGAAGGATGTACTTCAATTGAAAAGTAACATTTAAATGTGTAACGATGGCGCGTGGTCTAATAATGATCATCTGCAGAACTGCAGCAAAACAACAAGAACTTTAAGAGACCAGTATTCTGGGTTGCGTGACCCCTTGCGGGTGACGTGTCCACGGTGTCCACGGTTCCTAATTTCCTTCATGGTGAGATTTTTGCTAACCTTAGTACCCTTGGACTATTCAAGCCACAACGGTACACACGTCTTACAAAGGTCATTTGCCGACTGCCATTATAGGTTACCCTTTCCACCACAAACCAAAAGGTGATCATGAAAATTTAATACTTCTTAATTAACTTCATGGAGGATATAGAATCAGGCTTGTATCAACCAAGCGTGTCCTTAACAGGTTATGGAGGGAATTTCTGGATGCACTTACCCAAATAAAATGAACATCAGAGGAATGGGAAGACGTAGTGGTAAAATCTACAGCTCATGTTTTTCAAAAGTAGATGTGGTAACGTGTGTAGTAAACTCCATGATAAAAATAAAAACGTGTTTCTGCAGTCTGCATTTGCCTATGATGACATCAAGATTATGGTATGAACTGCATGGGCGCAAAAATTGGGGATCTTGGGTGCTATTTGCTTATTTGCTTGGAAAGTTTAGTCTTTTCTTTTGAGGAAAATTGTAGCAATTGAACGTAAAGTGGTTCTTTGGTACATGAATTCTTGAAAAAAATTGTGGGAAATTTGACTTGCTTGAAGGGAAATAAACAGTCTTTCCAGCCCTGAACGAGCTGAATTATTTTAGCTCACATATATTATGGATTCATGTAGTTGTTTCAAAATTTTCAAAAGTTTCGGCTCTTACGCCTTTCACTTTTGAAAAAAATTGTGGGAAATTTGAATTGCTTCAAGGGAAATTAACAGTCTTTCCAGCCCTGAACGAACTGAATTATTTTAGCTCACATATATTATGGATTCATGTAGTTGTTTCAAAATTGTCAAATATTTCGACTCTTACGCCTTCACTCTTTCCCATTTGTAATTTAGTGAGAATGTATTGTGAATTTAAACTTGTTTATTGTGCTCTCGAAAGATCGTGAAGTTTCAGAAATGAACAATGCATTGTGCAAGCGCTGTTCGTTACCAAAACAGAATTTCTACCGCCATTTTTAATAGTTTAAACAATGTGTACTACCATCACAAAAATGAAAGATTTAGTGTAAGCATTGCAATGCGTAGGGAACACAGCATATGTCTGCCCACTCATGGTGTTGAAGGACCGTAGTCATCCAAAAGGTGCATGATTACTATATTCGTCGATTTCCAAGACACCCATGGCCTGCAATACAACTGGTGCAGCTACTTAAGGCAGAGGATCATCGAGTTATTCATATCGATTATAAGTATAGGACCTTTGGTCGATGCGTGATCTGAAAGACACCCATGGTGATAAATATGAGAGCACAGTCACTTTTTCGGATCGTCTTCATGTTGATACTCGATATCCTGATTCTATTAGAGTGAGGGGCGTTCTCCTTTCACTGTTGTATGGTAATAACGAATTGACATTTTGATCATACGAACTCTTCATGTTGGGTTCGCTGGTGATGATACAGCGGCTATATAGGTTGGCCTTGTGCCATGCTGCCTTGAACCTTTCAAACATTGTCCCGATAACTTCCCCACCATTTCCTGTTTTGAGAAACAGTTGGATTAAAACCGGAGACACTTGTTTTAATGTTCGAATCTCATTAAGAAAACGAATGTTGATGCAAAAATGTAAATGAAACGGGCAGCAGCCGCCGACACAGAATTTTGTTTTAATGAATCCCCACGGTTGTGGTTAATATCACTTTACATCTATGGCACATGGGGCTACATATAACCATATTTAAAAGGCTAACGTAACTTAGGATAGGTTATAAAAAGGGAGACAGAATGGGTTAGCCGCAAAGGAATACTAGGATCCAGCGGTATGGCGAAAAATTGACCGTTCTTATAATACAGAACGGTTTTCAGTGGTGCACTATGGAATATATGTAAGCTTATTTCAATGCCCATAAAAGAAGGAGTTTGACCAACGAATGAACTTCCTGCCTATCGTTTTGCTAACATGCAATTTATTTTTCTTAATGGGTGCAGAAACTGCAAGCCAATTGCTTCGCTATTGTCACGTTATAATGTGGAAGCAGGTGAAATTTACGCTTTGTGCACAGTCTTAGCTTACCTGCTTGGTACAATCCCGTGAACCGCTGTGTACAGAGGTAAAGTGAATAGTTCTGTATGGTGACCTGAGTAAGCAGCAACAAGTTTAAAATCTGAAGTAGTTGTCACTTATGTGAGAAAAACAAACACTCCCGGTTGGTGCTTCAAAAAGGTTCATGTAGCTTGTCGCCTCCAATTGTGTACACTTCACAAGTGAATGTCTATACAACCTGGTGTCGTAGACGACACGCGTAGACTACAAGACTCATGTGCTTCTCAATAGTCTTCCAATAGCCCTCCTGAAGAATACTTGATAGGCCTTTATTGATACATCGGATTTTACGGGCCAATGATCATTATAGTGGTACGTCATACCACGGGGAAATTTGTCGTATAACCGATGTTTGACCCTAGAGAAGTATTGACTTTGATAGGCAGTTGCCTATTACACTGCTTAAAACATTTTAAAGATTATGATGCCACCCCAAACTCATTTAGAAACATCAGCTTCATCTTACAAATCTCTTATTTTCCTTACAAGTATCTTTCATGATGTTTCTAATCATAAATATTGAATTTTAAAGGTGAACCAATAGGACATTCTGCATGATTTTACAATTCAGTAACAATTTTCTTTCACTAATCAAACCGAATCATTCATGAATTTGTATATCAGCTTATACTGGCAAGTTGGGATGATTGCAGTTTTCCCTTTGAATAATGCACGAAAACTACTTTAAAAGCCTTAAGCCAAAGTTTTCCTGTTAAACGCATAGCGAGTGACACACCTTATGATTTGTTTAAAGAAAATATTTTATGAAAAAAGCATTAAGATGTAAAGTTTTCAGTATACCAGTAGAAAAAAACGATTTAAGGTGGCATTGCTTTCATCAAGGTCAGAGCTTACCACAGTCCATTGAAGGAAGTCAAAATTTAAGCCGCAATAGCCAAGTCATGAATTCATTTGGTCCGTTCTGAAAGTAGCACCTCATTCAATGAAAACAATGAGCTGAAATGACAACAAGAGCATCAAGAAGTTGTAATATTCATGGATTTGACGAAGCTCACTTATCCTCTTATTTATGAGCTTACTATCCCCATCACTTACACTTTTTATTTAACGTCAGTCCTAAAAATGTTGTTTGCTCCAAATGATAAATTACAGTTTTGTGGTCGAATTTTGTTTAATTTTTAAATAGTTCCAGTTTTCTTTTGACAGAAAATGAAATACCTTACAACATTTCTGTTCAAATTGCGGGACTTTACCTAGAGGGTCAATAGGCCCGGTAATTACCTCTTTAGTACCGTACACTCTAAGAACACAGTTGGGTAAAAATTTAATCAACACAGGCAGACTGGGAACGAATGTGACAGTACTGGAATTGGTGGAAGTTTACTCAACGGATTATGTAAGTCAACGTTCTGGTCAAATATCTTTGCCACTCAGTTGAGAGTTGTGTACAGCCTCTCAGTAAACCCATTAATCATCACTTGTTTTGCAAACTCTACCCAATTTCAGTTTCTTCACATACGTCCCCATTGTTGGTGAATTTTAACGAACTGTTTTAGAATGTAAATCTGCCACGGTCTCGTTGCAGTTATGCTGTTTGTCTCTCAGTATGAAGGGTTGAGCCTTCATGAAACGATCTTTGTTACCACACTTAAAGCTCCTTTCTTCATCTTGCTTTTTTTAAAATATGACGTAAAGACTTTTGGCGGAAACTTAAAAGAATTCTCAATAGTTTTTAACTTCGGTGATATTATAGCCTGCCAAGATATGTTCTTAAAATCGAATATTAAATCCTGAAAAAGATATTTTGTTGATAAAGTCTCCATTAGTGCAATTTCGGGACCATTAAGAGACTAAAATATGTTAAAATTAGTAAATAAGGATAAGTACTTTAAAGACACAATAATTATTTGACAATTTGTTGAACAGAATAGAACCTTAGATCAGGGAAGGTATTTCTATAACGGTCAAAATATTTCTAACGTTAAATTATTATTTCAGCCTATGTAGGCTAAAAACGTAAGGACTATACACTCGTGAAACACGTTACACTTCTTACCCCACATAACACGTACTTACCTAATACACGATCACACAATGAACAAACTGTACATTTTGAAAGAGTATACTTATCAACTGTTAAGTGCATATTTGCATACTTGCATAATTATTTTCCCCATAACGCTATTCTTTCAAAATTTTCTCCTCAGCGATAGAGTTTTCAGCAGTATGCCTACCTGCTTTTTGGTTTGGATTGACCTATCATGTTAACTGATAATTCTCAACTTCCAACGAATATGACCGAATTTTGTGTATAACTAGTCTGCTCACTGTTTGCTCTCCTAATGGAAACTTCACTTTTTCTGGCTTTTGGATACATATGAAGCCTAGGCATATTTACAATCTGTCACTTGTACTGATGTAGGCTGAGAGCCAGTTTTAATTGAATTTTAAAGGTCAACTTACATGTTTGCCTCTTAGATAACATAACCCGCTATAGTTCCTATTCTGTTACATTACATTGAATCTAATTGTTAAAAAATCGTTATAATTTGATTATGGATTCAGTAGAATTAACAGTTTAACATCGTAGAGAGATTTTTAGCATTCTGGTTTTATCTACTGAATCATCTCAGTTTATATTTTACCAGTTTTGAAGGAACAATTACAGCTGATGAAGAGCCTGTGGTAAACTAAACTAAGTATACCCCATACATACTATGCAATCATCAGTTGAAACGTTCGATTACATTGCGAAGTTCCACAATTCTAAACCATATTTTGGAAACTGGAGATGGTGGATTACAAACTATGAGGTGTTTATAAATTTTCAGTCTTACCTTTTAATCCGTAGTAATTCATTGGTCATTGGGGTTTTTTTTATTTCTTTGCTACCTGTCGCACGAAAATATCAATATAGTTCAAACACTCTGCACTCTCCCAAGCGTCATCAGGTAAACTTACCAAAGTCTGTGTCATTTAGGCCCGTGGCCAGACAAGGAACAGTTATCAGGGATTGAGATATGTTAAGATGTTATAAAGCAATAGTACTTTTTGTCCTCACAAATTTTAGGAGGGCAAAGATATTTCTAGTGGAGATGGGGGCTCCACCCCCCTTGACAGCACGCCTGATCCTACAACCATGTATATTTAGTATAACTGAACCATGCATAATAACCAAAAGTATCGCTAGACACCTTGCAGGTTAACAAATAACGCAATTCAATTCCTCTGAATGTAAAAAAATGTAAAATGGAATAACCACCGTGATTTGACGTTTTCAGTGTTCCTTTCATAAATGCAAAGAATACAGGCTACGCGTGATATCATTGCGTTTTTAAACGCGTTACTCAAACGCGCCAAACATTAAGTTGTTAGAAGTGTGCCTTTCAACTTGGAATCGTTTCGAAAAGTTATTAAGAGGTTGAATACATTATATGTCTATTTTTTGACCAAACTCAACTTAGAAAAACCCAAATAAACCAAAAATTTGGATGGGAATAACCAGGGGCTTAGGCTTTATGGAATTATGTCGGAAGGGTACGACCAAGAAAGTAGATGAATAGCGAATACTAATATGTTCAAAAGAGATAGAAAAACGCTTGTAAGGAGTGGGGTGCTCACATCTGTCTGTCAAGGAACGAAACAGCAGTAATTCATGTTTTCAAATTGTTGCAATGAAAAACCTGGCCTTGCTCTTCCTTTGTATAAGAAACTTGTACAAAAAACAACAAAAACCGAAACATTGTGCTTAACATCTTAGCACTGAGCCTTTTAAGTTGGTGGTGAGTAATTTTATTTGGCCATATATCTACATTAGACCTACATATTTCCGACAACATTTTATCCCATTTCAAACTTCATTGGCTGGTCTCAGTGCTTAATTAATCTGTGCTCTATATTTGATCGTATAGGCCTTTTCCTGTATCCTAACGGTAAACCGAATGGAAACAATGGTATGAAACAAGGCCTTGAAAAGAAAGTAGCATTCAGCAATTTAAAAATGTCAGGATCCTGAACCATACAGCTCTGTACAAAATTTGTCACATCACTTTTAAAATGTTCCACGATTCGACTACAGCTGTCGTTGAGTTCTTTTATGCCTTAAAAGAGCAATATTCTGCGTCCCCTGCCGCAGTGTAAAGTGCATAATTCAAAGGAAGATATTAGTTGCCTCTGAACTGTAAATAGCGTATACTTCGATGAATTTGATAAATTCAATTTGGAAATCGCCAATTTCTTACTGTGTTACCATGGCGTTAACAGCAGCATTAATCGGACTAATTTGCTAGTTTCGCGTTGTGCTCTCAACAGGGTATTTTGCCTATTTTCCCGCCGCTCCAGTGACTTTAGTTAAGAAATTCGGTGGATGCGTCGCCTTAACGCCTGCGTGGATCCCGGCCAGGCGGCCTCCTTTGAACATCCGTATAAAAAGTTCATTTGCTCAAAGGGTGCACAATTTCCACTCACATGCAGATTAATAGAATACGTCAGCTTGGACGGATTCGCCGTTGGATCTCATCTATTTTAAAAAAAAATCATGGCTTCATTGAGGAAGACCTATCCGGGAAGAAACCAATTCAATGAAAAAGCTTCTGTGGATTCGGTTGTCGTCGAAATCTCGTTCCCGTAATGCACGTCGCCCTAAAACGGATTAAAGGGAACTTTTGTGATAGTGGTTCCAAATGATGCAGGCCTACCTGAATTGTTCACAAACTGGTAGGAGAACTGATGTACGAGTGAATTACCATGTATGAGACATGGGCTGCATGCTGCTTCGGTCGAATTTGATCGCTTTGTAATCTTGGAAATAAATGAAACACACAGAAACTGTTCCATCTTAGTATCGATAAACAACAAATTATAAAGCTAGTGCAACAATGCAATGTTCCTAGATTGCTGTAGACATCAGTATCAAATATACTCACCGTAGGTCACATTTATATATCTTAGTCACATATACGTCTTTGGAGTTCTTATCAGGGATTGAAGAAAAATCGTGTTGGTTGAAAACGCGGTCTATCAATCCTAACAAGTTATTTCATTTCAGATATATGTCGCTTAAAAAGAAGTTGAAAAGCTAGCAAGACAATACTAAACACTGCATCATTTGATTACCTATCTTAAAGGACATACGCCAATATTTTAAAACTGGTTTTAAATTTTGAGGACAAGAATATCGCTAACTCTATACATTTTCATAATTTTGTGTCGGTTCTTATGACTAGGTATCTGTACTTTGTAGAAAAACTCCAATTTTAGTTCTAAAAATCTGTAAGTAACCTATACCCTGTATAAAGACCTCGTGAAGAGCATCACAGTTATATGGTAGGCTCTTCTTTGGAACCATGCATATTTTCACATCTTTAGATTGGCAAAGGCAATAAAATCAAAATTTTCGGGGTTACCCAATCATTTTTGTCGGTAACTTTTCACTCATATGTTACATTGCACCTCTGTGTAGTAATGTAGTTGAATGCAGGCCGCGTGATAACCGAGTGCTAAACGACACGAGGCACGAATTTGTCCATTGGCCATCATATGTTGCTGCTTTCAGCTTATCGAGGAAGAGAATGTCTCAAGTTTACCCTTTCTGCAAACAGAGAGGGAGTTACAGTAGTATTGTTAAGAGTGGTTTACTACTAGGCCCTGGTTACCCCGAGGTTATCAAGGCACAAATCACATCTACTTTGTGATGTCTGCATACAGAAGGGTGGTCTTTAGGATGCAGTTAATCACTCAAATAGGCCACACAAACTGTATATAGAAAACTCGACATTCGACTGTGGTAAGTGGTTTACCCACAACCTTTGGCTAACTGGTAGCCTACGTTCTTGAAATAAATTTAACCGTAATCATTCTACAACCTTATTCTTCTTCTCAACGCGGTAATAAGTTCGTAGTATATATATATATATATATATATATATATATATATATATATATATATATATATATATATATATATATATATATATATATCGCTTCCAAAAACACTTTCTTGTACAATCGTTTGAAAAGAACAACAGCAACGATACCCTCTTTATTTCTTCCGTTACTGAGAAACTTAACGACCAGTGCAACATACTAAAGTGGTGACCAGTACCGATGAAAATATTTTCCAATCGGAATTAACATTCCACGGAGATCATCAAGTGAATTATTCTCAAAGTTTTGATTGACATGCTTGTACGTTAGGTTCAAGTGTAGTCAATGACCACTGTACTGATGGTCGTTGACTTATGTACCCTCCTAGCTGTCCAATTTTGCTGGTAGTATAATCGAACACTTAATCACAATAACACTAAGGTATCAGGAACCTCGCGATTATTGTAGCCCAATAGAACGGTCGGTAACCCAACGCTCGAAACTTAAGTGTAGTTCGCATTCGTGCAAAGATTTATCGCTAATATTAACTCACAAACGGTTTTCTTTTTACAGAGATGGGTCATTGTAAAAGGTACTCACATTTAAAATTTCGTCTATAAATATCTCATCTTGAAAAGTCTTGAAAGTCAACGGAACTGCTGAAACAGTTAAGGGTAGATATTGCCACTTTGATAGTTAAATTTCTTATGCCAAATCAACTTTGAAAAATTATTCCCAGTGCTTGACACAATGAGTCGATTATATGTCTGTTTTCTCCGACGCTGTTTACTTTACTAAACAGTTTAATTGTGATGCGATAGACTTTTTGTTTACCGTGCATTAGGCTTGTATTTCAATTTCAAATGCATCTGTTTAATCATGGAGCTATTACCCTTCCGAAGGACGTTAGCGCCATGGTTATCCATCTACGTCTATGTAAGGTGCACAGTGTTTCACGTCTTTGCTCGAACAGAAACATCCAATGTACTTGATATGAATTATGTATTCACACATGCAAAACCGTTTGTGAAAATTTCTTCACAAACTGTCGCAAATAAATCGTTTAAGTGACGACCCTTTTAATGAGATATCTCCTTTTCATTACAGGCCTGATCCTGCCCACATAATGGAGCTGCCGGTGACGCAAGAACGCAGCCGCCCTTCCAGGAACCCGAATCCAACTCTCACGGCCTTGTTGATGGATTCCAATCAGCAACAGCCCGATGACGTGCAATTAACGTTAATGGAAATCGACAGTGATCACCTGAACAATAATGGTCAACATAACTATCATCATCTATCACCCTTGCCTGCATCATCACCCCTTCTGCAGTCGTCTACTTTACCCCCTTCACAGTATACACCTTCAGCAATGCCTTCATCAGGGCAACACGTAACCTATCATTCCACCAATAATTCTCAGCAACAGTCTCGAGGAAGAAGCCCATCTCAGACACATAAATGTTCTTGCGCATGTTCCGAGACTGTTTTGCTAGTGCAAGATGGAAGGACGGATCACTTGTTGGCCGAATGGCTGACTAGGTCCGTTCGCATGTTAAGAACATATCCTGTCTTGGCCCATATCGACTTTGAGGACATTAGAACACTTCTTTATTCTGCTTGGAAAGAACTTGTTATTCTCTACATGGCGCAGAACGAATTTGAATTTGAAGTCCATTCAGTGAAGACGAACCTTAACATCGTCTGTCATCATAAAGACAAGACAAGGAAGAGGAAAACAATCGCGAGGATAGAGACACACTTACCTTCATCGAGGCATGTCGAACAATTAAAATTTATCCTCGGAAAACTAAAACAGATGAAACTCGATAGCAAGGAGTTTGCTCTTCTCAGACTCTTGATGCTCTTAAACACAGGTAAGCTTAACTTTTCTTTACTGCTTCATCCACTTTTCCATGTAAGGTAAAGCTAAGGTTCTATTATTGCAAAATATGGGTTCGTCATGCGGCATGTCGTGCTGATCTCTACACACCTATGAATAGTTACGGATGCATCCATAGTCATAAAACTAAACACCCTTTTCCACACGGATGGAATGAAACCCATACAAACACAATAAAAGCGAAATGCTGTTCATCCATACGAACGGAATCCTGGCTCAGTACATGCATGTGTCTGTCGACTGTCGTACCAAGATGTGGGGAGGGGTGGGGTTGGCTGGTCAGAGTACGAATGGGAAGGACCCAGGTTCCATGTCATGTCGTCCAAATGCAAACGGACAGGTAGTTTGTGCATGATCTAGTGTGTGTGTTGTCAGGTTAAAAGATTTATATCTGTACAGCTGCTTTTTGCTTGATTACGTCTAACTCTGTCTATCTTTGTGAATCTGTGTCCAGTCTCGTCCTTCCTTATGACTCCATATCTTTCGTTTCATGCCATCGCCTATGTCTGATATGTGCTATTTTGTATCGCAGAGAAATTGTCGTTTAGTCTCCTGACTTTCTGCGTATTTACAAATCTAAGAGAGCGTTTGCATGAAACTACTCCATAGTGCGGTGTTACATCTTCAAATGTTTTTTTTTTAAATTTCATCAACATTTTTTTGATTAGCTTTCGTTGAAAAACGTTGCATTTGTTCATATATCAAGCAACTGTAGAGAAAATGTGGCCTGTTTTCCCCCTTGCATTTAAGAGTTAAAAAAGAATGGATTGATCATATTTTATTTATTTGATACCATTTGAGGAAACATGTTCTTTGGAGAATATAGCTATTGACAAGCGCTTCATATTCGAAAATATTTGTAATGCGGACTGTAATTGGTAACCTCGATTTTATTTTTCACACAATTTCTCATTCCAGATTTGCGTGACTTGAAGAACAGTAGCGCTGTCGAAAAGGCTAGCGAGCAGATACACATGCTCCTTATGGAGTACGAGACGGTGTGTTACCCTAACGAACCACTTAGACTATCCCACATGCTTCTTCATTTGCCCGGAGTTCGCGGGTTTCCTATCGTGGCTTTTGAACAACTTTTCTATGGTCACCTTGTTGGTGATACAACTGTCAAATCGGTTTTGAGGGAATTACTGGAGACCTAGCAGAGGAAAAAGGTTCACAGCATACGCTCTGGAGGTTTCTTTCAAAGGAGGGATGTAATGAGGACGAAAATGCTGTCATTAGAGCCTTTCAAAAGTGTTTCAATCGAAAAAAAAAAACATTTGAATTATCAATCACGGGTGGTCTTTTAGAGTCTTAGAAAGTTCATAACAAACTTCATCAATCATCTGATTACCACAGTATTTTTTAACCCTTTGTCCAGGGTGAATGGGACTCCGTGTACCTTGCGTTCTAGGAGTTATTGGTTCAATACTTAAGCACGTCAGTTGGTTGACTCACCTCATCGTTTAGCCTTAGTGAATACACGAACCGCGTAATATTTCAACTATAGTCTGGGCTGTGACGAATAAGTGTGCAAAGTTGTACGCTTTGTATTGCTTACAATTGTACACTTGTGTTAAAATAGTCGGGGCATTAGAAATCAAGCTCCATGTCGATGAAGGCTGTCAAGAATGTACTTTTCATGTTTTGAGGAAGAATCTATGTCAAGGTAACAGCAATGAAGCATCTGTCGGTGAACAAACAGCTTTTTAATGGTTTGTCATGAGTAAGTCTCAAAGACGATTGCCATCACGTCTCTCAGTAAAATACTGGCCTAGAAATATAGTCTTAGACATAATATGAATTAAGCATCCTTGGCAGAAGAAGGCTTGGTAAAGTCTGCGTTTAAGATGACATCGTTTCAGATGAAAGGACGTATTTGCCAGAAAATTTCTACAGCATGTCACGTGACATTCGATTAATGCCACCCCATCAATACAATAATCTTCATCTCATTAAGGGTCATTATTTGTAAAATCTCACTGACTACCCGCACTAATAAGTTCTAACTGAAGGATGCCGGAGATATCAACTTCCTCAATTCCAATTTACCAGGTTTTCTCTTCCTTGAAATTTACTTGTTTCACTTTTCATAGCGTTTATTCATGTTTGCTTATCTCCAAGTGGAGCTAAACGAATTGTTCTTTTATACTAAAACGTTGCAGTAACGTAGGTACTAAGTATTAGTGTCAAAATGTATCACGTACTCTTATTCGCAACTCTCTTTAAATTTTGTTTGGCCATTGCTGTTGATGGGCTCATGCAAATTCCTGAAGACGAAAACTTAGTTGAAATCTCAGTAGAGAGATCCAAAATAAATTGTGAGAATGTAATGGACTGAGGGAAAAGGAGGGACATTATTCCTTGACCTTTTGGATAGAAAAATTGAGTGATTAATGCTAACACCATGCAGGGATTACGTCATCGATTAGCTTGACGTTTTGGTCTCAAGAGGTTATTTTACGTCTTGTACGTCTTGAAGGGCACGCTAAAATCCACCACCTTCCTTAGTCGACATATCCTAGCCTACTGGCTTTATGCAACGAGTTATCGAAGCCTAGCTTATAAGCTTTTAACGAGTAAAAGTTAGCATGTACAATCGGATTTACCTGATTGATGGAAGTATACAGAACTTCACATAGCTGCTTTTTGCAAGTGTCATTACAGTAATCTTCCTAACAGCATACATGGGATAAGACCTGCGAAGTTCACACTGAATGCATTACCGGTATTAATATTCAAGGTTATTCAAACTATTTCTGTTGACTTGAGGGAAATGATGGCAAGTAACCTTTCTGTGTTCAGCTGCGACAAGTAAACTAAATATTCATTGCCGATGGTTGATTACGTACACACGCAGTTGCTTCATTAACTGTCACAGCTCGTTGTACTGTCGCTCTTCAGTCAGGGAGGTATCTTAGTTTTTAAGTCAGGAAGGTTTGAGCATGGGGTATTATTTTGAGCAAAACAACCCCTGCTCCACAGGGTGTAGCTTAATTTATGGCCTTTGACATTGCGGCAAATATTTCTAAATATAGGTGTTCCTAGTATTCCAATTTCATGATGTTGGGTAGAGAAAGCTGAGAAAAATTGACAGCATTCAAATTGTTGATAAACTGTAAGAAAATCAGGGGAAATATGGTTGTCTAGAGGAGACCTTACAACCATACAAATGCCTTTTACGGTCACTTGATGACCTTTTTCAAGTTAATCTTTCTTCAATCAAGCCTACATAAATCGTTTGTATTAATGTTATTGTGAAAATTTAAAAAATGCTTATGCTTTCTGACATGTTAAAAATTACATCATTTTCACTTTCAGCGTTTGGTGAAGGATTCACGTAATATTTCAAAACACATGAAAAAAGAAACCAAAGTTGACTTTAGCCTTAGGTCTAATGTGCAAACATTAAACGTTTCTATACATTTTGCAAGAGAAAATAACTGCGCAATGTTTGCCATAATTTTACAAAAGGTAAAACGAAAATAATACAGTGATGTGATATACTATAGTGTAAGGTACTAAAAAGACGCTGTGAGAACTTGTTTTGCGGTAGAAACATAAATAATTCGTGATCTTTGAGTTAGTCGTTTGGTTGAACTCATTTGGTCATTTTAAAAACCACATGTATACGTAGGCTTATGCCCAAAAACCGCATAATCAATGCAAGGATTTGTTATACCTTTTATGTCGACTATGATGAAAATTAAATGAAAAGTAGTTTGCCTAAATGTTTTAGGAATAAGGAGATCTACGATACTTTTGCTTTATATTTACGAATTTATCTGTTCGTTTGTGTCTACTTATGTAACATCATTCCGCTGACCTCAATTGATCAAGTAGACCGCCAGGCATTTAGTTACAGAATATTATTATTCTACTAATGTTAAAAATGTTGTAACACCATTTCACTTCGAGGGGTAAGTAATTGCCGCCTTACTGGGCTGTTGGGCCTGAAATATCATTAAGGTGTCTGTGTGTTAATTTAAAGTTCTAGGTTGTTTATTAAAATATCAGACCAGAAATTGGCAACCAACAACTTATTTAAAATGTAGCAAAAATCACACATCTTAAAACGTTGTATGTTTTCTCAATTTTGTCATTCGTAGACATGAAATAGGTGCAAAGGTTTGTCAATATTCAGGCTATTCACATATTCACAATTCTTCTCTTGTAAGACATTTAAGTCTCAAACTTTTCCGCTATTGAATCTAATGACTTCCTATCTGGACCCATTGACGACCATGCGGAAACACATTGTCGGTTAAAATGAAGTTAATGCGGATATGTATGCATACTGATTCGTACGTAACACTTGAACGAGGTGGGGTACTAGATTTTGACACAACTCTGAGGAAGGGACCTTCAACTGATTCGTTTTCAAGAAACTAAAAATACACTCAGTTTAGTGCATGAATTATTTTGCACGTGCCTCCGGAGTTCGAGGTGACGGCATGGCACTCCACAAGCTCGTCCCACTTTCGAGCTCTTTGCTGTGCTACTGCAGTAAGGAGCGCTGTTTGGATAAATCAATATTGGCCTAACCAATAATACTGAGCACGTCATAAATTTGTCAAGTCAAGATTCGACCAGTGGAAGTCTGACACAGTGTGCTTTGACTAACAAAATTTCATTTCACTCGCAGAAGAGCAGATGCAAAATGGTGTGATGTGTGTAGTGTGATAAGAGTCCTATAAAATACAGAATTGCGGTATATATTTATTACAGAATAATTATTATCAGAAGTAAACCTAAGTAGCCTATTGTACCGCTTCACAATTGCCTGCGTAGCTGGTAGTACGGTATGTCCCTTCATCAGTCATATCATTCGATAAGTCAGGTGGTATGAGCAAACGAATATCTGTCTTGTAGTATATAGCACATTTTACCTACATGGTTTTTATTAGTTTGCAAACATTTGAAAGGACTGTAAAAGTCGGTTAACAAAACTGTTAGTATCCTGGAGGCTTTCATAGACAAAGAGTAAATATATAAAAGAAATATAAAAGAATATTAAAGAAAACAATGCTCAAGCAGAACAATGGAAACATGGATGTAAAAGAATGTAAAAGTAACAGAGAAGCCCGTAAACGTAATAAATGTAATAAACTTATTACTAGTCGCTCGCTACTGGTGTTTTGCTTTGAAAATGGGTATCATTATTGTCATTGCCTATATGATTGCCAACCTGTAAAAACGTTTCTTTCATAATTAGCTAATAAGGAGTTTGACTGTGTAACCCGGTCGCTGGCTGCTTCGTTTACAATACGGTGTATCAGTGAGTTACAGGTATTATCTGTAAGGTGTACTGTTTCTCTATTGAAACATAGGCTATGTGGTTGTTTATGCTTGCTACCATGCTAGGAGGGAGTCTAAATGTGTAACATGGCTTGGCCCTCATGTTCTTTGCTGAAATGATTGTAAGTTGGATGATTGTATTGGTTAGAGTCCCTGGCAAATTTCAATTGTACCCAGTTTTGCAAAGGTCAGATGGCCCAAGCTAGCCAGAATGATTCCAGGGTTTAACCATTTAAACCTCACACTTTCAAGCTCCTACTGTGACTTATAGGATCATGTGAACACCTAACTTTAAGCATGCCCTACTCAGAGAACATTCCACCGATCTTTCTAGTTCAAGCAAAATATACTGTATTTCAAAAGAACGACAGCTGTTAATTAACATGTACGTAATATATGGGTATGATGTTTTGTATAATAGATTGTGTCATATTTATGCAGCAAGAATGTACAGAACTTGTTAAGATCCGGAGCCATTGTTCACTTAAGGGTCGAAGGGCGAGGTAAATGATTATTTTATCTGTATGATATGTAGTTATACACAGCAAACTGGATAAGATTAGCATGGATCGGTTGCATGCAGTTGCGTACAAGGGATTAAGAGTTACAGTAAATGCGTATAGTATGAAGACGACTCAACCAGCCGTCACATGCGGGAATGTCTCCTCGTAAAACTCCTCCACAAGCTCAAAAGGCAGTTTGAACCAAATTCTTAGTGAAAAACAGTGTCGTACTGTACAATCTGGACAGAAACGCAACAACGTGGCAATGAGCATATGAATGGTACTTACTGCACGCCATTTCCTCGCCTGAGTTAGTCTGTGTACGGGAATAGTTTAGACTTTCCAGCAAACGCAAAAACTCAGTCGTAACTCGTAAATGCATCGACAAAGGCTTCTTAACTAATATTCGTTGTGAGAAATTGAGTTTGGGTATCTGAGTTATCTTTTATGTGGATTATATCCCTTTGAAGAAGCAGACAATGAAATTCAATTATTCTTCGGTTTTTCATTTAGGCATTGTGTGGTTTTTTCTATACAACTGGAGTTCAAGCGAAGTTGGATCCGAAGTTTTTAATTTCGGTTGACAAAGGAAGCCATTTTTACCTACCCTTTTTTATCAACAAAGGGCTCAGCGGTTTAAAGGTACGGCTTCACAACAATGGTCGTTTTGGGTGTAGGACACCCATTGCTCTGTTCGTCAATACCCCAGTAGTGATGACACGGTACACTGCGTTCATTTTAGCAGGCTGTCTGTGTATGTATTTATTGCTGATTAAGTGTCGAATCAATAATTTCCACTTCTTGGCTGCAAACAATTCTGTTTCCCCCGGTCAACTTAGATTAGTGTCAATGACTCTGTGAGATCTCTCTTAACACAATATTTAGTTTTTTTTTATTCCAGCGCTGTGTTTTTAGAGTTCAACAGATGTTAGAAAACTTAAAGCGTTAAATAGCAAGTGTTCTTTTGGTACTCGAACCTCCTCTCGTTCGTTGAACTCGACGGAGAGCAATGGTACCACGGAACCGTAACAAATTATCGAAGGTGTATTAAAAATATGTCTGTAATCGTAGCATTTTGCAATCCTTCTTGCGCGAGCGCGACGGTAGGATAATTTATTTTGCAGTACTTGCCTGGCAACTAATGACGATACCTTTAAATGTACGTCTGTTAGAAACATACTACAGGTAGAGTGATCACGTGACCAACTACTTTCATTGCGGTTGTCATTTTGGTATACGGTATGAAACTAGTTATGTTTCCGAAGACAGATGGCTTTTACAAAGTTTGACGGAAATGGTCGATTGGAAAGAGCATGTCTGTCCTCATGTAACGTCCTTGGTATAGTTGCCAATTACAGATTGGATAACACGGTGTTTCTCTTGAATATTGGCGCATAATTGGATTTTTGTTCAGTAAAGCAACCTTTTTGAAGGATGGAATGAACGGCATATGCATATATATATGTACATGAAGAGAAACATGGTTATGTATATTGTATTGTATTTATTTATATGCGTTAGTGTAGCCTATATACTAGAGGGGTTGAAGAATGGCGTACTTTGCACTAAGAACGTTATAGAAAGAATCATGTCTTGACAAACTTTTAAGGGTCTTATCGAACCATCATTTCTAATGTACATCGAAAGTTTTAAGCGAGTTAAATGTTAGTATTTAACAAATTTCGATTCGTCTTTTTTCTCTCCGCTAATGTTACCTTAAGTTATACTAAGCCACGGCTAACGGGAGCTTCTGAATTTTGTACATTGCTAAAAATTTTGCACAAAACAGTGGAGTGGAGAGATTTGTTACACTTCTTATGTAACGAATTGTATGGTATCTGATCACGTGCGAGTCTTTGCTTCTTATTGAATGACAGTAACACTTAGTTTTCATTGTTGCAAGGTGTTCATTTGGACCGCTGAATAGCTTGCCAACATCGTTGCGCTCAACAAGCTGGTCGGGGATAGTATTGTATTATATTATATGGTATTTATGTCCTAGTCATGGGGCCGTATTCTTTCCCTTGTGACGCTCTAATCAAACACGTTTTGCTGTACTTTCGAATATCTCTCAATCTATCTTTCTAAGAAGATGCAGTTGATCATGATTGTTCAATTCATCATCGTTCAAATTCCTCAAATTTTGTTTTTTTTTTCGACCCAATCACGTGCACTATGATACCAGAATACTGATTTTCAATTATATCCTAGATATGGCACATGGAAGTGTTCAAATCAGTGACAGAAAAAGAAAAACGCTTGAAAAAATCACTTGTTTGACCCATCTGCAGTGACGTCATGTATCCGCTGCTGCTCTGAGACTGAACGTGTTCTTGTTTGGGCTGCGCATAACGACCATTTGGTTGCGTGTAGCCGATTCATGGGATCGATTAGCGAGCAGCTACGTCATTTACCCTATATCAATGAGATATCCAGACGCATCCTACTGTGACCACTGATGAAATGTTTTAAAAAATGTAAGATTGTGAGCGAGTGTCGTCACAAATGTTCTTTAACAGGAGATATGTAATAGTATAATATTGTTAAATTTAGACTGCATGCGACTATCAAAGATCGCGCCCAGCCGTTTTCATCGTGTCTCTGTTCGGTCAAATAGAAATCCAGCTGCAGATGGTTTTTAAATGTCTGTCAAAATCAATAACTCTTTTTGCCTTGCAATTGTCTTAGAGTTAAACGGGGTTTCACCTGATAAGTGTAAACTGTCTAAGCGCCAAAGATTCACACTATTTTGTATATTTGTAAGGAATGGATGTTTAAGTTGTGTGTATATTTATAAATATATATATTTGAGGGTTTAAGCCAGGGTTACATATCGTGTAATAAGATTTATACAGTGGTGGAAGATTTCTTTATGTGAACATACACAGCTGATATTGGAAAAAGGCAAGAAAAAGAGGTATTGAAGCGAAATAATAATAAACGATGGTCTGTGTTTTCATTTGAGTCACTTCTTTGTTCTTTTACGTCATTATTTTGTTCATTTACGTCATTTCTCTGTACCTTTGAATCCTTTAGTTGTCATTGTCTGCTGTTGCATACTAGATCGGATCATAAATGCCCCTATTTTTAAGTAGGCCTAACCAGTCCAATAGACTTATAACCATAACCGCCATAAACCCAGCCCACCCCTTTGTGTGCATAACAGTGTTACTTTACGATGGCATATCAAGGCAAATCAAGGTTTTTACCCCTCCTCCTTCACAATCCAGTGATAAAATACTGGGGTTTGGCCACACTCATGTCGGTCTAGTGCCAAGTTAAAGCCGGATTTTTAATTTCGAGGAGCTGTCCAGAGTGTCACTTTTGCCAAAGTACTTAATACTACAGCAGACACTTCTAGACGTATTTCGTGAGCCAACTTGAAAACCAATGAGAATCTGCGTGCTCATTTCACCATAGCAACGCAATAAGCGTGCTTCATTTTTACGAGCCGCTTTATTCGACGTAATGTGTGGATAAATTTTAAGAGTATTTTCTCCGTGATAACACTCATATGTTATTTCGTTGACGTCACTTTTGGGATAAAATACGCGGGAAACTCCACTGACGACCTCTCAACCTACCTATTTCGAAATTTTAAGGAATAATTCAACTTTCAAATTGTCCTTGTCCTTACCTTGACATATAACAGCTGTAGCAGTTTCTTGCAATTAAAGCCGTTGCTCTAGGAGAATGAGAGCACCCGATCATAGAGTAGGATATAGGAACTAGAGTGTGCACTCCTAATACCGCGTACGTAAGTCCGCTGTGATTGCATGGGGACCACTGATCTACATGTAGATCAGTGATCTTGCCTCCACCCTCCGCCATTACAGGTGGAGGCAAGAAGCTATGCTGTGAGCGAGCATGTGTGTACAAACTGTATGGCGGCCGAGTCCCCATGCGATCACAGCTGTTTCGGGGAGTTAGCACTCTAGTTCTTATATCCTACTCTATGCACCCGATCAAAAAGTAACAAATATAGAGGACGCTACACAAGGTAATAAAAAATACAGTTTTTACTAGCAAACGGGAGGCAACACTTTCACACCATAATCTCCCTTTTATCACGGCTTCTCAGTAGACGCTGGATATTTTGTCTTCTTGTCAAAACGAGAGAAAATCTCAAAATTGTTCGCTTCTCAAAGTGTACCTAAAGTCTAGAATGACAACTGAAGAATATATATTTTAGAGTGGAAAATGAATGTTGATTCATCCAACTCCTATCGTTACAGCATGTTCCTTTGCTGAGATATAAAACATTGAAATTTATTCACTTAATTTGAAATAGACCATTGCGCAATAATTTGTGATGTCCTTCTTGTACAACTCACATTACCTGCTTTTGTTTTCTTTTGAAATAAAAATGCTTTAATGACCTTGGAAGCCTGCTGTTTCTTGCATAGCATGTTGTAAGGAGGGGGCTTGTATAGTCAAGTCACCCTATAGCAAAAGAGTGATCACATTTAGCACAAGGTGACTGCAGTGGTCAAGTGGTTAGAGCATCCGACTTGCAGCCGGAAGGTCTAGGGTTCAAATCCTGGCCGGGTCATACCAAAGACTTTAAAAATGGAACCTACTGCCTTTGTGCTTGGTGCTCAGCATAAACAATGGAGTAGGGAAAACAAGCCAGTGAGCCACAACTGGAAAAAAGTCCGTGGTCGTCTCGACTTAAACCAATTGGTTGGAAACTGGGACGTTAAACCTCATCTAACCTAACCTAACCTTTCGGAAGAACAAAGAAAAGCAAAGACTAATTTGAGTAGTACAAGAGTAACACCACAAATTATTCCGCAATCTACCACTTTAAATGGAGTGAGAAAACTTCAACATTTTATATCTCAGCTCAGATGTATCTTGTGAAGATGGACCATCTGGATTCATTTTGCAAGCTTTGTAACACATATTTTTGAAATTTCAGACTTTAAGTACACTTTCAGTTGTAAGTAGGTTATACATCAATTGTGGATTTTACGGTAGGCTACTGCAAATGTAAAGTGTGCCTACGTCACAAGGCCAACAGTTTACGCTCTTGCTGTATGGAATCAATACGATCAGTTAACTTTCTACTCCCTATTAGCTTCCTCGATTGTACCGGAAGTTGTTTGTGGTTTTCATCGTTGTCAAACCGTTTAATAACATCTATATTTTAACTTAAGCGTAAAAAAGTCCAAGGACGGAATAAATGGTCTCACAATCAGTGGACAACTGATCTTCGAATGAACGAAATATAGGTATCATTTTACATAGATAACATCTAAATTTCTAAGACTGGGCAACTGAAATTTTGTTATGATATGACTCCCGAGGTAGCAATCATGCGATAAGCCTTTTTGCTGTGGGGAATACATCATATGAACGGAGAGGAATTTCAAGAACGGATAACCCTCAAATTTTGGGGTCATAAATTAGCATACCACACATTTAGAGATCATGTCTAATCAGTTGAAATATCTTCTGGTTGGTATATCTACATGCCCATATAAGGAGGATAGAATTCCGCCCACTGTGTGAACTGTATCAATAATTTGTGGCTATGGATTGAAATGACATAACAGGAGTAAAACTATTCCGGGAAACTGACTACTGTGACACTCAAAACGCTGAAAAATTGACGTTTTTTGTTCCGTCACGAACAATTTAATTATGGGAGAAGGAATGAGATGGCACATTTTCATTACTCCCTACACGTACATGTCACCGAAAACGAGGCTTGTTATTTACAACATTGCATAATACATAAATGTTGAAGACAGCGGTACTTTAATCAATAAAGGTAAGCTTGATCAGTCTAAACCGGAGAGTATCACCAAGAGAGTTGACACCTTATACACACAAGTACCAAGTATTTGATTATACCAAATACGAAAGAAGTATGACACGAGAAGGGTACTGACCTCATTATTGAAATCCGTCGTTTGCTAGAAGAATGAAAAATGTTTTTTTTTGTTCCATCTTTGTCTTTATCATGCTTCATTCCTTTCATAAGCAGTTGTACCTCTTGTAAGAAAAAAATCGAGCGACTTTAGGTGCAATTTGACACTTCATTTTGTTAAGTTTTTGAAGTACAAATAGAAAAGTTCCAAGTTTTCGTCAGAAGTGGCTTTGACTTCTTCAGTCTGAAGAAGTTGAAGCTGCGAAAGCTTGATAAAATATCAACTCATCTGATGACGTACTGGTTGAGACTAATAATTCTTTTTCTGTGGAATCCCATCATGGAAGTCTTCGTACTTATTTTTGAATTGTATTTGCTGAAGTTATTTTATTTATCATTAAAAAGTTTGATTTTTACACAGAGGGAACGGATTCAGGGGTTTTGCCCTTGACAAGTTGGGGTGGAAGCATACTTCAGTACTTACAGTCTTGACTGAAGGGCTTGTAGCCCACACTCCCCCGCTTCCAATACGCATGTGTGTTATATTATGTACCTTGCTTTGATGTAGGGTCTGCGCTGCAAAATTTTGACAATGGCACCTGTAAATTGGTTGAGAGAAGAATTCTACCCTACTGTCTTCAATTCACAGAGGTCGAAAATGACACTACTGAATTCAACTCCCCATCCTAACAGCTTCTCACTCCCTTCTGAGATATGAAATGTCGTATTAGGCTAATTATTTTTATTTGAAAATGAATGAGGTGTCACTCCTCCTCCTCCTAGACCAAGCGGGGCCAAAAATAACGTCCAAAATAATGAGAATTTGTAAACAGAGTCGGTTCAAAGCTTTGTCAAAGAAAGCAACATTTTGCATCTGAACCACCTTACCACAGTGGTGGCCCCAGGTAGGGAAGGGGAGGCATTCCCCCCCCCCGTCGGGGAAGCTGCCTCTACTTGGGCGAAATTTCCAATTTCGATGGGGACTCGGCGGCAATGGGTACGATAAAATATGTAGACTCCGACGCCGGGTTATTGCCCCCACGATTTACTTGATTTTGTTCTTACTTAGTTCAAACCCCTCAATAAAAACGCCATTTTGCCAATATTCCTCACTAAAAATCCCAGTTTTCAAATTTCCCTTAATGAGACCCAAAATTTTTCAGATTTTCTTCAATAGAAACCCCAAATTTCCCCCAACCGGTCGCCCTTGTCGGGGCTCCAGTTACCGCCCCCTTCGGGGAGCTTGGCCCCATGCGAGGCAACTTCTGGCGCCTCCCTGCCTTACAGGAAAAAAATTCAAATGTGGGGAATTCCTCACGCCAGATCACTGTCCCAGGACATAAACCTCTTCACGGGCTGACACGGGGTACCAACTATCCTATGTACACCACCGCTGATGTGTACATGTACAGTCAGTTTAATATGAGCTGTAACAGGCAGCGCAGGCATTCGGAAACGCGTTGACTTCACGTGGAAAACCTTTTATACACCTTGAATTCACCTGAAGACTGGGCATTTCTAATACTGCATATATGTCTAATGGACAGGTTTGTCTGCGGTATGCCAGGACAGCATCGCTACAAAATGTTGTGATATAGGCCTAACGAGTGAATGAGGGCAAAAAAGTCCAACACCGAGAAACGGGCGACGCAATGACGTTAGTGAGCGCCTACATTATTCCGAAGTGTTTGGTAAAACTCAGTTTAATAAAACCTGTGACGCAACAAACCATTTGCACATGATGTCACAAGGTCAAAGAAACTGAACGGTGTGCGTGCTCAGAGGACACGGCATTCACACTTATGTACACCCAGTATATAGGCTAGTCCGCTGAGTCCAGCTTGTTCTCTAAGATGACAGCTATCAAGTAAGGCGGTGCGGCGATACTTAAGGGGGCAGATTTTCATCACCCCAGGCAGTTCCAATTCTCCCAGCCTACTTACCTCTAGCCCTTCCCACATCTAACTAAAACTCATCTTTATCCAGACACAATCCTAGTTTATTGCTTCATAGCATACACTAGTGAGCATACAAGTCCTTAATGTGTAATCAGAACACTCTCAGTGCATGCTGTGTAATTGGAGCTACTCTGCATTTTTTGAATTTGATGTCAATCAAAGAGCTGTACCTATTGAGACTTTTGATATACATAGGGTGAAATTGTAGTTTGGGGTGACGAGTGACTGCCTTTAAGGTCTGTAGGTATTATGAGAGTTCCACTGAACATACCTGGATTTTGTTTAAAACAGAGGGTATACCTGCAACTTCTACAGCTATGCCAAAGTAACGATATTGTGACCACACTCACACTGTGTGGTGTCGAAAAGTACTGGTAAGGAATTAATGAGTAACGACTTGACACGTCAATCGCTAGATTATAGCAGATTCTAATTTCAAGCGCCTCACTAAATGAATAGGTGATTTATATCATTACATGTCCACATTTGCCGTTCAACGGTAAGAGAGGAACAGGGCCGTGTGCGGGGGGGGGGGGGGGTTAGAGTGGCTCGTCAATGGGTTCGTTTTTGAAATCGAACCTCCCTTTGAAAACGAACGCCCTTTGTAAACTAGGGGTGGTTAGTCACTACTTATGACTTCTTCCTTCCTCTTGCAATGCTAAAACAGACATTATTACAAATTGGTAGACATATTTTGTTTGGAAATTGCAATATGATGCAACTTCTGTAATGAAATATGGTATTTTCAATTGAAAATTTCTGCGCGCTTCGCGCGAAATCTAGAGGGAACAACCTTTGTATGAGCCAGGCATTATGAGGGCAACATGTACGATGTACCAATCAAATATCAAGAGAACGGTAACGTGCGCAGCATGATTTAGAAGAATTGGAGTATACAGTTCTTGTTCTATATTCTCTCCAACAACAGTTTCTTCTGCTCAATTCGCGCGCACCTATTATCGGGGGATCCTGAGAGTTAATACATTAAGGAAACGAAGAAAAGGTATTCTAAACTTGCTTATAAATCCTAGACCCATTCGGTTATTCCTATTTCGCCTTGCTCACTATCAGCAGAAGTTCGTCTCTGAATTCTCGTTGTTCATGCCATGCTTCTGTTCCCATTTTATAATTAACCCAGAGCTTCCCCATGACCCCCATGGAAGTATTGCCCATGACAGCCCACCATAAGGCCCAGGCTTCCCCATGTCTTACGAAAGGCGCCCCAATTGCAAAACCGAAAAGGGATCAGTACTCTGCTGATCGTTTTCTATACCTGGGTTTTTTAAATCTAAAGTGTAAATCTCTTAGACGTAAGATTTCCGAATAAGACAATATATTAATGGCAAATACAGGGCATAAGAAATGCCATTTTGCAATTTGAAGGCATTTTTGGCAAAAATTTTCTCGGTATGTTACGCGCTAACTGGTTGTGCTCTTCGCTGAGATATTTTCATATTTTTCGGAGTTTTCTTTCCTCAAACCACCCGCGCCTCTCAACTGAAAAACGTCTTATAAAACATCGCGGATCCAGGATTTTGAGAAAGGGGGCGGGCACACACCGTCGGCCGAACCGACGAGCGAGCACCGAATCCAAGAAAATTTGAATTCAAGATGCGCTTAGATGCGATTTCCCAGCATCTGGAAAGCATATTTTTATTTATTTATATTTGCTCATTTTTTCGGAGTATTGATAAAAAGGGGGGGGGGGCGTGCGCAGGGTGCGCTCCCACCTAGATCCGCGCTTGTAAAAGGATCTGCTTCCTACGCCTCTGGAAGGGTTGTGCCAACTTATTGTTTGCCCAAACTCGTATGCACATTTTTGGCAGATGGAGCTATCTGGGATGGGTTTACGACTTTCTGTATGGTGACAACTAACGGCCAACCCCTCGTAGTTCCCCCGCAGATGAGGATTCAACACCCACACACAACACCCACACCCACGGCGACCCGGGGGGAAGGTGAGGGGGCTGACTTTCCAACATTTTCGCCCGGTGAGAGGGATACCTTTCGTCCCCTTTTCCAAAACTGTTGATCGAACGGATATTTTGCTGACATTTATGAGTACGAGAGTTTGCCACAACTTCTTAACAGAAACCATTTTCTTCACTAAGCCCCTAACTACCGGGCACAGTGAATACAAAGACACATTTAAGCAGGCATGTTTGTACGTATACATGCAAACAAGTAACACTTGTACTTACGTTTCCGTGTAAAATGTACAGAGGGTCCCTCAGTGGCCAACACGAATCACCTTCTTTGGCTCTTAATAACGCCGATAAAGGGATTATTGAACGCCACACCGATGCAATTTTGCATTTTTATAAACAAACTTTTCTGCAAATATATTACTAAAGAAACAAGGAAATAATTATAAAGAAAGCATTATATTACTTTCCCGATAAAATAGCTCGACTTTTGACACAATTGGCAACGGGGAGACACTTTGTTCCTTCAGCAGAGAGTAAACAAAAATATTGAATCATTCTACTTTGTAAATTAGTCAGAATCGAATGTCATTTGGAATAAGGAACTTTTGGCATTTAACACATTAGACGTATGAGGGGATGGGGTATGGTTTAACCCTAAGTAAAAATATTGTGGAAAAGAATACTCCCGCACCCATTTTTTAAGTACGAAACCTCTTACTTGTCTCCTCTGTGATATAAGTAAAAAAACATGAAAGCGAAATTCATTTCAATATCTAACCGCATCATAAAACATGGTCAGTTGGTACTAGTTTGCCTATGCAGTTCCTGTGAATATGTGAGCTCAAAGATGCGTCTTCCACTATTCTACAGCATCGCAATTTAGAGTCCTTGCATTTGCAACGGTCTTAAGCAATGGGAATAGTAACATCATATACCCCCACTTGGACAACGAGATATTGGGGTTTAAGAAAAGCTTCGTTAGCGCAGTCAATACATCATGGCAGATTTTGCCTGGATATTGCCCCTTAATAGTTTTCGAAAACGCAAATAAGGAGAAAATTCACTGATAAAGTTCTTCTTGGCTAAGTGCTGACATGAACGATGTTAAGAGCGATGTTTTAGTTAAGAAGAAATTCATTTCCTCCGCTCATTGTGTCGTTAAGTGTGAACGTTATATTACTGGTAGGCCTATTTATGTATACGAGACGACTTTGCCATAGCTTTATTACTAGGCTACATAGTCAGAGGTCTCTTTTCATGAACATCTTAAACAATGCGGTAACATTATAATGACGTCATATGTCACGATGATCATAGTGATAATTTAACCATGACGTAATTGGCGTTGCTAGATCAATGATTTAACTGACAGTGCAACTGTCGAACAGAATTCAAGGTGACGATACTACCAAGGCCTCGGCTCACTGAGCAAGTGAGAGGGGAATTTACATAGCCCAGAATGGTTTGTTGGTAGAACCTTGTATTCAAAGCCCAAAGCTCATGGTAATTGACGAAAGGCCAAATTTTAGTAACCCTTGTGGCGTAAATGGCTGAATAAACCCTTTGAACTGTCTTTTTCAATTGTGATTTATCCAGCACTGTGTAAGGAATGTGATTCAAGGAGCAGACGACTAATTTCGATTTCATTATGTCTTCAAAGAATGGGAACACGACGTAACAGTAACGTATTAAATAAATTGTTTTGCGGCATTTCTTTGTCAACTTAAAAGAACAGAATATTCCGGGTGAACGGCTGTTGATTCACCTTCCAGTAACTTGCACTTTCTTCCCCTCTATTCCACAAGAATAGTTAATACCTTTACGGGTTTACCAGTATTTGTTTGCTTGTATTACAGAGGAATATCTTTTTGAACTTTGCAAGCTTTGATTCAAGGTTTTCTAAAGCAGTTTTAATGGATTTACCTGATTTTGTTTACCAAGTTGCGGCATTTCAAAAGATTCGCAGTTTACTGAGGTAAAACGAAAAAGCCGAGAGCAAAAGGACGCGTTAAATGAATCTAGCTCTTGTCCCATTAATAAATTGGAAAGAACGTAGCGTGACCCTGAATGAATAAGGCAAGAAAGTGAAAAGATGACCTGCAACATAAGATCTAACAGGCCAACAGAACAAACAAACTATTTTCATGTTCCTTAAACAATTTTCATGTTCCTTCCTGCTTTTGTAGTTTCCTGAAAAGGAATTATTTACCGATGATTTTGCACAACGGTAGCAGCTAATTTACGACTCAGCCCCACACTGTGCCGAAAACGTTTGCACAATGATGGCAGCTAATATATGACTATGCAGCCCTGTGACTTGCCGAAGACTTGCACAATGATGACAGTTACTTTATGATTATGTAGCCCTACACTTACCATCGGCAAAGACCTTTGCATAATGATGGCAGCTAATTAATAGCTACGTAGCCCCACAATTGCCGAAGGCAACGATGGCAGCTAGCTTATGACTATAGCCCTATACTTGCCGAAGGCTTTGCACAACGATGGCAGCTAATTTATGACTATGTAGCCCCACACTTGCCGAATCCTTTTTACAATGATGGCGCCTAAGCTCTATGTACCTACGTGTCGTCAAGGAATCGGGTTAACTCATCTTCCTTTGTGCAGTAACTAAGGCTTAAGAGGCGGAGGGCTGGGGTTGCATCCTCCTACATTGGCATAGAATATTTGCTTATTTTGAGAATGTAATTACTACTTTCAGGCAAACATGCATATATGTTTGAAGAAGAAACAAACCTTAACTTCAAGGTAAAACCCTTCTATGTTGAAGCGAACAACGGCACCATATTGTTAAATCTTATTTTATTTTTAACGTACGACCATTGGTGTATCACTGTGTAGGCTGCCATTTGCAAACGATAACCTGAATTGCAATAAGTCGTTCATGAATATTCATGAACACGGGTCCTGCAATAGCAATTCAAAGCTCAGATACATCGAATCTTACTGTATTGACCACAGAATACTCCTTTCAAAGCGTCGAGGATATATATTTTTTTAGCAGGACGACTTCTTCATGTTTCCTGTTCAAACCAGGGAGTTGTCAGGGACAACTCCCTGTTCAAACAGTGGTATACATTCCATAAAGGAAGTCATTTGTCTCCCCGGTTCTTGAGTGACATTCACCGTTAGAAAACGAAGGCAGCTCCGCCATTATTTCGGTTGGCTGTATGGGTACAGGGTACTGCTTATTCCATCTTTCTTGCGGCTATGTAATTTTCAGGATAGCTTAAAACAGAATGGGTTTTACGTGAGTGTACCGTGATAACCAAGAGGTCTAATCCTCCCCAAATTAAAATTCTTCCATCAATGCGCCGAAGGAACCACTAGATTCTTTCCTTGTGCTCGCAACCAGAGAAGTGTGGCGCCTTCATTGCAGATCATCTTGATTGCTAAATGATACAAGGGAAAATACTTGTCAGGAATCCCATTTTGAAGTGTTGTTGCCCCTCCATGTCAGAATTTCTGGCTACGGGCCTGGTGTTCGTCAATCCCAATTACCTACGTATCTAAAGCTTTCATATGGTATGAGGTAGCCCATTAGGGCAACTCATGGGCTACAATCTTGGACAAAACTGTTGGGACGCTTTGTCATAATATTCTTGAATCTCCGTTCCCAGGTTTACTTGAAGCCCCCGCTCCCCCTTCCAAAGTTGCGCAGAGAGAATGACTGTATGCCGTGAAAATGGTCAACTTTGTGAAGGGGAGCGGGGGTGTCCCAACGAGTTTTGTCCAAGATTGTAGGTCCGTTCTTTTGTGTCAGTGCATTTTTAGGCAACCGCACTACTGTTGTCTAGCCATTCTGTTGGGCGAAGTTTGAGGGGCACCCAACAAACAAAGGTCGATTATTTCATCAACAACCAGAATCTTGAAACCGAGTCTGCTTAATGTGACCCTTGGTATCGTGTATTGTAGTTGTAAAGAACCACAAACACGCATGGAGTCTGCTAGAAGAGGGCGTGCTCTTTCTGAACCAGGAAGTTAAGTGTCCGCAGGACCAATATATCACCCTCCACGGAACACACACTAATATTGAAGTTATTATAACTTATAGCTGGTTATCGCATTTCGTTCTCCTGAACCATATTTCTAGTTGGGGTTTCTGATAATATCCCGACTACACCAGTGACGAGAATACTGTAAAAGGATTATCTTTTTCGTTTATGTCAAGCGAATGGCAGTCTGACGTGTTCTGTTTCTGAAGACCGTTCAGTTGTAAAAAGTGTCCTACTTTTCTTTCAGTAACGTTAAAGAGCGGTTACAAACCCTAAGTAGGGTAAAGTTCAATCAGAAACGGACAAGGACGGAAAAGTTGGCTATGCAACATGCTGTGATCGCATAAATATATGATAAGTAATATGAAACTACAGGAGCATTAGGTAAATCAACCGCAGTCTCATTTCCTGTTAAATGAAACAATCGACGCATAAAGGACAAGGTGGTTTGGTAAAAAGCAAACATCATCGGTATACCGCTCTCTGAATACCGAAATACACGGAATATAGCGGTATTTTCGAGGCAGACGTTAATTTGAAGAAGTGTGTGTTTATTTTAATCTTGAACATTTCAGGCTGTTGAATAATACATGATTACAATTACGT
The DNA here is from genome assembly GCA_029531755.1 of Holothuria leucospilota. NCBI lineage: Eukaryota > Metazoa > Echinodermata > Holothuroidea > Aspidochirotida > Holothuriidae > Holothuria > Holothuria leucospilota. Next base: position 18,185,721 of record CM055981.1, on the reverse strand, counting down.
ATGTTTGTGTAACTCAGTGCACAATATACTGTTCACTTCTCAACATTAAGTTAATTGTTTTATCTCGTTATTTCAGAAATAATCGAAATTCAGAGCTTTCCCGATAAAAGGGCAGTACATGATTGGTGTTTTAGTGAAAGAAGATGCAGCTCGGAATGGCGATGTTTACAGTGCCGTTTCATTTCAGATATATCGGATACGACCAGATCCTAATAACAAGCAAACACATATATTTAGAAGTAAAATAGCTTTATGAGTAACACTTCGGATATTGGCACCAACTCCACTACAATAAGCTGGTTGAACTCTGGTGGAGCAACGCTGAGATTTCCTCACACAGTGGAGATATCAGGAGATAGCTAGGTTGCGTACAGAAGACTTTCTTCTAAAGAGGCGTTATTTACCTAACTGTTATTTACCTAAATTTCTCGACAACATGTAGGATATATCATCGAGCTACAACGTCGTTTTAGCTCCATGGATATATGCTCAGGTCATTTAATTATTTACCAAGTGATAACTTTAGAATAAGGCTAGTAGCCTCGCTACACTCTTAATGCAAAAGAGTGAAATTCACTCCAAAAGAGACTGTAGTTTGAGACCACTCCTAGTAAGAGTGAATTTCACTCGGGGAGGAGTGAAAATTCACTCGAAGGAGAGCGATATATCATTCCTTGCGAGTGAAATATCGCTCTATTTGGAGTAAATTTTCACTCCACCCCTAGTGAAATTCAAATTCACTCTTACTTGGAGTGGTTCCAAACTACAGTCTCTTTTGGAATGAATTTCACGCTTTTTCATTTAGAGTATAAAGGACATTTCCTCCCAACTTTCCCCATTCCCTCATTTACCCTCACTTGTTTCCGGTTATCCCCCGAAATAAGCCAAACGAAAATACAGCTGACTTCCTGTTGGACCTCAAATGAATTTTGTCCCCCATTACTCCTCCTCCTTTCAAACGTATGGTACCGCCTCTGCAAGTTAAAATATCCAATTCTTGACGACAGAGAGGGAGATAAGAGTACGTCATAGTCACGGTGCAGCAGGTGACTTCAACTGTTTAATTTAGTATTAAAGGTGTTAGATCCTACAAGTGCACTCTCTCTTGCAAGACCGCACTGCTAATGACCTCGCAAAAAATCAAAAACAAATAAAAAACCCGGAAAGTGATTCCCATGCATCATTAATGCACCCCACTGGTATCTCCGTCGGAATGCTCCATTTTCGTAGCTTTTTCTTCTTGGCGTGGCAGGTGAGTGGTACGTGACAGCATGTTCAATACAGAGGTAAAGCAAACTGGAGTTGGTGGTGGGCATAAGGGATTTAGAAGGGTAGGAGAAACGGAAGGCGAGATAACAGAGAAGAATCTTCAATGAAATATTGACACACAGTTCTCAGTCAATTGTAACCTCTTCGTCTTAAACATTCTCTCAAACAAATGCACCCCATTGTTGATGGAACCCCACTTACATTCAAAGTCGGCTAGTAGACTTCCCCCGACGGCAATCGCCGTGCCGTTTTAAATTTTCCGAAAAATTAGGTCTGTGAGGTAAAGAATAGTTGCTCGATATAGCAACCACGTTCTTCTGTATTAGACGGGAAATCTGTTGCTTATCAAGTAAATAATGTCAAAAGCAGGAGGGCAACAGGATTTGCCGTACAGGGGCCCAGGCTCTCCGACTGGGGGTAGCTACCCGTAGGCCCCACAGGCGCGACGAGTGGCGAGAACAATGTCGACTGGGGCAAGAGGAGGAGTGCATGGATTGAAAACAAACCTTTTACTAAAACATTTCATAGCAGGACATATTTTGCACAATATCCGTAGTGTCTGGGGCTGGACGTTTCACCCCAATCGGGCATAGTATACATTTTATTGCATCCACCTCGTATGCCCAATGAAGTATTCAGACCTCCGCGACAAAGGCAATTAAGGGAAAACTAGGTTATGCGATATGGGATAAAGAAAACTCCCGACCTTAACATGATACTGTGTAGTCTACCAGTACCAATATGTAAATTGTTAAGTGAGAAAGGATTTGTACTGTCCATGGAACGGAACTATGGAAAAACTGGATCAACAAAAACCACACAGCTCGAGAAAATTTGAGGTTCCTATTGAAGAAACTGTCCACTATCGAGAGCAAAACCAGGTAAACCAGGGGAGTGACTGGGTTGCGGTCTTCGGGGACCTAATACTTTATCATACCGACTTTGGCTTCCCGGCGAAAAAGGAAAAATTCCCGACGGGGGTTGGGGGGTTGGGATTGGGGGTTGGTCTCTTGTCCCCCACCTGGTGTCACTCTTGTTCGTAATGTGATGAGTAACATATTGACTCACTTGGTACTATGAACTGAACGATAAATTTCGTCAACACTTGCATATCCATATGGATTCATTTCAATGGGAATTGTGAGTGTTGAAAATAAAACGTGACAAAGTAGCCTACGCAAAGTGGATAAAGCAGGAAGAAAATCAATGATGAATTCTATTTTTACTTTTAAGGGCGTGGAAGGTATTCTCATCAGTTATAGCGTATGGCAACCATACTATACGGAAATGTCACTCAGCCCAGACTGTGTCACTAGGGAAACATTACACCAACCTGCAAATCATGTCACAATTAGTAGATGCAGAAAAAAAAACAATGCAGCTCGAATCTTTCGAGTGTATCAAGGCACAGGTTTTGTAAATATGTATAGCAGGCTATAAGTGTCAGTTTCGTCTGAGATAGGTTTCAATTTCCAATATATCATGTTTTCTATTTAAATTTTACCTGGTAATTAAGGCATGGGTTAAAAAACCGGAGTTCATGATATATAAAGTCGATAACGTCTGGAAACTCTGCAGTGTAAACTTAATACACACAAATTAAAAGAACCGAAGCCAAAGTGTGTTATAACTGTAAAAAGAATTAAACAAGACAAGAAGTACCAGTGTTTGCCATCCTTAATATTAAAGGGTGTGCTAAACCTATAGAGAGCCGGATGGGACGGGGTGGTGGTCCTTAGAACTGCCGGTATATTCTTTGTTATCAGATAGTATAAGTTTTTTTGGCAACGTTGCCAATTTATAATGGATTTTTGCGCTTTTTCGGCCTTCTTGGATGGAATAGTGGCGGCTTTTCCTTCACCGTGTATAGAAACTATGGCTTTGAAAACTCGGTGACGACATTTAGGCCTATTTGAAAATTTTTAACCCGGAAATCCTGGCAACTCCCTGCATTAACCCAAGTGGTTTTCATCTGAACTTAATTTTTTTGTATTTCGCCATTTCTTACATAACTTAGTGATTAAACGTGGTCCCTTCTTCTGTAGATAGCAATCAGTCCCTGTTGACAATGGTTAAGTCAGTAGCTCAAGGCATAGGTGTAAAAAGCCTGACAGGAGAAGCCTGCGGGCTAAAGCCCCCGGTTAAATATCTGGGGCTGAAGTATGCTTACGCCCCACTTTTCAAGGACGGAAACCCCTTATTTGTTCACACTGTGAAATCTATTAACCTTTTCCATAAAAAGCCTATGACAAACTTTTCCAACAAATTTACTTCAAGAAATTCACAAAAGGTTGCATCAAATTGCATATAAGGGCCCTAAAATATTCAAATATTTTCCAAAGGGAGAGGGGGATACGCCACGCCTCCTTTTACCCCTCCCCAAGAAGGCGGTCTGAATCATTCAGTCCCCAGCTGAGATCAGTTTTCTATGCCTAGGAGTAAGGAACATGTCCTGTGGAAACGAAAGCCAAACTTTAAAGTACTGTACAGCTTTCCTTTGATACATCGAGAGCAAGGGTGGTGCCTTCGGGGAAGGCTGCTCCCCCGTCGGGGAAATTTTCCAATTTCGTCGGGGAGCCTTAATCCGTACGATAAAATATGTAATCCTAATGACCTTCAGTCGCCCCGACGATCTGCTTGATTTTGCTCATAGGAAGGGCATATTCTTCAATAAAGGCCCCAAATTTCCCTCAAAAACCCAATTTTCTCAAATTTTCTTCCACAAAAATCCAAATTTTTCAAAATTCCTTCAATAAAAATCAAATTTTCAAATTTTTGTAAAAAGAGTCAAATATTTTTCGGCGCGCTTCGTGCCGCCGAAATTTTGTGTTCCTCATCCTTTTGTCAATTCATCGCCTTTGTTGGGGCTTTGGGTTGCTAGCCCCCTGTTGAGGAGCTTGGCCCCCTGTCGGGCAAATCCTGGAGCCACCCCTGATCGAGAGGTTAACATCTGCAAAAATCGCAAGCTGAAGTGCCATAGGGCCACGGGCAATGGTCGCTACTTAGGGGTAGCTCAGAACTATACAGTTAGAAAGTGAAGTTGGTTCCTATGGGAAAGGTGTTCTTTTAAGTTAAATTAGCTGTAAAGCAAATGGTCTTTTGTCAAAGTTTTGAATTGATATCAAAAGTTTTTCTCCCGGCATGCACTGCCTTTGGGTCTTTTCATGAAATTTGTCTTGTTACATGAAACCCCCTCCCATTGGTTTTCTTCCTGAAGTTTGTCCTTGAATAAGTCCTACCCCTAAATATGAATCGGTTCTCTCCATGAAACCTATTCTATTTCATAAAGTCCTACAACCAGAAAAAGAAACTAAAGAAGAAATGTGAACATTTTTCGATCACCCAATACGACTTGCCTCTCTTTTTGTAATAAAGACCTGGATATTAAAGCCAAGTACATGACAAGTTGGTTGAAATTCGACTCTCAAGTTGGAAATGAAAGTAAAAGGGGCCAAATTTAGGGGTTTCTAGACAACCATATAATGAGCTCCCACTTCAAGTAAGTTCTGAACGGTGGGAGCGTAGCGAAACTAAAATTGCGAGAACTAGTGCTCAAAAACGGCACTATGATTAAGTACTTTTGACTTCTTCAAAGTTTTACAGAAATTGTTAGTTTGATTCGTCCATCGCAATTAAATGTTCCTATTCAAACGTCAGGAATTTTCAATTTTCAATTTATTCTCTCTAAATTAAAACTATAAGAAGCAAAAGGGCTAACGGAGGACGAGTAATAGTGGATGTACCTGAACGGACTCGAGGGCGTGTGCGTAAGTAATTGTTAAGGGGGCTAAGAAGGGATGTTTCAATATGTACCTCGTCAAATGGGGCTTCAAAAGTGAAAGTTCGGGTACTATATCACATCTACCTGAAGGTTTGAAGGAGCAAAGTAAGAATTGTCTAACATGACTGTAGTCAGGCACAAATGTTTCAGTTACTGCATTGTACCATGCGGTGCATCTAACGTGCAAGAGCCGTAGGAGCCCGAGGGTGGGATAGGAGGGGAGACAGACGGCAAATAATTTTCATTTTGAGGTTTGTCTTAAAATAAAAAAAAAATAGAGAGGTCAAAAATTATCTCACAATATGACAAAATCTAGGCGCTAAAAGGCAGCATTCCCCTTCAATCTTAGAAGCCTCTCGACAGTCTTGCCCAGGGGCTGGATTTGATGTCTGAAAGTGAGGGCAAACCCGGGCGGAATACCAAACATCGCCGAAGGCGCCACGGGAGCGCGAAGTGCTCCATTACGGGTGTGGGGCCCAGGGGCCCGCCGTAGGGCCCCTGGTGGTGGTCCAAGGGGAAACGCCCCTGAAAGTCCTGAGGTATTTAAAAAATTAAAACCATTACAGTGAAACATTTGGTTATCTTAAAACTCATCGGTTATGCACTAAACAGATTACAAAAATCATATTTTGACCATTTTAATAATAGCCTTACTCAGAATAACGGGTCGTTTGTATGATAAAGAATTTGGCTCGTGGGTGCTTACAATGGAAATGGAAAATTTAGCACAAAGCTACGGAGCAGGCAAGAAGTTCTACAAGAAGTAACCAAGAAATAAGCATTTCAAACGGATGCGCGCAAAGCGCGCAGAAGGGAACAGCGTTATTTAAGACATTTAATCGCAGACTATTGTTTTTCTTTATTTTTTAAATGCAACATCCATTAAATAAAAGATTCTTCACTTACCCCATCAGCCATCTATTCTTTCCTTCATGTTTCATTTTTGTGGATGGCCTGTGAAAACTAAGAACGATTAAAGTTTGAGGGTTATAGGTGTATCATACCTTCCGAAATGACTGAAATGTTGTTCTGGGTTATAGATTTTACAGAGACCTGGCCATGGGCGTTCTGAGTAAAAATGCAAGGGAAGTAATTTACTTTGGAGGCTGTATCTTCGTAAGATGTGGCCTGCGAAGCCTTTAACTGAGAGCGCCAAAGGCTTTGGGACCGAGGGTCCTTTCTGATAATTTTTCGTAAATTTGATGGCTTATGAGGCCATTATCTGATTATAGAGCATTTCTAGAGAAAATCCTGCGTCTCCCAAATATAATTTGAAATATTTTTCTTATGATGATTGCAAATTTAAGACTGTAACCGTCGATCAATTTGATGAGGATGGTGGTGGTTGGTAGGGAAAGTGAACAGCGGTAGCGGTTGCAAGGGTTTTGGGAATAGTAATTAAGTCAAGCTATCCCACAGGATGTAATGACGAACAATAGCACAAACGTTTTCCTAAGGGCAGCAGTCCTAACGTGATTCTAATTTATACTGACTCCAAGAGAAGCACCCGGAAAAATTTCATTGAGAATAGCGATTCCCCTACACGGGTAGATTTCTGAATGGTGTATGCAAGGACCATTGTGCTTGTATTGATGTACATTCGTTACTGTATAATATTGTGACCCTTATTCCAGGGCTTCTAGTCACAAAAATGTGGCGGGGAGCCGACACCCACGCTTTAAAAGAAAATTTAATTGAAGTACCAAACAATACTATTCAACAACATTTGCCCCTTGCCTCCCCACCTTTGAGCTCCGTCACTGTATAAGCTGGTTTTCACTGCGAGGGCGCGAGAAGCGAACCGAGTAATTTTTTTGTTCTTTTTTATGATATTTGATTTTAATCTTTCCCTAAATTTTACAATGCAAAATTAAATTAATATTAAAAGTTTCCTCATAATTTCTCTGGCCTCACTTCCTTTGGTGAATTCTTTTTATTATTAAATTATTTTTTAAGGTCTGGAAAAAAGTGCGGGGGCAAGTTCCCCCTTGCCCACCGTTATCCCTCCTATGGTCCTGTTTGTCGACTGTGAGGCGCAAATAGTCTACTATACAGAGACACAGCTCCTTTAATGTCATGCATTTTTCATGTAGGAAATTGAAGAAATTCATCACTTGTACGCAAAAGTGTCAAACTTTCCCATTCAGCCTATATTTTAATTAAAATACCACTTTTAAAGAAGTGGTTATGACTGTCTTAAGTGCTTATAGGAAAAGACTGTAGGATGGGGCTATCATAATGTCTTCCCGTTAAACCGACGTTTTATGTACAAAGTTATTGAATTCTGCACACTTCTAAGTCATATTAATGAAGCAGGCTGGTCTGTATATGGTGAGCCATCGAATTAATTACGGAACTAAATGTCAAAAGTAGGGAAAGCAATGTAGTCGCCAATGTTTATAAGAATTTAAATATTCCTTTGTGAGGATATTGACCGGGCAGGAACCTTTTAATCAACTTTCACTTCTGTGTGATTCCTACAGCTGTAAGTGAACTCAGTCCACGTACCATTCAACAAATTGCTTATATATTCCTAGTTCAAATAGCTACAAATACGAAACTATTGGGTGCATGTTGAAACTTCATTTGAACTCTGGGCTTCTGTTTGACTGCTCGAAAATTCTTCGAAGTGGAAGATAGGAACAAATGCAAGGTTTTGAAGAAATGGGTGAGAATAATACTTGACAGGACGGGTTAGCCAGACATGCGCATCTGAGGGTTGAGTTGGAAGTTGATGGAATTTATCATCGCAATAGTTTAGATGCCTGGGTACAGCTAAAAAACAGACTTATTTTGAGCACTAACTATTCCGTCCCTTCCTAGCTTGAGCGTGATGTTAATTTGTCCTCCTTTTGGAGTTCTGACTATTGTTAAGAGCAGGAATTAAGCATGGCCCCCACAAACTAGGATATCATTACTTTGGGGCAATTGAGGGACACCGTATAGCCACCGTATTAACCAGTACTGTGGCGGAGCGGATAAAGGTGGTGGCATCTGAAGCAATGAAATTTGGTAACCGGGAGGTTCGATCCCCGGTTCGGTCAAAGTAAGGTGGGTTTTTCATCCAAGAGTAATCTATGGTTTTTCCATCTGAACTTAGTTTTCAAAAAACCAAATTTGACCTAAATTGTTGGGTTGATTACCCATCCGACGTGAAGTTGTAATTCATAAGCCTTATAGGCTTTTCCCACATTAGCGTCGTAAAACAACTGCCCTTCAAGGCCTGAATTAATAATTGAATTTAGAGTTCCTATGTCCGAAGAGGCCCCTGATAAGTGCTATCATAAATTTAGCTTTCGTCTGTTAGGAGACGTGGTATCTGTAGGATCCGTGGGCCTATTTGAAGAAGTAGGTATATGTACGTATCTATGATATTTTTTTCTGAAGAGCTCAATGAGTGTTCAAGTTACCCCCACATAGGTTCGTGCCCAGCATCCCGGGCCCCACATTGTAAATCCGACCGTGCTTATATCGTATAAAAATTGACTGTATGCATAAAATAGTCGAGACGTATAACAACTTCAACTTATATCATATGCAATTTTATGTTGTATGGAAAAATCATGTTTCGTAAATCAACATGTCACATGTCATGTGTTTACTGTGTTACTTGGAACCACTTGAGTAAGTCCACAGACGAGACGTCGATTTTGGAGTGAGCCTAATAACAGCTTACTTGGTCATGTCCTGCTTTTTGGGAATGGCCATCACAGTATTAGTTCAAGTTTTAAGTAACCTTGGATCCTCTGAACCTTCAGATGGGTAGCCTACAAATAGTTGACCTTCATACTGCTCCTCATGCATGCATACACATGAGCACACAAGGCTGGCAGCACAAACGTAGTGTCAAAAGGGGCATTGCAAAGTCAAGCCTCAAGCTGGCACTTGACGGAACAAATATTGAACTGTCCAGCGTAAAGCCGGGCCGTCTGCTGAACAGCGCTTGTCTTAACCTTGCTATGGGCGATTTTTACCCCATGGTCTTTGCGATTTTGCGCATGGTATGCCTTCAGGATGTACAGCCAGGCGACACCTTATTTTCGTATGAAGCACCTGGTCAATTTCTACTGCGCAACCGAAATCATTTTCTCTTATCGATATGTATTTTCCAAAACTAAGCTTATGTCCGGTCTTCGCGATTTCTTACACCCAAATGCTGTCACATTATGTTACTAAGATATCACTGCTGCGTACTTACGACCGAGCATTCAGACAATAAAATGTTGATTGATTTATTTTGTTTTTCACCAGCAAATTTACAATGTGAATGACCTCTTCTTAAAAGCCTACAAAAATGCTTAATGCAGTAGACCCCCAAATTAGCAATCAAAAGCATTTTATTTAAAATTTTTCTTGATTTTAGAGAATGGCTCCTGGTCCTGGGAAAATGGCTCCTGGTCCTTCCAAAATCCATGAGACCAGGAGCCAAAAGTGGGATTTTCTGTCTCCTGGTCCTTGACCGTTTAATGTAAGGCTTGCTCCTGAATACCCTATCTAATACTGCCCCCACTTTACCCTTGCAGTTTCATGTGAAGAGTTCGGCAGATAGAAACCACCCGATCCTCATGCCTTGTACAGTTATAACTGATCTGTGCTATAATTTCTTAGCATGTGCTACAGTATAACAAACATGTGGATACAGTATAACAAAAGTATATAGAGTAATCTACCGATTCTCACAAGCTACAGAGACAAACCGTGGGAAACAAATACGTGAGGAGAAATGAAAATATTGGTAGAAAGACGAAAAGAGTAAGGTGGATTAAAATAATATTATGACACAAACATTTATTGGGCTTGCCAAACATATCTTCTGGAAATTAAATTATAAAGTGAACAGTCATGGGAAGAAACGTAAAATGGACTGCAAATGGACTGTAAAAGAATATGAAAGTTGTACAAGAAAAAGAACTTTAGACAAAGAGAACTTTTTAAAATAAAAAGATAGAAAAAAAAATAGTCTGGAAGAAATTTAACTTTTGAAACATAACATCCGGGAATAACCTCTCTTGTAAAGCAAAGTGTTGTTACCTTTCTAGTATGGGGAACTGTTGTATGTTTTCTAAACAAACATGAGAAGTAAAATATACTGATATCAGTTTAGAAACAAGACCTTCCAATAAGTGTTGCGTTTTCCATCACTGAACCACTGAAAAGTCAAACCGAAGGGCGTCGTTTAAATATTTTAAGGCTTTTGCACACACAAGAAATGTGGTAGAAGCAGGGTATCTTTTGCGTATTTGTCACGTGACTAAATTCAACTTTCTGCACGTTTGAAAAAAAGTTTAATGTTTTACGTGACAATAAGCACGCTTCCGTACTTTACTTCTGCATGAATCTTTTTTCAATCGAAAATGAAAAACTGTTTTGTTTGTAAATTTTCATAGGCTTATTGATATTTTGGAAAGTCATTACTGCTTCCAGGTATGAAATATAAAATCTCAAAATTTCATGTTTCCGGACTTAACCAGGCCACAGGGACCCTAGGGAACATTTACACCAGCAAATGCTCGTTGTTGGTCAAAAATGACTCACTCCCAATTTGCAACGTCATTTGAAATAATCACTGGCACGGTATTAAAAGACTGATCTGAATCGTCTATTAACATGATCTACCCAAAAAATTCCCTGGTTTGGGAATATACGAGCCCAGACACCTCCTATTTACACATGCAATCCCCACTTACCTGCAGTAAGTGTTGGCAAGTTTAATAGCACAGTTGTGGAGGGCGTCCTCCGACAAAGGGCGACCGAGTCCTCTTCCGAAGGAGATAAAGCCTTTCAGTCAACTGCACATTGCAGTATAACTTCAACATCTACAGGAGAATGTCAATTAGTAAGCTCATAGGTAAATCTTTCAGTTTCAGAGTGTACCAAATGATTTCTTGCGTGACTTTTTGGAGTGGGACATCAAAGTGTACTTCAAATTCGTTTATAATGACATGGTTTCAGGTTCATCGCTTCTCTCGAGTCTTTGTGATGTTCTCTGATAATTCTAGTAAAGAATAGCCAATGCCTTTAAATAATTAAAAAGCTCCTTTCCGAGGAGCTCTCAGATCTTAATTCAATATGCTGAATGATGAACTTTGACAAACTATGCAGCTATATGAGTTTTAGTGCTTTCATACATCCTTCGTGTTATACCTTTCAGATGGGCTACTTTCAAATTTTACTTTTTCAGGTGAAGGAGTTATGGGGGGGGGGGGGGGTGACACCGCTACACTTATTTTCCTTTAAATTATCTGGAAGAGGAACAGGACACTGGTTATCATAACACTTAACACTTCTGCCCTCCTTGGCATCTATCTGGGACGATTTTGGCAGCATATTTCTTAAATGCTGGTACCTGCCCTTAAAGGTTGTGTGACATGCCACCAAAAAGAGCTGTTTCACTTGTCACTTAAAGAATTAAGTCTTCCAATCAAAGATCCATTGGAATGATTTCAATATCTTTTACCGTTCTCAAAATATACGTCTTCAAAGTTTGATGGTTTCTGAAGAAACTAATTGCCTATGCAAAAATAATGATGTGAGTGTTGCACAGTGTTATGATTTCTTTTGTTAACCCCATATAAATTATCTCTTAATTACTGATCATACAGATTACAGTTTGGTGAGTGATATCAATATTTTTCAGGGAAAATATTTTAAGTTTTATAATAAACTCCTCAGGGAATAACAATGCTTCCAGTGCCCTTGAAATTGAGGTTGGAAAAACAAAGGCTAACATGTGCCATATATGGTAAGACCCTCTTTCGATGTCACACATTTGCATATTTAGCTCATGTTTATTCATGATACAAGTGTGAAATAGAAATTTCCCTGTAAAATGGTCAATATCTGATGGATTTTAATTGAAATTGCGGCTATTTTCTGGATTTTTCATGCTTTTTACATCAAACATCCAACTGTGTTATTTTCATGTCACACGACCTTTAAAATTAAAAATAAGTTTTTTTTGTGTATATTGCTACTTTGCTATTCTTCACAACTCTGTTTGGTACCTGTAAAGGGCTCTTGATTTCTTTTTCTTACTGTCTCTGAAGATGACAGAATGAGACAAGTTAATATTCCTGCTTGACAGAGGTTGTGAGGTTTTATTTCAAGTTTGTCAAGGTAACCCACCTTATGTCAATTTCTGAAATGAAAAAGTGTTCTTCAAACAAAGACGGAGATACTGAATCTGACTGTGGTTTCATTTCGAAAGGCTTAACTCCTTGAGTGGCCCGAGGTCAATAATCTAACTCTTCGATGTTAAGAGTCTTGACCGCTCACCACGGAGTTGTAATAAATGCGTTTAAGTCATTTCTGAGAGAAGTCAAGTATTATCCATCTACAGAATGCTTTTCTGATATCCAATTATTTTTCCAATAGAGAGATGGTCAATGACCTTTGGATATTGCTGGTTTTAGAAGTGACAATTCAACTATTAAGAAATGGCTTATGGTATGGAGAAGACTGGTCAGCTGGGAAATTGACAATTTATCAAGGGGCCTCACCTATGCTGGGGCTTTGGGTCCCTTCATATGCTGTTACCATAATATTCACACAGCACAGTAGAGAGGTCACCTGGTCAATGCACTAAGTTTACAGTTAATTTCAGTTGAAACTGTGAACACTGATGTGGAGTCCCTAGCAATACACCTATGCCTCGCACAGAAATGCAAATATCTGAAAATTAGTGACCCAGTAAAGGGGCCTTCTTGTAAGTCTATTGGGGGCCCATCATGATTTTATTCCAAATTGCCTGTGATTGTGATGTTATTGACAGGTATTTAAATACAGGCTTTTGATCCAGATGATTTGTGAAACCTTAATTGTATTGTTATTACTTGAGAATGGACGTTTGGACGTTTGAGACCAGTTAACCGAAACCAGTATCTGAGTTTTAAAAGTACATTGTGGACCCAGATTTGAGGCACGAACTTAGTGAAAGAGAAAACCTGCAATATTAGGGCACCTTTTGTGATACTTCTTTTAACACACTTAAAAAATTTACTGATTAATGTACTTTTATACTTTGCAATTTTTTGAAAGGGGGTCTGGCCAAATTAAAACCATCTGAGTGGGCTTGGGAGAATTTTTTACTTGTCTAGGATGGGATAGGGATCTACAACTATGCAATTATCTGATTTTTCTTCTTCATATTAATGTGTGAGGTGAGGCTGCAATGTTTCTTGTCACTTTAGAGAGTAGACTGGGAGAGAGGAGCAGGCCACATTGCAATGTTACATTTCTTCCTCACATTTTATTTTGCTGTTGGAAGGGAAAAATTTTTCTTCCCGAGGGGAGGAGGCAGGGGTTATCCCCCTTGGCACTAAGTGGCAACACCACTGGCAAAAATACCATGTTTAGTACCAGAATCATGCTCCCTTAGTTACATGAATGCTACCATTTTGACAAACGATTTAATAAAGCCAGGAGATTTTATGGCAGAGCGGGTAAAAGGGTATGGCTCAAATCTGAAGAATTTACAGCATTAAAAGTATAACAAAGTCTGTAATTATTCAAGAGCATAAACAATACTTTAATTTGCATATTTTATATTTTCAATTCCTTTCTAGACCATCTTTTGCTCACACACTAAAAGGTGTACATTATTTATTATCATCTAATACTTGCAACTTATAATGGGTAGTCAGCACTGATATTCTCACATACTAAGAAAAGGTAGCTACTGCACCAAGTTTTGTTATCTGCACTTATGTCACCAAGTTCCACCAGTTTTTCAAAATATTCTAGCATTTTTACATGATACCTCAAAAGTAAGATGCATTCAAAGATGTCGGAAACCTTTGCCTTAAGGGAGGGGAGGGCGTTACTTCCTTTAATTTATGTCAAAGCCAAACATGGGTTCTCATAAACTTCTGCACACATTTAAAAGCAAGTGCAGAGTATCACTGTGCCTCTTTCAACCCTCCACAAGTCTTCTTAGCTTATGCATGTATTTATTAGTTTGCACATTTTACAATCAGTTTGTAAGACTAAGTATTCCCTCACCATACAACCATTGGCATGCAATATTCATTTCAGTACAGCTCACTTAAGAGACCATCTTACAGGTGAGAAACATTAACACAATATTCAGTCTTGTAACTAATCACACAAACAGCACGTGATGGCCTCCACCAATTATGTAAGAAAATGGTGAATAATCTTTGAGTAAAACTTTGTTTTACTTCTGTAAATCACTCTCAAATGAAAACTAGCTGAAAACACTCACCAACATGTTATCTATATTCAGGAGGCAGTTTTGAAAGGTTTTTTTTCCTTCAAAGAAGTCTCTATGACATAGAAATTGCCTCTTGTGATCCAATTACCACAATATGCAAGGTAAAAGTACTCCATACTTGATAAATGAAAGCCTAAAGCTAGTGGTCAAGTATACCGGGGGCCCGATGAGTATTCGTGACGTAAACACTTAAAGGCAAGAGGCATCTTTTCAAGACCAAACTTTATTAACTCAAAAATAGAAGGAGTTGACATTTGTGGACATGCAAGCATGAAATGTAACTTCACAGCCCACAGGTGAATGTAACAACATAATGAGGTAAACTCAGGTTACATTATCTTTGGAGAGTGACTACCTTACTTTTAGAAACTCCACAAAACTGTGGATTAGGAAACTACTAGTCCTGATTCCTACTTTCACTTTGTCATTGCAATCCTTTCTTACCCCTAGTAGAATCTTGAGATCCTGGCAAAGTTGATAGTGCAAAACAGGGAGCCCTCTATCAAGGGCTCCTCTCAACATCTTATTTGTTATGTCGGGAGAAAGACCACACTTTGGAATCCTGGTATGTAAACAAGAGGTCACAGAAGTTGGGGGTTGGGGTGTGGGGTTGGCATGAAGATCCCAATTTACCTATCACTCCCACATTCTCTCCCTAACTCATTCAATGCCCATCTAATATGGATGTAGCATCAGCCTTAAAATATTGATTCCAAGAATAAAAGAATATGATCAGTTGGCCTTGAATTCACAAACTGAACTTGCCATTGGTGCCTTTACAACTTGGTTGCAATGCACTTACAAATCAAGGCCAACTGACAGCTGCCTATACCATTGGCCCTATGTCCCATTACCACTGGTGCCCCCACATCATTAAACGCCTAATTTTAACTTGTTACAGTAATTTTGGACAATGAAGCAAAAGTGCCTTAGAGCCTGTAACACATTGACATTGACTTGGTACCTTTTTAAATCCTAAAGGTTGCCTTGGTGTCCCGTTTAGGGGCTGTATATTTGAACTCATGGTCACAGGCAGCAACAGTAGACAGATGTATGCATCCACCACTGTTCTTGACCAATCTGATACTTTCCGCAAAACAGAAGTTTTGTAGTAATTTGGTTATTTCCATAAACAAGAGGGACAAGACCAATACAAAACTAAGCAGCTGTATGGGATATAATTTTAGTTCTATGTCTAGCACTCAGGTTAATCATCAGTTTAGTCTCTCTATGATTCTTAAAAGATTTTGAAATGTTTGAAAATTGAAATAAAATGAAATACCTGACCTTTACACACTAGTTTTAACTGTTAACTCATGAATAATAAATGCTGTACAACTTTGTAAAGCTAAGCACAGAGAAATGGTTTCTGTACATTACAGTAAACTGAAATTCCAAGACAGTTACATGATTGAATTACAAAAATCCTTGGTCCAGTATTCTAGCTCAATTTCTCAAAAGAATCTGAGCCAAAAATATGCATTGTAAGGAAAGTACACAGTCTTTACAAAATCCAATGACATGTCCATAAATTCTGTCATTTCTACAAAGCACCATGATGGTGCAAGGCTCGGAAAGTGAAAACACATTTCCACGAATATACCAGACTGGCAAAAACCCCCAGACTGAGAGAGGAAAGACAGAGACAGCCTTGCAATTTCCAAGTGGCTGTTACACTACAGTTTGACAAGTGTAGTTGATTCTCCATCTCCTGTCTACCGTCCTCATCAATAAAGGTGGCAGCCTTCATTCAAGAAGCTCTTAAAAGCATCTTCATATCTCCATCTCATCTGTTTCTCTTGATTGGTGATAAAGATGACCACTGTACTCCACCTCACTTGACAGCACACAGCTCACAATCTAAGGAGCAAAAATGACAGAACTGCTTATCAATACTGCAAAGTTTTTAAATCTTTCATAAAACTGGTTTTTAATAGGTTCATTTCATGACAGCCCTTTTGTATATACTTAAAATGCTGATTCGTTTTTTTACAAAAAATGAATGTATATTTGAAGTTCAAAATAACTATGCATATTATTCTAATCCCTTCGACTCAAGACGAAAGTCCTCAGACCTTTGGGATTCTCTTCTAATCAAGGCCTATGAGTATTCCCTTCAGCAATAATGGACAAAACCTCCATTTCTCTAAAAAGAGCCATGATTCTAGGCTAGAGAAGCATACAGTATGCAGTACACAAGGCAAACTTTGCAAAGATGCAGGAACTGAGCCAATGAGAATGATACACGTACTTGATGAGGGTATTGTGTTCTATTTTTTCAATAGCGTGTTGTAAACATAGTGAAACAGCTACACTTATCTGTCTTGTAATAACGTGAGGACAAATGGTCCTTGACTTTTACAGACAGCGAGTGAAAATGAAAGAAATCCTCCAACTTTGCAGACATTTATGACTAATAAAAAGGTAGTCTTTTGAAAAATATAAACACTACAAACAATGATGACCAGTTGTTAACCTTATGGGGAAGAGTTCATTCTAAGTTTAAGAGTGGTACTTCAATTTAATTTATGATTACTAGAGGATAATTTCCATAACATGTGTTGCCCTGGTCAATGGCTTTGCTAGCTCACGAGATTCTTTAGATAACAGAAAGATAGTCAGGCAGACTCACTAATATTTCTAAGTATATAATGCTCATTAATTCAGGAGTAATAGCAGGACCAAAGAAAGAAGCTGTGGTGGGCCTCGGTTCCACACAGCCTCAGGGGCATATATAAACTTGGAGCAGGATAATATATACCCCCACTGCCTATATATCAGTGGTTTTATTCATCATTCCATAACTGATGAGTGTACAAAGGACTATTTTGAGACACAGTAGGTCAGCAAACAGGTGTACACCATTGCAAAAAAAAGGGTCGCACAAAATATTTTTCACCATATTTCTGGGGGCCTATTTTTCCAGGGGAGCTTGGGGCTGCACAGCTGCCATTCAGCTTCTGCCTTAATCCAGCCTGATTAATGGTGATGGTAACATACAGTGATGTTCAATATTGCCAATAAATGATAATTACTGATATCCAATACTTCAATTCTCAATAGCTACCGATATCTGCTGACAACATGAAATACCAGTATTTTAGAATTGAGTATACTGTACAGTGTACACAAATCCCAGTGATACTGTGCACTACCATAAAATGTTTCATTACTGCAGTAGGTGAGATAGTGGGACTTACAGTCACACATACCTGGAAAATAGCAAAACATTTGTATTAATTATTGGCCTTGTGATATCAGTTGGAAAGCACTGGCATGTCTGGTAAATTTTACTGATGTCAGATAAGCAAGAGGAATACTGGCCCGTACTGATATTGAATGGTGATAATAGGTTCAAGAGTAGTAATAAATACTGGACACTTAATTGCAAGATGGTTAGTGTAATATGATCATGTACAGATGTACATTACCTCTAGTTGTGAGTACATGTGAGTACCTCTAGCTGTGTACATGTGAGTACTTCTAGTTGTGAGTACATGTGAGTGCATCTAGTTGTGAGTACATATGAGTATCTCTGGTTGTGAGTGCATATGAGTACCTCTAGTTGTGAGTACATGTATTAAAGTACCTCTAGTTGTGAGCACATTTGAGTGCCTCTAGTTGTGAGTACATGAAAGCCTCTAGTTGTGAGTACATGAAAGCCTCTAGTTGTGAGTACATATGAGTACTCTGGTTGTGAGTACATATGAGTACCTCTAATTGTGAGTATATGTAAGTACCTCTAGTTGTGAATACATGTGAGTGCCTCTAGTTGTGAGAACATATGAGTATCTCTGGTTGTGAATATATATGAGTGCCTCTAGTTGTGAGTACATGTAAGTACCTCTTGTTGTGAGTACATATGAGTACCTCTAATTGTGAGTATATGTAAGTACCTCTAGTTGTGAATACATGTGAGTGCCTCTCGTTGTGAGAACATATGAGTATCTCTGGTTGTGAATATATATGAGTACCTCTAGTTGTGAGTACATGTAAGCACCTCTTGTTGTGAGTACATCTGAGTGCCTCTAGTTGTGAGCACATGTGAAGGCCTTTATAGTTGTGAGTACATATGAATACCTCTAGTTGTGAGTACATGTGAGTGCCTCTTGTTGTTAGTACATACAAGTACCTCTTGGTGTGGGTACCTAATTAGCACTGATGCCAGATTTGTAGTACCATAGTATATACTTGTACTTTTGACATTAAACAAGCACTTGTACTTGTATAATTTGAATACCAGGTACTTGTAATCATTGTCAAGACTTAGCACTTGTTTTCATGTTCATGGCTTCGTACTAGTACTCAGAGAATTTGAAAATTAGGTACTCTTACTTGCACTTGTACTCAGAACCATATACTTGCACTAGGACTAGCACTCAGTCTTGTACTCACACTTGTACTCAGGGATTTGTACTCTACTGTACTATGTAGTTGACCTATTACCAATTTCATTATCAGTACTGATCCATATTCATTATTTTGACCCAATATTGGCACTGGCAAAATCTATCTAAAATGCTGAAGTTATGTAACTGATATTTCTACTTCAAAAATGTTTATTTTGTTTACTTGTTTTTAATTTTGCTCCTAACATTTTACCTCTTCTTACATCTTGATAGTCATCTCTAACCCACAGATCAGCAGCATATACCCTCCAGACCTGACTATTTAGACATCAAATTTAGCAAGGACTTTTATACTTGACCTACATAAGTACACACTGCTTTAGTAGAGTGTACATGCAAGGCAAACATGAAGTATCATATAGCTTTGCCTACAGTTTTGTACACAGATAGGCATATTTCTAACATATTGTTATGTGTCATACCAGTGACTGGTGCACTCAGCACAACACAATACTCTATTCACACTACAAGATGTGCATGTAATGAATAACTTAAAATTAATAACTTAAAATTTTTCAGTGTAATGAATAACTTAAAATTTTTCAGTGTAATGAATAACTTAAAATTTTTCAAGAAACTGTACATGTATGTTTTACATTAAAAGTATGGTAAAATGAGCCAGAGTTTGACAATGACTTATTTTCAAAAATCATAAAATACATAATTACATCTCTCTCATCACTTACACAGAATGTCTACTTCCCTAGTGGATAGGATGGCAAGACTGCATGAGATTCCTTTTACTCCTCCCTCCCCCCCGGGGCCCCCCCCCCCCCAAAAAAAAAGTGTGAGCTGTGATGCCTTATAAAACATTCACACTAAGAAAATTCTAGACAAATTCTGGAGTCTATAATTGCCATTATCTAGGATATTTTTTGGTTGTCATAAGAAAGGCAATTTTAGTTTGCACCAAGACAAAAGAGTTAGGAGGAAAATATTGCATCATTAATGGTAATTTACCTTGACAATTCAATAATTACAAGCTAGTAGCCTTCTTAATACTACCACACTGCTATTTTGGCCAATTTTGTCTTCCTTTGGACCCTGTTGATCTGTATCAATGAAAAAGAATGGGAACAGAGAAAGAAAACTGAATTTAAAATAAGAAATTTTATAGGAATTTTAGTGTGAATTAAAACCCTAGTATTTCTTGGAATATCTGTACTTTACCATAATTTAAAAAATATACATACTTGAAATGAATACTTGCACATGTAAAATTCATTTATACTCAATCAAAATATCCTGGTTTACTTTATATAAATTATTAGCCACAAAGACAATGTTCAAAGTCAAGAATAAAAGCAGATTTCTTGGCACAATTCCAAAACAAATGGCTGTTTCTCTGAACAATTCTGAACCAAGAATGTAACCTAAACATTATACTAACAAGATACTTTAAGTTTCACCAGTAATATCACTCAATAGACTTGGCAGACACAAACAGAATTTTGTGAATTAAAGCACAGAGAACATTTGAATACTGAGAACATGGAATTAAAAACAGTGACAGCCATAAATTCAGAAAATTAATTTTAACTGGAATTCTTGCAGTTAAGCAGTTTAAATAATTAATACCAGCAAGTCTGTGAAAACATGCCTAAACCATAATTAGTCTGTACATGGGTTATACACTTATTCCCCACTGGAGTACAATGTACGACTGCGTACTACAGTTCATTTTCATCAGGACATGATCAGTGGAAAATGACTAGATGGTAAGTGATTTGGCATGTCTCAGTAAATTAGCAGAGGAACATTAACATGTGGTAAAGCAGTATGTACAGTCACTGCACAGACAGAAAGCAGAAGGGGTCCAAATCTACTAGTTTGTCTATTTGGAAGGGGCAGTGTGTTGTCTGGATGGTCATAATTTTTGCTTGGGGGTACAGCAGGGTATTCTCCAAAACTACCTGGTATGGGAACCTACAAGCCCCTGATACTATGCCACTGCATGGATCCATGGCAATTAAGGACCTGTTATTGAAATAAGAGATTTGAAAACCTGGGAGAGCGGGGTATCATCAAAATTTGATGCCCATTGAATACCACCCTATAGCCACAGCAGGGTATTTCTGCACCAAAGCCCCCATATCTCTGACTGCACCCAAATTTGTTTGCAAATATAGTTTCAATTACAGACCCTTTTAATGGATTCATGAAGTGCCTCTACAAGCAAAACTATACTCCTTCAAACCTGGGAAGATGGCCATCTGCACCCCCTCACCTCAAACTTTAAACTGTTCAAGTCTGCTCAATACAGCCAAATCACTTTTCTAAACTATAGTTCTTGATGAATTGAAAACCTTGATTGCGTGTGAAGTAACATTGTCTAGGAATATGACAATGTTAAAAGATTTATTGGAAAGCTGTTTTACAAGATTGTGAGCTAGAAAATGCTGGGTGTAATTATTTCTCTTCTTTTCCTGAAAGGCCTTGTCAAGGGCCTTTTACACATTCAGTCTCAAGTGTTTCCACAAAGTCATGAATTTTGTGTAGCTTCCAGGGACCACTTTGTACAATTTAAATGGCTTTTATGTTAATATTGAAGTTGTAATGGAGTAACTGTATATATATATGCTCTCAAGCAGAAGAACTGTAGTGTGTACAGACTTCAGGTATTGCATGTAAAGATAACGAACCAAAAGTTTGGAAATTTTTTGCTCCTGTCACAATGTCATTCTAAAATAATGATGAAAATAATTATCTTCATGTGTGGATCTGGATGGCACTTTGTAGAGGAAACATATTGAAAAATGATGCTGTATGTGGTGACAGGCCATGATTGTCAATGTTAAGTGACCATAGGCTTATGTTAACACTAGGCCTGATAGTGTTAGAGTTATATGAGGTTTTACGGCTCATTTTCTAACCAATTGGTTTAAGTTGGGCAGGCCACAGCCCTTTTTCCAGTTACGGCTTGTTTTTCCTACTCCATTGCTTACACTGAGCACCAAGCACAATGGAAGTAGGTTCCATTTTTAAAGTCTTTGGTATGACCCGGACAGGAGTCGAACCCCAGACCTTCCGGCTGCAAGTTGGATGCTCTAGGCCTGATAGACAATATGACACTGTAATGCATAATAATTGTATGTAAGTACTTCCCACCCTTGTACACAATACATTGGTTAAAACTTGTGTAACATGTAGCCAAATTATCATAAAATGGTGGAAAACAGGCAAAAACTTTCCAGGACAGATGCTGTGTGAATCTGATAGACAGGCAAAAAGAGAATGACATCATGGCATGTTCTTGGTGAGGGCTCCCTACCAATGTGCTACTGATTCTGTCAGGTCTTTATTGTCCGCAGTTAAGGGTTACATATTGGGAAATAAAAGGAGGTGAGGTGGGGGTCGTGTAGATTAAGGTAACTCAATGTAACAACACAAAGGGGAGCTAAGGCATAAAATTTTCAACAGTAACAGTAAAATACAGTATGAAAAATATGGCCAGCTAAAGAAATACCATTGCAGATGACTGCTTGAATATGTGGGAAAATGAGTATTCAACCACTCAAACCATGCATACATTCTCATATTTTAATGAAGATATTCTCTTAAATTGTAAATAATACAATACTCCTTTATAACTGGTGAGTAAGGCTTCTTAAAGGGTAATAGAAATTGATGAATTCATTCGTGTCTTCTGTTAAAGACAGACTAAAAGTACAACACAGGCATCACTTTGCAGACATCAAGTCTCAATTTTGCAGAAATTTGCCATGCCTTAAATTTGCTGAATGGTCCCCTACTTGCTGTCATACTTTTTTTGGCCCTGCAGGAAGCTAAAAAGTTTTGGTGTGAAAATGTGTATGAACTTTTTTCACAATGCAATTCTGTTCAGAGCCCTTGATATAACAATGAGAAGAAAATTGTCGCAAGATGAATATCAACAAAACAACAAACAATTCTTGTCAAACAATTCTTGTAAGGGAGGAGCCACATAGATGAAAGAATACAGGGGATTTCATTCATTAAAATGCAGAGTAAAAAGAGATCTTTTTGGTTGCATGCCACCACATCTTTAAAAATTGAATTTCAGAAATAATGCTGTTCATTATATGATATCACTCTACAACAATGCATTTATGCCACTTTCAGTCTATACATGCCTCCAGTTAAAAAAGTTTTCTTAATAGCAGCTTGCCAGGTGGTTTTGTACTTCAATAAATGCACACTGAACTCAGTATATCTCACAGGATAGTTTGCAATTTAGCAAATCTTTAAGGGAAAAGCACATGTCAATTTGATGGATAGAAGCACATTGGAGGAAGTCTATGTGTCACAAGTTAAGATCTTTTATGAGTTTTTAGCTCATGATGGATGATCACACCGTCTGCGAAGAGTGGTGCGTGCATACCCCTGAAATTATCCCTTCGGCTAGCTGATACATTAGTGAACCAGCTATAGGTATTAGCAAAATTGGTACGCAAACATATTTTCCTCTAAGCATGGTTGACCAATTAATTACAAAATGACTAAGCAAGTACCATGACAGCTCTGTCATTACCAATGACACATTTGTCTCCCATTAATTATTAAATTGACCGGGTCGATCAAACACGTTGCCAATGGCAACAAAACAACAGCGCATGAAAGACAGCCAACTGAGAAAAAGGACAACAGCTCCAAAGTTTATCCTCACTTGAAGAAATCTGAGTAATATTGTTACAGAACGGATGCGTAACACCTCATTTCCTTATTGTCCCTCCACATTTCAAACGAACCATCTGTATTGATCTGAAATTTTGATGCCACAGATGACAGAAAAGTCATCTTAACGTAGTTCTAACCACAAATAAATGGATGCATCAATATTGATTCATGGTCGATACTTTTGGGAAAGATTTAAGTTGAATCAATCAAAGCACACAATAACAAAAGAGGTTCAATTGAGAATAGTTTTAAAAGATCACTCATCTTTTAGGTCTAGTAGAAGGCTAATAATGTATCTCTACCAATCAAAATGCACCGTCTTTGTATGAATTTGATCAGAGTCAGATAAAACATTTACGTTTCCTATCTTACATCTGTCAATACTAATCACAGTTGTCGCAACATTTTTTAAAATTATGCCACCATTTTGCAGGGATCTTGGGGTAGTATGACTGGTGGATAAATGGGGGAGAGCCCCCTTATGCTATTGCTTAACAACATTAACAAAGTGATGCTTAAACATTTTAGGATCCGAAGGATCTAAACAAAATTGGCTTTGTTGCAAAAATTCTTAGCAAAAGTGGGATGGTCAGCCCCCAAGATGTTCTTGTTATGATAGCCAAGATAGTGCTTGCATTGACTAATAAAAAATCTACTTCACAGGATTTCAAAGATTATGGAGTCATTAATGCAAATATTCGTGTCATCAACCTGAAGTTCCCTCCATACTGTTTTGCAACCAACAACACACAACATGCACGAACATACAATCATGTGCTTAATACTAACTTACAATCTAGAATACAATGTCACGTAAATTCCCCAAACTGAAAATAGATTAGATCACTTTACATTATTTATCTCATAAACATACGGAGTGACGTCACTTAAATGAAACATCATGAAAACCAAAATGTTGCATATTCATTAAGCTGGCATTAATGCAAATGATGTTAACTTTAGGTGAGCCAATTGCAACATGCAAACAGCACCATCTTCAATGTATAATGTTGCTGATTGATCATTGTGCTGGGATACAGGCTATAACCCACAATAAATTGTCAATACTGTAGCTAAATCTATAAATATTGTACAAGAATGGGTAAAAACAATTGTACAGTTGCCGTGTAATTTTGCAATATGCAATGAAACTATAGATTCACTAGTTTCACGGTGAGGTTGTCAGATATGACTAATTCACTGTAAGTAACTGCCATGACATTGTCTAGAGGTAACAAAGATTCTGGACTATACCTGTATGTACTATTAAATGGCCATGCATTTTCATCCTTTGCTACTATTGAGATAGTATCATATGGCGTTAATACCAGCAACAGTAGGCACGCAATGCTTCTTGCAATTCCACTTATGAGAACCACGCACTTTATGAATTCCAACAGTACAGATGACCCTTAGATATAACTTCACAGAATATTGCTCCTTTCACGATCTACCACTAAGTGAAGCACACCACTAGTTCAGGAAAGTTGTTCCACTGAAAATTTTACACAAGTCTAGTAGTCCCTATAGTTTTTTTTTGGGGGGGGGAGGGGAGAGAAGGGGAGGGGAGGGGAGAGGAGGGGAGGGGAGGGGAGAGGAGGGGAGGGCAGGGGAGTGTGTTTCAGTGTAGATCAAGCCGCGGACAGGGTTCGTGTACTCAATGTGTGATATAGGTTATAATGTAGAAAATGAATTACAGAACTCAAAAATAAAAGAAAACAAGGGTTATACTGGGCACTGCTTTACATCATTTCTTCTCCAGGCAAAATTATATTTTGAGGTAAGTGTTAACTGCCTCCGGAGCTCTCTGTTAGCACAAAATTTTAATCGATATTTTGCACCACTTTGAAAACATGGACAAATCCCTTTGGTAAGCTTTCATTTATGAGGGATAGCTTGTACCTGTTTTAAACTACAAGCTTCAAGAGAAGACCACATTTAATGAAGACATTTATGAACTAATAATTGGTTGTGTGTTACCTAAAGCTTAAATGCAAGTACAACTTGCGTACAAGGATGCATATCTTTCAACCAATCTTTGGTTGGTGAGAAAAATATCCCAAAAGATATTACAGCCTTGTAGTGTGAGTACAATGTCATAAGTATTACATCCGAGTGCTAACAACTTAGATGGTACTTGCAGGCAAGTTGGGAAATTATGTAAATAGGACTTGATAAGGAATGAAATAGACTAAAAGTCCCTCTTGAATCTTTTCAGGATCTAGGCTAAGTTCTGGGGGTGGAGAAATGACATGCCCACTATAGCTTCTATGACATGGACCACCACTGACTTAACCTGGAACAGGTTCGATTAAGAATTAGGGTCAATTGCTAATAGAATTCATATCTTCTTCATTCATGTGCCCTTAATTGACTGTATGCAAGCATTTATCAGCTAATAAACTCCTTATATGGTACTAAAGAAGCTCTGTTCAGTGCAGCAAGCTCATAATTATTAATTTCATTCTATGACCCAGTACAAAATAATTTTAGGTTTCAAATATTACACCATCATCATCATTAAGGCAGGAAACTTATGTTCTATTATTTTCATTTTCAACATCCTAAATGGTTATCTCAAAAAAAAAAAAAAAAAAAAAAAAAAAAAAAAAGAAAAGGAAAAATTGAAGTTGCCACGTGGTATGCTAGATGGTACTTCAAAGAGAATTACTAAAAGCTCTCTAAAATGCTAATGGAACAAGAATGAATCTCTCTCCGAAGATAAGAGCCTCTTGCACCTTTCATCTTTTCATATCGATGGGTTAAAATCATTACATACAAAAAGAGTTAACATCATGAAATGTGAACTACTTTTCATGCACTATTATCAGTTAACCTTTTTCTAGATATACATAATATGTCAATTACAAAACTGAACCAGTTTCCTCATACTTATGGCAGAGGGAATTTTCATAACATTCACCTTAACTAGAGACAAAGAGACAATTTTTATTTCCAAGATTCACCTTTCCTTTTCATTTTCTGTAATTTCCATTTGTCATGGAAACTTGCAAGTTTGCACATTTTGTATTTGACATAGAACTTGAGAAACTAAAACCAGCATGGTGGTGTAGGGTTTTTATGAAAAGGCAATTTTGGTCGTGAATGTTCTACAAAGCTATGATACAATATCTGCCTGTTCAGTTGACTTAAATCTGACATAGCAAGCAGATGCACACTAAATCACAGGTAGTGAGTGGCTTGGTTGTGTATAGAATGTATGACATGGTTGATAGCTCTCTGGCCCCCTGTGGGCTGGGGGTTATAGAATATGCCCACGGTATTCCCCGCCTGTCGTATGAGGCTACTAAAGGGGAGGACTTGCACTGTATTTAAACAATGTTTGAAACCGAACTTGACCTGTATTTATCTAGTTGACACTATATAACACATTCGTGTTGGTGTGTCGATAAATCTCATCTAACTAACAAATTGATAGCTCTCTGAATCTGTGACCAGACAACTCACATCTGGACGATTCCCACCGGGAACATTTCTCTTGTACAACTCCCAACGGACAGTTCGCCCCCAGATAATTCCCACCCAGGCAACCCCCACTAATGACAAGTACCCCTCAAAAAACTTCCCTTACCAAAAATTTGTCCTGTGTTGGAATTGTCTGGGGAAAATTGTCTGGGGTTGAAATTGTCCAGGGGCAAATTATCCCAGTGGGAGATGTCCAGGGGAAAACTGTCTGGGAACCTCTGAATCAAATCTGAGCAGAAGTACTGTATACCTGGAACTTGGTAGACTGATTGACAAAACTGTAGGCAATGGTGCCATGGGGGCTGAAAACTGTAGGCAATGGTGCCATGGGGGCTGAAAACTGTAGGCAATGGTGCCATGGGGGCTGAAAACTGTAGGCAACGGTGCCATGGGGGCTGAAAACTGTAGGCAATGGTGCCATGGGGGTTGAAAACTGTAGGCAATGGTGCCATGGGGGCTGAAAACTGTAGGCAATGGTGCCATGGGGGTTGAAAACTGTAGGCAATGGTGCCATGGGGGCTGAAAACTGTAGGCAATGGTGCCATGGGGGCTGAAAACTGTAGGCAATGGTGCCATGGGAGCTGAAAACTGTAGGCAATGGTGCCATAGGGGTTGAAAACTGTAGGCAATGGTGCCATGGGGGCTGAAAACTGTAGGCAATGGTGCCATGGGGGTTGAAAACTGTAGGCAATGGTGCCATGGGGGCTGAAAACTGTAGGCAATGGTGCCATGGGGGCTGAAAACTGTAGGCAATGGTGCCATGGGGGCTGAAAACTGTAGGCAATGGTGCCATAGGGGTTGAAAACTGTAGGCAATGGTGCCATGGGGGCTGAAAACTGTAGGCAATGGTGCCATGGGGGCTGAAAACTGTAGGCAATGTTGCCATGGGAATTGAAAACTGTAGGCAATGGTGCCATGGGGGCTGAAAACTGTAGGCAATGGTGCCATGGGGGCTGAAAACTTGGTGAATGAAAGTAGGCTTCCAACTCAAGGAGTTGTCTGAATCAAGCCTCTTCTGCTTCAGGGGTGTTGCTTCACACAACTTTCAGAAAGTGGTGCAGAGCAATGCTCCTACCAGCCTTGGGGAAACGAGATAAAGACTGGGATTACACTCTTTATCTGTCAGATAGGGGGTTTGTGATCTGTAAGGAGGGGCTGTGATCTGGAAGGGGGGGGGTCTGAGTGCCTGGTACACATGACTGGTATCAAGGCTAGGGATTTGATTCTCTGCCCAATATCAGGTAACATCTAAATAAGAGAAATTATGTCACCAAGAGGAAAATGTAAAATTTTCATATGTGACATTCATTTTAAACATTCAGCTATTGGTACAACATGTTTACAAGCAAAGGCATCACAAACAGTGACTGTACTATGGAAGCATGGACACCCTAGTGGTTAGGGTTAGGTTAAAGGGTCAGTGGCATAGCCAGAAAGTTTTTCATGGACCCCTACCATTTCACTGATGGTGGGGGCTTAAAATACAGAGTTGGCATCTGTTTCACTCTAGTATTTTCCAGTGTGGAGAGGACCCCTAGGGCGTGCAAGGCTTGGTGGACGGGGGAACTTACACTACCCCAGTCCCCTTATACTACCTATGCCTCTGTAAAAGGTTGAGAATATATTAGCCATTCATCTAATTATCTATTTGGCATGAAACAAACATGAAGATATATGGATCGACATCACTCAAGGGTTCTAGAAGCATTTCTGTGTTTAGGCTTCCAACAATGAGGCATCTGAACATGGTGGTCTCAAAAAAAAAAAAAAATTAACCTCACAAAAGCTAACTAAACTCTTTAATTCATTTTCACTCAGTACCACCTGTGACACATACTTCAACCCTTATCATGATGACACAATAAATTATACAGTGCTTCAAATTATTTTGTGGTATACCATCAAGTCAGCATTTTATCTGAATGTTTAACCTCATTGCATTTTATAAGCAGTGTACTTTTTCCTTGTTTTTGTTTCCTTGACCTCCTTTTAAGCTCTCTTACTACAAAAAAGCTACTTTTATGATCCATAACAAATTTCCATGCTGTTTTAAGCAAAAATTTAAGTTTTGTTTTGCTTGAAACTGTGATTCTATGTAAGTTTCCTTACCCTGTTATTATTTATCAGTACAATTAACCCACATACAAATAGGTTAGATAATTGCAATATCAAGTTTTCATTGACAGGAATAACACAACCCACCAAATAATTCTTGGAATAATAAAAAATAAAAATGCTTTTCAAACTTGTTTTGAAGCTGATTACCCTCTACAGAGCCAGTTATTTAAGCAGGTCACATGATTTACAAAGGTGACTGCTCTGCAGTCCTACAGCCTATAGTCCTATGGCTCATTAGTTCCACAGTACACATTTGCAAAATCTCATTGACTGTGGGACCAATGGGCTGTAACCATTTACAAATTGAATGAACTTTTCTCTTGGTAACATGCACAATATGAGCAATAAATAACCTAAATTGTTCTTGAAATTACAAAGATCTGATCAAAAGTCATTAATTAAAGGCACACTCCAATCATCCCCAGATGCCTGTAAAGTATTAATTAAACATCACTTAAAGGCTCTGCAATCTCATCTCTGACAGTAAAAATTCTTTCTACTAAGTTTACTTGTAGCCTTCCTCCAATTTAAACCAAAATGTCTCCTGTCTAGAACTGTCCCCAGACAAAGTTACAGTAGCTTGCACTGACTTTAAATTGCTCAAGGCCATATCCACACAGAACTGTGTATGAGCTTAACTAACTGGAAACACAACTGACTGCACAAGTCATCACTGACCAACCAATACTGTTTGCATTTATGTCAATCAAAGGACTGTCACCAATTGTATTTAGAGATATAATGTATTCTTAAATATGTTTAGGGTAATGCAATGGCCCCTTTAAATATATGTGACTGGTCACCCAACTTTGACAGATATGAAAAGACATCAAACTGGGAAAGTAACTCCAAATGTAGAACAGTCCCTCTGATTGGTCAATGTGTAGACTAGTGAGATGGAGATGACACCTACAGCAAAGTGGGAAAATAGTCAGGCAACACTCACAGATTTCACAAAACTAAGTCTGCAAGATGTACCAGGTTCAAAGAGAGACCAGCCATGTAGGCCATATGTCTCCTCTGAAGATCAAAAAAGTGACCTGAAATTCCCCAGAAGAATGTAGGCTACTCATTCAAGTTTTCTTTCGGAGGATTTAACGTCGGTAGCTTGTAGGGCATTTACAAAATACATGCTAATGGCAGGTAAGGTAGACTCTCGAATTACACCAGGGTATAAGATAAATTGTGTGGAAAGGGCTTGCAATTGTAGTGCAGTGTCTCAGCAGTGTTTTAATACTGGAAGAGTGGACAATGAAACTGCTCAGCAGGAGATTGTGAGACAGTTGCTGAGGTTGATAGTGAGCCTAAAGGTAGGGGCACCCTGCAATGACCCCATCAATGTGACCTGACACAAATTCGCTATAGCATATTTGAAAAGTTAATGGTAAAGTACCTTTCTACACTCATTCTACCAGTGTTTCTTTAATGGCAATGTACTTATCTGAGGAGGAAGGATGGTGGGGATGAAGGCTTTGGTTTACTTATTAACTCAATTTAAACTTCATTACAAAAAGGAATTACACAGAGAATAAACAACATATGGGCATGAAAAACAGACTTAAGTGTTGTCTGAGCAGGAGCATAGTTAGAAGAGAGATGGGCTTTCAGCTTTTGCTAGTCCCCATACCCCCTTTGCCCACCCAAACGAAAGGACAGATTGTAGTGTAATGGTTCAAACTTGTTGTTTTGTTTTTCATCTCGCCCCCACAAAATGTAACTCTGCCACAATCTTTGCACCCCAAACACAAGTGTCTGTTAACACTATAGTAACTTAGCTATGGTGACCAAAAGAATGACAGCATTAACTTAAGTACAAAGCCAACATGAAGCTATGAGTATTAATGGAAAGATATTTCACCTTTCCCCTGGTACACAGAGGTACTAAGACATAGGCTCCTCCTCCTATAACACCCAGTCCATCAATTATATGCACTGAACAATTACATACTAATATTGATGTTCTACAGACTTACCAAAGACAAACAGTTTGACAAAATAAAGGAGGGACCAAAAGGCCCAGACTCTACCCTTTACCCCTCCCCTGCCCCCTTTGTGCAAGATATAGAGAACAATGACCAAACATTTTTAAGTTTTGTGGGCTTTTGGAAAACAATTTGACAAACTATCAGAGAGAGAGCAGAGAGCTTCATCTCCTTGGTGGCTAGATCACTCTGTTTTTTTTTTGCTTAAGCCATTGATCTGATAAGTAAACATTCACGGAGAAAAAGGAAGGAGTGACCAGCCCCTGATATTGAAAGTAGGCTGGTGATCTACTTAAGTTTGCTAACAGGATATCCACTTGCCTACCTGATATTGAAATGATTTTACTAAAGTTCAGCACCAGTAACCAGGAATGCACCGATCACAGCCTAAAATCACAACCTGA
This sequence comes from Holothuria leucospilota, assembly GCA_029531755.1. Lineage (NCBI taxonomy): Eukaryota > Metazoa > Echinodermata > Holothuroidea > Aspidochirotida > Holothuriidae > Holothuria > Holothuria leucospilota. The sequence continues at coordinate 18,154,384 of CM055981.1, read as the reverse complement.
ATCCATTTACTGAATGATTTCATGCAATCATGAACCTTTAATTGATGGGTATTCCAATGCATCCCTTGGAAAAGATAGCTGATATCCCAGGTGGCTAATATTACTGCCCTGCTATGTTTTGTCAATGGTGCATGGACATGAGAATTAATGTACACGGCCCAGTAGTTGAAGGTCAGAGCTTTATTCTGTTACTAGTTCTGTAAACTTGATGTAATCTTTCAGGATTGAACAAAACCCCAAGCACTCTGGAAAAGTGGTGCAATAACCGTTGTAAATAATGCCGACAATATTATTTCCAGTTAATTATTATTATTAATGAAAGATTTATGAAGTACCAAATGTGCTGAAAGGTAATCGAAGGTACTGTATAAGTCAAAGCAACAGAAAAAACAACAAAGCATAAAAATCAAAACATAACAAAATTAAAGGAATACAATCAAACAGCATAAATACATAAACAATGATTAAACAATGATTCTTGGCTGCACATAGCTGTTTCCACTTTTCATTTTTTTTCTCGCCTTTTTAGATTATAAAAAGAAAGCTATATTAGATGTAATAAAGAAAAAAAGAAATTCCTTTGATGTCAGGCAAAATAATTTAAAAGTGTTTAGGCAGTAGACCTCAAACTGTAGCACTGTTAAAGAGGGAAGTGAGGATCGAGAAAAGAAAAAATGTTTCGGCTATTGAATTGAAGCAAGGGCAACTAAAGCAAGCATGTGAGTAAATTGCCATCTGGTAGGGAACCAAGCACTGCCAGTGGTTATTCTGTGGTACATGGCACTGACCAATACTTATAATGGTTATATACAGCTCTGTGCTCTGTCATATCTATGTTGCAACAGTGAATATACATGGAGACATGTGGGTTTGAGTGACAGATCCAAACTTTCACTTTCATTTCACAGAGATGTCTCTCTCTGACCATGACAATAATTTAACTGATCCTAACCCTACCCTCACGACAACAAACACTACAACAAAGTCCTTCCCTTAACCCCTAATATAAGGTGTCTCAACATGGCTCAGAGCTTAGAAATAGGTGAGGTATTAAGTAGGAACAACATAGACTTAAGTGCCACCCCTAAATGCCGCAGACATTTGTCTTTAGTTCTCCTAACATCCCTTGACCTAATTGAAATATGTATATAACAATTTGACAAAGCACTGTGCAAACACTATGAGTAACTCTGTAGGTACATTGATCTAGCTGCAGCATATTAAGACTACAGTAGTTTGAGGAAAGTTTGAGAAAAGATATATGGCATAATCCATCATATTATATATCTATATTGCTGGTAATTAAAACTTGACGTGTAATTGAAACATTCAAGGAAAATAAAAATCTAATTACTACTTTGCATAATACATGCAGGCTAATAATTTATTACTAATTCTTCAAACCCTGTCAGACATATTATTTATAGCATAAAACAATCCAATGATACAGGTATATTAGATGTACAAAATGGTCTCAGTTTCATTTCTTAGAATGGTGATACTATACATACTGTTCTGATTTCAGAATGAAGGGAAAGGGTGACATTAGCTTCATGCAATGTCTAGTAATGTTCCTGCTTACACAACGATGAGTTAGCTGTATAAGTCTTACATGATATAAGTCACATTACTACTCTGGGTTTGACTTATGTTATCTACTGCTAGCAGTGCATGACATTGTGGTTGTAAAACTACTAGTTGGGCCATGTAGAAACTGGCCTGACACTCAATACCCAATGCACAACAGGTCTCGTGGTGGGAGGGGCCCCACCATTTTATGTGGGGAGGGGGTGGCTAATTCAAATATGGAATCAGTATATTTTTCCCTTTTGAGTTTTCCAGTGGTACCCATGGAGAGTGGGGAGGGAATCTTGTGGAGGTTTGTAGTGTCCGCCCCACCCCCACTGCTCCTTAGCTAATCCACTCTTAAACTCAACATGGCCTATTGCAATGCTGGCAATACCTGACCTGCCAAAGTGTTTCACAAATGTCCTTTTCTTAAAGTCAGCTGGGTTTATATATAAAACCACACATTTTAATTCTTACAGGCCCAACATGACACTCACTGGTCCCTGTAGCTCCTCAGCTATCTAAATCAAATACCCTGCCAGTTATCCATGCTTTATAATAACTTGCAAACATCATTATTGCATGACTCCAGTCCACAGTGAAACAAAAGTTTTGATTAAGAAGTTATTTGTAGACAGTATTGGAAGGAGTTGTATGCAATTTCTGGGCTATCAGTTGTCCAACCCTGGTAATATGGATTGTTACTGAACAAATATAAAATGTTAAATAGCTTAAAAGATATAGCTTTCTGCATCTCACTGTTACAACTTTAACTCTTGATATTTTCTGTTACACTGGTGAACTCAACAGTTACTCAAAACTTACTACATTGATAAATGTCATGCTACATAGCTGTAATGTAGGTAAATAGATTTCACTTTCATCCACAACTTTTCTCTTTTTATGCTCTTTCCAGGTATTTTGTTGCAAACTTGAGATAAGTATTACATACAGTGACCAATGGAAATAGAACACAAAGAAAGCAAAAATGAAAACATTCTCATAAATGCATAAACATTGTGGTAAATTTAAAGCAGTATGTTGATTGTTGAATGTGCATTATTGTAACGTATTAAGTTAACAAATTAGAGCAATACTTTGCCGAATGATACAATTGTATTGTAAGCTACTTCATGCAATATGTTGCCTGCTGAAAGTATTGTGCTGTAGCATGGTACAAATACTATGTTGACTGTTCAATTAATGCATGTGTTGTTTTCAGGTACAGGGCCATGACTATGGTGAGTTGTTGACTCTCAAATGTTATATAATTGTAAGTTAAAACAGTATGTTGACTATTGATAAGTTTATGTTGTTTGCACAATTAAAGCAATATGTGTTGAATGTTGAAGTGCATATGATTATGTTGCATGAACTTATTCCAGCATTTTTGTTGACTGTAAATAGAATGCTCTGATATCTTAATCTGTCCAAGTTCTATCACTAAACTGGCTTTAGAATACATATTGTTTTGTTGTATACATTTACAAATTGAAACACAATATTGACTGTTGAATGGCCACATCTTGAATGCAACTTCACAGTGTAAGACAGTAGATGGTTTGCATGCATGATGTTTCCAACTAAGCTAGAATAGTCATTTTTCACACTGCACCATCAAATCAAGATGGGGTATGGCATATCATGTTACCAACCTGCTGCTTTTGCAACAGTTAGGGAGATTCCCCCTTTTGAGAGCATCTATTTTACCCCCGATTGAGAGAAACACTGGTGATCTGCATCTCCATTTTGTGTATTTTGCTAACACTTCCATGCCTTCTTTTTTTATACACATTATCATTGGCGAAAGCAGTTTGGAACCCCCTTGAAAAATTTGTCAGTCTTATGTAATGTAAGTTAAATATATATTTGATAGGTGTATTGTCATAGCTACAGAAAAGCAACATCCTAATTGGTGGTTCACCCACAGTTTTGTGAAAAATTCAAGTTTTTTACTGGTCTTTGTTCTTGCAAACTTTGTCTTTGTTAGGCTAGCAAGCCTATACAATATATCACATAAGTTTTCCTCCATTCAGGAGAATTTCGGTTTATGACTGTGCAAGGAGCTCTGACATACATTTCTGTGAAAGAAGTTTATGTCAATCAATTGTGCCTGTGAGGTGACTGCAATAATAAACTGAACTGTAAACCTGTACCTAAAACTACAAAAGTAACACTTGACTATTTTTTAACAAGGCCAAATTCATCATAGCAAGGTATGGGCTGACTGGCTGTTTTGAATCTAGGGGTGAGTAGGCTACTAATATACATAATATATACCAAAATTTCAAACATTTGATCTAAATAAATTTCATTACTAAAAATGTTTGGCTAAATTTGTATAGAATTTTCACATAAAACATTTTGCAAAACATGACAAGACATTAACCTGTTAAATGATCCTTTTTAAATGTAAGCTAATACATATACTTTGTTTCATTGTAAAGTAATACCCAGTGAAAGGTACCTGTATATAAAACCTGATTTCAAATGTAGAGAAATAAAGATCTTATTACAGTACTAATTTTGGAAACAGGTATTTCCAAAGTGAGCAAATCCTGTAAAAAGAATCATAATTAGAAAATAAAACCTGGAAGGAAATGCAAGGTAAATCAATCATTCTACATGCAACAGTCCAAATCAAGAAATCATGATACTGCTCCCAATATTATGTATTACATGTTGAGGCATACTGATTAAAACAAAAAATGAAAACAAAATTGCTTTTTCACAACATATTTCTTCTTTATAAAAAATGTAAGATAATCTTCTGTCCTTACATTCACATATTCACACCTGTTCCTTAATTGTAATATTTATACAAACATGTCTCACAAGTTTGTCAAAAATATTGGGCCAGGCATAATGAGAGGAAGGCATGCATAATGAGAGGAGGGGGAACAGTGGGGAGTGGTATGATATGTGATGAGGTGGGATGTTAGTGTTTTAAGGAGCAAAATATCCATGATAACAATTTTATTTCCTTAACATCGTACAAATTACCTCAATTCCAACCCACAGGGGGTAGAAGGGATATGAAAGAATGAGAGGGGTAGAAGGGTGGTCTCACAGAAGTGGGCAATGTACTATAGTGGCGATCTCCCCACAGTAATGAAGGTTACAGTTTATTTGGCTTAAGAATATATTTGGAGTCAGGTACCTACAGCCTTAAGAGTCAGGACTATGAACTGAGTAAAGCTTCCAACTTGAATTCTTTATGATGTCATGATGGCATGCAGCCTATGAGCATTCATATACCAGCAGGCCCACACTACAGGCTTTCTTACAGTGGAGGGGCAAAACTGCTGACATAGTAGGATCAATGTGGTCAACTGAAAAGAATACTAGTAACTGAATAAAAAAGATTAGAAGAGCTTTTTTCTCATAGTACGTAAAATATATTTTCAAAAGATTTTCATAAACCCTCCATAAATCAAATATTGTACATGACTTTTGTGCATATTTATTGACAGTAATGAAAATATACTGGGAGCCATGACTCCAAGAACAGGGCAGTTACTAATTGACTCCCAGCCAGGAGTCACAACTATGAAGCAGAGTTGACAAAACCACCCAAAACCTTAGCTTTACATTTATAAGACACTAATCTAGAAACAAAAGGTGACCGACTGCATTCATTGCTTGGAAAAATGAAATGGAAACCAAAACAAAGGAAGGTAGAAAGCAAACACTAGTAAACTAGGCCAGTAACCTGGAAAAATGAAAGGTTAAATATAAACAGAGATACATTAATAGCTAACAGAGAATAATCGATCAACAAACAGTAAAAAAGAGGAGCTTAAACAGAAACTGTTGTTATTTGAGTGGGTAGAGTCAATTATTTCTAAAAGAAGTATGATTCTTCAGATGATTAGTTCAATTTCAAAGCTTTCTTGTGACATAAATCAAACCATAACTTTGCTCGTATAATGGGACTTATAAGAACTTATACATATTTAGATGAGGTGTCTTTTAGGTATGTGTTTCAAGCTTTAGTTAGACCTCATTTGGAATATGCTGCTAGGTTTGGAACCCTCACCTGAAATGTGATATTGATTTATTAGAGCATGTGCAGAGGCGTGCCACACGACTTACTCCATCATTAAAGGGTTTATCATATCAAGAAAGGTTGCGTAAATTGAATCTGCCTGCTCTTAGGCATAGAAGGCTCAGGGGAGATATGATTGAAGTTTTTAAAATTGTTCGTGGTATATGTGACATTAGTCTAACTTTTAACATGCTACATTTCAGTACCAGGAGAGACATTCCAAGAGATCATTATTTTAAACTCGCTAAACAACATTGTCAGTCAGCCTGAGAAAATTTGCCTTTAGAAATAGAGCAGTTGATTTTTGGAATAGTCTTCCAGCTAAAGTTGTGGAAGCTGACTCTGTTGCTACTTTTGAGAGAAGATTTGATGAATTTTGGGGACATTTAGACATGAAATTTAATTTTGAAGCTGACTACCCTTCTTATGTATGATGGTCTGTTGATGTTCAGTTTGTTACAGTGTTCTAATGTTCGATGAGGATACAGAGGCTTGTAAGCCTGCATCCATAATGTATCATATCATATCACATCACATCACATCACATATCACATCACATCATACCATTATCTCATCTGATTAATTTTTTGTTTCATCATTAATTCCTTGGTGGTAAAGGATTCTTTTTAATACAAAAGAATTTCATTCCCTTGGCTCACTTTGTTCAGTAGTAAAGAATAGATATACAGAACAGGGCCTCTGTTAAAAGAGAATACTTTTTTGATGGGATCGTTTTTATAGAAACAATTATAAAACATAATTTTCTTGATGGGGAACAGTTGGGTGATAGACAATGCAGCTGTAACCAGACCAATCCACTCCTGGACAATTTCCACCCTGGCAAATTTCCAACCACAGCAAATACACATCTGGAAACTTACAGATTGTCCAGGTAGTGAATTGTTTCGGGAAATTTTCTGTTGTGGGAATTGTCTGTTGTGGGAATTTCTGGGAGGGAATTGTCCCCTGATAGTTGTCCCTTAGGAAAGTGTCCATGCCTTAATTGTCTGAGGAGTTGTCCAGGAACAGACTGCATCATCTAGTTTGTTGCAAAACAATGCTTTTGCTGATGGTGAACTCTCTGGCAATTGCAATCAATTTGTTGAGATTAAAGACCACTAGAGAAACAAGTTGTGTCTTTTTAGATGGGATAGATTATTTCGACATAAAACACATACTTCCTTGATATAAAATGTCGAATGTTTTTTTGTTCTGATGAGTTTAACAGATGTAGTGTTGTACTGATATAACGAGAAACTGGTATTGCCAATACCCGGAATTTTTGAATTCTCAACATCGGCCGATACTGGTAAGTGAGATTAATGAGCGTACTGTACACTAAACAACAATACAGGCTATTAGGTACTACCATAAAGTAATGTGTCATTTTAATGAGGAGAAACATTGGGACTACAGTCAATCAAACTGTACTCAACTACTGAAACAGTTTAATGATGTATAGATGAAGAAATATTGGTTTATAGGAAGTATCCCCATTTTATGTAAATCTTACCAAATTCTGATATGGGACAAAAATGTAGAATATTAGCAAATACCAATATTGAATACCAATAAAGGAAATGACAACAGTTTCCACTTTATTTCATGACATTCAAATCCCTTAACATTTCACTTTGCACTGATAACAAATTTATACAAATTTACAGACTGCATGGATGTGGTTCATTATCAACAACTTTGAAACTTTACCAAATTTTCAGGATGGACTATTAAGATAGGTAGCTGCAATGACAAGTAATGTAAACGAGCAGATAAATCCTGTGGTGTTTGATGAAATGAAACAATGAAGCTCAAGAATGTATGCATATGGGCACCACAGGACAGAAAGAGCACCTTCAGCTGAGTAAAGTGCCAGCATACACGTACACAAATGCAGACAGCTGGTTTTTGTACTGATCGGATATTTGCCAAAATTTATGCACATACGAAGACTACCTAGTGCATATAAATGGTGTACCTTATGCAGCTTCCGCCATTGTTAGTCCTCTACAAATATAACATCACTTGACGTCAGTGCATATAGCAATTACTGCAAGATTAGAATTACTGCAAGATAGAATTCCCCCACCTGGGTCAAAAGGTTGATGTAGGTTTTTCAATTAGGAGCAATCTGAGGTGACCTTATTTAGTGAAAAGATTCCAAATTTAAGCTAGAATGTTGAACTACTGTAGAAGCAACCCTACACAAAGCTGTAATACATACTGTAAGTAGTTACACAACCATACTATTTAAGGTACCTATAACACTGTAAAATGACTGCCATGAATGTCAGTGGACATGTATTAAATGTCATACATACTTGTAGACCTTATGCACTGATTTCACACAACGTCATTTTAGAGGTAAAACAATGAAGCACAAGGCATGCACACGATAGACTTTGCACGCACGTGAAGTAGACTTATTTGATTGGCTAACAAATCAGCTGTCTGCGTTTGTTGGTGTAACTTGCAATGATACCCACTTGTGTCCACACAAAGGAGCACTTTAAGCTCCGTGACATCAAATGCATAAGGTCTATTTGATGTAAAAAGCATTAAAAATGTCAAAATTGTTGAAAGTTCCATCAAAATTACCCATCAAATATTGACCATTTTACAATTAGACAATTACCATTTTTGCACTTGAATCATGAATAAACATGAGCTACATGTAAATGCAAATTTGTGACATGGAAAGAAGGACTCATGAGATATGTCTTATTTTATCCTCTGTTTGTTTACCATCATTCCAAGAGCAGTTGTACTGTTGGCATGTGGTTTGTTTTGGAAGTAGCTATGTACTACTTTGAAAATGTACACATTAAACACCAAACCAGAAATTAACTGGTAAGTAATTAACAGATAATGGTTAACAAAAGGAATGCAGACCCTGTGCAACACTCCACACTGAAAGTTTTGGCATAGCAAATGAGAAATCTCAGAATTGCTCAACCTTGAAGAGGTATATCTTGAATGGTAACAGACATTCAAATAATTCCAATGGATTTTTCATGAGCAGATCTTAATATACTGTATCACTGTTGAGCTATTTTGATTACATTTTCACTGACCTTAAAAGACAGATTTGCATCACCTCGAGTATGACTTTTACAAAGGGGTATTAAGCAAAAGTCTCAACTGGTGACTCCTATTTGATTGGCATCAGAGTTACAAAATGCAAATGATGCAGAGCAGCTCTTACACAGCATGCACAGAGTGTTTTGATTACATAGTAGGGCCTTGTATACTCACCAGGATGTGGGCCTACGCAATAAACTATGTTTGTGCCTGCACAAGGAGAAGCTAAAGACGTGGTTATGGGTGGGGCTAGAACTAGCATAGTTGGGAAAATTGAAACTGTCTGGGATGAGAAGATTTTCCCTTTAAAGGCATGTTCTGGTGACCAAATAAATCTGATGTATTTAAAAAGTGCAGGGAAGTTTTCTGTGTTAGGTACAATAGCACTTTGCATTTGGAAGCTACAAAATTTTGAAGAAATGTTTGTTTTCTTAGCTTCCACAGTGCATGATGGGAAATCTGGGATGTGACCTAGACAAACTGATTAAATGTACCTTTTTTTCTTCATATAGTTGGGATATCACTGTATGAAATATTTCATATCTTTATTTGCTGTACCATATGTATGGAACAGTTTTACACTATATCTACACAGAAAAATATCTAAACATTCTAACAGTATCAAATTTCATTACAAACAAGGTATCCAATTGTTAAGAATAACAAAAGGAATCTACGACAATCTGCCCACTTGGCATCACATTCTGTGACCTTAAGGAAACCTGTAGGTACTGTATTTCTTGACAAGTATAAAGTAACCAATCTTCAAGAAGAGATCTTGACTTAGGAATGGAGTTTTGATATGGGGTATAAACGACATGTAATGAAAAAGTTTTCTCTTATGTAAAAGACCCTACAATATGCCACCAGACAATGCCTTTAAGGCCAGGCTTCCCATAATCTATTAAGCAGAATCTCATATTTTTCTCCACATCTCGTTGGTGAACATTTGATGGTATACCTTGTGAATTACATTGCTCAAGACAATAAGAAATAAACTGCAGAAAACGATGCCTTTGAGAGGTATGTGTGGGACATTCACTACCTGCCTTCTTTGTTACTGGTATGTATATGATTTAGTATATGCACATATGTCAATCTCATCATAATCCATGACTAATCTCTATACAGACCATAAATCATTACCAATTTTACTTTCCCTTCCAAACCAATTCTTTTTTCATCTGCATTTTGATTTCGGAGAACATTGATGCAGTCACTTCACTGGCCAGATTGGCTGCATATACTAGGTGTATACCAGGCTCAACTAAGCGATGACCTTCAAATTTGGATGTGAAGAATATTGGACCGAAAGACTGGCAGCTAGCTAACAACAACACATTAGTGACAAAATTTTGACAAGATAAAAGAGAGAGAGAGAGAAACAAGAGTGCTACAAAATAAATGCTGAAAAGAATGGACACATTCAAAGATAATTCATTGGAATTACTCCCCTAGAGAAATCACGTAATGCTCAATTAACGGATTACTCTTCACTATGAGTAACAAGGGCTAATTTGGAAGTCTACTACCTTTCAAATTCATGCAAAAATGGATATCAGAGGCATTAACGCTGTCCTTGAAAGTTCGACAAAATCCACTTAAATACACATTTGCATTGACGTCCCTGTAAAACATCACTGTCGTGGAATTATTTGATACAGTTAAAATTGACACAACAAGCCAAATTTTTATTACTGCTGAGAATAGCCATTCTGTCCACAAAGAAGTACAAACCTTGTTAAAATAATTTGACTTGTTTTTAGAAATTGAGTACGAAATGCTTCTGTGCAATCTGGGTTAAAACACAGATGTGACGTGTGAAGACACACACTCCTCGTGTATGATAAATGTAATTTGACAAACATTAAAGAATAACCAAATTTGAAACTGTCTTCGCCTTGGAATCCGACAGCTGAAGTGTTGCCAATTAATGTACAAGCCGCAGTTTTAATGCATGGTACTTTTCGAAAATGTTTTGAAATTATAGGGAAGAAGACTGGAACTTAGAAATCATTTAGGAGTGCCGGCCAACATGTGCACACTGATGGTATCAGAATAATGTATATCTCTTTCCTAATTTCCTCTTGAAAGCGGGATAACACCCTATAATTATAGCCCTTGCACTTACAACTGCATACTTTGGGTCACTATAAGGCCAAAACTGTTAACTGGAAAGGCAATGTATACAGTATATCATCACCTGAAGTTGGAGAATACCACTAGACAGAAGGTTAACTAGACCAAAAATTTACTTAAGGTTAGAGGTACAGTAGTGTAAGGAATTAGCATTAGTGGAAGTATTTATAGGATAAGGGTTAGATTTAGACATTGTGTTAGATCATCTTGGGTATATTCAAGATCTTTAATTCTACTGGACCACCAGTTTCTTTATCAGTAGAGAAGGCTACCAATATGAATTACTTTGACTAGTATTTTGGCTACAGTATTCTTTCTTTTAATTATGAATAATACCGGCCTCTTAAGCAGTACCCGTTACCGACATTTTACCTTAAATTTTTCAATTTTTGTACAGGGAAAGGAGCTAGCAAATCTTATGACACCACTATTAGTTTTTAATCCTTTCAATATAGTTGAGGTCCCAGCCAAGTCCTACTCACAATGGTAAAGAAGAATATCATTAATGTTTAGATGATGTGCAGTTTTGTCTTTTATCAAATTTGAGTCCAAAGATGAATTCAGAGAAGCTACATAAATTTTGAAAGCAATACATTTAGTATCTATTCTGCAGTGTACTAATAAACAATTAAGTTTTAGCCAACACTGCTGGCTGCTACCCAATTTAGTGTGGTACCAGTTTTGCTATAATGCTGTTTAAGATGATATACTGTTTGTAAAATCGCTTCATCAGGTCTATACATAAGTAAACCAATTGCCAACAAGCCTTATGGTCCCAACACCATGACTGAGGTCAGTATTCTATAATTTCAGAGCATGTTCAGAGCCTGATATTTTCTGCGGTTATACGTAGCCAGATTAATGGTTTCGCTGCAAAACCTATACATAGCATCATAAATTAAAGTGCAATGGATTACTTTTATTTCTCAGTCAATACAAAGTAAATGTTTCTTAAAGATGCATATATTTCAAGATGCTCAACAGGGCCACAATAGAAGACAGCTGCCAACTAAGTGTTATCTTTTTTGTTTAAAGAAGTCGTCAGATACATTAATCATGAAAAACAGAATAGTGCCTATTGCTGTAATGGTTAGGAAAAATGTCATTCTGGATATTTTAACTTTCACAGCAATTGTACTTATTACAAAAATTTAGGCTACAGAGTTGCAAGTAGCAACTCCTGGCTTAGACCTATGAAGTTTACAATCATCAATTCTACTGTTTCCAAATATAATTCCTCTTATAGAACATTGCTATTGTCATCAACTTTTTCCCAAACCATTGCTTTTTGTGTATGTTTTTAAGAGAGTCTGCCTCAACAAGCTTTGCTGCTTTTCAAACAAGTCTTCTACACACCTCTGAACACATTTTATTCAACTGTGTATAATTCTTTATCACTAATTGTTCATAACAGAAAACGAAACCTGTAATCTGAACAAATAACTGCATCCAGACAAGGTACTTTTGCAGCAGATGCATGGCCAATTTTTTTTTTTTGGGGGGTGGGGGGGGAAGGAAGGGGGAAGGGGAAGAGAAGACTCTTGAGAAGGACCTGTTTTGGGGAACTTAAAATATGGAATCAGTACATTTTTGTTATTCTTGAATTTTCAGTGGGGGATGATGGGGGACTTCTGAGACTTGTGAGGGGATTTGTACTCTCAGAACCTGTACCCCTGTCTGTCAGGTATACTTGTACAGATGCAGGAAAGGTTTGTTCACTATGCCTAATCAGCTAAAAACTAATTCTTAAATTGTTAAACAGTATGACAATAAAGCATAAAAAGAACATTTCCAGATGACAATCTGATCACTGGTTGCAGTGGTCGGCAAGTAATCACTTCTTAATTCTTCAAGTTATGCAGATATTTTTGTAACTGAACAAGAACAACTGCACTTCCTTCAAAAACCATGGCATATAAACGATAGTGTTGAAAGAATTCTAAGAACCAATATTTCTGAGATCCAAAATAGTTCAGGGTATTTTACCACAAACTGTTTGAATACATAAAATCATCATGCTATTGTGCAATACCATGAGGTGTCATTTCACTTTAATTACAAGAGACAAACTAAAGGATTCACAGTCAGACAGAAAAAAACATAGTCTTTCTTGAAATGTAGGTCTGTTTATATCAATTGGATATTATTGGCATTTTAACTAAATTTTACCGATTACAATGTAGGACAAAGGTACAAAGGAATATTTACTGATACCAGAAATAAATGATGATAATCAATCCAACACTATATTTAAGCCTAAGTTACACTTATATATATGTGATTACCAACTGAGGGCCACTATAGAGGCCTGTACTGTCAATTGAATGGCTACTGGTGTATCATCACATGATAGTTGCTGTTGATAAAACAAATTAAAGAGTTGTGAAGAATTTATACTGACGTACAAAAGCTAAAAAAGATTCTCATGAGATGTGAGTTTTGGGCACTTTTTTGTCAAGAAATGAAGTTCAATGTTATGCAGATGCATTATTTCAACAAATTACTATCAATTCCCCCAAACTCCCTGGATTGGGAATCTACGAGGCTCGATACTTACCTCCTATTTATATTGTAATTCCCACTTACCTGCAACTAGACCCTGGTAAACTAATAGCACAGTGGAGAGAGGGCGGCCTCCCAAGTCCTTTTCCACTTACTACTAGACTGGTAGGAGGGGCGATGTAGATTAGTTAAATCAATTAGCCTGTGCATATATATATATATATATATATATATATATATATATATATATATATATATATATATATATATATATATATATAATAAATATATATATATATATATATATACATATATATTTATATATATATATATAAATATATATGTATATATATGTATATATATATATATATATATATATAATGCTAATTTGACCTGTTAGGCGAAATCGGTATACCGCCAATACAACCGGCGAAGAAAAAAACAATAAAATACATAAGATTATATTTCCCCTTTTGGTTCCGAGATATATATGCACGTTATTTCAATGGCACGTAAGTCCTTAGTGTTAACGGATACATGCACGTAAGTTGATGTGCAGCTAAGTAATTGCATAAACTTTGTGTGGTAAATCGGACTTGCGTATAGAGTTGCGCATTCCTATATAGAACAGCGTGTAAAACGTTAAGGCGAAACGATTTTTTCGCCTAAGAGTCGAGTTCTCCCAACAGTCGCGTTTTTTCATACGGTTTTTCGCCTAAATCATAAATTAGCAATATATATATATATATATATATATATATGTCGATAAAGGTTGTAAAAAGTGCTTAAAGTTTGCGGAAAATTCCACGACGTTTCGAGTATAGACTCTTCATCAGGTGGCAAAGAAATGCAACTGAATAACAAAGAAGTAGAAATAGAGAAGAAACACATTGAAGAAAGGCACGAACAAACCGGTCGCACAGAACGAACACGGTGTAAAAAAGCGAAAGAAGGCTGAAAAAACTGGTAAAAAGTAATGAAAAGGGGAACAGGTTAAAAAAGGTCCATTCTAATGTTAAGACCGTGTGGGGAGAGGGTCCCGAGTTTCATGATAAGCCGGTTTTCGGCGGTCTGACGATCACGGTCAGAACCTCTGCACATTAAGGCTGCAGTAACGGCCAAGTCTTTAATTGAGCACGGTGATGGGGGGTTGAAATGAGTGGCGACCGGATAACCTTGAAGGTTTTGTTTGATGGACCTGAGGTGTTCAGTGATTCGGTCAGCCAGGCGGCGTTTGGTTTCTCCCACATACAGGCAATTGCAACGTCCACAAACTAAAATGTAAACCAAGTTTGTGGAAGTGCAGGTGAAGTGTTGGTTCACACTAAATCTGTTATATATATATATATATATGTAGGGTGTCCACAGGAATAAAGCCAATAATTTGTTGGCCACAAAGATGGGTATGAAAGAGTTGTCATGCTACATTTCCACTTACAAACTCTACAACTCCCGGCAGCCCACAGCACTGCCAAGGTGGGAAGAGTAGCCTTTGACCCCACTCCCCCAGTCCACTTCTGTACAAAGGTATATGTTTTCCAGGAGCAATGCCCACACATATTTTGCTCACCAAATATTTGCTTGCCCTGTGACTACCCCCTTTTTAACTCCTGGTGGTATCACCGCATCCTCCTAGTATTGAAAAACAATTGCCCCCCTTTCCTCTTTCTACTAGCTATACAGTCAGGAGACTACAACTATAAACTAGAAGAGTATGGTGGTACGGCCGTCTACTTTAGAATTGATCTGCCACAACATTATAACATTAGTTTCCTAGTAAATCTTGTAGTCGTGCTCAAATATGAGTTAATTTCATAGAAAACAAATTATTGCTCTATATTTTCTGGTCAAACCACCTCTTACTTTACTTTGACTGATTAATAAAACCAATCTTTACAAGAGATGTTCGAACTTAAAGCCCATGTCAACTTTGAACCAGACACTTTATCTGTAGTTTAATATTTCCTTCAGTACAACCTAATCAAAGTTCATAAGTGCTATCAGGGAGTTGCTATTTGTCAAATAGCAACTGCCTGGTTCTATTTACTCATGCCTTGATTCACCCTCTCAATATTCTTGTACAAATGGCATTTCGTGGAACTGTAGCAGCAGCTCTTAACCAAAAATTTACAGCCTACTGAATTCACTTGCAGCTTCATTCAACAACATTTGTACTTGACCTACATTGTAAATGGAATCATCCACGTGGCATAGATGGTGGCAGTATGTACAATAGCCTATTGAAACATGAATTACCAGACATTGATTAAAGCCATGATTGATGACTTCAGTCCATTACTACAATCAGCAGTATGTATGTGAGATGTATCATGTATACCATTAGACATGGTGCATAAAAAGTTATACATAAAGTGATTTGGTGTGTTTTATAACAAAAGGTAAATACATAATATTGCATTGTCCAAAGTATTGGCAAAATGTTTAAGCAGGCTATCCAAACAACAAGATAAAAAAAAGATCCCTCACTGAAGAAATCCTGATAAATATTTTTCAATTATTATAAAAATAATGAATAAAAATATAATAAAAGTCAATAATGTCAGAAAACAAATTTTATTCCATTCAATCTCACCCCTGGTTGAACAAACCATAGGGAGTTGGCACTAATATATGAATATTCAAAAAGTCTGAGCCAAAGCAACACAACAAACAATCGCCCACAGACATGCCAAAGAACAAACACTGTACATGCTTAATTCACGCAATAGACTTGCTACGTATATGCAGACTGACTGTAGTACATTAGCCGCTTTGGAAAGCAACTAGTTCCCACTAAAATTGCATGGTAAAATTGAAGGGGCTAATTTCTGTTGAAGTCCACCTGACCAATTTGGGAACAAAGTACCTCCCTTGTAAACGAGTCTATAACAGTACAAACACACTGGGTATCAGCAGGGAGTTGCTACTCGGAAGGGAGTTGGCAGTAAAATTTATGCAATTAGTGAGATTCCATGATCACATGAAGAGTATTGGCCAACTTTTTGTAAGATTATGAAGATTAGACTCAAAAAGGATATAACATTTATCTCTTCACACTGATGAGTTTTTCTAACTCTAATACTGTAATGAGACTTTTCATTGTTATAATAATATTAAACATTTCTTGGAGTCATTCACATCCTTGATGGTCAAACCAAGGCAGCTTTCTGATCAAACATGATCAGCCTAGAGTCTGACAAATGAGATGTTTACCGAAGTAAGGTCATGCCATCCCTGTAACTTTTCACAGTTGCTGTGATTCAACAGTCACATATTCTAGGGAACTCATGAGTCACAATTTCAACCAGAATGTGAGGCATTCACACTCGCGAATGTAAAACTGAAGGGGAAAAAAGTATTCGACAGATTCACGTAGCAATAGGGAGCGAACTGGGTACCACCAGCGTGTGAGTCTTATGCCCTATCCAATGCGCCAACAGGAGCAATTGAAGCGACAGATATTCAAATAATATATAAACTCTTTAGAGCACCTTGCGAGAATAAATGCTAACAAATGTGATGAAGTTATGCATCTAGTGGAGGGTTGTCTTTTATGTTATTGTCTTTAACGATGGGAAGTGCTCACTCGAAGGTAGTATGTTTAACTGGGGATCGTTCAACAGTTCAGCAATCACCCTTTGCTGGTGATGAACGACACAGAAGGCCTAAGTACTGTGGATAAATTGAAGTTTATAAAAATGACAATATTGTACAAGAAGTGCAGGACATAACAAGACAAGAGAAATGTCACCATTATTGGACCTAACGACTGTTGCAAGTCAAAAACACGCCAGATATACTTCGCTATTTGCTCGCAATAATAGACTATCATTACTCCAAGTCCACAACTGTATCAAATGTCGGGTCACGTGGGAACCGGCAAAGCAAGCACCTATTTGCAAGGGAAATTCAAGTTTCAGAAGAAACTCCTGTGCCAGAAGATAACTACGCAGTTAGTACTGCGCAATTTTTTCATCTGGGACACTTCGTTATCTTATCCGTTCACTGTGTCATAACCTACTGGAAGTCTTCAGTTCCAAAGAAAATAAAACGTAACTCTGTAGTTTGTCGTTCTTTTTCCAAGTATGTTTGATCTATTGTAAGGAGAGTTCACTCATACAATTTGTTGCCCACAATAACACATAAACTTTTACTTCAACAGATCGCTCAAACGTTTCAAAATATGAGCAGATAAGGGTGTGCGTCCTTTCTAAAATAACAGCTGTTGACAAAAACCATAGAAAAGGCCGTTTAAGAACGTGATACAGTCGTTCTAGGAACCGTACAATTAAAATATCTGTCACGGAAAATGCCTCAAAGTGTAGTAAAGCTAGAGACACCCTAAATAAATTTACTCTATTTATTACTAACATCTATTAATCTACAAACACTTATAGATTAACGAAACCAACAAGACACAGAATGAAAACACTGTGACAAGTCCATAAAGCGACTGCTATACTTCGCATTCGCTCGTAAAAACTGAAATGGACCAAGCAAAAAAGCATAGCTGAGGAAGGAAATCGAATCAAGCCACTTTCGTAGAGAGTGCCTAAACCTTCTCCTCTAGAACCGCTACCGTGCACTATCCTGAATAGTACAGAGGGAGGGATTTACTTTGACTTATTGTACTCCGGAATGTCATACTTCATGTTGGTGCTCCTTGCTAGCATTGGGCATTTACACTCATGACAGATTTTAGTCAGTTAGGGCATTATTGTACATTTTTTGTAGACTTTTTGATATGTGCCTGTATGCATCACTCAAGGACAAGCCTGGATGTGGCGAAGTGCACATGCAAGCATAACTCGTAATGTCACAACATTACTGTGGCAGTGTCTTGTTGAATTGTGCTAGGGGCGAAATCTAACATGGATAATATAATGAAACTGTTACAAGGCACATAAGGGTGAACAGCTGGGTTAGAGTCTGAAGTTCAGCCTCTCCTATCAATCACCAAAGATAATCTCTGTGATCAACAATCTTGGGCATGGCTGTTTAGCCGATTATTTGCATGACTTCCTCAGTGGAGAAGGACGTGGCGACTGCAAGCACCAGCTCTGACTGCACTCATTGTTAAATTGGCCTTTGCACATTATTAATAGCATTACACAAGAAACTTGAGCAGCCAACTGGCCTGGCCAAGCAAGCAAATCAATTGACATGCTTGAAAGGAAGCAAGTTGGGTCATCCGGGCTTTCTTATCAAAGCCCGGGGAATCATGTAACAGTTTCCTAACAGAGTTGTATGCAATATGGAGTAAGTTTTCTTTTGTTTCAAAAGTCAAGTGTGTTGTGCAGAATACAACCTACACAATCAAACTATTCCCAGCTGAATGCACGAAGAGCTGCGGCAACATAAGCCCACTAAATGTACAGTCACTCTGTACGAGCAGTTGGGTGACTCATTGCATATTCATATAGTGCTCAGAGAGGTGTGGTTTAAGCTGGTTAGAATGAAAATGTTTTTTTTTTCAAAACAGCTTGGATATTTTCAGTTTTTGCCCCATTTCTTCAAATATTGCCCATTCTCATTGTCATTTTCTGTCACTAAATGAAAATTTTCATCCGTGAACACCATAGCTGGGATACTGACAAATAAAGAAAAACATCAGACTATATTTTTTGTTTTTCCATCACACAGAATCAACTTTATGCTATAAAAATAGTTAAAAAATTACAGCAATGAATCACCAAAATTCGTCTGGTTTGGGAGTCTACAAGCTCCAATACTAACCTCCTACTTACATATGTATACCACTATTGCCTGCAATAACCATCTGGCAAAAACCAATAACACTGCAGGATCCCCTACCTATAGAGGGGGCCCTATAACCTAAATCTTTCTTCTGAATTTTTGGTGAACCACAAGCAATCCCGTGACATCACTTCAATCTACTGATCGTTATCACACAATAGGCTCAGGCAGGTTACTTGATCCTACTGCAGAGCTGTGAATCCAGGCCTGGAGTCAAATAGTGACTCCACTTTCCTTGAAGTCATGTCTCTTGTACTCAGTACTGTCACAAACACTTACAAAAACCATGTTTTTTGTGTTCTACATTTTCACTTTTGGTCCAAGTTATATAACAAAAACATGTGGTAACAAAACTGGTGCCTTTAATAGTTTTCTATACTCGGTCACTAGTTTTACTTTCTCTTGCTGGATATGATACTCTGACATTAGCAGTTTGGCCCTCATGCAGCCTTTGAATGTTCAGCCATGCTGGTATATTTACACTTGATGGTTGGCTAGGAGGTGAAAGCTTTTAGCTGTTGGCATTGAGTGCTTGTATCGGTTATGATGCCATTACAGGAGCCTTGACTCCATTCAGGGTAGGGACTTATGATGCTGGAAGTAACCAACCCCCCAAATGTAGGAGCTGCCCAAGCCTAATAATTAAACATTCTTCTCTAGCTGCTATTTGTACCAACCAAACAATGACTGTTATTTGTACGAAAAAGTAAAGAACATTAAAATGTGCACTAGTACAGTAAATTATAGCAATATACGCTATACTGCATTATGTTCATACAGTAACTGTAGGTATTTTATTTTAGAAGTAGCCATTCTTTAATACCCTTATCAATATTAACCCCCCAAAAAAGTGAGTAAGATGTTGTATTTCATTTTTCCTCTTTGGTATAATGAAAATGAAAATTTCTGTCTGACCGAGACCATGCATCCTCAGCTGGTCTGGGTGAGACCACAAATTCATTTTACCATGGAATGGGGGAAATGCCATGATGTGCCCCATAGGGGTGGGGGAAAGCAACCTGAAGCCCTGACAAAGGCAACAAGTTATCCAGAACAAGGGTGAGTGCAAAACTTTTAAGTGCCCAAAGTGTGCCAAAATTTTGGGGTTTTTAATGAAAAAAGTTGGGACTTTTGGCTTTACTGGAGAAAATTTGTAACTTTTATTGAAGAATCTCTCTTTCTTGAGATCAAAATCATGTAAACTGTAGGAGTGACTGGTCTCTTTATTGAACCCTATAAGGCTCCCTGATGAAAGAGAAAAATTTGCCAGATGGGTGGACCCCTGCTCCCCATCCTTGTGCCACCCTTGCCAAGGATTGACAATGAAACACAACACTGTACTCATTTCCTTGGGAAAAAATTATTAGGGTTGGGATAGCTACTATCAAAACACCAGCAATTTCAGAAATGACTCTGTCTAAATTTAACAGTGGAATTCTAACTTTGATATGGTAATTATAAATTTTGAAGTGTTCCCATTTTTCTAAACACTAACCAATACCTTATCTGCCAAAA
Organism: Holothuria leucospilota; assembly: GCA_029531755.1. Taxonomy (NCBI): domain Eukaryota; kingdom Metazoa; phylum Echinodermata; class Holothuroidea; order Aspidochirotida; family Holothuriidae; genus Holothuria; species Holothuria leucospilota. Next base: position 18,133,773 of record CM055981.1, on the reverse strand, counting down.
AATTATGCATGCAGACCTTTATCATTTAAATGTAACCCTCCTACAAAGTCATGTTTTATAGCCACATGGTTTAAGAAAAGAATTTTCCACATACAGTACTTTTTAAAGGGAAAATGTAGTCAACCCAGTTTGAATTAGTGTACTCCAGTATCCTAATTCATAAATGGCTCTCTTTAATCATGTGACAATAATTTGTTACAAAAATATTTAATTCATGAAGAATAACTTTTTAGTTTACCTTAAATATGAAGTATTTATTTTGGACACACCATGGAAGATACTTGTACGGAAATAAAGAGGAAAACTGTACAGCCGTTGAACAGGAGGTAATGTTTGAAAATAAATTTGGAGTGACTGCTCATTCCCTTTAAACTATTTTTCACCATCAATGAGAGTTATTGTAAAAATCATGTATACTTGACCCAACCAATGAGGCATTAACATAAAACCTACTATGCACCTGCAATTAACTGCATGACCCTGCCCCAGTTTAAGGCAATGTTCATTGAATGAGCCAAAACTACACATGATCTATTTAAGTAGAATTAGAACAAGTAGTGTATGTGGAGCATAAAAAAACAGTTACATGTGCTGTTCAGAGTATGCCAGGATTCACACACGTTTTTACTGTTTGAATTTCGTGTCATTGCTGTTCTCATTCTGAGTGATGGCTAAATGGCTACATCCTTGACATGCTTTCGCTATTGGAACTTAAAACAAGTGAAGGCTTTAAAAGCTTTAAAGCAAGGGTTTTACACAAAAAAGTTATGTTTGATAAGTGAAAAATAAATTAAAGTATATTAATGCATTCTGTATAAATTTTGATTTAAGTCTCATGTGCTATTCTCAATATATCAGAAGACAACATTACAACCTTCGTTATCTTTAGTAAAATCAGAGAGATGCCAGCCTTACTATTATAGAAAACAGAAGGGATGTCATCTCAATCCTCACATTGCTGAACAATGTTGCATTCTTTGTTTTTCAATCAATTTTGTCAATTCTCAGATATATAGGGATAAGAGTTTCCTTCAGAAAAATATTTGCAAAATTTTTGCAAAAAGCTTTTTACAAAAGAGTTTTTGCAAAATTCCAATCCCTCTCATGCATTCACATAATGACATTCATGAGGTCATGGAAGAGAAAATTTCACAGTTTCAAGAAAAAACAAGACCGTGCTGATTAATGTTGGGCTGTCCCATAAACTAGCTTCAAAGAGCATCAACAGCTTCTTAAAAGTGAGGGGGACACAAACTTGACCAGTACTTTTTGAAGCACAAATTGCAAAGACCATGAAGTGAGGGATCCAGGGCTCACTTAAGGGCCCTTTAAAATTTTGAAGGCCAGAAGATCTGTGGTGTACCTAAGGCATTTTCCAACAATTTTCATCCAGTAAATGGCTGTTTCCACCATTTTCAAGTTTGATTTCATTGAATCAGCAATTTTACATGCTACAGAATCAAACATGAGCCCATAGGCATAGGAAGCTGTTTGAGACTAGGGGGGCTGATGGATTGCCTTCTTGGGTGAGGGATCTAAGGGGAGGAGTGTCCCCCTCCTCTGTGGAATACTTTTGAACATTTGAGGGTCTTTAGATGCAATTTAGTGCAACATTTTGGACAAATTTTAAGGTACATTACTCTAAATTTTTGACATTTCCTACAGAGGAAACAAGTTGGGGGTTTTTGTTTTTGGATTGGGGGGCAGAAACAGCATAATTCTGCCCCACCACATTTCTGACTAGGGGTTTAACCTCCTCAGCCCCCCCTGTTTCCTCACATATGCAAGAGCTACTGTTTTTGATAGGGTTCTGGAAAAAGTTGACACCCATGCTAGCTTCAAGTCCACTTTGGGTTGAAATTTGGCAATTTCATCTGCTAGAATCTACTCACTTCACCACAAAAGGGAATTGAATGCAAATTTCAGAAGAAGGTCTAGATTAAGTACTCCTCTATTAACACACATTTAAACTAAATTCAGGCTTAAAATGCTCTTGTAACTTCAAGTACTCTTTTCAATTAACACAAGGAAATTAAACAGAAATGAATGCTTTTAGTCGTGACTTCCCATATGTTATAAGTACCATGGCTATGTGTTAATAAAGCCGTAATGCTTCCATTCACTTTTTCACTATTAATCTGTTTTTGTTTGTTAGGTACGAAAACTATCATTAAAATCGTATGATCAAATCAAGCTGTTGTTTGACTTGACTAGATTTAACTAATACTGTAAATGAGGGAATTCCAGGACTTTAAAAGCATTGGCCACGAAAAATTTGGATTGCAGGCTTCCCTGTCTCCATATTGAGCTTGGTGTAAGTTGTATGAACAAATGTAAGTCAAAATTTTGAAACCAGTCCCCCCCCCCCCCTCCTTCCTCCCCCCACTTGCCTTCCCATTTTATGATAAAACACCATCTCCAAAGATAGCAGTTGGTCTTGTGAATCATGTTGGACATCACATTTTGTCCCATCCTCACTCTGAACACAAACTTGATGCAGGTCCAACATTCTGACTTCAACACTACAACAGGCCAGGATCAAGGCAGGGAGTTGCGAGTGGCAACTCCCTGATCAAGGGAGGGCTGGCTCTCAAGTATTTTGTACAACCCGCTGTGTAAACGTGGGTCAGTGTTGACACCTGATTAACCCTGACCTCTCACTATATACAAGGCGTGTGTAGAATTCATCTGGCACAAAATGCCAGAGTGCAAACACATGGTCCCATGTAAAGGTGGTATGGTTTAAAAATTCATTGCTACTAGTGAAACAACTCTGTAAACTGGAGGACTAGGTGTTGAAAATAAACATGATAACCATTAAGCTTGTAGGACTATTTGCTTTGTATGCAAGGTCACTTTGTAAAGTAAGGTTGCTTTACAGTTTCCAGCATCTACTAGTATTCACAATGCGACATGCAATATATTTGGCGCAGATCCAAGGGGAGAATTTCCCAGCCCTTAACAACCTAGTCCCTAACAACCACAGCCCCTGTGCCCCTCCCATTTCAACTTCAGCACTACTTTGCACAACAAAGTTTGATTTTTATCTTGATTTCCAGATCCTAAAAATTCTAATCTACTATGTGTTAAAATTAGAAAATTTTCCTGGAGCCTAAGGAGTGGGGAAGTAGACCTTCAGGTGCTTTCTCCTTCCCAACATCTTTGATATTTTGAAAGATACGTACATAACAATTACTGGCCAGCTTATTTCAAAGAAGCAGAGCGGTCACTTATAATGATGCATGTTGCCACAAAAAATTTTCCACTGTGAAGTTTGCGTATCAATCTTAACTCCAAACGAAAGGAAATTTCATGCACGTGTAGTTGTGTCTGCTTTCTAAAATTTCACCAGGGGAGGACCCCCAGACCCTTGTTATGCTTTAAACCTTTGGCAATCATATGTTTGGGTAATGCCCTCATAAAGTAGGCCTCCCCTTTTGTAAAATTATGATCCAAAACTGTCAGCCATGTTACAAAATAGAACTTGTTATGGATGAGTGCAAGTCATTCTATCTTCAGACAATATTATCTATGAATCAAATAGATCTGACAAATATTTTCTCACAGTCCTTCAACGTGTGAAAAACTGTAAAAAGTGGGACAAACATCCTACGTGGGTACACACCTACAAAGAATCTCTGTAAATAGTACTAATATCAACTTCCCGTTGAGTATTATGCAAATTACAACAATTGTATGAAATTCGTCATACATGATTCAGTATGACAATGACAAGTATAGTTGCTCTGGTCTTAAGGAAAGGGTTTAAGCTAAATAATATTGATTACTTAAAGAGGAACTTAATCTGTTTATTCTAGGGGAAGTTTGTATTCATCTCCTATGTGTGGTGCTCCAGATATTAGCAAATGAAGTGATATTTCATCCAAAAGTGAACTTGAAGCAAACAGGTGTGACATAGTTTTATATTGTTCAATTTGCTTTTTTAAACTTTACACCCTTTGTTTTCAATGTAATCTCATGCTTTCATAATGCAATAGCATGGGAAGCAAACATTTATGAAATTCTCACACTTCTCACACTTTGTGGACTAAACTTGACTCCCTACTATTTCAAGATGAAAACAATACATTAAAAAACAAAGAAAAGTAACATGACATCAATGAGAAAAAAGTTGCACAAACAAAAGCAGCAAGATGGTAGAAATGATAAAAAGTGTGGAGGGGCTCCACTTCGAGTAGTACCCTAATGACTTGACACGGAGTCAAAGACTGTGGAGGAGAAAATTAGTTGTAAACTTTAAAGAAAAACAAGACAGTCTTGGTTTATGTGAGGTTTTGATGTCATTTTTGCTTGCTTCAAGTTCACTTTAGTTTGAAAATGTGATACAGCTACTCATTTCCCATATAAAACACTGAGAACTACAAACAGCAATTGCATATTTCAGAGGAATGCCTCATTAAATTTCCCTTCTAACACATGCAGTGACATGGACAAGGTGGGGGTGCAAGCCCCACAAGTCTTTTGTCCCCAGATGCCCCACTGGAAGGTGCAAGACTGAAAAAATGTATATAAATATATGGTGTTTCCACATTTGAAGCCCCCCATGAAATGGTGGAGCCCCCAGAAGCACCCTGGCACATTTTTTTTCTGGCTATGCTACTGAACACAAGACAATTTTATTTAAGCCTAAGCCCTTATTTTAATGCGATCATCAGTAGTCTTAGTATAATGTTAATACAGTGGTACTCACACCACCTACTATACAGCTATGGTAGTACTACTGTAGCTGTTGTGCATTGTTTCCCACAACATACATACATGTTTCAAAAATGTTATGATTCTTAACAGCTTTTGTTAAATATGAAGACAAGTTAGTTCAACCAAGCAAGGGAAACTAGTGTTCGACCGATCATCTGTTAGATAATCGGCATCGGGCCGATTATCGCACAATCGGTAAATAATCGGCATCGGTAAAATTTTGTCATTCAACCGATTACCACCACCGATTATTTCAAAACTGGAAACAGGGCTAAAATACACTTCAAAGTTCCTGCAAAAATCTTTATAATTCACCAAAACACGCATTTCTTTAAGCTCCCGCCCAAAATATCAGCACTGATACTCACATAACTTGCAACATTTTAAGCTCTCCAAATGATAGCGATCATCGTAACTGGTGCGTGCAGCACAGTTCAGGTGCGTGAAAGGGTACACAGTATTACCTACAAGGTGTGCATGCCACGGACCATGCCACAATCTGCATACAAATTGTTCTACAGGAAGAAATGACTTCGCGCTACGTTTTTTCAAGTTTCAGTGCTAACCACATCGTTCTGTACACATTTGGTGCACATACGTACTGTAGCAACTTTGGAAACTTGAGGCTCATTATCCTGCATAAATTATGCCACTTCCCACATTCCTTTCGTTAAGTTTTTAATTACCTATGACCCGCACATGCGCACACGTAATTGCCGTACAGTTCTTGCGAAGTTGAAGTTCACCTACGAAGCACACCAGTACAGTGTGTAATACATAATGCAAGCTAAGTGCATTGCCCGCGGTTTTTACGTAGCACGTTGGTCATGTACTACTCCGTGCTCCTAACTGATGAACGAAGGGAAACGGGCCCGTGTAAATTCACGCTGGAACGGCAACAGTTTTTCGATTACGGGAATTTATCGGGAATTAGTTTTACATTTCATTTGGAGATTCTTTTACATAAGACGTAAGTGTTGGGCAAGACGCTTTAAAAAATATGTATCCATATCGTTATGGAACCATGAGATGAGTAAATCAAGTAAATTGAGTGGAATGTTTAGTGGCCCTTAAGTGTCAAGGTAGATAGTTTTGCTTAAAACTGGGGTGGATAGGCTACTATATAGCACTACGACAGTCCAGTACAGACCTTTTCACGGAATCTTTCGACATGATCGGTGTATTGAACCACTGTAGGCAGAGCCGTATGTAAGCCGACAGACTCTTTGGTTAACGTTAAGCCTGTGACATCGTACGAAAGCATGTATTTATGGTTGATTTTTATCTCAGTATTTCGAGAGGAAATTCTTCAAAAAACAATATTCCATTCGTGGAACGTGGGGTACTGTTCTTAATCGTTCATCTCCAGTGTGAAGGGTATGTTATGGTGTGTGAACAAAGTTAGAAATATGCGACTGACGGCGAGAAAACATGACCTTCCTACGTATACATGTAAATAATCGGTGATCGGTAATCGGCATCGGCCCGATTGTGTAATTGAATAATCGGTAATCGGTGATTACCGATTATGGCATAATCGGTCGAACACTAAGGGAAACATCATACAACCATGTACCACACCACATGTAATTAGTAAGACTCGTTTTGATTTTATCTTCTATCGTAAAACTAATGTTGAACAAAAGGGTACCCTGTTCTTTAATAATACGTCATAACTTCTACAAATTTGGCAGACAATTTGACTACTCCCTTCAGTTCATGTTTAACTGGTTGTAACTGGCACTGTGGGGTGGGAACGTGAGATGGTGGGAATGCATTGGCATATGAGGAGGGGAAGAGGCAGATGAGGTGGGGATAGGGGGAACTGTGCTCCACCCCAAAGTTTTGGATAACCCCAAAATTTAGATAGAATGTGTAAAAATCCAGGCAAAATTCTTCAATAAAGGCTAAGAGATTCTGCCAAAAATATTGTGCTCCCCAAATCCAAAAATAACACTTTTGTGGGAATGTGAGATTGGAGGACAAAAGCCATACTCAAGCAATTGGACTGACAATGCTCCTCATTTATACTGCAATGCATATTTAAAACTCTATGATTTTCAACACTACAGCTTGAATTATTGTATTGTTTATTAGAAATGTTCTTGTCTTTTACCATTTTATAGGGTACACTGTTTTGCTTTTAAAACTTTGTAAATTCTTTTGTAATTAAGAAACTTTGCATTTTTATCCTTTGCAAGCGCCAGAAAACAAGGCCAGCATTTAAGCAAGTGAGAGAGTTGAAACAAGTCACTCCATTACGGCTCTTTGAGTGACTTTTGGACGTAAAGCTATTTCAAAGGTAAATCTGTCCATGATTCAAGGCACAACCCCATGGGCCACACAAATACTTGGCACCCAATTTGTGGACCACAACACCCATCACTAGGATGGGCTCATGCTTGATTGAATGGGCTATAGTTATTTACAGTTTGCATCTGATTCATAGGCCACAACACACAACAGAAGAGGGACCAGACTTGATCTATTAGGCTATGTTGAAATTTTACCCAGTTCATGGGCCAAAGTACTTTAGCACTGTATTCACCTATTGAATCCTTTGTGCTATAAATAGATACATCGTCCCAATTCACAGTAAGTAAAATTCATTGTTTCCCATCAATACATCCTATGTACTCAATACATAACCATTCTTTTGACTATAATAAGATTGCAAAGATAAACTGATGTTTCAAGGATTTATTTATCATTGCATGAAAGGATTCCTACACCTTAAAAGCTACAAAATGCCACGACTTTTCCAAACACCTCTTTTGACAAAATTGTTGTTACTCTGTTCTTATCGGCACTTTTTGGGTATAAATCCAGGATAGGAACACACATTGTTCACAGATAAAAAAAAAAAACCAAATTCTTTTAGAACAAAAGTCCATTTGCTTTTTCATGCCCTGTCCTATTTTATACAAAAACTCATGGCTTTTACAGGCTGTGAGAACCAGTTATACAGATAAGGCCAAAATTGTAATCCTGTTATTGCAAGAAACCCTTAAGGCAGATATACTTTCATTCATGTTTCATGTTCTCCTACTTTGTATGACTATCCAGGTTTGCCAAATTTTCTATTGTTTCTTTTTCCATTTATTTATTGATTTAAAATGATATTCTTGTTTGAGTGCCAACGTTTACAATTATTGTAACCTGTATATATCATTTTGAAAGGACAGCGGAAAATGAAAAAACTCATGCTAAATAATCAAAAACTAAAATGCTTTGTTTAGACTAGACAAATATCAAACAAAGTCAAAACAACAGACAATTAATAAAATAAAGTTGTTCTATTTTTATTTTCAATAATCAATGTAAGAGACGGTAAAATTGCGAAACTTTCTTGTGGAGAAGAAAATGTTTAATATAACAATATCATAGTTTTTGTCCTTGTTTTTAAGACATTTTTGTGCTAGGTACTTCACGATTTTGATGGACAATGTTATATTCAAAGAACATGTTAGGCATATGAAGTAAAACAAGACTTGATGGCATAATACCATTGAAAAAACATTTAAAATTATGCACTTATCAATTGAATGACGCATCCTAATACCCCCGTACATGGTCAGTCATTGTCCACAACAGCGTTGACAAAACGTGTACAATGATGTACCCCTCTGTCACTTCTGTGACTGACAACTATATGTAAAATGACTCACACTTCAGTCACAAAACTGATGTACAATTTGCAATTTTGACTGACATGTGGGTCACCATATACTGACTGAAAATTTGAGAATGGCAATTGGTATCCCTGTACAAGGTGTAACAATTGACTCCCCAAAACTCCCTGGATTGGGAGTCTACAAGCCCCGATACTTACCTCCTATTTACACATGTAATCCCCACCTACCCACAACTAGACCCTGGTAAACTAATAGCACAGTAGATAAGGAGGCCCCCCCCCTTGGGAGGGGCCCTCCTTATCCACTGTGCTGGGAGGGCACTCTCCTTATCTACTGTGCTATTAGTTTACCAGGGTCTAGTTGCAGGCAGGTGGGGATTACATATGTTAATAGGAGGTAAGAGAGGGGCGATGTAGATTCACAATGATCCACCCCTTGATCACAACAGTAACAGACAATTGAGGTTATGTGATTCACCCCTCAGCCATACTGGTGGCTGACAATAGTGGTTCAATGATGGGCATGTGCATCACACTGTCATTGGTCAATGACCCATATTTGACCAGCAATGCTGGGGGAAGTGGGCATTCAATTAATAAGTGCATTAGTACTGCTGATACCAAGACAGATATGCATACAAATGCCCTCATAATCCAAAATTTACTTTATATCAAGTATGGGAATAACATTTTGGTTAATTTTTATGATAGTAATATCTCACCTTCATGTTTGGATTGGAATGATATAAGAGCATAGACCCTTTTCCAAATAGCGATTGCAGAGGATTGAGAGATAGAGTTTGGTACATGTGGTGTTTGTCAGTGTCATTTTACTGTGGCAAAAAACCACGCACACCAAAAGTTTATCCCACAATCCTTTGTAATTGTTATTTGGAAAAGGGTCTATGGGAAGCTCAATCAGGGAAAGGTGCTAACATCATCATAGCTTATAGGCAAGGATGGATCAGCCCAAAAGAAGACCAGAAAATTTCCAAAGGGTCCAGCTTTAACATATATTGCAGGCTTAGAGTGCCTTTCTATGCTACTACCAAAATATTTGTATAGAGGTTTTTTATGTGAGGTCAGTGTGTTTCAATCTGGCATACTGGCTGTCAAAGATCATGCTCAAAAGGAGTGATATCAATACATGTGTACAACAGGACCCCTCTCTTTGACCTCAAATGGCCTTTGTCCCACTCCTAGAGACAACTTGGATGAACCATCATTACTGAACATTCTGGCTAAATGTGGTAGACTTGGACACAACCTCTTAAAGTTGCAAGCTTTGGTATGATTTCACTGTTTGACCTCTGACCCCAAATAGCCTTTGACCTACTTCCAAAGTACAAGTCTGATGACCCATCATCTTCTGAATATTGTGGCCAATTTGATAAGATGAGGAAACAACCCTGAGGAGTTGAAGACTTTTATGTGGTTCTACTGCTCGGTTTCACTCTGACCCCAAATGACCTTTGACCTACTTCCAAAGTACAACTTTCATGACTGATCATCAACAGGTAAATACATTTTGGCCAATCCCTAGGTGATACAGACTTTGTGATTTCACTGTTTGACCTCTATGACCACAAATGATCTCTGACCTACTTCCAAAGTAAACCTTTGATGATCCATTATCTACTGAACACTGGCCAAATTTGATAAGATTCAGACACAGCCCTAGTTAGGAGTTGTGGGCTTTAGCAAGATTTCACTATTTGACCTCTCTATGACCTCAAATGACCTTTGATCTACTTCCTGTTATTGTAATTACAAAGCCCTTGATATGAGTTATACTCTTGCCAACTTTCACAAGAAACAGTCAAAGAACCTGCAGACGATAGCCTTTTAACCAGTATTGATGTGTGTATAGACAGACAGACAGACAGACAGACAGACAGACAGACAGACAAACAGGCAGACAGACACAGATGCACTGCCATAATCATTATCATGGTCATCATGATTATTATAACTAACATTATTGTTAAATCCCCTCCCCACTACAGACACACAAATCCTGCACTTTCAAAATTAATAAGCTTGCTTCTAGCTACGAAAGACTATGTATAACTTAAGGAGTTAAATTTGTCACCATTTCATCCTTGCAAAAACTAAATACAAGGACAGAAAAATCAAACTTCCCAATATTATAGCAGTACCCAGATCAGTTCCAGTAGTGCTCCTGTTTTCATATTTTGTAGAAATAACCTTTTGCAGTAATCACTCTTATGACTGGTCAACTATGCAACATTTAATTGGTTAACATTTCTAAAACATTTTACTAAACTAAGCCCTGCATCAGTGGCCTTTGGGTTGATGGCAAGTTCAGTATACAATGCATTGTTGTACACATATCCATGACAGCTAGCTAGCCAAGCGAGCTGCTTACTGTAGTTGTCAACTTTCAATAGTACAAAGTGTAACGATGGGTGACTCTAAGTGTCAAGTGAGGAAGTGTATTCAGGCAGGAAAGATGAGCCATCAATTATCAGCTAGACAAAAGGATCCTTTACACTTTCAAAACAGCAGGCTCCAAAACAGGACGACATAATTAAAAATGCATGTTGAATGTATTGCCATGTTTCTCACAATTTAGAAACAAGTCTGAAAAGTTGACTAGCACAAATTACAGAGTTCACTGATAGTTGAAAGGTTACTTCAGCCCTCAGATGAGTTTAAGTTCAAATGAAAGGCATTATTTTTGGGGAATAAAATTATTTTCTAGACCTTTTAAGGTACAGTAAGCTTTAGTTAAGAGCTGTTAACACTTCTTAGAAAAATAAATTATGAAGAGGTATGCTTTATACAGCTGTTTCATGTATGCACAGAAATTATAAACTAAGTGTGTAAGATTCAGTGTTTTCCTTTTCATTCAATTTTCTGCAGTTACAAGCACTTTCCATTTGTGAGAACCCAAATCATACACTGTACTTGATGGGCAAATGCATGTAGCCCCCTCAAACAGAACTAAGATGCCCTGTTATGAAATTCATGTATGGCTCTAATTACGTGACTATTTTTGTTAATGAATTGTGAAATTCATGCAGATGACTCCTTGGTTTACACTTAATGTGCGATTTATATTCATTGTGAAATAAGCTACCATCAAAGTTAGGGCTGTACTTTACTTGTAGGGGAAATATGAGGAGATACCTGGCAATTCAGCTGATGTTTTAAAGTAGGGTGGAATGGCTGCTGTTATTCCACTTATGACTGGAATCATGCACATAATATTAATGAGAAGTAATTGGGTTCTCTTGTTCATATTAAAGACAGACACTCATCATCCCAAGCACATTTTTGGTATGGGATAACAAATTCTCAATTGGTGACTGCTTCTTTGTTTGACATCACAGTCAGAACATTCAAAAGATGCAGAGTAGCTCACATTTCAAAGCATGCAGAGAGAGTATTCTGAAATACACATTAGGATGTTGTATGCTCACCAGGATAAGGCCTTATGCAGTAAACTAGGTTTGTTTCTGAGCAAGGAAGGGCTTAAGACAGTTCTGGGAGGGGCTGCAGGTAACTTAGTTGGGAGAATTGGAATTGCCTGGGATGAGGGATTTCACCTTTAACCAATGATAGCATGAGCTGCAGACAACTCTGTACATGGATTTTGAAGTGCTGCAGCCTGTGGATTGAACACGATATTTATATGCGGCAAACAAGATCAATTTCATGTCCATCCTCTATGTAAAAATAAAAACCTGTTACAAAATGTAACGGTTGTCTGCTTCAGCTTATCTAGGGTCCTGCAATGCATGCCTGAATGTGGAGCAACCACTTACACTGACCAGCTTATCCTGGGGTAAACATCAAAGGCACCCATCATCTAATGAATAAACTCAGCACAGTTATTTTCATTGCTCATAAATACCACAGCTCTTCTTCCTTTCTGACCCAATGAATTTGAGTGGGTAGCCACTGCCAGCCAGGCATTTCATTTATACAAGTTCAGGGCTATTGCTACGATTTCTGATTTCAGTTGTCATGGTTACCTCAAGTTGCTGGCATGATGTACCTCTCACAGCATTTCTAATAATTATGCATGGTTTTAGATTATTTAATTACTGAAGAGTTATAAATACGTGCAAAAGTACACCTACACCCTGGATACGCTACAACTTAAGTACTTCTTGAAACGTATTTTCGTATTTTCCATGACATTTTACAGGTGATAATAATTGCATCGGGTCCTGTTGACTACAGATGCATTTTCTTGAAATTAAAAGTTCAAATTTAAAATTCATGGATCAGGATGAGGGACACTTCACATGTTCACATCTCAAAAGCACTTTTTTTACCATTTTGTTTCAAAATTTACAAAACCAATTACTCATTGCCATGACTTAATTCACTTACCCAACATTTTTATTGTCACCAAAGAAAAACAATGGAGTAAGAAATTTTATTCCTGTGAATCTAATCAAAGGGTATATGTTACTCATTTTCCATCCTGTCATGAGTTTTAGATCACTATGTAAGCTACAAGGTAAAGTCGAGGGTCATGCATGTCTTTCTACATATACCCTGGGTATCTAGGGTTGTCTTACAGCTATTAGTGAATAGTGTGATGATTTTGTATTTCAGTTTCTGGGAAGCTGAATGAGTGACTGTCATATCAGGCAAAACAGTCATTAAAATTCACAGTAAAACAGTTTTGTTACTGATGTATAAACATTTCAAGTCCTATACCCTAGCTTAGAAAAATGCAGTGCAGAATAGAAATGATCCTATACTAAGAAATGGAGTTTTACAGTAGCTGTACATGTCAAAAGAGAAACAATAAAAATTTGGTTACCTGGTCAAAGTCATGTAGCTACAGAGGGACTGGGTCCCCCAGATGTTTGAATTAAGAAACATAAATCAAGAAATCAATGCCGTGACCTCCCCCCATTTGATACCTAGGCCCCCCTAAAAATTTCATCCTTGCTACACCCCTGCCTAGTTCCTATGGTGGAGTGGATAAAGGCAATGACATCTGAGGCAATGGGTATTTAGCACTCAGAGGGTTTGGAGTTCGATTGCCAGATGAGAGTGAAGATATTTTTCTTCCAAAAGCAATCTACAGACTTGTCATCTGATATGACAAACTAAACTGAAAGGATTCTAAATTTGGCCCAAGTGTTGGACTGGAAGCTGATCCATGTGAAGGAGTAACTCATAAGCCTTAACATTCTTCTCCTTACATTCATGGTCACTAATAGCATCCTGACGTAACACCCAATACAGTAAGTCCATACCCATTGGAATATTACCTAGAAGGTTTATAATGACAAACTGGCCTCTTTAAATAGTCAGTTGTTACCTTCCTTTGTGCCTCAGGTCGCAAAGCTCAGTTGAAGTCGTGAGCCTGCAAGGACAAAATTCATTGAAACAAAAATCTTCCACAGATATACATCTCAGAGCTTCTTACAATTGCACCTGCCCTGCAGAAATGGGATTGGCAACATAAGACACCCCACTTAGACAAGACAATGGTGTGGTTTGGAAGACAGTTTTTCAGTGCAGTCAATACAGTACCATGGATTCAGATATTTTCTTTTTTGTTCCTCATAGTGTCTGTTTAAGACTGGATGCATTGCTAACTACTGACTTCCACTATCCATAACTTAGACTGAAGGGATGCAAATGTATTAATTTGCCCCTCCTGTCATTCTCAATTGCAATACCATAACATTACACACAATGGTAAACCAGGAAATATCTTACCAGCCTAAAAAAAGGTATATGAACTCACCTTGAAGTTTATGGGGTTTTCTGTACTATGCAGTATACAGTACCATATAGATACAGAAACATAAAACAAACCAGAATTGTGAAATAAAAGCTTTCCGTATATTCGGGCTAAGTACTGCAAGGTTTTTAATAGCCTTCACAGTTGTCCATGAAGTCTGTCCCTAGATCAAAGTGTGAGTACGCTAAACCAACTTCTGCTCTGCCATGTAGGTTGACATCTGGCCCTCAGCCAGCTTTACATTTTTAGGGGGCAAGTGTTGTGATGGGGGGGGGGGAATAAAATTTTCTCCTACATTAATTACTATGTAGTTGCAGAAATATTTTTTGGGGGCCATTGCCCCAAAATGCCCCCCTGGCTATGGGCCCGGTTGACATCCCTTTTAAAGTACTGTACCACTAGTTACATGATGCACTACTAGAGGCAGATAATGTTTTACTTTAAAAGTGATGTGTACAATTGTCATGTAATTGTTTACATGATGGTGAGACAAACAAATGATTATCAATGCTTACTGATCTGCAAATAATTAGAGGGATAGTGAGCAAGTCTGAATGTGTTTATCTGTCTTTGGTTTCACATTCTGTGCCAGCTGAAATGATTACAGTGTGTACTGCTCAGCGTCAGCGATGACAAAAATTTTTTCAATGCAACAAGTTTGGAAAGTGACTCCACAGGTTGATAACTTTTGTTGAGAATGTTTTAAGGGCACCACAGAGATGAGTGACTGTAGGACCCCAGATAGCACCATGCAACAATGATCAAAGGTATGTAAGGAAACTGAATGACACACCACCATAGACCCTTTTCCAAATAGCAACTACAAAGGATTATGGGACAGACTTTAAGTACGCATTTTTTTTGGTCCACAGTAAAATGCCATTGATGAAAACGACACACACCAAAACTCGATCCCACAATCCTTTGTAATTGCTATTTGGAAAAGGGTCTATGGAAGTACTACCTTGGTGGAACTACTTCGGTGGTAGTACTTCCATGATACTACACATCTTCATTGTTTCACAATAATATCCCTACATACAATTAACAAAAGCGTTGACAATAACAGGTACAAAGTAGAATAGAGTAATATTAATTGTTGCGTAGAAAATAAAACTTCTACTTCACAAAACCAAATGTGACAAAAGAAGGGAGGATTAGAACCACAAGTTTAAGGAGAAGGAAAAATAAAAAAAAAAAAATAAAATAAATATATATAGTGTTCCTTTATTCAATATCATCCCTCTATCACAGACTAAGAATAGTGGAATCATTTTACACAGAATATTAACTTACTCTCATGCCAACATACATACCGGCTAGCAGATGATAATCAGTTTCTTAAGATTATTGGAGCATGCACGAAAACGCAATGTTGCTTCGTGCAGGTTGATCAAATTCCTTGTATGAACTTTAGTAAACTTTCCTATATGACATTTCAGAATACAATTCTCTGCACCTGTGTTCTAATAAAATTCCACAATGAGCCATTTAAAGGGTACTTGGCCTTCTTTTGAGTATACCGTGTTCTTTCCTTAGCTGTACACTTTTTCTAGTAATGATATCAGGGGGTAATGAACCCTTCTGACACCAAGGAAGATAATAATTGTAATTTCCTACCTGCAGAAAACTGTTCTGATGTCGGAAAATAAATTCTTAAGAGTGCAAAATTGAATTTCTACACTTTCAAGTTGTTCTTGACTAATTTCAATCAGGCCTGAAGCCAATGTTTTGAAGGGGGATGAAATCAGTAACATCTCCAGACTTTTCGAAGTGGGGGGGGGGGAGGGGGAGAGACAATGTTTTGCCAGAGGAGCACTCCAACATAAAGGACTGAGCAGTGCTGGGGGCCTTGTGGTTGTACAGGGGGCAATGCCCTGGATGCTTTGGGGTATTTACAAACTTGTGGCCATTAGAATGAAGCATTTAACTAGCTCTAAATGGCACTGGAAGTGTACTAAGCAATCCTCAAAAATAAAAGTCACAATTTCACTATTTTTGTTAGCTTTTCTTACACTAAGAATTTAATGATTTGGGGGAAGGGGGATGTGATACAATTCTGGGAGGAGGGAGTGTGAGTGATCATGTTATGTATTGCCTTAGAACAATAACTCCACCCATACTGCCCAACAGGAATTAATGTTGATACAATTTCCCTTCCAGGTATCCCAGTAAACATTTTGCCATTGGATCGACGTCGGATTTGGGACGACGGTCTCATCGGACTAACGTCCGCTGCATTTCTGTTTGCAAAGTCGTTCGATGTTCAATGGAAGTTGGCATAGTATGGGTGGCCGTCCGGTTCAAAAAACCAACATGCAAAAATGACATGTAAAACTCTGAAGTAAAACTTACAGAAGAAAATTTTGTATTTTATCCCATTATTACACTATTGCCAAAAATATATATAAAACCCAAATTATATGAAAACTCCAAAAACAAGACCTGGCATATGAAGCCTCTATAGCTGTCATTGTGTATGAAGAAGGCAACAAGGGGGAGGTCTACACTACTTTGCTTTGTTAGGACGCCCCCTATTCCAACTTTCTGGCAAACATTCTTGTACATGAGTTAACTTACATTATAAGAAACATATTTTGCTTATACTGTTCTATTTGGCTCTCGTAATGGGCAATATTTGTTTTGATAATTTAACTGTTCTGCATGCAAATACTTTGTTTGCAAAATTTCATTTTGCTGAATATTTTTGAATTTGGGTCGCTAATCACTTGTGGGAAGTACAGTCTGCTTTTCAGTGCAATTAATTTAAATATTTCTTTCACATATTTTATTTTGGAATTTTGGATGCAGTTTTGCTTGTTCACTTTTTTGCCTGAAGGCCCTCCATACTTTGCCAATGTCCTTTGGACGTGGAAAGACTTTGCAAATGGAAATGCAGCTGATGTCGGTCTGATGAAAATGCTGTCCCAAATGCGGTGTAGATCAAATGGCAAAATGTTTACCGGGATGCTGCTGCATGAGGGGAAATCCTCACATTAGAGCATCAAAGGTGCATTTGTGGCAGCAGATCCCGACCTCATCAAGAAAATTTGGTAAAACAGAAGTCTTTGCATGTAATTTAGTGAGTTTGGGATGCCTTATCATTACCTTTGTGACAAATAAATTTCCTGCATTTTCTTCAGGAATAAATGAGAACTTTGGTAGCTACAGTAGTACCTACTGAGACCACCCCTGGTGCACGTGCAAAGTGTGCAGAAAATTCTGGTATTTTATACCAAAGGAATTTTTGTGCAAGAAGTTATACAAGATGTTATACCCCGTATTTGTTGAATGGAGAGGGCTCATGGCTGCAGTGGTCCCATAGCTGTTGAAATGGATGCCAAAACAATTCTGGAATATGTTCCCAAAGGCAGTGTTTCACCAGGTTCACAAAACTAGATGCACATGAAGCATGTCATAATAATGTTGTTTTGTGACATTTTGTAAATTTTAGCCCCCTGACTGACTGATAAAGTGACAATAGGTTCTTGTGTCCAAATCAATATATACAGTAAAGGGTGCATTTGTGCATAATATGTTTAACACCCAAAATCTCATTGGGGGTCACTGGGTGGGGGTAGCAACCCCACCTCCTTGGTGATGCTACTGGGTGAGATAGCTTTCACATGGAATGACATACTCTTCAGGAGGGTGAGATATGTTGGGATGTATTAAGGCAATAGTATTTTTTGCTTTCAAAAAATTTTGGGGGAGGGGAAAAACTTTTTCAACGGGACCCAACCCTGGCCTTGCTTGCTTTCAGTGCTGCATGATAAGACTATCCTCTTTCACTCTTCCAGTGAAGCTAAAAGTGACCACTGATCTTCAGAGTATACCATCTATTGACTGGATAACCAGCCACATTTGGCAAAATGCCAAACAAGAATGCTTTGAAACTGACTCTTGTGCAGGCAGCAATTGCTTGAACACTCAGTGTATTTTAAAAATCCCCCCCCCCCAAAAGAAATCCCTTGATTTGGTAATCTGGAAGCCCTGATATTATCTTCTATTTACATATGTAATCCCCTCTTACCCACAGTAAGGCCCTGGCAGGTTACATAGCACAGCGGTGGAGGATCTTCTCTGATAGAGGGCACTTGGCCTTGTCATCTTCTGCTTGCAAGTCCACCTGGTGCCCAAGCTACGTCAATTAGAAGAAAAAAAGGACTTAGCCTAACTTGGGGAAACTACCTCCCTCCTATTAACCTCAAAAATCAAAAGGATGATAACCATCCATAACCACTGCCAATGTCGAAAAGGTGCTGAGGAAGATTCAATGTTGAAGGATTGCTCCAAAAAGATGAAAAGTTCTCTAGTAGATAGGATGGAAACCTTAGAAAGCAAACTGCCTTAAGTCCCTTGGACTGCAGTGCAAAGTGACAAGAGGACTAGGCCAGGGCCTAGAGCTACCAGAGGACCCCCCCACCCAAAGGACCCCCCTCCCACCCAACCACCACTGTGCTACTGAACATACCAGGAATGACTGGTAATCAACCATGCTTATTCATTTAAGTTGTACTGTTGGTGTGATTGATTGAACATAGACTGTGTATTTGAGGAGGGCAAGAGGAGAGAGGAGGAGTGGTCTTACCACGTCGCCCTCTAGTAGTGGGAGGGCGCAATCCCGGTGCTAACTGATTTATGCCAGATGGTACTTGCAGGCATGTTGGGGAATTAATATGTAAATAGGAGGTGACGAGGAGAAAAACAGACTGCAGAATCCCAAAGGAATTGCACAAGATATGAATTTTGCGAACAACAAAGGTGTCAACTGTGTTAAAAACCCTCAAAACAAAATGATCCTGTTTGGTGTCAGCTTTAAAATGTTTCCAGCCAAACGAATTCTAAATATGTGCCAAATTTAGAACTTTTGGATTGTTGTTACACTAGCATGGTAATGATATGGAGAACTGCATCCCAAACCATTAGGGGTACATGTAATGGACTGGTGTGATTCCAACAAATTTTGAAGTCCAGTTCTGTCTGTCACAACAGTTACGACTCTCAACTGAGTTGCAACTTATAATCATAATCCATAACTTCATAAAAAATGTACCTGTAAACCACCATATTGTTCCATAACAATAAACCTACCACTTTTACCATAGAAAAGACATCTTAATTCTTAAATGATTTTGTTCCAAACTGTACAATTCTGCATCAGATCTTTAATGTGTTGCTAAGCCTGGTAAGAGTTACAGTATGGAGCAATGGACACCCATTTTAGCCTTTCAAACTGTTTATGATCATAAGCTCAAAAAGAAATAAATCGACCAATTTTGTCATTGTTAAAATTACCAGGGAACCATGACTTCCATCACAGTTGGACAGGGCTGTTGGGACTGGGAGGGGGTTCTGGGGTAGGGGACAATAGCCTGCTCAATAATTTTCACTTTGAAGGTTTTTGTTTTAAAATGTCCAAAATTACTTTAGTAAATGCTAAAATTGTGGAGGTGAATGGCACATCCCCACTTCCAATAATACATACATTCCGCTACTGATGGAGTATCCACCAGGAGTCGTACTTCACATAACTTGCCCAAGCCTAGTATGTCTGTCACTTACCTTTCTGATTGGCTAAAAGACATGCTCTTCTGACCTGATTGAGGACGAACATTGGTTGTCGGAATTACTCTCTGAAAAAACAACCAGGGAAAGACAAACTATCTGTCATTGAGTCACATTTCCTTATTGGATTAGCAACAGGAGAAGAGACTAGAAGCTAATTCCAGAAGTGCATTAGAGGGTACAGGAATTGTGGTCTGGTGAGCATGTCTAAACATTGAGGACTACAAAGTACAAATTTTTTCTAGGTACATGTAACTACTAACACTCAGTTGTATTCATGTTTTTGTTCTGTTAGTCTGCGGAAAATACACCACGTTTCCTGTTCGGTGTGGCTGTCTGCACTTTCAAGGTCACTGCACCTGAACAGGTAAAGTTGGGCAAAGCATTATGGGATGAGAGAAGTAGACCGGACAGCATCAATAAAAATGCATTCAACTGAGCTTTGTGGCCGGGAGCAAACTGAACATGTTTCAGACTAAAGCAAGCATACTAGATGCAGGTCTAGAATACCACACATAAAACTTAACAAATAGTTTATGTACTGCTTAATTACAGGGTCTACAGCTGAGCAAGCACCATGTACCAGTTAAATGCTATATGCTGAGAGTGAAAGGGCACATGAAGTCATGAAGGCATCATGAATTGTACTTCCCCCTTTCCAATGTAAATGGCTCCCTTAGGTCATGTGACAAATTTTTGTCACTGAATTGTTAAAACAATGCAGAATATAAATTCCTTGGTTTTCTTGGCACTTATTGCAGGTAGATGAAGGTTATGCACCGTAGGTAGGGGAATGGAGGAGGGGTGGCATGAATCTACTTTAAATCTTTTTAAATCTACTTTTAATATGCCACAATTATCTCTTGAAAAATCAAGAATGATACTTGTAAAAGAGAATAAGATGTGAAAGATTTATCTGATGTTTCACAACTATAAAGGCATTTTCCAGTGGCTTTTCACAAGGTCCCATGTGAAGGAGAAAAAAAATTTCAGTTCATACCCTCTAAACCCTGTAGCAATACTCTTTTCCTAACTTGAGATCCCTTTCCCCCACTTGAACAGCCCCACTAAACAGTACTTGTCCAAAATATGCAGAGCATTTGCATGTACCCATTACTGGTACCTTCTACATCATTTAGCTCATTCTAGCAGGCCAGACATATCCCCCACTTTCGATTCAAATCACTGCCCATGATCATGGGTCTGTCATCATGTGTGGCCCATAGCTGACTGGCTGAAAAGAACAGATATCGGAGAGTTTGTGCCAACCCTCTGCAGATATTAAACATGATCTTAGCCAAAAGGTCCAGAACCACTGACTGATTTCTTAGACTTGCTGCACTATTATAACTTTCAAAATGCTATCAAGGAGTTATATAAATATTTAAAAAGAGACTGATCATTAACATAATTTGCAAACACATAATTGGTATTAACACTAATGACTCTTAGTAAATAAGGTACAGAGAACTTCCCTACTTCTGAACCACAATTAATTTTTCAATTAAGAAGTAGGCCTCCAACTAAATGTGAGAACCTGTCTTGTGTGTTTAGATAAAATATCGATAAAAACATCTAGTCACACAACTTATCTTTCATAACATCTTGTTCTTCTGAAAGGGCAAATATTTTAAATGGCATCTTTGTACATCATTTGCATGCCAAAGATCTTAAATAAATAAGTGATCATTTATTAAATTATTAATTATTAAGTGGCTAATTATCTAGTTAACAACAGATGGGTATTCTCTCATGGGCAATTTGTTATGTCTTGCTTACTTGGGTAATGGCTGACTTTATGTCTGGCAAACTTAATCTCAAGAAAAGAGGAAGTTGAAGGGGTGTAATTACCTTCTTGCCTTAATTAGATACATTGCTCATATTTATTTAATGATTCTCATTCTATGAAGTCAACAGTATCACAGTGAAACATACGTAATTGATAAAACGTGTACTAAACACACAGACATCTGCTGCTATTTGTAGGCAGCATTACAAATGAACTATGCATACTAAAGGAAACACATTCAAGATAAGACATCAAATCACTTTAGCCAATTTGAGTGCAAGGATATAAAAAGCAAATCATTTTAGAAGTCAATTTTATCTTTGGAATAGACTCTTTTCCAAATAGCAATTACAAAGGATTGTGGGATAGAATTTTGGTGTGCATTGTTTTAGGCCACAGAACCAGAAAGCCAAAAGGCTTAGTGATTCCTTGCCATATGGATATATTGTAACAAACATGGATCACCCACATGACAAGCATGTGATCCCTCATAGTTATCCTGCTTGAAATATCATTTTAATAAGGTCAAATGCTTTTGAAATCTTGTGACCCAAAATGACCTACATGCTAAATATAAACAATCCACTGGCTAAGAATGAGATCCCTCATAGTTGTACCCTCCTTAAAATATGATGTTTACTAGGTTTTGACCTTTTGTGACCTCAAATGACCTTTGACCTGCACAAAAATAATAGTGATCATCTTCTCAATATGGTCAATACACAAGGTAAGTATGTGATCCCTCAGTTACCCTTCTTGAGGTATCATGTTTACAAGGTTTTTGACCCTTTGACCTCTGGTGACCCCAAATGACCTTTGACCTCCACCAAAAATGCTAGAGATCATCTACTCAATATGGGCAATCCACATTGTAAGTATGAGATCCCTCAGTTAACCTTCTTGAAATATAGTGTTGACGAAGTTTTGACCTTTTGACCTCTGGTGACTCCAAATGACCTTTGACCTCCACCAAAATTATAGGGATCATCTACTCATTATGGACAATCCACATGCTACATATGAGATCCTTCACAGTTACCCTTTTTGAGACCGTGTTTACAAGGTTTTGACATTTTGACCTCTAGTGACCCCAAATGACCTTTGACTTCCACCCAAAAAGAAAAGGGATCATCTAATCAATGTGGGCAATCCACATGCTGAGTATGAGATCCCTCGGAGTTGAGATATCGTGTATACAAGCAACGTGTCACATACACACACACACCCACTCACACACATACACGACATCACCATAGCATAGATTCCTTCGGCCGTCGGCAAGGAATCAAAAATGCTATTGGCAAAAATGGCACATATACCAAAACTCTATCCTGTAAGCCTTTGTAACTGTTATTTGGAAAAGGGTCTATTCGCCATGCAGCAAGTGGGGTCCACTACAGTGCAGAAACTGAATGATGAAACATTCCTGACTATGGTACTGAACAGCAATCAACAAAGTAGATGCTCAGACTAGTAGACCTTTGTTCTAGTAGACCTTAGTTTCCATGAAGGTCCAGATGACTACAAGTGTACTGTACCATCCTGTCCTCTCTCTCCCTTGCCCCTCCCCCCCCTCCCATGGAACTCTTGAGATAAATGTTACATCATACATGGAGCAGTGAAGATACATAAACTTGGCAAGGTATTTACTGCTAAAACACTACACATGCCCTCCATACCCACAATGCAACTGTGTATACTAAGAAGGCAATCAAGGAGACTTTTGAAGCAGAACTTTCAGAAATTGGAAAAGGACTAAATGCAAACTAAAAATGTTTAGAACAAATTTAAAGGAGGTATAAACAAGAATTGAAGTTATTTGTGTTTTTGATTTGCATTGTTTTCTCCGCTATGGTTTCTTCGAGAAGTACCCAGCTTAGATCAGCCATTTGGATATTTTACACTGCTACTTTTCATAATTCTTGGTACTAATTGATACTTAAGCCATCATACACATTAACATATCTACACTCTGTCATGTTTCTGGAAAAACAAATAGATTGAATGAAATAACTTACAGATATCGGCCAAGGTC
The DNA here is from genome assembly GCA_029531755.1 of Holothuria leucospilota. Taxonomy (NCBI): domain Eukaryota; kingdom Metazoa; phylum Echinodermata; class Holothuroidea; order Aspidochirotida; family Holothuriidae; genus Holothuria; species Holothuria leucospilota. The sequence continues at coordinate 18,110,288 of CM055981.1, read as the reverse complement.
ATTAAATACTATTGTGTGAAGAGAATCACATATGTTAAAATACTATATTAAAAGACCTACACTGTACCAGTAACTTTAATTCTAAGACAAATATTCTGTAGATACATATACTGATATTCAATCCATGCAAACTGTATCAAAATACTGAATCTAACAGTAATATTCACAAGTGTGTATACCGTAAACAGCTACAGGCAAAAAAAGTCTTTCACATTATTTTATACACTGTTATTGTTTCTTAATATAGCATTTGATAAATCTGTGGCAGCATGAAACATGTGAAATATTGTGCTAAATCTTGCTAACCTCACACACTATGGTGGCACCATAGTTTGGAAAGTGAGAGGGGGTAGGGGTCAGGATGAATGAAATTATTGAGGGGTATAATGGTATGTCAATTACACAGTTGCTATATATTTGGGGTATGACGGGGAAAAAAGATCTCCGTGTGGGGGAAAACCCCCTCCCCTGACCCTAAGTGCTCTCACCAATTACCATTTCTGAGAATACTGTATTGGTAATTACATACTGAGATGATGCCTTGTATTATGCCATAGTATTGCCACCTGTAGTGGATCAGTGACTTCATCACATTTTATTGAAACATTCATCCAAAACTGCTTATTTCTCCTCCAAAATAATTCAGATTTTTTATGTTAGATTTGGTATTTAATACTGACTGTATAAGCTTAAACTGGGAAGTATGTTGAATTGATCAGTCTTTTAATCATTAGCTAGTACATTAAATCAAAGTCTTTTTATTAGAGTAATCTGCTTTTGTGGCTTCTGTCTAGGACTGTGAACGTTTAGCAAAATTACTAAACGTTTAATCGCAAAATTTTGTGATCGTTTAGCGATTAATCGCAAGTGCGTATGATCAAAAAGAGACTTTAATTGTGCCCTTGAACATGATGAATATGTGAAATGCGTTAGTGACTTCCGGGGGACGTAGCCTAGGCCTAGTTTTCATTAACCTCAAACACAGATCCCCATAGAAGCTCAACTTAGATTTCGTATGTTTACGTGTGTGCCATTTGTGTAATTATGTATTTCACTTTTTCAAAAAGAGTTAAAGTGAACATCTAATTTTCTGTAATGACTGCAGATTGTTTTTTTATTTCGTACGGAAAAACGAGTTTTGCGATTAATCGCTGGTAGCTTTGTACTAAACGCTCATTACACATGCAATCGTTTAGCGATTAATCGCTAAACGGTCACAGCCCTACTTCTGTCCACCTCTTAGTGCACCATAATACCTGGACCTGAGTCACATGTACTTTTTAATTTTCTTTCAAAGGTATCCACACCTAAAAGATATTCTGGCACAGTTGTGGGTGATTCAAACCTTATGCACCCATTAAATGAACCTTCAATCCCCCTACCTCAAGCAAAGTCTTCATTTGAAACAATATAACGTTGAATGTTTGTCGTACAAAATGCCCTGAAATATGAATCTTTGACAATTAAAAATTAAAAATAAGGCTGCAGTGAATCTGCAACAAACAATTGCAGCAAAAGAGTGAATCAACGTTGAATCCTCGAAAAATAATCAGCAGACAATCACAACGTGCAATACTGAAAATGGGTACATGGCTAAATTGGTGAATCCTCGACTAAAAAATTTCATAAAAAGTGAAAACTGAGTGAATCTTTGCCTTAACTTTTCTACTTTTCTTCAGTATTGTGAATCTGGGGTGATTTTTTGCCTTAAAATTGTCATAAAAAAGTGAATACTTGTGAATGCTTGAGGTGGGGAGGTTGAAGGTTTTCTTTGATGAGTGCATTAATTTAATTTAAAGAACTAATTGCAAGGTATTTGAATATGGATAATCTGGGTGTCACAATGGCTCATGAATTAGGTCTACTTTTCAATAATCCTCAAAAACAGAGGGTGCCATCCCAGTTCCTGCAACTTTGCCAGACAGTAATTGCAGGCAATTTGGGGAAATAAATGCGCCTTAAATGGGAGGCAAGGAGGAGTGAAGTGACTACCAAAATTCTGGCATATCAGTACAGCAAACTGGAGAAAATACGTAATGTTTTCAAATGGTGTTTGAAATTATCCAAGACTGGATCATATTTCTAGTCTTGCAGAAATGAAACCAGGAGATGTTTTCAGGGGAAAAACAGTATAAACCAAAATATTCTTTACTGTAAGTTTTTTATATTAAAATATAACATAAATAATTTTCAAGCAAGTCCAAAATGGCAACTTTTCAAATTTATGTCAGCAGTTTTTGATTAATTTTCCACTTAGCATAAACTAAATTAACAAATTCATAGCATGAGTTCTGAAACTTTAGATCGGTCACTTTGAACATTATCTTAAAATGCAACCAATAGAGCTGTCTAACTCATGACTGACAGACTAAGATCTCCTGATGAAAATTCTGCTGGAATTATTTGAATAGTTTTCACCAGTCTAATGACATAACTGTTCAAAATTTTGACTATTTCTGAGATTTCTCTTTAGGTCTGCAAAAATTATCATGTGGAGTGAAATGGTTTGGATTTAGATTTAGATGAGGTATTACGGCTCAGTTTCTAACCAATTGGTTTAAGTCGGGCTGGTCACAGCCTTTTTTCCAGGTTTGGCTCACTGGCTTGTTTTCCCTACTCCAGTTCGTATGCTGAGCACCATGCACAATGGCAGCATGTTCCATTTTTAAAGTCTTCGGTATGACTCGGCCAGGTGTCAAACCCCAGACCTTCTGGCTGCAAGTCAGATACTCTAACCACTTGACCATGCAGTCGGTTGGAGTGTAAGGGAGTGGCTGCATTTCATTTTTTAAATAAAAGATGTTAGAAATTAACCCTTTATTTAGTGTGGACTTTCACAGCAGTCAACAGAGACTTAAAAAAAATCCCTTCAGGGTATACCAACACTACAACTGTCCTTGAAATGACGGTTAAACAAACAAAGGACAATATAAAGCACACCTTGTCAGTCCCTACTTTGATGTCACAAAGTTGCATGTTTACCTCATATTGTCTTCTAAAATGGTCCATATCCGATAGATTTTGATGGAAAATGTGGCCATTTTTTCCATTTTTAATGTTTATTACATCAAAGGAGCATGTGTGACAATTTCCATAATCAGATTTCCTTTTTACATCCAAAAGGCTGGTATGAAAATTTTCATAGAGCAGCTCTTCATAACATATCACACAATCCTACTAATCAATTCCTGCTTTCCAAGAATAATTTTTTAAGGATGTTACGACTTATTCCAACAAAAATAGTGAGTAATTATACAACCTATCATAATTTCCTGGTTAAAAAAGTTTTCAGGGTACGTTTACCCCCCAATAATTAGGACATAACTGAATTGTTAATGATGATCAACAATTAATTATAACACAAAACCAGATCATAATTAATTTTGACATCAACGGCTCATTGAACTTCCAAGCTAGACTCATTGAATATTCCACAACTTAATGAATATTCAATACTCTGCTGGATGTTCAGCACTATACTCAACACTGTGTATGCCTACTTATGACAGAAAGGGGCAGGGATATAAAGATTGCCATGTGGGAGATTGAACGAAGAGGATTGGTTCATTTGCTGGCTTCAATGGCCTACCATACATTTTAAATAAAGGCTTCATGAGCTAGGCCATTTACATTTACCAATTGCTGTTTACTTAGATTGTTTTAAATAGGTCAGAGCATTAAAGTACATACATGTTATCATTGAAAGAGTTCCATGTTTATTAATGGATGTTTCCTCCTTCATGAATATCTCAAATGCCTGCACTTTGAAGGGTCATAACCACTACTGGCAGCAGAAATAATAGCTTTAAGGTTTTCCAGACATGGACTAAAATATTCATGTTCAGTTGAGGTTATGGAATTTGCACTTTCCAAGAATATATTCTAATATCTTTCCCTGGCCATAAGGTACAGAATAAAGTAATGCTTACCAATGCTCTCTCTGCTTAGTAATACATTTAAACATGGTGCTCGTACCTGCAACATTAATAAAACTTTGTTTTTTATCTCCACTGATTGTTCTTTGAGTACAGAAAGCTAGATAGAACAGTCACCTGCAGGCTGTAAACTGCCAGTAGTTTTTAAATGTAAACTAACTGACCAGCACTGAGAAATACCTCTTAAAGCTTATACGGCCAGCAGAAACTGTCCTACTGATTCTCTTCTGAACTCTCCTAACAACATCTTCAATTCCTTATCTGAACAGGAAACATCCAGGCTCCATTTTTCTTCTTCAACCTTTCAAGTAAATTAATCAATATAATACACATCAAATTTCACAGTTTTCACACTCACTCTTCACAGTTTTCACACACATATATATATATATATATATATATTTGCCTTATTCCCACTTTAAGGAAAAATTGTGCTAAAAAACCAGCACTTAGTGGAAAACTGTAAATAGGGCAAAATAATTTTTTGGCCGTGGCATTGTCACACAACACTTTTTGCATGGGAATATGTAAACATATGGTAACTTCCTTTTAACCACACAATCTATGCGCTATTACTTCTATGTCGACAAATTTACGGACACGTATGGGCAGTATGCTGGTTTCACCCAGTTGTTTTGTGTTGCTGGTTGCAGATTCTGTTTGGTCAGTATGTATTTGTTGTGCGCTGATGTCACCCGTGCCTGTTTTCAAAAACGAACACGTTTTCAAAAACGAACACGTCCACAGTACGGTTCAACGGGCACGGCGTATTCAACGTTGTTGACACCATTCTACATCAGGCTTCTGAAGAGTGAGGACCTGTTCAAATTGGCCCTTACGAAACAGTTCTGTAAAGCTGTCTTGTAGTAACCCAGTTACAACCTTTCAATATTTTAGCTCCCTTTACAGGTTGAGCACTTTACCATTGACTGGTTAACACCTTTTACGATTATTTAGCTCCAGTTTTCTGTTGAGCACTCTTTGTAAACCATTATGGAAAATGGGTTCGACCGTGTCAATTTTGGATACTTGACAAAGAACATACCTTTACCGCCAAGAAAGAGCTATTTGAAAAGGTTCATTTCTAAAACGGAATCTTTTCTAAGGAACGTAAGATGGAGAACTTACTTCTTTCTCAACCCCGAAACCAGTGTAAACAAAAACGAACACTACGGCTTTCGATCGACAAAGGCTCCACCCCAGATACCCGAACTGAAAGAGTTTGAGGATGGCATGATGAGCGTAATACAGAATATTAAATTTAACAACAACCACAAGCCATTCCAAACACAGTTACAAACTGACACGAACAAAATCAAAACAGACACGTCAGTATATGTTGCGGCTGACAAAACCAACAACTTTTACAAGTTACAACCCGAACAGTACAACAAACTGGTACAACAAAACGTAAACAAAGCATACAAGAAAGCACCACCCAGCACATGCCACGAAATTACTGCAATGGACAAAACTATCGCTTCAAAACTCGAAATCAGTGACAGAGTCGACACTACATGTGAAAAACCAAGCGTTTATTACACTAAAGGACCACAAACCGAACTTCAACAACAAACCCACCTGCAGGCTAATCAACCCATCAAAATCTGAAATAGGGAAGATCAGCAAGCAAATACTAGAAAGAATAAACTCAAAAATCAAACAATCTACAGGTTTCAATCAATGGAAGAACACAAGTGAGGTAATAGATTGGTTTAGGGAAATACACAACAAACATCAACAATCGTTTATTGCTTTTGACATCTGTGAGTTTTACCCCTCAATAACTGCTGACCTCCTCAACAAGGCTCTGGATTTTGCGTCGAACTACACAGACATATCAACATTTGAAAAACATGTGATCTTTCACACAAAGAAAACTATGTTGTTTAACGCTGATACACCATGGTACAAGCGTGCCGAATCTTTATTCGATGTCACCATGGGCAGTTTCGACGGTGCTGAAACTTGTGAACTAGTAGGACTATACCTGCTATCACAACTTCAGCACATTAACATGAATGTTGGTCTGTACAGAGACGACGGTTTGGCAGTTTGCAAAGCAACACCCAGGCAAACAGAGAACATAAAGAAAGAAATATGCAAGATATTCGCAAACAACAACCTGAAGATGGAAATTGACGCAAACAAAAAAATAGTGAACTTTTTAGACGTAACTCTCGATCTCCGCACAGGCACATACAAGCCATACATGAAACCCAACAACATCCCTCTCTATGTGCACAAACAGAGCAACCACCCTCCACTCATCATAAAGAACATCCCAGAAAGCATCAACAGGAGATTATCTAACATCTCATCCGACGAAAACACTTTCAACACCTCAGCACCCATATACCAGGAAGCACTGCACAAAAGTGGCTATGGGTATAATCTCAAGTACAGAACCCAACCGCTTAACACCAGTCAACAAAACAAGGCCACAAAACGAAGACGTGCCAGGAACATAACTTGGTTCAACCCCCCGTTCAGTGACAATGTCACCACCAACATTGGCAAGAAGTTCTCAAACCTTTTAGACAGCTGCTTCCCGCCTGGACATAAACTACATACTCTACTCAACAGAAACACGGTAAAACTGAGTTACAGCTGCATGGCAAACATGGACCAAATAATATCAGCGCACAACAAATACATACTGACCAAACAGAATCTGCAACCAGCAACACAAAACAACTGCAATTGCAGAACACAAAGCCAGTGTCCACTGCAAGGTAACTGCCTCACCAACAACATAGTGTACCAAGCCACTGTAACACGCCATGACAATCACAAGGAAGAAACTTACATTGGTCTAACAGAAAACACCTTCAAAACCAGATACAACACCCACAAGTCTAGCTTCAAACACAAACACAAGAGAAACGCAACTGCACTCAGTGAACATATCTGGAAGTTAAAGGATTCAAATGTAGAACACTCTGTGAAATGGAAGCTTATAAGCAAAGCTCGGGCATACTCCACATCATCAAAAGCCTGCAACCTCTGTCTTGAAGAAAAGTTCCTCATCATACTCAAACCTTCCTTAGCCACTTTAAACAAAAGAAACGAACTCACCAGCTCTTGCAGACACAGAAATAAACATCTGCTGTGTAATTATTTCAATAGGTAAGGTATCTTGACTCGACCTAATCACCCGTGCCTGTTTTCAAAAACGAACACGTCCACAGTACGGTTCAACGGGCACGGCGTATATATATATATATATGTATATATGTATATATGTATATATATATATGTGTATATGTGTATATGTGTATATATGTATATATGTATACATACATACATACATACATACATACATACATACATACATACATACATACATACATACATACATACATACATACATACATACATACATACATACATACATACATACATACATATATATATATATTGTATATGTATATGTATATATATATTACATACATACATACATACATACATACATACATACATACATACATATATATATAGAGTTGAGTCGGTAAAACTGAAAAATCTGGGCGAGGTGAAAAAGGAATGTTGACTCCACCGGGATTTGAACGCTCTAACCACTGCATGAGCCATGAAGCCAAGATGGTTTGGCCTTTGTTCAAACCCCATATGAAGCACTCGCAATTCACCTCCTGAGCAGGCACCTATTTTGGGAACAGCACTAGTTCTCCTTTGATGCAAGCCCTACCAGAGATCAGAATTGATGCAATTCAGCCGAACACAATTGTCAACCCGCCAGCGGATCTCCGAAGAGATGCAGAAACGTGTGACATCACAAAGTTGACGGTGAATAAACACTGACGGCAACTGCGATATATGTAGAGTTGAGTCGGTAAAGCTGAAAAATCTGGGCGAGGTGAAAAAGCAAGTTGACTCCACCGGGATTCGAACTCGGGACCTCCCGCTTGCTAGTGCGGATGCTCTAACCACTGAGCCATGAAGCCAAGATGGTTTGGCCTTTGTTCAAACCCCATATGAAGCACTCGCAATTCACCTCCTGAGCAGGCACCTATTTTGGGAACAGCACTAGTTCTCCTTTGATGCAAGCCCTACCAGAGATCAGAATTGATGCAATTCAGCCGAACACAATTGTCAACCCGCCAGCGGATCTCCGAAGAGATGCAGAAACGTGTGACAGCACAAAGTTGACGGTGAATAAACACTGACGGCAACTGCGATATATGTAGAGTTGAGTCAGTAAAGCTGAAAAATCTGGGCGAGGTGAAAAAGCAATGTTGACTCCACCGGGATTCGAACTGGGGACCTCCCGCTTGCTAGTGCGGATATATATATATGTATATGTATATATATATATATATATATATATATATATATATATATATATAATATATATATATATATATATATATATATATATATATATATATATATATATATATATTACTCAGAAGTTTTTATTTCTTCAATGGCATTTCCCTATGACTGAATATTATCTCTCAGATATTGGTTTGAAAATCTCAACTTGTCTTAGATGCAGTGACCCATTTAATACTGCTTTATGAGACCGTTTTCCTTCAAAGAACTTTGAAGGCTTTCAAGCACTATTCATGCTCTTCTATGCCTAAAAAAAAAGAAAAATTAAATCAATATTCAAGTTCTTGAGGTCCCAAAAATACTCTGCAAACTCTGAGATCAATTTACTGTAAAATCTTTCCTCATTGCCCAAAATGGCAAGTTACGGAGATTTCATCAACAGATCATATGTCCTGTTGTGTTGGCTTCTACTTTGCAATGCATAAATTTCTGGTAACCTCTCCAATGGCAGTTTTAATTTAAATCAAATTAGGTTTACAAGATGCAAATCATGAGTAAGGCTGTTCACAAAACAGGTTTTGATTTTAAAACCAGTTAAAACTGGGTTGGTTTGATTCAGTTTCTTAATTTTTGCACAACCAAAAACCGATCAGGGTTTGACTTCCGTTCCAAAATTTTACTCTCCCATGCCCTTCACACCTTTTCGACACAAAGTCTGCTATCTGTTTAAACAAATGTATTGTCCACGGTAACTTCCAGAAAACTTCCCACAATTTCCAGTATATGGCTAGACCTCGTGCAGTGTACATATGCAAGGCCAATGTACTTTTTGAAAAACCGGTTTTGATTTAAAAACCTGTTTAAGCGACTGCAGAAACTGGTTTCTGGTTTTGGACTAACCCTTCAGCCTTATCATGAGTCCATAGTCCATGCAGTCGACCTAAACTTTGAAGGTGACACAGATATGCATACTGTGAATCGTTATCTGTAGATTGATACTGTGGGAGGATATCACACTGGGTCATCTAAGTGACAAACAGATGGGTTACTGTAGTTTTCATCGTAGTTCAAATACAAGTGTTTAAGAGCAGACTTTCTCAACCAGTGGGCTGTTGCCCTATGGTGTACCACAAAGTCGGCTGGAAACACCCAAAAAAAAGAAATGGATAAGTCTTTACTTCTATAACTTGTTAAAAGTTAGATTCTAGGGGGCCCTCAGTGCTAGGCAGAGGTTCTCAGGATGTCATCGGTTTTTGCCATATAGTTATTGCAGGCAATAATGGTATACAATTGTAAATAAGAGGTTATGAGGAGCGAAATAGACAACAGCTTATCTCATCTGACACATACTTCCCAAAACTCCCTGGTTTGGGAATCTACGAACCCCGATACTTACCTCCTATTTACACTTTGTAATCCCCACTTACTCGTAGTAAGTCCCTGGCAAGCTTTTAATAGCACAGTGGCTCCAGGTGACCTCCAGGAGAGGTCACCTGGAGAGGTCCTCCTTACGCTCGCATGTCCAAAAAACACCCCTCAGAAAAACTGAGAAGCTAACACCTAGCCCTACAATGACTAAATAGCTATACTTAAAAAACATAGAACCATATCTCACCATAGAAGTCAAGGTAGCAATCCGTCGTAGTCAGCAAGAAGACACAATCGGCAGTAGGCAGACAACACGATCGGACAAGGTGTAAGGCCTTCGGTAGGTACAAGTTTCATACGTCATGGCAGGTAGAAAGACTCTCTGGAGGCAGTCCGGCAATCCAAGGCACCGAGGGGTCTAAATAGGAGGTAAGTATTGGGGCTTGTAGATTCCCAAACCAGGGAGTTTCGGGAAATCTACTTCGCCCCTCCTCTACCTCCTATTTACACTTTGTAATCCGATCTAGCACAGAGAGAGAGGAGGGTGGTCCTGACTTGGATTGGATCCCAGAAGGACAGCTCTACCGAAGGCGGTGTCTGATGAGATGATGTCTGACAGGTAACATAATGCGAATATTGAGGGGGTCTTCCAGGTGGCTGCTTTCAGGATATCTTGGAGAGGACACCCTTTAAACCAGGCGAGAGAGGATGAGTGAGCCCGAATGTCACGAGCATGAATAGTCTCCCCGGGAGCGGCGATGGGTGAGATGATTCTGACTAACCAGTTGAAAATTGTGTCCTTAGAAGCTCTCGAGTACGGAGACCTCGGCAGAATAAATACTGAATCCGAAGACTGCAGGTTCTTGGTTTTCTCGATGTACCATTTAAGGGCCCGGACCGGGCAAACTAGACGATCTTCAGGAACTGAGGAGGCCAACGACATCGACAAGAGGTAGAGAGGGCCTGGGATGAAGGTCTCCGTGAGATTCTTGGTTAGTAACGCTGGGTCGGGAAGGAGAAAGACTCCAGACGACGAAAAATGGATAAAACTATGTTTAACTGATAGGGCGTGGACCTCACTTCTTCTACGGGCCGAGGCAGTGGCGACCAGGAACACTGTCTTGTGTGTAAGGGCATCCAGAGGAGCATTATGGATTGGTTCATAAGGCTGCTTTGTCAAGGAGAGGAGGACGTCGTTAATGGACCAGGATGGAGCAAGCTGTCGGACTGGAGGTCTCTGGTGAAACATGCCTTTAAGAAGCTGACGAACCGTGGTGTTGGAGCCAAGGGAGGAACCGTCTGCAAACCCTGAGTGGACGGCGGCGATAGCTGACCTGTAGTTTTTAGTTGCCGAGACCTGTCTACCTTCGTCGAATAAGGACACTAAGAAAGCAAAGATTTGGTCTAGTGAAGCCTCCAAGGGATTGGTAGAGTTAGAAGACGCTCACTGGAAGTACTTCTCCAATCTGGAATCATAAGTTGTAACTGTGGAGGGTAGTCTAGCTCCGGTTGCAAGCTGAGCAGATCGTTGTGTTGTGAAAGGCCCTGAGTCTGGAAGTGTCTGTTGATAATTTCCATGCAGCTAGGTTCAACGTGTGGAGGTCTGGGAGGAGGATCTGTCCCTTTTTCTGGGAAAGTAGATGGGTGTCCTGCGGAAACTTGAACGGGAAATCTACTAACATCTGTAGAATCAGGGGGAACCAGGGTTGTCTCGGCCAGTGGGGGGGCAATGAGGATCATGTCGGATCTGGAGTTGCGAAGCTTGAGAAGAACTCTGTGAAGCAGGCACCACGGCGGAAAAGCATACACCGACAGGTTGTTCCAATCGAGGGCCAGAGCATCGACCCCCCAAGCTAGTGGGAGCGGAAACCTGGAGCAGGTCTGGATCCTGTGCTTGATGTAGGTGGTGAAGAGATCTATGTTGGGCGGCCAAACATTCAGAAGACTAGGTCTGCCCAATCTTGGTTCAGGGCCCACTCATTGTGGTTGAACTGGCCCCTGAAGAGAGCATCGGCCAAAGTGTTGAGTCTGCTGGCAAGATGAGAAGCTCTGATCGTAATATTCCTGGACTGGCAAGGATGGAGCAGGCCCCGAGTTTCTTGACAAAGACGGGCTGACCTGGTTCCTCCCGTGCGGTTGAGATAGGCAACGGTCGTTGTATTGTCTGACTGAACTGAGATGATAGTGTCTGAGAGGTGATTGATCCAGAACTCTATAGCTCGCCGTACTGCCAACAGTTCCAAGACACTGATGTGGTACGATTTCTCTGTGTTGGACCAAATGCCTGCAGTTGATCTGGGTCCCCATGTTGCGCCCCAGCCTGCACTGGATGCGTCCGTGGTTAGAGTCACTATCAGCCTGTTGTCTTGGAAGGGTCTTCCTCTGGAGAGGTTCGAGACCTGGGTCCAGGGCCGACGCTAGAGGGGTGTGTGGAGGGTGTGTGACACCCCCAAGATCCATGCAGTCGGCAAAATCCTGCACTAGTCGGCAAAATGAAGGAAAGAAGGAAATGCAAACAAAGAAAAGTTAGAGGGAAGAAAGAGGAAAAAAGAGGAGAGAGAAGAGGGAGAGAGAAAGACCGATCGAACAGAGAAAAGAACAGGGGAGGGAGGGACAAAGCAGGGCAATTAGAGAAAGGGGCTGGTGCAGATAGAAGACAGGAGATTGGAATGCATTTGTAGACTACGTTTATTACAATATTTTCAAAGCCCGTAACCAACATTTTTGAAACTTAAGACATATTCTGTCGGAAAAAAGCTACATAGGGCTTTTCAGTATCACTGTATACTACAAGAGTTCATCATCGCTCATGTGGTATTCTGGCATTTAGTCAGTAAATTCTGGGCCAGTCAGCAAAATGAAGGAAATGTGAGGAAAAGAAAGAGGAAAAGATGTGAAAAAAGAGGACAATGTCTGTATAATAAGGACCCAAAATTTTCGGTGCGCCATGCGCCCTGTAATGTCACTCCAGTTTCTTCAATAGTTCCATTCCACATTAAGCTAGACAGCATAAGTCCTGTCAACCTTACCAAGTAACATGTATTCAGGGTATACACAGGTTATATAGAGGTCGTAAATTTCATCCCATATCGCAAAGCCTAGTTGCCATTCTCTAGTGTGTGTCATGCGGTGTACAGTCAATTGGTGAGCGACTCACGGAGCAATGTTTGGCTGTATTTCGTCAGGTAGTCCAGGTGGTTTTGACACAATTTATGTTGTCCCCGATACTCTCTACAACCCCTTCAGTTTTTATGTTATTGTTTTTGTTCTTAATGATAGCATGTTTTTGTGTCAGCCTACCAAAATTTTGGCCCGCTTTGCAATTCCACAATTCACACTTAAAAGAACACTATCAGTGCGTAACTCGGCTGACATATTAAGTGATATAATACAAAATATACACTGCAATGGCACGGGATAGTTAGGCTCTTTCATATCCCCTTCTCACCAACTCCTCGACATAGGGCTATCGGAACTTGGGGTCGCTGGCATGGCCCCGCCTCCTCTCGGGAAAATTCTGTTGCCACCCATGGTTGGTTTACTTACAGCTTTCAAAAGGGTCATTTCTGCGATAAAACCCCAAATTTTCGGTATGCTTTGCCCACTCTTCCTCAGTTTCGTTACTAATAGCTAAATATGGGACAAACCCTTTCCATCTTTGCAAGTAACTTATTAAGTAGAATTTATCGTTTTATGTAAATGCCGGCAGTGGCGTATACACAGGGGGTCCATTGGGCCATGGCCCCCTTCTCACAGATGCCAATTTTTTTCTTCCTTAAAATAAGTAAATATTTTAACACAAATTTTACTTCAAAAGGTTGCATATGTGGCACCAGATTGCATGTAAGGACACCTATTTTTTTCAAAAATTTCCAAAGGGGAGGGGGACCATAAGACCCCTCCCCCAGGCCGGCGATCGCACAACATACTGCATAGCCCCCCTTCCTTGACAGCAAATCCTGGGTACTCCACTGAATGCTGGGAATTTCATCTCATTTCACTAAACTAAGTTAACGTTCTCTCGAGTCTGTCTTTCGGTACGGCTGGTGACTCAAGGAGGGAAGTACAATGTAAGTTGTGCCCAATAGGGCCCTACTGCCTGGACAATTGACTTATATAAGGTTTAAATAAGAACAGATTCCTTTTAGTGTAAGCTTACCCAAAAATTTCGCGCGCTTTGCACGCTTTGCCATTTCACAGTTTAGATTTCAGGAAAAACCTTAAATCTGGCAGAACTATTTTCCTCTAGTATATAAAAAATTTTAAGCAATAGGCTTATATGCCCCGCAACAGCATGGTATAGTACACAGGTTTCTTCGCATCTCCCCTCACCAACTCCTTGACGGCATCGGGGCAGTCGAGGCTCCGGGGTGTTGCCCCCCCCCCGTTGGGTAAATCCTAGTGCCACCCCTGCCGGACCACTATAGGTTGGACTAACAGTTCTCAGCTCTAACTGCATCGCTTATCAACACTTTCAGTTGGCATTTATTTCTTCTCAGTCGGCAAATACAGCACAACACCCCCCCATGATAAATGCTCTGGTGCCGCCCCTGCCTGGGTCCACCAGAGTATGAAAGGCCTCACCTTGTCTGAGACTGAAAGATGATGGTTCAGGGAATGAAAGTTCGGTCTGAAGTGTCGAAGTAGGAAGAACTGAACTGGTCGCATGTTACAAAGACGACAGAACGGCAGAATTTCCAGTAGACTGGCTGCTTGGCCGAGGAGACGGAGGCAAAGGCGGACTCTCGGGCTGGGAGAGGTGAGGAGCAGACTGGCCGTTTGTACCATGGAGGTTATCCTCTCTGAAGTTGGGAAGGCAAGACCGTTGGCTAAGTCGAGTTGTGCGCCCAGGTACTTGACATTCTGAGAAGGCAAGCAGGAAGGAGGACCTCTCCTGGAGGTCACCTGGAGCCACTGTGCTATTAAAAGCTTGCCAGGTACTTACTGCGAGTAAGTGGGGATTACAAAGTGTAAATAGGAGGTAAGGAGGGGCGAAGTAGATTTGGAATTTTAGTGATAATGGAGTGTTAATGTGTATCTTACTTTATGTTCAAACAATTGTCTGGTATGGTTAAATTACAAATATAGATGGAACTTTATTATTCAGTTAATGGTGAAAGATTGACACTTGGGTAATTCCAGCAATCAAAAGGGAGGTACAATCTACAAAAGGTTGAGAAATCCTGTTTCATAGGTTGTGGCACCTTAATTAGGACAATGGAATTCCCCTCTTTGTCCATTACCAAATTACAAAAAAGTTATGAAAAATCCATTGCTATATACACAATTTCTTGGATATACAAATCTAGGACAAAAATATGCAATATACATATTTTAAGATTCCATGCTTTTTCCATGACTTAGTTTTGGCATTTTTGCAAATTTCCATGACATTTTGGGGCACAGGAACCTTGTAATTTTATATTTTCACCTAAACTGGTGGACATGCCCTTCCAATAGAAATCCAGAAAGGTCAAAAAGCTGTACAAAGCATAGCATACAAGTATTTGACCTACTTGCTATGTAAACACTGTACACAGGATACATCGCATACAGTTCATTAAGTCTGGTGCATATTATAGTTACATTCATGACCTGTACCAGATATAGAGCTCTGTAAGAAAGTTGAGGTTGCATGCAAATATTAAACTGCTCAAAAAGTACAAAATGAATGATGAACAAAGCTCAGGTAGCATATCACTAAATAGCTCTGGACAGAAACGTGTTAACTTTCTTTTTTCATAGTAATCATATCAAAAGTCGTTTCAGTTTACAACAGGGATGGAAATGACACTCTCAATAATTAACATATGGATAAATCGCCATGAAAGTAACAATTGTGTGGTATATACAAGACAGACCAAATAAATATTAAAGTAAATTGTACGAGAATGTTTATTGTCTTTAAAGGTTCTCTTTGCTGGAATCTTTCAAAAAGATCTCTATCAGAGATGCAACAGCTTTAAAGTTAAAACTGAAAGTAAACCTAGAATGTACACAAATTCTATGGTTTTTAAGTGTTTACATTGACATGAAATGTACGTTTTAAAGTTTACACCAAAAATTACACTATTATTCACTAGTAGTACCACTAATTTAAATTTGAAGCTGCTTTACTGTGCATATGGTATATTTGTAATACTAAGACAGCTTAAGTTACAGTAGTCATGACTCGTAAAACAAGTCAGGTAGTTCCAATGCATGCTTTAAAGGTCGTGTGACCACATGCCACTAAACAGGGTCGACAGCACAGAAGCGTTGATAGCACTATCAGTGCCACTAACAGCGCTGATAGCAAATTTTGAGCGCACAGAAGCTTACTGATAGAGGGATTAGCTGGCAGTGCTGATAGGCTATCGGCCACACAGAAACTATCACTACTGGTAATGCTATATCAACTCACTAAAAGTGACCAAGGCATGGACAGTCACTTTGATAGCACAAAATTTCTTTCGTAATGAAGGCAAATGTGACGCGAAGACTGCTGCCACTGATTCCGCGAGTTACAGAAAGAAAAGGCAAAAGTATGATCCTTTTATAGAAGAAAGTAACAGTATATTTGCCCAAAATGGGGCTTTTCAAAAACACTTTTCCATGATTTTTTGGATTTTGTTAAAGACAAAAATGCTATCTTGAGTTTTAAACAAGGTTCCGTGATGAAGGCGTAGTAACAGGAGTAATCAGGGGAATTTCCCCTGCTATAAATTGAGTAGCATACCTTAACACAGTAGCAGGTTAGCATGTTGCGGTTAAAAGTCGGCCGAAGACTTATTCATTTCTGTTATTCATTGTGAAATTCTTCATAATTATATTTACATAAAAAGTGTGGTAAACCTGGTTACAACTTTTCTAATATAGGCCTCGAGGGACACACAGGAAGGACTTTTGGATGAGGATAAAAGTGAGTATACAGAGGGTATATGCCCAGCAAATTTTGCATAGGCCTACTACGGTGATATACATAGAAAAGTAGTTGGATTCTAGAATTTTATTTTTAAGCCCACTTTACTGTTTGTCAGCTGTCCCATTTTGTCACATTCCTACACACCAATATTTTGTGTTAATTTTTAGTCTTTATGGGTGCACAGTGTGTAAAGAGGATCATGCTCCCTCATACTTACCCCAAGGCATAGCTTGTTTTGAATATTAAACACAAAGTGTTCCGGACCCTAGTTATCTATAAGGCCCTGCCATCTACAGTGTCTTATTTGTATTTCATTACCTCTACAACCATGACTCCACTGAGCCCAGCTTTCAGTTTTGCACTGCATTCCACCAGTTGGCTATGTGTAAACTCCGGTGCCACCAGCATTAATACATGCTGTGGCAAGCAACACCCATGATGTTACGCACAACCTCACACACAGCTGAGGATGTAAATATTTGGCTTTTATCAACACAAAGGATGCGCATGTAATGAAGGTCTAACTGACACGATCTATGGACAAATGCACAAATACGCCATGTATTTGAGATGGCATACCTAAATAAAACACTCCAAATGGCGATTACTGGCTAAACCAACTGGGAAATACCCGATCTGTAATATGTATGAGCCTACCAGCACCTTATCAGAGAGTACTCTATCAGCATCTTCTGTGCGGTCAATTTGCACCAGCTGATAGTGACAGGTTTGACAGGGAGTTGATAGCACTATCAAAACTGTCACTATCAATGCTTCTGAGCAGCTGCCCCAGAGCTTTAAGTTTAAAGTGGACCTAAAGTCTAGAATTACAAGAACATATATTTTAGAGGTTAGAAAATGAATTCCATTCATCCAAATCCCATCTTCATAGCTTATTTCGTTGCTGAGATATAAAATGTTGAAATTTATTCACTTAATTTGAAAAAGTCGATTGCGCAATAATTTGTGATGCCCTTCTTGTACAGCTCATATTACCTGCTTTTACTTCCTTATGAAATTAGTATGTCTATATGACCTTGAAAAATTTACCGTTCCCTTGCATAGCATGTTGTAGGGAGAGGGCTTTTATAGCCAAGTCACCCTATAACAGTAAGACAGTGATCACATTTTGGCACAAGTTGCAGTGGCTTTTGAAAAAAACAAAGAAAAACAAAGAAAATTATTTGAGTAGTACAAGAATGACATCACAAATTATTGTGCAATCAACCATTTCAAATTGAGTAAGCTTCAACATTTTATATCTCAGCTCAGGAATGTCCTGTGAAGATGTGAGCTGGACCATCTGGATGCATTTTTCAAGCTTTGTAACATATATTTTTGAAATTTTAGACTTTAGGTACACTTTGAATATAACTATAGTCTACTCTGCTCCACCTTACCTACAATTTACAAATGTAAATGTCTGCAATTAATGCCTGTAATGCCTGACAAAACTAACAGCACTTACTGTATTAGAATTATATGTGGCATTAGTCAGACATTGTGCATGTACACCTATGCATGTGGGGGCTTCAATGGACAGAGTCACCCCTGCTTTGCAAAGACCTGAAAAAATTTTACTGCTTCTGTTATTATTTGCTACCACTGCTGATGAAATTACTGATAATTTCAAAGTCCTGACTATGATTTCATTTCAAAACTCAGATAGTTTTATAACAACTGTTTTTCCATTCCAAATCTTTCCAAGCAAGAGAGGGGGTTACCCTGACAGCCCCACCAGTGATGCATCTTTAAGTGTTTGTATGTGAAGTCTTTCATCCATAAACATGGGTGAGCCACCCTTTTCTCCAAGTTCTGGATCCATCCTTGATATATGTGGTGATATCTCAAGGAATCAAGGTATATAACACTGAGTACTATACATAAAAGATAGAAAAGCTTTGCAACAAAGTTCCAAGTTGGAAACAGTGTTCATAGGTCTGCAACTAATGCCTTACCTGATGTGACACTGTTCATTGCTGACTAGCAGTGAGCACTTAATTCATACTCACAAATTTTGAAAGTTATACATTGTGCATTATGTAAATTTCTGTACTTGCATTTGATTGATTGTGCTTATACTCACAAGCAGTGACATGCAGCTGTGCTCGTAATCATGACATTGTACTCACAATGGGTGGAAAAAGTTAACAGGTTTCTAGGTGATTTGTCTCTATCCATCATATATATGCAGGGACCATCGCAAAGTCTTAAAAGTAGGGAGCCATTTTGCAGGTCTCAGGACTAGATATGACTTTTATATAATGGGATCCTATGGAGCTCTAAGGCCTTAATAAGAATGGCAATGTTTTCTCTCACTCTGTAGGAATAAGAAGGAAGGTTATTTGTGGCTATCACAGTATAATTTTAATGTAATCTTGGTGTATCTTTACAACTTTGAAAGAACAGATTCAATAATACAGCATTTTGAGGTTTTGTAATGTAAATTTTACTCCTTCACAATATTTAAGTATCCATTGCCTATCAAATGAGACAAGTTCACATAACAGCTTTAGCCTACAAGGGCAGGGTAAATCTTAGACCTACTCCACCAAAGGTGAAAACTAACATGAACTCAATTTACTTAATACTGTAGGTATGTGCTAAATTAATTTGAAAGGTAGCCCCGAATTCTTGGAAATCTAGGGGTGGAATCAGAATTACTTTCATTGAGTCAACTAAGACCAGACTGTACGATTTATGGGTTTTCCAATTCACAACATTTCCTTTCTGGAATTCCTGGGCTGGAATTTGTAAATGTAAATTTTTATAACTTTTCTCAAATTTAACATGGGCTTAAAAAAACTGTAAACATTATGTCACTTGGTTGTACTTGCTTAAAACAGCAGAACTAGGGGCTGCAGTACTGAAGAATCAGTTAAAATACAATACGGGTGTTTTTATGATGTAGGTGCCTGCTGTACGTGTCCATGGGTACAGCTAACATACCTTCAGTACACCAGCTATGATGACCATGTAATGTTGAGCATGATAATTGGAAACATGCTAAAGTCACATGAAAACCTTCAACATGCTGTTAGTATAGAGTTCTAGTAGGCTGAGTTAAGTGCCAGCTAATTTAGGATCCAAATAATGTGGAAGCAGATTTTCTAAGAGCCAGGCACAGATCCTGGATTTTGAGACAGTGGGGGGGAGGGGGGGTGCACACACCGTCGGCCTTGGACCGGCGAGCGAGCACTGAGGGCGCGAAGCTATGGGGGGGGGGGAGTTTGGGGTCCTCCCCCAAGAAAATTTGAATTCTAGATGCACTTAGATGCTATTTCCCAGCATCTGGAAAGCATATTTTCCATATCTATTTGCTCATTTTTTCAAAAAATCGTTGGTCATCAAAAAAAGGGGGGGCATGAGCAGGGAGTGCCCCCACCTGGATCCGCACCTGACAGCAGGAGACCATGGAGCATGGTAATTAAGGATTCCTTTAGAGCTCCTTCTGAATCCTGTTAGCCCTCTGAAATTGTATATTTTGAGGAGGGGGACCCTATACTTTTATTATTTTTTCCTTGCGGATGCCAGTTTTGCATGTCCATATCATGTTTTTTGTATCAATGTTGTACCAGAGAGCAGACTGCAATATCACACACAGAACTGGTGGGGCAAAGGGAGTTTCAGTTGCTCCTGAATGGTGCAGACTGGCATAGCAAAACCCTGTGTCCATATGTTTAGTACTCTTTTCACTGCTGCAAAAACATTACAAATTTCATGTCTATTGTATGTTACCATGACTACAGTCTGAATATGTGTCCACCATAAAGTAGCATGGCAACTTTACATTGTTCTGAAAGGTCAAATTCTGTATTTTCTTCTTTCTAAATTTACACATTTTCCATGATCTGATGAGGTCAAATACCCATTTTATTTACATTTTTTAGCCAAATCTTTTGTTCTACTGCTTTTCGTTTAGCCTGGTACATCATTCAAATGAAAACAAAACTGCATGTGTATGAAAATAATTTATACGGTGTGATACCAGTAAATTCACTTCTGTGTTTATGATTATCAATTTTTGTTTCTTTTATGTGAACATGAATGTCATTTGCCAGGATTTTTGTGTTTCCACTTTTTCCTTTGTTTCTCAAGTTGTTGTTGTCCCTTTTTTTTTATATCACAGAGTAGGTTACTCTACCTCGGAGTGGAAACATACACCATTGTTTAGAATTACCAACAAAAGTATTATTTACAAGAGTTTTTTTTCCATTTCTGTATAAATACTGTGCCAAAAAAAAAGTTTTTCTCTTGAAACACATAGCAACAAAAGCTTCTAACTGCAAAAACAATAAACGTTGCAGTAGTTAATTTTTCTCATAAATAAAGCAGTCTCTCCCAATACATTTCACAAGTTAAGTGTAAGCTATTGCCTAAACGATACCAGCAATTCTTCCTGATGAAGGAATCCTTCCTTAAACTGGTTTATGTCGCTAACCGGCAGTGGGGAATATGTACTTTTGATTTGGGGTGAAAATGTCTATCATTGGACAATTCAGAGAATAAAGACTAACATACACTGTGATACGGCTCTGTACTTTGTGGTTGGTACAATGAACTTGGCTGAAAAGAATGGAGGTTCATCAACAAGAATCAACTGGCAGGATTTCAACTGAATATACTATTTATAAATACAGTTCTACCACGTACACAAACCATATTATTTGTAACAGAATCTGGGATGCAGTAGTGTAGTAGACTGTCCCTGATCTTGGGATGTCACAGTGTCCCAGTTTGGTTTTTTTTTGGCTTATAAAGCAGACATATGAATAATATGTCAGCAATATGATTACTAAAATCTTTGGAAATGGGAGACAGTAAATCATAAAGTTCAGAATCTACCAATCTAAGCTTGTTCTGATAGCTATGTAACAGCAATACTTGGAACACATCCACATATACTATGAACTGGACAGATCAGCCCATACGGCAACAATGAATCAGATAAGAAGGGCCACATGACCTGTTACATGTGTTTAAGAAGTCGCACACTAAAGGGGTGTTCGTATTCAATGTAGACATCTGAATGCTACTTTCATTGGGTTTTCACCATACATTGTGAACTGTCATTTGTCACACACACTATTACTGCTGGTGTGGGCGCACTCCCTATTAGACATGCAGTACGCAAACCTGCCGTAATGTTGCATTTAGTCTCAGTTCAATCAGTTTTTGTGCTTTGTGGCTTTCTGTTATTTTCAGAATGAAAATGTGAGTTCAAGAAAGACAGTCCATATAATGGATGGTAAGAGATATGCTCTTAGAGTAAAACTACTGATTTCTTGATCCTCACGAAAACTTATTAGAGAGCGTTTTACTGCAGTAAGGAGAATTGAGTGATCAGCTACTATATGATCAATATATGGGTCATCCAAATACTACTGTAACATGAGACTTGTTTCGGCAGTTGGCCCTTAGGACATGAAGATGCATGCCATCACATCCACACATACATACCCAAAAATATTGTACACAGTGATGGGAGGATCCAAGATGTCTCAAAAGGTGGAGGGGCAAATAGGGTCCAAGAGAAACCATGGCCACTACTGAAATAAAACATCAGAACTCTGTAAAGTACATTGCTTAATTGCAAAAGAACTTCTCAATGGTGGTGGTGGGAGGGGGGGGGGACAACCTTCGGGACCCCCATCTCCCAAGCTACCCTTAGAATATGACTGCATACTGCATCTCAGTGAGGCTATTCTTTTGAGCAGGGGATGTAAATGCTAACGAACTTTACATGCAATTCTGGGGCCATACATAGCAGTCAATAGATGCAAGTCCGATCCATAGGCAGACCATTTGGAAAGCCACACAGGGGTATCTTAATGCAGATATTTAGTATTAAAGTTGTTTAAAAAAAAAAAAAAAAACTTGAGTAGCCTCTAAAGCCATCAGAAAACCACCCATGTAGAGGCATTAGATTTCCCTATGTCTGGTTCATAATTGCTTTTAATGTATCACTGTATGGAATATAATACATAGACAATAAAAATATGATACCTTACTACAGGCACATATGTAGTTTACGAATACTTCCAATACATTTCAGATTGAGTAGACAACTAAAAATTTGGAGCAGCCAAGTCAGAAATGGTTGTTAAATGGTATGGGGATATGCACCTAAAAAAAGCTGTTTTAAAACTCAGCAGATGATAGATTCCACTTCATTTAACAAAGGTCAGTGGACACAACATCATACCTGCTGATTTCATGTATTAAAGAAGCAATAAAAATCTTCAACATAGCTACAATTCCAATTAAATGAGGTACATGTGAATTTGTGACACAGAATGTTTTTAGAGGATCTCACTGGGTACAGTATGTCTTATGTTAGCTAAGCTTGTTTAAAGGGAGAAAGCAGTCATCCCAAGTTTATTTTCATAAATTTGCAAAATCTTACAGATCTTCCCTTATTTTGCAGCAAAAAGTATTTTTCATCATGTTTCTGTATAAAAACATTGAATATCGAAGGTTACCCTAGGAGATATTTTGCATGATGAACAAATGAGGAACAAAAATATTGTCACATGATTGAAAGGAGCCACTCCTGAATTAGGATGATGGGGTACACTAATTCAAATTGGGGAGACTGCATTTTGCCTTTAACCTTCACTCCAAGTTACAGATGTAATTACAGTATGCTAGTACACCCTGAGGGGTTTACTTTGACAGTAGCCATACTGGTTACTTTGAAAATGTCCAGCAAACACCATACTATAAATTACCTGGTTTATACTACACTTGTACAGGTATAACTAATACCATGGTTACAATTATTGTAATACCTTGGAACATTTCTGAGATAACATAAGGTATGGAAAAATTTTGATGTAGAGTGTAGCATTTGTGATTAGTAGTTTCACATTCTTCCCAACTAAAGTTATGTTTTCAAATTTTATGGAGTTATTTCAGAGTTCCTTGGGTGATAGATTAATTTATAACTACTGTTCACAAGTCAACTTATTTGCTGGTTCTATTCTATTTTACTACTTTGATGAAATATTTTATTTTTTGCTAAAAATGCTTTTTCTTTCCACTTTAATTTAATTCCCTATATGTTCATTACAGTTAATGAGACTGAAAACACAGGCAAAATTGTAGGTATAAATTGCAACTACTGACTTGTCAGCATTGTTATCCATTTTCAACAACCTATCCTCATTTGGACAGGAAAAACTGCTTATAAATTATGCAGGTACACCGAAACTTCAAATCTAGGCTAAAACACACTAAAACAAAAACAAATAGTACACTGTACTTTTGTGAGGTCACTTGCTATAATGAAAGCTACATTTTTTCAGTGGCAGTTCCTTCTGTGTCTTGAATTTTGAGGCATGTAAGTGCGATCACACACCATCACTTGCCTCAAATCACTGTGAGGAGTGCGATATTTTGCACATCTAGATAAAGAATGGGAACTCAGATAAATCTATTAAAGTTTAATAAAACAGCACACCTACCACACTCCTTAATTTCCTGAGGAGTGTGATTTGTAGCACACCTGGAAAATCTAAAAAGTCAAGGCCTGTCCTTCTGTACTGATTATTGAAAACTGATTCCTAAAGAAAAGAAACTGGGCAATTTCTTACAAATTTCTTTAATTTTCCCCTTGAGTAATCATGCTACCAAAATGTAAAGAAAAATGCACACTGCCCCAACAAGAATTGTAACCTGGCACAACTCACCCCTGGGTCTCACCTTTCTATGGTAATGTATTGGAAACAATTGTAGCCACATAGTTGTGTCACAGTGGAATCATAGGTTTCCTGCAAACAGTGCACCAATTCACTCATGCTGATTCCAATGTCCACAAGAGGGCCACCATTTTGGCTTTCTACAAAGTTAATTTCATAACACTCTCTCATCGGCTTTCCATAGAAACTGGGTTACAGTCAGGTCAGTGACTGATGCATACGGGTAAAACAACTACCTGCCACTCCATGACAAGTATCATATACCTTTGATGAGCAAGATTTGGTCAGAAAGGAGGGGGGGGTGACTGTCAAATTACAGCTGAGTTGGGAACAAAAATTTGGCTTTTACTAATGCTTACAAAGTTGAACAATGCCTGGTTCCAAGTCTTATGCAGCAATGTCAATGCTGTTTTCATCAGCCTTTACTTTTTAAAAGAACACAGACTCTGTATTCTCTTAAAGCAAACATCTCATTATGCAAGTTTAATGGGTCTACAGTCAAAGCATACTTGCCTTAAAAATCTTAGTACCACTTGGGAAGGTTTTGCACTTAGGTCAACAAGTTTTGTTCATGGACAAATCAAAGGAAACGAGGCTTACCTTTGTGGTTGCATAACTCCATTGCATGAATGAAAGCAAGAGAAGCAACAATCAACAAAAAAAAAAGGAACTTTGCCAACCCTTTTGAATTTTCCAATGATATTTTCAGAATGCTAACTAAATTTCCTCATACGTTGACCACATATGAGTTGAAAAAAGTACACCTCAAACACAGAACCATCCTTTAAAGACCCATGACCATTAGGTGCTTGACCCCTGTCTTAAACAACAATTTCTATTCAAAGAAAGACTTGAGAGTTTTTAATTGTCCAGTGCACTGTCCTTGCAAACAAAACAATTCAAGAATGGCCTTGGACCAATACAGCATAAACTATAGCAATTTAACATTGTAAAAGGTCAGTTTAATAAACAGATAATGCATGAAGTATTATCAACTAACGATATATTTTTACAGTCGTGGGCAGTAATACTGTACATTCATCATACAGTACTGAGCTGAAGGACCATCAATCAAGTCAGAGAGATTTATGTAATCAGTAGTGCCACCAGGGAAGGGTGTGTACATGCATCTCTTCAAAAATCATTGTCTTCTTAATGAAATATACACCTGTGATGTGGTTCTCATGGCATCCATGCTTCCAACCTAGGGAAATCGTGTTTACAAGGTTTTTGACCTTTGGTGACCTCACATGACCTTAGAGTTACACCAAAAACAGTAAGGATCTTCCTCTTAATATAATAATTCTACTTCCCAAGTATGAAAATTATCCATCATTGCTATTTTGAGATATCGTGTTTACAAGCCAAGCATCACAAACACACACACATACGTACACACATAAACACTATTGCCCGTGTGATTGCATAGATTCCTTTTGCCTTCAGCAAGGAATCAAAGAGAGGAACACCATGTAAAATTTATGAAAAAATAAGGAATCGCATATTGATGTAATGAATAGCATGTTTTAACTTCTATATTTAAAAGTGGAACGTCAAAGAGACAAACATAGGAAAATGGAAAATTTAAACTGATAACATAAAGTTATTCCTCACATACTTTGGCATCTCTATAGCTGTACCTTCTTGACCTTTCTCTTTAATCCTCATATGTACTTTTTAGGACATTCACATTCGTCAGTAATATCAATGTTTGTAGAGAGGAAAGGGACGTCGGAAACAGTACAACAATAGAAAAGCCTAATGAGGGACTTTCTAAACTATGATATACACACACCTCAACAGGAAGGAATCATGGTGCGCTGTACTCTCAAGTATCTGGTCTATTTGAGTTTCATAGATAACAGTTTTGTTTTAAACCAATACTTCTATCAAAATTTGCATACTGCCTTGGTGACTATCACAACAAAAGAGTGAAAAGAATGATTAAGTGCACTTTTCTGAACTGATTTCTTGAAATAACCCTTCATTAAAAGTTCAATGGGTGAGTTTGAAAGGTCTACTCTAAACAAACAGTGATCTTTACCTCAAATACCCTACACTATATACAATCACACAGACAGATCTAACATCCTGTACCTAAGACAGCAAAGCTCTAGTGAACTTACTGTAAAGCCAGTACTTATCAACTTTTTTCATTTGTGTACCAACTGAGTACACATGACCCATTATGTGTACCCTGAGCAATTCATCAGGTGATTATTATTACATTGTTTCAACAGTGAAATCAATGCCTCCATTGCTGATCGTTTGCAGTTCACTCTGTTCGAACAAAATCAGTGATGCATATTTATCAAGGATGTTTTGCCTACCCCTTGAAAAGATTCTGCTTACTCCCAGGGGTACACATACCCCACACTGAAACCCCTGCTTTTGTAAAGAGACCTACGAAAACATTGAGCCTTCTTTAAGAACTCAGAGAGGGTACCTACATAATTCCTGTGAGATGAAGGCATAACATAAGAGGAAATGTCTCCTCGTTGGGAGCTGGGGTCCAAGGCTCTTGGGGGGACCCTGAAAGCTCAGGGGCTCTGGTGCAATATGAAGCTTCTTTCAAGCATTTGCACAAATTAATCTTTTATAATCCTGTAACTAAAACATTCACCCATTATTTTCAAACACTTCATCTTTTTCTGTGACTTAATAAAGATTTTCTGCAGTGAAGCTCCTGGGGACTTTTGAGTCTTGACTTTAAGACTAGACTAGTAAACCTGCTGATTTCATCCAAACATGTTTTCATCTTTACAAAACTTATTATGAGAAGATAATCTCACTCCTGTTTGCTTCAAAGTAATCTTGAATAGAAGAAGCTACTCCAATTCCTGTATAAGAAAGACATATCAGACCGGAATGTTATTTCACTAGAATGATTCAAATAAGTTTGTCTTTTCTACAAAGACCAAAATTTCAGCTTAAAGCTTCCATGTAGGACCCATCCTTTGCTTCCATTTCAGTGAAACATTGCTACAGTAACTTTAACTAAACGCACCCTAAGTTCGGCCACTTCTGCCTAGTGCTACACACTTCACATATTTATCCATAAATATGTGAATAAAAACTCTCCTCATATTTTTAGTAATATTTCAACCCTACCATTTCCATCTATGCTTTTCATAGTACATGAAGTTATGCCTTCTTTACAGTTAGTAAACAACACTCAAAACACGGTTAATTACTGTTGAACAACTACTGTTGTAAAACTTGGAGTTTTCTCCCAAGTGACATTAAAAAGTCTATTGGCTTTGTTACTTATAAGCATTGGGTAAAAATTCACCCAACTGATCAGTATACATTTCCTTTTTCATTTGATATTTTAATTTTCCTTTTTTGTTATTGTCTTTGTTGTACTCTCCATTTCTGGGCATGAGCTTGATAAACAATTGTTTTTCTAGTATCCTTTGTCCATAATATATTTTTGATACATGTTTGTATGGATAAAAATAAAAAAAAAAAAAAATGAAACACTTCAAATACTGTACCAGAGGTCACATCTGCAAGTGTACAACTGTACTAAAAGCAATAGGCACAAATCTAAGGTAAGTGACATTGTTTTAAAGATGAAAATACCAGTGAAACCAAACAACTTGTTAGTCCGCTTCTGAGTCCTCAAACATCAATGGTTTAGGAGTCCATGGACTCCACAACTTTTCTCCTATTTAGGTATTTCCTAATTACCCCACAATTGCTATCTCACAAGCTGATGGAACAGGGGGCACTATCACCCTATTCACAACATCCCTCCTATCAATTCCTCCTACGGTATTTGCAAACTTGAAGTCCAAAACAACAAACCATATTCATTTCCAAGTAAAGTACATCTGTTATACATGTCATGCAATTAACTCTGAAAAGTACATGCACTTGTAAAACAGTATCAAGGTGCATTATGGGAGGGACTCAAATTTGGAGGTAAAGCACTTTTTCAAAACAGATAAAAACGAATACTACATATGCTGGTATGATTGAGAAACATTCTAATTGAGCAGAGTCAGCTGTGGGATTTTGTTTTTACAAGAACAACCCAATATACTTTGGAAAGAAACCACACATCCTGCATAAAGTTGAAGCTATACAGAAATCTTTGGAAGTAACAAGCATTCAGGAACCAAACTACTTTCTGTCAGGTAACAAAAAAGAGATATGAAGTTTCCACTACCTACCATAACTACCACAAGGAAACTTGTGCTGTTTGACTCTTCTCATCTTTAGCTTTCTATCTTAATGAAGCACAAATCATACAGCATTACTTCATCAACGAACACCAGTGTTGAACTAGTGGCAGCCTATTAGAATTAAGGGAATATCTGCACTTTTTTACGGTGCCTGGGCAAAACAAATATCAACTGTCTGATTTTATCAAAACTTCTCACTGTTCAGATAAGTTGGGTTTAATCACTAGGTATGTCACGACAGGTAATCATCACAACTTAATAAATATAGGGCACTCTTCAGAACATTGATGTCATATGCAGGGGTGGGGGCTGCAGCCTCCACTCATGAAAAATATTGCTATTTCTGGGCAGAATAATTGCTTCTTTTGGCACAGAATATATGCTTCCTCATGAAAACATGCATTAAAATTTCCAAGAAAAGTGCTCAGCCCCCAAAGGATAGAAGTTCTGTGCCGTTATGTTTAAGAGTATGATAAGGTAACCCATTATGGCCAAAATAAGTTACCTCAGAAGTCCTGGGTACCATGCATGTGTTCAATTTCCCACGTGCATGAATAAACATATCCCTATAGCTGAATTAAAAGAGTGGTCCACTCAGGGACGATGCTAGAGGGGGTGTGGGGGGTGTGACACCCCCAAGATCCACTCAGTTGGCAAAACCCTGCAATAGTCGGCAAAATGAAGCAAAAAGGGAAGTGCAAAGGGAAGGAGAGTTAGAAGAAGAAGAAAGAAAAAAAGAGGAGAGAGAAGAAGAAGAAAGAAAAAAAAGAGGAGAGAGAAGAGGGAGAGAGAAAGACCGAGTGAACAGAGAAAAGGACAGGGGAGGGAGGGACAAAGCAGGGCAAGAGAAAGGGGCTGGTGCAGACGGAAGACAGGAAATTGGAATGCATTTGTAGACAACGTTTATTACAATATTTTCAAAGCCCGTAAGCAACACTTTTTGAAACTTAAAACATATTCTGTCGGCAAAAAAGCTACATAGGGCTTTTCAGAATCATTGTATACGTTCATGTGGTTTCTGGCATAAAGTAGGTAAATTCTGCACCAGTCGGCAAAATGAAGGAAACATGAGGAAAAGCAAAAGGAATAGAAGAGAAAGAAAGAAGACAATTTCTCAAATCAGAACACAAAACTTTGGACGCACTACGCATGCTGTAAATTTTGTCACTCCAGTTTCTTCAGTAGTTCCATTCCACATAGCTAGATAGCATAAGTTCTGTCAACCTTACCAAGTAACATGTACGCAGGACAGGTTATGTAGGGGTCATAAATTTCATCCCATCTCGCAAAGCCTAGTTGCCATTCTCTAGTCTGTGTCATGCGGTATATGGTCAGTTGGTGAGTGACTCAAAGAAAGTTTGGCTATTTCATCGGGTAGTCCAGATAATTTGGACACAATGTATGTTGTCCCGATATTGTCTACAACCCTTACAGTTTTTATGTTTTTCTTTTTGTTCTTAATGATAACATGTATTTTGTGTCAGCCTACCAAAAATTAGTTCGCGCCCTTTGCAATTTCACGATTCAGACTCAAAAGAACAGTATCAGTGCGTAACTTGGCTCTTGACATATTAAGTGATATAATGCTAAATATATGGTACTCTGCAATGGCATGGGATAGTTAGGCTCCTCCATATCTTTCTCACCCCCTCGACATGCTGTCGTAACTTTGGGTCTAGGGCTGTGACCGTGTAGCGATTAATCGCTAAACGATCGCATGTGGAATAAACATTTAGTACAAAGCTACTAGCGATTAATCGCAAAACCCATTTCACGTACGTTTTTATCCATATGAATACTCGTTTTGAAAAACTTACAAATGGTACGCAGAGTTTTGCAAGACATCAAAGTAAAGCAAAGTAAAGCCTTTACAGAAACCTTGCTTCACGGATATTACTTTCCCCGGCATCACCAATTCATTTTGAATACTTATTGTGTAAATCAGCACACACTGAGTCTTTCTGTTGTGATAAGGTACAATTGCGATTAATCGCTAAACGATCGCAAATTTTTGCGATTAAATGTTTAATTATTTTGCTACACGTTCACAGCCCTATTTGGGTCGCTGGCATGGCCCGGCCCCATGTCAGGAAATTCTGTTGCTACCCATGGTCGGTTTACTTAGCTTTCAAAAGGGTCATTTCTGCGATAAAATTCCAAATTTTCAGTATGCTTTGCCCACTCTTCCTCAGTTTTGTTACTAACAGCTGCATATAGAACAAACCCTTTCCATCTTTTCAAGTAACTTAAGTAGAATTTATTTATGTAAATGCTGGGAATCTCATCTCATTTCGTTAAACTAAGTTAATGTTCTCTTGAGTCTGTCTTTCGGTACGGCTAGTGCCTCGAAGAGGAAAGTACAATGTAAGTTGTGCCTCATAGGGCCCAACTACCTGGACAGTTGACCTCAGTGACGTACACAGGAGGGAGGCCATTGGGCCATGTCCCCCTCATGGATGCCAATTTTTTTTTAAGTCCTAAAAAAATGTTAATGTTTTAACACCAATTTTACTTCCAAAGGTGGCATATGTGGCACCAGATTGTATGTAAGGACACCTAATTTTTCAAAAATTTTCGGAGGGGAGGGGGACACCCCCTCCCCCAGGCTGGCAATCACACAACATATTGCATTCCCGCCTTGAGTGAAATCCTGCGTACACCACTGGTTGACCTATATAAGCTTTAAATAAGTACAGATTCTTTTTACTGTAAGCTTACCCAAAAGTTTTGCACAGTTTGCAATTTCACAGTTTATATTTGGGGAAAAACCTTAAATTGGGCGGAACTATTTTCCTCTAGTATATACAAAATTTTATGCAATATATGCCCCGCAATGACATGGTATAGTACACAGGTTTTCTTCAAGCCTCCCCTCGCCAACCCCTCGATGGCATCGGGGCTGTCAAGGCTTCGGGTTGTTCCCCCCTCCCCCCTCCCTGTTGGGCAAATTCTGGTGCCACCCTTGCTGGACTACTACCGGTTGGACTTACGGTTCTCAGCTCTAACTGCATCTCTTATCAAAACTTTCAGTCGGCATTCCTTCTCAGTTGGCAAATACGGCACCACACCCCCCCCCCCCATGAAAATGCTCTAGGGATGCCCCCGGTCCACTTAATTTTTCTGATATTTTAGAGAGTAACTTAATCTACATTTCCTGGTGAAACTTTCATACAATTTTGCACGTTTGGTTCACAAGGTATTAGCAGTGGAATTTTACACGTTTTCTATCAGAAGTGAACATGATTCAAGCAGGTTGATATAAAGGCCTTATAAAATTTATGATCAATGTTTTTTTACTTGCTCTGACCTTGCACTGGTTAGGATTGCTAGTTTGTTCAAGCAGAATGTGAAGCTTAGTAGATTCCAAATAATGCACTGAATGTATCAATAATTCACAGAATGAATACCAACCAATTTTGGGGGTTTAAAATGCAATACAAAACTTGAGAGAAAAATTCATTCAACTTTTTCCATAGAATCAGTGTTGGAGAGCACATTGATAGCAGAATGCAATAAAAAAATTCAGTTACGTACCAATGTCCCTCCACCTGTGGACCAGTAATAAGTCCTACTGATGCAAGCTTTGCAATCAGTCATAACTGTACATACGACAAGCTCGGCCGACTGACTGCTTTTTTCTTTTTTCATATCCCAAAACAGCATTTATTACTACTTTTGACTTTCAAAAATCACCTTCTTGGGAGCAGCTAGTGTGCACTTAGGAGGTAATTAAACCTGACCCACTTTTTCAATTAACATTCAGTGGCATTGCATTTTTCCTCTTAACCTACCAATTGAATAAATGGCATTCTCGATTCTTTACTGGCATGCACTGCAATATTATATACATGTATGCATGTATTATATGTAGGGCTTCAATGACCTGACTAGATTTGCTGAAGCTCTTGCTGTGGTGATACAAACCAGAACAAAGGCATGATACATCACAATCATTCAGTAACAGCCTTCTCTGCTTCTTATGTAACCATTCATGTTCATAATATACGACACAAATTACAATGATGATTCATCAACCCTATTACCTGATTGTCTGACTGCAGTAATTAATACACTGTATAAAGACTTATGATGCATAAGTGCTCAAATCATTCAATAGCAATCTGGCCTACGCAGCTCCTTCTCCATTCAACATAAAAGAGGATGCACATTTTAAAGGGAAACAATTTTACAGCTTTCTAAGCAGGTTCAACATTTAGAACACATTTTTCCAAGCATTGTGATAACATTAACAACTAATATAACTCAATATCTAATTTAATACAAATTTTTCAAAAAATTTCTGCAACTCAGTAAACGCCACTGCGTAGGCAGTCATGATGTTGTGTTATTACCCACAATGCAACGGAACAGTGATGTCACACCTGCACCTCGCCGCGGCTTGTACAACAACTGCATGTGTAGTTTGTACGCACACACCTACAGTAATTCACGGTAACGTCAGGAATATCTTGAATTTTCGAAAAATGCAGCGGTTAAATTTGCCATTAAAATCCAGAAATCTGTACATTACTATTAAAATCATCATACAGACTTCTTTTAACCTGATATGTGCGGTTTTTAACCAGTTAAAAATTTTGAGAAAATCCTTCACCCTACACTTATAAGTGCAGCTTGAAATCCGTATTAACTCTATATGGCATACCACACACATGCATGGTACTGAGTACTGACCCTGCACGGCATTGCCGTAGTCCGAATGAAGGGATTCAATCATACTTGTTAAAATGTTTTAGATTTTTCTAAACTCTCAACAGCCAATCTGCCAATAAAAGTTGTAAAATTCAAAGTAAAATATCCAAACAATACACAGAAGTCTCTTACCAGACCATATCCATCTGATTGAAGCTTACTCAACCAAAACAAATTCTGTGCCTGTTACCGATAGCTCGAGGCAGCTATGATGGGAACACATCGCAGAGAATGGTTAGGGTTGCTTCCGGTAGACTCAAATACAACTGTCAACTGACATTTCAAGGTGTTGCTGAAAGAATGCGGCCATTACTCCACCAAATATGCAATAACCGATATCATACTTCACATTGTCTATGCAAAATCCTCATTGTAAGCACTAAATCTGAAAATATCACAAGACTTTCGTCTTGAACAAATGCCAGGCCCTAGCGAACAGGTATAGGTTTTTTAAGTTGAATAGTGTTTCCATAAAAGAAGACAAAAATTTCCCTCTGTGAATCCGAATTTCCTTAAGTTTTCATGACTAATACTGAAGTGTTGAATCTCTTAATGTTCTCATGGTAACATAAGAGTCAAAACAGTTAATCATCTTGAATCTCTTAATGTTCTCATGGTAACATAAGAGTCAAAACAGTTAATCATCATTTACGTATAGAAATCTCTATAAAGAACTATCCAAACATCGCATGAAAACAGCCCTTCAGCATGATACCGTGGACTCGGAAAATGGAACCACTGAAAGAGAGTATTCCTTGATAGCATCCTCTTGCAATACTACGAAAAATAAATGGGCAAGAACTATTTAGTATTTTTAGCTGTGGGGCATAAAAAATCCCACAGAAATTTTTGTTATACTTTCTATATTTTTTATAATTTAAAATACATTAATCTGAAATTTTGAACCACCATTCAGAAAATTAAGAAGGCCTCTTTAAATCTATTTGAGCTGGCAACATTTTGCTCTGAAAATCTTGAGGTGTGCGTTTTACAATCAGCTGATATCTAGTCGTCTTCTTTCGAATATGTCTGCGCACATGCCAGCAAGCAAGGGAAATTTGAAATATATTCTTCTTAATAAAGGTTTCATGTAAGGTTCACCAGGTAAAGATTATCTGTAGTATTTATATGTATACTACACATATGTGAAGGGTCAAATGGCCACTATTGTTTCCCTTTAATGAAAATTCATTCAAGATTTTGTTTGGTGTCTAATTACAGTATTAAATACAGCCTATGCATACAGTATGTACTACAGTCATTCAGTGGCGACCTTGCCATTCAATGGCAAGCTGGTCTACTTTGATATAAAGTTGGACGTAAACTTCAAAGAATATTCATCAACACTATTATTTGTTGTCTATAAACTAATTTTGTTTGGTGTCTAATTACAGTATTAAATACAGCCTATGCAAATGTACTACAGTCATTCAGTGGAAAGCTTGTAATTCAGTGGCAACCTGGTCTACTTTTACATAAAGTAGGAAGCAAATTCAATGAATATTCATCAACACTTTCGTTGGCTAACTACAGTATTAAATACAGCCTATGCATGCAGTATGTACTATAATCATTCAGTGGCAATCATGTCACTCAATGCATGGAGTTGCTATAGCAACTCCCTGCTCAATGGCAACCGGGTCTACTTCTTAAGTCACCATTCATGAATATAAAGCTGGATGCACATTTTAATGAATATTTATCAACATTTTTGTTTCTTGTCTCACTGCAGTATGAAATACAGCATTTGTATACATACTACAGTACAATCATTCAGTGGCAACCTTGTCTTTCAATGGCAACCTGGTCTACTTCTTCTGACACCATTCATGAATATATAACCTAGGATGCAAATTATAATGAAACTTCATCCACACTTTTACTTCATCTCATTGCAATATTGCAAGCAATATTGCAAGCCCAAGCAATTAGCCATACTGCAATCAATCAGTGGCAACATGACCAAGCATTATTATAATGCGTATGGGTGAGTGTATGTAACTATATAACCTTTCATGAGTTCCAAGTAGAACACAAATAAGAATGAATATTCATATGAATTACATGATAGTCTCAGTACAGTCATTAATACAAAAACAGTCCAAATGAAGGCAAGGTTTAATGAATGAGTGAAAATGCATTTCATCTACTGTATTATGCACACCTTAAAAGTAAAATTTGATTGTAATAGATTCAGTAAAACTGCCTATATTGCAACTTTCAAAGCAAAATGTGCATTCAGGATGAAGCCTAATTAATCATGCCTAGCCTCATACTGTTTCAAAGGTCATTTAAGAGCACAATTTTTTCAATGAATGAAAAACCCAACAACTCTTTCATACCACTCAGTCAATCTGCACAGATAAACCCCCTATAATGATTTTTATTTTATACATATGTATAGAAGTGAATTAAACATAGTCCCTTCCCTGTATGCATCTGACAGTATCTGACCTCCAACCCCCTTCATCTTATATGCACTCACCACTACTCATAATAATATTAACTACACCCTTGACATAATAAAGTGAGTGATTTGAAGATTACCTACATTATCTTATTCAGATAAGCCAGAGGACATATATGGTGTACAGAGTGACTAGTTTCCTTTTGACAATTTGAATTAATGCCAACATTACTTACCACTAAATCCTGATACCAAACTTGTTGAAAGCCATTCATACACACAGTGGCTCAGCTGGTGTTTTCAGGACCAAATGACCCAGCTATAAGGACCGTTGTTTAACACCAGTGTTCGATTTTAAGGAATTAGCAATGGTTGTCCGAAGGACTACCACAGTGTAAAATTTGGTTGTCCTGCTCAAAATAAGGTAGTCTCAAGTGTAACCACCAGCCTTCCAAAGCGGCTTTCACTTTTAGACAACCCCCCTCCACCCCCCCAAAAAAACAAAAACAGATATCTACTGTTTATGGAGTAGTGCTGTCTTGTGGCGTGCATTAGTGTACATTATGGACATAGTTAATGTTATGATGTTTGCATTGCAGGTTAATAAATTAAACATCTCTAGATTGAAAGCACTGGTGTTGCAACATCAGCACCATGAATTTTTAGATTGCACGAAGGAATTCAGCTTCTCTGTGTGCAGTGCAGGCCTAGGCACGGGGCACACATTTTGGCTTGATAATGCTATGCTATGCGTACTAATCACCGCACTTTGCTGCAGATCTTTTGATGCAACTTTAAAGTTCCTTGCTTGCGCAATTCATCGAGTTGCTAAATGTAAACATCACATCACTTTCCTCAAAAGATTTGGTTGTCCCGACAGACAACCTTAAACACCTGTTTTTGCAAAATCTGGTAGTCCTGCAGAATTTCTGGTTGTCTCGGGCGACAGGACTACCCTTAAAATGGAACGCTGAACACTGTGGATACACTCTTTGTGGTCTCAGAAGTAAGATTGTATTGATGTTAAACATGTCTCGCTCATCATCTTCTGTATACTACTGTCTAAAAGAGAAGACCTGTCAGCCGTAACAACCCCCAATCCACATGACAGGGTCCCTGATGACCCCAGATGGTGGTCCTGATCTGGAGTTGCACTATAAACTATTGAATGATATTGTGATTCAATTTCTTCTTCCAATTTACGCCCAACCCTCACATACCTTATTTTCAATACAAACTCTTATCCACAAATCTAATACGGTCATAGGGAGTGATCATATGCACTGTTGTAGGGTGATATGATTAGTCAAAAGTACAGTAGCAGGTCACTGTAGATAAACTGCCACACAAAGCAGATTTGTAACAGCCTACTTTTTACTGGACGATACAAATGTTTACATTTCTTCTGTGCTTCTGTATACCATACTCCAAGAGCTTTCTTGCAATTTATTTCCTAAAACAATCTTCTGATGTTTTTCAGACACAGAAGCCCCACTGGACCCACCCAGTATGTGATCTGCCCTTTGTGAATGCTTCACATGCACACCTTCTGGTCACTCCGCCTCCTCTGATCTGTGAAACACCCCCCTCCAAACATTTTTGACTACCCCATAATTTGGGAAATTTCATTTCCTGAATCATTGCTTTGTAAATATTCTTCTCACAAAAGCTTGAAACAACACTGCTCAAATCTACTGTACCATACTTATATCATGGAGCTAACACTTCTACAGTAGGTAGTAGCTCCGTGCTTATATTCAAGAGTAAATAAACGATGCAATTGCACCATTTATGCATGGAAGTAGGTTACCTTCATCTTTCATTTGTGAATGTTATAGAAAGTCTTAACCAATTTACACCAACTGATATCTTCATAAAAGACTTTAAATTCAACTGACAACCCATTCCATTAATTTTTTTTCTCAAACCAAACTGTTACAACAATTTCATATCAAGCCTTAATTATCACGGTTGCATTGGAATAAAGAATTTGAAGCAAAGTTCACCGTAAAGTACAATGACAGTACTTTTTCTATGGCACTACTCCTTCTACCTTTTGCAGATAAGTAATGGTACCACTGTAAATTTTGGCTCATATAATTTCTCCAAACATTGATAAAATTTTATGATTCACAAAAACTGGTAACTACTGATGGAAAACCATCCACATGCAACAAAAGTGACCATGAACCAAAGAGTCCTTTGAAACAAGAAATAATATAATTGACTAGGATGGATTTTGATGTTTTATACAGTACAACTTAACGAAATATGGAATATATACACTGACACTGAATTGGAACTGATGCAAGCAGACTGGTCCTGTAATTTGTAAGCCCCCCCCCCTCCTCTAAGCAAAAAAATTAACTGAGTATTCACAAATGGAAGAAAAACTTGTTGTACTACTGCACATGCACTTGAAATATTGAAATAAAAGGAGGGTCCAAGGGCAGCAGAATGGCTTACATTCAAGGAACATGAATTCTTCTGAGCACTCCAGATTCCTGCCTACTTAATGGCATCTGTTGTTATCAAAATTAGTTGCAGAGACCACAAAGTCAATTGTTAGTCCGACTGAATTTAGTGTGAGCCTGGAGTTTAACTTGCTGACTTTGCTTTTCTTTTGGTTGGAAGCAACGTAAGTAATTAAACAGCACAGAACTGGCTTATACTAAAAACAAAACACAAATAAAAGTGGGTGGACCTAAGCTCCCTTATGACTCTCCTGGCTATATGCGCATGACAACATTGCCCAGCAAAAACTGGCATATGCTGTAAGGGTATGCACACGAACCATTCTAGGTATACAGTATGCATGAAAATTGATCAACTTTGCAGTTAGTTTAACTCCTCAGGACTCCTGGCCTATAAACAAGTACAATTTCTCCAATGTTTCAGCATTAATGGCTATTTTTTACAGTTAAAGGAGATTTTTCAAATCCCCATTTTTTCATTATTTTTTTGTTGTTCAGTCATTTGTGATGTAGTGTGGTAAGCAGTACCAGGAGTAATGGGGAGGGGGTAGGGGAGGTCTGCTATGAAACAGTAGGTTACTGGTGAAAACTACTATTGAGCAACAGCAAAGCAAGACCCTCTGGAGCCCATGGACAAGAAGCAGTTAGGGGCCCAAAAGCAATGGTATCACAATCCCAACTGCATAAGCCCTCTCTGGCAATCCACACACATATTTACAAATTAACAAATACACAATGTACTGTATGGTACCATATGCCATATGAGATACTCTTTCCTGTGTCTATTGACGCTGTTATAACTTGATACAATAAAGTCATATAAAACGTGTCTTAAAACTTAAAAGTAAACCCTACATAATATCATAATGCATCACAACTGGGACTAAACCCCCCAATTTTTTGTTGATCTTGGTTGGGGGCCCCTGGACCCTTGGGGTCCCTGGACATTGTCCACCCAGTCCACCCGCTTGCTATGGCCCTGCTATTGACAACACACTAGTGAAGCAAGTGAGTGACACATGATGAATTCTGCATACATATACTGTACCTTACAGCACACAAAAACCAGTAGAGATTTATACAAACATACACCATTAAAACTGGCTCTTGTTCTGTGCCCATGCATATTTTATAAAAATGAAGATCTTAAAACCCTGCTGTAAAATATTAATGGAATATTGCTATTAAACTAATTGCAATTAAAAGATATATTCATACAATGAGAAACTACCAGCATAATTTTGATGAGGTAAAAGTTTTCTTCAGTAGTTGTAATAATTTTGCATTTAATCACTGCAAATTTTGTCCCTTTATGTTTGCAAGGGAAATATTGGTTTCACTTGTGGGGGAGTGTACAAAGACACCCAAGCACCAAATGGCTAATGAATACTAGCTGACATGTCAGCCAACAACTGTTTTCAGTATGGGCCTATTCACTATAACAATATGGACATCTGTCAATGTGTTGTACACAAAATTCACATTACGTGTCCATCTTGAGGATCTCTGAACAAATGGGCCACATTGCCTATCCATCATCCTTTCCACTTCACCGCACTTTAGCAGACCTAAATTATAGATTTAGACAATGTAAGCTTTTAAGACTTTCTTGAACTCTTGTAAACTGCTCAGTCCACCAGTTTCACTCATGAGCTGGCTTAGGTAAATGCTATCCATCTTCTTGCTGTTCACAATCATGTTACATCTACGTGGTCAGGCTTTGTTTGTGCTTGTTATGTATCAGTATTTGAGAATTACCATTTTGATTATTTGTGACTCATTTTAAGTGGACCTAAAGTTTAGAATTACAAGAATATATATTTTAGAGGTTGGAAAATTAATTCCATTCATCCAACTCCCATCTTCATAGCTTACTCCGTTGCAGAGATGTAAAATGTTGAAATTTATTCACTTAATTTGAAAAAGTCGATTGCGCAATAATTTGTGATGCCCTTCTTGTACAACTCACATTACCTACTTTTGCTTCCTTTTGAAATTAATATGGTTTTATGATCTTGAAACATTTACCTTTTCCTTGCATAGCATGTTGTAGGGAGAGGGCTTATATAGCCAAGTCACCCTATAACAGTAAGACAGTGATCACATTTAAGCACAAGGTGCAGTGGCTTTCGAAAAAATAAAGAAAAACAAAGACTGTAATTTGAGTAGTACAAGAATGACATCACAAATTATTGCACAATCTACCATTTCCAATTGAGTGAATAAGCTTCAACATTTTATATCTCAACTTAAGAATGTGCTGTGAAGATGGGAATTGGACCATTTGGATGCATTTTTCAAGCTTTATAACATATATTTTTGAAATTTTAGACTTTAGGTACACTTTAACTTGGCTGCCCTGAGATGTGATCAACAATCACCTTTACTGCAGACTTAGATAACATCTGTTTACACGATACATTAAAGGGGATATGGCATCCTCCCCCCCCCCAAGTTGCTAGCAACTCCCTGCCCAAACATATTTAGGAATAGCCCTAGAGTTCTAAATACAGTTGATGACTGCACTTTGATTGACATTCACTCAAACAATATAGCTCAACTCTGGATGGTGAATGATGACTAAAGGCAGTAGGCAGTCACCCCAAAATTTTCTTTGAAAAATGAGCAAACTCTTGCAAATCTACTCTTACTGCATTACAAGCACCTGTGAAGACATTTTAAACATAACTATTACAAACAATATGCAAAGCAAGGACAAATTGTCCTTGAATTTCACAATTCACTAACAAAAATATTGTCACATGATCAAAATAGGCCAATCATGAACAAGAGTAACAGGGCACAGTCACTCTGTTTGGGGTGACTCTCTACTGCCTTTAAGGAGTCAGTTCTGTTCCCAATTAAGCTCACACACAGTCACTGTGCGTCAATACTGTGTATGACCTTGAGCAAATTAAAGTCAGTGCAGGCTAGCCTGGTAGGTACTGTGCCTCTGTCTTCGGGGAGTACTAGACACATGATTTTTGGTTAAATTGGAGGAAAGACTAAAAGTAAACTTAGTATTGAGAATTCCAGTCTCGGGTGATATTAGAGAGCCTTTATACACCTAGAGACAGGGATGTAGGTACTGTGGGCAGTGCTGGGTGGTGACACCCAGCACTCGATATTCCCGCCCAGCACTCCAGGCAAACACACGCCTCCCCGCCCACCACAGATCTGCCTTTTGAGACCTAAAACTAGCCCTAAATTTACTCCCTAAAGTAAAATGAGGGAAAAATGAAAATTAATGGCTGAAAAATGGGGTAGCTGCCATGGGGTGGGGTGAGGAACTTTCCCCAGAGCAGGCAATTACCTGGCACTCAAATTTGGTTAGCTACATCCCTGCCTAGGGATAATTCTCTCAGAAAGAGAAAGTGGACCCTTACGTTGCAGTGGTAGAAAGGTGATGTACATGCAATGGAAACCAACTACTGTACATTCAAGTAATGGCACTTATTCTCAAGTCTACCACCTCTAGCCATCTGTTATTGAAAATCCTGCATTCTCAGTGATTGCTTAAACACACACGGTCAGTAAACGTAAAAACTGATAAAAATTAAGTTTTGCACATATTTTCATTAGTAGCATAGGAATAAACTACATTCGTTGGACTATTATTGTCTCATAAACTGTTTCGACTCCAAATTTGGCAAAATAACAGACTCCGCTTCGCCTCGTCTGGTATTTTGCCAAATTTGGGGTCTTGACAGTTTATTCACCAACGATAGTCTGCAAAATGTGATTTATTCCTTACATTAAGGTTTAAATAACCTACCTCTAGGGAACAATTCAGAGCTGATGGCTAGCAGAAATTCTATTCTATTCTGTGGCTTTTTCATACTCCCATCCTGGTCATATGACACACAAGTAAAGTTGTTTCTAATGCAATACACATGATAAGGATGCACTGGTGTACAAAATACACAGGCCCCATGTATGATTCACTCCACTCTCAGTAGTCTAAAGCCCCCTGTGGGCTAGGGGTTGTAGAATATGCCCATGGTATTCCCTGCCTGTCGTAAGAGGCGACTAAAGGGAAGGACTTGAACCGTATTTGAACTGTATTTGAAACCGAACTTTCACTTGAACTGTGTTTGAAACCATGTTTGAACTTAACCTTTTTATCCAGCTGACACTATATCACACATTCGTGTTGGTGTGTCATTAAATTCCATCTCACTAACTCAGTAGTCAAAACTGCTTAGAAAGATGTTAAGAAGGGGTAGATATACCATATTAATCACCCTTCTCCCCTACTATATACTGCTAATAAAAATAAAAATGGCCCTCATGGACCCCAAAATTACCCTCCCTCCCAAATGTCTGTGGGGGATTTATTTTCCAAAACATTTGAAAGGGGCCACTATGTGAAAAAATAAAACTTAGGATTTGCTACCTGGGAGGAACTCACCATGTGCTATCAGCCGTAAACTCAGTTTAAAAAAATTATGTTTAATAGTTTTCCATGCTACCAAACTTTTAACAAGAGATTTGCCAAAAGACAGAAGAGTAGGCGATTAAAATTGTAATTGGCAATATCTTTCTTACTAAATTGTTAAACTCATTCATGGTAACTGCTTGCTTTATCTTTAGTAAGTAATATTTACCTTCTTAAATGTTACAAAGACATTTGTAAGGAGATTGTAAGATTTTCATGGCTGATATTTTAAAATAAGGTAGGGACAAGTGCTTATACTAACTAATTCAACTGGTACTTGAATTTACTTTGCACATCCAAGTGGTGTGCCAGGATTTCAAAATGGTGGGGAGGGGGCAAGTGGTAAGGGAGAAGCAAACAGATTTTTTTTGGGGGGGGGGGGGGGCAAATGTTAGTGCACATTGGTCCTGCAAGCTGTATACCACTGTGCAGGAGAGGATGGAGGGAGCTGGAGGGAAGACAGTGACTGGGGAAAAATGCCGTTCCCCATACCCTCTCCCCTTGGCAGCACCCCTGGCATAACCACAATTTTATCTTGCACAGGATGATGCAACTATGTTTTCAAAGCTCACTTTTTCCAAAGTACGATTGCTCATGATACTGGCCTTGACCCATGAAACTGAAACAAAACACCAACCTATAATGAGTTCCCTGAACTTTTCATCACCTTAGATAAGTTCAATTGAAGATTAACAGATTAATTTACATTATCCAAGTCCTTCACAATAAAGCCAC
Source organism: Holothuria leucospilota (assembly GCA_029531755.1). Classification (NCBI taxonomy): domain Eukaryota; kingdom Metazoa; phylum Echinodermata; class Holothuroidea; order Aspidochirotida; family Holothuriidae; genus Holothuria; species Holothuria leucospilota. Next base: position 18,067,131 of record CM055981.1, on the reverse strand, counting down.
ACACAGAGATTGCATCAAGCAGAGGTCTAAATTAGTAGCTAAAAACTGCTGCAAAACAATTAATGACCTAACCATTGAAGCTTTTGTTATCCAGGTTGTCCAGGTTGACCACAGGAGTGACCATGTAGCTATACATATATGCAATGACCTACAGCATTTGATGACAGTTATAACACTTTTGATAATTGAAAACCTATTTGCAAATTCTGTTATACCATACAAATATCGTCTTTTTTCCGAAAGGTACGTGTCTTTCATAGTGTTTCAGAATGCAGAACATAAATATTGCATTTTTAAAAGTAAAACAAGGAGTTATACTGCATGAATTTATCAATAGACCTTATGCATTGACATCACATGATGTCAGTTTGAAGGAAAACAATGAAGCACATGTGCACAAACGGCATACATTTTGTACAGGCATGCAGAAGAATTAGGTGAGTATATGACTGGCTGCCGATCAGCTGTCTGCATTTGTTGGTGTAACTTGCAATGGTACATGCTTTTCCTCAAAACGAGGGAGCACTTTCTGCTCTATGACATCATGCATAAGGTCTATTAGTATTAATGTCAACAATATGGTAACAAGATTAAAAGGAGCTAAAAGCAAACCATGATATCAGGATAGACTAACTTAAAGGGCAACAAGTCTGGTCCTGCACAATAAACATTCTCCCTACTCAATTTACTTCTAACCTCTCCTCAAAAAAAAAAAAATAATAAATAAATAAATAAATAAAAAAATAAAATAAAATAAAATAAATAAAACCTTGCCTAGTGCACTTCCCTGTCAAAGCTACAGAAGCCTGCAGTGCATTAAAACTGCTCAAGGACATGCCAATGCAGTATGTATGTGGGCTTCATTGGGAACACAGCTGACTGCACAAGTTATCATTGACCACCCAGAGTGCAGCTCCTGTTTGACATAATGTCAATCAAAGTGCAGTCACCAATTGATTTTACTTTTTAGAAATACGATCATATTCCTAAATATGTTTGGAGTGAATTAAGCAATAGCCCCTATAAATTTCTCAGGTGACTGCATTTGCACTTTAACTAAAGCATGTGCTGTTTCAAAGTATACAACTAGCCACACACTACACAACTTTTCCCCTTACAATTCAACTCAACTGTGATGCCAATAGCCTTTTGTGTAAGTGGGTCTATGACTGCAAGCAGCAGTGTTAAAGCAAGTTTTTATTAGTATCATCTTCAGACCGTAAAAACAAACATCCACTAGGGCCTGCCATAGTTGTATTACGTTGAAGCAATTTCACCAATCAGCTAATAGGTGATTGTGCACAAAGCAGAAAGTGGTTAACTCCAAGATACAACCAACATTAAACAGGCTATAGCCAGTTGAGTAGTGGGTACTGTCATTCGTGCAACAATAGAAAACTATGTGATGGGCACAGTTGGAAAGGGTTCATTAGCCCTGTACTGAATAACTTGTAATCTGGATTTCTGAATGCATATCCATACTTCCAAAGGGTGTGTAACTCCTACTCTGGATCTCATTCTTTGGCCCATTTTGTCTTTACCAGGGCTGTAGCTAGGCTAATTTTAGTTGTGGGCTTCGAATAAATACCAAAAGACACCTTGTTAGTGAAACACCTAATGGTTGAAAAAGTGGACATGGTTTAATTCTAGATTACTGACCTTATGTACTGGTGTAATATGTGAACAGAACTTGGAAGGTATTACCAAAAAACACTTTCTATCAAGTTCCTCAAACTAGTTCAAATCATCATATCCCAGAGTTGGCTGTAAGTTAAAACATGGCATTGCGGGCAGTACCAGGCTTACTGACCATGGTTACTGAGCACTGAGAGCAGTCTCAGGCATTAGCACTCAGCACTGACAGCCCATAAGTACAACTCTGGTCTGTACTCATTTCCATGTGAATGGATTTGTACAACACAGATGTATTTATCTCCAAAAGTATGGACATGCCACAAAAATGATGTTTTTAGAGAGGAATATTCTAGAATACAAGCATAGAATTGAGAACAAAAGTTTCAAGTATTTTAATCACTACAGATTGTAGTTGCAGAATGTATGTCAATAATTATATAATGAGTCCTTTTTAAGTGAGGTAATATATCCATCTTAATTAGATGTATGTGTCATTAAAATAAAAAAATATCAACCAGTGACACAGTCTTCATTAACAAAAGGTAGAGTGTACATATGCTTACAACTATGGCTGAAATAAACAAGGAGATGGGCCTCTAGTACCTTCCAATCAGTTCTTGTAAGTCCACAAAAGGATAATTAGCAGGTGCCATTTTTACCCCCCAAAAAGAGAGCTCCCTTCATCCACTTTATACTAGTATTGTGTACATTTGTAATAGGTTACTGTCTTCTTGTGGTTCCTGGTTTCATCAAACACCAGGGAACCAGAAATCACCTTGGACTGAGAATGGCTCCTGATTTTGCTAGCCTTAATTTTAACCTTATTAACAAACAAATATTACACTCTGTAAAATGTAAGGCTTCCTGAAGGCAATGTTAGCCATTGTTCCTTCACAGAGAAATCGATGTTTAGAAGCTAAATGCGTCCATGTCTACCACCATGAGCATTGAGCATGTGCAGAATTGGCACCACTGCCTGACTTTCCTTGACTGGTCAATGTGTCCGCATGTACATCAGGGCTTGAGCTAATACTCACCCACCCAAAATGTCGGTTTTATGGCATTGCTATTACAAAAGTGACATAACTGAAATGGGTCTATGGGTAAGTTTGGTCATTTGTCCAAAAAACCATAATGGAATAAGACCAAGATCAAAAGTTTATTGAAGTGAGGTGCAAATGAAGTGTGGATAAAGTGTCCTTAGCTTTACAATTGTTCCAGAAAATTGGAGTTTGTTTCCCCCATGGTCTCTGACATCAGTGTTGGAGCTTACGTGAACAATGTGCAATTCCAACAGCTGCATCCATGGCCCCACAAAAGAAGTAATTGTCTATGGGAAATTCCCATATGTTTTTGGCTGCCTAAATTGTCCAACTTTATAAAAGCAATTCTTGCAATATAAAAGTCCCCCAAAACTTCACAATATCGCACATAAAAATATTTCTAAAGTAGGAAATCCCCCTCCTTTGGTTGTATTTTCTACTGAGAACACTGCTTCATGCTGCACTGACTGACCTAAAAAAAGCTGTTTTATGCCCAACCATTATATTGTCTAAGTGGGGTATATGATGCTACCAACCCCACAATCTAAGGCCATTTCACATGCAAATGCAAGGAGGTCTGAAATTCAATTCTTTGGAAGCTGTTTGTGTGTATCAATTGTTGTGTGTATCAATTGTGTTTTCAAGATCAATGCTTCAACTGAACTACACACCAATTGGTAAAACTATAGGAAAGTAAATATCATTGACAAAATTCAGGAAGACCAGTTCATAATAGACATGCTACACTTCAAGTAACAATACTACCCCGGTTTAGGGAAGTAAATTTGTAAGTGATACTGTGAGCTTACCTCTTTTTGGAACCAAAAGAATCAAAGTGTGGCTGTAAGTTTATCATACCATAACTGGAATCCATGTACAGTAATTAAAAGCCACTTCACATGGTCCCACTTGAAAATTGTTGGGAATATTGTTAGGCAGTGTGCAAGTACTCACAAAGGGACAACCCACATTTTCATCAGTATGAAAAGGTTTCAACTTCAGTTGAGCTGATCCATCCCAAGTGGCTTCAGTCGGACCAATCCAGCATCATGAATCAGACCTGCTGAAGCCCACATCCAAAAACATGTAACTGTTCCACTGGGTTGTGTTGCATTCAACTGGGCAGTGCTGAAGGCATATGATTTTTACCAGTGCTTAATCCTAAAGAAGTATGACGACAGTGGATTAAAAGTCTGTACAAATATTCACTAAATTAAGCATACTAAGATGTGACAGGGATGGAAGGCTTCATTTTACAAACCTTGGGATCATTTCTGGCTGAATATACCATTTACAATTTACTTAATCAATCTTGACTTTAAGTGGCAACAAAAATCTGACACCTACACCTTATACTGGCTGGCAAAGTACAGTAGTTGTGTGAGCTTGCCATTACAGCCGGACAATATTATCTACATACTAGTTTAATATGAAAAGCAGTGCCGATTAACTAAAATGGATTCTGGTTAGTCAGCCATAGCCTAGCTCTTCAAAGAATAGGCTGTTTAGAATGACTTTTTGCAGACAAATAGTAAGCAAAGAAGAATAATTAAACAATCTGGGGTGGATTCTTTTCTGTGGGAAGCTGGCTGCTAAGGATTGATCAGAAAGCTGCCACAAAGCCCTTCCAGTAAAAGAATTACCCCTATTGACTGGTGTTAAAGTCAGTCCCGCAGTCTGGGACAACAAAGTCATTCAGAGTCATTCATGTATGACATCCAAGGTTACAGGTGTACCAAGCAATACCGCAGAACACATTGTGTGCCGTACAGGCATTCTTTAGCCCACATGACCTTATTCAGACCTGTTTGATAGTACATGACCCCTTGTTTTCAATTACCTGGAAGCAAGTGGTGTAAAATGTTAAGCTGATGTTATAGGTTCATGCAATTTTACGGCCTGTAAGTAGCTGACTGGATTATGTCCGTCTTGTGTAGCCGCCAAACGTAGTATCAGTCATGTGCGTAATTGATCCAAAAAGGCAATGAGATTCTACTTTTTCTCAAGGCTGAACACAAATTACAAATGAATTTAGGTACGTATGCCAGGGAAAGGCTTCCTTACCAGGCAAAGACATAAATGCTGCAGAAACAGTTTTATCTTTTTCAAGAAATTATGAAATGAAGCTAGGAGTAGAAACCATACATGTGGTTAAAAAGCCAATGGCATAATGCACTTGTCAATTGTAACTACAGCCCCTGATACTCCGGCGATAGTGGGGCTGTTACAAAATTTTTTACCGGGATGTAATATTTACGTATTTAGTCCCTCCTACACCGGGAACTTAAAGGTACTTTTGGCAGAGAAAACATTATGAAGAATGGACTGGGAAGATTGAGAAGATTTGTAGGGGACTTAACACACATACTCTCAAACCATGGGGAGACTTTGCATAGATCTATACTAGTCAGGATATCAGCCAAATGATGCCCTGCTGTATCCTTATTTGTCACATTTTCAGAAATCATATCCCTGCAATACTAAGCCCCCACTTTGCCCCAGTATGGGAGGCCATGATTTAAGGATGTGACCGTTTAGCGATTAATCGCTAAACGATCGCATGTGTAATAAACGTTTAGTACAAAGCTACCAGCGATTAATCGCAAAACCCGTTTTTCCGTAGGAAATAAAAAACAATCTGCAGTCATTACAGAAAATTGGATGCTCCCTTTAACTTTTTGAAAAAGTGAAATACATCAAAGTTGAACTTCTATGAAGATCCGTGTTTGCCAGGTTCATAGAAACTATGTCCCCTGCACCTCAGTAACGCATTTTACATATTCATCATGTTCAAGAGCACTTTTAAAGTCTCTGTGTTGATCATAGGTACTTGCGATTAATCGCTAAACGATCGCAAAACTTTGCGATTAAACGTTTAGTAATTTTACTAAACGTTCACAATTGACAAGTGCACAATCTTTCTGCATTTCTTACAAATGCTTAACTGTATTGCTCAAATACACACTAAAAATACTATCTTACAATGGTCATTCTTCTTTTCACTCAAAATGTCAACATTATTTCAAACAGAAATATGAAAAAGTCTGAGATCTACCCATGCCTTGCAATTAACTTGCTTGTACTTACACTTAATGAGTACAGTTTTGTAACTGGTCATAGAAGACAACAAATGTTGTCAGGACAATGATAGCTACCATCTATGCTTTTCAGTTTGAGGACACTGACTGTCAACATCTCCACCCAGGGGTAAAGACCTAGCAGATACTCACAAATGGGATACATTCAGCACAGATGGGCCAGTGCTTGGGGTTGAGAACATTCAGCTGTACTGTACACTAACATAGCACCAACCACACTTTTCATAACAATGATCAGTGTTGTAATGATTGATGGAAAATGAACGTAGTTTGCAAAAGGGGTGAAGGAAGCAATTTTATAAGGAAGTCTCCGTCATTATCTTCCAAAAGCAGCTTTAACATCTATTACAATGTCTCTTTATGAAAAAATTGCCATACCAAAACATCTAAACTGTTTGAAAAATGTCACATATTGATTCATGCCCTTGTGATGACACTTGGTACAGTATATATAGTGCTTGCATGTGGTATTTCACAACTACAGTATGTTTGATAAACGTTTTCCATAAATTCAAGGAAACTGAATGTAATTGTAAAAATTTTAATTTTACATAGTCTTTGCAATCAGGAAGGCTATCTTTCATAGTTACTGAAGACCTAAAGGATACTTATAACTTACACAGTTACAGCCTATGTACAGTCAGAGCAAAACTGTCCTCTGAATATAACAGCGATCATCAAGGCTTTAGCCAGGATGGTGAGCTCAGGGAGCTCAAACAGGCAATACTAGTGAAATCTTTGCATTAAAATGTACTAACATATGAGGCAATCTAGGATTCAGGGAGTCAAAATGACTCCTGGGCTGCTCTCTGGCTAAAGCCTTGGCGATCATGTTCTGCTTCCCAACAATAATTTTAAATATCTTCAATGCCTTATCCTTCATAAATTTTGACAATTCATTTACCCACAATTCATTGAACATCTTTTAAATTAGAGCTCATCTTATTTATTAAAGTCATTAAATAATTTCCTAATGCAATGGTGTTCAGCTGTGTGTATAATGCTACAGTGATGTTTACACGGCTGGGGCAATTTGGTGGCTGAAAAGCTGGGACGATTTGGCAAAGGGACATCATAACTGGAGCCTTAAAGGTATACAATTCTATAAAAAGATGGATTCATAAGAGGCTTATGGCAAGTTTGATGCCCTGAGACCTTACTAACTGGTCACAGCTCACAGACCAAGTGCTGCAAGAACATCAGTAAAGCCTGATGATATATCTTGGGCAAGACATGAGGCCATAACCACCCTAAAACAAGACAGTCATGTATCTTAAATTCCACATTCACTATTCCTTGTGATACCTGTCATAGACTTAAAAACAAAATGTGGTATATGAAGGTAAAAAAGACTTGTATCTCACAAGCAGAAATGATACATTAGTGCTGATAGTCACAACACTGTACCTAAACAATACACTTTGAGACTGGGCAAATCAAAAGTCCAGTTATCTATGTTTGGATAAGTATAGACCATTTTCCAAATGACAGTTACAAAGGATTATGGGATAAAGTTTTGATATGCATCATTTCAATCAATGGCATTTTAATGTGGCCAAAAAATGATGCATACCAAAACTCTATCCCATAATCCTTTGTAAATGCTATTTGTACAAGGGTGTATTGAAACCATACATGATGATACTGTACTGTACTTCAAATATCCTTCCTGCATTGTGCAAACCATATACAGCAAATCAATACAAAGAGACAAAGACAAACTACCCTGAACTGGTTATAGCGCTATTTAACTTTTCCTCAAATATGTATTCATAAGAACACAAACTTCCAAGGTCATTTTATTATGCAAAAAAAAAAAAAAAACATGGCACAGTTTAAAGATTAAACCAAGCCTTACACAATGTGAAGATGAAAGTGAAACAGGTAGGTTACACAACTGAGACTCTAAAATCTCAACATGAAATACATTTTGTCGACTTGTCTAGCCCACAAGAAAACTAAGTTTTCATTTCATGAGAACCGTAAAGAAGTGAAAGCTTCAGGGTATGATGAAGGATAAAAATTTGACTTTCAGTATCAGAATACATTGTGGTTTTACCAGGGTTCTCAGTTTTTATTGAGCGGTGAATGGAAATTTTGGAAACAGCTTAAACAAACCTATTTGTCAGTCAACCAAAATCCTACAAACAGAGGGCACTATGCTAAAATTATAGAGGAAACTTTTTTCCAGTATATTGCAGAGAAAATCTTTGTACTTCTAACAAACTTACATTCACAGCTAGGGAGAACAATTACTGTGGGGTCAAGTTGTTTTATAAAGAACAAAACTGTTAACATTTAACATCAATTCTCCTTTCCTTCAGTAAAAGGATTCAAACATATGTCTTCATGTCATTTGAATATCTCTTCATTTCCTTTTGTTTTTATATGACAACAGATCCATTTCACACAATGTCATGTTCTGTTTACAAGCCACATTGGCAAAATACATGGGAGTGCATTTCTGTGTTGAGCACAGTCCACATGCAAGTTGCAAGCATGCATATTCATGGATGTTAAATGTGTACTGAGTGGTACCAATGTCTGACGTTGAGTGATAGGTCAGTTTGCTTACACTTGTACAACTGTTTTGCACACATTCTCCAACAAGGAGGCTTTTTGCTTTGCTTATGGAAATGTGATGCAAGTGAAATGGTCATATACTACCATACATAAACTTTAGTGTTACTCAAAGATTTAACACGTCATCAGAAAAATGTTATAAGAGATATTTGTAGTGATTGTTTGCATGAAAAGGCTTTTCTGGGAAAGAGGAGAGGTGAATGGGTGAGGGGGAGTAAGGGGATAGGCAAGTCAAGGCAAGGGGTGGGGGGAGGGGTGATGGAGGAAGGAAGGACATGGAGTGGGGAAGTGTCCTCCAAACTTTTTAGTTTCACTGTTTCATATGTTTCTAATTGGTTCTTACTGCAGACAGCACATTCCCTGTCATTCTTCTACAAATACCAAGTGTTTGCTATCTAATCAAGATGAGGGTGGGGTCAAAATGGCTCAAAGGGACTAAACAATTTTGGATCAATCTTGGGAGCCATGGGGCCTGCACTTTATTAATTACCAATACAATAACTTGTTATAATAATTATGATATTGTAGGACAAATGGTTCAAACTAGCCTGGAAAGTGTGAACTGACAAAACTTGCTGAAAAGGTTCTTGCTTCTTAAAGCTTAAATTCTGACTCATGGGGAAAGGGAAATTGTAAATTATTTCCAAAAACACAACGAAAACAAGCTGCACAAACAAGGGTTTCAAAATGATGGCAAGCTGCACACAAAGGCCACCTGGTGGCAATATCCATCTGTGACCGTTACATATTTCCCTTTAAAAGATCTTGAGTCAAGCAGCTCAGCTCAAAATTTTATAACTATGGCTACTATTACATGTGCAAACTTCCATTACTTTAGAGCAGCGTTTCTCAACCAATGGGCCGCAGCCCACTGGTGGGTTGCAAAGCTCTCCCAGGTGGGCTGCGAGATCCGCCACAAAAAATAAAAATAAAGAATAAAGAATAAACTTATTGTGAGGTGGGCCTCAAAAAAATTCTAAGAGTCAAAGTGGCCCTCGAGTTAAAAAAGGTTGAGAAGCACTGCTTTGCAGGCCTGGAAAATGACCGTACTAAAGTTCCTTGGCTTTCTGGTGCACAAAAACCCTGATTTAAGAACACAAAATATCAAGACAAGTTCATTGTGTGAGTTTATACATATTTATACCAAGCATAGCAAATAACAGTGATTGCCTGCTGAAGGATCACTTGTTTCTAATTTATAGTGCTAAAATATGACACTCTTATGTGATCATTTTAGTGACTCATTGATCGTGGGATACACAACTACTACTGTACATCACAAAAAATTACTACATTACCTAAATATAGCTCACTCGCAGTCCTTCCAAAATGGAATAGTGACACATATTATAAACTTAAAATATATACAACACAGGAAGCTACAGTACAAAACCTTATTAAAAGTTGAAGTTATCAAGTTTACATATATGATAAGGCCTTGTCATTTTGTCTAAATACCATGATCCACTTTTAACACCAGTGACATTTGCGTTTTGGGCACTGCCATTTAAAAAAAGGTCCCTTGGAACATCAACCTCTTTCTTCCCAAGCATCACTAATGCCTCATGATAGATACATCTGAATGATTTTAACAGATTGTAACAATTTTTAAGTGGTTAGAAGTTGGTCAATGAACCCACTCCAAGACACTGATGGTTAAGAATATGACCCAGAAGTCCATGCAATTTCTAGCATGTTTCTGTGGGTGTCAAACCCTAAACAGTTTCCCTCATGACACACGGTTTTCTATCATTTGAAAGACATTCATGCTAATCCTGCTAAATCATAATTAATGCGACATTTGATATCAACATTTGATAATTACATTTCCCTAAGTTGGATCTACTGTGTCTGTTCTAACCATCACGGCAAAGAGGGTTCTAAAAAATACTTTTGTAGCTTTTAATGAGTGAATTTGCAAATTACAGGTGATTGTCCCCCCACCTCTCAATGGTGTGCCGTTACTCCATTGACAGCTAATACATGATATTATATACATATCAAAGAAATAAGTAAATAAATAAAATAATTACGAAACAAACACTTCACTAATTACTTTTCCAAAACTACATAGAAGCAAAACCCACTACAGACCACATGCAGCCACTTAGATAGAGCACCTGAAGTATCAATTTGGTCTTTGATATTCCCAGGCTTCTCAAAGGTAAAAAAGGTGAGAAGTTCTGTCCCAGTAAATATTGGAATTTGGAAGCAAATTTAGGTAACTGGAAGGAAATTCAGTTTTTTGTACATACAAAAGTGTAAAAATTTGTGGATTATTTGAACTTCCTAGGAAACCAAAAACATTTTTTCAGACCTACTGTTTCCCCTGCAAATACACCTGTACTACTTAAGATGACTATAAATTGTGCTGAGTCGGTCTGAAAACAGTCTCTCTGTTACCAATCAAGGTAATCCTTGGTAACCTGCTACTCCCCTGTAGTAAAATGGCTACTGGCACTGCACTAAATGCATGAACTATTAGAACTATTATTGAAGAAACTTTTTTATGACACCATACATAAAACCGTGAATGCGGAAAACACTTCAAGGCTTTGCGTATTAATTACCACTAAACAATGGGGTAGCTTTTAATTAAGTATTTTACCTCACATGTGGAATCTTCTTCAAGGGATACGAAAATCCTAAAATTAATAGAACCAGTGTAATCAATTTAAACATATAAGAATTTATTAGTACTTTTTAATAAGAGAAGATTTTAAAAGTGCAGAATATTTTAATTAAGTCCTTTGGTACATGCATCCAAACCCTGAAGATTCTTAAGTCAATAAACTGTTATGACTTTAAGCTTTGTTTTTTTTTTACTTTTTGAAACATTTTTGTTGATACCAGTAACAAACTGAGCAATTAATTACCTCAAAACATGTCAGACACACTTCAACTTACTATCTAATCCAAAAGAAGGTATAGTTTAAATTGCCTGACTGTGGTGAAGGATTTACTACTCCAGTTCTACCATATCATGGTATTTGATGCATAGAATGTAGTTTAAAATGGCTGACTGCGGCAAAGGGTCTATGTACGTACCACCTTAACATGGTATCTGATGCACAAAACATGTAGTTTAAAATGGATGAATGTGATAAAGAAATTAATTCAAAGCAAGTTCTACCTCAACATGGTATCTGATGAATAAAAGGTAACTGGAGATGGCTGACTGTGGTAACTGCTGTATTAAAATAATTGATTATGCAAATTCTACCCAACATCCATAAGTTTATAGGACTACTTCCAAGTGGAAGCAGGGATGGGGAGGGGGAAGGGGGCCAGAAGCACTTTGGCCCTACATTTTAATGAAGGTATGCCCCAAATTAGCATAAATTTGCATTAAATTAGAAAATTTTCTGCTAAAATGGGAGGGGGGGGGGGGCTGCAGCCCCCAGTCTCCTGCCTATACCCTTGTGCCAACTTCTGATGCACAAAGTGACGTCTCAAATGGCTGACTGCAGTAAATGATCTACTAAGCACAAATTCTTCCCCAGCATGGCATTTAATGCCCACAATGTAGTTTACATGGCTGACTGTGGTGAAGGATTTATTATGCAGAACTCAAAATTGACTGTACAGATGCAGTACATTTGAAAAAGAAGGAAAAATGAATTGATTTTCAATAAAATCTAAATTTGCTTTATCATCTTATTCCTTCTTCCTGATATTGATAGTTTTTTCTATATCTAGTTCTTTTGTTCTTGACTCAACATGTCCTTGCTAGTGAATAAAACTCAAGGTCGATATAAATTTAACTTGCCTACAGTCTTTGCAATTTTTAATTAAAACTAAGAACATCTGAACCCATCTCTGAGAAACAGTCTTTGACTTTCAATGTTATACTCTACAATGTTTCCAAGCCCTTCATTCTTGTCATTTTCAATAACAAAGTTCACTGCCATTTAACTGAAACTGGCAAAATTTTACATTGTTGACAAAGGCTATGTCAAACTTGGGGGCTTCATGCAGCAAAGGATATATTTTGGGAAGATAGTCTGTTAATCTATTAGATAATCAATCTGGCTACAAAGGAAGGTACTATGTCTGACTACATCAGGTACTATCTCTGACTACATCAGGTACTATGACTAGATCAGGTACTATGTCTGACTAGATCAGGTACTATGTCTGACTAGATCAGGTACTATGTCTGACTAGATCAGGTACTATGTCTGACTAGATCAGGTACTATGTCTGACTACATCAGGTACTATGTCTGACTACATCAGGTATTATGTCTGACTACATCAGGTACTATGTCTGGCTACATCAGGTAATATGTCTAACGACATCAGGTACTGTACTATGAATACCTCAGGTGCTATGCATGGCTACATCAGGTTCTACATCTGATTACATCAGGTGCTATGTCTGACTACTATAGGTGCTGTCTCAAAATATTGGGTTATGTCAAGTGTCATGTCTGACTTCATTTGTTGTTAACCTGGCTTCATCACATTCTCAGTATTGCCTACTGTAGCTATATCAGGCACTCTGTCTGAATATATTAAGTGCTATGTCTTGTTACATCAGATACTATGCCTGACTACATCTGGTGCTATGTCAGTACACATGCTTTGTATTGATGCATCAGTGCTATATCAGGTTATATCAGTGCTACAGTATGTCAGACTAGATCTGGTGATTGAGCTACATATCTGGCTACATAGACCTTCCTGCATGTTTGCCTAAATCAGATACTATGCTTAGCTGCATCATTTGCTATGTATGGCTACATTACATGCTACATATGGCTAGATAAGGCTACACAGCTGGTGCTATATCTAACTAAGGCCTCAATTTTAAGAACATTCTATGGTCATCAACTGGAGACCTGTCTGCCTGTTTTGGTTGTCCAAAAGAAAATTTAGTAGTCGATGAAGAAATTTGCAGTAACCCTACAAGCAATCTGTTAACTTGTTGCATGAACTTTGGATGTCCACTGGACAACAAACCCACCATTTTCTGGTTGTCTGTCACAATCTTGACCGTCACTGGTGGGACCACTGTTAAAATTGAGCCCCGAAATCAAATGTGCTGTCTGTTTACATCAGGTACTGTGAAGTACTACATCAAATTTAGAGTGAATCTGGTGACATATATAGCTTACTACACACTAAAACATTAGGTACAACTGACTGCCACACCTAGAGATAAACACTGTGTAACAGGACACCAATCAATACAATATCTATTGTTACACACAAGGTGAGAGGATACACTGATGCATCAGGTATCACCTTTGGCCACATCAGGTGCTACATGCTGATACATCAAGTATCACGAAGAATAACATCAGGCACCATACTTTGCAACATCTAACATCAGATATTATGTGGTGGTACATCAGGTGTTATGAGGTGGTACATCAGATGTTATGTGGTGGTACATTAGATATTATGTGGTGGTACATCTGGTGTTATGCAGTGGTATATCAGTTATTATGTGGTGTGGATCAGGTATTATGTATTATGTGGTGTACATCAGGTATTATGTAGTGGTATATAAGGTATTATGTGGTATGTATCAGGTATTATGTATTATGTGATGTACATCAGGTATTATGTCGTGGTACGTCACATGTGTGTTGGTGCACCAGGTATTGTGTTGTGGTATGCTAGGTATTATGCAGTGGTGTATCAGGTATTATGAGGTGGTACATCAGATATTACGTGGTGTACATCAGATATTATGTGGTGTACATCAGGTATTATGCAGTGGTACATCACGTATTACGGTGTGGTACATCAGATATGTGTTGGTGCACCAGGTATATTGTTGTGGCATGTTAGATGGTACATCAGATATTAATACGCAGTGGTATATCAAGTATCATGATGTGGTACATCAGGTATTATGCAGAGGAATATCAACTATTAAGTTGTGGTGCATCAGGTATTATGTGACCATGGAAAATCAGGTATTATGTGATGGTACATAAGGTATTATGTGGTGGTGCATCAGGTATTATGTGGTGGTGCATCAGGTATTATAGTCTTCCATCACACATTTTGCAATAACAGAAACTACTTGTAAACTAGGCACTTTGTACTGATACATGCATGAGACACTGATGTATCCATACATTACACACTGAACCAAACATTGCTGTTTCCCTGCTAAACTATACTATGGTAGCTGTAGTAAACCAGAACAACACTTGCAACAGTTTCCTATCTGTACTGTTTTATAGCTGCAGTACTTTCAACAGTTATATCAAAGTTTAGCTATTGCACTGTAACTGTAGCTGCAGTACTTCCACATCAGCAGTTAAATCAACCAGAATGCAAAAATGCATGGAGGTTTTGATGATATGTTTCAGTCCAAATAATGCCAGGATGACCAGTTTCTTTAATTCAGTAACTGGTGAAATGCTTCCTTAACTTGTTTGAAAAATACAGCTTTGTGTTTATATTAGATCTTGGGAATTTGTGGCAAATTTGCAGTTTTGACCTCAGGTGACCCCAGATGACGATCTTGGAAAGTTTTGGGGAATTATACTTTTGATTCTGGTGATCACAGATGAACATGTTGGGAATTCTTGGGAAATTTTTGCCATTTGACCTCTGGCGACCCCAGATGACGATCTCGGGAATTCTTGGGAAATTTTGCTTTTTGACCTCTGGTAACCCAAGATGATCTTTGACCTCCACTATAAAGCACCAGGTCTCTTCTCATTACCATAAGGCATCCACACACCACATATGAAATATATTAAAGCTTTCTACCTCAAGATATAAAGTTAACAAAGTTTGCAAAGTCTGACCCCTGTGACCCCTGATGACCTTTGACCTCCACCAAAAACAATAGTTTTATCCCTCTTACTATAATGCATCTACAAAATAAGTATGAAATTTATCCAAGCTTCATAACTTGGGATATCGTGTTAACAAGGTTTTCAGAGTTTGACCCTCGGTGACCCCAAATGACCTTTGACCTCCACCAAAAACAATAGGGTTCTTCCTCTTACCATAAGGCATCTACATACTAAGTATGAAATTTGTCCAAGGTTACTACCACTAGATAGCATGTTAACAGGGTTTTCAGAGTATGATTCCAGTGATCCCAGATGACCTTTTAGGACCCCACCAAAAACAATATAGCATTCTTTGTCTCACCATAACACATCTACAACTAAGTACGAAATTTGTTGAAGCTTCCTATCTTGAGATATCACGTTAAAAAGGTTTTCAGAGTTTGATAGCAGTGACCCCAAATGAACTTTAACCCTACCAAAACACTACGGTTCTTTGTCACGCCATAATGTATCTACATACTAAGTATGGAATTTATCCAAGTTTCCTTAATTGACATATCGTGTTAACAAGGTTTTCAGAGTTTGACCCCAAGTGACCTTTGACCCCCATAAAAAATGATAGGGCTCTTCCTTTTACTGTAATGCATCTACATACTACGTATGAAACTTGTCCAAGCTTCCTACCTTGAGATATCGTGCCAACAAGGTTTTCAGAGTTTGACCCCTTGTGACCCCAGATGACCTTTGAACCATAATGCATCTACATACTAACTATGAAATTTATCAAAGCTTCCTATCTCAAGATACTGTGTTAACAAGGTTTTCAGAATTTGGCCCCTGGTGACCCCAAATGATCTTTGAACCCCACCAAAAATGATAGGTTCTTCCTTTCACCATAATGTATCTACAGACTAACTATGAAATTTATTCATGCCAATTATCTTGAGATCTTGAGATATCATGTTAACAAGGTTTCAGAGTTTGATCTGCGGTGACCCCAGATGACCTTTGAACCCCACCAAGACAATAGGGTTCTTCCTCTCAATATGGGGCATCTATGTACCAAGTTTGAGAACTGTCAGTTTCCCTTCTGTAGATATGATGTTAACGAGCAAAGTGTCACAAACACACATACACACACATGCACACACACGCCATCATGACTGCACAGGTTTCCTTTCATCAAAACCCAAAGTTCCATAATTGTACTGCAAGTGTAGCTGCCAAATCAAGTTAACATCATGATATAGCCAAGTTTCACTGTTGTAATGCATGCCTCATTCATTTCTGTTTAATGCCTACACAAAGAACCAACATGTGACCTGGTTTCATCTCCAGGTCATATTACCAGAATGTCATGAAGAAATGCACATGGTACCTAACATAATTGTTGATGAATCATGAGATAATTACATTAAGCATATAATTCACTGGTCATACACAATGAAGAATGAAATATTACTGATTTAATATAACACAGAGAAGTGAATCTACACGTCTCTGCCACTTTAAAAGTCAGCCTAGGTACAATACACTCCCACATACTTCTGAATAGTGTCTTTTATGTACTAAGGGCTGTAAAGTAAATTGAAAACGACTCTTGAAATAGGGCAAATATACGTCCCACGATTCCCTCATTTCTATTACTTGCCCTGAAATGATGGAGAATAAAGCCACCCACCATTTTTTTCCCCTTTATTTATTTTTTTGTTGTGACTTAAATTACTCAAATCCTAGCTGTGTGATCATCAATGTATTTTGAAACACAATACATGATGCATGTTACAATACTTGCCGTTCTTTTACTCATGATAATGCCGCTACTTCTTTCTGAGATCAGCACTTTCATTTGTCCCATCCAGCAAGTTGAGAAATTGAGAGAAATTGCCCGAAATAATTTTCACTTGCTACTTGCAACCAGGCAAATATTACTGTACAACTCTGGTACTTGATGTTCAACATGGTTATATTTAAAATCCCCAACTGCACTTCTATGGCTTTTTCTTTGAATACTGTACAAAAAGCAACAAATGGTATCATAACACAACGGATCTGGTGTAATAAAGTGCCAATGCTCAACAGTTAGAGCTCAAATTTTGATACATCAATCAAAAGACAAAGGAAATTAGTAAGGAAATGGCAAACCTACCAGGCATGTCCATATTACTTATTAGATTAATTTTAAAGACAATGTTGTGAGAGTAAAGTCAACAAGACTCACTTGGCCTACTTTCATGCCATCTTGGAAACTGGAGCGGAAAATATGAATTGGGAATGTACAAAGAAAGTTCATTAGTTTTCCAGAGAGCATTAAAACAAAGCCATTTGCACTAAGATGACACGGTGACCCTTTAGAAAAAAGTCCCTTCTGAACTTAGAAAAGTCATGCAACAGTTGTAAGGGATGTTTCTAAAAGCGATGTTTTTTTAAAATCTTGCATAAGTGAAAGTGTTATCTTCTCAACATTTCCATAACTCTCTTTTTATAGTGCCAATACAAACACTTTTTACTAGGAAAAGCATATCACAATGATGAAAGAGTAAAATTGATTGGCCCAGCTCAACTGTGTCAAATATTTACATTCAAAATGTTGACATTACAATTTTATGTCACAAATGTGGATCACTGTACAATTATTTTTCATATCATGCAAGGACTGCTCAATCAAATCCTTTTACGGAAATGAGTAGATGAGCTTAGAAAAGAGACCACATTTGTATAGCATGACCTGCAGCACTATGTAAGCAATATATAGTATGAATTCTATCACAGCACTAAACATGCCACAACTCTGAACAAATTGACATGGCTTGAACAAAACAATGTTCAAGCCAAGGCAATATGTAACTGTCATTCATGACTGACAGTAAAACATTTAGTTAGTAATAGGAACATTAATTGATTTACGATAACTGTAAATATATATTGTAAATATACATATTATATAAATAAAGAGAACCAGAAAGCCCAACGGCTTAGTGATTCCTTGCCAAATGGGAAGGCTTTATTGCAATGGGATTTACCCTTCAAACTTATCTTTCTTGACTACATCATTTTACGATGTTTTAACAATTTGACCTCTGCTGACCTCACATAACCTTTGAACCCCATCAAATATAACAAAAAAGAAAAACGCAAGTGTCTTGAAAGGGTTTCAACTCCAATGGATCTTAGATCTTGAAAGTTCTTGGGAAATTTTGCTTTTTGACCTCTTGTGACCACTGATGACTATCTTGGGAATTCTTGGGAAATTTTGCTTTTTGACCTCTGGTAACCCCAGATGACGATCTTGGGAATTCTGAGAAATTTTGCTTTTTGACATCTGGTGACCCCATACAACAATCTTGGGGATTCTTGGAAAATTTTGCTTTTTGTCCCTTAGTGACCTCAGATGATGATCTTGGGAATTCTTGGGAAATATGCTTTTTGACCTCTGGGGTGGGATTCACTAACATTTGCGTAAGTTCTTGCGTAAGTCAAAATACTTACAAACTGCATAAGAACTTTCTTAAGTGGCATTCACGAAAACAACTTACGCAGTTCGTACAGATACGCTGCGTAACTGCTATACATGCACATGAGCCAATCGTGTGTGCGGTTGAATCTTGCTTTGATACATTTTAAGCCAATCACATTACCTGTTATTGGTGAAAGGACGCGCACGGTCTTCTGTGGCTACACGCGTGGTCCTACGCTCTACACAACTATGCAAAACGCGTGCTTCTGTATATGTTACTATGGCTATTTTGTACTTATGACAACTCTGAAGCTTGCGTAAAGTTATGCAAAATATTTACTTTTCTCTTCATGAATACCGACTAAGGAAGATATGCATCATTAAGTCTGACTGACGCAAGTTTTTGTGCGTAAGTATTCTTTGTGAATCCGGCCCCTGGTGACCCCAGATGATGATCCTGGAAATTCTTAGGAAATATGCTTTTTCACCTCTGGTGACCCCAGATAACCTTTGACCTCCACCAAAAACAACAGCGTTCTTCCTTACATCACAACAAATTTATATACCAAATATGAAAAGCGTCCTTCATTCCTATCTTGAGATATTGTGATTACAGGCTTTTTTGTTTTTTAGCTCCAGTGACCTTAAATGTCCTTTGACTTCCACCAAAAACAATAGGGTTCTTCCTCACATGACAAATTTATATAAATTTTATATATCAAATATGAAAACTATCTGTCATTGCTATCTTGAGACATCATGATTACAAGCCATTTACAAGGTTTTCGCAGTTTAACCTCTGGTGACCTCAGACGACCTTTGACCTCTACCAAAAACAATACCATTCTTCCTCTCAACATGAAAAATCTATATCGTCCATTCCTATCTTGACATAGAGCAATTACAAGGTTTTCGGTCTTTCACCTCTGGTGACCTCAAATGACCTTTGACCTCCACCAAAAACAATAGCGTTCTTTCTCTCAACATGACAAATCTATATCCCAAACACAAAAAGTGTCGGTCATTCCTACCTTGAGATATCGTGATTACAAGCAGCGTCACATCCTCACACGCACACATACATACACACCTAGGCTTTTTTTTTCGCACACTTACCGAGGACTTCATTGTTATCTCCTATGTGTTTGCTTCCTTAACCCTAACTTTAACAATAGACTGTCTATTGTTGAAACTTACGAGGACTTGAGAAATCTACTGAATTTCCTTCTGAGGACCTGAAATCCATTGTTTGGGTCCTCAGTCTGACAGTCAAACAAATGCACACACACGAAATCACCATCGCATAAATTCCTTGCCTACCTACGGCAAGGAATCAAAAACTGTCAGCATTTAGTAACTTTTGCAAATGGGAGTCAGGAAGTTTCCCTCTGGGTTTTCTTTAATGCACGTTTTTGTACTTGTGTCTTCAATCGTACTCTCAGATATTCTA
Organism: Holothuria leucospilota; assembly: GCA_029531755.1. Taxonomy (NCBI): domain Eukaryota; kingdom Metazoa; phylum Echinodermata; class Holothuroidea; order Aspidochirotida; family Holothuriidae; genus Holothuria; species Holothuria leucospilota. The sequence goes on along the minus strand of CM055981.1, from coordinate 18,047,099 downwards.
GAATGCTCAGAGATACAAGACATACACTTTCACACAATAGGCTTCATCAAGCCCAATATTTTTGGAGTCGGGTAACCGCAACCTTAGAAGTCGCAATACTCTTCAAAGTTTTGACTCATACAATTACATCATAAATGCCAGAGGTATATATACAGCACCATCTACAGTGTCAAGTATTGTAGCCAAGCAATGAATATTAATATACCAATTGGTCTACTCTAAAGGCTTTTCAATGGCAATTAAAGATTCTGAATTACAGATGTCTGAAAACCTTAGTAGCTGGATGATGAAGAGAAATACAGTGATGAAGTTAGTTAGTTAGATAACATTTAACGACACACCAACACGAATGTATTATATAGTGTCAACTAGATAAATTCGTTTCAAGTCCTCCCCTTTAGTCGCCTCTTACGACAGGCGGGGAATACCGTGGGCATATTCTACAACCCCCAGCCCACAGGGGGCAATACAGTGATGAAATGACAAAAATGACTATACACATAGTAACCAGTTTTGTTAAAGTTATATCATTACAACTCCCACAGTTGCACCAATTCAAACAAGGATCTTTGTGCATACATATGTGACAGTATTGCAAATATCTCTGGAGTTGTGACTCAAAGGGAAGTAAAATAACCACTTGACTCCAAACTAGGAGTTGCAATTTTAAAGAAAAGTGGGGTAGCACCCCACCAAATACCAGTTGAAAACATACATAGAAACTAGTGTTACTACTGTGTAAAGTGTACAAGTTCCATAGCAGGAGGTCTCGTGTAAAAAATACAAGTTTACATAATTCACGGACAAGATAAACTGATGGTCTAACCTATTTTAAGTTACCTACTTAAATTGCATTGTTATGTACTACTAATGCATAGTGGAGGTACTGTACTATGTAGTGTGAGTACACAGTCTGTACTAAAACTATGTGAATCTTTGTTCACCTCTTTCCCAGATGTCAGAAAGTGCTGTGTACATTTTTATATAGCTTGAAGATGTAGAGAAGAATGAACTGCAAATAAGAAGGAAGGGTTTCACTATGGAAATCCATAACAATGGGGATTTCAACGAGTATGTCGTTTAACGACTTGAAGTTACTGCTTTCATCAAAAGTTACTCTGACTTCTTCAGTGTAGCAAATTGTGCAGCAACTTACAAGGACAAGACAACACCAACAGAAAACATTCTTGCACAGAGGAAACAGGTGCACACGATGGGGGATTTCCCTTATATGCCCCATTCTCATTAATCCTACGCAATGAGAAAGACCATGGGGCTGGGGATAAAATATTGTGTTTGAGATGAAGAATATCTGAGTATGCTACTCTCCCTACTGGAGAGTACACAGGGTGATCATACTGGAACTGTTAGGAATGAGGACTCCCTGAGGAAAAGGGGTGCATCAGCAGGCCTACTTAGGCTGGTAGTGGTTAGTTTGAGCTAGGAGCAGTTGACCGAATGTTTGTGTCTGAAGTAGCCCCTGTCACTACAACTACCAATCACAGTAGCAGTGATGTTGACTCAGCACTTCGTGGTTCTGCAGTTTTATCATCACTTCAATAAGAATACAAAACATAATTTTTTGGACCTCTTTCCCTCTGTCAGAGCGTAGTTTTAATGGTGTAAAAATTATATTTGAGCAAAAATTTTTCTCACTTATTACACTTTCAAAAGCATTCATGGGTCTTTGACCCTCTCCCTCCAAACATTTGTTTAAAACAAATGTTTGGAGCAAAATTTGCTTTTGTAAAAATGATGAAAATAATGGATGACTTTTTATGTCATCCAGGAAGCTAACCTAAATTTCATCCTAACCATGCAAAATTATTGGCAAAAACATTTAAGCAAAACAGAACAGGAGGGCTTCTCCTTTGTAAGTTTTTTCTAGTTTTGTCATGATATTTAAGTCTTTAATGCTGACTAGCATGCTGTAGTTACTACATCAATGTAGCCAACCAACTAATGTCACATGAACAAACATCATCTCTCCTTCTCTCAAACATTATGAAACGAGTCTTGACCAAGTTTGAAGCATTACCAAACCACTTGTCAGATAAAAATGGGTAAACCATTACAGACTGCACTGAATACATTGCCCTTGCATAGTCACTTACCTTATGGTACCTGCTTCCCTTTTTCTTAAGTGGCAATGGGTCTTCTGGTGTTACATTATAATCTGTAAGGAAAAAACTGGTATATAAAAGCAAAATATGAAAAGGTGCCAATTTCTCTAAAAGAAGGAAAATGTCAAGTTGAGAAATATGTTAGCATCTTGTCATGACACAGGACCACGCATGACAGACCCATTATGTAGAGGTCTGATGGTCAAGAGGTTGGTCATGTTAAGTCTTGTTGTCTCCTCGGGGACGTAGCTCCTTTGGGGAGCAGAACTTCTTTGGGAGTAATGTTTGGTTTCTCTGATTTTGCCCAGAGAGTCAAGGGGACTTTCAAAAAAGTATGTTAGCATCTCCTTAAATGAAATGTATACCTCTTTCATCAAACAAAAGATTTCAGGTGAATTAAACCTGACCGCTACTAACTGTCATAACAACACATTCTATCTGAAGGCAACAGCCATTCTCCTACACAAGATGATTATTAAAGAAAAGAAAGGTTAAATGGAAATATTGCATTTACAATGCACCAACATGACATACAATAAAAGTAAGTAAAATCATGATTAAACCATTCAGTCTCACCAATAAACTCAAGCAATAGCTTTAAGTAACTGCTCAAAATATTATGCACTGTAAGAGTTATGGGTGTTGTATCATTTGAAATTTTGGAAGTTTGGGCCAAAAATTTATTCCTGAGGTTTAAGTAACTGAAATTCTTTTTATGAGAACCTTATTTCTTGAAAATAAAGCTACCAAGTTGCCTTATTTTAAATTACCTATCAATCAGTGTCAAAAAATCATCATTTTAAGATATTACCAAAAAGCCAAAAGGCTTAGTGATTTCTTGACATATGATATATTGTTACAAACATTAATCACCCAAAATGACAAGCATGAGATACTTCACAGAAATTCTACTTGAGTTATTATGTTTATAAGGTCAAAACCTTTTGAAATCTTGTCACCCAAAATGACCTTTCACCTCCACTTAAAACAATAGGGATCACCAGTATCCTATACGGCCATCTACATGCTAAATATGAACAATCCGCATGCCAAGTACGGAATCCGTCAGTTATCCTCCTTAAAATATCACATATAGGTTTTGACCTTTTGTGACCCCAAATGACCTTTGACCTCCATGAAAAATGATAGGGATCATCTACTCAATATGATCAATCCACACAGGAAGTATGAGATCCCTCACAGTTTATCCTTCTTAAGATATTGTGTTTACAAGCAATTTCCAAGTATTTACCATCTGACCTCTGGTGACACCAAATGACCTTTGACCTTCACCACAAACAATAGGGATCTACCCAATATGGGTAATCCACATGCTAAGTGTAAGATTCCTTACAGTTATCCTTCTTGAGATATCGTGTTTAAAAGGTTTTAACCTTTTGACCTTTGGTGACTCTAAATGACATTTGACCTCCCAAAAACAATAGGGATCATCTACTCAATATGGGCATTCCACACGCAAAGTATGAGATCCCTCAGTTTCCCCTCTGGAGATATCGTGTTTACATGCAAAGCGTCACACACAAACAGATACACCCACACACGACATCAGCATCACATACATTTCTTCAGCCTTCGACAAGGAATAAAAAATTTTCTGTACCACAAATTCAATATTTCTCCTTAAGATAAATCTAGGATGCCTGCTCGTTGAAAGGTCACAAAAGGTAAGAAGTGCATCTACATGAAGCACTCCACTTTGTGTTTTTTTTTCAAGGAACATAACTAATCATCCTACCAACACAAAAAAAAAAACAAAAAAAACTAAAGCTACTGATTCTTAGAAAGATTACATACAGAAAGGTTGCCAGCATATTTTGAAGGACATTTTCATGGCTTTTCCCTGTAATGAAATGTACTTCCTGCACTAATTGCTAGTCATTTGGGAAAGTTTGTTAGATTTTCTATGATCTGAACAATAAAGAAAGAGGTCATTTAGCCATCACACTTAGCAATTTCTGATCACTGCCAATGTGAGGGTAGGTTTTTACCTTGCCCAATGGTTTTGCAAGGAAATTTTTTTCTAAGAGCATATCTAAGTGGTAATTGAAAAGGAATGATGAAAGGAAATACCAGTTATGTCTGACAATATTGTTCACATCAGAAGAGTGAAAAACCACATTAACTTACATAATATGGAATCGATATACTTCATCACATGATATATTTCAAAACTTTTAAGGGCTCCAGCATCCATTTGAACCTAAACAGGAAGTATGGCCTAGGAATGACCTCTGATATAGAAAAATTTAATAACAGAATAAACAATATAAAATATTTCCAAAGAAAGAAATTTACTGGTTGGAAACTGGAACTATTACTCCATTACAAAAAAACTGATCAGAAGTGACAATGCCTCTCAGAGCCCATGGTCAGCAGATGAACAGTGTCCTATTTTACTCCTACAGTATTTAATACTCCAGTAATAACATCCTTATCTGCACCATGCTACACCTGAGTGAACTTCCTCTAACCCGACATGTTAAGGAATACATGTGATGGGGATAAACAATATTTACATCTTATGTGATTCTCATGAAGACTTGCTGAGATGAAAACAGAGAAGTGAAAAAAAAAACACAAAACAAAATCAAAAACTTGGTATGGGCTTGCCCTTGATGCCCTCTTCTTCTACCATCAAAATTGTGTTTTGTCATCATACATCTAACAACAGTTAAAGTGACAGGCAAACATGAGCTTGGATCATGGGGGAACGGGGAAGGACGCGTCCCCCTCACTTTTTGGAAGGGGGACATCTCTAATAAGTCCCCCCACTTTTTCAAAAATGATGACATTTAAAACTGTGATGAATAATAATATCAAATAGGTTATGAATTGACACTACATTTAAGAGCTAAATTGTGCCCAAATATGGCACAATTTGCCATTACGACACCTTCTAATTTCCTCCCCGAGGACAGGGATGCAAATGGTGAGAAGTCCCCCCCTCTCCCACCTTTGGAGAAGGGTCCATGCCCTTGTAGGCAAAGCACATTTTACATAGATTACTGACTATGTAGTTTCCCCTTTGTGAAAACCAAACTCTACAGTCTCCCTCTTAGGGTAAACCAAAATGGATACTAAAATAACAGAACAGCTGCACGCCTTGTAATTATACATGCACAGGACAGTAGATAAAACTGTGATACAGTAAATGGCTGATTGTAAAACATGTCTAACGAACAAGGGGATGCCATAGACTGCAGAGTTGTTTTATTCGAGGGTGGATTTACAGTGGGTGGACCCTAGGTCAGTAGATATGTGGGCCCCTGGATAATTTTTATTTATAAGTTCATTTGAAATTTTCTTCACTTTTGACTTCCATAATATTGTGACTATAACACAGAATACATTACATGTACTGTAACAATGTTCAAACATCAAGAAATGCCTGTCTCCAGATTGTGAATATATTCAGATATTTGAAAACATGATGTGTTAGTCAATAATTGTACTAATGATTGTTACAAATAATGTTGTGCTCATTTAAGACCTATTAGGGTGTGGGACCCTCCAAGCATAGGAACCTCGCCCCCCCCCCCCCCCCCCCGCTAAATACACTACTGGTGTTAGTAAAAAACCTCTACGGATAAGTAAGGAAGGCAAAAACCTCTAAAGATAAGTAAGGAAGGCATGAAAAACAGTTTAACAAACATTTTACCACTCCATTTCAAATGATTTTGCTGTCATATAAGAAGATTTTTTAGCTCTTTCAAGTCTTGCCAACTCCCACCAATTATTTTATAAAAGAGATACAAGACTTTTGTTTCTAGCGATAATATTGATAATTCTCTTTTCTTATCTAATGAAATAAATTTCAAAAAATTGATTCATTTTTTGTTTCCTTTCATCCACCAAACCTATAAATTGAATGAGATCAGCATGACGACTCACTATCAAATCTGATGTGTTGATTCTCTGAGTAATTGTATGGCTGAAACTGAGTTTGATTCACCCTTGAAAAGTCTGGAATTTTGTCGGCAAGTTCTTTCTTTGTCCTCTTGTTTGGGTTGGTTTCTTTTGATGTATGTGAGTCTTCTCTTGATGTCTTTCTTTTCTGAAATTAAACAAAAGTTACATATGACCTTGATATTAACGGAGGTTTAGACTTTAAACAAACAGCAAGGCACAAACTGGAGTTTTGATATGTAAAGAGAAATTAGTTGTAACCTTTCTGCTGAATTTTTTATTCAGTTCATAAAGTACAGTCCTTACGGTATACATAGATGAAGTTACTACCTTTGTAACCCACAAGAAAATTTACAGAAAAACAAAGCTATTGGTTACTGTCATGTTTTATATCACCTCTACTGACTTCAAGCCCACTCTGGGTCAGAAAGGTAACTTAAACTGCTATTCTGAGAACCACACATAGGAAAAGGAATGCAAATCTACCAGAATGCTCTTGTTGAATTTTTTTAACATATCAAACATAAGTCCGGCTTAAGCCCTTCCTTTTTAAAACTCAGTGATAAATCTAATCATTGATCAAAGTACGTATCAACCAAAATTAAGTACCTTAGACAAACATCCCAAGCTAATGCTGCTTTGTTTTATGCAAAATATAAGTCCTACGATTAATAAAATCAACAATTTACAATTCCACTTCTTCCAAATTTCGTGATTTTTGTTAAATAATGATAAGAAACCTCAATTACCTTTGAGCTACTTACTGACCCAAAGCAGGCTTTAAGCAAGCAGAGGTGATAGCATGATGGACATTACCCAATAGCTTTGTTTCTCTTTAAATTTTCTTTTAGGTTACTTATTAATGATTAAGATTTAAATATCAAGGCAAAATCAAAGTAACCCACTGCATTGTTCCAACATGCTTTACAATTTTTTCTTCTCAGAGTGTCCATTCTTATGAAACCTTTATAGATTTCTAACAAAACCTTGTTTTACAAATAATTTCTCATACCTTGACCACTCTGTCACTAATGGTAATTGTTCTTTTAGAAGAAAGTAAAACATATTTAACTTTTACTGCATCCTTACAAGATACCAGGGAAGTGTCATAAACAATTATTCTGAATATTTACCATCACTTCAAAATTGAAAAAAATTCTTCCCACAATTTTTCTAGTACATGTGAAGTAAAAGGCAAATTTACATACCTACATTTCAAATATCCATACAGAGCGCTAGCATTACTATAATTACGCAGTGTAACAGTGAACCCTACTATATCTCTTAATGATAAAATCCAGAAACCTTTTTTGGACTTTGTCTTTATGTCAATTCCAGGGAATATTTTTGGATGGTACCATATGGAAGAAAATAACATGCCACATAGTTTGCTTATGAAATAAAACTACTTACATTCCACCTCCCCCAAAAAGAAGGGGAAAAAAGTAACCTTAGCAACCAAACCTGAACTACCCTTACATCTATGCAGTGGGTGTACTTGTTGGAAATGTTCTCTAGTGCTTTTCAAAGAATTCAAGGCCATAAAAGATAATTATTGAACTGTACAAAGAAGCCATCAGTATAACCTACATCTAGAGTCAGAAAACTTATATTGAAATACACTGACTTAAACTCTTCTCATTAGTGTCATGGAGTACTCAGTCAAATATTTTAATACAGTGACTACAATCTACTTCAGGGACCATCAAGCCACTTGTCTGCTAATAAACCTCACGCATATGATGTCACTGTGCAGAAAGTGCACTCTCAGTTGGAGGCAAGTGCGTATCATTGAAGTTCCATAAACAAATGCAGACAGCTGATTTGTGGACCAATCGGATTCACACGTAAGTCTACTATAGGCACATGCAAAGTCTGTGTTGTGCGCACAGTGTGCTTCATTGTTTTGCCTCCAAAATGAGGTCACATTACATCACGTGATGTCAATGCATGAGGTTTATTACATGGGGTTAAGTGGAGGGAGCTGGGGGGTGGTGGGAAGGGAGCACCCAAGACACAGATTTAAGACCATTCCAATACAATATCAGCTTTAAGTTTCTAAGAAGTTTCCATTTAAAACTTGGAACCTTTTACATTAAGAGGGCCTCCTCTTTAAATGAGCAAACCATAATTGCTATTAGACAACTAATCCATCTTTCCTTGTATTATCTGGGGTTCAAATCTTGTATCAAGGCTACTGTGCTGGTCAGTTTTGTGGTGCATGCATTCATCATCACTACTTCAAAGAAACTAATTTTACCATCATGCACTATTGTTTGTTCCTACTCCCAATCGCTGGTTACATTTAAAGCCCGCACACCAAATATCTCAAAGTATTTACTCAAGAAAGTACATTCCACTATTCAGTCATTGTAATTAAGTATTGCAGGTACTTGATATACCAGCTCATGAAATTTTATGGACTTGTGAAGGTTCTTATTATGAAGGATATTTTACAGCTTTGTCTGTTTGAATTATTTAATGCAGTACTGAGTTTTACATTAATACCTCTTCTAACTGTAAGTGTGTCCACATACACTACATTTTATAAATCTTATAAAGCAACTTAATGAAATGCTGCAGACTGTCATTAAAATTTAAAAACCAGCTCTCAAACTCTGAAAGATAACCAAAACATCTGATGAATATTTATGAACATTACTTACTGACATTAATAAAGCTACCTTATGTTAATGGTGAAATTGTTTTGCTTCTAAACCCACTTCTTTCTTAAATTTGTTCACATCAAAAGCCTAATGAAGATGGTATACTTGAAAGTAAAACTATGCAAGTTCTGTGAGTTCCTTGTAAAACTGAAAGTTGTTTCACATCACTGTTAAATCTCAAACACTGCAGGTGTCTTTGTTCCTGTAACTTAGTATTACTTTCAATCTTGATTCCATGTATTGAGAATCAATCTCCACGTACCTACATTTAAGTATATTTTTACTTTACAAGAAAACACAGCCTGCATAGCAGAAAGATTTTTTCAGGGCATAACTTAATGGATGACTAAGAGTAACTTTCACTTTTAATACCCTCCTCACAAGATATGTGCTGTAATGTACTCTGATTTATATTTACAGTTTCAGTGGTATATTCAGAGGTAACTGAGAAATAAAAAAGATATTCAAAGATTTGTTTGTAAAGGATTGGAATGCAATACCACTGCAATTTCAAGAAGCCAGCTTAATTAACAAATTTAAATGTTTGTTAAACAGTATTTAATGCTTTTATCATAGTTATATCATTTTTGATTACATAAGTTTGTGGCCACACCTCTCCTTTTTCAATTACACACATGCTTCAGCTCTCCCAGTCTTACATATTGTGAGTACTACAAATTTTGGCTAATGCCCTCCTATTAAATTAATTTTTACTTACTTTCCAACCTGTAATTTTCTTAAGCTTATTCTCGCCATTGCTTTAACTGTATATGAACTTTTATCCTTCATAAGAACCATTTTTTTTAACTTCATATCTCTTTCCAATACTACCTTTAACTAAACTTCATATTCTAGTTTGACATTTCTATTTAACTGTATTGAGGGTTTCATCCTGATACACTTAATAGAACAAACAAATCCCCCTCTGTAAAGTTGCAATTAATAATAAAAACAACATACCATTGCCCTCAGTGGCACAGCCTCCCTTTCCTGTGACTTTTTTGGCTTTGCTGATTTTTCTGTCACTTTTGGAAGAATTTCTTCAGACTTTTTAGCATCTTGCTGAGGTGGCACTGTTGGCTTAGGTGACTGTTTCATTTTCCATACATATGGTGAGTTTATGACTCTGCGCTATTATAAAGATCAGAACAAACATGTAACAAACTTTTCTGATGCTTTATTTCATAATTGCACTTTTTCACATTATTGTATATTTTTCTCAGTCAAAACATATTCATGCAGACATTCTTGATTGGTTGCATATGTGGGTTTGTTTAAGCCTGTTGAATAAGAACAAGTGTGCAGAAGCAATTTGTGGAAATGCAACATGTGAGCCAAACCTACTTGTAAATTGTACCAAATCACAAAGAAATCAACCAAAGATAAAGAGACTGGTGCATAAATGAATGGATGACATAATCTTAAAGGTTTCCAATATTTCATCCAACCCAAATTTCCTACTTTTTCCTTGTTGCTTCATTCATAAAGTTTCAAAATTGCAGGAAAATTATTTCCACTCATTCCCAATTATACAAATCCTCACTCACTACACTGTCTAGATATACTGTTTAGACACTATAAAACATATGAAAATTGACCTAGATTTGAGCACTTTTTTTAAAGGAAGCGTTTAAGCAAAAAATTAACTTTCATATGTAAAAGAGAAACTAAATCTATGCAATTTGGTGAAAATTCCATTCAGACTGGACATGTAGTACTCGAGATATCAGCAAATGAAGTTACTACATTTGTGACCCAAAGTGAGCTTGAGGCAAGCAGGGGTTATATCACTTCCTCATATTGATGAGAAACATTTCGTTGTCTTTGTTTTTTCAGTCTGTTATGTTGACCTTGAAGTTAACAGGGATAGGACCTCCCCATGGGGAATGTGGAGTTTGTAAAATTTTCATGCCTCTCATGCAATCACATTCTGATAACATGGGGTTGTGGGGCAGAAAATTGGTTGTAAACATTAAAGAAAAACAAAAGACTGCTCATTAATGTGAGACTATAATGCCATATGTGCTTGCTTCAAGTTCACTTTGTCTTGAAAATGTGACAACTTTAACTGCTAACATCTTGCAAGCCACACATCGTGTTTCAATGCAAATTTCACCAGAATGCTTAGCATAAGTACCTATCAAAACTTGATTTGAGCTTAGACCCTTCTTTTAATAAATTCCATTATTTTTCCCTGACAAGATAATAGGACACTTTTTCCTATTTTCCAGGATGGCTGGAAGCCTTCATTAAATAAAATGTTTAAATGAATGGCTACATTGTTCGGTAGGCTTGAGCAACTCCAACATTTCTGGGGGTCAGGTACCCACAGCCCTACTAGTTGTGACTCTGAAGGATTTGCAACTCCTACAAAGATGTCTTAACTGACACAAGAACATGATACCTAAGCAGCCATGAACTGAATTGTTGTGGCTACCTGAAGGGAAAACTTATGACTGAGTGGAGAAAATTATTAAAAGAACCAACTGTGTCACAACATCTTATTAATACAAATGTTAACTCCAAGTATGAATTTTGGACATGTTTTGGACAGTGCTGAAAATTACCCTGGAGTCCCAATTCCAGGGAAAGTTGTTACTTGACTCCTGTTCAGGAGACACCCAAGCCTAATGTTCATACATACATACATATTTTAAACTTTCTGGTTTAAGGAAAGACTTCACCATGTACTGGGAGTGACTGATATTCAACAGTGATACAATACCAAAACTTCTTCTTAAAACTGAAACTTGCATTTCAATCCGTAATTTGCTGAAAACAGAAGAAACAACTCACAATTGGAGAAGATACATCCCCTATCGTAATTTTATCAGCATTCAGTATGCTAGGATCTACTTGAGATGGTTTCCCTGGAGTAGCAGAAGATTTGGTAGTGGTTGGAAGATACTGTTACATGAGAAAAGGAATGCTGACATTAAAAGTCATTCATTACACAACACTTTACAAGATAAACTTTCATACAGAAGACAACCATTATCAAAGCATAAACACTGCAGGCCCAGAATTTGATGCTATTTACTTACAAAATAGGAAAGGATTTCAACAATTGTGAGAAGAAGCAAAACAAACCTGCATTACTCAGCTCATAAAAGATACACAGAATTTAAGCAGGTACACATTTTATGCACTTGTGGTTTCCATCAATTGCAAAATTGGTAGCCTCCCTTTTTATTGCTGTGAGGCCATGCATGTTAGTCTGTTTATCAGTTAATCATTAACGCATGCACAGAACCTTCTTCTAAAACAAATATTTTACTGGTTAAAACTATTTTGCATTGTGATATTACTCATAACTCAAAGTGAGAATATATAGCATCAACAAGCTGAGACACTTACCATTTGAAATGGATTGTACAAGGAGGCATTTATTCTAGCTACTTTATCTGCTTTTGATGACAATTTACTGGATTCTTCCAAACCTGGTGCAATTCCAGTTCCTAAAATGGGAACCCTAGGCTCAGCCATCTGCAGAGTAGGTTTTGTGGACTGCAAAGGTTCTATTAAATAAAAGAATGTAAGAGACAGCACAATAAAACAGGATGAAAAATCATTACTGCCTTTTTGGAAGTACTGCATTATTATAAAGGCTCCCTCACTTTTGAGATGAAGAAATTCAAGACTTTTGAGGTATTTTCATGACCAAGATGGGAAGTTTTCATCACCAATGTACTTTTACATTTGTTAAGAATGTATTTTCCATGATCTTGTATACACATAACATTTTACTCAATGCTGAAACAATTGCTGGGGTTCTTTGCAACCACCATATGTTATCAGAATTTTACTATCTTTCTCCATGTACAGTTTTACAGTGACAAGCATTATGAATTGTGAACACATGTAACATCATGCTCCAAAGGTTAGGAAGTGTACGATAATCAGTTACCCGCACCCTATGGCATTTTTCCAGACCAATCACCCCAAATTCCAGCACTTTCAATAATTTTCAAAAATTCAACCTGTTTTTAGGTTTTCCTGTTTCTTCACTCCATGGTAACCCTGGTAATAACTAAGGGTGTGGAAATAACATAATTTGAATGTAGGGGATCCAAATCTTTCCTGACCCTCCTGCTGGTAAACCATGCTTTCTTCACAGGCTTCCTTTGCAAAAGTGCAAATTTGATCAAACTGGATATATTTTACAATGGTATCAGTGTAATACAGAACATTCTACAAAAGATGACCGAGAGATATCTCACCAATTGATTGAAGAGTAGAGTGATCTGTTGAAGTGAGGTCATGGGGACAATGGAGAATGCTTTCCAATATGTCAATCACCCTTGATGAGAATGTGACCTCCTCTGAAGGAACCTTGGATGTCTCAGTCACTTTCTTCACCTGCTGATTAAAAAGAAATGCATTCCATATGAAAAGAAATCTACATTTTTTTTTACTTTGATTTCCTTTTTTACATGATGCTTTGCACTAGTGTTAGGTCTCAAAATCCTTAGCAAGCATAGTATTCCTGGTCAACAATAACCTGTCCCAGATAGAACCCCTTCTCCCAAATGATGAGGTATCTCCTCATAGGTACCAATACAACCCTTAGGGGATAAAAGACAATTCAGATAAAACATTCTGCCCAGGAATGTAACAAAATGAACAAGAAAATCACAAATCACTGGGCTCAATGGAGAACAGCCAAACTGGGTTTGAGGAAAGGGCATTGACATCAACTTTTGCTATCACTTTGATGACTTTTTGAGGGGCATGATTATGGGCAACTTTTACAGGAATGATGGCTTTTGCCAGTGTGTCAAGCCCCAACTCAAGCAATCCTTGGCCACAAGTCCAACACCTGTCCAACTGCCCACCATGCTCTATGTTAAAGGTAAATGGACAGCAAATTAACCTCAACAAATAATCATGACAGCTGGCCTTGAAATATGCATTACCTCCACAACACTTAGCAACCACTAATTCTGCATTACAACCTTCAAGTCAAAAAGTTGATCAATTCAACATTCTTGTTCAAAGCTTGAACAATTTATGTTAAGGAAGTAAGATTATGTAGATAAATTGTACTGTTGGATAAAAACCTCTAGCTTAGTTGACAAATTTGACTTGCCAGAGGCCAATCCAACAACATTCACAGGGAGGGGGGTTGGGAGTTGGGGGTTAGCAGTTTATGCTGTCCCAAAAAAGGGCCACCCTGAAGTACCAAAGCCAACCTTATCCCTACCATAGATGGGGCTGAATGTACAAACTTTGGTGTTCAAAATGCCCCACATTGCAGAAAATTGCACTCTAAAACTATAATTTGTCAATACAATTCTGTGTCAACCATCCCTAAGGTGTTCCTGCAGGAAACCATGTGGCATCCAAACGGCTGCTTTTGACTCCTCTGTTAACACAGGGCTGCAATCTGGTTTTAGGCAATGCTACATGACTGGTCAGCATAATATCAGGAAAGTCATTTAAAGGAACAATAAAGTCGATGGCTTTTGACCAAATAAATTACCTTTACTTCAGGTTCCCCTTGGTAATTCCTTGCTTGCATGACAAGTCGATGTAATTCTGGTAAGTTCTGCATGACTAAAGGTGGAATTGGATTACAGCAAGCTAAGATACCTGAAGTTTCTCTGGAGGGATCAAAAGTTGTTTAAAATCATTAAATGATGACATAGAGACAAGGAAAATAACAATCATTTATGAAGTTAGAGTATCAATACATAGAGTTAGAGTTAGATGAGATTTTACGGCTCAGTTTCTAACCAATTGGTTTAAGTCAAGCCAGCCACAGCCTTTCTTCCAGTTGTGGCTCAATACATAGGGCACAAGTAAAGTAATTATACACATAAATTCAATGCAGTGAGGTTACAATATCAATTCATTGATAAAGAGGAGAGTAATGAAACTCTTGAGTTCACAAAGGTGAGTTTAGACTATCAATATGAAGGACATTTGAAGGGAAATATAAAACAGTCACTATCTGGTGAGGATGAAGTACTGTATCTATTCAATGATTGGGAGAGTAATGTAAAAAAAGGTGATGTTGGAGTATCAATTAACAGAGCTTGAGAAGACCAGAAAGCCAAAAGGCTAAGTGATTCCTTGCCATATGGATATATTGTAACAAACATGAATCACACACATGACAAGCATGTGATCCCTCATGGTTATCCTACTTGAGATATCATGTAAGGTCAAAAGCTTTCGAAATCTTGTGACCCAAAATGACCTACATGCTAAATATAAACAATCCACTGGCCAAGAATGAGATCCCTCATAGTTACCCTCCTTTAAAATATGATGTTTACTAGGTTTTGACCTTTTGTGACCTCAAATGACCTGCACAAAAATAATAATGATCATCTTCTCAATATGGTCAATACACAAGTATGTGATCCCTCACAGTTACCCTTCTTGAGATACCATGTTTACAAGTTTTTTGACCTCTGGTGACCCCAAATGACCTTTGACCTCACAAAAATACTTACGATCATCCACTCAATATGGGCAATCCACATGATAAGTATAAGATCCCTCACAGTTACCCTTCTTGAGATACAGTGTTGACAAGGTTTTGACCTTTTTACCTCTGGTGACTCCAAATGACCTTTGACCTTCACCAAAAATTATAGGGATCATCTACTCATTATGGGCAATCCACATGCTACGTATGAGATCCCTCACAGTTGCCCTTCTTGAAATATCGTGTTTACAAGGTTCTGACCTTTTGACCTCTGGTGACCCCAAATGACCTTTGACCTCCACCAAAAACTGTAAGTATCATCTACTCATTACGGGCAATCCTCATGCTAAGTATGAGATCCCTCACTGTTACCCTCATTGAGATATAGTGTTTATAAAGTTTTGACCTTTTTACCTCTGGTGACCCCAAATGACCTTTGACTTCCACCAAAAACAATAGGGATCATCTACTCAATATGAGCAATCCACAGGCTAAGTATGAAATCCCTCACAGTTACAATCAATTTGTAAAATTAAGGTAGGTAACTGTAAATAGATCACACTTTGAAGAGAGTCATGCTGGGAAAATGCCCTTAGCTACTTTTAAACTTTACTCCATGCCATAGCAGGCATACAGCGGGTATCTTGGATTAAACCAAGTTCAATAGAGTATTGTGTCTGCATTCACCCATGAAGCCACTCAGGAAATGTCCAGTGACCAGCGCAATGGAAGCAGAGTGACAGCATTCTTCAATGAAGCTGAACACAATACACACTGTGGCTGTCAAGATTTCCTTTTTTATGCTTGAGTGATTCAACTTTGTCAATTGAGCTAGGGGCACTTTCCTCTCATGGTGAAGGCAGGCACACACTGGAAGAACTTCTGGGACCCAATGCAAATCACCCCAACTACTGGCAGAGGATGAGCTGGAGACAACTGAGGACACCTAATATGGAAAGTATCCCCTTGCAGTTGGATTGTAGGTTTAGAGTACACTGCCCTGACCCTGAGTGTGACTCCATTCACTCACTTTAGTTACCACGCTATACATGGGCTGTGATTTTGACTCTCTCATCCCACACCTGGTTTCACAATGCTTCTGCAATGGCCATCCAAAAAGAATGGGGTCACAGTCAGGTCAGTGACAGCTGCACACTGCCATAATCTAACTCAATTGTAATTGTTACTTCCCCTAACTCCACAAAGAATACTCAAAACATGTTTAATATGCTGGATCAGGCCATGAAGAAGACCAACTGTCACATCGCAGAGGGGTCAGGAACAAAATGTTGATGCACACTGCACTGACTTGATTGGTTTTCAGTGGCATCAAAGTCAGATTGCAGTCAGGTTGGTGCAGTGTGCGTAAGCATTCATGCAAACCATACATTAAGGTTTCTCTCGCTATCTGTGAGTCCATTCGAGACCCGACTTTTTTGCTAAACACTCGGGGTATCAAATTCATATCAGTCTTCCACTCGCAGTCTTCTCCTGTTCATTCTCCCGGTGCAAGTTTCATGACTCAGGCATTGCCAACTGTCTCAGTTATTATTCAGTGTGCCACACACTCACTGCAATGCACTATGGAAGTAAGCTGGGAAGCCTGCGGTGACCGTTGCGTTTTTCTTTATTTTTTTGTTCTCCAACAAGAAATGTCTGAAATCAATTGAGCTGGTTTGACTTAAAAGACAAGCAGTCATCACCCCAAAGAACATGTTTGGTGTGGGGGTACACAACAATTTGTCACAGTGCAGGCTAGCTATAGCCTTACCCTTGTAGCAGACTGTGCAGCAGATATCTCTTGATCAGCTATGTACATAGCAGACTTTACGACACATATTTCTTGATCAGAGTCTCAAAGCTATATGGTGTGAGTACAAGGTCTGCAGCAAATATACACTGTACAGCCAGCTCTACGGGTAGCTACTGTATGATCCAGTTTATAAAAGTATGTGTTTACTGCATGGAATGAATGCTGACCAAGGAAAGATCTGTTTACAATGTCACGGCCAGACCAGATGGCTTGATGGTGATGGAGAAGCTCCCCTTCAGTGAAGCTGTATAACTTGTGAGGTGTCAACTACCCGGGTTTGAAGTTTCAAACTGATGGAATTTTCAAAGGCCCCAGATTTCATCATGTACTGAAAGTTCACTCAGATGAAGAATGATACATTAACTGTCTCTGTGTTGTACATTGATGGAAGAGATGAAATTAAGTCACAAACAGGGAGCTGGTCAAGTCAAGAAGTTTGCAAACAAGATTGCACAACATTTTTCCACCTGAAAGGGCCTTCACATACAAAGAAGGATATTAACTAGAAAGTTAACTTCATAAAATAACTGATATGCATTCCACCACTTTCATATTTTTGACTTCCAATGGCCCCAGGAAATATTTCACCTCCAAAGTTCCAACAAACTTTCTTTTAGAGTAATATTCCATGAACCCCAAGCCAGCAATGAACCCAGAACAGAAGGGCTCAATTTTGAAGCCTTATACTAAAAGCCAGCTTACTTAATACTTATGTACAAGTAATCATGAACAAGGGCCTTTAAAGTTCCTTTTGCTGATGGAATATGAGTGACCTTTGAAATTTGAAAAGTTTAAATGGTCATTATCATCAAAATTTCCTGGCACCAAATATTATATGTACACCTATATGAATCTTTGAAATGTGATTTTGAATGAACACAATGACCCCTATAAAGACTTCCATAAGTTTTGGTACAAAACGTTGAACACATTTATTGAGTTTCATGTATATCCAACAGTCCTTGTAGATTTGACCTCACATGACCCCTGATGACCTCAAACTGACCTCCAAAATTTCTGGCACTTAATGTTGTCTACATCATATAAGTTTCACGTAAATAAAAAAATAATTACAAATTTGACCTCCAATGACCCCTGATGACCTCAATATGGCCTTAATATATTTTGGAGCCAGGTGGTTATTAAGTCCACCAAGTTTGGGTGCAATCCTAATTTAGGTTACAAAGTAATTAGAAATCAATGATTCTGACCTCAAGTGACCACCTGGTGTCCTCCAAATCACATTCACAATTATTGGGCACCAAATGGTGATTACACACAGAAGGTTTGCATTCCATTAGACTTTCAGTTTCAAAAGAATTCCAAATCAAAGATTTTCCCAAATCAAAGATTTTCCCGAATCAAAGATTTTCCCTGTACTGACCTCTAATGACCTAAAATGACCTTGTATCCATAATCAGTATATACCCTGGAAGATACTTATAGAACATTACGACCAACTTTCAAGAAGATACTGTGCTCCTTGAGGAGATACTTTCTTTTTAAATTTTCACATAATAGTCTCTATCGACCCCTACACGACGACCTGGGACCTCCACTTCCTGTTCAAAAGTCACCCCATACCCACTGATGATTGTATCCAAGTTTCATCACCATCCATCAAAAACAATGTTTGTGAGACCATTGAACAATTGCTGACAGACATGACAGATAGACAGCTAGAGTGACCACCAGTGGCTGATTGCAATAGCTCAAACAGGTATTATATAGCTCTGGTTTGAGCTTAAAAAAAAAACAGGCTGGTCTACTGCTTACTGTACATCAGGAATGAACATGCTAAACATAAGATCTGTTAAGGTTTCTCTTCATAAAATATTGCCTTTACAAGTAAGGGCTCACAATCATACACACAGGCATGTATACACTTGAAAACTCTGAAAATAAAATGTTTCACTTACTACCACTATTAACAAACTTATGGTAAGTAAAAAATTGTCTTCATATGGTCTGCTTTCACTAAACAGTTTTAGCTGCTTTTGGGAGATATTCCAAAAGCAAACATGCCCTGCATGCCTACACTATTTCAAGCTACAACAGCAAGGATGACTTACATATGTTCCAGCTGCTGCAGTTGAGAACTTTCACTAGCTTGAATAGTGGGTCCCTTTGGCTTCCACTAGCTTGCCACCAAGCACAACTACCCCCCTCCCCCAGCATCTGCCCATGATGGTAAAAAATTCCTTCACAGAGCCCCAAAGATGTTGTACTTAATATTTACAGGTTTTATTTCAGCTACAGCTGTTGGTCTAACACTGCTTTGTTGAAGCATGTTGTGTGTAGGCATAAAATAATGTAGTTCAGCTGTATCAGGGGCATCTGGGAGGTGTCACCACAACACTGCCCTTCTTGGCTGTGTGCATGCTAGCACTGTGCCATGGTACAAAATGCTTCTCTGTGACATACTAAATAACTGCCTTAAGCCAATGGTCTTGCCACTATGTAGACAAACTGTGTAAGTTTTCTGATGCATTAAAAAGTTTTGGCTCTAATGCCTGCGGATGTTGGTTTTTTGTAGTGCTCATTGAGCTGACCGAAAAACTTCATTTCCTGTGTGAGCTGCGCCTTTACAGAAATATGACAACCACACGTTAAATTAGTTCAAAACACAAGTTGGTACTGTAGTAACAAACAAACATATCAGAGCTTTGGAGGACCCTTGGCATTTGTTTCTACTTCTACATGAAGAAATTTTATTTCTACTGAACTAATAAGAGGTATTCAGAGCACACCTGTATTGTCTGAGGGATTTTTGAAATGTGACACGATATTTCAAAAGGTTTAGAGATGTTTGTATGGTATCTGAGACAATTTATGACAAAACATGAGGGTATGTAAAAAACACCTGGAGAAGCTTTGCTGGTACTAAGCACACCTTGCTGTCTTCTCTGGTTTCAATTTACTACTATTGTCTCTGAATTGGATATCTTTTTGCAAAGATATCAAGTGTTTGCATCTGAGGTAAACACCACAAGGCCCGGAGCTTCACCGTGTATGTGGTATTAGTCTGCATTTCAAACATTTTACAAGGATCTAATTATAATTCAGATTATGACTGCAAAAGTAACTTCAACTCTGTAAAATATATTTCTTTTACACTGTCTAAATTAAAAGAGCATTAAAACAAATTACTGAAAGAATAAAAAAGGTGACACAAACAAATGGGAATCTACAATAATCTTTACAAAGCCATGAAAGTAGCCATATCATCATACAGAAAGGAATGACTTTTCAAAACTTGTCAAAGGATGCAAAGAATCTTGCAGTTCATGAGAGTGATATAACACATACACTCCAAGTCATCTAATCTTTCAAGTGCATAAATATTGACAAGACAAAAAAAAATTGTTTGTCATATTTAAGATACATGCAATAATTACCACATAAAGCTCCTTGGGATTCAAATATTGTCCACAGCTCTTTTATATGCACAGTGGATGCTGATTTTCCTCTGCCTACTTTCAAAAAATTCAATCTTGCAAATTCTGAAAGATTTCTGTACTGTATTCATCCAATTCTGCATACATCTCATCATATTTCTCAAAATTCCTCAAACTCACTTTGGACCATTCGTTCATGCAGAGAATAAAAACCACCAAACTATCCTGGATTTGTAATTCTAGTATCGTTAATACAAATAAGTCCATCATCTACTCCTATGAGCATGAGAGATGGCTGTGATTAGTGGTTAGGACAAACTTTTATGGCAGACTGCTTTGAAGGCAAACAACTGGATGGCAGTGATGGTGCTACCATGTCTATAGTCATAGGTGGTTGGCACTAACACTACCAGTGGACTACTTAGCAGGCAACCAGATGGATGTCAACACATTGCTAAGATATCTGCAGTTATTTGTGGCTAGGATATTACTTGGCAGTCTGTTTTGCAAGCAAACATCTGGCTGGCAGCATTCTGCTTTGTAAGCACACATCTAACTGGCAGCCTTACTGTACAGTGCTACCATCTATTTTTAGTTTTTAGTTGGTAGTGGGTAGGATAGCCTAACAGCCTGCTCGGCAGAAAAATAAGTAAATAGTCACGAAAGCTAGCAGTACAGTCCTACCATGTTTATATACAGTCATAACAGGTTTGCACAAACTTTGCTGGTCACCCTGCTTGGCAGGTCAACAACTGTGTAGAAGCAATACAGTGCAGATACCTCTACAATTACTTGTGGTTTGGCAACTTCAGCATGCAGGCAGGAATTGGACAGGGGCATTACAGGGCCACCATCTGTGAAGTCAATATTTAGGAAAAAAGGTTGCTAGGAGCCTTCTAAGCTAGCATGCAGCTGAAAACCTGCAAGACAGTAAGACTATCTTTGAAACTGTTGTTACTTTGTTTAAACTTTGTACAGCCTTCTTAGCAGGCAAACAGTTGTACAGTAGCCATACAGTGTAACCATCTCTGCACCAGTAACAATTAAGACAAATGTTGCCAGCATCCTGAATACCAGGCAGTTGATCAGCAGCAGCACAGTCAAGCCTCACCTTTAACTTTTGTTGTTACTTACCCACTCACTTAACCACCACCCCTTCTTTGCTAACCATTTTTAAAGTCACTTACCAACATTCTTGTCGCACATACCCATACCTTCATTACGTGTGTTAACTCCACATAGAGATCATGAGATTGAGACCTAGTTAATAAAAAATGATCTTCCCCTTTTCTTCCTGTTGGGTATATAATTTGGACACAAAGGTAATACTAAGTGTCAACTCATGTGTTTTCACTTTCCCACAGACTTGCCCGCATATGCAACGTCACTTGATGCAAAAAAATTCAGTTAAAAGAGGTAAGTGGGTAATGCCCCAGTCACACTACAAAAAAGAGTGCTTGCAACTGTACTGCAACTCGTGGTACTGCAAATGCTATGCAACTGCCTGCAACTAGTGCCATCTAAAATGGGGGGCGGGAGTGTGACGCAGACAGTACTGCTACCTGGCTGCATCGGTCTGCGTTGTACTGTAAATAGTCTGCAAACCAAAATGTGCAACTATTCGCAAATCGTTCTGCGTTGTGTTGCGTCGATCGGCGAACGACGGTGAATGTGTGCAGCACAGTCCAAGCCTGAGCTGCGACTGGGCATGAAACATATGCAGACCGTTTTGCGATCAGCTGTGAACATTTTGCGA
This sequence comes from Holothuria leucospilota, assembly GCA_029531755.1. NCBI lineage: Eukaryota > Metazoa > Echinodermata > Holothuroidea > Aspidochirotida > Holothuriidae > Holothuria > Holothuria leucospilota. The sequence continues at coordinate 18,024,980 of CM055981.1, read as the reverse complement.
TGCACTGCTAATTTCGGCTCATGTTTTTGTTGGAATAGTTGGAATAGTTGCAGTTGGTGTACAGTCGCCTTGCTGCGTCATGCTGAAAACGTGTTGAGACTTCCTCGCAGCTGGCTGCAATCAGGAGCAGTAGAGACTGCGTCAGAAGGACCCAGGTGCAGACCCGTTCGCAGTAGCTGCTGCGTCGTGCATGTTCCCAGTACGTTCGCATGCATGTTGAGATTAGGCTAGTTTTTAGGAGGGAAAAAGGGTGTTTTCCGTACTGGGCTTGTTTGCAAATGTTCTCAATACAACGCAGTACAACGCTGCATGATGCTGCACGGTATGGGTCTGTTGCAGTCTGTAGCGTAGTTGCTAGTTGAGATGCAAATCGTGCTGAGTATGTTCGGCGCCAAGCGCAGAAGATAGCAGCATTGTTGTCGTACGTCAGTGAACTGACTGCAACTATTTGCAACATATTTCGAGTTGCTTCATGTGCTCCGGTGTGCACCGGAGCACACGTAGCAACTAGGGACTCTGCCGCAACTGACGCAACTAGTCGCAAACCCAATGCAACTCAATGGAGTCTATGCAGAGATGTAACAAACATTCGTATTTTGACTCAGTTGCAAGGAGCCGCAGTACGCGATTTACTATAGTGTGACTGGGGCATAAGCATTAAATGTGAGCCTTGAGCACAGTGCTACCATCTCTACAGTGCTTACCAGCGTGGACAAACTTTGCCAGCTGCCTGCTTGGCAGGCAAACATTTGGTTAGCAGTCACACAATGAATGCTCAATTACAAGCACTATATGAAACCAGAGTTAATTCACCAGCCATACTCTGCTTGGCAGGCAAACATTTGGTCAGCAGCAACACAGTACATAATTACAAGCACTGATATTATACTGATACATTAATTCCCAGTCATACGTTATGTGATATTGCCCTTACTCAAACCGCCTTTCACTGAACAGTGCAAAACCTGACCTTCTGGGGGGAAGTCAGGATTTTACTTGATGTTCGCACTTACAGATAATAGAGTTTGGGATGCTTATCAGGTTTTATCATATTTTTATTGATTTTTCTCTGTTTTTCAGCTATAATCTGTTGGTGCAATCATTACGTAAAATCCCCACTTTTCCCCCAAAAGGTCAGGTTTTGCACTGTTCAGCGGTGCTCGATTTGAGTAAGGGTGATATCACGTAATGTAATCTGCTTGGCGGGCAAACATTTGGTCAGCAGCAACACAGTGAATGTTCAGTTACAAGCACTGATATGTACCAGTACAGCAATTCACCACTCTTACTCTTCCTATACTTCCAAAAGTTGTACCTTTTAAATTTGAGTTTCCTGGACCCTTGAAAACAAAATTATTTAAGCTAATAAGAATGAGAAGGAAAGGGATCATTTTCTTTTACAGACCTGGGCAAATGTTCCGAAATCTGGAAAAGCATGTGGTTTGGAAGGACGTAGCCAGTGCTCTCATCCTCTTCTCTAGCGATGCTGTCCCTCCAAGCATACAAAAGTTTGAAGGCATGAATCTGGAAAAAGAAAAGTTTAACATCTTGTCAGGTCAGAGAGTACATTAAATATAAACTGGGGAGAACATGACCTACCAAAGGCATAGAACTACCTGGTATACTTCAGCCATGTGGCAAGTCTCCAGCACTACAATACCCTTCATAGTTGACTGAAAGAGGTTGAGAATGAATGGGTTAACAGCAACTATTAAACAAATGTGTACACTTTGAGGAAGATCAGAGTTTTCTCAAACCTCTTTAAAGTTAATGAAAGAGTGTATAATATATAATTCAGGCCTTGAAGGGCAGAGGTTTAATGATACAAACTGACCACAAATGTGGCAGAAAGTCTGTATGGCTTACAAATCACAACTTCACTTCGGGTGGCTAACCAACTCAACAATTCAGATCAAATTTGGTTTCTTTTGAAAAGCCAGTTCAATTTAGATCAAATTTGGTTTCTTTTAAAAAGCCCGTTCAGATGGGAAAACAGTTGATTGTTCTTGGATGAAAAACCCACCTTACTTTGACCCGGCCAGGGATCAAACCCCAAACCTCCCAGTTGCAAAGGTTCATTGCTTCAAATGCCACCTGGGTCATTCTCTGCCAACTCCACAAATAGTTCGGTCGGGCACCGACTCAGATTTTGCTGAAACTTTTATGAAGCATAGTTCCACTTATGGAAAGAACACACCGAAAATTTCAGGTCAAAATTCCAAATCGTTTGGGAGTTATGGCCCATTGAAAAATGGCCCGGACCCCATCTTTTCATGCCCAATTTGTGCGCATGCCATTTCGATCATTTTTGAGGGCCTATGACTTCCCAGAGAATAAAGATACAAAGCTATAAGTACCTACCTGGGGTATTTTCTGCCCAAATTTTCAGAATCTGGCCTCAGACACACTGTATCTGGCTTAATTATGAAGATAAAGAGCTCTTAACATTGCATTTCATTTTAGGCATCCATGTGAGTTTTGATATTTGGACCCCTGCGGTTCAACCAACTTCTATCAGATAAGTACCATTTTTCATATATATAATATCTGGTGGGTGCACTTTGCTCTCACAAAGTTAAGGACCTGAAATAACTTCCATGACAAAATGGTTGGGGGTCAAACATGGTCCCAGAGCCAAAATAACAAAATTTTGATGTTTTTCAGGTTGACCTTTGACCCTGTTTATCACCTCCCATGAACTAAAATTTTTTTCTACCAACAGCTCTATCCCTTTTCTATATCTGGTTAAAATTTCAGAGAGGGGTTTCCCCCCATTTATAATTAAAAAATCTTTGAGTTGGGTAGGTGGTGCACCATTTCACATAGCAGTGTACAGTGTATATACTGTGTATATACTGTACACATGTATACAGAAATTAGTAGTGAGTGTACCACAAGTGTAGCCCAATAGCTCACATACCTTGTTTGCAGTGTGGTAATACAATTAATGATCATCATTCTTGTTTAAGCACAGCTCATGGCTTTAAAAATAAGTAAATATCTTTCCACAAGTCTTAAATGGGCACGACAGCCCCTCTGATTTCTTAGACAACATTTGTTATGTGTAAAGTGCTGTATTATACAGTATCTGTATACTGTACATACAGTGTATACTTGTTAAAAATTTAATAGTACAATTATTACAAGTTTGTACTGTAAGTTACTTAAAATGTCTTTTCCTAAGTAGATAACTGTAAATGAAAATAGTATTACTTCTGTGGTTGAAATTATACAAACAGGACATGATATAAGGTCATGTGTGCTACACGAGTAGTTTGTACTAAATGTAGGCCTAAATACTGTACAATGTGTATGTGACATTGAACACCTTCTACCCAAACTCAAAAAATGATTTGGCAAGAATGAGGAAAAACCCCTCTCCGAAATTTTAACTAAATTTAAAAGGGGGTTAGAGCTAATAAAAAAAAAATTTTCAAGTTCATGGGAGGTGATAAACAAGGTCAAAGGTCAACCTGAAAAACATCAAAATTTGGGTTTTTTGGCTCTGGGACCATGTTTGACCCCCAACCATTTTGTCATGGAAGTTATTAAAGGTCCTTAACTTTGTGAGAGCAAAGTGCACCCACCAGATTTTATGTATATGAAAAATGGTACTTATCTGATAGAAGTCGATTGAACTACAGGGATCCAAATATCATAAATCACATTGACGCCTAAAATGAAATGCAATGTTTAGAGCTCATTATCTTCATAATTAAGCCAGATACAGTGTTTTTGATGCCAGATTCTGAAAATTTGGGCAGAAATTATCCCAGATTGGTGTTTTCAGCATTGTATCTTTATTCTCTGTATAGATATAGGCCCTCAAAAATGACCGAGATGTGGACCATGCAATTCGGGCATGCAAAGAAGGGGGCTTGGGCCACTTTTCAATGGGCCGTAACTCCCAAACGGCTAAGAATTTTGACCTAAAATTTTTGGTGTGTTCTATCTACTACTTGAACTACACGAGGGAATTTTTTCAGCAAAATCTGGGTCGGTGCCCGACCATGATTTTCTGAAAATTTGTTGAGTTGGCAGAGAATGACCCACCTCCTTTATCCAATCAGCCACAGCACCAGTACAAAAAAAGGAAAAAATCTACAGACTTAATGTCCCTCTAAAAGGTTCTAAATGTAGGTACAATGTTTTATGCCAATGTGCATCATTCCCTCACTACATACACTCATATTTTATATACTCTAAGAGATCTGCACCTCAGCAAATTTAAGGCAAGATAAAATTTAACCACCAAATGTAAAATTGAGAAGAAACATGCTATGAAAATTGTAAAAGCCAATGAAGAGACCCTGCAAATGTCATTGCCATAGTGGATGTATCATAGGGCATGAGTGTTTCGTTTTTACAGCCCTTGATGAGACATACCCTTTCAGGTCCTGTGTTCGCATTACACCCACTTTTATATAACACATTTTCAGTGCGAAAAAAAACTCTTCCACTCATTAGAATGGACTGTGTTCACATGTTATCATGCAAACTGTCAACTGTCAACAGGATCAATAGTACACAGTTCTTTCTTGATGAAGTCTGAAACTCCCTGTTGCTGAATTAAGCTTAACCACACTGTTAAGACTACCAAGCACCAATCATTTGGTTGAGGGCAGACAGATTACCTTTCATTCCCCTATCATTTGTTTTAACCAATTCATTTTATTGTATCTGTAGGTATGAGATGACCTTGTAACACCTCAATTAGTCAAAGAAAAGTATTTTCTGGCCAACTGGTATGCATCTTTTATGAAATGCAAACCTGAAGAGAACTGTAAATATACATAGATATAGGTACAGTAGGATATATTTGCATATAGGTATAGGTTCACCGACGTCACAAGATAACAAGTCTCTTTGGTTTTGAAGAGCAAGACCACGCCTCTCTTTGGTTTTGAAGGGCAAGCGTCCACTGTATAACGATAGTATCTATGGTTATGTCATGCGTGTGTGCTGTAAATATGCTTTACTGTGTGTGTTTTGCCCTTCAGTGTCTGGCAATCCCACTCACATGATATCACATGAATCTCTCTCTACGTCTATACGTATATACATGTCATTGTTAACTGTCCAGCCTACCATATCCCAATATCCCCAATCAAATCCATGCCCTGGATAACAAGCACATACTAAAGCAAAAGCATGTAGTTTGCTATAAACCTATGCATATACAGTCATTTTGAAACACATTCACTTACATGTAGCAATTGTTTTGAAATTAACAACACCAGAAAGCCAAACTTAGTGATTCCCTGCCAAATGGGGATGATTTGTTACACTGAGGCTTATCCTTCACATTAATCTTTCTTGACTATATCATTTTATGATGTTTAATCAATTTGACCTTTGCTGACCTCACATGACCTTTGAACCCACCAAATATAACAAAAAGAAAAGAGGAAGTGCTTGAAAGGGATTTGACCTCCAATGGATCTTGCATCTTGAAAATTCTACCAAAATTTTGCTTTTGACCTCTGGTGACCCCAGATGACAATCCTGGGTATTCTCGGGAAATTTTGCTTTTGACCTCTGGTGACCCCAGATGATGATCCTTGGAATTCTTGAAAACTTTTTCTTTTTGACCTCTGGTGATCCCAGATGATGATCTTGGGAGTTCTTGGGATATTTTACTTTTTGACCTCTGGTGACCCCATATGACAATCTTGGGAATGCTTGGAAAATTTGTTTTTTGACCCCTGGTGACCCCAGGTGACAATCTTGGGAAATCTTGGGAAATTTTGCTTTTTTGACCTCTGATGATCCCATATGACGGTCTTGGGAATTCTTGGGAAATTTTGCTTTTTGACCTCTGGTAACCCCATATGACAATCTTGGGAATGCTTGGAAAATTTTGCTTTTTGACACCTGGTGACCCCAGCTGACAATCTTAGGAATTCTTGCTTTTTTGTCTTCTGATGATCCCATATGATGATCTTGGGAATTCATGGGAAATTTTGCTTTTTTGTCCTCTGATGATCCCATATGATGATCTTGGGAATTCATGGGAAATTTTGCTTTTGACCTCTGGCAACCCCAGATGACCGTTGACCTCCACCAAAAACAAAAGGGTTGTTCCTCAGACAATAGGACTTCCACATACCAAGTATGAAATCTATCCAAGCTTCCTATCTTGAGAAATTGTGTTATGAAGGTTCTCAGAGTTTGATCCCAGTGACCCCAGATGACCTCTGATGTAAAACCAAATACAATATGGTTCTTCTTGTCACCATGAAGCACAGACATACCAAGTATGAAATCTATCCAAGCTTCCTACCTTGAGATATAGTGTTAACAAGGTTTTCAGTGTTTGACCTCTGGTGACCCCAGATGATCTTTGACCTCCACCAAAAACAAAAGTGTTCTTCCTCGGACCATAAGGCATCTACGTATCATGTATGAAATCTCTCCAAGCTTCCTGTCTGGAGATACCATGTTAACAAGGTTTTCAGTGTTTGACCCCCAGTTACCCCAGATGACCTTGACCACCAAAACAATAGGCTTCTTCCCACCATAATGCATCTACATACTAAGTGTGAAATCTATCTATCCTACCTTGAGATATTTTGTTAACAATGTTTTCAGTGTTTGACCCCCATGACCCCAGATAACCTATGACCTCCAGCAAAAACACTAGGATTCTTTCTCTCAACATGACAAAGCTACATACCAAACATGAAAAGTGTCTGTCATTGCTTTCTTGAGATATCATGTTTACAAGCCATTTTCAAGGTTTTGTGGTTCAACCTTCAGTAGTTCAGTTGACTTAAGATGACCTTTTACCACCACCAAAGACAATAGGGTTCTTTCTTACATCATGACAAATCCGTGTACTAAATATGAAAGGGGTCCGTCATTGCTATCTGGATATATCGCGTTTACAAGCTTTTCGGTGTTTTACCTCTGGTGACCTCAAATGACCTTTGACCTCCACCAAAAACAACTGGGTTCTTCCTCTCAACATGACAAATCTATATACCAAATATGAAAAGTGTCCTTCATTGCTACCTCGAGATATCGTGTTTACAAGCCATTTACAAGGTTTTCTCTGGTGACCACAAATGACCTTTGACCGCTACCAAAAACAATAAGGTTCTTCCTCTCAACATGAAAAATCTATATACCAAATACAAAAAGTGTCCTTCATTGCTGTCTTGAGATATCGTGTTTACAAGGTTTTCAGTTTTTGACCTCTGGTGACCTCAAATGACCTTTGACCTCCACCAAAAATGACAGAGTTCTTCCTCTCAACACAACAAACCTATATACCAAATATGCAAATTGTCCATCATTGCTATCTTGAGATATTGTGTTTATGAGCTAAGTGTCACATACACTCACACACACACACACCCTCACACACACACACACCCTCACACACACAAACATCACACACACACAAACAAATACGACATCATCATCACACATCTCATAGTTCCTTGCCTGCCTTCGGCAAGGAATCAATAATGATTCACCCTTTCTGAGCTCCTTCATAGAGCTCTCTCACAGAAACATATGGTTATGGCTGTCTTAGATTTGTTCTCTTGTAATACTTTACATGTGCACACGTATTAACAAAATAACAAAATGGCAATATGTGGAAATGTGAATATGAACTGAAAGGTGCACAGAAGCCATACTGAGCTGATGTTTTACCTTCCCTACAATATATACTGTAACAATATCTATAAAGAAAATACACTTTTATGAAACCAAAGCTGAGAAAGAAAAAAAAAACAAGACCTAACAACTCCATGTAAACCCTTGTCCCTCCTTCCCCCTCCCCCCCCAACCCTGGGACAATTGAAGCAAAATTATAAAATTAAGAGACATTCATTACATCCAGAATCTACAAATCAATCTAGTTCAAAATTGGAAAGTGCAATTATGATGATAAAAGCACAATGCACAAAGGTGAATTCTCTCCAGATTTATTGTCTTACCAGTATACTATCAGCATTGTACGACACTACCTGCGTTTGCTTCTACAGTTTGTTCGTTATACACTTTACGGTATTTTCCAGACTGTCTTTCAAAAGTTCACAATAGTACATGGTAAATAACTATTACTGGGCCTTAATATACAAACTAATGAAAGAAACCTTACAGTAACACATCCTGGTATAAAGGATTGTCACAGACTTCTGAAGAGTAAAAAATCATGAAAGAATATGCATGCAGGGACCTGCACATTTTATGTTTTTTATTTCACACAGCTAGTAATCATGGTAACGACTTAGACAAAAGTTAAACTAGCATGAAGTCAAACAAACCATCTGTCTGTGACAACCTTTAACATACACAAGAAGCACTCCTCTAGAAAGTAAAAATGGTCTGGCACAAAGCTGGGAAATAATTAACTATCATTTGACATGTGAGAATTGGATACCAGCCAAACAAAACCATAATAACATCACCACAAGTATTTGTAAAGTTCAACATTTATTTTTAACAATAGACCTTGAAAGTAATAACTTCATACCTAGAAATGAACTTGATTGTGAAATGTTTACATAAAAGGGACTACTGCTGGTGATCCTAAAGAGAAGAGGTTTGGCTTGAAGACCAAACAGACAATAAAGTATGCTTTAAATGAGAACAAAAAATGACTTTCTTCAATAAAGCCACTCAAGACTTTATGTGTATATGACCAGCATACAAATCAGCTGCCTGCATTTGTTGGTGTAAGTTGCAATGAGGATATGCCCTTGCCTCCATCGGGAAAGGGGGGGGGGTTGCAGGGGGTGCACCTGTCCTGTGATGTCATATGCATACGGTCTAAAACAAAAGCTGCCCACAATATTGTAACAGTTCTTTCATATCCCTAGTTTGTCAATCAATGATATTGTGGATGTTTATTGTAACAAGTTTTTCTAAAATTTGACTTATTTCAATTTCCCACACACTTTTTGTCATCATGGCATATTTATCATAGTGAGTAATACAGTGCTGTGGCACATCATGGACCCAGCTGCCACGCAAGTTACCAGATACCTCCACATTCACTATTAAAACTCAGTCCCATCTGTCAGATGAGGTGCTCACCAGAACTTTCCTTTATGAGTTACCACCACATAACGTATTTTATACACATACTCCTACCTACACATGAAAATATGACTACAATGGTTATGACTTTCTTGAATATGACAGAACATTCAAATGTTCACACTTCACATAAACATGGTTCTCGAACTTTTGAAATAATGAAATCCATCTTTTTCAAAATAATGACCTGGCCTCTCTAAAAGTGGTTTTCTGTTACTTTCCTAGATTTTACCTATGGTTGTAGAGTTCAGTTGAAGTAGTTCTTTCTTATTACCTATAGATGTAGAGCTCAGTTGTATAGCAGCTATCTCTTTTTACCTACAGTATGGGTGTAGAGTTCAGTTGATGCAGCTGTCTCTTTTTACCAATGGGTGCTGTAGAGTTCAGAATTGTGACGTACTGTATAAAACTCAGTTTTTAAGGGCATTCAATACAGCATGAAAACCAAGATGGCTGCTGTCAAGACTGCAGAATGAAGAATGATGAGAAGAGAGCAACATGTGTTGTTTCTGTCCATCAGGGACTCTGTATGCACCTTCTGCTTGGCATCACATCTCAGATAGAGTGAACCTTTTGCTATCTGTTGGATAATCCTGCTTGGTTTACTCCACCATGCAATACATTTCTGCAACAAATGTTTGCTTTATCATTGTCTTGCATGAAAAAGTTAATCAAGTTGGTTAATAAGTTGGGACAACAATATGCAAGATGGCAAGATCGATGTAACATTTTTATCTTTAGTGTCATGATTTCTTGAAGACAGATGTTGCCAAAAGCCCCCCTCCCCCACCCCCCAGGATATTAAAGCAGATTTAAGTATCTGCAAAAACACAGCATGATGCACTTGTTACACACATTAACACTCTGTAGACATACACAGCAACATGTGTTCACATACACTAAGTACAAGGCTTTCTATTTCCAGATCACAATGGCACTTCTCCCAGACCACACATCCAATTTTCAAGAATTTTCAAGACAATAAAAACTTTTGACTTTTCCCATTTTCCCAAATAGAAAAGAACCTTAGCTATCACAGACCGTTTTCCTTGCTTAAACGAACTCTTTAAAAGACACTGAACTGATCTTGAGTTGTACTAGTTAAATTATGGGAGTTTGGCAAAATTTGAATATAACTTTGAGGAATTCATTTATGAGGATTTAATAATAGGGCAGATAATATTATGGTAGATTACGATAAAGTATTGGTGATGATCAAGTGGAAATCATTGGCAAGTTAAAGTTTCTTGGAATGCAGACTACTACATGACGCAAATCAATGCATACGTAAATTATTTCTCCACAATGTACAGGCACCACACTTTTAATCTAGGCCATATTCCAATTATACACTTATAATAGTACCAGCCTGTGGATAACTCAGGTTGAGTGAACTTTATAATATATTTATTGAGGAAGTGAAATGGCTGCAAGACCCAAATACATAGAGAATGAGATATTACATCAAAAGTCAGCATGAAGATGGCACAATAAACAGATACTTGGCTTTGTAAAGCTCTGTAAAGAAAGCTACAGAATATCACTAAAACTGAAACATGGAACCCATACCTACAATAATGTGGGTTACTACAGAATCAAAACAGCATAAAAATTTCCAGGAAAGAAATTTGAGATACATATGCATCAAAACAAATCAATAAAATGATCAAAGTGCATTCTTCAGATGTTTTCATTGGGCCCATAAAACTCATGAATATGCATGTCACTGAAATCAAGCTACCTGAAGCATTACACCACATTCTGTCAAATCAAGTCCACCTTACATTTTACATGTTCTTGAACTGTTGTCATCTGTGTAACTGGCAGAGTAAAGGGGCATCCCTCCCCTCTTCAGACATAACCCCGCCTTCCAATTTAAGTGAGTTCTGTATAGGGAGGTTTACATGTGCAAAAGTCAACTAACGCAACTACATTCTGAAGGAGAAGCAGCACACACAGGCGCTAGGTCATGTACTAAGCCAATGTGGTGCGTGGCAGGTGTCCTCTATAACAACCAGCAAGTTCACTGAATGTGACCTTTGGTGCAAGCTCCCTATACAAACTTAAGGGGGTATTACTTTAGCGCAACAGTGTACAGTAAGTACAAGCCACCTGAACAGATCCCCCCCCCCCCCCACTCCTCAACTATTATCGGCCCAGTGATAAGAAACTTGTCATGGTACTATACTGGACATATTTTAAATCTCTAGATATGAGGCATTAATTCTAGGTTTTTTAATGAATATCTCAAGGTTTGCAATCGTTGGAGTTTGGCAGGACAGCTTATTGAACTTATTAAACATCTCCTTTATATTAAAGACAACTTTTACAAAATAATCTGAAGTACCTCAAACATGAATAAATGATTTCAGTACTCCCAGTATTTGGTCAATGGAAGAGTTTAGTTGCTGATACTTTATGTGTATCAGACTATTTTCTTTTAGGATAACAGAAAATCAACATTTTAATGCACCTCATATGAACATATTTGCCAAATCCATTGTAACCATAAATACACCAAGCATAGACCATACATGTACATATGTATGCATATGAATAGGTGTGTGTAATATGCTGTGTATATGTATAAGTCTGTAACTTTACTTAAACACATACTTGCCATTCGCACAGACTCTTTGCACCACTCAGACCACCCTGAAGAACAAGTCTGGGTGCATCAATATTCACTATTTTGCAATGTTTACTTTTTTAGCTCAACTGTTCAACTTGTTTTTCTTTCATCGTTAACACAATAACTGTCACGAGGTTCAGAAGATTACATCTGTGTGAATTCGACAATCGTCACATTAGATGACAAAAATGCATTTGCCTGGATGGTATGTATTACAACTGATGGCACGTTCTGTACAAGGATTAATTGTAACAATATTTATCATAGTCAGGTGTCTTATTTGGAGCAAAAATAGAATTTCTCATGAGTTACTTGTTAGCCCTGTAGCATTCCTCAAAAAAAAAAAAAAATAAAATAAAATACCATATGTATACCATGATTACTCTATCAGTTATACAAGACAAATTAATGTAAAACGATGAATTTGCAAATCTGGGGCTGATTTCACTGACATCAATTTAGTGATGATTGATTCATCACTCTGTAACTTGAATCATCGCTAATGAAAACAGCAATGATTTCTTGCTATTAAAAAGCAATAGCAATGAATTTATTTCTTTGTATCTGCTCCAACAGTCATTGCTATAAGTCATGGAAAGGGACTTATTAAACTTTGTGATGCAAAATTGATCATTAAAAGTTGAGTAAATTTACTGCAAAAATTGATGGCTTAATTGTGATGGATTCATGGTTTAGCGAAAATTGGTATTAGCATCCATGGCTTAAATGTTAGTGAAATTGGCTTGTGGTCTGTCTCATAAACAAATCATACTAAATCAGAGAATGACACACAGGCACACCTTACCTTCTACCTATAAATCCCAAATCTTGCCTGTGAGAGAATATCTCAGGCATGTCACATAGCTTTCTTGTGGTAAATCGTACACATTATAAAACCATGTTTTTGTTTAGGCCACCAGAGCATTCTTTAGAACTTTACACTTAAAAAGGACCAACATTGTATAAGAGAATTTTGGGCTATTCATTTTTTCTTTAACTAATTACAAATATTAGCAAATGAAAATGTTGCATGAACATTGAATGGAAAACAAAAAAGCATCCCCTTGTTCAGTTATTGTTTGAGAGATGCCCTTGCAGAAATACTTAAAAAATATTTACTGGAATGGACAGGTATAACCAATTTCATGCAAGACTGCAGACAAAAAAACACTTAAAGAAAGCACTAACAATCAATTTTATAAAAGTCTGCAGGTACCTCGAAGCTCAGAGTCTTAAAATAGTCAGCTTTGGTATACTGTTTTGTATCTAAAGTACTACATCCAAGTAAGTTATAACTAAAATAGATCCCTAGACACGCAATAACCTGAAGTACGTGGCAATGTCCTTAGACTATAGTAAGTGGAATAAATACACCCACTGGAATAGAAAAAAATGGTTGAAGGGCAGAATTTCCTGCCAGCATAAATATTTCTTCAGAGGGAATGAACTATTCTTAGTTCCTGCACCAGGGCTAATGAACTCTATTGCAAAAGTACAAGGTACATGGAAATTATCCACAGGATGTTGGAGGTTATCTCTACTGCGGTCATTCAACCTACTCTGTTTCCAAGTTACCTCAAAATGAAAGTGGTCACTCAACTTGCTAAAAATACTCAGGCTCTACTTGGCTAGCAGTTTGTTCAAATATACACAAAACACCAACATTCTGAATAAGGTTAATGCATAGTACTTGTTTCATACATGCTTAATACATGTTTAATACATGCTTAATATATACTTGCTAATGAAGCTTCATAAACGCTTGTTTATAAACTTGTTCAATTAATTGACCAGTGGACTTACACATCATAGCCCCCCTTGGTAGGACTTACACATCACAGCCCCCATGTATTACTTGAACTCACAACAGTAGACTACTCTGTTTCTTCAGATGAGTCTAAAGGCATATAAAATGGTCCAATGTTGATAAACATTTTAGCAAACTATCTCTACACATACCTGCTTGGCGTTAAACTGTTTGCGGTTTTTCTTGTAGTACAGAGTGAGGTAAGACCCACTAGTGAAGAGGGGTTTGTTGTATTTCTGTAAAGAAACAAGGAAGAAGGCAAACATTCGTTTAATACATTGCTTAGAAAAGGTAGAACAGGCTTCTTAAATGCATGACTTTAAAAGATAAAACAGTCGTCTTGGTGTTAATTTGAAACAATACATGAAACATTCAAGGTTTTTTCCGATTTCTTGCTACACAAAAATAACCTCCACTGATGCTCCAGACCAGACTTGTTGAGAGTGCAGAACTGTACTCATTTTTGGCCCACTTGGCTGTACTCATGAAGGTTTGTTTGTATTCATACTAGTACTCACTTATTTTCAGAGTTACACATAGATTGTTATGGAAAACAAAGCTGAACTCATACTTGTGTAAAAAAGCTTGTTCTTGTACTCACACATATAGATATACAACACTTGTACCTGTTTTCATGTCATTGTCCTCACAATCATAGCCATTATTTTTGTACTCAAACTCATCACACTGTGGTCAAAAGCATAGACACTGCACTTGTACTCATAACATAGCACTCACAACCATACCCATTGTACTCATTATGCATCATGCTTGTACTCACAACCATGGACACTATACTTCTACTCATACTCATGACACTGTGGTCAAAAGCATATATACTAAACTGAGACTCATACCAACAGCACTGCACTCACAACCATACCCACTATACTTATACTCATTATGCATCATGCTTGTACTCATAACCATGGACACTATACTTCTACTCATACTCATGACACTGTGGTCAAAAGCATAGATACTAAACTGAGACTCATACCAACAGCACTGCACTCACAACCATACCCACTATACTTATACTCATTATGCATCATGCTTGTACTCACAACCATGGACACTATACTTCTACTCATACTCATGACACTGTGGTCAAAAGCATAGATACTAAACTGAGACTCATACCAACAGCATTGCACTCACAACCATACCCACTATACTTATACTCATTATGCATCATGCTTGTACTCACAACCATGGACACTATACTTCTACTCATACTCATGACACTGTGGTCAAAAGCATAGATACTAAACTGAGACTCATACCAACAGCATTGCACTCACAACCATATCCACTACACTTATACTCATTATGCATCATACTTGTACTCATAACCATAGGCACTACGCTTGTTTTCATACTCACTACAATGTACAGTACCCACAATACAAGTCTTCTTTCCCACAATACAAGTCTACAGACAAATAATAAGTCAATATCCACACCCAATAGAAACTATCACACACACACAGATTACTCATAATAGGGACTTTCCCTCCTTTTTCACCTAGTCTTAATTCGTCAATTAGACCAAGTCAATGAAACAAAATAATAAAAAAAAAAAAAACAGATAAATTAGTTTCATGTCCTACAGTTACTTCTTAAAAGAATGGGAGGGTGTTGGCACTTTTTCTAAAAGCACATCCAAAATGGCAGAGAAAGTTTGATAAATGCATCACGTAACATAACTGAAGAGACACCAAACAATTGCTGGTAAATGTTAATAGTATTATTGCCAACTATTCCTAGTCAGACAGATGTAACATACATGCTGCAAGTCACCTTAACAGGTGTGACCAGAAGGGAAAAACTTGTGGTGAAAATTTGGGTATTTTGGCTGCTAAAATGTGAAAATTCAGAAGAAAAAAGTTGAGGAGTTACAGACAGCAGTCAGCCTAGGCAGGGATGAATACTTGACAAATGCAAAATGTTGCTAACAAATTTAAGTGACCTCACACCCAAAATGACATTTTTAAGATGGGGGAACCCAGCTTTTATTTGTTTCATTAGTGGTGTGTTACTCAAATTTTTTGACAAGGGGGACAACTTTATCTCAAAGAAAAATTTCCGTACCCTCCGTCTAAACATACCCAACACATTTTTGCACACTGCTCCAATGCAAGCACTGCTCCTGATCCATACACAACAAAGCAAGGAGCTGTCTTGAAGCCATTGCAAGATTCACAGATTGTCTCATTTCTGCAGGGGTTACAGTGACCTACCTTTTGGCACTACTCAGATAAATTCAACTACTACAGAAATGACTTCAACTAGAAATGACAAATATTTACCCTTTTAGTTGTATCACTTACATGTACCGTACTTAAAGCACTACTCAATGGAGACTGCTCGTCTCAAGAAAAATGACAAATAACATAACGACTGCATGTCAAACATCTGAATACGATTTTTAGTGAACATTTTGTGGGTAACTAAACCAAACAATAAAATATGCTTATAACACACACTGAAACTAACTTTAAGCTAACTAATATGAAAACAAAGTACTATATAACATAGCTATTCTGCAAAGGGAAAGAAATGGCAAGCAATTTTTTTCATTCATTTAATGGCAACCTTGCAAACAATGACTCATTCTCACATCTTGGATGTGTAAGGGAATTCTCTTTTATAATCTTTACCATGAAATAATACCATGAAATAAAATGCTGGTAATATTCAGTGCCAAGAAATATAAATTAATAAAAATTGTATGATTCATCTCTACAAGACATACACATACAAAGGAATACACCTAAAAACTCTGATACTAAATAATAGAATCGAGTGAATGTAAAACTCAAACTATTCCGCATCCATTCTTTTAAAGAGATTAAAGAAGACAAAAGAGTTGAGTAAATATTTCCAGACTGTCAACCAGGATACAAATTTGACTTTTCTTTCAGAGGGGCCTTCTCCAAATGTTTGAGACAAAATTACCACCCCCCCCCCCTAAAAAAAAAAAAATTGTAGTCTATTTGGGGGTCAACAGGAGCTATTTTGCAATCATCTATGATGAGATGAGGGTGATTTTTATAACACATGGTATTTCTTACCCTCCTCAACATCTGTCAGGGAGCAATTTTAGGCTTTTTAAGCTGCTGTGTGGCCATTCGCCTATTGCCAACTTAGTGTATTTCTTAGACTGCTGATGTTAACTATTGGACTTTTTCCAGGTCACTCTACAGAAGCAATGATGTTTTGGAATTAACATGGTTCCCAAACTCTGGCATATATTAAGTTGAAAATTTTGCAAGTATAAAATGGCTATTACAAGAATAAGCAATTATGTTGCATTGAAACATTGACTCTTGTAAATTATATAGACATGATTATTCCAATCATTACGGCAGTTTGTCTTTGAAGCCAATGAAAATAACCACGCAATAAAATTAACAGTTGCCACACATTTAATACATGTATGGCTACAGATGGTGTTAGCGGGGTAGGGGGTTTAGAAAGTCAAATTGCGAGTCCTGCTCACATTGCTTGTACAGGGTTTAGCTCTCAGTCACCTTAGGACTGACTATTAATACAAATTATCGTAAAAGTGAATCCTGAATGGTTTCTGCCAAGTTTGATAGCAAATACAAAGAGTACATTACAATTTTGTGTGTAATTAAACGACTGGCTGAAGACTGCATGTTAACAGACTTATGCAATATGGCTGAGTAAACACTGAAAGGAAAAGAAATTGGACAGAAATGACTTTGTGTAATTATTCAAGCAGACATCATGCATAGTTAACAATCTTTTTGGCACCAGGTTTGGTTCAGAAGTAAAATGACTAGTAACTGAATTTTTCTCACCTTAAGAGCTATTGCTTTGCTTCGTTCAAATACAGACTTGAGTAAGTTTTTCTGTTCATTCCCAAGATTTATCAGTTCTTCTTTCATCTTATTGTAGATGTACAGTAAATAATGAGTGTCCTCTCTGGCATACAACTTCATCTCATCTGGTAAAGGTCTGAAAGAAAATTTGCCAGTACTTGTTTCCATGGAGATGATCATATTTATAAAAGATGCAGTAGTACAGGTAAATACCAACTGCTGTCAGCACAATTATTACATCATTATTTTCTGTGTCTCAACTGATTTACAAGAGAATCAAAATACTTTCTGCTAGATGGGTAATGTCCCTCAAAGAGAATCCTTTAAAGCAGTGGTTCCCAATTAGTGCAGTATCTCCGGTATTTTGCAACTTGGGGGCGATAAGAGCCAAAGGGGAGGCAAGAGGGGGGGGGGGGCAATTGAAAGTTTGTAGTTCACAATGTTTGTCCTACCCCTTGATAGACCAGCCTTTATATACAACTGATGCCTTGGTCACAACAGCTTTTGGTAAGAAAAGCTGCAAGCCTATCAATCAAGTTGGTGCAAGCCTCACTCATTGGTTGTCTTTGAACAGGGGTTGCATATGATTAATACCTAAAGGTAAAACGTGTCTGGTCACAAATTTGTAATAAATGATTTTAATCACTAATTACCCTATCACTTCCATTTCAGTTGTGTGTCAGAAGTGCAGAATCTCTTAGTTTGACCATATACCACCATCAAGATGTGAGTAAAACTTGACAGGTGTGACAAAAAAATCATGAATTTCGTGAACCAACTCATATTCCCTTAATACATAAGTATGCTTTAGAGCAGAGGTTTTCAACCTACTCTCATTCCCATATCCTGAAGTTTACATGACTCACCATATTCACCTAAAGGCAGGGAAAACATTCTTGAAATATAACACAGCACTGCCAAAATTTATTATTTCTGTGTATGCAAATTTTAAATTGAGAATTATATTGTTTTATCAATAGAATTAGACCATAGTGTACGTACAACGTAGTGCATATAGGATATACTACGTCACCCTTTAGTCAGTTTAAGTTATTCAAAAATTTACCCACACGTTAAAGGAAAACTTCCAAAAAATTAAGGAATGTGGTGTGAATAATTTTTGTGGGAGTGTGTCATTAAAAAAAGTTTAGCCCTCACCTTATCCTCCAATCTGCTAACTGGTATTTTTTATCTGCTTCCACTTTGCAGTAATATTTCAACAGATATGCCAAGGAATTCCTAGCCAGCCCCAGTACCCTTGATGCTTCTCCAGTATCAAATAAATTGACAATGTAAAGGCCGAAGTCTCTCTGTAGCCACTCAATGTCCATGGAGGCTCCATGTAACACCTGAAAATTAAGTGCAGGGAATAATTTAGTATTCAAATTTTGCATAGCAGTTTTGAGAATCTTTCCTTTCTGTAGTGTAATCACTGAAAACCCTATGGTTATACACACAAAAAAGTGCTACATATTTTTGCATTTGTGTAGCAATTTGGCCAGCTTGAGTAGCTAAAGTGTACACAGTTTGTTTCTCACATTAAATGCAATTTTCAAATTATTGTGGACCATCAACAGGGTTTTAAGGATTAAGTAATAGCAAACTTTAATCACTGCTAAATGAACCCAAGGGATTATAGAAACTGGGAGTATGAAACAATTCAGTAATAGCACCAGTGCTAAGTTAGCCTACTGTTGAAACTCCCAGTTCCCATGATCCTTTGGGTGCATTTAGCAATGATTAAAATCAACTATCCAGGTCAAAAAAAGAAAAATAAGAAAGGAGTGTACACTACTTCATATAATAGAGCTGACACATCATGCAAACCTAAGTCATTATGACGAAATACTGAATAGAGGGCAGTATTCCAGAAATACTGAAAACATAGACATCTGTGATTTTTGTGGAATTTTTCTTCCTTTTTTTTCTTATTCAGAAGTGGATATTCACAATGACCTGAACTTCTATTCTCTAGCTTCAGTATATAATAAACGTTACAAAATTTTCTTGATGAATAGTAGTTCTATGATTCTGTTCCTAAAGGAAATTTTAAAACAATTCTAAACAATAATCTCCTCTTTCAACTTATTTATATAAAGAACATGATTTGTTCTTTCAGTTTCATCAATGTAAGCAAGAATCAGAAAGTCAACTTTTGAGAGTGGAATCCTACTAGGTTTACATACATACTGCATGCATATCTTAAAGTGTACCAAAAGTCTAAAATTTCAAAAATAGATGTTACAAAGCTTGAAATATGAATCCAAACGGTCAAACTCCCAGCTTTTCACGGCATTACTGAGCTGAGATATAAAATGTCAAAGCTTATTAACTCAATTTGAAATGGTGCATTGCACAATACTCTGTGATGCCATTCTTGCACTACTCAATAGGGGGACTTGATTATACAAGCCCTCTCTGTACAACATACTTGGCAAGAAAACAGAAGATATTTCAAGTTCATTTTAATTCCAACAGAAAACAAAAGCAGGTTACTGCATGTGAGTTGCACAAGAAGGCCTTACAAATTATTGCACAATGGACTATTCAAATTAAGAGAATAAATTTCAACATTTTATATCTAAGCAATGTGAATAAGCTATGAAAATGGGAGTTGGGTGAATGAAATTCACTTCCCAACCTTAAAAATATATGTTCTTGTAAATGAAGACTTTAAGTACACTTTAGTTTGGGTGAGGGTTCTGCAATGCAATGGAGCAATGACAGAATTTTTAATGGATTTTTGCAAGTTAAGTATTTTTGCATGCTACCATTCAAGTGAGATATAATGGACATACTGTACTTTATAAATTTATCACTGACTGTTGTAAGGATGAGAAAAAAGAATAATCAACATACTGTGAGAAGATTATTTTTAATGTAGTACTCACAGCATGAACTTCAACAAAAATTTTCCTACAGGACTATCTACGTCAAATTTAATGCATTAGTACAATATCAAGCCACCTGTTTACAACTATAGACCATTCTTCACACTTATTGTTTCTTTTATTACATATACCATAAATTCATATGGAGTGTAATAAAAAAGTTCTGTTACACAATCAGCATGTTAAAAAATAACAATTAGACAAAAATGAAGAGGAAATTTGTAATTCCTGGATATAAAACCAAGGGTAACCAAAGACAAAATGACACCACTTGGCTACCAAAGACTCTAGTACAATGAGAAAGAGCAATGACATAAAGCTTTTAATGTGATTATGATGCAACTTGTGCAGTCCTTAAGGTACCACAAAGAAAAATCATCAGACATTTTACTATTTTCTGACAAAAACATAAAGCCAACATTATTTACATGTTACTGGATGGAAGAAAATATAACATGGACAGTATTATACCAATGTGCTGGAAAATACAGATCTACAAATCTTTTGGTCAGTATGACCTTATTACCTTCACAATTTTAGGATCTGTAAACGATTCATTCAGGATATGGAGTTCGCTTCTCAGTTCCAATGTATCAATTAAGTAATCATGATCAGCAGTAGAAATTTGCATCAGACATGTAAAACCTTGAAAAGATCGGTACGAATGATGCTGTTTGATGAGAAAAATATAAAAAATGGAAATGAAACATACCTTCCAATGTAAAGTGATGGAACATACCAAGCACAACTATGCTGGTTTATCATATTCTACAAACTTAGAAAATAAAGAGTTTTCAATGAGTCTGCTGTTAGGTGACTTGAGATTTAGTCAAGCTTTCATCAGAAGTGGCTCTGACTTCTTCTGGGCTGATACGCCACTCAATAATCTGACATTAGTCAGAGCTACTTCCGACAAAAGCTTGACTAAAGCTCGAGTCATCTGATGGCTTATTAGTTGATGTTCTTCTGTGTCTTTGGAATTATATCATAGAAGCTTTTCAACCGATTTCTATAGACTCAATCTGATATCTACAGAATATAACTTGATCTGCCTAATAAAATGTTCAGGCTTTTGACTAATATATAGTTTATTATTGCCCACCAAAACTGAGAAAAACTACACATTACTTCTCCAAATCACATTCAAGTATCATGTTCATGATGTGTTTCCAGATCAGATATCAACACAAAGGCTGACTATACTGTTGATATTATCCCACCTATTTTTCACATTACAAAGATGGCTCAAAGTTGATGCAAACTGTATGACAATGATGAAAACAGAGATATTAGTCATAGCATTGATGGTCTACTATGACATGCAATAGTGTGGGTTGTCCCAAGGTAAATACTGTATTCAGTGTAGTATTCAGCAGTTAGTGAAAGCATCCATTGTGATTTTCTGTTATGTTTTATTTACTCCATTTTTTATGACAGAGTTCTGCCTTTTAGGTTCAGCCCATCAAGGTTTTGTAGTACACTCCTTGGATTAATGATATTGTAACTGCAACAATGTAAAATTTGTAGCATACCGTGCATGTAGTGGAGGGATGATCGAATGAAAGAACGAACGCATGCACGAACGAACGAATGAATGAATGAACAAACAAACAAACGAGTATTCATATACCAGTACAGCCTTCTCTCCATTGTTTTTTTCTAATTGTAGCAATGACATTCTACAGTACCAGGGTAAATATGAATTTGGCTATTCTTGGAGCTAATTTAACAGAAATTTGCTCCTGATTCCTGTAAGTCTTGAGTAGACTGGAAGCTACTTTGAGTCAGCCAGGAGGTACTTTTGTATCAAAGATTGAGCGATTTACTACTTTCCCCTCACAGCCTGTCTATATTGTTGTTTTTTGTTCAAACATTCATAAATATTTTCCTTTCAATTCTATATTATGTTGATTATTTGTAACTTTTTCAAAACTTAATACAATTTTTCATGCACAACTGGGTCTAACAACAGTAAAATTGCCAGTGCTTGGTTGCAGTGGAACAGGGTGCTAACACAGAAGGATCAAATAAGAAAAGTTCAGCATCCCCTGTTCTAAGGGTCATCAGGTACATGTCACTTCCACATACATTACAAAGCACTGGAGTGAACAATATTTTTCTGTACACAACACACAGTGCAGTCCAGTGGTGGTTTTCACCTTAGTAGTGTTGTGCAAAATGGGTTGGTATTCCTAAAGTCACAGTTTCTGACTCCAAGAACATTTGCACTCCAGCATTCTACTCTGATTTGTTGCAAATTTACTCATACTTAAGTAAATTTGTTACATCTGGGAAAAAAATTTCGTTTTGAAATTAGAATTTCTCAGTTTCAGGTAATAACTGACACTTGCCAGAAAGCCCAAAGGCTTAGTGATTCCTTGCCGAATGGTGATGCTTTGTTGCACTGAGGTTTAACCCTCAAATTTACAAGTATTACAAGTATCCAACACCCCTGTCTTGAAATATCGTGTTTTTCAATGCATTTGGACTTTGACCTCTGATGACTTCAAATGACCTCTGACCTCCAATGGATCTTGGATCTTGGAAATTCTTGGGAAATTTTGCTTTTTGACCTCTGGTGACCCCAGATGACAATCTTGGGAATTCTTGGGAAATTCTGCTTTTTGACCTTTAGTGAAACCAGATGACACTTGGGAATTCCTGCCTTATTATGTCTGGTGACCCCATGAAAATTTTGGAAATTGTTGGGAAATTTTGCTTTTTGACTTCTGGTGACCCCATATGACAATCTTGGGAATTGTTGGAAATTTTGCTTTTTGACCGCTGGTGACCCCATATGACGAGCTTGGGAATTGTTGGGAAATTTTGCTTTTAGACCTCTGGTGACCCCAGATGATGATCTTGGGAATTGTTGGTAAATTTTGCTTTATGACCTCTGGTGACCCAATATGACAATATTGGGAATTCTTGGGAAATTTTGTTTTTTGACCTCCAGTGACCTCAGATGACCTTTGACCTCTACCAGAAACAATTGGGTTCTTTCTCTCAACATGACAAATCAATATACCATGTATGAAAAGTGTCCTTCATTCCTACCTTGAGATATCATGGTTACAAGGTTTTCAGTCTTTGACCTCCAGACACCTCAAATGACCTCTGACCTTCACCAAAAACAATAGGGGTCTTCCTTTCCACATGAAAAATCTACATACCAAATATGAAAGTGCCTATCATTGTTATCTTGAGAAATCATGATTTACAAGCGATTTACAAGGATTTCGCAGTTTTACCTCTGGTGACCTCAGATGACATTTGACCTCTACCACAAACAATAATTTCCTTATTATTGTCATAAGTTTCTACTTATAAATGAAAGGCAAACTCTTCCAACACCAGCTTCAACTTTCAGTGTTTTGTAAATTACATTGTGTATTCTATTCAGAAGATTTTCAAAAAGGAAGATGTAATCTAAATCTGAAACTGAAATTGCACACACCTCAAGATCCACTGCAAACTGTTTCTGTTTCTTAAGAAGTTCGCTCAAGTTCTGTAAGTCTTCATTTTCTGTAATTACAGTTAGGGGAGTCAGCTGGAGGGGAAGATACTGACAAGATTCATCCACTTCTAACTGCCATTCTTCTGGTTCAAAACTCTCAATTTCAAACTGATATGGATGGGGAGCACTGAAAAATAAAAATAAAAACAACAAAATATGAAGATCATATCATGGTGTATGCCATATTAGGAAGTATGAAGGGACCTTTACCTGCCATTCTTCTAGCTCAAAACCAGATATGGAAGGGAGTACTGAAAAGTAAAAAACAAAATATGAAGACCATATAACGGTGTATGCCATATTAGGAAGCATGAAGGGATGTTTACTTGCCATTCTTCTAGCTTAAAACTCTCCATTTCAAACTGATAGGGATGGAGCACACTAAAAAAATTAAAAACTACAAAGTTGGATCCAGACCATTAAATTACCTGATATTGGCTAATCTGTGCTAATTAGCCAACCTAGAATTTTGCAACAGCCAAAAATTTTGTTTTTTTATTACTGCTGTACAGTTCAATTAAATCAATGGAGGTTCTTCACCAATGCCGCTGCCTCACACATTTCTCTGCTTGTTGGACACTTTGGCTCTCCAGCTCTCACTGTATTATAATTGTATCTAGGGCCCTGCTGTGCACATTTACAGTGAACAAACCTGATAACCATGAGCAGTGATGGCTCAATCTAAATTATAATACCCTGAGACAAATGCACAGGATAGAGTTCGACCGATTATGCCATAATCAGTAACCACCGATTACTACCGATTATTCAATTACACAATCGGGCCGATGCCAAATACCGATCACGGATTATTTACATGTACAGGAAGGTCATGTTTTCTCACCGTCTGTCGCATATTTCTAGCTTTGTGCACACACCATAACATAATCTTCACACTGGAGTTGAACGATTAAGAACAGTTCCCTACGTTCCACGAATGGAACATAATTGTTTTTATAAAGGATTTCCTCTCGAAATACTGAGATAAAACTCAACCATAAATACTTGCTTTCGTACGATGTCACAGGCTTCATGTTAGCCAAAGAGTCTGTCGGCTTAAAATAAGGCTCTGCCTACAGTAGTTCTATCCACCGCTCATGTTGGAAGATTCCGTGTAAAGGTCTGTACTGGACTGTAGTAGTGCTATATAGTAGCCTGTCCACCCCAGTTTTAAACACAAAAATCTAACTACCTTGGCACTTCAGGACCTTTAAAAATTCCACTAAATTTACTTGATTTACTCATCTCACGGTTTCTTAATGATATGGATATGTTTTTTGTAAAGCGCCTTGCCCAAAACTTACGTTTTATGTAAAAGATTCTCCAAATGAAACGTAAAACTAATTCCCGATAAATTCCCATAATCCAAAAACTGTTGTGTATTACACACTGTACTGATGTGCTTTCGTAGGTGAACTTCAACTTCGCAAGAACTGTGCAGCAATTGCGCGTGCACATGTGCATGTCAGAGATAATTAAAACCTTAACAAAAGGAATGTGGAAAGAGGCATAATTTATGCAGGATAATGAGCCTCGAGTTTCCAAAGTTGCTACAGTATGTGCACCAAATGTGTACAGATGATGTGGTTAGCACTGAAACTTGAAAAAAATGTAGCGCAAAGTCATTTCTTCCTGTAGTACAATTTGTATGCAGATGTGCGGCATGGTCAGTGGCATGCACACCTAGGTAATACTGTGTGCCCTTTCACGCACCTGAACTGTGCTGCACTCGAGTTACGGCAACAATTTCGATGATCGCTATCATTTGGAGAGCTTAAAATGTTGCAAGTCTTGTGAGTATCAGTGCTGATATTTTGGGCAGGAACTTGAAGAAATGTGTGTTTTTGGTGAATTATTTTTGCAAATACTTTGAAGTGTATTTTAACCTTGTTTCCAGTTTTCAAATAATCGGTGGTGGTAATCGGTTGAATGACAAAATTTTACCAATGCCGATTATTTACCGATTGTGTGATAATCGGCCCGATGCCGATTATCTAACAGATGATCGGTCGAACACTACACAGGACATACAACCTTTCTAATTTTAGAAAAATATTAGGAAACTAGCTGTTGGATGGATGTCTACATGACAACTGGACAATTCTATGGTTTAAGCCCTGCTTCTGTAAAATTGTTACCTCACAGCTGGGATTCCTGTTTCAACTTCCTTTCTCTGCTGTGATATAAATTCTTGTACAGACTGGTAAGAGCTTTTAACATCTAGAACACAAAACCAGAAGAAAAACAAGCTATCAAATGGTTTAAATGTGATTATATTGTTCTCTGCTCAAAGACACATAACATGACAATGCTTTGAAACTGAGACATGTTACCTCAATTCTTACTTGATACATATGTTGCAACTCTATCTATTATTTAATAAAAACTTTTGTATGAGATATTTCCTGAAATTTAGCTAAAGTACTGCAAGGTACTAGCCTGCAAAGCTACACACATTATTTGTCCCTAAGTTAGGAAGGTTCTCTGAGAAGTCAGGAAAGTGTGATAAAGCCATACAACAACTAAATTCACATCTGCCATGCAGGCTGTTATCAGAGAAAGACAGGTAACATCAGGGATGCAAAGAATGTTTACTTGCCAGGAAGCATGTCAAAGTCCAAACAAATTTACATATGTTTTCATGTGAAATAATACCAGTTTCTCTTCAATTACCAAAATTTCCTTCCACATATCAAAATTTCCCCCAATCCTGATTTTTATCACCCATGAGTGTTACCAGCCCAATATCACGAATGGTGGCTACTGGTTCTCCTTTGAAAAGTGAATTAATTACAGTATTCGAAGTGTCTGTGCTCACCGACCTGTTTAAACCAACTAAATTTTACATGAGGTATGTTACTAAAATGTCCTCGGCTTCAAATACTGTTCATTATGTTTGTGCAGTGTGGAATGTATGCTAACCAGTCCCTGGTGGCATGTACAGCCATGAAGCCACCATTGCTCCCCAGGTCTCATTGGTAATTAACTGAACAATTGATAAAAGCCTTCTCCTTATCTACTTTGTAAACCATATAAAACAGGGTTTGGCAATATTTCAATATGTGTGGACCAACTTATTGGCCTGTGACATGGCAAAGGGTCTAAATGAAAGGGCGGCATATCCCCTTATCCTTGAGAAAAGTATGAAAAAATTAATGTTTGCGTAATTTACTGTACAGAGATCATGTGATAACAACAATAACATTACAGTATGCAAAACAAATCATGACAATGCAATGAAAAGGAATACATCTACAAGGCATTTATTTGTATTGTACCTCCCTTGACAACATGGGTACACATTGCATTTTGTTGTTTAGATAATTTCTTAGTGAACCATGGTCAAATCGATCATGGGGAATAAGGGCTTTTGCTACAACTGGTCCTTCTTTATGGAATGACCTACCTGAGCATGTGAAACTTTGTCCATGCCTTGCATCTTTCAAATGCTCTCTGAAGAGTCATCTTATGCAAACTGTTTAAATTTTTTGTACTGTGTATGTTGCATTTTTGTTTCACTGTGCCACGAGTGTCTTTTCTTGATGGATAACAGCACATTATAAATTTCCCCTTATTATTTGTTTACAGTGAGCTATAGTCCTGTACTTTTGCACATACTTAATTTAGACATCTTTCATGGGCCATCCATGGTAGGCATGATCTAGCTTCTATCCATTGCAGTATGTTGCAGATATCTGATCTATTTTATTAGCAGATAAGGTTTCTGGCAAGTTTCAACAACTAAAGCTGTGTTTCCACGAGGCGGACGCGGGCGAAAAAAAATCGCTCACTGTTATTTTCAATGGAGGCGATTCCACGAGGCGGACGCAGACGCGGGCGAATAGGCGCGGACGCAGGCGGGCGCGGACGCGGTTTTCAAATCGCTTATGAAGCAATTTTACCCGCGCCCGCGAGTGCCCGCGTGGTATTTCGCAATCATTTCCGGGAATTTCTCCGTTATCACACGAGCTTGTAGTAACTGCAAAGTACACTGAAGAATAGGCTAATTGCATGTACCCACTTGTTGTATCGCACAGAGTTGTATAGCCGATTGTGTAGGCTACTGTTTACACAGCAAGGTCAGTAGTTCAACTCTTCAGCAGTCGTAATCACTATGGCCCCCAAACCGCAGTTATCAAGAGAGCAAACCGAAGAGCTTATTGAGCTGGTGCGTCAAAAACCGTACCTGTATGATGTGACTGACCCGGACCATGCTGACGCAACAATGATTGGTAACACTTGGCTGGCAATCACAGAAAAAATGGGACTGAAGGACAAAGGTGAGATTCATAGTCGGGCCTGAAGGAGGCTCAAGCGATTTCACTAGGCTCTACTCGCTGTCTAGGGGAGTAGTCACGTACGTCCTGAAATGTAATCGATAAAAAGTAGCCTACGTCCAGGCGTCTAAACGTGTTTAAAGA
Organism: Holothuria leucospilota; assembly: GCA_029531755.1. NCBI lineage: Eukaryota > Metazoa > Echinodermata > Holothuroidea > Aspidochirotida > Holothuriidae > Holothuria > Holothuria leucospilota. The sequence goes on along the minus strand of CM055981.1, from coordinate 17,996,807 downwards.
GGCACTGTTATGTGGCCTGAAAGGAAATGCGCGGGAAGCAATGGTTACAGGCTCAACACCTCTGCCCGCCTCCGCGCCCGACCGCGTCTGCGTCCGCCTCGTGGAAACAGGTGACCCGCGCCCGTGCCCGCCTCGTGGAAACACAGCTTAACAGTGTTTCATTTTACTGTCTTAGCAGGGATGTAGCTAGCCAAATATGAGTGCCGGGTAAAAGTCTGATCTGAGGAAAGCACCTCACCCCGCTCCATGGCATCTACCCCATTTTTCAGCCATTAATTTTTCATTTTTCCCTCATTTTACTTAGAGAGTAAATTTGGGGCTAGTTTTAGGTCTCGGTTGGCAGATTTGTGGTGGACGGGGAGACGTGTATTGCCTGGAGTGCCGGGCGGAAATATTGAGTGCTGGGTGTGGCCGCCCATGCAGTGCCGCCCACATGTAGCTACATCCCTGTGTCTTAGAATTAATGTCCTAAATGGTAATTCACCTTTTCATACCAGCATGCCACATTACATGAGTCCACTAAAGACTTACCTGTCTCTAATGGTTTCAAGGCATTTGGTTTATACTTTATTACTGGCTTGAATGGTATGTTGCTGTTGTCCACTTTCTCAGCAAATTTGAGCTGGGGTCTGGGTGTATTTTTGGCATACATCATGTGAAAGGAACTTGAAGGTGTGGACAAATTCTTGTCCTACAAATGAAAAAGATCAAACTCTAAATGGTAAATTTACCCTAAAAGTTATCACCTGTACTGCAAATCATGAGGAGAATGCCCTACTAGTGTTAGCAATATTTGTACAAATGCAAGATACTGTACCAAGGAGGAATGAAATTGTCAGTGAATGTATACTTGCCACCGACTTCAAAACATAATTTTTTCCTTGCTAAAAATTCCTGTTAACCTACAATGCCAGGCAAAATACATAAAATGTTCAGTAAGCAGAATGTCTCATACATGTCTTCATGTTACATATCTCATGCAGTTCTTTGCCATACAGTTCACATGAGTCATCATGGCTCAGTACTGGAATATCTGCAAAAAGGGTCTACTAACAAAACTTAATGGGTTTATGCAACACACTTGCAGCCCTAGCACCAACTACATGGACAAAGTCAGTATGTGGGTCTGGTAGGCTTTGCCCCGTGTTAGGGTCCAAAGGGAAAACCATGGTGGGAGGTTCAGTTGTTTTGAATGCATCACTCATTACATTCCAGCACTGGTATGACCGCTGACTGGCAGGCAATTAGCAGCAAGCCAGTCTCAACTTGTGATCTTCCAGCAGTATCCCTCCCCATCTGTAATTATACAGAAACAATAACCGTAAAGTGAGAATATGGTAGTTACACTGAGCACCATTTTGCCAACTTTCCCCCCCAGTCACCCCTTTAAGGCCTCCTAATGATCTACAGGTTATGGCCCAGTAGGACACCCCTTTAATCCTCCTACATGTCCTACAGCTTACATGGTGTGGAGGTGGTGGGGATGGATGTGGGGGGTGGTGGGGATGGGTGTGGGGGGTGCTGGGGATGGGGGTGGTGACAGTGCCAACTGCGCAACCCAAAATTTTGTAACTTTCTCAGCAAGTTCAGAAAAGCAAATAAACATGTTTACAAACTTTTTTATTCCAAGATGCAATGGATACTTCTGCTACTGCCGGAGCATGTGCAGGAATCTCAAGAGCAGGCTGCTTTTTGGTTCCTGTAGCTTCATCTAACAGAATACCCTGAAGGAGAAAGTCAAACATCCATCAAAATATCTGGCAGTAAGCAACTTGTATAAAAAGGAGTGTATATGAAAAGGTTATGGAGAAAAAAAAAGTATAACATGACAAACAACAAGTCAAGTTGTCATTAGGTATACATGACTGAAGAGTACATATATATTACCTACACATAACTACATGAAAGTCCATCACAGGACCAAAAATGTTCAAGGTTCCTATAAATGCACTGTCCCATCAAGTCTTGAAGCAAATCTACCTTGTTATTACAAGGCAAGAAAAGCTTAAATAACCTTAGTGTATTACAATGATGTAAATATTTCATCACACTGTAAACACTATATAATTCATTACAGTGTGTAGGTATAATCTTCCTTCATTACAAGCACACTGAAATATTCTGAAATATTCTCTCAAAATAATTTACAATACAATACCTTTATCACTTCAACTCAGAGTAATAAGTGAGTGTTTTAAACTCCTTCACCCCTCTAGGACTCCCTGGGATTCTGGATTGCCATGTATTTTACAGTTCAATGCAAGTATTTTTAATACCACTATCACCTGCTTGGACTCCCTGAGCTTACCATCCTGGCTAAACACCTGGTTTTGTTTGGGAGCTTAGTTGATACTGTTTCCCCTCTAAAAAGTGATACATTGCTTCATGTTCCTGATTTATTTACACATGAAGGGTTCTGTTCAAGATTGCTGGAGTGCCAGCAGCTCTTTCCTTGGGTCCATAACAAGGGAATAAATATAAGCCAGGTTAGAAACAGGTTGGGAAAATAACTTTCCAAAGATGACAATTTTCTTCGAAATAAAGACAGGAAAATACCTCAGACTTACACATTTTCAGTTACTATGGTGAACACTTTTGTGCCCTTCATCAAAAAAAGTGTCTGGTCAGAAGTTTATTGAGATGGAAAACATGCAGGACTGGAAAAATGAGCCTACCCTACAGTAGGAAGCAAGAAACTACTATTTTGTTCCCTCTGTGATCTGAAACCAGTGCCCGTCGGAAAAAGAACTTTCTGAATGTAGTTGTGATGGGTATTTCTGCATCCTGGTTGGGCCAGACCATAGAGTAGGATATAGGAACTAGAGTGGGCGCTCCTATTACCGCATACCTAAATCCGCTGTGATTGCATGGGGACCACTGATCTACATGTAGATCAGTGATGGGGACCCATCCGCCATTATAGGTGGAGGCAAGAAGCTATGTTGTGCGTGAGCATGTGTTCAAACTGTATGGTGGCAGAGTCCCCATGCCATCACAGCTGTTTGGGGGAGTGAGCACTCTAGTGCCTATATCCTACTCTATGGGCCAGACCAGCACTGACCAGCAAGGGCAGGCTTTCTAAAAACACAAACTCCCTAGCTTAGGCATCTGTTTCTTCATACTATGATAGTAATGTACATGTCCAATACGGCAACTGCTAATTGTAATCAGTGATGAAAACTCAAGCTGCAGTCTGACTATCATTTTGCATAGCTCATATAGAGTGATACCATAGATTGCCATTTGGAGAAATCAACAAGTAAGACATTTTAAAGGTACCTTAAAGGTATGTGGGCATGTAATCAAAACAGTTGTTTTACTAGGCTCAAGAATGGTACATTAAGATCCCTTTATGGAAAATCTGTTACAATTATTTGAATATATTTTACTGTTCTCAAGACATACCTCTTCATCTTTTTACCATTTCTGAGATTCCTCATTAGCTATGCAAAAATTATGCTGTGAAGTGTTGTGCAGTGTCTTCATTTCTTTTGCTAAACCTCTAATTATATGTTAAATACTCAATGGCTAGTTTATAGTTTGTTTTTTAATTTGGACATTTTCAAAGAAGTAAATAGCTCTTCTTAAATAAACACCTCAGGGCACGCTGCCATCACGACTGTCCTTGGAATGAAGGTTAAATAAACAAAGGACATTAACATAACACACAACACATCAGTCCCTCTTTCCACTTCACAAATTTTCTTATGTAGCTCATGTTTATTCATGATTTAAGTGCAAAAATAGTAATTGTCTGGTAAAATGGTCAATATTTGATGGATATTGATGGGAATTAGGGCTATTTTTAACAATTTTAAAGCTTTTTACATCTAATAGGCAGGTGTGAGGTTTACATGTCCACACACCTTTAAATCTAGAATTTTCTCTCACTGTTGAAGAGAGAAATGGAATGATTCAATGCTGACCTTCATAACACATAACAGATTTTTTTGCTGAGATATAAAATGTTACACTTGATTTACTTACTTAAAAGAACAGAAAGATCAATAATGTGTGCTGGGTTCCTGTCATACTCAAACAGCTTGTCTCTGTTTTCTTTCATTTTCCTGGAAGCTAGTATGACTTCTTCAAGATCAAGAATGAAATCATTTTCTAATTGCTACAAAATGTGTACACTGTATATAGCAGCTCACTTCTCACAAAATACTTTGCAAAAAGCTCATTTTTCCTAATCGTCTAAACATTTAAACTGAAGTTTGAAATGTGAGTATGGTAGTGCATGATAAAAATCACAAAATACTGCCATTTTGAATACAGTGAATGAGTTGCAATGTTTTACATGTCTTTGTCAGAACAAGCAATGTATATGGGACTTGGACTTTTAATCATCACCTACTTACCACTGCCATATGTTTTGCAACTTTAGACTTAAGATCTGTTTTAAAAAATTTGTTCATTTCTTCGTTGGGTTTTGTTTGTTTGTTCATTCGTTTTCAATGTAAGAGAACATACCACTTTCTCCAACATGCTATCATTAGCATCAATTAAAGCTTCCATTTTCTCTTCTACCTCCAAGCTAAGACTGCTCTTGGCCAAGGCATTAGTCATAGTCTGATTTCCAATCATCTGTTGAATGCTGGCCAAAGAAAATATTAAAACAAATAAATAAATCACATAAAATCAATCCTTCAATAAATATGCTTCCTTTATATCAGTGTTGTAATCAAGTCACATGATGTTGTTTTGTTTTGCAGATTGACTACCTGACTCTACTTCAGAGTTATGTGACTCCTAAGTAACCGGTATCATGGAGTAACTCCACTTTCCTTTAATACAGCTCCTGTCAAATTTTAGTTCTGTCAAAGTCATTCACAAAAATCATAATTTTGTGTTTTGAGAAATCTGTGGATATTTGTGATCTTTCACAAGCTTAAATGAAGTATTATATACAAAAATGGCTATTTTAAGCCCGTTTCTTTATTCAGTCACTAGCTACTGTACTCCTTCAGATTACTGAAGACATGTGCAGGTTATTCATTAATAAACTCAATGGGGGGGGGGGAGGATTTGTGTTGGACATTTGGGGGGGACATGGGTTGAAAACTTCAAAATGATCGATATATGTCCCTGTATATATATATTTATATACACACATACATATGCATAAGTATAGTTAGACATGTACATAGATTTGTATGTATATGTAAATGTACATGGAAGAGTAAACGTATAAGGTTAAACGATTCTTGTAATGAAATGTACGCATTAACAGGGCTGAAGAAGCACAAATCTTCCCATTTCCTAGTCGCACGTTGCACTAGGTATGAGTTCAAAAGTCAACCAAACTTTTACCAAGAATGAACACACTTATTCAAAGAAAGTGTTACGGATGTGTCTCCTGTCAAAGTAAAACCTCCCTCAGTCTATACAGACACTGTGGCTTAGTCTATACAGATAATGTGTGGTTACCTCAATGGTTGGTCAAGTCTGTAATGTTTATTCTTTCAAGTTTTCATTTCCCATGAACTTTATCATTATCTTTTGAGCTATCATCTCCTTTCAATATCTCAACCTCTTTCATGTAGTCACATTACCACTGTAACATTCAAAAGCACAGACCAGTAAAAGCAATGTTCAGCTATTGTTTGAAAACAATAGCTTCACCTCTGTGCTGGGAACTCACTACTCGTTAACTTCATGGAGGTTCCATGGTTGATGCTCAGTACCTAACAAGGTTCTTGATGATTGGTTGACCGCTTTATATTGTATTTATTGTACTCTCTGTTAGGGTCAGGATTAGGTTTGGAATTAGGATTAGCCTTATCCAATCATTAAAAATCTAGCTCAGCTTTGCACATTGCCCCAGGATCCGTGGCTGAGTGCATTCAAGCATGAGGAATATGCAGGCGGCGTAATGAGCAGTAGTGAGGTGCTTTATCAACCCTACCGGACCTCAAGTTGGATTCTACAGGCTGCCCTTAACACACCCCAGGGATTCTGCATGTTTTAAAAGAGGACATTAACTTGAGGATTTTAACTTTATATGTATCAGTAATCAAACTGTATAACCATAGTCAAAATGAACTGTTCACTTACCTGAACACTTGCTGATTGTGATTATTATTTTAAGTTCTAGAAACTCCCACATTCATCAAACTGCAAACCATCTAAGAACATACATGTTTTATGCTCTACTGTTGTAAACTAATGCCAGACCTACACAGAAGGTTAAGGTCTAGCCTAGGCCTGAAAGCCTACTTAAATATGTCAAAATTCACTGGGGTATTAACTGGGGTGGGGAGGGGGAGTAGGCATATATTTAGGACAATATGTTACAACTTTCTAGGTAGAACAAACTCCACTAAAAATAATTTTGCTGGATATGCCCTTCTATTTGGTCAAAAACTGGCAGTGTATATTTAAAAGGCACTTCTCAAATATGAACAAATAAAAGCTCGGCTCACAAATGAGAGGCTTATACCTTGACACAGCAAGAAGCCATACTACAATGACAGCAAACAAAACTTACATTCGTAAAATACGCTCTCCATTTTGATGGCAAAAGTTTCTAAATCCATCAAAACTGGAATAATAGTCAAAATCATCACCATTCCTGGGAAGTCCATTACCAGCTTTTAGAGCTGAAACAATGGTTGTGAAGGCATTCTGGAAAAGGTAAATAAGACATAAACTGATTACAGAGTTTCAAAGCTACATGCATGCAGATATTGGTATGACACAATATGATATACTAAATGGACAACCTCACCAAGAGGTACCAGGGGCAAAACTTACAAATAAACCATTTATCATTCAGACCAGTTCACATAGAGGACAGGAAGAGGTTTGTACCCCTCTCCCTATTTTAAACACAAAGAGAATCTGCCCACTTCCACCTCAACCTTTTCGTTCAGAAACAAATATAATTCCAACAATATGACATTTTGTTAATAATGAATTTGTAGTACTGAAGTTCCTTTATCAAAGTTTGCACAGTAGAAGGTTTCTTTGCCCCCTTCCCTCCAGCCCTGCATCTCTATCAAGGTATTTCCCTTTCACTTTAATGCATATTTTCAATTTCATCTCCAGAGAGACCACTGTTCTCAATTTCTGATTAAATAATGAGATTTACTTAATTGCATGACATACTTAACATGCCTTGATACTCATTTTTCAAATCCTTAAATCTAGATGCATTTGCATGGTGCTATAATATTTATCAGACACAAATAGAGTGAAATCATTTTGGTTATAATATTTTAGCTAAAGTATCCAATATTTTATGCACATTTGTGTCAGTTAACTGTTACAGTACAAGTTTGCAGATGGAATGCCAGTGTTTCTTTTAAATCTCTAAAGTGTCTAAAAATGTTATCTTCAATTAGCAACTACTGTATAAAGCAAAATATCAAACCACTCTAGAATCAAACTTTGTTCAATGACATGATCTATGCATTATCACCCCTTTGAGTAGTAATGGAAATTTTGTGTGAAGAAGTATGCGAGTGGGGTGTGAAAATGCAAAAATCGATGGGAAAATCTCACAAAAAAAAAACAATAAAAAGGGGTGGAAAAGGGGGGAGCGGGGTACATCCTCACTGTCACCTAGTGATTCCTGTCAATGCCTTTGGCCTTTGGTCCTTCAGAACTCATTGTTTTTATCTCTATAATGTACTGCCCTCACTGCAAAAACACAGCTCACATGATGTGTTCTTTCTGTGATCTAACCTAAATACAGGTGACATGGAGTACTTACTTGGGCAAATGCATCCACAGACTCATACCCTGATATGAGAGGAGAAGGAACTTCAGCTGCTTCTTCTTCTGCCATTTCTATCCTTGGAATTTACAGTATGTGATTTTTCTCTCTGAGAAAGGTACAGAAATTTACAATTAGAATATCTGTGCACATGCAGGGACATCTAATTTCCCCTTATCATTGGTCACCCCAAAGAACAAGCAAAGTAGGCCATTTAAGATGTACAAGTTTTCAGTCTGATTTTGATGTCAAGCCATGCCAAGTGGAAGGAGAGCCACAAAAACACACAGGACATCAAGCAGGGCTGCAACCCACACACTTGGTATGAGGAAGCATGAACCACTCTGCTATGCTACTCAACAGAAATTTAGCCAGGCTGTATTTGTGCAACATTTGGAATGTCACACACACACACACACACACACACACACCCACACACGTCACACACAACACACCAAAAAAAAAAATGTGAGGAGCAATTTCTGCACCTGGTGGTCATTTCAAAGAAACCACCTTGATTCAGTTTTGCCAGAATTAATCATTATAACTTGTACTTTTCACATCATTTGCAAGGTAATTTGAGTCAAATATGGCATCATCTGCCATATACCTGTAGGCACTTCTAAAATTGATAAATTTTCCCAAAGGGGAGGAAGACATGCCTACCTTCCCTCTTCAGCCCATCCATTCAGAATGTTGCATTGGAAAATTGACCTGGTTAAATCACTGCTACCCAAGGACCCTTACCACATCCCAACCACATGATGTCAAGAATCTTGGGGTCTTCAGCAGCATTTGAATTATTGCCATTGTTCTGTTTAGTGAGTTCTGTACAAAAGTGATTCTACTTATTTTCAATTCTTAAATTTTTTTTCTACAGATTAGTTATCACACAGCACATCACATTTTTAAGACTATACATTTCCAGAATTGTATCAGATGTGCAAGAGAATGTATGTCACATTTGGTGATGCGATACTGGCAATTTCAATCACCTGTCTTCAGGGCTCTATCAGGCTTTCCTATACGTTACAGACTATCTGAAAAAGGGAGAAGTGGAGAGGTTTAAAGGCCAATTCTTGTCATTCCAGACAGTTCCAATTCTCCCACCTAGGCAACTTGTAGCTCCTCCCATAGCTGTATAAAACTCCTCCTTGTGCAGGAATAAACCTGTTTTATTGCTTTAATAAGGCCATGTCCTGGTAAGCATACAAGGTTGTAATGTGTAATCCAAACACTCTCTCTGCATTGTGTGGAAAGTGAGTTACTTTGCATCATTTGAATTTTCAAACTTTGTTGTCAATAAAAGAGCAGTAACCAACTGAGAATTTTCATACCCCCACACTGAAAATGTACTTTGAGGTGATGACTGCTTGTCTTTAAGGGAGAGAATACAGTACTATACATCTTTGCAAATTTTTGCTTCAATATCCATTAAGGTGGCTTACATGCAAAGTGGTACTGTGGCTACTGTCTTGGCAAAACTTTGAACTTTAAAAACATTTTAAAATTTGACAATCCTAAGCCTCATTTTTTAGAAAATATTCAGTGGATGAAACCCAACTTGAGCAGATAGCTACTGTACCCTGGATGGCCAACAGAGAGAATGTATGGTTATTGTTCCATAACAATCTATCTGAAGCTCCTCCAGTGTCAAAGATAGACGCATTCAAGTTCATTTGTTGCTTGTACAGTAAGTCTGATGTGTAACATCTAAGGAATGTTGGAAGCATTAGACTTGGCCAATCACAATGCATGTTACTGTACATAGGGTAAGGTGCATGACAAAAAGTTGTCATCTGTGAAGCAAACATTGCCGAGGTCTACTGTTACTTCAAACTGATGACACACTGGGCGTTCCAGCTAAATGAGAAAACATATTGATAGCTGAATGGCTACTAGATGTTAACTAACCAGCCTATTGCAAAGGGTGACTGTTTAGGTACCTGGATGGATACTAACATTTTCAACTGGTCTGTTTTTAAGTGATTAACTCAATACTCAGCTGAGCTATGGCTATCATGCACAGCTAAAAAATGTGCACCTCTTTTGGGCACCAAGTTTAATTGGAGTAATTACAGAATTAAGGTTTCACGGTACCGCAAAAATTTGGTACCGTCAATACCGCTACAAATGGTACCGGTAATACCGTAGTACCGGTACCAAAAGAGAAAATAGTCTGACTTTAAAAACAAGAAAATACCCGGAAAACCACAGGTATTAACGTACGTGCCATGTTCTGATCATCCCTGCCTTCCGCTACACTGTTAATGAATTAAGTACACTCAACACATTGGTAAACAAAAAGTGAAACCCGCCGAAAGCCAGCGTCCGAAAAACACGGGGAGCGGAGTGCGATTTTGAACCCGAAAGTCCCAAAAGAACACTCAAAACTGTACTTACAGTTACGAAAATAATTTCTAAAAATGATGAAAATTGCCTTTGTAAATTATCACCTGAAGTTTTTAGGTGGAACTTTTCCAAATTATTCCCATAAAATATTGATTCATCAAGCCTATTTCCGACCGCAATTATTACTATCAAAACATTTTTTGCAACATTTCATGTTTTGAGTTCAAGATGCCTAACAGTATGATAGCGCTGCAATCTAGCTAGCTTTTACCCGCGTTAATCATTTACTGATACAACACTCGTAGGATGGGGATCTCCTATTTTCGTGCAGATGGGCCAGCTTCACATAGATGTAGGCCTAACGATATAGGTACGTTCTGTACGATCTTTGGGACTGCACAAAAATATGAGAACGCCGTACTACCGAGTGTCTCAAAAATCTAAATCGACTTAAGCAAGTCTGAATTCACGCGACAACGACGACAACGTTCAATGGGATTTTACTGTGTAGTTTCTCTCACATACAGTTAAGTCAATGGACAAGCACTGTACAAACTGTTGAAAGAACGTTCTTCCGAAGATTTCTCTCACACACAGTTATGTCAATGAAGAAGTCCCATTATCTTACTGTGTTTGAAATCGTTGAAACAACGTTCATGTCAGAGCCAGCGATGCAACGATTCTTCGTAAGCTTACAACAAATTTCTTAATGATACGATGCCTTGTGTAAGCATAGGCAAAGTGAATGATACCAACTGCTATTAGTACATAATACAAATGTATGTGCTGATAACGAACGATCGTTCGAAAACTGCACACAATGTCGAAAGAAAGCAAGCCACAAGTTAGTGTGGGAAGTATTGGTTGGGCGAAATTTCCCGTTACACGTGGTAATTTACATACATAACAGTTAAAGGGCAATTTCCGAAATTACGAGGGGAAATTTGTGACAGAAATGATGCAAAATGGTTACAGAATGAACGTTTCATGGTTACATTTTTACATTTAAAAGAACACAAGGCAGTTATCCTATGGATTATAGTATTTATATTCATTTACATTCCATTCAATTGCAGTATTTTTAGATTTTTGTTTTGACGTATTGTCGGGTACTGTTCTCCGCGGTACTTCGGTACCTTGTAATTGGTGGTACCGTACCGTATCGGTACCGGTACTCACAAAAATACCGGTATACTGTGAAACGTTATACAGAATACCCCGCAACTCGAAAAAGCACCCCCAGAAAATAGACTGGCTACTTTGTTGAATTCAGGGTCAAATTTTTTTGAGAATGACTCATCACAGACGATTATGAGCTGATATTGAAGGCACATGTGAACAATTTGCAATAGCAGACTAAGTGCTAAGCTACAGTTTTCCTCCAAGTGGCTACACCAGCTACTGTACACCAGCTACATCATGAAGAACTTTTTTATAGACCTAACCTTACATTAACAAATAACATTAGCAAATAATGGGAAAAACCAAGTCAAAATGATTTCTCTTGGGGTGGCTTAGAACTGTCACCAGCTCTACGACTAGGCCTACACTGTGAAGACCTCATTCAGGCCACAGGCATTCCAAACATTACTTAGGCCTACATATGCTAAACTATATACCTTTCCCAGAATACATGTTACCTGCACATAGCACAATGGGTTACTGTATGCGGTACACTTTACTGTACGTACAGCCAAGTATACACTGAGGCTTAACATAAACAACTACATGACTAATTTCTAAACATCTGCAACAAATCGATTTAAATTGATCCTTCCAATCATTATACTTGCATAGGTTATTCCTGAATCCATTAAACTTCCATTTTATAATTCCCATCACCTTCCTGCTAAAACTTTCAGTTTGATTGTAATTTTGTGTTTGAATATCCTACTGTATGTGAGGATGTCTTTGTATTAGATATATAATACCATGGGGAAGTTTTGGCAAAAAGCGGGGACGTTTTGGTGCTTAAAAAGCGGGGACGTTTTGGTAAAGGGACATTTAATTGGATACTGATTCAGGTGAAGTACACATTACCAATATTGCTAAGCTAAGGAATGTTGGAAAGAAATCTAAGTCCAATGCAGACTAGAAAGTATGGGGCCTAGGCTGGTATGTTATGCTGAATATCTTCAACCTGAGATAGGCCTATGACTTTCCAACCCATTTTGATGGTGTGATTTTCCTGACTTTTGCACAGGCCTAGGCTAGAACTAAACACTGCACTTAGGCCTTAGACCAGTAATAACAATAAAGCTCTTAAATACATTAGCCTAGGCCTAATTACAGAACCCCTCAGTGTAGATCTTCTTTCTTCCCATCGACCATACTTGACTGGAATAAACTAACAGATGACAAACTCTCAGACCCTGAACATTTTCAGGTGTTGTCTGACATCTTGCTATTTAAGCTTCCTCTCTCTCATTCTGTTGCGTTTATGCCCTACGGGTTTCTGTGACGTACTTATCCTGATCCTGAACTTTAGGCCTAGCCTAGAGGCCAGTATGGAAAACGTGTATGCTACGCCGGAGATCTTCGGTGTGGCACTCAAGCAGTCACACCAAATTCCTGGCGTATTTCATCAGTCCGAAGGTAGATTTCTACTTGGTGTGGTGTATAAAAGCTGTGCGGACATATTCATGGGCCTGGGGAATATACTGGGCTTATCATGAGTCGATCACTTAAGGAACATTGTGACCATAAAAATATTCAAAAATTTACAAAAATCAATAAAATGTTGCTGTAACATTTTGTTGTATGTCTTGCTCATTGCGCTATATTTTGGTGTTTTTCAGATTGTGTAAACCATAGAAAATGAGTTTTGAAATGTAGGTGGCAGTACATGCAACATTGCTTATGAAGGAATCTTGAGTCAATCACTACAAAAAACAAGCAAACAAAATGCTATAAATTACCACATTTAAGAACATTTATACAAATAATCATAGAGAATAATATCTTTTCTATCAAACTTTTTAATCAGAGCTTCATCAAAGACATTTTGGTCACCATTTTTTGTAATTTTTACAAATTTCTAGTTCATACTTATGCCAAAACTTGAAAATTTGGCCGTGGGTAACATTTTTGCTTTGGACATCAAAAATAATAAGGCAGATAATTGTTTTTTATGTTGTTTCAAGAAACTGCAATGCAGGTCATGCTTACACTGCAATCACATCGTGCCGGCACGCTGTACTGGCATTTAGATTAGAATGCAGTGATCGACTCATGGGTGTTTATTTTAATTAGGGTACCAGACTGTGACATGACACTTATAGCCCTAATTTCATGTATCATAATTTTTCATGTGAAACCATGGGTGGAATTGTTATATTTACTTGTTCATTGTAGGCTTAGGCCTAAATGATGTTGTACAAGTTGTTTTATGAATGTTCAGATGACGTTTGACCTCAAAATAGCCCCATTGCACAGAAATTATAGGTTTCACAGTGTAACATGAACACCAAAAATATGTTTGTCCCACTAAGACTACTTATTGAGTTATTTTATATCATTTATGGGTTTTCTATAGATAATCTGAGCAGTCTGAAGCTAAAACCTCTTGTGATTACTTAGTCAAGGGTTTCATCTCAATTCTGTGGTACAAACAATACGTTCCACGTGTAACCTAGATTGGGAGAACACCAAAGTAATATTGTATGATATTTCAAATCATAAACAAGGTGGCACAGTTTTACTACCTGTAAGTTAAAAGCTATGTTAAATACTATAGTTCAGCTAAAAATGACAACATATCAAGTTTAGGAAGTAGTAGTATTTTAACTGCAAAGGTTCACTATGTAACATATTTCCGTGACACCAAAGTGGCCTGTCAAAATGCAAAATGGCTATGTTTTTCTTTTCTATACAATTGCTTTTGTCCAAACCTATATATGCATTAAACAATTGCACAGGCTTCAATCAACCACTAAAACAAGAAAGATTTAGTATTTACTGTAGGTAATTTTTGGAAAATAAGATACTGAAATTTCACACTGTAACGGTAACACCAAATGTTACACGTGGAACCTCTCTTTCGTCGAATCCCAGGAAAGAGAAAAATGTCAGTTTCTCATAAAATATGAGTTTCAAGGGTACAATTGATACCTCATCAACCATTTAAGTTAAAATAACTGAGCAAGAGAAGTGTAAAAATAAGGGAAAATCTAATTTCTGCTATGGTAGTTTAAATGTCACACTTTTTGCCCCCAAAATTGCTAATTTTAGCCAATTTTTTCATCAAAATTGGGAAGATTCACTACAATGATACTTATTTTTTGGAAGATATGCTCTTACATAAATAGTGAGGACAAAATGAAAGCATAGCAAAGACCATGTGGATTAAAATAGCAAGACAGTTGCCTTTAAAAGCATATTTTACCATTGGTACCCTAATTTAAATAATCACCCTCTTGAATGCAGCATGATACTGATGGACTCATGATTACTTACTATACATCTTCCTTTTCTTATAAGTTTCCTCTCCAAAAACGAAAATTTGGAGCATAAAACACCCGATAAAATGAAAGATTGCACCATTTTGTGTATCTGCCCTTTTCCAAAGCCAAAAATTTTCCAAAGGGGAGGGGGACACCCCCTTAGATCCCACCCCCAGGCCGGCGGTTAGTTAATGCCGACTACAGTGAACAGTTGGCAATTTCAACAACTGGCATAAAAACTTTGGTATGGAATTTGGAAATTCAAACTTTTCTGTATGGCCTAGCCTAGAGGCTAGGCTAAATATACAGTGTGCCCATTTGGCATGCTATATAGAAATCAATGAAAGAGATGACATGCTTAAGTTAAAACTTCGGCTGATCTGATACAAAACTTCCAGTATGGAAACCAAAGATATCTCCTGAAGTTGAACCCTGACAGTTCCTGGCGAGAAGCCGTCACTTACTGCTTAAGTTAGGTGTTACAGACTAAGCAAAGCAAAGCCTTGCCTAACATTAGCTTACCATTTACACCAGTTTCACGATAGTCCTATCTTAGAATGTTCCTTACCAATGACTTTGCACCGCGACAACTGCAGTCACACCTGTAAAATCCGACACTGCTGTAAAATGAGCACGGTTTTGGCTATCTAGTTATTAGAAATTTAAAGGTAATCAATAAGCCTTTTCTATATGACCATGCAGGCGTTGATTTCAGCCAGACTCCCCAGTTTGACTCGTTTGACTCTCCTTGCAGGTAGTACGACGGTGTTTCCACACTCTAAATTCATTTTTCCTGAAACGGAAGCTAAGATTTCCTGAAATCGGCACAGACTTTATGCCAATTAACTGTAATGCGGCATGCTGGGAAGTATTATTCCATATACAGTACCGAACAGCATTGTGACCATTGGCCTTCTCCATGGTAACGATTCACTCCTGTGGTGAATAATCATTCCCAGGTTGCAGTTTTGAAGCGCCCTTTTTTTAATTGGCATAAGGTATTTCCTGAAATTTTCAATAACGCTTGTTTGATGCTAACTTTAGTGAGTGGCTGATCCAGGATTTCTCCCTGCCAAGCTACACGTCATTTCCATATTTCCCATATTATCCCACTTCCCGAAAATTTCCCGGAGGAAACCCAGATTTCCCGAATTTCGAGTAATTTCGGGAAGAGTGGAAACACTGTAGTAGGCTACCCACAATACGTTGACAAGCGTGACAATTTTCTTGAAGTTAGCAGTACATATAAGCAGGGAGTTGTTCCTTAACAACTCCCTGATATAAGTCCCAAATTTGAATTCAAGGTTAGCAGCATATCTTCACAACGTGAGTAAAACGTTTTGAGAGGATTCGCCAATAGCCATAAATTATGGCAGTTACCCAGGGTCGAACAGGTAATTGGCCCAGATTAGATAGGAAATGTAGGCTTGGTCTGCTTCAGAATGAGAGCCCGTCGACCCCCTCCCCCAAAGGACCAGGGGTGGCAGCAGGATTTGCCCGACAGGGGGACTAAACTCCATGCCCTCTGCCCAATGATAGCCCCCGGCCACCCCTGCGATGGAGGCAAATCGACTGAGCCTTTTTGATGGTGCATAGACCATCCATATCTTTATCCGAGATAATAATGCAACCACCCAAAACTGAACTGAAGTCGGTACGTATAAGTATTTTTGGTCTCGAGTGGTCTGTCCGCTTTAGACCCATTGTTCTGTTTTTATACTTGTAGCTACAAAGTTAGCTATAAGAACCATTCATATGGACATCCCTTGCGGGACTGTCAACTTTCAGTGACTTGTGAATTCATTGAGAGACTACTGACGCGGAGCACCGTACGAGTGGTTCCCGCGGAGCGTCCCGTTAGGGGGACTTGTTCAAGTGGCCACAAATACCCCTAGCTTGCAGGAAATGGCTCTTTCCGTGCCTCATTATTGCATACCCACAATTGCCAGTTTTCAAATGTTTCATGTTCCTGGAAATTTTTAAGGAGGACATTTTGACATTCTCACCCGAGGTGAGACATCTACGTTAGACTTAAGCATCTTGGGCTTACCACCCTGGAGTTGAGAAGGATTAGGGGGGACATGCTTCAGGTGTACAAATTTCTCTCTCAAAAGAATCCTTTGTCATCTTGTAGTTACTTAAAGGTTCAAAGTAATTCTTGGGTTCGAGGTCATTGTAAGAAGCTAGGTAAGTGTTTTTCAAGGCTTGACATTAGGAAGTTCAGCTTCTCTCAGAGAGTTGTCAACGGGTGGAATAGTCTCCCTGAAAGGGTACGTAGTTAACTCCACATCCGTGCACTGCTTTAATGTTAACATTGACAAGTTCTTCCATAACTGTGGTAGAATCTAATTGTGCTAGGCCCGTTTGGTGTTGGTTGGTTGTTTGTTTTCAGTTAAGGTTGTATGGACTTCAGGGCATCTTATGGGGCCTCAGGCCCAACCTTGCCCTTTAACCTGTTATGTTATGTTATGTTCACATTGGACGGTAAATGGGCCTACGAAAAATTGGAAATTCTGAGGCCTACTGTGTATGTATTGCTGACAGCCCAAAAGTGAATATAAATATATCCGGTGGACTCAGACATAATTGTTGACATTTGGGTTGAAAGGAACTAGCTCGATGATGGCAAGATTAATTATACTCATGTAAAGGGCACTACGTATATGGTTGGCCGGGTACGTACTGTGAGCTTACTGCAGACTTATGATCAGTTGAAGGAACTCAGGTACCGTGATAGCTGGCACTTTAAGTTACCGACACCCCTCGCATCGTTTGCGTTATGAGCGGAATTTTTTCACTTTATTGAGCCATTGCGTGAGAAACTCAGGTTGATGCTTCATCGTGAGAGCGTGAGATTACGCTGATTTGCGTGACTCTCACGTTGAATGCGTGAGAGTTGACAGCCCTGTCCTCGCCGGCTATTCCGAGCCAGTCACGTGACGGACATGAAAGTTCATACAGTGTTCAGCCTTCGACCCAGCTTAAAATTTACCATACTTTTACCATGGTTTACTATGGTAAAGTGTAGTAAACTGTTTGCGTTGAAAGCTGCAGTGTGTTACAGTATGTGTCACATACATTGACAGACGTTAAAGATCACGAGAAGAAGGCTACCTGAGATAACCGCAAAAGTTAACAGCACTGTTTCATCTTTAAACCTATATAGTTTACCATTACAGATGGTTAAAGTGACTAGCGCGAAGGGCGAAGGGAACTTAATGATAGTAGGCCTACCTGCACCATATGAGACAGATATTGATATTGATAGCATTTTGGTAAACGACCAAAAAATGAAGAAAAAAAAATCTCTTCTAATATCATTCTGTAGGCTACTTCTAAGTTTTGAGTGCCAGGGATGGCGCCAGGATTGCCCGACATTATATCCCCCGACTAAGAGATTTTCCCCCGACTGGTTTCAGAGGTGGGGGGTCCAGTGCCCCCCTGGCCCCCCCTTTGAACACGCTACTGGCTGGGTATCACAGCTTTATAGCGATAGATCGTGAATGTACGTATATATGGCGCTTCACTTTATCATGCTTAGTACTTCTCAACCGAGTCAATATGCCTATGAGCCTCGAGGATGATTAATAAACCTTAGGAGAAACTGAGAAGAAAGGAAGGGGAAAACTGGGGTGGGTAAGTGTACGTGGGAAAGGCTTAAGAGCAGTGGCGTCGCCATGGGGTATGTACTCCCAAAGGTTGGCTGTACCCCCCGTGTACCCCAATGAGACTTTGGGTATGAAAAACTATACACAAGCACACCGGTCACGCATATCTCGATATGAACACGGAGGACCCACTGTCACTTTATCAGTCAAACATATCCGTAAAATTGCGCAACATGTTCTCAAAATAACACTTTTGCGGCGCCCTTCGGGCGCAACTATTTGTTGAATTATATGAAGGACTACCTTACTGGAGATGTAATCCACAGCTATCGTTTCAACATTGACAGCTTTGGGACTTCTTCGGCAGCCAGTCCTCTCCCTTCAGTACAATTCCTACATCGGTTATCTTTTAGTCAGACGTTTTGTTGGAAAACTATACAAAAATGCGATTTGCATTGCCTTTTTCAACCCTTATCCATTAAATATGGGGATAATTAAATAGCTTAACCTGTGGCGCCGGCACGAGGGGCATGGGGAGAGCCCCCAATCGATTTCAGAATTTTTTTTTTTTTTTTTGGAAAATTTTAAAATGACCCTAAAAGGCGTTTAATCTATAGATTTCTGTAGGGTGTAGGGTGAGGTGTGTTTTCGACCAAGTGATGGATCTATTGTAACCATTTCCTATCACAAATGGTTCTAAATTAAAATTATCATAAATATCACAAATGATTCGCAAACCATATGAAAGTGTTCGCGCGCTCCACGCGTTACAAACCTTACCTCAATATTGTCCTTATTATCAATAATTTCCGGTAGCAACTCCCGCAAAAGCACAACAACAAAAATTGAAAGCTGTTTACGATTTCTCAGGTAAAAGACTGGTTTTTTGATTGGCAAATAGGTTTGTTGGGGAATTGAAAGCGTCTCGATGCAGAGCACGAATGCAGATTCTGTCATGGTTATCTTATATAATGAAAAATTTCGGCTCGCCTAGCCGAATCTCATTCGTCACGGTGTTCACTCCATCTCATGGGCATTGGTAAGGTTATAATACATGCAACTATTCTAATATCAACATTTTTGAAAAAAAAAACATAAGTGTACCTCCAACCTCTGTAGCCTGGGGCCTATGGGACAATCTAATTTTTAGCATGATGATGTGGAAGGTTGAAAGTACGTATTTGCGGTTATAGATTTTTCAAAAAAAAAAAAAAAATACCGAGCGCTTGGCGCGCAGCAATTACCCTATAGATGGTGATTGTTTATACACTTACGACGAAAAAACATATTGAAACGCCCTTTTTAGTCCTTAACCCCTTTTGCTTTACCTAGCAGGGAGGTCTAATATGGCACCTCTGGACCTATACTCTCCCTCCCATTCTTCATTGCTGGAAGCTGTTAGTCTGAATTTTCGTTCGAACTTAGTAAAAACACGATAGTTGCAAAGTGTTCGGCATCATACTCTATAGTATCATTTGGACGTCAAGTAATAATCATGATATCAGTGCCCCATTGTATATAATTAGTCCAGAACTTCCAGGAGACAATATACCGGTGTCTGCCAGCCTTAGATCCCCTTTTATAATGCACAATGAAGCAAAGGAAAATGTTCGTAGTATAGTCCAAGAATGTTTCTGTGGACTCCACGCACGTATTTTTACGTACAAACTTTCTAGAATAGAAGACATTAAAGTAGCCAAAAGGGGGGCTTCAAGAGTTTTGTTGACAACATACCCTTCTCTTAGACGTACTCTCCTCTCCCACCTAACCAAAAATTAGAATTCACTCAATTATGGATATTTCCAGCCATATATGATCAGTTCAAAAAAATATGCCAAAGATAGCACCATTCCCCATCTAAGCAACCTTAAATTAACAAATATTTCTCAAAGGGGAGGGGGACACCACATTAGGCAAAGGAAGGATCCCACACTACTGTATACAATTGCAAGGGCGCACACTCTCCGATTTCACCTAACCAAAAATTAGAAATCACTGAATAAGGATATTTTCTAGCCATATATGATCCAAAAATACCCCAAAGATAGCACCATTTTGCATCTAGGCAACCTTAAATTTAACAAAAATTTCTCAATGGGGAGGGGAACACCTCCAGAACGGCACATTTATGTAGTGACAAAAAGGGTTCCACACTGCTGTATGCAATCGCAGGGGGCGCACAGAAAGGTACAACTTACGCAGACTTGGGAGGGGGACTGAGGTGGCATTACGACGTCATCTGTTCTGCCCCCAGTCACCAAAACCTGGCAACTCCACTGACCTTTACTCTCATAGGTTAATGTTAGTTTAGTTTAGATACCACCGTGACTACCATCAGTCTGAAAGGTGGACGGAACTTTGCTCTCCTGAATCCTTGGCGAAGCCCAGCCCAGCCCAGCCCAGCACCACCATGCAGGGATCATAAAGTAGTGGTATCTCCGAAGGGAGTATAATAACTTGCACGAAATTTGCATAGATACTAGAATTTTCTGGTCACTTCTCGCGTGCACATGGGATGGTTGCAGTAGGCGCTAGCTACGCTTTATCATATATTGCTGAAGAAAATGCAGGAAATATATCGGTCATAATTATAATTTTAAGGTACCCAAAACCCATTGAACCGCATTCAAGGGCTCCTTTTTCCAAATTTTTTCCGCTAACCTCTCATCCGCAGCCGTTGATACACCTTCGATGCTCTTATGTAAAGGTGTCCCCTCAGTGGTATATGGTAGTTGTCTCAACAGGCTCTTGGGGGAGCATGAGTGGATTTATTTTTAAGACTGAATGCAACCTTAACATGATCCGTCGTCTCCATTTACCCCCTCCCCCATCATTAAATCGACAGTGCGAACAAGGCTAATAAAAATGGTCTAGTTGTGGTTTCTATTTTTGTGGCCTGTTTAGTGTGCATCCAGTGCCATCTCGGAGATAGTCAAATGATTCATTTTCATGGTCAAAATTTAAAAATACACTAGAGTCTCCAAGGGTTTCCTCCCGGACCCCAAAGGAGAGTTGTCCCTGGACCCCACCAGGGGCCTACAGTGGCCCCTGGGGCCAAAGCCTACAGGGAGCGCTATAACTACGACTCATCCAGTGACGCTCGGTCCTTCATTTTGGTGTGCCCCTCCGGGGGAACTCGGCCCCCAGTGACCCCACTTCGAAAAGTCTGGCGACGCCACTGCTTAACAGTACCAGAGTATTCACCATTTTGACATGATCATCATTCCTGAATAGCTTAAAGTAGCCAATACTGCAAAATGTGAGTCTGAGAGCGGTCACACTGAAAATTTGATGTATCATTTCCTTGAAACACACTTTTGTGAACTCCTACCTGATTGCCCGCCAGATAGTGAAACGAATTTGCATTTAATTTTTACAACGTTTTATTTCCTTGCAGGTTTAATCCTCACTCTCAAAAACGGTGAGCTCCTTTTTTCTTAGACAGGTCTTATGGACAACATGAATATTGGAGTGAATTGTACTACTTGCCTTTGAACAAGTATGTGATGGAAAGGGGTGATAAGGCGGGAATAGGATGGAGACTGTTTCACTACAAAGTGGCGGATCTTGCACTGTCTTAGATTGGTCTCGAGATAGTGAGTATCTACCAGCTGTAAAACGCCCCTAAGGACCATTCTCGCCCCTCTGACCGAAGCCCTTCCCTCGACCACGGGGCTGAAGGTAGGGACGTAGCCGGGATTCTATTATTAGGGGCAATAATCTTCTCCAGGGGAAAGCATAATATGCAGATGTACCACGATGCCTAAGCGGAGCAGCACCGTAATGCCAAAAAAATGTTTGTTTGTCCTCCAGACCTGCCCCAAAGGGCCGTCAGGGGGGCGTTTTTTCTTTCTTTTTTCTTCCTTTTTTTCTTTTTTTTTTTTGCTTGACTTCCCAGGAGAGCACAAGACAATGAAACGTATGGACATGTGTTTATAGGATGAACTGTTAGTGGTTTTAATACCCGAAATTCGGGAAATCTGGGTGCTCTTCGGGAAATTTTCCGGAAGGGGATATTAAATTTCGGGAAATATGGAAATGGCGTATGGTGTATGGAAATGACGTATGGCTTGACAGGGTGAAATCCTGGATGCCATTAAAGAAGCATAAAAAAGCGTTATCAAAAATTTCAGGAATATACCAAGCCGATTTCAGGAAATTTTAGATTCCATTTCAGGAAAAATGAATTTAGAGTGTGGAAGCACTGGGTGAGATACAGACTGCGGTGTGCCCACTCTGATCCGAAAAATCACACCTGCCGTATAAAACATTCAGTTTCCATCAGACATTATGAAATGAAGAAAGAACATAGTAATTTCGTCTGACATCTCCCCCCCCCCCCGGCCCCGACACATGCTGCAAGCCCGAGGCACGTAGCTACTGAGCCTGGGGGCCTGGCCCCAAGATGATAGCTAGGCCCCCGAAAATTGTGTGTGTCTTAATAAAATGTGTAAGAATTAAGGAAAGGGATCAATGTGGCCCCCCATTTGAAACCTAGGCCCCCCTAAAAATTTCATCTTAGCTACGCCCCGTGCAAGACTCTCCGGATCACATTCCTATGTGAATGAATAGTTTCCACATTTCAGTCTCTCACGTAGCAGTGAGCCATCAATCCCAACCTAACACGTCTGGGAGTGCAATGTCTATTGAAGGAAACTTTTTCTGCTATTTTCGTTGTATGAAGGTATCACTGTACGCACAGCGAACAGCAGTAGCCACCGTGCATGGAGTCTCGAGAGTATAACATTTTACCTCGCCACTACTATACACTATTCTTTCGTGAGAAAGTATGAGCAGTTGATCGCTTCAGTGTATGATGGCGGTTCGAAGAGTGAACATCGTGTACCGGTGTCGCAGTTTTTTCTGTCAGTTAGTTAGTTAGATGAGGTTTAACGGCCCAGTTTCCAACCAATTGGTTCAAGTCGAGCCGGCCACGGCATTTTTTCCAGTTGTGGCTCACTGGCTTGTTTTCCCTTACTCCATTGCTTATGCGTAGCATCACGCACAACGCGCGGCAGTAGGTTCCATTTTTAAAGTCTTTGGTATGACTCGACCTGGGAATCGAACCGGGCCTCCCGCGTGAGACGCGGATGCGGAACAACCCATTTAAATTTCCAGTTTACGCGCGTACAATCCGTTCCCGATCAGTTCGAGATGAACTGATTTTGTCTTTTTTCGGCTTTGCACTTCCCATGGGGAACTGATTGACAAAGTATTTGTACATTGCAATAAACAGCAGCGGACTACAGTAGCCAATGCACTGGTTCAGGAGACAATACCGTTTGCTAAGATGAAGGCATTTCCTCACAGGAGGATGAGAAATTAATCGAAGAAATAAGGGAGTACGCGAAGTTGCATGTACAATTGTAGCTTAAGTGATCATAGAGATCCAAATGGAGCAAACAGTCGTGGCTTGCCATAGGCCACTTGTGTACAACGTGACTGCATGACCGCATGGACTGATCTCGGCTGGGAGGGAGCTGAACGTCTTGAACCCCGTCCTTGGGATGTGTCTACAAGGGAAGGGGTCTTTAGTACCATTAGAGGGTCCTTAGACGCAATTTCTGCTAAGGGTGGCAGAAATACCTTTAAGCCCCACGTGTGTGATGGGGACTTCCCCAGCCCCCTACCCGCTTTCTTCGCCTATGATTGACCGAACGTGAAGAAAGGGCAAAAAATGGTGGAAATACTTGAGAGATCTATTAACGAAACTGAAATACAATCTTGCGACGTCCCTTAACTATCACGAGGGAGGTGACATAAGGGGACGCAAGCCTTCCCATTTTTTTTCAGTCACTGGAGTTAATAACATGGAGAAATGAATACTCATGGGGCAAAATAGTGGAAAATATTACACCATTTGGCCACTTAACTAAAGACCGTAAAACAAGCAATTCTAAACACGCTCCTTCGAATCCCCCTCCAGGATGGTGATTGCCCTGCGTAAATGTGTTCCTCTCCCCAGTATTTGATGCTTAGCCAGACAAAGCACTGAAGGGGGCCCAAAAGATACCAGAGGGAGACATTTTCTTGAGGAGAGACATACTAAAATGTATTAAGAGAATGGTTATTTTGAAGTTTCTGGGTCCTATAACTCCCCCCTCCCTTTGGCTACGGACCGGCTTTGATGAATGACCAACGGAGACATGCTGGTAAAACTGGTCAAATCCGGTTAGGCTCATTTGAAACTATATGGAGTGAACTGAGTAATTATGACGCCTGGGCGTATCAGCCATGTTAGAGTGAAATTCGTCTCCGTGTACGACCAGGAAATATTTAGTGGCATTACGTATCACCGTCTTGTCGTTTATCCCTTCCCCTGCGAACCTTACAATCGTAGGATTGAAACATCGACATCGGATCCATTTCATGACAGACCTCATTTTGCACAATGTATGTATATAGATAATGTGTATACTGGTCCACTTGAATTACTGCGTTATAGTTCTGATTTAACGCTTTTCTAAAAAATCTGGGTTGTGGAATTGCATAACAAGAGAAAGGCGCCCATGGCAGTACGCAGAAAAATATCGGTAGGAGGTAGAGACATAATGGAGCGCCACCACCATTGGCGTTTAGAGTGCGGCAGAAAAAAATCCAGATTTCTTCCCATTTTGCCTGGAATGGCAATCCACGTTCCAAGCACAAGTTGCATCTAAACAATCTTTGGGTATTTTAAATAACCAAAGATTTAAAAGATCAATGTGATAAAACTTACTTTGAAAATTTCGGGGTAGGGAGAGGGCAAATGCGACCATGTGCGGTCATGAGCACGCCACGTTTTAGGGCTTGATCTATATATAGCTTCATGGAACAGAACTGCAGAAGAAACTTTGAAAACGAAACTCTATAGCGCGTAAAGCTCACCGAAAATTACATTTTTTGAAAAATCTGCCCTCACTGACTGCAAATACAGGTAAATTTGTATCATAGTAATTCTCGACATGTTCAATTTTTTTTTCAATAGAATCACACACTTCCGGCAATAAAATCCCGTTTCAAAATTGTGAATTTCGCCATCGTTCCGGCAGCCCGTCGACCTTTCGGGACTTCTTGTTGCCCATCCCCCGGGCAATTTCTGGGGCCGCCTTTATAGTAAAATTTTCTTTTAAAGCACCGACTGACAATTTTGAGACCAATTCACATGGAGCACTTACACAACGAGAACATGATATTTTACAAGTTTTTCTTGACAATTATAACCATATCCCTAACAGCTGAAAATACTAAGGGCTCTGCTGTTGTCTTCATTCCCCATTGTATTTTCAGCTGTTAGGGATAGCAGAGCCAATGCCAAAGCAAGTTAAAAGGGACAAGTTCACTGTAACAGTTCAAAATAACGATGTAATAAAGCTTTATCATTCCTGGCCAGTATATGATATAATTGTCAAGAAAAACTTGTAAAATATCATGTTCTCGTTGTGTAAGTGCTCCATGTGAATTGGTCTCAAAATTGTCAGTCGGTGCTTTAAAAGAAAATTTTACTATAAAGGCGGCCCCAGAAATTGCCCGGGGGATGGGCAACAAGAAGTCCCGAAAGGTCGACGGGCTGCCGGAACGATGGCGAAATTCACAATTTTGAAACGGGATTTTATTGCCGGAAGTGTGTGATTCTATTGAAAAAAAATTGAACATGTCGAGAATTACTATGATACAAATTTACCTGTATTTGCAGTCAGTGAGGGCAAATTTTTCAAAAAATGTAATTTTCGGTGAGCTTTACGCGCTATAGCGCGTTTCAGAAGTTGTCATCGTAAGTGTATTAACAATCACCATCTATGCCGATAATGGCTGCGCGCGAAGCGCTAGGTATTTTTTTTTTCCGAAAAATGTGTAACGGCAAGTACGTACTTTCAACCTTCCACGTCATGATACAACTTAGATTGAAAGATCCCAAACCAATGGGAGGCCCTTACATACGTTGGGGATGTACTTCTGTTTTTTGGAAAAATGTTATCAGAAAAGTTGCATGTATCATTTCCCTAATAATGATCATGAGATGGAGTGCAAACAGTGACGAATGCGCTCGAAGAGAGCCGAAACATTTCATTAATAAGATTCCCATGACAAAACCTGCATTCTGCTCTGCATCAAGACACTTTAAATTCCCTAACAAACCTATATGCCAATCCCAGGCCAGTCCCTTACCTGAGAATTCGTAAACAGCTTTTGCTGCTGTGTTTCTCCGGGAGTTGCTCCCGGAAGATATTGATAATAAGAACAATATTGAGGTACCTAAGGTTTGGAGCGACCAAAGAGCGCGACCATTTTGAAGTTTGCCATGGATTTGTTAAAATTCTGATAGTTTGAGAACCATTTGTAATAGAAGATGGTTACAATAGATCCATCAATCAGTCGAAAACACACCTCACCCTACCCCTTACAGAAATCTATAGCTTAAACGCCTTTTGGGATCATTTTGAAATTTTCAAAAAAAAAAATCTGAAATCGATTGGGCGGCACGCGCTCCCATGCCCCCGTGCCAGCGCCACTGATGACAAGAAGCCTAAGCTCACAGACCTACCATGTCCAGAAACCGTAAGACCGACCCTACTATGTCTTCGAATGTTGTTGACCTACCTGACTAGCCGACATACCACCAGTGGCCCCACCCTGATTTCAAAATTAGAGGGCAAGAGGGGGAAAGCAAAAATTGGGGGATGTATGTGGGCACTGCTCCTGTAAACTGCATGCAGGAACCAGGGGGGGGGGGGCAAACCCGGAACAACTTGGTATTTGACTGGGAGGGGGTCAGATTCCCCCCATTTCCTCTCTCTCGGCGGCACCAATCTGTTCTTATGATTCAAGAGGAAGCTACCATTTTCCAGCACAAAATTTGCCATGATAATGTCTTTTCGTCGTTACCAAAGGAAAGTTCAGCACTCTGTAATGAACAGAAGTCATGGACCTAAACATAATTATGACCGTTGACTGCCCTCCCGGCTGGTCATTTGTGAACGCCCAAATCAGTTTTATATTGTGGATTGTACGTTACGAAAAGAATACACCAACACCTGCCACGACGGCCAGTGATAGAATTGTAACGAATGGAATGTATATCGGCGATGACGATAATGAGGTCGTCATGACAGTTTGAGGTTACTGCATGTTCAAATTAAATTTTATCCAAGCAGGGCCTGATCCAAGAAAGTATTTGTACTTATCCTCAGTCAAAGAAAGTCTGCTCAGCTAAATGCAATAGGGGTTATCTTACTATGAGAGACTGCAAAATTAAGTCTGTCAACTAGTCGATATAGAAGGATGAAGGGAGATATGATAACTATCCTCTCTATTAATGACTTTCAGATGGTTTGTTGTGACAGGGAGCATGGCGTTTCTTCGAATCTTGAAAAGTAAATTTTAACTTCTACTGAAATTCTCTTTCGTTTAGTACAGATAGACGCAAATTTTCATGAAAAATGTAAACTTTGAACGAAAAATACATACATTCTATTCACTGTGTGTCTCATAAGAATTTACAACGACAAAAAGACGTCTTGTTTGAAAAAATAAACTGATTTCTTGCAAATTTCTTTTCTATGTCTAAAATAAAATTTTAGGCAACGTAACATATCCAGAAGAGATTATGGCTTCCTCTTGTTCCTTACAGAAAGAACAAGGTGGAATGTCGTATAAGGTATAAAGATATTTTAGATATTTTGCACCGAGAAGCACTGGACTTTAATTCTGTTTGCAGGCGGGAGAGCTACTCTAAGAAAAGTATCTCATCAAAGCAGGGAGTTGCTATTTGTCAAATAGCAACTCCCTGATCAAAGAAAAACCATGAAACGCATTAAGTAGTCCATTTTGTAATAGCTGTGAGTTACGTGGAAAGGGGCACACCTTTTCAGTTAGGGAGATTCCCCCTTTTGGGAAAATCTAGTTTTGGTCAAGGGCTCGGCCATGTTGCCCATTTTACCCATAATTCCACGCGTTCTTTGTGTACATTGTCAGTGGCAAATGGGTTTTACTGCCTTCTTGCAAAATTTGTCGATCGAATGTACCAGTGGAATTACATTTACATTCTGTCGGTGTATTGTCATAGCTACCGAAAAAACCACGATTCGATGGTTCACCAAGCCGTTTTTGAGAAAAACGCAAATTCTTGAGTGGTCTTCGTTCTTACTAAACCTTGTCTTTGTTAGACGGGCAAGCCTCTACATTGCTTTGCAAAGGTTTTACACAAGTAAACATCATGAGTAACTACATATTCAGGCCTCCAAAGTAACGCACTTATATGGGATATCTCCATACAACCCTGCACAGTTGCTCCACCTGTCTAAAAACAGTCTAATCCATAAGAGAACGAACCAGGATCTTGTACAAATATTTGTCTAATTTTGGTTCAAAATTTAACAAGATCGTGCCTCTATGGATAAGATTGTTTTCAAACATGGGACGATTTTAGATGAATATTTCTTCAGCAAAAAAGCCTCTTATTTATTTAAACTGTTTCGTGGATACTGTGACATTAAAATACATTTTCATATAACCGTTTTAAAAATCCTTTTTATTGTTACATTTTTATCTCATGATACATTTTTTAATCGTTCTTTGCACGCAACTGTTATAAGGAGTATATCTGATGAGTTAGATAAGGTTTTACGGCTCGGTTTCTAACCAATTGGTTTAAGTCGGGCCCGCCAGGCAGCCTTTTTCCAGTTGTGGTTCACTGGCTTATTTTCCCTACTCCATTGTTTATGCTGAGCACCAAGCACAATGGGGGGATTTCAGGACCATCTGACCATAAGGGTGTAAAACATGCAGAAATCCCAGATGTTTAGTGATTCCTTATTAAATATTAGATCTGTTTCCATCGAGTGCTTAAAGTTACTGGCTACAGTGCGAAGGTCTGATGAGAAAAATATTCTTGAAAAAATTCTTTTTACGAACAGCTTTATTCTGTAAACTCCTCGGAGGAGGTTAAAAGATGAGTAAACGATGCAAGAGCAAAGCTTGAGAATCTTTATTATTTCGATTTAAAAGGCATTATTTTCCGTTCTACATCGTAGTGGGTTGAGGAAGGAGAAAAGAATACAAAATATTTTTTAGGCCTCGGGAAACGTACTAAAGTCTCCAATTTCACGAAACGGGTTATCATTGAAGACAGTTCAACTGTAAATAAACCTAGCAAAATTTTACTAGAGGCCGAAATATGTTAATCTGATCTTTACACGCGAAAAAACAAAAATGTTTCCCCAATCAGTTTTTATCATGGTTGAAATTTTCAGCATGCCACTATTTCTCTCGATCATCGTGCCCATTGTGAAGGCCTTTTATCCCTACCCGAGTGTAGCCAGATACTGTTTTCTATGGCCAAATGAAATCCCCGGGGTCTGATGGATTGCCTTTTGAATGTTATATTACATTCTAGGAAGAGATAGGACGGCTTGTTGTGAACTCGTTAGACTATGCATTCCATAAAGGGTATTTGTCCGATGAACAGGGTAGGGCCATAATATTATATCGTTGATTCCAAAGCCCGGAAAGGCCGTTCGGTATAAAGAACTAACGTCCCATCGCCCAGGTTAGAAGATTGCCGAAAATGTATTGCTTTCCGTCTAAAAGAAGTTATGAATTATATTATTAGTTATGAATAATCAGGTTTTGAAAGGGAGATTTAATTTATAGGAGAACATATAAGATAAGTTTAAGACCTTGTTTGGTACTGCAATGAGAAGTCTATACCGAAAGGCTTCTTATATTTAAACTTTGAGAAAGCACTTGACCTTTTAGATTGGAGTTTCATTCAGTGTACACTTTTCTACTTGAATTTCTCTCCCAAGTTCAATCAATGGGTTAAAGTTTCCATGGTAATATTACTACTTGTGCTTCAAATAATAGGTACCTATCGCACTCCAGGGTTTCGCGTAGTGTTCGTCAATATTTGCACTGAAATTCTCACTGTCCGTCGGATAGGGACGTTAAACGACGGTCCCGGGAGCAGGAATTGGGCGCGATTAGTACACGCCTTCATCGTTAACCTTTGAGCACTGATCGAAAAGTGAAGGCGAATCTCGCCGGTGTTCATCCACGCTCACTCTGGTATAAGGTCCTCGATGAGCCAATTGGCTCCCTGACCCTCAAACGTTAAACTTGAAAGTTAAACCCACAAACGTATTACTTGAATGAGATGAATATGCAATTTTATTATTTCGTTGAGAAATGTAAGCCAGACAACACCATGTGACACCAAAGCTAATGGGGGTCTAAATATTTTAGACATTGACACGTGTGTTACAAGTCTGAACACAAAATGCATTTAAATAATCATTGCAGGGTACAAACTTCTTTTTAGTTATTGTCTTAAACCTTTAGAGTGAAAAGTCACTCTTTTAGAGTAAAATTAGGCACCAATCTAAATTTGGATTGAAAGATTTCAATCCAACAAAAAAGTCATTCTCACTCTTTTAGAGTGAATATTCAGTCTTAATTTTAGATTCGTCCCTAATTTTACTCTTTTGGATTTAGAGTGTACGCTTTACGTAAATATGGTGGTGAATTTCTTTCTTGTAATTTTAAAAGGGAGATATCTTCCAACAAAGTACTTCATCCTTAATGTGTGAGATGCTTGGAAAATAATGTATAATTTTACTATACCTGAAAGAGATTTTGCATTGTAATCTGTTCTTAATCATGGTACACTCTTAGCAAAAAGGGTTCTTTATTTGTCCCTCATGAAGAACCCTATAGGTTCTTCGAGAATTATTTACAGTAATTACTTAAGAAAAAAGGTTGTGCCTGGAACCCTTTACCACCTTCTGTGGTCCAGGAAGAACCATAGAAGCCTTTTTTTCTTAGAGTGTATGGTTGTAATTTTAATTTTTCACATCAAAAGGGGGTAACAACTTTAGCGATCTTTTTACTAGGGATGTACACATTCTGCCTTATCAACATTTTTTAGAAGAATAACATATGGAGTTTCCTTTTTACTTACTACTAGGATATTTTGTCTGCAAATTCCTTCTTCTTGGAAGTATAATTTATGTGGCACTAATGGTTTAAACTTTAAGGAATGGCGCTATCAAAATTTAACCTCCACACAAAGCATAGGCGTAGGAGCCTAATTTGATTTAGGGGGGCTGTAACGACTTGCCCGAAAAATGTGACCAAAATTTTTCGCACACGAGCACAACTTTCTGTATTGCGGGGAGGGGGGGGGGGATGAGAGGCAGATAACGTGTTTGCCGAAACTACCCTCCCCTTCGAGAAATTTTTGTTAAGTTTAGGTGGCCTAGATGGATTCGGTGCTACTATGGGAGAGAGACTGGGGCCAGAAACCTCCCCCTCCTTGGATCTGTGCTCGGAGTTTGGTTTCATTTTTACAAAAGATTGCGTGTTTATATATATATATATATATATATATATATATATATATAAATATATATATATATATATATATATATATATATATATATATATAATATTATATATATATATATATATATATATATATATATATATATATATATATATAGGTCAAAGTACTGCGTAGCACTTATGAAGTAGGTAGGTAAAAATGAAGTAGTAAATAGTGCTAAAAGTTTGTGAAAAATTCCACGACGTTTCGGGTTTAAACCCTTCATCAGGTGGCAAAAATGCAACTGATCGTTGACACGGCCAAACGTATATTACAGCGTTTACATACGAGAACGTAAACAACATTGGCTGAAGTACAGGTAAAATGCTGATGAACGTTAAACCGGTTGTTGTTGGGACCTACAATGGAAAGGTAATATACTGTACGTGGGAGAAACAAAACGTCGTCTTGCTGACCGAGTCACCGAGCACCTGAGATCAATCAAACAGAACCTCCCAGGGTTCCCGGTAGCCACCCACTTCAATCCCCCGTCAACATGCTCGATCCGTGACTTGATGGTTTCGGCGGCCATCTCGTGTCGAGGTTCCGATCATGACCGCCTAGCTGCCGAAAACCGCCTAATCATGAAACTTGGAACCCTGTCCCCACATGGTCTGAACGTTAGACTTGAACTGTTATAACGCTGCAATTCCTGCATTTTTTGACTTGTGGTAACCACTTAACACTGTCTGTTTTCCTAGCCGAGGTTTACCGTGCCCAATTTTATTGTGTATTTTTTTAAATTGTACGTTTGGCCGTGTCAACGATCAGTTGCATTTTTGCCACCTGATGAAGGGTTTACACCCGAAACGTCGTGGAATTTTTCACAAACTTTTAGCACTATTTACTACTTCATTTTTACCTATATATATATATATATATATATATATATATATATATATATATATATATATATTATATATATATATATATATATATATATATATATATATATAATTTGTGGGTTGCGACTAAAGGGTTGCCAAAGTATTTGCTGGGTCCGAGAACGGACGGCGGTAACTAAAAGACGATGAATGCCAAATGTCTTCTGGTGAACACTCGTAACAAGAGAAAATTATCTTGAAAAAGGATGCCACGTATTTCCAAACACCCAATCAACCTAATTTAATTTCAGAGTTTATCACATTATCGTTGTAACTCACAAGACAATGGGAAATCACCTTTTCTTCTCATCGCTGAATTATCAAATCGACACATTCAGCAATGCCGAATGACCTGAAGGCCTGAAAGATTACAAATTTCATTGCAAACCTGCGTGTATGTATCGTTGCCAAAAGTTGAAGTGTTATACATGCATCATACTCTTTATAACAATGTAGCACTCCCCATACAAATGCAGTAAAACTTTAAACATCACAATAATACTGCTTATTTGGCGGTTATTTGAATGAAGCATCACAACTTTGCATAGGAGTCCTCAGGCCTGTTGCCTTAGGGTACATCCCCTCCAGAATATCAGTTCTTATGGGCCTGTACGGTGGTTAATCTGGCACTGCTTATTCCTCTCTATTGTCTATTCTGTTGTTTACAACGATATATGACGTTTTGTTTGAACGGTTGAAAAGTCAAGTTGATAACGATTTTCCTGTCTTCAAAACTACCAAAATGTACACTCAACTCATCGATGTCGCTATCACCCTTTCAGCAACTAGAACATAAAATATGAATTGCAAAAAGAACACAGGGAGTCCTTAATCTTTATACGAAATAAAAATTCATTAGTTCAACAATTCTATGGAGTTAGAGTTAGAATAAGATGAGGTTTTACGGCTCAGTTTCTAACCAATTGGTTTAAGTCGGGCCGGCCACGGCTTTTTTCTAGTTGTGGCTCACTGGCTTGTCTTTCCTACTCCAGTGCTTATGCTGACCACCAAGCACAATGGCAGAAGTTTCCATTTTTAAAGTCTTCGGTATGACCCGGCCAGGAGTCGAACCCCAGACCTTTCGGCTGCAAGTCGGATGCTCTAACCACTTGACCAACAATTCTATGGCGATATAATGAACGATGATGGCAGGAAATGGCATCCATATCAATTTGTTCAAAACACTTTCCTGTCAAAACACTTTTCTGCCTAAACTGAGGATTGGGTGACTGAGACGTCATGGCTATGTATAATTCATACACACGCTCATCCCGTACACTTGATTGGTCGTGTGGGCGTGACCAAATGTTTTGTTTACCACTGCACGCACGTGTTCGCTGTACACACTGTACAACGCGCGCACGGTGTAGAAGTCTGTGGCGGGTAACGGTCGCGTTGTTTACACATCGCTTGGGGTCTTTTCATTGGTGCAAGACTTATGCATATTCATATTTGTGTCTGTTTGTACGTATTTTGGCCTGGTCCCTATGGGGGAGTGTTGAAAATTTGAAAACAAAGGTTACCATTGGAAAGTTTACATAATAACCAATCCAGCAATGCATGAACATCGGCGATCCAAGCTTATTTGTACAAACAGCAGTAGGTCAAAAGTTCATAGCTATTGCTTGCCACGCAAAAAGATGCCTTCGAAATCTGTCCAGGTCCCTATGTAAAAGTCAAATAATATCGATATATTTTTATGTCATTCAGAAGCTGAGACATAGTAGAACATGGAACTGAATGAACATCACTGTAATTTTGCTATGCAACAGAGCACGAGCGATCGAAAGTTCGTATCCGTACTGTTTTCCACAGAGCGCATTTTCGTTGCGTGGGAGACGCTAACACAAGCTGTATGGGTTTAAGTAACAAACAAATTGATATGCTAACACGGTCCAATTTAGGCCTGTAATTTCTGCGAAAGGAACCGCTCTGTTCCCCATTTAGGATTTGCGCCTTCTGCACTTGCAGCCTAGATTCGGGTTATTTCATCCGACAACTGCAAAGTACGTGAGTCCTCTTTCGAAAACTAAGCTTAGATTCTTACAATTTGCGCGTTTCGCGCGCCAAACAATTAAGTCTGGCTATCAGTGGAAAAAGTCTATATCGTGCCAAACATACTGTCGAATAATAGGAGAAGTAGGGAAGCTGTAGATCTAGACTGGGTGGGGGGCTTGAACATTGTTTCGCACCGCCGTCCTGGGGAGGGTCTAAGGGTGTCCCCTCCTCCTTTGGGAAATTTTCGAATATTTGCATGATTGTCATTAGATGCAATTTTCTGTGTTAAGCAAATTGTAAGGAAAATTACTGCAAATTTTTGACATTTTACACAGGAAACAAATAAGGGCTTGTTTGTCCTTGGATTGAGGGGCAGAAGCATAGGCCTACTTCCCCCAGCCCCTTGCTTCCTACGCCTATGCGAGGAAATAATGGTACTATACGGGAATCTGTTTTGTAAAGTTGCACCTAGTAGGCCTACTCCCTCCCCACATTGCCTCACAGACAGGATCCAGTCCCACAGGCTACTCTGCTTAGCCAATCTGTCAGGCTTCCCAAACAGGTGATACGACTGAACAAGGAATATGCCGTACAACCTGCTACGTACGTGTACGCAAGTCCCACACTTTTTTGAGGGACGAGCTCGGAAAATGAGACAAACGAAAAACTTCGCTCTGCGCCGACTAATGTACGAGCTTGGTGAGAAAACTTAGTGCTAGGGTGACACCACAGATGTGGTGAGCATCTGAGACTACGTAGTACCGTGGCCCTGAAGGGACATTTCGATATTTCTATATTTCGACTTTTTTCGTTTCGATATTTTTCTGTATATTTCTATATTTCGACATTTTCGTTTCGATATTTCTGTATTTCGACTTTTCATAATTCTACGTTTACACTTTTTCGTTTCGATTTTGCAACTTTTCCTGGCTTAATGCAAACCCAAGAAGAACTTCAAAATGGTACGAAAGAGAGATCCAATCGCGCTTTCTGATCTATGTACGTGTTCTTGCTCTAAGTTACAACAGGTCCTCCAATGTGAAGCTCACGAAGGAAACCTCCTAGACGAGGAAACCATGCCCCTATGCCGTCATAAAAGGGCTACCATCCAAACCGTAATCGTAGATCCCAGAAGAAGTGTGATATATACATGAGTGGTTCCTCACTATGAGTCAAAAGCTGACATTTGAAATGTTCAACTTAAAAAAGTGGCTTGGCAAATTACTCCGTTTGTCGGGAAATGAAATATATCAGTGGCAGACTGTCCATATAGTCAGGGGTCGTTCGCCCCCTGACGGACTCAAATCGCCTGCTCACTTTTCAGGTTTTAATTGATCTTTACTCTTGAACCATCACTGGCATTGCTTCCCAGTAACATTTAACCAAGTGCCATTTTTAGGCCCAGATCGGACAAAATGCTTACATTGTCTACACGACAAAAGCACCGTAATACGGTGAAACTTAGCTTAGGTCATTGCTCACCAACTGGGTGTGGTAATACATGGAGTGACCTTTGATTCACCCTAGCAGCCCCAAGATGGATGTTGAGAAGAGCACACCAATAATTGTTGCTCCCCTCCTCGACAATTGTCAATATGAGCAATAAAACTTGTCTATGCAGATACCAAAATATCTCCCACAATTTGTTTCTCAAAACATTTGAAAAGAGCTAGCCTTTTTGCTAAAATAAAATCAAACTGCTGTCCTGGTACGAATGGCTTTAGAGTACTGGACTCATATCTGATTAACAGCTTCGTTTTTTCTTTCCTTCAACTGACCGTTTTCTAGGGTATATGGGGACGATACTGGCTCCCGTACTCCGTAAATGTAGAGAAGTCATCTGATGCTGAATGATAATGCCATAGAAATTCTTCTTACTGTACTTTCTTGATTCCAAAGTGCCAGGAAATGGGGTTTATTTTCTGACTTTAACGCATCTACATGCTAAGTATGAAAAGCACCCTTGAGCCCTCCCTAGACATTGCGTGTTTACAAGGTTTTCAGTTGACCTCTGGTGACCTCACATGACGTTAAACCTCCATCAAAACAATAGGGATCTTCCTCTCAATATGATAACTCTGTATCTCAAGTACACGGCCGGATCCAGGAATATGAGAAAGGGGGGAGGGGGGTAACCGTCACTGCAGAAAGTGCATGATGCAATCAGATATGCTTGGAGATGTAAAATCCTGCTACAAAAATCATTGCTTTGCCGAAAATATGGGCGTACTCCCTTTACGCCCCCTTGGATCCGGCCCTGAAGTATGAAGATTATCCATCATTGCTATCCTACGATACCGTGGTTACAAGCCTAGCGTCATAAACACACACACATACACAAACACACACACACAATTTCTCACGTGGTTGCAAAGATTCCTTTTCCCTTCAGCAACTCGGAGCAGGTACTTCCTTGACGAAATCGACCCTGCTGCTGTAGCAAATAAATGAAAACGGGTGCCGTTATACATACATAAAAATTTTCATTCCTTACATTTCGCAAATATCACCTTAAAGTAAGGGTTATGGTTCAACCGTTCTTGATACCCCCACCATTTCCCCCATTTCATCGATCAGGGACTGGCCTCATGATGAGGGATCGCCCATACAACACTCAAAAAGAAGCGACACTGTTTTGTGTTAAATTTACTGCAAGCTGCAATTGTTTGGGTGGTAGCCTACTTAGACGTCTGGGGCATAGTCTCGAACGGGTCCCCAGTCCACGTGTGCGGGGAGGTTTTTCTTCGGGAGCTGCTCGGTAACGCGTGGCCCTTCCGAGATTGATCACCGAAATGATTTACCTGTTCTCGGTGAAATCAGGTCCTGCTATATACTAGAGGACCTGTTCTAACTGAGAGCAAGAACACGTATGGGGTTGGTCGGCCATCCGGGTCTTTCCCCGTTACCCTAGCGACTTTGGAGTGAAAACAACAACTGACTACAGTATGACCATATGGGAACACTTTACGCGCAATAAATTGTTTTCACTCCAACACATTGTCGGGCGGAAGTGACGTGTCACCGACCGACCCCATAGAGGGATTTCATGTGACTTCACGCTCGTGGTATTCCCAAGCACCAAAGGGCAAAACACCGTGCAGTAAGCGTATTTTCAGCACACGCCCGCGGCATAACCATAGATACTATAGTGACACAATGAACGCATGCCCGTCAAAACCAAGGAGACGCGATCACGTGACGTCGGTAAAACCCTCTATATAGATCAGAAAGCGCCATTTAACCTCTTTATTGAAACACTGATTTAGAAACCTTTCTTGGGCTTGCATTTAGCAGGAAGAAGTTGCAATATCAAAACAAAAAGTGGAAACATCGAAACCAAACAGTCGAAATATGAATCTCGAAAAGAAGAAGACGAAATATAGAAATAGGCCTATAGAAATATCAAAACCGAAAAGTCGAAATACAGAAATTTAGAAGTACAGAAATATCGAAACCAAGAAAGTCGAAATATAGAAATATAGAAATATCGAAACCAAAAAGTCAAAATTCAGAAATAGAAATATCAAAACGAAAAAGTCGAAATACAGAAAGACAGAAATATAGAAATATCGAAACGAAAGAGTCGAAATATAGAAATCTCGAAACGAAAAAGTCGAAATATAGAAATATCGAAACGAAATAGTCGAAATATAGAAATCTCGAAATGTCCCTTCAAGGCCACGGTACGTAAGCCATATGATTTCACGTATGCAACTGTAGCTGTTGTATGTAGCAGTTACGGTATGCAGTATATTACATCGTATTTAAAGTTCAGACTGTTTACGTTTGTGTACTAAGGCTTCGAAATTGGAAGTCAATCTTGTTTGAAAACAGATTTGGGGTAGAAGTTGTAATGTTAACAAAACTCAGAACTGCAGAAACAATATTTCGGGGTTGTCACAAAGAACAAGTGTCGTTTCTCAGTTGAATTCAGAAAATGTCAGACTTAAACGCGGATCTTAAATCTTATCTTTCTGGTTCCAAATCGAAGAAGGGTAGCGGAGGTAATGGATCAGGCATCAAGTTGACCTCTGTAACTTCTTGGTTTGGTTCTGAAAAGGCTTCTCAGTCAGCTCCAGTGTCTGAAGATGAAGAACCACTTATGACAGAACAGGATTCTACTAATGGCTGGTTCAGTCAAGCCCAGAAAGACCCATGGTGCCCGACTTTGGTGAACAAATGTTAATAGTTTATCACCATAGAAAAGTGTGTTAGGCTAACTAGTTTTGCGAAATAAAGTGAACTACTGTAGCCTTGGCCTAGGCTAGTCCTCAGTAAAGTAAAGGCATGTGTATAGCCGGTCGCCGATAGCACCCTTTACATCGACCCATTGAAAACCCGGGGTCTTCGACCAGTACAGTGCTGGTCGAAACTGGTTTTTCCTCTTATTGCAAAGTTAGGACCTAAAGGCTAATGTCTTAGGCTAGGCCTACCATAGTCCGCAGTCTGCTGACCTAGTATGATGGCACAACCTAACAAGGCCACTCTAAGAAAGTTTTCGTTTTTAAAAAACAAGACAAAAGAATGTGAATCTGTTTGTACCTGAAAAAGTTTTGGCAGACTTGACCTTATTTGAGAGCTATAAATCTTTACCACAGATTTTTCCTTTCAAGAGATACCATTACGACAAGTTCAGCATTTCCAGCTCAAGCCTAAAATCAGAAGTAACCTAATAAGGCCAGCGGGCACTGTTTACAATTTTTGTACAGAGCTGTATGTAAAGGTTCAGTGTAGGCAGTTTGTGCGTTCAATTTGAGTTGCATATCTTAGCGTGCAAGTGCTTGAAAAACAGGTTCACACGCATTAGCAAGGGAGTTTGCTATATGCGCGTGCTGCATCAAAAATTGATGCACTGATTGTGACAGCAGTTTTGACACGCTTTGTTGACTGTATCGATGCACAACATTCGAAAGTGGCCTTGTTAGGTCATGTCACTATATTTGGGAAGCTTTGGGGCTTCCCATACTAGGTCAGCAATATACCCATTGTCAAAATTGGGCTACCGCAACTTCAAAAATTTTGAATGGTCTCGATCTTTCGCAAATTCACGTATACTCCTACATAATTGACCTCTACGGGGCCTTATATGTTTAAGACTCTTCATTCTAAGATTTTTTGCACTAAGTGTCCAAAAAAAGACCAAAAATTTTGATTTACACAAACGATCCTGTTTTGTTTTTTTTTAACATTCTATGAAACTGCTAAATCGTGTAACTAGGACGTTCACACTATTGTGTGCACGCACTGCTGTTCAATTGTGGCAAAGTCTATAGCTATAGTTACGTTCATACACGCGCATACGCGTATATAGCAACAATCACTGCAGCAACGCACGCAGACGATATTACTCTCACAGTTATATGCGGTCAAAAGTTTGTGTTGCAATAGCCTAGGCCTAGTTCAGGGAACAAAGTGTACGTGAGAACTAGGCCTAGGTACCCTAGGCTAGGCTAGTCCGCAGTCTGCTGACCTAGTATTTGGGAAGCTTTGGGGCTTCCCATACTAGGTCAGCAATATACCCATTGTCAAAATTGGGCTACCGCAACTTCAAAAATTTTGAATGGTCTTGATCTTTCTCAAATTCACGGATACTCCTACATAATTGACCTGTACGGGGCCTTATATGTTTAAGACTCTTCATTCTAAGATTTTTTGCACTTAGTGTCCAAAAAAAGACCAAAAATTTTGATTTACACAAACGATCCTGTTTTGTTTTTTTTAACATTCTATGAAACTGCTAAATCGTGTAACTAGGACGTTCACACTATTGTGTGCTAAATAGCACGCACTGTTGTTCAATTGTGACATAGTCTATAGCTATAGTTACGTTCATACACGCGCATACGCGTATATAGCAACAATCACTGCAGCAACGCACGCAGACGATATTACTCTCACAGTAATATGCGGTCAAAAGTTTGTGTTGCAATAGCCTAGGCCTAGTTCAGGGAACAAAGTGTACGTGAGAACTAGGCCTAGGTACCCTAGGCTAAGGCTAGGCCTACCATAACTTTTCCTTTCCAAGTCTCTTACTAATATGTAAATAGACCTTAGCCTATGCCAAATAGCAGATCGTGAAACACCATGGGAAGGATATTTCCAAACCAGCAAGCTTGAGCATTGTGACGATCATCCTCCATGGTGACCATCTACTTTGGTCGTCTGTTCATGGAATAATCCTTCCCAGAATGCAGTTATGAAGGGCCCTCTTTCTATTTGGCATAAGGTCTATGTTGTAGTTGTTTGTGATCACTTGAAACATTTGAAAAGTCCTGAAAATTTGAAATACAATCATCAACTTCATAGCATTTTACTGTAGCATTCAAAATATTTGTTGATATAAGAATACCGTGTGCGTAACACCGAGACGTCACATACTGTACGCCCACAACATTTTGATTGCTAGTTCCAGTATGGAAAGTATGGCACTTTTCGCCAAGAACTCGGGTGTGCACAAAAAAAAAATTGAAGTGTGCAGTGTGTTACAAGGTGTCAAATGCACACTTCAAGTGTGCACACGAAAAGTCAAGAGTGAAATAAATACTTGGGAGAAATTTAAACCAAACCCTTGTAGGCCGTCCTTAACATCCAGAGTGGAAAGTATGGGATCAATACCAGATCATAAGTTCATATGCCACACTCCAGGGGTCTTGGCCGAGTGATGGCCGACACTGCATATATCATTCAATGAAGTCGTCAGCTCGTCATGATCGTGACTTGTGATCATCCAATAGGCCAAGTCAATATAACATATACATGTTATTGTAGGGTTATATGAGGCCATCGTCGTCGGCTTAGAAGATCAGGTGTGCCATGTGAATTTTCAAGTGTGCAATAAAAATCTAGAAAAAAATCTCGCGTGTGCAATTGCCATGTACTTTCCATACTGGCTGTAGTTCCTATATATATGATGGTGGTACCATGAGTCGGTCAATTAAGGGAAATTTCACTAAAAACACACACACGTAAGGTAGTATTAAATATGTAATTAAAACTTATCCCTCATTCTCATGAACCAGTTTTCTCATAATCCTGAAAGTTAGAGTGAATTTCGTGGGCAAACTTTCAAGAGACAGACTTAAGGATGTTTCTTTATCTTGATTCTGGTAATGTTGTCGATGTCATTTACCCTGATTTTCAAAAAGTCTTAAAAGAGTTCCATTACTGGTACGTAAACTTACGGTAAAAACTGCATATTGTAAGTTACGCATCACGGGTAGATGTGCTGACTGGATAAATTTGTGGCTCAATGATAGATCTCAGAGAGTTGTTGTCAATGGCAATTTCTCTTCTTGAAAAGAAGTTACAAGTGGTGTACAGTACCATAGGGATCTGTTCTTGGCCCAATTCTTTTCTTCATCAATGATATTGATAGCTCTCTTACATCTAGTATTAGTAAGTTTTCTGATGATGCTAAGCTCTATAGGAAGGTTAGTGATATGGATGATGCTTCATTGCAGTGAAAAGACTGGGATAGTTTCATGGTCTCAGACTTGGCAATTGTCTTTCAATGCAGATAAGTGCAAAGTGCTTCATTTTGGTCCTAAAAATTTCAGCTATGATTATAACATGAATGGTACAGTAGTATTTTGAGTAATGTGACTGTTGAGAAAGATCTGGGTGTTGTTATTACAGGTGATTTGAAGCCATCTAGGGAGTGTGTAGCTACTGCTACTAGGGCTAATAGGGTGCTTGGATTGATCAAGAGAAATTTCAGTAGTTTTAATAAAGGAATTGTACTAACTTTGTGCAGCAGTTGGTAAGACCTCATCTTGACTACAGTATGCCCCCAGGCTTGGAGTCCCTTCTATTAATAGGACAAGTTTCTATTAGAGAAAGTTCAGGGGAGGGCCACTTCTCATTATACCTGAAGTAAGAAATTTACCT
The DNA here is from genome assembly GCA_029531755.1 of Holothuria leucospilota. Lineage (NCBI taxonomy): Eukaryota > Metazoa > Echinodermata > Holothuroidea > Aspidochirotida > Holothuriidae > Holothuria > Holothuria leucospilota. The sequence continues at coordinate 17,954,556 of CM055981.1, read as the reverse complement.
AATCATTTAAGACTCACAGTAAGTGTCTTGGGCTTACCACCCTGGAGTTAAGAAGGGGGGAGACATGCTCCAGGTTAACAATTTCTCTCTGAAAGGAATCCTTTGATGTTTCTTGTAGCTACTTAAAGGTTCAAAGTAATTCTTGGGTTCGAGGCTATTGTATTGAAGCTAGTGAAGTGTTTTGCAAGACTTGACATTAGGAAGTTCAGCTTCTCTCATAGGATTGTCAACAAGTGGAATAGTCTGCCTGAGGAGGTAGTTAACTCCACTTCAGTGTACTACTTTAGAGTTAACACTGGCAACTTCTTCCAAGACTGTGTTAGAATCTAATTGTACTAGGCTTACTTGGTGTTGGTCTGGTTGTTTATAGTAGTAAAGAATTTGGAATTTAGGGGGTTTTATGGGCCTTAAGTCCTCCTTTGTCCTTTAACCTGTGACTACAGTAAGACTGTAAACATGCTACAGTATCTCCAGCTTCCAGGAGTGATGGGTGCTTTTCATACTTGGTTTAGATATGGTATAATGATAGGAAGCACCTTATTGTTTTTGCTGGAGGTTAAAACATTACAATCTTCACAGCCCATAAGGAATACCACCCGAGACCCCTGTTTTTGGCCAAAAACTGGGGAGATGAAATATCTACCCGAGTTTGTAACATTAGACTCATTGAACGCTCTACTGCACAAATTTATTCTTAGATAACCACCAGTTGACTTCCAAAGGTAGTGGACTACAAATGTTCACAATAGCATATAATGCACTATAAATAGCTTGTACAGTTGGTCAGTATGTCTACAATCACACATGGCTGGGTGCAATTAATTGTGTGCACTCAAGGGTAAATCCTACTACTGGCAGCACTTTTGGTAGTTACAAGTAGTTTACTATCAAGTGTCAAATTATTACACCCTCAGTGAATCTCAGGACCAATCTTTAATGGGCTGCACTGGCCATCATTAAGGAAAGAGCAGTTGCCCCGAATTTATTTGAAAACTTGTATTAGTTAAATTTTAAAAATTTCCTCATATTTCCTTCACATATGTCTTGCATGATTATCCAAACAAAACTATGTCATATTTTAGGTAAACTACTTAAGCGTGTATAGTCACAATAAACAGAGCCATTCATGAATCAGGATTCCAGGGTACACTAATTAAATTGGGGTGAATGGAGTTTCCCTTTCAGAAGTCATATTGGGACATCAGAGAGTAAACCAAAATATGAATATTATCCATATTCAGCATGTGGATGCATGTTAATCAGTAAAAGAAAGAACCTTATTGTTTTTGATAAAGGTCAAAGTTATCAGAGGTCAGCAGAGATGAAACTGTGAGAACTGAAAACCTTGTAAAAAGCTTGAAACATGACGACCCTGTCTGTAACGAGATAGTACGGTGTCTGTAATCTAAACCCTGAAAAATCAATTATCTTGAATTGTAAAAAAATAGGTCTATGTTAATGAGACAGTACTGAACATTTTTCTGTTGGGTTTTCCATGTTATGAAGATTAGAGCTTGTTGATGGTAGCTTTTAGGGAACACTACAATGCAAAATAAGTGAAATACTTTACACTAAGGAAATGGTACACAGTATAAGAAAAGATAGCATGTACTGCATAACAAAAATAATGGCTTGCTTTTGCATACTTCAATATGTCATTTGAAATTTTCAGTGTTTAGTAATCCATCTTACACATTACATCTTACAGTAATGTATCTGCAACCATTTGCATTATTTATTCATTTTGTTCCCTCCAGACCAAGAAGCAAAGGATTGTTGGATTTATGATGTGCCTGCTTGGAGGTCTAGCCTGTTTTCTATTTGCTTGGTGTTTTCTTCCAGTGCTTGCATTGAAACCAAGGAAATTTGCCTTACTTTACACACTTGGCAGCATCTTTACATTAGGAAGGTATGGTATTTGATGATGCAATTATTTTTTGAGGGTTTCTCACAAAATGGATATCTCAGTCTAAATAGATCTAATGCATTGGCGTCACACGCTGTCATTTTGGAGGAAAACAATGAAGCACACGTGCAGGAACTGCGGAGACTTCACACGGGTGTAGTAGACTTTCGTGTGTATAGGATTGGTTGACAAACCAGCAGTCTGGATTGGTTGGTGTAACTTGCAGGGATATGCACTTTTCCTTCAAACAAGGGAGCACTTTCTGCTCTGTGGCATCATATGCATATGGTCTATAAATTTAGAGTACATATGCCATGCTCATTAGGCTTGGGTGACTCTAATTGTTTTTGAGTCAGGTACCCATGACCCAATTTGTCATGACCTTATTTGTCATGACTCTGAACAGAGTTGTAACTGAGGCACGGATCCAGACATTTCAAAAAGGGGGCGGGGGCTGAAAGCCCTCTTGAATATTCTCCTAGATTAACATTATGCTAATTTTCACGTATTTGTTATTGTTATGTGGCAAAAAAGGGGGGGCTGAAGCCGGGAAAGCCCCCCTTGGATCTGCGCCCATGACTCATACAATGATATCATAAGCCAAGGAAGAACACGTTCTCAGTATCAACAGACTGAGCATTACTAGCCTACCAGTTAGTATTAAATACACCAGTAGGCTTACACTACAGGTCTCTGAACAGCTGCCATTTAGGGAGAATTTTATTGGCCAACTGAAAACAAAACTGTGTTATCCAAAAAAGAAAAGCACCATAAGGGCCAGTCCTATTACAATAATTGGACAGAACACATAATGTGCTAACTCCACAATATGAGTTTTGGGCATAGTTTCAAAAGTATTGAAAATTCCCTAAGATTTGCAATTCCATTGAAAATGGAGTTGTTACTTGACTCCTGGCCAGGAGTCACTACTCTGAAGTACAGTTGGGTAATGCCTAATGCTCAGTTTAAATCTAGTGCTAAGCATTTTGTAGCAGTATTTTATAAAGTGCATCAAGTGTAAAAATAAAAAAGGGACACTTCTGGTCCTTTCTGATCAGCAAGGAAGAAATTTAAGTTTATAGCAGGGGGAGGAGTGGGGGGGGGAGGGGGAAGAGAAAATGCATCAGAAATTTTCAGGGATAAAAAAGGGATAGTAGGCCTATTAGCACGGGTATATCTTTTGAACCTTAGGATGAGGACAGAAATTTGACTTTACCTCATACTGTACCCCATCCCCCTGCCCTCGAACTAAGAAGGCTGGCTGTGCACTTGAAAGAGGTCCTTCAAGGCTTGTTACTACTATCTAGACGAATCTCAGCTAGGCCTGTAGCTGTAGTATCATACCATGTCATGTGAAGATGAAAGTGTACGAAAATGCATATCTTCAGATCTTAGCCAGCATGACAACTAAATTATAGCTAAACTGATACATTAAAAAAAGTCATTTTCTAAGGTCAAAGCAATCTCTTTATAACTCAATTGTGACTCTGCAATAAAGGCTTTCTGAAACTTGTTACTTTAAAGGAAAAAGAGTGTAATCATCTCATGTTGGATTAATTAGGATTCCCCCGATTCTTTGTTTCTTAATGAATTTGTAATGTCAGGCATAAAATTTCATGACTTGCTTGCAATATGTGATGTCTGCTATGCTGTACATGATGCATGTGGCATAGAAACAAAACAATCATTTAAAAAGCCATTGCTGATTTTTCAGTAAAAGGAAAAAACTTAATAGTCTGAAACATCAGCTTTAAGCTGATGTTTCGAACAGTCTGCCATGTTTCCTCTTATAGGTACCAAAACATAAATATTGCATATGAAAGGAAAACCAAGGAGTTATTCTGCATGAATTGTACACTTCAGTAACAAAAATATTGTCACTTGATTAAAATGGACTGTGCATAAATTAGGTTTAGGTATACTTATTCAAAGTGGGATGACCCCATTGTCCTTTATGCTAGGGATCTGCATATGCCTTTTTCTCTGACAGTTCTCAAACTTGGTATATAGATGCCCCATATTTAGAGGAAGAACCCTATTTATTTTTGGTGGGAGTCAAAAGTCACCTGGGGTCACCGGGGGTCAAACTCTGAAAACCTTGTTAACACAATATCTTGAGGTAGGAAGCTTGGATGAATTTCATACTTTGTATGTAGATGCATTATGATATGAGGGAGGACCCTATCATTTTTGGTGGAGGTGAAAGGTCATCTGGGGTCACCGGGGGTCAAACCCTGAAAACTTTGTTAACACGATATCTCAAGAAGGGAAACTCAGACAGTTCTCAAACTTGGTATATAGATGCCCCATATTTAGAGGAAGAACCCTATTTATTTTTGGTGGGAGTCAAAAGTCACCTGGGGTCACCGGGGGTCAAACTCTGAAAACCTTGTTAACACAATATCTTGAGGTAGGAAGCTTGGATGAATTTCATACTTTGTATGTAAATGCGTTTTGGTATGAAAGATAATCCTATTATTTTTGGTGGAGGTGAAAGGTCATCTGGGGTCACCGGGGGTCAAACCCTGAAAACTTCGTTAACACGATATCTCAAGAAGGGAAACTCTGACAGTTCACAAACTTGGTACATAGATGCCCCATATTGAGAGGGAGAACCCTATTATTTTTAGTGGGGGTCAAAGGTCACCTGGGGTCATCGGGGGTCAAACTCTGAAAACCTTGTTAACACAATGTCTCGAGTTAGGAAGCTTGGATGAATTTCATACTTTGTATGTAGATGCGTTATGATATAAGGGAGGACCCTATCATTTTTGGTGGAGGTCAAAGGTCATCTGGGGTCACCGGGGGTCAAACCCTGAAAACTTCGTTAACACGATATCTCAAGAAGGGAAACTCTGACAATTCTCAAACTTGGTACATAGATGCCCCATATTGAGAGGAAGAACCCTATTGTTTTTCCTTATTAACACAATATCTCGAGGTAGGAAACTTGGATAGTTTTCATACTTAGTATGTAGATGCGTTATAGTGAGAAGATGAATCCTATTGTTTTTGGTGGAGGTCAAAGGTCATCTGGGGTCACCAGGGGTCAATGTCTGAAAACCTTGTCAAGACGATATCTCCAGGTAGGAAGCTTGAATAGATTTCATACATGGTAAATTCGATGTGTTATAGTGAGAAGATGTACCCCATTGTTTTTGGTGGAGTTCAAAGGTCATCTAGGGTCACTGAGGGTCAAACACTGAAAACCTTGTTAACACAATATCTCAAGGGAGAAAGCTTGGACAGATTTTATACTTAGTATGTGGATGTGTTATGGTGAAAAGATGGCCCGATTGTTTTTGGTGGAAGTCAAAGGTCATCAAAAAGCAAAATTTCCCAAGAATTCCCAAGAATATTACATGGGTTCACCACAGGTCAAAGAGCAAAATTTCCCAAGAATTCCCAAGACTAAATAGGAATACAAAACTGTAGTTTTCCAACATGTTAAGATAGCATTTGACCATTGACTGAAAGGTATGGGACATCATGGCTTTATTTGGAATAGAACATATATCATCGAAACCTCAATGCATTTTTGCATTCTGGTTAATAATACTTAACTTTCAGCTTAAATTGAATCTAACATGTGATTTGAACAACACTTTTTACATAATTAATTTGACAGATTTGTAATAAATAATTTTATTTCTATTTTCTTTCAGTTTTGCATTACTCTGGGGTCCAGTAAATCATTTAAAACATCTTTTTTCTGTTCAGAGACTGCCTTTCACTGCTGCTTATTTTGGAACAATTGCTGCAACTCTTTACTTTGTTTTTGTGGTAAGTTCAAAGAAGACCAGATTTGAATTCATGTTGTGACTCAGAGTCACATCCTGGCAACAGTACCTGACTTGAAAAATTCTGGGCAATTTTCCCCTGTTGAAATAACACAGAGACTCGAGTCAATGACTTGACTCGAGTCCCTAAAATAGCTCCAGTTGACTTGACTTGCTGAGAAAAGAGTGACTTGAATACATCTCTGAAGAAGACATCAACTGAATGTTACAGATTGGCACAATTTTGGAGTTATCTCCTTCTCATAGTATGTCATGATAGTTTGTGCAAAGGGTAAGGGGGTATGGCCCCTTACCCTTGGTTATCAGTTTGGAAGTCAGGGAAAGTCAGCCCAGTCAGCAGAATTTGAGAAAAGATGAGAGAAATTGGAGAAGAGAGAAGATATAGCAAACAGGAACTTGGACTCACTCCACTGGAAATTTCTGAAATCATGTGCATCATCTCCTTTGTAATGTGTTGCTGACATATAACACATTGTGAATGAGATGATGAAATTTCTTTAGAAGATGTTATGAAGAATTATAACTTAGTTTCCTTGTCAGGTTGTTAAAATAAACTATGAGATTACAAGGGTAGGCTGTTAAAGTATTTCCTTTTCGAAAAGTTGAAGTCTAGTGGTATTTGAAAGCTGCTCACCTCTAGAACTTAGTATGAAATATAGTTTCAACCTTTGGTGAAAGTTTGCAAATGCCATTATGTATGTATTTTCTTTTTTTACAGAAACAAATCACGTTAATGGCGCTAATTTGTTCAATCTGTCAGGTTATTGCTCTTGTATGGTAAGTATGTAATTTGTCACAGGTCCATAGTTATCTTTCTAAATCAGGCTTGTACCGAGGAGGTCTGATAGGAAGGGTTGCTTTTCCATTCAAAGAAAGGCAGGGTGGAATTTGTAACTCCCGAGTAAACTTTTTTTTCCGTCTCATTTATTCAGTTCAATCAACTTTAATACGTAGCATATGGACAAATTAATAAACAAATATTTTCGTACTTTTAACATAACAAAAGAGGTCAAACACCTGTAAGGTATACACATAAAAATTGACACAAATATATAAAGGCATAAACAACAATAAACTAATGAATGGCTTTGTCTACACATGGGGCTACACATACTTAATAATAAGAAACATTGACTCCTTCCCATGGTAGGGAATGACAAAACGAGAATTATGACTTCTGAGTAAACTTGCAAATGTGATTACCAGGGAGTGGGGTGTTGTCCATGTGGAGGTTACATCAAAATTTTTTTGGAATAATCAAGGGTGCTTTAATGCTACCTTATGCAGCATCATGTGGTTTTTGAAGTAAATTTATGTTCAAGAATTCACCTGAGTGGAGCTAGGGGGTCATCAAACCCCCTGGAACACCTCTTGGGACCTGATAATTACACTTTTAAATGTGGAGTGTCAGGAAGATGTTGAAAAACCTGTACAGTGTTGAAGATATGTTGATATAAAAATCCACTATTACCCTACATAGTAAACCTGGAGGGAATTCCTGGGAAGGGGATGGGGAGTATATATATTTGCCCTCCCCCAATTTTTGAGATGCTCCTATTGACTTAACCCAACTCTCTCACTTTGTCCCACAAATTTCCACCACTGGTTGTGAGAGGACTTGTTGTTACATTTTGTATTAGTTATTAGCAACAACAGTAATAATAAGGACAACCTACAAAATTTTGACGGAAAGATGGGATTCAAGTGGAGATAAGTTATTCAAAAGTAAGTTAAACAGGAACTGTAATGTAAAAGAATTCCACAATTTTGGAGAAAAAAATAGTTTAGTTCATGAGAATGTGTCAAAAGTCGAGTGCACCACATGCACACACAGATCCAGCCTACATGCTGGTGTGTGGACGATACTGCACCCTTGTGCCGAAGCACTGAGCTCTATTGTATGACATGCTTCATACATATAGATCTGATCAGAGCATGCACACAGGCAAGACAGTTGTCAAGCTACAGCTGACCTTATGACCACACCGATTGTACCACATTTCTGAACTCATGTATTGATATAAAAGCTCTGCACAAGAAAAATTCACATCAAACAAAAGTTTGACATGTTTGGCCATCAGTTTCACATTGTGTGGCAGACAGTTAACTAATTATTCTATTGTGATTATTTTACAGGTACCTCGTTAGCTACATTCCTGGGGGTCAAACTGGTTTGACTTTCTTCTCAAAACTGTTTGCAACTGTAGCAGGCAAAACGATATCAAATACTCTTCCTGTATGAACCATACCTATGGGATACATGAGGCTGTCAGATTGTAAAGAGGAATAACAGAGATGACACTTCAGTGGAAGGGTTACACCCTTATGGAAGGGTAACTTACACCTTAATGGAAGGGTTACTTACACCCAGGGTAAGTTGTAATAGAGATGAAGGACTCCTTGATCTGTAAAAGCTACAAGAACTTGCTTTGAAAGTGGTTTAAGAGTTGTGGATTTGATTCCTGGCCAAGTCTTTGGCAACATGCTTCATCTCAAAACATCTGAAATACTAAAACTGGATCCATCATTTGGATACAGAGTAGCTAGTAGCTACTACCATGTACCTAAGGGACTCTTTTCATCTTTGGGTGGTTATTATGGGCTAGGGGTAATATGTTGTACCTTTGTATCAAACCCTAGTTAGAATACTTAAATGAAACATTTCCATAGCTTTTTAACACATTCATTCCTTTCATATGGCAACACCTTTTCTCATGTACCCTCAACTACCTGTGAATTATAAGTAAAGCTAGGAATATTTTGTTTAAAGGAATAGCTTAATCTAACATTCATTTTTGATTCTATACCATAGATAATAGGCAGGGTAACTGTAATGGATCTCATCCTTGGTGTGTGGATTTCCCATATTGAGTACTAGGCCCCCATTGCTGTTTGTGGGGGTTTAAAGTGATTTGGGGTCAACAAACTGTGAAAGTCTTGAAAACTGCTTGTAAACGTGTAATCTTAAGAAGACTAACTATTAAGGATCTTGCACCTGAAACATGGATGACCTATATGAATGATTCCTATAGTTTTTGAAAGAGTTCCAAGGTCATTTTGCATTGTGAGAGGACAAAAGGTCAAAATTTGTAAACACAGTATCTCAAGAAGGGTAGCCTTGATAGATCTCATATAAGTACTTGGTCATTCCTTGTTTTTTTGTGAAGGTCAAAGGTCACTTGGGTCAAAGGATTTCAAAGGATGAAGTCAACCGCTTGTAAACTCTGTATCTCTTCGTATTGACTCCTAAGTGCTCTTTATTGAGTAAATGATACCTGTTGTTTTGTGGAGGGTTCAAAGGCCATATGAGTCCACCCAAGGTTAAGCTGCAAAACATCATACAGTAAACATGATACTGTATCTCCTGAAAGAATATGTTAGAGCCTGATAATTTAATATGCAGCTATGAGTACATAATCACTATAATATTTAGTGGAGATCAAAGGTCATTTAAGGTCAGAGCAGGTCAAACTGTGAAAAGTTTTAAACATGTACCGCTCAAGAAGAAAACCTGCATGAATTTCATACTTGGCATGTGGATGTCATGGGCGGCGATCCTGGGGGGGATGGGGGGATATATCCCCCCCTAATATTTGAGAAATTGCCCATTGACTTTGATTTTTCACACAGTAAATTATTGGAAATTCTGGTCATATCCCCCCCCCAATATTGAGAACAAATCGCCGCTCTTGGTGGGTGTTTTGCCCAAAATTAAAGCAAGAAGTTGATTTCCAACCATGTTAACATCATAATCCTGGTTGATTTAGACCATGGATCTTTGCTGTTCTGTACTTGAATGTTAACACAGATGTTATCATTTCACGATGAATCTGTTTCAGATTGAAACCATAGTACAAAGAATCTTTTTTATAGGCTTTGGCTTATTGGTTATATGTATTAAAGTGGACCTAAAGTCTAGAATTACAAGAATATATATTTTTAGAGTTTGAAAAATGAATTTTATTCATCCAACTCCTATTTTCATAGCTTACTCCATTGCTGAGATATAAAATGTTGAATTTTATTCACTTAATTTGAAATAGTTGATTGCACAATAATTTGTGAAGTCCTTCTTGTACAACTCACATGAACTGCTTTTGCTTCCTTTTAAAAATAAGATGTTTATAAAACCTTGAAAGGATTACAGTTCCCTTGCATGATGTGTTGTACGGAGAGGACTTATATAGCCAAGTCACCTTATAACAGTAACACAGTGATCACATTTTGGCACAAGGTGCAGTGGCTTTCAAGAAAACAAAGAACAACAAAGATTGTAATTTGAGTAGTACAAGAATGACATCACAAATTATTGTGCAATCCCCCATTTTAAATTGAGCGAATAAGTTTCAACATTTTATATCTCAGCTCAGGAATGTCCTATGGAGATGGGAGTTGGAACATTTGGTTGCATTTTTCAAGCTTTGTAACATATATTTTTGAAATTTTAGACTTTAGGTACACTTTAAACAACAAGTAAATGTAAGCATAAAGCATTTTTTGTGAAAATTTCTTGCAATTCCCAGTAGAAGTTGCTAAGATATAAGCAATTGAAGTTGCCAACTTTGTTACACAAAGTGAACTTGAAGCAAGCAGTGGGGATGTCACCTCCTTACTCTTATAAACTGCCTTATGTGTTTATGTACAATTTGCAGTCACCTATATCCCCTGTAATCTGACATTATTGTTATGTCAATGCACAACAGGTGTTAGGATGTTGCAAACTGCATATAAAGGTAATCTTATGAATCTGAAATCAAAACAATAGATTGAAAAGCAGAGAAACTAAACTCTGACAATCATTGTGAGGAGATGATACCATTCCTGCTTGGGTGGAAAATGTATTACTTCCACTAATATCTTGAGAACCACATATGAGTATTGAATGCAAATTTCACTAGAACACTTGTCTTAGGTAGGTCTCTTTCATCAAATACAGAATATTTAAAAGGTTAGCTCAAACCCTTCTTGTAAGTTACAGATTCTATATGTTACAATACTTTTAATAGGTTTTTTGGGGTCAAATCAGGTCATTAACAGTTTTTTATTTTATGTGAGTTTTGTTATTGACTTAAATTAATATATTACTTCCCCAGAAATTTTCAAATCAATTTCTACAGGGAAAATGAAGACTTTACCTTGTAGTAAACTGCCACTGAATAAGTCAAATCATAAGTATGCTTTAGAGAAGTTTAGGAAAATTTTCTTAATTACTTAACAACAAAAAAAGAGATGAGGGAAAACAAAAGATGCATTGTGTTCAGTGGTTGTAACTTGTTGGAAGCACTGTTCTTTTACAAGCAACTCAGATAGCTTTCCTGCTTTAGCCTATAAACGAGATGTTGTATGTATAACAACAAATCCTTCTCTTAAGTAGTGGCTTTACATTTTGAGAGGAAAGTGCATCTGAAGGGATTTTTGTATTCGTATCTGAAGTATTGAGAATGACAAGAAGTATATCATCTAAAACAAGCTCCTTTCTGTTATGTATTCTGTGTTTTTTCTCTTAAAATTCTTCTCTTTAAAGGCTTCAAGGCTTGGATAATGGAGAAATTTCATTTGGCATGTCAGTATCAGTGATATATCTGTGACTTTTAGGGGGAAAAGGGTGTGGCCTTGATATGTTGCCTAGTGCCTACTCTAATAATGTTACACAGTAATGCAATATTTACTTTCAGAAGCCAAGTTGAACCTCTGCTTAGAGTTACTATAACCCCTTTCCCACTTATGGGGTTCAGAACGCAGTTTCCTTTCGTTTTAGAGTTTTGTGCTTCTTTTTGGAGAGAAAATTAAACAGGTTTAATTTTTCGGTGGTGCCAGCAGATACTCACGGAACCTGAGGAAGCTGGCGGAAAAATGTGAATCATCTGGCAGTGTCTTTGAGGTTCTCTGTGGTTAGCAAACTGTGCTCTGAGCCACATAAGTGGAAAAAGGGTTTTACAGTGATGTGAAAATTGAAATTGAGAATGTACTGTTCTTGCCATTTAGTCCTGTTTTAAATGTGAAGCTAAGGGTGTGAACTTCATGTTTGAGGTTTACCATGTAGCATTGTATTTTACCTGGGATGGAGTCCAGGGGACTGCAGATCAATGTTATGCATACAGAACGAATCATCTGCACAGCAAGGGTTTAATTTATTGAATTTCTACTGGTACAGACCTATATCCCATTAGAAACTGTCTCGTAGTGTTTAACTAGTTTGTTTTAGTATAGTGACTAGCCTGCTCTTTTTAGTGAAAGAATGTGGCTACCAGGGCAGAAATGGCGAAATGAGAGCTCAGGTTGAGTATCAAGTCCATAGTTAACATTTTTCATACAGGAACATACCCAATCATCTTAGTTGGAGGTGGGAGTTTTCCAGGGGGGAAATGACTAGTTTGCCCCTCTTTTAAGGTTCACAGGATTTCATCCTAAATGTACTTAATGCTTGTATTGATTCTATCCCCATTGTCCTTGAAAAGTTCTTTTTCAGACACTCTGCCCACTTCCCCCATTCCCCCTTCCTTCTTCACTTGATCCCCCTGATTTTGCACTCATTTCTTTTGGAGATTAGCAGAAAGACAGGACATTTGGTAGTGAGGGTATGCACATACCCCAGCTGCACCTCTCCCTTTTCCCTTGTATCCTGTGAAACAAAAGGGGGTCTGTGCAGGTCATCTTATTGCACCTGTTCATCCTATTGTGGCCTATTTTAATTGTGAAATCAAAATACAAATGAGACTTTAGACTTAAAACATTTATGATTATGTTGGTGTTAATGTTGCACGAAATGAACATGACAAAACATTTGTCTTCCCCGAATTAATTAGTGTGGCTTCCAAAACTTCTAAAAAAAGTTTGTAAATGGAGAGAAAAGTTGTGACCTTATTTCAATGTTTTGCACTTGTAAGTGGGGGGGGGGGAGGGGATATTTTCTTTTGTAGACATTCGAAGTTCGGCAAGTTCAAGTGAAATAATGAATTTGATTCTGGACAAAAAGAAAAAATTAACAAACATAACAACCACAAAATTCCACACAGACTTTTAGGAAAATTAATTTCATAAATTCAGTGAGACAATTTTGAGATGCCTTTAAGTTTTAGACCGAAACAGTTTTTGATTCCTTGCTGAAGGCAAAAGGAATCAACACAGTTACTTTGGCATTTGTAAGTGTGTGTGTATGTGTGTTTGTGATGCTTGGCTTGTATACATGATATCTCAAGATGGAATGATGGATACTTTTCATACTTGGTATATAGATCTATCATATTGACATGAAGAACCCTATTATACTTGGTGGAGGTCAGAGGTCATGTCAGGTCACCAGACATGAAAAACCAAAAATGTAAACAGGGTATCTCAAGGAAGCATGGATGCTTTTCATACTTGGCATGTGGATGCATTATAGTCAGAAAATGAACTTTATTGTTTTTGGTATAGGTCAAAGGTTATCTGAAGTGACTGAAGGTAAAACTTCAAAAACCTTGGGAGTTTACTTGTTATCACAATATCTCAAGGTAGGAATGATTTATACTTTCCTTACTTTATACATGGATTATCCTATTGAGTGGAAGAACCCTGTTTTGGTGGAGATCAGAGGTCATGTCAGGTCACCAGAGGTCAAAAATCAAAAACCCTGTAAACAGGATACCTCAAGATTGGAAGCATGGAGACTCTTTATACCTGGCGTGTGGATGCTTAGAAGATGACCCTATTATTTTGGTGGAGGTCAAAAGTCATGTGAAGTTACCAGAGAACAAAAACAGAAACCCATGTAAACACGATGTCTCAAGTTAGGAATGGTGGGTACTTTTCATACTTGGTATATAAATTTATCATGTTAAGACTAAGAATAGTTTTGGTGGAAGTTGGAGGTCATGTGAGGTCACCAGAGGTCAAAAACCGAATCCTTTTAAACACAGTATTCCAACGTAGGAAGCGTGTATACTCTTCATACTTGGCTTGTGGATGTGTTATAGTCAGAAGATGATCCATACTCTTTTGTTTTATAGAGTCAAATGTTACACGAGGTCTCCGGAGGTTAAACAACAAAACCTTGGAATTGCTAGTAAATGCAGTAGCTCAAGATGCAAAGATTGATACCTTTTATTTCCTTTCCGCAAGGACTCGCTTAGACTTCGGGCTTTCTGTTTAAGAATTGTAAGAATGAAAATCCAAAAATTTTCAGAAACTTACGTGCCATTTGAGGCTGTAATTTTGTTATTGTCAGTGTTAGGCATGCTAAAAAGCAGATACTTTTCAATTATTTTTTTAAAAGAAACCAGATATTGACAATTTATGCTGAAGGAACTTGATGTTGTAACATTTGTTAATCTTCTGCTTTATTAGAGGATGGGAACATAGAAACCATAAACGTACTTCTTTGGGTACTTTTGAAACTTTTTGGGGTAACAGTTTGTATTTATTTATTGGAAGTTATTGTAATATTCTAATTATTTTTCATCTGTACAATTTACAATTCTCACTGTATGAGGACAGAAAGTTGATGTAAATAAAATATTTTACAGAATATACGGGCCTCATATTACCTTTACTTTCTTTGTACTATTTAAACCCGTGTATTATTTCACTTGACTTCAGTTTGGATTATTAACTGGTCGACTTTTGGAAATTTTATTCAGTGTTCTCAAAATATTGCGACATCGACTTCAAAGAGAATGTAATTGTTTCAAGAAACTCTACCTTGTAGGCAGGGGGCGTAGGCCAGGGTATTCTGAATGGGCTGGGGCTATATTGCCATGTTTGCCGACTAAATGGAAGAAAATGCCGGCCGAAAAATGGCGTGCGCAGCGCAAAGCAGTTGTATGCGGGGGCCACTGCCCCCGTAATGCCGTCACTGCTTGCTGACCACTTTGCCAGCAACTGGATGGAATGATGGCGGATTCAGAATTTTAATTAAAAAGCTCGTATTCGTGCTGTAAATGCAGGACTGAAACTAGTGTTGACCTTGGCCTCGCTACGGTTGAGGACTTGGGATTTACGACAGAAAAACCCTATAGTTATGATTCTTCCCCGCCTGCGGCTCGAGCATTGAGAAAATTTGAAATCCCGAACGCTCTTGCACAGGCTTTCTCAACTAGTGGCGCGCGACACCATTTCAGATGGCGCGCGTCGGGCCGGCTGGCTGCATGACAATGGAACGAGCGGCGGAACGTACACTATTATTCAGACATTCACACTCTCAACCTGTCAATTGGACGCACTTGCGAGTATCCCGGTAGTTGAAAGCTTCCCTGCAGCGACGGTACACGGAAATGTTACTCTGGGAAACGCTACCGTGTACAATTTATTGTGAGCGTTGTGATCAGGCACGTAACTTACGTGCCGACCAAAAAAAATTCTCAATAAAAGGTCTTGCACTGAAGGAGGGAAAATCTATTACGAGACCAGCCTTTTTGGAATACAAGTGTAGGATGAAAAGTTGGAAAAAAGCGAACCATTTTGCATTTATAGAGTCCTTAAAATAGGTAAAAATTTTCAAAGGGGAGGGTACACCTTAGACCTCCCCCAGGCCGGCGAAAGTCCAACGTCGATTTCCCCCCTCCCGAACTGGTTATTCTGGCTACGGGCCTGATTGTGATAAACATCGTTTCGATATAATTACTCCTACAGGACGATGGTGGCACTCCTTGTATTTTTATTCAATCAAGTGGCACTTCACTGAATTTAGTTGAGGCCTGCTCGAGCATACCAGCCTCTGATACAAATCTGCCCTTGCAATTATGCGTGTACCTTCTGTGTAGCACGATTATGAAGAAACTTTGGTATCCCAAACTTTTGTATGAACGAATGTGTCAGATAGTGTGCAGAGTAGCCTAACGAAGCAACACTCCAGAGCACTGTTTAGCTATATGGAACGGAACTATGACAGAAACGGAAAGAACGAAACTCAGAAACTCAAAAATACGCTAAAATGTTTTAGTGCAGTGTTCCCAACGGGGGGCGTTATCGCTCGGGGGGGGGGCGTTTTCGCAACTCAGGGGGGTGGGGCGATAAGAGCCAAGGGAGTGGCAGGCAGGGCCTTTTTTAACATACATACTGGGTGGGCCGTGGCCCACCCAGTCCCCTACTCAGCCCACCCACTCAGTTCATTTGGCCCCCCCCCCCCCAGTAGGTCCTTTTTTGTCATACATATAAAACACATAATGATGATAATAAATGATCAATATCTGACATTAAAGAATGGTAGCCCCATGAAGGCATGAAAACGTTTTCACAAGAAGTCGGCCCATAGCTTCTGTGTGGTCACACCACACAGTATGACAGTGGAGAAATGTGTTTCCACATACAATATACTATACTCAGACTTAAGAATGGCCACCAGCCAACAATCACTCAACGACAGGTTGCTTATCCACTGGAATGAGGTTCCAACGGCCAAGTTCGACCCAAGGCCATCAGTGGAAAGCTTCCTGGCTGCTAAAGAGAGATGAATGAACCTCCCAAACATCGAGTCCTACAAAGGAAGGGATTTTGTTAAGAAGTTCTTCCTGTAAGTAGGTGAGCCACCAGGCCTACAAGGAGAGCAGTGACATTGCCAAGTGATAGACTACTTCGCAAGGTATGTGGGGGGGGGGGGGCGTTGCAGGAGGAGGTAGCTACTATCTACGTGCGATGTTATCAAAATCCCAAAATAAAGTAGGTTTAGATGTAACTAGCTATCCTTTCCCAGCCAGCAAGCTCACCTGGACCCCATGTGGGGTTCAGATGGGCAACCAGATGGGGCCCATGTTGGTTACACCTTGTTTTGTCCTGCGTGCCCAGGTGGAGGCTACTGGGCCAGCTCCAGCCTTCAACCCAGCTGGGATCAGATGGTCTGAATGTGGACTGGCCGGGAGAGCCAGGCACGCAGGGCAAAACGAGGTGTAACTCACATAGGCCCCATCCGGTTGCCCATCTGAACCCCACAGGAGGAGGGCTAGCTCTCTGGGTGTGGTATGCAGTTTTTGTTTCTAGCAATCATCCTGGGTATGTTACATGCCAACTAATGCAGGGGCAATAAAAAGTAACCGGTCAGCGACGGCTGATCGCCGCCTACAGCAGAATCTGCCGTTGTCTACTTTTCCACTTTTTATTCCGCCCTCTTATTTCCACCCTCTTCCCTTCTTTCTTTAGGTCGCTACGGCGGCTACCAGTTATACGAACCGTGACCATACAATACAATGCTGCATTGACAGCAGTTTGAAAATATTGCATTTCCAGTGTGCTGATTAGTTATTATCAACAATGAGCAATATTGCGGCGCGCACTGCAGAGCTGGACACAGTGTCACGGCTGCGCGATGCGAGTTGCTGAAAGTTCAGTACACGAGTTTAATCAAACAATTATAAGTAAGTCTATAATGCATGGGCTTAGGAAACTGAAAGGGATTTGGGTACTTCGCCCAGTCAAAAAATGTGTTGGGAATCATTGAAGATGTTTCTTAGAATGAAAACATGCAGAGCATAATATCTCAATTTTAGGATGGTTCGATAGAGCCTCGAAATTCTCGGGAAGTGCCATTTCCTGCGATCTATGGTGTCTGTCGATCCCCCAAAAATTCAATACGCTACGCGCCAACTGATGGTGGCGCTCCACTTAGTTAGTAACAAAGATATCACAAGCATAGATTCCAAACTTAAAATGGCGCGCTGACTCCCCATGGAGGCCAATATATCGGGGCGGAAGTGCTGATCACTGTTCAGTCGTTTTGAAAACAAACTGGCAAATGAATGTCTTACAAAAGTATTAGTACTTGTTATTTCGGAATGTTGTTGACTGAAGAAGTACTACGCCTCAATAAATTCCACTTAAACAAGAATAACTTATTTCTTCAACGCGGCATTCCACGTATTTACACTAGAACATGAACGCACAATGACTGGTTCTGCAAGTTCATGGACATTCATTGGTCAGTTTCTATGGTTTCTTCAAGTGACGCACTTTTATATGCGCGTTCAATTACTTACGCGCTCACAACGGAAAAGCAACTAGCGCGTTTGTTTCCAGAGCTCGCAGAACTGTGCGTCAAGTATTTCGGATAATACACAGAGAAATGTGTTCTGCGCGTATAGAACGCGTTGTAAAAGTGCACACACGCTAACCTCTTTCAACAATGAAATTTTCTGTGACGCTTTCTTATTTTTGTACGCAGATCGCAGAATAGAATGGCGCGCATTTCAAATTTACACTTCCGCCCCGAAAAACACGTCTCCATGAGGAGTCACTGAGCGTAACAGTGTAGGTATAGGAGTTTGGAATCTATGCTTATAATATCTTTGGTTAGTAACTTCATGTCAGATGGTCCCTTTTGTGAAATAGCCCCCCCAGTCCAAATTCGTTAAAAAAGGCCCTGGTGGCAGGGGCGTTTGCAAAAGAGAGATACTAGATCTAATGATGGAGGCTTTAAAAGATATCAAGCAACTTCCTTTAGCTGAACTTTCAAATTAGTATGCAATAAATTGGAGATAAAGTGGAGTCAACAAGTCGAGTAGGTCTAACTTTCCCTGTTTAGGTTTACTACAAAGCTGGTGAATTATCTCGTCCGCTAGATGCCAGGAAATCGCATTCAACACTGTCGCATTTCAAAATTTTCCATGTGAGGATTCCCATGACGAAGTTATATAGGCTACCACATGGCCATGAACGATGTTACAATGAAAAGTGTTGACTGAAGACTTCATGCAATATCAGTATTTTGAGACTTGGATTTACGGACGACCTGTTCAATAAACACTTAAAGGGTGCGCTGGGCTTCATGCAAAACCCTGGTGCAAAGAAAAACAGTACATAATGAATTTTGATCGCATTTATTCATGATTTGAATTAATGAACTTATACAAATCTATTTTTGAGTTGGAAAGTATGGACTGTTTTAGGTTTGCTTGTTGTGGGGATTCTTCAAAACTACACACCCTGCATTCAGAACTACAACTTTGCACTCCATACTGCTTTAGGGGACTAGAAAATTTTGATATTAGATCCATATTTCACGGTTCAACATGACTACGAAGACTTTTGTGAAACTAGAATGGACAAAGAGCTCACAAATGATTAAAATGCTTAGTGATAGATAGTGATTTATGTGGAATTTTGATGATATTTAGTTTATCAATGTTATGACCACAGCAACGTGATAGTCCTGCAACTTGACATAAACCTGCAAAGGACACACAAGATTTTTTTTTTTAATTGTGAAATTGTGAGAGATTATGTTCATTAACAAATTTAGGAAGACATCCGTTTCGTGATTTCAATAGTTGCAAAGATAAATGTCTAAAATTGTACGATCAATTAAAGTCGTAGAATAAAAAGAGATGTTTTAGAAAAAGGAAAAAGCAGTAAATTTGCCGTGCCAGTGCAAGTGCGCACCACATAGTGGTAGTAGTAGTGGTGCAGCTGTAGCAGTAGCAGTAGTCAGGGGCGTAAATACGGGTGTGTGTGACACCCCCCGTGAAAATCAAAAGTCGGTCTCTGAGCTCCAAAAAGTCGGTCTCATGCCGTTGTAACAGTAGACCAGACATGAACAACATTTGAAGTGGAAAGTTTGCCCGAAAAGCAAAAAAAAAAAAAGGTCTACAAAAATCCGGATCCTACTACTATGTCAACGTGAAACGTGAAAATCAAAAGTCGGTCTCATATTGCCTGAAAAGCAAAAAAAAAAGAGGTCTTCAGAATTTCGAATTTCGAGTCGCCCAACTATGGCAATGGGAGGCGGTCTCCAAGAAATGTAGTCAGTCCCAAAAGTTTACACCCCCCTTGCAAATTCAAGAATATACGCCCCTGGCAGTAGTAGTAAAAATCTCGTGTATGGCAATCAATCAAGCGATTCAAGCATCATAAATTCTGGTGCACAATAATGAACTTTTCTTTTATTACAATACACAATCAAATTATAAAGCCCAAAGTAAACACAACTATCTCTCACAATGATCCATATATATATAGATATATATTGTATTTTTCCTATATATATATATATATATATATATATATATATATATATATATATATATATATATATATATATATATATATATATATATATATATATATATATATATATATATATATATATATATATATATATATATATATATATATATATATATATAATATATATATATATAAGCTTTTGCTTGTGAATCTTTCTTATTGCTAGCCTTTTCTCAGTCATCTGTCGTTATACGCTGATGAATAACACAGGTGTGTCTCAGCTTTGCGCTCTCTGCTGAGCTACCAGACTATGTGATAAGACTCTACACTGTCTTAATATTTCTACATCCTGACATTCGTAAGTGCATTTTTTTTTTCATTTTAGATACAAACATTACGAAGGCCAATTCCTGTGTAAAAACCCAACACTGATTTGCTATATATGACTTGGCTAGTGATTTAAATCAGTGTTCAAACATATCGAAAATTATATTTGAAAAAAGAAAAGTCGTACTCTTGTTTTTAGAATCAATGTGTTAGACTATTCCGCCCATCTAGTCAATTTTGGAGTGTATGCACTCATTGGCTCATTTGACTGGCTTTAAAGGGGCATATTGAGTTGATTTCGATAACTTAACGAGGGTGTTGAAGGGTACTAGTACCACATGACAATGATTATTAGTAGCATAATGACTCGAGGTTCACATCCAATAGTAACGTAACGCATAAAGATAAAATTTTTTGGTATCATGGCTTGTAACGGCTGTGTGCATAATTTGAAAAAGTTTCTGGTCACAAATTTTTGACAACCCACTTGAATTGTTTATTACTCACTTAGGAAACATTTATTTGATTGCAGGATTTGGGGATTGTTTAAGTTTGATCATTTGTCATTAGTATGTGAAGAAAACTTAACAAGTTTGGCAAAATTTGGTGAATTTCATGAACCAACTCAATGTGCCGCTTTAAGAAGGCAAAAACTCCCCTCTGGAAAGTTTCTTTTCTGCAAATTCTTTGATGGCATGCTTCTTTTTTAAGTTGTTTGCTACTTCCTTCTCTATTGCCAATCAGGGAGCTGGAAGACAGCTCCATGTGCCAATACTGTTAAATTGCGAAATCTCATTTGTGGCATATTTACCCGGGTAAAAGATTTGGTGCGCTTCAAATAGGGAGATGATTTCTCAGCACTTGATATTCCGTTAGGGAGTGTAATTAGGAACCGGCGAAGCAATATCTTAAAGTTCAAATCCATCTGACATCTCATTGTCAAAAAGAAATTGAAGGCTATCTAGAGCGGTACGTGGGTTATCTTTCTCTTGGCTGTTGTACAGTGTCATGAAGTAATCCACTTGATCAATTAATTGAACGGTATGACCTTTCAACATGTGCTTTGATTGCTGTACGAAGTAGTTGCTCGCAGTCTCTCAGGATCAAGAAACTTAAACATGCTGGAAACTTGGGAAAACCTTCCCATGGGTCCCTGATCTCACCAACCATCTGATCTAGTGCATGGTAGTAGACTTCAACTTTAATTAAACTTGCCTGCAGGATCAGACGAGCCCCTCTACTTGGAGTTTGTATGAATGAAAAGAACATCCTGTTTCCGACAGAAAAAGCTATAAACCATAGCTGTGGGGTTAACATAACTCGAGATTTAATTGTCTGAATTCTCGTGACAAATATTGTCATGTGAGCCTACAAAGGGTTAGCAAACGCTTGTAGACTGTAGAAGCGACACAAGGGGCCCGATTTTCCAAAATGTTGGGGGACCCTGTCAGCAGTTGCTGACTGTTAAATATGCCCCTGCAACTACGCGGTTGGTAGGGCCGTCGTTGTACAGGGTGTGACAATCGCCGGTTGGCGATTAAATTTCCGATCTTTACAGAAAAAAATGTGTACGCTATCTTAAGGTTACTCTGTAGAGGGGGCTGCACAAAACGGAACTAACAGAGAAATGGAACAACAAAAGTCATAATCTTGGGAAGCGCGTCAAAACTTATCGCATGCACTACGGCCTACGGCTCCTAGACAAAGTGTTAACTTCTTCTTGTACGGGAATTCGACAGTGACTTGTCCGGTGGCACCTCCAGGATTTGATGATTGGGGGGCACCACAGGGGCTGATGTCGTAATCCTATCCCAGGTGGCTTAGATGCAAAATGATGCTATCTTTAATAAAGTTTTGAATTAATCCTACGTAGAAAAATTGTTCTTTTTTTAGGGGGGGGGGGTGAACGAGAAGGGGGGTGTAAGTGGAGGGGATGAAAGTACTCCCCTTGAGAAATTTCGTTTAGGTAAGGTGGCTTAGATAAAAATTTGGCAAAGCTTTGAACTATTTCCGTGTTACGAAAAGAAGAAATTGCCATTATTTATGGATAGTTTGGCTGTGTAACGTGGTACGCCTCCAGTGATGGTACCATGAGACCGGCACAGGCCCGGGGCCTTCTGGAAGCTCTGGGGAAATCACAAGATGGGAACGTTAGTTTGGTGCTTTGAACTGACATCAAATGACACTTCAGGAGAGCACACCGAAAATCGTAGTTTTCTCATTTTGAACGGAAATCCAAATGTACAGCTTCCAATGGAGAATGGCAAAGTGTCAGTAAAGGTGTAACCAAGTGGTATAGAGGATTAGTAAGTTACATGTTTCATAATGCTCATTCTTTGAAAATGCAGTCGATGACCTTTGAACAATTTTTTGCAATGTGTTATATACTTCAAATCAAGAACATCACGCACAAATGTTGTCCATAAAACAAGAGTGCCACATAATTGCCTCTTTATTCAAGTCTGAGGCTGGACTTAAAGAAGTTTCCGGAAAATAGTTCTAGCTAGAATACTATGTTTCCTGCATCATCGTCCAAATAATGATCATCAGGCATGGAATGTAAGCGGTGGCAATTACGTGCAAAGCGCGCCAAAACTTTATATTGAGATCATTTTAGGGCCCTTAAACGCACCATTTTAAATTTGACGGAACAAATACGTTTGGGATGGCATAAAAGGAAAAATTTGAAGGTTAGAAGTCCCCGAGCGCGCGAATGTTTGATAGTTTGGAAAGGATTGAAAATTTTGATAGTTTAAGAACGATTTGTGATAGAAAATGATTAGAATAGATCCATTACTCTAAAACACACCTCATTCTACCCTCTACAGAAATCTATAGCTTAATCGCCTTTTCGGTTCATTTAAATATATCGAAAACTTTCGAAAATCGCAGAAGGGCATGTGCCCTATGCCCTGGTATTCCTGTTCCTTACATGGGTGCCATCCCTAATCCTACACGGTATTCATTGTACGTTATACATTTGTTACTGCGATTCAGCATCTACCAGCACTCATGGGGAGGCAGCCTGATTGTAGCAAGTCATGAATTAAGTTGTTATCTCCCACGATTCAGTTGACTCATTTATATAGGCCTTTCCCAAGGATTCAATGGCTTGACTGGAACTCAAATGAGGTGTCCGTACAATTCTAGACGCTAGTGTGATAGAAAGACCCGAAATAGTGGCGGAGGGGTTTTTGTTTTGGGTTGGAGATTTTTTGGGGGACTCCCGTTTACTGTCTAAGCGGGGCGTCACCATGGGTTAGCGCGGAGCGTAACAAGAAAATTTGAGATTGTAATACATCCCAGATCGCCGAAAATGGCACTTGCCAAGCTTGATAGAAGCCATCAAGAAGTACAATTTTGCTAAAAAAATGGTAAAGTTTGATTTTATTTTATTCACCAACACATTTCTGTGAGGACGGATTAGCCCAGCTGGCCGGACTTGGGGTCCGAGGATTGCAAGTTTGAATCCCTTTTACTTCTTTAAAATGTAAAGTTTGACTTTATTCTCAAACACATTAAGTTTGTCACAATCTATCCGAGTTTATTCAAAATTATTCAGAGTGGAGCTATCCCGATGGATTTCAGTGGACTGATTGGAATGGAGATTTTCCACAGCTAGAGTCTGTCATTATCAAGTTGAGTAGCCCAGTCGAGTGAATTTTTTTGGCCCAGATCGCCAGTGGGGGAGCTTGGGTGTAACGATTTTGTGGGGGGGGGGGTGCCCCACTACCCGGAGGTGCGCCAATGCCCGAAATCATCTCTCAAACCATGTTCGGCTGTCACTCGGTTCCATTTGCCTTCCTTGCTTCTCCCCCTTTCCTCCCTCCTTCCCAATCTTTCCTTCACATTGCGGACTGTCGTACAATTTTGTCATTTCACCGTGACTTGATATCACACTGCCATGAACAAGTTTTGGCATGTCTGAGTACTACTTGTTATAGTGCACTATGGACGAACGAATGTGTTTAACTTTCATGTGTTTTAGACGGGTTTACTCTAATATTACGACATGAGTTGTCCACAGCCTACATTTACTAAAATTTCTCTAACCGAATCAACCCCCTCACACACACACACACCCGTGAGCGTGGTTTTTTCTTTCACCTTTCCTTCATATTTTTTCTTTTCTCCTCTCTCCTTTTCTTTCCTTCTTTTTTCCTTTCCTTTCCTTCCATTCTCTTTCCTCTTTTCCTCTCTTCTTCCCTCGTTTTCTTCATCCCATTCCTCTCATTTTACCGACTGGTGCAGAATTTTGCCTACTGATCCGTGAATGGCTGGTGTCACACCCACCTTACTCTAGCGACGGTCCTGGATATCAAGGCAATAGAAACTTTTGTTCTTACATATTTAACGATGCGAAGGTTTTCTACGGGCCACAGCCCTCCTTTTGACTGCAAACCTGCTCCCTTTAAGACACAGTTCCACTTCGCCGTAGAAATAGCCTTCTTACTTCTTAAGCTATTATTATCAACAGATGTTTTCATACGTACGGTGCCAAATGCCTTGTTCACAGATTAAAGGAAGACTGAAAATGTGAACTTATAGATCTTTCAAGAACCGTCTCTCATTCAAATATTTGGCAAAATGTAGGTGTTCTTGTAATCTCGTTTCCATAGAAACGACAGCTTTATTGCTCTTAGGCAGGACTTACCGGGGGAACTAATATTTTTGAGTAGCGGGCATATCAAAAGGCTGTTTCAGGTCTAAAATTAATGTTTGAAAAGTAAACAGTGAGACAAACCATGGATCCAGTGGACTTTCATTTATTTTTGTCCTATGTATCCTAGCT
The DNA here is from genome assembly GCA_029531755.1 of Holothuria leucospilota. Taxonomy (NCBI): domain Eukaryota; kingdom Metazoa; phylum Echinodermata; class Holothuroidea; order Aspidochirotida; family Holothuriidae; genus Holothuria; species Holothuria leucospilota. The sequence goes on along the minus strand of CM055981.1, from coordinate 17,929,820 downwards.
GTTTGAGGTATCGCAGAATGCAGAGACCAGGGTAACAAATTACTATACGCAACCTACTAGTTTAATCATCAATTGTTTTTGTTTTGTGTGTGTGTTTGCTGTATTTTGTACGATTTTTCTAGTTTTAGTATGTTTCATCTGTAGGGTGACCATTTTCCATTTTTAGTGGTTGATTTCATTATTTGTGGCCATTTAGAGTTTTATCGACCCCAAATGCAATTATATGATATGCACAATATTATAAACGATCTACGGGATATGAGGACACAAAATACACGCTTTTGGCTATAAAACTACCAAAAGAAGTACGAGGGTGGAGCTCCCTCCCCTCCTGACAGAAAACTCGATCTTTTATCTAAAAAATACTCTGATATACGAGTAAACTTGTGATAAAAATTCATTTCAATGTCAATACGGGCAAAACACTTTAGCCCCCTCCCCCAACTGAAATTAATCACGTACTCTTATTATACAACCGCTAGATTAGACAAGTGCGTAACCGGGGTTCCCACTTCGGAGCGTATATTATAAACACCTGGGGTATGTGACGAAGCATCACAGAGGAAAACAGCAAACATTGGGAGATTGGCAAATACAGTGTTCATTCTCTCGGGCAAGTCGATACTACGCCAATAAATACATAGCAGATTTTCAAACGCCCATTTTCTCAAAAGAAGTACATGCATAAACACAGTCATCGTTCATTGACACGGATGAACTTTTGCCACCTAAATTTCTTTCCTTTTCGACTTTTTGAAAATGCACGATCAATCATGGATAGGACCTCTGAACCGAATATTAAAGGTTGCGTCAGCGAAAGACATGATAATGGGGGTTATCCAGAGAAAATTTTCGTCCCGTATACAATAAAAAATTACTATTGCGTTTTTCGGCCCTACTGGGACTTGTCTCGATTCTCACCCCTGTTGGTACCTTTTCAGACCACAGGCCTGCTTCAATGAAATTTATTTTAGTTTATATTTATATAATTTGATTAGGAAATGCCTTGTCAAATTGAAAACTAGGAACTAAACTGAGCGCCAACTTGGAATACATGTATCTAACACACGATTAATGGTACGTTTTACCAGGAAGGGGATTGATCAACAGAGATGGAATTTAGTTCATGAAAAAATAGAGTTCTCTTGTAGGACATAAAACAAACTATATCCATCTACGTGGGCGTAATGACGTGTGGGCGTAAGAACGTGTGGGCGTTAGAACGTGTCTTCTGAATGGTGGGTATTGGTTTCAGTTTCAGTTTATTTCTCCATATCACCTCATGGAGGCATAAGAGACTAATACTCTACAAACGATATATCATAACAAATAAAAGGTAATAACAAAACAAAAGAAAAACCAAAATATAGCCTTAGTGCAAGATGACAAAAGAGGTAAACAGAACAAACCAAAAACAATTTCGTAGCCTTAGTACAATAATGTGGAGAGATGAATGAGAGTAAAGAAGAAAGACTTTTGACAGGTCTAAAACTAAAAAATTTGAAAATGGCACCAGATATAATATGCAAAGGGGTCACAAATCGTGCTTAACTAGGAGGCAAAAGTTTTTGGTATTTTTTCACAAAATTAACTTAATAAGGACATTTTTACTTGATGATTGAAAAAGGTGCTTCATTTTGACAGAGTTCGGTTTTTTTTTTTAAAATAGGATTTCGGGAACACAGATCTCTCATTGGTAAAAAAAGAACACTCAAAAATGTAATGAAATTTGTCTCCTAACATGTTTCTATCACATAACTCAAACATTCTATCATAAAATTCATATTGGCAAACTTTCCGACAACGATGGGGAGTTTACTATTTACACAACGGAATTAACACAAGTTAAATCGGTGAGAAAAATGTAGAATAATCAAAGAATTTTCAAATTCAAGTTTCTCCTTATACATTTTATAAATTTTACTTTGAGAGTTATTGTTTACATCACCCAGCTAGTCTTGCTCATAGATATCACTTAAGCGTTGATTAAGTGTCTTTTTAAGCCAAATCTTAGATATAACGAGGCCTTGTCTGGGAGGGGTAAGTGAATGGCCCAATTCCCCCCTCAATACACCCACCGATAATCATAATATAAGTTTAACCATGAAAAAAACGCTGGTGAATTCATATCGAATATATAGGTGATGGTGCATGCAACTCAGAACTTTGTTTTAATTACCAAGGAAGGTGTTTTTTAAACTATTGATTACCTTTATCTACATCATTGCATTACTTTTCTTTCAGTAGGGGGGCTGTGTCTCACTAATCACACCAGGAGCGGAAGCGATATTTGTGTGTGGGTGTGTGTGTGTGTGAGGGGGGGGGGGACAATCACGCCAGGAGCGGAAGTGATATATGTATGTGCTTGTGGGAGTAGGTATCCGATTTTGTAACACTATCTAAGCGAAGCCATACCAGTAGGATTAACCCCTAATCCTTAGGCAGCGTAAAAAGAAAAGTATACCTGAAATACATCTTGCTTCGCCATTAATGGCGCTTTCCGGGCTTTGCATGTAACGTCCCAGGAATTACAGTCTCTGCTAATCAGGCCCGTAGCCAGACAAGGTGCTAAAGGGGGGGGGGCGAAAGATTTCCAGAGGGGGCGAAACATACTAAAATGTATTACGGCAATGCTAATTTTTGATCTTCTAGGAGGAGGGGCGAAAAATTTTTCAAGTGGGGCTTCGCCCCCCTGGCCCGCCCTTGACTACGGGCCTCCTGCTAATTCTGTTTATAATTTGAGACTCATTTTGCGCGAAAGATTTTTTTGGGGGGGGGGGACGGGGAAACAAAGCCCCTCATATAAAGCACTGAAAAATATTAATTTCTTTAATTTATTATTACTTAGTCCTTTTATTTTGCCTAATATGCAAATTTTAATTAATTATCCTTGAAAAGCATAAAGCTTTAATTCATCTAATAAGCCTGTTATGACTTCATAGTTTTAATAGGGTCATGACAATAGCCTAAATGCAAGTCTTTTATGACCTCATACGTTTAACGGTGTCATGACAACAGGAGAATTGTTTGCTTTGACTATTGGCTCGGGTCTCACCAGGATGAAGGATGTTGTTTTAAGGAGCGATATGCTTAATAATGTATCAACTGTTATAACTTGTTTTTCATAGATAACACAATCAGTCTATCTTGGAATGACGAGACTTACTTCTCATACTTTTCGAGACGGAGCAAGCTTGACGCGAAACAGACTCTTACTCAAACATTGTAAAAATTCTGAAAACATTCACTCATTAATCGCCTATATGATATCTGTGTTTTCCAAGTTGGTGAAATGGCGCTGTTCATTAGGACTTTTATTTTCCTGATTTTAGTGGAAACTACACATACGTTTTTGCACGGATCCCTTACTCTTTATGGCGCAATTGAGGAAGATGTTGGTCATTATATAACATTTGAAGGGGAGCAAGCTGTCATAATCTGTGAGTACACGTGGAGTAAAATCAATGTCTCTGTAACAAAATTTATCGCGAGTTACAACGGAGTGACTTCAAACCTTTTGACAGATCGCGATGCTAACGTCTCGTTTCCTGATGTTATTAGAAGGAATTTTACGTTAAATATCACGAAAAGTTTGTCAGGAAACATATCTTGCTCTCTACACACTCAGAAAAACGACTCCACAGTTAAGAATAGTAACGTCACCTTTAAAGCCAAAACAATTATATTTCTTAAAGTCTTGAGTCGCTCTGAGTTTAAAGGCTGTAGATCGAGCTTGGGATCTGAAGTCATAGAAGGGGAGAATGTAACGCATTGTTGCCCAACAGGCTTAGACAAGTGTATACATAATGGGAACAATCGAAACCAAACCATCTGCCGAACCTACAACGTCACTACTTTGAATCAAACTATAGATACTTGTCCTGTTAATCAAAGGAATTCATATTTTCCATTCATCCCTCTCAAAATTCACAAGCAGTTATCCCTTGAAATTAATCCTAAGGAGCTTTTCCTCGATTTTGACGTATATCACTCTGAAACAACTATCGAAAACATATCATTTTCATGCAAAAGCAATCCGCCATCAAAGAGCATCATCTGGCTAGTCTTTGCGTACGCATCTCCAAGAAACAGATACTTGAACTTTTTTCGAAGTTCCTCGAAAGATGTGCACGCTAGGGCGACGTTTCACCTTCTCAACCAACCAGGGCTCTCAACACTAGACATTCTTATGATAAACTGGCGCTATAATGACAACCAAAGTGAATACAAATTTAAACCTATGTACGTAAGTTGTCAAGCTGATATAAATAGTAGAGGACCTTTGAAAAGGTTTGCTTACTTCAATTATCGCCGAAATGTCGGAGAAGAAAGTCACCGACTTGAATCAGATGTTGTTTCAAACTCAACTCCAGCAGGCATTCTTGAGGATCCTGAACCGTCTACACATAGCGCCCTCTATAAGAACCTTATAGTTGCTCTGTCGGCACTCACTGTGGTGCTTTTATTGTCGTGTATGTATCTTCTCTTAGGGAAACTTCGAGGAGTAAAAAACGCTACAAAGGATGAATCTTTAGTAAAGGAAGAAAGGCAGCCAGGTGATGGCGGCGATAACTCTTCTGGTCTGGCATTGTCTGTTAGAAACGTCTCTGTCCGGAATGCCGACAGAATCGAATAAGAAAATGTGACGAGTGTAACTGCTGAACACTCAGCTACAGTTAAAGCGGAATCACAACTTTGTGACAATGATGATGCTTCTGTTGCAGGTATTAATATGCAGAATACCAAAGGTTCAGGTATCTTGAACCAATCGGAATCACTGTCTCACAGTACACCGTTAACCAATAGAAACGATTCAGTAAAAAACAATGAATTAAACTTTGGCGTAAGTAGTGGTAAAGCTGCTTTGGATTCTGGCTCATTTTTGGATAATGTAGAAATGGAACACGACAGACCGGGCAATGACGCAGTTATGGTCTTAAATGAAGTGTACGAATCAAGTGCCCAGAATGCCGTCAGAATGGAATGCGAAACTGTTACGAATTTGGAATCCTAAGGGTTCAGCAAAGGTAGTTAGAGCTCCGAACCACTATTTGATGCAAGTGATGTATAGTTTCTGTTGCAGTTATGTATATTCTTGACTATGGAAAGGATATCAGAGCTTTAGGTAACTTGGACCAATCATACCGTTTCAAGAGTCCCCACCACATTATATAGTTAGCCAATAGAAACGGTTTAATAAGGGAGACTGAAGTAGAGGGTGTTAGCAGTTCAAGTGATGGTGCTTTCCAGTCAGACTCCCATTTGAACAATGCAGAATCGAACATGGAAGCACAGACTATGAAACAGTCATGGTCAGAAATGAAGTGTACGAATCATGAAACATTGATGAGCCTATGCTAACTGATGCCTGAGATAGGCCTACAGAGGAAGAAACATGAGCTTACCCATAACACCATACAGTGTAAGGGACTTGAATATGTTAATATTACCTCCTCAGTTCTGTATAGTTGGCCTATGCTGTGACAAAAAAAAAATAAATAAAGAAAAAAAAAAGGTGCTCTAAAATTAAAGTTTTAGGCAGTTCTTCACTTGCTCAGTGTGTCATTGTCATGCTGACAGAAAGTAACCGTCAAGATTTGAGGTAGCCTACCCGGGAGAACGTACGAAGTTTTTCTTTCAGGTCGTTAATGTTAACAATGATTTCGTGTCAAACGACAACAATTCTGTATTTGTAGATTTGCTGCAAATAAACAATGAAGTCATACGCTATTGTCATATTACAGAAGACATAGGAAAGATGAACCAAGTTAGCTAGGAGTTGTTCCTATAGAGGGGTTTCACCGACTTCACGTGATCGCGCGTCTCTTTGGTTTTGAAGGGCTAGATGGCGCGTCTCTTATGTTTTTTGAAGGACACGCTTTTATTATGCCACAGTAGTATCTATGGTTATGACGTGCGCGTATGATGTAAATACCCTTACTGCGTGTGTGTTTTGCCCTTCAGTGCCTGGGAATCTTACTCCCGTGACGTCACATGAAATCCCTCTATAGAGTAAGAATCTGCAAACAAAAGCCACCGCAACAAGTAAAGTTTAATACACTTTTTACATTTTAGAAGAGTAGGAAAGAAATATTGTCAATCTTTCGTAAGGAAGTTTACGCAGGGGGAAACTCTTAAATTGCCCCTTGGCCACATGGGGGTACCAAAATATTTTCTATACACAGCTGGGGGAGGGTGGGGGTAACTTGTGAAATTTTGCGTTAAAATTCCATAGCCCCTCCCTCCTATCGGAAGTTGCAACATATGTTTACGGTATGTGATATGATTTTTTTCTTGGAGAGAGGGACAAACAAATTTGGCGCTGTGGGATGAGGGAGATGAGAGATCATTCTGGTAAGGGGGGTTTTGCCTCCGTCGTGCTATGGCGATCCCAGTTCTTAGTTGAGGGTAGTAACGGACACGGGAATTACGTTATTCGCGTTCCAAATGAACAGTTGTAAGCCAATATTTGTAAATACAGTCGCTTATACATGGATCTTGTTCTGGAAGAATCATAAGAAATATGTGTAGTAAAAGTACATGGGAAATGACCGGTGCTGTGTACGAGTGGATAAAGGCTGTGGCATTTGAAGCGTTGAAGCTGACCATCCGAGAGGTTCGAACAATGTGGGAACTAGGTCTCAAAATGATTGCGAGGGGGGAGATTCCCCTTCCAAATATTTGGAGGATTTGGGTTCAAAGAGAGGGAAACCTGATAAGTTACAACATAAAACTTTTTCCCAACAGGTTTTCCAAACAGGAAATTCCCACACACGATTTTGAAAACTTGCTGGATTGTTGAGAAAAAGCGCGAATCGCTCAATGCTGATGCGAACCAATGGGTTTGGGGACCGATGCCTGGCCTGGTCACTTAAGGTGGGTTTCTCATCCAAGAACAATCTACAATTGGTTAGCCATAATCTTCTCCCACATTAGTGGACGCTTAGCGTCGTAAAACAACTGTTCTTCAATTTTAAGGTCTGAAAAATGGTTTTTATTGCTTTCACAAATCGTAAGTGAGGGCTACTAAGCTGTTGAACATAAAAAACTCTCAACACATTCCGTCACTCTAGTAACACGCTGGTTAAATCACACCAGGAATGTGGTCACTCTAGTAACACGCTGGTTAAATCGCACCAGTAATGTGGTCACGGATTAAGTTGAGGTTGTTTATAACGAGGAAATTTTGTTCAAAATGGACATGTTCCATAAAGTAGGATATATAGGAATAGAGTGCGCACTCCTGATACTGCGTACGTAAATCCGATGTGATTGCATGGGGACCAGTCTCCCATTATAGGTGGAGGCAAGAAGCTATGCTATGTGCGAACATGTGCGTACAAACTGTATGGCGGCCGAGTCCCCATGCGATCACAGCTGTTTCGGGGAGTGAGGACTCTAGTTCCTATATCCTACTCTATGACATGTTACCGGTTAAATTACAAAATGGCGGAAAATCAAGGTCGAAAATACATAATTTTACTGGTAAATATCACCAGGATATCTCGGTCATATTTACCTGTAAATGGTTTGATAATCCTTGACTACGAGTCCACGATCTTCGTTTAACTCATCGAAATTAACGTTAGGGAGATCGCTGACACAGTGCACCGCTGCGTGTTTAACCAGTGAAGGCCATGAAAATTGTCAGGGCGCCTCCTCTGTATGGCAAAAAGCTGGTTGAATGGCGTGTTTCCGTACGTACAGCATTCAACTTCAGAAGTCATATGTCATTTTATCCGTTTTTCGAAAGATTACGAGTAATTTTCACAAAGGGATAAGTAATAGTGCCTTAAGTGTTTTGTTTTATACTCTTAACTTTAAAACTTGTATTTTCTCTGCCAATAACTGGGGCAAAAACAACCACGTGATGATTGTACTATGCGTCGTTACTTTGTTGCCCTTCAGTCTAGCCAAATCACAGCTTCAGTTTAAATCGCCAGAAGTTAATTCCCTTACTTTAATTTCTATGGTTTAACTTTATCCAGGGCAGTTTTAACCTAGGATGTTCTGTAATTAAGGTATGAAAGAATTACGGCATCCTTTTTTGTAAAGTCATAGTGTTTTGTTACGTAAGAAATATTTCAACTGATCTTACTTAAATTCTTGTCGCGATTTTATCTGCGATTCTTGGTACAAGTAACTTTTAACCAATGACCCTGGGTTTTATGGTTTGTAGACAGATTAAATCCTTGATTGAGTGAAAGTATAGGTCCCTCACAAGTGTATAGAATTCTAAAGAAATATTGTTTAGAATTTTTACAAGTAAGAGTTTCTACAGAATTTGCAAAGAAATTCTTTATACTTTCTGCCGAAATTTTAAATAAATTTTAGATCCATAAATACTAATGAGTTTCTTTAGAAATTTCATAGATAGTTTTAAACGATTCACTTAATATTTTGTAAAGATTCTACTAAAATATAGCCTTAGAAATCTGAAAATATTGCTTAAAAAATGTATAAATTTTTATAGAAATTCTATACAAAATATTTGGCGCAATTTTATAGATTTTATTTTATGGAGTACTGCTTCTGTTTTAAAAAAACTAAGATGATCGTTCATTGACATTTTCAGGTGACTAGACGTCTTGCATGCAAGACATAGATACACTATCCTAACTTCTGCAGCAATAATGCTTAAAAAATTGAATAAAGCCAAAGTTACGAAGTAAAATAATTGGAATAAAATATAGAGTAGTATATGATTTGTACAAATCTTTATTGTAAGTTGCAGGATTGTATCCGAGTCCAATTCCGGGCCAATTTTGAGTCCAGTATCCCCCGATTCTGAGCCAACTCCGATTCCATGTTTCCCCAATTCCCGGCCAATTCTGAGTCGGGCCATTTGACAATTTCGAAATCGGCATAATGCTCTTTGTACTATTTTTCAAGTACTTTCATTAAAAGTGTCATTTTTGAGCCAGTTTTATAGTCTGGTCTACCCTGTAATTAAGTTGACTGTGTGCTACCATTCATGTATGGAATTGTGCACCAATAAGAAGGTATCATCAATGAAACTTCGCATATTTTTGTGGACTCGTTTCCTAGTCCGAGTCCAGCTGAAGCCCATTAAGAGCCAGTTCCGAGTGCAGTAAAAAGCAAACTCGAGTCCGGAACGGAGTCCGAGTCCGAACTTAAACGTTACAGCCCTGGTAAGTTGTGCAGAAAGCGATAGAATTAAACCATCAAGTTGGAGTACCAAATTACCGTCTATGTGAAGAATTTTGTACTCAAACCTTGCAAATTATTCGCGATCTTTAAAGAGAAAATGCAGTCACCCCAATCAGAGTTAGCATGCCCTGTCACTCTAGTTCATGAATGGCCTATTTTGATCATGTGACAATGTTTTTGTAAGTGAATTGTGAAATTCAAGGAGAATTTCTCCTTGCTTTACCTATTGTTTGTAATAGTTATGTTCAAAACGTCTTCAGAGGTGCTTGCAATGCAATAAGGGGAGATTTGCAAGAGTTTGCTGATTTTTCAAAGCAAATTTTGGGGCGACTGCCTATTGCCTTTAAGAAAAAAGTCGAGGCAACTGAAAGTATGCGGCCAAGTTAGTGCAGTTCTAGGGACATAACGCAGATACAGTAAGTTTTTCACTGAATTTTAGGGTCACTGTTTTGAACAAATCCACAAATTATGAAGCTAGTTTTAGGACTTCTTTTAAGTTAAACGCAGCATTACCAACGAATATGTAGAAGTAAATGTTTACAATTGCTGAGAAAGTTCAGTCCCAAATTTATTTCTCTTATGTTGAAAAACTTAGCCAACGTCCATTGTGCATTTATGCGTCAGGTCTTTGCAGTAAGAATGTCGGATATAAATTTAAAGAAAGACTTAACATCTCCATGGTCATAGAGGAGGATCCTCTGGTAAGAAACCTTCATGCTCTGGATAATTCGGAACTTATGTCAAGATACTAAGGGACTTTGAGTGTGCACTAGCAAGCCACCAAAAGCAAGACATAAAAATAAAATCAGACTGCCAAAGACGGAAGACAGAAGTGAAGAAGAGAGAGTAATTGGTTATGGAGATCCTATAACTGGATGTATTAGAGTAAAGTCCCTACGGAATATTTGGAAGGGGGGGGGGGATTCATCGGTCTTTACCGGAAAGAAACCTTTTCTGTCCCGAAAATTGCACAATTTTTGCAAAATATGCCCGAGAAAGAAATCGGTTTTTCCCGAACTCCTGTGGGGTGGAGGAGGGGTAGCTGTTAAAAATGGATGCAAGCGATTTGCCTCAGAAGAAATGAACCAAATTTAAAGTAAGAATTTTGCTTGCTTATTAAATTTTGATGAAACTAAACATTTTGCGGAGGAAAAAGTCAGGTTGATACGTGGGGATGGAAGATCGAAGGGCTTCAAATTTAAAGGTCATTAGACTAATCGTTGCAAACTGAGTAGCAGACTTCTACGTGAGAGTACAGCGTCATGAGTATGGTTAACCTACATGTATTCTGCAAGTGAATTAGTACCACTTCAAGTAACCTTCTTTTATTGGGGGGTTGTTTGGCTGTAACTAAACGACATCTATTTTTTTTACTAGGCCATAAAAAGCCCTTAAATTAGAACCGAGTGATGTAATGATACGACTTTTTAAAATTGCATTACGTTTCTGACTCAGGATGCTACTGTCCTGGATACGTGGTATGGATTGATTGATTTGAAAAAAAGTTTCATATCTTTAGAATACCCTTTGCGGTAATGATGGAAGTCAAATGAAGGTTAGGAATCGAATTAATATTCTTCTGGAGGTAAATCGACACTGATAACCAGAACTGCAGCGTACCAGAAAAGTTAGGAAAACGCCCACCTCCTAATCGTCGGAAATTACATTTCCAAGCTTTGGAGAGTTTCAGATAAGGCCCTCTTTCTGAAGTTTTTCTGTTGTGTGGCAAATATTTAGAAAATGAAATGGTTTAGCGTTGCTGAGCCCCTTATAATTCTCCCTGTGCCACCGCCGGTGTGCAACTCTTTTACAATATTAAGTCTATGACGTAAACAAACCGGACAATGCTAGTGCATAGCACTAAAGGTGCGTTCTCACCAAATCTGCTGCGTTTTGCGAGGGACACGAAATTTTTTTACCTTATAACAAACGGGGCGATTTTTTAAATTTTCATTGAAACAAATTTGCCCTTATTTGTACTGGGATAAAAATTTCCGCGTCCGCCGCAAAACGCAGCAGATTTCGGTTTTGGTGTGAACGCACATTAACGGGACAATAATGATAATCGCACCAGTTCACACGGAGGCAGCAGTTACCCTAGCTACCTGCCCGCAGGCGCAATTTTTTTTCCCACGAGGTTATGGGCAAATCGTGCCAACGGACCAATCAGCTTCTTGGAAATAGGCCACACCTCTAATTCCAAAATGACTGCTTTTTGACCCTTTTCTTGTAATTCTGACACCGGATTATGAAAGAACAGGCCAAGTAACCCCAGTCCACTTAACTCTAACCCTGTAAGTAACCCCAACCCATGATTTTGAAACAAATTTGAAAAATTTTGAAAATCAAATTTGCCCATTACTTCGTGGGAAAAAAATGAGGCTGCCCGCAAACGGAACTTTTTCCAGACAAGACGAATGGGGGCGATGTTTGGAAATTTCCATTGACATGATGAAAATCAAAACTAATGCTCTGGTAAGGGTCAAGATTAGGGTAAAAATTAAGCTTGGACCCATTCGTCCGGGGGAAAAAATCACGCTGTCAGCAAGACCACGAGCACTATCCTACGGTGCCGACTTAAAGGAAAGGATAGTTATAATTTAAAGGTGGCGCCCTCTACAAAGTAGACCACACCCTTGGAAATTTGTGTCTTGCCCGTTTGGCTGTGTCCGTTTATAGCAACTTAAAAACACACGCTTAGAAACAACCAGTAGCATAAAAATTTTGCCCTTACTACTTGTATGGGTTGGATTTGCTACAGGAAAGAAAAAAAAAAACGTACAATTTTCTTCTGACAGCAGGCCGGTGATTGGCATATTTTCAGCATTTCACTCAGCATAACGAGTTACTGCAGACAAGCTTGTTGTTCCGAAAATTACACAATTAATATGAAGAACAGTTAGCACGCTGTCCCCCATCAAGTCGATTGATTACGCAACAAACTACTGAATTGACAGCATATGAGATCGTTTGTAAGTATTCACATCATTAGTGCTTTTAACCAATGGTTCGTAACGGGGATCATGATTTTCAAACTCAAGAGCAATAAATGTTATGTGTTTGTGTGTGTGTGTGGGGGGGGGTGTGGGTGTGTGTGTGTGTGTGTGGTGCTATCAAAAACGAGATATTGAAATCTAAACCCTAACTAAAAAGATACTAGTGTGTACTGGGCTCTTAGATTAAATCGAAATTAGATGAATTCAAAGAGTATAATAACATCAACCCCTAAAATGCACCACAAAGTTTGTATAGTATCTCAGTTTAACGTTTTGGATAGACCACCAGACCTCATGCCTTGGTCATGCAGGATGCATGATGTTTATAAGGGCCATCCTACGAAAATTCACAGTGTTCATGCTGTATGATAACAATAATACATGATTCCAAGGAAAAAATCCTTGTGTATAGTTAACTTAATTTCCTGGGAGTGCAAGAAAATGCATTTAACGTTATTTAAGCTAAACGAAAAACCCCTCGGGAGGAGACTGTCAAAATGATGGTTTTGGCTTCGTTTTCACAACAGATGACCCCTGCCCACCTTTGTAAAACTCTGGATCCGTGCCCAAAACGAAGCTTTGTATCGTTATCTTATCATCAATATTACACTGACATGGGAGGAGCTTTTAATAGGGGCGCTTACCCGAAAAGGAATAGAACCATCGCTCTTAATAATATACTTAAGTTTAGACGCTAGTATAGGCTCGGTGAATCACCTGCGAAGTACATACAAATATCTATATATGTCCGCTTTTAATGACGCACAGTCACATTGTAAACTAGATCCATTGACACCATACACTGCCACTGTCAAGTGTAAACGGTCCACATACTTTTTGATGGAAATATTTTTACCACTTGCTACGTTCAATCCAGTGGCGTAGCCAGGATTTTTGTCGGGGGGTGGGGGCAAAAGAACCAAGATTTCCCCAATTAGTGATCTGCTTCCTAATAATCAGTGCTCTCCGCAGGTCCAAAGTTTGTTCGGGTGCTTTCCTCTGACCTGACTGATATGACTGATCGCCGTCCTGGGGGAGGGGTCTAAGGGGTGGGGTGTCCCCCTCCCCTTGGAAAATTTTTGCTCATGTAAGGTGGGCTAGATGCAAAATGGTGCCACATTTAGTGCTCAATGTAAATTAAATACATCACCAAGAATTCCTATTTTTTTAGGAAGCTTTTTTTTATCTTGCTTGTCTTGGTGAATTTTTCTTGAGTCCTACTGGTAGTTCAGAATCACAATGGGTGAAGTACAGTAATTAAGTGAACCCTGGTACACCTTTCCCCTTCATCAGTTCACCACATTCACCACAATCAGTCCAAATTTTACGAGGACCTGCCCTTGTAGCAGAGTATAGCACTTGACCACTGACCCATTCTAACAAACTGCATATACCACAATACTGCTACTTTAATTATCAAGAAACATTGGAAGTATACAGTAAAAGGACAGAGTCCCTTGTCAGAGGTCCAGAGATCTCATGCTGTATAAAACAAATAGTAAAACATAACTATTACAACTATAAGCATGGCGTCATCATTCCATCTCTGAAAACCTTAATGAGGACTGGTTGTGGCAGTGTGGCATATACTTTTAAATAAATAAAGTGTACTCGTTGAGAAATTTAAAATTTTACCAGATCATGTGCAAATTTCACCATATATTCACTTTAAAAATTTCCCCCAAGATTTTTCCAGATGGGGCAACTCGCCCCCTGTCCCCCTAGCTACGCCACTGGTTCAATTGCGCCACTTATGTTCCTTTTAAACACAGGTGGTATGTTAAGTGGAATGTACTTTTCAGGAACATGTCTATTTCCGATAATCAAAGTATTATCATTTAAGAGCTTATTTCATCGTAAAAGAGAAAAGTGAGGGTAGTTGATCATTTGGAATTCCAAGTGAAACCTACTAATACATGCAAGACTTCATTTTAGTCAAGCGGATGGAATATGTAAATATTAACTTAAAATAAGTGGTCAAAAAGAGTTTCACACAATATCGTGATGTCGTAAGGGGGGGGGGGGAGTGACCTTCTACCTTTCTTCAGGCAAAGGTATCACCTAAGTTAAGTCTAGACACAGTCTTTTGAGAGCGCATCAGAAACATTTCACACGTCAGTTAGCATCTACGGTTGACTAAAATTAACCGAAATGCAACTAAAACAATAATGTAATAGTGAAAACTGCTGTTTCAGAAGTATCCCGAAACTTAGCATTTAAGTAGAATACTACAAAGTTGCTATGGATTTCTGCAAAGTTAGCCACAAGTGTGCCCCCGAATCAGGTGGTGGGGGTAAACGAGCAAATTATAGGGCTGTCACGTAAAGAGGTAACATGTAGTTCTCCATGAAGGGCGTTATTAGTTAGGGTACCCTCGTTTTGCAGGAAAGCTTTCAGGAAACCTTTCAGGAAGCCAAAGAGCACAAAAATATTGGTGTCAAATTGTGTAATCATGGAAGTCCTACACCAGCTTGTTGAGTGTAACTTAGCAGGTTAAAGCAAGCATGTATACTCACTCTTTGTTATTTCCTCATTCCGTCTTCGATCACTTGTCTGTTTTGTCAAACTGCAGTCGATAAGGTCCGGTGCTTTTTTGTCACCGTATATTTATTGTCATGGAAACTCAATTGTTCGCAATCTCTTCGTTTTGATATTTTTAGCTTTAAAATTTGAATGCATTGTTTGATATGTCAATCGGCTTTAAGGAAGAAGGAAGTGGTGACTAATGGTGTGGTACAGGCATCAACTAAGCAGTAAGATGTACCTGAGGAAACTTTTACTATCTGTGGTCACCTCTGGTTGTGAAAGAAAGTATCCTACAAGTGTTTTGCAGTTTTGTAAATGGATGATGGACACTTTTTTGTAACCGTACTCCAACCGAGTAACTGGTTCGGATCTTATTTGAACTTTTTCTATAAACTTGTAACAATTTGCAAAGGTACCGAACTATATCGGACCTTTGTTTGACTGTTTGTAACGTGAAATGTTTACCAGTACCGGTATGGCAAATCCAGCTTTGTTCTTGGAAGTTTTTGTATTTATCTGTGTGTTCATGGTTTTTTGGTCAAGAGTGCCGGCAGAACCAACTGTGACTACTACTTTACATACCAGAAAGGGTAACGACTCCTTACTAATCTTTGATTGCGAGACAGAAACACGTCCACCAAGGATGCTGGTTCAATTAATAGACGGCACCGTGGTGACGATAGTAAACGAAGATAAAACATTGGGGTACTTTTTAAAGGAGGAAATAGAAACTCCAGAAGTAAGTCTTCAGGGTATGCATGGTGTTCGTGTCTCCCAGGAAGTTCTCTGGTGGAACCAGGATGTGGATTACAAATGTTTAATAGACATCTTGATCGGTAACTTCTCCTACCAGTCCAACTTCTCAAGGAGAGTATCGTCATTTAATGACAACGATAAACCCTCGGAGGACGTAGTTAGAATATCCCCGACGTATACTATAATTTCAGAAGAATATCGTATGGAATCGTCTATGACATTCCACTGCTACCTTAATTTTCAGATGACGACAGCCGTTCGATGGTCACTTGTGCGTGATGGTCATGACAATGTTGAACTTTTGGATGACAACCTGGAAAACTTAAATAACACCAAAATGAAGATATCAGTAGAATCATCAATGATGGAATCGGTTCTTAACATTGATATCATAGATCTCCCTGCCGATAAATATATCATTTCATGTAGATCGAGGTCTAGGGACGATAAAAGCGTATTGTCAGCATCGGCGACATTTGAAATATCAGACGTTGATACCTTATCAAAATATCGAAAACTGGTGCCAATTTTAGCTGTCGCTAGTTGTTTCTTCTTTGTCGTTCACCTAATTACAACCTTTCTTCTGTGTTACACTTGTAAAAAGAGAAACGTCAGTCCACCGACCCCGCCAAGTCCGATGACCAGGGTTGTTTCAGACGTGGCTGACCATCCACATAGTGTCACTCACTTTAATGATTCAAACACAAGTGATGATTATGTCAACGGTCTTGATGCTGAAGAAGAACAGGAAGATTACGTTAACCAGAACCAAATAAAGCATCATACTGGTTACCCTGCCAATAAGTATAGAAAATAGTCTGTTCCTACTAAGTCAGTTCAGTTTATTAGCTGTAGCGCAGGGTCCTAGCTTAACGATGAACTGGAAAGGACAAGCAGATATGAACAAAGCGCATACAGTGTATTTTGGGGTATTGGAAAGTAAGATACTTTACATGAGCGTACAGGATTATTGTCATCTGGGAGGCTGATCACTTTGCACGAAACTAGGCATTTTTACCTGAAAACAGAAAATATCTTGCCCGAAGGAGGGTGGTCTGCAGCTCCCACCTCCTACGCCTTGTGTGTTAAAAGAGCACGACAAACACCAAGATATTTTTAGCAAATTCGATAGAGGTGTCATGGCCTACTTGTTTCTCATTTGTACAATATACCAGTACATGTGGAGAGCATGTGCTATCTCGACAGTTTATATATGACATAAGTTCTATGTGTAATATGCACCAATAAAACGTATAGAGAAAGATAATAATACTAACATAAGGTCTATCTAGTTCAAAGAGGTAAGTGCGTGACACCATGACCCTTACTCGAAATCCAGATATGGGCCAGATATGAAATTCCATATATGGGCCAGATATGGATTTCATATCTGGCCCATATCTGCTGCAGATATGGGATTTATATCTGGGCCAGATATAAAACTGGGCAGATATAACCCAGATCTACGCCAGAACCAGATCTAAGCCATATATGGCCAGATAAAGTTTTATCTGGATCAAGTCTTTATATGGAACAGATAAAATTTTATCTGGACCAGATATGGTCCTTATATGAGCAGAATATGTTTCCATATATGGCCCATATCTGCACCAGATATGGAATTTATATCAGATCAGATAAACAGTTGGGCAGATATAACACAGATCTAAACCAGAACCAGATCTAAACCATACATGGCCAGATAAAGTTCTGTCTGGATCAAGTCTTTAAATGGCACAGATAAAATTGTATCCGGATCATATCTGCTTTAGTTATGAATCATAGTTAGGACTTATAGTCCACACTCCTCATGGAGAAGTACTGAACAGAGGAGCTCTTCAAGTACATAGAAACAGGCACTGAGAAACAAAAGAACCCAAACCGGACCGGAGCAAAACGCAACCGACAACCACCCACAGAATCGCCAACACGCTCCCACCATCCACACCCAGCAAAGGAAACGAAAGAGTCTTTGCCACCCCAAACAAACGGAAACCACCACCGCACCCACCATCAACGATCACAACAACACATGGTGGCCAAAACAACACACGCCCAAAGGCTACTAATTCACCTAAGGCAACAACACGCCCAAAGACATCAACACGCCCGAAGGCAATCACAGCGCGGAGGGATCCCCGTATCGATAAGGAGGGGGGGGGGGGTCCACCCGCCACACCCAAATCACCATTTACAGTCTGAACACCGAGCTTTTTAAGTACGTAGAAACAGGCACTGGCAAACTAAAGAAGAATCCCAAACCCAAACAAAACCATGACGGGTCACAGACACAAATGCAGAAAATGTTTAAGTGCTCCATGTAGAATTTAATGTAAGTATCGGGTTGAATTGACTTAAGTACATAAATTTAACTTATTTGATAACAGTGAACAGAAAAATGCCTTGAAACTTCCTATTTTATGTAATCACAGTGATATGGGCTTCTTATTTTAAACTTTATTAAGTATTTGACTCTAAATTTTGCTTACTGCGTAGTGCATATTTTACTTTCAACTTCCTTAATCATGAAAAATGTAGGTTTAGATACAAGCTCCGCCCAAGTATGCAAATCATTTGCATAAGTTCACTTAGTATACTGCGGTATTAACAAAAGTGTAGCCACTAAATAACTGCAATGTCTGGGAAGGTGATGATGTATCCCAAAACACGTCTTAATTTGTAACAAGCATAATCCAAGAATCAAATCAAATAAAAAATAAAACAAACTAACAAAATGCTCATTTGCATATCTAGCATATCATGTTATATCTGGCTTGATATGGCCATGTAAAACTTTATTTGCATATCTGGAAAGGCATTTCATCCGTTATAAGGACATATAAAACTTTATTTGCATATCTGGAACTGCATTGTATCAATTTATATCTGGCTTGATATGGCCATATAAAACTTTATTTGCATATCTGGGCTGTCATTTCAAATTATATCCGGCTTGATATGGCCATATAAAACTTTATTTACATATATGGAAAAGCATTTTATCAAGTTATATCTGGCTTGATATGGCCATATAAAACTGTATTTACATATCTGGACAGACGTTTCATCGATTTATATCCGGCTTGATATGGCCATATAAAACTTTATTTACATATCTGGACTGGCATTTCATCAAGTTACATCTGGCTTGATATGGCCATATAAAACTTGATATAATGTATCAAGGCATCTAAATCTGGCTGTACATCTGGCTTGATATGGCCATATAACGGATGTATTTAACAAGATATATCCAGATATCAATACATATCTGGATTTGGAGTAAGGGGAAGGGCTGGCCAAAAGAATATTTTTCTAGTAAATGGCATCACCTTTGTGACTCATATATATCCAAATCTCAGTAAGTAGTCAAGGATTGAAGATGCAAATAATGGTATGGGTTTGGAATCTTTCTCTCATGTCCTGTGTTCTACGACCTGCATAGCTAACAGTACGGTCCCTACACTAGTGAGGTACCATAGGCCCTACACCGCCTCTTAAGAAAAATTCCCTTAAATGTAACGAGTCCAGAATCATCTATCGACCATGCCAATGGCACTAAGGTAAAATATTTACAGGACCTTTGTGTTCCGTCATTGTTTAACTTCCAAGTGAGGTGGATGAGGTAATATGATGGTAGCCTAAGAGAACACCACTTACAGCGTGGCCACAATGTAACAGAGGGCAGAAGCCTCGTTTCATAGTTAAACTAACTGCGGGTTGCTTTTACTTCGAGAGTTTACAATATGCTAATAAATAGGTTTTATGAAGGAGTCAGAAGTCATTTTGGCCAAAATCGTGATGATTTCGGTTGGTGCTTAACAGGACAACTCACCTCGGACAATTTCCACCCGAACAATATCCACCACGGACAATTCTCAACCATGACAATTATCCCTCAGTCACAAAACTGCCCCAACCAGGAAATTTGGATCTTCGGACCAGTTTGTGAAGGAAAGAAAAAAGTGAGGGAGCTACCTATGCTGTGAATTGTAACAATGCACTCACATTAGCCTTCTACATCTTATTTAAATGCTGTTAAATGTGATATATTCATTTAGGATACATAGAGTTATTTATCATAGAGTTATCTCACATAGAGTTATCTCTCATTGAAATTTTAAGTCTGCAATGTATTTTCTGATTTTCTTACTGCGTGACTTACAAACATTAAGCTCATCGCTGTAACTTATATTTTTAAAGATAGTTATGGTAAGGAGAATGCTGCGGAAATTACGGCATGATAATTAATGAAATTTATTGGCCTACAAGGGTGGGCTGTATTTGTTTAGTAAATATCAATGCTTATACATGGAATCACTAGTGGTGATGGGTTTTACGCTGATGTCGGTCATATTAGTGAAAGTGTCAATTGCCTCCCTGACCCTAAAACGTTAAACTTATATTAGTGAAAGTATCAGTATCAAGTCAAGAGTATACACAACTTTGAGGAAAATAACCCTTGTTTACACAAAAGACAGTCTCTTGCTTGAGAAACACGGTATGGGAGACTGTTTCTTTTTTGGTGTACCAAAAAGGAAAACTGCAAAGTTACTTGTTGATCTTCAAAACGACTGTAGAATCGTGCATGAAGATGAGAGACTGTGACTTTCATTACAACACTTTCCTCGGTCGGTAATTATCGATCACCAAAGTAAGCCTAAGGTGAATAAGGAAAGACGATGTAATTTACCCTCTAGGAGCAATTTTTCTGTTATCCTTACGTTGTTTCGGGCTCAGAAATTTACTTCTGTATGGAATAACAGCTCCCTAATTTCAGCCGTTTTCATAAATCGTGACGTTGTTTTTAAGGACTTTCATTGGCAGAACATTCGAATTACATGTTGACAATATGCATACAATAAACCCACTAGGAGGTAACCCTTTGTCTATTGGGATAGATTATCTAATAAAGTGTATGAAAAGTGTATTTACTGTTGTTATTACCACAAAGTTTTTAGGGATAAAATCTAACATTTGGAAGCAAATTTGTCTTTAAAAATGCAATGTCTTGGTCACTTCTTAGATTTGTTTGTTGCCGACAAATTCGTCAACCATTGGTTGTTTTAATCCAAACAACCTTTGCTTAAGTGCTACCATAAGTTGTTCAGAAAACCCCCAACTGTTGGCATCCCATCTAACACCGAAATTCTTCAATCACTGGAAATGTAGAAACGGCTGTAACGAACTCTTATTTCAAAAACTGTTAGCCCATACTCATGCATGAATTTTATTCCTTCCTAAATTTCGCTAATTAAACTAATAAACTTGGAAAATGTAAAAATAATGGAGCGTAAATGATTTAATTTACATAGTAAAAGGGCTTAAATAAAGGACGGTAATGACTCTTTGGAAACGCCTTACCCCGCCTGGACCGTCACTGAGAGAATTATTTCAGGTACACATTTTACAACCTACTAGTTCAAAAGGTATGGTCTAATCTGTTTTCGTTTGTCACTGTTATATATGCAATGTCCAGAACATTCAAGTGTCAAAGACGCTTGCTAATACTAATGTTATCATTGCTGTAATACTGTCAATAAACATAACCAATAACACAAAACATATCTTGGAACTTGTCCTTTTCTTGCGTTACAGATCGTGGCTTTGTAAATACTGCTTCGGACCTGAAAGAGAATACAAAATATCGGGAAGACGTCTTGCACATTTACGCATAAAGGAGAGGGAAAGGGACAAAATTCCGCATTTAAAATACCTTTTGAAACACTGAGCATTGGCTTTAGTTGGAAATTACCTTCAATATACAACTGTGTCATTCATACCCAACGAAGCAATTATGTATCCTGTATAAGTATATCACGACCACATTTCAAAAGGTCACAGACAAGTTTCACCCACCAAACATATTTGTAAATCAAGCGTTAAAGCCAGCTCTATGATTATTTGATAGCTAGGTCATGGGGAGTGGTTTTGCCAAGGGGGACTAGGAAGCACCTTAAGTTTGTCGTGCTCCTTCCCCGCTCCCCCAAGTGGAATTTGGGGTGTTTCAAATTTATGTAGGAAAACAAGGCTCCATATTGATTTGATTAAGGGGCTCATTATCACTTTACTCGATCCGGGGGACTGAAACTGCACAACGGATCTTTTTAAAACTACATTAAGCGACGCGCTTCTTTCGTATCTATATTCGTGTCTATACAGAAGCATGGCATAATTACCGGGAACTATATTCCAAAATTCTTTTTGTAACATATATTTTTAAGCACTATAGGACCACTGCGACCCCCCCATTTCATGCACTTCCTAATATGATTATCTCCCAGTCCAGTTCTATGTTCTAAGTATGTTACGATTAAGATTGCGATTTTTTTTCGTCATTTTTAAAGGGCAAAAATAGCGTATTAGGTTACTTATTACTTCGTCTCATAATGCAGTGGCGTAGCCAGGGGGGACGGGGGGCGAGTTGCCCGATCTGGAAAAATCTTGGGGGGAATTTTGAAAGTGAATATATGGTGAAATTTGCGCATGATCTGGTAAAATTTTAAATTTCTCAACCAATACACTCTACTTATTTAAAAGTATATGCCACACTGCCACAACCAGTCCTCATTAAGATTTTCAGAGATGGGATGATGACACCATGCTTATAGTTGCACCAGTTATGTTTTACCATCTGTTTTATACAGCATGGGATATCTGGACCTCTGACAAGAGACTCTGTCCTTTTACCGTATACTTCCAATGTTTCTTGATAATTAAAGTAGCAGCATTGTGGTATATGCAGTTTGTTAGAATGGGTCAGTGGTCAAGTGCTATACTTTTATACTAGGGCGAGTCCTCGTAAAATTTGGATTGATTGTGGTGAATGTGGTGAACTGATGAAGGGAAAGGTGTACCAGGGTTCACTTAATTACTGTACTTCACCCATTGTGATTCTGAACTACCAGTAGAACTCAAGCAAAATTCACCAAGACAAGCAAGATAAAAAAGCTTCCTAAAAATAGGAATTCTTGGTAACGTATTCAATTTACATTGAGCACCAAATGTGGCACCATTTTGCATCTAGCCCACCTTACATGAGCAAAAATTTTCCAAGGGGGAGGGGGATACCCCACCCCTTAGATCCCTCCCCCAGGACGGCAATCAGTCACATCAGCCAGGTCAGAGGAAAGCACCCGGACAAAATTTGGACCACTTTCAACACTGATTATTAGGAAAGCAGATCACTTTTTGGGGGAAATCGTGGTGCTCTTGCCCCCCCCCCCGAAAAAACCTGGCTACGCCACTGTCATAATGTCCATACATTTTACAGGTGCGGATCCAGGAGGGGGAGGGGGCTTTCCCGGCTTCAGCTCCCTTTTTTTTGCCACATCAACATTAGCAAATACACGAAAATTAGCATAGTGTTAATCTAGGAGAATATTAAAGGGGGCTTTCAGCTCCCCTTTCGAAATGTCTGGATCCGCGCCTGTTTTAGATATAGATACCTTACAATAAGGAAGGAAAACTTTTCTCTTATCATGAATTTTCCCCGTGGAGGACCCAAGCACTTAGCTGTAACGGAATGAGTTAATAAAGAGCGCCACCTGCAGTAAGGGCTAGGCAGGAGCATGGCTACACTTTAAGAACCGTCTGAATTGTACGTTATTTCACGCCTTTAGCTTAATCAGGTCATCACGAAACATTAGCCAGGGATTATAAAGTGGCCATACCTCCACAATTTTAGTACCTACTGCGCGAGTGGAATCTTTGCTCCAAAGCCCAAAGCAACTCAAAATATGATAAGTCCTCCCCACCTTCAACCCCCTTCATCACTGAATCGTTAGTCCTAGTTAGGCTTCAGTGTAACAAAAATGGTCAAATGTGTGTGTGGGTTCCTTTTTTTTTTTTGGTTGTCTGATTAGCGCATGCTCAGATAAAGTATTTAGAACTTTCAGATAACATAGGGTGTGCACATCCTATGTTCTTTGAAGATATTTAAAGGCTTAATCCTTACAGCCACAATTCTGTCAATAATTTAGAGCTTCTGAGGACTTGCTTCCGGGTCACCATCGAGGGTGCCCCATGACCCTATCCGAGTGCATTACGGAAGCCCAAGGCACCAATGCCCATGGGGAACATTTCGCACTCTGTACGGCGCTTTTGGCGACTCAGTCTTACATTTTATTGTGCCTTTCTGGCAGACCGTTGCGCTGCTACTGACCACACTTCGAAAAGTCCCAGTCCAGTCCACTGATCATGAGGTAGTATTGTAAAGTCTTTTCTTACTAAAAAGCAACACCGAGTATGGCTAAACAAAGCTTTTTGATACATTTTCCCACCTCATGGAAGATCATTCAAACCCAATATAATGATTTGGATCTTTATAGCGCCTTTATATGTAACATCTCAAAGCACTTCACAATCATTACCCCTGGTCACTGGTAACTTGTCAAACCCACACTATATAGTGCACATCCCTTGCTGTTCGTACCCGGCACACTGAACAGTAAAGCCACTTCATCGTGTCCCCTGGGGGACTTCCCATAGGAGCAGCCACAAACAGCGCATTACTATACAAGTTACCTCACAGGTACCCATTTAACCCTTGGGTGGAGAGAAGCAATCGAGATAAAGAATCTTGCTCAAGGACATAACATAATCACCCAGGTGGGAATCGAACCGGCAATCCTTAGATTACAAGTCCAACGCCTTAAAGTGGACCTAAAGTCTAAAAATTCAAAAATATATATTTTAGAGGTTACAAAATCAATCTTATTGGTCCAACTCCCATTGTCATAGCTTATTCCATTGCTGAGATATTAAATGTTAAAATTTAATTACTTAAATCCAAACAGTTCATTGCACAATAATTTTTGACATTCTTGTTGTACAACTCATATTAAATGCTTTTTTTTCTTTTAAAATTAAAAATGTCTATATGACCTTGACCGCTTCCTGTTTTCTTGCATGACATGCTGTACAGAGAGGGCTTATATAGTCAAGTCACCCCAAAGCAGTAAGAACGCGATCACATTTTGGCACAAGGTGCGGTGGCTTTCAGAAAAACAAAGAAATACAAAGATTGTAATTTGAGTAGTACAACAATGACATCACAAATTATTGCGCAATCTACCTTTTTAAATCGAGTAAATAAACTTCAACATTTTATATCTCAGCTTAAGAAAGTCCTGTGAAGATGGGAATTGGACCATTGGAATTCAGTTTTCATGCTCTGTAATATATATTTTTGAATTTTCAGACTTTAGGTACACTTTAACCAATAGGCCATAATGTTCTCAAATATTCTGCCTTTGGTAAGATAAGGTCATGTAAGAACAAACTCCCACAGGTGAAAATGTCTAAAATATATCTCTTTCAAACCAGGTGTTTGGGTGGCCATTTAAAGACGCCAAAATTCGGCCACCAGGGTAAACAGGTATATTTCAAGTAACTTTTCCACGTTAAATTTATGCGGCAGCCTGTCACGCTCCGATGCTTTATGTTTAAGGGACACCGATGTTCATAACTTCCATTCAGTTTCGATCTTTTTGTGAAACTTGAAAGACAGTGTTACAATCTTCCACTTATTGTACCATAGCCTCGGCTAATCTTAATGATGTGACCAACATAACGCCCACAGGATTTTTCACATTGGTACAGGCGCACTGGATCTCAGCAGTGAGAAATTTCTCCTTCCCCGTTGCAGAAGTTGGTCCTTTCCTTGAAGAAGAAAGAAATAAATGATGAAGGCAAAATTAAAATAAAATGGATAACTTTTGTAATATAAAATGAAGTAAAACAGCGTTAGGATCTTAAAAACATCGTCTTTTTCCGTCTGATTATTACTACCTGCAGAACAGTATAAATATGATTACATTGCTCAAGTCGTATGTAACCTCTACCATAATGCATCCTCTCTACTAAAGAGCCCCACTGCATTATCAAATCGACAGGCAAGTAGTCTTGGTTAGGCTACAAAAGTTAATGGTAAAATGGTCATTTTGTTTCGGTTGTCTACTGCTACGTGATGATCGGAAATATTCATTCTAATTTCAATTCATTCCAGAATACATCAGGGCTTCTAAGAGCTTCGCAACCTAACTCTCCTCTCGGCCGTTTTACTTAATCCCCACAATCAAGATGAGGGGTGATATTTACGACACCTTAACTGGCCCAGCTGATTAGTAAGAAGCTTACTAAGCCTGGATGCTAACTACTATTTACGAAGCTTTACAAGTACTATAGCTGTAGATTTAGTTTCTCACTAAATTCAGTGATGCCTTTGGGTAACCGTAAGTCACTAGAAACTAGAAAAAAGTTTTAATGACTGCTGACATCATACCATGACCAGAAAATATGGAATGAGTAGAACTTGGCTGTGCTTGAAGAGATTTAAGTTGTCAACTGTAGTGATGGATATAAATTCGACTAATACACATGTCACACTACTATGTTTATTGCTATCACAATCGAAAAAACCAGATTCCAATTTCTGTCCTAGAAGATCACTAATTCTCTTAGTAAGTAAACAAAAAGCAAGAATATCAGTAGAGTTTCATGCATAGATATTAATGCTTTAGTTATTAACTACGTATGTAATTGGAAACTTTGTCTTTTAAGTATCCTACTAAGTCCTAAGTCGGCGGATGTTAAGTAAGTAAGGTTTCATAAACATGGCCCCTTAAGCCCACGGAGGTCTTAACTCTTAACTCGATCCGCACACTTTAAAGAAGTCTGATAAAACCGCACACTTTAAAGAAGTCTGATAAAATGTGATATAAATTTACCCAGTGGAGGCTCCAGCCGAAATCTGGTAAAATATTTGACAAGATGTGGCTAAAACCAATTGGCTCACTCTAAGCCAAATGTAGTCAGTTTGAACCAAATCTATTCAAGTATTTGGCAGTAATAATAACGCTTGGGTGATTGGATTGGTTTACAAATATTTTGGAAGTGCTCCTGATTGGTTACAAGCATGGATCTGTTTTGTCCTTCATTGCCAAAGCAAACGTATGCAGCCTTTCTAGAAATTCGGGCAAATATTACAATTTTCTGGCATAAAGGGGGGTTTGCTCTCTTTGACAGACTATCAGACTTGTTGCTTGGTTTTAATTTAGTTTGGGTATGCAATTGTTGATTGCCAATAATTCACCACGGTGGGGTGGGGGTGGGGGTGGGGGGGGGGGGGTGCACCACACCATAATCAAAATAAAAAGTGGCGTACCCAGTCCGTTGATGTTCACGGACAATACCCGGATAATTTCCATCTATGGCAAAAGTTCAAGTAAAATGAAGTAAGATGAATTTTTATGGTATCTTGAAAAAAAACAATTGAAAACTTAGCCTCTTGTCAAAATTTGTCTGTATAAACCTAAAACCATCTTAACCAATTTATTTTTCATTTTGGTACGGTGGAAATTAATCCTCAGTGGACTAAGAAACGATACCCTCTAAACTAGAGGGAGGGTCTAGATTAAGGTAACAACTTTTCACTTTGAGTTAAGCTTAACTCATCCTCAGTCATGTCTTTTTCGATACTTTGGCTGAAGAAGCACATGTCACTGTTGTACAGACGGAGTATTTTCAGTTAAACATTCTGCAGTTATAGTTAAAACATTAGTGCCACTAGAGATTGCAGTTGCGTCAAGCGAAAATGGATTAAGAACTGAAGATATTCGAACACACAGAAGGTATGTCCCTAAAGAACTTGATTCTCCCCTATTTTTGGAAGGAGAATGAAAGACAAAGGACCGGTGAAAGAAAGCTGCTCAATAAAGTCCGTCAGCCACTTAGTCGTATACCCATGGCACTTCAGCCCCGCTCGGCACAGAACTCGCTGCTGGGCAACGACTCAAGTTATATTGGCATTGTGGTAAGTCAGGCCGAAAGCCTCCAGTGAAAATATCACCCTCAACGTGGGTTTTCAGGAAAGGTCATTACTACTGGCAGCATCCTGCTTTACTACATATTAAATGGAGCGTTACCTGCTTGTCAAGCCCTTTTTATGGGTTATACATTTTCCTTACAATCAACTGTATATAGGTTTAATTACAAATCTCTGTAGGGTTCTTCGTTAGGACTTCCCTTTAAACCAGTTGCTGGTGAATTCATAATTGTTCATGACAAGTGATGCAAAGCATGGCTACGAAAATAGTTCAATCAGTTGCACGTTAAGTATTGTGCTTTCTTGTACATGTATACCACCATATTTGAAAAGGCTGAACCATTAATTCCAGGCATGGGAGGGATAATGAATAACTTTAGGGAATGGACAGCAAAGGAGATACATTGAATGAATTCAAAGTAAGTGGAATAAGTATTCAAGTGCGTCAAAGCAGTGGTTAATAATGGAAAGACTAAATAAAAAGTACGGTTATTCTCTTCATTTAATTCTCTCCCTCTTTTATCGAAATGAAAATACCCAAATAGGGAAATTCATATAGAAGTTGAGTCATCTCTTCAAAACACTTCCGTCAGGACCAGTATCAACAAAGCGCTCTCTTTGCTATGTTACATGTA
The DNA here is from genome assembly GCA_029531755.1 of Holothuria leucospilota. Taxonomy (NCBI): domain Eukaryota; kingdom Metazoa; phylum Echinodermata; class Holothuroidea; order Aspidochirotida; family Holothuriidae; genus Holothuria; species Holothuria leucospilota. The sequence continues at coordinate 17,901,909 of CM055981.1, read as the reverse complement.
AGTGGAAGACATTTTAAAGCAGAAATCGAAGGATTTGCAGTTGTTGTAAATGTTTATAATGCATAGAAGACATTTACCACAGAAATATCTAAATGACATTCACGAGAAGATATCTTTGGCAAAGAGAGATTCAAGTATTCGTCTTGGACTGTGAGGCTCTTTCCTTGATAATATATATTAATAAAGAAAATGTTTGCAACGTTTGCACCAAAAAGATACCCCTAGAATCTCTCAGCTCTCTCTCTTTCGTCGGACATGGGTTATTGGAGTATTGTACCAGCCATTCTGCATTACGTTTGGCTCTTTTTTCTGGCGTTACCCACTAGTCACGTCACTGCAGAACCTACTATTACCACCCGGCTTCTTCGTGGGGAAAGGGATACATTGACTTTGACATGCGAGACCAAGATCAATCCCCAAAGGAATATTATTCAGTTGAAAAATGGGAATCACGTTTCAGCCGTGAATGCTTCAGGAATTGTAATTTTTCCATCACAAGATGTCACCCATGTTAAAGTGACCGAATCAAGTGGATTACGTCAGGTTCATACAGAAGTGACCAACTGTAGCGAAGACACCGTGTTTACTTGTTCAACACTGATCTCAGTAACAAATGGTACCTTTCTCTCAAAATATACACGTCAGGCACCAATGATCAATCAGACAGATGTCGAAACACCGGAGAATCCAAGTGTTGAAATCTCTCCGGAATATGTGGTGTTTTCCGAAAACGCCCGTTTATATGGATCGGTTGCTTTAATGTGTGTCTCTAACTTCATTTCTGTGGATACAGAAACCTTTCGCTGGTCGGTAACTTCAACTTCTACCGGTAAAGAACTCCTAGATGATGAACTAGTCGGTATAACGAACACCAATATATTCGTGGACATCAATTCATTACCAACAGTATCAACGTTCCAATTAAAAGGTCTCAATTTTCCAACAGTGCCGGACGATTTTGTAGTAAAATGCAGCGCTCGGTTGAACGCAGATGCTTCGTACGTCACTGCCTCTTCAACTGTTCAAGTAACGAATCAAAGTACATTATTTCGGAGGAGGAGGATCAATATTTTCCTCGGCTGTGCAACATGCGCCTTCTTTGTAGTGTTCGTTGTCGCAACAATTGTGATAGGCCTATGTGTACTGAGAAAGAAGAAGTGCAGCTCTGACGACCCTGCAACTCCAAGCCCTTCGTCTTCTTCCAAGCAAGGGCACTGGCCGAGGCCAAAGCCACCAGCAAACATTTGTGACGATGTGCCTAGAGCCCCACCGAGAGACTGCATCTTGAATGCTGATACACACGTCAGTAATCCACGAGTTTATGAAAACGCAGCAAGAACAGTCGATCTCTATAAAAATGTTAGTCATTTAAATAGTACATGACGTTAGAGGAAAACAGGTGAACGTATTTTACATAGCACTTATACCGTAACAAGTTACTTTATGATGAGGTAAAAAGTCCATGCATGGTCCATGGTTCCCTCAGTGCGCGTTTAACTTCGTCTCGCAGGTCATTTCCTACCAACTCAGGGTATTCCAGAACCGTAGGCTCAGAACTGTGAAGTTCTCATGAATGGTAGTTAGGGTTAGATTAGGGCCCAAAGTTTTCCGCTTTGTAAATGCTGAATTCCGCTTTCTTCAGCTTTGTAAGTGCCAAAATCCGTTTTCTTCAGCTTTCTTAATTTAGGTATCTTCCAAAGTTCATATTGTTCCTCAAAAGCTGTATAATACAATACTGTACTGAACAATACTTACGGTGGTAGTACAAAAAATACTCGCTGGATAGACTGCGGTTACAGGGTGTTGTGGAGGGACTGTTTCGTCATGATTTCATTATGCGATTCTGTGATTTACTTTTACATAATTATGCTTTTTTACGATGTTCTTTCAAACATTTTATTTTTGCATTTATTGAAACCACTCAGATAACTTATGTTAATTATCAGGTGCGGATCCAAGGGGGAGGGGGCTTTCCCGGGCTCAGCCTCTCCTTTTCGCCACGTCAACAATAACAAATACGCGAAAATTAGCATAATGTTAATTAAGAGAATATTCAAGGGGGCTCCTTTTCGGAATGTCTGGATCCGCGCCTGATTATTTTGATAAATAATCTCCTGATTAAGTTTGGCAACTTTTTTCAAAACTTCGTTTTCCGTTTTCTAATGCCAATTCCGCGATTTCTGCGGAAATTTCGCTTAGCGGAAAACTTTGGGCCCTAGGTTAGATGAGGTTTGACGGCTCAGTTTCTAACCAATTGGTTTAAGTCGGGCCGGCAGTAAATATTGGTTGAGGGGTAAGAGGTTTGCAGAGGACTGTGCAGAAAATTGGCCATAAATTCCGAAGGGATCAGTGAATAAGTTAACGAGATACTTCGTCGGCGTTGAAGTAGGATGTAGCTGAAGTTAACTCGGTTATTGGATATATCCTAAGCTATATCATCAAACTGTAATACAAAACAATTAATGATAAAACATTATTTTGAACACTGGTTTATGCATCATGCATTTACGCCTTTCTTAAGGTCTTAACAAAATAAAGTTTTGAATACTTCTATGTATTGATGTAAACTGGATTTAAATTAAATTGCTTTTTAAGTAGCCTACACCGTTGAAAAAGGTACAAAAGAGTCTGTAGAAGGTATTTGCATTTTTGGTCTGGATGATAAAAGAAACATACGCATTCGAAATGACTTGTGTAAGTATGTGCCTGTATATATTTGTGACACAGACACAGCTAGTTAACACAAGACCTCAAGAAGAGAACCTCTGATAATTCTTGTTCTTGGTAAATGAATGCCCATATTGACAGGAACACTTCTATTGCTTTAAGGGAAGTCAAACCTTAAAAACATGATATCTCAATATGAAAAACATTGATACTTTTCATACTTAGCTTGCAAATGCATTAAATTGAGAACTACAATGGCTTTGTTATTTTTTAATAGAGGTCAACGGTCATCAGACGTCACTGGATGTCAGACTCTGAAAACCTTGAAGAAATGATATCTCACAATAGAAAAAGTATCGCAAGTTTTCGTACTTAACATGCCCATGCATTATTTAAAAGACTAATTATACGATAGTGATCAATTGCCATCTGTGGTGACTGTCTTGTCAAATAAGGTGTCTCAAGAAAGGAAGCATGCAAACAGTTCATACTACTCATGTAAATGCGTTACAATGAGTAGCGGAATTCCATAACTTTTGATGGAGGTAAAAGGTTATCAGTGGTCATCAGAGACCAAACTCCGTAAAGCTTGTGACATTCTTAAACTGAAGATGTTCATACAGCGCTTTCCCAACTGCTCATGGTGCTTTACAAACACGGCCTTAATCAAAGTAAACCAGTATGTTAACAATACTGATTTGAAATAATCAATGGTTGATGAAAAAACGAATGTCACATGGGAGGTTTTTATGTGGCTTCAGGCGAAGGCTACAAAAACTCGGTCACCATAGGTAGCACATCACCAATTACTCTTCCATTGACTCACACACTAATTTTGGTCTATTTCGTGGCCCCTGGACCCTCGTAGAAGTTTTCACTGGGAACGAGCTACCCCTCATATGAAAGCTCACGAGCGGGCCTTTCATAGCGATTTCAAATTTGTGTACCATGACTGTTGATATTTTGAGCTAGAAGGGCTTGTATAATAGAGTGGTGGTTCCTGCCTTTTTTACTCATTGAAAATGCCATTTTGCATCGCGGAAAGATATATATCACAAAAAAGTGCCTGAAATACCTTCAATTTCTTTATTTTTGCAGGATGAGTACTTCAATTTCTTTCCTACCAGATACACATCACGAATTGAACACATCACCTCAGCAACATCGTTTAAACTCTCCCCCCCCCCCAATTTTTTTCTAGGGTGTTAAATTCGTATGGTAATATCCTCCGCGGGGATTCCCCCTGAATTAGTGGTGTGCTACCTTAAGAATGGCTTACTAGGCTCGCTGACCTTAGATGGAGTATGGTCTGGTTCTGTTGAATGCATCGTTTGATGTGAGAGAACGCCACCATTTAATGCGTCTATACAATATCAACATAACTTTGAACTGGACTTCTTTCACGCGAGACTCCACTGGGCAAAAGTGCAGAGAATTCAACAACATTGTAATATGTCTAAGTTTACTACTCCTGCACGGACACAACACGAGCTGAAATTTTGAGAACTGTTTTATGGCTGTTTCAAAGAAGAAGTAGGAGAACCAGTCAGGAGCGAGTTCTTTAAAACTTGTAACCAACTCTCCAACTTTCCAACTTTCTGCTTCATAATCTCATACTTATTTTATGTGAATGTATGAGTAGAATAGAATTCTTTCAAATTTCACATTCCCTGTGGGTAAACTCATGTTCCTTCTATATCACACTTAGGAAATGGATCAAAATTTATCAGAATTCTTACATTTGTATCTTTCTCATGTATTAAAAGTAAATTTGTTAAGCCCTTTCTCCAAATATATTAGATGAGACTTCCTAGCATTTCACAATAAAGATATATCTTGGTCATTCCGAGAAGGATTGGAACAAAGGGGACTTTCCGAATACGTGCACAAACTGTGTGGTGCAGGTTAGGAATCGTGGGGAAAAGTGGGATATGGTTCGGAATGCTCCCCTTAGCTCAATTCTGGGCTGGAATGATCCAAAGGTCCTCAAGGCGAAGTCCCCGACGTTCCGGGATATTTACAACATCATTATTGGTATTAGAACGGCATTGGGTGGGCACTAAACAATTCACAGGAATAACAATTCGACCATTTTGTAATCAACCTGTTATCGATTTTACTAGCAAACAGTAAAGCTAATTTTAAAATTCTGGCCCCATAAATAGTACCCGATGTTGAACAACCCTTCTGTGGGTCATTAAAAACTAACAGTTACATGTATGAATCATATACACTGCGTCTGGTATCACAGTTAGTGTCACACGTTAATATTCAACGACGAATTGATTCAAAACGAATGAATAAATTGCTTCACAATCCTGGCAAGGGAAAATGGTCTCTGAATAATTCAACCAGCAACGATCTTATCGAGATGTAAGCGTGATTGCAGCTACGTTTGGATCAACTTAAGGTGCTAAGCGTAGTACAAAGATATGGCTGAGGTGTAACCCTAGCCGCTTCAAGCTGGATTGCATTTCAACGTTTTTTCTTAATTCTTATTATGATACCTTTGCTAGCCCAAGAAAACACTACTCACAGCGTGGTCACAGTGTAACATTCGGCAGGTAGCCTCCTTTTAGGGCAAACCTCGTTGCTGGTTGCTTTTACTTAAAGCAACACAAATGGATTCTATTGTGTGTATCCGTGGATCATATGCTAAAAAAATTCCCTGTAGACTTACGAAAGAGTTAAGAATAATTTTGACCAAGGTTTTGGATGGTGCTTAACAGGACAACTCGCCTCCGACAATTTCCACCAGGACATCTGCCACAACCAGGAAGTTTGGTTTTGCCCAGGGTGGGAAATGTCCGTCCACTGAGTAGGGAATTGCCTGGGTGAGAATTGCTCGTAGAAACTGTCCAGGTGGGAATTATCCCTGCTGGGAGTTGTAACTATCTATTGCAGCTCCTTCTCAGAGAGTTGTTTTAGAAACGGTTTGAGAAGCTAAGAAAAAGTGCGGAAACTACCTATGCTGAGAATTGTAACAATGCAATGAAATTGAACCTTTACATACCATTAAAATGCTAATTAATGTGATGTATTTATATGTATTAAAATGTAATTTCTCCTTGAAATTGTAAGTCTGTAATGCATTTTTCTGATTTTCTTATTGCGTGACTTACAAACATTGAGATCACCGCTGTAACTTTAATATTTAAAGATAATTATAGTATAATGAAATGTGTTGGCCTATATGGGTGGGCTGTATTCGTTTAGTATAGGGTGTTCAGAAAGTTTGTTCCCCCCAAATGACCCATTCATAATGTGTTTAAAATTCATCTTACACAATGCGTTTGTTATTTTTTTTTACATAAGTATGGATGTAGTGGAGATGCCAAATACCAATTTCCTAGAAGTTGTTGTCCCCGTGGTGGTTGATTACTGCATTTCCCTTAGCATGATGAGCGCTGTAATGGTCGCTTTTTCTGCCTGGCCTAATTTTGAAGGCCCGCCTGACCTTGCCCTGTCCATGAGTGATGCTCTATTGTTATTGCACCATTTGCAAACTTATCTACCTGATCTCCCAAGTAGCTCACCGATTTCTTTATGTTTTTTAACTTTCTTCCGCCATTTCCTAGTAAGTCTCCTCCGTTTTTTCTAAGCCACTGTTGTTTTTCTTATGCACCATATTGCAATGCTTTGAGGTTTGTGAACCTGTTTAATTCATCACATGTGCTTTGCTTTTCTGTATAAAATTAATAACAGAATTGGTTACACTGTGTATGTCTTAGGCTATTCATAGCAAGGCTCGCTGAGGGTTCTAAATTGAGGGTGCTATTGTAGAATTGCTGCGATGCTCAGGGTAAAGAGGGCAACTAGGGAGGAACAACTTTCTGAACAAGATCATATCAATGGTTATCTCCTAACTGACTACGTGTATACTTATGTCGATTATATCTGGTAGATAGGGTCCTCGCTGAGCCTATTGGCTTCCTTCCCCTGAAACGTTAAACTTATATTAGTGAAAGTGAGTATCAGTACAAAGTCAAGAGAACACACAAATTTGAAGAAAATAACCTTTGTTTACATGAAGGATAATCTTGTTGCCTCAGTAACACGCTAGAATACGATGTGCATGCTTGCACGCGTTAGCATGCGCATCTTTGGAATGGACAGTGTCAAAGGCATAAAAGGGAAAACTACAAAAGTTACTGGTTGTTGATCTTCAAAAGGACGGTAGGTTCATTCATGAAAGTGACTTTTATCAGGGAGTTCCTATTTTGAACAACTCCCTGCTTTTATTAACACAACTTCCTTGATCAGTAGTAGTGCACACAGCAAGAAATCTGATGATAGGTGAAAAAGTAAAGTTGATGATTATTTACCCGCTAGAGGTCATTTGTTGTGTTCCAGTTGTTTCGAGTTCAGGAAATTATTTCAGCAGGGAGTAACATGCTTCCTGATTTCGGCAAGTTTGCATTAATCGTGACTTTGTTTGTAAGGGTTTTCAGTGGCAGAACATTCAAATATGTTGACAATACGCATGCAACCGAAACCCATTGGAAGGAAACCTTTTTTCTATTTGGGTTAGTTATCCAATAAAGTCGGCGAACCTTTATAAGTACGTGAGTTGTGCCTGAGGTTTAATTGTGGTACTTCCAAAAAGTTTTCAGTTATAAATTTCGGTACACTGAATTAAATATTTCAATTGTAAAACAGAAGATGCCTATGGCAACAAACGTGAGAAAAGTATGTGTCGAAAAAGAATAGACCACTCTCTGCTTTTCAATCAAAACGTTTCCAAAGAGCCTTGGGAGAGGCGCGGGGATATTTCATGAATATTGCCTTAGATAGAACAGCCTTATCCGAAAAGCAATGTTCTTCTTTTTATCCATCCTCTTCTCTCAGTCTTGTTCTCCAAAGGTGTGATCGTTGCTTGTTCAAGTAAACTGTTTACTGTTGTGAAGAGTGCACTCTTATAAGGCAGGCAAGTTACTTTCAACTCCAAAACAACAGTGGGCATCTATTCAACATCCTTTTAGTTACGCAGAAGTTTTCCTAAGCAGACTTGTAAAAGTTAAAACCCTACATTTGGAAGGAAATTACTAAACTGTAAAGCAAACATATTTTTAAGAATGCAGTATTTATTGGGCACCATTCATATTTATTTGTTGAGGGATGTATCAGCTAACGCTTACTTGAATCCTTACAATCTTTACAAAACTACTGGCACTTCTTAAAATCTACTTGGGCATTATCTGCCCTTCTGTTGGCCTCCTATCAAACACTGCAATACCCCAATCATTGGATATTTAGCAAAGGTTGTAGCCAACTGTTAATTCAAAAATGTTTTGCCAGTACTCATCTATGATTTACATTCCTTCCCAAAATTTTGCTAATAGGTTAACCATTTCAATCGAAGAGACATGGTCTAATTTGTTTTCGTTTATCATTTTGATGTCCACAATGAATGTCCAAAACATTCAGGATTCAAAGCACATCCTAATACTTATGTACTCATTGCTATGGTTCTATCAATAAACAGTCAATACCATATATTGAAATTTGTTCTTCTCTTGCATTACAGGGTAGCAGCGTTAAAAATATCTTTTCTATCTTGAAGAGGAATACAAAAGATTACAAAAGGCTCCTACACCTCTGTTTTGAATATGGGAGAGGGACAAGAAGAGAATTCGTTCTTTGTAATTCTCTTAGAGATTGGTTGTAAGATTACTTCAATTTCTTCAAAGTAAAACTCTATCATTCATTCAAAACAAAACATTTGTTTATCCTTTATGAGTTCTTCATATGCAGGGTATTATCTGGACAGCATTGCAAAAGATTACAGACGAGTTACACCGGCCGAACGCAGACGTAAGTCGGGTGTTACGTTGCAGATCATGGGCAGTGCTTTGCCAAGGGGGACCAGGAGGCACGTGACCCGCACATTAAAAGTTTTTCGTGCCTTACCCAATAAAACTGTAGTTGGTAAAAAATTATGTGCGAACATAACGTTTATAAAACTATTTGATAAATTAGTAAGATGGGACTAAACGACACACCAACACGAATGTGTTATATAGTGTCAGCTAGATAAAAAGGAAAAGTTCAAATGACGGTTCAAGTTCGGTTTCAACTACAGTTCAAGTCCTTCCCTTTAGTCGCCTCTTACGACAGGCGGGGAAAACCGTGGGCATAGTCTACAACCCCCAGACCACAGGGGGCACTATTTGATAAGAGAACCCTCTGTCACTTTATCAGTCAATGGGGGGGGGGGGGGTGCTTAAATTGTTCAAGATGTTCTTAGGACTAAGTTATCGCAGTGCGCTTCCGCTTATTGACATTTGCCTTATTCAAGGCCCATGGAACCACCCCTGCTGTGATTGGTCCCCATTGCCATAAACTTTCTAATCTGTTTGTCTGTTAGCCAATTTTCTGTTTCGACTCTTGTTGCTATTTTTAATACCCACAAAATAACATGTGAGTATACTTAAAACATTTTCTTCATAATGTCGGTAAACTTTACATATAAGTGCCTTACAACCAACAAGGGAAACTTTGCTCCTCTGGATTTTCACTGGAGAGGAATCAAACACCTCACCAGGGACCAGGGAGTGGTGGTACCTCCACAAAGGGTAGTAATGAATTTGCACGACAAAAGCCTTTTAACACTAAATGTCAGAGTTCCTGCTCGTTCACTCGTGGACGATTGTGGCGGCTCTTCCAAAACGCACACTTGGAGAAGCCCGCCCTCTTTCTCGATGAAATTCTCGGAAAAGTTGTTGGGCAAGTTTTCAACGCTACCCTTTGTTACCGACTAATGACTCTCGGATGAACAATGGAATCAGTACACACTTTCTCTTTACTCCTCAACGACTAAGCACTAGCCTCTGTCCCATTTGAGATAAAATAATATTTTCCTTGGATTTACCAGTTTTGTACGATAATAATTGTTCAATATTCCCGAAGTATCTTCGCATATTATCTCAGGGTTCTTAAACATGTTCTTGTAACGCTGAGCGACTTCGAATATTATACTTCAGGGAGAACTCTCTTCCAACTTTCACTTTGTTAAAGTCAAGCGGTTCGCGATAGGAAAGTGGAAAGTTTCTCTCCAATACTACATTTGGGATTTGTATTTGTTTAACGCATTTTGTTATTATTTGGAATATCGACCTGGAGTGGATCACTATCTACGAATAAAGCCCAATTTGTGCGGACTTCAATTTGTTTTGGTGAGTACAATCTCGGTTTCTTCATTCGGTCTGTATACCTTACTCTCCTAAACGATCTCAACGGACACTAGCCTTCTTTTCATAATTTGTTGCTAATAAAAAGGCAGAAAATCTCTTAGTCCTAATTTTTGTGCCTAGAGTCTAAAAATTCAAAAATATATGTTACAAAGCTTGTAAAATGCATCCAAATTGTCCAACTCTCACCTTTACAGGACATTCCTGAGCTTAGATATAAAATGTTGAAGCTTATTCACTCATTTAGAATGGTACGTTGCGCAATAATTTGTGATGTCATTCTTGTACTACTCAAATTACCGGCTTTGTATTTCTTTGTTGTTTGGAAAGCCACTGCACCTTGTTCCAAAACATGAATCACTCTCTCACTGTTATAGGGTGACCTGCCTATATAAACTCTCTCCGTACAACATGCTTTTGCAAGGAAACAGTATATGTTCTAAGGTCATATAAACATCTTAATTTCAAAAGGAAACAAAAGCAGGTAATGCGAGTTGTACAAGAAGGACATCATCAATTATTGCGCAATCGACTATTTCAAATTAAGTGAATAAATTTCAACATTTTATATCTCAGTAATAGAGAAAGCCATGAAAATGGGAATTGGATGAATAGAATTTATATCCAATATCTAAATATATATCTTCTTGTAATTCTAGACTTTATGTCCTCTTTAAGTCTCTCGGAACCCACTTAATCGCATAGAAGGGGTTCAGTTTTCAAATTTTACCAGCGAGGCCTCGGATCTACCGACATCGATGTGCCTTCGGTACTCTTAGGTAAGGCTTCCCCTGTCAGTGACATACTTCGTAGGTAAATGTTTCATCACTGATTCGGGTTTTGGGCAGCGTGAGTGGCAGTTTTGCTTCAAAGCCCAATACAAGCCTGAACACTATGTTTTATAGCTACCTTCCATCCCTGAATCATTAACTTGTTAGTCCAGTCAGGTTATAGTCTAACAAAATGGAGGTGGGATTCTTGTGGTCTTATTAGTGCACATCCAATGCCATTTGAAGATAGTTAAAGTAATGTTCATTCCAATAGCCACAATTTTGACAGTACCCCAGAGCTTCCACAAGTTTTTCTCCCTGGTTTCCACCAGAGCGTTGCCCCATGAACTTTTTCTGGGCTTAAGTTACAGCGCTTCCCGTCAGCCTAATTTTTTTTCCCACGAGGTTATGGGCAAATTTGATTTTCACAACTTTTTCAAATTTGTTTCTAAATCATGGTTGGGGTTATTTCAAAGGTTAGGGTTACGTGGACTGGGGTTATTTGGCCTGTTCTTTCATAATCTGGCGTCAGAATTACAAAAAAATGGTTCAAAAGCTGTCATTTTGGAATTAGGGGTGTGGCCTATTCCCAAGAAGCTGATTGGTCCATTGGCATGATTTGCCCATAACCTCGTGGGAAAAAAAATTGCGCTTCCCGTCAGCAACGCCTACAAGGGAGTATATCGCACTCCCAAGGCGCCCTCGTCTATGCAGTGCCCTACATGTCGGTGTGCCCATCTGGCGAAACGTTGCTTTTCTAGTGAACCCAGTTCAAAGTCTCTCTCCTCCAATGGTCATTGAGCAAGTTTCAAAACTTTTTATTACTAAAACGCGACAACCGGTATGGCCCAAACACATTAGAAATACATTTTTTGTTGTCATATCCCAACTCGTGCGAGAATATCTGACCCAATATCTCCATTTAATAAACCAATGCAAGGCCATTTCAAAACAAACTTTCATTAACGAAATGTTCCAAAAATACATTTCTTTCTAGGTTATGATTACCTAACAAGATTTTGAACTTGCTTTCTGAGCCTCACTGGTAACTATTATTCATGAACCTATAATTGTATTCTTAGTTTATTGCTCAAATAAGCAATGACTCTAGGTCACTATAGTAACAATTGTTTTACTGACTGCTAACATAATAACATGACCAGAAGACATGGAATGGAAACTTTTTTATTTTAGTACGGTAGAACTTACTCCTAGGTGGAGTAGGAACTTATAAACTAGAGTGAGAGTCGAAATTAAGGTTTCAACTTTTTACGTCGAGTAATGCTTAACTCATTCTGATTTTATACGCACCTGTTGGTATTTGTTTGGCTTTAGTAGCACAGTATCGGTTACACAGAGCTACGTGTCTTCCAGCTAAATATTTTGTTGTTGCCTCTTAAAGTATTAGTGGCACTAAAATAGGTATTCTAAGTGAAAAATGGATTCAGAATTTGAGATAAGAGCAACAAAACTGTATGTCTCCAACGAAATGGATACTCCCTTCCACATATGGAAGCAGTGTGAAAGACAAAGGAGATGTGATACAACGAAGCTCAACTGAGTCCGTCAGCCATTAATTAAGTGGTATACCCGCTGGCACTTCAGCCCGGTGTGGCACAGAATTCGACTGCTGGGTTACGATTATGATTACATAATGGCAAGTCAAGTCAAGTGGGAAGATAACCTGAGTGTCCGGAGAAAATATAACACTCGTTGCTCGACAAAGATTTTTTTTATAATAAGTCAGTCCTACGGGCCATAGCCTACTCCACTTTACATGAAGTACCTTTTCCAAATTCCCCTCGACTTTCTGGCGAAGAGCCATGGGGCGAAACTTAACGTTACTCCCGAAGGAGTTCTGCTCCCCAAAGGAGCTACGTCCCCAAGGGACAACAAACCTAAGCTCGCTTTGTGGGCAGCGGGTGCTTTTTACGTGCTGAAAAACGGACATGGCCAGACCGGCAAAAGGACTATATATGGCCAACAACCAAAAAAAAAAAAGAAAAAAGACTAACAACACCCCCACAAACAAAACAAAACCACCAACACCGCTCCTGAATAGCCTAAGACACCCGAAACGAAAAGACAACACCAGTTTAAACTACCAGAAACTGCCCAGAAGGGCCACAACCCCGAAGGGAAAACTGATGGACCACCTCATCTACGAACTATTTACAGTATATGTACACTATTTACACCCAACCAAAACAACCAAACAAAAAACAAACCAAAGTCCCCAAGAGATCGAACGAGCCCGGTGAGACACCAGTACCAAGCAAGTCCGCTCTCCTCGGCGACCTGAACTGAACGCTTTGTGGGAAGCTCTTATCCAAAAGCCGAAAAGATCCTTTTATGGGCTATACATTTTCCTTTCTATCAACTATCATAGATTTAATTATAAAACTATGTCGGATTCTTTTGGGAAACTTCCCTAAAACCAGATGCTGGTAAATTCAAAATTGTTCATGACAACTGATGCAAAGCATGACTACAAAGCTAATATAATCAGTTTTACAGTGTTCTTCAGCGTACATACTGAGTTGGTTCGTTATGAATGAACACATTTCGTGTACCTGGATACCACCATATTTCCAAAGACTTAACCATTAAATTTCAAGGTAGAGAGTGTAAATAGCTTTAGGAAATTGGGAGCAAAGGAGGTACACTGACTGAATTCAAAGTATTAGGTCGAATGATTATTAAAATGTGATGTCAGAGTAGTGATTGAAAATGAAAAGACTAAAATTAAAAGAACAGAAATTCTTTTCATTTAATATTTGGGTTCCTTCAATCGAAATGGAAATTTCCGAATAGGTCATGACATAAGCTTTCATACAAAAGCAGAGTCTGTTCTTTAAAACACAATAGTCAACGAGTATTAACAAATTGTTCCCTTTGCTAGGCCACATTTTATAATTCGTAACATCAGGCGATATTGTTTACCATCGAAATATATAAATGACCTTTATGTGAAGACATCTTTGGCGAAGAGAGGTTCAAAAATTCCTCTTGGACTGTAAGACTTTTTGATAAGTTATAGGGAAGATTAATAAAGAAAACCATTGAAATATTTTCACCAAAAATATCTTCTTAGAACCTCTCGGCCCATTTTCGTCAAAAATGGATCATTGGAGCTTTGTACGAGTCGTTGTGCATTCCCTTTGGCTCTCTTTTCTGGCGTTACCGACTAGTCACGTGACTGCGGAACCCACTATTACCACGCGGCTCCTACGTGGGGAAAGGGATGCCTTGACTTTGGCATGTGAGACCAAGATAAATCCTCACAGGAATATAATTCAGTTGAAAAATGGGGAGCAGGTTTCAGCCGTGAATGCTTCAGGAACTGTTATTTTTACATCACAAGATGCCACCCATGTTAAAGTGACCGAATCAAGTGGATTACGTCAGGTTCATACAGAAGTGACCAACTGTAGCGAAGACACCGTATTTACTTGTTCTACACTTATCTCAGTAACAAATGGTACTTTTCTGTCAAATTATGCACTTCAGGCACTTACGATCAATCAGACAGATGTCGAGACACCAGAGGATCTAAGTGTTGAAATCTCTCCGGAATATGTGGTGTTTTCTGAAAACGCCCGTTTATATGGATCGGTTAAGTTCACGTGTGTCTCTAACTTCATTTCGTTGGATACAGAAACCATTCGCTGGTCTCTGACTTCAACTTCTACCGATAAAGAACTCCTAGACGATGAACTTGTCGGTATAAGTAACACCGGTGTATTCGTAGAAATCGATTCATCACCAACAGTGTCAACGTTCCGATTAAATGGACTCAATTTTCCAACAGTGCCGGACGATTTTGAGGTAAAATGCAGCGCTCGGTTGAATGCAGATGCTTCGTACGTCACTGCTTCCGCAATTGTCCAAGTGACGAATAGAAGTACGTTAATTCGGAGGAAGAGGATCATTATTGTCCTCGGTTGTGCAACATGCACCTTCTTTGTAGTGTTCGTTGTAGCAACAATTGTGATATGTGTAATGAGAAAGAAGAATTGGAGCCCTGAAGACCCTACGACTCGAAGCCTTTCGTCTTCTCCCAAGCAAGGGCACTGGTCGAGTCGTGAAGAGGTACCTAGCCCCCAGACGAGCGGTAGCATCACTCCCAGGCAGGCTACTGATACACATGACAAGAAGCCAGTCTATGACGAAGCAGAGATGGCTACTGATACACAAGACAAGAAGCCAGAAATCTATGATGACGCAGCTATGGCAGCCGACCTCTATCAAAATATACATTGAAAAACATTGAATAATAGGAAAAGAAGTGAAGTTGTCTTTCATCAATAGCACTTATGTCATGTTGGAGTCAAGTTACTTTGTGAGCTTCCGGCCTATCATGGTCCATGTTTCTCCTGCCTTTCGTGTTTAATTCGTCCGGCAGTTTATTTCCTGACAACTCTGTGTATTTAACTATTTAAGTACCCAGAAGATGATTACCGACAAGTTCTCATGAATTTTACTAAAATATTTGTTGGCAGTTAAAAGGTTTGCAAAGGCCTGCGCAGAATCAGTCCTATGAAACCGACAGGGTCGGTGAGTAAATTAAAGAGAAACTTTGTCGCCGTAAAAACAGTATGTCGCTGAAGGCTATATTATCAAAATGTATTACAAAATAATTCATGATAAATCATTATTCTGAAAAGTGGTGTTTTTATACCGATATGTTCATCATACAGTTAGGCCTTTCTTAAGATCCTATGAAAATGAAGTTTTGAATTTATCGATTCGTTGATGTAAACTGGATTTCAATTAAACAGATTTTTAAATATACAGTCGAAGAAGGTACAGAATAGCCTGTTAAAAGTACTTGCATTTTTGGTGTGAATGATAAGAGAAACATATGTATTCATGATGGCGTGCATGAGTAAGTGTGTGTGTATTTGTGACACAGCTAGTTAAAGGTCGTGTGACATGCACCAAAAGAGCTGTTTCACTTTTCAGTTAAAGAATTAAGTCCTCCAATCAAAGATCCGTTGGAATTATTTCAATATCTTTTACCGTTCTCAAAGTATACGTCTTCAAAGTTTGATGGTTTCTGAAGAAACTAACTGCCTGTGCAAAAATAATAATGTAAAGTGTTGCACAGTGTTATGATTTCTTTTGTTAACCCTATATAAATTATCTCTTAATTACTGGTCATAAAGATTACAGTCTGGTGAGTGATATCAATATTTTTCAAGGAAAAAGTTCTTACTTTTATAACAAACCCCTAAGGGAATAACAATGCTACCAGTGTCCTTGAAATTAAGGTTGGAAAACAAAGACTAACATGTGCCATATATGGTATGTCCCTGTTTCGATCATGTCACCTATTTGCATATTTAGCTCATGTTTATTCATAATATAAGTGTGAAATAGAAATTTCCCTGTAAAATGGTCAATATTTGATGGATTTTAATGAAAATTGCGGCTATTTTATGGATTTTTAATGCTTTTTACATTGAATATCCAATTATATTATTTTCATGTCACAGAAACTGTAACACAAATCCTCAATAAGGTCACCTCTGACAATTCGTGTACTTGGTACATGAATGTAACTATTGCAAGGCACACTTATATTGTTTAAGTGGGAGAGAAAACTTAAAAACACGACTTCTCAAGAAAGGAAGCTTTGATACTTTGTATAATTACCACGTATGCATTTAACTAAGTAAAAGGACCCTGCTGTTTTTTATTGCGGTCAAAGGTCATCGGCGGTAACCGGAGATCGAAATCTGAAAACCTGGTTTGAAGTGTTTTTCTAAAGATTGAAGAATGGACACTGTTTTATCTTAGCATATACATGCAATATGTTCAGTAAAAGAACTCTGTTATGTTCGGTAGTGGTCAATGGTCATCTTTGGTAACAGCGTACGGGTCAAACTCCAAAAGGTAATGTGAGGTCACCAGGGGCTAAACTCCGAAAAGCTTGTTCATAAGATATTCACACAACGCTTTCCCAACTAATGTTCAAGGTGCTTTACAAAAAGGCGTAAATCAAAGTGACAAAAACAAGTATGTTATAAATCGGGATTTGAAGAAATCAAGAGTTGACGGATTTCAACTTTTCACGTGCGAGGTTTTCACTTCGACTAGATGGACTAACCAAAGTAATGCGATCAAAAAAAAGCATTATTTGGAAAGGCGTGTCGAGCTTTTTGCTTACGGTTGCGTTTTATGGACCGTCTTAAAAGGTAGGGACTGGAAATTTGGTGAGGATGTGAAACTTGTCACGCAAATTTTACCTGTAAAAATTTCTACTGACCGACGGTTATTATTTCTAGAGATTTGATACTTGTGCTCGAAAATTAATACAAACGTTCATAGGTTGTTTATGCACGACGCTTTTTCAGTAATAATCGATATGACGAAAAACGGTGTTTTCGGGGGCTTTTTTAAATCTACAATTGACCATTCCGGGTTGGAAGGAATAGCTCCTAACAGGGAACAAAATATGAAAAAAAAAACAAATGATCTCAGTTGCATTCAAAACTTCTCAATACTCTACTATGAAGATTTCATTTCATTTCACCAAAGTATGTTGCAAAAATAAATTAGATTTTAATTCGATTTTGCCTAAATCAAAACTTTGTTTGGCATTTTGACCCGATATAAGACAAGACAATGCCAGGATAACGCCATCTGTAGTCATCTGGCATTCAGCGGTTGTATATGGTTTATTTGTTAGACGTATCTAAACACAGCACAACGGTGTGTCTGGTAGAGGACCACTAATTCAAGCTTTTGCTGTATGGAAAAATGTTGACTGGCAAATTTAATCCCCTAAAAAGATTTGGGAGCTTGTGTCTGACTGTGTTAATTACTGAATATGATCAATTTTTGATTTGGTTGTTGTAGGAAATGAGTTGAAATACAGACTGTGCAAAATTAAAAAAAATTGACAATTTAAGTGCCATAGTTTGATTGTATTACTTCACTCTGTGAAGTGCCGTCTTTGAGTAGTCATGCACCTATTACTCAAGCTCAAAATCTTAATGAACATGGTAGAAAAATTTGAAAGTGCCAGAATAGCCCTCAACGTAAGCCTTAAACAGAAGGGTGGCATAAAGGGCCGTCGCTAGAAAGGGCTTGGGGTGTGACACCCCCGTTTACGGATCCAGTCAACAAAATTCTGTATACGTCGGCAGAATGAAGGGAAGAGGGAAAGAAAAAAAGGAAAGAAGAGAAGAAAAGAGGAAAGAAAAAGAAGGAAAAGGAAACAGAAGAAAGAAGTAAAGAAGAAAAGAAGAGGAGGGATAGAAAATAGTAAACGGAAAGACGAAAGGAAAAGGCGCACTAGCGGGCTTGCGCGTGTGAGGAGGGGGCAAGCGAGGGGGTCTCCGGGGAGGAAAAATTGGAACTGCATGTAGTTTGTAGACAGCTCATGTCATAATATTTGAGAAAACCCTTCAAAAAAAATGAAACAATAAATACATTTCGTTCTTTACCACAATATGCTCCTCAGAATGCCAAAAATTGTTCATGGCAGCGTGATATCGTGTCACGGGGAGACGACAAAAATTTACACCAGTGGGCAAAATGAAGGAAAGGTGGGGAAGGAGGGAGGAAACGGAGAGAAACAAGGAAGACTAAACCGATAGCGTGGCAGACAAGCATGGCTTGAGAGGGATTTTTATAGGCACACCGATTTCCACCATGTAATGGCGTCTAGAATGACACGGACACCCCATTTGAGCTCGAGTCAAACAATTGAATCCCCTGAGAAAAGGCCTTCATGAGTCAACTGAATCGTGGGAGATAGCAACTCAAGTCATGACTTACTACAAATCCACTGGCTTCCCGTGGGTGCTGGTAGACGCTGAATCGCAGTGACAAATTTGTGCATAAGAGTGCAGTTTTATGCAATGTACAACGTTTGGGATTAGGGATGGCGCCATGTGAGGAACAGGGATACTGGTACCTGCACGGGGGCATTAGTGGGCATGCCCCAAGCGATGTTTGGAAATTTTCGTTTTTTCAAATCCAAAAGGCGTTTCATCTGCGGATTTTTGTAGGGGTAGGATGATCGTGTGTTCGACTGAGAGATGGATCTATTTTTAAATCATTTTCTATAACAATTGTTTCCAAACAATCAAAATTTTCGTAATTCCTTGCCAAACTATCAAAATGGCAATCTTGTATTATGGGATACACCTGTAGCATGATGTTCTTGATCTGAAGTGTATTACTTATTTTACAAACTTATTCAAAGGTCATTTAGTGCATTTTCAGGGACTAAGCATCATGAAGCAAGCAACTTATTAATCCTCTATACCACTTTGTTATAACTTTACTTCCCGCCAGGGCCGTCTTAACGCTTTTAGATATATCACATATGTTATTCACATAAACGTTCCAATTTCCATGCTTTATGCGCGACACGGGGGGGGGGGGGGGGTAAATGCAGGCATGTCTATGCTTGAGCGATGGTCAAGGATGTCAATTTTTCACGCAACTTTTTTCGAACACACTTGACTGAGGGGCCCCGCTCCAATGCCGGGCCCAGGGCCCGGTGATCTCTTAAGACGGCCCTGCTTCCCGCTCGGTTATTCCTTGTCATTGGAAGCACATGTACATTTAGTTTCTCGTTCATGAGTAAACTACCATTTCTAATGTGTTCTCCTGAAGTGCCATTTGTATGTCAGATGAAGCATCATACTAATATCCCCATTTTGCAACCCCCCCCCCCCCCAGACCACAGGATGGATGGCATGTTCGCACTACGTGACAAAAGAAGGGTCCACCTAGGTGCAATGTATTGTAGATATGAATATGTATTCTTAACACCGACTTTCTGGCTCTGTCGGGGATAGGATTACGACATCATCTCCTGTGGTACCTCCAATCATCAACTCCTGGCGGCGACACTGGAGAGGAAAGGGGGCTATGTCGAATCCCCGTAAAAGCAAAAGTTTCTTATTTTGTCTGGGAGCCTAAATGTATGCGATTAAGTATGTTATCCTGGAAAGACGGTTTACCTGCTTTTGCTCTCAAGAAGGTCGGATTCTCTTATAAAAACCCTAAAAAAAAATTTGCGCTCTTCGTGCGCTTTTGGGTTTCGTTGTTCCATATCTATAATAGTTCCCTTCCATACAGCTAAGCAGTACACAGCCCCTTCTACAGGGTAACCTATATAGATAGTTTACACAGTTTTCTGTAAAGATTGGGAATTTAATCCGCAAATGCGTAGTTGTTCTTTTATTAGGGAGCTTTAGATTGCACGACGCGGACGTGAGCTACGACGTTATGACGTCACTTTTGACAATACTAACTGTAAGGTACATGTATGCGCATCGTCAAGAGTGACGTCATTATGTCGTAGCTCACGTTCGCGTCGTGCAATCTAAAACTCCCTATTTATCACACAGTACGGTAAGTGGCAACGGCGATTTGACCATCATCAGGCAGGAGGGTCCCGATGCAAAGTATGTTAGCAAGTTTGTTATCAGCCACCCTGACAGGCGATGTATTGTACTCTTAATGTGAATCGAGAGCGTTTGGGATGCCGAATTTTCGCCCTGCTCATGCTACACGTGGGGAAGATTCATAAATATAGTGACAAATTCGTGTTTTTCTGACGTAAAACTGACTGAAGGCCCTAACCGTAGTGAGGCCGAGGTTGACAATGATCCTGCATGTATAGTATGAATAGCTTTCTGATGGAAATTCCTAGATCCCCCACTGCTTATATGACTTCATCCAGCTGCTTTGAAAGTGGTCTGCAAACATCCAAAAAGTGGTAGAATCCCCATGCACCCCTTCCAGTTTCCCCAGCTAAATCTGGTAATTGAAAATGTAGGCTAATCGTTTGTACAAGAAAAAATCTCCTGTGCAATGAATTAGACTCTGTACTTCTTAACATCTTGAAAATGCAGTTTTTCGGGGCGCTTTGCACCTGTGACTGCTACGTTGCATAAATAGACCTACTTCCTGTGTGACGGCTGGTTCTTTTTATTGCCTATTAAATGCCTTAAGGTACTTAAATGCTTCATATTAATGTTCATAATTTAAAAGTGGTCCACAATTTCTGAGGGAATCCCCCTAGCCCCCATCTGGGAATTGCCTCTGGGCCTGACCTGAGGCCATGAGGCGGGCCCCTGAGCCTCGAATTCACTTAGTTCGCACTATGCGGGTCATTTTTTCTGTCGGCATTTTCTTCTGTTCAGTCGGCAAAACATGTCACCCCCTCACCCATTCAGCATCATCCCTGGCGACTCCCCTGGTGACATGTCCAGGTTGATAAATTCTACGAGGATCTAGGGGGCGGCGAACTGACCAGATTTGTGAAATGTCATTAAGGAGTAACTCCACACTTTAACCTCTCCATGTGCTTTGCAACAGGAACATACATTTAGTCTTCAGAAATAGCTCATACCATGATGAGTGTTTTATTTTCGTTCTATGATAAGTTGGGTATGGGGTGGAAATTGCAACAAATGCAAGTAAAGCGTGCCGAAAGTTTCCATGCATTTGAGAAATTACTTTTTTTTGGTAAACTTGCTTTGAAACACTTTGTTAATACAAAAGAATTTGTCTGGATTGTAAACCTGATTGGTCAATTCTTTGTAATTTGCTAGAGAACACTTTAGTTTGCTTCAAATATATCATTTTTTCAAAACTTAATGCAGAGAGAATCCCCCAATTACGAATTAAAAACTCTGCTGTTGCAAAGTCACGTCTATCATGCATAAGAGCAAAAGTGTAACACTTTGACTGATGAATAAAACAAAAATCTTTGAGATGGCAGGGAAGAAACTTGAAAAAAACTGATTGAAAGGTGAAGGGTAAATGCGGTATAATTTAGGTAGATGGTATTATTTGTGGTAGAAAAACAATTAAAATACATCGATTATTTATCCCTAAAGACATGTCACCACAACGTCCTGCAGTGTACAAATCTTTTGCGTGAACTTTTCTTTGTATCATTTTAAATTTCAATGAGAAACAATTAGTCGTGCACTCGCTCTCATGCAATACGTGATGTTGGCGTCCCTGTTTGTCGCTACTAGGCTTTTGGCAAGAGATTTGCGAAATCGACGGACGGTTACAGTGGTCAGCACGATAGCACATCTCTTTGCCAGTCTGAGGTCAGTGACAAGTTAAGTTCAAGTAAAACTTTATTATATCCCACGCAAGTATCGCAAGTACATAAGTACAGACAGACATTGGTATCACTACCGGGAGTGTGGGGGTACTACATCCCCAGAAATTTTCAGTGTCGTCCGCTGCGGTCGGGAAAAAAATTATCACTTTGTTTTGCAATTCACTGACTTTCTAAGAAAAAAATCTTTTTATTTGGGGCTACAGAAATGTCGGGAACTTTTATGATTACCATGTTATACTTTAAGGAAATGTCGGGTGTAAACATTGCTTTGGGCACATTAACCAGACACTTACCCCCTCCCAGATTAAACTGCATGGAAAACTGCTCTGTCGGGATATTATTATATACTGTTGGGAATGACATAAAAAATAAGGGTTCTGTGTCAGTAAGTGATCTCTACTACACTATTCGGGAAGTCATTGTCTTTTAAGAAATTCACTGTCGGGAAAATAGCAGTGTCGTATTGCATAATTGACTGCCATGAAATAGACACCAGTCCGACATTCCACTACGACGGTGGCAAAGAATATTAGGTACACTATAGGTATAGAGTTTGTGAACCTTAACGTCGTCACACCTCACTGAACCCCATAAAGTTAGTGTACCTAACATTCTGTGCCATCGTTAACCTCCTGTAAAATAAAATCCTCATTGGAATGTGATGCAACTCAACCTGACTGCTCGTCGGGAATCCGTTGGCGGTGTAAGTATTCAGGTGCGTCGAGTCGCAGTCGGATTGTAGGTTAACCATACCCGCAATACATTGCCGATGTATATATATTTAAGTGTCTATCTAATGTTTTTAAGTCAGTAAGTCACACATGGGGCGAGCACATTGAACCGGCGCCTGATTTTTGCAAAGGCTTCTTTATTGACAAAGTCATTAGAAGATAGCCGTTTCCTTTGGGTCAATGACAGCTGTACACTGCCACGGACTTATTAAACTGCGACGACCCTGACTTCAATACGAAACCAAACAGTTTCATTTTTCTAATACAGTCGAAGAAGACTGTAGGATCGCAATCGGGACTGATGGTCAGGTCGAGAAGAAAATTTGACACACACCTAACCGACCGGTTTTCACTGCGTAGCATTCGGGTCAGTGCAATATGCGCTGGTTTTCCACTTACACAAACTCATGAAGTCGGGCGCGTTTGCTCTTGCTGCAAACTTGAAAGTGCGTACGCTTTGTATTCCGAAGATTGCAAAAGTTCTCTTTTTCCACTCCTGCTGTAGATGCAGTTCTTAAAAACATTACCAAAATGGCCTTTTTCGGCGTGCTTCATTTGCACTAGTCCAATTATTAGTTCACGAAGGACGGAACGTACCTTGCGGATTATTGCGAAATCCCAAGCAACCTTTGTGATCCTAGTCCCCAACCCTCATACATAAACAGGGGCGGCGCCAGGGTTTTTCGATAGGGGGGGGGGGGGCAAGGCATGCTGGGTCGGACCCAGCTTTATTGTTTGGGGGGGGGGTGCAGGCATTGAAGACTTTCGAGCCTCACCCTACCCCCCCCCCCCCCCGTGTTAGAACCTGCATTTTTGGCGTTTTCATTTTCTTGGACTTTATTTTTCTCTCTCAAAAAAAACTTTTTTTCTAAAATAAGTACGAACTGTGAGAAGGGTTGTGTTGTCTGTCAATGAAAATCAGCCCTTACTGAATGAGACGCTTCAACTATGCAGCAGACGTGGCGGAACGAAAAAATATTAGGGGTGGGGGTTGAGTGCAGCAAGACTATCTAAGCGGAGCGCCACCATCAGTTGGCGCGGAGCGTACAAGAAAATTTTTGGCTTCACAAACCCTCCAGATGGCCGGAAATGGCACTTCCCGAGTGTTCTAAGCTGCATGTACCCAGCCTTGAAATATGGATCATATTTCTGCAATTTCTCAATAAGGAGAAAAAAATAAATCTATGAAAAATGGTAATACATATTTCTAAGCGGAGCGCCACCATCAGTTGGCACGGAGCGTTCAAGAAAATTTTTGACTTTGCAAACCCTCCAGATGGCCGGAAACGGCACTTCCCGAGTGTTCTAAACTGTATGTATTCATCCTTGAAATATGGATCTCATGTCTGCAATTGCTTCATTAATGAGAAAAAATTAATCCTCATCATGTAATTTTTTTCCCTGCTATATGCAAATTGAATTTCATAAAAAGAAGAGGAATCATAACTCTTATGAGATAATATTAAATTTTTACCTATAGTTTTTCGAGTTTTTGACTCAATGATGTAACCAAATTTGCAAGCTAAAGTAAACTTTACGCAAACAGGAGTGACATTTTTTCCTCATATTAATAGGCTGATTTATGTATAATCGTTAAATTTAAATCCGATTTAGTGTCCTTCATTATCGTATTGTATCATTACGTAATATACATAGGAGATATTGAAATTTTGCAAATTGCACCCTTAAGGGTCTGTAAGTCAAAACGATTGAAAGGCACAGAAAAGGGAGAACTGCTCATCAATGTGAGAATGTGAAATCCATCTTGCTTTGAGTTCTCTTTGCTTTGAAAATACAGTTAAATCAACTTTTTATATTGAAGGAAACGCGCATAGAAAATGCATTTTTTGGTCTACAAAGAACTGCCAATTTTAGCTAAATTTGAAGTGTACCTAAAGGCTAAAAATTTAAAAACATATGTTACAAAGCTTGAAAAATGAATCCAAATGGTCTAACTGCCATCTTTACAGGAATTCCTGAGCTGAGATACATAAAATGTTGGTGCTTATTCAATTTAAAATGGTAGATGGCGCAATAATTTGTAATGTCATCCTTGTACTACTCAAATTACATTCTTTGTTTTCTTTATTTTTTCGAAAGCCTCTGCACCTTGTGCCAAAATGTGATCACTTTCTCACTGTAATAGGGTGACTTGACTATACAAAACCTCTCCGTACAACAGTAATTTTTGCAAGGTAATATAAACATTTCAATTTCAAAAGGAAACAAAAGCAAGTAATGTGAGTTTTACAAGAAGATCATCACAAATCATTGCACAATCGACAATTTCAAATAAAGTGAATAAATTTTACCTTTTCATATCTCAGCAACAGGGTGAGCTATGAAAATGAGAGTTGGATGAGTGAAATTCGTTTTCAACGTCTAAAATATATATTCTTATAATTCTACACTTTAGGCCCACTTTAAACTCCTAAAATGAAACGTGCATGTATGGGATAAGAGACAAAACTGATTGAAATTTATTTTATTGCAGTATTATTTATGTAAAATTTGGACTTAAACCTTAAGAATGGATTCACAGGCAGAGGTGTAAATAATTGGTTGGGATGGCGTCACCAGGGAGGGAGAGGAAGGAGGGAGAGAGAGAGATACCGTACCATAACACACGTCAGTCTTTAAGCGCCTGTCACACCTCACTGGATTGCAATAACGGAGAGGAAACGAAGACCCAAAATGGCACTCCTTTGATGTACGTTAGCATCCGTTTATTCTCCTGTTCTCCTCCGCCGACTTCGTTTCATGACCGGTATGAACGGGGAGAGATTTTGAACATGCACAAAACTTGGACCGGACGTCGACCGAAAAAGGTCCCCCCACGTATTCGTTACTTATCCGTTAAGCTTCCGTTTTCTCGTGCGTTTCTCATACTGGACTTCTCCGTTAGTATCCGTTCGTCTCCGGTGATTGCTATTTGCTCACCGGATCATTACCGGACAACAAACGGAAGAAACGTAGAAGTACAGTACCTTTACCGAATGTTCGACGGACACTAACGCATAAGTAACGGAAGCGTAAAGGAATAGAACTGACAATGAACGGATAGGTAACGTACGTTTAGCTGAAGAAACGAAAAAACACAGGCAAAGAAACGTATGGGGGACGGACATAGACCGAAGATGCAGCGTACTTGCATCCTGTCCCCTCCTCATACTATAGCTTAACAAACGTTTTTGCCGTTTTTTGCTTGAATTTTTTGGGTGCGACTGCATCCTTCCCCCTGCATCCGCCCCAGGCATGAGATGAGTGATCGCGGTTCTGAGGGAAGGGTTAAGGGGAGGGGGTGTGAAAGATTTTACGACTACCGGGAAGCCTTAGATGCAATATTTTGCATCTTTTGAAGTCATATTTTTTCTCGAGAAATTTAGTTTCTAGGTAATTAATCAAACGTTCTTTACTTTTGGCCGACTACAGTTTTGCAATTTTGTTGCACTTATTGTCGACGATTACATAACAAACGAGCAAGGGCGGCGATTTGTGTTGGCTATTGGGGGAGGGGCGCAGAATGGAAGTTGCCATCGAAGCGGAGAGTCATCATAGTTTGGGCCGAAGCGTACAAGAGAATTTTCGCCCTACAGACCCCCCAGACTGCATGAAATGGCATTTCTCGGGATCTTGGAGGCAGTTTTGAACCGTGCGATACTTGATGCGTGACGACTGACAGGCATGAGCGTGTGGTTGCGTTGGTATAGAAGTGGAGCGCCACTAACGGTTGGCACGGAGCGTACCGTTTAAAATGTTGCCAAAATGGCTTCTATATCGCAATTAAATGGTCCTTCTCAGACCTTTCAAATTGCACTGAAGCCATCTTGATATGTGGCATGATTTCCATTGGCTGGCGCGGACTGCGCCGATAAAATTTTTGCCAAAACGGCTCCCAGATCGCAAGAAATGGCCCTTCCCAGATCTTTTAAATTGCACTGAAGACATCTAGATATGTTACACGCCTTATATATATTTTCCCACTTTCACGGAACTGTTACTCTTCCTCTGGTATAACCTTCCCTGCGTACCAATTTAACCATTTTGTGATTGTTGTGACATGATTGAACAATGTACACGGAAGTGAAAATCCTAACCCCCCCCCCTCCTCCCCTGGTTGGATACGATACTCCACTGCAGACATGTCACTGCATGTGTAGGGCAAGTGTACAACTAGAACTGGTAGGTCCATGCGTACTGGATTTACACACTAAAATATGATGTAGGCCTACTTCTCCGTGAGCTACGGTTGTGAAAGTAGCCATGGAATTCGTAATAGATACCACATTCGCGCGTAGTCCGAAAATTTACAGAATATTGATAAATACGTCGGTCAATACGGATTTGAATTAACTTTTAATCACTCAAATCAGTCAGTTTAGTGTTGAATACTATGCTTTGCTTGTTTTCAAATAGACAGCAATTTTCACAGAATCTCGCTAGGGGATATACAGTATTTTGGCCCCCTATTGTTTACGCTACTAGGTATTAACCCTTAAACCACAAAAAAAAAAAAAAAAACTCAGAGAGAAATTCAATCATGGGTCTTCTGGAATGTAGAAGAGGCCTAAGTGTAAGCTCTGAGGTGGATGAAGATAGGCTATATAGCAAATGCGTGTATACTCGAACATTCCAAATATTTGCACGAAGGACTATTGCAGTATGCGGCGGATGTACAATGAGTTAGACAGAGAAGACAACGCGCGCGAAGCGCGCAAAATTTTCGAGGATTTCCACCGAAAATGTCCCATATGCGACGGCTAATGTATCACAATACTTTATTCCATGATACTGTTACACCTCAACCCACCCCCTACAAAAATAATGTGTCTTAAAACGTTATTTAGACGATTTTATTTTTGGGTCAAAAACCATAGGGGGGGGCAAATGCCTGCCCTGCCCCCCTGTGGCGCCGCCCCTGTACATAAATAACACATAAATGCTCCGGAGCTTCCGGGGGCTACGCCCCCTGGTCCCTACAGGGATATTACTTTAGGTGGGCCCAGCGGAGGACAACTGTACCCCACGTTCAAGAGGATCTTATGCAAATACCATAGAACTACCTCAGCGGTAGTGCTTTCATGTCGAAGTCTCTGCTGTATGTATGAGTTGTATGAGTTATGATTGACATTGCCAAACGTTAAACTGCGTTTCCCGATAGGATTTCAGGGGGGGGGGGTTGTCTAATTTGTCCACTCGTTATATTTAAAACTTCCATTGTGTACTTTGTTTTGTAAAGATTACCTTCAACGAGGGTTATGAGTTAACCTTCCTTTACAAAGGCATTGTGTTATTTTGTCGGGAATGTAACCCTTTTTTGTAGGGAAGATGTCCAGGACCCTTACTCATCGATACTTAGGGATGCAACTGCAAACAGATGAAATGAAATTACATAATAAGAAGTAAAGGACCACAGATACGAGACATGAAATAACAATACAAATATAACATAAAAAGTAAACGATGAAGAATGTCCAACCAGTTAAAGTGAATGTATAAAACAGATGAAATGATAAAACTTAAAAGTCTATCTGTAAAAATGATTGATAAATAATTTCATACATCCGTACATTGTGGAATAAAAGATAATTTAAATCTGGCAGCATACAGTAGTCTCATCTTAACACTACGGGGGATAATTGAGCTATCAAGTTCAAATGCAGGAGGTGTTTGCAATCATCAAGGTTATTTCTCAGCTATACTTCCAAAACACGCTAGTAGGAGGAGTCCACCGTAGGTTGCGAAACTGGTGGACACGATTTACCTGGTTGATAATGGAATCGATCCGTTTTTCATTTACTCTACCCACGTTCCCACCCTAGCAGGCAATACAAAACATCCATACACTACTTAGGTCTGAATTATAAAACATGGCGAGAATACGAAGGTCAACATTAAACTTAATAAGTTTACGAAAGCAGTACAATCTAGGATTTAATTTATTCATTAAATAATCGATATGATCATGCCAAGCAAGTTGGTTACGGTATCTAAAACTACACCCAGATACTTATAACTTTGAGACGAGTTCTACATCATTGTCCTTGATGTTTACATGATTGGTTCAGGGTAACATTTCCAAAACTCTATAATCATCTCTTTGTTTACTTTCAGTTCCAAAAAAAAAACCCCTCGTGTCGCAGTAATCAACAAAACACTTAATTTGTTCCATATAGAGGGATTTCATGTGGCGTCACGCGACTGAGATTCCCAGGCACTGAAGGGCGAAAAACACACGCACTAAGGATATTTAGAGCACACGCGTACGGCATAACCATAGATACTACTGTGACACAATGGACGCGTACCTTTCAAAACCGAAGAGACGCGCGATCTTGCCCTTCAAACTCAAAGAGACGCTCGATCACGTGACGTAGTGAAACCCCTCTATAGGTACTGTCATCATTTCCTTTAATCGAAACAACCACGGCATTATCATCTGCAAACTTAATTAAGGTATAACAATCAGTTGATGATCTTGCAGGAAAGGTGCTAAAGCTGTACCCTGAGGTGCACAAGTGTTTGAAGTGATTATGTTTGAAATACAATTAGATCAGATGATGTGATCCTCACATATTGACATCGAGTGGTTAAAATTATGTGGAGCATTTATTTCAGACAGCTTTCTAGTCAAGATATGAATTGTATTAAATGCAGAGAAAAAATCGAAGAACATAATTTTTGCTGAGTGACCTAAGTTGTTACTTTCAGGTGGGAATATATCTTCTCCAAACAACTTGAAAACAAGATAGGATCTTCCGTATCTCGTTTAGCCTGGTACCTCTGTATAAGTGTGCACCTACCAAAATTGGCTGGGGCGGCTTTTGAACAATACGTTCAAATGTTTTCATTACGACACTGACAGAAGTCAAGGCAGCAGAAGTTAAGGCCGTTCATGCAAGTGATAGTGGGTTTCTTGGGGACCGAGATTATACAAAAGCGTTTCCAAATATCGGGGACTTTTCTCAAACGGAATGAAAAATTAATAATAATAAAAATATTGACAAGTTGATGAGCACAGAGTTTTAAAACTCGGGGAGAGAGCTGATCAGGACCAGTGGCATTTGAGACATTAAACTGGGAAATTACCTGTAAATATCTGTTCTTGTGACTCATGTAAAACTGGCAAACGTTAATACTTGTCTCTAAAGCAGGGGCGGGGAAACTTTTTCCTCTGAAGGGCCGTTTTCATCGTCATAATGTACTTGTAGGCCAACGGTGCATCGGGCGGCGAGAGCGCAACAAGCTTTCCCCATAGGGAGCAGGTACAGGGGCCAAGCGGTCCCTGGTAAGGTCTAGGGGAAAAGCCAGGGTAATGAACTGGGGAAACGTCCGGCAACTCTAGAGTGTACAGTGAAATTGGCATTATATTGTCCATCTACTATCTTTAAATGAAATTAAATGTGCAAGGCTACACAGGCCAAGTATCACAGTATCACCATTTGTCTTTTTATTTTACTATATGAAGTAATACTGAATAAGCACATACGAAAAAGTGCACTCGAAGCGAGCTGGAAAACTTGTGTATGTGAATCCTTCTTTTCTTCACTTTACATTCCAAAATCATCCACTTTTAAAACTTTGAAGTGTACCTGCAGTCTACAAATACAAGAATATATAGCTGGAAAATTATTTTTCATAGGTTTTCATAGGTTATTTTCATAGGTTACTCCATTGCAGAGATATAAAATGTTGAACTTCATTTACTAAATTTCAAATAGTCGATTGGACAATAATTTGTAATGTCCTCCTTGTACGACTCAGATTTACCTGGTTTTGTTTCCTTTTGAAATTAAAATGTCTAAATGACCTTGAAAACACCCTATTTTCTTGCATAGCTCCTTGTACGGAGAAGGAATGCATACCCAAGTCACCCTACAACGAAAAGATAGTGATCACATTCTGGTACAAGATGCTGTGGCCTTCGACAAAACAAAGAAAACCAAAGACGGTAACCTGAGTAGTACAAGAATGACAACAAATTATTGCCCAATCTACCATTTAGGCCTACAATTGAGTAAAATAGCTTCAACATTTTAGGCTATATCTCTGTCCAGGGATGTCCCGTGAAGATGGGAGATGAACCATTTGGATCCATTTTTCAAGCATTGTAACATAAATGTTTGAAATTTTAGACTTTAGGTACACTTTTTAATTCACCCTTTGGAAGTACAGGAGCTGTTACCCGTGAAATCTACGGGAACACCCACAGTGACTACTGAGTTTCTTAATGTTGTATGTATATATGTCTATAGAAATGATAATACACTTCTGTTCAATGCCATGTAGACTATCTCTCACGCAAAGCTACCGTTGCCACTAGTAGTATAAAGATTCTACATCTAATTCATGTAGTAACTAACAATAGACATATTACATTGTTCATGCTAGGGTTTTAGTAACTTCATACTGGTAGTGTTATCTGCCTTATCTTATTCACGAAAAGTACCAGAAAAATGGTATAAGCAGGATAAACGGTGTGCTCAAAGATTATTAACAACTATTTTTCAAGTGATTTTTGGATTAACATTTACGAATCGCCTCTTTTGGCGGATCAAATGGTCTCGGGGGTCGCATACGGACCACGGGCCGGAGGTTCCCCACCCCTGCTCTAAAGTTTATCTTATACCCTCAGCCTATGAAGAGAAATCACTGCAATCAATCTATTGTAAAATTGGTTTAGTTCATTCGCATAGTGACAGAGTTATCAGGGTGGATAACTCTCCAAACTTATTTCATATTGTTCTCGGAAAAGAACTTCTCAATCTTAGGCTTGTATAAAGTTTTCTTCCTTTCAATACATTGCTGAAGTTTTCTTTGGATCGATTTCAATTCACTTCTATCGCCTGGACCAAAGATACCCTTTTTTTTATTTATAATTGACTAATTTATAATTGACGTTATCCAAAGCTTGCTGTTTGTGTAGATTTTTATCTGCTTTCTGGGAATTGAAGACTCCATACAAAAGATCATATATCTGCTGACCGTCTCAGTTAGTTCATCGATGTCATGAGAGGTTTAAAATGAACATGTTCCAGTCTGTGCATTCCAGTCAGGCTTGAAGGCTGTCTACTACTCCGTCAGGACTCCATTATTGAACTGTGGTAGTCTTTGGTCTCTGCCTTTGGACTAGCAGTCAATACCTTGGATAAAGGATTACCATCGGATTGTCTCAGGGCCGTAATGATCGACGATCGACGCTTGCACACTTCCTTTACGTTTGAGAAACAGAGGTCCAGAGTCGCATTTCCACTGGCGGGGGCCGATCTTCATGTTGGAAACACTGAACACTGCTCTTGAAAAGTAAAGGAAAGTATTGCGTTGGTTTTACAGAAAATTTCATATTTTAAAAGCAACATTTATAGATCCAGAATGATGGATAATTTAAAATAAGGCAGCAGGTTAGCTTTCTTTTCGAAGAAAAAAAATAGGTTTTCACAAAAAGAAATTCAGTGGCTTGTTGCTCCAGAACCAGTTTTTGTCCCAAACGTCCAAATTGCAAATGATGCTACATCAGTTACTCTCGTAGTGCAAAATATTTTGAGGAGATGAAGCTATATATTGCTGGTGTTTTATTGGTCAGACTGAACGGTTTAATAATGATTATAGATTATAGCTATTTTCTTTATATGGCATGTTGGTGCATTTAGACGCAATGTTTCCTTTTAAGGGAAAACAAACCAGTGAGCCACAACTGGAAAAAAGGCCGTGGTCGTCTCGACTCGAACCAATCTAACCTAACCTAACCTTTTAAGAGTACATTCAGTGACTGAAATCACCGTCCATGAAGATGAAAGCATACGGGTGGGCAAACCTTATGTCATGTATAGTCTTGCATAACTTGTCAGCTGCAGATTTTGCAAAGTTACAATTAGGTACATATATCATAAGGTGAATAACATGAGAAAATTCACGTGAGAAGAAGAAGTGGCTCAGACTAACAGTTAGAATCTCAATGTGGGGTGAACATGAGTGACTTTTCAAAATGGCGTTGTTTGGGTGATACCAACGTTCATTCACATACAAACAAACCCTACTCACTTTTGTTTCTCTTCTAAGTCACAATTGCTGTCTCCCCTCGGTAATTTAAATTTTCCAATAGCTAGACCTTTATCAGGCATAATCTGTGTGATCATCAGGCATTATCTCTGTTAGCCAGGTCTCCGTACATACATACATTTATACATACATACATACATACATACATACATACATACATACATACATACATACATACATACATACATACATACTAACATACATACATGCATGCATGCATGCATACATACATACATACATACATACATAGATACATACATACATACATACATACATACATACTGAAATATTTATAGAAGTGAGGACAGCAATTTTTGCCATTTTTTTGTCTCTACTATCTCTGCTAATGAGGACATGTCCTCACATTCACTATACACACCCATACACATATGTACGAAAAATGTATGTGTGTGAGGACAATACATGCATAACTATTAAAGGTGTAGAAATGCATCTTTTAAAGTTTACCAAACAGGTTGATCTGACAAATTGATCCTCACTTCAATGTCATATTTTTTTTCTTGTGGGTTGATCTGTTTTAGGGAGTCCTAATATGACCTCCAAGCCAATAAAGAACAGAAAGATCCCAATTATGTGGAACAGAAATGGTCAGAGACATTGATTGGTCATGTCTTAATGGCCTTAAAAGTATAAAGTTTGTATAACTTCTTTACGGTAAAAGTGGGTGACTCATTTATGTCTATAAAGTGCGACCAGGGTTGCCACGTATGTAAGTTTCTGTTGAGATTTTGCAAACTTATTGCAGCGATCTTGTACAAAGATATATATATATTATTACTAATATATATATATATATATATATAGATATATATATATATATATATATATATATATATATATATAGGCACTTGGGTTGATTGCCTTCCAATGAGTTGTATATGTTACCTCTATAGTTACGTCGAGTTAGTTCATCATCACTAGACTGAAAAAGTTCACATTTATGGCAAAACTAGCTGTGGAAAACTGTGAGTCTCGGAATTCATATCAGCGACTTGACTACACAGATTATTACACGGGCAGTAATACAATCTCTAGCACCATTCTAATTTTCATTTGATTTCAAGCTCCCTGGCATATCAACTGTTCTGAAGAAAAATGACCGGACAAGGAATTGAGAAAAAAGAAACAGTAAAACGTCGAAGTGACGTCTGCAAGTCTACAAGTGGTCAATTTAAGTGAAAAGTTTTTATCTTAAAGGTGTTCGTGGAATGATTTCATTTATTTCTTTCTTTATTCAATAACTGGAACTCCATTGATCAGATCATTTCTTGAGATACGCCGCCTCAAAGTAACCACCATGCAGTCTCTGTTAGCTGTTTATGTTTTCACGTATGCTACACTGTGTTTATTACTGGGACGAGTGTCTTATTCAGAGCCTTTCGTTTCGTTGATGTTCTACGGTTCTCTTATTCCTAAAATAAATGTAAAGGAATACGTTCTTCTTGGACATTCTGATGTCACTGTTGGTTGTTCAACAGAAGACCTGCCAGCCACGGAAACCAATGGTTCAATATACCTGTACCAAAACGACAAGGCTGTAGAAGAAGTTGTAATCGCCAATGGCAAGTTGCAACTCTTTTGGAATGGTCCAACTTTTTCATTTAATTCTTATTTCTTTTGTGAAGTCTATTTAACGACAGACACTTTTGCCTCGAATATAAGGGGATCTGAGGTAAGATTACAACAGTACTCAGAACACACTGACAGTCGTATGTGCTTCCCAACTGCAAACGTCTTTCTGTTGAACGAAGTAGTCCTACTCGTTTGCCTCTCTGATAGAAAAAGTGCAAGATGGTTATCGGATGGACACAATTTACTTGGAGCAGACGATACCAGAGAAATTTCGCCGGCAGTGTACTCACTAACCAATTACATTATCCTTAACTCAGAACTGATAAATGCAGATTGCCAAATGAGTGGACTTCGGAATGAAACACTGTGTTCAGTGGAATTGGAACCTTTTCAGGTCGGTCTTCGAGTTGAATTTATACCAGACACCTTTAATGGTAGCACTGGCTTTGAGCAAAGATACTTATGTGTATCAAATTTTCCCACAGACAGAATATCGTGGCGAATAGATTCTACTAATGGTAGTATTCTGGATTTTGATCACAGGCAAGAATCAAAAATAAACTTTTCGATTACTCACTCCTTCTATAGTTCACAACTGATTATTTCGAAAAGATTTTATTTAGAAAAAGTGTTATCTGTAACTTGTAAAACGAGCAGGTCGGGTTATGTTGTCACGGCAACGGCTTATAACGATAAAAAAGTGTCTGGTGAAGATGAGAGCTATGATAATAACATTTGCACACAAAATCCGATTGATTCTATTAATATTATAACCATTATTGTCATTGTACTTGGAACTTTCAGTTTAATATGCATAACAGTTATTACAGTCCTTGCTGGCCTCCTCAGAAGGCAATGCAACCAATCTCATGGCGGAAGTGATGTTTCGGTAGGTTATGTTACTACAGTGATCAATGAAGATCCACCGGCTGAAGCTGTTCCGTACTATGCCACGAGTTTAGAGAATGTTACTAACGAATCAACTAAGCAAAGTGGGTACACAAACGTGAAGGATTTACGGACTAAAGATGGTCTATACTATTCTACAAGCTTAGAGGATCGTGTTGTTTCTTAAGAACCTATTAAGCAAAGGCGGTACACGAATGTTAAGGATACTGGCGTAAATGACACACAGTATATATGAACAGTGCTAGTAGCCAACAGTTCTGCGTATGGTTGACAACCCAGATAATATACTCTCGATCTTTTATGGTTAAGGCCTATATAATTTGTATTGTACAGAAGGAACATGAAGAGAGTGAATTCGTAGGATCAGGGTAAAGAGTAGTTTTGATAGGAGCAGAAACATAAATTTGATGATTTGTGCCTTATATCGTGCTAATGTTTACGACAAAAATGCTAATTATATTCTTATTAAAGAGCTGCGCCTTCTTTTCAACCGGTTTAACATTCCCCTGTCCTTTACGTCTTAACGTTATGCACATTCAAGATTTAGGCACGTTTGTTCATCGAAGGGAAGAAAACCAAATCACTCCACCCATTTTGCGGAAACAACAGCGGACTCTTGTCATTATCTATGAGCTGTCTCAAGTTTAACTTACCCTCTCTTTTCATAGCTCGGGAATATTATTTCCACCGCTTTAGATTTATGGTGCGCATTTTGTTTCATCCTCTTTTGAACAAGAAAATACAGTAGATTTGCGACTGTAGAAAAAAAACTTCCGCATATGCATTTAGCAAAAAGCAATGATTACATTGTGAAATATTACTCTAAGTATGTGAAGGAAAAATGACCTTTCGTCGCATCTTCTAGGAATTCCTTCATGCCCACAGCTATCAGCAGTATTTGTGCAAAGGAGGACTTTCTTTGTTCTGTGTTAATAAGGGTTGCCGATTTCACCTTTTCTAACCTGCCTCTCAGAAGCAACTTGTCCATGAGGCTGCATGGATATCTCTTCACAGTCTTCTGTCTTTAAGCTCCTTGTTGGGAATGTTCCCGTTTTGTTAATGTGCTACGCGTTTTATATGAACCATGTTAACTTTATCTATTCAATTGGGTATTTCCCTCTGAGTTACTTAATTCAAGTCGCACATCCCCTGGAAACTTTGAATTTGTTTGCATGGAAGACGGCAGGGTAAGGCAGTTACAGCTGAGGTGACATCTCTCATGACAATGATATTTTGAATGAAAAATGTCCTTTTAAAGGATTTTGGTCGTTCCTGCATTGCCCTTTACAAAGTCTGGATGGTATTAAGAATGGAAGTACTACCTTGGAGGTAGTACTTCCACGTTTTAAGCACTTTACTAGCTACTATGCAAAGCCATATCCTGTATAAAAACTTGTAAGTGTTCCTCCTTCTCACACTTTCCTGCTGTATACTCCAACGAACAGACCTACTAATAACTTACTACCCATGTAGGATGAAAAATAAATGTTTAGGAAACAACTTCCGAATTGAGTAAGCCCCTCATTTTTTAGTTTACCAGAAACAGCCTTATCAATATCTTAACAGACTTTCTTCCTATGCCCCAAGATTGCAAACAACAGGCTGCCTATGTTTATTTGAAATGTAAAAGACAACATTAAATCGTCTTGCATACTGACCAACATCTGATAGATGTTTGTCAGAGCTATGTGTCTGATTGTTAAAGATATTAACATCAGTTAGTCTTCTGTGAGACTGAATTCACAAAACTTTAAAAGTTCCTTGTTCATAAGATACCAGCACAGTCTAAATATGACACCTGTTATCTTACAGAGCACTGTATTCTCAATGAAAAGCGTGTGTAATTTAAGTAACTACTTTTCTTTTACCTCTTTTTAGTTTCTTTCTTGTTTTATGTTGGCATGACACTAGCGGCACATCCAGGATTTGGGACTGGGGGACTGAGAATTGTGGGAAGACTTTCTAAGCGGGACGCCACCATCAGTTGGCCAGGCGTACCAGAAAACGTTTAGTTAAAAATATCCCCTAAATCGTCGGAAATCACCCTTCCCAGGCTCCGCAAGTAAGTACCTGGAAATGGTATCGTCAGTATTTTTTGGATGGTAAACGTACCCTCCTCCTTAACATTACTGGCAGACATTTTCTGATTGTTAGTTTGTTACGTTCTAGAATGGAACAATTCGCCCCAGGCCCCCTTACCTCTGTTGAAAACTATAGCTTAAATACATTTTCATCTAATGAAAAACACTGACGACCGGGGAGGGGGGCTCAAGCCCCTTGTGCCTCCACTTCGGTGCACCATTGCATGACACCCTCTATAAAACATGCTTGATATCATTTATATTGCAGTGATGATCGAAGATTGCGTCCAGTGTGCCTTATTTAATTTTTACTGTATCTTTAAAGTCATTCTCACAGGCAGGCGAGTACTTAGCTACCGAGGGGGGGGGGGCAGATGTTTGCTAGGCCCCCGAAAATTGTATGTGTCCTAATGAAATTTGTGAGAATTAAGGACCGCGAACAATGCCGCGATCAATGCCCCATATGGTACCTAAGCCCCCTAAAAATTTCATCCCAGCTACGCTCCTGAGTTCCTTCATTAAAAGTATGCTTCGATGCAATATTTCAATTAATGGATGGTCATGTTGGTATTTTATTTTGTTGTATTTTATTTTGTTGTCTTTCTGAAGGAAAGAGTAGCTTGTACAGTGTAACAAGACGTGGAATGGAAGGAAATTCCATTTAGCACAAATTCCCAAACCATGGACAAAAGAGAATGTTCCCACAAAGTAACGACTGTTCAAAGATGTCTTGCAATTGACGGTTTTAGACTGTAATTTTATTAATGTCTTTTTCCTTGGTCTCTTGGTTATCTGCAACTAATGACATGTAAAGTGTACTTTTGAGAAGAACACAGACATTGATATGCTACTCCATTGTCTTTACTCGAAATATTATCCATCTATTACATTACGGTATGTTGAAAAGGGTTTTCCACTTATTCTTCGCATGAAAATTGTTTCAGGCAATTCGATAGCGTATGGCTGTTTTATTATAAGTATTAAGCCAGCCGTACACTACACGACTTTGCACAGCGCAACTCAACTCGATCGTCGGATCTCCAACAGTCGTATAGTGTGCATGAGTTTTTGACTGCGACTGGAAGTTTTAGGACCAGTTTTAAGTCGCGCCGACTTCAGTCGGGAAGAACGAACATGTTGGTTCTTCCCGACTGAAGTCGGCGCGACTTAAAACTGATCTTAAAACTGCCAATCGCAGTCTTAAACTCTTGCACACTATACTGCTATACGACTGTTGGCGACCCGACCGTCGAGTTGGGTTGCGGTGTGCTAAGTCGTGTAGTGTACGGCTAGCTTTAGAGCATGTCAGGTGATAGGAGTGGCACCCTAACTTCTAAAATTAATTCGTCGGAACTACTCAAGTTTTTTTTTGGCTGTGCTTATACACAGTTCGTAAAGTTTCGTTACAAGAAGACATTGCATCAAACCTGTATCTTACCTTGTGGAAATGTTATTACTCGGTAGCGCCGATTTTAAACCTAGGACGGAGGGGCACATAATCCAGGGGCCCCACAAGGCTGGATATCATTTTCTTACAGGACTATCGTTACAGACTGTTACGCCTAAATTCAGAGGGGCTATCATAATTTTGGCTTTCTTTATTGGGAGAAGTGGTATATGTATTACTAGGCCTACTCGAAGCGGTATATGTTTAGGTGTGTTAATTACTGTATTTTTTTTCTGGTAAGTCCAATGAGTCGTCAAGGGTCTCCCACATAGGTACATGCCCAGTGTCACCACATTTGTGAATCCCTTCCTTGTATGACTGATGTAAAGTCTTAAATTAGATGCAATACAAACTATACTAAAACCACAAGTTTGGCAAAATTCTTCACACATTGTATTTCATATAAACTATAGTGAAGTCATATTGGAACCTTAAATCAAGGTGGACAAATATGGGCGGAAATAAAGTATTTGTAATTTTGAAGCCCCAAGTGACCTCTCGAAAGTTTGTTATGAATTGCGCGTCCAAAAAATATTTCTTGAGACCAACGGTATTATTCTAGGTTAATATTAAGCCAGGAGAAGCAAAAATGTGGACCAACCTGAATGCTTTTATCGGGGTAGCTATTGAATATCCTTCAACATACTCCAAGAAGTCAAAATTGATAACATGGAATATTGACCTCTGAAACCTATATCTCCACATCAATTTTAATCTCAGCTTTAATAGTACGTAGATTCGAAACGGAAACCATTTTCACTAACGTAACTGAAGGGGGCAGGGGGCGGACGCCCCCACTTGGCTTCTTGGGATGGTCTTTCGGTACATTTGCTAATCTTGTCGGTACATCCGCCCGGTGTGAACGGCTAGTCTCCCCGACAGTTTACCCGTCTTTGCTCTCAAGCGGACAATTTCTCTAACAAGAACCCGAAATTTTCGGCGCGCTACGTGCGCTGTAGGGTCACTCCAGTTTCTTCAATAGTTCCTTTCCACATGGCTAGATAGCATAAATCCTGTCACCCTTAACAAGTAACATATAGGCAGAGCACACAGGTTATGTAGAGATCGTAAATTTCATCCCATATCGCAAAGCTATTTGCTGTTCTCTTGTGTGTGTCATGCGGTAGGGTTAGTTGGTGAGAGACTAACCGAGCGGAGTTTGGCTATTCCATCGGGCAGTCCAGGTGCTTTGTACACAATGTATGTTATCCCCGATACGGTCTACAACCCCTACAGTTTTTATTTTTTTCTTTATTGTTCTTAATAATTACATATGTTTTTAGTGTAAGCCTACTAAAAATTTTCTCGCGCTTTGTAATTTTACGATTCAGACTCAAAGAACACTATCAGTGCGCAAGTCGGCTTTTGAATGAATAAGTGATATTGTTCAAATATGCTCTGCAATGGCAAGGACTAGTCAAGCATCTTTATATCTACTTCTCACCACCCCCTCGGTAAAGGAGCTGACGGAACTTGGAGTCGCTGGCATGGCCCGGCCCCCTGTCGGGAAAATTCTGTCGCCACATATGGTCAATTTATTTATTTTGGCTTTCCAAAAAGGGTAATTTCTGAGATAAAACCCCAAATGTTCGGCATGTATTATCCACTGGTCCTCAGTTCCGTTACTTATAGCTAAATATAGTAGGCTACAAACCCTTTTCATCTTTTCAAGTAACTTCATAAGTAGAATACATGGAATGATGTAAATGTCCGAAATTTCATCTCATTTCGCTAGACTATAGTTAATGTTCTCTTGTCTGCTTGCATCTGTCTTGCGGTACGGCTAGTGACTCGAGGAGGGAAGTAAAATGTAAGTTGTGCCCAATAGGGCCCAACTGCCAGGACAATTGACCTATGCAGGCTTTAAATAAGCACAGATTCTTTTTAGTGTGTAGGCTCACCAAAACTAATTTCGCGTGCTTCGCGCGCGTTTTCACAGCTTAGAGTGCGACAAAAACATTAAATTGGAGCGGAACTATCCTGGCGCCACCCCTGGGTGGATGAGGGGGGTCACGGGTGCGGGTGTGACTTGCTAAGTGATAAACCTTTGACACTAAGTGTCGGTACATTGACTATATGCTGTCGGTACATTTACCTTATTTTCATCTCAGCCCTCCCCCCCCACTTCAAGCACCCCAGTTACGCTACTGACCACTTTAGATGCAATCTGGAAAATCAAGCTGATTTATGACACCCTTAACAGGTAAATTCAATTACAATAACCTATCCACAAACTTTTGGGATTCCTTCAAAATGACATGGTTTTTAAACGGGGAATGTTTCCCTCGGACGTATGAGGGCAATCTTCAGAAATTTCCATAATAAGAAATTATGAAAAAAAAAGAAAAGAACAATGTTCAGGTTAGGGCCAGGGTTAGGGTAAGGGTAGAATACCGTAGTTACCCCCATTGGTTCCTCGAAAGAAATTCCACCTACCGGACTAACTGGAACTATCTTCTCAAAGAAAACAGATTTTCAGTTTAAGCCAAAATATGCTAACGGGAGCCAATTTGGGTGTAGTAGTAATCCAAAAGTTCTCTCAGTTAAAGTTGGTCTGATTAAATTTGATGAATGTGTGTCTTTGAAGTGCGCAATGTAAATAAAGTGAGTGAACGATAAAACAAATTAAGCTTAAAACAAGTTGTCACGTACCAAAACTGCTAGAATTTACACGTGACAACTTGCTTTTAGCCTGATATTCTTATCGTTAAACTTATGTACCTTTGACACTCTTCACGAACTGTTCCTACTACTGAAATCCCTCGATTCCTCCGTATCATACATCACTATCCCTTTATAACATCGTGTTTAAGTCTATAGATCTAGAGGTGGGGATCTGTTAAAATTATCGGGGGGTCACCTCCTTGAGTGAACACTTTGTGCCTCCGGTCAGGTGAACAGGGGACCTCCATAGGTCCCCTGTTGGGGTCCAGTGGCCAAGCCTCTGAAAGCCAAGCAATTTGGTGCATTCTAGAGGACACATATCACATATTTCTGATCTAAAGTTCTCCCCAGCTGCCATTAAATAGGCTACTACCATCACAATTATTCATATCGAAAATGTCTGTAACAACAGTTTATTTTTTTCTGCATATCTCTAAATATTGGGGGGGGGGACATTTGATATTATGATATCCAACACTTAAAATATTGAGGGGTACACGTCTCCTCTGCCCCCCCCCCGTGGTAGCCGCCTATGTCTGTATCTATACCAATGTTCCCCCCCAAAAACTCTGGCTCCATCAAAATAAACAAGATGGCTTTGGGGCCTCCATCTTTTTTAAGTTTTTCTCTAACAGATCATATGTTTTGCAAATACTTGGGCTGGTATAAGGGGAAATAATGTCTTTAGTTTTTAAGAGCTTCTGTAGAAAAAATGCTTCTCATAGTGGGTATCCCAGCAAAATGTCTCAGGAATGCCGTATTACTTATTGAGCAATACCCCACCGTACGTCTAATTTATATTATTTTTACATCTCCTTTTGCATTGAAGTTCTTCCTGAAATCAGAGTGTATTATTTCGACGATGTATGAAGCTTGAGATGAAGTTATTATAATCGACAGTTCAGGAGCCAAATGTTGGCCGGATCAAAGTTACATGGATTTTAGAGTTCCAGAGACCCAGCGTTCAAAAATGCAAACTTCAGATAACAAGAAAAGTATAACTTAATGCATGATCCAGGCTAAAGTGCCCATACAAAACTTTACTGAAAAAACTTTCAGTAAATGATATGGATGCTTTTCATACTTGACATGTGGATGCGCTGTAGTCAGAAGATGACCCTGTTGGT
The DNA here is from genome assembly GCA_029531755.1 of Holothuria leucospilota. Classification (NCBI taxonomy): domain Eukaryota; kingdom Metazoa; phylum Echinodermata; class Holothuroidea; order Aspidochirotida; family Holothuriidae; genus Holothuria; species Holothuria leucospilota. The sequence continues at coordinate 17,859,561 of CM055981.1, read as the reverse complement.
TTTGGTAGAGGTCAAAGGTTATCTGCAGGTCACTGGAGGTGAAAATACGAAATTCTTAAAAACTGCTTGTAAACACGATATCTTAAGAAAGCATTGATGGACACTATTCATACTTGGTATATAATTTGTCATATTGAGAGGAAGGTTGTTTTCAGTGAAGTTCAAAGGTCATTAGAGGTCAAAAACCGAAAACCTTGAAAAGCACAATATTTCAAGCATGGGCGTCAATCCTGGGGGGGGGGGGGGACAGGGGGACACGTCCCCCCCACATTTTGGAAAAACGCCCATTGACTTAAGATTTTTACACAGTAAATTTTTGACAGAAGTGGCCATGTCCCCCCCACATTCGAGTGAAGATTGACGCCCATGATTTCAAGACAGGGATGATGGATACTTTTCGTTCTTGGTGTATAGATGTGCTACTTTAAGAGAGAGGGAACCCTATGGATTTGTTAGAGGTCGAAGGTCATCTGATGTCATCAAAGGTGAAACTACGAAAACTTCGTAAACTAAATAGACAGTGGACGGTACCTCCAAATTGATTCCGTCGTTTCGTGATCAACGAAAAGTTAGGGCTGAACTTTTGTACCATTCCAAAGATAAAGTTATAGAGAACAACATTTATTTGTTCACAAGCATAACTGTTACAGTAATAATACGAATTATATTACGTTCTTATGAACACGTTTAAAATATGCTGTGACTAAAGCACTGATCATTAAAAATACCATACGTTTAACAAGCTCTTTGCTGGCGTAGTGGATTAGAGCTCGGTTTCTCACACAGACAGCCCGGGTTTGAATCCCTTCTAAGACACGTTCTATTTTCGTTTTTTGTTATTCAATTTTGGTGGGGTTCAAAGGTCATGTGAGGTCAGCAGAAGTCAAATTGTGAAATCATCGTAAAAATAATATATTCAAGAAGTATGAATTTCGAAAGACTGAATTTCGCGATTTATACAACGAGGCATATTACGCAAAGGGAATTTTCAAGAGTGAAAATATCTACTAAGCGGTCTGCTTGCATGATTAAAGCTGAACAAATTTAAGTTCAAGTTAGGCTCCGAAAAGGCTTATGCTAAACTACCGTGACGAACTGAAGAATGACTGAACCCCATACAACATGCAAGGGAATGGCGAACGGAATTCTTTTATTGCCTGCAAGAGCCCCACCGGCGCAAAAGGTGGAGCAAAATAATTGCCTTTTCAAGCAAACAAACGTTAACAAAATTTCAGCAAAAGTGCTCAGCCCCCCTCCCTCTTCTCCGTAGTGAGAGTAGTCCCGAACCCCTATAACTAGCATTTCATGTCAAAAAGTCCGATAATGCTCAGTTCATTATTGAAAGGGAAAGACACTGCATGAACTGTTTTGCAAATTCTAGCCTAGGTTCGGTTCGAAAGTACAATCGACTGCCAATAAAAGGGACTGATGAGGATAGCATGTACTTGCAGCACAAAGCTGCCAAAAATCAGGCGAGTATGCTAGAGAGTGAAAATAAGATTTTTAAACTCAACGGAGAGCCACCAGTTGACACGTAGCGAAAATGTTTGTCAAAAATGCCTCAGCCCAGAATTACGACGGATAAACACTCTCTAACATTGGCATACACACCTGAAGGAAGTGCAAATCATTCCTCAACGTTAATTACTTGAGTCCCTTGGAAGTGAACTACAAAAAAAGGCATTTGTAAATCAAATCAATTTTTGACTTATTTCCCTAAATTTGGCAAGGTTAGTGTCGTCAATTGTCTCCGTCACGAGAACTTTCCAAGCTAGCTGTCCTATAGAAGATAGAGCCCTTTTGCTAATGCCTTATTTAAACAACTTACTGAAGTACCACATTCAGCATTGCCACCCGTAGTTAAACTTGTAATGACACCCACAGATTTATTTTTCTAACTTCTTCGGAAGTTCGTAATTTTGACCAGGGAATTATTCCATATACCCCTAACCTCTCTCCATTCCCCGTACACATGTTAAAAAATTATGACTATGCCATTGCGCCTTTGTTTGCATTGCAAAATTTGTCATATTGCAGATAGTCCCCGCTATTAATCCTGACTATGCCAGTGGTTAACCTATGGCTTTATCAATATTCTGGAGCCGAAACCATTGGTCACGTTCAGTTATAACGCTAATGACTTTTGGTAATTTGTTTGATATTTTCTTATGACTTAGTTACACCAACACCCCCGGAAAAATCTGGATAAAGGCTAGTGACACCAATGCACTGACAACCTTTGATTTGCATAGCCAAATTTTTCTTATGACAGTTCAGCCTTGCCCGGATCCAGGGTGCGTACGCCCCCCCCCCCCATTCTTTGCAGAGCAATTTATTTTTTTGTAGTGGAACATAAAAATTGACTTCAAATGATGCTAAATGTTACACCAGATTATATCTGAGGGTACTTAAATATTCAAAAATTTCTCAAAGGGGAGGGGGAACACCCACCTCCCCTTGAAATTGTGTTGGTTGCTGCTAACGAAATCAACACTCACAAGTGGTTACGCACGATATCATCTTTTGCTGAACTTGTTTTACTAAACATATAGCAATTATAGAGAACATTACAACGGCACATTTACGGTCCCTAACCAGTCTCAGAAATAGACTGATGACTCATGAGTTATAATACTTTGGCGTAAAAACTAAATGCAAGGTTGCAATTATTGTATAACCTTGTTGACGTCTAACAGTGGAATACTGCAACACGCGAATGTAAGCAAACGTATGTGAGACATCCAAGTATCTAACTCATAAAGGTTGTGAGTGTAAGGTAGTAATCAGTTGTGACGTCAGAAGGGTGAAAGGGGAAAAGTGTCTAAGTGTTAAGTAATCTCAGTCCTTCTGAACCTCTTACAACGGGCCCAGGACAAATGTTCCGATTAATCCCCCAACCGCCCCCACCCGCCCCCAACATCCCACAGAGATGACAAACACACTAAGGAGTGTAACCATGAGCCTGATAAGAAGAGAAAATTGTTGTTATATGAGAAACACACAGGCGATTTTCAAATTACACTCCTATAAATTGGAGTGAAGATATGGCACGGAGTGTAACGGCCTATACTCTACTACTCTACGTTTTAAATGATTATTGTATTTGGTATATTGTAGTAGCTGCTACCAGGGGCGGCGCCAGAGTATTTTAACAAGGGGAAAACATGAGGTGAGTGATCGCCGTCCTGAAGGAGGGGATCATCCCCTCCCTTTTAAGAAACTTGTTAATTTAAGCTTGCTTAGATGCAAAATGGTGCTATCTTTGGGATATTTTTGGAGCTAATCATACATCGCTGGAAAATGTCCATAATTTAGCGAATTCTAACTTTTGTTTAGGTGAAAGAGGAGAATATAATATCTAAGAGAAAGGGTATGTTGTCAAAAAGCCTCCTGAAGCCCACTTTTGGCTTCTTTACTGTTTTCTGTTCGGGGAAAGTTTAACGCAAAAATACGCGCGTGGAGTCCACAGAAGCAGGAAGAGTCTTGGACCATTACGAAAATTTTCCTTTGCTTCATTTGTGCATTATAAAAGGGTATCTAAAGGCTGGCAGATACCGGAATAGGGTCTCCTGGAAGCTCTGGATTAATTACATACATCAGATACAAGCCTCCTCTTCTCGTCTTCTTCTTTCTCTTTCGATTCCTCCTTTTCCGTTTTCCCCTTTTCTTCTTTTTCCCTCTTCTTTTCCTTCTCTTTTCCCCTTTTCTGGCAAATGATAGGGGGCTGTCGCCCTCCCTGCCCCTGTGGTTCCCCCCTGACTGCTACATTTAATTGATGTTTAGTCGATTGTTGTATCGCACGGCTCCTCTCCAGAGTTCCTGTCTGTCTTTGATAAAGTAGTTCTTTCTTTGCTCCTGCACCTTGATTTTATATTGATGAAGATTTATTATCTAATCGCTCGGTGAGGAGGATGCGATATTGTAGTCTCCTTGCCAGGTGAGCTATATATGGCAATGTCAGCTGAAATAGCAACAGTTGCCATGGTAACAGTTAATGTACTCAAGTTACTAGTCTTAAGGTCTTATTCAAGGTGGGGTACCCCAGGATGAGCGGGGTCCATGACTAAAGCCCGGGTCACACCGTCACGACTACCTGAGACTCTCCATCGTAGACAATTTGCATAAATCGTAGACATTCTTGGGCACCGACTGCATCCAACTACGATTGAACATGTTCTGACACCAACAAGTGCAGAAAACTGATTTGTGTACCGGTCGGATGCTGGGATGAGTCTTCTACACGTCAGTGCGAAATCCACGTCGTGCGTGCAGTGTGCTTCATTGTTTACCCGCCAAAATGACGTCGCGTGACGTCAATGCATAATTGAGCACTCACCGACATGTCCTTGGGGGGACACGGGGCAGCTCGCCGCTCGCACGGCTCGCACGTCTTTCCTAGCTCACGCGCGGCTCGAAACTGCGAGTAGCTACCCGAAAATTCGGCCACTGCAACGAGAAGTCACGCGCGGCTGCACGTGCTTGCACGGCCTAAGAGTATTTATTGACTAGATTCCAAGGTCAAAATGGCGGAACGTCCGACCATGAAGGTCACAGAAGGTACGAATTTGCAGTGTCTCGACCAACCAGTCGTTTCTTCCTTGCGTGTACTTTCCGTCTAAAGCCGCGGTCACACTACAACGAATTCGGATCGGATTCCGATCCGATTTTTGTGAGTTTTTATTAAAATCTTCTCCATTTTGGGTCGGACAGAACCCAAAATTTGCCAGCCTGTGTAATTAAATGATTTTTATCGCAGGACTACGAAAATTAAGTTTATACGAATTATTTCGTGACGTCACATCGACAGACAGCTTTTATCGGACTACGCGTGTCCGATAAAAGCTGTCTGTCGGTGTGACGTCACGAAAAAATCAGTTAACATTTTTTTTTCATAGACCTCTGATGCAAATCATATATTTACACTGGTTGGCAAATTTTGAACTCTTTTTGACCAGAGATGGAGAAGATTTTAATAAAAACTCACAAAAATCGGATCGGAATCCGATCCGAATTCGTTGTAGTGTGACCGCGGCTTAACACTTTGCTATTTATAGGGCTTGCCTGCGTATGTGGTGCACGCCGTATCGCGTCTCATAATCATACAGAAATAAAGGGCATTTTTTAAATACAGGACAAGTACTTTTAATAGTGCGCGCTCAAACGTTATCAGGTTATCTGCAGCGGGTCGGCACACTGTACATAGCCGGTTATGTGCAGCGCATCGACGCGCTTTACATAGCCGGTTATGTGTGGCGTGTCGACGCGCTGTACATAGCCGGGTAACGTGTGTGCATGCACGCGTGCGCGTCCTTAAAACAAAAATACGCGTGTCTATGAAAGCCGAAGTACGCGCTCACGAGCGCCTTCTGTTTTGCTGGTTATAGCCTACATACAAGTTATAGGAAAAGTTGCGTTCGCGTTCAAATATACTGTGCGTATATTTTGATCTTACAAGCTTGTCAGCTCAGTCACAGTCAGTGTGAAATTCTGTACGTTTGGCGTTTTTGATCTTTGGCCTAGGATTTGTAGTTAAGGAGACACGCAAAGGTAAGTGTCTATTATCTGTCTATTCCAGGGTATATTATCTATGTAAGACGACTCAAGCTTTCATTCATAAACACCTTTATTGATTTCCTGCATTCTGATTGGCTGAAAACCATTCGAGACCAGTCTCGAATCGCATTCGAGACTGGCCTTTGCCAGTTTAGGAGAATTACTTTTTCAAGGTGAATTGAATATTACTGTTACTACTGCATTGTGCACTATGCTTTGTCCATGATGTGTTACCATAGCAACATAAACCATAGCATCTGAGTAAGAAAACCAGTTACTGTAAGCTACTGTAGTATTACACTGTTATGCCTAGCACCCCTGTAGCTATAACCATTCCAAAGCATAATGCTCATTTCATCCCATGAATGAATGCTAGCAAAACTATATTCATCTTCTTGGATACTGGCAGTGGCATGGCTAAAAGAGCGTATATAACCTCACAGTATATGCCAAGGGTACATTTTGTTAACGGTCTGCCTGGTACAAATATTCCACTCCTTATTTTCCTAAGTTGGACTGCATGGTAAAGAAAAGTGAATTTGGTCTCTGTGCTGCCAATGCCAGCATGGGGCCTGCGTTATTAACTATGACATGCAAAGCCAATGGTAAACAGGTTTTACTGACAGTGTCACTGACAGGTTTTTACGTTTGAACCAATTCCGCTAACACTAAAAGGCATAACAGGCCAGCACGGTCTTCATTTCTAAGTTAGTTCTACGCCGAGCTAGGCTTCTTTTGAACTAATGTTGTAAATAATTTAAGCTAGGCCTAACGTTAGGCCTGCATAATCTATATTAAAAACTTGAAAACATTTTCAAAGTTACCAACACTATAATCCTCTTCCAAAGAGGCTAAAGACAATTAAATCCACCGTCTTACTTTGGATCTCGAACGCAAGTGCGTTAACTACTTAACAGTCAAATGTCTGCATGCATGTCGTTGAAGGCTGCACTGCACACAGTATATTGCAGTACACCGTAGCTGCACAGCACTGTGTATTGCGAAACTTTCGTGGTGTAGAACTTCACTGTAAACAATAGCCAGCTAGAAGTTAGTTTCCTTGTTATAATGCTCAGCCTCATCTCTACAACGATGTATCATAATTCAGAGATAAACGATTTTGCGTTAAATTAATCCAGTTAAATTTCGTTCGATGAATTGAGATTCCAATCAATATGTTAATGAAAATATTTGCGTGGTTGTCCACTTTCTTTTGGCTTGAAGTTGTTCGCTACTATCGTAAGAAACTAAACATAATAGCTAGACGTCATAATAGCTAGAGTCCTAAGTTAGCTGGGAGAATTAAAATTTGATCTGTAAAATTTTGTCGAAAATTCAATATTTTTGTCGATTCCCAACATTTTAATGTTGAGTGTTTATGAATGGGGATAAAAGCAGGGTGCCCGGTCTTAAATGTGATTCGAGACCTCCGATGACGTCATCACAGAGGCAGCGGACCTCGGCTATCGCCTCGGTCCGCTCAGCCTCTGTGATGACGTCATCGTCGGTCTCAAATCACATTTAAGACCGGGCACCCTCGCATTTATCCCCTAATTCGTTATCGTCGCCTAGGGTTTCGTAGTGAATATTGTTGTTAAGGTAACTTCTTGATACTTCAGTATTACATTAGCGCTGTACGCGTTAGTAATGTGTCAAACGTAGACAGAAGTTGACGTTAAGGGCAGCACAGTCTATGCGTAAGCAAGGCGGCTCAGAAGGCAACTTAGTATCTCTTACCTTCGCTTTGCGGCTATGAAAGTTGAAAATAAATCTCAGATATTGGCGGCATGCCACTAATTTGTAGCGCCAACTCTTACGTAATCGAACTAAAGGTAAAATAGCGTTCCTACAACAATAAAATTACTGTTGTAAGTTAACTCTTCGGGAATTGCGAGGAAGAATATACCTCTTCTTAAGTTACGAAAAGCACCAAAAAGTTGTCGCCATGTTTTGCCCACTAACTGCGCACAACGTAACGACTGACCGTCGGAGACTAAACCATTTTGTACCTTGCTCTTGCTTTCAAATCGGCCGAAATTTTGTACAGGGCATGTAAAGCCGCGGTCACACTACAACGAAATCGGATCGGATTCCGATCCGATTTTTGTGAGTTTTTATTAAAATCTTCTCCATCTCTGGTCAGAAAGAGCCCAAAATTTGCCAACCAGTATAAATATATGATTTGCATCAGAGGTCTATGAAAATAAAATGTTAACTGATTTTTTTCGTGACGTCACACCGACAAACAGCTTTTATCGGACACGTGTAGTCCGATAAAAGCTGTCTGTCGATGTGACGTCACGAAATAATTCGTATAAATTTAATTTTCGTAGTCCTGCGATAAAAATCATATAATTACACAGGTTGGCAAATTTGGGGTTCTTTCCGACCCGAAATGGAGAAGATTTTAACAAAAACTCACAGTAATCGGATCGGAATCCGATCCGAATTCGTTGTAGTGTGACCGCGGCTTTAGACCTTGGCCTCTAGTCAATAAATACTCTTAGTGCACGGCACCGCAGCCCGCCCTCAATCGGCCACGTCTGATCGCCGAGATCTCTGGCAGCTCCGCTGCTGGGCAATTCCAGTCTCTTCCCTACCGGGGCATTTCTCGTGTCCCGGTAAGGAAGCGAGGGTGCGTATGGGTGGTCTATATTTGTGTAAGACATTTGTCTGTTACTTGTCAAAAGTCAAAACGACTCAACAGTTATCAATGTGGGGAGTCAACACGTCCTTTTAAGTTGTGCTTGTGCTTGAGGTACCTTGGCTGTCATCATATTGAATGACATGTGTGCTAACAATGAGATATGCAACTCCGTGAATTGCCTTCGTCAATTTTAAACAATTGCGATTGTGGTTATGGGGAAGCAAGATATTCTTTCTCTCTTTAATACCCTGATCCAATGGTGTTTTATTATTCTGTTGGAACTTTTCACCCCTCAGTGTCACTACCTAACTCAGGGTTGTTTCGTTACCGGCAGGCTGAGTGGTTTCAAAAATACATCCTTAAAGGCAACAGGCAATCGCCCCAAAATTTTCTTTGAAAGTCAGCAAACTCTTGCAAATCTCCTCTTATTGCATTACAAACACCTCTGAAGATATTTTGAACATAACTGTTACAAACAATAGGTAAAGCAAGTAGAAATTCTTCTTGAATTTCACAATTCACCAACAAAAAGTATTATCACATGATCAAAATAGGCCAATCATGAACTAGAGTGACAGGGCACACAAACTCTGATTGGGGTGACTGCATACTGCCTTTAAGTTGTCCATGTCACATTATCTTGTTGTTTACGTTAAAACACTATCAAATTTACTTTAAAAACGTAGAAAGTAAGTTTGACTGTTTGAGTTGAGGTTACAGAAGGAAATACCATTGATAGACAAACAAATAAGAAAAGTTAAGTTAAAACCAATATCCAGGTTGAAAGTTCGAATTGTTGACTTGGTTAATATGAAATACGTAGCACATCATCCACGCTTCTTACTGCACTCCTTGGCATGACCAATGCTGATAGTGTTGAGTATGAAATTTATAGGTCTAGCCTAGAAATGACCACGCAGATGTCATTTCCCTACAACTACTAATCAAGTGTTACAGTTTCTATAGGTAACTACATTATTCGTCACCTTAGACATATGAGAGAGGTTATTCGCAAATTTGCATTGTATCTGCTTGCGCAAGGGAGGAAGTAAGAATACGTGCCATAAATGCCAACAGGACGCAGCAATTCCCCCAGCTATGAACTTATGAAAACAAAACAATAAGGAAAAGCTGATTATTCATTATATCTAAAATCCTCGGTTGTTTCCCCAGGAGACTTTGTTTTGTTTCTCCTTCTTTTCCAAGAAAATACCTTCATAACGTTTGAATGACAGTTGTGTAGGGTGACTTTTAAAACGCGTTGAAAAAGTGTAGCTTTCATAGACCAATACATTTTAGTAATTTCTTGTAAGTGCTAGCCAAATAGGTTAGGTTAGGTTAGACGAGGTTTAACGTCCCAGTTTCCAACCAATTGGTGCTAGCCAAGTAAACGGCATAAACAATTGAGATTCCGATTTTTCTATCAAGACAATTCTAGACTCTTCGATCTCGCGTTGTCATATTTCTGCTTTAAGTTAGAAACCAGGACGAGGATGTAATTATATTTTGTCACTCATATAGTTGATGCGGCTACGAAAATTGTTCATAAGTTGAACTGCGCTTGTCAGGGTTATTAACGCCAGAATCCTTCACATTAATGTACCGTTGATCTTTTTCAAGTGATTCGTGAGTAACGATATTTCCTTCTATACTTGCTGAGTAATACGGTTCATCCTCAGGCTGTGGTGAATATTTATTGGCAGCCGCCATGTAACTCACTGATATTTCACTTGAGCCTTTCTTGCATTGTCTTTTAAGGAGACAAGCAATGACTATTAACAGTGCTAAACATAAAATCGACATAATACCAAACGCAATTACAATAGTAGAAGATTCCACAGAGAATGGATGTGTAAGAGTAGGAGCTCCGGTTGGAATTTCACCTTTGCAGCTTTCATCTTCCTTGGATTGGGCCATGTTGAAGGATGAAGCGCCACCACTTTGTCCTGCTCGATTAGTCCAACAGGATACGGCTTTTATCCCACTGACTCCATCTGGGAAACTTAGTTCTGAAGACTGAAATCGATGAGTTATCAAAAATTTTGATCTAAGATTGCCGTCGAAACCAAGTTCTAACACGTCCCCACCTGCAGATTTCGCTTCCCATGAAATTAACTCCGTAGGCAGGTTAGTGTGACAAATAAAAGTTAAAGATTCTAACTCGGAAGCAACAGAAAAGTTTCGGGGATTTATGTCAATGGTCAATTCATCTTCCAAATTTATCTCCTGTGCGCTTACATTGCAGATATGTTCTATACGCATATCATTTCTCGGAGATTCACATTGTATCAGAGAAGAACGGTTAGTAAATTGGAGGTAATTAGTTGCTTGAATACGATACCTGGCAGATGTACGCAAAACAACTGGAGTCAAAATTTGTTTAGTGCTATCATCTAGGATCCACCTGGTGAATCTATCGGCTATGCAAACGATGGGTATTAGCTCTCCTTTTAAAAAAACGTCCCCTCTCCGTGGAAAACAAGTCCCTTTGCTGTAATTACCAGATACCATTACTTCAGATAATGTTAGTCTTGAAGTAAAATAGTCGTCTGCAAAATTAACTTCGCAAGTAAAATTCGCCGGCAAATCAGACCCTATGTTTCCTCTCCAAATAAGAGGTCTATCTTGAAGAGAACTTTCCTTTAGGACTTTTGTCCCTAAAATCAAAGTTATGTTTCCTTGTACTGTAGGTGGTATGTCCTCAACGTCACAAGCTATTGTACCGACATCTTTAAAAACAAAAATGTATTTCTTAACGTCGACCCTAAGAAATAAATGATCGTAGAATTTCAGTGAAACCACTGGTTCCGAGTGGCAAATATGAACATTTAAGAAAAATACCAGTAAAGCATGAAGGACGATTATTGGTAATATGTGTTGATTACACGAAACAGACCGCTTTGCCGCCATTTTAAGTTTGGAGTTCAAGGTTTAACTGAGTGAAATGTCTCAGACGATCCAATGATATAAAGTGACGTTTGGTCTTCAAGTGTGTGTCCAACTTTCACCTATCCCTTCTCTGTTTGGCCCTTATTTGATATGCAGAATAAAGCGACTGAATGGCGTTACTGTATATAATAGGATGATCTGTATTTCGTGGCCAGGCTTGCAAAACCAACAACTCAGTTTGATAAAATATCTTTGTTCTTATCAACTCCCTGGTTTATTGTAATACCGTACCTATCCGGATCTGCTATAACTTGACGCCCACGCACACTACACACCGATTGTCTCCTGTAACAACACTGAACCGAAAACCCACGATATAGTCTTAAATTAAATACCTGACGTTTTACTGAAACTTAGGTGAGCTCTTCAGAGCTACAGTAGGGTTGTATAGCCATCTATATTGTTTCTTTATTTACTTAATTTGTGAAAAAGGAGAAATCTTTAATTACGAAAAGGGTCCATGGGGAAGAGAAATGGAAGAAGATAACTTTCAGATGGAATGATAGGAAAACGTAAAGAGAGAAATTCTTTTTTTTTTCTGTTCAAGTCGTCAAGTTATCCTCATTCTAATGATTTAAAAGAAATCTGCTATTTTTCGAGCACGCTGAATTTTGGCAAATCTATTCTGACATTTCATGCCCGCCTCAATGCTTTGGTATTTTTTCTTTGTGTTTGTTTCACTTTTTCCTTCACACAATAATAACACGAGATTATCATTTCACAAACTTTCAAAATATCTTTACTTAAAATGTAAGCCCTGAAATACATTGTAAAGAGAAAATAAAGAAAGGCGCTTAAAATAAATAATCTAAGTTCTTGACATCTCAAATAAAAGGGTTCAGGCCCGTACGCAGGATTTTCCAAGAGGGGATTCGAATAGACCATGTCACATGACGTCATGTTTTGCTAACACGGTCATCATGATAGGGGCACATGTGGAACAAACATGCTTTGTACACTACATCACTGTTCTACACTACAGTTTTACACTACAGCGCGCAAACACGGTATTTTACTCGCGCCTGTGACTGACACTACTGCCTGACTTCGACTAATTTACCATTTGAGTACGTAAACATATATATATATATATATATATATATATATATATATACATACATATACATACATACATATAATATATATATATATATATATGCGCCTAGCGTATATTTCCCCAACATGGTGTCTTTTTGCGTTGCCATACAAAAGTAATGGCGTTGGTGAAATGGGCCTATATTAAGGAATTCTCAACTGCAGGGAAGCTTCAAGGGGTTGGTCATTGGGTGGCACAAAAATAATGTCATAAACCCACCCCAGATAGCTCCATCGGCGAAAATGTTCATAGAGTGCGTGGGAAGCAGATGAAACTCTTACTCTTCTTAGTAGCACCATGGAGCTACTACCTGGACAAGTATTAGCTCCATGGTAGCACATCCCCTCCACAGGCGAGAGAAGCAGGTCCTTTTATGGAACGTTTTTCAGTTTAGAAGTGGGTGATGATTTGAAAAAAAAGGAGTCATGAAAATATCTCAGCGAGACGCACCACCAGTTAGCGCGTAACATACCGAGATTTCTGCCACAATGCATTTCAAATTGTAAGGTGGCACATTTTATACCCTGTATGTTCCATCTCAAAATACATGTCTTATTTGAAAATCTCATGTATGAAAAGGATGTCTTGAAAGACCCTGGTAGAAAATGATCGGCAGAGTAATAATCCCTTTTGGGCATGACAGTAGGAGCGCTCTTCGTGAGACATTAAGTTTATAGGCCTTATTGGGGGGCCCTTGCTGAGTCGGGGACCCGGTAATGGGGAAGCCTTGGGGGTTGATTTTATAATGGGGACAGAAGCATGAATACAGGATCAACGAGGATTCAGAGACCAGCTTCTACTGGGAGAAAGCAAGGGGAAATAGGAATAATCGAATAAGTCTAGGATTTATAAGCAAGTTTTAGAATACTTTTCGTTTGTTACTCAATGTGTAAACTTTCAGGATCTACAGATACTGGGTGAGCGCGAAGCGCGGAGAAGGGTTGTTGTTGGACAAAATTCATTCCAAGGATATTAAACTTCAATTCTTGTAAATCATGTTACGTACGTTACGGTTCTCTTGATATTTGATTGCTCCTCTTAATTCCCGGCATCTACGGGGGTTGGAGATGTACGTTTAGTTTTCGGCAAAGTTTTCCAGAGAATTATTCCTTGTACATGACTGTCCTTACTCGTCAGATGGGGAGTACAAACTGTGACAAATGCTCACGAAGCGCGCCGAAATTTTGCCGGATAAAAAATTTACAATTTTTTTATCACAAAAGTTTCATCCAGACTCTGCACATAGACACTTTCAATTTCAAAAAGTATGTCTAGCAAGAAGGCAATGCTGAACAAATCCTCTAAATCTTGGGACTTTCATGAAATATATCTAAATTTCAAAAGTACAACGCTGTGTTGCTTCTTAACCAAGCATGAACCAAAGCAATCGGTACCGTACCAATTCTGACACTTCCTTCCGTTGAATGATAAAAGCTTAGCCATGACTTTGTATGCCAGTGAAAGTTTTGATAGTTTTCGGAAGCATTTGCCCAAATTTTGGTAGTGTGTTTTTGCCTCTTTATTGACACCCCATGATCATTGAGTACGCCACACATGTATGGCACCCGGGACTGAAAAACAACCCGTGCAAAGGGCTGACTTTAGAAAGAACATTCATAAATGGGCATCCCACATCATTCCTGGTGAGGAATACGCCGACTTCTAAACAAAAGGAGGAACCAGGAAATGAGAAGAAGCACTGAACAGGCGCTTTAAGAGCTCCATTCCATATTTAACGGAGTGCTTAAGCAACTCATAGTTTTATTTGTTTTATGCATCATCACATTTCTCATCGCTGGATCGTGTCTTTTCTTCTTATTTGAAATTCTTGTGATGTACAAATTCTCCTTCATATTTTTATATTTATTCCACTTTTCCCTGTGGAGCTTTTACCGAACATTGCTTGTATTTTTATATCCCACACGAGCAAAAGTTTATTATGACGATTATCGCGGTTTCAGTATCGTAACAGGCCGGTTTACAAATACGCTCATATAGTTTTCATCGTATTACCTTTGCTCTTTTATTATTCACAGCACGAGCAGTGACTGAAGCGACATCCATTTGTTCTATACCATCCGCCTCTTTATCTATAGAGGATGTGTTTTAATCATACAAGTAGGTTCGACTCCGTGTTAGATGTCAAGGGTTACATCATCCATACACCGAGTATACTGTGTATAGTAATGACATACGCGGGTACATTCAAATTTTTTACACAAATTACGCATTGTTTCACAATTGTCTCTTAAACTTTGAGTGTTAATTGCTTATGTAAACGAAACAGACGACGTAACTCGGTTCCTCTCATGTGATGTACAGAACTGTTGTCCATGTATTTACAAAGATGAAACGACGTTCAAATTTTGTGAGTTTCAATCATAGGTGTATTTATGTTAGGCTACAGAGGTTTCAACGACCTGACGTGATAGCGTGTCTCTTAGGTTTTGAAGGGCACGCGTCCATTGTGTCACAGTAGTATCTATGGTTATGCCGTGCGCGTGTGCTGTAAAAACGCTTACTGCGTGTGTGTTTTGCCCTTCAGTGCCTACCAAAAAAAAAAATAAACCCTTGTACTTTTAGGCAAACAAAATAACTAACAGAGAAGCAATGAACATCAGAAAGGGTCAACACAGAAACAACAAGTTACTTTAAACTTTTTCAACTAAAGGTAGCACCAGCAGAAAACGACCCAATACCTGGGCAGCTAGGACAGCTCTAATTGAACACCACAAATCAAGAACCCATCCCCTATCAACAACAAGAAGACGCAATTGCTAAGTGACCAGGTGCAAGAATAATAACCCCATCCATGACTGAAACTTCATGCAGTCAGAGAGAGAAGTGCAGTTGCATAAAAGAATGGAATGAGGAGGGAGTTGTTACTTCCAGTCGCTGGAATCAGTTGGAATGGCTTTGTTAGTTGATACATGGAGTTGTTATTGTAAAGTAACATCTCCCTGGTTGATGGGATGAGAATGCAAAGTTTAAATGCGGGGCTCTGAATGAGGAGCATGACCGTACGCAACGGGGTGGTTGGGGGGAGCAGGGGCAGTTGCCTCCCCCATTAATTTTCATACCAAATTGTTTATCACATTGGTCTGTGTAAATTCCCAATATTTTAGAAATAAGGATTGTTAAGGTACAACTGGTAAGGCACAGAAAGTGCCATTTCCGGTAAAATTGGACAGGCTCGTAGCGAGAGGGGGAACAACCATCCCTTCCTTGAGGATATTTTTATAATTGTTTTTATTTCTCTTATCGCTTTAAGTCTAAAAAATGCGATGTTTTTCGGCGCGCTCAACGCACACCCGTTCTGGGTACTAATTCTCCCATTCTTACTTTCTGTAGGGTAATTTGGGTAAAATTATCGTTTCAAAGCCCAGGGAAACCCTCAAAATAATCCATCCTACCCTCCTAGCTCAAGCCCTCTGAAACATCAAAATCAGCCGGCTGTAATCATACCGAGTGAGACTGTAACTGAAAAAAGTAAAAATTGTGATATTTGTGGTCTCTTAAGTGCCCATCCAATGTCATTTGAAGAATCTAAAATTCATCATTCTAATGCCCATAATTTCATGAATACCCCAGAGCTTCCAGGGCTTCGCTCCTGGACACCCACCGGATTTTGCCCCTGGACCCCACCAGGGGCCCTAAGGTGGTTCCAACCTCTTGGGGGCGCTTTGCCCTCTTGCTGCCTCTTGCGGGCCGTTTCGGTATTGTCAGCTGTATTCGCCCCGATTTTTCCCACCTCTCTCAGGCTCCCTCCACACCGAAAAATCCTGCGTACGGCCATGATGACGAGGTGAAGATGAGTTTAAAATGTCAGAATGTAAGGCATGGTAACATGAAATGTCTTAGTAACATTTCTTTTGGAATCGTTACTGTATGAATCTCACATCTGGCCGCCTCCAAAAATTACCTTAGAAATTGTAAAATGTAGTCGCTGCAAGGTTCGGACCTTAATGTTATAAACTTTCCGACGTCCCCGAAATGACGTTACCAGGTGCTTTTCACAAAGGTAGCTTGTTCAGGCAAAGTCGTATCTTACCTATGGTAAAAATACAAGTAGGCCTTTCCCAACCATTAATAACTTTAAGCAAATATTGACTGCGTGGGTTGATGTTTTTCTAGAAAATTGTATCCTGTATGATCATGTGTGAGTGTTTAGGAGGAATTTTGATCTTAAGCTGGTGGGTAATCCTATACGCACAAATTTGACTCTGTTATATAGTGTAACTGTGAACATGACCGAAAGAATAACTCAAACGGAAACTCGGTGACGTTACCTGAAAAACATCTTACCTAGTAAAGTGTTAGAGGCCAATAAACTGTATGGACAGTGAAACTGTAAGAAAAAAGGCTAGCTTGTATTACAATAACTTCTTTCCTCTTCAAACTTGCAAGAATTGTCATGGAGCTTAGCCTAAATCATCAACATCGTGTTGTGCCAACAATCTACATATGATCTTTTCCTGAGGAAGTCTGAGAAGCCAGAACAGTTTTTCTGCCTAATAATCATATTCTTCTGAGGTAATGTCCTGTTATAAGAACTCGACAAAAATCCCTGTTCCCATGACTTCCAATTAAGACGGAAACGTGTTGGTCTATCGGAAGTAATTGAACGAGCAGGGGGAGGTAGGTTAACTTTGTATTATTGGAATAAATATGACAGTATGAATAAAATAAAACTTAAAATCTGCACATTTTTTGACCTGCGTGCCATTCTGTTTCTAGTTTCGATAATGTTCAACCTTCCGTAGCTTCATACTGTGTACGGAAGCCGAGAACATCGCGGTGGTGTGAAATCTGACATGCCAGTTTTCCCACGCCTTTCTTTGGTAAATATGGGATGGAGAAATCAAGATACAATTTCTCCTTACCATTATCCACCGATAATGTGGAGTGGATAAATGAAAGTAGTGAGGGGGTACTTCAAGAAAGGACCATTTACACAGTGTCTATTTTTGAACACCCTGTCCATAAAAGGACTATGTACATTGATCCTCTTTTCAATTAAAGTAACATAGCTAGCTCGCTAGTCGACGATTTCTGAACAGTTTGTTCAACAATAGTTCCAGATAATACTCCATTATTAGAACCAGGGAGTTGTCCCTGACAACTTCCTGGTTTCACACTCTAATTGGTAAAAGATAATATTTTTAGTAAGAAAAGCAAACACAACCCTAAACACTATTTCACTCACGCCCCCATCCCCCAAAATTTATCTAGGACATTATTAAACCCACATATTCTTGGACATCACAGTAATAAAGTCCTGTATTCGTTCCATTTTGCAGTGACTCTTCGGAAAATGTTTCCTAAACTTAAAGGCTCAGTGGGACCCCCTCTATCTAAAGTTTTAGCGATGGTCTGTACACGCGCGTACCACGCACAGTACACGGACAGTCACAAATCCCCCCGAAGAACGCCGCCCTTCAAGCTTTCGACCACCAAAGGACACCACAGAGATATTGATAAAGTGATGGCCAAGAACACATTGGTTAAATAATGTCTTAACTTTGTGATTGTCAAAGTGTTTAGGGCGGTGTTTGTTTTTCTTTTTTAAACATTTACCCTTTCATCGATATTTTGTCTTTACAGAGTACCGGTACCGTTATGCACCCAATAATTTGGCGCCCAATATGGCTGGCGTTTCTTTTATCACGTGTATTTGTGACGTCAGTGCAGAACCTCAGTCTGTGTTACACACTAGTAATTAAAACGTGCAAAGTAATATGCATTCTGGGGTAGATAAAGGAGATGAATCACCAACAATTCCAAATGATATTTCTTGATAAATCCATTATCATGGATAATTAGTGTGCTAGCACTGCAATTAGAAATGTTAGTTCCGACTACTTGTGATACCACTGGGGGTAGCAAGTTGCAGGGGGTTCATGTGATGTATGCCCCAGGGGAGTCTGTGGGGCCAAATCCCTGAGAGTTTGGGTATTCATGACGTTGTGAACATTAGAACTTATCTTAAATTATCTTCAAGTGAAATTTGGTGCACACAGTACGATTGACCTATCGGACAAGGATTTGACATGCTAGCTTAACGACTTTGAAGGGCCCATGGGTTTTAAAAGTATTCTTTAGGACAATCCTTTCCAAAGCTAGAAGGTTTTCTCGCTGATAATGTCTTACCATAGACCTAATTGCTCCAGGATGCAATCTATCATGCAGTGCTGAAGCAGTACTACTTCGTCATTATGTTGATCCATATATTTAAAATGTATCTACATTTTGTTAACACAGCGAATGGAAGTTATATGGGGCGCTTAAGTTTGGGGGACATCTACATCTGCTGGCTTCTAACAACGAAAGTGTTGCATTTCCTTTGTAACAAGCCAGAAGGTCGATATTTCACCTCTTTTGAGCAGGAAATTAATGCAATGGTTGGAAAGAGAAGCTACGGTCACTGTGATGAGAAAAGATCGGATATCCCAAGGGGTGACAAAAATATTGGAATAGATTATGCAGGGGCGGATCCAAGGGGGGGGGTTAGGGGTTTAAACCCCCCCCCTTTGATTTTCGAGGATTTTTTTTTCATTTTGTATAATATATTGTTTGTTTTCCCCTGTATGTTTTGAAGGTTATTTTCAGTTACAACAATGCAATTAACATGCCATAAGTATAAGTTTGCTGACAGCGTATTTTTCCTTCTATCGTCCCGATTCTCTCTTATCAAAATCCTTATAGAGTCAGTGAGTTCTTCAGGAGGAGGTCCAGCTCTATGATTAGCTCACCAAAGAAACGTAATGTTTCCATGGAAATGACAAACATACAAAACATGAAACATGAAGATGGCCTAAGTATAGTATGTAAGGTCTGAGAAGGGTCAAGTTTTCTTGATTCACGCCGCGCCAACCGATGGTCGCGCTCCGCTTAGATAACGAGACAACCAAAAATCCCATGCATGCGATCAAGCCTACCAGTTGAATTTTGAGGCCCCAATACCAAAATACTTGCAGGAGATTTCAAAAAGAGATACCAAATTTTCTTTATTGAGCACAAGCGAGCAACTTTCAGTGAGTCACTGTGAGTGCCTAGAGAGAGCACAACAAATGACTCAATGCTCCTAACTCCTGACGCCCAAGATCGTTATCGGCATTGGCGTAGCCAGGGGGGACCACGGGGGCCATGCCCCCCTCATCGAATTCTGAAAAAAAAATTAGGAATTAAAAACAGTTGTCGGCTCTCCAGAACTCAGTGACGTGACTGAAGTGATGATATGTCGGGATATACAAGATACCTATAATGTATCCTAGAACCGTCAAGTTACCATGATGTTATGGTAACTAAAATAGGACTATCATCATACCAGGGATGGGTCTGGTTTGAATGGTATAGAGTGACCTTACTTGGTAGTAAGTCATAGTTGTATGCTATTGCTAGACGCGTTTTGACCATGGAAGATAAGTACCAGGTCTCATCAGTAGCGGTAGGGTAAAGTCGGCGATAGAATGCCAACGAGTTGACGTAGAAATATGGTGAACCAGTCGTGAAATCTGAATTCTCCTATTTTTCGATGAGCTGGTGCATAGCTAGCAATGGAGAAAAACAAATCGGTTGCATGATAACAACAAGACCCCCTCCCAAAAGCAGTACTTCACTTGGTGGAATGATTTAAGAGTGTTACGATTCAATGCTTCTTTTCGGGTACTGTATGTCGAGTTTGTGCCAGTAGCGATTAGAAATATTACGGGGTGAATGGATATTTACGTAGCACAAGACTGCGTCTATGAATGGTTTACAAAGGATAAAATTGCGGTGAAAGAAGCAAGGATGTAACCGACTGGATGTAAAATTATTTTTCCAAAATAAAGTAGAGCTAATTCTTTGAAGGTGTCGAAAGTTTTCTGAATTTACAGAAGGATATGTTTCAGTTTTAGGAAGTTTCTCGAGTGCAGATAAACCTTGATAGCTTATCTCCCTGGTAAAGTATAAAAAAAATTCTTCTGGGATTTTTATATTAGCTTTGATAATACACATGTCTCATCGGTATGACCAGAGAGGCGAAAAATACTCATGATGTGAATTTCTCCAGATAAACAAAGCACACCTCCGATACGAGTGATGTTCCGATGAAAATAGAAAACGCCGTTATTCAGTGTATTTGTATTCGGAAGAGATTTGGTAAAGTTGCTGTGACACTTTAAATGAAATTGTTACAAACGCATAGTACGACCAGTGTTCCCATGGGTTGGAAGCGTAGTGCTCGTAAGGACTTACAATTCTGTGTTGTTAAAAGGCAAAAACTTTAGCAATAGCCAAATCGCTATAGCTTACTACTACGAATAGTCAACCAACTACATAAAGTATACCCTACACTGGTTTCCTGAAAATTTACTCCTGTACATTATGAGATATAGATTGACTATTTCTATATCAAATTATTTTATCCCGACATATCATTACTTTGGTAACGTCACTGAGTTCTGGAGAGCCGACCATTTGCTCTTATTATGCCAGTGCTCAACCCATGGCTTTATTAACATTCTGAAGCGAAAACTATTGGCTATGTTCAGTTATAACGCTTATGACTTTTGGTAATTTGTTTGACATTTTCTTATGACTGAGTTACACCAACAGCCCCGGAAAAATCTGCATATAGGCTAGTGCCTATCTCGAGAAAGGCCTGACTACACAACTACACCTATGTACTGACAACCTTTGATTTGCTAAGCATAATTTTTCTTATGACAGTTCAGGGCCGGATCCAGGGTGCGAACGCACCCCCCCGGCCCCATTCTTTGCAGAACAATTTTTTTTTGTAATGGAACAAAAAATGACTTCAAATGATGCTAAATGTTGCACCAGATTGCATCTAAGGGTACTTAAATATTCAAAAATTTCTCAAAGGGGAGGGGGACACCCCCTCCCCTTTGACCCCTCCCCCAGGCCGGCGATCAGGTCCTGCGGTTGCCCACCCCAATCAGAAAATCCTGGCTACGCCAATGGTTATCGGGCTGTAGAGCATGCATCTCTCACAAAAAAAAAGGAAGAAAACTTTCTGACAGGACATTTATCATAAAATTTCTGACACAAGGAATTTCAATGAAAGCTTGTTTTTATACGGATCAAAGAGCCTAGCAGACGCGTGGGAAATGCCGTTTCCTGCAATCTGGGGGTCTTCTGGACCAAAAATTTTCTCTGTACGCTTCGCGCCAACTCATGGTGGCGCTCCGCTTAGATAGTAGCTATATCGCAAAACCCCCCCTTTAGTCAAAACCTGCATCCGCCCCTGTTATGGAATAATGTTTTATTTTAGTAACCTACCAGGCGTGCAGTCAATGGGAGGACAAGGGGCCTCAGCCCCTTGTAAGAACTTTTTGCCCCTGGGAAGTTTTGGAAACAGAAATTACTATTGCCTAAATACGCTTATAAGAATCACGCCGTCAAAAATATCTCTGTGTACGTCTGGAAGTTATCTCGCTTCTGTTCGACACATTGTCCTGCTACGGGCCTGGCTATTACCTTTTCATGATAATGACTGCTTGCAAAGAGCCTTAACCATATGCAATTCTAAATAAATGTGGCACATGGCAGGAGTTTCAAAGCACGGTGCCTACCCAGTTTTGAAAAACATGCTAAAAACAGAATATCTGTGTACGCACAAACGTAAATTTTAAGATTCGGAATATTTTAAAAGCGGAAAGAAAGATATTATTTGAGGGGCAAGTGGGAAGAAGTAAGAAGAGTTAGTAATCAACCAACGATCCCTACGCTCTCCGGTAATCATGCTTAACCCGGGTAATGTAATGTTTTGCGGAAATGCAAACAGAGGATGAATATTCTTTCTTTGGTTTTTTTCCTTAAAATGCACTTATACTATCTCAACAGAGTTACGTAAGTTAGTTATGAATTAAGTGATTGAGTCAGTCAGCCTACAGTCATTCAGTCAGTGAGTCGCTAAGCCACCACCATCACCTTACCCACAACCATCACCACCACGAACATCAAAATCACCATTATTATCACCAACACCACCGTCGTCACCATCTACACCAACGCACATTAAATAATAGCTGACGAAAAATAGAGGGAAGGACAACGCAAAACTGGGACAATTGCCCAAAGAATGCCATAACCACACTCCCTTTTCCTGTTTTCAGTAATGATCTGGAGCAGTTCGTTTAAAAAATGCCAATGCGCGGATAAAAACAAACCGTGAGTGTTAGAAACGGAAAAATAATAAGAACTTGAATGAAAGAAATACACCACCATTGAACTAAGACTTGAAAGTGTGAAGTTTGGAGGTAAATGCATGCGCGCTTTCCGTCTAGAGTGGACACCACCAGACATATGCAATGTGTTACACAACACGTGTAAGTATTCTTGTTTAAGATCCAGGATATGAAGGTTAGCTAAATTGCAACTTCCTTGTAAGATAACGTGTATTCTCTTAATTTCAATTCTCGACGAATTTTGCAAATCTTTACCAAAGGTTTTTACTGTATCTCATTTTGACAATGAACTAAAACTAACGGACAACTTACAACAATAAAATAAAAAATGTTACAATAAAAGCACCTTGATTAGGGGAATGTTTGTATGAGGAGACTGTTTTTGCACCAAACATGGGCAAAGAATGCAGTATTTTCGACACGCTTCTCTTCACCTTCTTCAGCGATTCCTGAACTAATGTTTGTGACGTTTCTATAACACTTCAAGCAGGTATCACCCCAAGCTGAATTAAGGACACCGACGAGTTATATTCAGAAATTACCTAAAACCCATCTACCCTCTTAGACCATTTTTTTTATTGAATTAAGTAAAAAAGACTCACTTTTTCGCCTCTTCTATAACTTGTATGACCCACTTGCAGCACCTAGTTTGGCAAAGAAACTTCAATAAGCTTTTTGGGAATTTCATTAAAAGTGGATCGTCACGAAGCGAAAAAGTAAAAACTGTGATGATGTTTTCCGACTAGTAGTTTAGGGGTCTGATGTGGTTCTTCCCCTCTCTTTCCCAATTATTGAAAACTAAACTTAGGGCAAGGGTCTTCTACAACAGTAATTTAAAATCTCAATTCTCTCCTATCTGTCTGTACAAACATTGAAAGGTTACAGTCGTATATCTCCCAAATATGACATTGGAAGCAATTATTTACCTCGATCAGCCTGAGATAATAATATTTCAAGAAAAACAGAGACATTTTAATGTTTTCTTTGGCTGAGTAACGTCATTGGTAGTAACAAGAGCGCCCTCGCCTACCGTAGGTACTTTGTGCTAAGGTTCAACCAGAACAACTTTCACTGTATTGATCTTGTAAGTACTCAAATCATCTCCCCAATCATAGCGCCGCAACAAAACCTGCTCCTTCGATAGAGCAGGTACCAACGGATGCCAAATCGGACCCAGTCTGAGAAAATCAGCCCTGTCATGTAAATCACATATTGAGTAGCGAAGTTCCATTTCAACAACATTTTAAGAAAATGAAATACTGCAACTTTTGCTTGTCTTTTCCCAACGTTTCACGTATTCCTTATTCAGGGAGTGTCACAAGTAAAGTAAAATTTTTCGTTACTTGTTTAATTCCGATAAACACGGAATAATTGTCTTAATTAACTTTCCACTCTTGTTTGATTTTGAGTTTAAATATCACAATAAGTTGCTTTAAAGGTGATCAGTCGTCTTGAAATATTCTTTGTGACGTCAGCCTTTTCTTGACATGTTTCTGCAGTCGTCACTGTTCAAGGATACACCGTACAAGTAGCTATGATGACATCGGTATAGCTAGTAGGTATACAGCTACAAGCCGTCTCTTCTTGCTTACCGATTAGCTATACCATGCTTGTACGGTGTATCCTTGAACAGTGACGACTGCAGAAACATGTCAAGAAAAGGCTGACGTCACAAAGAATATTTCAAGACGACTGATCACCTTTAATCAAAGAGTTGCAAGGTTTTTTTTTTTACCATGTAATATATCAAACAGAATAACGTTGTTTCTTGCAAATCCGGTTTCATTTTCATTGTACAACCTCCCACCAATTGATGACGTCTTTGTTAGAGATCCTTCTGTGACAGAATACCTCTCTGAGGTATTACTTGAAAAAAATCATAATTATATCACTTTACCAAAAAGCTTTTGTGTTCTTCGTTTGGCAAGCACGTCATATCAGCTGTAATGTTTTGGAATAGACCTGCCTTTCAACTGACAAAAGAATGCTAGCACATATTAATCTTTTCTCACATGCACGTAACAACTCATATTGGAAGTGCTTCTGCTACACTTATGTGACAAATATCCAGACCCACATAAAAGAAACTTTCAGTGAAGGATGAATTATATTAACCGCACTCACCACTGAACACAGAAATCATCCAAGTAACGCCATTGGAAACGTTTTCCACACCCAACTCAACCATTAATAAATCTTATTGTCCCTACCAGTGACATTAGAGAAAAGAAAGTTTCACCTGAGAAAAAGAGACACACATACAAAAAAAGGGTAAAGGTTATTCTGCACTTTGCCAAAAGCGATTTATATTTGGCATTTTTAACCCGATCAAATATTCGAAACTTAATTCTTTCTTCTAAAATTTCTCGTATGTAGCTATTTTGCAGAAATGACATTGGCGCTTATTTAGATTAAGAATGAAGATCCGGAAAGTAAATGGCTACAATATTTTGAACAGTTTAAGGACCAGCAATATTGTATTACGTGAGTTAAGTTTTCACTTTTTCCTTTGGCTTTATGATTAGACTGTAGTATTGTAAGTTAAGTGAATTAACAATACAAGTAGTGTTTGAGTTTGGTATGTGCCGTTTGACATTTTTTCGAATCTGATTTTACTACTGTATCAGGATAAGCCAACCTGTCCTCACACTTTTGCACAGAAATTATTATAGAACAAGGGAACAAGGAAGTAAATTGAAAAATGCCCATCACAGGTAGCCTATAGGAACGGTTGCTCATACATGCAGTTATGCAGATATGTGAGTTTATTTGATTTATATTAAGACATTAAAATTTAAGTTTAGGTGACATGCAGCCAAAACGACCTGGTTTACTCGGCACTTAAGAAATAAAATCCTGAAATGAAGGATGAGTTGGAAACTACTTCAATAACTTTTATCGTTTTCGCGATAAAGCTCTTCAGAGAGAGAAGTTTTCTGAAGTCATTTC
This sequence comes from Holothuria leucospilota, assembly GCA_029531755.1. Lineage (NCBI taxonomy): Eukaryota > Metazoa > Echinodermata > Holothuroidea > Aspidochirotida > Holothuriidae > Holothuria > Holothuria leucospilota. Next base: position 17,834,174 of record CM055981.1, on the reverse strand, counting down.
TTTCCTCCCCCGGAAAATGAAATTGAGTGTTGCACGATGTTGGTACCATTTCTGTTAAACGTGTACAAAGTATCTCTTAGTTAACTCGCCAGATGGTCTAAAGTTTAGTGTAAGGGATATAAGTACTTGTCAAGTAGACAACTTTTACTACGAAAATAATTATTTTCAGATTTTGCGGTGGGAGACAACCGACAGAACTTTATTGTAAAGCAAAATAAAATTTGCTTCTTAACAATTTAAGTCCCGTGTTCTTAAAGGGTTCGTAAAACCATCTGGGAAATGTTTCAAGCTATTTTCTTCAAAAAGCACTGTAAAAGTTTGTTTCATGAAAAATTTGCACCTGCTTACAGTCTGTGACCCACAGGTAATTTTGATATGTGTTATATTTTTCCATATCTGATACAAACTTTTCCTGGTCAGATAAAACGCAAATCTAGCCCATGTATGGACAATATCTGTCACAGAGAAGAACGCGTCAAATAAAATTTTATCCGTCCCCTGTATGATTTTTCCAAAATCCCCTAGACTCTCTGTCGAAGAGCCGAAGTGCGAAAACCAAACTTTTACTGCCGAAGGAGTTCTGCCCCTCCCAAGGAGTTACGTCCCCATGGGACAATTTTGACGGAACGTGACCACCCTCTTGACCTTTAGACGTCTACGTCATGGGTCTGTCATGGGTCCGTCATGCGTGGTCCCGATCTTGACTGACTGAAAGAACAGATACTACACATGATCTGTCCTCTGTATGATACTTTTCCAAAACCCCCTAGACTCTCTGGCGAAGAGTCTGTATGGTTTACGTCAAGTTCTCTCTTATATTTGTCAAATATCTGCCCAGTGATATCTGGCTGGATATCAATTGTATGTGTGGTTCCGTATGGGCCAGATATGGAAATCAATGGTAGAGTATGCATGGTCCTGATCAAATATATATCTTAGGTTAGGTCAGATAAATTTTGTATGGGCCATATATCACGTAGGCCTGTATCAAGTTCTGGTCCTTATCTATGAGTGTGTAATTCGAAGCTCCGTTCTTGAATAGATCGTAGGCATATGAAAACACAGTACCATAGAAATCAAATTGCGCCCTCGGATGAGGTAAGACCATAACTAGCAGTTTTGTTTAGCCTACATTATATTCATTGTTTGTCCTCTGACATGACGTCAGGGTTAGTCTTCAAGTAAATGGTGACTTCAGTTCGAAGCGGTTTTAGCATCGCCAAAAGGAAATGATTTCACGATCTAGACGCACCTCTTTTGATAAATGGTGCAACGAAGAGTTCAGATGTAGTGACGCAGTCAAGACTTAAAATAGTTCACTCTTTAAGCTGTCACTTAAGCCTATATATTGCATGGAATGGTCACAAAAATGAATCAAAATATAACATTCTAGACTGGTTAAGCAAGACTTCCATGCATAATTTTGGACAGAATAGCAATTTACAGACGTGAGAGGTCTTGGTAATTTCATTTTTATTCTGTATGTAACTTTATTGCAAATTTGCAACATAAACATGTTTACAACCAATCAACTGCGTGTCTTACATCCCACTTCTGCCTTACAAAAGGTAGTATTCGAGTCGGTTTGATACACTCGGCTCTTTCGCTTTGTCGGCATTTCTTTTGTAGTAGCGATGCCACTAAGGTTTTGGCTTTAAGCTTTAGAGCCCTTTAAAATGAAAGTCATAGCATCACAGCAGGAAGTATCTACTGGGTAATTGTTACGTTGATATACCACATACATAGAAACACCGGTATTGCTTCAAAGTGTAATAATGATATTTTATATTTTGAAGCCAAACATATTGAACAGAAAAAAACGATATCTGTTAAAAATAATTTGCAGCCCTAAAAGGATTATCTTTCCTGGTTCACAGATACTTAAAAGTTCAACACATAGGTCACCACTGCAAAGACAAAGTAAGATGACCTTTACCTTTGCAAAGCATTTCAAGTTAAAACACTAACACTAGTAATGATCAAAAGTACAAAGTGAGCTGGTTAGAGGCTCTCTCATCTCACCCCAGGCAGTTAATTCTCCCTATTAAGTTACTTCTAGCCCCTCCTCCAATTTAAACTAAAACACCTCTCTTTACAGAGGCGCAGTACCTAGCCTGCTCTAACTTTAATTTGTTCGAGACCATATATTGATACACACAGTGACTGTGTGAGAGCTTAATTGCGAACATAACTGTCTGTACAAGTCATTGTTGTGAACCAAAGTGAGGCTATATTGTTCGAATGAATGTCAATGAAAGTGCAGCCATCAACTGTATTTAGAACTCTAGAGCTTTTCCTAAATATGTCTGGGTAGAGAGCTGCTAGCAACTCTCTGTTTTTTTTGGGGGGGGGGGGCATGTCGTATCCCCTTTAACGGTATTTTCATTAAGCATAACCGAAACCTATCGATATCTGTAATGCCATTGACTGTCTTTCTCCCATAACTCTAATATGAATTCCCACGAAAGAATAGGCTGTTGTAATCTTCATCATTACCATCACTCAAGCGTATACAACCTCCTACCCCCCCCCCCCGTCATACGGCTCTACAGATATTTACTTTGAAAACACCGGATATAGGGTTTTATTTCAAAAGTTAATTTTTCAAAGTGCAAATCAGAAAATGTTTACAGTATACTCGTATTTGGGTTGACTTTCAGGCATTGGCGTAGCCAGAGGGGGGGGGACGGGGGTCATGGCCCCCAATCGAATCAGTCTATTTTTTTTAGAATTAAAAAGAGTGGTTGGCTCTCCAGAACTCAGTGACGTGGCTGAAGTGATGAAGTCGAGATATACAAAATACCTATAATGTATCCTAGAACCGTTAAGTACCATGTTATGATAACTAAAACAGAAAATTAGGAAACCAGGGATGGATTTGGTTCAAATGGTACAGAGTGACCTTACTTGGTAGTAAGCCATAGCTGGTCTGCTATTACTAGACGCGTTTCGACCGTGGAAGATAAGCACCAGGTCTCATCAGTAGCCGTATAGGGTCAAGTCGGTGATAGAATGCCAACGAGTTGACGCAGAAATTTGGTGAACTATTATCGTTAAATCTGAATTCTCGTATTTTTCAATAAGCTGGTGCAAAGCTAGCAATAGAGAAAAACAAATCGGTTGCATGATAACAACAAGACCGCCTCCCCAAAGCAGTACTTCCCTTGATGGAATGATTTAAGAGTGTTACGATTCAATGCTTCTTTTCGCGTACTTTATGTCGAGTTTGTGCCAGTAGTGGTTAGAAATATCACGGGTAAGCGGATATTTACGTAGCACAAAACTGCGTCTATGAATGGTTTACAAAGGATAAAACTGCGGTGAAAGAAGCAAGGATGTAACTGGATGGAAAATTATTTTTCCAAAATAAAGTAGAGCTAGTTCGTTAGTAGGTGTGGAAAGTTTTCTGAATTTGCAGAAGGATATGTTTCTGTTTTAGGAAGTTACTCCCCTTACTCAAAATCCATATCTGGCTTTATATCTGGAAATATCTGGTTGATTAAAGACTTTATATGGCCATATAAAGCCATATATAACTTGATTAAAACATAACCCAGATATGCATATAAAGTTTGATATGGCCATATAAAGCCAGATATAACTTGATATAATCGTGATCTAGATATGTATATAAAGTTTGATATGGCCATATAAAGCCAGATATAACTTGATAAAACTGTGATCCAGATAAGTATATAAAGTTTGATATGGCCATATAAAGCCAGATATAACTTGATAAAATGGTGATCCAAATATGTATATAAAGTTTGATATGGCCATATAAAGCCAGATATAACTTGATAAAACTGTGATCCAGATAAGTATATAAAGTTTGATATGGCCATATAAAGCCAGATATAACTTGATAAAATGGTGATCCAGATATGTATATAAGTTTGATATGGCCATATAAAGCCAGATATAACTTGATTAAAACATAACCCAGATATGCATATTAAGTTTGATATGGCCATATAAAGCCAGATATAACTTGATATAATCGTGATCCTGATATGTATATAAAGTTTGATATGGCCATATAAAACCAGATATAACTTAATAAAACTGTGATCCAGATAAGTATATAAAGTTTGATATGGCCATATAAAGCCAGATATAACTTGATATAATCATGTTCCAGATATGTATATAAAGTTTGATATGGCCATATAAAGCCAGATATAACTTGATATAATCGTGATCCAGATATGTATATAAAGTTTGATATGGCCATATAAAGCCAGATATAACTTGATAAAATGGTGATCCAGATATGTATATAAAGTTTGATATGGCCATATAAAGCCAGATATAACTTGATCAAAACATAACCCAGATATGCATATTAAGTTTGATGTGGCCATATAAAGCCAGATATAACTTGATATAATCGTGATCCTGATATGTATACAAAGTTTCATATGGCCATATAAAGCCAGATATAACTTAATAAAACTGTGATCCAGATATTTATATAAAGTTTGATATGGCCATATAAAGCCAGATATAACTTGATATAGTCATGATCCAGATATGTATATAAAGTTTGATATGGCCATATAAAGCCAGATATAACTTGATATAATGGTGATCCAGATATGTATATAAAGTTTGATATGGCCATATAAACCCAGATATAACTTGATTAAAACATAACCCAGATATGCATATTAAGTTTGATATGGCCATATAAAGCCAGATATAACTTGACATAATCATGATCCAGATATGTATATAAAGTTTGATATGGCCATATAAAGCCAGATATAACTTGATATAACCGTTATCCAGATATTTATATAAAGTTTGATATGGCCATATAAAGCCAGATATAACTTGATATGCTAGATATGCAAATGAGCATTTTGTTAGTTTGTTTTATTATTTATTTGATTTGATTCTTGGGTTATGCTTGTTACAAACTAAGACATGTTTTGGATACAGCATCACCTTCCCAGACATTGCAGCTATTTAGTGGCTACACTTCTGTTAATACCGCAGTGTACTAAGTGAACTTAGGCAAATAATTTGCATATTTCGGCGGAGCTTGTATCTAAACCTACATTTTTCATGATTTAGGAAGTTGAAAGTAAAATATGCACCACGCAGTAAACAAAATTTAGAGTCAAATACGTAATTAAGTTTAAAATAAGAAGCCCATATCACTGTGATTACATAAAATAGGAAATTTCAAGGCATTTTTCTGTTCACTGTTATGAAATAAGTTGAATTTATGTACTTAAGTCAATTCAACCTAAAACTTACATTAAATTCTAATTCATGGAGCACTTAAACATTGTTTTCTGGTGTTCAAAGTCTCCATGAGGAGTGTGGACTATAAGTCCTAACTATGATTCATAACTAGAGCAGATCTGTGCCATATAAAGACTTGATCCAGATAGAACTTTATCTGGCCATATATGGTTTTTATCTGATCTGATATAAATTCCATATCTGGTGCAGATATGGGCCAGATATAAATTTCCATATATGGGCCAGATATGGGCCATATGAAGAGTGAACCATATAAAGTTTTATATGGGTCATATATGGCACAGATATGGGCCAGATATAAATCTCTTTATATGTGGCATATATGGATTTTCCATATATGGGCCAGAAATGGAGTAGCCATATATGGGGCATATCTGGGCCATATAAAAGTGAAACTTTACCTGGGCCATATATGGCCATATATGGCCTTTATATTATATCAAGTTATATCTGCCCAATTCTTGTACAAGCCATATATGAATTCCATATCTGGCCCAGATATGGGCCAGATATGAAATCCCATATCTGGGCCATATATGGATTTTGAGTAAGGGTCGAGTGCAGATAAACCTAGATAGGTTATCTCCCTCAGTGGCGTAGCCAGGGGGGACAGGGGGGCGAGTTTCCCCCTGTGGAAAAATCTTGGGGGAAATTATGAAAGTGAATATATGGTGAAATTTGCCCATGATCTGGTAAAATTTTAAATTTCTTAACCAGTAAACTTTACTTATTTAAAAGTATATGCCACACTGGCACAACCAGTCCTCATTAACGTTTTCAGAGATGGAATGATGACACCATGCTTATAGTTGTACTAGTTATGTTTTACTATCTGCTTTATACAGCATGGAATCTCTGGACCTCTGACAAGGGACTCTGTCCTTTTATTGTACACTTCCAATGTTTCTTGATAATTAGAGCAACAGCATTGTGGTATATGCAGTTTGTTAGAATGGGTCAGTGGTCAAGTGCTATACTCTGATACTAGGGCAGGTCCTCGTAAAATTCGGACTGATTGTGGTGAATGTGGTGAACTGATGAAGGGAAAGGTGTACCAGGGCTCACTTAATTACTGTACTTCATCCATTGTGATTCTGAACTACCAGTAGGACTCAAGAAAAATTCACCTAGACAAACAAGATAAAAAAGCTTCCTAAAAAATAGGAATTCTTGGTGATGTATTCAATTTACATTTAGCACCAAATGTGACACCATTTTGCATCTAGCCCACCTTACATGAGCAAACATTTTCCAGGAGGACACCCCCTCCCCTTAGACCCCTCCCCCAGGACGGCGATCAGTCACCTCAGCCAGGTCAGAGGAAAGCACCCGGACAAAATTTGGACACCTGCGCAGAACACTGACTATTATAGGCTGCCTAAAATAAGCAAAAAATAGGCCTTTGCCGGAAATAATTCTAATCAAAGAAAATTTGGTATCAATGGAATCGGCATTATGTGTACAATATCATGATATAATGCCTCCAGTCACACATGTTGGGGGTTTTGAATAATTTGCATAAATTCAAAATGGCCGCCATTCTCAACTTTGAGAGCCTGTATCTCCTTAAGGGCTGATGTTATCGCCCATAAATGTATTACCGATGGATAGAAACATGACACCAAATTAGCAAATTATCATGTTAAAAATACGTTATGACGTATCTATGACGTCACATGGGAAAAATCACGTGATATTAGGTCATAAGGTCTCAAAATGGCGTATAGACCACGGGCCAGAGGGCACTTCACGTGCACTACCCCACCACTCTCCGACCGATCTTTTTTTTTTGGAAACCTTATGGTTCCCTGTACATGTAATCAGGTAGTCGGAGTAAATATTTTGGGTCTCACTCATTCAAAATGGCTGCCAAAAACAAAATGGCGGTAAAAATTATGAATATTTTGTATTAAATAAAAAACAAAGAAAATATTCGTAAAAAATATTTTTGAGGCATTAACTCTTAAAATTTAGTAATATTTTATGACATTAATTCCAAAATTAATTTTTTTTGGCTGTATTGGTAAGATTCAAGGCAACCAAGATGGCGGAAAAACAAAATGGCCGCCAATGTAACGATCATAATGTATCAAAATAATCACTAAAAATAATCATAAAAAATACTTTTGACACAGTTGCCCTTAATATATGGCCATATTTTGTGAGAAATAATCCAAAATTATTGTTCAAAATATTTCTTTTGGAATTCAGGTCAACCAAGATGGCGGAAAAAGCAAAATGGCCGCCAATGCAATAATTATTCCAATGTATCATAATAATATGAAAAATAATCATTAAAAATACTTTTCACACAAGTATACCTATCCGGTGCCCATATTCTGTTGTAAATATTCCCAGAGTAATTTTATGGACACTTTTGCAGGATCCGGTTCAACCAAGATGGCGGAAATATCAAAATGGCCGCTAATGTTTAAATTTCAATATATCATAAAAATAGGGAAAATAATACTTAAAAACTATATTTGTGACATTGCTATTTAGATTTGGCTGTATTTTGAGTCCAATAAACCAAATGTATTTTCTAAACATTTTTGTTGAAATTCAGGTTAACCAAGATGGCGGAAGAAGCAAAATGGCCGCCAGTGGTGAAATTACAATATTTTGTATTAATAAGGAAAACAATCCTTAAAAAAAATATTTTTAACACATTTAAACGCAAAATTTGCCCATAATCTGTAATATCTGTATATATATAATGAGAAAAATATTCATAAATAATATGTTTGACACACTTGTTTCTTAAATATGTCTACATTTTATGCCGAAATAATCGCAACTAATTTTTCACATTTTTGGTGGAAACCAGGTCAACCAAGATGGTAGAAAAGCAATTTGTTCCTCAATGTGACAATAGCAAGATATTATAATCTGAAAAAAAAAATACCCAATTTGGTTATTTCCGCCATCTTGGTTGAACTGGATCCAGCAAAAGATGTCCAAAGAATACTTTCTGAATATTTCTTACACAATATGAACAGACTTTAGGCTTAAATGTGTTGCAAATATATTTTACGATTATATTCCTTACTATTATAGTGCTATATTGAAAACATACCATTGGGGGTCATTTTGTTTTTTTCGCCATCTTGGTTGGCGTGAATTCCAACAAAAATGTTATAAAAAGTAGATTTTAGTTATTTGGCATAAAATGAGGCCATATATTAAGAGCAAGTGTGTCAAATATTTTTCTCATAAATATTTCTCATTATTTCAATATATTATAATAATTACATAATTATTATATGGGCGGCCATTTCGCTATTTTCGCCATGTTGGTTGACCTGGAACATGTAAAATATGTCCAGAAAAATACTTCCTGATTGTTTATTACAGATTATGGGCAGATTTTGCGTTTAAATGTGTTAAAAATATTTTTTAAGGATTGTTTTCCTAATTAATACAAAATATTGTAATTTCACCACTGGCGGCCATTTTGCTTCTTCCGCCATCTTGGTTACCCTGAATTTCAACAAAAATGTTTAGAAAATACATTTGGTTTATTGGACTCAAAATACAGCCAAATCTAAATAGCAATGTCACAAATATAGTTTTTAAGTATTATTTTCCCTATTATTATGATATATTGAAATTTAAACATTAGCGGCCATTTTGATATTTCCGCCATCTTGGTTGAACCGGATCCTGCAAAAGTGTCCATAAAATTACTCTGGGAATATTTACAACAGAATGTGGGCACCGGATAGGTATACTTGTGTGAAAAGTATTTTTAATGATTATTTTTCTCATTATTATAATATAATGACATAATTATTGCATTGGCGGCCATTTTGCTTTTTCCGCCATCTTGGTTGACCTGAATTCCAAAAGAAATATTTTGAAAAATAATTTTGGATTATTTCTCACAAAATATGGCCATATATTAAGGGCAACTGTGTCAAAAGTATTTTTAATGATTATTTTTAGTGATTATTTTGATACATTATGATCGTTACATTGGCGGCCATTTTGTTTTTCCGCCATCTTGGTTGCCTTGAATCTTACCAATACAGTCCCAAAAATTAATTTTGGAATAAATGTCATAAAATATGACTACATTTTAAGAGTTAATGCCTCAAAAACATTTTTTTACGAATATTTTCTTTGTTTTTATTTAATACAAAATATTCATAATTTTTACCGCCATTTTGTTTTTTTGGCAGCCATTTTGAATGAGTGAGACCCAAAATATTTACTCCAACTACTTGATTACGTGTACAGAGAACCATAAGGTTCCAAGTAAAAGATCGGTCGGAGACTGGTGGGGTGGGAGTGCACGTGAAGTGTCCTGTGGTCCATGCCCTATGCTCCATTTCGAGTCCTCATGACCTAATATCACGTGATTTTACCCATGTGACGTCATAGATACGTCATAACGTATTTTTAACATGATAATTTGCTAATTTGGTGTCATGTTTCTATCCATCGGTAATACATTTATGGGCGATAACATCAAGCCTTAAGGAGATACAGGCTCTCAAAGTTGAGAATGGCGGCCATTTTGAATTTATGCAAATTATTCAAAACCCCCAACATGTGTGACTGGAGGCATTATATGACGATAATGTACACGTGATGCCGATTCCATTGATACCAAATTTTCTTTGATTAGAATTATTTCCGACAAAAAACTTATTTTAGGCAGCCTATTAGGAAGCAGATCACTAATTGGGGGAAATCTTGGTGCTCTTGCCCCCCCCCCCCCCGACAAAAAATCTGGCTACGCCACTGATCTCCCTGGTAAAGTGAAAAACGTTCTTTTGGGGTTTTTATATTAGCTTTGATAATACAAATGTCTCATCGGTATGACCAGAGAGGCGAAAAATACTCATGATGTGAGTTTCTTCAGATAAACAAAGCACACCTCCGATACGACTGATGTTCCGATGAAAATAGAAAACGCCGTTATTCAGTGTATTTGTAGTCGGAAGAAATTTGGTAATTAGTTGCTGTGACATTTAAATGAAATTGTTACAAACGCATAGTACGACCAGTGTTCCGATGGGTTGAAAGCATCGTGCCGGCCTAAGGACCTACAATTCTGTGTCGTAAAAAGGTAAAAACTTTAGCAATAGCACAATCGCTATAGCTTACTACTACGTATAGTCAACCAACTGCATAATACCAGACCCTACACTGATTTCTTGAAAATTTACTCCTATACACCATGAGATATAGATTTTTTTCTATATCAAATTATTTTATCCCGATATATCGCTACTTTGGTCACGTCACTGAGTTCTGGAGAGCCGACCATTTCCTCTAATTATGCCAGTGCTCAACCCATGACTTTATAAACATTCTGAAGCCGAAACTATTGGCTATGTTTAGTTATAACGCTAATGACTTTTGATAATTTGTTCGATATTTTCTTATGACTGAGTTACACCAGCACGCCCTAAAAATCTGCTTAGGCCAGTGCCTACTCCTCGAAAAAGGCCTGACTACATATCTACACCAATGTTCTGACAACCTTTGATTTGCTTAGCATAATTTTTCTTATGACAGTTCAAGACCGGATCTAGGGTGCGTATACGCCCCCACCCATTGTTGTATTGTTTGCAGAGCAATTGTTTTGTAATGGAACAAAAAATGACTTCAAATGATGCTAAATGTTGCGCCAGGTTGCATCTGAGGGTAGTTAAATATTCAAAAATTTCTCAAAGGGGAGGAGGACACCCCTCCCCCAGGCCGGCGATCAGGTCCTACGGTTGGCCACCCCCAATCAAAAATCCTCTCTACGCCAATGCTTTCAAGTATAGGCTTTTAGGAGAAAGTAGTGAAGAATATCTGTTGTGTTTCAGACGTGCCGCAGTCTTTTCTATAATCCTGTTTCAGTTTTTGTGTAGCAAAATAGATTTGGATAAATGAAATACCACTTTCTGTACACAATTAATAGTCCTTCAATCAAGATGACAACATGAGTGACGAAAAATACTGTTTGAATTTGGTTAAAGGAGGGGAATACCACAAATACGTCACCATTTCATGAGTAAGGTCAATAAAAGCGTAATCAGTCCGGGAGATTCTCCCCTTGGGGGAAAACCAAGTTCTCCCAAATGAAAAAAAAAAAACTTATGCAGCACAATCTATAGGCTTGCCAACCTAAGAAAGATAAGGTTTAGCAAGAAGGAAGACCACTAGAGGACTTGCGTTTATCTCAAAAAAACGACGTGCTGTATCATCAATTAAGATTTGGCTTTCCGGTAGCTAGGACAAAACACATACCGAATATAAATTACATTTCAATACTTAAGATGAACAAATTTTGCAAGGGGAGTTCCAAAACCCATTCGCCACTGACAATGTACTCAAAGGACGCTTGGAATTGTATGTAAAATAGGCAATATGGCGGCGCATATGACCAATTTTTCTCCTGATCCGGGAAAACTGGATTCTTTCAACAATGGGAATTTCCCGAACTGATCAGATACAAGCATCCAAATCGTTCATTTCATATTTGAGATACTTGTATTTGATTATGCAGACAAATGACTTGTAACACATCTAGGAAACCAATTTTGACATTTCATCCTCTTTCTTGGTTCCAATTAAAGTTCTCCTTAACTTGAGAATAACATGTTTATGACTGCACCGTATTGCCAAAATACATGTCGCATTCATATGACATGTTCAACTAGCAATATAACATTCAGAATCATTTATAAAACTGTAGTTTCATCACTTGAAATAAAATGTTTACATACAATAAAGAATGACACTAAAGATCATAAAATGAAGTGACAGTATAATAGACTCACCACAAGTCAGTAATTCGGAAAACGGCAGTTCCTTGAGTTTAGAGATTTGAAAATTGGGTTTGCTAGATGGGGTCGAAAGTTTTATACTTCTTTCAATTCTCGCTCAATTATCAGGCTTCAGATGTCAATGGAAGTGATATGTCACTAAACGTCTATGTTTGTGATCCACAATTAATCTAAAATTAATCTAATAAATTAAAAAGTTAAATTCCGTATGTTTTATTGTCTGGGATACTGGCCCTGTATCCCAGACAATAAAACATACGGAACTTAACTTTAGCGAGCGGGGGTGTGGGGGGTGTCACACCCCCCAATATTTGGTCGCCCGTCGGCAAATTTTTGGTCTATCGGCAAAAAGATCAGAGGGAAAGGAAAAGAAGAGGAAAAGAGGAGAGGAGGAAAAGAAGAGAGAAAAGGGGAAAAGAAAAGGAAAGGAAGGGAGTGAAAGAGAAGACGGAGAATGAAAAGAAAAAAGAGAAAGAAAGAACAGGCCAGTCTGTTATCAGCTATTTCGATTTTCGACTCTTTCGATTTTCGGCTCTTCATCTAACTAGCCCATTCAAGTTATAGGCCCGTCGGCAAATTGATTCTGCATGTGACGGCCGTATATATACGGCCGTCGGTGTAATTGGACGATTGACTGAGTCCGTCGGCAACTCGGGAAAAGAAAGGGACTTAATAGCCTAACACATTAGAATTAACCGGAATCTTTGCATTGGATAATGCATTATGAACCAAAATATACCAATCCTGCATGAGACTTAATTTTTTACCGAGAGATTAAGCTAAAACCCCAGAGCTTCCGGGAGCGAAGCCCCACGGACTCCCACCAGAGGCCCTTAAGCCGGCCCAGTGTTTTAGCCAGCCCCTATTTGTGCGACAATGTCGCATAAACGGCGACAAATGTCGCACAAAAAAAAATCTGACACGCAAATTCTACCCGGGTGTAAATTTTGAGGTTCCTCATTAGGGCAGAAATCCACTCAAATATTGCACCATTTGCGATCTAGGCACCTTTCAAATTCCAAGAATTTCTTAAACCCCTCCCCCAGGCCATAGATCAGTAAATGTCGCATTGAGAAAACGTCCAGGCTAAAACACTGGCGGGCCTCTTGATCCCAACCGCTAAAACTATAGCGGCCTGACGAAAGGGATAGCCTAATACATTAAAATTAATGGGAGTCTTTGCATTTGATGATGCATTATGAACCAAAATATATCCATCCTGAGACTTAATTCTTCACCCAGAGATATACTTAAACCTCTGAGCTTCCGGGAGCTGCGCCCCCTGGATCCCACCAGGGGTCCTTAGGCCGGGCCCTGGACCCCACCCGCTAAAGCTCGTTTTCGCACTACCAGATCCGTCGGCAAAACATAATCTCCCCCCCCCCCCCAAAGATAACACCTTCACTACTCCCCTGCTGGGATATCAATTGGAAGGTGATTCTAGAGTTGTTTAATAAGAGTTATTGCTATTCAGTAAGAGTACTAAGTCTGTCTTAATAATTATTGTGGTCCTATTACGGTCACTAACATCTTTGCGAGGTATTGAAGCTAGCGTTTTGGAAGCTAGGGAAAACTGGCTGAAGAAGAAACGATAAGGGTCAAATACTTTGATGCTTAAAGAACTCTATGACGACTATGGTATTTAGGGAAAATGAAACTGAATTTTATTTCCTGAAAACTACAGACTAAAGCATCAAAAATATGTCAGGCAACTTCAAAGAAACAGATAAGTGAGAGTCAGCTCTTTTTGTAAAGTAACAATTGGTTATTCTATCACTAACTTAAAATATCAAACGAAGAAATAACCATTATGTGTTTCCTGCATGAAAGAACAATAAAAGAGGAAGTGACCTTAGTTTTTCGTTACACTAACATACTGGCAAAGCTGACAGTAGTTACAGGGTACTGGATCAAATATTGCTTGTAACGTGTCCAAATCTTAGAACAAGTTGGTTATCGTAACAGTCTCGGGCGTATAGGATATTTTTTTTTTCTGGGTGACTAAGCCTTTTGCCGGTTATAAATCTGTGCAACGAGAGGATATTGCACGATTTTGTTTCAAAATCTGCCCCTGAAATGTTTTCTCATCTCCTTGGATTAAATGGCCCCCAACTCATATCTCAAGCCTATTCCACCAGCCGCTTTTTTCGCACAGCTTAGGAGAGGTGCCAAATTTGCAGGCTAAGCTATATAATCACACTAACGCCGTTAGTCTTTCACATATCCTGTTAAATTAACTAACAAATAACTTTATGGCGTGTCACAACACGGATAATGTATGTCATATGGAAGTAAGGAGTGATATGACATTAATCTGACAATTGACAACAAATATTTTACTGTACGTGATAAAAGAATAAGCACAGATAGTTCAGCCGTCCGGTTTTAAGTACAATAAAAAAAAAAGACTTTACTTGTCCTTTAAGGAAGAAGAGATATTTACGTGCACCCACTATTATAAATACCACGTAAAAAGTTTTGTTTGCATAGGTCTAGGAACAGGGGGACGGGGGGAGGGACCGCCCCCACTCTGATTGGTGGGGGCGGAATTCTCGTGAAATCTCGTTTCACTTCCCCACCTTGGATGACATGCTGCCAAAATATGGCATTGAATAGGATGAAATTATTTCAAAGTTTGTAAAATATTGCAGCATCCCTTGCCAAAAAATCCTGCCTGCCCGCGACTAGTCGCTGCAACTTTGCAGTGACTTCACCATGACTTCGCTGCGACTTCACTTTTCACATGCAAATGAGCTCTCTGGCGACTTCGCCAGAGAGAGCGTTGCAGTGACTTCACTACAGAGAGCAGCTGCTGCGACTTCACCACAGAGAGCCCTAGCCGCGACTTCACCACAGAGAGCCATAGCCGCGACTTCACAGCAGAGAGCCCTGCGGTGACTTATTTTGTTATAGCTTTGCTTGACTAAGAACGAAAGCATGCATGCAGTTGTTGTCTTGCAAGCCTATACATGAAGTATTTATGGTTGCTTAGGCCTATTCACCTGCCAACTTATCCAAAATGTACAAAGAGTGAAAGTTTGAAAAGTCATAAATGCATGCACGTTCATTTCAACTGAACAAAGCATGAAAATATGGAAGTTGTGTTAATTGTTATCATAGCAGTACATATACTTAACTGGAGAAGATGCATGTTATATCCAAGGTTTCATTGTTCAGCTGAAACATATATTTCATTGTCCAAGTAGAAATACAATTCAAAGCTAAACGTTCCAGAGCTATGATATTTGGAAGATCAATAAATTCGAAATAAAAATATATCATACTGGCAAAATTGTCGTGGCATGTACAGTCGATGTATGGCAATTATAGACCAAGTGCGGTATGAATCCTAGCATACATGGCTGATAATTCATGCTAAGTGACTTTTCAAATTCTTAAAATGCTTCCTCATAAAATTTTGTAAACTATTTGTAAACAAAGTATAGAGAATAACTTGATCACAAAACTTCCAACTGTAGCCTCATGGGCTTGGAACTTGATAGAAATTAAAGTTAGCCTTGTTTTGAATTCCTCTGCAATGGCACATCCAGTTTAACATTGGCAGTTGTCCAAGCAACCGGCCAACTTGAAGAAGCATCCTTCACAAAAGCTTTATTGAGTGGTGGCACCAAAGTCTTCACAATTATCAGCATTCTAATTGGTTCCTGGCTGCATGCTGGTCAGTTTGAGCATGGTGAACATATCAATTTGCAGTACTGCAGAACACACAGTACAGTATTTCCACCAAGATCAGGCTGTATGTCAAAAAATAACAACTCAGTCAAGAAATGCGCACTGTCTGATGTATTCAGGTCATACCTATAGTGTATGCAACTTTTAACCCATACTATACTTCTATGTTTCAAGCAGGAACAAAACTCCACAATTTACTTCAAACTTTAGGAACTGCTCTAGTACTCTACACCTCCAACTGCTTGTTGTCTGCTGCACAGCACTAGCCTTATACACTTAACTGCATAAAAACAACTCATTTGAACACTGCAACTCCTCCTATAGCCTACTCAACCACACTGTCCTCACAGTATCTGCATGTGGATACAGTAATATACACAGATCACCTTTCAAAAGTCCTCTTTTGATGCAACTGGCCAATCACAAAAGACCTCCTGGAGAGTAATGAATCCCATGGCATGTACTCTGACTAGTCACCACAAAACAGTCTTCTGGTGAAGTGTTTCAGTCTTGCTGCGATCATGTCGCGACTAGTCGCAGCAAACAGTCTTCTGGTGATGTGATTCAGTCTTGCTGCGACCATGCCGAAACTAGTCGCAGGAAAAAGACCCTCTGGTGAAGTGCAATCTCTCTGCAGTGAAGATGCGGTGACTTCGCTGCAAAAGTGAAGTGAAGTGAAGTCTTGCTGCGAAGTGATTCCTTCGCCGAGCATTCGCGGCGAAGTCGCTGTGCAGTCGCAGCGAACAAACTTGTTTGGTAAGGGATATTGCATTTAGAGCACTTTAAATAGTCAAAAAATTTCCAAAGGGGAGGGGACACCCTCCCCTTAGACCCCTCCCTAGGACACTGATCACTAACATTCACTTCCGCCCCCATTTTCAAAAAGCTTCCTGGGCTTATGGTTTGGTTCATAATTTCAGACCAGAAAGCCCAAAGGCTTAGTGATTCCTTGCCGAAAGGGAGGGTGCTTTGTTACACCAGGGTTCATCCCTCAAATTTATACTTCTGTAATACATCATATTTTACGATGTTTGCAATTGGACCCTTGCTGACCTCACATGACCTTTGAACCCCAAACCTTGAAAAACAAAAAATGAAAAAGAAAAAACAAACATGTCCTAGCATGGATTTGCCTGTGCTCCCTCCCTTGTAATGTCATGTTTACAGAGTTTCAGATCTTGACCTCTGGTGACCTCAAATGAATTGTTACCTCCACCAAAACAACAGGGTTTCTCCTCTCAACATGACAAATTATATACAAACTATAAAAGTGTCATGTATCCAAGCTTCCTATCTCGAGATATCGTGTTAACAAGATTTTCAGGGTTTGACCCCCAGTGAAACCAGATAACCTATGAGCCTCACCAAAACCAATAGGGTTGTTTCCTCAGTATAAGGCATCTACACATTTAGTATAAAATTTATTCAAGCTTCCTTCCTTGAGATATCCTGTTAACAAGGTTTGCAGGGTTTGACCCCTGGTGACCCGAGATGACCTTTGACCTCCACCAAAAACTATAGGGTTCTTTCCCTCACCGTAAGGCATCTACATACTAAGTACTAAATTAATCCAAGTTTCCTACCTCGAGATATCATGTTAACAAGGTTTTAAGGGTTTGATGCCCTCTGACCCCAGATGATTCCTATATCGAGATACTGTGTTAAAACAAGGTTTTCAGAGCTTGACTCCAGGTAACCCCCAAATGACCTTTGACCCGCAACAAAAATAGTCGGGTTCTTTCTCTCACCATAAGGCATCTACATACTAAGTATGAAAATTATCCAAGCTTCCTACCCTGAGATATCGTGTTAACAAGGTTTCAAGTGTGTGACCCCGGTGACCCCTTATGACCTTTGACCTCCACCAAAAACGGTAGGGTTCTTTCTCTTCCCATTACACATTTGCATTCTAAATATGAAATTCATCCAATTTTTTACTTTGAGATATCATGTTAACAAGGTTTTCAGATTTTGACTCCTGTTGACCCCAGATGACCTTTGACTCCCACCAAAAACAATAGGGTTTTTTCTCTTACCATTAGGTATCTGCATACTAAGTATGAAAATTATCCAAGCTTCCTACCTTGAGACATAGTGTTAACAAGGTTTCAGAGTTTGACCCTGGTGACCCGATATGAACTTTCACCTACACCAATACAATAGGATTATTTCTCTTAAATGTATCCCATCTACAGACTAAGAATGAAATTCATCCAAGCTTTCTACCTTGAGATATCGTGTTAACAAAGTGTTTAGTGTTTGAACCCCTGGTAACCCTAGATAACCTTTGACCTCCACTAAAACGATGTGATATTTTCTCTTACCATAATGCACCTACAAACTAAGTATGAAACTTATCCAAGCTTCCTACCTTGAGATATTGTGTTAACAATATTTTTAGATTTTGACCCCCGGTGACCCCAAATGACCTTTGACCTCCGCCAAAAACGATTGGGTTCTTCCTCTTCTCATAACGCATCTACATACTACGTATGAAATTCATCCAAGCTTTCTACCTTGAAATATCATGTTAACAAGGTTTTCAGAGTTTGACCCCGGGTGACCCCAGATGACCTTTGACCCACCAAAAACAATGGGGTTCTTTCTCTTCCCATAATGCATCTACGTACTAAGTATGAAATTCATCCAAGCTTTTTACCTTGAGTTATCGCGTTAACAAGGTTTTCAGAGTTTGACCTCTGTTGACCCCAGATGACCTTTGACCCACCAAAACAGTAGGGTCCTATTTCTCTTAATATGGGGCACCTATGTACCAAGTTTGAGGACTGTCAGAGTTTTCCTTCTTGAGATATCGTGTTAACGAGCAAAGTGTCACAAACACACGCACCCACACACACATACACACACGCTATCATGAATGCATAGATTCCTTTGCCTTCGGCAAGGAATCAAAAAGAGTGGAGGAAATCCATCAAATCGACACAAAGGCGCAGACCTCTTCACAAAAGTGGTAATGACTCCTCGTTGCAACAAGCCTGGGAGGTGGAGGTCCAGGGCAGCTTTAGGGGTAAACCAGCAGTGAGGGTTCATTGTGGCGAATTTTCGGTAAGCTCTAAGGAAGTTACAAAATGAGGACACAAGGCAGTAGCTGACATAAAAATGATACTAAGTGCTCACTGACCCCTCAGCCCTTTGATGTAATCAGGCGGGGAATAACAGGGACTTTTACGGCTCCGACCCTCACTTTTGCCACTTATTTTTCTTTAAAAACGACCCTAAAGCTGTATTACAAGTTTGTGTATGCTTTTCTTAATAGCCAGATGCCAGAAAAATTATTTAACAGTTTCTAATTTCAAGATTTACTCCACCCCTTCCCCATCTAGGCTTCGCACATTTTTCGTTTGAAGGTTCGAACTTGGCTCTCACAAAGTTACCCCCCCCCCCTTTTTTTGTAAAATCCTGGACCCGGCCCTGGTAATGTGGACAAGACAGACAAACACCTCGCGAATGGACAGGAGTGAGAGGGAGGATTTATGACCAAAGGGAAAGCACGTCTTCGGTATAAACGTTACGTTGGGTAAATGTACTATAAAATACACTTTAAGCATTCCCCATGTACCGACAGTAAACGCGAGCCATTCCCGATGGAGAAATTATGTTTGGGTGAGTTTTATGTAATAAATAATACCAATAATTTACATAACGCTACGAATAATATGCGTGATATAAAACTTCTACAGGACCCCCTCTTTTTTCTTTAACTGGGTTTTGGTCTCCGTTACAAACATGGACCTTCCTCAGGAGACCAGAGAGAGAGAGAGAGTACATACTTCATGTCAACTTACCTCATACTGAAGTGAATAGACAGTGTTAGGCAACCGATTCTCATAGCCCGTACAGTTAAAAGTGATAATGGTTAAGAATCATTATCAGTAAAAACTGTACAAAACTTATGGTTGATATCATAGATTAAACCATGTGCAGTTAAAACTGGATAACGTTTCTTTGAACTTGATAAAGTCTATTTCTGTTTTTACTGTCATAATTTATGTACAGTTAAAATGGTTTAATCTATGCTGTCAACCTTACGTTTTGTACAGTTAAAACTGATAATGGTTCTTAAACCATTATCAGTTTTAACTGTACAGTCTATGAGGTTAGACACCTACTAAAGTTGTTTTCTAGGGGTTAGTCAGTAACTTCATTTCCTTCAGGTTTGCTTTTACCTTAGTTTGAGTTAGATCAACATGAAATAATCCCCAGATATAAGATAAAAGCTGTGGAGACATTCCCTGAATATGTTTCACAAATCAGGAAACAAAAACGAAATACCTGTGACGCAGTCTGTGTTACAGTAGCTGGGAAGTTGGTATTTGGATAACACTGAACTGTTTGCTACAAAATTCTTAATTTCCTGTAACTAGACATTGACTTTTCTCTGAATTAGTGTCATCATAAAAATATGGTGACATTTAAAGATTTTTTCCCGATTTTGGAAACTCGTTGTGCGGTTTTAAGTAAAAGCATATTTCTGTTTAAAAGGTTGCCATGAGTAGGTTTCTTGATTGATCGCAACACAAGGAAGTGCATCTGTCACCTTTAATACGTAGCTGGACTTCGTTTTGTAATCGTGAGGGTGAAAAAGTATACCCAGCTTAAACCACCCTGTCCCCATCCATATTTACTACCTTGAACTCGCTAACTTGAAAATCTTTACTTCTTTGATCGTCACCTGCTGCCATACAGGTTCTTGAGAAGCACGGGTGGTGTTTAACGTTTTTCTTTTTTTTAAACAACTTACTTGTCGTGGAAGAGAAGTATCTCGTCTTGAAGTGAAGTCTGGCAATTAAGCCTTCAAACAGTCAATTTGAGTAAACAATTTTATGTCAACATTCTGGATCGGATAACACCTCGCCTAACTACGCCCCTTAATAATAACAACCATGCACGCCCCTTAATAATAACAACCATGCTGTCTCTGTTGGCTGTTCGTATGCTAACGTGTGCTATAGTATGTTTATTAAACTGTCAAAGTCTTTCTCAAAGCCCTTCGTTTCGTTGAGGTTCTACAGTCCTCGTACACTGCAAATGAATGTAAAGGAATATATTCTTCTGGGAGATTCTAAATTTACTGCTGGATGTGAAATAGAAGACTTACCCGCTGTAGAAATGAGTAATACAATATACCTGTACCAAAACGACAGGCTCGCAAAGGAAGTCTTCGTTTCTTCGGAAAACAATATGCAACTCATTTGGAATGGTGGATTTTCGTCAAATAGGCATACATATTCTTTCTATTTCCAAGTCAACTTGAAAAGAAACTTTTTTGCTTTATATATATATATATATATTATATATATATATATATATATATATATATATATATATATATATATATATATATATATATATATATATATATATATATATATATAATATAACGCTAATTCCCACCTTAAGGGGAAATTGTTATATCTGCTTGTACATAGGGCGAAAAAATGATAATAAAATACATAAGAAATAAATTCGCCCTAACGTCTAAACATATAACTAACGTTATTTCAATGGCCAGCCATCCGTTCGTGTTAACAGCTAGGTGTCCGTAAATTTGACAACTTTGAAGTAATGGCATCTAGTTTGTAAATCTAAGAGGGCGCCCTTGTAAGTTTACGTATTCCTATAGAAGAAGTGTGTGGAAACGTTAAGGCGAAACTTATATTTCACCCGAAAATTTTTTTCCCCTTAAGGTCGACTTTTCAACAACAACTTTCCCCCTAAGTGCCGAATTAGAGAAATATATATATATAATATATATATATATATATATATAATATATATATATATATATATATATATTATATATATATATAACGCTAATTCCCACCTTAAGGGGAAATTGTTATATCTGCTTGTACATAGGGCGAAAAAAAGATAATAAAATACATAAGAAATAAATTCGCCCTAACGTCTAAACATATAATTAATGTTATTTCAAAGGCCAGCCATCCGTTCGTGTTAACAGCTAGGTGTCCGTAAATTTGATAACTTCGAAGTAATGGCATCTAGTGTGTAAATCTAAGAGGGCGCCCTTGTAAGTTTACGTATTCGAAACTTATAAGTCACCCGAAATTTTTTTCCCTTAAGGTCGACCTTTTGAACAACAACTTTCCCCTAACTGCCGAATTAGATATATATATATATATATATATATATATATATATATATATATATATATAATATATATATATATATATATATATATAAGGATCAACAGCACAAATACAGTAATACTCGGAAAACTGATACTATCATGTGCTTACCAAGAAGACCAAGCATTCTGCCAAAGGAAGTAATTACTCTGGTTTGTGTCTCTGATAACAAAGATTCAAGGTGGCTTTCGGAAGAAGATGGGTTACTGGGAATAAAAAAAACGCGCAAATCGGAGGCACACTCTACGTAACAAGTATTCCCTTAATGTCAGATTTGAGAACTGTGGGTTGCCACAGAAAGTCAGCCAGAAATGCACTCTGTTCACTGTCATTACAACCTTTGTCAACCGGTCCAATTTACACCAGATACCTTGGATGATAGCATCAGTTTTGATCAAACTGTCTTCACTTGTTTCACAAACATGCCCACGGACAGGATATCATGGAGAATAGATACTACCAATGATAATATTTTAGATTTTGATCCCGGACAAGAATCAGTTTAATAACATAGGTACGAAAGGACTGAAATCCAAGCCCATCGATAAGACTCGACTAAACTGGAATGAAAAGGCTGTTGACCAACTGCGCGGATGTTTTGAGTGTGCAGACTGGACTGTACTTGATGATCAAAACATACATGACACCACAACAACTGTTACAGAATATATAAAGTTCTGTGTTGATATGATAATCCCTGAGAGATCATTACGTATTTTTCCAAATAGTAAACCTTGGGTATCTAAAAAGCTAAAATCCCTAGTGTACGAAAAGAAAGCCGCGTTCTCAAGTGGAGATCAGGATCTTGTTAAAGAAAAGCAACGAGAGATAAAAAAGGAAGTGAAGAGATGTAAAAAAGAGCACGGAAAGAAATTGGAAGACAAATTTGAGGAGGGTAATACCAAAGCAGCTTGGCAAGTGATGCAGAGTGTAACTGGTCATAAAGGCAAAAATAAATGTGGAACAATTAGAAATGGACAAAGACTGGTTAATGGCCTGAATGAGTTTTATTGTAGGTTTGATGTTAAAAGTGACGAACTGGTTAATACAGTAACTGGAAACAAATTGCGTACCACCACTACCTGTGCCAACACTACTGACAGAGTTATT
Organism: Holothuria leucospilota; assembly: GCA_029531755.1. Taxonomy (NCBI): domain Eukaryota; kingdom Metazoa; phylum Echinodermata; class Holothuroidea; order Aspidochirotida; family Holothuriidae; genus Holothuria; species Holothuria leucospilota. Next base: position 17,811,142 of record CM055981.1, on the reverse strand, counting down.
GTAAATGAATCTGATGTGAGGAAGCTTTTTGCTAATGTTAAGATAGGTAAGGCGACCAGCCCAGACGGTGTTACAAATATGTTAATTAAAACTTGTAGCTCTCAGTTAGCACCAGTGTTCACGCCTATCTTTCAAAGAACACTTGACGAGGGTATTATTCCAGAGATATGGAAAACCTCAATCATAACCCCGGTTCCCAAAACAAAAGTGGTTTCAGTTTTGAATGACTACCGTCCAATATCACTCACATCGAATGTCATAAAATGTCTAGAAAGGGTGGTCCTTAAACTCCTTCTTGCTGAAAAGGGTGTTAGTATGGATAAAAATCAATTTGCCTATCAAAGCAAAAGGGGGGTTGATGACGCCATACTTGTTTACTTACATGAGGTTCTGAAGCATTTAGATCAACCTGAAATATCTGTGCGGTCACTCTTTATTGACTTTTCTAGTGCTTTTAACACTATTAAACCAAGTATGCTGGTACAAAAGCTATTTAATATGCAAGTCAACTATAACATCGTACTCTGGGTCCCATATTATCTGTGTTGTAAACCTCAGGTGGTTAAAATGGGTAACTTCGAATCTGATCAGTGTGTCATTAGTACGGGAGCCCCCCAAGGTTGTGTCCTCTCCCCAGTATTGTTCTGTCTGTACACAAATGATTGCCAAAAATTGATTGACAAATGCAACATTATCAAATATGCTGATGATACTGTCCTAACTGGTTTCATTTATGGTAATGATGGTTCTGCCTACATAAGTGAAGTACAAAACTTTGTCGGCTGGTGTAAGAAAAATAGTCTGGTGTTAAACGTAGATAAAACTAAAGAACTAGTGTTCGATTTTAGTAAAGGCAATAACACACATGATCATGTCATAATCAATGGGAAAGCTGTTGAAAGGGTAGAAAATTACAAGTATTTGGGAACTTATATTGACAATAAACTCAACTGGAATCTTCACACAAAATTTGTTAAGGGTAAAGCCTGCCAACGTCTTTATTTCCTCAGGAAATTGAAACAATGCAAAGTTGATGTTACGATAATGAAACTGTTTTACCAGTCCGTAATTCAAAGTGTCCTGACGTTCAGCATTATCTGCTTCTTTGGTAGTTTGCCGAAGAACCACCGAGTTGAGCTAGAACGTATTCGCAAGTCACCTGAACGCTGTATTGGTTCAAGCCTTCCATCACTCTCACTCATATACGAAGAATGCCTAATCAAGAAACTGGATAGCAAAAGAAAAGACGAAACACACCCCTTTCACAGTTTAGTCTCTTTTAACAGATCTGGTAATAGATTACAGGTGCCTCTTACCAAAACATCAAGGTTTCGGAATTCTTTCCTTCCCGAGGTATTACATCTTTTCAATTCTAATGTGAAGCGATCTGTCCACAGTGTAAATCTTTGATCTTTCTACTTTCGCTTTTATTTTATTTTACATTTATTTTTATTAAGCACTATTAGTTGTGTATATCTTTGCTTTTATGTTTTTTAACTGTTTTGTTTCTTATTTGTGTATCGTATATCTTTGCTTTTATGTTTTTTACTGTTTATCCTATTTATGTGTATCCTTGTTTTTATGTTTTTACTGTTTTGTATCTTTTACACACACTGTCGACGGAATATCATTTTCCGTTTTACTGAAATGGACAATAAACAGTTATCTATCTATCTATCTGTCTGTCTGTCTGTCTGTCTGTCTGTCTGTCTGTCTGTCTGTCTATCTTTTTCCCAAACTTTCCCGGACCCCTCAGCAGACGAGCTCTTTTGCGGGCGTCTCGCACTGACGAATTGCGAATGAGCCCTCTTTCTCATGCATGATACACACAACACAACTGAAGCCCTTACGTTGAAGTTCTTTAGTATAGTTTCCCACGAGGTATCACAGCATGTTTGTAAAAAACAGCCAGTGATTCCCTTTAGTCACATGCTAAAAATAAATTTAGTTATGTTTTCTTCTTCAAAATAATTTTGCTGAGTAGGTCTTTTAAGTTTAAATTTTCTCCTCCAAGTCTTAGTTTCTAAAGTATGAAGTCTCAAAAATGTATTGATGTAACTTTCGAGGTTTAAAAAAATTACCATTTCCGCCAATCTGGGAGACATGTTTGAGAAACATTGACCTACATTACGCACCAACCAAATTTGTCCCTCCACGTAGCGCACTAAGAGGGGGATGGTTCGCACCGGGTACCAGTCTTCGTCTGGGGCAAAGCACAGTGCCATGCCACAGCCGAGGGAATACTTAATTATGACAATTTCTTAAACTACCCGATACATATGCTTAAACATGTAATCATCTCAAAGCTTTGTCAATGATGGCACCATTTTGTATCCAAGCAACCTTACACAGGGCAAAAATTTTCCCAAGGGAATGGACCTTAGACAGCAATCCCTGGCTTACACCCAGCAAAAAATAACATACATTAAGGCACTAAAAAGTGAGAATTTCCTAATATGTAATCATTACAAAGCTCCCTCAAAGAAAGCACCATTTTCCATTTTATCCATCTTAGATAAACACAAACTCCCAAAAGAGGAGTATTACTCAAACCTTATCCCCCCCTACCAATAGAAATGCGACGCTTAATATTAGGGTTTCTAACCGTAATCAGTTCAAAGTTTTGCCAAAGAAAACACTTATTTGCTCGTTTAGGCACCCTTACATAAATTTCAAGTCCTTCCTTCATAGACCCCTCTCTCATGGGGCAAAGGGGCGACGAAGAAAGAATCCACTTTGGTGCCGAGTAACCAAGGTACTTCACTGAAAACTGCTATGAGGATTTGAAAATCTCAGGGGAACTGCCCTCTCACCCCACCGGTATTATCATTATAATCTTCGTCATCATCATCATCGTCATCGTCATCATCATCGTCATCGTCATCATCATCATCATCATCATCATCATCATCATCATCATCATCATCATCATCATCATCATCATCATCATCATCATCATCATCATCATCATCATCATCATCATCATCATCATCATCATCATCATCATCATCATCATCATCATCATCATCATTATAACTGTATTTATTTTTCAACTCAGTTTTGGTCTTCAACGATATTTACAAATCAATCACATAACAGATTACCTTTCAAGTTTCATAACAATCATTAACCTGTAAGTAAAGCAAACTGGGTAAATATTTAAAACATGTAAGGAAATACTATTTAATCAGATCATGGTAATTACAAAAGGCATCTTGAATTCTTGAATTGAGAATAAAGGGCGCTTCCTAGACTCATCTATAAGTATTTTTCAACTTGTAAAGTAAACTTAAACTTGTGATAAAATTCGCATATCTTTGGTACAGCAAGGCAAGGCTCGGGTTTGTCTGAAAAAATATAAAACTTAGCGTGTGGAATTCAGGAATTATACGGGTTTCTTAACAAAAAATTATAGCCAAAGAATGCATTTTGCTTAGAAAAGATGAGTTGATTCCCCCAAAATTCCGTTCCATATCTAAAGTAAAGTTTGAAGTAACATCACATTCCCAAAAGAGATAATCATTGGTTTCCTCATGTCCATTATACAGAAAGAGCAAAGTGGACCCTCTCTTAACTTATGTCGATATTGTAAATAATTAGTGCCGAAGATTCTGCGCAAAAAATTTAAATTGAAAGTTGGATTTTGCTTTCATTTAGGGAACAAAATGCAACTCTGAAAATAGTATCCCAGCAAAGCTCAATGTCATGGAACGAATTAATGGTACATTTTCCACAGCTGTGGGTTGAACAATTACTTCCTGTTTACCTGTATATTGTTTGTATATAGGTCTAGACATGTAACAGTAACGCTTCTGTACAATCCTTTCTAACGATGGTCTATTATTGTCACTATAACCATTGTACACATTATTTTTCCAGCTATTTGGAATCGCAGAGATGATACATAAATATGTAGTGAAGGGACAACAGTTGATACAAAACTGTAGTTTTCATTTAATGAACGGTAAGATAACAATCTACCGTCGGTCCCTGTCCATTAAATCTTATCGTATTTTAAATTCCTGTCATAAAATGACTTATAAAATATCGTGTTGTAATTAACTCTAATATAAGTATTGTTCCATATAAACTGGTCACCATCATTATTACCCGGCTCTTAAAAATGAAAATGTGCCCAGGCACGACAAACATCTTTTACAAATTGGTCTATTTTACTTCTGTACTGTAGCCATGCACGATAGGCTCGGATATTAATATATTGTATCATACTTGTCTCTTAACCGAGTATGGTGACATTCTAAAGGAATGAACAAAGTAAAACAAGAGGGTAATCCACGGAATTGCATATCCCAACTCTATCACACATGTAATTTAACGTGATAATACCAACAATATATAGACTCAAATAATGAATCTAATACATATGGAAAAACATATCTACAACTTTGACCTCTACCCTTTGACCTTTACTTCTAGGGTTCTACGCGACACAATATCCCACCTTGGGATACCTCCCCACCAACTTGATGAACATTTGTCCTGCAGACTGGTAGTTTGTGACATAAAAATGCACATTTCAGACTTTTGCCATGTGACCTTTACCTCGGTTGCCATAGCAACCAAATCTGTAAGTAGAATTAGGCATCCCCATCACATGTATAAAGTTTCATATAAGCGCAATATTTTCGCTTGGGGTTATAGCCAAAAAGCAGATGTTAAACGATTAGACCTTCAACTTTTACTTCTGATAGTATAAGCGTGGCACGAGGGTTTCATCAAGGGTATCTTCCCACTAAGTCTGAAGAAAATCTGCTATCCGTAAAGGAGATTTGTGAAACGAAATTAGACACACAATCTCTCACTTCCTCGCTCACACACGTACACAAAGACACGTTTTGACCCCTCCCTCAGGTATGGACTTTCTGTCACCCTAGGGTACCCCATCATGGGTTAGACCCTGAGCCTTAGTAACGTGAGAGTATTAACCGTTGCTATGGCAACGGTTGCTATTTCAGCTGGCATAACCATATATTGCTCAACTGGCAAAGTGGCTACAATATCTCTTCCTCCTCATGGAGGCACGTGCAGCCTCTGAAAAGCAAAATTTTATGCAAATTAAGAGGTCTCTGGGGCGAGACGGAGACAAAAGCTGGGAACCAACAAGGATGTAGTCTAAGCTTACCAGGAAGGACTGTGCCCGCATATCAGGCCTTTAAAAAATTCGTTAAAAGGTAGGTGGGACTGGCCCGGCTTGATTCAGAGTTCTGATAAGCCATCGTTAACATGGCGCTGCAGTTTCTACACATCCGAAAATTATCGCCCGTGGTTAACTGGGTTTTTGTTAGGAAAACGTACAACTGAATTTTGCATGTGAGTTCAAATTGGGTTGAAAATCTCATGGAATTCTTGGTGGAAGAAGAAACATGTGAACCAGATGCAATTTATATGTAACTGCCAGAACTAATAAACTTGTATAAAACAAGTCAGTGAGCCACAACTGGAAAAAAGGCCGTGGCGGTCCCGACCTAAACCAATTGGTTAGAAACAGCAGTAAAACATCATCTAACTCTAACTCACTCTGTATATATGCCCGTATATAAAGGTATTTTTGTGTCCCATCTGTATGTGCAAACGTTTCAAGGAAGGAGAAAAGGAAAGCCTTGACGGTGCTATCAAACTTACGCTCAGTTGTAAATATATATTATTAACATACATCCAATTTAAAATACTCTATTGCCACAATTTGATCCAAATCATTGCAAAAAATTCCTTTTCCTGTCGTCATATTTGATGTCATACTCAGCAATGGCCAAGAACACCGCTTCCATAAATTCTCTAAACAGATTCGTACAACCACTGATCTCCCTTTATACCAATCTGAAATCCTTGTTTTTCTTTGAAGTATATTAAAGTCAAAATTAACCTAGCCATGACGTATTCCATCAGCTTACCCTTTTGATTCTTTGCCGAGGGCGACATGAACCTATGTAATCTAGAGACCCTATAGTGGGAGAGATTGGCCAACCATTGTTCTCAGATACGCGTTCTGATTGGACGAAATTCATGGGCACCATTTTGGAGCCAAAGTACGAGCTTGCAAGATCATGTGTGCCTGTGTACATTCGAGAAGTTGTGCAGGCTGTAGCACGGCCGGTGTAAAAGGAAATGGTGTCTCTCCTGGAAAATGTGTCCCACCAGACACATTTTCCAAAAAAATATGTCCCGCCGGACAATATTTCTCAGGAAATAGTGTCCACCCGCCACAGGAAAATGTGTCCGCGGGACACAATTTTACGAGGAAATAAGGTCTGCATATAAGCAACAGGAAAATCTGTCCTTCGAAACGCGGTTACGGAGGAAGTCGCCTTGAACATGTATGGCCCTGGGGAGTTGGGAAGCGACTTTCCAACATTTTGTTTTTTATTGCGGGAGACCGAAAGTGAACTTATGGGATGTCAAAGTGAACTGAGGGAGACCGTAACTTAACTTTGACATAAGTGGACTCGGCGGAGTACAAACTCAAGAATAAGTCCCAAACTTTGACCAAAATGGGTAAAATTACTTTCCAAGATTCAAGGCAAGGCCATGTCCTTTGGATCAAATAATACTTTTGTCCGTGAGCACTTGTTTGGCAAAATTTCGCAATTTTTGAAGGTCATGATGGGTGGTTGTTGAGATCTGACATCATTTAAGCCTCAGTCGAACGGACACGATCAAACATCTTTCCTTTCTTATTAAGTCTCTGGGTCACTACCATGGTGTCATACAAAGATGATTCAGTGCCACACTGTTACAAGGAGCTACTAATTTTTAAAAGGAGATTGCATTTTTCATTAAAAATTGCATCCTGGATCTGCTTTCAGTCAGCCGTATTATACAATTGCTTCTCCGTTCTCGAGACTGGCCTAGTCGAGGCCCAGAATACGGTCCCGGGCCTCGTCATAGGCAGTGGCGTATCCAGCGGGGAGTGCAGCAGGCCATGCCCCCCATTGAAAAATGATGAAAAATAAATTAAAATAGGTAGGCGGTAGCATTATCTGATACTACGTAGGCAGTCCCTTTTTTCAAAAGTTTTGAAGTAATGCGTTCTTAACGGACATTCTGTCTTGTAATTAGACAGGTAGCATCTTTGTGCTGTGGAGTGGGGTTAAAGACCGCAGATACTTTGAAGTATACTGCTCTGTTAGGTTTCTGAAACCTTTTAACCTTTTCGTTCGCTTGGTAGCCTCACTTGTGTGCAAAGGTCCCAGCAGGTTTACTAGTTGGGCCAAGCACGCAGTGGAGTCCCCAGACTTTTCGAAGAGGGGGCACTAGGGTTCAAGCGTTCCTCAAAACGGACACCCCAAAATGAAGGACCGAGCTCCTCTGGAGGCCTCGTAGTGACGGGCAGTGCTCCCCTGTAGGCGTTGGGCCCGGGGTCCCACTGTAAGACCCCTAGTGGGTCCAAGGACAATGCTAAATTGGGGGTCCAAGGAACGGAGACCCCGAGACTCTAAGGTATTAATAAATTGTTTATCATTCGATTAAAGCATTTGACTATCTCCAAAGTGGCATTGGATGTTTACAAAAATGGAATCAAAATCTGGCCTTTTTGGTAGTCTAATAGCACAAAAGACATAATGATGGGGAAAGGGTTGAGTGGCGACGACGGATCATGTTAAGGGTTTTCAGGCCCCCAGCTAGGTGGGGGTACGTGGCCCGTGTCCCCCCGTACGCATCACTGTGCCCTACAAGAAAAATCGATCGAAAATAAAATTTTACTACCTGTAAACGTTAGCCCTGATATGACTCCAGGATTTGACCAAAAATAATCCCAAAGGGCGTTTAATAAAGAACGTATTTTGTTTTCTGTAACTTTTTTCTCTCTAAAATTACAAAATGTCTCCCGCGCTACACGCGCTTTCATCTTCAGTTACATTTTGCTACAGGGGCGCTGCCAGGATTTGGTGATGGGGGGAGAACAGTCGTAATGCCACCTCAGTCCCCCCCCCCCCAGTCTCCGTAAATTGTAACTTTTTGGGTGCCCCTGCGATTGTATACAGCAGTGTGGAATCCTTTTTGTCACTTCATAAAGATGCCGAAATAGGGGAGGGGTCTCCCTCCTCTTTGAAATTTTTTTTGTTAATTTAAGGTTGCCTAGATGCAAAATGGTGCTATCTTAGGGATATTTTTGGAACTGATCATATCTTGCTGGAACAGGTGCGTAGCCAAGGGGGGGGGGGTGGTGGCAGCCGCCCTTGAGCAAAATGTTGGTATTTTTTATGTTTTTTTTTTACAATATTACTAGTGTTTCCCCTATTTATGTGCGGCAAATAGGCCTGGGAAGTGCCATTTCCAGCGATCTGGGAGGCATTTTGGACCAAGATTTTCTCGCGCTCCTCGCCAACCGGTTGACGCGGAGCACTGGCAGCGTACTTGCCAACTCCATACCACCGATACCGGAAGGGGACAAATTGCACGCCTAAAATATCAGGAACACATGGTATCTAGTGGTAGGCCTATGTACAAAAGCAACACCTTACACTTGTTTGAAGCTGTTATGTGATTCTGCATACTTGTAGAATGATAAATTATTTGCCAGCAATATGTGTGTTGTGTATTTGATTTTTATATAGTTATTCCATAGTTAATATGTATTAACTATGGTTATTCCTACAAAATATTTCACAAGATACATAATAATATGTCTCCTTTTGCATACAAAATATCGTATAAAGTATGCACCAAATCACATATTTTCACATCACCGTGGGAGGGGGAACTCCCCCTCCCACACCCCCTCGCGCGCAAGTGCTTAAACGCCTTTTGGGATCATTTTAAAATTTAAAAAAAATTCTGAAATCGATTGGGGGGGGGCACGCCCCCCCCCGTGTAAATCCAAACTCTCTCTCTGTATTACGGGACTGTATCCTAGTCCACCTGGCCCGAATCCGGGCCAATGTAGATTTCAGTGACCACCATTCATGGTCAATCCCGAGTCCAGTATACCCTTCAATTCCGAGCCGTATCCGATTCCAGGTTCTTCAATTCCGGGCCAATTCCGAGTCCAGCTATTTGGCGAATGTGGCATCATGCTTTTTGTACTGTTTTGTAATTACATTTAATTAAAACCGGGCATTTTAGGAGTCAATTTCATGCCCTGGTTCAAGCTGTATTTTAATTGACTGTATGTGACCATTTATATGTTGAACTGTGCATCAATAACAATGTAGCCCTAGGGAACAAATATTTAACTTTCATTTTTGTGCACTCTTCTTGAATCGGTTCCGAGTCCGAGTCCAGCAGCAGCCCATTCCGGGCCAATTCAGATTCCAGAACCTCCCATTCTGAGCCAGTTCGGAGTCCGACAAAGCATGGACTCGAGTCCAGAATCGAGTACGTTACAGCCCCGTTGCATTGTGTGGAATGTAAGCTACTCTTCATTTTCAAACTTTGCTCTTAATCAAAGAGCCGTCACCAACTAAGATTTTTGATGCCCCCACACTAAAAATATACTTTGGGGTGACGAGTGTATGTCTTTAAGTATCCAGAAAAATCAGTAATAAAAACTTTAGCTTATAGCTCCGTTCGTCTCCTTCTCCCACATTTCCTGCCTCTCTTCATTGTTCCTTCCCCTATTCAGGGTCGGGAATCCAGAAATGAGAGAGGGGGCGTAAACGTCTGTAGAAAGTGCATGGTGCAATCAGATGGGCTTGGAGGTTTAAAATTCTGTCACAAAAATCATTGTTTTGCTGAAAATAGGGGCGTACGCCCCTTTCGCCCCCTTGGATTCGCCATACTCCTTATCTCTGTTTCCCGAAATTCCTCCTGCTAAGTTATATATCATGCTTTCCTGGGCGTTTCTTCCACGCAACTGACCTTTTATTGTTCCTTCCCTTTCTTTTCTCTCCGCTCATTATTTTTCTCCCTCTTGCAAAGTCGGCCTTTCTGCAGCCCTTGTCCTTGTTCCGTTCTTCCCAGCCATTCACTCTTTCAGGCTATTTCGTCCCGTTCGTTTTTTCCACCATCCCTATAGCCCTGTCTACCACAGAACTAGTAACATCCACATTTCCTTCCAAATTTACCAAGCCAATTTCCTCTTCCCCACCTTACCTAAATTCAGTTATCACCCCTATTCATATTATTTCTTTTCTTGTCTGTCGTTTTGATTTTCCCGGCTTTATTTTACTTTTCTTTTCTTTTAATTATTCTCCTTCTCTTTTCTTTTTTCCGGTATCCCGATTCTTCTTAATTTTTTTCGGCGATGCAGTTTTCCCCAGCCCCCTCTGGCGCTGCAACCTATGGGCCAGGGAATGCACAGAGAGTCAAAGATCTGGGCGGAAACATCACTGAAAGGTGTTCTGTATACAATACAAATCTTTCTTCATCCCTGCAGGTAATCACAACGTGAACTTAACCACTCAAGCAAACCTAATTTTCTGACCAGAGAGGCGTTTACACCCGAGTCTTTATTCTGAGTTAACTAGGCAATCCTACAGTCAGTGGCGTAGACAGGATTTCTCTCACGGGGGCCATGCAGTATGTTATGTGATCGCCTGCCTGAGGAGGGGTCTAAGGGGTGGGGTCCCCTGCCCTTTGAAAATTTTTGAAAAATTAGGTGTCCTTACATGCAATCGGGTGCAACATATGCTACCTTTTGAAGTAAAATTTGTGTTAAAAAACGTACGTATTTTTAGGAACTAAAACAAGAAACAATCGGCACCAGTGAGGGAGGGCCATGGCTAATGGGGTGTCCCCTCCCCCTTTGAACATTTTTGAAAAATTAGGTGCCCTTAATACATGCAATCTGGTGCCACATATGCTACCTTTTGAAGTAAAACTTGTGTTAAAAAAGTTTACGTATTTTAGGAACTTAAAAAGATCGGCATAAGTGAGGAGGGCATGTCCCAATGGCCCCCCTAAATACACCACTGTCTATAGTAACACAACTGACTGTTTTGTTTGCATGAAACTCTGTAAAGTCAAAACTAAGTGCATTATTTTGTAAGCCCCGGTCTGTCAAAGCAGTTTTACCGGTTTTCAATTTAACCCACGCGGGTCCAAAATGACACATTTCTCTCACATTTCTCTTTGCAACATGCGTTTATCCGAAAATTCGACCTGAAATTCTGAAATTCCATGTACATTTACTCTTTCCTCTGCTTGTAGCCCCCTTCTATTGAAACGGATATTGTTTTCTATTAAATGTTCGCTGTTCGTGTGTATTTTGGTCTGCAGGCGTCCCAAACACACTGTCTGCCTTTTCAGCTAATGGTGTGGGCGTGTTTGTAAGTACTACTTTAATGTATTGAGAAACTACCGGTTTAAAACACTGTATAATACTTTAATGTAGTACCACTGCACACTACGCCATGTGGAAGAGTATTAATAATCAACCAAATCAAACCAAAATCATTTCATAAGTTCCCTCTGTTTTCAATGGATTCTAGTCTATCCCATTGTGTAATGGTATAACCAACGATCCGTGGATTTGATTGGTTCATGGTCTGTTTTCTACGCGTTGAGTTCAGTCCGTCTTATGTCCACCGCGGCCAACCATATACGGATGACTCAGTTTATCGTTGCCAAAATCATTTGCGGATAATCAAAACACTGTGTGTTTCTAGCGGACAGTGGCAAAAAAGGACAGTGTTTAATAGTGGGATTTGTTTGTAATTACTGTCCGGAAAAGATGGTAACAGTAAAATGTGTCTGACGGGACACAATTTCTTAATGTGGTGGGAAAAACTGTCTCTCCAGACACTGTTTCCAGGACTTAACCTGGAAATATCGTCCGGTGGGACACAGACTAATTTTTCAGGGTTGATTTTCAGAGCTTATGGCATAAATTCAGTCTTTCCACTTTTTATCATTGTCTCTGATAAAAAAAATGAAATTACTGTACATGTGCAGGCCTATAATTAAATCCTATACAGTATTATATTTCATACAAGTTTTCGTGAAGTGATGGTTATTAAAGAAACTTATTTGTCTTTCACCGCTGTAATGATGATTTTAACAAGGTTGTCTTGGGTAGAGACAGTAACAGTGTGATACCAAACTTGAGTATGTTGACTTTCTCTCACGTTAAACGAGTAGACTGACATGATCTCCCGTTGTCACTAGTTAAAAAATGGGCAGGTATATACCCACAAAATGTTTAATCCTGTTAGTTAGTTATTCCCTATGAAGACTGTGACAATACTATGTACCATACTTGATGTTCTTCAGTACATGGATTTTGTTTTGTGGAGGTACTGCTAAGAGGACTCTTTTTACACGGGAGACACATCTTCCCGCTACACCGGACGTACGCATCCTGTGTAAGATAGTCTAGATAGACATGTTTTGTTTCCAAAATTGCTGCCGGGTTGTGCTGCATTTGGATGTACGAACAGACCAGAATAGGGTTACAAGTTGTATAGATTCCCATCCTGTACAAAAGAACTCCGGCTTCGGTGGGCTGTAAAAGTTAGCAGGTTCAATTGGAATCAAATAGCGATCGCTTATGCGATGTAACTTTACAGTAAACAACTTAGTAATACACGTAGGCCTAACGTTAGAGTAGGCTTAGCCTTACAGTTAGGTTACAACGTTCTGCACAAGGCCTAGCCTATACAGTATACGGCGGTTCCATCTCTATACTCCGACTGCTTGATATTCCAACACATAAACCCAAATACAACTGTTAACCCTTTGGCCTAACCGGCTAACCCTAACCCTAATACTCGGAACATCCCCATAGAGACGTTGGAATACCAGAGCTGCAGTCCCCAGTCATAGCTAAGTGTAGAGCAGTGGCGTATTTGGGGGGGTATTGAGCCATGCCCCCACCCGCTCACTGATGCCGATTTTTTTACTTCCTAAAGATACGTAAATTTTTAACACAAATTTTACTACAAATGGTAGCATATGTGGCACCAGATTGCATGTAAGGACACCTAATTTTTCAAAAATTTTCAAAGGGGAGGGGGCACCCATTGGGCCATGGTTCCCCCTCACTGATGCCGATGTATTTGTTTTTGTTCCTAAAAATACGTCAATTTTTTGAACCAAAACTTACTTCAGATGTAGCCTATATGGCACAAGATTGCATGTAAGGACACCAATTGTTTCAAAAATTTTCTACGGGAGGGGGACACAGATCAAAGATGGCTCCTGGATCTATTAGTAACATGAGAAAACTGAAACATTTGCGCACCTTTGACTTTGATGTAGGTTTTTACATGGAGTACACCCTGGTCAGTCACAATTTTATAAAACCAAGATAGGCGTAGGCCCATGGGCGTCAATCCTGGGGGGACAGGGGGACACGTCCCCCCCCCCATATTTTGGAAATACACCCATTGACTAAAGATTTTTACACAGTAAATTTTTGACAGAAGTGGCCATGTCCCTCCCACACTCGAGTAAAGATTGACGCCCATGCCTAGGCCTTTCCATAAAATAAAAAAGTCCCACTAGGAAGTGCTCCCCTATATTTACCCCTTCCTCCAGACCTCTCCTGAAACTTTCACTAAATAATGAAAAATCTTAAATGATTAATTCAACTTGCTTACAACTTTCCGTAAAAAGCACCAAAGGGCGTAGAAAGCTTTTCGAGACCGGGGGGGGGGGTGAACCTTGTTTCGGATGGCCGTCCTGGGGAGAGGTCTAAGGAGAGGGATGTCCCCCTCCCCTTTGGAAAATTTTTGAGTATTTGAGGGTCTTCAGATGCAATTTGGTGCAACATTTTGGACAAACGTTAAGGGAAATTACTGCAAATTTTTGACATTTCTTACAGAAGAGGCAAATAAAGGGTTTTTGCACTTGGACCTTGGGGGCGGAAACATTCTTCACCCCCCAAATTTTGACTGGGGGTAAAGCCACCAGCCCCCCCCCCGCTTCCTGCGCCTATGAAAATCACCATTTTGCATGTAGGCTATGCCATCCTGCATTAACGTACTAGTAGTTTTCTTAGAAAGAAGGGGTAGACCCAACCCACAATAGACCCACCCCCTCCCCCCTCATACCAGCACAAAAATAAGACACACTAAAATGAAATTTTCTTTAAATAAAATCACTTTTAAAACTGTCAAAATAGCATACCATTCTGCATTTTCGTCACTTTCTATTAGCAAAAGTTAATCAAAATGGAGGGTGTTTTTATCCCCTCCCTCTAGACCCCTCCCAGGACGACTTTTCTTGCCATCGGGTGACAAACTAAAGGATCCGGCAGACAGTGCCACCCAGAGTCAAGCAATACGAATGATTGTCACAAGGAACAGAACGCTGTAACTCACTTTGTTTTACATTTTGTACGGAAAACTGTACGCACACAGTGTATATGATATCTGGCCATAGTTAACATTTGGCTCCAAAATGGCGCCCATGAAATAAGTTGGCCAATCTCTCCCACTATAGGGTCTCTAATGTAATCACGATGGCGTGTTTTTATATGGGCGTCACATAGATGTATACAACTTTATTGTATTGAAAGGAAGACTTAGATCAGAGGCCATTTAAGGTTTTCAGAAGTCAGTGGTAAAAAGCGAAAATATTGTGAGTAGCATATCTCAAGATAGGAACCATGGATACTTTCAGAAATAGCATAAGGATGTGTTATAGTAAGTGGATAAAAGCTGTCGTTTTTGGTAGTGGTCTAAAGTTATCTGTGGTTCCAGGAGACGAAACTAGGAAACCTTGCAAATTACTTGTAAGCACAATATCTCAAGACTAACTTAGTATATAGATTTGTCGTATTGAAGGGAAGAAATTGTTTTTGGTGGAATTCAAATGGCTTTGAGGTCGACAAAGGTAACAAAACTGAAAAGCTTCTATACGAGATTCCTTAAGGAAGGATAATGCATACTTATTATGCCTGGCACTTGGATTTATTAGGCAAGAACACTATTGATTACGATATAGAGTTCAAAGGTTATATGAGGGTAAGGAAGGGGAAGCTACGAAAACGTTGAAATTATAAAATACTCATTAGCATGCTATTTAAAAAATGAGTAACCCTAGGGAATGTTAAACTTGTCATGTGGATGACCCATTTATAGTACAAGAACCTATTACATTGGTAGATGTCAAAGGTCATTTGGTATGACTAAAGGTCATACATGAAAACCTTGTAAATACGATATTTTTTACCGTGATGGCTCACACAATTAAAAGAAGATGCCTATATCTTGTTCAATAAATACATCGCTTTTGAAGGTGTTCAAAAATTACTTGAGGTCACAGAGGTCAAACTGTTAAAATCTTGCAACGCTGTATTTTAAAGGTGTAAATTTGAGGGGCCTCGTAATTAGAATGCAGATATTCCACATCAAGCTCAACAAGCTCATTGATATTTGGTAGCTGTCAAAGGTCATTTCACGTTAAATCATAGGCGTAGGAGCCCAAGTTGATTTGAGGGGGCTGGAACGACTTGCCCGAAAAATACAACCCAAGTTTTCGGCGCGCTCCACGCACGTTCGACATGTTAATGTACATATCATATAGGCATGCCGCATGTCAATTACATACAATAATTTGCCGTGTTACTACCTTCTTTATTGGTTTTAGTTTTGGCCGAGGTCGGTGATCGCCGGCCTGGTGGAGGGGTCTAAGGGGAGGGGGTTCCCCTCCCCTTTGAAAATTTTTGAAAAATTAGGTGTCCTTACTTGCAATCTGGTGCCACGTATGCTACCTTTTAAGTGAAATTTGTGTTAAAACATTTACGTATTTTAGGTACTAAAAAAAATCGGCATTACCCCCTCCTCTTTGAAAATTTTTGAAAAATTAGGTGTCCTTACATGCAATCTGGTGCCACGTATGCTACCTTTTAAGTGAAATTTGTGTTAAAGCATTTACGTATTTTAGGTACTAAAAAAAATCGGCATTACCCCCTCCTCTTTGAAAATTTTTGAAAAATTAGGTGTCCTTACATGTAATCTGGTGCCACATATACTACCTTTGAAGTAAAATTTGTGTTAAAAAATTTACGTATTTAAGGTATAAAAAATCAGCATCAGTGAGGGTGGGGCATGGTCCAATGGCCCAGCAAATACACCACTGATAATCATAATATAAGTTCAACCATTAAAAACACATTAATACGGAATATATAGGTGCTAGTGCAATATTCAAATCAGAACTTTATATTAATTACCAAGGAATTTTTCAAACTATTAATACCCATAAGCTACATCATTGCATTATGTTTCTTTCATAAGGTGCCCGAAAAATTCTCAGCATTTTGCCCGAATTTTCACAAAAATTTTTGGTTGGGGGCTGCAGCCCCCCAGCCCCCCGCCTCTTACGCCTGTGCGTTAAATGAGGTCAAAGTCTCGTTTTTGAAGAAAAGTGACTGTGAGGGAGGGATCTAATGCGTACCATGTGGATGAGCCATGTTGTTTACGAGAACACCATTGTTTCATGGAGGCGAAAGGTCATGTAGTGTCATCAGTTAAATTGTAAAGACTTACTAAAATATAGTATCTGAAGAAGGTAAGATTGAGGGATCCATAGTCAGAGTGTAGATGCTTCACACTCCGCTTAATGATCCTTTAGTTTTTGGTAACGGTCAAAGGTCATCTAACATCACAAGAGCTTAAAACATATCTCACAAAGTAAAGCTATGATAAGTTTCGCACATGGAAGGTGGTTGCCAAACCTTATATTGCCTAAATAAACCAAATTGGCTTAACTAGCATCAGGAAAACACAAGGTAATGTTACAACCTTGTAGTCCTCTTACTTTCCGCTCTGTCTTTCATGGGCCTTTAACTAATAGAAATGTCACCTCCGGGACATCAAGTCTAACAGTGCTTTGCTTCAATTTTTCTGGAGGAGTAACGATCTCCTTTCTCGGCAATTCTGCAAGATATATATATATATATATATATATATATATATATATATGTATATATATATATGTATATATATATGTGTGTGTGTGTATATATATATGTATATATATACGCTTGCTCTGCATAGTCACAGTGCATAATAATAGTATTCCATAATAAAAATAAAGATTATTCTTTGTATATTTACTTCGCAGTGGCGTACGCAGGATGGGAGGCGTCTAAGTGAAGGGGTGTCCCCCTCCCCTTTGGAAATTTTTCAAAAATTAGGTGTCCTTACATGCAATCTTGTGGCACATATAATATAATAGTATCACATATAATATAATAGTATTCCATAATAAAAATGATTTTTTGTATACTTACTTCGCAGTGGCGTACGCAGGATGGGAGGGGTCTTAGTGGAGGGGTTTCCCCTCCCCCTTTGAAAATTTTTTTGAAAATTAGGTGTCCTTACATACAATCTGGTGGCACATATGCTACTTTTTTAAGTAGGTACTAAAAAAAAAAGCGCCCGTATCGGAAAAGGGGTGGAGCGGCATGGGGGTTCTCACGTACCTCCCAGACAGTATTCATGGTCTGCTAATGAGAAGTATGGTGGGACTTATGGCGTCTTGATTATGCTTCAAATAACTTATACAGAAACCCTTCAAAAACCATCCAGAGTCACGGTAGTTCCCACAATGAAATCCCAATATAATAATTACAAACGTCTTACAAGGCCGTGAAAATGCCTCTTGTGGCAATGCAGGATGTTTGGCAAAAGTGTTCTTGGTTCGCTACGTTCCAACTGATGGTGGCTTTCCGCTTAGATTCTGTTAAATCTTAACGGTCTGCTTTTCATAAAATCGAACCTCCCCAGTGCGTATGGGCCAGACTTAATTGCCAGACGATTCGAAATACCATTTAACTGTGCCTAATTTCAAACCATTCCCCACACACCTCTCCCATACAGGCTTCGAAATATGTCGCTCGTAGGTTCACGCATTGAACTCACGCATTGAACTTCACAGTTACCCCCTCCCCTCCGCCCGGTGAGACCATTGATCCACCCCTTAAGTGCACATATATCTTCATATCAAGGTAGTTAAAAACTCTAAAGCACGTTGGTCAGGAGGAAAGTGAACCGACCTGTTGGACAGACTTTAACCCCGTTTAGGTCAAATGAAGCCTTATTTGGGTCATTATTTGACCTAAACATTCTGGACGGCTTCCTCCTGACCCAACTATGGATCAAATTGACCGAAGTGGTTTAACAGTGAATGTTTCATCGTTTTGCTCAGAAGCTTTTAAATACCTCAGCCTCTTCTGGGACTTGAATCCCCCCCTTCCTTCTATCATCGGGTCCATTAGTAGGGCCGGCCTTTGACAGCATGTCCTTGTAGAGGGCTCATGTTTTCAAGTGATCACCGACATCAAAAAGGGAATTGCGCAAACTTCTATAAACATGAACGTAAAAGTAAAAGAATCCTTACCTCCTGATGTAGTTTGAAATATGCCATATGCGTAGAAAATTGCTGACCCATTCTCCCACCTAATTTTCCTTCGCATCTTAAGAGTTTCAGAGAGTTTCTGTTTTTGTTTTGTTTTTTTTTTTTCATAGGGACCTACACTCCCTTAGTTGTTTTGTAGTATTACTTTTTATTGACCTTCCTCTGCACTGAGTGTACTACTTCCTGCCACGAATTTGCAAACTCATTTTAACGAAATACTGTGTAAGCACACGTGAGCAATTGGATTGATTGCATTACAAAGAAGTGTATATATGTCCCCTGCTACTGGCTATAAATAGGTCTAGTTAGTTCATCCTAACACCTCCCTGGTTCATCATAATCAGGACAAAAAGTACTTCCTGTAATACCAATTCGTTGTCCTAGTCTGTACTTACTAGCCTGGGCTCGCTAACAACTTTATTCATGGTCAGTTGGTGTCCGTATACAAGTACAGTAGTATGAGTATGATACTATTAAGGTTACTAGGTTTTATCGCAAAAGCACCCTGTGGTAAATTGTGAGTCTCGGAACTAATACGAACGGATCATTTAGTGACACATATTAAAACGTAGAAAATACTATAACTATGGTGTCATTCTAACTACGTATTTGTTTCCAAGAGGTTTCCATGTCAGATAAAAGCCTGGGAGGTGCAATTTTTTAAGAAAACGGCACTTTACGAGGAAGACACGTAACTCATGGTGTAGTGAAGTCTCCGAGTCTGCAAGTGGTTTCTAGTCTAAATGTGCACGTGAATTCTGCAAGACTTGGTTGTTTTATCTTGGGACTCCTTTGATCTGATAATATACACCTTAGCTGAATTCTCTGCAACCATCATCATGCGGTCTGTGTTAGCTTTCTGCGTATTCACGTGCGTTTCATTGTGTTTATTATTCGGGCGTATGTCTTCTTCAGAGCCTTTCGTTTCGTTAACCTTCTACGGCCCTCATATACTTAAAGTAAATGTTAAGGAATACGTTCTTCTGGGGGATTCTGATGTCATTGTTGGTTGTTCAATACTAGACTTACCGCTTGTAGAAATTAGTGGTATATTGTACCTGTACCAAAACGACACGCTTTTAAAGAAAGTCGTTATATCAGATGACAATGTGCAACTTATTTGGAGTGGTCCGATTTTTTCATTTGCGTCCTTTTTCTGTTGCGAAGTTAATTTAACAACAAACAATATTGTCACAAATATTAAAGGATCTGAAGTAAAGCTTCAACGTTACTCTGAAAACACTGTCACTGACATGTGCTTACCAGAAGGAGGAGGTTTTCTTTTAAACGAGGTGATTCTCATCGTGTGTCTCTCTAGTAGAAGAGGTGCAAAATGGATCTCGGATGAAGATGATTTTTTAGGAGAAAACTATTACAGAGAAATTGCCAAAACATTCCATGTAACAACCAATAACATCCTCCTCAAGCTGGATTCCATTAACGCGGATTGCCAAAGGGGTGGGTCTAGTGGAGGAGTATTGTGCTCTCTGCCAGTACAACCTTTTCCGGACGGTCTAAATATTTACATTTTACCAGATACCTTTGATGAAAGCATTGGTTTTGATCGAATAGTCTTCGAATGTTATACAAAATTGCCCACAGACAGAATATCATGGCGACTAGATTCTACCAATGGTAATATTTTAGATTTTGATTACGGGGAAGAATCCAAAATAAACTTTACGATAACTCATTCCTTCTTCACTTCACAACTGATGGTTGAGACCGAAGTGGAAAACGTGGTATCTGTTTCTTGTAAAACGAGCAGGTCCGGTTACGTTACTGTGGCAACGGCTTACAACGTCGATGCACTTCGGAATATACCTACCTCCACTTCTGTTTCGACTCCAAATACTACTTCACAAACGTCTCATTTTATCATAATAATAGTCATTCTGGGTTTTTCACTAATCTTTGTGATATTTTATCTCATCTTCCAAAAACTTTGGCATTCGCAGGAAAAAGTACTAGGGGATAATTTAGCGGTTAAACCTACAATAATTGATACTCAGCCCAATGACAATCCATATTACTATGCAACAAGCTACGACGCACAAAATTCAGAGATACAGAATGACGTCAATAAAGAAGGCACTAACCTAGAGAAAAGATTAGTCCAGGTCACGAGAACGGAAACTGTTGATCATCTAACGACAGATGTACTGGGGGACGGTGCAGTAGTTACTTTTAATGAGGCATATCAAATAACCTGATAAGTCCCAGCGCGAAGGGACACATTTAACTGAGGACCTTGGGCTGACGGTTATAACGCCAAGGGATTTTTATAGTGGAGAGTGAGACTGACCTTTGATACATATTATGTTTCCGAACGGACATCAGGGCCGTATCCTACACGACCGAGTCCTGTTTCGTGGTCCTCGAAAATGCATGGCTTTGAACTACTTAAATTGCTATCTAATTTTCTCGCTTAATAAGATATTCTCGTAGGCTTATACCTGTAACATCCCTTAAAAGGGGCTAGATGAGAGTTTATTGGGTACACAAAAATTGGAAAATTTCTTTAACACAGGTACCTTCGCACAGAATAGACGAGTTTAGAAATGTTTCCACGCAATGCAATGGGAATGGGTCAAAGGTGAAGTATACCACGCTTGCAGTGTCTTAGCGCGGTTGTTGCATGCTGCGCATGCAGAACTAAACACGTTGCCCGTTGTCATAGTACACTTGACCTTGTGACCCGACCGGAAGTACCGAATTTCCCAACACGTCTATTGAAGTGACAAACATTTTATAACATTCTTCGAGATTTCAAAATTTACATTTTACAAACGTAGGCCTAGCTTCAAACTAGTTTCACTTTTTCGTAAATTACAATTTGCAACAAGGGAGCAATTTAAGGAGCTGCGTATTTCATCTCTGGCACATATTTCATTCAACTAGATTACGGTAACCTATATCAAGTCACATCACCAATGAGCCTAATACGTATGGGATAATAAATTCTTTAGTGCCGCGATGAAATTTTCAACTGTAGCCAACTTTGCTAATCTTCCTTAGCCTAGTACTTCCTATCTTAGTCAGTAGTCTCCTGAATAAGTTGTTCAGTTGTTATATAGCTCCTCTTACTGAGTGAGCAGAAACTACAAAATAAAACTAGGTTACCTCGTTTTCAAAAAGTTTGACTTGGTCTCAATCTTTCTCAGATTCTCACATACTCCCCAAGCCTCCTAAAGCATTGATTAGTACGAATCCTTTACATACAAAAAGATTATATGCTAAAGACATCTTTATTAAAAACTCGCATTTAGGTCTTAAACATGTCCGAAAACAACATCTACAAACAATCTTGTTTTGTTTTGCAATATTTTGCAGGGCCGAAGTCTGCGGGGGCAGGGGGAACTTCCCCCCTGAGATTTCCAAATCGTAAATAAATGTTGGCCTACTTGAGAAAAAAAATTGGAAATGCTGAAATTTGTACTATCCAAATCATAATTTCAAGGCCCCCAAAACCTGGGAAATCGCATATAAGGGTCCTTTTCCCCAAAATCTTCCCGGGGACCTCCGCCGTATCCTTCTGATGCCGGTTCCCCTTTCCTGATATAAACCATCTTCCTCCTACAAGATACACCCCTTGAATACACCAGCATATAGACTGACTAAAGGTAAATAGCCTATGATTACCTTTTATTATTAGCTTAACTCAATGAACTTATTATTAGCTAAACTCAATGAAGAAACTTTAATTTAAAGGGCATAAGCAGTTGCCGCAAACTTATTTTGAAACAACAGCATAAGCTCAAAAATATCCTCTCATTTCACTTTAAGTATGCTTCATATGTTAGAACATAAATATTGCATATTTAAAGGGGAATTTTCATCATCCCAGACAGTTCCAGTTCTCCCAACTATGCAACTTCTAGCTCCTGTACGAAGCTACTCCTTGTGCAGGAATAAACCTGTTTTATTGCTTAAGGCCATGTCCTGGTGAGCATACAAGACTATAAAATGTAATAAAAGAACTCTCTCTGCCTTGTGTGGAATGTGAGCTACTCTGCATCTTTCAAATTTTCAAACTTTGATGTCAATCAAAGAGCAGTCACCAACTGAGAATTTTCATACCCCTACACTAAAAATATACTTTGGGGTGATGACTGTCTATCTTTAAGGTTAACCAAGGGTTACTCTATACGTGAATTTCACAACTCAGTGAGAATGTTACTGTAGCATAATTCTCAAAAGCCATTCATGAAACAGAATACCCGGATGCACTAATTCAAATTGAGGTGACTGCATTTTTCCTTTAAATGAAATTTAAGTTTTCTTCTTGAAATTGTTTCTTAAGCATGAAACCTAAAAGTAAAGAATGTTTGCATGCAACTTTAACGTCTAAAATGTGTCATTTTCCCTCATCTTGGAGACATTTTGACCGAAAATTCTCTTGCAAGGCCTACGCTACGGTTACGCGCCAACCGTGGTGGCTCCCCCAGTGGCGTACTAAGTGCGCTAGGGACAGGCCCGTACTGGATATCAGCCTTGTGAGGGTGCCATGCCACAGCCGAAAATTCAGTAAATAATGAAAATTTCAGATCATGTTATCAGTAGAAAGCTTTACCAAAAATAACACCATTTTGAATCTAGAAAAACTTAGTACAAGAGAAATGTCTCAAAGAGTCGAGGTGTTGTCCCTCCCTTGAGGCAGAATCCCCTTCAATTACACCCTACCAAAATAGAAAACAATGACTAAATAATGCAGATTCTTAAACATATAATCAATTCAACGCTTTACGAAACTTTACCAAAGATAGCACCATTTTACATCCAAGCCACCTCACGAAGACAAAAATTTCCCAAAGAGTATAGAGTGTCATCCCCTTCTCTTAAAGAGCACCTCTTGACTTACGCCCACCCTCAAAATAAGAAGAATAGCACTAAATAATCAGATAATGACAATTTGGAGGGAAATACTCAGTTCAAAGCTTTGCCAATGATAGCGCAATTTGCAGCTATGCCAGGCCTTGCATGCACGGGCCCCTCCATCAGCACCCTCCCCCAGGATGATACTCATGGACATCTGAAAAAGGAAGGGTCTGTCCGGGTGTCAACTATCTGTGTAGGCAAGCCACTTGGTGCTCCACTTAGACAGTGTCATGAACTGCCCCCAGAGATTTCGCCCCAGGCTACGGCCCTGTATACTATGCGGCTAAACTTTGTTGCTAGAACGTTCACATCATATTATGCTAAATCGAACGCAGTTTTGTTCAATTATGAAATAGTCAAATGCTGTGGTTAGGTTCATACACACGAAGCAACTTTTTTCACGTAGCGTTCTGACCAGGGAGCTGCCACTAGAGTCAGCTCCCTGTTCTGACGTGGCACCGCCCCCGTGCTCTACGCTCGAAAAATAGAGTAGTAAGCAGTAAGTTCTACTTCAGGAAACAAAGTCTTCGATAAGAACCAAGCCTGAGGACCTAAGGATATTCTTAACTGTTTTTGACACAAACTGAGTTTTGACACAAATTTACGTTTAAAAATATACATGTTACTTTTATATCTTGACTTTTAACCTCCGTTTCCATGGCAATCACATAGTTCTAGACATGCCCATCATGTGAATAAAGTTTAATGTCAGTACAATGTTTTCTCATGAAATTGTAGCCAAACTCCATTTTAAACACTGTAACCTTTGGCATCTGAAATTTGACCAGTTCCTTCCCACCAAGTTTGAAAAAAATGATCCAGCCTACTAGGAGTTTTTGACATCATGTACGTTTTAAATATACATTTGATCTGCCATCACGTGATCTTTCACGTATAGTGGTAGAACTTGACAGTCCTATTTTATGTGTTCAATGACATGCCAGTGCAATGTTTCCTCTTGAAATAATTAGCAAATAGTCGATTTTACATACATACCCTCTTTTCTTAACTATTTCTTGCAAACCATATAGCTATGCTAATCTATGTCCTAATGAACAAAGTTTAGCGAAAGCCAAGAATAGTCACAGAGTAAATTAAAGTCTATCAAGTATAAATTTAGGATGAAAATGTGATTTTAAGGTTAGCCTTGATTTATGTACATTTATTGAGAATTTTACTGTATAAAATCTGAAACTAGATGAAGGATTAAGATAAAGATATTTGATTCTTTATTGTTTCGGCATAAAGGATATGTATCTCTTCTTTGTAATATACAGTAAAAAGTAAGACATGCTGTCAGTAATCGTTGAGGGTAAGCTACTTAATTAAAGTATTAGTTAGACTTTTGAGTAATTTGGTTCATCTTTTTTGTTGGATTTGTTACCACAAAATCACGAGGTGACATTAAAACAGAGTGGTAATCGAGTCCCGGCCCGATGTAAAATCTTTCAAAACTACCTGACTTGACAAATTCTAGAGAATTTTCCCCACTGCAAAACACAGTGACTCTTGGCAATGACTTTTAACTGAAACAGCTAAAGATGACTAAAGTTGCTATATAAAAGAGCTACCCTGTTACAACTCTGCATTTAAAGTTTGAATAGAAGTTAAAACTGTATTGTTATCATACGAAATTATCCAAGGTCATGTAAATGAGCTTATCGACAACCTGCATCAAAATATGACTTAGAAAAGGTCCATTCTCAGGAATCTGTCAAGGTTTGCTATTATTTTCATTATGAATCCTTTCAGTTAATCAATTCGCCTTCCTGTATAGGCTGGTGGCATAGTTATCTCGCTGCCTTTTTAGGTTATTTTTTTTTTGCTTTATTGTTTCTTTTTCTTTTTGTTTTCATTTGCCATTTTTGCAAACTTGTATTGTTATTTGTACCATATGTAAATGTTGACGTATGCTTTTGGCTCTCATACCTCAGTGAGATAAAAACAGAGAATAAACTGAAACTGAATAACCAATTCTTTAAAGGCACTCACTCATGACCCATACAAATTTGGTTTGGATCAAACAGAAGTCACAGCCGGTGACTGCAATTTCATTTGTATATAAGAAAAATTCAAACTATGCCTTAAACTTAGTACTAGCCATTCTTATTAGTCAACGACTTGTGCAGGTCAGTGAAGTTAGCGTCTCAATACCCCTTGTATAATACGTGTAGCCTCAGAGTGCTCACATTACACAAGGGTATAGTATGAAAAATCATACTTGATTCTATCGGTAAACCTAAAGGGGATATAGTGATACCGACATAAATGTGCGAAAAAACCAGAGTGCGACCGTAACAGGCAAAATTCGGTATAGATGGTGTGTCATGCCTCACTGGAAGGATGACGCTAGTCGACAATGATCACAGCAAGTCTCAAGTTGAAGAGAACATGTTGCAACTACCTAAAGCAGAATGTACGGTATAGTCAATGAATACCTTTTCCGCAGAATCAACAATGGGGTCTGCAAATCATTCTAATGTCGTAGAAGAATGATTCTTTTTCGAAGGTTTTTCTGAAAATCTTTCTAACTGGTCAATTTTTTATTCAAAATTTCCCCTAACACCATCTTTTTTCGTTATATCGATTATTCCTGATCAGCCTCTGGGCATGAACAACCCGTGCACGACTGTGCAAGGTTTCGGACACAAATATCAAGATCTCTAGAAGAAGAAGGGTTTCATGGCCCAAAATTGGGGGAAAATAAGCTCTAGCGACTCCAACTAACCCTCGATCAACACAACATTTTAGAAATGACATTTCCGTGACACGTTCCACGTTCTATACAAATCTCAGATCCCGTAGCTTCCAAAACGGCCGAGAAAAAGCAATTGAAAGGCAAAAATTTCTTAAACTCCTCGCCAAAACTGCTAATGCAATCGCATTACGTTGACTGGTCTTCTAGTCGAAGTATAAATTATTATTTAGCTTCCAAATATAAGTGAGAATTTGAAGAGATTTTCACTTTTTAATAAAAAGGTGCATCTTTTTGCATTTTTGTGCAGACACCAAATTTGCCACCAGAATACTATACTTTTAAGTTATTGGAATGGTGAGTAGGTTTACAGCCCCTGTCGCAAACGCTACATCGCGGTCGCCTTGCAGCTTCACCAGTAGACAGACAAATGAAGCTACGTGCATCAAATTGTCATTTTTCACTTAAGCCATGACCGTGATGCACAGAGCTCACACAGAGTGAAGTGTAAACCGCTTTACTTAACATCCATCACCAATAATTCAGTGGTCTCTTAGACCATCAGCCGGACGAGTTAATCACATGACAAGAGACAAAAGTTTTGATGATCTGATGATGCTAGGATGTGTCTAAAAATGACGAATCTGTGTTGCTGTCCGGGTTTATCCTATACGACTGGCCTGCGGGACCCAAAATAGAGGGCCCAAAAATGTTAAAATGTTAAAATGCGACAGCAACTTTCTCCTGTACATGGCCCTAGACAGCAGCCCCAAAGGGCCTACCCAAAATGGTAAAACTCATATGAAGAGAGACAACGAATTTTCATTTTTAGGTCGAACAGTAACACTTTTGGATTGACAAAAATGCCAGTGACAGCAACTTTCTCCTGTACAGGGCCCTAGACACCAGCCCCAAAGGGCTCATAGCCCCCATATGGTTTATTCATATGAACAGAGATAAGGATGAAACCAACCTCAAATGACTCTGCCCACATAGTGAAAAAACTGAAACATTAATGACAGCAACAGTCCCCTGTGTGTTTTTTTCCATACAGCAGCCCCAAAGGGCGTTACGCCCTCATATGGTTTATGCATATGGAGAGAGAGGTGGAGAGAGAGGTGGAGAGAGAGAGAGAGAGAAGAATGAAACTAAACACTTCAGTGACTATTCCAACATAGCAGAGCTCTGCAGTGATAATGGCAGCAACTTTCTTCTGTGTGTTATGTGTGGTAATGCAATGATGCTTACAACAATTTCATTCCTTACTCAGTGACGTGTGCAGGTTTTCGGGGTTGGGTGAGGGGTTTGTCACGTGGGATATCTGGGTGAGGTTCCCACTGGGATTTTTTCTTACTTCTCAGTAGAATACGTGCAAAAATTAAGACAGAAACAACCTTTGTATGGTTTCAGACTTCAACTTTAACCTTTTTATTTCTAATTTAGCTCTCCATGTCTCTCTTTCTTTTTCTATATACAGACTGAAAAAAAAAACAGTTTGTCTTGTGATAGCGAATACTGAAATAAAAATATAGAAAAGAAAATAACAAAAATGTCGCCTTGCTATGCTTCTTTAGGTTTGCCACACATTACTTTCCAAACCACTTCTGACTGACGTGATACGTATTTACACAAAAAATGTTCCCTTCCTAAAATGGTACTTCCGTACAGTTCCACTTCGGCTTAATAGGCATATCCTAAACAATACATTTTCTCTCATCTGACTGTTGCCAAAATTATTACACCCTTCTTTCAACAATAAAGTTCTTTGATATGAATCTTCTATAAGTTCATTATAAATATTTCACGTGAATCCAGCTTTGGATTATAGGACCACCGGTACTTCTCCGTCATTCTGCTTCTTTGCATTCTGCCCCGGTTCTCATGCCTGGTCTATGATCTGAATGGGCCTCCTGTAGAGTGAAGTAAACCAAAGTGAGTCCAGTACACAAATATTCTTAATGCATGGCGATGCTACCCCCATTTACTCCTTTTTAGAGATATTTGATAGCTGACTTTAGTTTGCGAGACACACCCATAAGTTTCTTGCCAAAGTCTGGGCTACCCCCATCTTTAACATAATTTTCTTCAGCTCTTCATGAGTTACCTTTATGGAATAATAAAGGTTTCCTTAATTATTTCTCTGGTTTCAAATCAACTAAAAATCATACACATCCTATATACCAGGGGTTCTTAATTATTTTCGTTGGCGGGCCACATTTTTCATTTTGAAATTTTCGCGGGCCACAGACAGGCAAGTTACCTTGTCCTAGAGTGGTAAGTCACATTTTCAAATGACTAGCACAGGTCACACTAGAGCGATTTCGGATAGGATAACGGTCCCATTTTTGTGAGGTTTAGTTAAAATCTTCTTCATCCCTGGTCGGAAAGAGCCAAAATTTCCCAACCTGTGTAGATAAATGATTTGCATCAGAGGACTATTTCGTAACGTCACATCGGCAGACAGCGTTTATCGGACACCTGTGAAAAATTCGGATTGATTTTCGCACAAATACCGCTCTGTTGAGCGGTATAAGTTATATAACGGTAGTAGAACAGTTTATCGTGAGACAAACTAGGATCAGTTATCGATGTAGCGTGACTTTTCTTAGAACAAAGTCTGAATAAAAAACTATTGGTCCGATTTGGAAAATTTCGGATCGGATTTCGGATTGAAAATCGCTGTAGTGTGACCCTCAACGGGAACGCGAAGCCTCCCACTAAACAGCGTGATGTACGTGTCTAGAATCCCTTCGAAGGGCCCATAGTAGGGTCCAGGGCAACGCTCCCGTGGAACCCCAGAAGCTCAAATATATTAACAAAACATTGTATGGGTGTACGTACTTTTCTCCAGTTTAATTTGAGGCACACAGTTAAACATATGATCACAAGTATCACAATATGACCAGTATTTTTTGCCATAACAAAAATACTGGACCATGCAAACAGATAATGAACTCATGCCAGATTAGGTGGTGAACATTCACCTCGAAATGAATGTCTGGATGAGGACGAGGGACTTAAATCATGACACTAGGAGCGTCAAAATCCGATGGTAGGTAGCGTGCCAAGAATGTTGTAGCTAAAATATCTCCCAGATCGTTGGAAATGGCTTTTACCAAGCCTTGTAAGATGTATCTAAATGAAATATTCGTTCATTTCGAGATCTCATGATCTAGAAAAAACACACTTCAAGTAAGGCAAATAAGAGGCAATGGTTCAGGCCTATATGTTTTCTACCAAGAGGCATACGTCACTCAAAATTTGTAAGCCCGTAAAACTTAGTCTAAGTGGCTTTCCCCTTACCTAACCTTCGCTGATCTGGCCATCCTATGTCGGAAAAACCGCCCATCGTTTTGATTATGCAGTGGGCGTGTGGATAAGTTAGTCTACTTATTTACACTTCTAGATTGAACTTAAATGGAAAAGCGTGCAGAGCGAGGGAACATTTGGTAGTTTGGGACGATTTGGGGAGAAATGAAAAGAACAAACTTTGGGAAAGACAAGCAGATCACCACAACACTAGTTCTCCCCTTTATTTTGATTTTCCAATTTGCCTATTTGTCAATTTCTTTTTATCCAAAAGTAAACTCCTAAATGGTTGGGCAAATATTTTAACCAACTTTTTACCAACGCTGGGTGCCGTCTCTGGACCCCACCAGACGCCGTACAGCGGGCGCCTTCAAAAGAGCGCTTAGCATTCCCGCGGCGCCTTCGGCGCCTTTTGGTATTCCAAATAAGATTGCCCCCGCCAACTTTCAGACATCAAATCCCGCCCCTGATATACTGATATCTAGAGAACTTCACATCGAATCTTAATGAAAATTCACAGGATTGTTTAGATTTAGCTCTTCTTTGACAACTGAAAAACAAATTTTAGTAAAACCGTTCCTTTAAGTATTTCGTATTCCAATTAAACTTGCCTGCAAACTTCTGAAAGTTCCGCAACTTCTTAAAGACTGCGTATTCTTTCGTAGACTTTCATTTTCGTTACAGGCCCTACGAACGTTACGCAAATTGATAATCCGGCCGTGAACTTAAGTGACTGCTCAATCAGCCTAAACACCCTATGTTTCGTTGATAGGAAACACACTGTCCCTTTTGGAAATTCTAAAAATCCATTGCCCTCAAACTTGGGTGATCAGAACTTCAGAAGTAAGGATTTTTTTGGGGGGGGGGGGGGTTCTTTGCGCCATAGACGCATTTCTGTGCTCTTTAATGTGAAGACATCTACAAAATAAGTAATAATTTTTCGAAGGCAAACATTACATGTCATAGTCGTAATTTAAGCCTGTTAAGTGCAGGAGCGGATCTTTACCTGCTCCAGCCCATTCCAGGATGACATAAAATCGCATCTACGGTGTCTGATTTCAAAGATGTTCCCTAGAACTCCCACCCCCTCTACCCCATCCCCTCTTGTCTTGACCATTTTATCGGTATACGATCTGCTGGTAAGCCTATCGGCGAGATTACAGTGGTCCCAGGCCTACGGAAGAACATCGGTGATGCACGAAAATAATTTTCATGTATTTATGCATATAATAGTGTTTGATTTTAACAAATTTCCCCAGACCCACCATGTCTTGATCACTTTACTGGTATATATAACCAATAGCCTGCTGGTGAGTCTATTCCGAAATTGTAATGGTCACACTTCATAGCACCGGTGACCATTCAAAAGTGATGTCTCCTTGTGTTCTTATCTTGATTGCCTAGCAGACGCCGGGAAGTACCATTTAACAGTCTCTACTTTCAATTAATTCCCCAGACCCCTTTCCCATCGAGGCTCTGCACATCTGTCACTTGTAGGTTCCAACTTCCCCTTCAAAAAATAGACCCCACCCTTTTGCGAAACCCTTGATCAGCCCCAGAAGAGCACATTAATCCTCATTTGAAAGAAGTCAAATGTTTCATTCATTTTTTTCTCACTAGTTTGTATATGCCTTAGAACTTTCGGGGTTTGACTTCCTGTACTCTTTTTAAAGTCCACTGGTCAGGCGGGCCTCTCACTTTACCCCCTCCTGTCCAGGCTCTAGTGATAACAGGCATCAAAGCGGGAATTGCAGAAATTTTCAAACATGAAAGAAGAAACAAAGGACCATTATATAAGGATGTCTAATATGTGAGAAATGTAGAAAAACTGCCGACCTACCCCCCCCCCCCATTGGCCCTTGCCAAGACCTTACACGTTTAAATGCGTTTCTCTTCTTCTCATAGGGGCCATACCGTCCTAGTTTTGCAGTGCACTTAGCGATTCTAAATTCTAGAGCCCTCAAAGGAAACTAAAACTTTGAAAGGGTATGTACTTTAGGTAAACTACCCTGAACTGCTGAAAGGGATGTTGTACGACACCCAGCAATCTTTAAGTTTACTCAGGCTAGACCGACGGAACCTATTCATTTTCCTACATTCACTTTAGTATGAGCAGAGAGTCGTTACGGGTCACAGTGGTTCGAGCTACACTATTAAACAGTTAAAATGTCTGTAAAATGTTGTAGAATTACAGAACAACACATAAAGAAATACAATTTTTGAAACTACTTGACAGCATTTTTTTGTATTCTTTATGTATTTCTTTATGGTATGTTTCGTTCTGTAATTCTACAGAAATTGTTAACAGTGTAAGCTCACATGAATTATCCCCCTTGCTTTGAACAGAAAGGTGTAGGAGACAGTTTCCTGCTCTGAACATGTTTCATAAGACAAACAATAAAAAATAAAATTCAAACAGCGTATTGTTTTATAGTAACAAGATGTTAATTGTATACCACTGAATTGTTTGATAATATCATCTGAATTGTCCGAAACTGTTTTAATAACCTCCATCTTCCCAAATTTGCCAACTCATTGTGACATTTTGCTATGAAAGCAGATATAAACCCTTGGATTGATTGCGTTACTAAGAAGTATTTGTGTCTCCTGCTTAAATAGAGTCAACTCACCATCAGTCGAAAGTTTGCCTACGTAGCAGACTATAAGGCATATTCCTTGTTCAGTCCTATCCGGTGGTTTGGGAAGCAAAGGAGCTGAGCAAATAGAGTCCGTTCATCGGGGTAGTCGAAAGTCGAAACAGTACTTCCTGTTAAACTTCCTCGTCCATTAGTTACTAGCCTTGACTCGCTAACAACGTTACTTCTTTGAGTTTCGCTTGCTTTCTGTGTAGAACAAAGACATCCCATATGTACACGTCAAATTTATTGTCAAAGCTCTTTGTGGAAAACTGTGAACCTCGGAACAGGGAGTTGCTATTTGACAAATAGCAACTCCCTTCTAGGAACTGAACCGGGTGAATCAGCGAAAAAAATCTACGTATGCGCAATACTATATAACTACAGTGCCGTGCAGTCATTTATTTGATTTCAAGAGGATTTTATCACATGTGGAAACCTTCATGGAAGAATAATTATAAACGCCACACTTGTCGAAGAAGCGAGGTAATTCATGGTGGATTGAAGTCTCTATGGTGTCAAGTGGTTAATAATCTTAGCTCGTACGAGAAGTCTGCACTTCCACGAATGGTTCTTTTTTATCCAAAGGCGTGTTGTGCTTGATCGGGACTGTTTTGATTAGACAATATCTACCTTGCTTTGATTCTCAATTATAATCATGCAGTCTGTGTTAGCTGTTTACGTTTGCATGTATGCTACACTGTGTTTATTATTGGGGCGAGTGTCTTATTCAGAGCCCTTCGTTTCGTTGACGTTCTACGGTCCTCGTATTCTTAAAATAAATGTAAAGCAATACGTTCTTCTTGGAGAATCTGATGTTACTGTTGGTTGTTCAATAGAAGACCTGCCAGCCACGGAAACCAATGGTACAATACACCTGTACCAAAACAACCAGCCTGTAGAAGACGTTGTAATGTCCGATGGCAATTTGCAACTCATTTGGAATGGTCGGCCAACTTTTTCATTTGGGTCTTATTCGTCTTTTGCTTGCGAAGTCTATTTAACGTCAGACACTTTTACCTCGAATATAAGGGGATCTGAAGTAGTTTTACAGCAGTACTTGGAAGGCAGTGATACTTTCATGTGTTTACCAACAGGAGCAGGCTTTCTGTCTAACGAAGTAATCACTATCGTTTGTCTCTCTGAGAGAGGTGCAAGTTGGTCACGGGAAACTGAAGATGTTTTATTGGGGACAGATGATAACAGAGAAATTGGAAATAATTTCCACGTAACAACTAATAACATTCTCTTAAAGACAGATTTCATGAATGCGGGTTGCCGGAGGGATGGCCCTAAAGGTGGAATGTGTTCTCTTGAATTACAACCGACAGTTCTGAATATTGACATTATACCAGATTCCTTTGCTGATAACATTAGTTTTGATCGAATAGTCTTCACTTGTCTATCAAACGTGCCTACAGACAGAATATCATGGCGAATAGATTCTGCCAATGGTAATATCTTGGACTTTGATCACGTGAAAGGATCAAGAGTAAACCTTTCCATAACTCACTCCTTCTACGCTTCACAACTGACTGTTGAGACTCAAGTGGAAAACGTGATATCTGTGTCTTGCAAGACGAGCAGATCCGGCCACGTTGCTGTTGCAACGGTTAACAACAATGCAATTCGGACCATCATACCTTCCTCCACTTCTGTTCCGACTCAGAACGTTTCTTCGACACAAACATTTCATTTTATCATAATAATAGTCATTCTGGTTGTTGCGCTATTCTTTGTGATATTATTTCTCATCTTTCAAAAACTTCGGCAATCGCAGGAAAAAGTAATGGGAAATCAAGTAGTGCCTAGGCCTACTGCTGATACTCTTCCCAGTGACAACCCATATTACTATGCAACAAGCTACGACGCACACAATCCAGAGACAAAGAATGACGCCAATAAAGACGGCAATAAATTAGAGAAAAGATCGCCCAGGCCACAAAAACGCAGTGAAACCGTTGATCATCTAACGACAGATGTACTAGGGGAAGGTGCAGTAATTACATTAAACGAGGCATATCAAATAACCTGATAAGCAGGGTGGTCTTCTACAACACTACAACGCAGGGCTGTCGGGAAATGTCCCATGCTGTAGGAAGCCAGTCACGGTCTTCTGTGCGACTAACCTTTTGATGCTCATTTTCCGTTTCAGACCGTAGCGAAATACACATCACCGCGGTCTGCCCCACGGTCTTCACTTTAGACTATGCCCTAATAAACTCGCTACCTGCTCTCCCAAAATAGATAGGTGTTACTCGAAAAAACTGGTAATTTTTATTGAAAAGTTTAATCCTATAGATTGAGAATAAACTTATTTTATGAAAAGATTTTAACAGTTAATCCCAATTTGCATTGGTCTCTTATTCCAATCTTTTAGATTAATTTTCGATCTAGGGATCTCAGAGAGTAATTACTCACTTAATAAGACATTCTTATGTCTTATATCTTATATCTTTTACATATATATATATATATATATATATATATATATATATATATATATATATATATATATATATATCTTTATTCTGTATATATCTGTATTCCTTTAATTACCTCCTTGAAAAATAGAATACAGTAAAATTTATGAACTGTTAAGAAGTTTCATGTCGGAAAATTTCTCTAACACAAGTACCGAAACACAGAAGTGACAAACATCACTTACTTTTGCTTACATTCACAATTAAGTAACATTAACTCAAATTCACACTTTCATTTTTTTCTTAAAATTCCATTTTAGAAATTTAAAATTATCCTTTAAAAACTTATGTCTGTACTTAAATTTTCCTAATACCCTTACAAAAAAATTGTGTGGCAAAAGTTCCAATACCACACGTGAAATACTGTGTCGAACTGTGCAAAACTATGGTGGGGTGTGGAGAGGCGTGAAATTTCTGTGAATTTTTGCGTGACAATGTGTGTCATTAATAAATAGTTGACACACTTTTCCAAAGTGCCATGCATTGACCAGCATTTTCACAGTTTGGACATGAGGCAATGTGTGGAGAGCCGAAAATCACGCTTTGACACATGTAATAGGAGGCAAACTGGGGTAAAGCAGGCAAAGTGTGGAGATGTGTGGAGAAGTGTGGTGCTGAGTAAAAAAGATTCAATAATTCGATTTCGTTCACTGGCCTCGTTTGCCACGCTTTGCCCTGGTTTGCCCTATGTGTCAACTTGACACAGCTTTCCCCACTTTGACCCAGATGATTTCAAGGTGCGACAATCATGCAGGGAAAAGCGTGGTCCTGTGTGTCAGATTGGTTCCAATACCACATGTGTCACCACGCATAACCACACTTTTTTCCTTATGTATTTTCATATGCTCTGCCACACGTGATTATGTGTGTTCACATGTGGCATGCCACACTTTTTTTTGTAAGAGTAGCACACATTTAAACACAAATTCACAATCTTTTCCTTAAAGGGGCTTATTGAAATGGTGAACGTCATGAATTTCGTGATTTTTTGTCACACCTGTTGGGTTTTACTCACATCTTGATGGTAAATGGTCAAACTAAGAGATTCTGCACATCTAGCACACAACTGAAACGGTGATGATAGGGTTATTAACGATTAAAATCATTTGTTAAAAATTCGTGACCAGACACTTTTTAATATTAAGGATCAATCATATCAGGGAGGTGTTCGCACCTCCCTGATCATATGCAACCCCTATTCAAAGACAAACCGATGGGTGAAGCTTATATACGAAATTGGTTGACAGGCTCGTATAACTCCTCTTTGGAACAGCTGTTGTAATCAAGGCTTCACTTGCATATACATGTATATTCAAGAGAGGCTGGTCTATCAAGGGCTTGGGAGACTTATACAAGCAATGCAAACTACCGTCCATAAAACCTACAATTTTTCCCGTTTTCAGTGACTGTGGGAAGTGATTCATGACTAATGGGGCTAATAAGAAGCATTTTTATGCAATGATTTCCTTCTAACTCGTCACAAAATAATCGTTATCAACTCAATGAGCCCCTTTAAATTCATAATGTCCTGCTAAATTTTTAGTATTTGTTCGCACATAAAAGCAATAATGCTAAATACGGAGAGCCGAGAAACAAAGTCAGATACACCATATATAAAACCAATAGAGGGATTTCATGTGACGTCACGCGAGTGGGATTCCCAGGCACAAGGGCAAAACGCACACGCTGAAAGCGTATTTACAGCACACGTGTAAGGTATAACCATAGATACTACTGTGACACAATGGAAGCGTGCCCTTCAAACCACCAGAGACGTGCGATCTTGCCCTTCAAAACCAAAGAGACGTGCGATCACGTGACGCGGTGAAACCCCTCTATAGGACAAATTTAAATTTTTAATGAGTAAATGACAGTCTTTAAAGTAGTAGTGTATGTTATGAAGAATGGTTTAAGCTTACAAGGTGTGAACCTAAGTTTGACAAGTCTGCCAAACTTAAGAAAAAGTTAAAGATGTTTGGTTCTTCAGCGCTTCGGTACAGAGTATAGGTCTCTTTTGTTTATAACACAGAGTAGCATAAGACCTGCTGTTGGTAATCATTGGATGCAGACTACTTGATTTTAATAAAGGCCTAGGTAAGACTTCTGAGTGGTCAGTTTTCCTTTTTTTTTATTAGCTTTTTTATTAACTTGTTACAAAATTTGCGTTGTGTACTTTAAACATTCACGTTAAAACTTCACCATGATCAATATGGAATTATTCTTTTTCTTGCACAGAAGCTTGGTGATAACCTGAAAAATACATGAACAACAGCAGAGTAAAAAAGAAACAACCTTCAGCAGCAATACTTGGCATAAACTCATGTCCTTTATACATTTTGGTTTGGGTCAACCAAACTTCACGATTGATGACGACACTTTGATAAGCACTGAAGACAAAGTCAAACTATTCCTTCAACTTAATAGCTATTCTGAGTGGTCAATAACTTGTCCAGGTTAGTGAATCAGAGCCCCAGAAAGTCCTTGGTGGAGTAGTGTAGTCTCCATTGTACGGCAAGGACACGAGGATACAGTATGAAAATTATACTTGGCGTTTCACCAGACTTTGCCTGAGGCAACTTAACTCCATTTCTTCGTCTGGGATGTGCCAAAGAATGTTATTTTTTTAACTCGAGGAGGGCTAGATCGAACTGAAGTAAACTTAGCTGGAAAAGATCAAATTTCCTGGGATGAGGATATTAAGACTTAAATTGTTTTCACATCAAACTAATGCAGATAATTACCTAAATTATGTTGCCCAGTTTTTTGCCAGTACCATTTCACTCCACATACTCTGTACTCTATATACTTTGTAACCCAGACGAGTTGAAGTTAATCAGGAAGCAATGTCAACTTGATCTCCTTGCTTAGACTCTTTTTTAAATTCCGTCACAAAGTCGTATTGCGACATAGGGGTGAAAAACGGTTGGGCTGGAAGAGGGGGCTAAAACCCCTCTTGACACAATGTGCTGGGGGTTAGTATGCCTCCGTCCCACTTTACCAAGACGAAATCCTGATGCTTGTCCACTTTGTAAAATTAACCAAAATTTTTCATTACATTATCAAACTTTCTTTTATAAATATACTTCAAACCCTACATAGAATTACTTGCCCCTACGGACCCTCGAATGTTCGAAAACTTTTCCAGTGTGTGGGAGGATGGTTAAAGTATGCTCCCACCCCAAAGTTGCCAAGACAAAATCCCTTTACTTGTCCAATCTGTGAAATTTGCAAAACTTTTTCAGCAAAGTATCAAACTTTTTGATAAATTTTGTGACGATTGGGCAAGGTCGTGCGGAGGCCTCAAGATTAAGCGGGGAGCCCCTGGGTTAATGTATAGGGTTGCCCCGCACACTAATAAAAATATCAGTCAATTTACAGACTTTTCAACCTGGGCTTCTGTATCTTCCTTTTAGCAGAAATTTGCTTTTTTTTTACAGAAAATTTGCATTGCTACGATGAAAAATGTTATTGAACAAGTATTTTCTGTTTATTTGAGAACCATTTTTTTCAGTTTTTTTAACCAAATTTTACTGCAATGTTAAGAATATCTGTTAAATTACACATATTTAAACAGTAAATTTGTGTTTTTTTGTTTTACATAAATATACTGTAATTTAACACACATACATTTGTTTAACAAATAAATAAAGGTTCGGTTTTTCAAAAAAGAAACCCGAAATTTTTCAAATCTTTAAAACATGTCGTTCTGCGAAGTTAACGTTTTTAACAGAATTTTGGCAAATTTATATCCCTGTTTGAGAATTATGTGAATTCACTTTTATTATGAAAAACATCCGTCTGTTTTTGATCCCTTACCGAAAGCGAAAGGCATCTATGTAATCACGCGAGTCTATGTACGTGTGTGTATGGGTGTGTGTGTATGTCTGTGTGCTGTGACGCTTGGCTTGTAAACGCTGTATCTCAAGATAGCACTTCTTATACTTCTCATACCTAGAATATAGAATTACCATATTGAGAAAAAGATCCCTATTGTTTTTGGTGGAGGTCAAAGATTATGTGAGGTCAACAGAAGTCAAAACAGAAAACCTTGAAAAAACACGATATTTCAAGACAGATGATGGATACTTTTCATACTTGGTATATGGATGTGTTACTTTAAGACAGAGGGAACCCTATAGGTTTGTTGGAGGTCGAAGGTCATCTGAGGTCATCAGAGGTGAAACTACGAAAACCTAGTAAAAAATGACGAAAAGTGAGTGCTAAATTTTTCTACCATTCCGAAGAAAGTTATAGAGAACAACATTTATTTTTTCACAAGCAAAACTGTTACAGTAATAATTCAGATTTGAATAAACCTCATTATGAATACGTGTAAAGGATGCTGCGACTATAGCATAATTAGAAATACCACACTCTGAACAAGTTCTTTGATGGTATAGTGGATTAGTGCTCGGTTTCTCACACAGACGGCCCGGTTTTTAATCCCTTCTAAGACACGTTTTTTTTTTTTTGTTATTTTTTGTTATTTTTGTTATTTAATTGTGGTGGGGTTCAAATGTCATGTGGTGTCAGCAGAGGTCAAATTGTGAGAACATCGTAAAAATGAAATAGTCAAGAAGTATGAATCTGAGGGATGAATTTCAGTAACAAAACACGCCCTTTCAGCAAGAAATCACCAAGCCTTTGGGCTTTCTGGTTAGTTATAAATATCACAGGGCTGATGTTTGTTACACATTTAGAAAAAGCAAAATAAACTATAAGGTGCTAATTTCAAAGCACTAATAAGGTACTAATGTCGGGACGTCATCACAGGTGCTTATGCACTTGACTGGAGCTTATTAAACGTCTCACAAATTTACTGTAAAAAGTCTGTAAATTTACAGCTTTATGACGTAATGCGACGTTATACTTAAATGTGCGGAGCTTATTTTTGTAAGCATTTTTTAAACAATGATTGCTGGTACTTCGCATAATGTTTTTTTAGTTTATATCAGAAACTAATAAACTTATTATTTGCCTTGTTTGAAAATGTTTTCAACCGATATATTTGTATAAGTTGTAGTATTAATTTGTAAAGAATTATTACATTGTACAAGAAATGTTTACTTTCCAATTACAAAGTTCCTAAAGATTAAACAATATGACCAACTTACATCCTCAGAGTGTTTTGATAAGAACGACCTCGTACGAAGTACGAATATCTGATTTGATCTTGTCTAGATCAGTGTTCCCAACGGGGGCGTTTTCGCCCCCAGGGGGGCATTTCGCAACTTAGGGGGAGGGGCGATC
The DNA here is from genome assembly GCA_029531755.1 of Holothuria leucospilota. Lineage (NCBI taxonomy): Eukaryota > Metazoa > Echinodermata > Holothuroidea > Aspidochirotida > Holothuriidae > Holothuria > Holothuria leucospilota. The sequence continues at coordinate 17,771,624 of CM055981.1, read as the reverse complement.
AGAGACCAGGGGGCTGCAGGGGGCGTTTGCAAAAATGAGATACTAAATTTAATCGAGGCTTTAAAAGATATCAAGTATCTTCCTTTAACTGAACTTCCAAATTAGTATGCAATAAATTGGAGATAAAATGGGATCATCAAGTCGGGTAGGTCTAACTTTCCCTCTTTTGGTTCACTACAAAGTTGGTGAATTATCTCATCCGTCAGCTGCCAGGAAACCGCATTTAACAGTGTTGCATTTCAAAATTTTCCTTGTGAAGACCCCATGATGAAGTTATGTACGCTTCCACACGGTCATGAACGATATCACAATGAAAATTGTCGAAGGCAACACTTCATGCAATATCAGCATTTTGAGATTTGAATTTACGCACGGCCTGTGTTGCAGAGCAAAGCGCTAATTTTGTTAACAGTCGATTAGAACTTCGGTTGAAAAGTTCCCGGTCTATGAAGCGGTGTCTTGGTCCCGGAAGGGATAGTCTCGGACTCGGATACTGAGGTTTGGACTATAACATTGTTTCATACACATGGCCTAAAGCAGCATAAGTAATATAACAATAGCTCGGCTGAGTACTAGAGCTAAGACCAGATAATAGTTTTGAAGTGACTGATCAGCCAAGGAGTGCAGCCCATGGGAGATTGCTCCTGCCGAAATAGAAAGCTTTTTGTGGGTAGGAGAAATTGAAATAAGGGGAGATGTTAAAATGTTACTTTTGCTTACTTAGCCTTTGGAATGAGGAAGTCTGCCCAATTAAACTCCCTGTCTTTTCTTTGAAGACACGATGTAACTTACTAGGCAAAAGGCAAAGGTGGATTTGTGACAACAGCTGTCAAATTAATCATGTGTATTAGCAGGGTCTCTGGCAACTCCCTGGTATTAGCTTGCAGGAAACAACTTGGAGGTTGTAACAAATTTGTAATCACAGATTATCCGCATCCCTTAAAAAATCTGCAAAAATTATTAATTACGTTTTGAAATAATAATTTTGTTATTTCGTTCATTTGTAAAGCAGGAAAGAAAGGGATTTATCATTCCTAACCTCACCACGAATTCTGGAAATAGTATTCATCAGATTGTTTTCCATGTTGTTTTACGTGAATGATTCCCAGCTACGTAAATACTTCCCTCGTCTAGTTATTCTCCACAATATAATATGTGTAATGAAGACATAATCGTACAAAGTTTAATAAACGGATTGTAAAAGGTTAACTTCATTTAGCAAACAGTGGCTGGAAGTATGTGTCAATTAGTTTTGTACTCGTATCTTTACCAACAGATCAGTTGTTCCTATCAGGTGGTATCGCCCCTGAAGGCTATTTCGCAACTGAGGGGGATAAGAGCCAAGGGGCGGCAGTGGGGGCATTTGAAAACATGAGATCATACCAAACTAAATTTAAACGGGGTTGCAGAAGATATCAAGTGTTTTCCTCTAGTTGAACTTTCAGATAAGTATGCAATAAAATAGCTCGGGTTAACAAGTCGGGTATGTCTAACATTCATTCTTTAGGTTCACTACAAAGTTGTGAATTATCTCATCTGCTAGCTGCCAGGAAATCGCATCAAACAGTGTTGAAATTCGAAAATATTCTTTGTGAGGGCCCCATTGCCTTTATCAGTGGCGGTGAAGGGGGGCTATGGGGTCCACAGGTCAAAGTTGTCGTGCCAATTAAATCTCGAATGCAACTCTTGCCTTGCTGTTCGTAGAAGCACATACTGACATAATCGACAATTGTAGATAATTGAAAAATAACAGAAAACGTTGGCAATGCAAAAGGAAGTAGGGTGTTAGAATGTCTTTTAAAATGCTATATTTTGGAGTGCAAATGTGGGCGATCTGTAATAATTGCCGGTGTAGGACACCTTGAGTAGCATACGTCTTCCAAAGCCCCATGCAACCACTATCATCCTTCTTCCCACCCACAAGACAAAAAAAAAACCGCAGAATCAAAGAAACCTTCAATTAGTTACCACTCCAGGACAAATGATCAAAGTGTGATTTAAAATATTTTATCATAGTTCTCGTGCTGAGAATTTCGTGAACACTGCAGAACTTCAGGGGACTTCGCCGCTGGTCCCCCACTAGGACAATGCCCCAGGGCAGCTAAGAAGGGCCTCTAGACTCCCTGTCCATGGGGAACATTTCACACTGTGGAATCCCCAAAATCTTTCTCTCTTTTAGTGAAAGCGTTTCTTCACCCTTGACTCCGATTAAGGCTTCATACCCTTATTAAATTAATCACGGGTTTTCAACTTGCCATCACAAGAGGAAGACTCGGTACCGCTTTTGTCTGTTTGTACTACCTTGGGCCCACACCTGCAAAGGATGTATTCGCACCTTTCATTTCAACATGTGCTTCAACTTTTTTCGTTTCATTTATAGTAGTTTTCAGAAGGGACATGGAAGGGGGGCGTTTGCCCACCCCATGGTGAAAGGGGGACGATGAGCTGGAAAAGGTTGGGAACCACTGGTCTAGATGATTACAGCATTAAATGAGGAAATAATCTAAACAAAGAATAAAAAAGCAATAAATATCATTATAAGTTGAAATTTTGAATATGACAACAGTCGGCTGTAAATTTCCATAAAGTTACTAAAACATGAAGATTATTTTATTCCATTAACAGTAGATTTTTGTAAAATAATTGACATAAGAATTGTAAAAAAGAAACATACTTTTATGTTATTTCATGATTACAATTTGGCTGTAAAAAACAAAATTTGTTGGGAAAAAATGTTGCCGTAAATATTATGTAAATTTATAAAAATATTTTAACAGTGCGAAGCTATTCTCCACGGGGATTCATGGGATTATTGTATCAGGATGTAGTGATTTATTCCCTACCTACGAAACATTGTCCCTCTACGTAGATTATCCTGGTTTATGTTAATGTAATAGGTAATGTTATCCACTGTTGTGTAAAGTTATTGCTTGAAAGCAGTCATTTTCGGGTCACTACTTTGTATTATTAAATACAATTGTATTCATATTCACTTTCTATTCTAAGGCTCGTACGACTTGTATGAATACGCTTTTCATTTTAAGTATACTGTATTCAATAATAGGACCCGGTCACAGAGTATCATATAGTCTTTAGCGGTACACGGAAGTAAGTGGGCACACTCACAGGCAGGGTTCAACCAATGCGCCCTTCAGCCGCGGAGACTAAGCTCTGCGTGTGTGCGCCAAAGTAGGGTGTAGGGTAGGGTGTGTAGGGTTTCTTGGATGTTTACTTTATTTGTGAGTAGTTTTTATTTTTTATTACTTTTAAGATGACTCTTAGTGAGACGTTGTTTTGATTTGTAAACCGAGTTCCAGAATTCTCGATTTAAGAACTACATTAAATCGTTATCGAAATTACCCTTGATCTTTGTGTCCTTACTTTTCTTGTCAACTGACGTAGGCCAATTTAACTACAACAACTTAGGCCAAGACTCCATACTGCTGCAGGCCGAATAGCTACAACACAAAGAACTCAACGATTAATCCTCTAAGTGAGAAAAGCGTTGCAATATACTTCAAAACCTACCTACATCAACTTGCCCATAAAGACCCTCGAACATTCGAACACTTTTCCAAGGTGAGACACCCCTTCCCTTAGACCCTTTCCCCTGGAGGTGAGTCTAACTTCATTCAGCCCCTCTCTCCGAGCCGAGAACACCTTTTTACAGTAATGTATTGTCAATCTGAACCAGAACGTCCGCCGTATTATTTCTTGCAGAAAAAAGTCTATGCCAATTTTTTCATCCTGTGTGGTACGAATACTGCGTGGGATGGTGCACAGAGATGCCGCATGGCTCCTACCCCTATTTTACAGCGCCCTCTTGCAGGTATATTTCCCTTAAAAAGTTACATTGAAAGACAGCAGAAAAATTAAAGGTCACTTTTTCTCAATTGTTTAGGCCAAATACATAATGCTATCATATTTCTCCTTCATATACTTAAAGCGCCCTCACTCCCCTGTTGTTCCGCAAGCTCACCAAAATGAACATATCTACGATAAAAAAATATCTTGAAAGGACTGCAACATGTTTTATTTTGTAAAGGTGGGTCATATTGGTGGCACAGCTAATTTGCATAGGTCTATGGCCCAATAGAGGGAGCCCTCTAATAAAAACCAGATATTTCAAAAACTAAAGGACTGAAAATTATCTTTTTGAAATGAGCATGTCCAAAAACCCAGGAGTGTTATTATAGTTATTATGAAGCTGAACGAAGGTTATTCCCTCTCACCCGTTCCCCACCCCAGGGGAAAAGGGATGATATCGAAGCTACTCACGCTTGATAAGAATTGCGTTCTATAGAGGTTATCGACCACGATGATCACAGATCCGAAGTCATTAATCCCGTCTCTCGGTCGTAGTGGGATGTGCGGGCCATCAAAAGGCCCACTTTTAGGGTCAGTGTCCCCAAGAGCAGATTTTAGGCATTTCAAAAAACCCAGTCTTTCATACTAGATGGTTAGCAATTAAAATTTAGGAATATGATTTCGACTGCACTTGTTAAATGTGGAGTGAAAGTTTTCCCTTCCATATATGGCTTCACTAATACGTGAGTGAGTTGCTCCTTACCTCCGGAGAAGGCTCCTACCTCCGAGATGATAACGGAAAGGGGATTACCCCGTCAAAAGCTCATGCACTACATTGGCCTACCGTTCCTGTGAGTCACAAGCCTGGGCTTTCTCCTACTAGCTGCGCTGTATGCATTAAGTTGAAAAACGCATTTTGTCCATATATGCTTACACTAATTTTGAGGCCGTGTTTCGCTTTGCCCCCGGGGAAGGTGCCTCTCTCTAACCATCCCTTAATTTACGCCTTCATAGTCGAAAGGTGATAGGCCTATATGTCCTGTATAACATAGGGAAGGCGTTTGGGGGAGGCTGCCCTGGTTGGGTTTGGATTGGCGATTTATGAGAGCAGGTCGAAAACGTGTGGAGCGGTCGGGTATATTAAATGTTAGCATAACATGGCAAACATGCGTTATACAGATTTGAATGCGCCCTGTATCTAGTAGGACGGGCACACCCTGAAAACCCTCAAGGGTGATGGGTCCATGTGTTGCCTACAACAAGCTCGAGGCCTTTTGGATGGTTTATCTAGGCTGGTTGTAATGGGCCTTTGAAAGAGACTGGTTGAAATTCGGGGAAAAATTACTACAGTTTGTAAAAATATTCAAAAAATTGTCATTTTGTATGTCTCGGAAAAATAATTTCCGTTATCTACGTAAATAACGTCATAGCGTTTCGTCGTCTACATCAATAAAATTCGAGCAAGGGGAACACGTGTATCAACGTTCGTGCAAATTAAAGTAAATTTGACAAAGTTAGGGCAACTTATGGGCCTTCAAAGGGTTACCCTAGGATTTACTAGGTAACGGAAAATTAGGGTTAGCCACTATTTTGATTTATGCAAAGATATGGACCCAAAATTCAGGAGGTTAATGTTCCAATGTCGGCGCTTCGCTACTTAAAATTTGGTTTCTTTTACCATTTCATCGTGTTTTGACCCCTAATTGACCTTTAACCGGACTTTACGTCATTCAAAAGGTCACGTCACCTTTTACTGGCCGACCTACCTACCTACATACACACATACACACAAGTAGGTAGGACCGTAGGATATTGCCGTTAGAAGAGCTTTTGCGGTATCGATAAAAAGTTTGTTACATACCTGTATACACGCGTACCTACATACGTACACACAAACATACACACATGTGCGTGGGACAATATGGGCTAGTCGTCAGAACAGTTTTTACATTATCGGTACATTTTTAAAATTATCGGTAGACCAGCGTTTTTACATTATCGGTAATTTTTTTTTCATTATCGGTTCAAAGAGTTTTTTACATTATCGGTAATTTTTTTACATTATCGGTTGATTTTTACATCATCGGTTGTAACAGCATCCTTCACACGTGTTCAAAATTCTGTCTATATATTCAGTTAACGAGGTTTTCGTAGTTCTACCTCTGGTGACCTCACATCTCCATCAAAACCCATGGAGTTTTCTCTCTTTTTCTTTTTTCTCTTTCTCCACCTCTCTCTCTCTCGCTTACATCAAACCTGTCTTCAAGAAATAAAAGGTTTCTATTTTAGACCTTTGGTGACCTCAAATGATCTCTGGCCTCCACCAAAACAATAGGACTCTTCTTAATATGATAAATTGCATACCAAGTATGAAAAGATTTTATCATTCCTATCTTGAGATATCGCGTTCATCTTCTGACAATGACGCATCCACATGCCAAATACGAAAAAACAAATCCATGCTTCTTATCTTGAGATACCGTGTTTACAAGGTGTCACTAACACACACACACACACCCACACACACACCACACTTACACTTACACTTAAACAACGATACACGTACGCATACACTATTACATAAACTCCCGTGTGATTCCATAATTCCTTTTCCTTCAGCAAGGAATCAAGAAGTACAGGTTCTGAGAGTAAAGGTTGTGTCGGAGAAGTTTAAAAAGTTACCTTTGTAAGATTGATGGTTTGGAAGTACACTGGTACTTCACACTTGATCAGTTGGCCAACTGCTTATTTAACGTTTATCTAACAGTCATTTTGTATGAGTACGAACCCTCAATAAGGAGAGGAGATCGCTTCTTGGCCTTTTGGCTAAGATCATATGTAGTATCTGTTCTTTTCAGCCAGCTGAGAATGGGAGCACGCATGACAGACCCTTGATGTAGGGGTCTGAGGGTTGAGAGTTCTGTCAGTTAAGTTAATTGTTCTTTCGTGGTCGTAGCTCCTTTGGGGAGCAGAACTACTTCGAGAGTAACGTTTGGTTTCGCCCCTTGGCTCTTCGCCGGAGAATCGAGAGGACTTCGGGAAAAATGTTCTACCTCGCTCCAAAGAATACACTCTCCGAATGCTCTACCTCACGGAGAAAAGTGCTAATGGAGCGTAGTGTGTACGACCTGATTGAGGACTATATATTCCTAAGGACCGAGCTGTTTTGCTGGAGTAAATTTCACCAACCCCGAACTCGTGCATATGTGCTAATGGAATATTTTGCCTCCAGGATATGTTTCTTGCAGTTTGACAGCCTTGTTCCCAAACACTTCATGAATAATTTAAAAACTTCTGTTGATTTCATCAGAAAAGCTGAAAAGAATATGGTAATATCGACATGAATATGTGATAAAAACCATGGTGAGACAGTAAAAGGCAAACTTTTGTCTGGATAGCATGTCATTCCAGACTGACAGTAGGCCACATTGATCGAAGCAACAGTCTCAGGTTAAAGAGAACCTCATTGCAACGACTTATAGCAGAATTTTTGGTAGTAAATGGATACCTTATTGACAGAATCAGCAATGGGCTCTGCAGAACGTTTCATTTTTAGAAGAAAGCTTCTTTTCGAGGGTTTTTCTGTTTCTCATTATTTTATAGTTCAAAATTTTCTTGCTTTCACAGTAATATGTTTCTAATAATTCCATGCATCTACTCCATATTAGATTCCAATATGCAAAAATTACTTTCTTCCAAGACACTGTCTTTATTTTTCATAATTGCTACCGTACCTAGTCTTATCACATTGTTAACCTACTGAAAGGGCCTCAGTCTTCAAATACACTGCCAGGGGCGGCGATCTGTTAAAATTATTGGGAGGGGGGGGGGGGAATCTGCTTGATTGAGCACTTTGCAAATCCGGTCAGGGTACTACAGGGGACCACCATAGGTCCTCTGTTGGGATCTAAGGGCAAAGCCCCTGGGAGCCAAGCGATTTGGTGCATTCTAGAGGACACATATCACATATTTTTTATCAAAAATTTTCCCCAGCTGCCATTAATAGGCTAATATCACAATTATTTATATCAAAAATGTGTGTAACAACATTTATTTTTCTGCATAACTCTAAATAGTGGGGGACATTTGAAAGATATTGAGGGGGACATTTCCCCCTGTCCCCCCGTGATAGTCACCCATGTGCACTGCCATGCAATTGTCATGCCATCATGTCAATCAGATAACTACACTTAACAGCATCAAATACGGGAATGGGCCCAAAGATCAAGGGTTGCGCTAGGTTGTCCAAATGGGACGCTGGGGATAATAGGGAGGAGTGAAACTGTGAGAATTCCAGTCCTGTCAGATGAATGAGAACAAATATCGAATAATTGTGTAACACAATATAATCGAATAGGTTAAAACATGCTCAAGCATTTGGCATGCTCGTGCATTGAATATTAGCATAGACGTATAAAATATTATGACACAAGCATCGTATCAAAGCAGATAGAAAGGCGAGGCTGTTGCTAAACTGACAATTCTGTGGTAGTACGACAAGAAAGGAGAACAAAACAGTAGTGACTGATCCCTAGTTGATTTTTTTCTGAAGCAGTTCATCCTGTTAGATCGTTTCATCATTATAGCAATAAAACCAGCTTTGACGTTTGGAATAGTTAAATCGATTTAAATCGATTATGGTAGAAATAAACTTGAAACCTTGAAACTTTAAATGTTCCATTGAGGAAACCCGCGGTGCGTGCGATCAAAGCACTCCACACTGATTGCCTTACAATTGCCATGATGTAATTTGAGAAAATAATCAGAAGCCCCACGTTACTGTGAAACATCAGATAAACTTTAAAAAAAACTTCTCTTATTTCCTTTACAAGTATCTTTCATGATGATTCCAAACATAGATATGGTAGAACATACATATCACATAAAAAGGCAAACTAAGAAGTTATTTTGCATAAATGTAACGATTCTTTAGCAGTGATGTTATCTCATGACTATATAGTCTCATGACTTAGTCTAGACAGCCTGTCTTTTGATATTTTACAAATCCAAACATGTCATTGAAAATCAATTTTCAAAAAAGATACAAATCATATCGTTACGTGTTATAATAAGATATAATGACAAAATTTGAAAAGGGCTCTGATTAACAAATCTAGTTTTCACGCATCACTACCTGCCGACAGTTAGTATTCAGTGACTGTAAACTAATTTCAATGGCGTCTACTAATTAATGCCACTACTTCATTTTAAAGTTGAAACTTACAATAAGAGTCATCCGAGACTAGTGACTGACATGAAGCAAAGTACAGTATTTAATTTCTGTGTTAGTAATTCTGTGCTAACTTATCTCAGCCTATTGGATTTACCAGGAACTGTTATCATTCTTTGGAAATAAAGACTAAACAAATAGCAGAAAGGGTTCTTGCTATTTTCTGATGAATTTGCAAGACTTTCTGTTACACACAGTGTTTTCTGGGTAGTTTTGATAGTTTTTAAAAGATTTTGGAAGACGATCCGTTTTAAAATGAGGTTTTTACAAGTATGCGTGACTGTATCGCTGTTTGCATTGCTCATTACACCCTCTATCGCCGAGCCTGTTGTAAAGCTGCAATTCGACAACGAACGAATGATCAAAGATAATGTGCGGGAGTACGCCGTCTTGAATGCCCAAGACGTCACGATTACTTGTGACGTTGACAACATTCCCTCTCGAACAAGAGGAAATATAACGTTGCAATCAGGAGAGCAAACATTGAAGGAAGTTCCAGTGGAAACCAGGCCTTTACTTTGGAGAGGGAATCTTTTAAGAGTCTTCAAAATTTCTTGTGAGGCGATATTAGTTTTAAATGGTCACGTGTCCAAAATTAGTGTTAATGACGTCAAAATTCACTACCATAAGTTACCCAGTGATAATGTTACGTGTGTGACAAAGAAAAGCAATGAATCTTATCTGTTAAACGAAGTAGTCCCCTTTTCTTGCGTATTCTTCAAAAATGCGCAAATAGAGATGGAATCTGACGAAAAAATTTTGCCATTTGACTTGAGGTCACCAGTTTCGAAAAGTATGTCCATAACAACTAACTACTTCAGGGTAACTCTCTGCCTGGGAGCATTGACATGCGTAAGAACGGAAGGGAACATGACAACGGAAATGTGTTACTTGGATATGATGGCAATTAATATAGAACGCAATCTCACAATTAATATTAGACGTGAACACCCCGCGGATGAAAACATGATGATATTCGTCTGCGAAACGAACGTGCCCACTGAGTACATTTTATGGAGCGTCGAATCTCTCATGGGAAACTTCCTAGATTATAACTATGGTAAGAATTCGAGCTGGAACTTCACAATAACCCATGGGATTAAATCTTCGCAGCTTAGTTTTCCAAGAACAGATGAAACTTACCAGTTGAGCCTGAAGTCGGTATCTTGTTGGACCGACAGGGCAAGTTTCGTTTCCATGGCAACAACCTACATTGACGCTGTCAGTGAACCTTCATCAGGACGACAAGACCATGACAAAGGAATATTCATTTCGACAACATTTTCCACTGATACTGTCAACGAGCCTTTATCAGACCAAAAAAGCCGCCGAGATGCAGCATGTCGGTCCTTCAAGCACTTAATCATTATTATATGCGTATTATCGCTAATCTGTCTCGTTATGATTATTGTGATTAGTTACCTTCTGCTGAAGCAGAAAGATTCTCAAGTTGTATCGCGTATGAATAACGTCATGAACGGCGCACCTAATGAACATCTCCAACAGCCTGTATATGCAACGGTTTCTGATTCACATCGTGGTGTAGTACCATACGAGGCCATGTTACATAGGGTCGATAAAAACAAAGACGATGTCAAAACCAACAACGATCGTTTGTGTGTAGATGTGTTAGAAGAAGATGCTGTTGTAATTGAAAACAAAGCATACGTTTCGGCAGATGAAGTCGGTTCGAATGATTACCAATGATGCATTCAACCCGATGCGCAGAGCAGCGGTAGCATTAGGTCCACGTCCCCATTACAGCTCTTTGCAGACAGTCACTCACGCTACTAACCTGGTCAAGTAACACCCGAACAAAGCTGCTTTTAGTCGAGGCTGATAATCATTGGACACACCTATTGAAGCTGTACACCTAATGAAATCCTTTCCCTCACTTGTTCTGGAAGCATTTCCTGATGGCATTTTAAGTGGTTTCTTTACAAAGCTGAAGAAATTTCAGCCTCCAACTCCCAAACCGAGTAGAGAACTCCACTCCTAACTCAACTAATATCAGTCCCTTGTTGTATCAGTCAAGAAATTCCTTCAGGTTACAGAATGTGATGCGAAGTGGAAATATTGCCATAGAGTCCGTTTGTTTTTCTTTTTTATAGAATACGTTGTTTAGTTTTACAATTTGATAAGGTTGGAATATTTAAACATTTTTCCGTGTAGATATAGTGCAACACAGGGTCATGCGCACCGTTCTAGAAACATACCAGGGAGATGCTATTTGCCTAACTCAAGCAGGGAGTTGTTATTTGACAACTCCCTGCTTTAACTAGACTACCAATGGTGGAAACCTCGACTTCGGCGGATCCATGATTACACAAAATTAAGGGGGGGGGGTTAACTCCATAGCTTGGGCAAATTTCGAACCTACGAGCGCCGATTGTACTGGGCCTCGATAGGTGGGGGTATTTCCTGGCATCTGGCAATCAAAATACGCATACATATTGTAAAGGGGGTTTGAGACCGACTTAAAGAAGGTTCGAAAAGGGGGGCTACGGCCGGGGAAACCCCCGTCTGGATCAGCATTTCAGTGTGCACTTTCGGTGATATATACTATTGGAAGGTGATTGGACATCTGGACAATTCTAACTTGGAATTCGAAGAAGGGACACTTCTCAACACTGAAACTTTCAAGTAGACAATCCATCCCCAATAATAGGCCTACATGCGCAACCACTACTTGTCAACAACCATTTACTTTCCTTCAATGGCATATCACTCAAGCTGATTTCTTAACAAGAGAAGGGTTTACCTTTGGGAAAAGTGTTTTTTTTTTTCTTCAGGAGGTAGTCAAGATTTGTTTTATCATAATTTCTGGTTTATTTTTGAAAAAAATGTGTGTTGTATCTTTCGTAATTCGTAATTCGATTGCATAAATTACATCCAACACGAATAATTCACGCAAATATCGTAAAGCTCCCTCATCCTAAGTAACTATGTGAATACGATCAAAAATTTAGCCTACAAGAAGCACTACAAAAAGCACATACACATGAGTTCTCTTTAGCAGTAATTCCGCTACATCAAGTAACGGAGCAGGGGCCACAAGATGGAAGCCTGTTTACTACATAGCCTAGACCAAACTAGAAAGGTCCACTCGACCGAAGATCTGTTAAGCCGCGGTCACACTACAACGAACTCGAATCGGATTCCGATCCGATTTTTGTGAGTTTTCTTCTCCATTTCGGGTCGGAAAGAACACAAAATTTGCCAACCAGTGTAAATGTATGATTTGCATCAGAGGTCTATGAAAATGAAATGTTAACTGTTTTTTCTTGACGTCACACCGACAGACAGCTTTTATCGGACACGCGTAGTCCGATAAAAGCTGTCTGTCGATGTGACGTCACGAAATAATTCGTATAAATTTAATTTTCGAAATCCTGCGATAAATCTCATATAATTACACAGGTTGGCAAATTTTGGGTTCATTCCGACCCGAAATGGAGAAGATTTTAATAAAAACTCACAAAAATCGGATCGGAATCCGATCCGAATTCGTTGTAGTGTGACCGCGGCTTTAGCCTGATTAAACGTTATAAGGGTATCCATGAAATTTTTCGGACTTCCAAAAGAAAGAGATTTCAGTCCCAGTACCTATGCTACTTCGATCTCATATAAGCACTGCTATCTGCACACACTTTTATAGTACAAGAAGTACCTAACTCTAACTCAACGAAGCAAAATTAAGCGTAGGAAGCCAAAACGATCACGGACACCCGAAGCATTGGCCTGAAATGTGAAAGGCCCTCAAATAACAATTTTCAACCTATTCGTAAGCTTTGGTTGGAACGTTTTTCTTCGGAGTAGCTTGAAAATTTTGTCACTGCCTAACGTGTAACTACAATATAAACTCTAAGAATCTAGCCTACACATTGGTAGCTGCTGCCGTCGAATCAGGCTTACTCATACATTTTCTTACACTTTTGTTTCATTGCGTAAACAGATGTTTAATATGCTTTCTTACATGCTTCTTAGCATGGAAACCCTTATTTATTGACTAGATTTTTTGCTTGTAAAAGCTTGTACTAAAACCATTCATAACTTTTACATTTATAATACATTCAAATAAAGAGTTTCACATTTTCTAATAATTTTGTTACACTGTGTAGAAAAATGTTTCATTATGCTTTCTAACATGCTTTTAAGCATGGAAACCCTTATTAATTGATTAGATTTTTTGTTTGTCAAAGCTTGTACTAAAACCATTCATCAGGTTTACATTTATTATACATTCAAAATAAAGAGTTTCACATTTTCTAATAATTTTTGTCCATTGTGTAGACAAATGTTCTAACATGCTTTTAAGCATAGAAATCCTTATTTGTTGATTAGGTTTTTTGCTTGTCAAAGCTTGTACTAAAAACGTTCATAAGGTTTACATTTATAATACATTCAAAATACTACAAGCTCGTGTCATGACTCGTCTCCAAGTTGATTCAAACCCAATGATAGAACCTTTTCCAAATAGCAATTACAAAGGATTATGGGAGAGAGTTTGGTGTGCGTCGTTTTCGTCAATGCGATTTTACTGTCAGTGGCCAAAGACGACTAGTTCTATAACTTTTGCCCATAATCCTTTGTTATTGCTATTTGGAAAAGGATTTGTGAGGTATCTCAAACCTGACACTTCTCTAAAACAGATGTGTCTTACGCCAGGGGGCAAGGGTAAAAAAATTATGGCCTCCCTCTTCGAGATAATCCGTAAGGTTTATCGATCCTTAGTGAACAGAAGTGTGTGCACTAGGTATCCAACCTGTTACTGGAAGCCTAGTGTGAAGGGAGCAAGTTCCGCTTAGGAACTTGATGAGAGTGTCGTACTTGGATTTTGTCTTCGGGCAGGTCATACTTGGATTTCCCTTTTGGGAGGAAGGGACGGGGCGGGCTCTACAAGAAGCCGGAATAAGATCTCCAACTGGGTACAAACGTAATAATACAAGTTGTGTTATCGTTGGTTGACAGCTGCTCCCTTGTGCCACAAAGAAATGCCCGTCTGCCCTTACCTCCTTTCGCCACCGTGATGGGCGGCAATCCCGGCTGGGTGGGGAGGATACGTCCCCTTTTTTGAAATTTTCCTATTGACTCACTATTTCACATACCGGTAGCGGTTTTCATCGAGAGCCATATATACTCCACACTTTTTTGAGAAAAGTCTCTCGGTTTTTCACAATTCTGGTACAGAATATGTAGACACCATGCAAAATGCTCTATTATTGCCGTCTGTGCAAATTCACTGCACGTATAGAAGAGCCTCTGCGTTTTGGTTTCACGGTTGGCCGCGCTTTAACCAATGTGAGCTTGATCAATATATAATAAACATGTGGGAGCTTGTATTGTAACGTCTGTTGATTCACTTAAAGCCTTTGTCTGAATATTACCAATGCCGTAGAACAAAAACCAACATTACCTAAACCAGTTACCGCGGTTCCTGCCCAGTTCTACCTGTATACAACAACAGTAGAGTTTGAAACAGTAAACACTGTGTGCTGTGACTACTACAGGCAGAGCTCTTACAATAATTAACGCCACGCCTAAATTTTCTGCTATGACGGATATCAAATAGTAACTATGTTAACCATTGCTTGTTGACTACGCTAAAAAATGTCATATTTTCAAAAGCCACCACTCTGTTATCTAGGAAGGCCCGTAGGCTATGTTACCAACCTCATAGTATAAGGTCGTTGGACATACAAGGGACTCTGACAGGTATTTCTGTAGAGGCCGTTGTTTGCTCTGTCAGTTGTGTTTTCGATATCACCGCTTCAACTGAATCACCGCCACATAGGTAAAATTAAGAAATAGTCATAGGCGTAGGAAGCGGTGGCTGGGCTTTAGCCCCCCATTCAAAAATGTGGAGGCTGAACTATGCTTTCGCCCCCCCCCCCTAGATCCAAGGGCAAAAAATCCCTTATATGTCTCGTCTGTAAGAAATGTCAAAAATTTGCAGTAATTTTCCTTAAAGTTTGTCCAAAAAATGTTGCACCAAATTGCATCTGAGGACCCTCAAATACCCAAAAGTTTTCCAAAGGGGAGGGGAAAACCCCTTCCTCAGGACGGCGATCCGAAACAAGGTTCAGCCCCCCACTCTCGAAAAGCTTCCTACGCCTATGGAAACAGTTGGTTATTTGTAGGTAGGTCAAGTCCCAGTGAATCATTCCGGTAAAAGTCTTCCATTAATCCTACTTTGCTATCCTCTAACACCCGATCCTCATGGCTTGTACGGTAAGGAACACTTTTTCAACACAAAGTGTACTTGAAAACTGCACAAACACACTCACAGAAATACGCTTCATAATTTAAGTAAAATAAATACTCCAGAACTTTTAAGTAAAGCATTACACAAAATAGCTGTAAAAATTACTCTCATCTTGTGCAATGAAGTACAATTACTAATAAACAATGTAAAAAGTATCCTTTTCTTAGAAAATTACACAAAATAAAAGCAATTTTTATATTAATTTTGTATAAAATTTTACTTAAAACTTCTGGAGTTCGTATTTTACTTAACTGTTCTGACAGTGCATATGTAAAAAGTGCGCTGAGAACTTTTTTTACACCACACCACTCTATCATGTAAGAAGGGTTTATCTTGTAGCCAACCCTATATCCCATGGACATCAAATGTAAGAAGTTCTACAGTAATTTCTCAGTGTGGAAGATATGTGTGTTTGTTTGTTGTGTTTGTTTGCAATATGACTAGGTAATAACCATAGAGTAAATATGAATGATTGCCTCGTGCTGAGTTCCACTTTAAAAACCGTCCAGGGCAAACAACTTTTTTGCACAAGTATTTTTTTCAAAAAAAATTGTACACCAGTTGCCATATAGTAAATCCAAGGAGAATTATCCCCGCCGTGAGTCTAACTGGATATCTCTTTCAGTGTTTTTGTTCATTACAAACAGGGAACCTAAGATTTTGGTTTTTCAGTGAAGTTTTATGCATAAGATTACAGGCCCAAACTATTGTTCATCTTTTTAGTATGTAATACACGACTCTCCTCGCTGTCAGTTTTGTAGCTCTATAATCGAAACGTCAAGGTTCCTTTTCTATTTATGCTCAATAGTGAAGAAAATACAGTTTGGGTTGTGATTCGCATTTAATGTTTGAGAGGAAACTGTTGTAAAGAGATGAATTACTCGTGAATTTTGAACACGAGGATAAAAGGAACAGTTCTGTATTAACTTCTTTGTTGTGAAAACAAATTTCTTATTTTTCATTGCAAGACAGAGCCGCAGTTCTCTTTTACGCTTAACTCCAGCCGTAAAACCTCATCTGACTCAAACTCCATTATTGAGGTCGCCACTCTCATCAAACACAGGAAACTGAGAATGACTAGCTGCTCTAGGTCCTTTTTTTGGTAATTTTCACCTTCAAATTCTGTTTATATTCATCTTTGCATCTCGTAAAGTTCTGTGAATGTCTTTGGAGCCATGCAGCTATCGCTTTCAGAGATTTTGGAACGAAAATGATTAGGTTGCAAGACTGTTTGTAATTTCATCCGTAATATACCTTTAATGTATCAATGAAAATGGAAGCTTTTCCATTTTTCTCAAACAGCATCCCAAAGTTATCGCATTTTGCGCCTTGGGGGTGTGAATGACTATCGTAAGCCCTTTGATAATTCAGTTCCTGTGATACTCAGAGTATTTTCTTTTTTAAATGCATTTGTTGGCACAGCAAATATTTTGTAACAGCGCATTGTTCCTGTGAACTTATACATTTTTACGGGAGCAAGCTGGGGGAGAGTGGGGGCAAAGGCCTTTATTGGAGGTCCAAATGACCCTAGCCTTCTCCCCTCCTTGGTGATAGCACTTGACCTGGATTTCAAAAGGTCTGCTAGGCTGAGGTCTTCTTATTGTACGGGAATCCTGGCAGGAATAATAAAGTCGCACAGATATGCGTCTTGATTTTAGTGACTACATTTGTGAGGTGACTGTATACCATAGGCTATATGAGACGACTCAAATGAAGTTGACTAACTTCTTACTTTAGGGGAGCTAATCCCGACGGGGGGACAAATCCACTGGGAGGGGTCTCTCCTAACTTGTAATCTAGTTGAAAGAGCCCAAGACAGGATTTAGAGACTCCTCTCCTTTACCACTGACATAGGTTCAAATTAGGAAATATGGTACGTTATTACCTTTTGTTTTTGGCAGAGGCGTCAAAGGGAACATTTCTATAAGGGCGGGAGAACTCGCCAGAAAATTGTCCCTGATTGGTAAGTTACAATTATGACATAAGTTGTGCCCCGAAAGTAACGTAACAGTGCCCTGAAATCGACATGTAATGGTTACCATGAAATGAACCTTTTGTTTTGCTCAGAGGACTGTCAGCTCCCCCTTCCAGACCCACGCCTCATATGCCTTTGTTTGCAAGCAGCTCCCTGATGCAAAATGTGCCTATTGATATGCTTTAAGTGTCAATATACTTATAAACCTATATCCTTATAAACCAATATAAACCTTCTGTATACTGATTGTACTCTCTAAATGTAAAAGAGTGAATTTCACTCTTCGACGATTGCCTACAGTGACCACTCTCTGTTTCGAGTGGAATTCCACCCTGCCCGGAGTGTTAATTCACTCATTTGGAGTGAATTACCACTCCCAACAGAGTGAAATTTTCACTCGAAGAAAGAGTGGTCACTGTAGGCAATCGTCGAAGACTGAAATTCACTCTTTTACATTTAGATTTTATAGAGTATATTATGTACACAAAAGCTACTGACCAAGTAATGCGAGACAGTATTGTGGTTCTTCTCTTCCTCGCAAAGGTAATTAGCAAAGGGAACCATGTTAACGAGAGACAAACTCCTAAACCACAGTTTTCATTGAGTATATATTGAAGGTTTCTGTTTAAAAAACTGTGATAATGTTCTCTGTGAGGATAGTTAGTCACTTACAAAAAAAAAAACACAGATCGATCAGATCTATCTTTAAAACGTTTCCTATCAAACCTGTTTGTAGGAATTTTCCCCTATCTTGTTGTGCAGATGAATCGTGACTAATTATGACTGTAATTGTGCCGGTTTCGCTGTGAACCTCTGCGTTTGGGGACATCCGTCTGTTTGTCCTTCCAAAAGACGGTAAATTACTAGCCTGATTTCTCAGTGTTGTTGAATAGCATGAAATTCGGCACACCAGGTGATATTGACTTCCTAAATGATGCTTTTGGACGAGGGTTCAGGAAACTTTTGTTGAAGGTGACAGGCAAATTTAAAACGAGGGCCATTAGCTAACAAATTCGAGATTTTGAACAATGCATGTAGCCTATTTCTTTCTCATGACGGGGAGGTAGTAATACATTGGAAAATATTCATTGAACTCAATTAGTTGTCGAAACTAGTTTATTTTTATGTTAATGTGTTTGTATATATATATATATATATATATATATATATATATATATATATATATATATATATATATATATATATATATATATATATATATATATATATATACGGCTCCCCACCGAAATGTGAAAAGAAAAATCCCTGACGGAGGAGGGACAGCCTGCAGGGATCCATCGTCTTTTCCTCCACCTGGTTCAGCCAACGGTTTACAGGAGAGGATAAATTTTCCATTAGTGAACACTGATCAATTGATCAAGTCCAGGCCCGTAGCCAGAAATTTGCCAGGGGGCGAAGCTTGTAGGCAAACTATCTAAGCGTAGCGTCATCATAGGTTGGCGCGAAGTGTACAAGAAAATTTGGCCAAAAATACCTCCCATATCGCTGGAAATGACACTTACCAGGCCTTGTAAGTTGCATCGAAACATTTTTTTAGTTTGAGATACTAGCAGTATCGTAAAAAATCATGAATACAAAAAATATGCTCAAGGGGGGCTGCCCCCTTCGCTCCCCTTGTCTACGCGCTTGATCAAGTCAAATTGGTGAAGGGGGCAATTTTCCAACTTGTGATGAACTATGGGAAAGGAGCCAAAGACGTTGTGAGTACAAATAAGGATCAAACCGGGTACTTGAGAGCCCTTGGTCTTAATATTGGATAGGAAAGAAACTCGAGGGAGGGGGTTAAAAATTCCTGTATAACTTGGGGTACTCGATGCGCATGAAAGGAGCTCTTCGAAAGTCTCCGGTATATGCTATTAAGGATAAATACCCTAACATTAGAAAGGTACTCAGTCGGGAAACCAGGGGGTCTGGTCATTGAAGGAAACAAAATGGCGCTTTGTGTAGATGTTCATTGCCTCGACAAGTAATTGGAGCGCTGCAATATAGGTTGTTGCTTAAATTTAAGGCTGAAAATGCCTCCAAGACAGCCGTAAGTGACCCTCCGATCGGATGCAGATAAAGCAAGATGTAAAGCAGCTGAGGGGACACCAGACTCTATTTGCCGTATGTCGAAGTGTTCGGTTGCCCCATGACTGTAAAGAGTCCTGGAAACTATCATACAAAACAGATATATATATATATATATATATATATATATATATATATATATATATATATATATATATATATATATATATAGGTAAACAAGCAGAACACAAAGCATAGTTGACACAGCAGGAATACATTAAAAAGAAATTTATTGTTGAAATTTTCGGTCCTACCTAGGACCTTCATCGGCAACTACTAGACTGACAAACAGATAAAAATACAGACGCTGTCGAGAAGTGCAGAAGCAGTATTAAAAGATTTAAAACTTAAAAGAATTCAAAAATGGGCTGCAACCAGTGTAGCATTAAAAGAGCACAAAAGGCGTAAATAACTACTAGGATATAAAAGAAAGCAGAAATAAATGGTAAAAACCAGAATGTACAGTAAGATGTGCTGTGAGACAACTGTCCAGAAAGCTGTAAAAGCTAAAAGCAGTAAAAGCAGTGTATTACAAACCTACTGATACGCACATGTATCTTAATTACAACAGCTTTCATCCTAAGAGTATCAAACATTCTATTGTATTTAGTCAATGTTTAAGGATTAAACGTATCTGTTCGGACCCTATTGATTTTGACAAGCAGATCTCCCAGCTCACTGGCTATTTCCTCTCAGCTGGTTACCCCCTTCCTGTTATTAGGAAACAGATTAATAGAGCTAGGAAACGTAGTCGTTCAGAACTTCTAGAGTATCGGATCAAAACCCCCAGCTCCCGTATTCCCTTTGTCACTAGCTATCACCCTACTATAAAAAGACTGATCGGTATCCTTAAAAAGGACTTTGAATTTTTAAAGGAAGATAATTCCCTTGTCCCTACTTTTAACCAGCCTCCCATTTTAGCCTTTCGCCAACCCCCTAATCTGAAAACGTTACTTACTTCTTCAAGACTCCCGGTAGATCGCAGTCCTGGTGTAGGTAACACTGGCTGTAAGAAACCTAGATGTCAGATTTGCTTCCACATCACTTTGGGACCCAAAGTCTTTATTCCCAATGTCACTTGGCCCATTAAGCCCCCTGCCCTCACGTGCGATTCCAGCAATGTAGTTTACATTTTTTATTGTACTATTTGTAATTCTGGTAATTATGTAGGAGAAACAGGTACTGCTTTTCGTTTAAGATTCAATAATCATAAAAAATCTATACGGGATAACCTGCCCGGTTTTCCAGTGGCGGAACATTTTAACCTTCCTAACCATTCACTTGAGAATTTAAAATGCATTCTTGTAGGTTCTAATTTCAGTTCTTCAGCATTACGTAAACGTAAAGAAGTAGAATGGATTTTAAGAATTAATTCCTTTGTTCAAGGTATCAACAAAGATTTAGGAGTTCTCACTCCGTATCAGTTCTGCAAGGCCTGACTGACCTCTTATCATGGGTCAGCCAGCGCCCTTAATCCCCCAGGTGAATTAGTTTTACTTAACTTTCCTCAATGCGCCTTTATTTGCAGCTTTTACAGCTTTCTGGACAGTTGTCTCACAGCACATCTTACTGTACATTCTGGTTTTTACCATTTATTTCTGCTTTCTTTTATATCCTAGTAGTTATTTACGCCTTTTGTGCTCTTTTAATGCTACACTGGTTGCAGCCCATTTTTGAATTCTTTTAAGTTTTAAATCTTTTAATACTGCTTCTGCACTTCTCGACAGCGTCTGTATTTTTATCTGTTTGTCAGTCTAGTAGTTGCCGATGAAGGTCCTAGGTAGGACCGAAAATTTCAACAATAAATTTCTTTTTAATGTATTCCTGCTGTGTCAACTATGCTTTGTGTTCTGCTTGTTTACCTGTTATTTATCGGAATACACGTGGACCATATTTCTATTATATATATATATATATATATATATATATATATATATATATATATATGTACACACACATATATATCTATATATATATATATATATATAGATATATATATATTAGGAACTTTTGGGTACGAGTGATGTCGTAAAAAATAGTAGGTAAGGTGTTGTATCCGTAATGTTTTCATCTATGCTAGTTTGAGTTTAATCTAGTTAGTTTCGGAAAGTGTGGATATTGAAATGTATTTGTTAGGGATATAGACGGAAAGTGAAAGTGAATTCAACTTGTAGCGTACCTTTGTGTAACTTGTGTACAGTTACGCGTGCTAAAGGCCCGTGCGTCTGCTTGATTACAGCCTCAGGGAGTTCTATAACTTCTATTATTTTCTCGACAGGGTAGACGTCACTACCACATGTGATCGCCCCTACTCTCTTGCAATTGGTGCGTACTATCTTTTCCCAGTAACGAGAAATCCTCCATAAGCATCCATAAGGTTAGTTACAAGAGACTTTAATTTTAAAACAGATATTCTCAGTAAGAAACACAAAATGAGACAGACTAGTACACTATTGTATTTAGTGCTGCGTGTATATACTCAACTTCAAATTCGAGTAGGTTTTGTAAACAGCAAACAAAAAAGTGAAAAACACTTGTGAAAATAGAACCTTGCCACGGAGCTCTCTGGTACAATGGAGTGCTTGGTTCTAGGCCCTCAGTAGAAACCATGACCGTGGTTACGCGAAATTGAAGGCTAATCACTTTTTCAACGAATAGAGACTTCCTGTTACAAGTATGCTTTCCAGGATAAAAAGGAGGAACTTCTCCAATAGCTGTATTACACAAAATATTACCATTTATTAGTTGAATATATTTTATTCACTGCAAACACTTCTTGGCCTACTGTAAGTTTCAACGTAGACGTTGAACCAGACGATAAGTGGGCTTATGCAGAGGGAGTCCTGTAGCAGCTCCCTGGAGTACCCCTAACTTCTTGATGAATTGCGATTCAAACCCATTTTGAAAAAAAACACTAAGTCGGCCCCTATGTCACAAAAGTGTCCTACCTGGTCCGTCATTTAACAAACATTGCTATTTCTAAAATTACAAGACACCCGTTCTAGCACATATATAAACACATACAAATAGTAGCCTCCCTCAAATCGCTAAGACACGTTCTCTTTCGAGGAGGGAATTTCCATAGTCACGTAGTATTTACATACTCCACAGCTGTGTTGAGAGAAAGGATAAAATCAAGAAGAAGTGAAGATTTTTTGCGTGTCGGTAAAACGTCTTTGTAACTGACGGCAAACTGTGAATTGACAATAGCTCGATACAGGAAGATTTCATTCTTACATGCACCTAACGGGGTAGTCTGGCAACTGAAATTTTATAAGCTGATGCTACTAATTCAGTCATACAAGTTCTTAACTAAAAGCGATTGTGTATAGATGCATCTAATTGCTAAGTCTCCATTTGGCAGTACAATTAGGGCATTAAAACACTGGCCTAATATAATTGTAAAGCAGGGCTGGAGGACACGAGTCCGGACTCGACTAGAATCCTGGCGCAGGAGTATCCGTGATCACGACGGCGGAGCTCCAAAGTGGGACCTGTTCTATTCAGCCAGTCTAGAACGGGACCACTGTCGGGTGGGTCAGTTAAATCAAAGTTTGTCCCTTTGGGACGTTGTTACTCCTTCAGGGAGCAGAACTCCTCCGGGAGTATTGTTTGGTTTTCGCCCCTGGCCCTTCGCCAGAGAGTCAGGGGACTTTTGGAAAAAAGCTAATTGTAAGCCACGCTTAAGTCAGGGGAAAATTGTATCAATTCCCGAAATCCCCCCCCCCTCCCGCGTTTTATTCTCCGTCACCAAGACGGTTTCACTATGGCTAACTTCCCGACGGAAGACCACCCTCCAGACAATTACCACCACTGACAATTCAAAATTTTCAGTGGTTTGGGTTGTCTGAGAGAGGGGGCAGCTGCGATGATTGATAATTGTCCGAGGTAAAAGTCCGAGTGAAAATTGTGGGCCGGGGGTTTGTCGTCCGGTAACAATGGTATCGACAGCAGCCCGGCCTTTCCTGCTGTACCTCAAGTCCTAATTCCAGCTAAAAAAATGTGCGATTACAAGGGTGCTAGAGGATTTGCACCGATTTCATTCTGTAGCTCTTCCATTCGTCAAATATTTGACCTTTTACTTCCGTTAAGTGTTCATCTGAATCCGGTGTGTAAATGTTGAATACATGTTCAGTCGAAAAGTACCTACTGCAAATGGTTAGCTGTGAAGTTCATTCTTGGATGACATCACTGTTTGCCAGACATATTTAAAGGCAATAGGCAGTCACCCCAATCAGAGTTAGTATGCCCCGTCACTCTAGTTCATAAATGGCCAATTTTGATCATGTGACAATGTTCTTGTTGGTGAAATGTGTAATTTAAGGAGAATTTCTCCTTGCTCTACCTATTGTTTATAATAGTTATATTCAAAATGTCTTCAGAAGTGCTTGTCATGCAATAAAAGGAGATTTGCAAGAATTTGCTGATTTTTCAAAGCAAATTTTGGGGCGACTGCCTACTGCCTTTAGATTTTAGGATGGAAGAGATACAGGAGGATGAGCTAACCAGATGCGAGACAGATTCCTGCCTTTGACATGCAAGGCGTGTCGGTCTACACAGCGGCACGAACGGTACTAAGAATGACATCAAAACAATGATCTGATAGCGCCCCCATTTTTTAACTATCGTTGTAAATACTGTGAAAACGAACATAACACCGCGTTAAAGATAAATTACTATCGGATATTTTTGGTGACATCTTGGACAATGAATGAAAAGTTTATGCCCTGATGATGACACATAAAGGCACCAAGAAATCCTGATTTCCAGTCTGAAAATTATAGATATTGATGTGAATAGGACAATACATACATTGGTCCACCGTCCTGTCGAGATAAAGAAACTGCCGGGCCCAATAACTGACCATTTTGTATTATTTTTATGTAGACCCATCTTAACTACTTACGTAACGTTTATAATGTCAACGCCAAGAAGCCGCCATGCGGTTTGTATATCAAGCGTTGACGCATTCACAAATTGTCCGATCAAACGAAAAAATTCAGTGCCTCAACTAAATGTCCACGACAAAACATTTTTAGCGCATTACTATATGAGCATATCTCTATTTTGTTCAACGGGGTAAGCCCATTACCCCAAAAAACTGCCTGTTAAAAAAAAAATATAACTTTGTCAATATACACTCCTCAGCCTTCATTTAACCACCAAAAGAAAGCTTACAAAAAGTTCTGTGCAATGCCACTATTTTTTTGGGGGGGTTGTATTTGCAAATTTTTCACAAAACATCGATAAATAGTTGTTTACATTCAAAAAATGCTCCAAAAACTCAAAAAATGCTAAAAATGGCGTCATAATTTTCAAAAGTCAAGTTCAGGCACTTAGGAATAGGTCACCCTACTCCTTTACTTTTTTCTGAATACCTTAGAACCTAGAGAAACACCATGAGAGGTGATTAGATGCCAGGTATAGGGAGTTTAGAGATATTTCAAGTATAATTTTCAAAAAATGCGTCATTTTCGGTCAAAATCTACATTTTCAGTCACAAAATACCCAATCCACAAAAAAAATCATAACTCAACAACGGAAAGTCCGATCTTTTTCATTCAAACACTAAAATGTCCTTTACAAGATTCCTTATAAAAAATACCAAAAGATATGCATAAATTACAAGGGTAGGGTGAGTTAGAGAGGTTCAAAGGACCAGACATATTCAGTTTTCAAAAATGCGTCAATTTTGACCCAAAACATGCATTTCTAACCCAAAAATCCCCTCCCAATATCAAAAATTATAACCCACAACACCCCTCCGACTTTTCTACTCACTAAAATGTCCATTTAGAGCTACCTTACAAAGCCCACGCAGCTCTGTTTAGATCCAAAGTTGTTTACATTCCACTGTGCACTGAGCCATAGCGTTATGTGTAGAGGTCACATAAGGTCAGTGTGTGTTAGTTCAGTGTGGGCTGTATAGCAAGAGAAAAATGGGCATATCTTCCTCATTTTTGGTCCAATTTCCTCAAATTTGGTATCAAATGAAAGAGAAAAGAAAGCTTAACAATCTCCTGCACCATAATTTACAAAATAATAGTGATCTGTATTTTATTTTGTACGATTTTCAATGAAAAACCGTATGACGTCATCTAATTTGCATATTTGCATACATAATGAGATTAGTTCACAAAAATAAAATGTTCATTCAAATTCCCAATCTTTGCTCTTTACAATGATATATAGGTTTTCACAGAGAATATTCTTCTAAATTAACCAAAAAATTCCTGAAAATATTCCTCCTTTTAACACAGAAAACTTGGAACGTTGAGTGAACAAAATAGAGATATAGGTGTATTGTCCAAAACATATAGACTTATAGCCTTCCACGTGTACCGCAAACATGGCCGCTTAAAAACGTCACTTGAAATGAAACTGAAGTACGGAAAAAGCTTTTCTGTCGTGCGGTAAAACATTCCTTTCTGTAAAGGCACAAACTCAGTGACTTACATTGATAAAGCACCTATGTTTTGCTTAAAGGGGAATTTTCATGATCCCAGACAGTTCCAATTCTCCCAACTATGCATCTTCTAGCTCCTCCCATAACTGTATGAGGCTCTTCCTTGTGCAAGAATAAGCCTGTTTTATTGCTTACGGTCATGTCCTGGTGAGCATACAAGGCTATAAAATGTAATAAAAGTACTCTCTCTGCCTTGTGTGGAATGTGAGCTACTCTGCATCTTTCAAATTTTCAAACTTTGATGTCAATCAAAGAGCAGTCACCAATTGAGAATTTTGATGTACATACACTAAAAATATACTTTGGGGTGATGACTGTCTGTCTTTAAACTAAAGCATCGTTTTGGCCTATGTACTTTCGCACTTTCACTGTAAAACAATTTGTTCACTCTTATTATGTGTTTGTGTAAGGGAACCATATATGGGGTATTAATAGCTTCTCTTTGCTGTTAAGTTCCTCAATCTTTCACAAACAGTAGCTAGGCACTACAGTATTTATCAAAAATGTTACTTTATCAATTGCATTATTGTGTTTACATCTGAATGTACAATCTTGCATAAGGTTGGAGTAAAGTTCGGAAAATTTAACTGAATTAAACAATGCAAAAGAAGTCCATATAAATGCACCCACCGACGTAAAATGCCAGAAATTTTATGTTACGTAATTTATTATTTTATTCTTTTTACTTCTGCCGTTCATTTCTTTTCTCTCTTTTTCAGAGCGACTTCCCTGCGGTAAATCTCACCATTGATCGTTAACAGATTGGGTAATCTGACCTTTGACCTAGACGTCATCAGCTACATATGGTAGCATACCCCCAATAAATCTTCCGCAGTCCGTTGATTTACATACAAATTTGGAAAAGTAAAGTGGCCTCTAAGACCTTGTAGACATTTTTGTCAGTCCAAGCTACTCCTCACAAGAAAGCTGACACGTTGGCCATTCATTGACTTTCAGATTACCATACCTTGACTGTAAAGATGTTTCGCTAGAGAAGCTCAAAGATTTCGTACCTATACCCGGGCCATTTTACTCACTCAAAGCCTGATGAACTGCCGTCGTCTTCTAAGCCCATAAAGTCCCCAAACTATTTCAATTGGCACCAGAGATACTTCATCTAGTCTATACGTTCAAATCAAATTGACAAAAGAACCCATCCTATGTTGTGAAATATCAAGGAAGTTGTCCTTATGTCTCCTCTTGTTGTTATTTGTGAAGGTGAACACATAGAAGCATTAATATATATATAAAAATGGGGGCGTGCTACCATATGTACAAGCTTTTGGTGTCAAGTACCTACAAAGTTTCAATTTGATCAGACTTGCCGATCAAGAGCTAGTTACACATTATAAATTTAGGACAATTTGACAAAGTTTTTACTTTATTTTGATCATCAGCGACTGAAATACTGACTTAAAGCCTATTTTATAACTTGTCACAATATCCTCTCCATATCATATGGTTTAATGACTTTTTCGACATTCTGATAAGCAAGTAATTGAAGAAAAAATATGGGAATAAATATGGCAAATTACATGTCTGAAAAGGTAGGAATATTTCAAGTTATAAAACAGGAATATATAGCTTAGGATACTAGTAAAATGCAAAAAGAGCTGGGATGTCAAAGAACCCACGATAAATTGTAAAAGGGTACTCCTTTGATACCAAAGTCATGGAATTTAAACTCCTTTTCTTGTTCAAAACAGGGGGTGGAGCCAGTCCCCCCTCCCTCCGCCTCGACGAAGGCTGCCCCAGCAGGGCACATTTTCCAGATTTCGTCGGGGATCCTTGACAGGTACGATAAAGCATGTAATCCACGACAGCGACAGTTGTCCCGATGTTTTACACTTAAATGTTGTTCTCAATAAAAACAGATACCTAGTCAACAAAAGCCGTAAATGTTCAAATTTTCTGTAATAGACCCCAGAATTTTCAAAAATCCTTTATGAAACCCCAGTTTTGTACATTTCTTTCACTGAAAGCCCAAACTTTCTTTCCAGACCGGTCACCTTTGTCGGGGTGTCGGGATGTAGGGTTGCAGCACCTCCCTCCCCATCGGAGATTGGCCCCAGTAGGGCAAATCCTGGCGCCACCCCTGTTTGAACCAAATTTTTACCTACATCTTTGCGACCCTCCAATACGTGTCTAATATGTGACACTTACTGCACAGAACGATACAGCTGGCATGTAGTGTACACAGAAAAGTTTCCTCTCCGAGACTTTCTAAGCCTTGTAAGTTGCATTTAAACATTGAGTTTTGGGGAGGAGGGCTACTCTGACACAATTCGGTGACCTATAGATTAGAAAAGTTTCACCCCCCCCCCCCCTTAATTTAAAGTAAGTTTTAATTTACAACAATTGTAGTAGTCAAAACTTTATTCACAAGTTTGGCTTTTAATGTTATATTCGCTTGAAATGTTTTTTCATCGTTTATGAGACAAGCAGAGATTTAGTACTGAAAAGGTTCGATCAAATTGACTTAAAAGCTATACAAAACCGGCTGCTGGAACTAGATATTTGTAAAGGGACAATCTACACCTATTGAACATTGTCTTCTATATTGAATAAATAAAATTACTTGAAAAGTACTAGAAAGGTTCTCGGGAAAAGCAGTAATCCTACTCCCATGAAATGGTCAATCTCCCAGCGCTTCCCATTGCTTCTTTTTAGAAATTATGGGGACGGAGACTCCTCGACTACGGGTCTGTCCACCTGATGGTCGTTTTGGACGTATACAACCTGGAGATTGAACTCATAGTTATGAGCTTGCTTCTAAGAATATGGGTGTATGGGAGTAGGGGATAGACCCTGCATCGCATTACTCAGATGGCGTAGACAGTTTTCCCAATCCGTCAACTTACGTTAGGCCTATATCATATTGCAAATCTATCACTTAAACCTATGCCAATGTCCTCTGGCCCCATTTTGGCTGTCCAGGTGACCACTCTCTGAATCAGTAGGAAAGATTGTTGATCATGGATGGAGTGACCGCTCTGGCCATTCCGTAAGTTGAAGTCTCAAGCGGTGTACAGTCAAGCTTTCCTCTGTCACTTACAGCTCCTTGCCTTGTGTCAGCAATATCATTATGGATTTATCTAGAGGGAGCGGATGGCGACCCCCGCTACATAAAACGGTAACAATCAGAAAACAGTTAAAATTTGATTTAAAAAATAATCCAGGCATAAATGACGCAAAATGCCTGGAATCTCCGGCAAGTGGGGTGTAGTGAGGCAATGAGATCCCATCACAGATTATCGTCTAAACATATACGTTAAGTTGTCTACAATATAGTGGCGGCGAAAGCTGATGGGATAGGGAATTCCCGCTTACTTTTCCATGATACTCAAGATTGAAAACCTACTTTTGGCGACTAAAGAGTATTGTAAAACCACTACACTTGCTAATAAATATTTTAAAACGCATGTTTTACTGCATACTTCTCGGGGAATCCACAATCGCTCAGTCGATATCAGTAGTTACCCTAGGATTTACCCTACGGGGGGTCAGGCTCCCCGATATAGGGGTCAGCAACTGGAAACCCCGACACGAGAAATAACGGGTTGCTGGAATTGTTGAAACGAGAAGCACGCTGTTTTTTTTTTAGGAAAATACTTGCGGTCTTTATTAAGGGAAATTTAGAAATTTTGGTCTAACATTGGAGAAAAATTGAAAATTCTGGGTTTTATTGAAGGAAATTTTTACAATTTTGAACATTTTATGGGTTTTTCTTTTCTTGAGGAATACTGAAAATTTTGAGGTTTTTTTATCGAAGAATCGGCACTCCTTATGAGCAAAATAGAATAAATTGTTGGAGCGAATGGAAGTTGTTGGACATAAAATACTTCACCCTTCCGTTTAGGTTCCAAGACGAAATTACAACTGCAACCCAACGGGGAACAACTTTTCCTGATTGGGTACCATGTGCCCCTTATCTGGCGCACCCATTTTCTATGTTGATGAATGTGATTAATCTGATGGTCTATGACTTGCTTTTTTTTAAATAGTTGGAAAAGCATGGAAACCCTGTAGGTCTTCTGTCCTCCGCGAGCGAGCAGTAAGCCTGCAACTTAGTGGTGCATCGACATAGTAGCATCCTTTTCACATTAATACTTTCGTAAATTACTAAGAGCTGCCAGGTGTTTTTCCTTGCAACTTCCTGTCACACACCCCATTTCTAGAACCCCTTCCGTCCATCCATGACAAAATACTGGCATCTTGTGTTTTAGAAGTTAGCTACTGTCTTTTTTAATTGTGGCCACGCGTGTCAACTGACCTGTTGCTAAGAATCACCCCCCCCCCACACACACACACACACACTCACCCACACACACACACAATCACCCTCACCCACCCACACACACACCAATACTTTAAAAATAATTCTACAGACTCTTCCATGGTGCTCGTCTCGTGTCAATCAACCAACCAATCTTGAATAACTCATTCCTCAACAGGCATAGACAATCGGTCAAACAGACTTTGGAACGTACCAAATGTCCCCAGTGCTGCCTTACAAAAATCACCCATAAATTTTCAAAAGACAAATATTTCGCGGATGCATTTCACTTTGGCCCTAACAAGGAATTTTATTATTCCCCTTGAATATATTTGCAGTTCTTAAAAAAAAGTCATCAACAGTAGAAGACAAAAAGAGAGAAATATTTATGCACACGTTTTATTTGAAGATAGTATCTTTCAGAATCACAGAGCAGGAAATTAATAAGTAATCACAAATTTCAAGTTAATCTTAGTGAGTGACTTATTTTGACACAAAAGGAGGACTGAAACTAAATGGAATGGTTCTCGTATTAAACGAAAAAGTATTTGAAAATATATTTTGAAGGGCAGGGCGGATCTAGGATTTAGAGGGGACCTCTCCCTCAAGGGGTGTTTACCACGGAGGGCCGGGCCTTTCTAGACAAAATTTGGAAAGAAGCTATTTTATGCGATTTCCCTGATTCTAGAGTCGTAGCATGATAATCAGAACCACGAAATTTTCAACGCCTTCAGAGCGCAGTTCTTAAGTCTGGAAAAAGGGAAAAGGGCTCGGGCCACTGTAGCCCACCTCCCAAACCCGAAGAAATTTCGGTGCTTAACTTTAGGAAGTGGGATACTATCAGGATTTGCAGCGGCATGTGTTTCAAGATTTTTATCATGTTTTATATAAGGGGGGAACTTTGCTTATTTCGAGTTCGATCTAACATGAATTTTTCCAAAGAAACTTTTTTGTTTTAGTTTTTCATGAAATACGATTGCTACATGAAAAAGTCATAAAGTAAGAGAAATATGAAACTTGAAATCTTAGTTTATGTAGAGTACCGTACTTAATTTCAACTGTACCCGTTTGCGGGCCATAAATATTCATGATTATCTGATTAAAGCACTTCGACTTTTATGGTCATTCAGCCTCCAGATACCAACCAAAGTCTTCCGAAAACGTGCTAAATGTGACATCTAAGTGTGTTCTGCCGTGTTTCCATTCTGATGATACTGATCAAAATAAAAGGAATGATTAAAAATTGACGTTTGTTTCAGTCCACTGATGGTGTACGGGCGTCTCTTACTACAGGGTGGTAGACATATGAATGGTACCCGAAGGTCAGTGGTCATTGACCCCTCCGGTCAGTTAGTCGGAGTAGCTATTCGATGAGACGTCTGAGGATTTCATCTATCGACTAAAAAAGAGAAAATTTAGACAAGTTTTATTTATTCATTTACTTTTGGAGGATCAAAGTATTTCCAGTGATATGGCGGAATAAATGTTAAGGCCGATTCATCATTCCAACGTTTTACGCGCTATAAAGCTATGAGAACCATGTCGTCCCCTTTTGGCAGGATTTGGCGAACTGATGAATGGGCAAAACCTTTGTTTGGCGTACAGACGACTGTGCTATTGAAATACACAAGATTCGTTTGTACGCCAAACACGGGATTTGCATATTCGTCAGTAAACCAACTAAAAGGGTGCGATATACGGTCATCCATTGCTCTTCCGGATCAATCACAGACATAGCTCATGCACTCAGAGTTGAACAGTGTTCAACTTTCATAGCTTCAGTGGCGTAGCCAGAGGGGGGCAGGGGGCAGAGTACCCCCCACAGAAATTTTGGGGACGCAATGGGCGATGTTGAAAAAACGAAGGAAAGCAAAAAAAAAGAAAAAAGAAAAGAAAAGAAAAAAGGAAAAACGACGACAGGAGGAAGGGATGGGAAGTTGGTCGGGCGGAGTAGGAGTGGTAGGGATCTAGGTCTCGGGGAGGAGTAATGACGGTGAAATCCGCAGCAGGACGGACGACATATTTATTTCATGCAGGACGCATTGGCAATAGGCCCCCGAAAAGTCAATCAAAACCTTGGGTATTAATGATGTCATCTCGTCTGGAAACAGTGTTCCGGATTTTTTCTCCTTTTGTCAACAGATTATGCCTTGGGGACTGAACCCTCGCCCTTTTTTCGAACCCTAATCCTGATTTTGAAACAAATTAAATAAATCCCGAAAAAATATTGGTTGTCAATGTCATTTTCACTCGGAGGGCGCGCGGGCCTTCCCTCCAGGGGTGGCGTCAAGTGGTGGCCGGGGGGGGATGTTTACAGTTTCGTCGGGGAGTCTTATTCTATACGATACAGCATGCAGTCCTCGATGGCGACAGTCGCCCAGACGGTTTACCTGTTTTCTTTTTTGCTCTCAAGAGGACAACTTCTCTAATAAGAACCCCAAATTTTCGGCGCGTACGCGCGCTGTAGGGTCACTCCATTTTCTTCAATACTTCCATTCCACATACCTAGATAGCACAAGTCCTGTCCACCTAAATACCAAGTAACATGTGGGCAGAGTACACAGATTATGTTGAGGTCGTAAATTTCATCTCATATCGCAATACCTAGTTGCTGTTATCAAATGTGTGTCATACTGTGCGGTCAGTTGGTAAGCGAGCCCAGGTGGTTTCGATACAGTGTATGTTATCCCCGATACGGTCTTCAACCCCTACAATTTTCTTTCTTTCTTTTTGTTTTTAAAGATTTCATATATTTTTTTTTTTTTTTTTGTGGAAGTGTCTACCAAACATTTTCGAGCGCTTCGCGCGCTTTGCAGTTTCACGATTCAGATTCAAAAGAACGTTATCAGTGCGCAACTTAGCTCTTGAAGTATTTAGTGATGTTATGATATGCCCTGCAATGGCATGGGATAGTCAGGCTCCTTTAAATCCCTTTCTCACCATGCAACCCTTCGACGTAGTGGATTGTCGGAACTTGGGGTCGCTGGCATGGCCCGGCCCCCGTTCGGGAAAATTCTGTCGCCACCCATCATTGGTCGGTTTACTTATTTTGGCTTTTCAAAAGGATCATTTCTGAGATAAAACCTACAATTTTTGGTACGCTTTGCCCACTCTTCCTCAGTTCCGTTATTTATTGCTAAGTATAGTCCAATGTCATTTCATTTCCGTAGGCCTAAACCTAGTTAATGTTCTCTTATGTCTGTCGTGAGGTACGGCTAGTGACCCGAGGAGGGAAGTAAAATGTAAGTTATATCTGGTAGGGCCCACCTGCCCGAACAATTGACCTATGTAAGTTTTAAATAAGTACAGATTCTCTTTAGTGTAGGCTTACCCAAAAAATATTTCTCGCGCTTCGCGCGCTTTTCAATTTCACAGTTTAAATTCCGGATAAAAACGGTAAATCTATGTTCCTCTAGTATATACTAATTTTATGTAATATATGCCCCGCAATGGCATGGTATAGTATACAGGTTTTCTTCAAATCCTCCCTCACCAAGCCCTCGACGGCATCGGGGCTGTCGGGGATTCGGGTCGCTGGCCTCCCCGTCGGGGAATCTGGCCCCCTTCGGGCAAATCCTGGCGCCGGAAATTGCGTCCGTCTATAAACCCCTGTGGAGAACACTGGGATCTAGTTATATAAAGAAGCAATATTTTGCATCTAAGCCCTTCGGGACAGCAAAAAAAATTCCCCTCCCCCAGGACTGCGGTCAAGAATGGGGACGATGAGTCGACTTTGCCCCCTCACACCAAAAACCTGGCTACGCCCCTGCATAGCTTTATAACGTTATAGTGAAATGTGAATCAGCTTTTCACGAATCCTGATTATGATCAACAGCTGAACTCTATCCGGTCACACCTTGTACTTTGTCGTTCAATTCAACGTAAAATTCTAAGTAAAAGAAAATCTACACGACTAACAGCTTTCGACAACTTTTAAAGTTAAGTATTGTCATTAAAATTTTAACATGTGTACGTGATCAGTGCACTTCCCTTGACAGACATATACAATTCAGCCTATGAAATGTATTTTATGGTTTGGCTTCTAACAACAGTATGTAGAAAAACATACGTTTTCGGCATTTACAGAGTATCATGGTTGAACCTTATGCTGAAGTAAAAAAGTACTTTGTAATAAAATACAGGTTTAGCCTTCACTCGAACAAACCTTCGACATCGACAGGAATATGTTCATTGAAAAAATGTTATGATGCCAAGAAAAAAAATTCTGTAACCACCGATTATGGAGTTGGACTCGATTTCAGATTAAAGTATTGTTTTGACTGGAATGCAAATTATACCGCGTTGGGAGGTCCCGGAATCTGAATTGGCCCGGAATGGGCAGCATTTGTACTTGGAACTGGAGCCGATTTCAGTACTAGTCAAGTCAAAAAATATATATATATATGATATGACGTATTGACAAGTTAAGCACCCATTGATATTTGTTAACAACTATGCTAACAGTTAACTTCCTCAAGTATTTTGTAACATCATTAATCCCAAAACTCCACACACATACCTTCAGGGGCGGTGCCACAGGGGGACAGGGAGGGTGATCGCCCCCTATCATTTGCAAGAAAAGGGGAAAAGAGAAGGAAAAGAAGAGGGAAAAAGAAGAAAAGGAGAAAACGAAAGAGAAGAAAGGAGGAAGCGAAAGAGAAAGAAGAGAAGAGGAGGGGCGAGGGAAGGCCTATATCTGATACATATAAATCCAGAGCTTTTTGGAGGCCCTATTCCGGTGTCTGCCAGCCTTTATATACCCTTTTATAATGCAATGAAATGCCATCCCCACTGCTGTCGATTTTTATTTTACTTCTTAAAATACGGTAATTTCTTTAATACAAATTTTACTTCAAAAGGTAGCAAACGTGGCACCAGATGGCATGTAAGGTCACCTCATATTTCAAAAATTTCAAAGGGGAGGAGGACACACCCCTTACACCCCTCCCCCAGGCCGGCGATCACACAACATATTGCATGCCCCTGTGAGAGAAATCCTGGCTACCCTTCTCTCAGAAAACATAGGCTACAGTCCTCTTTCACCCAACAAAAAATATTTGAATTCACTAAATTATGATCATTTTCCAGCCATATATGATCAGTTCCGAAAATACCCCAAAGACAGCACCATTTTGCATCTAAGCAACCTTAAATTAGCAAAACTTCTCAGAAGAGGGGCACCCCCTCCCCTTGCACCCCTCCTCAGGACGGCTATCACTTATGCTTTGCCCCTTATCAAAAAACCCTGCCGCCACCCCTGCATACCTTACCAACAAGAAATAATGCACTCTTTTCACTTCCCGACACAATTCTTAACATGGGAAACTACTTCTGAACAATTAGGGTTACCAAGTTTGGAATAATCTTCCAAATGACGTTCAAGCTCTCTAGGTATTATGCAACTTTTGAAGGTAAAGTAAAATCTCATTTGATACACAGTAAATCCGTCTGAACTCCATGGCATATTCAATCATCACCTCTTTTTGATTCATTGACGAAGGCAAAAGGAATCCATGCAATCACGTGGGCGATTGTGTGTATGTGTGCGTGTGCGTGTGTATGTATGGGTGTTTGTGACGCGTGGCTTGTAAACACGATTTCTCAAGATAGAGATGGATAATTTGTGTACTTGGTTTATAGAATTATTACACTAAGAGAAAGATCCCTATTGTTTTTGGTGGAGGTCAAAGGTCATGTTAGGTCACCAGAGGTCAAAAACGAAAACCTTATAAACACGATATCTCTGAGTAGGAAGCATGGATGCTTTTCATACTTGGCATGTGGATGCGTTTCATTGAAAAGATAAACCCTATGGATTTTGGTAAAGATCAAAGGTTACCTGAGGTCACCGGAGGTGAAAATACGAATTTTTAAAAAGTGCTTGTAAACAGATATCTCAAGATAGCAATGATGGATAATCCTCAGACTTGGTATATAATTTCACTATATTTAAAGGGAGAATGCAGTCACCCCAAAAAAGAATTGTATAGTAGACTATCCTATTTCCTGAATGGCTCTTGAGAATCATATGACAGTATTTTTCTCACTCAATTGTAAAATTTACAAGGAGCAACTGCTTGATTTACCTTGAATATGCAATATTTATGTTCTAAAATATCATGAAAGATACTTGGAAGCGAAATAAGAAGAAATTTGTGACATTTAGCTATTGTTTCAAAATAAGTTTGGGGCGACTGCTTCTGACCTTTAAAGAAAGAACACTGTTGTTTTCAGTGGAGGTCAAAGATCATTTGAGGCTATCAGAGGTTAAAACCGAAAACCTTGAAAAAACACGATATTTCAAGACAGGCATGATGGATCCTTTCCATATTTGGTATATGGATGTGTTACTTTAAGAGAAAGAGAACCCTTTGGGTTTGTTGGAGGTCGAAGGTCATCTGAGGTCATCAGAGGTGAACCTACGAAAACCTCGTAAACTAAATAGATACGGTGGGCGGTACCTCCAAGTTGTGTGCGGGGTCTGGTTACAAACGAAAAGTTAAGGTTGAATTTTGTACCATTGCATAGATAAGTTATAGAGAAAAACATTTTTTCACAAGCATAGCTAGTACAGTAATAATTATTATTTGGATAACCTAATTATGAACACGTGTAAAGGATGCTGTGACTATAGGATGGCGTAGTGGCGTGGCGTAGTGAAGGCGTAGTGGCGTAGTGGAGGCGTAGTGGATTATAGCTTGGTTTCTCACGCAGACCGATCCCTCCTAAGACATGTTCTTTTTTCATTGTTTGTTCACTTTTTGTTGGGGTTCAAAGGTCATCATGGGATCAGCAGAGGGCAAGATGTGAAAAAATCGTAAAAATAGGAAAAGTCTTGAAATCATGCCTTATTGAACCCGTTAAAAATGTAAGATTTCTGACCCCCCAAAATTGGACTTTCGTGGGGTAGGATTATATGTTACTTTCTAACGCCCGAGGATATCTCCATTGCCGAGCCAATTAATTATCTTTCCAACAAGCTGTATCACTTGTCATGATCTGGACAATAGACCCTTTTCCAAATAGCAATTACAAAGGATTGTGGGAGTGGATTTTGGTGTGCGTCGTTTTTGGCCACAGTAGAATGCCATTGAGAAAAACGCCCCACTTCAAAAGTGTATCCCACAATCCTTTGTGACTGCTATATGGAAAAGGGTCTATGGCAACGTCCAGCCTTGAGGCAATTGGTGTAATAGAGAAGAGGAAAGAGGTTTTAGTAGTTTTAACGAGACCGATACCTCATGTGTAAATTTAAGGGATGAACCGACTCAGTGCAACTAATTATTCCCTTTCAGCTAGGAATCACTAAGCCTTTTGGCTTTCTGGTTTTGATTTCTTGCTGAATCAAAAGGAATGTGTGCAATCACGCGGAAGATCGTGTGTGTGTATGTGTGTGTGTGTATGTATGTAAATGTGTTTGTGAGGCTTTGCTTTTAAACACGATATCTCAAGATAGCAATAATGGATCATTTTCGTACTTGGTTTATAGAATTATTATATTAATAGGAAGACTCCTGTTGTTTTGGTGAAGGTCAAAGGTCATGTGAGATCACCAGAGGTCAAAATCTGAAAACCTTGTAAACACGATATTTCTAGGTAGGAAGCATGGATGCCTTTCATACTTGGCATCTGGATGAGTTTTAGTCAGAAGATGAACCCTCTTGATTTGGTAAAGATCACGGGTACGAATCCTTTCTGATACACTTTTGTTCATTT
The DNA here is from genome assembly GCA_029531755.1 of Holothuria leucospilota. Classification (NCBI taxonomy): domain Eukaryota; kingdom Metazoa; phylum Echinodermata; class Holothuroidea; order Aspidochirotida; family Holothuriidae; genus Holothuria; species Holothuria leucospilota. Next base: position 17,733,798 of record CM055981.1, on the reverse strand, counting down.
TTGCTACTCACTTTTTGGTGGGGTTCAAAGGTCGTATGAGGTCAGCAGAGGTCAAGTTGTGAAAACATCGTATAAAGGACATAGTTAACAAGTATAAACTTCCGGGATGAAGTATGAACTTGCAAAGAATCACCAAGCCTTTGGGCTTTCTGGTTTTTACTTGTTTCCTTCTCGCTCGTGTGGTTTGTGTATCCCTTTCTTTGTTTTTCTTTCAAGGTCGCTAGCTGCGATGAACATTGAAATATAATTTTCTAATGTCCTGTTTAAACAGCTACATTATAACATTTTACTTTTCTCTATTGTGTGTATGTTAATGAATGTATGTAGAGTATATATATATATATATATATATGTATATATAAATACTAAACTATGTGTGTGTATGTATGTATGTATGTATGTATGTATGTATGTATGTATGTAGTATGTATGTATATATATATATATATATATATATATATATATATATATATATATATATATATATTTATTTAAAACTGAACTGAACAGTGTTGTGCAAGAATGGTCATAAATTACTCTGTAGGAATAATCGAGTACATTACTGCGTGGGTTAGAGTTAGAGTTAGATGAGGTTTTACGGCTCAGTTTCTGACCAATTGGTTTAAGTCGGGCCGGCCACGGCATTTTTTCCAGTTGTGGCTCACTGGCTTGTTTTCCCTACTCCATCGCTTATGCTGAACACCAAGCACAATGGCATTAGGTTCCATTTTTACCCCAGACCTTCCGGCTGCAAGTCGGATGCTTTAACCACTTGGCGACGCTGTGTGGGACAAACTAAGTTACCCCTGCATCATTGCCGCAAGGTAGGTACTTTACATATAAAAGAGTAATTAAAACATAATTTTGTGTAATGATATACTAACATTATGAAATTAAGTGGGGACCTGTTTCTGAACTGGCCTGGGATTGGGGCCTCAGATATTGGAATTGGCGCAGACTCGGTGGGTACGGGACTCGGAATTTTAGTCTCTGGATTGGAATCGGCTCGGACAGGGGTTAGGTGGACTCGGGCAGGGCCTTGGTGTGTAGTCTCACTCATTGCTTGCTTGCTTGCTTGCTTGCTTCGGTGATGTGTCAAGTTTTTACACAACCCTGAAGCTTGTTTGGCCACAGTGAGTTGTTTTCGATAGCTACCGTCCCTTAAAATGGTCGAGAAGTGAATTTACTTTTTTTCTGGGTATCATGTTGAGAAGAGAGGGTTAACTGGTTAAGTATAAGGCTGTGATCACCTTTTGGAACAAGGTACAGCATCTTTACGGAAAAAAAGAAAGACAGTAATCTGGGTGCTGTATTAGTGACATCACTTATTATCATACGGTCTACTGTTATATGTTCAATGGATAACTATCACATTATATCTCCTCACAAATATTCCCCTGAAGATTGAATTGGATAAAGTTTGCAGCCTTTCTAGCTAACATTAGTGTGGCGTTAGACTTTAGGAACACTGCAATTAAAATTGGAATAGAGGATAAGGCATACGTACGATTTGTAACCCTCCTCACCCACAGTTTCCACCCGGAAAATTTCCCCCTGACAATCGCCCGTACAACTCCCAACCGGACAATTCCCAGCCCAGACAATTCGGAATTTTCTGCTGGGGAAAGTTGTCTGAAGGTACTTGTCATGGGTCGGAGTTGTTGTGGGGGGATTTGAAAGGTTGGGAATTGTCCGGGTGAAAAGTTGTTCACTGGCAGGAGAGAATTGTCCGGATGAGAACTGTTGTGGGGGTTGTCCGGTCACGGCTGGATAAACTGATTGGTAGCTGAAGCACTATTGTGGAAGTGGTTGATAAGCTTAGGGAATCGGTACAAACTTCGCAAATGTCTAAAGGGTAATTGTATAGATTGAATTAAGTAAGGTGGTTTATTGAATTAAACGATCGACTTTGTGGGCTGGATAAGGTGAGTCAACTTCGTGCGCTTACTCGACGTTGTGAAAATTTCAAGAACATAGTAGTTTCATTAGTATGGCACTTAACCGTGTCTGTACGAGTTAAGTCCCGCTTGCGAAGTGGGGCATGTCTTCATTTTTCTGAAAAGGAAATGGCACAACCACCGCCACAGCTAAACAGTCTGATAAGTTTTGCAATTTCAAATGACATAAAAACATAATAAATTGTTTTTAAAAATGCAATTATCTTTCGGCGCGCTTCGAGCGCTCCATCATTAGTGGTTCTCTCGATATTAACTTCTGTGGAATCTTGAGTGAAATTTAAGTCCAACGGTTTCACTGGCTGCGGTACAGGGGCACCTCTTCGATTAATGAATGGTCAATATCGAAAATAAATCCAAAGACATTAGATATAAATTTTGCTGGTTGCGGGGTGAAATGCCTTTTATAGAATAAACGATGGACGGTTTTAATCTCGTTTTGTATCATAAAGTATTTCTTCTTTTTTGCGTTTTTTTTTCATTTTCTTTCTTATACCGTCTCAAACGTATTCCCATTTGGTGTTCTTGTTACGGAGGTCTCCCTCTATTTTCAGTGTTTAGGCTGACATATCTATTTTAAGAAACATGGAAATCTTAACAAGGTAGCTAGGGATTTTAAATGAACACCTTCAGCCAGCAAAACCTGAGCTTAGCAACAACATTGCTCTTGTTCAACTTTACCAAAATGATACCGTAATTTTAGACTTTTGGTACACTGTAAGCAAAATTAAGCATAATTTTGTCAGTAGCTCCATAGTGTAACTTACAACAGGTCCATATCTCTTCCGTGGAGTTTGGAGCTGTGACATTTGTTCCCCGGTACGCTTTCCATTTATTTGTCCACCTACGAAGGAACACGAAATATTGTTAAAACGATGTCCGATTAAATAACAGTAAATGTTAGGATTAAGTCCAATATCCACCTTAAGATTAATGGTATCCTCCACACGCAAGGGTACGCCTCGAGACCAAGGAGTTTTACAGCTTCTTTGAGACAAGGTTTTTACAAAAATGAGGACAGCAGACGACGGCAGATCATCAGGTTTAAGTTGTGAGCTGAGCAAGCCACAAAATCGCAATTTTAAACACTTTTGAATCAAACAAGTAAGCGATCGGTTTAAGGAGGAAAGAATGATAAACGGACACGTTGCTAGCGCACCCAGATCCTGCGGCCTTCCATGAAATGGCGTAGAGAATTGTTCAAATTTGTATCTTGCATTATTGATCTACCCTCCACAAAGAGTAACCCTGCACCACAGGCTCCCTCCTGTCTAAAGTTCAGCATCTAGCAAAGCCATCGAGAGGCTGGGTATAAGGATGGATGTGCTCCAAAATGTACGGTATTTTTCAATACTCACGATATCTTAGAATAATAATTTAAACACGATCGATGGCATTAGTGACAGCTACGAAGGTGTTGATTAAGATGTTTAATGCAGTCCGCTCCCTCTCTCTCTGATACGGATTGTTCTCAAGTATGTAGTGTGTTAAAGGTATCTATTCGATGATGTCTCCAGTGCGTTTTTTTGTTGGCCACTATATGCTCCAGCAGTCATGCTTATACTGGCATACGGACCTTTAAGAGGTAGCACACCACTAATTCTAGGGAAATCCTTACTGAGAAATTACCCTACAAATTTAACACCCTTCATATATGCATGTAATGTTAATTAAGTCCATGAATTAATTTTTAAGAATTTTTGGTGTACTCGTGCAATATAGTACATTCAGAGAAATGCAAATCTTTAATATCGCAAACATTTTGCGATACTTGAATGACAATTCTTTACAAGTATGATATAATGTTTTTATCCATTCAGGTGTTTTATCCATTCAGGAATGACCGCCCTCGGTGTTGCCTTGCACCATCCTGTTTTTTTTTAAATAAAATCTGATGTATGTCATATAATTTCTTTTTCTATTTGCTCTATTACTATTACTCTATTTATTAAGAACAGTAAAAAAATTCAAAGTGCATTTTCAAAATTCTACAAGTCCAAAGGGGATATTAGAAATTAAAATTTGAAAGGCAAATCCGAAGTAGCATCTCCGAGAGAGAGATGTGGGAGTTGTTTTTCAATGGGGAGAAAGGAGACGGAACATATGGCTTAATAAATAACCGCCTGCGACATTTGAATTTTTATAAGCAAGCTCATGACAGTAGAGTTCATGAACTTATGGAGCTGTTTTACGTAAATATTTTGAAAGTGCAGGTACTAAGCATGATAAAACAGTGGGTACCGAGGACTAAAAGATTATTGTCAATTACTTTTCAAGTGAATTGTCCCGCTCCGCGGGACAGATGAATTAGTGGCCTCGCGGGCCTGAAGCTATGCGACCCACGTTTTTTTTTGTTTTTTTCGTAGGATGGAAATGGAAGAATCATGCCAATGGACGAATCAGCTTCTTGGAAATTGGCAACACCCCTAATTCCAAAATAACAGCTTTTCGACTACTTTTTTGTAATTCTGACGCCGGATTATGAAAGAAAAGGTCAAATATCCCTTATCCACGTAACCCTAACCTTATTTTTAACCCTAACCATGATTTTGAAACAAATTTAAAAATTTTTGCAAAACCGATTGTTCCATCGCCATCCTACGAAAAAAACTAACGTGCCGGAGGTTCCCCACCCTTGTTGTAGAGCCACCGCACATACCCTAATGAATCTGACTAAGCGCTAGTGTACAGTAGGCCTACTTACACATACCGCTGTGTTGTTTTAACGATGGACGTGAATTCATTCATTTTACATTGACGGCGGCAGGATGGTCCCCAGTTTTCCCTCCAAAACTCAAAGTGTTACTTTTTGGCAATTTAATACACGTCAGCATGCCGATTTATTATCTCAAAATTAAGCATATAGCTTAGTACGCTTCAAGTTTCCCGACGAAAATCGCCCGCGTCTAAATACCTCGCTACTAAATCAAACATGCTTTCCTCTGCCAGCTTCCCGGCCGGATCCCCCGCCTGTTCCTTCTGTAATTAGCGCTACTCGACTCGCCTTCTGCAGCTCCATCTGTCCAGTGACACTGATAGCTGGTAATACCTTTCTCAAATTTTGCTGAAAAAAATTTCGTCAGTATTCGGATGTGACAGAGAATCACTTCTTCACGATTGGTCATCACTTAAAATTCCCACTTGAGATTGGGTCAATTTAAAAATATTCAAACTATCCCGCATGCGCGGAGCTGCAAATCAAATATTGTTTTCAATATATCAGACAGTCTCTTCTATGCACTATTTTGATATCGTAATTTGTTCTTATAGATTCCCACCGTTCGTACGTTTCAAGAAGTCATTTGAGCATTAAATCCTTCAATTTAAGTCGAGGGGCGACAATGAGAAAACGAAAAACTTTGAGATTCGAAAATGAAGGATTATGGTCAACCAAAATACAAGAACGAACAACTCGTCTCGATCTAGATCCGTACGTTGCATGTGTATGTTGGGTACTGAACACCATTAGTCTTGCGTAGGCTATAAAGCCCCAGTAACGACTAACCATATCCAAAATACGGGTACCGCTCTCATAACCATCTAGACATAGCCACCACAAATAATTCATGGTCTACGTAAGTCATGAACAAAAGTGCGTTTTTCCTGTGTGTCTAGTCATTAAATACATGTCAATGGTGCACTATACTGTTTGTACCATGACGGTAGATCTACGGAAGTACAATCTTGAGGGTTAGTAAACCCTACATCTTAGAACGCCATTTTGTAAGTCTTGTTGTCCAGCGCGTGAGTTTTTTTTTTTTTTTTTTCGTAGGATGAAAATGGAAGAATTATGCCAGTGGACGAATCAGCTTCTTGGAAATTGGCCACACCTCTTATTCCAAATTAACAGCTTTTCGACTATTTTTTTGTAATTCTGACGCCGGATTATGAAAGAACAGGTCAAATATCCCTTATCCACGTAACCCTAACCTTAATTTTAACCCTAACCATGATTTCGAAACATATTTAAAAATTTTTGAAAAACCAATTTTTCCATCGCCATCCTACGAAAAAAACTAGCGTCCAGCGCATGTGGAGTCTTCCCTCCCAAAAAACCACGTTCTACGTCTAATTAAGATTATTTTTGTCAAATATATCCGTATAATCAGCGGGAAACTTTGCAAAGATTCTAGATTTCTGCGTTCCTCCATTGCTGTAAATTTCTAAGATGTCTTCGAGTTATATTCTGTTCGCACCTGAACATTTGGATGTTGTGTGTGATCATAACAAAACATCATCAATGGCGACCAAACGGAATGCAATGTCCTTCCGCTTTGAATTCATACGCTCAATGGAACTTGTGTAGTGAAAAGGTTTAGTTTCTTTCGCGCAATGTAAACAAATGTCTAACTGGGCGTAATTCGCCTTCCTAAAGGATTCGCGATCTGAAACATGATTCCGTAGACTTAGCCACAGAGGCTACGTAATTATGTACTACAGAAGGTATTCTAGGACTGTTCAAGAGGGACGACATTTTGTTGTTTACAAGTTATACTTCCTCCCTTGTGTCCTAGATCCCCAGGTCCCTTCCTTCCGGACGTTCGGGAAATTCCCACGCTAGCCTACATCTCAAACGCCTAGCTCGGTCAGCTTGTGGGTGTGGTTCCCCAAACTGTTTATCCCCCTCTAACTCAATCCTCCCTTCTTTTTATTCATGTCGTACAGAGTATGTTTACTATCGACTAATCAAGAGCTCACAAATTGTACTCCATAATTGTAGAAGTCACTGCTACTTAGGACCAGAGATTCCACGTGTCTTTCAGCAAGCTTGTAGTGACACGTACAGATTTGTACTCAAAGAGAGAACACTTCAGGGAGAACTGAATTAGAGGTGACCTGCGTGGCCTGTGCCACGGAAGTTCCTGCCCATCCATCCATCAGTAATGGAACTTTCTACATTTTAATTCAAAAAATGGTAACAGAAGACCGGTCTTAATCTGGGTAAATAGTTTGATTATCTTTGAGAAGAATAGTATTAGAAAATCAATAACAAGTACAGTGGACATCATCATCTTGTGTGTTTCTTTGGCCCTGTTTCAAGGAAGCTCACCCCAAGTCTTCGATGGAGCGATTGGCTGTACTACAATCTCATAGTAGTTTGGGAAGGACAGCCCCTCATTGTAAAACTATGCAGTTTTGATGCAATTCAGGCATTAAGAAGGCTAAACAACATATCAGATTCGCGAAATCAAGCGTACTATTCAAGTGTAGCATTCTTTGCAAAGAACTCAAAAAAGTCTCTCACTGTGTCGGTGCTAAAGTTCTGGCCTACTAGTAGCGAAGGCCTAACGATAGTACACACCTTGGAAAAATTGTGTTCGTAGGCCTAAACTGTAAATATTTAAATATTGTATATTTAAGGAAAAGAGAGAAAAATAATAGCAAGTTTGGAAACATTTTGGATACCATTCTTCTGCATTCTTCTCTATTGCTGGTTTGAGTGTTATATCAAGCGGCAACAAATGTAAAAGAAAAAAGTGTATATCACACTTTTATGAAGTGTTAGCCTCCGAATCAAGACTGCTTTTAGTTATTTTATGCTCGAATTGGATCAATTGTGTTAACTTTTGCAAGGAAAATTTAAATAAATTCCCATCCTGAGGGTGGGGTAAAACCAGTAGTGGCTTTTGGGGAGCGTGTTCAGAACTTTTCCCCTGATCTTCCCGTTCCCCTTCATTCCCACTAAAATGGTACTTACTATAAAAAAAAAAGAATCGAGCTAGACTACTCGTTTTACTATAAAAAAAGAATCGAGCTAGACTACTCGTTCACAATAGAGACAGCTTCCGATGAAACGCATTTTAATTTTGGATCACTAAAATGTTTCCAGAGAACTTTTTCTGCAGCTAAGCACGCGCCCATTGCAGATTGTTCGGTAATTACTTCTTGTAGAACAGCTTGAATGATATTTATTGTTCTAAAGCCTCATGCACCCCCATTCATTCCTCCCCTTCACAATCCCCCTGAATAATTAGGTTCATCGTTTGTAAGTCTGAGCTGAGGGGAATAACTAGTAACCCCAAACCTACCTTGAAATATCATCTAGGCCTACATCATAGAAATATCCTTTGAATTAGCAGTGTTGTAACGAGTCGTGACTCGGGTAACTAATTTTCAAAAGTGAAATGACTCGAGCAATTGTATCGTAATTTTTCCTCATAGAAATAATACAATGACTCGAGTCACTGACTCGACTCGAGTCACATTGAAAGTAGTAGGCTAAATGACTCGACTCGATTGCAAAATTCAGTGACTCGTTACAACACTGTGAATAAGTGCCTTTTAAGTATCTTTCATGACGTTTCTAAACATACATTCTGGGTAAAAATGTAAAATGGATTATTATTGTCTGCATGATTTTAGCAATTCGGTAATAAAATATTTTGATGTTATTCAAAATAGCCATTCATGAATTCGGATACAAGAGTTTACCAATTCAAATAACGGTGACAACATTTTCCATAAAACCTTTCTAAAAATGGTGTAATTGAGATTTGTAGTATGCCAAATGCACTTCAAAGCCACTTGAAGATGTATAAATAATTCATTCTAATGTCCCCTATTTTTTAAATATCCCAGAGTTTTCGGGGTTTCGCCCCTGGTCTCGGACGTTTCCTCTGTGCCCCAACAGGACCCCTTCAGTCTGGTCTCTAAGCTCCAAGTAGTAACTTCCCCTCCCACAGCTACACCCACTCAGGCGTTAAGTGTTCTCTATATGGAAACTTTGCTTCCATTATTCGCCCCCCCCCCCCAACACAGGCACACTTCTACAAACAAAGCTTGGATCCGTCCCTGAGTTTCATGTTCTCTTATTTGCATATTATCATATAAGGTCGTGAAGTTCCTTGATATTTTAATATTTGCAATTAACTTTGAGCGTTTCATCTATTTCATTTTAATTTTTTATCTTTCTTACAAATATTATTTTGTAACCTTTAATTTGTTGTTTTGGTTTTAATTCTTTCGTACCCTCCCGTTTTCGTTTACTTACTTCCGGGCCCCTCCAATGACTACATTAATGGTGATTGTTTATATATATATATATATATATATATATATATATATATATATATATACATATATATATATGTATATATAAGTGTGTATGTATGTGTGTATGTATGTATATATGTATGTGTATGTATGTATGTATGTATGTATGTATGTATGTATGTATGTATACATATATATATATATAACGGTCTAAAAGAATATACTAAAAGCAAGAACTAAAATTGGCTAAAACCGTGTATATATATATGTATATATATATATATATATATATATATATATATATACAAGAGAATGTAAAGCTTGGATCACAACGATGTTTCAAAGGTGTGGTCAGGATCCATAAGGATTCACAGAATTCTAGTTAAAAACGTATGTAGACTTGGATGAAGAGACTAGAATTACAACTGCACACACAGAGATAACATGTACACCTTGAGTCGAGAAGCTTTCGGCTATCTATTCAGCCTTCTTCAGCTCGAATGAAGCAAGTTTAAAAACGTTCAATGTAAAACTTTCAGACTAAACACATTCTAAACGGGATAAAAGCATGTAAAACGGGTCGCAAGCAAAAAACACATTCTAAAATCTACCTACATAATAAGGCTAAGAGGGTAAGACGGATAAACAGCTGCAAGAAACCAGTAAAAAGTAAATACTCAAAACAGCTGTAACAGGTAGCATTAAGGAGATAAAAACAGAAAACTTAAAACAGTCTACAGGAGCTAAGAAAGGCCGAGAAAGTAACTTACAAAATGGCAATGCTTAATTCGAAATACCATATAATAAAAACTAAAAGACCCAACACTTTTACCGTAAAAAGCTAACCCTTTTGTACGAATTAAATTCTTTTCTTTTGTTGAGTCCTGAAGGAAATAAAGTATGTAATTGAGCCAGCCAGTAGCCCTCTCTTTTGGTAAGAACGGAATCAATATTTGATGAAGCGTGAATCTGCTGAATTATCATGAACTTAATTTGAGAAGTATGGTGCGGAGCAGAATTAAAATGTACTGCCAATTCGCATCTACCTCGGTTATTAAGAAGGTCGGATTTATGATTTCTGAATCTGATTTTAAATTCTGTAGCGGTAGATCCAACATATTGCAAATTGCATTTCAAGCAAGTAGCTAAATAAATCACACTTTTACTTGTACATGTTACATAACTCTTAATTTGATAAACCTTTTTCGTGGCACAACTAGAAAACGACGAACCCTGTAATAGAAAATTAAGGCAAAGATCGCATCTTGTGCGAATGCATTTGTAACAACCCACTTCATCGGTATTCCTTGCAGTGTTTTGATTGGATGGATTTGAACTGATTAGCATATCCTTAAGGGATTTACATTTTCTATAAGCTGTAAAGATAGAATCCTCTGGGAATACCTCCTTCATATGGGGAGAACTATGTAGAACGTGAATGTTTTTACGAATGATGTCATTAATATTAGGTAATGTTGGATTAAAATCTAAAACAAGTGGGTATTTGCGGCTAGAAGTGTTCCTTTTCTGAGGCTTGAGCAAGACAGATCTTTGTTGCTTGTTCGCCCTGTCAAATTGTTCTTGGACAAGCTGAGGGTCATAACCTCTAGCCACTAAGTATACTTTGTATTCCTTTAGTCTACTGTTTAAAAATTCAAGTGTCGCACAGATTCGTTTAATCCTGAGTGCTATACTGTAAGGTATACTAGACAAATTATGTTTGGGATGTGAACTAGAGGGTAATAAATATAAATGACCATCTGTGGGTTTCGAATACATGTCCGTAGAAATTACTCCATTATTCAAATGAACTAAAACATCTAAAAATTCAAGCTTAGAATCAGAAAATCTAAGAACAAATTTAATGGTTGGGTCTTTTAGTTTTTATTATATGGTATTTCGAATTAAGCATTGCCATTTTGTAAGTTACTTTCTCGGCCTTTCTTAGCTCCTGTAGACTGTTTTAAGTTTTCTGTTTTTATCTCCTTAATGCTACCTGTTACAGCTGTTTTGAGTATTTACTTTTTACTGGTTTCTTGCAGCTGTTTATGCGTCTTACCCTCTTAGCCTTATTATGTAGGTAGATTTTAGAATGTGTTTTTTGCTTGCGACCCGTTTTACATGCTTTTATCCCGTTTAGAATGTGTTTAGTCTGAAAGTTTTACATTGAACGTTTTTAAACTTGCTTCATTCGAGCTGAAGAAGGCTGAATAGATAGCCGAAAGCTTCTCGACTCAAGGTGTACTTGTTATCTCTGTGTGTGCAGTTGTAATTCTAGTCTTTTTATCCAAGTCTATATATATACATATATATATATATATATATATATATATATATATATATATATATATATATATATATATATATATATATATATATATATATATATATATATATATGAATTATGACAACAAAGAAAGTAAACGTATTATTCAACGCTTGCTACCTTAAAGATAGGTGAAATAAGGTGTGTGAGCAAATAATTTCAGAAAAGCTGACGGTTGGTGTTGTGTTTAGACCCAACAATTAGACTTCATTTTCTTCACAGTTCCTCAATGGAATGAGACACAAACTTCCAGATAGATTAACAACAAATACAAAAAGCAACTAAGATTAGTTATTTTTTCAGTTTTTGTGCATACTAAGAGCAATTTCTTCGAACTCGAACCTTAGATTTAAACGTAGCCCATAAAATCATAGTTTTTGCAGTATCAATTATTCCCACTTTGTTGCATGATTAACCATTGCACGACTTTGCAAAGTTTGTAGCACATATATCAAAATCTCTAGGATCTTGTCCGTTAACGCCGGAGGATGAGATCTAGAGACTGCAACTTATGACCTATCAGCATCTAAAAGTTAACTTTGCGTGACACATTCCACATTCTCCCCAAATTTAGACAATCTTTTAAGACCGCCATCGAACGGTACATTACTTCTACTAGTCGATAGAGTCGAACATTGATGTTAGTATGGAGAAAATGTATGGTACTGATTCTCTTTTATTTACGGTTTTCATACTTAATCAGTGCAATTTTCATTTAAAAATACATTAAAGCTTACCACATTTTACGACGCAACTCGTATACTGAGAGCCTTGATTTTTTGGGATGTTCTGGCACTTTTTGAGACACTCTGAGGAGTAACAGTTACCGAAAGAAATTGTTAAACAAGAAATTCTTTTAACTGGTGCAAGAGGAAATGAAATTAATCAATTCCTTTTGCCAATGAAATGTAACGGCCAATGTATTTATTAGTCTCCAAAAGTAGTGTAGGGGAACCAGGGTAAACCTTATGAATCCTTCAAAGCATGGATGGCATTACGGGAAGACAAGAGGCGCCCTCCCCTTCCCTCCCCCACACTTTTTCCAGCTAGACCTTTCCAGATAAATAAACCAGAAAGCCCAAAGGCTTAGTGATTCTTTGCAGAAAGGAAACGATTTGTTGCACTGACTCGGTTCATCTCTCAAATATACACTTCAAGACTTTTCCTTTTTACGACTTTTTTACATCTTGACCTCATTTAACCTTTGAACCCTTCCAAAAAGTGAACAAAAATGCAAAAAGAACATTGGAGGGAATCGTCCCCGTGACCGTGTGGGTGAGAAACCGAGCTCTTATCCACTTTTCGCCATCGAAGAACTCGTTCAGCATATAGTATTTCTAATCATCCTATCGTTACAGCATGCTTTACACGTGTTCATAATTAGGTAATCCAAATAAGAATTATTACTGTACTAGTAACGCTTGTGAAAAAAATGTTTTTCTCTATAATTTTATCTTTGGAATGGTAAAAAATTCAGCCTTAAATTTAAATCGTGTTTACAAGCGAAGCGTCACAAACACACATACATATACACACGCACACAAATACACACACAGTCGCCCGCGTGATAGATTTCTTTTGCCTTCGGCATGGAATAAAAAATAATACTAAATGAAGAATAGAAAGAAACCAGAAAAAATTTCCAATAAAATGGGTTACATTTGCAATATTAAGTGAAATAAAACATTAACAAAAATTATCCTAAAATGCTAAAATAATTTTCTTCTGCCCTCGGAAAATGATGGTACCTAATTCGACATTTATTTTGACGTGTAAACGCCAGCTCCCTCCACTCACTTTTTTTTTACCTGAAACCCTGGAGTGAGGTTTGCTAACCATTATAGACCCACTACATGGCACAGACAATGGTCCCTGAATACACAACTCATGAATTAACCTTACATGGGAATCCAAATTTTCACTAGAACTTTTTCCGCGCTTTCCCTGGCGAATACCCCATTATTACTACTTTCTGTATGACAACTAGAGTGTAATTGCCTTACCATCGCATTCTTTAGGATTGCTTGAATGAAATTATCGTTTCCAAAACCATTGTAACATGACCGCCATCTTCATCGACTCGACCAAACGTTAGTCGAGTTATTATTTTAAATTTGTAGACATTATCAGCCAAAAGATTTCATTAGCTTTTCAAGGTATACTAGGAGGACGCAGGAATCCAATGGAAATGGTCCAGAGTAGTAACAAGAGCCCTACTGGTTGATTAGAGGAGTACGAATCTGTAATTTTATTTCGAAATTTTCGGTCTCCCTGGAATCTTCTTCAGCGAAATCTTGCAACAAAGTGAGTAACTTAATCAAGAAAATAACATGTAACAAACAATGCGCTACAAGTTAGATAAACAAACATAACATGATTAAAGTGTTTACGCGTACCTTAAAAAATCCTTTGCATCCGTTAAAGACGACCCCACCCTTTCTGACCTATTTGAACGAAAATCCAGACGAACAGCTTCCGGCAATGGGGCATGGGAGGGAAGGTATAGGTGCAGGGAGGTGATATTAGACCTCCCTGATAGATATAAAAAGGGGGGGTTAAGGACTAAAAAGCGCTTTTCAGAATATTTTTTTCGTCTTAAGTGTATTAACAATCAACGACTGCGCGCGAAGCGCTGGGTAAAATTTTTTGAAGAATTTATAACGGCAAATACGTACTTTCAACCTTCCACATCATGCTACAAATTAGATTGAAAGATCCCATATAGGGCCCTACAGAGGATGGAGATGTACTTCTGTTTTTCGGGAAAGTTTTGTGATCAGAATAGTTGCATGTATCATTACCTTAATAATGGGCATGAGATGGGTAGCAAAGAGTGACGAATGCGCGCGAAGGGCGCTGAAATTCTTCATTAAATAAGATTAACATTACAAAACCTGCATTCATGCACTGCATTATGACACTTTCAATTCCCAAACATCCTATATGTCAATTACAAAGCCAGTCTTTTGAGACTTCGTAAACAGCTTTCAGCTTTTGTTGATGTGCTTCTGCGGGAGTTGCTTCCTGAAAATATTAATAATAAGGACAATACTGCGGTAAGGTTTGAAGCGCGTGGAGAGCGCTAAAATTTTGATTATTTGCGAAGGAATTGCGAAAATTCTGACAGTCTGAGGAGCATTTGTGATAGAAAATGATTACAATAGGTCCATCATTTGGTCAAAAACAACACTTCACCCTACCCTCTAAAGAAATCTATATCTTAAACGCCTTTTGGGATCATTTTAAAATTTAAAAAAAAAAATCTTAAATCGATGGGGGGGGGGGGACCCGCCTCCATGCCACCCGTGCAGGCGCCACTGCCTGCACCTTAACTGGGTTGGACTCGGCAGTGGTCCTAAGCCTCAGGGCGTTTAAGTTAAATGCAGTGGTTACCTTCTTTTGCAGGTTGTCCGCTGCCCTGCCAGTGGTGTTTTGGGGGACGACCAGACTGTCATCTCGTTGTAGCCTAATGTTAGATATTGTAATGGTTTTCCTTAACAGTATGCAAAATGAAGAGGCATTTTATTTTCGCATACTTCTATCCATCCATCCATCCATCCGTTTTCCCATCCACCCATTAACCGGGCCCATCCATCCACCCACCCACCCATCCACCCACCAGCCCACCCATCCACCCATCCGTCCGCCCCGTCTACCCACCAAGCCACCCAGCCACCCAGCTACCCAGCCACCCGCCAACCACCCACCCATCCATCCATCCATATTTATATACAAATTCGAAGGGACCTTCTTCATCAACAACTAGACTGAATGGAGGCCTACAAGCAAACATACTGTTAGACTTAGTAAGAATTGGCCCCATGAATTTACCAATTTCATGAACTCTATTTATCCTGCTATCAAATTTGTACTAAGGTTTTCTGAGTCTAAGCTTGCACTTCTGAGTGTCATGGTTAACTTGGAAATGATGGAGTTATTCCTACGGACATGTTCTCTGTTCTCTAAACCAACTGATTAATATTTATTACCCTTTGTATTCTACGTATTAATTTAAAGAGCCTACAGATTTATTGAGTGTAAAAATTATTTAGCAGCTAAAAGGTATTACTCCCAACTTGAAGAAGAGCAATTCGACAAACTCAAACAAACTACCAAGATCTGCCCAGATCAATCTTGTAAAAAAGAAAAATTCTAGCAAATACCCTCTCGTCCTTGATTTCAATCCCACGCTACTGAATGCCTTATAGGCCTACCATCATTCGAAAGCTCATTCACATCCTTCACAGTTCACAGTATGACAAATCCTTTCCCAGAAACCATCAACTACCTGCAGAAGCTTCCATCTTCACTGCCTATAGAAAATGTAAGTCCCTTAAAGGCATTGTCGGATGGCATTTTGTAGGGGTCTTATATGAAAGATAAAAATTTTCATTACATGTCATCCAAACCCCATATCAAAACTCCATTCCTAACTCAAGATATCTCTTCCTAAAGATTGGTTACGTTTAATAAGAAATACCTCCAAGTTTCCTCAAGGTCACAAAACGTGATCCAAAGTGGGCAGATTGCCTCAGATTCCTTTTGTTATTCTTTATAATTGGCTACCTTGTTTGTCCTTGAAATTTGATACCGTTGGAACGTTTAGATATTTTTCCGTGTAGATATAGTGAAAAACTGTTTCATACTTATGGTACAGCAAATAAAGTTATGGAATATTCAATATAGTGATATTAACATTATGAAGAAATACAAAAGCTACATCAAATCCATTTGCCCAGATGACATCACAGATTTCCCATCATGCACTAGGGAAACTGCAAATGTAGTATTTCTTCAAAAATTTGTATCTTCTGAATGCAAGATGCTATTGAGATGGGGTTTTCACTGCCTAACACAGAAAATTTTTCTGCTTTTTTGAAAGCATCAAATTTGGTCACCAGACCATGCTTTTAAGGACTTACTCATGAAGCCAAAACCATTCAGTCGTCACAATACAGGGGGCACTGTAGTTTCATTAGGATGTTTCAAATGTGTCCGTAAGAAGTGTGACCTTTGCACTATTTTTATTACAGAGCTCCTCCTTTACGTGTTGTGCTACTAAGAGCATTTACTCTATTAATAGTTACGTTTCTTGTACTAGTGCATGTGTAATTTATGTAGCCACTTGTTCAAAATGCAATTTGCAGTATGTTGGGTCTACTTCAACAGAATTCAAAGTTAGATTTAGAAATCATAAATCCGACCTCTTGAATAATCGTGGCAGATGCGACTTAGCTGTGCACTACAATCATCAGCTGTCGGATATTAAGTTCATTTTTATAGAGCAGACTTACGACAAGTCTAATATTTACACAGTCCCCACAAGGTTACTGGCTTGTTCACGACCAGGACTCGAGCCTGGATCTGTGCAGCTGCTTTAACCCCTAAGCTACCATAGCTCATGTGGCTTCAACGTGAAAACAAGGCACAAGTAGTGCCTTTTTCAATTTTCTCTCCTGTTACTATGGTAACTACTCCCTGTGCGTTAGTAGAATGTTCAGTACGTCATTATGGTAGATGGACTATGAACAAGTAGGTATAATGATAGGTAATCAGTTTCGATCATATCTTTAAAGAGGGATTTGCTTCACCCCAAGTATGACTTTAACTTGGTGGTAAGCCCCGCCCATAATTGTCTTTACTGCTTCTCCTTGAGCAGATACAAACAGTTCACTACTCAAGGCCACATCCATGGTGAGCATAAAAGACCCCATGTGTAATCAAAACATTCTCTGTGCGTGCTGTGTAATGTGAGCTGCTCTGCATCTTTTGAATTTTGTAACTCTAATGTCAATCAAAGAGTAATCACCAACTGTGACTTTTGTTAACCCCCAACTAAAAGTCATACTTGGGGTGATGCAAATCTGTCTTTAAATCAGTCACAAGTACTGGCGATAGCCTTTGTAAACAAGGGAAAGTACAGAAGAAATAAACACTGAATGAGCTGGACCTTCCGTAATGTGTGAGCTTTTCAGTGCAGTAAAATGTTATGATCAATTGTGTCAAAGGCAATGGAAAGGTCGATACACTATTTACTACTAAGGCACTGTATAGCTTATCAATAGCGTCGGCCGGTGTCAGTTTCAGTTGAGTGACCAGGCCTGAAACCATATTGAATATCGTGTAGTATACTAAATTTACTTAGAAATGTGTTCAGTCTATTAAACATTAATATTTCAAGGATTTTTGAAAAGCAAGGCAAGGCAGGATTGATACAGACCAATAATGGCAAAGAGTATTGGCATTTACTTTTTGAAAAAGTGGGACGACTTTGGCTAGTTTAAGTTTATCTGGAAAAGTTCCAGTACAGAGAGACAAGTTGAAGATGTGACAAAGAGGCCTTAAGGTGTAGCCTGGGTGTAACTTTTTGACTATATTAGGTCTTAGGTTATCGACACCGGCTGCTTTTCGTGGATCTAACGAATCAGTGGTAATTTTTCTACCTCGTCCACTGTAGTTTGGAATAGAAAAAGAGTGTTAGGATTTGGATCACCAAGGTAATCACTGGGAAGTGTAGCAGAGTGAATTTTTGCAGCTAAGGAAGCGACCAAGTTTACGAAATAATCAATGAAGCTATAGGCAATATTTTGCTTATCACTGACATGGTAATCCCCAATTTTAAAAGTAACATTTCCTCGTTCTTAGTGGTAAATACGCCTCCAAAAGGGAAAGAAAAAATGATGATGCATGCCTCCACTGGAGCTCGGAGCACTGCCACAAGTAACATGCAGGGGTGGCGCCAGCGGGGAAACCCGCCGTCTTGGAAGGTTGCCCCTCCCTTCGGGGAAATTGTCCAGTTTCGTTGGGAGCCTTAAAGTGTACGATGAAATATGTAATTCCTACGATAGTCAGTCGCCCCCAAAGATCTGCTTGATTTGCTCTTAGAAAGGGTACATTCTTGAACCAAACTCTAAATTTTTCACATTTTCTTCAATTAAAATCCGAGTTTTTAAAAAAATGTTCAATAAAAACATCAAATTTTCATATTTTGGTCAATACAAGCCAAACAATTGTCGGCTCGCTGAGCGTGTCGAAAATGTTTCGGTGGACATCCTTACGGTAACTCGTCGCTTGTCGGGGCTTCGAGTTGCTGCCCCTTCCCTTCCTGGCGTCACCTCTGGCGGAGGGGGCTCCAACCCACCATAGGGTCCATGGTGTGACCCGGTCGTCTCGAGTCGAAGCCCCGGAAGGTATAGGGCAATTAAAATGAAGACACCAGCATGACCCTTTCGTTGACCTCCAAATGGCTGTGGTAGCACACCAAAGACGTTACCTTACTTCAGTGGCTTAGCTAGATATTTTTTGTGGGGGGGGGGGGCAAAAGCAAAAAATTTCCGACAGACTATTACGACAGACCATTATCTGAGGCCCCCTTTTTTTTTTTTTTTTTTTTTTTTTTGCTTTCCGGGCATTTTGAGACCGACTTTTGATTTTCACGTTCACATTTCGATGTGTAATTCTGCTTAAAACATAACAAGTGTTGTAAGTGTTTCAAATGAATTGTTTTTAATTTATTTCCGACAGAGACTAGAAATTTCCGACAGAGGCCTTCGGAGGCTTTGTGGGGGGGGCGACCGCCCCCTGCCCCCCCCTCTAGCTACGCCACTGCTTTACTTATTGTGAACTAGATTTCAGACTGACAGCCTTGCATCAGGGGATAACTTTCAGGAGCCCACACGCGGAGTTACACTACATCTTTTGGGAGAGTAACGTCAGATTTCAGGGGGAACAAAACGTCAAGTCAGTGGGCTCTTTTACTGGTGTCTGCTGTGGTAATGGTATTGGCAACGGAAAATATTAAAGGCTAGGGAGATTGCCTAATGCACCCCATCCCTTTCTACGTGCTTACAGTGGACTTAAAATAACCAAAACGATGAGAACTAAGCTTTTAAGAGTGTTTTGTTCATTGTAAACTATTAATGTGAAGGAACCGTTCACCGAGAATGGGCCCTGATGAATTGCGCCAAAAATGATATTATGATAGAAGTTGGTTTCAGTACTCCAAGTCTAGTAGGGTGTTGACTACACCACATATACCGGGCGAAAGTGGGATCTCATGACATGAGATTGCCAATGACTCCTTTTTGATACCCGGAATTCAAAGAGGTTGAAGATGTAACTCTAGCTGTCATAAATTAGTCTCCTTTAGAGTAATGCCTTGTATTCGTAGGGTGCAAAAATCCTCCAGAAAAGTATACAACAAGCACTTGTTCACCGCATCTTAACCATGCACGCACTAATAAAACCTACTCGACTGATTAGGTAATAACGACAGAAGGGTTGACATGGACGGACCAGTTAATAGGAGCTTAGTGAAGTGTGGAAGTAAAGGAACATGTCTTCAAGACGGCCATTGATTTTGGAGCACAGTGGTCATCTGAAGCGTGTAATCATGAAAGTACTACCTCCAAGATAGTACTTCCATGGTTAAATAATTTATCCATTTCTGCATTGCTTCATCGGTTCATATCTTCCAATCCTGGTTTCTCCATACATAGCATGGGTTGAAACATGGTGACTGAGCTATTGGTTAGAAAAACCACATTTTACTGTTCTCAGAAGAAACTTGATCTGCCAAGACTAAGGCCCCTGTAACACCATAGCGATAACGGCATCAATTAACGAAAGCGATCATAGAAACCGATCATAGTACGGTAGACAGCGGCCACACCTAACTAGTTTAGTGACGGGAAATGTGTCCGGTATATGTTAATTTTGCGTAACACATTAGCGGCTCGCTATAGGGGCACGGATCAAGTCCCCCCAATGCAAAGCATGGTCTCCAATCTTCAAAAACTTACATGTTGTAGCCTACGAGATGGTAAAAATAAAAAGATGTTCTAAATTTAGACGAAATCATCCATTCCAACTGGTACATGTCATAGGCTATATTATTTATGAAGTTATGTATTATACTTCCAAATTCCCGACGGTCGTCAAGTTTTCATTTCTTGAAAATTAAGATTCGGCCTAGGTTTACGGGGTAGCAGTAGTGTCGAGCAAGGATTCTCCATCCCTCCCGTGCTCAGGATTGGGTATACACTCCGTCCGTCCCATGGAGACGCTAAAGAAAGGTTCCGAGTTCTGGATTATGAGAGATTAGTATACTCTTGCACTCACAGAAATACGCTTCATAATTTAAGTAAAATAAGAACTCCAGAACTTTTAAGTAAAACATTACACAAAATAGCTGTAAAAATTACTCTCATCTTGTGCAGTGAAGTACAATTACTAATAAACAATGTAAAAAGTATCCTTTTCTTAGAAAATTACACAGAATAAAGGCAATTTTTATATTAATTTTGTATAAAATTTTACTTAAAACTTCTGGAGTTCGTATTTTACTTAACTGTTCTGACAGTGTGCCGCCCTACCCTTTGAGATCTAGTAGAATTTCGCTGGTGCTCATCCACAATAAAATTGGTGTAGGGTCCTCTATGAGCTCAAGTTGTGTCCAATCCATGAAATGTTTAACTTTAACCTATGGTAATGTGCATTATTTAGAGTGTCTCATTTTATCCAAATGCATCAAGCAATTTTGCCTGCTTCACCTAGCTCTTACGCCTATGGAGTAGCCATAACCTGTTATCATTGTATTTGTTCTTAAAGATGGTACAGGGCAGGGTAACAGCTCCCTGGTCTGACTGCCTGAAACGGTTTATCATGCAAGGCTTTTGAAATTTGCAGGGCCTTTGGGACATCACTAAATCCAAAATAATCACCATACTCCTACTGTCCTATCCGGAGCAGATCATTGATGTTGCCGGAGGAGGATCCTCGAATCCTCCTTTAAACCTCCCTGAATAACGACCTGATTTTGCCTCCCCCCAAAAAAACTTTCTTGGAGCCGATCATGGCAATACCTGACAAACTCACTGTAGTACTGGCTATCATGACCGACCATCAAAGCCCATAGACTAACCTAAACAATCGCTGCAGATTCATGGGAGTTACTAATATTACCCAATTCCTCACATCAAGGAAAAACTAATGTTAATTATGGGAAGACAACTTCTAAACCCACTTGAAAATCAGTTATAGAAAGCCATATTACCTTTTAGGCCCAGTACTCAGCCTAGATGTTCCTGAAAATAAACTTCATAGGATAAGCAGTATCACGAGGCGACCATTTGAAACAAATGCAGGCTACCACCTACATTTAAATTTCTTTACATTGACACATCAGGGCGCTTCATTTTATTAACATCTTAAAGCCACTCACAGTTGTTTTTGAAACCTCTAAAATCAGACACCGTGATGCCGTGTATTGTGGATGGCATCCCTGGAAGGCCTGTGCAGTTTACAAAATGGCATGCAATTTTCATTTTTAGACTGTTTGTACAGTGTCCGCATAATGTATTTTCACATCAATGGCGCCAGGTTCGTCGCTGGTCCAGTCGAGAAAGATGCTACGTTACTAGTAATAATATCATCCTATTGGCTTACAATTTCATCGTATCGCTTTTCATGTATGCTTTTGCTCTTTAAACAATTCGAATGATAACGTTACGATTGCCGATTCTGTTAACGTTCTGATGTGACCACGCCATTGAAATTGCACGTAACCTTGTTTTTTATAGGGGACATTGTTATCGTATCGGGATTGTTTTGGTTGCAGGTGTGACCGAACAGTGGGGCAGGCAGACGTTAGTGATTGGTGGTACTCTTACAGAAGGTGATGCCTTAAACCCACCCCAGATAAACCCCAAAAGTCGGTGCAAATTGTGCATATTCTTATCGGTGGTAGTTTGCACCCTTCCTTTTTCACCGTGTGGAGGTGATGTCCTGGTGAAGGGGTCTAAAACGGTTTGTTCATTTAAGAAGACTTAACTGCAAAATGGTGCTATCTTTGACAAATTTTCGAACTGATCATACATTGACAAACTTTCAAAATTTAGTGAATTCTTATTTTTGGTTGAGTGTAAAGAAAAGGTGTGTTGTCCAAGTGGAGAGGTGACAGCTCCTTCCCTTCAATTGTTGTGTTGAGTTAAGGCGGCTAAGATGCAAAATGGTGCTATCCTTGGCAAATCTTTCAGTTAAAAGCATGGTAAAAGACTATCATTACTTAGTGATATTTTGGCTGTTTCATGGCACCCGTTAAAACAAAAATGTGTAACGACAAGTACATGCTACGAATGTTACCGTACATGCTACTCATGATATTAGACTGCTCTAAGATTTTCTTTTGATGTGGGGTCCCTGTAGAGATCGGAAATGTACTTTGTTCGGAAAAGTAGTTGGTCAGAATAACGTATTATTGCCCCAAAAGTGTTCATGAGATATGGAGCTTGAAACGTGACGAATGCGAGCGAATCGGGCCGAAATTTTGCGTTGAAAATCATTTCCATAACAAGGTTGCGTGAACACTTTGCACCGAGACACTTTCAATTCCTAACAAAAATGTATCCACCAATTAGGGGCGAGTCTTCTGTCCGGTAATTCGTATAAGCTTTCAGTTTTAATAAAACATGTCTTCCTCTGAATTCCCTTGCTTTGCATTCTTGCAATGCTGTGCTCCTCCATAATGAATCCTATGCACACGAAGAGTCAAAGAAATTTTAACACCCTTACCGATGAATCATGCAAATATGTTTCAGACGGTATTGATAATAAATAGAGCGATGCGGTGGGGTTGCAAGCGCATAGAGCGCGCGAAAATTTTGGTACTTTGAGAAGGATTTACGAAAATTTTGATATTTTGAGAACGATTTGTGATTAAAGATGATTTTAATGGTCTCATCACTCAGTCAGAAACACACCTCACCCCACCCCTACAGAAATCTATAGCTTTAACGCCTTTGTGGTTCATTTAAGAAAATAGAAAAACTTTTCGGAAATCGATTGTAGTCCACGTGACCCCCTCCCCGTGCCGGCGCCACTGCAGACCGAGACTTGAGCCTTTTATAATGTCGTTGCAAAGTAGGCTATGTCTAATAGGAAGGAGTGAATAGAAACTTTTCTTAACCGAAAAGCCCATCTTCTTAACACATGTATGGGCCTATCTTCCCAAACGCTGAAGATGGATGAAGTAATTCCCCTTCATTGCATCCTTGCAATCTTGTATTCCTCGGTAATCACAGTACGCGCGGACTAAAGCGATCTGATAAGCTTTAGCCGCGTTCACATCAAAACCGGAGTCCGGTGAGTTTCGCGGTGCGGAGGCCGCAAAATACATGACTTGCACGTATTTTTCATTGAGTGGTTCACATAGAAATCGTGAGGTGTAGAACGCTTACGTGAAACACAGCGGCTCCCTCATCAATCGATAGCTATTCTAGTTAGCGCAATCAAATGAAACAGTTGTTTGCCTCCTCGCTCGTTGTGAAGGGCGGAGTACGATGTGGATAGGGACACAGGAAAATGCTTGATATTTGATATTTAGAAGAGAAAACATCTTCCATGGTAAATGAAGGTCTGATTACAAATACAATGGTTAAAAGAAGACGTGTGGTCGGAAATAGCACACCAAATTTTGATTTCCATTGTATAACCTTAAAACGCTTAGGTAGCGTACCACTAAATAAAGAATAGCTTATGGAACTGAAATTTCTCATGTACGTAAGGAAATGTTTCCGTTTTCCCCTGTAGATACAAAAAAAACCATCATAACTCCACGTCATCGTCTGAAGGAACTTGCCTGCAGCGCGAAACAAAGCGTTTTTGCCAGCGGTCTGAGCCCCGTGTGGAATCGCTGCGTTTCTCACAGAGGAATCCGTGCGGTATTGGTATGCACGCACCGTAAGAGCATTATTAGATAGCTACGTGTTTCCCACTTGATTCCCAGTCGCTCGAACGGTGGAGATGAACTCTACAGCTTAAACGCCGTAAATGGTCATTTTAAAAATTGGCCAAAAATCGATTGGGACACCCCAGCATCTCTTCCGTCTACGTGTCGCACCATTATCATTTCCCTCAGACTGATGTAATGTGATCGAAAAACCAACTACCCACCAAAATATTCTGAACTATTGCCCTATGCGGCCATGGACTCCGGCTGTCAGAGGTTCTTGCTACGTTTTCTTGCTATGAATGCACATTCTCCGCACTTAGTAACTGGTCAAATGCGCAGACGTTAAGCATTTCGACTCAGTCTGTAATTCCATAGAGGAAACACTGCTTTATAAAATTCGGAAATTATAACCATTTTTGTGAAGTGCTTAATGTGTTTCCAGTGTTACGTGGGTTAGCTAAAAGTTTCATGGGGGTGTCCCCATTTCACAGGGCGTACTTGGCTCCGCCCCCTGGACCAATACTGCTAAAGACACCATGGGGAACATTAACCTCTCTTTTATGGGACGTAAAACGTAAAAATTGCATTGAAGTTTTAGTGTTGTTAGAGGGGAGGAGTCAAGTGAATATCTTTCTGAATGGGATGGCATATTCCTCTTATGACTGAACGATGAATCTCAAAATTCAAAACTTCCATGCTCTTCACTCACTAGAAGATGAAAGTTTCTAGACATATAATCAGTTCAAAGCTCTGCCAAAAATAATACCAATCTCTATCTGAGCCAACTTCAACGGAAAACAGTAGACCACACGCCCAGGATGGTACCCCTCGCACGTAGTTTCAAAGAAAGATCCGACCCTGTGCCAATTATCTTACGTGAGCGATTGGTTCTGCATTCTCTGTACTAAATAGGTATGATAATTGTATGGACACACTGGAGAAAGTGAAGATAAGAGCACCAGTTTGCATCCGATCTAATCACCCGCCCTTTCAAGGGCAAACTTTTCTCATCGGGGTAGGGTCACCCTTTCCCCTGGACTATTACCGACGACAGCGATGACGAATGATGAAATCAATACCCATTTAAGTGTCCCCATTGGAAGTCCCCTCCACAGAACATATTTATAGGAAGAACGTTAGAGTATTAGCC
This sequence comes from Holothuria leucospilota, assembly GCA_029531755.1. Classification (NCBI taxonomy): domain Eukaryota; kingdom Metazoa; phylum Echinodermata; class Holothuroidea; order Aspidochirotida; family Holothuriidae; genus Holothuria; species Holothuria leucospilota. Next base: position 17,708,644 of record CM055981.1, on the reverse strand, counting down.
TAGTTACTTTTCTCGTACAATGCAACTGTACCGAATGTTTATTTCTAAAATTCCTGTCTTTTGAACAGGGGTGGCGACAGGATGTACTCGACGGAGGGGCCAAACTCCCCGGTGTGAACAGCACCTGTAGCAGCAATTGGAAATGATTTGAAAAGTTTTGACAATTATTGGAGAATCTGTCCTCCTTGAGAGCAAAATTAAGTAAACGGTGAGGACGAATAAATTTCTACAACTGTACAACATGAAACCTTAAAATTTAACTCAGTAATGCAACTGGATAGCTTTTAGAAATTCCATTTCCAGCAATCTGGGAGGCACTGTTGGCTATATTTTCTCTTCGACCTGCTTTTGAGATGGCGCTCCAGTGTCAAAATCTCACTCTAAACTATTAGTCCTAGACTTCGGTGACATTTTCGGGGTGAATTACCCTGTTTAGTGATATACATGTCTTGTGCATAAGTAATTGCAAGTAATGGCAATGTATCATCCATTTAGAGTTAACGAATAAACATCAGCTATCTGGCTATAGCGGTCAAATCTAATTCGCCGTTCATAAAACTATATGTTAATTAGAATTTGTACTCATAAGAGGAGGAGCCACTCATTAGTGATTCACTTCGTGAGTTCATACCTATCAGGGAGTTATAACACCTCTCTGATACGAGTGACCAACGCAGACACTATCAACTCATATCAAAAACTCCCTGGTAGCAGATCATAACGGTTGAAACAGGTGGTAGCCTAGATCTCTTGTGATTTCAGAAATTTGAACATGTAAAGATACTGATACAAATCTCGAAGCTCGTCGGAACTATCTACTCTTTGAGGAGCTAATCAGACTTTTATACGAGTTGGTACGGGCATTTCCCACTCCTTCTGATAACTGGTATTATGAGAGCGTAACGCACCTTTGACAACTTGCAACATTAGTAAGAGTTCCATAACGCCCTCGTCAAGTCGCTGGAGTTGTTTCGGGAACATAATCCACTAATGCCAGGGTTGTTCCCGTTACACTTTGAAAGTAACTCGTTATAGTTACAGTTATTTTTCTTATATTGTAACTCGTTACAGTTACTACTTAGAATGTAGAAAATGTAACTAATTACAGTTACTTTTGACTGACAAGTAACTAGTTACAACTCAAAAAGTAACTAGTTACCTCAACTTGAATACATCTACGTATAAGTCAGGGACAGTGGCGTAAGCAGCCTTGTGGGTGAGAGGGGGCGAACACGACCACAAGGGGGCCCACCCTCTTCTGAGATAAAGTAATGGAAAAAGAGAAATGATCGAACAACGGCGCAGAATGCACCGCTCTCCTGAGGGGTGGGATTCAGGCGACCGCCGTTGGACTCTAAGTAGGGTCCAGCCGGTCATCGTCCGGTAGGGCTTAGAGAACGAAACCCCAGGAGATCCAAGAATAATTTCATAAGTGTGGACATTAGAATGAAGCATTTGACTACCTTCAAATCACATTTAATGTGCACAAAGAGACCACAAAAGTCACAGGTTGACTGTTTTTTGTGATATAATACTCGAACTAGAGGCCGCACAATTCGATGCATGCATGGGGTTGTAGGAGGGTAGGATGAATGATGATTGGGGTTGCATTGGGCTTTGAAACAAGAATTTCACATAAGCTGTCGAATTGGTAGAATGCCAATTAGAGAATATGTATCTGGGATGTGTGCGCCTGGAGTTAGGCCCGTTTTACTTCAGTTGAATAATGATGGCCCCTGAGGACATTAGTGACAAAGCTTACCTCGGTTTCCTACAGTCTTTTTCACTTGATGTGTGTGGAGTTCTTATGTAAATGTGGTGAATGCAGAGCGCCCCGGAAAAGGAATTTTTAAGACATTTCAGAATTCAGTAGTAGAACTGAACAATTTTTTAATGAAGATTTTAGAAAGGTTGTGCCCCTTTTCTATTGAGTTGAATAAGAGTGGACTCCTAATGCTCCAGATCGGGTGATGTACAACGTCAGCACCTTTTGAGATAGCTTGGGGGTCTTGGTCTGAGAAGGGAGTCGAGAGGGTGGTCGCCTCCCCAAGTAGTTACGACACTGGAGGAGCGGAGTGCTTCGTAGCGGACAATTTTATTTTTGCCTTGGCCCTCAATTCTATACTGCAAGTTACAAAAACACTCATGGTCGCGAAGCATCGTGGACGGGGCCTGCAGGTCCTCCTCCATGAAAAATTTTGAAATAAAAAATTGTTAGATGCAATTTTCTGGCTTTGGTTGTACTGAAAACTGCAGGAGTCCATGTATGTTCAGAATATGGATATTGTTACGATCTTATCTCGGGACTGAGCTTGGTAGATAATGAGGAAGAGGATGGGTGTGACTGCAGTGACAAAATAAAGTGATATTTCGTAGCTTACTTTACCACACTGCATAGAAAATATACAGCAGGTTTCCTTGGCAGGGAAATGGAGTATAAGTCGTCAGAACCTAAATTATAAACCTGCAAGTGCCGACTTTGGAAACTGTATACACATACTAAACTACGATCTAGCAACATTTAACCTTGATTTTCCAAGTGACTGAAACTCAAATTCAGCCTCTTTCCTCGTCTCAAGAGTCCAGCGATCATCAAAATAAATGTACTTTGTGTCCGCTGAGGCTATTTGTAACGACGAAGTAACGGGACCAAAATGTAAAGCCGTTACAGTTACTTTTGCACTGAATTATAACTAGTTACTTGCTCTGTTACATGATTTCAAATGTAACTCGTTACAAGACTTCGTTACACAAAGATAACTCGTTACAGTAACGGCGTTACTTGTAACTCGTTACTTCCCAACCCTGGCTAATGCAGTAGACCGTCTTACTTTAGACAACATAGCCTCTGGTGAATAGTGCCGCAAATAGCATGCAGGAGTAAATTTAACATCAAGTTCCTCATTTCGACGCCATTTTAAAACTTCTTTTAGATTTAAACCAACTACATATTACTTTGTGATACAAGAATGTCACAAAATATGGCTACCGTGACGAAAAGCAAAGAAAACAAGCAGATTCCAATTTATACTCACTATTAGAGTAAGCTTGTGCTAGCAGCGTCGAGAGAACGACAAGACAAACGAAAACGAAACGCCTCATTTTGCTAAAATTGTAAACTTTCTCTTTACTTTCACGGCAATATTAACGTAACTATGTACTGGAATAAACGTAACAAAATGATAGATTTTCCTAAAAAGTCACTGCAACTGACAGGTTTGTCCAACAATCCTTGTTTTTATGATATATGAAAAGGAAAGACAATTTTAGTGATGTACTTGTCGTCGTGGTTTTTCGTCTTATACGGATTACTAATGAATAGATTCGTCTATATTTTATGAGACAAGCTGGCACTGGTAAGACAGTAAGACGATCCCTAAGCCTTCAAAATTAATGCTATACCTACATGTTTTTTCAACGAAAAACGTTAAGTACATCAAGATGAAAACGCGTTAGATGATGTTTTATTCAGCTTTATTTTATATTTTATTTAAACTTTTTTAAGTTTTAACGAACACGAACGACGTCACTTGGTTTGAGCTATACCTACACGTAGTTCTTTACATAGGCCCATGTCTACTGTTTGTTTCTGTCTTGTCTGACAGTTTCCGACACTGCTTTAGAAGTCAATAGAACTAAACCTGTCTTATAAACTCATGATAGGGGAAGTTTGTACGAAACTGTAACGTGAAGCTGAATTTTCATTCTCTTGTTGTTTATGACAATTTATTTTTTTTTAATAATTCCAATTATTTTAACATCTATAGTACTGTAGTGCACTGCCGGTACATGAATATGAGTAAGTTAAGGGTACGGCCGGTGTGCCATGACATGGTTCGGGATTACGGATACGCGGTCATGGGCATGGGCATAGGCGGAATACGGGGAAAGGGGACATTTGCCCCCCACTTTTCCAGACCTCAAAAATAATATATACAATAAAATATTAAAGAAAGGAAGAGAGACCAGAGAATTAATGAGCCATTTTTTAATTTTATGGTAATTTTTGCAATTTAAAATAAAGAAAAACATTAATACCAAGTATCATAAAAGTGCCAGAAGAAATTTTTCCTCTGCGCGCTTCGCGCGCACCCACTATGAATTCTACCTGATACAGTGGCGGAGGAAGTGGCAAATGTTATTGAAAAGTTTATTAAGTACCTTCATTAAAATTTCTCCACAGCTTGGATGATGGCTCCCGTCACATTTTTATGAGGAGAAGACCTGAAATAGAGGTCACTCAGGGAACGAAATGTACGTCATTACACACACCATGTATGGTCCTTAGGTGCTTCGCCTGAGCTCAATAGAAGAATAGGCGCCTCGTTATTGTTGCTGTCCGCAGTAGAACTTTAAAGTGGGACAGTTTCCTAAACAATCTTCCAAGATCATTAATCATCATCATCGTTATCGTCATCGTCATCATCATCATCAGACATGCAGACTTGCGCAGACATGTGAAAGTCTGTCTGACGGCATCTCTGATCAACCGCAACGATTGGATATTGTCGATTATATCATACTTCCACGAAAATTCGTATCTCAGTACAATGCACAAATCCATGTGAGCGCCTTGTCCTTACAAGGCATCCGAACAAAAGTTTCTCCTGAGGGGTTTTCCTGTGCCATTGGTACATTTATGAAACCCCTTTGAACTACAAAGACATGGGAGAATGTTAGATTCAAGAAGTATTGCCACTTCACGGCTATTTCTCACGCCGAAACACTATAAACGTTCGTCACCAGTCGTTGTGACTGTTTGTTGTAATTGTTCCAACCTTATTTGAAAGCTTTTATTTATGTATTAGTGTTAAAGGTCGTGTGACATGCCGCCACAAAGAGCTGTTTCACTTGTCAGTTAAAGAATTAAGTCCTCCAATCAAAGATCCGTTGGAATTAGTTCAATATCTTTTACCATTCTCAAAATATACGTCTTCAAAGTTTGACGGTTTCTGAAGAAACTAATTGCCTATGCAAAAATAATGGTGTGTAGTGTTGCACAGTGTTATGATTTCTTTTGTTAACTAAATTATCTCTTAATTACCGATCATATAGATTACAGTTTGGTGAGTGATATCAATATTTTTCAAGGAAAAAATTTTAACTTGTATAATAAATCCCTCAGGGAATAACAATGCTACCAGTGTCCTTGAAATTAAGATTGAAAAAACAAAGGCTAACATGTGCCATATATGGTATGTCCCTCTTTCGATGTCACATATTTGCATATTTAGCTCATGTTTATTCATGATACAAGTGTGAAATAGAAATTTCCCTGTAAAATGGTCAATATTTGATGGATTTTAATGGAAATTGCGGCTATTTTCTGGATTTTTAATACTTTTTACATCGAATATCCAGCTATGTTATTTTCATGTCACACAACCTTTAAGTATTTTTACAGCCCATTACGAATGGCGAGAGATATTTCGAGGCAACCTTTATTTTGTAACTTCCATACAATTCTCGTTCACACAGCGGCCGTAATTACGTATTACGCAAGCTAACCGAAGTGGTCGCGAGAGCTTGTTTTCTATGTAGGCTATAACATATATTGTCAAATCTACATATTTTTTACATGAATAAAAAGTTGGGGCTTTTTGCCCAGTTTTTAGTAAAAATTGAGGAGGCTGGATTTAAGGGAATAGAAGAGAAGCTTTATGTAATGAAAACTTGAAATTAAAATAAGTAAACACTATATGAAATGTCCGGTGCTACTTTCGGAAAGCTTCGGGAACCCGTTAATTATTACTAATCTGTTTATTAGGTCGTAAAACATCTTGACCAGGTTAAAGTTGTTCCAAAACCCCGTGCAAACCCGGCTTTGTTATCACTGTACCCACGACTAAACCCCCTGCATCGTTAAATCGACCTACCGATAGGCTGTTATAAATATGGTGGGTGATTTGTAGTCTGTTAAATGCGCATCCAGTTAGCCTAAATTGAGTTATACCTCATAGCTTCCTTTTGTTTTCAACCTGGTACCCAACCGGGCAGTTGCTCCGGGACTCCACCAGGGGCCTTTCAGCTTCACGTTTCAGCTGTGCCATCGGCGACGTCGGACATTGTGCCTGATGTATTTCCCCCACCCCACTCCCACTCAAAGCTTTCAGACAGCAAATTCCACCCCTTTCAAGTGCAAGTTTTCACTCGCTTCTGTGCCTTTCCTGTCTACACGCTCAACTCTCTTAGTAGCATCCTCCAAAACTTGGTGATTTGGGTACACCCAGAAGATGATGTCGTGAACCCAAGGTAGATGGCCCAAAAAAGACCTTGTAAAGTGTGCATATGCGAACAAAGCGTTTTAAATCTTTTTCTGTCCCTGGTGACATTTTCCCCTCCCCCTGGAAACAGAGGGGTAGAGAGCAGGTCAAAACTGCGAAGAAACAACGTTTGGAAGGAGTGTAACATGTCCGAAAAAGAAAAATTGTTTCACCAATCGGAGCACCAGCAAACTTTGAAACGTACCCTACGGTACCAGCGAAAGTTTTGTAAATCTGCCTCTCGGGTTTTAGGAAACAGCACTTTCTAGGAACCAAGCGAGCTAAGAGGGCAAAGGCGTTGGAGACGGGACTAGAGGCTGAGTGGCTGAAGCCTTCTACCTCCCCCATTTGGACAGAAAATTTCCTTTGTGGGGGCAAATTTTCTGCTTTTATTCGTATGTATGTGCTTAACATTTCGGGCAAATGTGCTTGGCTTCAAGGGGGTTCTTGGTGCAGCAACCGTGCTCCTATGTGATTTACGAATGTCTGGGTTCAAATCTCACCCGGGATACTTAAGTTTCTCTCCGAGTACTGAAGCTTTCCTCCGGCTTGCAAAAGCTTGTCATCAAAATCTGATGCAGTCGACAAAGTCGGTTGCGCGCCGAACTGAAGCACCTTCGGGCTGACCAGTTAACTATCTGACTATGCTTTGCTTGCTCAGCCCCTTCCCAAACTTAAATGCATGTGAGTGGGGTGGTCCGAGTGGAAGACTTGGGTTACATTGGAGACCCTAGGTCATTTACAACCGTGGGGTATCCTTTCCTCGTCACCCCGTCCAGAAATGCCATACTATGGGGGGTCTCCAGCTAGGGGTGTCCACTTTGAGAATTGTTGTTTATTCAAGTAGGCTTAAATAAAAGAAAAAACGGGCCATCTTTGGCGAAGATTTGAACTAATCGTATGTTAATGAGCCTCATAATACAATGATTTTTTACTTTAAAGTTTTGGCAAGGTGTAAAGAAAGGGTGTGTTGTGGAAGGGAAGAGTTGGTTTCCCTCCCCTTGAGATTTTTTTATGAAAAGTGGCACTATTTCTGGCAAAGTTTTGAACTAATTATATGCTCAGAAGTTTTCATTATTCGGTCGGTGGTTTTTTTTTCGGCTAGGGCATGGCTCTCCTCCAAGGCTGGTACCACAGGACCGGGGTAGTACCCATGATGTGGTCCAAGGTTCTATGCCCTTGAAGCCCTAGGGTAATTACAAATGAGACCACTACAATAATTGTTTTTATCGACCTCCAAATAACACTTCAACAATCCAAGCGCTTCACAAACATCGTCGGTTATTAGCTCAGCTGAAAGCTTTCAGCTGAGCTATTGCTGTCGTGCACGGCAAACGTCTGTCACCATAACATTTGCGTTAAAGTGCCTGACATTTCGCTGTTTTTCGTTAGATTTGGCTGAAATTTAGTAGAGATGTTAGCGAAAGTGATATCTGTATGCTGCAACTCTTTTCGATTAATTTGACCGCTATTTGACCTCGGGAGGAGGCTTTGTTTGAAAACGTAAAATTCCCTACTTGTCTTTCAGGTTTGCACCAAGCTTGATATGTTTCATAAAGGTAGTTCAATTTGTGCTGAACAAAAGTTAATTTTTTTTTCGTTTCTGCAATCATTAAAGGCATGAAAACAGCACTTTTTGAAACAAATTCTGGCGAAGTCCTCATGTTCGGGAATACATCGAGAATCCCAGTTGTTATCATTTGAGAGACTGTGTACAACGAAACGAGGTACAAAAGTATAATGAGCATATATAAATGTATAGGACGTCTCGTGCTTAATCGTGTGGAAGTGTTTACGCAAAGTGTAGTGTATCGATTTTTGAATACCGTACGTGGGCTACCTCAGACTATGTTTGCTCAGCTCTTTGCTTTTCAAACCAGGGATATGATATGAATAGGGATTCGAATATACCGTACAGCCTACTATGGAGGCGTTACGTGAACATGTGGCGCTGATCTCATTCAGGCGTTTTAATAATAGACTAGCTAAATTGGTTGGATGGTTAGGCCTACTCGAAAAGAAATACCGGATGTTTGAAAGTTGTGCAAGTTCTTGCGAATATGTGGCCTTGTGCGAAACAGTGGTATAAGCTAGGCCTACACATTTTTGTGTTGAGGCAGAAACAAGTATTCAACTTAGCCTGATGTCTGAATGGTTTTAGGAGTATGGCTTAAAGTTTAAAGAGAATATATCCAATCGCCTCAGGTTTCAAGTTACTTGTAAACATTACCTTAATCTTTCAAATCTTCTTGTATCTCCTTTACAAACATTCTTCTTAACATTTCTGGACAAAAAAGGTAAACAAATGACTTATCCTTCCTTAATAGCAAATTACTAGTTAATATTGTCACATGAAGGAAAGAAGCTCCTCGTGAATTGGGATGCCGGCGCGGGGTACCCTACTTCAAGTTAAGGTGAATGTTGTCTAGGAAATGTCGTAAGAGGAACCCACCCCTTTCTTTCAAACAAAGAACATTGAAAATACAATGCTTCATATGGTTTAAGCTTGACGGTTGTGCTAACATTCCAAAAACAATTTTCGGGTTTGAAAAGGAAAACGTGCTTTTTGAAGGCGTGGCCAGGAGGCGGGCCAGGGGGCGAATCCCTCTTGGAAATTCGTTCGCCCCCTAGCAAGTTTTCAAGTTGCCATTGGCTTAATGGCATTTGTATACATTTGGCCCCCTTAAAAATTTGTTAGCCCCTGGCAGCCATTTCGCCCCATTCAGTACCTTGTCAGGCTACGAGCCTGGTGCAGTCACATGGGCGTCAACACTGCAGGAACTGCCCCAGTCTTGTTCTCCGTTGCCGAAAGCCCCACCAAGTTGTTAAGCGGAAGCCATGGGGGATGATATTTCAATAGCCTTAGACTAGTATAAGTGTGCATATTTTCCCAACGCTCTCTACGTCCTCACCGGTCCTAAAAGCGATCGACGATTTATACCTGGTAGATCCCAATCATAAAAAATGTTATGAAGTAAAATACTTTTGTAGGGGAAAACGCGACTAAACAGTACTCAGAATTAGGCGCGTAAAGAATTTAATAAGAAATTATCCCTTTATATTGAGCAATTGAGCAGTTTTGGTTTTTCCAAATCATAGTGGCAACACGCATTTGAACTTTTGTCCCTGGACAAGTTCAAGGAATATCTTTGGGGCAAAATATCGCTTTAAAGACCTTTAACCATTTCTAAAATTTCTTTATCGGAAGTTACTATCTGGGTCTAATTATGGAAAACAAATGAGGTCTACAAAGCAGCACACTCATAAACATTCATTATTTGTATACTAACATCTGTGCAGTATATAAAGTTAACTTTGTGTACCAGATTTAGTCTTTCAGAGACTTCGGGAGTTCAATACATATTCCACTGCATTCAGTTTATATTTATCTCTTTGTTTTCTAACGTACGTATGAACAACATGAGTTACAGACCCATCCAAAATATTGACTGCAGACTTTTAGGTCAACAGGAAAAGCTGAGCTTCGGCAACATTGTTGCGCTTGTTTTAGTAAGCTTGAACAAGAATCCAGGCGAAAATGGGAATTGTGTGTAGTACAGGTATAACAAAGGAGTAAAGGACTAATAAGAATGTTTGACGATGCTTATTCTTCGCAGGGGTGGCGCCAGGATTTGCCGACAGGGGCCCCTGCCCGGGTAGCAACCCGAAGCCCTCACAAAGGCTATGAGTTGCCAAAGAACCTGGAACGCAAAATGTCGGCGCGCTGAATTTTTTTTTTTGGCTTTTTTCACAAAAATTGGGAAATTTTGGAGTTTTATTGAAATAACTTTGAAAAATTTGGATTTTTACGGGAGAAAGTTTGAAAATTTGGGTTTTTTCTTTTAAGAAAAACTGGAAAATTTGGGGCCTTCATTGAACAATCTGCCTTCCCTATGAGCAAAATTACTCAAATCGCTGGGACGACTGAAGGTCGTTCGGAATTCTTATTTTATGGTACGGATTAAGGCTCCCCGACGATACTGGGAAAATTTCTCCACTGGGCGGGAAGGGGCATGGCGTACCACCCCCCCCCTCCGCTGGTGCCAACCCTGGTTCTTTGTACTTTTAATGACAAGCAATGAAAGGATTTTGTAGGAAGTCTGTATTCTTTGTAGCTGTACGTTGTAGCAAGCAATATACTTCAAATTATGAACATTTCGCACAATAAGATTGCTACGTGATCCACTCTAGTTTTCAGAAAATGTGTTCGCCAGAATACTTTCGTGCATCCTTGTCCTAATAATGGTTAACGGGCACTAAGAGTTAATCCTGTCGATGCAAGCGAAGCGCACCGAAAATGTTACATTAGAAATCATGACCATATAGCTTTGCAAACTCTCCCCAAGACACTTTCCAGTTACTAACAAAAAATGCAGCTACCAAAATAGAGACAAGGTGGAAGAAGTACCATTCTTTCGCATCTTTGCAATGTTGTATTCTTACGAAATTTTGCCTATACACGAGAACAATATGTTTTGGTGTTTGAAAATGCTTACACTTAAAAATTGGGAATACGTTTGAGACAGTGAAGAAAAAGAACAGCACCGAAGATTAAATCGCGAGGCACGCAGAAGTTTAACTAATATGAAGAAGGTCGTGGGATACAAAATAATTAAAAGCCTTGTGGGGTCATTGGACTGTTTGGATAGAAAATCTATTGGCAACCACCCCCGTGCCAGACACCCCCGGGACACCACTGGACTCTCTGTAGAATCTCTTCTAGCATCAGGTATGCCCAAGATATTCTGTGCTATATACCCCACAGTCAATATAATTGCAACTCTCCTTGTTTTTTCTTTCTTTCTTTCTTTCTTTCTTTCTTTCTTTCTTTCTTTCTTTCTTTCTTTCTTTCTTTCTTTCTTTCTTTCTTCCTTTCTTTCTTTCTTTCTTTCTTTCCTTCCTTCCTTCCTTCCTTCCTTCTTTCTTTCTTTCTTTCTTTCTTTCGTTCTTTCTTTCCTTCCTTCCTTCTTTCTTTCTTTCTTTCTTTCCTTCTTTCTTTCTTTCTTTCTTTCTTTTTTGTTTGTTTGTTTCTTTCTCCTCTAGAGAATCATTCAAACTAGACGTCCCAAATTCCCTTCTGCTTTCTCTCCTCTTTCAATCTTGTCAATCTTTCTTGTCATTATCAAGTTCTCCCTTTCTCGCTTCCTTATCATGTGACCAAACTCATCTGATTGATCTTCAGTTCACATAGAAACAAGGCGTATTTATGTCGTCTGGGTGTTGTAATATTCAAGAGTGACAACTAGACCTGGCATATTTTATGGAAAAAAATCTATTCTTCATAGATCATCACAAACTTAACGTAACGTACGCGTAGCCTTGGCCAAGTCTCTCGTGGTGTAATCTGTTCTCTCTGCATAATCGTGTGCACTGTGCCGAACTTTTGATCTACTCGCCCTCTATCGGCTGCTTATGGAAAGAGATACTTGGGTACGTTTTAGTCAACTGTGAGTAGGCGTGGCCTAGTTCTAACAGAACTAACAACCAGTTGAGGCTGTTAGTTCTGTTAGATGATCACATGACTAATTACCATGGCGATTGCGTCATTCGGGTGACGTCACAATAGACCTGTCAATCAAAAACTAATACTAACGGTTGACTAAAACGCACCCACTAATAAGCAGCCGATAGAGGGCGTGTTGATCAAAAGACCTTAGACAATTCTAACCGTAACGGGGATTGAAAGTACTATGAAATGAAGTGTGGGGAACAGTGATTTTGAGCAGGGAAAAGGAGTGTGCATGATTTTTCTGCAAATTCCACATACCAGAAGAGTGTTTTCAGTGTACTTGGCATATTCCAAGGACAACACGTGCAAGTTTTTTTCACTTCTACAAGCTGATACGTATTATTTTCAACGTAACCATTTGATAAATAGGGAAGAATACATCAACATATACCAGTAAAGTAGAATAATTTTTCCATTTCATTCTAGTTTTTGTTTTGTAATGTTCAATTATATTATCAGACCACAAAGGAGGAGTATCGTTACGAGGAAAAATACTTCACCAGGATATCACTTAAATAGAATCATACATTAAAATCTCACAACCTCCTGAACCCTTCAGAAGCCCTTGAGCTGTAACATCTCTCAACACAACTGTATGCCACTTTCTCGAAAATAAATCAACTTCTGTTTTAATTTGTAAAGTAAAGCTTTACAGTAAGTGTGCCATATGTTTTCTGTATAAAACATGATGTTGCATCTTTCCTGCATTATTCAGTTTTGAGTGAAGCTATCTTGTGAAGGATCTATGAGAGTGATCTGGCAAGGGTGAACACAACTGGTGCTAAGGGCGTCCCTAAGGATCGATGCATGGGGGGGGGTATTGGACATTTATCCGTCAAATAACGGTTACATTCCCGAAAAATGACAAAATACATGTGCCAAGAAAGGTCAACTCATAGCCTTCGTTTGAAGGTAATCTTTGAAGAAATACTACACAATGGAAGTTTTAAATATGATAACGGGTGGACAAGAAAAGCAAATGAAAAAAAAAACATCGGAAAACGCAGTTTAAGGTTTAGCAATAGACCCTTTTCCAAATAGCAATTACAAAGGATTGTGGGATCCAGTTTTGGTGTGTGTCGTTTTCGTCAATGGCATTTTACTGTGGCCAAAAAAAAATGCGTACTTAAAGTCTACCCCATAATCCTTTGTAGTTGCTATTTGGAAAAGGGTCTATGTCAATTTCACCTCGGCCCACCACGTTTTCATCTGTCTGCTGCAATTTTAAGGTCGACTCCGATATGGAAGTACTCGCTCAGAGGTGGTTTCTGTGGTAGGAGCATTAGATCCGGTTCACCACAGGCACAGTTACCCTCCTTAGGGTCCAGTATGTCCCTCTTTAGGGGACCGGGGGCGAAGCCCCCGGAAGCTCCGGAACATTTACACAATTGTGGGCATCAGAACAAAGAATAAATTTTCTGCTAATGACATTGATTATGCACTAAACAGATCATAAAATCTCAGTCTGTCTTTATCTTTTCAAAATAAAGTAATTCGGACTAACCGCAAGTCTATTTCTTTAAGATGAGGCGGTGTTGATGGTGGAGAGGGTGGAGGGTTGAAGAGTTTCTGCGGAGTTTTGCAATAATTATACTTTGTTCGATGTGATGTTTTGAAAGAACAACAACAGTTAGAGATGAATGCGCACGAAGCGCGTGCCGAAAAATAACACTTTTGCGGGCATTTTAGTTGCATGCCCTCGTTTTTTATAGCAGTTACCTATCTACGAATAGCACTGAATACGCCCTTAGCAGACCTTTAAACTGCAGCTTGCCCTTTTATTTCAAAATAGCCAGGACCAACGGCCTTTCGATTTCTTTGTGGCTCAGCATTTTTGAGGGTTGAGAACTAGGATCATGTCCCGTGCTTCTTGAATAAATAACTGAAAAAAGAGCACATGAAAGATACGCGCGAAACGCTCCGAACAAAAATTTTTAAGGCATTTGGTAGGCCTAATGTTTCTAGGCACTGCATCTATAGCGGCAGTGGGAAAAGCGAGCCTCTTTCACAACTATCGGAATACAAATTGTACGCACTTTCATGTTTACAGCAGATGCGAACGCGACCGATTTCACTATTTGGGTGAGTGAAAAACCAGCGCGTACTGCACCTACACAACTGCTGCGCACCAGTGAAAACAAGTCGTGTGGCGGACGGGTCGGTAAGGTGTGTGCCAATTTTTTCTCGACCTGACTGTGGGTTCCGATTGCGACCGGATAGTTTTCTTCGACCACATCGGAAATATCAAACTGTTTGATATTCGTATTGAATTCGGGGAGGGGGGACGCAGCAGTTAAGTAGGGTGGCGGCAGTATGCAGCCCTCATTGACCCAAAGGCGACTCATTTTGATATGAACTGGCCAATAAAGAAGCGTTTGGAAAATCAGGCGACCGCTCAAAGTGCTTGCCACCATGTGTGACTTAGGCTATAAACAGTAGACAGACTTTTGAATATGATCCAACTAGGCTGGCAGTGTGTTGCTTGTATGGTTAACTTGACCTACAATCCGATTGCGACCTGACAAACCTGTCCACTAATAACGACAACTAATCCCCGACGAGCAGTTTTGTTGAGTTGCATTACATTCCAAGGAAATGCTTTTACTTCACAGTATCAGACATGGTGTAAATTTCATGGCAAATAATTATGCAATAGACTTTTATCTTCCCGACAGCCTGGATTTCTTCAAAAGACAATGGCTTCCCGAACAGTGCAGATCACTAGTGACACAGAACGCCTAATTTGTGATTACTTTGCCAACAATATAAAATAATTTCCAGGGCCGTCTTAACGCATGGGCCCACTGGGCCCAGGCCCAGGGCCCCGCGATGTCAGGGGCCCCGCAAATTGACCTCTGCGCAAAAAATCATACCTCCCTTTGCGTAAAAGATTTTTGTGTGGAAATACTTTTCAAAAGTCCAGTGTTGTTATCAGGGATGGAGAGCAACTGGAAGATTACTCTTCTATAATGTATTTCAGCTTTTAGATATATCACATATGTTATTCACATTTGATTGAGGAGCCCCGCTCCAATGCCGGGCCCAGGGCCCGGTGATCTCTTAAGACGGTCCTGAGGGAGACCTGTTTTTAAAGGTACCGTGAGATGGAGACATTCTTACTGGTACATTCACTATCGTTTATTGCAATGTGGTAGCGAATCCTTGATTGTCATGATTCAAAGAGCTCAAATCAAAAGTCACAGAAGAAGAAGAAGTAAGAATGGTACATAAATGATCTTTTTGAGAACTTATGTGGCATTGCAAAAATGGTACTTCTGAAAAAATTTCACAAAATGGTATCAGTTTTAGACATTCTTATCGGCACAATCAAAGTACTGTTTCGGATGTAATATTTGTTAACTTCTTTGTGAAAACAAGTCACAACAAAACAAAAGGGAAATCAAGTATCATTATTTCATGATATCAAATGAGAAGTTACGTGATACCAAATTTTCTGCACATCACGTGTTACAAGAAAAGGAAATCAGCGATAAATATCGTCAACAAAACTATGTCGTAGAGAATTCAACCTCTGCAAATCAGTTATTTATGTTCAAAGTGTGACACAACATCTGTCGTTTTACTGAATAATCACCAAAGGGATTGGAATCGATGCGGAGAAAACACCAAAATCATGTAAAAACGTTCATGGTTTTGACTGGGTAAAAACTCACTTCGGTCGAATCTGAATATTGAGAATGTTGCTTTTATCCAGTGTTTATACAGTGAACAATGAGTAGGAGACATTCTTACAGGAACATTTTCGACAATCTATTCTAGTGTAGAAACTCATTTTTCGTAATACTATGTTCAAACGGTAGAGTCGGAAAGCTGTGATTTTAGTTTTATTTAAGTTACTATGAGTTAAAGACATTCTTAACAGTACATCAACTACCATTTATGGCAATGTGGTAGATAATCCTTATTAATCCTTTACTGAGAAAACTCACACTTTTTTGAGGATTTAACAATCAAAGATCTCAGAGGAGTTAGGAAGAATTGTACATCAAATGTTTTCGACAACTGACATGTCAGTTAAAAAAGAGATATTGTTATGAATAGTTATAAAATGTTACAAGTTTGAGACATTCTTATCGGCACAATCGATGTACTCAATTCAGTAATGGCACAGAAGTCCTCATTTTGAATAAGTTCCCAGCCAAGCAAAACGTTAGTCGGGTATCATTTTCCATGATATCAAACGAGAAGGTAAATGCCACTGTATTAACGACATCACATATTACAAGAATGTGTGAAAAATAACTTCCAAGAAATATTGACGCTGAGGGAGACCTGTTTTTAAAGGTACCGTGAGATGGAGACATTCTTACTGGTACATTCACTATCGTTTATTGCAATGTGGTAGCGAATCCTTGATTGTCATGATTCAAAGAGCTCAAATCAAAAGTCACAGAAGAAGAAGTAAGAATGGTACAAAAATAATCTTTTTGAGAACTTATGTGCCATTGCAAAAAAGGTACTTCTGAAAAAATTTTACAAAATGGTATCAGTTTTAGACATTCTTATCGGCACAATCAAAGTACTGTTTCGGATGTAATATTTGTTAACTTCTTTGTGAAAACAAGTCACAACAAAACAAAAGGGAAATCAAGTATCATTATTTCATGATATCAAATGAGAAGTTACGTGATACCAAATTTTCTGCACATCACGTGTTACAAGAAAAGGAAATCAGCGATAAATATCGTCAACAAAACTATGTCGTAGAGAAATCAACCGCTATAAATCAGTTATTTATGTTCAAAGTGTGACACAACATCTGTCGTTTTACTGAATAATCACCAAAGGGATTGGAATCGATGCGGAGAAAACACCAAAATCATGTAAAAACGTTCATGGTTTTGACTGGGTAAAAACTCACTTCGGTCGAATCTGAATATTGAGAATGTTGTTTTTATCCAGTGTTTATACAGTGAACAATGAGTAGAAGACATTCTTACAGTAACATTTTCGACCATCTATTCTAGTGTAGAAACTCATTCTTCGTAATACTATGTTCAAATGTGATCTGTGATTTAAATTTTATCTAAGTTACTATGAGTTAAAGACATTCTTAACAGTACATCAACTACCATTTATGGCAATGTGGTAGATAATTTTTATTACTTCTTTGCTGAGAAAACTCAAACTTGTTTGAGGATTTAACAATCAAAGATCTCAGAAGAGTTAGGAAAAATTGTACATCAAATGTTTTCGACAACTGACATGTCAGTTAAAAAAGAGATATTGTTATGAATAGTTATAAAATGTTACAAGTTTGAGACATTCTTATCGGCACAATCGATGTACTCAATTCAGTAATGGCACAGAAATCCTCGTTTTGAAAAGTTTCCAGCCAAGCAAAACGTTAGTCGGGTATCATTTTCCATGATATTAAACGAGAAGGTAAATGCCACTGTATTAACGACATCACATATTACAAGAATGTGTGAAAAATAACTTCGAAGAAATATTGACGCTGAGGGAGACCAGGGCCGTCTTAACGCATGGGCCCACTGGGCCCAGGCCCAGGGCCCCGCGATGTCAGGGGCCCCGCAAATTGACCTCTGTGCAAAAAATCATACCTCCCCTTGCGTAAAAGATTTTTGTGTGGAAATACTTTTCAAAAGTCCAGTGTTGTTATTAGGGATGGAGAGCAACTGGAAGATTACTCTTCTATAATGTATTTCAGCTTTTAGATATATCACATATGTTATTCACATTTGATTGAGGGGCCCCGCTCCAATGCCGGGCCCAGGGCCCGGTGGTCTCTTAAGACGGCCCTGATAATTTCCCGACAACAGAATAGTTTGCCGCTACAGTTAAATCTGGGAGGGGTTGGGTCTCTGGTTAACGTACCCAAAACAACATTTCCACCCTATAATAATGTCCTTTAAACAAAACATAGTGATCATAAAATTTGCCGACATTGATGTCGGCAATAAAAGATTTTTCTGACAAAGTCAGTGAATTACCGCGAAAGAAAGAGGAAATTTTTCAGCACAGACAGCAACATTTTCGGACGGCGGGTTTCAACACCCCACACCCCCGGTAGTGACGCCCCTGACTGCTACAACCAATATTTTTCACTAGAAGCCTTAATCCCGTGACCAAAGTCGTATATTGTTGTTCAACAATATAGTGAAGGGTGTGGAAGTGTCCTCCGTCGCACACCTCCTTTTTACTTCGCCTATAGAGGGATTTCAGTCACGTGACTTTAACCAACTAGACGCAATTTTGAAGGGCGCAAGACCGCGCGTCTTTTTTTGTTTTGACGGGCACGCGTCCATTGGGTGACAGTAGTATAGTGGTTATGCCGTGCGCGTGTGCTGTAAATACGCTTACTGCGTGTGTGTTTTGCCCTTCAGTGCCTGGGAATCCATTGCGCGTGACGTCACATGAAATCCCTCTATAGAAGTCATACGATCGCAACAGCGGTTTTCGGTGAGGCGTTCAGAGATTTTATGCGTTTCGATTGCGTTTTCTCAACCGTTTTAAAAACTACGGATCTGAAATTTACCGAGGATGTGAAACGTATCACGAAAATTTAACCACTAAAATTTTGTGTTGATGAATGGTTATATGGAGTCGATAGAGCTTATTGTCCAATTTTTTTGGTCACAAAACCCTTCTTGTTCTAGGGATTTTGATATTTGTGCCCGACAACTTTTACAGTCGCGGTTCACGGGTTCTCCATGCCCATGGCTTCATCAGGAATAGGCTAATCGATATGAACAAGAACAATGTTTGAGAGAGCAATTTTGAATCGAAAAATGACTGTTCCTGGTTGGAAGGATTTTTCCTGATAGGAACAAAACATAAAAAATTAACATATCACATTTGCTTTTAAATCTTCTCTGATGATGATTTCATTCCATTTCATCAAAGAAGGTGTGAGAAAATCCGAACTAAAAGAACCTTCTTTTCTTTTCGTCCAGCTGGAATTGGTTCTGCCTAACGCAGACATTTGTTTGTCGTTTTGACCAAGTGAAAGCTAACACAATTCAGCACAACACCAGATCATTTTGCATTCAACTATTTGTTGTGTTTTTCGGGCTACGAATTGGCCAAACGAACAAATTCGCGGCTAGTTTACCAACGCTAGAAGAAAGGACTCGTAGTCATAGGCGTAGGAGGCGGGGGCTGGGGAGCTGCAGTCCCCCCAACCAAATATTTTTTGAAAATTCGGGCAGTATGCTGAGAATTTTTCGGGCACCTACTGAAAGAAAAATAATGCAATGATATAGCTAATGGTAATCAACAGTTAAAAGACTTCCTTGATAATTATAATAAAGTTCTGATTTGAATTGCACAGCACCTTTATATTCGGTACTAGTTCACCAGTGTATTTTTAATGGTTAATCTTTTATTACGATTATCAGTGGTGTATTTAGACAGGCTATTGGGCCATTTGGCCATCCCCCCTCACTGATGCCGATTTTTTTAAGTACGTAAATTTTTAACACAAATTATACTTCAAAGGTAGTATATGAGGCACCAGATTTCATGTGAGGACACCTGATTTTTCAAAAATTTTCAAAGGGGAGGGTCCTCTTAGACCCCTCTCCAGGCTGGCGTCACACAACATAAAGCATACCCCCAACCCCATGAGAGAAATCCTGCCCCACTGATTTTTATCATTATTACTGTAACGACTTCCGCATGCCGTGTGATAACCGATGCATGCCTATATGATACGTACATTAACATGTTGAACGCGCATGGGGCGCGAGGAAATTTTCGGTTATATTTTTCGGGCAACTCGTTACAGCCCAAGGAGAAGGGTAGGCGGTGCCACTATCTGGCGTTACACTCAGTCGGTAAACTTAGCACATTTTTAGGAAAAGCCCGAAATCATCATCGTGATTTCATGCGAAAGAGTAATTGGCTTTTTAAATTTGCCGTGTATGAATAATTTGAGAGGTTGGTTCTTATGACCAAACTAGACCGGTTTCTGCTGTCACACTCATAATAATGGCGCAGCTTCGTCTGTAGCAAGCCGTCGTTCGCGGCATGGGTTTAATTATTCGTAATTGCTTCTAATAGAGCATCAAGTAAAATATCGTCTGAATCTAGTTCAGTGTTTTCCCCAGAACTCGTAAACCTTGATTTTACAAGGAAATCTTTCAGACTTTTTGACCTTTTGTAGGCAATAATGGCTTGTTGGGGGAATAGTTTGGATAACTGCGGGTTTAGACTGATTAGATGCCAGCTTTTAGTTAAGGCACGTTTAATATGAAACGTTTTTACTTGCGGGGTGTAAACAAGTTTAAAAACCAAAGGAGGCACTTTTGCTTTTGTCTTCTCAGTTATGAGGGTTTTTCGGTCAGCGTAGGCCACGTTTCTGCTGGCGCTGTTAATTTCCTCTTTTGATTAATTTCTTAAAAGCAATTTATGTGTGAAGGAGTTACATTTCTCCAGGAAGTCACTTTCGTTATTGCACAGGCGGGCGTATCTGAGTACTTCGTCTTTAATGAAGCCTTTGAAGGTGGCTAGGGGATGTGCAGAGTTCCGATCTAGATATTGATAGGTTTCAGTTGGCTTAGTGAAGACTTTAGTGTCAAGGAGGCCACTTGCGCGAAAACGCTCGCCTTTAAATATTTGAATATCGAGATACGTCACTTCCGTGTTAGAAGCTTCCACTGTGAAGTTGAAGTGTTCGTGTGCTTCGTTCAATGAGGCCACTAGGTTTGAAAGTTCCTCAGATGTGCCCTTGTACAGTAGGAGGATGTCGTCCCGGTAGCAAAGGCATTTAATAATATTGAAATCTGTCGGTATAATGCGATTTTCTAGGTGATGCATGACAATATCGCAGATTTCGGGGGAGGCTTGGCTTCCCATTGCGCATCCAATTTTCTGTAGGAAAATTGGCCATCAATTTCTTTGATAAGTACTAGTCCCATTTGATTAGTGGTGGGAGGGGGGAGGGGGGGTTACAGTTTATAGTTCGTCCACTTTTTCCGTGTTTGGGAGGGATATCTAATGTGAAAATCAAATAAATGAACTGAACTGAACTGAACTGAAATTCAAAACAATTTCTCGTAAGAATTAGTTTGACCAAATTACGCATGGAACGTGGTGATATTTTTTCAATATCATAATAGCT
Source organism: Holothuria leucospilota (assembly GCA_029531755.1). NCBI lineage: Eukaryota > Metazoa > Echinodermata > Holothuroidea > Aspidochirotida > Holothuriidae > Holothuria > Holothuria leucospilota. The sequence continues at coordinate 17,687,766 of CM055981.1, read as the reverse complement.
TTGCGGGGCTTCCGCATATGCTTTTTGTACAACATCCAAGGCTTCCTCTTGCGGAGTGTTTGTGTACATGGACACTACATCTAGGGTAGCGAGTAAGACATTTTGTGGTAGAATGTGTAAGAAGGGTAGGCGGTGCCACTATCTGACGTTACACTCAGTCGGTGAACCTGGCACATTTTTTAAGAAAGGCCCGAAATCATCATTTGTGATTTCATGCGAAAGATTTACTGGCCTTTTAACTTGCCGTGTGTGAATATTTTGGAAGGTTGGTTCTTATGACCAAACTAGACCGGTTTCTGTTGTCTCGCTCATATTTGATATGGCAGCAACTTCATCAGTAGCGAGCCGTCATTCGCGGCATGGGTATGAATATTCTTGCTTTCAGTAGAGCAATCAAAAAGTATCCAATCGTACCTCTCTATTTTCCGACATTCTCAAAACTTGATTTACAAGTGAGGCAATCTTTTAGATTTTCGCCTTCTGGTAGGCAGAGTGAGATTTCGGAGAAAAAAATGTAGACAAAGATACGTCGTTGTTTATAAGAAAACTGCTTTTTGAGTCACTCGGGTGAGGCGGGTTTTGTCATTAAGCATAAACCATGACTGGTGGCGCTGTTGTTTTCCTCTGTGTGAGTTGAACTCTTATTTGAGCACTGAGTGTGATGAGAATTTATGCTTTCAGTTTTGCAGTATTAAGTAGCGAATTTGCATCTTTTGTTATCCTTTTGAGGGATGAGAGGATTTTTCTACGTACTACGCATCTCGGGGGTTGCTTGGTAGGCCTATGCCAGTGTTCCCGTAGCTCTCCACCTTGAATTAACAAGGCAATCTTTTAGATTTTAGCCTTCTTGTAGGCACTGGGAGGTTATCGGGAAACTAGTCTATATAATTGCAGACCAATCGTGACAACACAGTGAAATGCTTCGAGTTACTCAGTTCAGAGGGTTCGTTGCACTCCCCCCCCCCCCCCAAAAAAAAAATCAACGAGCTCCTACGCCTACGCTCGTAGTAATCCGTCGTTTGCACTTGTTCGCAAAATGTTTACACAAAACGAAGCAGTGACCAGTGCTGGCGAAACCTACACAAAGATATGCACTGTTAGTAGTTCCGCTGGTGTTTGCACACGACAATCCAAAACTTAACAATGGTACCTTGCGGAGCGGACTCCTTTTTCTCTTTCCTACATATGACTGAACAAGGAATATGCCGTGCAGTCTGCCACGTAGGCAACGACAATAAGTATACATGGAAGGGGAGTATTTCGTTGTCGCGGTTGCTTAAAACGAATACATTTCCTTTCGAATATTGTCAGGCGCGGATCCAAGGGGGGCTTTCCCGGCCTCACCCCCTTTTTCGCCACATCAACAATAACAAATAAGCAAAAATTAGCATAATGTTAATCTAGGAGAATTTTCAAGGGGGTTTTCAGCCCCCTTTCGAAATGTCTGGATCCGCGCCTGACTGTCTTTGCAGGGCCGTAGTCTGGGCTAAATCTCTAGTGGGCTGTTCATGACACTAGCTAAGCGGAGCACCAAGTGGCGTACCTACAGATAGTTGACACCCGGGAGGACCCTTCCATATTTCCCTTTTCTCACCTGTGCATGAATGCCATTATGGGGGAGGGTGCTGAGGGGAGGGTACATGAACTGGCGTAGGAAGCGGGGGGCTTAGGGAGGCTTAGCCCCCAGTCAAAAATGTGGGGGTTGAAGTATGCTTCCGCCCCCCAAGATCCAAGGGCAAAACCCCCTTATTTGCCTCTTCTGTAAGTTTGTCCAAAATGTTGCACCAAATTGCATCTGTAAATACCAAAAATTTTCCAAAGGGGAGGGGGACACGCGTCCCCTTAGACCCCTCCCCCCAGGACGGCGATCCGAAACAAGGTTCAGCCAACCCCCCCCCCCCGTCTCGAAAAGCATTCTACGCCTGTGGGTACATGTAAGGCCTGGCTTGGGTGCAAAATTGTGTTATCGTTTGAAAAGCCTTGAACTGTTTATATCTTTAAAACTTGTTATAACTTAGTTATACTCTTCCTATTTTGGGCTGGGCGTAAATCAAGAGGTGCTGACTAAGAGGAAGGGATAACACTATACTCTTTGAACATTTTTTGTCTTTGTGAGGTGGCTTTGAGGCAAAATGGTGCTTTCTTTGGTAAAGCTTCGTAAAGCGTTGAATAGATTATATGTTTAGAAATACTCATTATTTTTTTTATTTTGATAGGGTTTAATTGAAGGGGATGTTGCCTCAAGGGAGGGATGACACCTCTACTCTTTGGGAAATTTTTCTTGTTATAAGTTTTAGATCTAAAATAGTGTTATCTTTGGTAAATCTTTGAACTGATGACATGATCTGAAATTTTTATTATTTACTGAATTTTTCAGCTGTGGTATGGCATCCCTACAAGACTGGGCTTCTCTCTAGCACACAGTTAGTACGCCACAGGGGGAACCACCATTGGTTGGTGCATATCCGTAGCGTAGGCCTGCAAGAAAATGTTTGGTCGAAAAGTCTCCCAGATGGATGGAAATTACATATTTAAGACATTGAATTTGCATCTAAACATTCTTTACTTTTAGATTTTATGCTTGAGAAACAAATTTAGATTTCAAGAAGAAAATGTAGATTTGATTTAAAGGGAAAAATGCAGTCACACCAGTTTGGATGACTGTAGCCGGGTATCCTATTTCATGAGTGGCTTTTGAGAATCATGTTACAATATGTTTCTCACTGAGTTGTGGAATTCATGTATATAGGGTAACTCCTTGGTTTACCTTGAATATGTGAATATGCGTTTTGTTCTAACATATCAAGAAAGATATTCGAACTGAAGTAAGAGGACATTTGAATGAGTCTGAAATAAAGTTTTGTGAAAGTGAAACTGAATCTGATTTAGCTCTTATTTCAAACTAGGTTTGGGGCGACTGATTATGCCATTTAAATTAAAAGTATTACCAGCTCATTGAGTTTAGCTAATAATTATAGGTAACCACAGGCTATTTTATCTTTAGCCAGAGTATATGATGGTGCATTCAAGCCGTGTATCTTGAAGAAGGAAGATGGTTCATTCGGAGAAACCCGCATGAGAAAACATCCACGGTGGGGGATCCGCGGACCTCTCCGGGGAAATTTGAGAAAAAGTAGGAAATCTTACATGCGATTTCCCAGGTTTTGGGGGCCTTGAAATCATAATTTGGACAGTGAAATGTTCAGCATATCTGTATTTTTTCTCAAGTAGGCCAACTTTCATTTATGACTGGAAAATCTTTGGGGCAATTACCCCCTGCCCCCCCCCGCAGGTTACGACCCTGCTTTGCTTTAAAATGATGTATCAATTTAAAATATTGATAGGATGAAATTTATGCAATCGATCACTGACGAATTACTAAAGATACACCAGAAATTCTTCTTGACCATCTCCTGAATAAACATAACCCAAAGTTCAACCCTTCTCTCGTTAAGAAATCAGCTTGAAGCAGATGCCATTGAGAGGCAGTAAATGGTTGTTGACAAGTAGTGTTTTCTCATACAGGCCTGTAACTCAGGGTGGACTGTCTACGCGAAAGTTCCCGAGTCCGTGGTGAGAATTGTCCCATCTGAATTATCCGTTCTTCGAATGTCACTAAGTATGAATTTGCCAGATGTTGTCCAATCACTTTCCAATACGTCAACGTACATTTCACTGCAAATGCACTACAATGAGACGCTGATCCAGAGGGGGGGGGGGGCTTTCCCTACTTTTGCGACACCACCATTTTTTAGGCGGTCTCAAAGCTCTTGTACAATATATATGTATGCTTATTTTGATTGCCAGATGTCAGGAAATGCCATTTAAGTGTCTAAATTTCAAGTTTTTCCATAGTACCCCCATCCATCGAGGCTTTGTACATTTGACGCTCATAGGTGCGAAACTTGGCCTCATGTAGTTAGCCCCTTCCCCCTCCCCACTTTGCGGAACAAGAAGCGTGGTCAAGTTAATGTGGACAGTGGCCTGGTAATTTAAAGTTTGAAAACGCAACCTTTAAAACTTGAACAAAGTTCATAACTGTGTGATGAAGAATACAGTCAGATATTCCTTTCCTTTATACAAAGTTAACTCCGTTCTGTTATCATATTCTGTGTTAAAATGATTGTCGACAAGGGCTTTCTTCCTTGTAATCATTTTGATGTCGAGCAGTGAATAATCCAAGGCGAAAAGGTCATTGGCAATTTCGTTAAACAACAAAAATCAAGAGGAATGTTCAAGAAGCGCTTGTTTCAAACTTCTTCATTTCACCGTATTTGAGACAATTTAGAATGGGAAAAACATCATGGAAAGGGTAGGCCTAAATTTACGAAGCTGTATTTGTTACCAAAGAAACTTGCCCTGCGTTCACATGGGAAAACATGCGCGTCATAACATAATGATCTCCTTATCATATCATGATCACATTGTACATGTGAATGTAGCCGTCATTAAGATGCGCTGCCTGGATCACGAACGATCCGGTAAATCTTTACGATCATGCGTTACTTATCAGATCACCCTAAATACTGCGTGAGTGGTCGAGTCATCTTGAAAACATGTTTGTTTTAGAATGTCTATCTACAGCTCGTGCATTTCCAATTTGCTTACTTTTATATAAAGGAGTTGCTTATACGTCACGTCATGTCACTTTTCCGCATCCTTCCGGATACGTCAAGACGCATGCCTGTCTGTATAGGATGCGATCACACTGCGTCAATTTCGATGCGTCACTTCGAGATGCAGTGCGTAGTTTCCAATTTCAATGCATGCAGATTGACGAAGAAGTGTAGGTAAAAGTGTATGTAGGTCATAGAAAGGTTCACAGTACATATTCAACACATGCCAGGTGGTGAGAACTCCCCTCCCTAGTCTCCCGAATGAAACTGGTATTAGAATAAAACATTATACCATAGTAAACCTCAATGAAAAACGAGTTAGATCCAATTTAACGGCACACAAACACAAATGTGTTATATAGTGTCAAGCCAAGTTTAAATACAGTGCAAGTCCTTCCCTTTAGTCGCCTCTTACGACAGGCGGGAAATACCGTGGGCATATTCTACAACCCCCAGCCCACAGAGGGCCCAACCAAGGAGGGGCTTGCTCGGTTTTGTGGCGCCGACAACCCACCAGTCGTGGGATGAATAATAACGGTCTTAATGAAAAACGAAAACAACACACTGAACATAATTTTCATGACAAGAGCATACACAGTATATATTGGCCCGTATGACCCTCATGAAGGAAGTGCCGGTAATTTAGATCAACATTATATAAATGCAGTATATATTTATATCTTCTCAAGTACCCCGAAATGTCCCTGTGCAGTCATGTCTAGTGTCCAGACTACCCCTCCTCACTACTCCACCAATGAATACAACTGTTTTCCACTACCGAAGTCAATAATATCCCGAGGGTGGTGGGTACTCAAAGAATATTACCCGTATACATTCCCAGTGTTGACTCTTTTTCAAAAATGAGCTTTTCTTTCCATGTTATAGGCGTTTTATTGTAATTTTGAGCTCAAAAATTGCACCATTTTGCATCCAGATGCCTTTAAATTGCATTTTTTGCCCAGGGGGACACCCCATCCCTCAGACCCCTCCTCAACCCCCCTTCTGATAAACCTCTGGCTACGTATTTAGCTGCAGTTTTATTCCAATTTGGCCATGTAGCACGTCCTTGTAAAGTGGTGACACTGTTCCAGTGAAACCTGAACAGGATTCCTCAATATTATAGTCTGTATTCCTTCTTTTGTGTTGCATATGCTCTCAGAATAACTTTCATAAAAGGAAAGCATGAAAGAAATCAAATTTGACGCATGGTTGACGTACGTCAACTCTGTTTCTGAACGCATATGGACTTTGCCAAAAATTGACGCATCCGGAAGGCATACGTCAACTTTTTTTCCACATCGACCGTGACGCGACGCAACGCGCACCTGTGTGGACGGCTCCATGGATTTTCGTGCAAAGTGATAAAAGTGACGTGGCGTGACGTATACGCAACGCAACACAACGCATCCTGTCTGGACGTTCGGACGTTCGCGCGTTAATTGACGATACACAGGTTACCTTGATAATTTCATTGCAGTTTAATGTGAATGACATTGTGATCTTGGTGACGAGAGACCGAAGAACGTCACTTGCATGCCGCTTTTTCGCCATGCAAATGGCGCCCTCGTTATTCCAAATGGTTAGAACGTTTTTATCCATGCCAAACTGTTGACGAGATAGGCTATTCTTTATGTCAATTATATTCGCTATTTCTCAAACGTGTTTTCATCGAGGTATCGGACAAGCAGAGTAAGTAACGAAAAAGTTCGATCAAATTGACTAAAAGATATAGAGGCAGGCTGTTGGAACTAAACTATATCATGTTTAACAAGGGACAAGCTACACATATCAAATCTTGCCTTGTTTATTGAATAAATAAAATTACTTGAAAAGCACTCGAAAGGTTCTCGGGAAAAAACAGTAATCCTGCTTACTCAGTACTCGGATTAAAAGGAGCTGTATTCGGACCCTGGTACTTTGTACTGGAGGCAGTAAGTACTCGGAAGTACTCAGTACTTGACTACAATACTGCATCCGGTATATAGGTACGCCCGCACAGGCAAGATATTCTAAGACAATAGTATCATTTGTTCTCAGAAATTTTGGGAGGCGGCGACTCCTCGACTACGGGGCCTGTCCACCTGATGGTCGTTTTGGATGCATACAACTTGAGATTGGACTCATAGTCATGAGCTTGCTTCTTAGAATATGGTTATATGGGAGTGTGAGGGTAGACCTGCATGGCATTACTCAGATGGCGTAGACAGTTGTCCCAATCCGTCAACCTACCTTAAGATCTATGTCATGTTGGAAATCTATCACTTAAACCTATACGAATGTCCTCTGGCCCCATTTTGGCTGTGTCGATCGATGACTACTCCCTCTGAATGGGTAGGAATGATTGTTGATTATGGATGGAGTGACCGCTAAGGATAATACCGACCATTCCCTATAGACCTTATGTATATGGCGTCACAGAAGAGAAAGAGCGTCCCCGATTGAGATTAACGTGTATCATTGCAACTTACACCAACAAATGCAGACAGCTGATTTGTGTACCGGTCGGATACGGGCGTAAGTCTACATACTACGCTCGTGCAATGTCTACGGTGTGCGTGCAGTGTGTTTCATTGTTTACCCTCCAAAATGACGTTGCCTGACGTCAATGCATAAGGTCTATACCAGTGATTCTCAAACTTTTTGAGGGTGAGGACCAAATGGAGAGGATGGAATGAGGTCGAGGGCCGCAGGGGAGAGGGGAGACTCTCAGACTCTCAGGCTCAGGGAGAAGACAATAGCCGGAACGAGCGAAATCCATATTTAAGAGGTCTCGAAGCTTTATCTACGGTAAACGAGGCAGAGGTACGCATTTTTCATAGGAAGCGATTATTTAAGAGGACAGTCTGCACTTTTGCATCGACCAACAGGAGCAACTGGACCTCAGCCCTACCATGGTTGGGGTTTAGGTCAGAAAATTTTGCTTTCCGGGCCTTTTAGAGAGCAGGAAACCACAAATTTGCCTCTTCAGTCAAGAGTGGCGCCAGGTGACGTACAAGCTTCCAACTCTACCGTCTACAGGCGGGTATGCCGATAGGATGGCAAATGTGAAATTTTCGGCGCGGTTCGCATGCCAAAAATTTTAGGGTAACTATCGAAGAAACTATGAAAATTTGCAGTTTTGATTAAGAGATTGCCCTATTCAGGGTAAAATCAAGAAATTCATTGCGGCGGCTGGTCGTCGTTGGGGAATATCACATACTTTATCGTACCCATTAAGGCTCCCCGACCAGAATGGAGTTTCCCCGACGGCAGGGTAATGACCTCCTGCACCTCTCACACTTGGCGCTACCATTCTGCGTCTAGCATGCGTGGGTCACCAGTATGGTCATTTTGATGTTTGTAATGAGTCAGTTTGCGGTATACGATAAACATTTGGCATTCCAAACTAAGTAGGTTGCCAACGAAAACACCACTCCGAAACGGATTAAGTCACAACAGTTTTGAATTTTCCTGCGTTATTGGCCAGCATGTGGGAATGCCTTTGAATTATTCTCAAACGCAGTCAGATAGAGAACCGGGTCTGCTGCATTCCCAAAAAGAGCTTTAAGTTGATTGAATGGTTCTATTTTGTTTAACAGAGCTTTGGATAGAGCGAGCTCATATAGAGCTTATGCATTGACGTCATGCGACGTCATTTTGGCGCCAAAACAGTGAAGCACAGTGCACGCACGACGTAGACTTCGCACGCGACAGTAGAATACTACGCGCGCATCCGACCGATAGACGAATCAGCTGTCTGCATTTGCAGGGGTAAGTTGCAATAATACACGCTTGCCTCCATTGGAGGCAAGCGTGACGTCATATGCATAAGCTCTATAAGGCGTCGCAAACCCATCGTTAGCACCAAAAGATGACTTGCAGAAATTTTAATTTCAGTAACCAATCAACACACGCAAGAGCGTCAGTAGCTTCTCAAAAGTGAGGGCGAAAAGAGTTCAAGCGCAAATCGCAAATCCCTAGCAACAAGGTAACCGATTCCTGCTTAAGGGCTTCAAAAAATGGATTTTAGAAGATCTGAAGTGTAATCTGAGTCGTCTCCCCACCAGTTTGATCCATAAATGGTTGTTTCCTGTATCCACCACTTTTGAGCTTGGTTTTTATTGAATTGGCTATTTTGTAAGCTATGGAATCTAACATGTACCTGCTATTTTTGTTCGGTTTCTGGAAGGTTTGTGGCTACAAAAAGTACAACCACTCCGCAATGCTGCAGTTTACACAAGTATATGCCACGGCGTGCCTAGCATGATTGTCAAAAACACTGCATACGAAATAAATCTTGGCTAGATATGACTGAACAAGGAATATGCCGTACAGCCTGCTACGTAGACAATAGCACCCCTTCAGGAAAGTAAACTAAGAAGGAGTCGAGTAGTGACTCTAAGTTGTATAATTTAGTTTCCTACGTTCTACATTTTGTTCTTTTCGAGTATGATTTTCTCGAAACGTAAAATCAATTCAGGGGTCGCACCGACAGGGCCCCGGGACCGCACGCGGCCCTATGGGCCACGTTTGAGAATCACTGGTCTATACTAACGAGTCCCTGTTGACGTTTTAAGAGGTGCACGCTCAAGCTTCCCTGACACTTACAGCTTCTTGCCCTGTTAGCAATATCTGCGTCAATCTAAAGGGAGCCACACCCTCCCTCTCCCGCTACATAAAAGGATAGCAAATCAGAAAATAATCTAAATTTTACATAAAAAAGAAGCCAGGCGTAAATCATGCAAAATGCCTGGAATCTCCGGCAAGTGGGGTGTAGTGAGGCAATGACCTAAATTACAGATTATTTTCTAAATGTGTTTCAACTTGTCTACACTGTAGTGACGGTGGAAGCTGATGGGATAGGGAATTCCCCGTTACTTTTCCATGATGCTAAAAATTGAAAACCTTCTTTTTGAGCCAAAAAGAGTGATGTAAAGCCACTGCAATTGCTTACAAATATTTTAAAAGCTACGTTTTTTTTTCTGCATGGTTCACGGGTAATCCACAATTACGCTCAATATCAGCAGGACGTCAGGATTTAACGGGCGGAGGTTGGGAGAGCTAGGAGACAGGCTCACCTATAGGGACCAGGAACCCCAAGCTCCCAAAAACCGATCAGTTGCCGGAATTTTCGAAACGGAAGACGGATTTTTATTGAAGGAAATCTAGGAATTTCAATTGAGAAATATTTTGTATATCTGGACTTTTAGTGAAGAAAACTTGAAAACGTAAGGTTTCATTGAAGAAAACTTGAAAACTGTGGGCATTAAATGAAGAAAATTTGGATTTTTTCTATTGAGGAACATTGAAATACTGTGGGTTTTATCAAAGAATTTGCATTCCTTGTGAACAAATGGAATAAACCATAGGGGCGAGTGGACTCTGTTGGAGATGAAATACTTACCGTGACTGTTTAGTCTCCGACAAGTAAATACGAAATTGGAAAAGTGTCCTGATGGGGAACAACTCTTCTTGATTGGGGGCCATTTGCCTCTGATCTGGCGCCGATCCTGGACTCTGCTTCATAAAGGGTTAAGATCGATCTTAAGTTAAAGTTTGATTTCATTAAGATCGATCGTAACTGTTTGTGAAACAGGACCCTGATCTATACTGATCAATCTGATGGCCTTTGGGGCAGTTTACATTGACTTGCTTTTTTAGATAGTTGGAAAAGCATATCAACCCTTAGGTCTTCCCATCCTCCGCGAGAGAGTAGTAAGAATGCAACTTAGTGGTACATCGACAACGGTAGCAAACTTTTCATAAAAATACTTAGTAAATTACTAAGAGCTGACCAGTCTGTTATCCTGTTATCGGATACATGCCCAGAACCCAGTCCCCCCCCCCCCCCCCGTCCAAGAAAAAATCCTAGCATCGGGCAATTTAGAAGTCAGATGCTGTCTTCTTTTTAAATTTGACACTAGGTGTGTCAGCTGACCTGTTGCTAATCTTCCATGGAGCTCCTCTCGTTGTGTCGATCAATCAATCTTAAAGAACTCATTTCTCAACAGATATAGGCAATAGGTCAAACTGACTCTGAAACTTTTCAAATGTTCCCAGTTTTGTCACACAAAAATCACCCATAAAATATCAAAACACAAATAATTCGCAGGTGCATGTTACTTTTGCCCTAGAAAGTAAATTTATAATTTTCCTTGAAAATATTCGGATTTCTTAAAATAATCATGAACAGTAGAAGACAAAAAGGAGAGAGAGAGAGATATTTATGCACATATTTTATTTAAAGATAGTATCCGTCAGAATCACAAAGCAGGAAATCAATAAGTAATCACAGATTTCAAGTTTATTTTGGTAAGTGACTTGTTTGACAAAGAAAAAGGATTGGAACTAAATTGACCTTGTGTTAAAAGAAACAAGCGTTTGAAAATATATTTCTGAAGGCAGGGTGGATCTAGGATTCTGAAGGAGTTCTAAAGGTGCGTTTACCACGGAGGAAACAGCTTTTCTAGAAAAAATTGGAAAAGGAGCAATTTTATGCGATTTACCTGATTCTGAGAGTCGTACCATCATACTCAGAGCAAAGTAAAATTTTCAACATCTTCAGAGCACAGTTCTCAAGTCTGGAAAGGGGGGAAAGTGTTCGGGCCAGTTTAGCCCCACTCCCAAACCCCGAAGAAATTCTGGGGCTTAACTTTAAGAAGTGGAATATCAGGATTTGCGGCGGCATATGTTTCAAGATTTTTTACCATGTTTCATGAGGGGGCAACTTTGCCTCTTTCAAGTTCGGTCTAATATGAATATTTTACAAAGAAATTTTACTGTTTAGTTTACTGGTATAGAAAATTTTCAGGAAATAGGAATGCTATACATGTTAAAAAGTCGTAAAGCAAGAGAAAATCAGTTCATGTAGAGTACGGTACTCATTTCCAATTGTACCTGGTCTGTGTACCCACGTCATAAATAGTCATGATCGTTTATTTCATTATTACACCTCCCATTTAATGATGGAATTCTTCGTCTAGGGACCAATGAAAAGTCTTCTGAAAACATGTGTAATGTGACGTCTAAGTGCGTCCTTTCGTGTTTCCGTTCTGATGATACTGATCAAAATAAAAGGAATAATTAAAACTTGACTGTTCTTGTTTGTGTCCACTGATGGTGAAAGGGCGTCTCTTACTACAGGTTGGTAGACATATGAATGATACTCGAAGGTCAGTGTCATTGACCTATGAATAACCCTTCCAGTCAGCTAGACGGAGTAGCTATTCGATGAGACGTCGGAGGATTTCCTCTATGGACTAAAAAAGAGGAAATTAAAAGTTTATTTTTATGTTTTTATTTATTTATTTATTATTATTATTATTATTATTATTATTATTATTATTATTATTATTATTATTATTATTATTATTATTATTATTATTATTATTATTATTATTATTATTATTATTATTATTATTATTATTATTATTATTATTATTATTATTATTATTATTATTATTATTATTATTTGGTCAAAGTATTTCGAGTGATACGGTCTACTACTCGGAATAAATATTAAGGCCGATTCATACTTACAAATGTTCACGCGCTTTAAAGCTGTGAAAACCTTATCGTCCCCTTTTGGCAGGATTTGGCAAACTGGCGGGTAGGCAAAAGCTTCGTTTGGCGTACAGACGAATGTGCTAATGAAATACACAAGATTCATTAGAACGCCAGTCACGGGATTCATGCCTATTCGTCACTAAACCAACTAAAAAGGTACGATATATGACCATCTCTTGCTCTTCCGGGCCAATCACGGACATAGCTCATGCAGAGTTGAACAGTGTTCAGCTTTCATAGCTTTAAAGCATTATTCTGAAGAGTGAATCGGCCTTTACACTAATCCCGATTATGATCAAAAGCTGTAGTACATCTGATCACACCTCTTCTTGTGTCGTTCAATTCAACGTAAAAGAAAATCCACAAGACGACCAGCTTTGGACAACTTTTAAATTTAAATATTGTCATTGAAATTTTAATGTGTGAACGTGATCAGTGCACTTTCTTTTACAGACATATAAAATTCAGCCTATGAAAAAATGTATTTCGAATTCCCTGTTTACAAATTGGAGCACATATGGTTTGGCTTCTAACAACAATGTTGAAAAGCATATTTTGCCGCATTTACCGAGCATCTAGGTTGAATCTTTTGCTGGAGTGAAAAGTACTTTGTAATAATCTAAAGGTTTAGCCTTCACTCGAACAAACCTTCCACATCGACAGGTATGGGCACATTGAAAAACAAATATATATATTGCCAAGAAAAAATTATGTAACAACCGATTGTGGAGATGGACTCGATTTTAGATTGGATGATGATTTTGACTGGAATGGGAATTATATCGCGTTGGAAGGTCCCGGAATCGTAATTGGCGGGGAATGGGCAGCTCTTGGACTCCGAACTGGAGTCTATATCAGTTAAGTCCAAAAAAAAAAGAAAAAAAAAAGAATAGGATGACATATAGATAAGTTAACAACTATGTTAAGACACAACTGCCACAGGCATTTTCTAGCATCATTAATCCCAAAATTTCACACACATACCTTACCCAACAAGAAATAATGCACTCTCTTCAGTTACCGGACACAATTCTGAACATGGGAAACTACTTCTGCATAATTACTGTTACAAAGTTTGGAATAATCTTCCAAATGATGCTCAAGCTCTCTAGATCTTATGCAACTTTTAAAAGAAAAGCAAAATCTAACTTGACAGACAGTTACTCGTCTGAATTCCATTCATTTTTGATCCCCATCTCTTTTTAATTTCTTACTTCTTACCTTCTCGCGTGTGTGTTTTGTGTATCTGTTATCCCGGTTTTTTTTTTTTTTTTTGTTGTTGTTTTGTTTTCTTCAAGGTCGCTAGCTGCGATAAACATTTGAATGCTTTTTCTAGTGTCCTGTTTCTACAGCTACATTATAACATCATATATTTTTCTAATGTATGTATGTATGTATGTATGTATGTATGTATGTATGTATGTATGTATGTATGTATGTATGTATGTATGTATGTATGTATGTATGTATGTATGTATGTATGTATGTATGTATGTATGTAAATGTATATAATATATGTATATATATATATATATACATATAAAAGAAGAAAACTAAACTGAACAGTTTTGTGCAAGAATGGTCATAAATTACTGTGTAGGAATGGTCGAGTTCATTACTGAGTGGGACAAACTAAGTTATCCCTACATCAATGATCCAATATAGGCACTGTACGTGTTCAAGAGTAATTAAGCTATAATTTTGCTTTATAATGTTAAATTATCAAATAGACTAAGGGGTTGACTCGGAATTGACACGGAATGGGAACCTCTTGGGTCGGAATTAGCTCGGACTCGGGTTAGGTGGACTCGGTTAGGTTAGGTTAGGTTAGGTTAGGTTAGGTTAGGTTAGATGAGGTTTAACGTCCCAGTTTCCAACCAATTGGTTCAAGTCGAGACGACCACGGCCTTTTTCCAGTTGTGGCTCACTGGCTTTTTTCCCTACACCATTGTTATGCTGAGCACCAAGCACAAAGGCAGAAGGTTCCATTTTTAAAGTCTTTGGTATGACCCGGGCACGGCCTGGGTTTGTAGTCTCATGAATGTACTCATTGCTTGTTTTCTTTGGTAATTTGTAAAATTTTGGAGCTTTTTTGGCCACGGTAATTTGTTTTCAATATAGTTACTGTCCTTAAAAAAAGGCGAAAGTTAATTTACTTCTCACTCCGTATCATGCCCTGAATAGAGGAATAACTTGCTAACTATAAGACTGATCACCCCTTCGAACAAGGCACAGTATATCCTACGGAAAAATGAGAATGTGGGTGGCTTTGTCACCGTGGTACACAAGTGACATCAGTAATTATTATATGGTCTGTTGAAGACAGGATACTAAAGATAAGTGGCGTTCGTCAGAAATGAGAATTCTTCACTTGTCGCAAGTTTCGCCACCACTTTACCTCCGTAGAGGCAAATTTCGTGAGTTTTCTTACATCCTTCTGAATAACGTGATTTTTGTATATGTCAGTCTTTGGTTTCAGTAGCATTTTTGATGTAGCGATGTTTCGGGTTTTGGTTGATTATTATGATTGTGAAACCTGAATTTGGAGCTATCAATAAAGTGTGAACGCGGCCAATGCATAGCCGAGGTTGCTTGAATGTATAATATTTAGATGTGTTAAGGACCATGTGATTCTTTAACTGCAGGGAAAGGGGGCTTCGCGTAATAGACGCGTGTTGTGCATTGCATTGCTTGAGGTAGTAGTATATAGCGTGACTAGATGTGAACTGTCGTTTTGATGAAAGGGTTTATCTACCATGTGCTTGAGATCCCATCGATTGATGTGGTTAATGATGAGATGATACCATGGCAGCAGTGGGTGTTAGGGTGTAGCAGCTCATATCAGTTTAGTTTAAAGCAGTGAAGCGAATCACTAGTCGACGTTCATTTGTGAAGGGCTCTTTCATGATCTCTTAACCATGGATATTCGTTATATTTACCCTTCACAGATTGAACCATCTACCCTATATCTTCATCTACATCAATCATCTTCGTCAGCGTCATTGTTAGTGTTGTCCTAGCTGTACCTTATGGTACACCATGTGGTGGCACTGCAGATGCGTTTAATACAACATGGCCAATTCAACTGAGATGCTTCGTTTACTGTTTCTTATTGATCTAGCCTATCTGTAAGTTAGGTGGAGGTAGCTAATGGCTCTGTATGCCCTTTACAGAACAAAGTCAACATGGTCTACTATTATTAGTTGAGTGAATATCTGTGTGGGGTCCATCGTCACTGATTTTTCAGTGGTTTAAATATTATATTGGTACAAAGACTATTTATTATGCAAGTGCACAGTACATTCTAACTCATGTTCCTCAACTAGACCCGATTCCTTGCCAAAGGCAACAAGAATCAGTGCAATGGTGATGTCGTGCGTGTTGGCGTGTATGCCTAAATTTGACCCTTTGCTTGTAAACGTGATATCTCAAGAAGTATTATGGAATCTCCTGTCGCGAGGAGAGTGTCTTTGTACCTCTTGAAGGGTCTTCCCTGATTGCTTCAGCTGCCCATATAGGAGCATCTTTGAAATCCTGTCATCCTCCAGGCGGACAATATGTCCTATCCATCTCAGCTGGCACTTGATGATTAGTAGGCACTCGATACTGGGGAGGCCGCACTTATCCAGAACCTGGGGGTTGGACACTCTGTCCTGCCACTTGATGTTGCAAATATGCCACAGACATTGATGGTGAAACTGCTCCAGCTGCCGTATGTGCCGGCGATAGGTGGTCCAAGTCTCACAGCAGAGAAGTGCACTCAGTACCGCAGCTCTGTACAGCGCAATCTTGGTGGAAAGTGGGATGCCATGGTCTTGCCAGAGTCTCTTTTTCAGTCGATCGAAGGCGGCGCTTGCTTTTCAATGTCACCTCAACATCAAAGATCCGCTGTCCATAACGGTGCTATCGAGGTAGCAGTACTTGTCAACAGTCTGAATTTCTATGTTGGTAATAATGATTGGAGGAGGATGCGGCACATTAGCAGCCTGTGATGGCTAGGGCTGAACCACAGCTTCAGTCTTACCAAGACTGCTTTGAAATATGTTCGTAAGCCGAAAAGACTATTTTCTTGAACAATAAGGCTGACTGGAAGGGTATCAGCATCGCTGTTAAACAACGTAGCATTGACTACTTTGCCAGACATCCCAACAATTTTCCTGTTGAAGACAACAGTGTATTCATTCAGTCTGGCATAGAGGGCATATTAAATCTATTAAATCCTACTAAAACCTATTAAATCCTTGAAGGATGCAGTTTTACTTCAGGAAGATCTATTTAAGTTACAAAATTGGGCTTTCACTTGGCAAATGGCATTCAATGTTTCCAAATGTAAACTACTGCGTATTACATACCGTAAATCTTGTAAATGTAATTTTATCTACAGAATGTATCACCAAAATGCTTCTTCCTCTGCTCCTGTTTCTCAAGATTTGCTTGCGCTCGCGCAAAATAACATCAGTCTCCCTATGTCTGCCTCTGAATTTTGTGATTTGGAAGAAGTCACTTCTGACAGATATCTTGGTGTCATTCTTGACAATAAACTGAATTTTAATAAGCACATTGAAGAGATCACTAATAAGGCTACAAGGCTCTTAAATTTGTGTCGCCGTAACCTTCACATGTGTTCTAGGAAAATCAAAACCACTGCTTACTACGCTATTGTTCGTCCCCACCTTGAATATGCTTCCACGTGTTGGAATCCTCATACTAAGCTGCATATAGATAAAATTGATGCAGTCCAAAGACGTGCAGCGCGGTTCGTTTTAAATTACTACGACTATAGCTCAAGTGCTGATCTTTCAACAAAAATTTTTCAGACCCTTAAATGGCAACCCTTGCAGCATCGTAGGGCCAACTTATCTTTGTATGTTTTACAAAATTAGGAACAACCTTGTGAACATTCCATTCCCACCTATTATTACAGCTTCTGTCAGACATGCCCACTGTTATAACTACATACAGACCCTGCACTCCGAGGCGTTCAAATACCAGTTCTTTAATTGTTAGAAGTGTTCGCCTTTGGAATACTGTTCCCCAACAATTCTTATTAAACCATCTGTTTCATCCTTCCGTGCTGCTACCTCCAATTGGATCCTCCCCTTTAGTTGGATCAGAGACCCGGCTACAAACACATGGGTCCTCACCCAGTCAGATCATTAGCGCCATTGTCGTTTGCTTTTACTTGCACTCGTTACTTAGTGGTTTCCCAGTTTTGTGGTCTTGTATATATATTTAGCACTTTTGCACTTTTTGTGGTGGTTGTGTCTCCCTTGTTGGCTTTTCAATTGCTGACTGTTTACTCTGTGATGGCATTTTTGCCTTTTTGGAGTTCTTTACTGAAGACTGAAGACTGATCGTCAGTCCGAATCGTCGACAAGTAGCTGCAAAGCGATCCTTCAGGTACTGCATTTCTTCTCGGGAGGGCGCAGCCAGTGCAACTTAAGTCTTCTGCGAAGAGGAACTCACATAGGATGGCCTCACACACTTTGATTTTGGCTTGGATTCTTCGCAGGTTGAACAGTTTCCCATCAGAGCGGAACTGAATATTCACTCCTCTTTCACAGTCTCTGAAGGCATCGAACAACATCGCTACAAACAGGATAGAGAACAAGGTAGGGGCAAGACTACGGTCCTGCTTTACTCCGTTGCGCAAAAGGAAGGGATCCGAGGCATTGCCGTTTTCTTGGACTCATGCTTGCATGCCATCATCGAAGGAGGCGATCGGTGTTGTTAGTCCGGACAGTCAGACTTCTTCAGAATCTTCCACAGGTCATTCCGGTTCACGGTATCGAAGGCCTTGGTGAGGTCTACAAACACCAGGTGGAGATCCTGATTCTGTTCACGGAATTTCTCTTGTAACTGACGGACAACTGCGATTCAGGGATGATATTCTCAGCAATGAGTGTGATGAGTCTGTTGAGGATGACCCTGGCAAGTACCTTCTCAGCGATGCACAAGATTAATATCCCACAGCGATTGTCACAGAATGTCTTATCACCTTCCCTCATATAGATGTGCACCATGGAGGCATCCTTGAAGTCTTGTGGGACTTCCCCGCTTCCCAGATGGATCTAAACAGGGACGTGCGTCAGTTGCTCCAGAAGCATGTAACCTCCATACTTTTAGATATCGGCCAGAATACCCTCTGTTCCAGTTACCTTTCCAGGTGCTGTCTGCTTCAAAGCCTTGGCAACCTCGGCACTGGTAGGGGTGTCAGCCATCGATTCTTTCACTGGTAGTTTTGGCAGGGAAGCAATCGCCTCTTCAGAAATGACTGACTCTGTTCAGGATACTGTTGAAATGTTCTGCCGATTGTGAAAGTATGTCTGCCTTCTCGGTCAGCAAGATGGACTGGTCAGAATATCTTACTGAGGATGTACCAGATGCCTTTGATCCGTAAACAGTGCAAAGACCATCATGAAATATCTTCATATCGTGGTTATCGGCTGCTGCTTGTAGCTTTATAGCCCTCTTTTCCCACCAGTCATTCTTCATCTTCCGCAGCTTCTGCTGGAGAAGTTGTCTCACCTGCTGGTAACCCTGTTTCTCCTGTAACCCTAACATGGTAATCCTTATGGGCCTTGTGCAACTTGTCAATGAGCTTCTGGGTGTCTTCTTCATTCTCAAGAAGGTCAAGAAGGAAAAGTTGAGGGATATCATTTTTCGTAAGTGAATGCCCATATTAAAAAAATGATTCCTTTCATTTTTGATGGAGGTTAAAGGGTCATTTGGGGTCACGAAAGGTCAAAAGGTCAAAACCTTGTAAACACGATATCTCAAAAAGGGTAACTGTGAGGGATCTCATACTTGGCATGTAGATTTCCCATATTTAGTAAATGATCCTTATTAGTTGAAATGAAAGTCAAAAGTTATTTGGGGTCACGAGAGGTCAAACAGTAAGATGTTTTGAAAACTGCTCGTGAACACTGTATCTCAAGAGGGGTAACTGTGAGGGATCTCATATTTAGCATGTATATGCGTTATATAAAGTTGATGATCCTGTTGTTTTTGGTGGAGGTAAAGGTCTTTTGGGGTCACCAGAGGTCAAAAAGGCAAAACCCTGTAACACGATATCTGAAAAAATAATTGTGAAGGATTTTGTACTTGTCATGTAGATGGTTCATATCAATAGATGGTTCCTATCATTACGTTGGTGGGAGAAAAGGTCATTTGGGGTCACGAAAGGTCAAAAGGTCAAAACCTTGTACACAAATATCTCAAAAAAGGTTACTGTAAGGAATCTCATACTTTCCATGTGGATGGCCCATATTGCGTAAATGATTTCTATAATTTTTGGATGAGGTCAAATGTCATTTAGGATCACGAGAGGTCAAAATGTCAAATACTTTTAAACACGATATTTCAACAAGGGTTATCTTGCGGAATTTCAGACTTGGTATGTGGACGGCCCATATTCAGTAAATGGTCCCTATGACAAGATGATATCTCAAGAAGGATAATTGCGAAAGAAAGTAAAGTTAAAATGTGCATGGCCCATATTTTGTAAATGCTTTTCATTATTTTTGGTGGATGTCAAAGGTCACTTGGGGTAGTCAGAAGTCAAAGTATGGAAACATTGCAAACATGATATGTCAAGAAGGAAAACTGTCATAAACCTCATACTTGGTATGCTCTATAGTAAGATGAAGAAGCCTATTGATTTTGATAGAGGTGAAAGGTCATTTGGGACTACCGTAGGTTAAATGCAACATACCTTGAAAACTGCTTGTAACCATGATATTTCAAGATGATTAATAATGAGGGACTTCATATTTGGTGAAAACTTCCGAAACATGATTTTACAAGTACGAAAGATGTTTGGATCGTATATCTGGCATTTAATGCCCATAATTTAAAGCAAGAAACTGATCTATGACTATGTTAAAATGAATCAACCTATCTGATCTTTACCCCATGGAATTTTTAGGTATCTAAATTTAAGCACAGAAAATTCAACTTGAAATTACATTACTATAATCATATCCACATGGCAAGGAATCACCAAGCCTTTTAACTTTCAGGTTTGTCTTCACACTAATTATTATGAAAAAGACAGCTCTGCCTTCGTTGCTGAAGTTCAAAAGTTTATCACTTGATGTAAGATTATTAGTCTGATTTTAACTATTAGTAGAACTAAAAGAAGTTGTGTATGATTGTAGAAAATGCAATTTTACTCATAATGGTATATTAATCGACGGTGAAGAAGTTGAGAGGGTAGAAGGCTAAAAGTATCTAGGAACGACAATCGATAATAAATTCAGTTGTAATGTTCATGCAAAAGCTCTCAGAGGTAAAGCATGTCAGCCACTTTATTTTATTAGGATATTAAGACAATGCATGGTTGATGATACCGTCTTGAAATTATTTTACTAGTTTATTACTTAAAGTGTCTTTGCGTTTAGTATAATATCTTTATGGTGGTATGCCTCAGAAGCATAGGGAAGAGCTTAGGCTCAAGCCGTCCTTCTCTCTCATCAATTTATGAGGATAGTTTGCTGAAAAAATAGATAGCATATTAAAAGATGATACTAACCCTTTCCATTGGGTTGTAATGTTTAATAGATCCGGTATTGGTTTAAAGATTCCCCCGTACAAGAACGGGTAGATTCCATAATTTATTCCTTCCTGAAGCAATTCACCTATTCCAGGCAGGCATTCTAACAACAATGGATGACCTATCGGCTGTTTTCTTTTCCAAACTCATGTTTTACCTTCTGTTTTCAATATTTAGTTTCTGGGTTTACATATGTGAGCTTTAAGTTTTTTCATTACTTGTTTAACTCTTATTTACACTCGTGGTTACTCTTTTACTGTATGATTTTACTGCTGTTGGTTTTCTCTTTATCTGACTTTTACCCTCCTCCTTAACGATTTGGGTGTACTTTTTGTGGCGTTAAAGTGTTTAAGTATATTTTGTTTTATTTATCATGAGAATTATTAAAAAATTTCCTACTGTTGTGTTAATTTGGTCCAATTTTATTGTTGTGTGTTATATTCTCCATTTCATCTGTCTGTCTGTCTGTCTGTCTGTCTGTCTGTCTGTCTGTCTGTCTGTCCAGGGAGTTGTTATTTAGAAGAAGATACATCGGAAACTTTAATTTATGGTAATCTGATTAGATCCACCTCATCGTCTGCATAGTTTCAATTCATGCGTGATTATTAGAGCTTAGGGTACTCATTTCTTTTGTCTTATCCTTTCCAGTTGATACATGATACCCAATTAAACCTTTTATACACCTACTTATACCGTATGAACAAGATTAGGAGGAACAATGCTTTGATCCGAAGGTTTTTCCCGACAGTCAAGTAAGAAACACTATCTAATAAATCAAAACGACTGGTAATTCCTAAGGAGTCTAGAAGGACTATCTTATAACAAGAAGGTCTTACACTGGAACAATGTGTAAAGGACTAAAGAGATGTGTAAGACTATAATTTGTTTTAAGATTATATTACTTTCCGCAAACTTTCGCAATTTTCGAATAGTAAATACATGATTAACCCGTTACATAAAATTCAACTAGCCTATTGTCATAAGCGTTGCATCGCGTTGGGAGCTGCAAATTAATTTTCAAGGAAAGCGACTGGCAATGCTACAGCATATAGACAAAATTTGCTGACATTTCTTTTCAACGTAGCAGACGACATGAACCTTTTGTTATATACTAACAATAGCTTTAAGCCCATTGTATTTTCAAGTGCTATACTGCAAAGCAAGTGACCTTGGCGGCGACTAGGTGTGGACAAAGGGGAGAGCTGCCGTTTTATCTCCTTCTAAATAACAACTCCCTGGTCGGTCTGTCTGTCTGTCTGTCTGTCTGTCTGTATATTTCAAAAGCAAAGTCATTATCGCTGGTGACTTTAATCTACACGTGGATATCCCATCTAGAGGAGGCGTATCTCACTTCTTAGTATCCCTCGCAAACTCTGGACCTGAGCAACACGTCAGAGGTGCGACTCATAAGTTGAGTCACACGCTGGACCTGCTGATTTCCCGCCCTGGTGATAATATTATTTCTAAGTGCACAATTGATTCATTACTGTCTGATCACCATGTTGTGCACTATTCGCTGTTGCTGCCGAAACCCAAGTATCAAAAAGCTACATTGTCTTTGAGCAAACTGGGTGACATTGACTTTCCATCCTTCAAAGATGATCGTGTTCCATTGCTTCATATTCAGAGGATTAATGTCAATGATCTCGTTGAGCAGTACAACAATGCTTTGAAGCGAACTCTTGACAATCATGCGCCTGTCATACCAATAGACCTCATCAACCTTAAAAGGTACACTGGCGACATTCATGTTGACCGCCGCCTGCATCGGAAGTATGAACGTCAACGGCAGAAGAGTAAGCTTGAATTTTACCGTCAAATGCATATGTACGTTGATGAAACAAAGATCGTTAATAACTCAATTGATGAGGCAGAGAAAAATTATTTTACATCGGAGTTTGAGAACGCTGATACTAAGACCATTTCTAAGAAGTTCAATATCCTCCTTAACCGAGGTGCTAAAATTATTCCAGACCACGAGTCAACTAAGGATCTCTGTATTGACTTCGCGAAATTCTTCAGAGAAAAAGTAACAAAACTCACTGGAGTATCGCAAAAGATCTTGAGGAGGTCGGTTGTACTGATCCAGAGCTTTCAAGCCCCGTTGAGTGTGATTTTCACGAATCTGAACTAGTGAGTGAAGAAAACATCCGACAGCACCTGAAAAAGGCACCTTCAAAGTGGTGTCTTTTAGCATTAGCGGCTCGCCATAGGGGCACGGGGGGCACTTGCCCCCCCCCCCAAAGTTTGCAAAGCATGGTCTTCAATTTTCCAAAAAAAAAATAATAAATAGGCCTAAGTAAAATAAAACATGTACTTCGAGATGGATTAGGCCCTCCCTTTTCCTTGACTCGGTTTAATATTAACGAAGTGACTAACTTTCCAATGCAATGTCGCGAAGGTTAAACATTAATAAAGTGCTTTCAAAACGACATTTTTTCGGCGCGCTTCGCGCGCGTTTTCTTAGTTGCTTGTTTGCTACTAGATATACTTCAGACATCACGAATGGACCTACCATTAGTGCCAGCTAAGGTTATCAAAACAAATGATCAGGCTGTGATTTTTGTAATCTGATTAACTTAGGCATCATAATGTCATTTACAGAGGGTAAAGGTAGTGCTGGAGTTAAATGCCCATAGTTTTGCAGACACTTCAGAGCTTTCGGGGTCATTAGATACACAACCCTTTAGCCGTGTTTATTATCATCCACGACTAAAAGCAGTTTTGCCCGGCTGTCACCTGGCCAGATTAGCATAGCTATCTGTCTACAAAAAGTTGTAACGGGCATGTAGCCTAAACGTATTGTGTTTCCCATAGAAGAAGAGATTTCCCTTCCCTTGTTCAAATTGACAGCGCCGTTGGCCCACGAGCGGTCTTATGACTGT
Source organism: Holothuria leucospilota (assembly GCA_029531755.1). NCBI lineage: Eukaryota > Metazoa > Echinodermata > Holothuroidea > Aspidochirotida > Holothuriidae > Holothuria > Holothuria leucospilota. The sequence goes on along the minus strand of CM055981.1, from coordinate 17,664,166 downwards.
CAAATGGCATGTTATAAGCAAAAGGTTCAGTTGATTTAAAATAAAGACACCAAACAGTCAATCTAAATTCAGTGTAGTGAGACTTTTTGGCCTAGCTATTTGTATATAGGATGAGACGTCGTTCTGAGTTACGGGAAGTCCCCTCTCTCTTAAAAAAAATTTCGTTTCGGAACGGTACTGAGATCCAAAATAGTACCATCATTTCATCGTTTTCAAGTGTCTTCAGTGCTCGAAATTTTCGTTAGTTTAAGAAAACAATCCAGAAAACCAACATTTTATGGTTTCTTGGCAAAGCTGAAACACATTGTGTGACACAAGGGAAAAAAAAAACAAAATATTTAAAGGTGGGGCCCATTTCATACAAATGGATCAAGCCGCTTTGCCCATTTCACCTGCCATGGAGTAGCGATTTCCTGATATGGTTGTATTTATTTCCATAGGCGTAGGAAGCGGGGTGGGGGCTGGGGGCTAAAGCCCCCCAGTCAAAAATGTGAGGGGGCTGAAGTATACTTCCGCCCCCATGATCCAAGGGCGAAAACCCCTTATTTGTCTCTTCTGTAAGAAATGTCAAAAATTTGCTGTAATTTTCCTAATTGCTGTAATTTTTCAGTTTGTCCAAAATGTTGCACCAAATTGCATCTGAGGACCCTCAAATACCCAAAAAATTTCCAGAGGGGAGGGGGACACCCCCTCCCCTTAGCCCTCCCCCCAGGACGGCGATCCGAAACAAGGTTCAGCCTCCCCCCCCCCCGTCTCGAAAAGCTTCCTACGCCTATGTGTATTTTTAAAGTAGTCAGCTCATGACTGACTGCCTGAAATGGTTTTTGAAGAACTCTTGAAAACTACATGGGGCAACGCTGTAATACATTATAATAACCATACTCCTATTGTACTATCCGGAGCTGACCATTACTATTGCCGGGGGCGTCTTCTGAACATCCCTGAATACGGACTTGAGTTCGCCCCCCCCCCCCCAAACAGAATTTCTTAGAGCCGCCAATGTCTTTTAGACCCACTACCGACGTAGTTCTTGAAGAAATACCTCAGATATTTGTTCCGATTATAACATAAATTGTTTTAATAGTTCCCTCTTCGCCCCCCCCCCCAAACAGAATTTCTTAGAGCCGCCCATGTCTTTTAGACCCACTACCGACGTAGTTCTTGAAGAAATACCTCAGATATTTGTTCCGATTATAACATGAATTGTTTTAATAGTTCCCTCAGAAACGTTTTCTTTCCTTTGGCACTCAAACATGCACAGATCACTCCCATAATAAAGAAGCAATCTCTTGATCGCAATGAACTAAACACACAGACCTGTTTCCAATATTCCCTTTCTGTCTAAGGTGATTGAAAAACATGCTATTAGAAGCATCATCAATTACATGACTCGTGAGAATCTTGGAGAAGCTCTGCAATCAGCATACAGAGCATTAGATAGCACTGAATCGGCGCTCCTCAGAGTTAAAGAAGACGACACGCAGAATATCTTCATGCGGAATGGTGTACTACTTGTTCTTCTAGACTTGAGCGCAGCATTCCATACTGTTAGCCACTCCATCTTGATTGACCGCCTTACCCTTGACATCGGGGTTAGAGGAACTGCACTCAAACGGTACAAGCCCTATCTTTCCGACAGAACAATCTGTGTCTGCATAAACGGAGTCTTCTCTGAGTGCCACGGTCTGAGCTATGGTTTACCACAGGGGTCGATAGTTGGTTCACAATTTACTCCAATTGGTCGTATTATTAGGATACATAACCTTCAGTACCATTCCTTTTGACCTAATTGACGAACAATTCATATCTGAAGCTCTTTCCCAGCTTTCTGCCTGCATATTAGATATTAAATCATGGATGACACAAAACATGTTAAAGCACAAAGAAGAGAAAACTGAGTTTCCTATTGTTGTTCCAGAACATCTCAAACGCAAATTGCCGTCTGTTTCTTTTCTGGTTGGTGACAAAGTAATCATGCCTTCTGATATCGTTCGCAACCTCGCTGTTGTGTTTGATACATCTTTGACCATGCACTTTCACATCACAAATCCTTTGTTCCAGCCTGACATTTCAACTCAGAAAAATTTTTAGGATCAGGAAATTTTTGGACTTTGATACATGTCACTTGATAGTCCGTGCTTTGGTTTTGCCGAGACTGGATTATGGCAATCTTCTTTTCTTTGGGTCTAACATCTCAGACATTCAACGCCTGAAACCTGTCCAGAATTGGGCAGCAAAACTAATTTGCGGTGCTACTAAATATGAACATGCATCACCCTGTCTTTAAAAACTACACTGGCTACCGGTAAAAGAGCGAATAACTTTCAAAATCTTATTTACTGTATTCCAGTACTTTCAAGGAATTGCCCCGAGCTATCTGTCATCTTGTTTTGCTCCTTACCAACCAGCACGTGAAAAACCTGCGCTCCGATCCAAATTCACCCGACTAACCGAACATTCAGCTATTAAAACACTCGAACCTGCCTACAATCGAACTTTCACATTCGCTGCCCCTCAGATATGGAATAACCTCCCAGTATCTGTGAGAACTGTGACCAGAGCTTTACGTAAGTTCAAAAAAATTTAAAATTATGTCTGTATTCAAGAACACTTTAGGCTGCACTGTAGACGGTAAAAGGTTCTTGTTTGCTTGTTCATGCAGGTATTTGTTCTTTGTTTGTTTGGTTTGCTACCATGCTCTTTGATCGTTATGAAAAGGAGCTATACAAATGCTATGTATGTAAGTATGTATGTATGTATGTATGTATGTATGTATGTATGTATGTATGTATGTATGTATGTATGTATGTGTGTATGTGTGTATGTATGTATGCATGTATGTATTTATGTCTTTGTATAAGCCTTCTCACCCACTGTATATCACCACACATATTCCCCTGAAGATTGTATGGCATAAATTTTGAAACGACCTTTGCAACATACATTATTGTAATGTTAGACTTAAGGTTGGCCTACATTTTAATTAAATTTGAAATAACAGAGTTAGTAGCTCCACTGTGTAACTTACGACGGACTCGTATCTCTCAACTGGGGTTTCAAGCTGTGACTCTTGCCTCCAAAATCGCTTTCCTCCTTTTATTCCCTCTAAACGTTAAGAAACACGAAAAAGCTATTACAAAATGTCCTATGAAATGAACATCATATACTAGGGGCAAGAGAAGGTACTCATACTTTAAATGGTCTTTTCGCCTTCTCCCTTTGAGTCCATAGAGTGAAGCAGCACCTCGTAGTTGTGAATTTCCAAAAAAGAGGAAATTCTACAATATCAAAGTTTTAAGCTGAGTAAGCGGCAAAATCGCAACTTTCAAACACTCATGAAGTAAATAAGCAATCAGTCGATTTTAGGAGGAAAAATAACAAACGGAAAGACAGCATGGGTGTAACCAGATAGGAGTGGGACAGGGGTGGCGCCAGGTAGGGTGGGGGTCATGGCCTCCCATCGGGGATGGCAGCGCCCACCCCACCCCGACCCCCGTCGGGAACATTTTCAAATTTAATTTTAATAGGTTGGATAATGTATGCAATCCCCAACGACAACAGTTACGCAGACAAATTTCTTGGTTTCCTCCTAAGGAGGGCAGGTTCTATATAGAATTCCTAAAAATCTACTCTTCCTTGGTAGAAAAACCCAGATTTACAATTTTTCTTCAATATAAAGCCAATGATTTTCTGCACGCCCAAAATTTGACGTTCGCCATCCTTTTGGCAACTGTGTGACCTTTGTCGGGGTTTCGAGTTGTTGGCCCCCTCGGGGAGCATGGCCTCCAAGTTACATAGATCCTGGCGCCGGGGCCCCCTGGTGGGGATTAACCGCTTCTTATCAGGTACCTTGTCGTATATAGCCCTCCATGAAATGTAACACAGAGTACCGTAGTATCCAACTTTACCCTGTCACACTCTCTTCTCGGCTACACAACATTACCGAGGGGTTGGATAATGAAAGGGGTTCTATGTGCTCCAAAATATAGTTTTCGCAACTAAGGAAATATCCAATGTCTAAAACATTTTTCTAGTTATAATTCTGACCTACATAGCGAAAGCTGTTATCACAGTAGAATATGATCCTTTAAGCTTCCATGTTATCATTATATTTGGTATTTATTTTGAACGTATTTATTTCATTTACCTTTTATTCCTTTGTTATACACTTTATTTCTATTCAAAGCTTAGTTTATGTTATTTTGATTTTGTAATAGTCACATTTCTGTCACCCCTTCTCTTTCTTCCCCTTCCGCGACTTTAGTGTTTGGTTTTTTATTTCATTATATATTTACTGTATGACCTTCATCAGTCATTACCAAAAGTGCATTAAGAGGAGTGCCCCAACGTAAAAGTTCCTTCAAATTTCACAGTCTCTCTATAAGTGAAAAGCAATTTTCATGCATGACTTGGTGCATTTGGAATAGATAAACGAAAAAGAATTTACAATTTTGCGTTCTGAGAAATCTATTATTTAATTGCAGTTACATTGATTGAACAAAGTTTAAGTCCTTTTTGCTTTTTCTTTTCATTTTGGTACATGTTGAGTCAGTAGCTTACATAGAAGCTTCAAAATACAGTTTTTAACTTTAGATTTACATTTTAAAGTCAATTAAGGGGAGCCAAATTTAAAATTCCAACAGTCGTGTCAATATTTAGAGTAAAATTGGCACTCAGGATGAAAGCAACAAAATAAGAACCCGGAAGCTACCACTTGTTCTTCGTTTTAATGGCATTTGTGGCTTTTACTCCTACACCATAACTAACTTGGTATTTAAGTGGGGTGAAAAAAGCCAATTGCAACCTCAAACTCATTCAGCCATAGGTACTTTAAAAACATGAAGCTATAGATTGAATGAAACCTATGCATATAGGTTGCAATTGCGAGACAAAAGCAAACAAATGATAACAACCACATAGTCACATGGTCCAGGTAGCAGCGTTCATCTCTGTTTCAAAATGTCAATTTCTAGTTTTTTAGCCCTTTAACTAAGATTGTGAGATTACAAAAAATATTGATGTTGTTATCAAGAATATTTAATGATTCTCTTTCATTATGGGTTCTAATGATGAATCAATAGAATTTCCATTTGGAAAATACATTTTTACTCACTACATGCTTTCATGCAATCCCGATGACAGATGCCATTGCTACCACAGTAGCCACAGGAACATGCTGAGGGGTAAAAGTTAACGAGAAAATTTTTTAAATATTAAAATAACTTAACCAGTCAAAAATGAAACGAAAACATCAATTCCCTTTTGCCCAAGTAACATTTATTATTTGATATATTAATTTATTTTCACAAGTAGTTACTAGGGAGCCCGGGTTAACTTGATAAACCCTGCAGAGTCCTTTAAACTGGATCGCTGATATTTCTCTGCGGAAGGACGAAAAGGTGGAACCCTTCAGAAACTCACTCTTAAGGGAGAGATATTGGTGCAAAGCGGTATTATGAGCTAGAATACCTCAGAATTCTCCCCTGCTCAGTGTTAAATTGACCTCCAAAGGTGAAAAAAGTATTTTGATGATGCATGCGTCACTGAAACGCTGACCATTGCCACACGCAGAGTGGGCTACGACCCACCACTGATGGCCCCGGAAGCTCTAGGGAATTAAAATGGACACAACAGCAGGGACTTTTCGTTGACCTTCTAAATGGCAGTGAACGCACACCAAACATGTGACTTTACCTATTGTGAAACAGATTTTAGAATGACAGCCTTGCATCAAGAGATGAGTTTCAGGAGCGCAGAAGCGGAGCTATACACAACATCTTTTGGGAGGGTAACGATAGATTTCAAGGGAACCAAAATGTTAAATACGTGAGTTTTTTAGTGGTGTGTGCAAAGTTAATATTATTGGCAATGGAAAAATTAGAGTGAGATTGCCTCACGCACCCCTGTCTACGTGCCTGCAGTGGAGTGAAGAGATTTAAGCTTGGTTAAGGATGTTTGTTCATCGTAAATGTGGTAATGTGCAGAAACCGTTCGTCAAGAATGGGTCCTCATGAACCGCGGCAAAAATGATATTATGATAGATTGGTTAAACTAGTAATACATAGAATTAAACAGGGTGTAAGACTACATCACACCATATGAAAGTAGGCACTGAACGTAGGCGGAAATTTCGGGGGGATGTGGGGATATATTATCCCCCCACTTTTTGGCAAAGGGGATGGCCTGCACAGACACCCCCAGACCAAGAATATTTCAAAATAATATGTTCTGTTTTATCCTTCTTGGTTATCAAAGTGATAACTGTTAAATAGTGTGAAATAAAGTAAACCATTAATTAACTCAAATGACAAAAAGGCTAAATTTTTCGGCGCTCTTCGCGGGCATCCATTGTGCATTGTTGCAATGCCATTTTCAGATAGCGAAATGATTTAAACCCCAAGGAGAGCTCACCGCATTCCCGCGGCGCCTTCCGTTGGGGCATTTCAACTTGAAATTTCCCCTATAGGCCTAATAAAAATAAAATTCTGAAGCTACGGGCTTTGTAAAGATAAATTCCATGCGTGGTCCCTGAGCGTCACGTATTCGAACAAGGTCGGTATACTGTTCATCGGAAAGCAAAACTGCTTGTCCCCTGACAAGTGACCTTACATATACCAGTGCCCACAAGTCCTTTGAATCATCTAATTGACTGGCTTTACGTACGTCTTACGCCAGCGAGGAGAGATATGGTAAATTATCATTGTTGTGTTCTACTTTACGCATCCAATTTTCTTTGGAAAAGAAACTTCATTTTAATGGGCCGAGTTTTGTAAATACCCCAGGCTTCCGAGCCTCCCCCTCCCCATCTAGGAAGTTGCCTCTCGACCCCAATTGCATAAAAAAATGGTCAAATTGTCATTTCATTTACTTAGTGCGCAGCCAGTGTCCTCTAGAAGAAGCTAAAATGCTTCACCTATGATACCATTTTTGAAAATACTTCGGAGTTTCGAGAGCTTTTCCCCTGGCTCCAAGGTGGCGTTGCCCCCGGACCCTAATTCGTCGGGGGAAGGGCTTCGCGCTTCCGCGGAACCTTCGGCGCAGTTTGCTTGCTTCACCCACCACCCCAGGTTTCAGAATAAATCTCCGCCAATTGCACTGTTGTTATAGTTAGATTGCCACTAATCCCTTTTGATACCCGGAATTAAGAGAGGTCGGAGGTGTACCTATTGCTGCAATAAAATAGTCAAAAGGTCTCTGTCACACCATAGCGATAAAGGCATCGATAAAGGAAAACGATCATCCGTACCGACCGTACGGATTATAGTACGGTAGAAAACGGTCACACCATAACTATTTACGTAGCCTCTAAGGCTACGTGTACGGAATCGTATTTCAGATCCCTATATCTTAATCATTTAGGAAGGCAAACTACTCCCAAATAGACCATTTTTTTTTACATTGCGCAAAAGAAAGTAATCCATTTCACTACGCGAACTCCATTGAGCGTATGAATTAAAGGTAGAAGAATCCTGTATTCCGTTAAGTCGCCATTGACGATGTTTTACCAGGATCACTCAGCTTCCAAATGTTCAGGTGCGAACAGAATATAACTCGAAGAAATTTAAGGAATTTACAGCAATAGAGCAAAGAAACATGAGAATCTTTGCAAACTTTCGCACTGCTCATATATTTTACAAAATTAATCACAATTAGACGTCGAACGTGGCTTGTTTGGACGAAAGATTCATGATTGGGTTCGATTATGGGCCGGACAACGAGACTTAGAAAATGGCTTCCTAGGATGTAGTGGCTTGCTTGTATTTTTATAGGTCTACCTTTATAGCACGTACTGTGTAACGCACCATTGACATATATAATTAACTAGACACATCAGACAAACGCACGCTTGTTCATGACCTGCATAGACCAAAGTATGTACGGATCTACTTTCGAGACGAGTTGTTCGTTTTGAATTTTGGTTGACCATAATCCTTCATTTTCAAATCTCAAAGTTTTTCGTATTCTCATTGTCGCCCCTCGACTTAAACTGAAGGATTTTAAATGCTCAAATGACTTCTTGAAACGTACGAACGGTGGGAATCTATAAAAACAAATTACGATACCAAAATAATGCATCGAAGAGACTGTCTGATACATTGAAAAAAATATTCGATTTGCAGCTCCGCGCATGCGGGATAGTCTGAATATTTTTAAATTGACCCAATCTCAAGTGGGAATTTTAAATGATGACCAATCGTTACGAAGTGGTTCTCTGTCACGTCCGAATATAGACGAAAATTTTTTTCAGCACTTTGAGAAAGGTATTACCAGCTATTAGTGTCACTGGACAGCTGGAGTTGCAGAAGGCGAGTCGAGTAGTGCTAATTCCAGCAGGAGCAGGCCGGTGTAGCGGGAAGATGTGTCTCCCGTGTAAAAAGAGTCCTCTTAGCAGTACATCCACAAAACAAAATCCATGTACTGAAGACCATCAAGTATGGTACATAGTATTGTCACAGTCTTCATAGGGAATAACTAACTAACAGGATTAAACATTTTGAGGAGTATACCTACCCATTTTTTAACTAGTGACAATGGGGGAATCATGTCAGTCTACTCGTTTAACGTGAGAGAAAGTCAACATACTCAAGTTTGGTATCACACTGTTACTGTCTCTACCCAAGACAACCTTAAGTTGTTAAAATCATCATTACAGCGGTGAAAGACAAATAATTTTCTTTAATAACCATCACTTCACGAAAACTTGTATGAAATATAATATAGGATTTAATTATAGGCCTACACATGTACAGTAATTTCATTTTTTTTTATCAGAGACAATGATAAAAAGTGGAAAGACTGAATTTGTGCCATAAGCTCTGAAAATCAACCCTGAAAAATTAGTCTGTGTCCCACCGGACGATATTTCCAGGTTAAGTCCTGGAAACAGTGTCTGGAGAGACAGTTTTACCCACCACATTAAGAAATTGTGTCCCGTCAGACACATTTTACTGTTACCATCTTTTCCGGACAGTAATTACAAACAAATCCCACTATTAAATACTGTCCTTTTTTTCCACTGTCCGCTAGAAACACACAGTGTTTTGATTATCCGCATATGATTTTGGCAACGATAAACTGAGGCATCCGTATATGGTTGGCCGCGGTGGACATAAGACGGACTGAACTCAACGCGTAGAAAACAGACCATGAACCAATCAAATCCACGGATCGTTGGTTATACCATTACACAATGGGATAGACTAGAATCCATTGAAAACAGAGGGAACTTATGAAATGATTTTGGTTTGATTTGGTTGATTATTAATACTCTTCCACATGGCGTAGTGTGTAGTGGTACTACATTAAAGTATTTTACAGTGTTTTAAACCGGTAGTTTCTCAATACATTGAAGTAGTAAGTACAAACACGCCCACACCATTAGCTGAAAAGGCAGACAGTGTGTTTGGGACGCCTGCAGACCAAAATACACACGAACAGCGAACATTTAATAGAAAACAATATCCGTTTCAATAGAAGGGGGCTACTAGCAGAGGAAAGAGTAAATGTACATGGAATTTCAGAATTTCAGGTCGAATTTTCGGATACACGCATGTTGCAAAGAGAAATGTGAGAGAAATATGTCATTTTGGACCCGCGTGGGTTAAATTGAAAACCAGTAAAACTGCTTTGACAGACCGGGGCTTACAAAATAATGCACTTAGTTTTGACTTTACAGAGTTTCATGCAAACAAAACAGTCAGTTGTGGTACTATAGACAGTGGTGTACTAAGGGGGGCCATTAGGACATGCCCCCCTCACTTATGCCGATCTTTTTAAGTTCCTAAAAATACGTAAACTTTTTTAACACAAGTTTTACTTCAAAAGGTAGCATATGTGGCACCAGATTGCATGTATTAAGGGCACCTAATTTTTCAAAAATGTTCAAAGGGTGAGGGGACACCCCATTAGCCATGGTCCTCCCTCACTGATGCCGATTGTTTCTTGTTTTAGTTCCTAAAAATACGTACATTTTTTAACACAAATTTTACTTCAAAAGGTAGCATATGTCGCACCCGATTGCATGTAAGGACACCTAATTTTTCAAAAATTTTCAAAGGGCAGGGGACCCCTCCCCAGGCAGGCGATCACACAACATACTGCATGGCCCCCGTGAGAAAAATCCTGTCTACGCCACTGACTGTAGGATTGCCTAGTTAATTCAGAACAAAGACTCGGGTGTTAACGCCTCCCTGGTCAGAAAATTAGGTTTGCTTGAGTGGTTAAGTTCACGTTCTGATTACCTGCAGGGATGAAGAAAGATTTGTATTGTATACAGAACACCTTTCAGTGATGTTTCCGCCCAGATCTTTGACTCTCTGTGCATTCCCTGGCCCATAGGTTGCAGCGCCAGAGGGGGCTGGGGAAAACTGCATCGCCGAAAAAAATTAAGAAGAATCGGGATACCGGGAAAAAGAAAAGAGAAAGGAGAATAATTAAAAGAAAAGAAAAGTAAAATAAAGCCGGGAAAATCAAAACGACAGACAAAAAAAGAAATAATATGAATAGGGGTGATAACTGAATTTAGGTAAGGTGGGGAAGAGGAAATTGGCTTGGTAAATTTGGAAGGAAATGTGGATGTTACTAGTTCTGTGGTAGACAGGGCTATAGGGATGGTGGAAAAAACGAACGGGACGAAATAGCCTGAAAGAGTGAATGGCTGGGAAGAATGGAACAAGGACAAGGGCTGCAGAAAGGCCGACTTTGCAAGAGGGAGAAAAATAATGAGCGGAGAGAAAAGAAAGGGAAGAAACAATAAAAGGTCAGTTGCGGGGAAGAAACGCCCAGGAAAGCATGATATATAACTTAGCAGGAGGAATTTCAGGAAACAGAGATAAGGAGTAATGGCAGCGCCGAATCCAAGGGGGCGAAAGGGGCGTACGCCCCTATTTTCAGCAAAACAATGATTTTTGTGACAGAATTTTAAACCTCCAAGCCCATCTGATTGCACCATGCACTTTCTACAGACGTTTACGCCCCCTCTCTCATTTCTGGATTCCCGACCCTGAATAGGGGAAGGAACAATGAAGAGAGGCAGGAAATGTGGGAGAAGGAGACGGACGGAGCTATAAGCTAAAGTTTTTATTACTGATTTTTCTGGATACTTAAAGACATACACTCGTCACCCCAAAGTATATTTTTAGTGTGGGGGCATCAAAAATCTTAGCTGGTGACGGCTCTTTGATTAAGAGCAAAGTTTGAAAATGAAGAGTAGCTTACATTCCACACAATGCAACGGGGCTGTAACGTACTCGATTCTGGACTCGAGTCCATGCTTTGTCGGACTCGGAACTGGCTCAGAATGGGAGGTTCTGGAATCTGAATTGGCCCGGAATGGGCTGCAGCTGGACTCGGACTCGGAACCGATTCAAGAAGAGTGCACAAAAATGAAAGTTAAATATTTGTTCCCTAGGGCTAGATTGTTATTGATGCACAGTTCAACATATAAATGGTCACATACAGTCAATTAAAATACAGCTTGAACCAGGGCATGAAATTGACTCCTAAAATGCCCGGTTTTAATTAAATGTAATTACAAAACTGTACAAAAAGCATGATGCCACATTCGCCAAATAGCTGGACTCGGAATTGGCCCGGAATTGAAGAACCTGGAATCGGATACCGCTCGGAATTGAAGGGTATACTGGACTCGGGATTGACCACGAATGGTGGTCACTTAAATCTACATTGGCCCGGATTCGGGCGAGGTGGACTAGGATACAGCCCTGTAATACAGAGAGAGAGTTTGAATTTACACTGGGGGGGGGGGCGTGCCCCCCAATCGATTTCAGAATTTAAATTTTAAAATGATCCCAAAAGGCGTTTAAGCACTTGCGCGCGAGGGGGTGTGGGAGGGGGAGTTCCCCCTCCCACGGTGATGTGAAAATATGTGATTTGGTACATACTTTATACGATATTTTGTATGCAAAAGGAGACATATTATTATGTATCTTGTGAAATATTTTGTAGGAATAACGATAGTTAATACATATTAACTATGGAATAACTATATAGAAATCAAATACACAACACACATATTGCTGGCAAATAATTTATTATTCTACAAGTATGCAGAATCACATAACAGCTTCAAACAAGTGTAAGGTGTTGCTTTTGTACATAGGCCTACCACTAGATACCATGTGTTCCTGATATTTTAGGCGTGCAATTTGTCCCCTTCCGGTATCGGTATGGAGTTGGCAAGTACGCTGCCAGTGCTCCGCGTCAACCGGTTGGCGAGGAGCGCGAGAAAATCTTGGTCCAAAATGCCTCCCAGATAGCTGGAAATGGCACTTCCCAGGCCTATTTGCCGCACATAAATAGGGGAAACACTAGTAATATTGTAAAAAAAAACATAAAAAATACCAACATTTTGCTCAAGGGCGGCTGCCCCCTCCCCCCCCCTTGGCTACGTACCTGTTCCAGCAAGATATGATCAGTTCCAAAAATATCCCTAAGATAGCACCATTTTGCATCTAGGCAACCTTAAATTAACAAAAAAATTTCAAAGAGGAGGGAGACCCCTCCCCTATTTCGGCATCTTTATGAAGTGACAAAAAGGATTCCACACTGCTGTATACAATCGCAGGGGCACCCAAAAAGTTACAATTTACGGAGACTGGGGGGGGGGGGACTGAGGTGGCATCACGACTGTTCTCCCCCCATCACCAAATCCTGGCAGCGCCTCTGTAGCAAAATGTAACTGAAGATGAAAGCGCGTGTAGCGCGGGAGACATTTTGTAATTTTAGAAAGAAAAAAGTTACAGAAAACAAAATAAGTTCTTTATTAAACGCCCTTTGGGATTATTTTTGGTCAAATCCTGGAGTCATATCAGGGCCAACGTTTACAGGTAGTAAAATTTTATTTTCGATCGATTTTTCTTGTAGGGCACAGTGATGCGTACGGGGGGACACGGGCCACGTACCCCCACCTAGCTGGGGGCCTGGAAACCCTTAACATGATCCGTCGTCTCCACTCAACCCTTTCCCCATCATTATGTCTTTTGTGCTATTAGACTACCAAAAAGGCCAGATTTTGATTCCATTTTTGTAAATATCCAATGCCACTTTGGAGATAGTCAAATGCTTTAATCGAATGATAACAATTTATTAATACCTTAGAGTCTCGGGGTCTCCGTTCCTTGGGCCCCCAATTTAGCATTGTCCCTGGACCCACTAGGGGTCTTACAGTGGGACCCCGGGCCCAACGCCTACAGGGGAGCACTGCCCGTCACTGCGAGGCCTCCAGAGGAGCTCGGTCCCTCATTTTGGGGTGTCCGTTTTGAGGAACGCTTGAACCCTAGTGCCCCCTCTTCGAAAAGTCTTGGGACTCCACTGCGTGCTTGGCCCAACTAGTAAACCTGCTGGGACCTTTACACACAAGTGAGGCTACCAAGCGAACGAAAAGGTTAAAAGGTTTCAGAAACCTAACAGAGCAGTATACTTCAAAGTATCTGCGGTCTTTAACCCCACTCCACAGCACAAAGATGCTACCTGTCTAATTACAAGACAGAATGTCCGTTAAGAACGCATTACTTCAAAACTTTTGAAAAAAGGGACTGCCTACGTAGTATCAGATAATGCTACCGCCTACCTATTTTAATTTATTTTTCCTCATTTTTCAATGGGGTCATGGCCTGCTGCACTTCCCGCTGGATACGCCACTGCCTATGACGAGGCCCGGGACCGTATTCTGGGCCTCGACTAGGCCGGTGTAAAAGGAAATGGTGTCTCTCCTGGAAAATGTGTCCCACCAGACACATTTTCCAAAAAAAATATGTCCCGCCGGAAAATATTTCTCAGGAAATAGTGTCCACCCGCCACAGGAAAATGTGTCCGCGGGACACAATTTTACGAGGAAATAATGTCTGCATATAAGCAACAGGAAAATCTGTCCTTCGAAACGCGGTTACGGAGGAAGTCGCCTTGAACATGTATGGCCCTGGGGAGTTGGGAAGCGACTTTCCAACATTTTGTTTTTTATTGCGGGAGACCGAAAGTGAACTTATGGGATGTCAAAGTGAACTGAGGGAGACCGTAAGTTAACTTTGACATAAGTGGACTCGGCGGAGTGTCAAAAGATATACTACTACAAGCTCAAGAATAAGTCCCAAACTTTGACCAAAAATGCGTAAAATTACTTTCCAAGATTCAAGGCAAGGCCATGTCCTTTGGATCAAATAATACTTTTGTCCGTGAGCACTCAAGGTCATGATGGGTGGTTGTTGAGATCTGACATCATTTAAGCCTCAGTCGAACGGACACGATCAAACATCTTTCCTTTCTTATTAAGTCTCTGGGTCACTACCATGGTGTCATACAAAGATGATTCAGTACCACACTGTTACAAGGAGCTACTAATAGTTTTAAAAGGAGATTGCATTTTTCATTAAAAATTGCATCCTGGATCTGCTTTCAGTCAGCCGTATTATACAATTGCTTCTCCGTTCTCGAGACCGGCCTAGTCGAGGCCCAGAATACGGTCCCGGGCCTCGTCATAGGCAGTAGCGTATCCAGCGGGGAGTGCAGCAGGCCATGCCCCCACTGAAAAATGAAGAAAAATAAATTAAAATAGGTAGGCGGTAGCATTATCTGATACTACGTAGGCAGTCCCTTTTTTCAAAAGTTTTGAAGTAATGCGTTCTTAACGAACATTCTGTCTTGTAATTAGACAGGTAGCATCTTTGTGCTGTGGAGTGGGGTTAGAGACCGCAGATACTTTGAAGTATACTGCTCTGTTAGGTTTCTGAAACCTTTTAACCTTTTCGTTCGCTTGGTAGCCTCACTTGTGTGCAAAGGTCCTAGCAGGTTTACTAGTTGGGCCAAGCACGCAGTGGAGTCCCCAGACTTTTCGAAGAGGGGGCACTAGGGTTCAAGCGTTCCTCAAAACGGACACCCCAAAATGAGGGACCGAGCTCCTCTGGAGGCCTCGTAGTGACGGGCAGTGCTCCCCTGTAGGCGTTGGGCCCGGGGTCCCACTGTAAGACCCCTAGTAGGTCCAGGGACAATGCTAAATTGGGGGTCCAAGGAACGGAGACCCCGAGACTCTAAGGTAATTATAAATTGTTATTATTCGATTAAAGCATTTGACTATCTCCAAAGTGGCACTGGATGTTTACAAAAATGGAATCAAAATCTGGCCTTTTTGGTAGTCTAATAGCACAAAAGACATAATGATGGGGAAAGGGTTGAGTGGAGACGACGGATCATGTTAAGGGTTTCCAGGCCCCCAGCTAGGTGGGGGTACGTGGCCCGTGTCCCCCCGTACGCATCACTGTGCCCTACAAGAAAAATCGATCGAAAATAAAATTTTACTACCTGTAAACGTTGGCCCTGATATGACTCCAGGATTTGACCAAAAATAATCCCAAAGGGCGTTTAATAAAGAACGTATTTTGTTTTCTGTAACTTTTTTCTTTCTAAAATTACAAAATGTCTCCCGCGCTACACGCGCTTTCATCTTCAGTTACATTTTGCTACAGGGGCGCTGCCAGGATTTGGTGATGGGGGGAGAACAGTCGTAATGCCACCTCAGTCCCCCCCCCCCAGTCTCCGTAAATTGTAACTTTTTGGGTGCCCCTGCGATTGTATACAGCAGTGTGGAATCCTTTTTGTCACTTCATAAAGATGCCGAAATAGGGGAGGGGTCTCCCTCCTCTTTGAAATTTTTTTGTTAATTTAAGGTTGCCTAGGTGCAAAATGGTGCTATCTTAGGGATATTTTTGGAACTGATCGTATCTTGCTGGAACAGGTGCGTAGCCAAGGGGGGGGGGAGGGGGCAGCCGCCCTTGAGCAAAATGTTGGTATTTTTTATGTTTTTTTTTTTTACAATATTACTAGTGTTTCCCCTATTTATGTGCGGCAAATAGGCCTGGGAAGTGCCATTTTCAGCTATCTGGGAGGCATTTTGGACCAAGATTTTCTCGCGCTCCTCGCCAACCGGTTGACGCGGAGCACTGGCAGCGTACTTGCCAACTCCATACCGATACCGGAAGGGGACAAATTGCACGCCTAAAATATCAGGAACACATGGTATCTAGTGGTAGGCCTATGTACAAAAGCAACACCTTACACTTGTTTGAAGCTGTTATTTGTGATTCTGCATACTTGTAGAATGATAAATTATTTGCCAGCAATATGTGTGTTGTGTATTTGATTTCTATATAGTTATTCCATAGTTAATATGTATTAACTATGGTTATTCCTACAAAATATTTCACAAGATACATAATAATATGTCTCCTTTTGCATACAAAATATCGTATAAAGTATGTACCAAATCACATATTTTCACATCACCGTGGGAGGGGGAACTCCCCCTCCCACACCCCCTCGCGCGCAAGTGCTTAAACGCCTTTTGGGATCATTTTAAAATTTAAATTCTGAAATCGATTGGGGGGCACGCCCCCCCCCCGTGTAAATTCAAACTCTCTCTCTGTATTACAGGGCTGTATCCTAGTCCACCTCGCCCGAATCCGGGCCAATGTAGATTTAAGTGACCACCATTCATGGTCAATCCCGAGTCCAGTATACCCTTCAATTCCGAGCGGTATCCGATTCGAGGTTCTTCAATTCCGGGCCAATTCCGAGTCCAGCTATTTGGCGAATGTGGCATCATGCTTTTTGTACTGTTTTGTAATTACATTTAATTAAAACCGGGCATTTTAGGAGTCAATTTCATGCCCTGGTTCAAGCTGTATTTTAATTGACTGTATGTGACCATTTATATGTTGAACTGTGCATCAATAACAATCTAGCCCTAGGGAACAAATATTTAACTTTCATTTTTGTGCACTCTTCTTGAATCGGTTCCGAGTCCGAGTCCAGCTGCAGCCCATTCCGGGCCAATTCGGATTCCAGAACCTCCCATTCTGAGCCAGTTCCGAGTCCGACAAAGCATGGACTCGAGTCCAGAATCGAGTACGTTACAGCCCCGTTGCATTGTGTGGAATGTAAGCTACTCTTCATTTTCAAACTTTGCTCTTAATCAAAGAGCCGTCACCAGCTAAGATTTTTGATGCCCCCACACTAAAAATATACTTTGGGGTGACGAGTGTATGTCTTTAAGTATCCAGAAAAATCAGTAATAAAAACTTTAGCTTATAGCTCCGTCCGTCTCCTTCTCCCACATTTCCTGCCTCTTTTCATTGTTCCTTCCCCTATTCAGGGTCGGGAATCAAGAAATGAGAGAGGGGGCGTAAACGTCTGTAGAAAGTGCATGGTGCAATCAGATGGGCTTGGAGGTTTAAAATTCTGTCACAAAAATCATTGTTTTGCTGAAAATAGGGGCGTACGGCCCTTTCGCCCCCTTGGATTCGGCGCTGCCATTACTCCTTATCTCTGTTTCCCGAAATTCCTCCTGCTAAGTTATATATCATGCTTTCCTGGGCGTTTCTTCCCCGCAACTGACCTTTTATTGTTCCTTCCCTTTCTTTTCTCTCCGCTCATTATTTTTCTCCCTCTTGCAAAGTCGGCCTTTCTGCAGCCCTTGTCCTTGTTCCATTCTTCCCAGCCATTCACTCTTTCAGGCTATTTCGTCCCGTTCGTTTTTTCCACCATCCCTATAGCCCTGTCTACCACAGAACTAGTAACATCCACATTTCCTTCCAAATTTACCAAGCCAATTTCCTCTTCCCCACCTTACCTAAATTCAGTTATCACCCCTATTCATATTATTTCTTTTCTTGTCTGTCGTTTTGATTTTCCCGGCTTTATTTTACTTTTCTTTTCTTTTAATTATTCTCCTTCTCTTTTCTTTTTCCCGGTATCCCGATTCTTCTTAATTTTTTTCGGCCATGCAGTTTTCCCCAGCCCCCTCTGGCGCTGCAACCTATGGGCCAGGGAATGCACAGAGAGTCAAAGATCTGGGCGGAAACATCACTGAAAGGTGTTCTGTATACAATACAAATCTTTCTTCATCCCTGCAGGTAATCAGAACGTGAACTTAACCACTCAAGCAAACCTAATTTTCTGACCAGAGAGGCGTTAACACCTGAGTCTTTATTCTGAGTTAACTAGGCAATCCTACAGTCAGTGGCGTAGACAGGATTTCTCTCACGGGGGCCATGCAGTATATTGTGTGATCGCCTGCCTGGGGAGGGGTCTAAGGGGTGGGGTCCCCTGCCCTTTGAAAATTTTTGAAAAATTAGGTGTCCTTACATGCAATCGGGTGCAACATATGCTACCTTTTGAAGTAAAATTTGTGTTAACAAATGTACGTATTTTTAGGAACTGAAACAAGAAACAATCGGCATCAGTGAGGGAGGACCATGGCTAATGGGGTGTCCCCTCCCCCTTTGAACATTTTTGAAAAAATTAGGTGCCCTTAATACATGCAATCTGGTGACACATATGCTACCTTTTGAAGTAAAACTTGTGTTAAAAAAGTTTACGTATTTTTAGGAACTTAAAAAGATCGGTATAAGTGAGGGGGGCATGTCCCAATGGCCCCCCTAAGTACACCACTGTCTATAGTACCACAACTGACTGTTTTGTTTGCATGAAACTCTGTAAAGTCAAAACTAAGTGCATTATTTTGTAGCCCCTGTCTGTCAAAGCAGTTTTACCGGTTTTCAATTTAACCCACGCGGGTCCAAAATGACACATTTCTCTTTGCAACATGCTTGTATCCGAAAATTCGACCTGAAATTCTGAAATTCCATGTACATTTACTCTTTCCTCTGCTTGTAGCCCCCTTCTATTGAAACGGATATTGTTTTCTATTAAATGTTCGCTGTTCGTGTGTACTTTGGTCTGCAGGCGTCCCAAACACACTGTCTGCCTTTTCAGCTAATGGTGTGGGCGTGTTTGTAAGTACTACTTTAATGTATTGAGAAACTACCGGTTTAAAACACTGTAAAATACTTTAATGTAGTACCACTACACACTACGCCATGTGGAAGAGTATTAATAATCAACCAAATCAAACCAAAATCATTTCATAAGTTCCCTCTGTTTTCAATGGATTCTAGTCTATCCCATTGTGTAATGGTATAACCAACGATCCGTGGATTTGATTGGTTCATGGTCTGTTTTCTACGCGTTGAGTTCAGTCCGTCTTATGTCCACCGCGGCCAACCATATACGGATGCCTCAGTTTATCGTTCGCAAAATCATTTGCGGATAATCAAAACACTGTGTGTTTCTAGCGGACAGTGGCAAAAAAGGACAGTATTTAATAGTGGGATTTGTTTGTAATTACTGTCCGGAAAAGATGGTAACAGTAAAATGTGTCTGACGGGACACAATTTCTTAATGTGGTGGGAAAAACTGTCTCTCCAGACACTGTTTCCAGGACTTAACCTGGAAATATCGTCCGGTGGGACACAGACTAATTTTTCAGGGTTGATTTTCAGAGCTTATGACATAAATTCAGTCTTTCCACTTTTTATCATTGTCTCTGATAAAAAAAATGAAATTACTGTACATGTGTAGGCCTATAATTAAATCCTATATTATATTTCATACAAGTTTTCGTGAAGTGATGGTTATTAAAGAAAATTATTTGTCTTTCACCGCTGTAATGATGGTTGTCTTGGGTAGAGACAGTAACAGTGTGATACCAAACTTGAGTATGTTGACTTTCTCTCACGTTAAACGAGTAGACTGACATGATCCCCCCGTTGTCACTAGTTAAAAAATGGGCAGGTATATACCCTCAAAATGTTTAATCCTGTTAGTTAGTTATTCCCTATGAAGACTGTGACAATACTATGTACCATACTTGATGGTCTTCAGTACATGGATTTTGTTTTGTGGAGGTACTGCTAAGAGGACTCCTTTTACACGGGAGACACATCTTCCCGCTACACCAGCCTTTTTACTTCATTCAAAACACCGTTTTGCACCCCGGTAGGATATCATGAAAGTGCCTAAATACTCAAATTTTTCCTCTTTTTTGCATATGCAGGACTTATCTTCTATTACATAACCATCACTTTAACAACAAAGTCTTAACTGTGCCCCACATTTTAAGGGTGTTAATTTCGTAGGGTAGCACTTTCCGCGGGAAATGTGGTCCCCTAAAAAGTTCGTGGTCGGCCCGACTTAACTATTTGGTTAGAAAGAGCCGTAAAACTTCATCTAACTCTAACTCTTAACTTTAGGTATGAATGCACATTCTCCGCACTGGGTAATTGGTCAAATGCTCAGACGTTTGGCATTCCTGCTCAGTCTGTAATTACACGTAGGAAACAATTAACTGAAGCAGAATATTATTTCATCTCCCAATAATTAATGTACGCCATATCGGGAGAGGAAATATTGTACTCTACATTAAAAACGTTAACGTTATTGCAGCGCTATTTGATGGCAGCTCTACACATCTTGGTCGTAAAAGTTTCGTGTTTTATTTATCAAGATAGCGTTTCCGGTGAAACGTACTTCGTACTTGTTAGCATAACCATCCTGGAGTTTGTTGGAGTTTTCAATTTTGTGAATTAGCGGTTGGACACCGGAGAAAATCTTGAACATTCCTATTTTCTTCCAAAGGATCATTGCAAACTTAGCCTATGCTTTTTACTTCCATGGCTTTTCGCATTGCATACTCTAGTAGCGTACTCCATTCTTTAAGGTCCCTGGTAGTGGACTCTGTGATCATTCAGCCATGTATAAGATCTTTTGTTGAAAACTTTTGTTCAAGGAGGCAACTAACAAGGAGAGGAACAAAGCCGGTTGCAGGTTCAAAAGACCTATTCAATCTTTGAGCAATGTTAGATCTTGTCAACAGAAAGCTGTAAGTAACACTGGTGTGTCGAGGGGAGTGGATTTTACCAATCTTGTTGATCTTTCTTTTTTACAAAACGCTCCTTACAAAATCAATGATAATGACAACTGTTTCATTCAAACTTTGATACGTCCAAGATTTTATTGCCACACACAGACTAGTAAAACTGTTACTAGCATTAATCATGTTGTCATTAATTGCAAAGATGAACCTATGCGCCCAGATCCTCAACCTTTATCTGTTTGTTTGATTAATGTTCGATCAGTCAAAAACAAAGCTGTGTCAGTTGCTGACTATGTTTCTTCAGAGAAAATCGATGTCCTTGCAATTACTGAGACATGGCTAAGGGAACCAGCTGACAATCATACATTACGCAATCTTGTTCCTAATGGTTATGATTTCAAACATATACCTCGTCAAGCTAACAGGCCTGGTGGAGGTGTTGGGATTCTACACAATTCCTGTTTAACTGTGGAAACGATAAGCTCAATCAAAATAGCGGTTTCACCCATTTTGAACATATGAACTGCAGGGTCAGTAACATGGATTCTCATTTTATTATGTGTGTCGTCTACAGACCCCCACCTTCTACCAAAAACGGACTCAAAAATACAGTATTTTTTGATGAGTGGTCGCAATTTTTGGAGAGTCTTGCCTCGTCCATTGATAAGGTTGTCATTGCTGGCGATGTTAATTTTCATCTCGATAAAGCAAATGATGTTAATACCAAGCGGTTCTGCAGTTTGCTTGATGCTTATGGTTTTGTGCAAAACGTTACTGGACCCACCCAACGTGCGGGCCATACACTAGACACTGTAATAACCAATGAGTCCGCGTCGAGTGATTATCTATCTGGATCTCCGATAATCACTGATCCTAATCTTGGTGATGCCAATGGAAATTTAACCTGCGAACCATTACGCTGTGCATTTCAACCTTGATATGGGTAACCAAAGCATCCACAAAAATGTATAACGTACCGAAAGTATCGCTCTATACAAATTTCAGACTTGGTGGACGACATTAGGAATAATGCCGAGTTGATGGTTACGGATCGTCCATTAAGTGATTTGGTTGACATTTACAATAGTCAGTTAACACGCCTAATGGATATTCATGCACCACTAATCACAAAGTATGTAACATTGCGCCCTAACGCACCTTGGTATTCTGATAGATTGAGAGATGCGAAACATAAGCGCCGTAAGGCTGAAAGAGTCTGGAGAAAATCAAAACTTACTGTTCATTTTCTGATATACAAACAATCGTGTCGTGACGTAAATAAATTACTTGTTAAAGAAAAGCAAAACTATTACTCAACTAAGATTACTGAATGCGGTAATGACATGAAGCAACTATTTCAATTGACTCGCCACATTATGGGGAAAATAGTAGCTTAACTTTGCCCGATCACACTTCGGCCGAAAACCTCGCAAATCAATTCAATGAGTTTTTCATAGATAAAGTTGCTTCCATTCACCAACAGTTTGATAAAAACGTCAGATGGACGGACATAATGGAAGCCGATGTTACCTTTAATGGAGAATGCCTTTCACAATTTGAACCTACCAATGAGACTGAGATACGGGAATTAATTCTTCGTGCACCCAAATAAATCGTGTTCCATGGATCCTTTGCCAACATGGATATTGAAGAGGTGTGTCGATGTTTTTGCTCCCTATTATTACAGCCATTGTTAATAAATCCCTTGCCGAGTCTATCGTTCCGCCACCATACAAACATTCGAGCGTAACTCCACTCTTGAAAAAAACTGGACTGGACAAAAAACTCTCTTAAAAATTACCGACCTGTATCCCAATTACCATTTGTGTCGAAACTAGTTGAAAGAGTTGTAGCAAACAGATTAAGTCACCACCTATCTGTAAATGCTTTGCATGATATCTATCAGTCTGCTTACAGACAACACCATTCAACAGAGTCCGCTCTATTGAAGGTGCAGAACGATATAGCAGTTTCACTTGATTCGAAGTGTAACGTAGCTCTTATCTTAACTTGACTTGTCCGCTGCTTTCGATGTTATTGACCACCAAATCTTGTTTCAACGTCTGGAAAAAACTTTTGGGGTTACACTTAATGCATTAAACTGGTTCAAATCTTATATGGACGGGGAGAAAAAACAATGGGTCAAATTGGCAAGACTTCGTCGATAGGTAAACAACTTAATAGTGGCGTCCCACAAGGCCTCAGTACTTGGCCCCATCATTTATTGTATGTTCACCAAACCATTGTGTGAAATCATTAAGCGGCATCAGGTCAACTATCACTGCTACGCTGATGATACACAGCTCTATTTACAGTTCGATCCCAAAACACCATGGACTGAAACACAAGAAAAGTTGCAGAAATGTGTAAAACGATGTTGGGGCGTGGATGAGGAGTAACAAACTTATGTTAAACGATGCTAAATCGGAACTAATTATTTTTTTCACCCAAAACTCAATTGAAAGATAATGTAACTCCGCATATAACAGTTGGAACCAACACCATTTATTCTGCATCTACTGTAAGAACTTAGGAGTTTATTTTGACTCTCATCTTACCATGGAGACCCATGTAATCATATTGTCAAGTCTTGCTATTTCCATATACGTAACATAGGTAGAATTAGAAATTTTATTACAACTGATGCATGTAAAAACACTGGTGCAATCCCTCGTTACTTCTCGCCTCGATTATTGAAATTCTTTATTATTTGGTATATCACAGTCTCTAACAAACCGCCTACAACGCACACAGAATTGTGCAGCTCGCCTTATATCTAGAACTCCTCGTCGCAACCATATATCGCCTGTATTGTATGAATTACATTGGTTACCTGTACGTTTTAGATCACAATTTAAAATTCTTTTACTTACCTTTAAGGCTCTTAACCACTTGACCCCTAGTTACATCACTAATGAGACCATACCTTATATTCCACCTAGATCCTTACGCTCAATGAATAAAAATTTACTTAGTGTGCCTTTAACTCGATCATCAACTTATGAATTAAAAACGTTTTGATTATACTGCTGCCACATTATGGAATAACTTACCTCAAGACATATGCAATATTAATTTAGACATAACGCACTTCAAGAAATACTTAAAACGATGTTTTTTAGAGCTGCCAACACAGATTAATGTATTTTTCTACTTGTTTTTTATCTTGCACATACTTAATTTTTGAGTTATTTTGTATTTTTAGTCATTATTATTCATTTAATTTTCTTACATTTCTATCATTTATTTGTCTTTACCATTTAAACTTTTATAACCTTTTATCTACCTTATTTTTTTTTACCTTATTTTTTATCTATGTTTGTAAAGCGCCTTAGAGCAATTTTTAATTGAATGGGGCGCTATATAAATTTCGTGTAATAATAATAATAATAAAAATAAAATAATAATAATAATAATAATAATAATAATAATAATAATAAT